>CM046666.1:75986110-78875277 GCA_025594165.1 Tamias sibiricus
GGTAAGACAATCTTTTGCAAACACAAATATGGTAGTGCAGATCTGTGGACTGAACATACAAATAATCTCTGTAATTTCCCAGTTAGGTGTAAAACCACAGTTTTTTCAATAATAGTCTTACCTTTTTTTTTTTAAATATTCATTTATTTACTATAGTTGTACACAATGCAATGCATTTATCTTTACGTGGTGCTGAGGATCGAACCCGGGCCGCGCACGTGCGAGGCGGGCGCTCTGCCGCTGAGCCACAACCCCAGCCCAATAGTCTTACCTTTAATAAGGTCTTGGATAGCAGAATAAAATACTCCTTTATGAATTGTAACTGGGAGAACTGTTATTAGTCCCTGAAGTTAAAAAGCTACCATTGTTCTTTAAGAAGATAATTTCATCACTTGTGTTGATACTTTATCTAGTAGTCTAAATGCTTGCTTCCACTTGCAGAAACCTCACTTTAATTTAACCTAACCAAGTTTCCAATTTTAAAAGAGCAGCAGTTGGAGCTTGCTCTATACTGATTAGTAATATTTTTCCTCTAAGATGCAAAAAACATTTCTTTAGTCCCTGGCAACCTGATCACCTTGCCTCCTTCAGAAATCTCAAGGCTGCTAGTGTGTTATCTACAAGTACTTACATCTGTCATGCTTTTGTTTGGAAGCCAGAACAGGAATGTCACATGATACCCAGGAAAAGATCCTGTGATCTTGTCCATTCATTTGTGACCTGCCATAGTTTGTGAAGAGTCTTTTGTATTTTAATTATACCTTTCCAAGAACTTACATTGCTTCCATCTAAACTACCTTGTAACTTCCTTACAGGAAAATAGTATACATTTCTGTTTGGAAGTTTTATCCTAGATTGTGAGTTAAATTTTATTATGTCTGTCTGCATAGAACTCAGAGGAGTTCTTGGTGGGACCCATCTTGGCTTTAAGAGGCAGGAAAGAAATCCTGAGAATTGGGTGGGCTGAGCAGGCAGCAAGGGAATGTTGCCACATTGGAGGAGGTTTCAGTAAAGCTGTGTGTGAGTGTGAGTGTGTGTGTGTGTGTGTGTGTGTGTGTGTGTGTGTGTTGAGGAAGGAAAAATGATGTAGAGGAGGAAATGGACAAGTTTTCAGATAATCTGTATAAAACCTGAAACAAAAAGACACAACCTGCTAAAGGATGAGGGAACTCTCATCTTCCCAGTTTGCCCTGAAAAGTCTGGCCCACACAGATCTTCTTTCCTTAAGAATGTGTAGTGCATGTAACTATAGATTATCTTGTGCTTTGTTTTGTTTTGCAGTACTGGGCATTGAAACTGGGGCACTCTATCCCTGAGCTATACCCACAGCCCTTTTTATTTTATTTGAGACAGGATCTTGCTAACTTGCTCAGGCCGACTGAAATCTTGGGATCTTTCTGCCTCAATCTCCCAAGTCGCAGGGACTACAGTTGTACACCACCATGTCCAATTCTTGTAATTTGCTTTGAATGATTTTTTAAATGTGTATCATTGCAAAGTGGCTAAAAGCTAGATCTGGAGCTAGGTCAATCTAGGACAAATCCTGGCTTCATGACATACTGTGTGAACTCAGGCAAATTCTGTAAACTCTGAGTGCCCCAGTTTCTTCATTATAAATGGGGTAATAATGGTACCTATCCCATTAGGTTGTTATGGGTAACAACCAGCAAAATTAATACATATTTATTGTAGGAAAGTAGATAATATAGAAACAAGCAAAAGAGAAGATAAACACCTCCAATCCTTCCATCCATAGGTGACTCCTACATAGGTACATACATTTTTGTATATTTTTTGTGTATGAAACTGAGATTATAATCTTCTTGCAACTTCTCCCCTTTATTGTACATCATAAGCACTTTCTTATGCTACTCACTTTTTAGCATCATATGTAAAACAGCTATGCTGAGTACCTATGTTTCAGCTTGTTAAGCTTATTTCTACACTGTTGAAGGTTAAGGTGATTTCCGTTCTACACTCTTACATGTGATGCTTCAAGACACATTTTTGTACATTTACACTTTATAACTTTCCTTAAAGAAAAATAGAACCGCAGAGTCAACACGTATTTGTTTATATTTTTAAGACTTTTTGCATATATTGCTAAATTGCCCTCCACAGATTTTTGCCAGAGATATATAGGAGTTTGTTGTCTTGCCTTCTTGACAGTATTGGTGATTCTCTGTTTTTTTTTTTTTAACAATAATTTTCACTATTGTTTGAGTATAAAGATGGCTAGACATTTGTGTTTTTTTTTTTTTTTTTTGCATTGGGGAGTGAACTCAGGGGCACTTGACCACTGAGCCACATCCCCAGCCCTATTTTGTATTTTATTTAGAGACAGGGTCTCACTGAGTTCCTTAGCACCTCACTATTGCTGAGGCTGGCCTTGAACTCGAGATTCTCGTGCTGCTGGGATTACAAGGGTGTGCCACCATGCCCAGCTTGTGTATGTTTTTTAGCCCTTGTATTTCTTTTTCTTTTCTGTGCATGAAATGCCGTGAATTTCACATGTACATTTTTCTTTTGAAGCGTTCACCTTCTTGTAAATTATCCGTTTGTAAGAGATCTTCATAGAGAAGAAGCTACTGATTAACTTCATTAAGATTTTTTTAAAGGAGTAAAGTTTCAACAACTTTGTTAAGATTGGTCAATTCATGCTTGAGGTTTCTAAGAGAAGAACTACAAATCAGTTGAAATCTGTATTATTATAAATTATATTATTTATAAGCAAAGAGGGACAATTTTTTCTGAGCATACCAAGGACTTGTTAGTGAGTTGATATAATTTATAGAATTAGCTTTGTTGGTGGAATATACTTAATTTATCTTCTCGTGTATTATGAATCCCATTTTTTTGGATACCTATGATATATAAATGTTATATACACACATACATACATACATATACACACACATATGTGTGTGTTTGTGTTTGTGTGTGTGTGTGTGTGTGTGTGTGTGTGTATGGTTGTTGTTGTTGTGCTAGGGATTGAACCCAGGGCTAGACAAGCACTCTACCACTGAGCTACATTCCTAGCACCCTGTGATACCTTGATAGATCTCTTAACTATTTACTGGATACTGTCTTAGTATTTACAGCCTAACAGTCAGCCATGGTGTTTCTGTGCTATATTTATCAATAACTCCTGTGTAGATAGGTCAAAAGTCAAGATGGAAGTCCCACAGATTTTTGAGGTTTTAGAGCTGAGTTCATAATTCTTAGTATCATAGTGTTTTCAATGTCTTGAAGGATGGAATTCTTAGATTGGAGCAGTTGCAAAAGATTTCTGCTTCATTGATTCTCTTTCAAGAGGAACACAAGAGCTCGCCCTGTGTAGAGCGATCATTGGTGCTCAGCCTGCTCTTTGTACCTTTTCTGGGAGTATCTCACACTGAGGGAATCATTCACCTGTGCAGCACTTGGAGGCTTGAGTATGAAGTATGTATTTCTGTGAAATATGGAATTGAAGTGAAGAGAATGCAGGTGTGTGAAACTTTACTACTACCTTCAAACACATTTTAGAATTTAAAGCAGCTGTAAGAATTCCTGATCCACTGGGGGAGCTCCTAAGGCAGTGTGACTCATTCCACCTTCTTCACTTCCTAGGCTTCTGCCACTGAAAGTTCCCTCCACATATCCAAGCAGACATTACCAACGAGCAGAAAAGCCTTCCAAAGCCCATGATGTGACCCACACCAAGCATGCATGGCTTTGGGTCTTGGGGATGATTTTTATCTTATAGTTTGTCTTCTCACCCCAAGGAGATTGCTGAAGTGCTAATCAGGGAACCTAAAAATTCCCGTTTTACCTAATAGGTGATAACTAGTGAGAGTGCTTATCTTACCTCTCTGGATTTTTTTTTTTTTTTTTTTTTTTTTTTTACTGAAAGTTTAATTAAATATTCTGCGTCATCTATAATCTTTCATGTGAAGGTAAGAACAGGCTGCAGGAAAGTGTATAAAATCTGTATAAATCAACAGGGCAGAAATCAAGCTTCTACCAATATTATTTACAAATATTTAGGTCTTATTAAGCATGGTTAAGATGTCCTTTACCCGCTCCCCTGCGCAGTGTTGGGGATTGAATCTTGTGTGTGCTAAGCAAGTACTCTACCTCTGAGCTATATCCCTAGCTCTGGAAGTTTGCTTAGAATTAAATATTTTTAATTTTTCTGAGTGTCTATAACTTTTTCTTTGACCATTTAATTTTTTAGTAGCGTTTTTATAAATTTAGATGCTTTTCCATATTATTTTGTAAAAATTATCTTCCAAACTTGTTTCTTCTGTATTTTTTTTTTTTTTTTTTGGTACCAGGCATTGAATCCAGAGGCACCTAACCACTGAGCTACATCCCCAGACCTTTTTCATTTTGAGACAGAGTCTTGCTAAATTGCTTAGGGCCTCACTAAATTTCTGAGGCTGGCTTTGAATTTGCAATCCTCTTGCCTCAGCCTCCTGAGGCACTGGGATTACAGGTGTGTGCCATTGTTCCTGAATAACTTGTTTCTTCCTTTTCTTCTTTTCTCTCTCTTTTTTTGTGGTGCTAGGAATCGAACCCAGGGCCTTGTGCTTGCAAGGAAACACTCTACCAACTGAATTATATCCCCAGTCCATTGCTTTCTTCTTGATTGAATCCTTCCCCGACTCCATCTCTTCACTCCTCCAACAACCCCCACCCCATTTTTAAGTTAGTTCTCACTTCAAGAATAACTATCAATGTCTGGGACTTGTCTTTCCTAATGAGGCATTAGAGCTGCCTCTTGGGATTTAGATTTTCTCAAAGATAAGTGTTACCTGCCTTTGCACGTTCCTTTATCTGGCCTCAAAGTAAATTGCAGAGGGAGAAGAGGATACACAGGAAAAGCAGTTTATGACGTGTTATTTGAGTAAAATTCTTTTTGTTGTTGTTGTTGTTGTTGTTGTTGTACCAGGGATTGCACTCAGGGGCACTCGACCACTGGGCCACATCCCCAGCCCTTTTTGGTGATTTTTTATTAGAGACAGGGTCTCACTGAGTTGCTAAGTGCCTCGCCATTGCTGAGGCTGGCTTTGAACTCGCGATCCTCCTGCCTCAGCCTCCCAAAGTGCTGGGATTACAGGCGTGTGCCACCACGCCCGGCTGAGTAAAATTCTTTCTTTTTTTTTGGTACTGGGGATTGAACTCAGGGGCATTTGACCACTGGGCCACATCCCCAGCCCTTTTTTGTATTTTATTTAGAGACAGGGTCTCACTGAGTTGCTAAGTGCCTCGCCATTGCTGAGGCTGGCTTTGAACTCGCTATCCGCCTGCCTCAGTCTCCCAGGTGCTGGGATTACAGGCGTGCGCCACCGTGCCTGGCTAAAATTCTTAATATATAAATATTACTAGCTGTTATAACCTCATATAGTCAGCTCATCCTTGTCTTGAGCAGGCTTATGTAGGTTGTAGGTATCAGATATTTCATCCTGTGTAGAAACTCCTACTGGATGCTTTTTTTTTTTTGGTACTGGGGAATTGAACTCAGGGGCACTCAACCACTGGGCCACATCCCCAGCCCTTTTTTGTATTTTATTAGAGACAGGGTCTCACTGAGTTGCTAAGTGCCTCGCCATTGCTGAGGCTGGCTTTGAACTCGTGATCCTCCTGTTTCAGCCTCCCAAGTGCTGGGATTACAGGCGTGCGCCACCATGCCCGGCCACATGGATGCTTTTTATATCACTATTTGTTTCCACCATTTTAATTCACAACTTTGGCACATATCTTGGCACATGAGCTTTTTTCTGAAGCTTTCCCTTCCTCTAGGGCCAAGTTCCCTCAGTCTGTAAGTCCAATGAGCAGCCCCTGGGTTGATCCGTCAGGAGCACATACGCCACTGTGCTGCCTGCCCCCACCCCCAAATTTCTCCTGAGTTATGATCAAAGTCCTTAGTGGCTTCCAGCCTCTACCTGAGGCTCCAGATTAATTTCCTGGTCTCATCAATTCTGCTCCTGGACCCAAAGTTTTACCCTGTTGATCTGAGTCATCTGCCATTGTTTGAGCAGGCGGGACTTCCTGCCACACATCCCTGTGCAGAGAAACTGACCTACCTTGGAAGCTGAGATGGATCTCATCTCCTCCAGCATCCTCTCCAGGCCCTGCCCTGGCCAGTGTTCCTCTGCATTCGGTAGCTCCTTGTCCCTCCCCTGGATTTAGTTTTACATTTGTTAGACCCCTAACAAAGGTAGGAGCCCCCTCGTCTGTACTCAGCTGCTTGGCTGCAGCCTGCCCTCTCACTTTCACTTTCCTCTGGTTCTTCTCCTCATTAACATTCTCTTTCTAACTATAAAATAACAACTACCCCAAACTTCTCTCTTTACCCCAAATTCTTCTCCTGTTATAATATCTCTCTCCTTTTCTCTATAATTTTTTTTTTTTTTTTATGAAAGAGAGTATCTTTATTGATTTTCTTGACAAACTCAGTGGAGAAAAATTCGAATAATACAGAATTCAAAGAGACTAAGAATCATCTAAAGTGTCATTACTCAGGGATGAATGACCTTTCACTAAACTTCCTCATTTTAAACACAATGTACACTTAATTGCTTGATACACAATTTTGTATCACTGAAATCACACATTCATGCTATTCAATAACCTGCTTTAAATTTTACATATTGAGCTGGGATTGTGGTTCAGTGGTAGAATGCTTGCCTAGAACATGTGAGGCACTGGGTTCAATCCTTAGCACCACATAAAAGAAAATGAGGGGCTGGGATTGTGGCTCAGCGGCAGAGTGCTCGCCTTGCACGTGCACAGCCCGGGTTCGATCCTCAGCACCACGTAAACATAAATGCATTGCATTGTGTACAACTAAAGTAAATAAATAAATATTTTAAAAAAAAGAAAGAAAATGAATAAATAAAGTTATAAAAAATTTTATACATCTTCTGGAGCTAGGGATTGAACCTAGGGCCTCCTGCTCACCACTCTACTACTGAGCTATACAATCTCTGAAAACTGTTTTGAAAAATATTCAAGTTTTGAAAGTTTTGAAAACTGTTTTGAAACTGTTTTGAAAAATATTCAAGTGTGAATGAGATGGTGCACACCTGTAATCCCAGCTACTTGGGAGATTGAGGCAGTAGGACTGCAAGTTCAAGGCCAGCCTGGGCCTTAGATTTTATCTCAAAATAGAGAAAACAAAAAAAAAAAAGAGAGAGAACTGGGGGTGTAGCTCAAAGTCAAGAGTGCTTTCCTAGCATGTAAGAGGCAGGCAAGAGCCTGAGTTCGATCCCCAGTACAGCCAAGAAAAAAGAATCAGCAACATTGGGACATCTTCTATGTCAGTTCATATTAACCCTCATCATGACTGTGAATGGTTATATAATGTTATATAATGTTCCACTGAATCACTCCCTTCACCAACACAGGTGTTGTCAGGTCATCTGGATCTTTGCCCATTTCATGGTTTAAAAAACTACATGTCCTTTTGCAGTTTTGCATTTCTTTAAAGAAGGTGGTTGATAGGGGTGTGTGTGTGTGTGTGTAAAATTTTATTATTTCCAAATAATGTCACATTGTGAGGTACGGGGGTTAGGTCTTCAGCATATCTTTTTTTGGGAGGAGTGGGGGACACAATTTAGTGTCTAATTGTTTCAGATAGTTTATTTGACTTTACTTGGATATTTGGGGTATATAATATATGAATTGCAAATAATAGATTGTTTCCTACTTTGTTTTATCTATAATTTGAATTTTGATCTCTTGTCTAATTTTCTTTTATTTTAACCTCATTGAAAGATCTGACTACCCTCATAGTTGCAATTTTGTGACCCCTGGGTCTATTCCAATCCACTGAAACCACTAACCACTGGCCTGGTTTGTGCTAACGTTATAGAGCACCTAACCTAATCTGAATAAGCACCTTACCTTACACATAGGGAACTTAATTAATTTTTTTTTTTTTTTTTTTTTTTTTTTTTTTGCTGGTGCTGGGGATTGAACTCAGGGCCTTGTGCATGCAAGGCAAACACTCTATCAACTGAGCTATATCCCCAGCCTGGAACTTACTTAAAAAGTTGAGAGTAGGGCTGGGGTTGTGGCTCAGCGGCGGAGCGCACGCCTCGCGCGTGTGCGGCCCGGTTCGATCCTCAGCACCACGTAAACATAAATGCATTGCATCGTGTACAACTAAAGTAAATAAATAAATATTTTTAAAAAAGTTGAGAGTAAAAAGGCATGAAAATTAGGTAAATGATCTTTTAAAGAAATCTTGTAAATATCAATTGAATGATCAGAGAGGAGTTGGTTCTTAGAATGATTGTCTCTTGACTCACCCATAAGCCTTCAATGGATTCCTTGAGCATTTTTATATTAAAAAAATTATTTTTAGAGTTGGGCCTGATGATGCATACTTGTAATCCCAGTTAACTTTGGAGACTGAGGCAGGAGTATTGCAGGTTTGAAGCCAGCCGCAGTAACTTAGTGAGACCCTGTCTCAAAATAAAAAAAAAATAAGAGGTTTGGGGGTGTGTTTCAGTAGTAGAGTGCTTACCTAGCATGCATGAGCTCCTGGGCTCAATCTCCAGTACTGCAAAATAAAATAAAATAAATTTTTAAAAAGGGCTTGGGGTGGGATGTAGCTCAGTGGTAGAGTGCATGCTTAGCATGTGAGTCTCTGAGTTAGATCTCCAGTTCTGCACAAAACTAACAAAACCTTTTTTATTATGAAAACACAAAAACAGACAAAAAATAACAGAATAAGCTTTCATTGGTCTATAACACAATTTCAATAATTATCAACTAATGGTAAATCTTTACTGCTAAATATTCTTTTGTATGTGAGATGTCCCTCAAAAGCTAACATGTGAGACAATAGACAGGGGAAATGGTTAGATTGTGAAAGCCTTAAACTAATCAGTGAATTAATCTCTGATGGGATTAACTGGTAACTGGAGGCAGGTGGGTTATGGCTGGAGGATGTGTGGCATTGGGGTACATATTTGTATCTGGCTAATGGAATCTCTGTTTCCCGATCATTTGTGTGAGCTACTTCCTTCTACCACACTCTTCCACCATGATGTTTGGCCTCACCTTGAGCCCCACGGAATGGAGCCTGCTTTCTGTGGACTGAGATCTCAGAAACCGTGAGCCCTCAAACTCTTCCTCCTCTACAATTGTGCTGGTTGGGTCCTTTAGTCACAGCATCAAAAAAGCTGGCTAATACAATTCTCTTCCCCAATTTATTTTCAAGTAAATTTCAGACACTGAATATTTTATCTGTTAGTATTTCACTAGGTAACTCAATAAGAACTTGTTAAAAATAACCATAACACCTCCACATTATAAACACTATATGTGACAGACCTAAAGCCAACATCATACTGAACAGAGAAAAACTGAAAATATTTCCTCTAAGACCAGGAACAAGACAAGGACATCCACTGTCACCACTTCTATTCGATATAGTTCTCAAAACTCTAGCCAGAGCAACCAGGCAACAGAAGGAAATCAAAGGATCCAAATATGAAAAGAAGTTAAATTATCTCTGTTTGCCGATGACATGATCCTATCTAGAAGACCCCCCCCCCAAAAAAAAAAAAAAACTCCACCAGAAAACTTCTAGAGGTGATAAATTAATTCAACAAAGTAGGAGGATACAAGATCAACATTTGTAAATTAGTAACTTTCCTACACACTACAATAGTGATTCTGCTGAGAAAGAAATCAGGAAAACCATCCAATTTACAATAACTGCCCCCCACCAAAAAAAAAAAAAAAAAAAAAAAAAAAAAAAAAAAAAAAAAACTGGGGAATTAATCTAAATTAAGGAGGTGAAAGCTCTCTACAATGAAAATTATAGAACACTAAAGAAAGCAATTGAAGAAGAACGTAGAAGATGGAAAGACCCCCAATGTTCTTGGATACACAGAATTAATATTATCAAAATGACTATACTACCAAAAGCAATATACAGATTCAGTGCAATCCCCATCAAAATACCAATGACATTCTTCAGAGAACTAGGGGAAAAAAAACAAAACAATCTTTAAATTCGTTTGAAAAAATAAGAGACACAGAATAGTAAAACAATCCTTAGCAAAAAGAGCAATGCAGGAAACAACACAATACCTGATCTTGACTTACACTACAGAGCTATAGTAATAAAAACAGCATGGTGTTGGCATCAAAATAGACATAAAGACCAATGGAATAGAGGACACAGAGATAAACCCACATACCTAAAGTCATCTCATACTTGCCAAAAACATATGTTGGAGAAAGTTAACCTTTTTAACAAATGGTGCTGAGAAAACTAGATATCCATGTGTAAAAGAATGAAATTAGACCCTTATTTATCCCCCTGCACAAAAGTCAACCAAAGCAGATGAAAGACCTAGGAGTTAGATCAGAAACTTTGCCACTGATAGAAGAAAACATGTGGTTAACTTTCCAACATATTGGTGCGGGCACCCACTTCCTCAACGAAAAGCTCAAGAAATAAAACTAAGAATCAGTAAGTGGGATGCCATCAATTAAAAAGCTTCTGCTCAGCAAAGGAAACAAGAACATGAAGAGAGAGTCTCCAGAATGGGAGAACATCTTTGCCAGCTACTCCTCTGACAGGGGATTAGTATCCAAAATACATAAAGAACTCAAAAAGCTTAACACTGAAGAAACAAAACAAAAAACAAATAACCTGGGCTGGGGTTGTAGCTCATTGGTAGAGCACTTGCCTAGCATGTGTGAGGCACTGGCTTTGATCCTCAGCAACACATATAAATAAAAAACAAAACAAAGGTCCATCGACAACTAAAAGTAAATAAATAAATAACCTAATTAATAAATGGACAACAGGACTAAACAGATCTTTCTCAAAAGAAGAAATAAAAATTGCCAACAAATATGAAAAATGTGTTCAACAGCTCTAGAAATTAGGGAAATGCAAATCCAAACTCTACTAAGATTTCATCTCACTCCAGTCAGAACAGCAGTTATCAAGAATACAAATAATAAATGTTGGTGAGGATGTGGGGGAAAGGTACACTTATACATTGTTGGTTGGGACTGCAAATTAGTACAACCACTCTGGAAAGCGGTATGGAGATTCCTCAAAAAACTAGGAATAATACCACCATATGTCTCAGCTATCTCACTCCTTGGTATTTATCCAAAAGAACTAAAAGCAGCATACTATAGCAATACAGCCACTTCAATGTTTATAGCAGCACAATTCACAATAGCAAAATTATGGAACTAGCCCAGATGCCCATCAATAGATGAATGTATTAAGAAAATATGGAATATATATACAATGAAGTTTTTCTCAGCCATAAAGGATGAAATTATGGCATTTGCCAGTAAATGGATGAAAATGGAGAATATCATGCTAATTGAAATAAATCAGACTCAGAAAATCAAGGGTTGAATGTTTTCTCTCATATGTGCAAGCTAGACTAAAATAAGGGGGGAAGAGGAAGGGGATTGAGCATCATAAAGAAATAGGGAAGATCTATGGGGTAGAAGGAGATTGAGAGGGGAGGAAGAGGATGGGAAAGGGAGGAAATGCAGAATGAATTTCAAAAAGCATGCTATGTGCATATATATAAATACACCACAGGGAATTTCCCCTTTATATATATGTAAAAATCACCAATGAAAACTAAATAAACGAGTGAAAGGAAGATCAGTAGAGTAGAAGGAGAATGGGGAAGGGAAACAGGGAGGTAAAGTGAGGGGCAGGGACTAAAATGGAGTGAATCAAATTCCAGGCATGTATGACTTTGTCAAAATGAACCCAACTACTACCTATGACTATAGTGCTGAAACAAAACAAAAACAAACAAAAAGCCAAAAAAAGAAAGAAAGGAAGAAAAAACCCACAAACCCTCATCACAGCTAAAAAAAAAAAAAAAAAATTCCTTAATAAGATCAAATATTTAATCAGTTTCAAATGTTCAGTTGTTTACAAGATTAAAAAATGGATCTGGGCTGAGGTTGTAGCTCAGCAGTAGAGCACTCGCCTAGCACGTGCGCAGCCCAGGTTCAATCCTCAGCACCACGTAAAAATAAAATGCATTGTGTACAACTAAAGCAAATAAATAAATATTTAAAAAATGGATTTATTGCACGAAAGATCCAGATAAGGTCCTCTTATTGGATTGGTCAGTGTGATCTCATTCTCTCTCTCTCTCTCTGTCTCTGTCTCTCTGTCTCTCTCTCTCTCTCTCTCCCTCCCTCTCCATTACTGGGGATTGAACTCAGGGCCTTGCACACGCTAAGCAAGGGCTCTACTGCTGAGCATGCCCCCCTAAAGTCTTTTTTAATGAAACCATGTTATTTGCCCTATAGGGCTTTGCACCGTCTGGATTTTGCTGGTTGTGTCCTTGAGGTGTCATTTAACATGTTTTTCTATGCTCAGTATTTTTTGTAAATTGGCAGTTGAGTCCAGAAGCTGGTCAACTGGTTTGTTTGTTAATTTTGCGGTGCTGGGGATCAAATCTGGGGCCTCCGCACATTAGGTGAGCACTGTACCACTGAGTTATGCCCCCAGCCCAAGGTTCAGTTTATTTTGAGGACTTCCTAAGCAGTGGTGTTTTGTTTTATCAGGAGGCATGTCTGGTGGTTCTCTTTTAGCAATCAATGATGCTTCATGTCTAAATCTATCAAATCATTGGGTGTTGCTAAACAATTATATTCTGATTGCATTATTCCTTTCTCTTTTACTAGCAGAAGCAAAACTTTACTTCTTCTACTATTTGGTTACTAGTGGTATAGTTTGTAACAGGACAGGCAGGATAAATTTTAATTCTTTCCTTTACCAATGAGTTTTTATAGGAACTTTCTTAGAGTAAAACTGGTTTAATCCTAGAGAATCTGGTGCACAAAGCACAGTACTTGTTGGAACAGCTTTTTGGGTTAAATACCTTTCTTTCAAGTACAAGTAAGGAATTTTGCACGAGATCCCATAGATAGTGGGTTACCTAAGAGGCCATGCAGTCTCTCCTGGATTTTTCAAATGAGAAATAACTTTTTCCCCCTGTAGCTCTTTCTGCAGCCCTTCCTTCTGTCCTTCAATCTCCTCACATATAAATATAAATGTAGGGGCTGGGGTTGTGGCTCAGCGGTAGAGCGCTCGCCTGGCACGTGCGCGGCCCGGGTTTGAACCTCAGCACCACGTACAAATAAAGGCATTGTGTACAACTAAAACAAATAAATAAATATTTTAAAAAATATAAATGTATTTATGCATATGTACTCATTTGTTAATTAAAGTTTCAGAACAGCACCATAGAGTCAAACTTTAGATAACTATCATTCTGCCCAGAGTTAGTAAATTCTCTGTAGGTGCACCAGTGGAGAGGGGACATGCAGGGGAGTTTAGTTACTAGAGGTAATTGCACTTGCCAGGTCTTCCCTGGTCTTGGGCAGTATAGTAATCCAGCTCACTGTCTATTTGTCAAAAACTAGCTGGGTCCTTTACTCTGAATCCCTCTCAGGATGGCCTTGCCTGAAATGTGAATTCATCACCTGTGGATTCTTCCAGAAAACTTCTGAGTGAAGGTATTGATACACACCTGGCTCCAGGCAGCTGGTTAGGAGGTGGGATAGCATCATCACCACCATCACAGCACCTCACCTGGTCTTGCTGGCCCATGTGCCCCTTTGGCTGTGAGTAGCTTTCTGTGTAAGTCAGGCAGATTCCTGACTCACCATCTCCCACTAAAAGGTGGAGCAAATCAATTGGTCCTGCTGGCCCACTTCTGCTGAGAGCTGAGCCCAGGCATCAGCACTGTGAGCTGGAGCTCAGCCCATTTGGAAAATGTCCCACCAGTGTCCCTAAGTATTTGAGCTCACACCTGGAAAGGAAAAGCCCCAGAGGAAGGGAGGCCACTGCCTGCTCCCTGGCCTGCCCTCACCTCCACAGTCACTGGTTTGCTCTGTATTCGTGGTGGTCTGCTTATACTTCTTTCTTTAAATCGGGGATTATTAGATTATTTTTCCTAACCTGACATCCTTAATTTCAAATTCAGATATATGATAGGTTTTTCTTCTCTTGCCTCTGGAGAATTTATTTAAAAGCATGTTTGTCACATTTAAAAAATTTTTACTCTAAAAATGTTGCTTGGTTTTTCTTTCCTTTTTCCTTTTATCTTTATTCTCACCCTTCAAATATGATTTAATTTTAAGTCCACCAGAGAATTTCAATGTGCTAAAAGTAGGGTGTTTATTAATCTAGTATAATAACATTATTTTGTACAGTAATGTTGTCTGTTACCAATGGAGATGGTTTTTCTAAACAGTTTTCAGGCATTATCAGTCCAGTTTGTGGTTAGACCTGAGGCTTGAAAATTGTCAACTTGTAATAATGCTGTATGTAAAGGAGAAACAGGAAACAGTGCTCAAGTGTTGGACTTCTCCAAGTAGCCCACTGTGTGATGCTGCACAATTCACTCATCTGCTTTTACCCACCCCACCCCCTTTATCTCTAAAGCTATCATTAGCTTGAGGTGAAGACAAAAATGTTCAGAGTGTATGGTGGTCCATAAATAGATATCATCAAAGTTCATAAAGGTATTTTCCTCTAAAGAACTTTTTAATATGAATAACTTTTAGAATTTTCTTTAGTCTAAAAAAATGCCCACTATAGTATTATGTTGAATATAGTCTAGAAATAAAGCTATTGTTGATTTCACTTTGGTTTGAAATTATTCTTTTACCCTGGCTTTACCACTAACACTGAGGAGCTTTGAACTTAACCTGTATTTTTGACCCGATCCGAAATTTTGGACTTCGGGCCAACCACAAAGAGAGTCAACGGATAATGAGAAATTGGTCTCATTTTAAGTTGTCAGAAAGCAACAATCCCAAGATATTGTATGGGAAGCATGAATGGATGCATGGAAACACAACTCATTCAGTAAGCAAACCCATGAAGTGCAGACCCAAGATCTGAACGTTTTTTATTTAAGCAAAAATAGCAGAGACTTGCACATAGGGCTTTCATTCCATGACTTATATCAAATTAAAGGCTGCCATCCTCTGATTCTGACTGTGAAGCCAGGAGCTAACCGGGAAGCTTGCTTGTTTCAGTTGAACCTGTATGTTAGCATCTGTACTGGCATGCATGTGATTGGAACATGCCGAGTGGTGTCAGCACCCTTGTTTCTGGTCGGTGGCCAAAAATAAAGACATCAAAGGAAACAGAAAAACTGGGCAACACATCATAGCTGTGTGGGTTTTATATTCAGCAGTTATTCTTGTCTCTCTCTTCACAGCTTTTCTAAGTGAAACTGTCCCTCCCTAAGCCTCCTGTTAGAAAGAGCCCTACATAAACTATTGATTGTTCTTGTTACCTTTGTGTTTGTTCATGTGTGGAGTTGTTGTTTGTGGGATGGATTCCCAGATGTGGAAATGCCAGTCTGAGAGAGTGAACTTTCATAGGTTTAATGAATATTGCCAAGTTGCCCTCCAGAGGGATGTGCCACATGGACATCCACCAGCAGTGAAAGTGAAACCAGAACTGTCCTGAATGCCCACCCCCTGGAGTTTGTAGGAAGCCAGACAAGCCTGAAAATATACCCATCATTTCTAGGTGGGGAGCTGATCCTTAGGATGTCTATAAACTGCTCCATGCGGTCTAAAACAATTTCAGTTATTCTTAGAAAAGAACATATTCAGCCGGGTGCGGTGGCGCACGCCTGTCATCCCAGCACTTTGGGAGGCTGAGGCAGGAGGATCACGAGTTCAAAGCCAGCCTTAGCAATGGTGAGGTACTTAAAGGCAACTCAGTGAGACCCTGTCTCTAAATAAAATACAAAAAAGGGCTGGGGATGTGACCCAGTGGACGAGTGCCCCTGAGTTCAATCCCCAGTACCACAAAAAAAAAAAAAAAAAAAAAAAAAAAAGGAAAGAAAAGAACATATTCGTAAATATTTTAAACTAAAAATATAATTATATTAAACAATTTTAAAATAATATATCATCCTATTCTTGATAAATTTTCATTTTTTTACAAATGAGCATCTACATATGTATATATTTTACCAATTAATGTGTCTGTATTTTCATGTTTTACTTTTTTTTACAAAACTTGCTATGATTCCTGTTTCTACGTATCCTTCATAAGGATCATTTAAGATTTGCACGATGTCATGCTAAGTAAAATAAGCTAATCCCCAAAAAACAAAGGCTGAATGTTCTCTCTGATATGTGGATGCTAACACACAATAAGCGCGGGAGGGAAGAATAGAAGTTCATTGGATTAGACAAAGGGAAGGGGAGGATGGGAACAGGAAGGACAGCAGAATGCATCGCACAGGACTTTCCTGTGTTCATACATGAATACATGACCAGTGTAACTCCATATCATGTACCACCACAAGAATGGGGTCCTAATCAGAATGAGTTATACTCCATGCATGTATAATATGTCAAAATACAGTCTACTGTCATGTATATCTAAAAAGAACAAATAAAAAATGAATAAATATGGCCAGGATTGTAGCTCAGTGGTAGAGCACTTGCCTAACACATGTGAGGCACTGGGTTCAATCCTCAGCACCACATAAAAATAAATAAATAAAATAAAAGTATTGTGTCTATCTAAAAAAAAAAAAGTTAAATAAATAAATAAGCTGCCTGATGTTACATTTTGTTATTAAACTATAACTTGTTAATTCAGTTCTTTTTTTTTTTTTTTTTTTTTTTTGGTACCAGGGATTGAACTCAGGGGCACTCAACCACTGGGCCACATCCCCAGCCCTTTTTTGTATTTTATTAGAGACAGGGTCTCATTGAGTTGCTAAGTGCCAGGGTCTCATTGAGTTGCTAAGTGCCTTAGCCATTGCTGAGGCTGGCTTTGAACTCGCAATCCTCCTGCCTCAGCCTCCCAAGTGCTGGGATTACAGGCGTGCGCCACCACGCCCAGCTCAATTCAGTTCTTAATATTGAATATTTAACATACTGCCAAATGCTTCAACTGCATGTTCTTAAGTCATAGTGTATTGTTTCTTCTAGTTTTAAAAGTAATACAGTTCGCTGGGCATGGTGGCGCATGCCTGTAATCTCAGTAACTCAGGAGGCTGAGACAGGAGGATCCCAAGTTCAAAGCCAGCCTCAGCAACAGTGAGGTGCTAAGCAACTTAGTGAGACCCTGTCTCTAAATAAAATACAAAATAGGGCTGGGAATGTCACTCAGTGGCCAAGTGCCTCTTGAGTTCAATCCCTGGTACCAAAAAAAAAAAAAAAAAGTAACAGTTCATTATAAAAAAGTTCGAAAAATATGAAAAAATAGGAAGACACACACAAAGATCTTCTTATAGCCTCTGTTAATGAACTCCGTAAGCATTATGATACATTTCTTTCTTGTCTTTTCTTAATACTTTATTTATTTTACATTTTGTAACTATACTGTGTAAAACACATTTCCTATGTTTTAAACTCTTTTAAATATCATTTTCCCTTATTTTTAAAAACAGGTAGAAGTGTTGTTGTTGTTGTTTTTCTGTGAATGTAATTTGAAATTGTTACCAAAAATTGGCAAATGATCCCAGGCATCTAAAATTCCATCCCCTAGAAGCTAACACCATTGACATTTTGGTTTACTACTTACACATATTTTTTTTCTTTAATTTTGGGTTGGTCATATTCCTTTTTAAAAGTCTGGGAAAATCTAAATTAAGAAGAACTCTTTCTGTATACATAAATTTGTACTCTACTCTTCTTTTTTTCCTACTAAGTGTGATAAACTGGGCATTTCCTAATAATTGCAAATTCTCATAAATATTTACATTTGCTGATTGTTATGTATTGAATTATGTCTTTTCAAAATTCATATGTTGAGGTCCTAAATCCTAGTAGTTCAGATTTTGATTATATTTGGAGGTAGGGTGTCTACAAAAGTAATCAAGTTACAGTGAGATCACTAGGGTGGGCCTTAATCTAGTACAATGGTTGTCCTTATAAAAAAAAAAGTCAATTTGAAAACAGGCACGGAGGAAAGATGATGTACAGAGACATAGAGAAAATGGCTTTTTACATGCAAAGGAGATAGGCCCTCACAGCCCTCAAAAGGAACCAACTCTGGAGCCGGGCGCGGTGGCGCACGCCTGTAATCCCAGCACTTTGGGAGGCTGGGGCAGGAGGATCGCGAGTTCAAAGCCAGCCTCAGCAACGGCGAGGCACTTAGCAACTCAGTGAGACCCTGTCTCTAAATAAAATACAAAAAAGGTCTGGGGATGTGACCCAGTGGTCGAGTGCCCCGAGTTCAATCCCCAGTACCACAAAAAAAAAAAAAAAAGGAACCAACTCTGTCCATACCTTTGATTCAGATTCTTAGCCTTCAGAATGGTGAGACACTAGATTTCTTTTAAGACACCCAGTTTGTGGTACTTGGTTATGGTAGCCCTAACAAATGAGTACACTGAATATATAATCTTATATAATGTAGACATTTGGATGATGCCAGGCACTGTGCTAGGTGTTGGGAATATTATGTCAAAGAAGTCAAGTTCCTTATCTTTAAGGTGCTTAGGTTGGCACATGCATATAGAACCCTGGATTGTGCTACGATGGGTGACACAGGGCATCATGGGAACCCAGAAGTGGGCTGGGGTCAGGGAAGATTTCTTAGGGGAAGATCCCACTTGAGGTGAGTTTTGAAGAACCAAAGGAGCTCACTTAACTGTATATATTTTTTATGTTGGATGTGATTGTATTTTCAATTATTTATTTATTTTGGTACCAGGGATTGAACTCAGGGGCACTGGATCACTGAGCCACATCCCCAGCCCTATTTTGTATTTTATTTAGAGACAGGGTCTCACTGAGTTGCTTAGTGCCTCACTGTTGCTGAGGCTGGCTTTGAACTCACAATCCTCCTGCCTCAGCCTCCTGACGCCCTTGGATTACAGGCGTGCACCACTGCACCCGCCCTTCAATTATTTACTTTTGCAAAGAAAGACTTTCCTGTGTTTTGAGATTATTTCTTTAGGATAGATTCTAAGAGATGCACTACTGAGATGAGAATGAACCCAGAAGCATCATTTGAAGGCATATATTATAGTTGCTTCCTTATCCATGAGGGATATGTTGTTTTAAGACCTCCAGTGAATGTCTGAAGCTGCAGATAGTACTGAACTCTACATATACCATGCTGTTCCTATGCATGTATGCTTATGATAAAGTTTAATTTACAAATTAGACACAGCAAAGATTAACAATAACTAGTAATAAAATAGGACAATTATATCAATGTTCTATCATAAAATTTCCAGCAATTATACTTGTGCTTGTACTTGTGCTTCTATTATTTTTTTCAAAATTTTAAAAATATTTATTTATTTGCTTTTAGTTGTACACAATGCGTTTATTTGTACGTGGTGCTGAGGATTGAACCTGGGCCGCACATGTGCTAGGCGAGCGCTCTACCACTGAGCCACAATCCCAGCCCTACTTGTGCTTTTATTAAGTAATATACAGGTTACTTGAACAAAAGCACTGCGATATCATGATAGTCTATCTACTAACCTAGATGGCAACCAAGATGGGTGCCATATATGGCACGGATATACTGGATAAAAAGGGATGATTCCTGTCCCAAGTGAGAAGGAGCAGAATGACACAAGATTTTGCTGTGCTACTCAGAATACAATATAAAACTTATGAGTTGTTTCTTTCTAGAAGTTTCCACTTAATATTTTGGACTGTAGTTGGCGGAGGGTAACTAAAACCATGGAAAGCAAAACTGCTTATAAAGGGAGGCAACTGTATTTACCAGATGGTAGTTTCCTGGTTTATTGGATCATTCTCTTTTCTTGGACAGTGATCTCCCTGATATTTTGTTTATATTGCTTTACTGTTACAAATAATTCTATAGTGTAAATATTTTTGCATAAAGCTTTTTTATATTAGAATTATTTCTTTAGTGAGAGAGATCTAGAAGTAGAACTACAGTATAAAAAATCAGTTTTTTGAAATGCTTATACTCCCTAATAGTCAAGTGAAGTGTATTAACATATTAATTTGATTTACCGTAGTCTCATATCATTTGGAGTGTGTTAAAACAAGTCTGATACTTCCCTCTTTTGTAGACTTTCCTAGAAAGTAACATTTGGTTTGTATCACTGGGGATTTTTCCTCCTTCCATACCAGAAAAAAAACTTGCTTTAAAGGGCATGGTACTGCCAGACATGCTCAAACCAATTTTGCACTTTTTTTAACCAGATGATGTGCACACAGACCTCTGTTTATACTCTCCTAGATCATTGTCTATCGGAAATGTAACTATCCCAAAAGATCAGTCTTCCAAGTAAGCTATTTCTATTCTATTCTGAGCTTCTTTCAAAATAACTCCTGTACTTTTCACCAGGCTCTAAATCCCACTTACATTGGCAGCATGTCTACTGTAATAGAGTAAAAAAGAGAACTGCAATTATGGTGACACACTGGGACTAGGTGTTCCTGAAGGAGCCAGGCCAGAAATGACAGGGTTTCTGTCTCAGTGAGAGACGGGTTTGAGAGCAAGGACTGCATTGCTTCCTTCATCTTCAAAGTGAGTCAGTACATTTTATTGACTCAAGGAGATAACAAGCATCAAGCTTTATACTTTAATCCAGTTTTGTATATTGACTTACTTAATAGAGTGCCTTGTGTAATTAACTTGTATTTAATGACATTCAATATAATTTTTAAAAAAGATGCCCCAGTGACCAATTGCTTTCTGAAAACTTTACTGTTGAAATGGGGGGGGGGGGGGGGGTCGGAAAGTAAGGTCATACATATTTTAAACATTATGGAAGCCTACAATGTGGTACTGGAAGTCTCCCATATTCTATCCCACAAAGATAACCAACCAGTTTAGGACATATTTGTTCAGATTGTTTTTTCTAACATTTAAAAAATACAATGATGCTCAACTGTCCTAACAATAAATGAAATATAAAGTAAACATATATGAAAACTCTTCCCCATCAAGCTCTCAAAGATGAAACAAAATGTTTTTTCTTTTTCTTTTTTGGTACTGGGGATTGAACCCATAGGCACTTAACCACTCTGCCACATGCCCAGCCCTTTTTATTTTAATTTTGAGACAGGGACTTGCTAAGTTGCTTAAGAGTCATGCTAAATTGCTGAAGCTGGTGCCAAGCTTGCAGTTCTCCTGCCTCAGCCTACCAAATTGCTGGGATTACAGGTGTGTGCCACTACTTGACCAAAAATGTTTTTTAAGAAAAGTCTGATAAGTGGACATCCACATTGGTGGCTATGTAGGGAAACAGAAAAATGGGCACTTTCATAAAATGTTGTGGAATACAAATATGATCTATATGGAGTTCAAATTGTCAATAATTATGAAAATTATATATATGTACATATATACATGTACATATATATATCTTATGCATTTCCTGTTGACTTTAGAAAAATAGAATGTTGATAGCTGTTTCATAATATCATTGGGGATCATGGTGGTAGAAGTAGAGATTTGAGCATTTGCTGCTATATGAAGCTTGATGAAGTCACATCCAAGTTAGCTCTGTACCCAGAGCAGTGCCAGGGGAAATTGTGGGTCAAAGCAGTTTCTTGTTTCTTTTGCAATTTAGGCAGAAAGATAATATTTCTGGGGAGAAAAGCTTTTTGCTGTTGCCTCTCATACGATGGAAGCAGCTGGTGTCTACCAGGTCCCTGCACACACACTTGGAAGGCACATCCTCGGAACTCCCTCCCCTCCTCTGCTTCCAAGTCCTAGACCAGCAGTGAGATTCTGCCCCATGAAATATTCATAAAGCTCAATTGGCCATAAAACACTTTGTAAACGTAAGTGCTGTAAATGATCCAAATTATATCAGCAGCTTTTTGAGAAATAGAGGAAGAAAGAAAGAGGAATTTAAGGGAATGGTACCCAGCAAGCCAACCTTGCTATTTTCAAACCCATAATAAATGGGTCATGGAAGAGCATTTTGTAATTTCAGAAATGACTAATGATTGGACTGCTTTTGATCATTGGAAGAGTGGCCTCATCTCAGTATAAATCATTCTTTCTACATTATACAGATTGTGTTGCTTTGTAAATCAATATTTTTATTCCACAATCCTTTTGTTTCTGGGTCTAAAACCCCGGAGAATCTGTTCTTAAGGTGACCCTGGTTAGATGAAGTCACTGAAGCCCACTCTCTTCTGCCAGCACCCTCCAGGCAGCCCCCAACCCTGCAGAAAAGCCCCTTGCCCACTGACGCACAGAGGATAGGATTTCTTGATGTCAGAAATTCTCCTAGCTTGAGCAGATGCTATCTCTATGCAGTCATCACTCTTTATTCTGCTGTCTGGAGCCCCCTCAATAAATAAATCTACTCTGTCAGGGATGAGGATGCCCATCCCCCACCCCCACCTGCCCAAATGGTTTCTTCCTTATAGGGCAGTATTCCTAGAATTTCCCCCCATTCTGGTTACCACTCTTCTATGTAGAGTAAGAACATTTATTCCCCCTCCTCCCTGTTTCTTTGTTCATAATACTATAATTTTGTTAATGAACCCTAAAATTGCTAAATTTGTTCATTTGTTTGATTTTGGCACCCAAATCATGCTCTTGTCTCATACTAACTTGTAAACAAACTAATACTCCAGAGCAGTTGCTTTTGGAGCCTGAGTGGCAGATGGAACATCTATGTCTCTGAAATCTTATCTTTTTTCTTTCGGGCTCTTTTTTCCCCTGACCCAGAGCTCCTTTAGAATTCCGATTGGGTCCTGTGGGTGAGTCTCATGTAAAGCATGCCTCTCTCCCAGCACGGCGTCGGTGGAGAATTTGAAAAGCCTGCCTGTCGATTGCTGATGCATTTACCTAGGCTCAGGGCTCTGAAGAGGGTGACAAATCCCTCATAACGAGTTTGCCAAATGCGTGCTGGCAGCCGCCGGATTCAAGGCTTCTTGGCGAAGGGAGAACAAAACCCAGGCCTGGCGGCCAGACGGGTCGGGAGAGCAGAGGAGCGCGTGGGTTCGCGCATTGACATGTAAATGTCAGAGCGGCCTGAAGCGGTTCCCCAGCAGACCCTCCCGCCATCCCATCTTCCACACAAAGCCCGGCTCTCGAGGGCTTCGCTTTGCCTTTGTGAGGCCCCTGCCGTCCTGGCTGCAGAGGCAAGTCCCCGTGAGTATCCGCTCTGTTGTAAAACTCCGTTTTGGATCGTGACTGTAGACAGGAAAGTTCTCCCCGCCGCACGCAGAGGGAGTGGTCTCTTTGGAATGCACTCCTTCCTGAGGATAGACATGAGTCCTTTGCAGGGTTTTGGAATGAAAATGAATACTACTGGTGATTATTAATTTGATTTGCTATAAGCAGGGACATAGTCACATTTGCATACCTGTATGTGCAGAAGACAAGACTGGATACCAGGTTCAAAGTACTTTTTGAATTTTACCTGAAATTTCTATGGGATAATTTTGTCGGGGCATTGTGCTTTCTGTAGTCCCATGTTCCCTTGCTTGCTTTCTCTCTTTCTAATCTTTATTCCAGTTCCCCCCTCCTTGTTTCCTCTGTTCTATAGTCTGCAGTGATGGTAAATGGTGTAAATTGGTAAATTGTGTTAACTCTTTAAAGAGGAATCACTAAGTGCTTTACAATTTAGAGAAGCAAAGGAAAAATTGTCTGCTTTTAGAAGATTCATATGAATAAAGCACTGCTAAAGTGTTTTCCCCCTCTGAAGCTTCAATGGAAGAATTTATGTAATGCTACTGTCCTAAATTCCACATATGAATTGTAAAGTATGTGGTGCTGATATCAAATGGTGGAAGAGACATATCTGTATCTTGCTTTGGGCTAATCTCCTTTACAAGTCCTTTAAAAACTAGCAAGATAGTATTTAAAAATAAACAGATTTCATATTCAAAATGAGTACTGAACTGAGAGGAGAATCTTGATTTTTTTTAACTTTTTAATTTTTTGCTATGCTGGGGATGGAACATAGGTCCTTGTGCATGCTAGGAACACAGGTCCTTGTGCATGCTAGGCAAGTACTCTACTATTGAGCTACATTCCCAGCGCCAGGAAAATCCTGATTTAAAAAAATCTTGAAATAAAAATGTTTTCTTTCATCCCACAGACTCATTTTCCCTTGCTGCTTTTGGAGGGCCTTTTCTTTTTTTGTGGTTCTAGGAATGGAACGCAGGAACCTGCACAAGCATTCTACCAAGAGCTGCATACCCCCTACGCTTTAAAAAAATATATATATTTATTTATTTATTTATTAGTTGTACACAATGCCTTTATTTATTTTTATGTGGTGCTGAGGATTGAACTCTGGCCGCACACATGCTAGGCGAGCGCTCTACCGCTGAGCCACAACCCTAGCCCCCCTACATTTTTTTTGAGACCTGATCTCTCTACGTTGTCCAGGGTGGCCTTGAACTTGTGGTCTTCCTGCCTCAACTTCCCCAGTCACTGGAGTTCCAGGTGGGTAGCTGGAATTATAGGTGTGTACCACCACACCTGGTGCACAAATGCATCTTTTAATTCTTTGAATATTCAGATTTACATTTTTTAAAAAATATTTATTTATTTATTTTTTTTTTATTTTATTTATTTATTTAGTTTAGTTGTACGCTGAATGCCTTGCCACTGTGCCTTTACGTGGTGCTGAGGATCGAACCCAGGCTGCGCACGTGCTAGGCAAGCACTCCACCACTGAGCCACAACCCCAGCCCCTCAGATACATTTTTAAGAGTAATTATGGAAATGAAATTCTATGAATTTTAAATTTCATAATGCTCATCATGAGATTGGAAAAAAGTGCAAACAGTCTTCCATTCAGAGACCAATAAAGCCTATCACTGAGTGTGAAGTCAGTTCTTATGTGTCCCTTGCTTTCATGATCATAATTAGGGGAGTATGGTGCAGTGAAAAGAGCACTGAACTGAGTTTTGCTGTGGGCTTTGTCTGTAGCTACCCACATGGCCTCAGGCAAGTGACTTCTCTGGACTTCAGTGATATACTAGGCTAGCAGCTCTCAACCAGGAGCACTTGGGTAGCACTTGAGGTTGTCCTGTATATGGGGTACTAATGCCTGTTTGCTTGGCATCTTGAAATGCCCCAGACTGTCTCATCCAGTCCAGTGAAGAACTGTCCCGCTCCAAATACCAATGGCACCCCTGCTGAAAAACACTAGGCCAGATGATTACTAAGGTTCTTCCAGCTCAGTTTCTCTCAAGTTCATTAGTGGAGCATTGCAAGCCTCCAAAATGATGTAATGTTAGCTTTAAATGCCATGCTGTTCAAAGCGAGGTCAGACCCAATAGTGCTGGGTCAGGACATATAGGCCGTGGCAACTCAGATTCAGAGCTTTATGGCTGGAGGAAACCCTGCTCTAAGCACAGAAAAGCACTGAGAACTGTTTCAAAGCAGGTGTAGAGTTGAGCCAGAGGTTTTTGATTGGGTTTGGGTTTTCCTTCATGGTCTCCTTTCCTCAAAGGGAAGAAGTGGATTTATTGTGGCCTCATGCCCAGCCTCCAGGGCCTGGACTTTTCTGCTGTAGACAAAGGCCTTAACAAATTGCTGAGGCTGCCTTTGAACTTGTGATCCTCCTGCCTCAGCTCCCAAGCCACTGGAATTATAGGTGCATTGCACCGGGCCTGGCTGGAAGGAGTCACTTTGGAGGCTGTGGTGTCACCTCCAAGTCTAGCTGCCTGTTGTCACAGAACGGGCTGGAGGAAACCAAGTAGACAACCCTGACAGGCAGAAAGGGATATTTGGGCTGGAATAAATATTCCTGGGGGGCTGGGGTTGTGGCTCATCGGTAGAGCGCTCGCCTAGCACGTGCGCTGCCCGGGTTTGACCCTCAGCACCATGTAAAAATAAAAAAGGCATTGTGTACAACTAAAATAAACTAAAAAAAAATTTAAAAAATATTCCTGGGGTGTCTAAATTCTTAGATAGGTTGGCTTGATTAAATTGCTTTTTATTTGACAGTGACATGCTATTAAATGAAAAATAACACAAGAAAGCTTCTTTGTTGTGATGCTGTTCATATATACAACTCTTAATAAGTATAGTGTAAATTAGCCGGGCGCGGTGGCGCACGCCTGTAATCCCAGCACTTTGGGAGGCTGAGGCAGGAGGATCGCGAGTTCAAAGCCAGCCTCAGCAATGGTGAGGCACTTAGTAACTCAGTGAGACCCTGTCTCTAATAAAATACAAAAAAGGGCTGGGGATGTGGCCCAGTGGTTGAGTGCCCCTGAGTTCAATCCCCGGTACCAAAAAAAAAAAAAAAAAAAAAAAAAGTATAGTGTAAATTACCTGGAACATATTATTTATTTTTTACTTATTGTTTACACTACTGGGGATTGTAGGAACGTATTTTTTAAAAAAAAAAATAAATGTGGTGTTTTCAATTATAAAAATGATTTAAAGAAAATGTAAATAAATAAGAAAAATTGCCAGTAATAAGTATATTTCGATACATGTCTTACCAGTTTTTAAAAAAATTACAAAGATGAGCCTATAGTATATGATGTTTTATAACCTTCTTTTTTTTTTTTTTTTTTTTTTTGTGGTACCGGGGATTGAACTCAGGGGCACTCGACCACTGGGTCACATTCCCAGCCCTTTTTTGTATTTTATTTAGAGACAGGGTCTCACTGAGTTGCTAAGTGCCTCGCCGTTGCTGAGGCTGGCTTTGAACTCTTGATCCTCCTGCCTCAGCCTCCCAAAGTTCTGGGATTACAGGTGTGCGCCACCGCGCCCCAGCTATAACTTTCTTTATTTGTATGTACATGCTTTCTTGTGTATATGTGTTTCTGTGACATAGATACTACATAATTTTACATGAATTTTGTCTTCATTCTGGCTCTTATAACAGAATTCCATAAAATGGGTAACTTAAGCAATCAGAAATTTCTCCCAGTTCTAGAGTTGTGAAGTCCAAGTTTAGGGTGTCAGCATTGGTTGGGTTCTGGTGGGGACTATTTTTCTGGTTTGTAGATAACCATCTTCTTGTTGCATCCTCACTTTCAGAGGAGAGAGAGAGAGGTATGTGTGTGGGCGGGGGCAAGCTCTTCTTTTTCTCTTCTTAGAAGGTCCCTAATCCCATTAGGAGGGCTCCTTTTTTGTGACCTGATTACCCCCACCCCCCCAGTGTCCCCATCTCCAAATGCCATCACACCGGGGATTAGGGCTTCAGCATATGAATTTTGAGGAGGATAGAAACATCCAGTGCATAACAACTCTTAGCGATCCACTAGACACTGGTTGAGACCTAGAATTGCACTCTCTGGGTTCATACTTCAGAATTGCCACTTATTAACTGGGCAGGTTATTTAATGGCTTTGTGCCTCAGTTTACTCATCTGTAAATCAGGGGAATGTTAATACCAACCACATTAGTTTGTTTTTAGAATTAAATGAAATAATAGATGGGGTTACTTAACATAGAGCCCTGGGCTGGGTGTGGTGGTACATGCCTGTAATCTCAGGGACTTGGGAAGCTGAGGCAGGAAGAGTACAAGTTTCAGGGCAGCTTCAGCAATTTAATGAGGCCCTAAGCAACTTAGCAAGATCCTGTATCAATAAATAAATAAATAGGCTGGGAATGTATTTAGTGATAAAAGTGTCCTTGGGTTCAATCCCCAGTATAAACAAACAAACAGGGCTGGGGATGTGGCTCAGCGGTTTAGCGCTCGTCTTAGCACGTGCGCGACCCGGGTTCGATCCTCAGCACCACGTAAAAATAAAGGCATTGTGTACAACTAAAACCAATAAATAAATATTTAAAAAAAAAAAAAAAACAAATAAATAAAAAGCCTTGTATAAAGATAGCACCAATATCTGTTAGGTATCATCATCTTGTTAGCATGAGCACAGTTACAGTTCCACTAACCAATCCCCTGATGCAGTTAAATCCTTTCTGACATCCAGAGTTAGTACTTTAGTATTATTTCCTAAGAGTGGAATTTCTAGGTCAAAAAGCAAGCAACTATTAAAGGTTTTGGATATGTATTACTACATTTCCTTACAGGAAGCTTGTCTCATTGTTCACTCCTACCAGCTTTTCTCAGCATTAACAAAATTCAGCTTGGCTTCCTTCCTACATTCCACGTGCCCTGGCACCTCCCTCTTCCAATCACTGGGAATACAAATTCATTTAATATTGTTCTGAGGCAAGTGTAATTAAGGAAGTGGGCCAGACACAACAAACCAGATAAAAAGCATTTCATAGTCAAGTAAAAACAAGGAGAAAGCTGGGTAGCTCAGGGGTGGAATGCTTGCCTAGGAGGCTGGAGGCCATGGGTTCTATCCCCCCCAAAACAACAACAAAATCCTAAGGTGGATCATCTGTCGCCTCATTCTATGCTTCAACTGTCCATCGATAATAACTGTATTTTGTGAGGATTTGAACGCATAGCCCTTCAGTGTAGTCTTCATGCTCTTTCTCCAACCCAGTTTAATTTCCAGACATACTGACAGAAAAAAAAAATTATCTCCAGTAACACAATAGGAAAACTACATGAAATCAGTGAAATGTATTGTAAAACAGGAAGTCAGTCCTTTTATTCTGCAATATGTAAAAATCACCATTCCATTGTATTTACATTTTCCATGTTGAATTCATGCAATTTGGTATATACAGAGAGGGCTTCAACGTGTGTCCTTTGCTACTTGATTTGGCACTGAAGGCTGTGGCCCAGGCTCCTTGTCCAACATGGACAAGCCAAGTGGTGACTCAGTTCTCGACCTATCATCTCTATTTAGATGCCTGAGACTCAGCCTGGCCTTCACCTGTATCCAGTGGCCATGATGCCACATGCAACCTGCTTACATTTTGTTCTTAGAAATCCACCCCACCTGCATTTAATTATAAGCACAAATGCAAATATGAACATTCAAATCACATGACATAATGCAGTTATGAGGGAGGCATCCAGATGAATCTGAATATATTCAGTTGGCTAGATTCTTACTACAAAAACAGAATATAAAAATTCTCATGTCTCTGGAAATATATCCTAGTACCTCAGAACCATGATTGGAAAAGGCCAACTTGGCTTGTAGATATTGTCCAAGGTACCTTGGATGATTATTGGCATTCTAAAAAAAAAAAAAAAAAGATAGGTTATAGGTTATATTCTTTTTATTTTATTTTATTTCTTGTGTTGGATTCTTGATTCATTTTTGCTCAAGACAGTGGCTTGGGCTAGGGATATAGCTCAGTTGGTAGGGTGTTTGCCTCGAATGCACAAGGCCCTGTGTTCAATCCCCAGCACCACAAAAACAAAAACAAAACAAACAAATGAACAGTGGCTTTCAAACTTTACCTAGTATGTATACATACATATGTAAATACACAAGTGAAACAAATGTTTTTTCCCAGAATACATGTGGTACATGTTGGTCTATTCTCTGTTTTACATGTCATTCTTTAAAATGCTGTTTATGTCCCATGATCTCTCTTCATGATCCACACATGACCCATGGCTTGGAAATCCTGCTGCAGAGGTGGTTTCTGGTGAGTGTGGCCTTGGTGGGCATATGTTGACTGATAGCCTTGGTGGGCATATGTTGCCCTTTTCATGATGGAGCAAGGATATTGCCTTTCTCTTGGTGCTGGGTCCGTGGCAGGCTGTATAAGCCCAGGGTATCATCTCTGGAGGGGTCTCAGTGCCACGGGACTGGACAGGAAGTTAAGGCTGACCCCCTTGTGTTGGCTGCCGGGTTCTTGAACAGGTTTGCTTTAGAGTTTTGGGGCTTCCCTGGACTGGCTCTGCAGCTGAGAGCTCTGAATGAGAGGGAAGGTTTAAACAAAGACAATAATTCAGTTTGAGTGCCCCTGAATCATGTCTTTGTCCCTGCTCTTGACAGAACAGAAGGAAGTGGTTCATTATTAAGAATGCCAGCTGCCCATGAATTGATATCTGTAGCCAGGGCTGGCTCACTTTGGAGTAAGTAGAGATCGGGCTCCCTGGTTGGTGTGTTCTGAGAGGTTCTAAAACGATTTCCTTAACGTGTCTTCTCAGTCTCCTGTGCCTAAAATTTCATCATTAGAACTTTGTGCTTTTAAATCTTCTAAGTGTTTACTCTTGGGTAAAATATCCTTGGACAAGAGAATGGCTTGCTTGTAGGTGACGTTTAACAGGGATTTGGACTGCCTCTGAGTGCAAGGGTTGCACACTGGGGTGGAGCAGGAGGTGAGGAGTGCCGTTGAAGAGACTGGAGGACTGACAGAAACCAGGAATACAGGGGGCCATGGGACTGGCTGCAGCTCATGGGACCCTGGTAATGTGAAAGCTCTTTGAGACGGGAGCCCTTCATAGTTTTTATGGGAATCATATGGCTTAGAGATGAAGGAACTGATGCTCACCAAAGGTGACCAGAACTCTTAGGCTCACTTGGTACTCAGGGAATCCAGGCCCTGTATTACCCATGGGTTTGTGTTTTGTTTAATAAATTTATTCCTGCGCAGACAGCATGACTAATGCAGGCTATCCAAGGCTCCCATTTTATTTTGCCCAGTACTTTCTAAGCACCTAGCATTTATACAGGTATTTTCCTTAATCTTAGATCCAAGTCCAGGTGACCATAGTTCAATTGCTTGACAGTTTACTTTTTCAGTTGTTGGTGATCGTAGAATTTACAGTTGGAAAAGACATAAGTGATCACTTTGGTCTGTGGTTTTCAAGCTGTGGTTTTCAACTCATTACTGTGTCATAAATCAGTTGAATGGGGGTTACTGTCAGGGCCTGCTGTTGACTGGGTGAGAACCCTGTAAATATTTATATTCTCCAGCAGGCACTGTGCAGTACACCCATACAGTACTTCCCAATGGGTAGCATAGAAAATGTGTTATGTGTGAGTGATATGGTTGGATCCATTCCTTTACTTGGGAAATATCCAATGTCACTGGAGCCTCTTATTTCTTATAGATACCACGATGAGGTACAGGGGGGCAAAGATAAGTAAGAATGGACCCTCTCATTGTGTTCAGTCAGTAGTTGGGGAGAGAGGCACAGAAGGCCATCGTGAAGAGGGTGGTGACTGCAGTGATGAGGAGACCTACTCCTTTCATCCTTATCCCTGTGAGTGCCTGCAAGTAGCTGGCCAAGTGCAGCCATGGGAAGCTGCAGAGTGTGTCTGTGAGAAGTCAGAAACCCAGCCTCTGGGGTTCAGAACACGAGACCAGGAAGGCTTCTGGGGAGAGGTGACACCTCAGTTTGGCCTGAGTAGTAGGTTGCTCCTAAAGTAGTATGTCCATGGCCAGCCTCTGGAGGCTATGAATATGTCCTTATTGGGGGGGGGGGGGAGTATCTTTGAGGGTGTGATTAAGTTAAGTGACAGGTGTCTTTTAAGAGTGAGGCAGAGGGGCTGGGATTGTGGCTCAGCGGCAGAGCGCTCGCCTTGCACGTGCGCGGCCCGGGTTCGATCCTCAGCACCACATAAACATAAATGCATTGCATTGTGTACAACTAAAGTAAATAAATAAATATTAAAAAAAAAAAAAAAGAGTGAGGCAGAGAGAGATTTGATAGAAAAGGAGGAGGCCATGGGATTAGGGAGGCAGAGATTGGAGTGATGTGGCCACAGGTGAAAGGAAGCAGGTTCTTTCTAAGAGTGTCCAGAGGGAGAAAGTCTCTACCAATACCTCAATTTCAGAATTCTGACCTCCAGAATGTGAGAGAAGGAATTTGTGTTGTTTTTGAGCCATGAAGTTTGTGGTGATTTGTTATGGCAACCCCAGAAAATGAATACCATCTGGATTTCTATAGACAGGAATTAGAGGAGGGGGGGTAATGGGGTTCAGGACAGGTGAATACCAAATATTTAAATACCAAAAATTTAAAGCTGAAGGAATTTGAGAAAACGGCAGAAGCTGGAAGGTCATCTCAGCCTCCCCCATCCTTCTCCCCTTGAAGCACACATACAGTCCAGGAAGGATTTTCCCATCTTCCCGAAAGCAGTCATTAGACCTTCATCCAAGAGAAAGGAGCATCCCTATCCCTGAAGACACAGACACTCAGAAAAATCTGGACAAATAAGCCTTGCTAAATTTCCTACAGCTTATCACCATTAGATCCCACTTGAAAAAAAACCTAACTATGCTTTTTCATGACTATCCACTTTTTCAAACCTAGCATAAAAAATACATTAATTTCTGAAGGGCAAAACCCCCACCAGAACCGCTGTGTAGTAAAAAGGATTTATTAACCGGCCATAAGGCCGGAGGAGATGCCAAAGGGACACATGAAGAGAGGGGGACCAGCGGGCAGGAGACGGGCGCAGATGGGGTAAAGAAGGAAAAAAAGGGATGAAAAGGGGACGAAAAAGGGGGGGGGAAGGGAAAAGGGGAGCCAGGCGCGGTGGCGCACGCCTGTAATCCCAGCACTTGGGAGGCTGAGGCAGGAGGATCGCAAGTTCAAAGCCAGCCTCAGCAATGGCGAGGCACTTAGCAACTCAGTGAGACCCTGTCTCTAATAAAATACAAAAAAGGGCTGGGGATGTGGCCCAATGGTCGAGTGCCCCTGAGTTCAATCCCTGGTACCAAAAAAAAAAAAAAAAAAAAAAAAAAAAAAGGGAAAAGGGAAAGGGAATAAGGGAAGGGAAAAGAGGAAGGGGAGAAGGGAAAGGGAAGGGAAGAAGGGTAGCAGGGAAAGGGAAGCCGGCGAGGAGAAGAAGGCGAAAGGGAAAAGAGACGAGTTCCTGCCTGATGGGAGTTTAAATAGCGACTTGGGTGGTCCGAAGGACCCCTGAATCCATAGGCTGTCGAGGGTCGGCAGTGAGACTTGTATGCTGAGGATTGGCTCGGAAAGGAAGAGCATGCCCTGGAGCGAATTCCCCCAGAGAGGTGAGTATTCTCAGGATTAAGGGCGGGAACTTAGAGCCCGCCAAAGGTGGATTCTCCTGAGAGATGGACACTTCCTGGGAGGCAAAACTCAGGCTTACAGGATAGCCTAATGCACCTGGGGCGTGGCTAATTTAGGGCACCTGGGGGGTACGGCCTGTCAGCACGATTTTATCTAACACTTTCCCTGTCTCTTTGGGTCTACATTTCCTTATGAAGGCTCACATGTCAAGTAAAACTTAGAGTAGATGAATGGGCATGCTTTTTTCTTTTTTTGGTGGGGGGTGGGTACTGGGGATTGAACTCAGGGGCACTTGACCACTGGGCCACATCCCCAGCCCTATTTTGTATTTTATTTAGAGACAGGGTCTCACTGAGTTGCTTAGTGCCTCGCTTTTGCTGGAGCTGGCCTCGAACTCCCAATCTTCCTGCCTCAGCCTCCTGAGCCGCTGGGATTACAGGCATGCACCACCGAGAGCCTGACTTTGCTTTTCTCTTGTTACTGGGACTTCAGCCATGAACCCAGTGGTGGGGTTGGGAAAGATATTTCTTGTCACCTACAAGGGTATTTCTGGAACACCAGGCTGGGACACAAAGCCCTGTTTGGGAAGAGCTGTCTGTCGGGAGCACAGACTACAAAAGGGAGGAACAGGAGGTTCATTGGAGAGCTGTTCCTGACACCTTGCCTCTGTGTGATTTGAGTGAGAACTTGTTTATAAAGGATCATTTGGCAGTTCACTGTATCACCTCTTAGGTAATTGTTCTGAACACTGGGTGACTAGGTGGAAAAATACAGGCCCAGGTTTGTTTGTCCCCCAGGTGGTTTGTGGATGTATATACATGCTCCCTGATTTTACTTGCTGAGGAGGGGACATGTGTCCTAGTCGCTTTAGCCACTTGCCACATTTGGTTCTTGAATGTGTACTTCTCACTACCTTTTCCTGAAAAGATTTATTTTCATGGCATTTTATTTCTTCAAACTGTTATAAATGGGGCTGGGGTTGTGGCTCAGCGGTAGAACACTCGCCTAGCATGTGCACGGCCCGGGTTCGAACCTCAGCACCACGTAAAAACGCATTGTGTACAACTAAAAGCAAATAAATATTTAAAAAAAACTGTTATAAATGTATAATTGTGCCTGTGAAGTGAAGGAAACACCTTTAAACCTGATGAAGAAATTCATCTTCTTCAACAAAAAATGAATCTGTGGCTGAGCATGGTGGTGCACGCCTGTAATCCCAGCACTTGGGAGGCTGAGGCAGGAGGATCGCAAGTTCGAAGCCAGCCTCAGCAATGGCGAGGCACTTAGCAACTCAGTGAGACCCTGTCTCTAATAAAATACTAAAAAGGCTGGGGATGTGGCCCAGTGGTCGAGTGTCCCTGAGTTCAATCCCTGGTACCAAAAAAAAAAAAAAAAAAAAAAAAAAAAAAAAAAAAAAAAAAGAATCTGTGCCTGTTATAGAGATTTATGAGTTCAGATTCCAGAATAGACCTGCCTCCTCCAGAAGAACTGGACTCTTAGGTTCTTTTTTTTTTTTTTTTTTTTAAAGCTAGACTTTAGGGATGTATACCTTTTGGGATCTAATTAATATCTATTTCTTCAGGTTGAAAAGTAGTAGGTGAAGGTGCTGGGTCTCCCCAACTGTCTTTCTAACCTACACTTTATGTTCTACTTTCCCCCATACCCCGAAGTTTATGTGTATTCATGCTTTATGGGTTTTAATCATTACTTTAAGTTTTCAGTACTGGGGTTTGAACCCAGGGGTGCTCGACACCCCCAGCTGCTTTTTCTTTCTTTCTTTCTTTCTTTTTTTTTTTTTTGTATTTTGAGACAGGGTCTCACTAAGTTTGCTGAGACAGGCGTTGAACTTGTGATCCTCCTGCTTCAGCCTCCTGAGCAACTGGGATTACAGGTGTGTGCCATTGTGCCTGCCTTAATTATTACTTTTTTATTTAAATAATTTAAGCTAATTGTAAAAGTGTCAAATGATGCGTTTAAATATATTGCTCCTTAACACTTCAGGTGGTTGCAAAACTTGTTTCTCACTTTGATCCCCATAATGAGTTTCCCGTGGCTGTCCTAACAAATTACCATCAACTTAGTGTGTAAGGCAAGAGAAATGTATTCTCCCAGAGTTCTGGGTGCCCAAAGTCCAAAAATCAAGGTGTTGGCAGGTGCTTCTCCTTCCAGAGGTGCTAAGAGAGAGCCCATTCCCCTCAGCTTCCACTTTTTGATGGTTGCATGGATTTCTTGGCTTGAGGCCACATTGCTACAGCCTCTGCCTACATCTTTGTCTTCACTGCTCTCGTGTGTCCCTATGTGTCTGTGTCCCAAAACTCTCTCTTAAAAGGATACATGTGATTGTATTTAGGGCCCACCGGGATAGTGCAGGATAAATTCCTCCTCACAAAATCCTTAACTTAATTGCATTTATGGCCATATAAGATAGCATTGTTGCTGGGCATGATGGCTCATGGGGTCTAGGCTGAGAACATTTTGATGACTGATAAGAAGGCAAGTGGCTATTCTAAAGACCTGATTAGACCTAAGCACTGGTCCAACTTCAAGATTGGGCCTCTCTGTGCGTGTGTTGGGGTGTGGGAGGAGTGGGGGCAGGGGGTGCTGCCATAGCAGGGAAGCAGTGTCTGCTTTCAAACTCCAGATTGACCTAATCTATAGGCAGGACCAGGGCTGAACCAGGTCCAGTTCTGTAGCTGGACTTCCACTGAACAGGTAGATGCTGGTTTTTTTGTACCTAGGACTCTGATGGGTAGTAAGTAAATGGAGTCAACTCTACAACACTGTGAACAGCTCCCCTGGTTCTTGACGGATAGGGAAGCCTTTCATAATAATTCTAGTACTCTTCAGTAGGTTAGTTTTTCTACCACAGGATAGAAATGTACTATATTTTTTGAAAAATAGTGCTTTTTACCATAGGCTTTATAGGAATTCGATACTATAATTTAATTACAATGCATTCAGCTCACTGTAATTTAATTTAATACATTGCATTTATTGAATACCAGCCCTATGCTGCATACTGTTCAGGACACTTTTTCTTTATTTTATTAAATCTTTACAACAACCTGCAAGTGATAGGCATTATCTCCATCTTTTTAGGTGAGGAAACTGAGGCTCAGAACACTTCTGACTTGCCCAGGTTCTCATGTCTAGCAGTCATGGAGTCAGGGATGGAGTCCAGGGGCTGCTGACTCCAGTCCACTATAGGTGCTCATGTGCAGTCCTGTGAGCCCTCGGTGAAGAAGGGAAGGACTCCTGGAGCCAATGTGGCCACCTAGGTCTTCAAGACATCTTACTGAGCCTGTCTTCCTGCTATAAGATGGAAATTCTGGAGTTGTAGACCTCTAGTACACTGAAGAGGGTGATTGGCAAGCAGCATTTATTTTTTGAATTGAAGTACTTAGGAGTTTCATTTGGGAAGACAGCCTCTGAATACGGAACAGCCTCTGAATAACAACCCTGTGTAGGCAGGGTTGTGGGGTCACCCAGTGTACATAGTAGGTGAAGCTCTGCTGGAATAATAAGAACTGTTAGAGGACTGAGTAAATCACTGTGGGATCTGTGGATAGAAGCCTGAAGTCAGAGATGTGAGCAGGATAGGGTGGGTGGTACTATGTGGGACCAAGTCCAGGAATTCTGTTTCTTTCCCCTTTCCCTATCAGGGATGTGTACTGGGGAAATTTAAAATTGAAATGCTACTGTTATTCAAGTGACAATGAGCAAACCTTTATTAAGTTGGAAAACTCATGTAGTTTGCAGATAAAAGTTTTGTCCCAACATCTAAATATAAACACTGGAATTTATTCCTTGATAGAATATTGACAAAAAATTAAAGTGTTCAGAGTCTGGGGATGTGATTCAGTGAGAGGGCACTTGCCTGGAATGCACAAGGCCCTGGGTTTGACCCCTAGCACCACGAAAAAAAAAAAAAAAAAAATTCTACTTCTTACTCTGCAGCATCCAAAGCTTTCCCCCCAAACAGCATGACCCCTTCTTTGGGTATTTATAGCTTCCTTTATTCTGTTTTGGTGTGAATCTGGACTTGTCTGAGATGCTTCCTTTTATGAGAGAAAATGAAGTTTCACATTAATTCTCTCCCTGGTTATTAGCCAGCTCAGTTTCACCTGAGGCCATTAGAAACTGATTGGATTCTCCTGAAAGTTTACAAAGCAAACAAACTAAATTACTTTGTTGCTGACACCAACTGATAATTTAGGACATTTAAAATTGAATGTGAAACCTTAAACATTCCCTCAGTCATCTGTTTATTCAGCATCTCCTGCTCTGTCACTTTTCTTCTGGCCCTGGTGAGTTCCTGACTCTCAATGAGTTAGTTCTTGCTCTGCAAAAAGCCATGGAACTGCTTCAGCTGGACCCAAACCAGAACTTTTTTGCTTTTGTTTTTCAATCCCTATTTTATTTTATTTTATTTTGTGGTGCTACGGTGTGCTCTCCCTCTGGGCTACAAGCCCTAGCCTTCTTTTTGTATTTCTAATTTTCAGATTTATAGGAGGATTACAAGGGATGGAATGTATGTCTAAATGCTCTTCCACCATGTTGGGAATCGTTGACGCCTTGGAAACTGCCCTTTGGTGTAATTGTCATTTTAAGACACTTTCCCAGAGGGTCTTCTCTTCCTAAGTGTAGTGCTAGCAAGTAACAGCGGATCCATTTCTGAGTATGTGTCTTCAAAGCTATTTTAAAAGTTGTTTTATTGAGGTATAAATAACATACTTCAATATCTATCCTTAATAAATGTGCAGTTTGGTGATATTTTAGAAAACGTGTACAGCTGTGACCACCAACTGAATTTTAGAACATCACTCTGAAACACTCGCTCATGTCCACTTTCCATCTATCCCTGTTCCTATGCCTGTCTCCAGGCAACCATCGGCCTCCTCTCTCCCCCCATAAGTTTGCTTTTCCAAACATTCCATATACACAGAATCACACGGCATGGTCTTTTGTGTTTGACTGTTTTCATTTGGCATAATGTTCATCCATGAAGTATGTAGTAGTATTAGTTTCAGAGCTACTTAAAGCAAAACAAAAAAAAATAAAACTTTATATTGTGGCACATTTCAAAATTAGACTAGTAAACGTCAACTGCACGTACTCACTCCCAGATTCAATAATTCTGAACTGCTGCCCAATGTTTATTTCAGCTACCACTCTTTCCTCCCCACTCCCTTGCATTATGTTGAAGTCAATCTCTTTTTTTCCTTGCTGTGCTGGGGATGGGATCCCTGGCCTCACACATGCCAGGCAAGTGCTCTACAACTGAGCCACATCCCAGTCTTGAAGTCAATCTTATGTCATTTTGTTTGTGAGTAGTTTAGTATATACTCATGTATTTATCTCCTGCTTTTCTACAACTAAGTAGCTAAATGTTTTGAGAAAATGTGGGTGTTTGGGTAAAGGGGAAGCCAAGAGAGCCACTTAAATGAATACTTATTCATTTAAAAGTAAGATTTAAAATTTTCATTTACAATTAAAGATAAAATTCTTTGTTATGGGCATCACATGTGATAATCTAGGATGTGCAAATCTTGTATGTGCTAGATTTGCAAAGTATTAATACAGAACTTAATGCAAACATCAGTTTGTGCAGACAGGGTTATTTATTTTTTAAAAATATTTTTGTTAATTAATTAATTAATTAAATTTTGGTTCCAGGGATTGAACTCAGGGGCATTCGACCACTGAGCCACATCCCCAGCCCTTTTTTGTATTTTATTAGAGACAGGGTCTCACTGAGTTGCTAAGTGCCTTGCCATTGTTGAGGCTGGCTTTGAATTTGCAATCCTCCTGCCTCGGCCTCCCAAATGCTGGGATTACAGGCATGCGCCACCGCGCCCGGCTTGTTTATTAATTTATTTTAATGAGTGCCTCACATGTGCAAGGCAAGCGTTCTACCACTGAGCCATAACCCCAGCCCAGATGATTTATTTTTTAAACGTGTACATTTTGCTTTTCTGCTAAAGGTCAAGTGTTGTTTTTAAAAAGAGTAGAGAGCGTGCCAGGCGAGTGGCTCATGCCTGTAATCCCAGCAACTTGGGAGGCTGAGGCAGGAGGATCACAAGTTAAAAACCAGCCTCGCCGGGCATGGTGGTGCATGCCTGTAATCCCAACACTTGGGAGGCTGAGGCAGGAGGATCAAGAGTTCAAAGCCAGCCTCAGCAATGGCGAGGCACTTAGCAACTCAGTGAGACCCTGTCTCTAATAAAATACAAAAAAGGACTGGAGATGTGGCCCAGTGGTCAAGTGTTGCCTCCTGAAGCGATGGCCGTTTGGAGCAACGAAGCCGCGGAAAGAAGTTGAGAGGCGAACTGGAAATAGGCTTTTTATTTTGATAACTTTTCTCTCTGGCTCTAACAACGACTTTAACACGCACCACATACACCACCAAAACCAACATATCAAATGGCACAGACTCGATCAGTAATCTCCGCTTAAGTCTCTCGAGATCTCGGGCCAAGTCCTGTGAGATCCCTGGCCAAGTCCCATGAGACTACGGAAGGCGGCAATGCCCAAACATCTCCATGGCCCGTAGTCAACCGTAATCTTAGCCATCTCCCCAAACAGGGCTCCTGCAGTCAAGTGCCCCTGAGTTCAATCCCTGGTACCAAAAAAAAAAAAAAAAAAAAAAAGCCAGCCTCAGCAACAGCAAGGCCTAAGTAACTCAGTGAGACCCTGTCTCTAAATAAAATACAAAATAGGGCTGGGGATGTGGTTCAGTAGCTGAGTGCCCCCTGAGTTTTAATTCCTGGTACACTGCCCCCCCACCCCCGCAAAAAAAAAGAAGAGTAGAGATAGATGTGTTATAGAGAATTGGATGAAGTTGTCTACTGAAACCTTACAGAGAGGTAAAAGCAGATAATTTCAAATTTGATAATCCAAAATTGTGACCAAGGTGAGAATACTATTTGATCATTGTTTTCTGTTGTTTTGGGAGCCCAGGTGGCTGCAGATTAGATGGATTCTTATTTGAATTAGAATAGACAAAAAGAAATGAAGTCCTGCATAGCTCCATGGACCATTCATTAATGTTTTTAGAATCATTGAATATAAGATATAAACTGGGTTTTGTGGAATGTGAACCCCATTATAAAAAGATAGACTTTTTCAAGACCCAGTCCAATCACTGTCTCCCTTGCCTCTTTCTACTGCACAGAATGGAAATCTGAATGTTCAAGTTTCCTAACCACCTTCCTGCTAGTGATGGTCATGTGATACAATTGGACAATAAGAGAGGCTTCCCTTCCTGAATAAAAAGATATACTGGTAGTAGAAAAAGTCTTTGGCTGTTTTGCCTTCTTCCAGCCTGGAACCTGAATGTGACATTTGGAGTAAAAGCAGCTGTGTTGAAATCATGAGGTGACATGAAGACAAAAGCCATCACCTAAAGGATGGCAAAGTACAAAAATAAAAGGGACCTGGCTTCCTGAGCGTATTAATGAACTGTCATTCATTGCAGACTGCTGTCTTCAAGAATCTTCTTTATATGGGTGAAAAAGCCCCAACCTAATAAAGCCTAGATAATCTGTCCCCCCCACCCCCAGCTTAATGCATGCTTCATTGACACTTGTACATTTATGGCCTTTTTGCTCTCTCAGAGCACTTTCACACCTTATGCCTTTTGGTCTAATTATGTACTCAAGAAATTTTAAGAATGGGAAATCCTGGGAATTTTCTAGTCCAGTGATTCTCACCCAGGGTTGAGGGTTGGAGGAGGATGCTACTGGTATTTAGTATCCAGAGGCCAGGGGTCCACAGCAGGACTGTCTCTGTTCAAAATGCCAGTGGTGAGAACCAGGGTGAGAACCATGGCTCTGGTCTGTGTTCTGGATGGGGGCAAGCCACCCAGGACTCCTGAGACCTTGCTGCACTGGTTTAAAAACTTAGAGGAAATCCCAAGTCCCTGCCTCTCCTCAGGGTAGACTGTCTTCCTTTTATATGCTGTTCTGGCCTGCCTAGGTTGCTCAAGACTTCAGCATTGAGACTGTATTCTAAGTGGAAGACAGATATGCTGCAAACTAGAGAAATGCCCACCGGAGTATCTGCAGCCTCTATGAAACCATGTTCTGAATGGGCTCTGAGGCATTAGGATTATAACTTGTCCACAGCCTCCCCCAAGTTCCTCTCATGGTGATGTTGATGGTTGTGATGTGACCAGTTGTTCTTGGTCACCTTTTCCACTGCTGGTGGCTTTTTGGTCTTGCTCCAGTTGATGGCTTTGATGCTTCCAGAGGAAGGAACAGTGGCTCCTGCCACCTAGACAGCTGCTGGTCCCTTAAGGAACAGCCCAGGAGCTCTAGAGCTCCCAGTCTCACTTCCCAGGAGAGAGCCTGGGGCTTCTTAGTCCCCTTTTCTTCTTCCCCTTTACTCTGAGGTGAGATTCCAAGGAAAGAGGCTGTAGGCTGGCTGCCCGCCCTGTGATGTCCACGGTAGAAATGCACCAGGGACCAAAAAAGTAGACATGGGATATGTCATGGCTGGAAGAATGCATCAGTCTGCAAAATCTCCACCAGGCAGTAATACTACTAACAGTAGCATGGGAGATATTGTTAATAAGTAATGAACAGTAACTGGAATTGAAAAAGTCCTGGCTTTGTCGCCAGCTGGGTCTTCAGGAAGCCACAGAATGTCTGAAAGTTCTGGCTGACAACTTGTAATGGAGGAAGAGCATCACTCTCACCTCCTGGGTCCCCAGTGGAGGTTAAAGTGATGAGGGGTAGAGAAACACTTTGGAAATCACAGATGGCTACACCAAAATTAATAACTGTTCTCATTAGAACATTGGTGCATTTAGTGTCTCTGGGCATTAATAATAGATGGGCTAGCGTAGCAGGACTGTGGGTTATATTTTTTAGTTTTTGTTGATTCTTGTTGTATTTGGACTTATTAGATCCAGCTTAATTTATTTCAGGCCGAGGCAGTGGGTCGTGTGCTTCTTACATCATAAAGATCATTGGGATGCACTTAGTAGAGTCAGAAGAGATCTGTTCCCGGCTTAATGATATTTTTCCAGCACAGAGTAGCACAACATTTACTGTAGCTGAAAGATGCTGTGATGGGAATGTCCACCAGAGACGGGACTTGGAGTCAAGACCAGTTCTTAGGAATAGCTTTTGTCATATCATGATTGCAGAACATATGAAAATCTGGATTTCCCATCATAGTGGTTGACTTCTCCTTACATGGAACACAAATCCTGAAAAGCCAAGGGATTTACGCTTGTCCAGTTGTTTTCCCTTACAGAAAATGTGTTTCTAAGTATTTCTAGGGTTTTTCCCCTAAGGAGCACATGCATTTAACAACACACAAATTCTCTCTGCAAGAAGTCTCTTCTGGCTCTCTCCATAACTTGAGCTCCTGTCAGTGAGCTCTGATCTACATTTACATGCAAAAGAGAAATGCCTTCTTGGCAAATACAGCCATCAGATCAGTCAGTATGGGTTGCCTGGAACTCCTTAAGCTTACTTAAACATTCCTTAGAAACGCATTCCTTTGAAGAGCTCCACAGAACTCCCAGCCAGGAGAATGCTCAGTTAATTCCCTGCATGGCTTTGACTCCCTGTCACTAACTCACTAGGCATCTCTCTGAGAGGAAACAAAACATAGCAAAATGCCTGTCGACTGTGTGTCACATGGTATCTTTGCATTAAAGAGAATTACTAATTTGGGAGATTTGAGGATGAACTTTGTGGGTGACATCTATTGGGAGATGCTTGAATATCTAACACCAGAATGGCATTTTGCATCTTGCACAATGTTTAGTACTTTGACTATGTTCTGAACACTTGTGTTTCTATCTCATTTAAAAGGCATCTTGGTGCCGATGCCTTGTGTGTGGGTGGGGGCGGGTACTGGGGATTGAACTCAGGGATATTCTATCACTGCGCTATATCCCCAGCCCTTTTTATTTATTTATTTTGAGACAGGGTCTTGCTAAGTTGCTGAGGCTGGCCTATTGAACTTGCAATCAATCCTCTGCCTCAGCCTCTAGAGTCACTAGGGTTAAAAATGTGTGCCACCATACCTGGGTTGGTGCTGGATCTTTAATAGTTGGGAGTTATCTTAAAACAGCAATGACTTGAGTGTGGGGCTAATGCTATTGCCTTACTGAATTTCTCCGTTCTTTTAATGGATCTGGTTTGTGGGATTGTTTCTCAGCTACCACCTTCATTGGTTTTCAGCTGAAGGTTCTGGTGAGCAGTTGGTATAGACAATTATTGCAATCACCTGGCTCCAATTTCTTTTTATTCCATTTCTTTCACTGGTTTACAGATGTTTGTAACTTTTTCCTCCCAAGGGACATCACATTTCTCACAGCAAAAATGGTAATCATTAGAATAGTTGTCATATCTGGCATTAACACTGCCTGTTTGCTTTGAAAAGTTTTTTTCAGTTTCATGTATATAGTTAATTTACATAATATAACATTACCATCATTAACATAACTGTAGTAAAAATAACCTAACTGTAATTATCTCACGCAGACAAACGATTTCAACATCCCAAAAGAGATATAAAAGGAAATAATTCCAAATCCCTGTCTATCAGAGGCTTATAGCCTAATCTTATGTAGTTTTCAGAACAGTCTGGGTCAATAAAGAAATGCTTTCAAAAGTCAGTTTTTAAAGCTTATGCAGATTTGATCCTTTTGCATTCCTTACCTGACAGGACCATTTTTTGAGCTTTTGGCTATTAGCAAGAAAATATAGTGATTAACTCTTATTATGATAATAGCTAAAGAAGTGTAGTACTTACAGTGTGGTACTATTCCAGATGTGTTATTTATATTAATTCATTTAATTAAAAATACAGAGATCTTAATATAGGTATAACAAAAAGGATGTCAATCTCTAGCTGATGGTCTGCCTACTTGAAGATGTATTTCATTTAACCAAGGTGGGGGCTGGCTGGTTCTAACTGGATTTCACTCATCCTTTGCAGCTGCTGCTGCTCCTCTCACTATATAACCAGGGGCTCCAACCCCCATCCGCAGCTCCCTCCACAGTCTTCTGGTGGACATTCTTCGCCCTCCCTTTTCATCCCAAAGGCAGCAGAGTCCTTGGCTTGGACCCATGCAGTCCTTTCAGCTGGAATTAGAAGTAGTTTGCAGAAGTCTTCTCACCAAGGTCAGTAATTGGACTAAAGCTGTAGCATTCTCAGGCTATCCTCAGCTTCTTGCATCAAACTCGTGGGTGGATCTTCTGGGGCTTTCCAGGAAGGACTGGAAGAGGAGGGCAGAGTCCTCTGAAAAGGTTCTACTGCTTGTAGGGTCAGGCATGCTCGCTGTCTACTGGGGAAGTAGTACAGAGTGTGGCAATGCATTTAAGGTGATCACCTCTTCTGAGTAGAGGACAGAAAGCCATCATGGTCCCATCTGTTCCAGCATATTTCATAGGCCTGCTGTGTTTCTGACAGCCCTTGGATTCTGGAAGGAGGGTTTTGGTTGCCCTGCCTAGATAGCAGGTGGGCTTCTAAGTCCAAGGGAACCCGAGTTTGGCCCTAGCATTGCCCCTTAAGACCTGTGCACCGAGTCTCCAATTCGTTTATTCCTTAAACCCAGCAATTATTAAGTGCCTACTGTTTGAGAGATTCAGACTTGAACAAAACAGTTCCTACCCTCATGGAGTCAGAGAAAAAGCAGTAAGTGAAATGAACAAATACATTATCTAGATAAGTGTGAGACCACAATCTTTTTTAAAAAGAAATATTTGTTTTTTTCAAAAATATTTTTTGTACACAATGTAATGCATTTATGTTTACGTGGTGCTGAGGATCGAACCCAGGCCGCGCACGTGCAAGGCGAGCGCTCTGCCGCTGAACCACAACCCCAGCCCCTTATTTATTTGTTTTAGTTGTACACAATGCCTTTATTTTTATGTGGTGTTGAGGATGGAACCCGGGTTGCAAGTGTGCGAGGCGAGCGCTCTACTGCTGAGCCACAACCCCAGCCCTGAGACCACAATCTTAACTAGGGTAGTCAGAGAAGGCGTCCCTGATAACAGACCCTGTAGGAGGGAATTAAGGATCTAGCTGTCTGTGAAGAGCATTCTGAGTAGAGGACTATGGTGCAGAGGTCTGAGGCAGGGCTGCGTGGAGAAGTAGCAAGGAGCCAGTGTGCCTGGAGCAGAAGGAGCCGGGGCTGGGAGAGAGGCAGCAGATCCTGGAGGGCTTTGTAGAGCACTGTGCAGACTAGGCTTTTATCCTGGGTAAAATGAGGGATCTTGGTGGGTAGAGGGAGTATGAGTAGGAAGAGAGCGTGATCTGAGTTAAGGTTTAAAGGATCACCTTGACACTTGTGTTGAAGGAGGTGCTGGGAGAGGAAGGGCAGGAATAGGAAAGACCAGGTAAGAGGTTTCGCAGAATTCAGGTGAGAGATGATGATGGCCTGGACCTCTGTGGGAGTGGGAGAGTCGGGGGAAAGGTCCAGACAGTGGCTCCATCTACTATCCATCCGAGGGAATGCTGTGTGGTTGCACGGGATGCATAGAGTCCCAGAAAAGAGTGGCTGCTGCTGTCACCAAGGGCTTGTCTCATGGGACAGTGGTGGTGTACACATAGGCAAGAGATTGGGGATTTGCCCATCTGTGAAGCAGCAACTTTGGGAATGGAACTCAGAATTACTGGCTTTAAACCAAACATAATTCTCCTGCCTTTTCTTATAACTAGAACTCTACATCACTGCATCCAGCCTGGAATGGCTCAATTCAACTGCATGCACGTGAAAGAGCTGCTACCATCACACTTTCTCCTTTGACTTCACCTTAAACCACGTGAGCTTTGAAGCAGGGAGGCTGCTTTCCCCGAGTTGCACACGGGGCCGACTGGCAAATTTCAGTTAACCCTGGTGCTTTTAGTTCCCCTGAGGACCACCCTCCTCCTGTTTCCCTGCTCTGCTGCAGAGGTAGGCTAGTGCTCAGCCTGGCACCGTTCTGGTTCTCCATTTCCTGACTGTCTCTGTGTTGTGTCTCCTATGCTGCCCTTCACCTGTGTGCCTAATCTAGGTGAGTTCAGCACTTGCCACCCATCCTGAGGGGTTTGGAGCTGGGGGAGTGGGGGAATAAACATGGGAGGGATGACTGCGTTTGCATTTTTAGCATTTTCAGAAGATGCAGGATTTTGGTTTTGAATAAGGGTTCAGTGCAAGAAACATCACCCACTTCCAGGCGTTTTAAGCAGGACAAGGTGGGATGGAGTGCTCCAGAATCACTGGCAGGGTTGGAGAAGGCTGTGGGCTGGGCCCTCAGAACGACTCCCAGCACAGCAAAGCACCGATCCTTGAGGGGCTACCAACTTAAAAAATATTAAATGGAGCTGTGGGTTCAAGGAAACACTCCCTACTTGAATTTCAAAAATGAAGAAACCACCCCAGTGCCTCTCAGCACTCAGCAGAATGGTCCTAAAATGTGTTTGTAAAAAAGTTTCCATTTGGTACAGCCATTATAGAAAATTAGATGGAAATTCCTTGAGAAAAGAAAAATAGATTTACCATGCAATCCCACACCTGGGCATACATATCCAAAGGAAATGAAATCCATGTTTCAGATCTGCACTCTTATGTTCACGGCAGCACTATTCATAACTGCCAAGAAGTATAAGTAATCTGTTCGTAGGTGAATGAATAAAGGAAATGTATATATGTACATGCATGATGTATGTATGCAATGGAATATTATTCAGCCTTAAAAAGCAGATGTTCTGTCCCTTCTAACAACAAAGATGAACTTAGATGACTTTATGTTAAATGAAATTAGGCAGAGACAGAGGTGAATACAACACTCTCTCACCTGTGAAATCTAAGATAGTGAAACTACAAGGAATAGTAGAAGGGTGGTTACCAGAGGGTGGAGGAAATGGGGAGATGCTGGTCAGGGGGTACAAATTTTCAGTTATAAGATGGACGAGTTCTGGCAACTTAATGTACAGCATGATGACTATATTTACTGTATCATATATACTTGAAATTTGCTGAGTAGATCTTAAGTATTCTCACCACACCAAAAAATGGTAACTATGTGAGATGATTATCTTGATTGTGGTGATCATTTAACACTATGTACCTGTAAATCAAACTTTGAAGTTGTACACCTTTATAATACAATTTTTTTTAATAATTTTAATTTGTCAACTATACTTCAAGGCTGGACCAAAGCAAATCATAAACACCCCATTCCACACCTTGGTCACCAGTCAAAAGCTGTACAGAGAAGGCCTCTGTTTCATTTCCAGCATAATTTTGCACAGGTACCTTTAGTTGGTTCACATCCCAGTCTCTGGCTACGAGGTGTGGAATCTATAAACTACAGTTTTTAGCTTTTTGTCCTCTCCAACTGATATCGCTGTTTGTCAGTGACGAGTTCTGCTCCCCCAAATGTTGAAGTTTGAACATTAGAGAAGCACGCCAAGGCAAGCATACAAAGCAGGATTTATTTAAAAGGTATAACATAGATTTATCCTGGGAAGAAGGGGGCCACTGCGGGTATCCTGGTATCCCAAGAAGCGAGGCAGGTCTGCCTTTTTTATATGTCCCAGGCTTCCTTTGTTCTCCTGCTCTCTTCCCCTTATCTCTCTCCTTCCTGCAAAGCAGATGGGCTGAAGGGGAAGGGCTGGATGGAGCAGCCCAAGACACATGAATTAACAACTTTATAGCTCCCTGCAGGGAGGGGCAATTCCTGGGACAGGTTACCTTGGAAACTGGTTGGGGTAGGGGCAGGTTCTTGATAAGGGTGGAAGAAGGGCTCTTAAGGAATTAACATACCAATCCCTCAGGGGACAGTCTCCCAACACTCTCCAACTTCCCAGGACTCACTCAAAATTGGCCTTCTTGATCTGACCTGACTCGATTTACCTATCTCTACTGACTGCCTGTCAGATTCTGGCTTCTCAACCAGGAGGTGGATGACATGGATTAGTCCTTGTTCTGCAGTGAATACTGTGGGGGTCTTTTTCTAGATGTGGTGTTGGCCAGGGTACAAGCCTCTGCTGAACTGGGAATCTGTCAATATTTCCCATGCTTATCTTTAGTACAATTCTGTGTACTTTGAAATAGGGTAGCTTTTGTTATCAGTTAATTGTGATGGCCCTCTCTGTACACTAAACAAAGTGGGCTCCAAATCACTGACCAGCAGATTTCAGTTTTAAATTTCTGTTCACCACAATGTTTTGTTTTGATGGTTGTTTGGTGGTGTGGGGTTGGGTGTGTGGGTTTTTCTTTGTGTGGTATATGTGATTGCATAGAAAGACTGGGCTAGTTGCATTATTAATCTAAAAAATACATTCTCAGTGTTTGGTATTAACAGCAAATTTAACAGCATATTCACTATAAAAATATACAGGAGTAGGTATCAGATCCGGGTAAATATCAATGAGAATACAGATTGGCATCAACACTGGTTGGACCAGTCTGATTTCTCTGGAGTAAAGAACTATCCATGTCTTGTAGCTCTGCATTGAACATATTCTGTAAAAGTTAATCAAATTTCTTTAACCATTAGCTGATTAGGGAATTAAGCTAGCCTGATAAGTCCAAAGACTGAATCAGAACAAACAAACAGAGCAGAGCTCAGAATAGGACAGATGAATGTTTGGCCTCATCTGAGGAATTAAGCTACTTTTTGAAAAAGTAACTAGATAAGTGTGTAGTTTTTTTTTTTTTTTTTTAATAATACTATGGTAATTCCTCATAAATCATGGGGTATCTGAGAAGTACCCTGGCTGAGAACCAAAATTGGCAGATCTATGTCTTTTTGAATATTGGAGGTTTGGATAAAACTGAATGAAGCAGCACCTACACATCCAATACTACTTTATACACATACATACTTTAAAATATATGGTAAATATTCTAAAAACATGTTTACATAAACAGACTGTGTTCCTTGACTTATTATTTTGGTACTGTATCTTGAACCCAGAGGTGCTCTATCAGAGTTATATCTCTATCCCTTTTTATTTTTTTTGAGTCTTGCTACGTTGCCCAGGCTGCCCTTGAACTTTTGGTTCTCCTGCCTCAGTCTTCTGAGTTGCTGGATTACAGATGTGCACCAGCATACCTGGCTTGGGGACCCTTTAAAATCATTCTGTTTAGAAGATTTCAATGCAACAGTACCATAGAATGACACAACTGCCAGTTTTATGTTCACCCTGCCCTTTCCCCCACCCAATGTTTATGAAAATTTTCATCAGCAAAATGAAGAATTTTGCAGCAAACACCTATAAAATGTACCACCTAAATCCTACCATCAAATTTTATTAAACTTTATTGCCCATATATTCATCTGTATTGGTTGCCTGTTGTTCAACAAACTACTCCAAACTTAATGAGTAAGCATTTAGAGCCCTACCGTTTGAGTCAGGATTCCAGGAGTGGATTAGCTAAGTGGTTCTGGCTCAGGGTTCCTTGTGTGAGTGCAGTCAAGATGTTGACCAGGGCCACAGTCCTTTGGGGGCCGGACAACCCACTTCTAAGAGGCTGCCCTCATGGCTGTTGACTGAACCAGATAGCACAAGGGTATTTTCTTTCTTTCTTCCTTTCTTTCTTCCTTTCTTCCTTCCTTTCTTCCTTCCTTTCTTTCTTCCTTTCTTTCTTCCTTTCTTTCTTCCTTTCTTTCTTCCTTTCTTTCTTCCTTCCTTTCTTCCTTTCTTTCTTCCTTCCTTTCTTCCTTCCTTTCTTCCTTTCTTCCTTTCTTCCTTTCTTCCTTTCTTTCTCTCTCTCCCTCTCTCTCTGTCTCTCTCTCCCCCCCTCCCTCCCTCCCTCTCTCCCCTCCCTCCCTCCCTCCCTCCCTCTCCTCCCTCTCCCCCTCCCTCCCTCCCTCTCTTTCTTTTCACTGGGGATTGAACTCTGGGGCACTCAACCACTGGGCCACATCCCCAGCCCTTCTTTGTTTTTTATTAGAGACAGGGTCTCACTGAGTTGCTAAGTGCCTCGCCATTGCTGAGGCTGGTTTTGAACTCTCAATCCTCCTGCCTCAGCCTCCCAAGTGCTGGGATTACAGGTGTGTGCCACCGTGCCCGGCACAAGGGTGCTTTTAATAGTGACTCAGAAGTACAAGAAGACCTGGAGAATTCAGAAAATTCACTGGAGGTATAACTTGCCAGTAGGCTGTACCCATGGTCATGGAATCCCAGCCAGGGGAGATGAGAACACAGGTGCAGGGAGAAGTTCCTGTGGAGTGTAAAGCAGAAAGAGCATATCTCAGACAAGTACAGAGGGGCAGAAGGGGTTGACAGTGATAGGTTACATTGGTAAAGTCACTGGTAAATGTGACTTAGTGGTTCACTCCTTTCTGCTACCACCACTGAAGTTATTAGACACCACCATTTACAATTGAAAAACAGCACTGAGAGATTTATTTTTCTAGGTACCTATACTTTGTGTATACAGTGTGTTGAAATATGGTGAATGGCTCCTACTTTTTAAAACTTTGTTCTACTCAAAGCTTTAATTTTTTTTTTTCTTGATCCAGCTATACCACTTCTTGACTTTATTTCTTCAGGATAAATATCATCTTATTTACAATGATACATGCATACCCATGTTTATAGTGACACAATTCTCAATAGCCAAACTATGGAACCAGCATAGGTGTCCTTCAATGGATGAATGGATAAAGAAAATGTACATATACGCAATGAAGTTTTATTCAGTCATAAAAATGAAATTATGGCATTTGCAGGAAAATGGATGGAACTAGACCATCATGTTAAGCGAATCAATCTCAAACTAAGAAGTCAAACTCGGAAGGTTAAGGGTCACATGTTTGACCCTCCCTTAAACTGTGAGGATGACCAGCGCTGCTCCCCCAACACTGATGGGCAGTCCTCGCCTGCAACAGGAATGGAAGGTGGGAGGGTGAGTCTGAGGAGTGCTAGAGCATTTATTTAGGGCTTCATAATCTTTTCCCAGGGGGTGGAGGAAGCTGTTCTGTGCTCTGAGTGCAGGCCAGCTGCTCGGAAGTGCACCAGGGACCTGTCTCTCTCCAGGCTGCCTCCTGGTGCTCTTCTGGATAGGCAGCATGGTTACAGCAGGCCTGCCCAGGGGGAGAATCCAGGTGAGGTTCCTGTTTTAGAACCAGGCAGGGAGTGTCTTGGTGTCCCCTTGATGTGAAGGGGAGGATTCTTCTTTGTGGCCAGAGAACAGTAAACACTGCAGGATTGCATGTCAGCCAAGTCGGTGACCAGTGAGACAAAGAATTCCCAGCTTCGAGTGCCGGAGAGCCTTTGAAGTCACCGAGACTGCCCCCTCTGTTAAAGATAAGAAAGGAACTAGATGCCAAGGTACTGGCAGGCTGCAAGGCTGGGCTGGGCAAGACCTGGGAGTCCTGGTGCTCCCTTAATAAAGGTTGGTACATGTTTTGTACTTACTTTGTATGTGATGAAATCTGTAGACTGATACTTTACACAGTGCTCACTTGTTAATTATATTCCAAAGATAAGACATTACCTTTAATTTTTTTCCCCAAATAATAAGTTATGTAATGCTTATGGTATTAGCACTTGCCAGCTACTATTCTACATTCCTTACTGATAGAAATGCTCATTTCATTTTACAACAAACCTACAGAGCAAATGCTATAACTCTCACCATTTCATGGATAAGGAAACTGAGGTGCAAAGAGGTCAAAGTGTCTTCTTGAAGGTGAAGTGATGTCCATCTAGGGAATGACTGCACTGGGTTTAAAGCCAAGCATGCTGGCCTCACAGTCCACTCTTGACTGCACTATACACTATCCCCTGCACAAACATTGGTACTGTTTACTGAATAGTCACAGCTCTTTGTTCTCTAGGCACATGATGGCTTTCTACTTCCTGGTCCCCTTGAGTTTTGGGGGCCACGTGATGACTTCAGGCCAACAAGTTGTGAGAAGTGTGTTGTGTCCTTAATCAGTAGTGTGTGTGACTCTCCAGGTCTCTTGTTGCCTGCTGTGGATACTGGCAAAGGTCCAAGTGCTCGGTCCTCTTAGGCAAGTCAGAGGAAATGGCTCCGCCAACCCTAGGTAGATGCAGCCTGGGTGCAGAGTCAGCTTGGGTTGTTCAGCCACTGGGTTGTGAGCTTGTTGCCACAGCATGATTTAGCTCATCCTGACTGATGCAGTCTGTGTGCCTAACACTTTAAGGAGCACATTCACAAATAAGTTGGGCACTTAAGTCTTTCCAAATAATTTTTTTTAAAAAGTTTTTTAGTTATACATGGACACAATATCTTTATTTTGTTTTTTATGTGGTGCTGAGGATCAAAACCAGTGCCTCACATATGCAAGGCAAGCACTCTGCCACTGAGCCACGAGCCCAGCCCCCAAATAGTTACTTTTAAAAGGCTCATTGAGTAGCATTCATTTTCTTCCTTATATACAGAAAGCAAGCCTGTAGCTTAAGATTGAAAGCTCTGTTTTTTTTTTCTCCAAATACAACATCTTATTGAGATATAGTTCACATACCATAAAATTCACCAATTTAAAGCATACATTTCAATGATTTTTTAGTTTATACAGAACTTTGCTACCATCATTGCAATTGATTTTGGAATATTTCCATCACCCTCAAAAGAAATGTGCCTATTAGCAACCACTCCCACAGCCCTAAGACAACCACTAACTCAATTTCTGTCTCTCTGTATTTGCCTTTCCTGGACATGGTTTATAAATAGAATCATACAGAAAGTAAGATCTGTGGAGGCAGGGAACTTGGCTTTGCTCGGTGCTGTAACTCTGGTGCATGTTTACATAGGTGCTCAGCAGGTATCTGTAGGGAGAGAGAATGGTGGTTGAAGGTGGGAGCTGAGGGCCTGGTGGGGAGTTGCTTAGCATCACCCTGTCTGTACAAAGAATGGAGTGGGGAGCAGAATAACCTGCTGGCAATCTGTCTCCTGTTCATCATCCAAAAACTTCAGTTTCAAGGCTTATGAGAAAGTGAACAGAGGCCCAGTGAAGGCGGCTGCCCTTGGCATGGGTACAGCTGATAAATAAAACACCTCATCACGGGGCTGAGGTCGTGAAGGGGTCTGAGCAGGCCCACCACAGCCCAGATTCCTCTTCCTCTACAGACTCTTCCCAAAGCCACACTTCTTTGAGGACCTCACTGGATTTTCTGTCCTCAGTAGAAGTCTACTGTCTCTGGCTTCCCTTCTCTGGATCCCTGGCCAAGGATAGGACCTGAAGCCATGGGTTTTGTCCATTTCTCAGAGGCACATGCTGAGGTATTGGAGGTTCCTGCTGCTCTGAGTAGTACTGCAGCCACTGCTGGTTTGTTGGCCTGTGCACCTCCTATCCCTCCTTCAGGCCCTAACCTGGGCAGCTGGTTTGCCTTTTCTTAAGTATTTGATGGACATTCTTTAAAACTACAAGGAGGCAGAGTAGTGCAGTGGTTAAAGCTATAGTCTGAGGTCTCGGGATCAATAGTGCAAAGGTTGCAGTGTTAAGTTCTCAGACATACCTTTGTACTCTACTCTCTCCACTCTTTCATGAACTACTATGGAACAGGTTTAATCCTTTTTTTTTTTTTTTTTTTTGTTTTGGGCTTTTTTTGGGGGGGGGTTGCTGGGAATTGAACCCAGGGCCCTACCACTGAACTAAATCCTCAGTTCAACCCCCCCCCCCCCATTTGGCGGAGAGGCTAGGGTTTTTTGTTGTGTTTGAACTGGGGATCAAACCCAGAGTTATGCGTGTAATTCTGGTTCCTGTCCATCCACACAGGTGCTCGGTGTGTATCCGCAGGAGACACTGTACGGACATGCACCACTAAGTGCTTTACTACTGAGCCACATCCCAGCCCCAGTTCTGATTTTCAAAACAAGTGTCTCTGTCTGCATTTCGGGGCAGTGGTGTGGTCACGGGTTTGGGGGGATTTGTGCTCTGTCATCAGGAACTGGGCTTGCAGTCTGGAGGGTGAGGTTGAGGGCCCAGGTGGGCATAGGAAGCAACATCTGTGTTTGTCTATTGGAGTGAAATTTAGAGTTTGGCTGGAAGGAGATAGTTTCAGTGTCTTGCAGGTATTAATGAAGCACAGAAACTAATTTCTTGATAGTATCGGAAATGCCACTGAGCTTAGCACTTAGCTGCAGCACTTTGTATGTTAATATATTTTAATAAAAAGATATTGATGGGGAAATTTCTTGGCTAATCTGGAAACTAATATTTTCAATTAAAATATGCCAACTGAAAAGGGTGCAAATCATAAACATAGATCTGAATTGTGCTTATATGACTACCTCCCATATCAGGAAGTTGAATGCTGCCAACCTGAAGCCTCCCACCTGCCTTCATCCCTAATTTTTCTTGACTTAAACATAAAAGATTAGTTTTGCCTGTTTTTGAATCCTACAAAAGGAAAATTGCATAGCATGTCCTTTTATTTAGCAAGGTGTTACATCAATCCATATGGTTATGGGTAGTAATACCTTACTGATTTACATTTCTGTATTGTATGAATATACTCAATTTACTTATCCCTTTTGCTCTTGATGGATCTTTTTGGTTGTTTTACAGTTTTTTAAAAAACATCTATTTCAGGGCTGGGGATGTAGCTCAGTGGTAGTGTACTTGCCTAGCATGTGTGAATCCCTGGGTTCAATCCCCAGCACGGGACAGGGAGTAATCTGTATTTCAAACTTGATTTTCAAGAGGCTATATGTGTGTATTATGAACTGTGATGCATTCTACTATTACAATACAACATTGAATAAAAAGAAAAAAGATCAGACAGGAGCCTTGTTCTCCAGAAAGTTACAATTCTAATAACCAATGCAAGATTTGCAGGCAAACTTTGAGTGGTCTTGCATCAGCTGAAGTTTTCAGTGTCATTTTTACATTGACCTTTAGCTTGTGTGTTGTGAAATCCTCAGACATTTTGAAAATAAAAACCAAATAACCCCCCCCCCAAAAAAAAAAAACTTGATTTTCAACTTTATCAAAGCAATTATAAAACAATAAGCTACTTTAGGATGTAACCCAAATGTTTTGATTGATTTCATTCTGGAACAGAAAGGTATTAATGTTAGCCTTAGTTGGCAGACAGCTTCACAGAAAGACTGGAGGTTATACTTCATTATAAAGTGATTAAATGTCTCCCTGTCCATGACCTGGTAAAGGGATTCAGAATGCATTCATTATTTTTATACACAAAATTTTAAAACTATCATAGATGGGAAATTTTCGTGTTCCGATTTCTGAAAACAAGGGCTATCAGACTGTCACATTTCAATTAAGCAGCTAAACCATAAATGGAATTACAGTGTACATAAAACATCCTCAGAAGCCTGTTATAAATTTTGTGGAAATAGATAATTCATATGATCTCTGTTGAGATGGATTGCCAATAACTTATTTTACAGCTTTTTACTATGATGAGTAATGCTGCAATGACATTCCCCAGATATCTTGGTGTGTATGTTTGCATTTCTATTATGTTCCTAGAACTGGAATTGTTCATTATAGGATATGTGTGTGTTTAGCACTACTGAATGGTTTTCTAAAGTGCTTATATGAATTTATACCTCGATCCAAGTTATGAGAATTCTCATTGCTCCAGATCTGTGCCTCTCTTGGCATTTTCAGTCTTTAAAAATTTTAGACATTCTTATGCAGCTTTATTTCTATTTCCTTTATAACTTTTGAGGTCAAGCACTTTCCGTGTGCAAGGCTATCTGGATAGTTTTTGTGACGCAACCTCTTCACAACTCTGGGCCATTTTCCTACTGGATTATTTGGTGATTTTTGAAGACATTCTTTATGTATTCTGGACAGGAGTCCTGTTTTAGTCAGCTTTTGTCACCGTGACCAAAATAACTTTCAAGAACAACTTAGAAGCCGGGCGCGGTTGTGCACGCCTATAATCCCAGCACTTTGGGAGGCTGAGGCAGGAGGATCGCGAGTTCAAAGCCAGTCTCAGCAATGGTGAGGCATTAGCAACTCAGTGAGACCCTGTCTCTTAATAAATTACAAAAAAGGGCTGGGGATGTGGCCCAGTGGTCGAGTGCCCCTGAGTTCGTTTGAAGATATCAGAGCTCCCAAGGCAGCAAGGACCCAAATACCCAAGAGCATGAAGAAAAGGTTAGTGCAAAGAGGTGAGCCAATGTTTGGAGTTACATTTTCCTTTGTGGTACTTGCCCATTGGCAAGTAGCTGCTGAGAGTTCAGGAAACACAAAGGTGGGAAGGTAAATCAATAAGCACTCCACACCTCACCTCTGAGAAGGGCTAATCACTCTGGAAATAAGGAGATACTAGAAAGATGCAGCTTGGTATTGATTCAAGTGACAGGAAAACCAAAGAGCAAATGAGTCATAAATCCAATAAGGTCTTGTTATGGTTTAGATATGCAGTGCCCCCCCCCCCCCTCAAAGCTCCTGTTAATGCAGGAATGTTCTGAGGTAAAGTGATAGGATTATGAGAGCTATAACCTAATCCATCCATCCAAGTTTGAATGGACGAGGTGGGAACTGTAGGCAGGTGTGGCATGGTGTGGCTGAAGGACATGGGCCTCTGGGGTGTGTGCCCTGGAAGGGTGCATCTTCTCTCTGGCCCCTTCCCCTCTCTATTTCTGCTTCCTTGCCACCATGAGGGGAATGTCTCCTCTCCACCACTTCCTTCTGCCATGATGTGCTTCTCATGGGCCCAGAGTAGTGGAGTTGGCCATCTGTGGATTGAGACCTGTGAAACCACGAGATGAAAATAAGCTTTCCCTCCTCAAGTTGGCTGTTTTTTTTTTTTTTTTTTTTTTTTTTTTTTTTTTTTTTTGTGTGTGTGTGTGTGGTACTGGGGATTGAACTCAGGGGCACTTGACCACTGGGTCACATCCCCAGCCCTTCTTTGTATTTTTTTTTTTTTTTTTTTTTTTTTTTTTTTTTTTTGGTACCGGGGATTGAACTCAGGGGCACTCGACCACTGGGCCACATCCCCAGCCCTTTTTTGTATTTTTATTAGAGACAGGGTCTCACTGAGTTACTAAGTGCCTCGCCATTGCTGAGGCTGGCTTTGAACTCGCGATCCTCCTGCCTCAGCCTCCCAAGTGCTGGGATTACAGGCATACGCCACCACACCTGGCTTCAAACACATTTTTTAATGTTTTGTGTTTTGTTTAAAGTTTTGTTGGACTTCTCTCATTGGTACTGGTGGTAAGGTTGCTATGTAGTTGGCAGATAAAATGTACTCTCCCCAAAGATACATTCACTTACTCATCCTCAGAACCTGTGAATGTTATATATAATGAGTGAATATTATATGGACCTGAAATGTGATTGTTAAGGATCTGTCAGGATGCACTTACCCTGTATTATCTGAATGGACCCTAAATGCAATGACGTGAATCCTTATAACAGGAAGAGGGAGATTAGACAAATAGAAGGCAAAGTGAAGATCAAGGCAGAGATTAGAATGCTGTGGCCAAAAGGTAAAGACCCTCTGCAACTACTGAAAGAGGCAAGAACAGTTCTCCCATAGAATTTCTGGAGGGGGTGTAGCTCTGTCAACATCCAGATTTCAGGTGACATCTTGCCTGTGAATGTGATGATTAATTTTGTTTGTCAGCTTGACTAGGCTAGGTGCTTCCCCTGTATCTGGTTAAATATTGTTTTGGGGGGGCTGGGGTTGTGGCTCAGCAGTAAAGTGATCGCCTAGCACGTGCACGGCCCTGGTTCGATCCTCAGCAGCACGTAAAAATAAATAAGGTATTCTGTCCAACTACAACTAAAAAATGAATATTAAAAAAAAAAAAACATTGTTTCTGGGTGTGTCTGTGAGGGTGTTTTGGAAGAGATTAGCATTAAGAGGGTGGGCTGAGTAAAGAATATGGGCTCCCCTGCAGTGTGGGTGGGATTGTCCAACCCACTGAGTACCCAATTGGAACAAAAAGGCAGAGGAAGGTTGGACTCTCTGAGACATCAGTCTCTGCCTGTTGACTGGGACTTAGCCCGCTGGTGCTCTTGGTGTTCAGGCCTTTGTGTCTCAGATTCAGTTTACACCGCTGGCTTTCCTGGGTCTCTAACTTGTAGGTGCCAGATCTTAAATTCCATTAATTGTGTAAACCAGTTCTTTATAATAAATTTCATTTTGTGTGTGCACACTCGCGCACACACATGCACACACACCCTTACCCCTGCCTTTGCCTCTCCTACTGGTTCTGTTTCTCTGGAGGAATCAGAGCAATACAGAGAATATTTGTTGTTTTAGGTTACCAAATCTGTGATAATTTTTTCAGTATTCATGGGAAACTAATGTCGTTGGGTATGTTTAGAAGTTTTTTATTTTTGTGGTGTTGGGGATTGAACCCAGGGCCTCATATATGCCAGGCAAGCACTCTTCCACTGAGCTACATCCCCACCCAGTATAGAACTTTAAAAAATTTTTTTTTTATTTTTAGTCTAATTCACTTACCAAGATTTAAAAATATTTTTCACTAACACCAATTGAACATATTAATAAGGTTCAGTGTATGTATGTAACATGGACCGATTAAATCCAACTTCCATTTTTCTACCTTCCCACTCACACACCCTTTCCAATCTCTAATAATCACTGTTCTACTTTCAGGTTGTCTTTAAGCCTCCCCCACCCCCATTTGAGGGAGAATATGCAGTGCTTGTCTTTCTGTTTCTGACTAATCTCACTTAACATAATGTCCTCTAGTTCTGTCCATTTTGCAGCCATGACAGGATCTCATTCTTTATAATGGAATAATACTCCATCTAGATACCCCACATTTTCTTTATCCATTCCTTAATTGATGCATGCATCAGTTTTTTTTCCATTTCTTGGCTATTGTGAATACTTCTGCAATGGACACGGGAGTACAGATGAAACTTCTACATACTGATTTCGTTTCCTTTGGATATATACCCAGAAATGGGATTGTTGGATTTCAGAGTAGGTCTAGTCTCAGTTTTTTGAGGAACCTCCATACTGTTCTCCATATGGTTGTACTAATCTACATTCCCACCAACACTGTATTAGATTCTTTTCTCCACATTATTTTTTTTGCCTGCTTTTTTTTTTTTTAATTTTTGATAGTAGCTATTTTAATGAGGGTGACATAGTATCTTATTGTAGTTTTGATTTGCATTTTCCTGTTGGCTAATGATATTTAGAGCTCTTTCATATGTTTGTTGCCACTTGTATTTCTTCTTTGGAGCTGTATCTATTTGGATCATTTATCCATTTTTAAAATTGAATTTTCTCTTAAGTTCTTTATATATTCTGGAATTAACCCTCTCAGGTGAATAGTCAGCACTTATTTTCTCCCTTTCTGTAGGTTGCCTCTTCACTCTGTTGTTTCTTTTGCTGTGAAGAGGCGTTTTAGTTGGATGTAACCCCATTTGTCAATATTTGCATTTGCTTACTGTGAAAATCATTAGTATGCACTGATGTTTTGACGATTTCCCTTGTTTTCTTCTAATAGTTTCATGTCTTTTTTTTTTTTTTTTTTTTTTTTGCTGGTTTTATTTTATTTTTTATTTAATTTAATTTGTTATACATGCTTTTAGAGTGCAATTCCTTTCACATTACATATAAAGAGCACAGTTTTCCAAGTCATTGGTTTTACACAAAGTATTTTCATACCATTTGAGTTTTTATACATGCACGATCTTTGACCTATCTTAAATTGGTTTTTGTACAGAGTGGGAGATAAGGGTCTAGTTTCATTCTTCTGCATGTGGATTGAAGAGCCTGTTTTTTCTTCAATGTATGTGTTTTAATAAACTTTTCATTGCTGTGACCAAAAGACCTGACAAGAAAAGTGTAGAGGAGGAAAAATTTATGTTGGCTCAGTTTCAGAGATTTAGGCCATGGTTGGCTGACTCTGTAGCTCTGGGCCCAAGATGAGGCAAAATATCATGGTGGACAGGCCTGGCAGAAGGCAGCTCAGGACATGATAGCCAGGAGGAAGGGAGTGGATGCTGTTCACCAGGGACAAAATGTAAACCCCAAAGTCAAGCCCCCAATGACCTATTTCCTCCAGCCACGCCCTCCCTGCTTGCAGTTACCACCCAGTTCATCTCTGTCAGTGGATTAATCCACTGATTAGGTTAAAGCTTTCATAACCTAATCATTTTACCTCTGAGCATTCTTGTGTTGTCCCACACATGAGCTTTTTAGGGATATCTCATATATATAAACAATAACAGTATGTTTTAGCACCTTCATTAAGAATCAGTTTGTTGTAGATGTGTGGGTTTATTTTTGGGACCTCTGTACTATTCCTTTGGTATGTGTTTATATTTCAGTACCATGCTGTTTGGTTACTGTGGCTCTGAATTATGTCTTGAAATCAGGTGTTGTGATGCCTCTTGCTTAGCTCTTTTTACTCAAGCTTTCTTTGGTTGCTAAGGGTCTTGTATGCTTTCATATGAATTTGTTTTTTGTTTTTGTTTTTGTTTTTTTTTTTTTTTGCTAGTTCTGTGAAAAAATTGGTATTTTGATAGGAATTGCACTAAAATAGTAAATCACTTTGGGTAGTAAGGACTCTTTTTTTTTTTTAAATTGGGGCATTTTACCAGTGAGCCACATCCCCAGCCCTTTTTATTTTCCATTATGAGAGAGGGTCTCACTAAGTTACTTAGGGCCTCACTGAACTGCTGAGGCTGGCTGCAAACCTGTGATCCCCTGTCTCAGCCTCCCAAGTTGCTGGGATTACACATATGTGCCACCACATGTGACAGTAGGGACATTTTTTACAATATTCTTCCAATCCAGGAACATGGGAAGTCTTTTCATTTTCTTAAACTTTAATCAGTGTTTTTGCAATTTTCATTGTAGAGGTCTTTTCATGTTTTTGGTTCAGTTTATTCTTGTTTTTTTTTTTGTTGTTGTTGTTGTTTTTTGTAGCTATCATGAATGGGTTTGCTTTTGCAATTTCTTTCTCAGCAAATTCATTATTCATATAGAAGACCTGCTGATTTCAGTATGTTGATTTTTATACCCTGATATTGTATTGAATTCATTTATCAGTTATAATAATATTCTGGTAGTCTGAGGTTTTTCTATATATACAGTCTTGTCATCAGCAAACAGGGATAGTTTATCTTTCCTCCCTTTCTATTTGTTTGCTTTTATTTCTTTCTTGCCTAATTGTTCTAGCTAAAACTTGTAGATTATTAAAATGTTTACATATATTTTCTCATGGTACTAGAGATTGAACCAGGGGTGTTCTGCCACTGAGCTATATCCCCAGCCCTTTTTATTGTTTGAGACAAAATCTTGCTAAGTTGCTTATGCTGGCCTCAAAATTAAAATCCTCCTGAGTCAGCCTCTCTAGGACTGTGTTGAATAAGAGCTTTGGATACCTAGGCAGGCATAGTGGCACACACCTGTAATACCAGTGGCTCAGGAGACTGAGGCAGGATTGCAGGTTTTTTTTTTTTGAACCAGGGATTGAATGTGGGGGCATTCGACCACTGGGCCACATCCCAGCCCATTTTTATATTTTATTTGAGACGGGGTCTCACTGAGTTGCTAAGTGCCTCACCATTGCTGAGGCTGGCTTTGAACTTGCGATCCTCCTGCCTGAGCCTCCCAAGTACTGGGATTACAGGCATGCGCCACCACGCCCAGCTGGATTGTAGGTTTGACGCCAGCCTCAGCAACTTTGTGAGTTTGTAAGCAACTTAGTGAGACCCTGTCTCAAAAAAAGAAAAAGGGCTGGGGATGTTTCTCAGTGGTAAGTACCCTTGGGTTCAATCCCTGTTACAATAAATAAATAAATAAACAAATAAATTAGAGTGGATGCCCTTGTCTTATTGTTAGTCTTAGAGGAAAAGCCGAAAAGTAGTCAGAATGATGCTGGCTGTGTGTTTATCACCTGTGACCTTTCTTATGTGGAGGGCATAATCCTTCTGCACCTAATTTGTTCAGGGATTTTATCAGGAAGGGATGTTGAATTTTATCAGATACTTTTTCTGCATTTATTGATGATTTTTATTCTTTATTGATGTGATATGTATAATGTTTATTGGGTATGTTTAAACCGTCTAGAATGAAACCAACTCAGTCATGGTGAGTGATTTTTTTCTTTTTAAATGTGCTGTTGAAATTCATTTGCTAGTATTTGTCTATGTTCAGTAGGGATATTGGTAGTTTTCTCCTCTCATGGCCTGGTCTGGTTTTGGTAACATGAGAATGCTGGCCTCATAAATTAGTTTGGGAGAGTTCCCTTCCTTTTAATTATTTGGCATAATTTGAGAAGCATTGACATTGGTTCTTTGAAAGTTTGCTAAGAATCATCAAAGCCATCCAGTCCTGGGCTTTTCTTTGTTGGAAAACTTTATTACTGATTCAGCCTCATTATAGTTATTTTTTGTGTTGGTTTTTTTTTTTTTTTTTTTTTTGTAATGGGAATGGAACATAGGGGCACTTGACCACTGAGCCACATCACCAGCCCTATTTTGTATTTTTATTTAGAGACTGGGTTTCACTGAGTTGCTTAGTACTTTGCTTTTGCTGAGGCTGGCTTTGAACTCGCAATCCTCCTGCTTTGGCTTCCCAAGCCACTGGGATTACAGGTGTGCTCCACCGTTCCTGGTGCTCATTATAGTTTTTTAAAAAATTTTTGTTCTCAAGATTCATTTTTTAATCTTTTTTCTTAAAATTAGGGCTTTCTAGTTATGCATAGTGGTTGGGTTCATTCTGACAAACTATTAAATGCATGGAATTTGATTCAGCTTGTGATCCCTCTCCCTTGTCCATCTCCGATCAAGATTCAGTTTTGGTAGCTCATATGAATTCAGAAATGTGTTCATTTCTTTTAGGTTTTCCAATTTGTTAGCCTATAGTTTTTCAATCTCTTTCTTTTTTTTTTTTTTAAATATTTATTTATTTGCTTTAGTTGTACACAATGCAATGCATTTATGTTTACGTGGTGCTGAGGATCGAACCTGGGCTGCGCACGCGCTAGGCGAGCACTCTACCGCTGAGCCACATCCCCAGCCCTAGTTTTTCAATCTCTAATGAACATTTGCATTTCTGTGTTATCGGTTGTGGTGTTTCCTTTTTTGTTCTTGATTTTATTTATTTGGACCTTTTTTTTTTTTTTGTACCAGGGATTGAACTCAGGAGTGTGCTCGGCCACTGAGTCACATCCCCAGCCCTATTTTGTATTTTTATTTAGAGACAGGGTCTCGCTAAATTGCTTAGTGCCTCACTTTTGCTGAGGCTGGCTTTGAACTCTGATCCTCCTGCCTCAGCCTCCTGAGCAACTGGGATTACAGCGTGCACCACTGCACCCAGCCTATTTGGCTCTTTTTCTTAAAATGGTTAGTTCTTTTTGAATAGTTAGTCTTTCAAAACACCAACTCTTTTTTTTATTCATCTTTATTATTATTTTTTAAGGCTCTTTCATTTATCTCTGATCTTTATTTCTTTCTGCTGATTTGGGGTTTTGTTCTTAATCCATAATGCATTGTTAGGTTGTTTATTTGAATTCTTTTCTTTTTTTGAATGTAAGCACTCATTCCTATAAAATTTCCTCTTAGTGCTTCTTTTACTGTTTTCAATAAGTTTTATTTTATCGATAGTGGTTGATTCTTTTCTATTTTGTGTATCTGCTTGTCTAGTGCAGTTTATATTCTCACTTGCTTTCATGATTGTAGTTATCTTTTTCTTTTTCTTTTTTGAACATGATCACAAATTTTTATTGATAATCAAAGACTAGTATCTTACTAGACATTTGAACAAAAAGAAGCATTAGTGATAAAAAGTTGTATTTTTATACAGGTAAGTAGAAAAATTACAAAGATTTGTTCCATATACACATGACCACTTGAAACTTTGGAATTATTACTTTTCAATTATGTTCAAAATTTTTCAAATACTTCCACTGTGAAAAGTAACTCCTTCTTTGCACACATTTCTTTTTTTTAAAAATTTATTTTTTATTTATAATAATTACAATTCATAGTACACATATATAGCATCTTTTTACGTACAACTGTTTGTATACAAAGTATATTCGTACCATTCAGGTCTTCAATCATGCATTTAGGATAATGATATCCGTCTCATTCAGCCACCTTTTCTTTCTTTTTTTTTTTTTTCTTTTCTCCCCCTCCCTCCCCCCTTGCTCCCTCCCTTCCCCTCCCTTCCCTTTGACCATTCTAGTGTTCCTCTAATCCTCCTATGTACCCCCATCCAACAATACTGTGAACTAGCCTCCTTATATCAGAGAAAACATTCGGTATTTGGATTTTTGAGATTGACTAATTTCACTTAGCATTATATTCTCCAACTTCATCCATTTACCTGCAAATGCCATTATTTTATTCTCTTTTATTGCTGAGTAAAATTCCATTGTGTATATATACCACATTTTCTTTATATACTCATCTACTGAGGGACATCTAGGTTGGTTCCACAACCCAGCTATTAGGTGTAGTATTCCCTTAAGCATCCTATATAAGGCTGGTTTGGTGGTCATGAATTCCCTCAGTTTTTGCTCGTCTTGGAAGGACTTTCTTTCTACCTCATTTCTGAAGGATAGTCTTACTGGGTATAGTATTCTTGGTGGGCAATTATTTTGTTTCAGGATTTGGAACATCATTCCATTCCCTTTGGCTCCTAAGGTTTCTTCTAAGAAATCTCCTGTTAGTCTAATGGAGATAACCTTAAATATAACTTGGCACTTTTCTCTTGCAGATTTTAGAAATTCTTTCTATTTACTGTCAGCAGTTTGGTCATATGATACGCCATGGTAAAGATTTTTCCTGGTCAAGTCCATTTGGAATCCTGTACTCATTCTGTACATGATGTCCATATTGTTCCCAAGATAAAGTTTTCTACTACTACTTAATGGGATTGATTTTTATATGGCATTAACTTTTTTCTTGTCACCTTCAGATATTAAAAAAAAAAAAAAAAGATATTTTTTCATTTAATGGTGTACCAAAGGTCTTAAATGCTCCTCCTCCTCTCCTTCCTCCCCCTTTTATCAGACTGGAATATTTCAGAAGACCTGTTTTCAAGTTAAGATATTCTGTCCTGGGGCTGGGGTTGTAGCTCAGTGGTAGAGCACTTGCCTGGCATGTGTGAGGCACTGGGTTCGATCCTCAGCACCACAGGAAAATAAACAAAATAAAGGCCTTCTGTCCATTTACAACTGCAAATATTAAAAAAAAAAAAAAAAAAAAAAAGATATTCTGTCCTGCTTGATCTAGTCTGTTGTTGAGACTTTCAACTCTGGTGGTTTGGTTTTGTTACATATTGAGCTCTTGTTTCCAAGATTTCTGTTCAGTTCTTTTTTAAAATCTCAGTATTTTGCTCAAATTCTCATTTATATCCTGCATTGTCTTCCTAATTTCATTGAACTATTCTTCTGTTTTCTTTTGGCTCTAATTAAGCCTTTTTATAATCATTATTTTAAATTATTTTTTTCAGTGTTGAGGATGGAACCCAGGGCCTTGGGCGCTAGGCTAGTGCTCTTCCACTGAACTACATTCCCAGACTCCATTCTTTTAAATTCTTTATCAGGCTTTTCATTTATATCGATTTCTTTGGGATCTGTTGCCAGAGAATTGTTACATTCTTTTGGAGGCATCATGTTATCTTTTTTTTCTTTCATATTTCTTGTGTTACTGTGTTGAGATTTGTGTATCTGTTATGTCAAATACCTCCCCCACTTTTATGAGATGATCTTGTTGAAAGTGGCTTTCTCCTAAAGACATAGCTTTGGGTGTAAGTTTTTTACATAATGTTGACTTTATTTCCATTTGGGCACCTATAGCTGCCTTGTTGTTATTTTGGTCATCATGTGTATCATGGCAGAGTTGGGGAGTCTAAATGTCTCTGGGGGGCATGCAGAGGTGCATTTATTCTAGTGGCTCAGACAAGTGCGGTACAGGCAGCAATGAATTTGGGGTATGCACTGTGTGATTGCTTCTATAGTAGGAGTGGTGGTTTCTGCTGGACAATGAGAGTTTCCTCGGGCACTATTGATGCTAGCTCTGTTGTTGTTATTATTATTTGGTCTTGCTTTCTTCTTTTTTTTTTTTCTTCGTGGTGCTGGGGATTGAAACCAGGGCCTTGTGCATGCAAAGCAACCACTCTACCAACTGAGCTATATCCCCAACCCCTAGCTCTATTATGAACAAGCACCTCTGGCACTGGTAGCCCCAACAGTGGCGAGGGACCTGATGTCAGTGGCATGGGTCCAGATGTTGCATGGGGAAAGATGGTGGTAGAGACCCTAGCACTTCCTTTTGGTACTCATACCCAGTCCTGGTATCAATGTGTAGTTAGACAAAGTGTGGGGATGTGGTGGCAGTAGGAACTGCACAGGTAAGGAACCATGGTGTTCCTTTCTGCCTGTGACAGTGCATGCCCAGGAGTGGAACTCTGACTAGCACCAGGCAGAATTCCTTTTGGTCCCCTTTGTGTGTCCAGGGGCAGTGTGATGGCTGGAGCTGGGGCTTTCTTCTTCCATCTCAACTCCTTCATTTGAAACATGTGTCCCCCTCAAGACCCCCTCTTCATGTCCCTGTGGGTGGGGCAGCAGCAGGAACTGTGATGTTTGTGTCACAACACCTGTACCCTACAGTGCAGGGGCACCAGTGAGGCATAAGTCCCAGCAACTCTGCTCCCTTAAGGTTGGGTGCATGAGGCATCAGTGTCTCAAAGATGGTGTAGTGATGTGTCTAGAGATGGGACTATGCTGGGGTTTCCGTCCAAACTCTAATTATAGCTCACATCTTAGGATGGTTCCTTGTTACAAACACTCTGGATGTTTGCTGGAAGATGGTGTAAGATCCTTTCCAAAGCAAGGCTGCTATGCAGAGTTTAGGGTGCTTATCTAAGTGGGCTATAGGCCTGTGAGGATTGTGAAACTTTCCAGTAGAGAGGGTTGCCAGTATGCACACTAATAGAATTTTCTGGGACTTTTCCAATCTTGCCCCTGTGAAGCCCAGGCCTGGGGTATTTTGTTTCTTTTTATGCTGTTGTCCCATGTCTCTGAAACTTACTAGGTTCTAGTCTCTTGCTGATTTCTAGTGTTCTCCCATGGTCACTAGCTTCAAAAGGAGCCACCCACTTGTTACTTGTTCTTTGTGAAGGAGGGAGTGAATGCTGTGTGCCTTTGTTCAGCCATCTTGGACCTCTTTAATTTACCATTTCATGACACACAAAGACATAAAAGTTGTATATATCAATGGGGTACTGTGTAATGTTTCAACACATGCATACATCGCAATATTGAAATCAAGTTGAAGTATTTATGTCCTCACACCGTTTCTTTATGGTGAAAACTTTCAAAACGCTTTCTTTTAGCATCTTGAAATGAAGCGCACAACATTGTTATTTATAATTGCCCTACTGTGCAACAGCGCACCAGAAAGTCTTGCTCCTAACCGTAATGTAGTACCCATTGATCATCCTTTCTCCAGCACTTGGTAACCACTCAACTTCTGTGGGATCATCTTTTTATATTCCACATGAGTGAGATCATGTGGTATTTCTTTCTGTGCCTGGTTTATTTCACCATGGTAATATCCAGTTCCCCTCATGCTGTCACAAAAGTCAGGTTTTCATTCTTTTTTATGGCTGAATAGTATTCCCTGGTGCATATACATTGTATTTTCCTTATCTCTTTATCAGTTGATGGACACTTAAGTTGTTTCTGTTTCTTGACTATTGTGAATAGTGCTACAGCAAACACTCTATGTATGTGTCTTCTATATACTGATTTCATTTCCTTTGAATATATACCTAGCAATGGGATTGCTGGATCATATGGTGTTCTGCTTTTAATTTTTTTTTAAACAAACCTCCTTACTGTTTTCCATAATGGTTGTACTAATTCACATTCCAACTGATACTTTGTAAGGGTGTCCTTTTCTTCACATCCTCACCAACACTTTCTTTTTGATAATAGTCATTTTTACTGGGGTGAGGTGATATCTCATTGTGATTTTGATTTGCATTTCCCTGATTAGTGATGTCTAGCAGTTTTTCTTAAACCTTTTAGCCATTTGTATGTCCTTCTCTGAGAAATGTCTATTTAAGTCTATTGCCTATATTTTAATTAGGTTATTTGTATTTTTTTCTCTAGTTTTTGGAGTTCCTTATGTATTCTGGATATCAACCCCATGTCAAATGTTTGCTTACGAATATATTCTCCCATTTTGGAGGTTGTCTTTTCACTCTGTTGTTTCCTTTGCTGTGCAGAAGCTTTTAGTTTGTGATCCCGTATATTTTTGGTTTTGTGTCTTTGGGGTCTTGTCCAAAACACTTTTGCACACTCCAGTGTCCTGAAACATTTCCTGTGTTTTCTTCTAGTAGTTTTAGTCTCAAGTCTTACACTTCAGTCTTTAATTCATTTTGAGTTGATTTTTGTAACTGGGTGGGGGGAGGGGTCTAGTTTCATTCTTCTGCATGTAAATATCCAGTTTTCCCAGCACCATTTATTGAAAAGACTGCCTTTTCCAATGCATGTTCTTGGCACCTTTGTCAAAAATCAGTTGTTTGTAGATATGCACACTTTACTTCTAGGCTGTTCTGTTCCATTGATCTACGTGTCTGTTTTTTTTGCCAATACTATATTTTCGTTGCTACAGTTTTGTAGTATGTTTTGAAGTTAATAGTGTTGATGTCTGTGATTTTACTCCTTTTGCTCAAGACTGCTTTGGCTGTTTGGAGTTTCTTGTGGTTCCATATAAATTTTAGAATTTTTCTAGGTCTGTGAAGAATGCCATTAGTATTTTGACAGGGATTGTATTGGATCTGCACATTGCTTTGGGTAATATGGATATTTTTAACAATATTGATTATTTTTTTAAAAAATATTTATTTATTTGCTTTAGTTGTACACAATCCGTTTTTACGTGGTGCTGAGGATCGAACCCGGGCTGCGCACGTCCTAGGTGAGCGCTCTACCGCTGAGCCACAACCCCAGCCCACAATATTGATTCTTGAACACGAGATGTCTTTCCACTATTTTTGTGTTCTCTTTTTTTTTTTTTAAATCAATTTTAAAAATAATTTTCATTGTAGAGCTCTTTCATCTCTTTGATTAAACTTATCCCTAGGTATTAATTAGTTTTGTAGTTATTGTAAATGGAATTGCTTTCTTGATTTCTATTTCAGATGACTCTATATTGCATGTAGCAACACTACTGCTTTTCATATTGTTCTGTATGCTGCTAATCCATTGAATCCCTTGATTCTAATAGTGTTTTGGTGAAGTTTTTCTATAAGATCTTGTCACTTGCAAACAGTTGACAGTTTGACTTCTTTTTCAAGTTGGGTGTCCTTTATTTCTTTCTCTTGCTTGACTGCTCTATCTAGAACTCCAGAACTCTGTTGAATAAAAGTGGTGAAAGTGGCATCCATGTCTTGTTCCAGATCTTGGAGAGAAGTCTTTTAGCTTTTCCCCATGTGGTATAATACTAGCTGTTGGCTTGTTATTATTATTTTAATTCCATTATGTGGAATGTACGTTGAGGTACATTCCATCTATGACTTAATTTGTCCAGTGTTTTTATTATGAAGGGACATTGAACTTTATCATATATCTTTTCTGTGTCTCTTGATATGACCATGTGGTTTTTGTCCTCCATTCTGCTGATGTGGTGTATCACGTAAATTGATTTGCATATATCTTACATCTCGGAGATGAATCCCATTTCTTATCTGGTTTGGTATAAGGGTAGAACCTGGCCTCATAGAATGTGTTTGGAAGAATAGCTTCCTATTCTGATTTTTGGAATAACTTGAACAATTGGAATTAGTTCTTTAAATATTGAGTAGAAATTGGCAGTGAAGCCACTTGGTCTTTTTTTTTTTTTTTTTTTTTTGGAAGGCTTTTTATTACTGATTGCATTTTATTACTTGTTGGTCTGTTTAGGTGTTCTGTTTGCTCATGATTCAGTCTTGGTAAGGTCTCTCAGATTTGTTCCCTGCTTCTAGGTTATCAGTTTTGTGGGCATTTTGTTGTTCATAATAATCTCCAATGTTTTGTATTTTTGTGGTGTGTTGGCTGCCTGAAGCAATTGCCGCTTGGAGCAACAACGCCACGGGAATAAGTTCAGAGGCGGACTGGAAACAAACAGGCTCTTTATTCTGCTAGCTTCTCACTCTGGCTCCAACAACAACTCCAACACGCCATCCACACTCCTCCAACCACACCACAAAATGGTGCCGAACCTTCCTCAAAGTCCCGGGCCAAGTCTCCCGAGATCATGCAAATGGGGCCAACCCGATCCGCAATGTCCCAGGCCAAGTCTCGGGAGGTCATGGAAGGTGGTAATGCTTTATGGCTCACAGCTAACCGCAATCTTGACTATCTCCTTAATTAGGGCTCCTACAGTGGTGTCAGTTGTAATGTCTCCCTTTTCATTTGATTTTTGTCTTTTTTTTCTTGGTGCAACTAAAGGTTTGTTCTTTTTGAAGAACCAGCTCTTAGTTTCACTGATCTTTTGTTTTTAAGTCTCCATTTCATGTATTTCTGATCTTTAATATTTGTTTTTTTCCTCGTAATTTTGGGCGTGCTTTGTGTTTGCTTTTCTAGCTCCTTGAGATGTAGCGATAGGTTGCTCATTTGAGATCTTTCTACATTTTTTGCTGTGGACCTTGATCACGATCAGCCTCCCTATTCTGCTTTGGCTGGATCCCATAGGTTTGAGTATGTCGTGTCTACATTTTCCTTTCAAGAAATTTTAAAATTTTCTTCCTTTATTCATTAGTTGTTCAAAAGCAAGTTATTTAATTTCCATGTATTTGTGTAGTTTGTAAAACTCCTGTTTTTTTTTTTTTTAAATATTTATTTATTTGCTTTAGTTGTACACAATGCCTTTGTTTTTACGTGGTGCTGAGGATCGAACCCAGGGCCGCAAACGTGCTAGATGAGCGCTCTACCGCTGAGCCACAATCCCAGCCCCAAAACTCCTGTTATTGACTTCTAGTTTTATTGCATTGCGTTCAGAAAAGATACTAATTATTTCAATTTTTCAAAATTTGTTGAGACTTATCTTGTGACCTAGCATAGGATCTTTCCTGGAGATTGTTCCATGTGCTGATAAGAAAAACAGATACTCGGCAGCTGTTGGGTGGAATGTTCTGTAGGTGTCTGTTATGTCCGTGTAGTTTAGGGTGAAATTTAACTTTTGTTGTTGTTTATGTTTGTTGTTGTTGATCTGATTGGATGATCTGTCCATTGCTGAAAGTGGGGTGTTCAAAGTATCCAACTTCTTTTGTGTTAGATTCTTTTTCTCCCCTTAGGTCTGTTAGTATATGCTTTATGTATTTGGGTGCACCGATATTGAGTGCATATGTATTCACAATTATTTCCTCTTACTGAATTGACCCCTTTGTTATTATATAATGACCTGCCGGTGGGTTTTTCTTTTCTGCTTTTGTTTATTTTACCCTGTAAGTATGGCCACTCTTACTTTCCTTTGGCTTCCATTTGCATGGAATATCTTATCCCATTCCTTTACTTCCAGTCTCTGTGTGACTTAGAGGTGAAGTGAATTTCTCATAGCCAATGTATTTAAAAAAAAAAAAAAAATTCACTCACAGCCTTTCTCCAATCTTTTAATTGGAGAATTTAATCCATTTTTATTCAAGATAATAGTTGATAGGTAAGGTCTTACTATAGCCATTATTTAACTTGTTTTCTGGTTTCATTGTAATTCCTTTGTCCCTCTTACAGTTTTTCTTTGTGGTTGTAGTGTTTTAATTCCTTATTATTGGCTTGTCTATTATAGATTTTTGTGTCATAGTTTCCATGAGGCTAACAAAAATCTTTGGATTATAGCAAACTAATGAAATAATAAACAGATTTTCTTATTTCTTATGAAGGCACTTTGGTATGAACAACTGTTTGACTTGGTTTATCTGTGGGGAAGTGATTATGGAAGGATCTTATTTAGATATGAATTTGAGAATCTTGGGCTCACAGATGTCAGTACTGTCTAAAGTACTTCCTGGTAAGCCTTAAGTTTTTTCTTTCTTTTGTAATTTTTTTTTTTAGTTGTCAATGGACCTTTATTTTATTTATTGATAACATGGTGCTGAGAATTGAACTCAGTGCCTTACACATGCTAGGCAAGCGCTCTGCCACTGAGCCACAACCCCAGCCCATCATCTTAAGTTTTTTGTAAGTGCTTTTGAATTAAAAAAAAAAAAAAAAAATTCTCTCTGGGCAGGGTGGTATGCACCAACTCCAGTCTTGGGAGGATGAGATGGTAGGATTGCAGGTTTGAGGCCAGCCTGGCCACTTAGTGAGACCCTATTTCAAAATACAAAATAAAAAGGGCTGGTGATGTAGCTTAGTGGTAGAGTGCACCTAGGTTCAATCTCCAGTACCTCCACCCTCCATGAATTGTGGTCTAAACTATTTTATTAGGAGCTAGAGCCAGATTTAAGAATGGTGCATAAGCATCTCCTTAGAAAGGCTATCTACTGAAGAAAATGCTGGATGTATTTCTAGCCAAACAAATGATTGTATCATGTGATGTTTTGTGCATGGGTAATTGACTTTCCTAGTAAAAATTTTGGAAAGAGGTTAGAAAATGAACTCATGCTCTGAGGCTAAATGGAAATCTGGTACCTTTTTCATTTTCTTGAACACCCTGCAGCCCACAGTTGTCTAATCTGTTGTGTAGCCCACACTACCATCAGGCAGTTATCTCCACAGATGCATGAACAGGAGTGTGCTGCATATGCTTGGCTGCTGATCTGTCAGCCTTTCAGCAAACAACAAAGACTGAAAAGTATTTTAATAGTTACCACAGCTAAACCACAAAGATGAGACAGTGGGGCAATGTCTTATCAAAGTGGTCTTCTAGTTGGGTGTGGTGGCACACACCTCTATAATCCCAATTACTCAGGAGGCTGAGGCAGGAGGATCTCAAGTTTGAGACCAGACTGGGCAACTTAGTTAGATCCTGTCTCAAAAAAATAAGAAAGGGCTGGGGATGTAGCTCACTGGTAAAGCACCCCTGGTTTCAATCTTGAGTATCCCCACTACCAAAAAAAAAAAAAAAAAAAAAAAAAAATCTATTAGGGCTGGGGATGTAACTCAGGGGTAGAGCATGTGCTTAGCATGCATTAGGCACTGGGCTTAATTCCCAGCACCAAAGAAACCCAAAGATAATAAAATGGTATTCTGTCGACAGTTAAGGTCACTATTTCCTGGATTATTAATGGCTTTTGCTGAGCAGGGGGTAGGATGTGGCATCCAGATGGGCTAATGAGCAAGAACTATTCCTTGGACTTTGAATTTGGGGCTGCAGGATACAAGAGGTGAGCAAAGTTGGCCTTTCTTGTTTCATAAAAACAAAAATAGTATTTTTAAAAAATATTTTTAAAAGGCAGCCAATTACATTAGCTTTGGCTATGGTAGTAGTTGCTGCTTGTTTTGTTATAGCATAGCACAGTAGCTATGTAGACACAAACAAATGGCATAGCAAATGTCCTCCCACATTCTCTTCCTTTAAAATGTAATTCCTAAAGAATCACAGGAGAGGGCTGGGGCTATGGCTCAATGCGTGAGGCCCTGGGCTCGATCTTCAGTACCACGTAAATAAAATAAAGGTATTGTGTCCACCTATAACTAAAGAAAAATCTTTAAAAAAAAAAAAGAATCATAGGAGAAAGAGATTTTATTTAATGTTGTTGCCCTGGTATTCAGAATTTCTTTTATTTTTTGGTACTGGGGATTTAATCCAGGGGTGCTCTACACTGTACTACATCCCCAACCCCTTTTTGAAAATTTTATTTTAAGACAGGGTCCTGCTAAATTTCCCAGGCTGACCTCAATTTGCAATCCCCCTGTCTCAGTTTCCTAAGTCGCTGGAATTAGAGGTGTGTACCACCGTACACAGTTCAGAATTTCATTTAAAAAGAAATAACATACTTCAGAGACAAACCTACATAAATATGGTTATGTCATTACTAGACAAAGGTGCCAAAAACATTCACTGGAGAAAAGAGCCTATTCAACAAATGGTGCTGGCAAAATTGGAAATCCATATGTAGCAAAATGAAATTAAAACACTCTCTCTCACCCTGTACAAAACTCAACTCAAAGTATATCAAAGACTTACGCACTAGAACAGAGACCCCGCGCCTGATAGAATAAAAAGTAGGCCCAAATCTTAACCATGTCAGCCAAGGGTCTGACTTCCTTAACAAGACTCCTTAAGTGCAAGAAGTAAAATCAAGAATCAAAAATGGGATGAAGTTAAATTAAAAAGCTTCTTCTCAGCAAAGGAAACAATGTGAGGGAGAGAGCTACAGAATGGGAAAAAATCTTTACCATATGCACCTCAGATAGAGCATTAATCCCCAGGAAATATAAAGAACTCAAAAAAACTTAACACCAAAACCAAACCAAACAAAAAAAACCTAATTAATAAATGGGCTAAGGAACTGAACAGACACTTCTCAGAAGAAGATATACAAGCGATCAACAAACATATGAAAATGTGCTCAACATCTATCGATTAGAGAAATGCGAATCAAAACTACACTAAGATTTCATCTCACTCCTGTCAGAATGGCAATCATCAAGAATACAGGCAACAATAAGTGTTGGCGAGGATGTGGGGAAAAAGGTACACTCATACGTTGCTGGTGGGACTGCAAATTGATACAACCACTATGGAAAGCAGTATGGAGATTACTCAGAAAACTTGGAATGGAACCACCATTTGATTCGGCTATCCCACTCCTCGGCATGTGCACAAAGGACTTAAAATCGGCATACTACGGTAATGCAGCTACATCAATGTTTATAGCTGCTCAATTCACAATAGCTAAACTATGGAACCAACCTAGATGCCCTTCAGTAGATGAATGGATAAAGAAAATGTTACTCAGCTTTAAAAAATAATGAAATTATGGCATTTGCCAGTAAATGAATGGAGTTGGAGAATATCATGCTAAGCCAAATAAGCCAATCCCCCAAAACCAAAGGCCCAATGCTTTCTCTAATATGCGGATGCTAATTCATAATAAGGCAGGGTAGGGGGGCATTAGAGAAGAATAGCATTACCTTAGATTAGGTAGAGGAAGTGAAGGGAGGGGAGGGAAGGGGATGTGGGGATAGAAAGGATAGTAGAACGAAACAGACATTATTACTGTATGTATATGGTCTTGACTACATGACCAATGTGATTCTACAATAATGTACACTCATAAAAATGAGAAATTATATCCCATATATGTAGGACATATCAAAGTACACAAATACATTCTACTGTCATTTATAACTAATTACAACATTTAAAAATTAAAAAAATAAGAAATAACATACTTGACTTAATATTTGAGTGCTACTAGGTGCCAGCCTAGGGCCGTAGTGATCCTTGTCCTCACAGTGCTCACAGTACAGCATAGGAGAGAGACATTGAGCAAGTTTAATCAAGAGTCATAAAAAGAACCCTGGAAGGCGCTCAGCAGATTTACCTGGATTGACAGGTCAGGGAAGTTCTCTCAGGGGAAGTGATATCTAGATGGAGTCTTCAGAGATTAGTGAGATTTAAATAAAGAGAAGGAGGAAAGTTCCTAATGTAGGAAGCAGCACCACATGAGCCAGGACTTGGGAGGAAGGGCAGCCCTAAGAGGTGAGGCTGGAGTGAAGGGGCCTATTGGCCTCTAAACATGTTAAGAATTGTGAATTTTCAGGGAAACGGAAAGGCTTTCATAATGGAAATGACATAATCAAATTTTGTTTTTTTAAAAAGCACTCTGGCCTCAGAAGAAGCTAGAGAAGATACGCAGGTTGGGTTGGTAGGCTGTGGCCTGATTCCAGAGGAGAGGTGAGGGATGATGTTTTGGTTCAGGGCAGAGAATGAGGCCTAGACTAGGGTGATATCCATGGGGCTGGAGAGAATTGGTAGGATCAGATCTATTTTCCTTTGTAAAAAGAATGTACTTTTCTGCCGGGCTCAGTGGCGCATGCCTATAATCCCAGCACTTGGGAGGCTGAGGCAGGAGGATCGCGAGTTCAAAGCCAGCCTCAGCAATGGCGAGACCCTTAGCAACTCAGTGAGACCCTGTCTCTAAATAAAATACAAAAAAGGGCTGGGGATGTGGCCCAGTGGTCAAGTGCCCCCAAGTTCAATCCCCCATACCAAAAATAAATAAGAATGTACTTTTCCCTCATTATGTAAATAACATTTCTTCTAGTAGGAAATTCTGATATAATACATGAGCCAGAAAAAGTAAATATGTAATCCAATCCCATTTTCCAGGAATTAGCATGATTTGTGTGCCTCTCTCTGCATTTATAATTCACATTCATTTTTAAAAACAATTAGAATTTTTTTTTTTTTTTTTTTTTTTTTTTTTTTTTTTTGGTACCAGGAGTTGAACTCAGGGGCACTCGACCACTGGGCCACATTGCCAGCCCTTTTTTTGTATTTTATTAGAGACAGGGTCTCACTGAGTTGCTTAGGCTGGCTTTGAACTTGCGATCTTCCTGCCTCACCCTCCCAAGTGCTGGGATTACAGGCATGCGCCACCGCGCCCGGCTAACAATTAGAATATTAACAATTGGATATGCATTGTTTTATAACCTGTTCTTTTAAGAATATTTCTTTCAGCTTCTAGTGCAAGTTCTTTGGCCTGTGTTGACACTTGAAATGCTGTAGTGTCAATTTGTGCATTTCCCAGAAAGAATCCGCTACCAGTATACATAAATTTAGGGCCTATATTTGGATTGTGCCCATCCTGGCCTGTCATGAACAAGGGACTTTTGGGGGGAAATTCTTTAGCTAATTCTAAATTTAGTTAGTTCTAGTCTAAAAGAATGTCTGTAAGATGTGTTGACAGCTAAGCCGTGGGAGAGGTGAGGGATGATGTTTTGGAAGATGCTTTGTTGAAGCCAGACACCTGCTGTAGATCAGGTGACTATAAGGGTCTTTTGAGACTTTGGCTGAGGTTTGTGAGATGTTTAAGGAGCTCAGTTGCATTTCCAAATGGTCAGAGTAAAAAGGCTTGATAGGATGAACTGCCAGACAGCTCATCTGTCTGGAAACAGGAATGCTCCCCTAAGACCTGCTGAGGGGGAGACTAAGCAATGAAATATTATAGGGAGTGTCCTCTTGAAGGTATGATGACCTTTTTGGCAGGTCATAAAACAAACCAATACCTTTCTAAATTGGGAGTTGTCAGTCCTGTTTGGTTTGTCTCTTTCATTTTGACCTTGGCTTACTCATGCTTTGCAAAAATCTGTGAAGGGATTCTAGCTTCCTGGGTCAGAAGCACACACCAGTGGCCTGGGAAGTTTTTCTAGGGCAGCCCAAGAAAATGTGAGGATTAACATCTCTTAGTTCTAGAGAAATTTCCTGTAGAAGTTGTTTCTTTTCTCCAGGAGAAATCAGGAGGGAGAGTCTCATGGCTTTGAGTTCCACCCATTTAAATTTATACCCTTCCTCATCTCCAGCATCAAGTCTCAGTAGGCCTGGCTTAAAAGGAGGACGAGGTCATTTCTAGTGTCCCAAAGCCTTGCCCTAACACTCTGGAGACCCAGTCTCCAGCATGTAGGGGAAGCAAGGACACAGGGACTCAGCCCTGCTCCAGGCCACAGGCACTCCAGGCAGCAGTGCAGGATGATGCTGTGGGCCCTCTCTCATCCTAGGTCAGAGGGAAGTAGCATGTTCCCCTGCAAGCTAGAATAGTGTCTTCAGTCTGTTGCTTTCTTTGCAGTGAAGCCACAAAGGTATTCATGTGTGCCAGTGTATTGGGCTGTGGACCTCAGAGCAATTAAGGAGCTATAGTACTATGAACTCAGTTGTGCATTGGACAGGTTTCACCTCTTCTTTTTCTGAAAGCTGTCTACTTCTTTGCATGGTAAGCAACTGTCTTCATGGGAGAGACCATGACTGGCTGGTTCTTGGTGAATAAAAGGAGAGAATTAAGCCGGGCGCGGTGGCGCATGCCTGTAATCCCAGCACTTGGGAGGCTGAGGCAGGAGGATCATGAGTTCAAAGCCAGCCTCAGCAATGGTGAGGTTCTCAATAACTCAGTGAGACCCTGTCTCTAACAAAATACAAAACAGGGCTGGGGATGTGGCCCAGTGGTTGAGTGCCCCTGGGTTCAATCCCCAGTACTAAAAAAAAAAAAAAAAGAGAGAGAGAGAGAGAGAGAGAATTGGCCTTCAAAGACTGTCAAGCAAAAGACCTAAAGAGAAGGTGTTTCACAAAGGTTTTTTCTGCTGGGCACAGTGGTGCACATCTGTAATCCCATCATCCTGAGAGGCTAAGGCGGGAGAATTGTAAGTTCAAAGCCCTAAGCTATTTGGTGAGAGCATGTATCAAAAAGGGTTGGGGATGTAGTTCAGTGGTTAAGTGCTCCTGGGTTCAATCCCCAATAGCAACCCCCTCTCAAAAAGAAAAAAAGGCTTTTTCTGCTTTTGACCAGTTTATGGTTGGGGACCTGCAGACTCTTTTGAGGGATTGCTATGCACATTCTATGTGTATAATAAAAAGTGATAAAACCAAGTATTGAACTTGTTCTAGTGCTCAGAGATACTGATCTGTGGCCATAAGGGGATGTGTGTGTGTGTGTGTGTGTGTGTGTGTGTGTGTGTGTGTGTGAGAGAGAGAGATATTGGGGATCAAATCCAGGGCCTTACCCATACTTAAGCAAGCACTCCACCAGTGAGCTATACCCCCAGCCCTGTGTGATTATCATCTTTATAACTCTTTCCTGAGAGTTATAAAGAGAAGAGCTTTAGTTCCTGACTGGATCTAGAATTTTGTCTTTACCCAAAAATCTAGTATTTCTTCTATTGTTTGTCCCAAGAGCCATAGCGATGCTGCAAAAGGTATGCTGTAGCAGGATTTGCAGTGAGCCCAGCCAGCCTCCTGCTCCTCTGTGCAGTTCCCTTAGTGGCTGAAGCATATAGTTTCATGGGTTCATTCAGCAGCCACTTAGGCACTGCCGTGTTAGGCACTGAGCATGCAGAAGTGAATACCTTGAAGTTGCTACCCTTGAGTGGACAGCAGGAATGGATCTTTTGGCTGAGTTGGTAATCTGTGTTAAAGAATAATCCTAATAGTAAATTCTCTACCTGTGGTGTCTGGTAATGATGCAGTCCATTAAGCTACTAAGCATTTTTCTATAATAAAATGAGCTCATATGCAGTTGGCTAATAGGTGAATGATGTGAGCGCACCTATTTTTTACCCTAGGTAAGGGAAACTAGAATAGCAGGGGAAGAATAATAACCTTCACCAGTCAAGGAAAATTGTTGCCGCCTGAAGCGATGGCCGTTTGGAGCAACGAAGCCGCGGGAAGAAGTTCAGAGGCGACCTGGAAACAAACAGGCTTTTTATTCTGATAACTTTTCTCTCTGGCTCTAACAACGACTTTAACATGTACCACACACCACCAAAAACCCACACGCCAAATGGCGCCGACCCGATCAGCAATCTCGGCCCAAGTCTCTCCAGATCCCAGACCAAGTCTCGTGAGACGACGGAAGGTGGCAATGCCCAAACATCTCTATGGCCCGTAGTCAACCGCAATCTTAGCCATCTCCCCAAATAAGGCTCCTGCAGAAAATACCCTTAGCTTTATTTTGTACCCACAGGATCTCTTTCTGCTTGAAGAAAATTAAAGAAATCCCTGTGCCTAGACTCCTTCCCTAGAGAGGTGCATTTGGCCTTGAAAGTTTTCAGTCTTGTTTCTCACTGGGAAACTAGAATTTCCATGTGGTTGTTTTTGTGTACTTTTAATATTTCTTGTGGCATTCTTTTGCTGCCATGAGCTGCTAGTTTGCTTCTGAGGTACCAGTGGGTGTGTGTGTGGGGGGGGGGCACTCTACTTGCCATAGGTTTTGAACGGTCCTGAGTGGTCTGCCCCATCTGACTTTTCCCATAACTCCTGGTGATGACATTGGAGAACCAAGAGAGTTGAACATCTGTGGACCAAAAAAGTGGGGTTTGAGCCTCGCCACCCTTCCATTTGCTCACTGCAGTCCTGTTTGCAGGCTCTGAAATGTAGTGGCAGCTCTGGTCCAAGACAGCCCATTTCACAGTAGTTCAAATTCTGTAGGGGATGTATGCCTCATTGATCCCTTCCTGAATGGGGTATGGAGTAGCTCTTTTAACTATTATCCAGGGTTCTCAAGAGAAGAGCCCAGAATCAATAGGAAGTCTACATACCTAGGATGAGATTTATTATAGGGTCATGACTTACACAGTTATGCAGATTAAGAAGTGCAACTACCTGCTGGTAGACCCAGGAGAGCCTGTTGTAGTTTGAAGGACTGAGAACTGATAGGACACAATTCCAGTCTGATTCTGAAGGCCTGAAAACCAGGATTGTGTAGAACAGAAGAAGATTGATTCCCAGCGCAACACAGGTAAACCGTTCATCTTTCTTCTGCCTTTGTTTTGTTCAGACCCTCAACAGATTGGATGGTGCCCACCCACACTGGGGAGGGAGGGCCTTTCACTTTATTCAGCCTAGCAATTCCAATGCTGATCTCTTCTGGAAACACCGTCCAAGAGCACCCAGAGATAATGTTTACCCCTGGGCATCCCTTAACCTGATCAAGTTGACACATAATATTGATCCTCATAAGAATCTTAAGGGAAGGGAGAGTAAATTGTTGTTTTGGAATCCCGTTTCATTCGGCCTGGTTCTGTGGTGACCTTAAGGGCCATTCTTCATATTCTTTCAGCAGCAGCAGGAAGTTCAACAGCCTGGTTTACTTTCAGAGAGACCAGGAGTGGTCTTCATTTTGTGCAGTGTCAGACAGCATTGGTCTGGCCACTCGCAATTCTCCAATGTGGGAGCCAGGCAGGGCCAGCAGGAAGGACTCGGGCTGGAGGAATAAAGGGTGATAATAAAGGAATAAAGAGGAATAAAGAAGACTTGCTTTGAAAACATGCCAAAAGAAATGGACCGGTGAAAGTCTTAACTGGCAGTGGCTAGGGATGGGGCCATCGAAGAAACTTCTCTATCTCCTAGCTCGCCATCGTCTCATCCTTTTTGTCTTCATGTTGCTCACAGAGGTTGCTTCCAGCAACAAATCTATTTATTAAATCTCTACATTTGAATATCAGGAGTTAAAAAGAGTTGCGTTTGTTTACAACACACCATACACAAAATGTAAGAATGGAGATCTGTGCAAGGCATCATCATCCTCAGTTTGCTTTAGGAATTAAGTGAAGGGTACAGGGTAAATCATTGTTGCTGCATGTCCCACGGAGAGCTGAGCATCTGTGGGAAGGAAGGGCGGCTCAGTGTGCCTGTGCGCATGCATCCACCTCCCAGTGGGCAGGAAGGTGCTCCTCCTGTCTGGGAATCCAGCCAAAGTCCCCGATCTGTTCTTTCTCTTGGCTTCTGTTTTCACAGTTATGTCACTGTTAGACTGAGGAAAGGAGAGAGCAGAATCAATACAATGGAAGATATGGGCAAATAAATATGTTCAAGTTGGAAGAACCAGTGAATCCATTTTACTAGCAAATTCTTTCCTTCAAGAAGAATTAGCAGAATATTTTATCTCCCTTTACTAAGAGAAAATATGTTAATGACATTCAAACTTTAAAAGTTTTTGGTATTCATAGATCTTTTTATTTCTCCCCATCCTCACCCTAATCCAAGCCTCTGACATCTGCTTACTTTGCAGCAGTAGCAATTCACATCACGTCCCGCGGCTGGCCATTATCTGTCCCTTCATAGATCTGGTCATGTACCTTCTTCCAAAAGGCCCTCCTAGGGCTCATTATTGCCCCATGTCCCTCTTTTGACCTCTTGCTCTTTGATTTACCACTGGGATCACTGGATATTTGGGTGGTCCCCACCTCCACATTGCCTCTTCTTCTCTGCATCAGTCGGGGTGGGGGATATGAATGAATAAATACAGGGAGAGAATTATTATGAGGCACTAGCAATTATGAAAGCTGGTAAGTCCAAAATCTGGATGGGCCGGCATGCTGGAGACCGAGGTAAGGGTGCAGTTGGAGTCCTAAGCCAGCAGGCTGGAGACCCAAGGAAGCTGGTACTGCAGTGCAGTCAGGAAGCCATCTGCCATAGAACCAGGAAGAGCCAAAGCTGCAGATGAAGTTTGAAGGCAGTGAGTCTGTTGGAGTTGCTCTTGCTGGAGGGAGGCTGGTCTTTTTGTTCTATTCAGGTCTTCAACTGATTGCCTTCCACAATGTAGGTGGGCCACAATCTGCTTTACTCGGTCTATTTGAGTTAAATGTTAAACTCAGCCAAAAACACTATCACAGAAATACCCAGAATAATGTTTAATGTTTGAGCAAATATCTGGGCACTCTGTGGCCCTGACAAGTTGACATATATATAATTAACCATCATGCTCCCCCTTCGCTTTATTTTGTTATTTGTCCATACTGGACTTCTAGCTTTTCTAAGGTGCTACACTAATTCGGGACTCTGGGTCTTTGCATATGTTTCTCCATCTGGAATAGTTCTTCATCTGGCCATTATTACTCTTGTGTGTCAGCTGAAATCCCCCTTTCTTAAGGGGCACTTTCCTGATCTCACAGGCGAGGTTTGTTCCCTCAGATACCCATCACCAGTGCTCACTAAACTTCCCTTTAGTAACATGCCTCACACTTAAAGTTCCTTGTTCAGTGTTGACCTTTCTCATTAGACTTGAAGCCCCATGGGGACAGGGAGCATCTTTGTTTTGCTGGCATCTGTCTGGCGTTGACTAGTTGCTCAAGGATCACTCAACGAATGAATGAATGAATGAATGAAAAGCTTACAAGGTAGTAGGCTCGTAGCATGCATTGATCCAACCCCGTGGAGTAAATGTTATTCACAATTGCTGCCTGAACCACAGAGAGGTCAGGGACTTGCTGTAGTCATGTAGGAGTTGGGCTTCAGATAAAATAAGAAATATAACTGCTAGCGCCTACAGCACTCACTGAGGGTAGGACATTATTCTAGTCGTCTGACAATTTAAAGTAACCTAAAGAGGTAGGTAGCGCTGAAATCTCTACAGTGTACCTGCCTCCTGTGTTCGTCCTGGAGAGGCCAATTGGATATCTCTGGAATCTGGAACTTGAAGGAAGGCTGTCCTGGCCCCTCTTGAGTCTATAATCTCCTCTGGACCATTTTTATTTCTCTCTTCCTCTGACCTGGTAAGTGGGGACAAGTTAGCAAGGCTGCTAACTACGCAGACGTCCGATTGAAGAGCAAAATGCTGCTCTCACTCTTCAGAGGTACCGCTGGCCTTTACCAGTATCCCTTGATTCCCGCCATCATGAACAAGTATTTGTGTACACAAGTGTGTGTAGAGAACGGCTTCTCTTTAGAATCACTGTGGTTTCAAAAAGCAGCCTTCTCTGTCCTGTACATAGGTAGAGTGGGTGTGGGCCTGGGTGTGGTAAGCCAGTTTCTCTGGGTTGGTGCATCTTGGTGACCCAGGGAAGGCGGGTGTCAGTCCCTAGAGCCAATAAAAATATTTGATTTTTCTGAAGTCCAGTGTATGAGCCTATGTATTGAGGTTGCGTGTCTTCCTAAGGTGGCTTGGGATACGTCTGCATGCCCAGCATTCTTAGCTAAATGCCTATTGCTTTGTGTTCAATATCTAACTGAAGCCCTGGAGGAAGTGATTCCCAGTGGATAGGGCAGGTCTTTCTCCTACACCAAGTCAAAGTATTAATAACACAATTAAATGTGACCTCACTGTTAAAAGAGCTTCATTTTCAAAGACAATGAGACAATTTTACAGATGACTTGAAGCACTTCTCTAACCACTGAGTTGACATCGTGTTGTCACCCTGACAGTCTTGCTGACGGTCAGAGGAGAGATGATGTATGGAAGCACAATGTTTTCAATTAACTTATCCTGTTAGCGGTAAAGCTTTTATTTATGTTTTGGTGATTGCCTGTGTCCAAAAAGAGAGAACCTGTTTTACAGAAGGTTTTTTTTTTTTTTTTTTTTTTAAATGAAAGAGCTCTTTTCTGAGCTTGAAAAAGTAACCTTGTTGAGGGAGGGGGTGTTGGACTTGAGGACGGGTGAAATGAAGATTTCTGGCTTTCTTCTGACCATCAGGTTTGTTAAGTGATTTGGGGTGGTTATTTAGAACAGATCCTATTTTTCTGTCCTTGACTAGACGTCTCATGCCCAGCTCATTTATGCACTTAGTGAACCTCTAAGTGCTGCTGTGCCCAGGTACTGCCCTGGCTCAGGGGTGCAGTGGTGAGCATGAACAAGGCTCCCAGTTCCCAAGGGGTTGGAGTGAGGGGAGCAAACAACATTCCAGTAAATAAGTTGATGAACAAGGAAGTTCAAGTGGTGTTTACTTTGTGCAGAAAACATACTCATACTGGTGCGTGGAATGGAGGGAGGGAGGCAGCTAGCCCTAGATGTGCCAGAAAGGCCATGGCCCTAAGGAGGGAATGCCTGAGGAAGGTTTCTTGCTTCCCACCCTCTCCATACTTTGTGAGCAGGTGCTATGTCCTCAGCCTGTGGAAACGGAAGCCTTGCAGGAATCTGGTGAACCATTAGCAGGACTCTTTGGACTCCCAGCTCAGCTAAGTAGAGCACACAGGTTCTTTAGGGAAAAGAGAAGGCGGCGTTCAAAGTGTTAAGCAAGACTTAAGTTTCCCCAATTGCTCCCTTAATCAAGTTCATTAAAATGAATGCATATTTAAAACTTCCTGATGATTAATTTTATTTCAATGTAAGTAAGGACATTTGAAATCCTTTCTGATGCCTAAGGGCATCCTGATGAGATGGGGGTGTGTACCTCCAAATGTGAGCCTCTGGTTCATGAAGTGTAAGTGGTAACCCAAACACCTACAGTATAAAATCAGGTAAAATATCTAAGACTTAGCTGCTCTGGGGGAAAATACCTGGCTTGAAAAACTTATACTACAGACTGCATGTTTCCCCAGCCACTGTATTTTGACAGCTGAGATAATAAAAGTAAAATAAACAAGAATTTAAAATACACATACGCATATATAGGAAGATCAGTGCAAAAATAATTTTCTGAGTTTCACTGATAACTCTGGAATGTAGTGTACATATGGGTGTTTAGCTGAACTCCTGCCCTGTGCCTGGCCGTAAAATACATGGGACGCTTTTTCCTCCCTATGGTACTGGTGATTGGACCCAGGGGTGCTCTACCACTCGGTTACATCCCTTTTTATTTTTGAGACAGTTTCTCCCTAAGTTGCCCAGACTGCCTCCAACTTGTGATCCTCCTGCCCCGGCCTTCCGAGTCAGAGATTACAGATGTGCACCACTGCACCTGGTTCATGGGACATTTCTCTATTGAGTAGGAAGCTTTCCAGTGGACTCCTAGCGGCAGTGCCCAGGAATTTAGGACCTTGCTCCACAGGTCACATGCTGGGAAAATTTAAGTCAAAATGCACTTGCCTGAAAGAATACTGAAGAACTTTCCCGATATTTACTTAATGTGGAAAGCCATTCCTTCTTGAAGCAAAGGGAGACAACATCACATTCCAACCCCACTATTTACCAGCTGTGTACAGCTGAGGTGAAGGTCTGACCTATCTGGTTTGCTTTTCTCCCCTGTGAAATGTATGATAGAGCCAATCCCTTGGGTTGTCAGGAAGATGATGTGAAGACCTCACCACAATGTAGGCCCACAGTAAGAAGCACGTTACGCGTTAGCTGGTTACCGCTCTCAGATCACCCTTACTGGGCTTCACCTGGCTTCCAGGAAGGGCTGCCTTTACTGCTTTGTGTTTCCCAGCTGTTCTTTCTCTGTAAAGCAGCAGGAAACCCATCTCCCAGCAGTGGAGATGCAGCATGACGGGGTGTGCTCTTGGTGATGCCCCACAACTGTCTTCTCCACCCCTCCCACCTCCCCGCCTTGTAGGGTATTTGAAAAGTCCCACTGTAGAGTGCACAGCCACCTTCTTGTGACTGTACCACTTTCCATTCTCTCCAGAGACCCCTGCCCAAGGTTTCAGAGTTTGGATGCTTGCATTTTTCAAGTTCTAATAGCCAGTGATTCTTCTTGACCCAAAATTCATGTTCAGTTCAGATGCCACATGAATCTAGTAATGCCTAAACACAAGGATAAGTGCTTGCAGTTAGATCTAGGTCTGCAGAGGACTTAATCTGCTCTTAGGGACTGACCACAAAAATCTCAGTAACTTGTCAGTCAATTTAAACCTGAGTTAGTAAGAAAGAGACAGGGTGTGACTAAGAAGGTAATATAGCACCCTGATTGAGCTCTGAGAACACATAGTCTGTGAGACCCACATTTATTAGGTTTCAAATCTGAAGTTGTGCTTTTAAGGGAATAAATGTTGGGGTTAGGGATAGAAGAAGGAAAAGCAACTTCTTGGAAAGCAAAAGCTGGCGGGGATAGTGATTTCCTATAGGGTATGGGTTATAGTTGAAGGTGTGTGTGTGTGTGTGTGTGTATAGCAATCATAGATTTTTTTTTTTTTTTTTTTTTTTTTTTTTTTTTTTTTGGTACCAGGGATTGAACTCAGGGGCACTTGACCACTGGGCCACATGCCCAGCCCTTTTTTGTATTTTATTTAGAGACAGGGTCTCACTGAGTTGCTAAGTGCCTCGCCATTGCTGAGGCTGGCTTTGAACTCGCGATCCTCCTGCCTCAGCCTCCCAAAGTGCTGGGATTACAGGCGTGCGCCACCGCGCCCGGCTGAGATTTTTTTTTTGAAAGCATATTCTAGGCATCCATTATAAAACAAAGTAATTTTAAAAAAATCTAGACTGGTTGTAATACCCAGAAAATACTATAAGGCTCCTAGATTAAAAGATTGAGAACTACCCCAAATGCAGACCAGTTGTAGGTTTTCTGTGACTCTACCCTGTTTTAAGCTTTATTCATGACCTGACAATTTTGTACATAGTATGTTCTATCATTTACAAAAAAAATCTCAGGGTTGGGTTGTGGCTCAGCGGTAGAGCGCTCGCCTGGCATGTGCGCGGCCTGGGTTCGATCCTCAGCACCACGTAAACATAAATGCATTGCATTGTGTACAACTAAAGCAAATAAATACTTTTTAAAAAATCTCCTTGATCTAAAGGGATAGCATGGTTGTGTTTTACAAACATGGTATTAAGAAGGGATTTCACTCATTTACTTGGTCCATCATGTGCAAAAGGGACTATGCGGTATGCTACAAAGGTTAGGATATAAAAGGTGTAGCTCCTGTTATATGCTCAGATACAGTATTTACTGTGGAGTTTCTTGATTCCATATAAATGTAAAGTTGAAATTAAAGTTAAGCTAATTCTACTGATTCTATTTTAGGACTTCAAAGTTGCTAGATCAATGTAGATTTAAGTTTAAATCTATAGTATGTATTAATCGATTATCAAGCTAGGTTATGTGATATTCCAGTATACCCTCAAGTATATTAACCTGAGAATCCTAAAAAAAATTCAATAGAAACTGTCTGCTCTAAATAAAAACGTATTATACGCAATACCCATAGTCATATGTGTATGTACATTTGCACTGTAGAGGTACACAATACTTGACTTCAAATACTACAGAACTATAGTAACAAAAACTGCCTGGTACTGGCATAAAAACAGACACATAGGTTAATGGACAGAGTAGAAGACAGACAAACCCATGGAGATACAATCATCGAATCCTTGACAAAGAGGCCAAAAACATTTGGGGAAAAGACAGTCTTTAACAAAAGGTACTGAGAACACTGATTATGCACATCTAGAAGAATGAGATTAGATCCTTATCTCTCACCTGACACAAAAATCAACTCAAAATGGATCAAAGTGTCGCTGCCTGAAGCAATTGCTGCTTGGAGCAACGAAGCCGCGGGAAGAAGTTTAGAGGCAAACTGGAAACCAACAGGCTTTTTATTCTGATAACTTCTCTCTCCGGATCTAACAACGACTCTAATAACACGCACCACCAAAAAACCCACAAACAAAATGGCGCCGACCTGATCCGATCTCTGCTCAAGTCCCGGGAGATCCCGGGCCAAGTCCCGTAAGACCACGGAAGGCAGTAATGTCCAAATATCTCTATGGCCCGCAGCCAACCGCAATCTCGGCCATCTCCCCAATCAGGGCTCCTGCATCAAAGACCTAGGAATTGGATAAGAAACTATGCAACTCCTAGAAGAAAACATAGGGTCAACACTTCAATGTATGGGCACAGGCAATGACTTTCTCTGAAACTCAGGAAATACCAAGAATTAATAAATTGAATGCCTCAAATAAAAAAGCTTCTGCACAGCAAGGGAAACAAGAATGAGAAGAGGGGCTAGGGTTGTTGCTCGGCGGTGGAGTGCTTGCCTAGTACGTGCGTGGCCTGGGTTCAATCCTCAGACCACGTAAAGATAAAAGGCATTGTGTACAACAAATATTTAAAAAGAGGAGAGAACCCACAAAATGGAAGAAAAAAATCTTTGCTTGTTACTCTTCTGACAGAGGATTAATATCCAGAATATACGAAGAATTCGAAACTTACCACCCCAAAACCAACTCAACAAGCTACCAATTAAACATACGTATCTTAAAGAAATATAAATGGGGGCTGGGGTTGTAGCTCAGCGGTAGAGCGCTCGCCTAGCACGTGCTCGGCCCAGGTTTGATCCTCAGCACCACGTAAAACTAAAGCAAATAAATATTTAACAAAAAAAATATAAATGGCCAACAAATATTTAAAAATGTTTAACATCTTTAGCACTTAAGGAAATGCAAATCAAAACTAAGGTTTTATCTCTATCCAATTAGGACGGGAGCCGTCAAGAATACAAACAATAAATGCTGGAAAGGATGTGAAGGAAAAGCAACACTCTTACACTGTTGGCAGGATTGTAAATTAATGCAACCAATACAGAAATTATACAGGTTCCTCAAAAGACTAGGCATAGAACCACTATCTGACCCAGGTATACCACGCCTCAGTATTTATCCTGAAGAATTAAAAGCCATTTTACCACAGTGATACATGCACACCCATTTATAGCTGCACAGTTCACAATAGCCAAACTATGGCACCAGTCTAAGTGTCTATCAATGGATGGATGGATAAAGAAAATGCCATCTGTATACACAATGGAGGGTTTTTTTTTTTTTCCCCAGCCATAAAGAAAAGTAAAATCATGCCATTTGCAGGAAAATGATGCAATGTGAGAACGTTGTTAAGCAAAATAAGCCAAACACAGAAAGTCAAGGGTTATATGTTTTCTCTCACGTGGAAACTAGAGAAGAAGAAGTGTATGAGGGGATCTCGTGAAAATCCAAGGGAGATCAGTAGAGGAAAAGGATTGGGGTGAGAGGATGGGAGGGAGAGCAGAAGTACTGGGGAATGATGTTGGCCAAATTATATTGTTACATTATATACACGCACAAATATGTAACAGTGAATCCCACCATTATGTTTAATTATAATTCACCAATAAAAATATGGAAAAAATAAAAAAATCCATTAATACTATAAGGCACTTAAAAAACTTTGTTGAGTTATAATTCACATACCACAAAATTCACCTACTTCAAAGGTATATAGTACAGTGGTTTTCAGTATATTTATCACTACTATCTTAAGTTTAGAACATTGTCATCATCCACCAAAAGACACCTTATACCCATTAGCAGTTACTCCCCAGGCCTTCCTTTCCCCAGTCCCTGGCAACAACTAAAATACTTTCTCTTTGAATTTGTCTGTTCTGGATGTTTGATATAAATGGAATCAGATAACAATGTAGATCAATACTACTAATTATTCACAGTCAATGGGTGTTTTCTCAATTGCTTAAAAACATAAATTTCAAACACATAACAAAAGTAGTCAGAATGCCATAATGGGCCATGTACCATCCCCTTAGCTTCAATAATATCAGAATATGACCAATGTTTTGTCTACAGTGCTCCTCTTTCCATCAATACTAGCTTACATAGTGGCAGATCCCAGATAGCATGTCCTATTATCCATGACTATTTCAATTTGTGTTTTTTTAAATTCATTCTTCTAAGAAGTATAAAAACATTTTATTGCACATACAAAAATAACATTTATACCTTAATATCATAAAATATTTAGTAATTATTCACTTTTTTTTAATCACATAAAATTTCACTTTAATTGAGATCAGAGAAAGGTCATCCATAGCACTTGGCTGATAAGTGTCTTAAAGCATTTTTAGTCTTGAAGTTTCTTCATCTTTTTTTCCCATGAGGAGTTGTTGAAGAAATGTGGTCATTTGTGTTATAGAGCAGTGCTGCTCAAAGTGTGTTCCAGAGCTGGTTTGTGACTAGTATAGACATTGAGAGTAAATGTTTAAAACTATTTTAGCAATTTGACATTGCTACAACCTTCAAGCATGTGAGTATTGTTAGCACACATGGTTTGCTGTGATTTCTGAGTTTGAGGATGTTCTGCTGGTGCCTCTATGACTACAGGATGGCATTCTACAGTAATTAAGTGGCTGTAGGAGCTGGTCCCATAATGAACATCAGTAATGCTGCTACCATCAAGAATGTCTTGCGGGCTGGGATTGTGGCTCAGCGGTGAGTGCTCGCATAGCATGACCCGGGTTCGATCCTCAGCACCACGTACAAATAAAACGCATTGAGTAAAATGCATTGTGTACAACTAAAAGCAAGAAAATAAAAATATTAAAAAAAAAAAGAATGTCTTGCTATGAAAAAAATGTCAGCAGAATTAAATAGGCTCAGGGAGCTAGTAAAAGTTACAAATTTATACAAAGGCTAGCCTGTTAAATTTGAGATTATTCTCTGTCAGTGGGAACCAGACATAAAAAAGTTATTGCCTGCTGAAGGGTGATGGTGATCATATGGTTGAATGTAGGCACTCCTAATCTTTCTCAAAGTAAGAAGCCATTTTGTTCCAACTTTTAAAAAATGTAAATTTGATTTACCTCTGGCATTTGATCTCGATACTTCCATGCAAAGAAGAAAAACATATTTTTCAACAGCAAGTAAGATCAAAAGGAAAAATGAAGTTTAGAAGAGCAAAGTTTCAACTGATAGTTGTGACAGTCCATAATTTAATAATATCAATGATAATATCTGTGTGTGATATTTTACATATAAAAGATCTCCAAGAACTTTGAACTTGAACGGTTTGAATTTAGTTTATTGAAACAAGATCCATATACAGGAAATTCTTGGAGCTACAAATATATATTTTTTTAAATTTACTTTAGTTGTACACAATGGAATGCATTTATGTTTACGTGGTGCTGAGGATCGAACCCGGGCCGCACACGTTCGAGGCGAGCGCTCTGCCGCTGAGCCACAACCCCAGCCCCAGAAATCTTTTTTTTTTTTTTTAAATTGAATAATGATTTAAGTTTTTTTTTGTTTTCTGATTTTATTTAGGACTTAATAACATACAACTAGTATTGACTTCAGTACATACTTCCTTTAAAAATTGTTTTCACTCTGGTAAAGTACATAACAAAATTGATGATCATTATTTTATATATGTTCAGTGGTATTGATTCATGGTTGTGTAACTATCACTACTGTCCATCTCTGAAACTTTCATCTTGTAAAATGGAAACTGTGCTTATTAATCATTAATTCCCCATCTTGCCTCCCTCAACCTCTGACAACAAGCATTCTACTTTCCGTCTCTCTGCCTTTCACTGCTTTAAGTGCCTCATATGAGTGGAATTATGCAGTATGTCATTTTGTGAGTGGTTTATTTTACTTGGCATAATGTCCTAAAAGGTCATTCATATTGTGGAAAGGATGACTAAATTTAACATTACAAGATAAACGACTAGAATGGACCACTGCAGATTGAGGATGAATTTTGAAAAGGGAACATCAGTTGTCTCATTTTGATAAACGTTAAAACAGTAAAGAGCTTGCTAAAATTACCTCAATCTATTCTCCTGTTTCCATAAGCAACACCTCCATGAGACTGTTTTCTACACTACAGTTGTAATGAATCATCGAAAGATTCATATAATTACAACAGGTCGTGTTGTGCTAAGTTCAGCTTAGATGGCCAGCAGGCTAGAGGGAGGCTTACCTTTTAGATACGTAGTGATATACATGGTGTTCCTTCAAAGTGTGTATACAGGCACTTTATATGAGGAATTGCTACTTTATAATTTTATTTAGTTATAGCTGCAGAATAGCATAAAGTCATGAGTGTGATAGCCATTTTATATCAATTGCCTGTATTCACTTTTTTTTTTTTTTTTTTTGTATTAGGCATCTAACCCAGGGGTGCTTTACTACTGAGGTACATCTCAACTCCTTTTTAATTTTTTTGAGATGTCTCACTAAGTTGCTGAGGTCTCAAATTTGTAATCCTTCTGTCTCAGCCTCCCAAATTGCTGGGATTGTAAGCATGTGCCACCGTGCCTGGCTATATACGTATTTTCAATGAATAAAGAATATAGCTTTCCTAGTTCTTTCTTAATATTTATTGGAATCTTTTATGTGGTACTGGGCATTAAACCCACAGATGCTCTGGCACTCTACATCCTTTCCCCCCTTTTGAAACAGGGCCTTCCTAACTTGCGAAGGCTGGCCTCAAACTTGGATTCTCTTGCCCCAGCCTCCCAAGTCCCTGGACTTGCAGACATGTGCCATTGTGCCTGGCTGGAATATACTTTCGTGTCTCTATAAACTATGAATAAACAATTGGGGCTTGTATTTTGTATATTTAATGTTTTCAAGTGTATTTCTATTACATTTACAAATAGAATTCTAAAAATTATAACAGGTTAGAAACGAACATCCCTGTGGCGTCACATAACATGTTGGTCCTTCTGTTGCTTGTATTTCCTGTAGATTGGTAGTTAAGTGTCCTAGGAGCTTGATTAGAGTTGGGCTCTTTTCCTGGGGTGGGAGGGGCAGGACTCCCTCCACTTGGTGTCCTGTGCTGCAGGGCAGTGCCCTGCGTGGCCTCGGAGCTCCTCGGTGTTCTCGGCTTTCCTGCAAGCAGTCTCAAGAATAGCTGTGGAATGTGCTGGGCATGTAACACCCTGAGATAAGGAGGCACTAGCAGAAATAGCCAGCTGTTATCCTGTCCCCTTGGAAACAGCGTGTTTCAGTGCTGTAACCTGGTGGTTCGTGTATTTCCTGGGGCATAAAACCCAGGGCGAGCTGCTTCTCAGTGTCTGCCACCTGTGGTACTAGTGGAGCATGGACAGTCGAGGCTCCCTTTGCCCTGGGTAGCTTCCTGAATCTTAAGGGGCTTGCTCATCATGAATCCTAGGCATCTGGTGTCCCTTGCTGCCCATCTATAAATAATGAACCTGCTTCCTATAACTTGTGAGTATTCTGTCTCACTGGACCTGGGCAAGTGATACAAATGGGCCCTATCCAAGGTTTCGGGGTGAGGTGCTTAATCTTTCCCTGGAAATGGCAACCAGCTTACCGTGAACCTTTGTCAGTGTACCTCCAAGAGGAGGCATGCAATATCAAGATGTGTTTTTGTTTGGTTTGTTTTTTTGAGACAGGGTCTCCTTGTGTTGCCCAGGCCAGCCTTGAACTCGCCATTCTCCTGCCTCTGTCTCCCAAGTTGCTGGGATTACAGGTGTGTACCCTTGTTACCCTGCTGTGCCCTCCCCTACTCCCCACCCCTCCCGCCTCCCACTTTGTGGTGGAGATCAAACCCAGGGCCTGTGCATGCAGTTGCTTCTTTGTTTCTGTGATGTAATTACCCAACTGATGGCTGGCAACTACTTCAGAGACAGGATAAATAAAACATAAAAGAAAAATTGTGTGTATAGGTCTTCCTTTTCTAGGTAGTATCCTGACTCCTCTTCACCCATGGAACCATTCTGAGGGTTCCACTAGTTTCTAAGTATATGTATCTGAATCTCATACCCTTGGGTACTGGAGAATTTACCACAAGGTGCTTCTGTGGACCTACCAGACCCACTGTGAAACAGGTGTGGTCACAACTCCACTTGACACCTGAACTCCATAAGCCCCTACTCAAACTGGACAACACCATTTCAGGTCCCATGGTATCAGGGTCAGCTCAGACCCATATATAGCAGTCTTCCAAAGACCTGGCATTCCACTTTCCCCAGTGCCCCTGATCCTAGTAAGTGATGGTCCTTTTGTAGCATCAGTGAGATCTTTATTGTGTGAACTGTGTAGGGATCCCACAGGATACCTCCTCGAGGAGACTAGCTCTTCCTCAACCAGTGCACTGAGCCTATGAATTGAATTGCAGTAGCTGATGCCAACCTCTGTTCTCCCTCTCACTTGCTCTGTTTTTGTACACGTCAGGTACTGTTGTCCATCAAGCTTGCCCATGGACAATCTGCCATTGCTGCAGATCCCTGATGGTCACAGCATCCTGGCTGCCACTCTGGCCTCACTGACACTTGTTGTCCTTATATCCATCCATCCTCTGATTGCTTTTCACTGTCTAGCCTCTGTTTTGGAATCCTGTTACCCTCTACTAATTCAAAAGCCCATTGCCATAGTGGTGTCTTCTGTATACTCAGCCAATGGAGGACAGAGCTGTTGAGTTTTTCAATGACACTATGCTCTTCACTAGTGTACTTATCCCTTTAGAGAAGGAAGTGACCCTCTGCCCTCCTGGGATCATAATCAGATGGTAGATTCTTCTGATATCTCATAATCTATCTAGCACGTCTACCTTTGAGTCTTTTTTTTTTTTTTTTTTTTTTTTTGTGTACCGGGGATTGAACTCAGGGGCACTCGACCACTGGGCCACATCCCCAGCCCTTTTTTGTATTTTATTTAGAGACAGGGTCTCACTGAGTTGCTAAGTGCCTCGCCATTGCTGAGGCTGGCTTTGAACTCGCGATCCTCCTGCCTCAGCCTCCCAAAGTGCTGGGATTACAGGCGTGCGCCACCGCGCCCGGCTTTCCTTTGAGTCTTTTTACTTCCTAATATTCTGCCAGGGTGGTTCCAGCATCTCCATTTAATTTACATTTGGCTATTGTTATGCCCAGGCTTCAAGGAGCCATCCTGGGGTATGAGGATTAATTTCAGATTGTCTATGCCTGGATACCAAACTCCAAGGCTCCCATGTAGATGAATTCTTACCAGTCTATCTTGGCATTCACTCATCGCCCTTCTCTACCCGCCTGCTCCCCCAGCTCCTGTCAGTGTGCAACAATGGGTCCTGAAAGCTTCATGCTGAAGGAGCATGAAGCTGTTCCCTGCTGTCTACTCTTCCTGTAGACCATACTGAAACCAGATCCTAATCATCAGCTGGGATGGAAGGGCTTTGAAGAAGGGAGACACCTGTTAGGAGGCAGCACCCCCCCCCCCCCGTGAGGTCTTTGAAGGGCTTTTCTACTGGGCCAGTAAGTTCAGGAGACCCTGGGAGTTCAGTATTCTGCGACAGTGTGCTAACTGCCCTGTCACAGGTCTCAGATGGCTCCATCTGTGTTTACGCCCTGCATCTCTGTTGTGACAAGGGTTTCCTGTGGGAGTCCTGTTCCATGGTGTCAGGGAAACCCCATCTAGGTGAAGGGCTGGGGAGAATCCCCAAGAGAAGGACTGCTGACACCAGCTGGCCAGGCTAGCAACAAAAACCCACACAAACACAGAAATACCTTTTTCTGGGTTCAGGGACGGCTCTGAGACCTCAGCTCCCATGCTGAAGGGCAAGGTTAGCAAGAGAGAGAGCATGCCTGAAACCTCCCTATTTATTGGGGAAAAGCCATTCATAGAATATTCCATCCAAATAAGGCAAGGGATTGGGTTTCAAAGGGTGGAGTCTTGCTTGGTGATGTCTTATGGTCAGCAGGTTGACTGACATCTTGGAAAGCCACACCCACCTCAGGTGCTGTGTGGGATCACAGGTAGAGCAAGCGAAATGGCACACCTATGTTGCCCAGCCCAATCGGGCAGTAACATCAGGCCAGTCCCCTCATACGCTCAAATGTGCATAGCTCACACACAGCCCATGGATGGCTCCTGACAGAGTACCAGGACTAGAATGTCCTCCAGGAAAGGGTCTGTGGATTTCCCCCATGAGTGACTGCCCCAGGTGCCTGGGAGCAGGAAAGAAGTGGCCCAGGAGGCAGAAGCTTCACCAGCTATTGTAGTGGATCCAGATTTCTTCTACCAGAGGAAGCCATGCCCCCTACTATGAGAGAAGGATCAGAAGACAGAAGGCAGGGGTTAACCTGGGACTGTGACACAGAGGGGTCTTAAGCTTTGTAATATCTCATTTGACCTCCTGAAATTGATAATTTCTTCAGGTTATGTCCTGAAGACAGAAGCTCACTAATTAAATGTTGTCATTGTAGAAATAATTTGGCTATGATAATAATGAGACTGTCCTGAGAGAAAAGACTATTTTAAGATTGCATAAAACTCTTGGGAACGAATTATCTCTGGAGCTAATTCTGGGCATATAATAGGCAATTTAAAGTTGGTGTCATTTCTGTTCTCACTACCTTCACATTAGGAATCTCTTCTTGTAAAGATGTGGCAGAATTTTAACTTTGAGTAATTTCTAATACCTGATAACAATTTGGTGTGTTTGTCATGTGAGGTAATTATTGGCTGAAGAATCTAGTGGACCAGACTTGCCCATGGTTAATCTATGACTGAAACTTAAGGTTTGGACAAGATCCAGTTTGTAAGGATGCCTGAGCTAAGAAATAACTGTAAATAATAACCAGGGTTGGGGAGATACTGCATGTGTGATGAGCTGACTTCAGGCAGGGCATTCCCATGACACCTGTCCTCACCCTAACTGAAGCCTTACCTTTTGGGGGTTGAGGGGCTCCAAGTCCATCAGCTCTGAGTGCATCTTTCTGAGCCATGCACAGTGTGTGCCTGATTCGTGTGTGATGACCTGAGCATGGGAGAGAGCCACAGAGGCTCCTTGATGGCCTGCTGTACTTAAGTCCTAGTCTCCCTCCTCTGCAGGGACACGTGATCCCAGCAAAGCTCTGTGTTGAAGCCAAACTCTGTGTTCCCGCCAAACGCCGAGTAAGGCCAAGAGCCCAAAGTCTCCCTGAGGCGTCCTTAGGGAACTATAAACAAGAGGCAACCATGTAAGAGACTCAGGAAGGAGTCAGCGTTGGAAAGGACTGGAAATCTAATTGGAGAATTTAGTCTCCTGTTGGCTTCATGCAAGCATACATATGTCCAGAACTTACAGGGTGCCTTCTCTGTGCCAAGTTGCTATGCTTTGGATGTGAGGTGGCCCCCCCAAAGCCCTTGTGTTAATGCAGGAAGGGTGCATCTCCCCTGTGGGCCCCACCCCCTGCCCCTGCTTCCTGGTGACCATGAATGCAGCAGAGATCCTCAACTATCCCCGTCTGTCAAGATGCTCTTTTTTCAAAATAGAAAAATGAGTTTTATTTCTTTGCAATAGCAATGAACAAGTACAAAACAAAATTAATAAAATAAAACCTTCCTATTGAAAATAGTATCAAAATAGACTACTTCAACATAAATTTAACAAGCGAGATCGAGGCTTGTAACTGGAAATTACAAAACGTTATTGACAGATATTAAAGAAGACTTAAATAAATGTAAATATCATCAATGTTCCTGAATTAAATATTCACTATTATCAAAGCAATGTTCCCCAAATAGACCAACAGTTTAATGCAATTCCTATGAAAATTCCAACTGCTTATTTTTGTTTTTCAAAAAATGGGCAAATTGCTTTTAAAATTCATATAGCATCATAAGAGACAATGAATGGCTATAAGAAATCTTGAAAAATAGAAGAAAAGTTGGGGGATTCATGTTTCCAAATTTCCAGTTGCTACAAAATCTACTGCACCCAAAATAATGTGATACTAGCAAAGGGACAGATATATAAAGCAAAGGAATAGATTGAAGGTCCAATACATCTTTGATGAATTGATTATTTTTTAATTCTTATTATGCAGGATAGTAGAATGTGTTTTGACATACATATAGACTATAACTTATCGTTCTTGTTGTACATGATGTATAATTATATTGGTCATGTAATCAATCTCATATGCACATAGGATAGTAATGTTTGATTCATTCTACTATCTTTCCTATTCCCATTTCCCCCTTCCTTCCCTTCATTCTCCTCTGCCTAATCCAAAGTACTTCTATTCTTCTCTACCTACCCTCTTCTTGTGAGTTACCATCTGCATATCAGAAAACATCCAGCCTTTGGTTTTTTGGGATTGGCTTATTTCACTTAGCACCATAGTCTCTAGTTCCATTATTTACCAGCAAATGCTATAGTTTCATTTCTTTTATGACTGAGTAATATTCCATTGTGTATATATACACACCATAATTTTTAAGTTCATTCATCTATTTAAAGGCACCTAGGTTGGTTCTATAGTTTAGCTATTGTAAATTGAACTGTTATAAACATTGATGTGACAGCATCATTATAGTATGCTGATTTTAAGTCCTTTGGGTATACTGAGGAGTGGGATAGCTGGGTCAAATGGTGGTTCCATTCCAAGTTTTCTAAGGAATCTCCATACTGTTTTCCATAGTGATTGTACCAATTTTCAGCCCCACCATCAATGTGTGAGTGTACCTTTTTCCCCCACATCCTTGTCAACATTTATTGCTGCTTGTATTCTTGATAATTGCTATTCTGACTGGAGTGAAATGAAATCTCAGTTTTAATTTGCATTTCTCTAATTGCTAGAGATGTTGAACATTTTTTGATATATTTGATGACTGATCGTATTTCTTCTGTGAAGTGTCTGTTAAGTTTCTTTGCCCATTTATTGATTGGGTGTCTTTTTTTTTGGGGGGGGGGCGGTAAGTTTCTTGAGTTTTTTATATATCCTAGAGATGAATCCTCTGAGGTGCAGGTGGAAAAGATTTTCTCCTATTCTGTAGGCTCTCTCTTCACATTTTTTATTGTTTTCTTTGCTGTGAATAAGCTTTTTAGTTTGATACCATCCCATTTGTTGATTCTTGATTTTACTTCTTGGGCTTTAGGAGTCTTGTTAAGGAAGTCAGTTCCTAAGCCAGTATGATGGAGAGTTGGGCCTACTTTTTCTTTGATTAGGCGCAAGCTCTCTTTTCTAATGCTCAAGTACTTGATCTACTTTGAGTTGAGTTTTGTGCAGGATGAGAAAAAGGGGTTTAATTTCATTTTGCTACATATGGATTTCCAGTTTCCCCAGCACCATTTGTTGAAGAAGGTTATCTTTTCTCCAATGCGTGTTTATGGCACCTTTTCTAGTATAAGGTAACTGTATTTATGTGGTTTTTGTCTCTGTCTTCTATTCTGTACCATTGGTCTATGTATCTGTTTTGGTGCCAATACCATGCTGTTTTAGTTACTATAGCTTTGTAGTATAATTTAAAGTCTGGTATTGTGATGCCTCCTGCTTAACTTTTCTTGCTAAGGATTGCTTGGCTGTACTGGGTCTCTTATTTTTCCAAATGAATTTCATGTCTGCTTTTTCTACTTCTATGATGAATGTTGTTGGGATTTTAATAGGAATTATATTAAATCTGTATAACAGTTTTGGTAGTATAGCATTTTGACAATATTAATTCTGCCTATCCAAGAGCATGGGAGATCTTTCCATCTTCTAAGGTCATCTTCAATTTTTTTCTTTAGTGTCCTGTAGTTTTTATTGTAGAGGTCTTTCACCTCTTTGGTTAGATTGATTCCTATATATATGTATATTTTTTTTGAGGCTGTTGTGAATGGGGTAGTTTTCCTAATTTCTCTTTTAGTAGATTCATCACTGATGTATAGGAATGCAATTGATTTATGGGTGTTAATTTTATATCCTGCTACTTCGCTGAATTCATTTATTAGTTCTACAAGTTTTCTGGTGGAGGTTTTCTTGATCTTCTAAATGTAGAATCATGTCATTGGCAAATAGGGATAGTTCTTCTCTTCCTATTCTTATCCATTTATTTCTTCTAATTGTTCTGGCTAGAGTTTTAAGGACAATGTTGAATAAAAGTGGTGAAAGAGAGGCATCCTTGTCTCATTCCAGTTTTTAGAAGGAATGTTTTCAATTTTTCTCCACTTAGAATCATGTTGGCCTTGGGTTTCACATAGCTAGCTTTTACAATGTTGAGTTATGTTCCTTCTATCCCTAGTTTTTCTAGTGTTTTGAACATGAAGGGGTGCTGTATTTTGTCAATTGCTTTTTTTCCCCATTTATTGATATAATCATATGATTGTTTAAGTCTATTGATGGATGAACTAAGTTTATTGATTTCCATATGTTGAAGCAAATTTGCATCTCTGGGATGAACTTCATCTGATTTTGGTGCCCTATTTTTAAATGTTTTTATATGCAATTTGCCAGAATTTTGAGAATTTTTGCATCTATGTTCATCAGGGATAGTGGCCTGAAGTTTTCTTTCCTTGATGTGTCTTTGTCTGGTTTTGGTATAAGGGTGATGACTAGGTTTATAGAATGAGTTTAGAAGGGTTCCCTCCTTTTCTGTTTCATGGAATAATTTGAGGATCATTGGTCTTAATTCTTCTTTGAAGGTCCTGTAGAACTCAGCCAAGAATCCTCCTAGTCCTGGGCTTTTCTTAATTGGTAGGCTTTTGATGGCATCTTCTATTTCATTGCTTGAAATCAATCTGTTTAAATTGTGTATGTGCTCCTGATTCAGTTTGGGTAGGTCATATGTCTCTAGAAATTTGTGGATGTCTTCATCAACAAATTAAAATTTCAAAATAGTTTCTAATAATCTATATAGTGTTGTCAAGATATTTTTTCATCATGAATTTAGTAATTTGTTTTTTCTCTTTATTTTTGTTAGCGTAGCTAAGGGTTTATAAATTTCTTTTTTTTCCCCCACAGAGAACCAACTTTTGATTCTGTCAATTTTTGGAATTGTTTCCTTTGTTTCAATTTCATTAGTTTTAGCTCTGATGTTAGTTATTTCCTGTCTTCTGCTTTTGGTGTTGATTTGTTCTTTTTTTCCTAGGTCTTTGAGATGTAATGTTAGGTTATTTATTTGACTATTTTTTATTTTTTTAATGAATGAGTTCAATGCAATGAACTTTCTTCTTAGAACTGTCTTCATAGTGTCCCAGAGATTCTGATATGTTGTGTCGCTATTCTCATTTACTTCAAGTATTTTTTGTATCTCATCCCTGATTTCTTCAGCTATCTATTGATCATTCAATATTGTATTATTTAGTCTCCAGGTGTTAGAGTAGCTTCTATTTTTTATTTTATTGTTGATTTCTAATTTCATTCCATTATTATCTGATAAAATGCAAAGTATCACCTCTATTTTTTTTTTGTATTTGCTAACAGTTGTTTTATGGCATAAGATATGGTCTATTTTTAGAGAAGGACCCCTGTGCTGCTAAGAAAATGTATATAATCATTTATGGATGAAATACTTTGTTAAGTCTAAATTGTTGATTATATTATTTAGTTCTGTAAATTTTTTTATTTTTTCTTGGGAAGATCTGTCCATTGGTGAGAGAGGTGTGTTAGTTACCCAGTATTATCATGTTGTGGTCTATTTGCTTCTTGAAATTGAGAAGGGTTTGTTTGATATACATAGATGATTCATTGTTTGGGGTATAATATTTGATATGTCTTGTTAATGTATAATTCCTTTAAGGAAGTCTTTGCCTATGAGGTGGGTCTCTTGGAGACAACATATTGTTGGGTCTTGGTTTTTAATCTGATCTGCCAGTCTGTGGTTTGATCGAGTTTAGGTCATTTATGTTCAAAGTTATTATTGAGATATGACTTGTACTCTTGGTCATTTTGGTTTATTTATGGTTTTTAATTTGAATTGTTCCTCTTTGATTGGCTATTTCTGTAGTAGTTCCTCCCTTTGCTGGTATTCACATTTTTTAAAAAATTTTATCTTCATGGAATATTTTGCTGAGAATTTTCTGTAGTGCAGGCTTTCTAGTTCTGAATTCTTTTGTTTATCATGGAAAGTTTTTATTTCACCTTCAAATCTGAAGCTCAGTTTTGCTGGGTGTAGTATATTTGGTTGGTATTCTTTTTCTTTCAGAGCTTGGTATATATTTTTCCAAGACTTCCTAGCTTTGAGTGTCTGGGTTAAGAAATTGGCTGAGATCTGAGTTGGTTTCCCTCTAAATGTAATCTGAAAATTTTCTCTGGTAGCCTTTAAAATTCTATCCTCATTCTGTATGTTAGGCATTTTCATTATAATGTAACTTGGTGTAGGTCTGTAGTAATTTTGTATATTTGGGGTCCTGCAAGCCTCCTATATCTGATTTTCCATTTCATTCTTTAGATTTGGGAAGTTTTCTGATATTATTTCACTGAAAAGATTGTGTATTCCTTTGGTTTGTATCTATCCCAATAAATCTAATTTTGTCTTTTCATGTTATGCCATATTTCTTGGAAGTTCTGTTCATGGTCTCTTAACATCTTCTCTCTGTGGTCGGCTCTATTTTCAAGATTATATATTTTGTCCTCATTGCCTGAAACTATCTTCCAAGTGGTCTAGTCTGTTGGTGATGCTTTCCAGAGGATTTCTGCTTGATTTCTTTTCAGAATCTCTCTTTATTGTTCTTTACCTCTTGAATTTTCTGATTTCACTCCTTATGTTGTCTTTTACCTCATGGATCAGTTTAATTATGTACATTGTAAACTCCTTCTCTGTTGTTTCTTCCACTGTGATATCAGTGGATTCTATTATTGGAGCATCTTGGTTTGTTTGGGGGTGATTTGTTCCCTTTGTTTTTTTCACGTTTGTGTGTCTACCCATCCAGCAGTGTGAATCTGAGGCAGTATAGTTTCTACCCTGTAGACTTATAGTGTCCCTGAAGGTTTCCAGTACCTTCCCATTAAGGGGGAGACAAGTAATAACAGCAACCAATACAAACAATATACAGCCTTAAACCAAATAGCTCCTACTAAGACATCTACAGTTTTGTCACAATAAACAGAAATTATATGTTCAGTTATCGCCTACAATAAAAACAGTAAGTTTGCAAAAGGGTTTACAATTTCAAATAGTGGACAGAGAGAGAACAGAAGTTATATAGGATGTGATGTTTATGAGGAAGGAGAGAAGATAGAAGTAAAAAATTAAAAGAAGAGTGAAAGAGGGAATAATAGAGGTTGGCAATTAGCAGGAAAAAAGAGAATCAACAGACACATAAGAGAGGGAAAATTTATAAAGTAAAAATTTAAAAAAATTAAAAATAGAAAAAAGCAAAAATAAAAGAATACAAAACTGAAACATACTAATCAGACATTCTAGTCCTCAATAAACTGATGCATGAAAAATAATTGGTTTCAAAAATGGTAGAAATGACACACCTGATTTTATTTCCTTTAGATATTTCCCAGGTAGGGGAGAGTTGCATCATATGGTAGGTCTATTTTTAGTTTTTTGAGGAACTCCCATACTGTTGCCCATACTGAAATAATTTACCTTCCCACCAACAGTGTATAAGTGTCTCTTACACCACAGTCTTACCAGCACTTGTTATTCATTTTTTGTTTCTAATAGTCATTTTAACAGGAGTAAAGTGGTATCTCATTGTAGATTTGACTTGCATTTCCCTGATGGCTAGTAATATTGAGAACTTTTTCTTATATTTGTTAACCAAGTGTCTATTTTTTTCTAATATTTCATTGAATAGGTTTCTATGTGCTTAACCTTTATTGCTTCACCATTGGGCATTCAATATCTGCAGATGTTTGGTCTTTCATGGTGTCCCAAAGAACTTGAATGCTCTCCTCATTCTTTCTCTCTTTCCTTCCCCACCCCATTTCATACCCATCAGTAGATAAATGGGCAAAGAATATGTAGCGCACACACACACACACACACACACAATGGAGTATTACTTAGCTATAAAGAAGAATTAAATCAGCCGGGCGCGGTGGCTCGTGCCTGTAATTCCAGCACTTTGGGAGGCTGAGGCAGGAGGATCGCGAGTTCAAAGTCAGCCTCAGCAGTGGCGAGGCACTTAACAACTCAGTGAGACCCTGTCTCTAAATAAAATACAAAAAAGGGCTGGGGATGTGAGCCAGTGGACAAGTGCCCCTGAGTTCAATCCCTGGTACCACAAAAAAAAAAAAAAAAAAAAAAAAAAGAAGAATTAAATCCTGTCATTTGTAGCAAAATTTATGAAACTGGAGGTCATTGAATTAAGTGAAATAAGCCAGACATAGAAAGATGGGTATGTTCTCTTTCATATGTGGGGGAAAAAAAAAAAAAGTTGACTTGAAAAAAAAAATGGTAGAAATGTGAGAAAAAAGAAAGATCTCAATGAAAATTGAACAGTTGTTTCCTTTGGAGTTCAAAAGTTTCTCAGCTTCCTTTCTCAGCACTTAGGTGGGGTTATCTGTAGTATGATGTTTGCTCTACCCTCAGGGTGGGGTTGCTAGGGTAAGAGGGTTAATCCTGGAGGTAGAACTCCTGGAGGCAGGGTTTAGGCTTAGGTATGTTTCAGTCTTCACTGAATGACAATTGGTCTGGAGATTTTAAATCAGCGTACCTCTAGGGCCTATCAATTGCTGGTCCACGCTGGAAGTCTGCCCGCCGGGAATCTCCTTTGGGTTCTTAGGTGACTGTATCACCTGTGGACCCCACAATTCCTGTTCTCTGATTTAGTCTCCAAACTCAATCTCTCCTGCCCTTTCAAATTCCCAATCAGGTGCTTCTCTCCCAGCCAGTCCAGCAAGTAGCCAGATTGGAAGGGAAGCTGGGTGGGTTTCTGCGACCAGTATTCCCCTGTATAAACCTCTCTCCATGCTGGATTTTCTCCTGGCCACTTAGGCACACTCTCTATCACACAGCATGCGTTTGCCTGGCTTGTTTTTAGAGCCAGACTCGGTCTGCCAGAATCAGCTCCCAGCTGCCAGTGGCCCCTACAGCTGCAGAATGGTTAATTCCACTCTCCTCTTCATACTTCAGGTAGAGATGGAGGCTTCTTTCCTATACAAGGATGTTATGCAGCACACCTTACTGTTTAGTTGGACAGTGACTCTGATCTCTAAATTCTCCTTACCCCCCAACATGCCTCAGTCCTCCTGAGAATGGAAGTTTCTTTAATTACTTTATTGCTTTACTGCATTTGCAGAGGGACTGTTCTGGCTTGTGCCTCCAGCTGCTGCCATGTCTGTGGGGCTGGGGATTTCTTCCTTATACTATTTGATCTCATGAGTACCCAATCTGTTTTGAGTGTCCAGTAATTTTGCCCCCTAATTAAAAAAATTTTTTTGTTGTTGTAGATAGACACAATATCTTTAGTTATTTTTATGTGGTGCTGAGGATCAAACCCAGTGCCTCACACATATGAGGCAAGTGCTCTACTACTGATTTGCAACCCCAGCCATGCCCCCTAATTTTTGTTTATTCACTCACCTTGCTGAAAAGCTGCCTGTCTGCTTTTCTTGGTTTCACACCACTGATCCGCCAGGGAAGTGACCTCTCTATTTCGTAATCTTCCCAAGTCCCTCCCGTCATGGTGTTCTGCCTCATCTTGGGCTCAGAGCAATGGAGTTGGCTCACCATGGACTGCACCTCTGAAACCATGAACCAAAATAGTTTTCCTCCTCTTAATTTGTTCTTGTCAGTTATTTTGGTCACAACAGGAAAGAGCCAACTAACATATAAGTGCTTATCTATACCCTTGGATAATCCTTCTAGCTATCCTCCAAACTCGGTAGCTACCATTATTAACCCCATTTTACAAATAAGGACATTAAGAAGCAAGAAATGTAATTATGTATCCTTCCCAGAGTCCACACTTTGTAGGTGGACTTTTAAAAACACCTTCTCCCCTTGCTTCTACCCACTTCCTTGCCTCAGCCAACCTTGGCACAGAGTTGAGAAGGGGGACCCATGTAGTACTGTCACCGGAGGTGGTGTAGAGAGAGCTGATATGGTATTGATGTTTCCAGACCATGATGTGTGCTCTTGCAGGAGATGTATCATATTAGCATAAAATCACATCTGACCTGGATATGCTGTGGATAGTTGCAGCTTTTAGAGGAGGTCATGTTTGTTAGGGAAAATGACAGGAAGGAGCATTGTGCCTCAGTGTCTGGAATCTCTGGTATAGGATATTTTGTGAAGAAATACTTGACTGGCAGGCAGATTGGATAAAAGGGGTCCCCCGAAGCGGAAACCAGGTCTAGGATAGTTAGAAACAACCATATTTGGGGGATCACACAGCAGACATTGATGAACAGAAGCAAATGTGTATAGCTGGGAGAGATTGTGTGGTCTCCCTGGGCTTCCTGGCCTGCAGGCCTTCCCCAGCCCCAATAGAAGGCCTCTATCCTCTGAGGAATGCAGTAGGAGAATACTGTTGAAAACCGTATTAGAGTCACAGTTGGGATTTACTCCCAAGCAGACACTCACATCAACCCCTTTGCCATATTTGGAACAGTGTTTGCAGGGTTACAGTCAGACATTTAATTCCTGGCTAGCAGAGCAGCTTCATGGTTTTCTTCATGCTTTTGGTACAGAATCAGAAAATGACGCGACTTTGTTGTAGTTCAGCGGTGTTTTCTGTGGGTAGACTGCTGAGTCTGAGTCGGCTGTCAGCTAGAGAGTGGGTGGAGACACTCATCGTCACGAGCCATTTCTCCTGCTGCCATCATGTCAGTATCAAGTGCTTCCCCTTCGTGTCCTCTCCTTCCCAAAGGAATGAGCAAGAATCATTGTATATGTGGGAATCTGAAAATGTATGAAGCACTGTATGCAGGGATACATACAGGAGTACATGTAAAATGGATATATAAATTTAAAATGCACATATAGAATTACCTAAAGGGATTAGGTAGCCAGAACGACTTAGCCCCTGGAATCTGACAATCCCTGACAACAGAGACGGATCTTTAGTTACAACAGCGTTTACAAGGTTGAAGTAACAAAGTGCTGCTCTGGCTGTTGGCCATGAAGTTGTGTGTGAGCGGGTGTGAGTGACTTTAAAAAGAAAGCACAGCAGGGATTATGAGTGACTGAGACCAACAGTTGACAGAGTATTGGGCATCCATTGATGTGTAAGGCATTTGTATTAGTTTCTGTGGCTGCTGTGAGAAAATATCACAAACTTGATTTGAAACAATGGAAAAATATTCTCACCATTCTGGAGGTCGGAAGTGTGAAATCAAGGTGTTACACTCCCTCTGGAAGCTCCAGGGGGGAATCTTTTCCTGCATCTTCCGTCCTTCAGTGGCCCCAGCTATTCCTTGGCTTGTGATCCTGTCACTCTAGCTCTGTGTCTGGGTCACATTGCCTCCTCCTCCTCTGCCTCAAAACTCTCTGCCTCTTGTGATTGTATTTACAACCTACCTAGTGTACGCTCCTAACTTCAGGATCCTTAACAATTACATCTTTTGTCGTATAAATTAACGCTCACAGATTCTGGGGATTAGGACATGGACATATCTTTTGGGGTTTCACCAGCTAGCTATAGCTTTTGTTATGATTCGGAAACATGGGACAATAAAGAGAAAGCACTTGCTCTCTAGGAGTCTATAGTCCAGCAGATATGTTCACCTATTCCATGAGCATATGTCGTTCACATGCCTTGTGCATCCTGTGTGTTTGCATTCAGCTAAAGATGGGACCGAAGCGCAGCCCCTCTGCTAGGGGTGCCAGAGGCTGAGAGAGAAGGCAACCAGGGTAACCCTATAAAGACTTTCAGTCTCATAGGGTCTCATGCTGGTATGGAAATATTCAAAAAAAAGTGTAGTCCAAAAGTGATTTTTAAAATAAAGTTTTTTGGGGTGCTGGGGATAGAACTCAGCACCTTTGGTGTGCTAGACAAAGCAGTCTACCAGTGAGCAACATCTCCAGCCCAAAGTAATTTAAATCATTAATTTATTTCTCTCAAAAGTTAAAGAAAACCCAATTCATAACAATTTTCATATTCTCTCTCTTTTGGGGGGCACTGGGGAGTGAATCCAGGGATGCTTAACCATTGGGCCTTTTTTTTTTTTTTTTTTTTAAAGACACAGGCTCTCACTAAATTGCTTAGGGCCTTGATAAATTGCTGAGGCTGGCTTGTAACTCACAATCCTCCTGCCTCAGCCTGCCAAACCGCAGGGATTACAGGCATGCACCACCATGCCCAGCCATATTCTTTTCATTCTCTCACATCACACTCCACAATGTCCAGAAACTCTTGCTCCATCTGCTGTGACTTTCTTCATCCAGCTCTTCATTATAGAGATTGGCTTAGCCTCCTCCAAAAGTCAAACTTCTCCTCAACCTCTAATGCTGCATCCTAAAGCCCAGAGACTTCTCTGGCTAGAGCAGTCCCCTTAGGAGGGGCAGAGGGAGAGAGCCTTCAAATCAAAAGGCAGGAAGAGAGGCCAACAATACTGACATCACACAATTGCAGTCCAGTCAAGTAACTAACTATAGTGGGATTTAAAAAATAAAATAAAACAAAACCCCTTATTTTGTACTGGCCTCATTTTTCAACAACCCAGTGGGTAAAACTTGTCATACTTCCTATTTTACACATAAGGAGGTGGGTTGAGAGTCATTAAGAAACATGGCCCAAATAAGTGGCAGCTGATATTTGAGTTTAGGGTGATTTTACCCTTGTGGACCTGGAGGGTGGAAGAGCACTGAAATCTGAGATGAGGACACCTATGAATCATATGTGAAGGGTAAGGAGGAGCTGGGGAGATGAACTAAAGAGAAGTATAAGCAAAAATGACAGTGGGGCTTTCAAGGTATTCTAAACACTCTTATGGCCAAGAGGGGTGCAGGATGCAGGGAGGGGATATCAGAAGAGGTGGTTGGGGACAGAGGCTGGGTCCAGGCCACGCATGGATTTGAATGTCACTGGACTTCATTCTGGGGGAATGTGAGCCCTTGGTTACAAGCAGAGAAGGAACATGGTCACACGTGTTTTGTGAAAAGAGCACTCTGACATCAGTGATCACATAAGTGAAGGTACAAGAGGAGTGGGCAGGTTGAGGGGGGAGAGCAACATGGCTTTATGTGCAGATTCAGTTCATCTTGAAACAAAAGGAGAAGGGCCCATTTCTCATTTTCTCCCTTCTCCTAACATTGAAAGATGAGACAGGGAACTTCTCTCATTGTCATCTTGTTCTTAGATCCACGGAGGAGAGAGAATTTAATCACTGTTGGCTCAGTGGCTCAGTCTTTCCTAAGAGTCGAGTGTAATCTCAGTGGCTCCCTGGCCAGGTTGTGTTGATTTGTATAAAGTCATCTTTTATCGAAGATATACTTTAAGCCAAAATACACTCACTATCTGAATTGTGAACATTAGTTGGACCTTTGGCTTCTATTTTTCCCTATGTAAAACCCATCTGCTGAAGCAGATTCCCATACACAAGCTGAAACCTACTTCATCGTGTTTTTTTTTTCTTTTCAGATAAGATGATCACAAACAATTTCAAGAAACATTTTTGTTGTCCAGTTAGAGACCACAGTGGTAGCCTAGATAAGAAATGCTGACAACCAGAATCAAGGCAGTCAAAGTGCAGCTAAAAAAGGAGAAACAGATCAAGGAACACTTAAGCATTGTTCACTGGCTACTTCTTATCTTTACTGAACACTGTCCGCATGCCAAGAATTATATAGTATGTGCATTAGCTTATTCAATCTTTGCAACCACCCAAAAAGAACCGTTATTGTTTTCCTATATTACACACAGAGAAATGGGCTTAGAGTCATTAAGAAATTTGCCTTAGCTGGGTGTGGTGGCTCATGTCTATAGTCCCAAGTTATTTAGGAGACCAAGACAAGAGGATTGTGAGTTGAAAGTCAGTGTGGGCAACGTAGCAAGATACTGTCTTTTTTTGGGGGGGGGAGGGGAATTTTAATCTCCATGCCTTATTGTCTCAAATCAGGAGGATTTAGTGATTTTATTGAATGTGGGCGTATAGAAAGAGGAAGAAAAAGAAACAAGAATGTTTTAGATTGGGGGGAATAGGTTGCTAGATGAAAGATGGAGTCTGTTTTGGTTAGCTTTTTCATTGCTAAAACAACTTAGGGGAGGGAAAGTTTATTTGGGTCTCACGGTTTCAGAGGTCTCAGTCCGCAGATGGCTAATTCCAAGGAGGTAGCACAGTATGGAGGTAGAAAGCTGCCCTGCTCGTTGCAGAAAGTGGGAGGGGCTGCAGGAAGACCAACCCTTCCAGGGTATGTCCCCAGTGACCCACCTCCTCCAGCCACACCCTACCTGCCTACAGTTATACCCAGTTAGCTCATTCAAACTAAATAGGAAATCAACTAGTTACAGCTCTCATAATCCAATCATTTCAGCTCTGACTGTTCCTGCAATGAGCACAGCTTTTGGGGAACATCTTATATTCAAACCTTAACAGCCCCTTACCAAGGTGAGAACACAGGAAAATGACAGGTTTGCAGAGAAGGATGGGGATTTGGTTGTGAACATGTTGATAGAGGACATCCAAGTAAAATGCCTGTTAGGTGGCTGAGTGTTTAAATATAGAGCTTCAGAAAAAGTGAATAAGGCTAAAGAAGACTTGGAGAAATCTGTATCTAAGCAGCAGAAGAGGATGTGGGTAGCAGGGAAAGGAAGTACCAAGATCATTTAGAGAAGAAAACAAGCAGAGAAGATAACCAGGAATGTCTGGGATCTGCAAAATTTAAGGCACCAGCGAAAGAAGAACCCTTAAGGGAGAAAAACAGCCTAAGGTAGGAGGAAAATGGGTCACAGAAACCAAGGAAAGAAGGAAGTTCGATGATGGAGGGATTGTGGCAGTATCTAATGCAACACAGAAACGGTGAGCTAAGAGCAAAAAGTTCCCATTGCCTTTGGCAATTAGGTCAATGTAAAACTAGCTGGTAGGAATGCAAGTGCTGCAGCCATACTGGAGGGCAGTGCAGCAGTTTCTTGCAAAGCTAAGCATTGTTGTGTAGTATGGTCTAGCGGTTTTACTTCTGGGTGTTCACCCAAATAAGATGAAAACATGCCCCCACAATATACCTGCATGTGGATGTTTATAGAAGCTGTATGCATAGTTGTCAAAACTTGGAAGCAACCAAAAAGCCCTTCAATATATAAATGGGCAATCAACTCTGATGCGTCTATAGAATGGAATATTATTCATCACTAAAAAGAAATGAGTTATCAAACCACAAAAAGACATGGAGAGACAATAAAAGCATACTTCTAAGTGAAAGAAGCCAATCTGAAATACTATGATTCTAGCTATATGGCATTTAAAAAATTATTTGTTTTAGTTGTGCACAATACCTTTATTATGTGGTGCTGAGGATCAAACCCGGGCCGTGCATGTGCTAGGTGAGCGCTCTGCCGCTGAGCCACAACCCCAGCCCTATATGGCATTATGGAAAAGATAAAACTAGAGAGATCATGGAAAGATCAGGATTTTGGAAGTGGGGCAGGGAGGAATGAATAGATGTAACATGGGGGATTTTTAGGGCAATCATTTTATTCTGTATACTTTAATAGCAGATGCATGATATTATGCATTTGTCAAAATCCATGGAACTGTATGACACAGTGACCCCTAATGTAAGCCTTGGACTTTAGTTAGACAATGCGTCAACACCAACTTATTGATGTACCAAACATACACATTAATATAAGTTGTTACTAAGAAGAAAAACTGGGTGGGTGAGGAAGGGTGAAGGTCAGTTTTTCTATAAACCTGACTATTCTATAGAAGTCTATTAAATGGAAGGGAAAGAATAAAAGAAGTAAATGAGGGAAGAAAAAGCCACATGCTTGCCATCTTGAGTGTAGCATAAACCCATAATTATAATTAATTTTATTCCATGTGTCTGCTTTCCAAGTAGAGCAAAACTATAACTAGTCACTCTTGTGCTTACCGGTCTCCAGAGCTCCAGTCACAAAGACAGTGCAGTTTCTTTGGCATGATGTGAAATATTTCCATGGCCCAACTGCTGCCTAATTTTCTGACATCTGGTCATTGCCCTTGTATTAGAAGCTCCAGCTGCAGTTGTCTCTCTACTCCTCTTTCCATGTTCTTTCAGGCCACTCTGCCTTTGTTCTTGCTGTTACCTCTGCCTGTGTCTTCCCCTACTTCTCTGCCTAACAAAATCCTACACAGTCTCCAACACCTTCCCTGTGAAAACTTCACTGACCTCCTCTCCCTCGGCCATTAAGCAGGAATTATTTCTCTCCCAGTTTCCGAAGTTCTTTATGCCCATCTCTTCAGTAAATGCTTAGTACACTACAAAATAAATAGCAGGGGGTAAAAAATGGGGGCAGAAGAAGCCAGATCAAAGCAGTTTTGAGGAGTGGGTAGGAGCTGAGCTATGACTGTGTGAGATAGATAGGCTATGTGGTGATGGTTTTGCTGTTAGTTGGTGTTGCTGTTTTGATCATCTTTAGCATTTCTGGCTTTGCCCAGCAGGGTTTCAGGGTGGTGAAAAGAATATTCCAAGAGGCTGTGGCGCTGTCCAGTGCGTCAGTGCTGATGGACCTGTGTCACTAAGGACTGCCACAAGATGAGTAGTTATTCTGGCCCCAAGACCTGCGGGCCTCTATTTTTGGGAGAAAGTGAGAGAGGAGAATGACACATCCTTTTTTTGTCTTTAAGAGGGTTTGAAGCCATAGACTGCCTCATCTGTTTAGAAAAGGAAAAGATGAGCTGCCTAGGACCCCCCCCCCCCCCAATTTCTCTCTCCCTCCCTCCCTCCCTCTCCCCTACTCTCTGTATTGGGAGGTTGAACCCAGGGGTACTTTGCCACTGATCTACATCCCAAGTCCTTTTTGTTTTTTTTATTTTGAGACGGATTCTCCCTAAGTGGCTGAGGCTGCCCTTGAACTTGTGATCCTTTGGCCTTAGCCTCCCTGGTCACTGGGATCATTGGCATACACCACTGTACCCACTCTTCATTCTTATGAAATCCATAGGCTCAATTAATGACTATAGGTCTGGGGTCGGGGGCTCAGTGTTAGAGTGTTCACCTAGCATGTGCGAGGCCCTGGGTTTGATCCTCAGCACCACAAAATAAATAAATAAATAAATAAAGGTATTGTGTGAAACTACAAGTAAAAAATAAATATTTTTTTAAAAACTAATGACTATAAAAAAATCACTTGTTGTTAGTTTTTCTATTGTACTTTTCATGGACATTAAAGGCCAACTGTGTTCCGGGCACCAAGCCAGGCATTAGGGAGAAAAGATGACTGAAACGGGGTTCCTGCCCTCAAGTTCAGTCTAACCAGGAGACTGGTCTTGTACCAGTAACAGCAACTACACTTTGAGAGGAGCTGTCATAGTCTGCTCAGCCACCATAACATAATACCATGGGCTAGGGGGGCTTGAGCAACACAGATTTATTCTCTCCCAGTTTTAGAGGCTGAAAGTCCTGGATTGAAGTCCAGCAGAGCTCAGTTTTTGGTGAGGGCTGTTTCTGGATTGCAGATGGCTGTTTGGGCCTCACATGGCCTTTCTACTGCAGAGGGAGGGAGGTTGGTAAGGCACATCTGCGTGTGAACTCTCTGGTGTCTCCTTTTACAGCCACATAATCCTATCTGATCAGGATCCCACCCTCGTGACCTCATTTTACTTTAATCATCTCCTATTTTTAAATACATCCACACTAGGAATTAGGGCTTCAACATGAGGACTTGGGGAGATATAAGTCAGTCCATGGCAGGAGCCTATAGAAAACTGTATGTAACAGATGAGTGAATAATTATATCGCCTAGGGGAAAGTGGGCACTGCCCAACAACCAGCAGGGATGATGCTGGGCTGAAGTTGGAGCAGTGTATGTGGTCATTTAACTAAGCAATGGGCGTGCCAAGCCTCAGCTTGGAGGCTCTGGTGGTCTAGCGGTGCTGGTCACTCAATAAATTGTTATCCTGCATGAAGAAAGGAGATTTCTACATCACAAGGCTTTCCTTTTTTTTTAAAAAATGCTCAATAATTTATTTTGAATTAACTAGTTAATTAATCATATAGGTATCTGTTTTTTCAGTCTAAAACGAACTACGGTTTTTTTTAAAACACTAGATTGTAAAATTATATTGTGATGCAATTACAAGAGGCAGTTTTGTTGTTTTAAAGATTGCACCCTTTTGTAATGACAGACAACACAGCACACATTGGCATTTCTATTTGAACATTTGATTTCAAGTTCTTATGCTACTATTAGACTGTGTCAAGTGGAAATCATGGGAAAATGCATTGATGATTATTTGTAATGACAGTCCTTTTATTTTTTTTATTCAAAGTTGTTGTATTTATAATAGTAGTATACATTATAATTTTTTTTACTATATTTATTTATAATTTTATTTATATATAATTTATTTATATAATTTGTCTAATTCAAATAAACATTTAGAGCATCTTTTTACAAAACACTGTTTGTATACAATGTATATTTGTACCATTCAAATCTTCAATCATGCATTTAGGATAATGACATCCATCTTATTCAACCACCTTTTCTTTTATCCCCTCCATCCCCCCTTGCTCCCTTCCTTCCCCTCCCTCCCCGTTGACCTTTCCTCTAATCCTCCTATGTACCCCAACCCAACACCACTGTGAATCAGCCTCCTTATATCAGAGAAAACATTCAGTGTTTGGATTTTTGAGATTGACTACTTCACTTAGCATTATATTCTCCAACTTCATCCTTTTACCTGTGAATGCCATTTTATTTTCTTTTATTGCTGAGTAAAATTTCATTGTGTATATATACCACATTTTCTTTATCCATTCATCTACTGAGGGACATCTAGGTTGGTTCCACAATCTAGCTATTGTGAATTGTGCTGCTATAAACATTGAAGTGGCTGTGTCACTGTAATATGCTGTTTTTAAGTCCTTTGGGAATAGACCCAGGAGCATCACAAGCCTTTCATTGTTCACTTCTTTATTCAGTGACACATCCTTATTCCTCCTATGCAATTTTAAAAATTTTATTCTTTTTAGTTATACATGGCAGTAGAATGTATTTGACATACACATATGGAGTACAACTTCCCATTCTTCTGGTTGTACATGATGTGGAATTACATTGGTTGTGTATTCATATATGAACATAGAAAAGTAATGTCCCATTCATTTTACCCACTTTCCTATTCTCATTTCCCCTCCGTTCCCTTCATTCCTCTTTGTCTAATTCAAAATACTTCTTTCTTGCCTCCCCATTTATTGTGAGCTAGCTTCTTCATAGCAGAGAGAACATTTGGCCTTTGATTTTATGGGATTGGCTTATTTCACTTAATATGACAGTCTCCAGTTCCATCCATTTACCAACAAATGCCATAATTTCATTCTTCATGGCTAGGTAATATTCCATTGTGTATATACACCACATTTTCTTTATCCACTCATTTGTTGAGGGGCACCTAGCCTGTTCCATAGTTTATCTATTGTGAATTAAGCTGCTATAAACACCGATGTGGCACCATCACTATAGTATGCAGATTTTAAGTGGTTTGGGTATAAAATGAGGAGTGGTATAACCAGGTCAAATGGTGGTTCCATTCCAAGTTTTCTGAGGAATCTCCATGCTGCTTTCCAGAGTGGTTGCACCAATTTGCAATCCCACTAGAAATGTATGAGTGTACCTTTTCCCCCACATCCTTGCCAACATTTATTGCTGCTTGTATTCTTGATAATTGCTATTCAACTGGAGTGAGATAAATCTTAGAGTAGTTTTGATTTGCATTTCTCTAATTGCTAGAGATGTTCAACATTTTTTCATGTATTTGTTGACCAAATGTATTTCTTCTTCTGTGAAGTGTCTATTCAGTTCCTTAGCTCATTTATTGATTGGGTTATTTTTTTTTTCCTGATTTTTTTTTTTTTTTTGAGTTCTTTATAGATCCTGGAGATTAAGGCTCTGAGGTGCAGGTGGCAAAAAGATTTTTCTCTCATTCTGTAGGCTTTCTTCATGTTCTTGATTGTTTCTCCTGTGTGATTTTTACACCCATAAGCAGCTTTTAATGAGAGGTCTGTCCCAGGTCTCCTCAAGAGCCTGCAGGTGACATCCAGCTTTCACTGCAGCAGGCTCTTTACGCCCCCTACAAAGATGATTATTTCAAAGACTCGGTAGCTGTTCGATTCAGGAGAGAAGAGTTGCTGTACTTGGACATACCTGTTGCTCTGCAGTGGTCAGGTGTACAGAAGGAGTCAGAGGCTTGCTAAGAAGGGGTGTCTCTGCTCTGTCATTTCCTCTCCTTTTGCAGACAACCCTCCTGACACCAGGCTCTGTGAGCAGTCAGTGCTATCTGTCCCTGTGGATAGTTTTTAAGTGTCCCTACCTGTGGGATTAGATATTCTCAGGGGGAAATGTCCTGGGAACTTTGAGGAAACAAACTACTCTGCTTTCTATTTGTGTTGTACTTGGTTTCTTTCTTTTCTATCACCTGGTCTTTTGGGCCCTAACTGTGGCTTATTGGTGGCCAGGTGTTGAGCTTCTTCAAGTGAGGATTAAATCACATTTACCTCTGTTGTAATCTCACTTATCTTCTGGTGGTGATCACAGTATTCCAGTAGTGATTGCTTTTGGGTAACTGGTACAAGTTTTGTGTATTAAGAAAAAGCTTATGGGTGCAGTGGCACAGGCCTGTAATTTCAGTGACTAGGGAGGCTGAGGCAGGAGGATTGCAAGTTTGAGACCAGCCTCAGCAATTTAGAGAGGACCTAAGCAACTTGGCGAGACCCTGTCTTAAAATAAAAAAAAACAAAACAAAACAAAAACAAAAAAAAAATGCGGGGGAGACTGGATGTGTTGCTCAGTGGTTCAGCACTCCTGGGTCCAATCCCCAGTACCAGAAAAAGGTGGGAGAAAAGCTTTTATTATTCTACTGGCAATTTATTTCCCCTTTGAAATTCATCTTCTCTGCAATGCACTGGCCAGAGTCCCAGCCATTTTTGCCCTTGGTATAAGCCAAAGAATGGCCAAAGCAGAATCCTACTCCAATGCCCATAGGAGCTGTTAGCTTCAGGGCTTTGGGAGAAAAAAAAGTGGTCAGAAGCTTTGTGTTGATAGAGTAATTTTCCCATCTCTGGGCCAATGATTCTGTCTTTAGAAACATTAGCTGTAAATGTAGAGATGCTGACTCAAGCCAAAACAAAGCCTTTTTCCTTCCTGTGATTCCTCCAGGTGGGAAGTTTCAGATGCTTCAACAAGTGGGCTGCAAGGGCACACCTGCCGTGTGCCACTGGCAGCACTTGTAAAAGCTTCTGAAGGGTTCCTTTTCTCCCTTCCTCCTCTACCACGGAGACTGTAGAGGAGAGTTCGCATGGCAAACTGGATTTGCAAACGCCAGGGATGGCTGCTTAGCCAGACCCGGCTCCTGTGCTGCCCAGTCACTGTGCAGAAGGGAGGGTGGACTGTCTGCGCTGCACGGGGCCCACAGGGGAGCATTCCCCTGTGATTATGAAGACAGTTTGCTACAGATTTTGGCCCTTCCTGCATCCTCCCTCCTTTCTCACATTACTGCTCAAAGAATACAAACTTCATTCCTCCGTCATCTGAGCATCATTCAGAAACGTTCTGCTGATCTGTGAATCGCTTCCTGGCTCTTCGAACCAGGCAGTGTTACAGGTCCTCTGCCGGCAGGAGGAAGCAGTCCAACAAAATCTGAAGACCCAACACTTTCAGAAGCAGTGATGATCAGGCTGGCAAGCCACAAAACATTGCGAACTGAATGGATGTCTTAATAAGCCTTTAGATGTGGTGTGGCCAGCGACAGCAGAGGAGGCTAAAGGAAAAAAAAAAAAAAAAAAAAGGCTGCGAGCGTTGTATGGTAAATCACTGCAGACCCACTGGGAGTGACGGCCCTAGGAAGCTAATGATCTCGCCAGCAAAGAATTGACCGCAGTTTTCCAGAAACAGAACATGATGTAGAACAGGGAGGACAGACCCCCGGATGTGAGTACAATCTCTTCAACGCAGGATTTGGAGCAATGGGAGAAAAGCTGGTTGTTATAACTGGTGGCGCTGCCTGACCACAGGCTCCGGGGGCCTGGGGCTGTCTCTGGGCGGGTTGTGCATAATGCCTGTCTGGGACTTTTTCTGAAGGTCTCCTCTTAGAATATTTTGCCTGTCAGGAGACTGAATGTCGTGGCTTTGGGATATTGGCACCAGGCAACCTTATTGTAAATCTGCAAGAAAACAGCAAAAGCAAACCTCATAGACCTTTTGCTGTGTAAAGAAAACCTATCACATCACAGACCAAGCAGCTGTGTGACCCTCTGGCATTTGTGATAAGAGACAAAGGAATTGGCAAACTGGACAACAATGAAAATGGGCAACGGGCTGGGAAGAGGGTAGCCTTTCTTAGGAAGCTGAATTCCTTTCTGGATTTGGGGTGCTCGTTACATACTTACACTCAAGAATTTATATCTTTTCTGGTTAAAAATGGGCAGCATGCTTGCACTTAAGGTTTTCCTCCAGAACACTGTGAAAAATGAGCATTGTGACAAAGAGGGATGTCATTGATAGGCTTGGGGCAGAAGAAATTTCTCACTGCCAGGAGTGCAAAATGTCTTGGATGGTAGCTATCTATCTGGGAAAGGAAGCTCAGATTTAATGAGGGAATGGGGTTGGCTACTGCCAGGCTACCCAACAGGTTGGCAGTGGAGTTAACTCATTAATTACAGGCTGGTCACCACTTTTGTTTTACACTGTAGGGGGTTGTCCATCCCCTCTTATCCCTTGGCCCTCACCTGGCTCTGTCCAGCCTGATCTGTTGGTTTCCAGGCATCAGATGAGAAGCAGAATATCTTCTCACCCCAAGTGAGGGTGCAGGAGGAGACGGGAAGCAGAGAAGACTCAGCGGCTAGGATCCCTTCATATCTACCCTGTGTGCCATGCAGCTGCAGGTGAATGCTGGAGGTCCCAGCAGTGAGGCTGTTACTGTGCTTAAGTTGAGAATGAGCTCAAGATGTCCAAGTACACAGAGATGGTGTCAGCAGCAGACTAGGGATTGGAAACCTGGCATTTCACTCCTCATTTTGCAGGCAGTTTTCTCTGCTACTCTGATGGGGTGGGGGGGGGGGAGTATCCAGATTACCACTTTCTTCCCAGCCCATCTCTCCTGGAAGCTGTTCTATGGGTATATTGGTGGTGGTGCTGGGACAGAGGTAAGGAGCATTCTTAAATAGCTGTAACTGAAAAGCAAAAAACGAAATGACGTTTCTGGCGAACCAACATTTTCTCAACACTGTAGTGTTTTTCTAGAAAAATGAATAGTGATGTGGGCTGGACATTTAAATGGCAACCATCTAAACAAGGCTATCTCAGCCTGCATAAGAACTTCTGGCTTTAGTCCGAGTATCTGAGAGGCTGAATTTGTTGCATGAGACAGGAGGGTGGAAGGGGAGTGGTCATCAATTCACCCTAAGCCAATTGGAGCTTGTGTCCCTTACTGAGGAGGCTGAGCCGAGCTGCTGATGTGACCTAGTGACCTCAGCTAAGGTTGCAGGTAAGGTCTGTACCCTTAAGAGCTAAGCTAAGGAATAGAATTTTAGACATAATTTTTGTATAAACTGAGCCATTACAGAAAAGGATCTGGAATGGAATGGGTTGGGGGTAAGGTCAAGTGTACAGAGATAACAAATGGGTAGGTGAAGGAGAGACTGGCTGAGGAAGATCATTTAGGAAGCCATGTCTCATAGTGTGTATTTTCCTGCATTTGGGCTTGGAGTGATTTTGCAATATTTGGGCAAACATAGCAAAACTTAGTATAATTGGTTTAAATAAAAAGACATTGTACCTACGTTGATAAACACAGATCACTTCCAAATGCTGTGACAATTTAGAAAGCGTAAAGCTCCAACAGTGTGGCTTTAGGAACTTTCAAAGGAATTCCTTGCTCCATCTCTGTGTTTTTGAGTCTTAATTTTATTCTTTCATTGACCTGTGTGTTCAGAAATATTTCTGATGCATTCCAAGGACTGTGACTGTAGCTACTCGAGGCATCCCCTGCTTTGGGCATCACCTTCACATTTGTTGTGCTTCTAATGAGTCTGGTGAGCAGGAGAAGGATGGGTTTGCCAGATTCCTTCTATTTTTCCTCTCCTTGCTACCCTTTGCCTGCATTTTGGGTAAGAGATGGAGAACAATAAGAAAATGTAATGCTGCACACATTGCTTTCTAAAGTTACAGTATTTACATTTGGCTAACACTTTCTGTAATAAATGCCATTTGTAAAACCCTGCAGTCCTGGCAGAGGGATGTCCTGTGTCTGTTCTCTGTGTGGGCCTTAACCCCAGTCCCCCAGAGTGGTTGGCCACATGACTGCCCAAGCCCAATATGGCCAAGACCTTTCCCAGCCAAGTCAGGGTAAATTCCTTCATTTCTAGAGACTGAAAGAATCATTGTATTTGCCTGGCAGCAATTGTAGAAGATGCTGGTATCTTCTAGACCTTTAGAAATAGAAGGTGTGGGGTGGTCTGGGTTGAAGAATGGTATTCTTTGGAGACAGTATTTTATTTCCATTTGTATATGTTGATGTTTTAATAAGTGGTTTAAAATACGAAGAAGTTCTTACTTCCTTGTTCTCCTAGCAGGAGTTGGTTAGACCTCTAAGCATCCCTTCTTTTGCCCAGAGAACTCTTCCCTTTGAAATAATTATTTTTGGTTTGGTCTAATGGTGGCTGGGATTACTGAGAGGAGTCACAGTCTTTAAAATCCTTTTCACTTTGGTTGTTCGGTAGAAAGAAGAGCTTAAGTTTACTTCTGGTTGCTACCTCTGGACCACTGCCCAGAGTCGGGACTTGGTGTCCTATAGCTGATTGTAGTGGGCCATTTGTTTTCCTTCCACTAAGTGAGGAAGCAACACCATGAGCCTCTCTTGAATAGACAGAGATGCCGTCATGTTCAGCATCCACATGGGTCCCAAGGTGGATTGTTTCAGCAATCTGGAACTGGGAGTCAGTGGGGCCTGTGCCCAGCTCTCCATCTGTTCCAGAACTCGGGAGACTGTACTGTTACAGTAAGAACAGATGAAGGGAGACGATTGCAATGAGCGCAGCGAGGAAACCCCAGGGAGGGATCCCATCTGTCAGTCTCTGTGAGGTGTGGTCCACCAGCCTCAGCCTGCCTTTGTGAATCGGCAGGTCAGCTGTGGTGGACCCAAAAAACCTGGTCCAGAAGGTTATTGGTAAAGATGCACAGTATGATTATCTGCTGGAGGTGGGTGTGTAAACCAGCTGGTGTCTGGGAGACTATATCAGGCCTCTTCTACCCAGGACAAAAATGCAGAGCCAACCTTGCAGTCCTGGTCATTCTCCTCTGGAGAATATTGCTGAAGTGGGAGAAAGATAAGTGGGCTTGGCATGCTCACCCTTCCCCTTGGAAACTCTGTTCAGGGGTTTTGCAGTGGAGAGTGCTGCTGCACATCCTGTCTGCCTTTGGCTTCCTTCCCTGCAGTTTGCAACCAGCAGAATGCCCTTAAGTCAGAGAAGAGGCATGGCTTCTTGTGTACTTGTGTGTCAGATGACACTGATTGCAGCTTTGTTTTGTAATCTGCAGGTCCTGAAGATGGCATAGTAAAAAAGGCAACTTCCAATGATCGTGAACGTCTCTACCCGTGGATGCCAGCCCAGGCCAGTGGCTTCGTGTTGAGCCGAAGGAACTTGTCCACCGTATTGCCGAAAACCTCTTTCTCTCCTAATTCATGAGCCAGCAGGATGCGGTCGCTGCACTTTCAGAACGCCTTCTCATAGCTGCGTACAAAGGCCAAGCAGAGAATGTGGTTCAGCTCATCAACAAGGGCGCCAAGGTAGCGGTTACCAAGGTAACAGGAGGAAAACGCTGCAACCATTCCCTGGGAACTAGCCTACCTCTTAACCATTGTCCATAAAACCGTTGTATTTGGTTCACAGCTTTCAAAGAACTGGCTTTCGGTCCAGTGACAGGTTTGGGGGAGTAAGGAGGGGTATTACGAATGCTTTCGCTGCCATCTTTCAAATGACTTGTAATTAGCATTTGACAATCTTTAAGATCACAGCGTGGCTTTTTCTTACCTACTTATTTTAGTCAAATGGACAAAAGATCTCTTGGTAGTAGTTAGGACACAGAAGCTCACTGGGCAGAGTGTGTGATAATCACATTAGACAGGCCTCCTAGGGCCAGCTAGTGGTTGGGGAAACCCCCACCACACAGTCTGTCCCCGTGTACATAGTGACAGCCTGGGCCAAATGACCACCACCACCTCTATGGGTTTTGATTTCATATGAGTCGGTGAAAAATGAATGGCCAACTGTGGAGGACATTGCTTCCCCCTCACTAATGGACGATGTCACGGCAGACAAGAGAACATATTGGTCAAGGCAGTTTTGTAGCAAAGCCAGGAAAAGGCAGTCCTATGCAGTTCAATGTCAAGTTCAAATACGCCTGTGGAGGATCACCCGTGGCGAGCACTTACCTAGCTTGTGGCATACAGCCCTTCAGTGGAGGTTCTCTTCTCACCACCACCGTGCAAATGAGGAAACTGAGGCACGAAGGGATTTGAGTAACTTGCCCAGGCAGAAATGCAAATTGTACCCACGGAGTCCGGCTACTAAGCCCACCCTCCAGACCACCCCAGAGAGCTGTAGAGATGAAGGAATTTAGTTTTCAAACAGTTAACATCCAACTTCCTAGGCCAGAGATTGGCCAGCTCACATTTTCAGTTACTCATACATGCTCTCCGTATTGCATGCAGGTTTCTAGAAAGAGAATCTTGAGCTGCTTGTAGGTCACCCACGGAGCCTAACAGTGGGATGCACAGAAATAAATTGTAACCGAATGTGGATTGAGCCTTAACCCTGGCTTCTTGTGATCTGCCCATAGTGCTCTTCAGTACCCAGGCAATCGTAAACAAGGCTGTATGAACTCTGTAGTTACTGCATGTGCTCACAGGTTTAATTTTTGCTTTGTTTGCTGATTGTACAAGTTGCTTAGCTCTTTTGAGCCTCAGTTTCTGCAACTGTAAAACAGGTACAATATAACAACATAGTATGCAAGTATTTTTTTTTTCTTTTTGTACTGGGGATTGAACCCAGGGGTGCTTAATCACATCCCCAATGCTTTTATATATTTTATATAGAGACAGGATCTCACTGAGTTGCTTAGAGCCTTGCTAAGTTGCTGAGTCTGTCTTTGAACTCAGGATCTTCCTCTCTCAGCCTCCCGAGCTGCAGGGATTACAGGTGTGCACCACCATGCCTGGCATCTGCAAGTTTTTAACATAAGTTTCATAAGGCCCTGAGCTTGGTTCCCAATGCTATTATAAACAGCAACAACAATGAGAGCTTAAGTTTACTTCCGTTGCTACCTCTGGACCACTGCGCTGAGTTGGGACTTGGTGTCCTATAGGTGATTTTAGCGGGCCATTTGTTTTCCTTCCATTAAGTGAGGAAGCAACACCATGAGCCTCTCCTGAATAGACAGAGCTGCAACAATGCAAACAAACAGCTTTACTGAGGTATATTTTACAGTCTGAGAAGCTCCCACTGTTAATTGTATAATTTAGTAATTTCTGCTGTATTTACAGAATTGTGCAACCGTCACCACTGCTGTGGACTGAATTGTCCCCCAACTTTCGTATGTTGAAATCCTAGTCCTTGATGTGGTGGGATTTGGAGATGGGCCCTTTGGGAGGTACTTAAATTTTTATGAGGTCATGAGCATGGGTCCCCATGATTGGCAGATAAGGGTCCTCATAAGTAGAGATCCCAGAGAGCTTACTCTTCCTCCCTGCCATGTGTGGACACTGAGATGGGGGCCATCGGCAAGCTAGAAAGAGAGAGCTCGCCAAATCCCAAACATGCTGGCACCCTGATCTTGCACTTCCCAGTCTCCAGAACTATGAGAAATTTCTGTTGTTGGCAGCCCGAGAAGATGAATTCAACCACATTCTAATTTTAGAACGTTTCTATCACCCCAGTAAAAAATGTCATAGCCACTTGCTATCAATCCCCATTCCTCTCCCCAGCCCTTTGTAGGCTTTTTTTGTTGTTGTTGTTGCTGCTGCTGCTTCTGCTGCGGATTAAACCCTAGGGCCCTTGATCACTGAGCAACATCCCCAGTCCTTAGGTAAGTTGCTAAGGCTGGCCTCAAACTTGTGATCCTCCTGCCTCAGCCTCTCGAGTTGCTGGGATTGCAAGCATGTGCTGCCAATCCCATTTTAATTTCAGTTTACAATCCAGTGGCATTGAGTACAATCATATTGTCATACAACTAATCACCATCCATCTCCAGAAGTTTTTTTCATCTTTCCAAACAAACTCTATACTCGTTAAACACTAACTCCTCATTTCCCCCTCTCAGCACCTGCAACCCACCATTCTACTTTCTATCTTCTCGAATTTGAGCACTCTGGGTACCTCAAGATGAGTGGCATCCTACCATATTCATCCCTTTGTGACTGACTTATTTCACTTAGCATCGTGTTTTCAAGGTTCATCCATAGTATAGCATGTTTAGGGAATCATTCCTTATTAAGGCTGATTAATATTTTATGTGTACATTGCATCTTGTTTATCCTTTCATGCGTCAGTGGACACTTGAGTTGCTTCCACCTCTTGATTGTTGTGAATTATGTTGTATAAACTGGGTGTAAATAAGTATTCAGGTCTTTGCTTTCAATTCTTTTGGATATGCACCCAGAGGTGGAATTGCTGGATGGTGTGGTAGTTCTATTTTTAAATTTTTGACAGAACTCCTTACTAGTTTCCATGATGATTGTGATTTTTTTCAATCTTACTAAGAGTGCACAAGTTCCCATTTCTCTACATCCTTGCCAATAATTGTTATTTTTTTTTTTTTTTTTGATGCCATACAAATGGGTATGAGGTGATATTTCATTGTGGTTTTGATATGCATTCCTCTTCTGATTTGTGAGGTCAGGAATCTTTTCATGTTTGGCCATAAGTAGAGAAATATCTAAATAAGTTTGGAAAAAATGTCTATATAATTCTTTTTTTTTAATGATTTTATTTATTTGCTTTTAGTTGTACACAATGCGTTTTATTCAATGTGTTTTATTTGTCCGTGGTGCTGAGGATCAAACCTGGTTCACCCACATGCTAGGCGAGCGCTCTACCGCTGAGCCACAATCCCAGCCCTCTATATAATTCTTTTGCCCACTTTTAAATCTGGTGCTTTTGTTGTTGGATTGTTGGAATTCTTTATCTATGCTGGATATTAATAATTCTTTAGCAGACATCATTTCCAATATTTTCCCCATTAGTCTATGAATTATATATTTTAAGACTAGTTTTTTAAAAGTAGTTTTACAGCAAAATTGAGAGGAAGGTACAGAGATTTCCTGTATAACCCCTCCCCCCACATATGCATAGTCTATTCTGTTATCAGCATCCCCCACCAGAAGTGGCACATTTGCTATACCAACACAGCATAATCAGAGAACAGTAGGGTTCACTTTTTATGTTGCAATTCTGTGGGTTTGGAAAAATGTATGATGATGTGTAGTCACTGTTACAGTATCATATGAAGTATATCTACTACCCTAAAAAATCCTCTGTGCTCTGCCTACTCATTTCTCCATGTACCCAGTTCCCAGATGATTTGTGTCTTTTGATGAACAAAAGTTTTCAGGTTTGATATTTTCCTGTTTATTTTTGCTTTTGGTGGCACAGCCAAAAAATCATTGCCAATTCTTGATTCTTGATTTGATTTCTTGCACTTAAGGAGGCTAGAGATAACTGTATTTATGTGGATTTGTTCCTATGTCTTCTATTCTATTCTGTACCATCAGTCTACATGTCTGTTTTGGTGCCAATACCATGCCATTTTTGTTACTACAGCTCTGTAGTATAGTTTAAGGTCTGGTATTGTGATGCCTCCTGCTTCACTCTTCTTGCTAAGGATTGCTTTGGCTATTCTGGGTCTCTTATTTTTCCAAATGAATTTCATGATTGCTTTTTCTATTTCTATAAGGAATGTCATTGGGATTTTAATCGGAATTTTAATTGGAATTGAATCTGTATAATGCTTTTGGTAGTATGGCCATTTTGACAATATTAATTCTTCCCACCCAAGAACATGGGAGGTCTTTCCATCGTCTAAGGTCTTCTTCAATGTCTTTCTTTAGTGTTCTGTAGTTTTCATTGTAAAATCCAGCCAGGCATAGGGGAGCATGCTTGTAATCCTGGCTGCTCAGGAGGCTGAGGCAGGAGGATTGCAAGTTCAGAGCCAGCCTCAGAAAAGCCCTAAGCAACTTAGTAAGACCCCGTATCAAAACATAAACTAAAGGGCTGGGGTTGTAACTCAGTGGTAGAGCGCTTGCCTTGCATGCATAAGGCACTGGGTTTGATCCTCAGCACCACATAAAAATAAATAAAGATATTGTGTCCATCTACAACTAAAAAAAATATTTAAAAAAACAAACTAAAAAGTGCTAGGGATGTGGCTCAGTAGTTGAGCAACCCTGGGTTCTATCCCTGGTACAAAAAAAAAAAAAAAAAAAAAAAAAAAAATCATTGCCAAATCCAGTGTTATAAAGTTTTCTTTCCCTATTTTCTTCCATAAGTTTTATAGGGTTGGGTATTTTGTTCAGGTCTTTCTTACATTTTGAGTTAATTTTGCATAAAGTATAAGGTAAGCATCCATCTTCATTCTTTTTTGTTTGTTTTTGTACTGGGGATTGAACTCAGGGGCACTCAACCACTGGGCCACATCCCCAGCCCTTTTTTGTATTTTACTAGAGACTGTATCACTGAGTTGCAAAGTGCCTCGCCATTGCTGAGGCTGGCTTGGAACTCTCCATTACCCTGTCTTAGCCTCCCAAGTGCTGGGATTACAGGTGTGCGCCAAGGCGTGCGCCACCGCCATCATGCCTGGCTCCATCTTCATTCTTTTGTATCTGAGTATCCAGTTTTCCCAACATTGTATATATTTTTTGTATTTAACATGCAATAACTATACATATTTACAGGATACAGTGTCACATTTCAGAAAAAAACGTGTACGGTGTCTACTGATCAAACTAGGGTAATTAGCATTTCCAGGTAATTAGCTTTTCTGGGTAATTAGCATTCTCATTCCCTATTTCTTTGGAGCCTTCAAGCTCTTTTTTTTTTTTTTTTTCTAGTTCTTCATAAAATATATAATGGGTTATTGCACACTGTGGTCACTCCACTGTGCTGTAGAATAATAGAACTTATTCCTTCTGTCTGTGTCCCTGCTCCCTACCTTTCCAACCTTTAGTAATCATTATTCTATATTCAGATCGGCTTTTTTTTTCTTTAGTTTTCACATGAGAGAGTGTATGCAGCATGTATCTATCTTGAGGCCAACACCATTTGTTGAGGAAAATATCCTTTCCCTATTGAGTGGTTTTGGTGTTGGAGAACATTTGCCATGTACATGAGTTTATTTCTAGCTTTCTATTGTGTTTCATTGATCTATGTCTTATCTTTTTGCCAGTATCACACTGTTTTGATAACTGTAGCTTTGTAATATGTTTTGTTGTCAGTTAATGTGAGTCTTCCATTTTTGTTCTTAATTGTTTTGGCTATATATCAGGTTTTCTAAAGAATAAGATTTATAATTAGGTTATATAAATGTTTACTCATGAGTGACCAGCCTCAGCATCAAGAGTGATGCATTTCTATTTTTTATATAGCTCAATGTTTTTCCTGGAGTTGATGATTGCCTTGCGTTTTCATTTAATTTGATTTAAAATTGTTGGCATTTACTATCACATAATCCCACTTGAGAGTTCTTAGTGTAATTTTCCATTATTAGATCTATTATTTATGTATTAATCTAGTTCTCTTCCTCAAGGCACCCCTTTTGGAGTCATCCATTCTTCGTTCTGGGTTTTTCCAGGTTGGTTGTTCTGGAGAGTTCTGCTGCACACTCATTCTGAGAAATCCTATCACCTCACCCATGTGTCAGATCCTCTGTTTTCTAAAATCCATGTCACCCTCACTTTGGTAGTGCATATTTTTTGGTATCTTCCTAATAAAGGGAATATGCGGCCGGGCGCGGTGGCGCACGCCTGTAATCCCAGCACTTTGGGAGGTTGAGGCAGGAGGATCGCGAGTTCAAAGCCAGCCTCAGCAATGGCAAGGCACTTAGCAACTCAGTGAGACCCTGTCTCTAAATAAAATACAAAAAAAGGGCTGGGGATGTGACCTAGTGGTCGAGTGCCCCTGAGTTCAATCCCCGGTACCACAAAAAAATAAAAAATAAAATAAAAAATAAAGGGAATATGCATAATTGAAGAAAGTCTTTAATTTACCCTCTCACTTAACTGATGATTTGGTATAGAAATTTTGGTTGAGGATTAGTTTGCCTCAGAACCTCAAAGACAATGAGATGCTTTGAACTCAGTTTCGCTGTTGGAAAGCTCAGTTTACAGAGTCTTGCTTGCAACTCCTGTAAAGCCTTTTGCATCCACTGTGTTCCTATAAGATCTGCTGGTTTGGGACTCGGCTCAGGAGTCTGCAGCTCATGAAGAGCTCCATCCTGCAGGGTACTTGCTCTCCTCAACTGATATGATCGTGTTTTCCATTCACTCTGTCCTTAATTGGATACTTTTTTAGGGGTGCTGAGAACTACCCCCCATCCCATATCATCATCATCTGACTTGGGTCATGGTTTCTTGCTTATGTAACTGTGCTTGATATATCAGAAAAGCCGTGGGTTTGGAACCCAATGTCCAACGTACTGCCTGCTTATAATGTAAGCAGGGTTTCTTAACCTCAGCACCATCGACATTTTGGATTAGATCATTCTTTGTGGTGGGTGGTCTGTGCATTATAGGATGTTTGGTATAGGTGCCAGTAACACTCCCTTTTCCTGGGCTGGAATAACTAAAACTATCTCCAGATATTGCTAAACATCCCCTGGGGGGGCAAAATGGCCCCTGAATCAGAATCACTAATTTAGGTAAATATCTTCTTCCCTTTCTGAGTCTTGCTTCCCTCACAACCCTTACTGAGTTTTCATAAGAACTAGGTGTGATAACATGTTGTTGCAGTTATAAAATTGAAGTGGGCACAAAATATTTTTTAACCCTGTAGTGTCTAGCACAGTACTCACATAGTAGGTCCCACATATGCTGAATGAGGGCAAAATTATTGATTATAAATTTCTTATGCTTTGATTGTGATTGCTAGGTATTTAGTATTCATAAAAGTCTATAACAAATATTTTCAACCTCACCATGACTATTACCCACACTATACAAATAAGGAAACTGAGGCATGGAGTGGCTCGTTTACCTGACCTCGGTTTCTGTTAAAGTGTCAGAAGTGGAATCTGGTTCCACACACTCCTTTCTCTTAATCACCATGTTTCAACCGTGTGTTTATAGCTGGATTGTGAACTCCTAAGGATTGCTTCTTATCTGTCAAAAACCAGAGCATGTTTGTTGACATCTAACACACAGTAACTATAATCTACAAATTCTTTCCTGACTTGCTCCTCATAGACCCAGATACTTTAATAAGGCGGGATTCCAATGATAGGATCACACATATGTATAACATTTCCAAATTATTTTCACATGTTTCTCATCCCCAGAATCCTAAATGATGTATGTAGTTTCCTTTTAGAATGGTGGAGAAATGAAGGTTGCAGAAGGAGAGGAACTTGAACACCCTAGGGCGTGCCAGAGCTGGGCCCAGAACAAATCTCCTAGCTCCCAGGCATGTATCCTCTGGGTTATGAATCAGGGCAATCTCCTCTCCTCTGGGGATCTTACTTAGCAGCTGATAGTGTGTGGTTTCAGTAATTTACCCACCAAGTAGGTGTGAGGTTGTTGTTCATAGGACAGGTCTTCAGAGGCAGTGGGGTTGGGAGCTGTGAAGTGGTGTGGGGACTACAGGTAAAGAATTGACAATTCATGTTTTAAGAGAAAAGATCGTTGATCTCTGAGTTTGACCAATTTTATATTTAGACCAATTAGCTTTTATGTGTTGACCAACACATTTCCAGATTACCTTTGTCAGGTAATCTGACAGACATTGGCAATTCTGATAAGCATGACATATCCTGGAATAAATGGTCTGGATGTTGTAGATGGTGATGATCTCCCAGTAATTTTGCTTTTGTCCCCACCCAAATTTGCTGCTAATACACTCACTAAAGCTACCATTATTTCCCATTTCCAGTGAATTATTTTGAGCATATGCTTTGTTGTAGTGAATAAGAGAACGAAGTAACCTTGGCCCTCATGGAGCTTGCATTCTATTGGGGGGACAGACTGGAGTTTGACAGTGTTGTCCTCTTGCCTTTCCCCAGAAGAGACTCCACCTCCTGGTTTTCTCTCCAAGGTGCTTTCTTCATCTCCTTTTGCTCACCTTGCCTCTGAAGCTGGCTTTCTTTAGGGTGCCCAGCTCTCATTTACTTTCATTCTGGACACCCACCTTGACTTTGCCAGATTGAGGCTGGTCATTGTCTCCTCCTCCAGCTCTGCCCTGTCTTCCTGACCCCCATGACCATCAGCCGTCACAGATATTTTTGCATGCATGATCCATATGCACTTTAGCTTCAAAATGCCCCAGAATGAAACCTGGTCATCTTCCTAGGACCTCTGTATTAATGGGCAGCACCCTATCTTGAGACAACTGTGCCATTAACATAGACCAGACATATTTGTGTTTTTCTACAATGTCAGAATGTATTGCATAACAATAAATCAACAACCTATATCACTTTCCTCAGCATTAATTCACCAAATGATCATGGTTTACTTGGTAGCCGTGAACAAGGCAAGCATAGATTCTTTTATTCTATTTTAATCTTACTTATATCTGTATTACTTACAATCATATCTCCTTCACAATTATATAGATATACACACACATATGAATATATATGCATATATAAGCAATTATTGATTTATATACATACATCAATATTTAGAGGGAGTTATATTACATGTAAGGAAGTGTGTAGATATACGTGTGTGTGTACATACACACGTATACATATAATTGATACATATGCGTACACTTGATATATATTTCAAGCTAAGAAAGTGATAGCAGCCATGGGTTTAAAGAGGCAGAAGGACTATAGCTGATGGTCAGGTAAGGTTACTGACCAACTGAAGGGCTTGTTGAGAGCTCAGAGTTTACTCTGGGCATGGAACTGTTCTAGGCAAAGGTCTAGATGGCAGGCAGTTTCAAAGTGGGTCATGTTGAATAGGGAGTTAGAGCTAAGCTGAAGTCCCTGGGACAGAGCTGGGAGTCTGTCACCTGTGGACCTCTTGATAAATTCTCAGTGGAATGATAAGTTCGTGGTTGGTAGGTGCTACTATATATCACCACCATCTCAATGGCCTCTCCTTTTATGTGTTTCAGGTGAAGGGGTGACATCTTTGGGTACTCTGGGGTATCTGATAAGCTCATGTGCCTGGTTTCTCTGATATGGGTTTGATATGCCCAGGTTTCCATGTGCTTCTGATTTAATTTGACAGGTTCACAGGAGGTCATTTTCTTTAGTATGATTAACTTATCAGTTTGTCTCTTGTGCATGGGGGGGTATTCCTTTTGATAAGTTCTGTGTGTCTGCCTCAGCACGTGTACTTGAAGTGGAATACATCAGGGTGCACTGCTGCTTTATAAATGGAGTACCTCAGGGCTGGTCTCTGCTTTCCTGTACAACATGAAGTGATTCAGAGCACTGCACAACCTGCTCTCCAGGGTGGCATATCTAAGATTTACCCTATCATTGAACATAGACCTAATTATCAGCTATAATGGCTCTAATCTCCCATTGTATGGATAAACTGTAGATTTTGTTAATTCACCTTCTTATGAGCATTTAGGTTGTTTACAAGTTTTGCATTATTTGCTATCATAGAGGATGCTGCAGTGAATAAACGTGTGTGTTTCAGATTTAGGAGAATATCTGTTAGGTAAACTCCTAGAAATAAAATTCCTGGGACAAAAGGCATATTCATTGACATGTTAATGATTCCCACTAGATGGACCACACTCATTTACTTCCCATCAAGAGCTTTTAGGAGTAAAGTTCAATGGACCCTCTGGGTGAAGAGCCAAGGCTTGGGTAGGACACTGTCTGAAAGACACATCTTGGGAATGGTTGGGCTTGTAGAAGCATGGAGTCTGAGCTTCATTATCTGAATGAAAGTTTGAAAATTTTGGGGGAAGACCCAGGTGGGTGTAGGTGGGGTGTTTATATTCTTCATCCAAAACAGCAACACCTTTAACAACAAAGGAGTTTAAGGTGAGTGTCCCTGTGGTTTAGATAAGTGTCCTTCAAAGGCCTGTGTGGTAAAGGTTTGGTCCTCAGCCTGTGGTGCTATGGGGAGGTAGAACCATTAAGAGGCGGGGCTTAGTGGGCGTTCTTCAGATCAGTGGGGGGCATGTCCTTGGAGAGAAGGATGGGGCCTACCTGCTGTGTCTTCCTCTCTGTCCATGAGGCAATTGGTTTTGCTCCACTAGGTGCTCCTCCATATGTGTTGCCTTTCTACCAGAGGCCTAAAAACCATAAGGTTCACGCCATCATAGACTAGAAAGAACTCTTCAGCCAAACCTTTCCTCTTTGTAAATTATCTTAGATATTTGTTGTTGTAACAGACAGCTAACTAATACAGGTTTCTATTAATAATTGCACTTGCCAGTATGCATAATGGACAGCTCCAGGCAGACAGGAATATGTTGCCCACTCAAGTAGAAAGGTCCTGGTCCTCTTCAGATTGTGGGTTTGTGTTTAATAGTAAGACTTACTGCAAAGGTGTGGGTCAGAACTTGGGTTTGCCAGCCTGTTGTTTTGTGGTCATTTCCTTTAAGCTCCCAGTTCCCAGGAGGTGGGTGGGGAAGGAAATAGATGCTTACAAGTATAGGGGGTGATGGCCAATGTCTCATTGGGGGATTCTCCTTCCTGCCAAGGATGGTGTAAGCCACCTGAGAAATTAGATTCTAGAATAATTAGTGAAGAACAAAAGACAAAGAATCAAATATATTTTCAAAAGCAGAGCCCTGATGATAGGTTTAGTCCACAACAAGAGCTGGAACTAGACAAGGCAAAATGGCTCCAGGGGCTTATTTAAGGGGGTACATGAAAGGCAGGGATAAGGTTTCAAGGGTGGATACTTGCTTCATGATGTCTTGCAGTCAGCATGTTGATTGGCATCTTGGCAGGTCACCCCATCTCTGCTATGTGGGACCTTTGGCAGAGCGGGATAGGAATTCACAATGTGTCAGGGCAGTTAACCAGAGGAAATGTCCACTGGTCATTCCCAAACACCAGATGTTCCTATTAACTAGGCTCACTGCATGATGGACCATGGGCAGCCCATGGATGGCTTGCGGCATACAAAGTTGCTGGCCAGGTGAAAACTTCTCTGGGAGAAAATGTGCTGTGGGTAATATGCTTCTTCCAGAGGACTCTATGCACTTATTTATTTAAAAAAAAATAGAATTTCTTAAAAATCTTTAAATTGGTAATGATTTTAATACAGAAGTTACAAAGGTTTACTAGTCTTTCTCCCATGCTGTCTCCCAACTTTTTTTTTTTTTTTTTGTACTGGAGATTGAACCTGGGATGCTTTACCACTGAGCTACATCTCAAACACCTTTTTTTTTTTTTTTTTATTTTGAGACAGGGTCTTGCTAAGTTGCCTAGGCTGGTCTCAAAATTGCAATCTTCCTAGCCGGGCGCAGTGGCGCACGCCTGTAATCACAGCACTTTGGGAGGCTGAGGCAGGAGGATCACAAATTCAAAGCCAGCCTCAGCAATGGCGAGGCACTTAGCAACTCTGTGAGACCCTGTCTCTAAATAAAATACAAAAAAAAAAAAAAAAAAAAAAAAAAAAAGGGCTGGGGATGTGGCCCAGTGGTCGAGTGCCCTGAGTTCAATCCCTGGTACCAAAAAAAAAAAAAAAAATTGCAATCTTCCTGCCTCAGCTTTCTGAGTCACTGGGATTACAGGCGTGTGCCACCACACTCAACTATTTCCCTCTTTTTATATAATGACATATCGATGAACCATAACTGATGTATCCAATCCCCTATTGATGGACATTTAGGTTGTGTTAATCTTCTGCTTTTACAAATTGTGCTGCGGTGACTTTTTTCTTTGGTATCTCATTGCACAATGTGATGATATTTGATTTCTCTAAGTGGCACTGCCGGGGGAGAGTGTGTGTGCCCTTGTAATTTTGACAGCTACAGCCAAATCTCTCTATAAAGAGGTGGTGCCAATTTACACTCCATCAGCAGTGTGTGAGAGACCCGTCAGATGCTGGCCCAAGGGAACACTGGCTCTCTTCCTGACAGCTCCCTCCTCCCTCTTCTCCTTCATTTGAACTCCTCTTACCTTTCTAGCATTCTCTCTGGGAGCTCTCTGCTATAATTGATTTGACCTCTGTTTGGCTTTTGCTCCCCTTCACTTCAGCGTGGGTTCCATAGAATTTCCTCTGGGTTGTTGAATTTTTTTCTGGAGCCAGCTGCCTGGGAATTAGAAGAGCAGGGAAGTGGCTAATGGAAGGGGAACCCCATCTTTCTCCTCCCCTTTCTTGCCCTCCATTCACAAGTGCAAAATAGGGTTCCCACCCCTGGCAGTGAGACTTTTGATCTGACACCCACATGCCCCAGTGCAACCTCAGCAGGAGGGCTGGAGCCCGCACAGGGCTGACACAGCCCCTGATTCTGCTCCAGGCTAGTGGATCCATGCGCGGAGCAGGTGTATTCTGCTTGAAACAAACAAGGCATCGAGGGCATATAGTTATGTGTCAGCCCAAACACAGCATCTGCTTTTTTTTTTTTTTTTAAACTCCCCTTCAGTGCTGGGTATTAGTCTCCGGACATCATACAGGCTAGGTGGGTGCTCTACCATTGATTACACCCCAGCCCTAGAACATCTGCTGTTTTTTTTTTTTTGTAATAGCTATAGGTAGGTATTTCCTATGGGAAGGAAATCTCAACTGGGAAAACTTAGGCTTTTGTAGTCTATCATCAGAAATAATTGGGGAGGGGCTGGGGCTGTAGCTCAGTGGTAGAGTGCTTGCCTAGCATGTGTGAAACACTGGTTCAATCCTCAGCACCACATATAAAAAATAATAAGCAAAGATATTGTTTGTCTCTCTACAACTAAAAAATATTAAAAAAAAAAAAAAATGGGGAGCCAGGCCTGGCAGTGCACACCTGTAATTCCAGCAGCTCGGGAGTCTGAGGCAGGAGGATCATGAGTTCAAAGCCAGCCTTACCAACTTGGGCCCTAAACAATTTAGTGAGACCCTGTATCAAAATAAAAAATAAAAAGAGCCAGGGATGTGGCTCAGTGGTTAAGTGTTTCTGGGTTCAATCTCTGGTACCAAAAGAAAAAAAAGGGGGGGGGGGATTTGACTTATGTTGGCAATTCTGAGCGACAGTTATAAAATGAAGATATGTTAAGATTTTATTGAACTCATTAATGAGGAAACCATTAAGATGTTCAACTGTTCAAATGGAAATTTAAAAATTGCAAATATGTAGGCCATCAGAAAGCAGAAATGTGCCTATTATATGCAAAGCTTACCAATATTCCCCTGAATCTTCACTGGATACAGGTATCTGCATCACCATTGATGTTCTACAACTTAGAGTTGTACAGTAATTCAGAGCAACAGAAGAGGTAACGAAGTGGAGAAGACTTCCAAGTGGATGGCCATCTATGACGGGATAATGTCCAGTCGTGTGGGTGTATCCCCACCCCCATGTTTAAATGTTAACTTTTTCCTTCTTCTTGTACTGAAACCTGTATCTGTTAGACACTAACTTTTTACTGTCCTCTCTCCAACCTCTGGCAACACTATCTGCTTTCTGTCTCCATGAACTTGCCACCCATTTTAAGTCTTTCTCAATTTATATTTACCAAGAATCCCTTTTGCCATCCCTGGCCAGGTTATTGGCCTCCTTGGGCCTTCACATCCTATCTGTGAAATGACAGAAGGACACCTTGCTCGGGGATTTGTGGTAAGGATTAAATGAGGTAATCCATGCCAGGTGCACAGTGTCATGTCCTCCAGGATGAAGGAAGAACTCAGTGGATGGTGGGATGATTGTTTCCCAGCCAGGGATAAGGCACAGACTTTCCTTTTGGTCAGCCCTTCTCAGTATTGACTGTGGGGCATGATCACCTGGACAGCCATAAAATACATCAATGCCTAGAAAATATCCCATAGCCCAGGGACATGTCCAGAGGCTCTAATTTAATTGGTCTGGGTTGTGGCCTGGGCCTGGGGAGTTTCCAGGCAGATGGGACCACACACTGCAGTAGGTACTCCCCTGCAGTCTCAGCCTTGCCTGTGGTCAGGACAGCACTCTGTATGGAGCACTGGGCTAATCACTGTTTATACATCTGGAAGTCATGGAGTCTTTGCAGAATACCATGGAATATTAATATTCCAAACGTCAATTCAAACTAGCAACAAGTTTACTAGCAAGAAATAAAAAGTCTCAATTATGAGAATGCAAATGTATGCCATGAATTATGTGACTTGTCTAGGAGACAATGCACAGGAAAAGACTGGGTCCATAATAGGAGTCTCAAAGTGTTAGCTTGCTATGATGAGGGTGTTGATTAAGCAGTACTACTATGACTCATGTTTTTAGGAAATGTAGGTGAGTGCCCAGGAGGTGCTCTTTGGAGCAGGGAGAGATGACCCCTCAGATTGAGAGGGGCAATATAAGAATTGATGTGGTGGGTCTGATAATAACCCCTGCCTTGGCCTCTGGGGAGACACTCTGAGGAGAACAAGCTTTAAAACTAACCTGAGCCTCTTAGGAGAGGCTGCTGAGGTGCAGTTAAAGCAGAGTCCAGGAGCTGGCCTGAGTCACTTAGATGCTGCCTCTCCTGCCCCCTCCCTGCCTGCCTGGATTTTGGGGAGTATACAGAGCCTTCCTGTGTGCCTTCCTGCCCTCTGTGGAAGATCTAACTTAGTTATGGTGGTTCTAAAAGGGGGTGAAGGTAGCTCTGCTTGCCCTTCTTCCCCTGCTCTGGACAGGCCTGGCAGGAACATTGCCCAGAGGCCTAGGTAGGAACCTAGGTGTTGGGTCATGAGCCATCTCACCCCCCACCCAACACACATACTTACCTGCAGTCTGTCAGTGCTCTTGGTATTCTGTTACTTCAGCAGTTTGAACTTAAATTTTTTTTCTCTAACCACACAACTGAGTGTTTTTGTAACTCAGATTCTAAGTATCAATAAAATTTTCCCAAGTCATGGAAGTCCTAGTTCCTAAACTCCCCAAAGTCATATAGGTTAGTCGGTTGGTTGTAACCACTCTAAATGATATGTTACAATGTTGGGGCACAGCTGGGTATCTGCATTTTAAAATCTTCCCTAAATGTCTATTTTTTTCTGAATAACATGTGTGGGAGGATCATTGGCTTCCAGGCCCGTGATCAGTAGGTTGTTAGACTTCCAAAACATCATTCTCCCAACCCACATTCTGGGGGTGCTGTAAAATGAAGATGCCAGAGAGGAAGGGAGTTTGGGAGTTGGGAATTGCCTCCTTGGGCCTCTGGCTAGAGCCAGCCCAGGTGGTCCCTGATGAATCTGCTGAGTCCTTCTTGGTTGTTTCCTCCTTTCTCTTCAGCTGTAATGACTTAGGTTTCAGAAAATAAGCCAGGAACTTGTCTGGAGACTGCAAATTCTTTCTCTGCAGGCCTGTTGGTTTGTTTCCAGTGGAAGTTGGCTGTTGCGTGTTTAGGTTGTTCTATACCAATGATAGGGAATGTGGCTGAGTAGGCAGAGCTGTGCCTGGTCTGCATTTAGCCCTTGTTTCCATTGAGTGGAGCAGTGCAGAAAAAGAATCATACACCATGATCAGAGTGAGATTTATTCCAAGTATGCAATGTTTGTTCAACAGCAACCAGTACAATCTACATATCAACTGGTGTCTTAGCTCGGGCTGCTATAACAAAATGCCTCAAACTGTGGGGCTGAAACAATAGACATTTGTTTTATACAAATCCTTGTATGTGGAGGATGGGAAGTCCCACGATCAAGGTGCCAGATTCAGTTCCTAGAAAGGACGTGCCTCAGGTTTAGAGATGGCTGCCTTCTCTTTATGTTCTCATCTGGTACAGAGCAAAAGTGCTCTTCTCTGTCTTCCTCTTCTTAAAAGGGGGCTGATCCCATCATGGGAGCCCACGCTCATGACCTCATCTAAGCCTAATTACCTTCCAAAGGCCCTACCTCTAAACAACATCACACTGGGGTGATGTTGGGAGTTTCAACATGAATTTGGGGGCTGTGCATTTGGTTATAATAACAGGCTAAACAAGAGAAATGATACAGTTGGCCCTCTATATTCTCAGGTTCTACATCAACAGATTCAACCAAAGGCAGATCAGAAATATTTGAAAAACTTATTTAGGTCTAGAAGTTTTCCTCATCTGTAAATATATTTAAAATCTAAGCCTTGCATACATATAATTCACTTATTTAAAAAAGAGTTTTATGTGAGAGTTAAAAAAAAATTGAAAGAAGTACATCTGTACTGAATATATACAGAGTTTCTTTTCTTGTCATTATTTCCTAGACAATACAGTATAGTAACTATATGGCATTTTTGTTGTATTAGGTACTGTCACTGGCTCAGTGAGTCCTTTAGCTCATACAGGATAGAATCAAACATGGATAACAGGGTTAGAATCATTAATTGCATGGATTAATATAGCAAGATACCTGCCCCATAGGCAGAGTAGCAAGGAAATGAAAGGGTGAGCAACATTTATACAGTTGTGGATTGGGAATTTGCATATTTATAGGTTTCATAGCAATGTTCATTATCGTATTGCAATTTCTTTGTGTGCTTTCACCATTTGCGCATGGTTAAAAATATGTCTAAAATTGTGTTAGGTCTTCCTCCTGGGCACATCTTTTAATATGGAAATGCATTTAAATGAGGGTCCTGGTTATTTTGCATCAAGGGTTTGTGATCACATGCTAGCATTGGTTTTGATGTTTTCTTGTCTGTCATGAACAATGGATATAGTTGGGGAGGACTTTTTACCATTTGTCTTAAACATAAAGCATGTGGTGCTACTGTTACCAGCTTAAACTTTATACTCATGCCTTATATAAGTAATTTAGATATGATTTAAAATGTACTGTAGGGGGCTCAGTGATACAGTGCTTGCCTAGCATGTGTGAGGAACTGGGTTCGATCCTCAGCATTGCATAAAAATAAAGTTATTGTGTCTATCTACAAATAAAATTTTTTAAAAGTATGCAATAAGGGGTGGATAAGATTATATGCAAATACTGTATCCTTTTTATATAAGGGACTTGAGCATTTTGGTATCCTTGGAGGGTCCTAGAACACTCTCCCATGAATACTGAGGAAGGACTGAATAATCATAGTAACAGATGTAGGAAAAGCTTAAGACAAAATCCAACACTCATTTGTGATAAGAACTCTTAGAAAACCAGAAATTGAAAACTTTCTCAACATGATAAAAGGTATTTACAAAAATCCTACAGCTAACATCCTACATAATTGTGAGAGAGGAACATTTTCCTGCTAAGATAAGGAATAAGGCAGGGATTTTTGGTCTTATCATTCTCATTCAATATAGTTCTGGAAATTCTAGCCACTGCAACAAGGCAAGGAGGAGAAGGCATTTAATCTGGAAAAAAAGTTCTAGAGATGAATGGTGGTGATGATTGAACATTATGAATATACTTAATATCACTGAATTGTACACTTATATTTTATCACAATAAAAAAAAAATCACAGAATATTGACCCAAGAAGAAGTATCTTAGTCTAATTACTGTAGTAAAGATTGGAAATGCAATCAAAGATGGAATTTTTGGTAAAGCACCACGGCCATGTAGTTTCACAACCCTGTTTTATATTTTAACATCAAGCCTAAAACAAAATGGAAAGCTAGATTTGTTTTACAAAGCCAGCACAACCTTAATACCCAAACCAGGTAAATAGAAGAGAGAGAGCAGGAATCATATATGAATATTGATGTAAAAGTTATTTAACACTAAACTGGGTATGGTGGTGCACACCTATAGTCCCAGCCAGTTCAGGAGTTTGAGGTAGCAGGATTGTTTGAGACCAGGGGTAGTTCAAGGCCAGCCTGAGCAACATAATGAGACCCCCATCTCAAAAAAAACAAAAATTATTAACATTGCCTGATAGAATATAGCACTCATCAGAGGAATAATAATAGTATGACTTGGGTCTGTTCCAGGAATGAAAGTATGGTTTCTTAATTCATTATATCCACAACGGAAGAAAAATACATGATATTAACAGTTGCTGAAAAGTCACTGATTCTTATTTCTGGAAAGGACCGTCCTTACCTCCCAAGCATAGTTCTTCACACATTGGACCCCCAGGCTTTGTTCTGTCAGTATGTCAACCCATTGAAGACGTAGTCCACTTTACCTCCCTGCAAGGGATGGGAAGGCTGTTAAATTATGCCTTATCACTTAGGGACAAGTGTACTATAGGATCCAATTGAATCCTTAACAGCCAGTTAAATCTCTGGTGGAACTTTCTAGAAGTAAACCCCAGTTACCGTGTTACCTCAAAAGGAATTCTCTTATCAATTAGATCTAACTTTCAGTAATAGTTGATTACTACAAGTTGATTACCTCTCCAAATTATTGATTATTTTTATTTTACAGGACTGTCCCAGTACCCCTATCCTTGTAGGACTGGAGGACTACCCCCAGGACAGGAATTACTGTCTGCCTCAGTACATGTTATCTTGTTACTAGGTCATTCTTTCCATCTGAAATTGTCATGGACCTTACCTGATTTTTGTCGTCCAAGGAACTTTGCCCTTGCTGCTGCTTGTCACCTAAAGTCTAATGTGATGTGTCACTCATCCAAGTTGACAAAACACATTTCTGCTAAGGAAAGAACAGTCTGGAAGTTTAATTTAAACTATAAATTATTTTTAATGTAGTCTTATTTATTTTTGCTTTTCTTTAATCTATGGTACTTTTTCTTCCCCTATTTTTTTTCTGAATGTCTTTATAACTTTTTGTTGTCATAGTCTGAGAAGAGTTTTAAAGTGTTCTGTTCCCAATCTACATCCTTTCAGGCAGTTGAAACTCTCAGGGAATACTGTGTAGGATAAAGGACCTCTTAGGGCACTCAGGAAAGAGTCCTAAATGGCACAAGAGTCCCAAAGTGTAAGGCCAGGTGGCCAGGATTCCAGCTCTTGCAGTTCTACCACAAATGATATTTGAGATCCTGAGAACTCATTTAACCTCTGTTAGCCTTACTAACCTCATCCAAATTAAACCCTCAAACACCGCGCTCCACCTGAATATTATATTTATAAAATTAACACTTATTTGACTAACCTTCTACCTTGTTCCTCCTTTGACGCTATGAACAAGATACATTCTTTTTTTAAAGAAAACAAAAATTATCTATATTATTCTTCAGTATTAGCTGTTATTACTAATAGTTTCATAGCCAAGAATGGTATTTTATAATTTTTTATTTATTTTCATTAGGTATATATGATAGCACAACGCATTTTGATTCATTGTACACAATTGCCACACAACTTTTCATTTCTCTAGTTGTACATGATGTAGCGTCGCACTATATGTGCAGTCATACTTGTACCTAGGGTAATGATGTCCATCTCATTCCACCATCTTTCCTGCCCCCATGCTTCCTCCCCATCCCCCCAGTGGATGTGCATCCATAATGGGGGGGGCATAGAAAAAATGGAGGAACTTTGATACACATTCTTTACCTCAAAAGACTGCACGACCCTGATCTGTCGTATTCCTCATGATCCCCAGAAGAAAGGGGGCTATATCCTATTATACTAATTCGACCTAAATTACTCCATTTCCCCTCATCTGAGTCTCATCTACCCCACCTGCCCTCTTTGTGACACCCCTGGTTTAAGTAGCTTAAATTGTTTTCTTTGAACTGAGTCTTGGTTCCTTTAATCCAGCCTCCCCTCCATGCCATCCCTCCCTCTATTCTTCAGAGTTTCTGCCCCTTTATTCATTTGGCTTCTGCCCCAGGTCTCAGTGTCTGGTTTGGAACATCATTGGATGGAGATGACGTTGCAGGGATGAGGCACCAACCAGCACCCTTGCTTCTCACTTGTCTGGTATACTCTGTTCTACTCTGCCACGCCAGTACTTTTCTGTTAGACCTTGTTGTTCATGGGCAGGTATTGTTGGTCTGAAAGACCTGCCCTTGAGTAAGTAGGATCTGGCACACCTAGGCAGGAGCTGTGACCTGGCCGGGGAAAATGAATGGCCAGAGTCATGACCTAGAGCTCCTGGGCCCCATGGAATCTGATGGAGGCGTCTCTCCTGGCTTGTTTCTGTATGTTGTGGTTCTCAAATGACCCCTGGTCTCTGCTCCTGTGTAAACACCTTGGTCAGCCTGCAGTGTCCAGTGAGGAGGCTCAGCTTCTTCTCTGAGCATCTGCTGGGGGAAAAAACACCTGCACTTCTTTTCAAGGTTTATTTTAAACTGGTTACCTTTGGCCTGGCTCCTGTGTCATCCTAGTTAGTGGGAGATTAATATCTCAACAGGAATCCTCCTCCTGGAATGTTTTCTGACAGAGCCGTCCCTACCCCCATCCCCAACTGGGAGTTGGCTCTTCAGAATGAATAGCAGGGACAGTTTTGTTCTATGTGCCCTTTATAATCACCTGTTGTTAGTGTAATTTATGGGTCACCTGCTGGAATGGGAGTCACTCTGCTGTTCCAATGCAACAGTTCTGCTAGAGTCCATCCCACAGGGCTCAACCTGCCTGAACAAAGCATCTTTCCAGGCCAGTGCCCCACAGTTGTTGACAGTGGGGCCACTTTTCTGTGGTTGTTGCTTGGCAACATCTCAAGGCCCTTTGCAATTCAGTTTCCTGGATGTGAACCAGCTCTGAACCTCTGCTTCTGCTGGTTAGATGAAAGGGAAATGCAGGGATTCTGCCTACTCTCACACTCCTGGTCACAGATGGCCCATCCTGACACCAGGAACTGATGACTTTAAAGTGGTTCATAATCTCTGGCTGCACATTAGGATCGCCTTGAACCTTAGAAACAAAACAAAACAAAAACAAACAAAAAAATCCAGACCCCCACCCTAGATTAATGGAATCCAACCCTTTGGGGATGAAATTTGGGAGTGTATGTGTGTATGTTTAGATTTTAGGTAACTCTAATGTGCAATAGAGTTGAAAACCAGTGGTTTGTCAGTAGCTCTCATAGTGTGGTGTCTGACTAGCCATATCTGCCTACTTTAATTATTTTTTTGTCACTGTGACAAATGCCTGAGACAACAACTTAGAGGAGGACAGATTTGTTTTGGCTTACAGTTTCAGAGGTCTTGGTCCATTGTCATCTGGCTCCTTTGCTTTGGGCCTGAGGTGAGGCAGAACATCTTGGTGAGAGAGCATGATGGAGAAAAGCTACTCCGCTCATGGTGGCTGGGAATCAGGGAGGGGGAGAGAGACAAGAAAGGCAAAAGGGAGGGATGGGTGGGGATAAGAAATACCCTCTCTTGGGGCATGCCCCCAGTGACCTACTCAGGAACTTGTTATAAATGCAAATTCTCCTGCTCTATCCCAGACTTATTGAATCAGAGACTCTGGACAGGGAGCCCAGCAACCTCTAACAGGAGGTTCTTCAGCTCTGTGTGGTTTAAGAATCACGGGCTTAAGGTATATTATCACACAAAGCAAGATACTTTTATGTACCTTGTGGATTTAACTACAAAAGCATCAATAGAAGAGATGCTCTGAAAAGAATTGGATAAAGAAGATAAGAGTTGAATTGTATTGTGGAATTAGATATTGTTTTTCTTTCTGAACTTTTAGTAATTTTATCACATTGCATAGATACTCTTTGAAGATCTGGCAAGCTCTGGGCTGTAGCAGTGCAGAATTTGGGATGTTTTGCATTGACAGGTGGGGATGAGAGCATCATGAAGAATGTAGCAAGAGGAATGGCTCTTGCTTGGGCAGGCCCAGCCCAGCAGGTTTAGCCTAAGGGCTGTTCTGGGGAGGGCTTATCCCGGCCCCTCCTCATCTCATCCTATGTTCTTAACCCATCACACATTAGAGTCACCTGGTGAATAAAAACCTGACACCACAGGGCCTCACCACAGAGACTGGAGGAGGGGCTTGGGCATCAGTAATAAGACAGACCAACCTCTCCAGGAGATTCAGTGTGAAGAGAAACTAGAAGACCACTGTTCATTCCCGAGATTTTAGAACCAGGAAACCAGGCTATTTCTAAGAAATCACAGAGGTCAGTGTTTGGGCTCAGGCACGATACCCAAGAACTCAGGAGCTTCCTGATAGCAAGGTAAAGTTCCTTCCTCTACTAGCCCCTACACACCCCCAGTACCACCAGGGTAGCATGTAGGGGCAAGAGCATGGCTTCTGAGGTCAGACAGTCTAAGAGGTGAGTACATACTCCATTTACCTTCTGTGTGGCACAGAACAAGCAGCAGTCTCCCATGCCTCAGTTTCCCCTTTTGTAAAATGAGCTGAATAATAGTGTTCACCTTATGGGGTTGGGAGGACTGAAAGAGCTAACAGACGTGAAGGTCTCAAGGGGGTGCCTGCCGCTCCTTCATGTATTGTCTGCTGCTGCCTCTTGCTGTCAGACTTTCATCAGTATTGGTTTCCCTGGGTCACCAGGGCCTGGGTGTGTGGAGCTGAACTGGCTTTGAGGATAATTGGGGTGGAACCCGGGGGAAATTGACATTTCAAAAACAACTTCTTCTATCATGCACAGTAAGTAGTCTGTTCTCCTATGCACCTTTCTTAGCAGTCACATCCTTTAGTCTGAGTCATTAGTGAAGTCTCTTCAGGATCAGTTTTTGTTCACACTCTCCCTCTGAAGGTGCTCCAGCTTTTCCTATAAGCTAGGCTCAATCTGGGGTGTCTCTCTGTACTGGGTGCAAGCAGCTACTCCTGTGAAGGGCTCTGCTTTTGTGGCTTTTCACTATAGAATGTTCTGGAAAACCAAGCCCATTTCTGCGTTTTTCTTCCTTTGGTTGGTGGTGTGTGTCTGAGGGATTTGGACTTGTGTTGAGAAAGCCCAGGGGCCAACAGCTGCATGTTCCACAGGAAACCGGTTTCTGTCTTTGCTACTGCCACCCTTCCCAGCTGCCACAAAGGAGCCAAGCTTGTGAGGGAACACAGAACCTCCTCAGAGAAGCCCCTATGTCACTGCTAAAATGCTCCTGAAGCCTCCAGGATGTCGATGTCTCCTCTGAGGGTCCGAGACATCCTAAATTGGAGCTTGTAACCAGCCCACCATCTCATCGATGTCCCTGAAGTCAAACCTGGGACTGCAATATGCCCCAGTGGCCCTACCCTGTGCTCGAGGACCACCGGAGCCTCCTCAGTATGGCCCTCAAGCCACCCCAGAGTCAACCGCCCTCCAGGAGATGGGCCAGCTGGAGGAAGCCAGTTCCCAGGGTGGACGCTCGGAGCAGAAGGTTGTGGTTTCCTACCAGGGAACTGAAGTGCTGCGGCCATGGAGAGGGCAAGACTGCGAACAGGTCCTCTTGGGAATTGGAGATGGCATGGTTTAGAGACAGGTGTTCTCAGTAAAGAAGGCCCTGATGATAGGCAGAGATGCAAAGAATGAGAACCTCAGGCTATATTTAAAAAAAAAAAAAAAAAAAAGCAGACAAGCAGGTCAGGACAGGCCGGTGGAAACCATGACCCTCCAGTCAGAGCCCATCTGACTGCCTGAGTGACTCAGGACCCAAATCTTCACCCAGATCCATTACCTCACTGGTCTTTCCTGAGGGCAGGGTGTGTGGATGTCAAGGAAGAAGACCAGCAGCAGTTGTGTGTCCTCAGGCTTGGCGGCTGAGGATAGTGGGAACTAGGGAAACTCAGAAGGTGAGTGTTGGCTCATATCCTTATCCCAAACCTGCAGGGTCCACAGTGGATGCTCTTTCTGTTTGACAGATGAGAAAGCAGGCTTAGGAAATTGCCGTGCACAAAGCCACACAGGTGTTATTAGTCAGAACTGGGATTTCACCAGGCCTGTCCCGTTCCAGTGCCTCTGCACTTTCATTTCCCCACAGGGAGGACTTTTTGTTGTTGACTTTACATTAGGAAGATGCCAGGGCCATCTTGTTTCATGGTTTCTAAAGTGCCCTCCCAAATGTGATGTGGTTTGAACCTGTCTTTGATCAAGTGGCTGCTTATACAACAGACATTTGTTTCTCACCATTCTGGAGACTGGGAAGTCCAAGATCAGGAGGGCAGCACCCAGATCACCCAGGTGAGAGCCTCACTTTCTGGTTTGCAGGCAGCAGGCGGCTTGTTGCATCGTCACGTGGTGGAAAGAAGGGCAGCAAGCTCTCTTTTCTGTAAGTCACTAATCACATCACGAGGGCTCGCTGATATGACCTAATTACCTTCCAAAGGCACTATCTTCAAATACCATCATATTGTGATTGGGGCTTCCATATCTGGATTTTGGAGCTAAACATTTTGTCCACAGCAGAGCTACTGCAGCGTTTCCTTCTCCTGCCTTCTGATTATTTGTGTTCGCTCAGACAGACCTTTCATCCTCCTTGGGTTTCTCCTTCCCTAGCAGTGATACCTGGTTGCCGAAGAATGTGTTCCTCAGGGCTCCCCTGACCATGTCACCCAGTGACCCTCTGTCTCTGGCCCCTATTCCAGCCTCTCTCCATACAACCTCTTCCCATTATGGTCTGTTTTCTGGCTGCTCAGAGGTACCTGTGTCGTATCATGCTGTGCCTTCCTCACAACACACACATGTGTCTCTGCTTACATCTGTGGTGAGCTCACCTGTTTCAGAACCCCTTAGGAAACTTAGTGAAGGTCATTCACTCAATGTCAATGTGTGAGGATATGTGATAGCAATGGAGTCTGAGACCAGGCCCAGTGAGTGAAAACCTGGTCATTTTGCTCCATCTGATCAGCTATGGGCATTTCATTTAATGAGTTAAGGTTAAGTAGCTCATGGTTGGCATAGTCACTGGCAAAGAAAGGTCATTCTTTCATCTCAGACGTTGCCTTTTTTATGAAAGCTTTTTATAGCCCACCTTTTTTGAGAATAACTTTGTTCTTAATTATGCATTCTAATTTTAAAGCAAGCTCTGACCTCTTTCTTTCAAGTCTCATTCTAGTGCTTTTATTGCATTTCATGGCTAGAAATGAGGATCCTTTATTGTCTGTTATCTGTTTTCCTCCAATGGCTAGTTATCTGTGGCAAACTGGTGGTTTAGTGAGACCATAAATAGGTTTATCCTGCTAGAATATCAATAAAGGCCTTTGGGTCTTTATCAAGATGCTAAGCAGGCCGTGAGGCCGTGTGAGACCTGTATTCCTCAGGGGTGTGTTTTGGCATGGCTGGGGCCATGGCTCAGTGATGTTTGGCCCTTTCTTCACAGTGAATCCTGAGGGAAAGTTAAAGGAACATAATGTCTCCTTTAGAGCTTGGAGAAGTAGGAGTTTGGCAAGGTCAGTTCTCTGGACAGAAATCAATTTACAATGCAAAGTGTTATTTATTCTGGGTACCCCCCACCCCCATGGTGGTAGCCAGGAGCCCAGGTGCTTAGAGCAGTTGAAGGGAATGGTCTTCATGACACAGCCACAGGGCTGAGAAGTGCTCTGGTGCCTGAGAGCAGAGCTCACAAATGTGTTCTGCAAACCTAAGGAAATAACCGGTGGGTGCTCACCAGTAGAACGGGACTGATATGGAGCTACAGGTGACCAAACGAAAAAAAATTTCAAAAATGTAATGTTAGACAAAAAATGCTGTGCAATGTTGTAAAGTTTAGTACCATGGACATAAAGTAGAAGTGTTTGTTTTGTCTTTGGCTATAAACAGTGAAAACATAAAGGCGGTGTGTGTGTGTGTGTGTGTGTGTGTGTGTGTGTGTGTGTGTGTGTGTGTGTGTGAATACCAAATTAGAGGGGAGACCAGATTTGTGAGGCATCCACAAGGAGCATGAGTGGTTTTGCTGATGCTTTTTGAAATGGTTGGGGCTATGTGGATTTTGAAATACTTTATTTTTGAATGGCTGAAATATTTTACAATTTTATAATTTGTTCTTAAAGGGAGAGAGAGTTTTTCCTCATCAGTTTGTTTCCTTTTTTAAAAAAAAATATATTTATTTATTTGCTTTAGTTGTACACAATGCATTTATTTTTACATGGTGCTGAGGATCGAACCCAGGCCGCGCACGTGCTAGGCGAGCGCTCTACTGCTGAGCCACAACCCCAGCCCCTGGTTCTGTTTTTGTTTTAAGGAGTTACCAGATTTTTCTAGGGCTGACTAGCTTGGCAGTTCCTGTTTCTCACCTCTTGCCCGGGTCTAATCCATCATTGCCACTTTGTCGTCCCTTAGTATTATCATTAAGTGGGAAAATGAGAAGATATGAAACCCCTCATTTTGCTGCTTACAAGTGGGAAGTAGAAATTATACACTAAAGGAAATTATCATGCATCGATGATTGGTTATGATGCCGATAGCCAGAGTTACCTGAGACTTGAGTTTTGGGTAAATTCATAATTTTCTGCCAAATCAAAGGGGCATGAGGAGATGGTATCCTTAAAGGCTGTTGTAAAAAACCTTGCTTCTATTTCCCCTGTCCCTACCCCCAAGAGAGCAGTTTTGATATTTGGTTCTAAAATCGGTGTTTGCTTTGTGTTAACAGCATGGCCGGACCCCCCTGCATCTTGCTGCCAATAAGGGCCATCTTTCTGTGGTTCAGATCTTGCTGAAGGCTGGCTGTGACCTCGATGTCCAGGATGATGTGAGTAGAAGCCATCATTCTATGGAATGGATTAGCAGGGGAGCTTATCTGCTGTGTTAGCTTTTTGTTGTTATGACAAAATACTTGAGAAAACAACCGAAGGGAGGAAAGATTTATTTTTTAGCTCATGGTTTCAGAGTCCATAGTTGGCCAGATCCATTGCTTTGGGCCTGAGGTGAGGCAGAACATCTTGGTGGAAGGGAAAATCTCAGGTCATGGCAGCTTGGATCAAGGAAGGGGCCAGGGACAAGATATACCCTTCCAAGTCACACCCCCAGTGACCTACCTCCTTCAATGAGGGCCCTCCTTCTATTATTTACAGCCTCCCAATAATACCATCAAATTATGAATCCATCAATGGATTAATCCACTGATAGGTTAGAGCCCTCATGGTTCAATAACTTCCCCACTGAACCCCACCTCTGAACTTTGTTGTACTGGGGATAAAGCCTTCAACCCACGAGACTTTGGGGACCTGGATTCTAGATCCAAAGCACAACTTCTGCCTAGAACAGATGTGGGCAGCTGTGAGGCGAGAGGGTAGAAGATGCACTCCCAGCACTTTCAGCTCCATCTCAGTCCTGTTGTGGCAAGAACTTTCTCAGAAGCACTGGTTCTGAGACCCATTCTCAGCAAGTTAGAGGTTGGGAGTGTGGGATGGTTCACTTTTTATTAGCTTTCAAGTGCAGAGCCTTGAAGGGCCTTTTGCTTGCATCCTGGCTCCGCACAAAGGAGCACACACACACCCCAGTGACTGCAGGCAAGGCCTGTTGGAGATGTGTGTCACTGACCACAAATTTATCACTGGAGAAAAGGTAGGGCTTAAAAACTTAATTTCTTCTTTTTCTCACTTTGATTTCCCTTAGCTGGTGTACATTTAGTTGGCAAGGACCTATTCAAGGGGGGAAAAGCACATAGATCTCATGGAATCCAAGAAAAGGCCTCTAGTAAGAGTTTACTCTGGCACTCTATTTTTGAAACATGACCACTATCAACCCACCTCTGAGTCTTCCATTCAAATTATTGAGAAAGCCCTCAGATTGGCTCCTCTAGGGTCACCTGTCCATTCCTGAGCCAATGAACAGTGGATGGGGCGGGATTACATAGCACATGGGGTTGTCCTGTTGGGTCTTTGCAGAAGGTGAATTCTCTAAGAGGGAATTGTCTAAGTGGTTCTCCAATGAGTTATTAGGAAAAGGCTCTATGATATGTAATCAAAAACTGCTTATAAAAATAATTTCAGTTCTTAATTCATGTGGTAGAACTCTAAAGAAATAAGAAATTTTGTGAGTAAAGAATTTTGGAGAGTTTTCCCTTATCATAACCTGTTCTGGAGTTACTTTTAATAACTGGCAAGAAGGTGTTATTCAAATTTCAGGCCCTTAGCTATGCTAGGTATGTGCTAGGGTTTACTAAAGTGAGTCATGTTTTCCTTGGTCTCTGTGCAGTGTCCTAAAACTTGGCAAATGTGTTTCCAAATGAGAAGGACACAGTTTGCAAAGAAATAACTGAATATGGCATTGTTTCATGCATGAGCAGAAGACCATCTTGTGTGTCTCATAAATCTCCAGTTACATCTGGAGACTTGGATCATCAAGAATGTTATTTTCGGAAAATGCCAATTTAGCTTTAAGTTGTTGATTTTTACCTTGGGAAGCAGTAATTTATTTTTCAACATTGTAACCAACATAACATTCCTGACCCATATCATCTCCTTAGATGACAGGAAGAAAATACAGGGACAGGGAGGAGATGCTGACCACATAAAACCTAGGTGGGGCCTTGAGTGCTGGTATAAACATGTTGGGATCATCTAGTCTTTTGCTTAATTAAAGCCCTTGCTTGCCACGGTGTCAAGGCCATGATGCCAGGCATGCTAACCCATCCCTGTAGGACACCCCTCTGAGGAATGCTCTGTCCTCATGCAGCAAAAGACATACTAATTTCCTAGAACTGCTGCTGTTGTATCAGGCAAGGTAGGAGGTAAAACAGGCAGGAGATCTTACAAAGTAGCCAAGGTGAGAGAAGTCAGCAGAAAGCCAGCTCTGCTTTGAGACAGGAGCATCCTCTTTTATTTATTAGAATTATTTTCTCACATCCTTTCCTTTTCCTAAACAGACAAAACACACATTGTTTCTCCCACATAACTCAAAACATAACACAAAAATAGCAATGGAAAAAAAAAAAAAAAACAGATGGGTGTAGAGAAGGCAGAATTGACCTTCACAGGTCTGGAAGTCCTGCATTTGCTGGTCAGGGTATGATCCGTGCCTGTATGTTGTGAATGTACCATGTCTGGTGATGATCAGCCTTGAAATCTAGGCAAGAATTTGAGGAAGAAATTTTTTCATGTTTAAAGAAGCTGGGAGATTAGTTATTGGAGTAAATCACTTCAGAAGCTATCTATCTTGTATGATGCATAGAAATGTTTACTCCTAACCTCATATTCTACAGATACTGATCTTTATGGCATAGTAAGGACTGAGAATTAGTTGAAGAATGACCTCCAGTGGCCTGGAGTGGGATTATTATGAATTTCAACCTGTGGAAACCAGTTCTTTAGAATATGCAACTCCAGGAGCAAATTCCCTCGTCTTTCCCACCAATGCTGTCAAACCTCAGCGGAGTTCTAACGCCATCTCTGATTGGTCAATGAGTAATCATACGGTCCCCACCTCAGAAATAGTCCAGGACCCTTTGGCCACAGTAAAAGATATGAAGGAAGAAAAAAATAAGAAAAACCAGAGAAGAAAAGCTAGGAAGAACCCTAGAAGACCAGAGAGAGAGAACGAGGTCAGCAGCTTGCTTTACACACCTACCTGGCTTTGAGCTTCCTTGCAGCATGTCTGCTCTTTCCACCGGGGGCTTCATCCTGAAGAGGGGCGCACTCCACCCTTGCATGACTGGTGTTTCCTCCATGAGTTTCGCTTTGGAATACTAACTGATTTTCACCACGTGGGAGAGAAAAATAAAGTATTTCAAAACCAAAGATTTAGACCTAAGAGCTTCGGAGCCCCTGAAATGAGAAGCATTGATGTCTCAGAAAAATTGGGAGCTGGTGGTTTATGTTCTTTTGTAAATGGGTCAGTGTGTTCCACGCCAAAGTGCCAAACTGTGAGGTTGCTGGCGCTTCAAGTTTCTGGCTGCAGCATTTTCCCTTTACTTCTCTGCAGTTAATCGTTCAAGAGATGCATCTTGGGTGCCCACAGTGGCCAGGACGCCACGCTGAGTACTTAGCTTGCACAACAAGGCAGTCACAACCTCACGGAGGTACCTGGTCTTTTTTGAGATTCAGCCTAAGGTTAATTGGCTTCACAGGTTGGAAGCCCCTGGGATAAATGCAAAGAGCCTTGACCATTTGAATTCTGGTCTAACCATACTATCTTGAATTAGCTAGTTAACCTAGGTGAGATTTATCAGACTCATGAGAGAATTAGATGTCATCTACTTGATACGTAGTAGATATCAAATGCTCTCTGGCTAAATGATTTTGGGAAAGCTATATTTCTCCAGAATTTTTGTTTCAGTTTCGGAATTTTATGATTGATCTAGATCAGGTAGAAATAAGGATTATGTCAACTTTGACATAATCCTTAAGTGGTGGCACATGTCTGTAATCCTAGTGGCTTGGGAGGCTGAGGCAGGAGAATTGCAAGTTCAAAGCCAGCCTCAGCAACATTGCAAGGACCTAATCAACTTAACAAGACCCTGTCTCAAAATAAAAAAATGGATTAAAAAAAAAAAGCTGGGGATATGGCTTAGTGGTTTGAGTGCTCCTGGATTCAATTTCTGGTGGAAAAAAAAAATTCCTTGGATCCCTTAGTATGTAGGCCATGTCTTTTCTGTGTCATGTTTAAAAGAGGAAAGGTTTCAACAGTAAATTTTAATTTTGTAGGAGCCAAGAATCAGTTCACAGGTAACTGACCTTTTTTCAACTGAGGGTTTCAGGGTGTTAAATTGTGTTGCATTCTAGGCAGAGAGTTTTCAAGGTGACAGCCCGAGGCAGCCCTTTGTTCCTGTGTTTTGTCTCAAAGCCTTTCTCATCTTGGTAACTTCAGAGTGGCTGCTGTTAAAAGGTGGAGAAGGTATATTGCTCAGTCTTCCTGGACCATTCCAGATGGTGTAAGCAAAGCCAGTCATCCAGCCAAGAACGGACACTGGGGAGAGGGCTGTAGCCTGCACAGCAGTGTTTCTCTGACCAAGGAAGCAAGGAGCCAGGCTCTGAGTAGAACTCTGTAGGGGAGGAGGAAAGCTGCGGGGGTGGTGTGGGGGTGCAGCTTATGGCCTGGAGATGTGTCTTGAGTATAGCTGAAAAGCCTTACAGGGAAAGAGGCAGGCAGGAGCCACCTGTGCTAGCCAGCTTGCAGCAATTTGTGTTCAGTAGTTAGATCTCTTTGGGTCTTGATTCATCTGGAAATTTACTCCGAAGGACTACAAAAAAAAGTTAATTTGGCTGCTAACACTGAGTGAGAGATTCATAAAGGAGAGTTGTCCTGAGGGAAGCAAATACATTTGGTCAGTGTTGAAGGCCAGTAAGAAGTAATGGTGCTGCTCTGGCTCCAAAGCTGCCTCAGCTCATGATTCAGTGGCCAGGTTTGAGATGTGATGAAACACTCAACCTGGACCATGGCCTAGGTCAGACGGTGCCCTGACCACTGAAGGCCCTTCTTGTGATCATTTGCATGCAAGAGTGATTGACACAAGCTGTGTGTTCAGGGCTTGTTGCTCACACTTTATGCATGGTACAAACAGAACAGTAAGTTGTATCTTGTGAAGAGTTTTTTTTTTTTTTTTTTTCTTCTTTTTTTTTTCTGATCCAGGGTAGGATCCTTGTCTAGGTAGAGCTTCTGTAGTTGTCATATTATTAAAAGGCCTCTAGCAATTTGGAAAGCTGACCAAGGTAACACTACCCTGAAAGAGTGGGCTGCCATCTCATAGTCTTGCTGAGGACAGAGCACCATCTTTCTCCTTAATAGGTCAATACTAATAAATCACACCTGAGCCTAATTTTGGTAACATTCATCTCTATTATGATAGGAAAATGGAAAGTCTTGGAAATTTTTATGGAATTTTTTTTCTTTGTTTTTGGTTCCTGAGATTGAACTTGGGAGGCACTCAACTACTGAGCCACATCCCCAGCCCTTTTTTGTATTTTATTTAGAGACAGGGTCTCACTGAGTTACTTAGCACCTTGCTTTTGCTGAGGCTAGCTTTGAACTCATGATCCTCCTACTTCAGCCTCCAGTGCTACTGGGATTATAGGTGTGCACCACCATGCCTGGCTTCTTATGGCATTTTTAAAAGTTAAGACTTGGACAGTAGTTCCTATGATGAGTTGTTGGGCATCAAGTTTTCTTCCTTCAGAAGTGCTTCCTAAGGTGTTTGAAATGGACATGTAATGGCCCAGCAAACCTCCTGCCACTACTGATCCCATGGCCACATTCTCCTTTTAACTGCATTAACAGGTTCTCTTTGAATAACTGGCCTTGGAAAGTGGACAAGAAACCCAGTCTAAACCTAATTTATAGTGGGATAATAGTTTAGGAGGCCAAGCAGAAGGTCATTGATGTTAGTGCTGAGGATAGTGGATGCAGTTGTGGTAATAGGACTAGATGTCCTGACTCATCCCTCTGGTCATCCCTTAAGTCTACAGATAAACTGTAGGATGAAATTTGGAGACATGGACAGTCCTATTCTTGGTATGTTGTTATTGCTTAAACTTAATTAGTAGTGGTTTTCCCTAGTGCTCAAAGTTATAGGTGTTAAATTGTAAGAAAGAAAATAAGAAATATCTCCCCTTGGGGATTCTTAAAAAGGAGACTTTTTTAATTTTAAGAAAGCAAAATTTGACTATTGAATAGGATTTTTTATCATGATAAAATTATATAACAAAATTTACAATCATAACCATTTAAATGGCAGAGGCGTTAAGTGGCATCACATACATTCACAATTTTGTGCATCTTCAGAACTTTTTTTAGTTAAATAATTTTTTTTTTTTTTTTTTTTTTTTTGTGGAACCGGGGATTGAACTCAGGGGCACTCGACCACTGGGCCACATCCCCAGCCCTTTTTTTTTGTATTTTATTTAGAGACAGGGTCTCACTGAGTTGCTAAGTGCCTCGCCATTGCTGAGGCTGGCTTTGAACTCGTGATCCTCCTGTCTCAGCCTCCTAAAGTGCTGGGATTACAGGCGTGCGCCACCGCGCCCGGCTAATTAAATAATTTTAATGTGTGTTGTTGTTATAAATTCCAGGGAGTTTAGTAAATTGAATTGGTATTTCATTAAGGGTACTTATAGTTGTGTATTCCTCTTTTGAGAAATTGCTCATCTTTTGGGGGGCACTGAGAATCAAACCAAGGAGCAGTGCACCTCCAAGCTACAATCCGCAGCCCTCTTTTGAGACAGGGTTTCACTGGGTTGCAGAGGCTGTCCCCAAATTTGTGGTTCTCCAGCTTCAGCCTACTGAAGATCATGGGTGTGACTGCACCCGGTTGTTACCTGTCTCATAACTGTCTCTTGTGCCTTTCTTGGGCTAAGGTCCAGGGATGCCCTAGTGTACCAAATCATAGAATCCATAAAAGGAGGAGGGGACCTTGGGGATCATCAGGCCTCACCTTTAGCACGTGGAGATCTAGTGAAGTGACAGGTCTCCCAAGGTCGTACACCACCTGGGTCTCATGGTCCCTTTGCCCTGTGCCTGCTGTTCCTTTTTACCAGGAAATCTCCCTGCTGTTTGCCCATCTCACCTTTGAAGATCAAGTCTAGACCACAGGCTTCACTTGATTTGCCCTGACTTCTTAAATAAGATGTAGTCTTAGAGACTCAGACTGTCTTGATCATCTTATCTCTGGGTGTGTCTCGTCCTTCTTTCCACTGCCAATGGTGAAGAGTCAAGTTCCCTTTGGCGCCTGAGGGAGAAAACCGGTTGGCAATCCCAGGAATCTGATGGCAGAGAAGGATAAGAATGCAGCATAAATCAGTGAGGATGCAGTGATGGGCTATGGTCCCTGAGGGCCTCAGATGAAATGGAGCAAATCCCTGTGCTGCTCTTGGCCAGTGCAAATCAATGTACAAATTATACACCTGTCATCAAAGCACGAGGGCTACTAACTGACCTAGCCAGAGCGATTGTTCTATAAGCTGGGCATCCTGACCCATCACTCTGGACACACCTTAAATTGTACAGATAAACCATGGGATGAAATTGAGACGTGGACAGTCCTATTATATACCAAGGATATTGGGATATTGGGATATCAGGGTGAAGAGTGTGGGTGTGTCTGGTTTAATGGCACAGCACACATAGCCCAGCTCCCAGACTCGCTCCTCACACGTGACATCTCTTGGGGTGGCGGGAGAAGGCCTCATTCTGAAGTTGATCTGGGGCCAAGGGTTGCTATTGGCTTAAGGTCTCCTTGAGTTTATGGACAAAATTGTTCTGCCAGCGTGCATTGTCTACTAACAGGACCTCAAAGCTCTCCTTGCCTGTGGTGATGAGCCCCTTCTGCAAGTAACCAGCCTGCTCCGTTTGGAGTTGGGAGGTGTCTGGAAGAGTGAGTGGTGCTAGCCAGAGCTGATTGATGTTCCTGCCTCCATGTCACTCTGCAGGGGGACCAGACCGCCTTGCACCGGGCCACGGTGGTGGGGAACACTGAGATCATCGCGGCACTCATCCAGGAGGGATGTGCCCTGGACAGACAAGACAAGGTGAGGGGGACGTGCCAATCACTCACTGTTTCCTTGGTGCCTGCTCATTTGTTTAGGCCCCTGGGGCTTTCAGAATAAACTAGATGATGTTAACATTTTTGTGAAAAAGTATGTGGCGGTGTTAATCTACCAAGCCCCAGGAACTTGTGAAACTGAACTCTTCCTTCTTGTGTTTTTGCAGAATTCCCTGTGGTGTTGGGGGCAGTGGGGGCTGGGCTAGGAATGGGCAATATGCCATCCTGTGGGTGTTGTCTCAACACAAGTTTCCCAGAGAGGCTTAAGTCCTAATGCCTGAGGTGTCTGTTGTATGTCACAAATTCATTTTTATTTGTGTCTTGGGTAGTTTTTATGCTTCTTTTTGTTACCTCCCAGTGCTGGGTTCAAACCTCATGCATGCTAAACAAGTGTGCTCTATCAGCTAATTATGTACCATTTCTAGGAGAATGGAGAGACTGGCCGTTCAGATAATTTTTTTGTGTGTGTTGTGTGGCTCAGTTGAGACATCCCAGTTGAGAAAAACCTGTGGTGTACTGTGAAAATCTACTGTGATATATTGATGGCAATGAGAATAATTAGGTCTTGGGTAATGTGCCGTTTCCCCTGTGTGTCCCTCAGGACGGGAATACAGCCCTGCATGAAGCATCCTGGCATGGTTTCAGCCAGTCAGCCAAGCTGCTCGTTAAAGCAGGAGCCAATGTGCTTGCCAGGAACAAGGTGAGGCCCAGCAGGTGCTAGGACTCCTCATTCACAGGTGAGGATGGCTGTGGGTTTCCCTCCTTGTAGGAGTCTCCTCTCAGTTGAGCGAGAGCTCAGAGGTGTACAGAGAATGTGAAGTTTCATTTGCAGAGAAGGGTAGAAGAAGCAGATAGATGTTCCTGGTCAGGAACAAGTTCCCCAACAGGCTGAACTGCTGTTGATGTGGGAGATTCCCAAGTGCTGCTGGGAACCAGCATCAGGTCACTGTCCCCAGCATTGACACTACTGTAAAAGGACAACCCTCAGAGTTGGCATTAAAAATATTAGCAAAGAACTTTAAAATGCTAATACCTAACACTATCAAGAATGTGGTGAAGTGGACTGGTAAGGTGGGTTCACTCAGGTACTGTTGGGGAAGTGAGATGGGCATAGCCACCTTTAAGAGGCAAACTGGCAAAAATCAAGAGTCTTAAAAGTGGTTCTGCCTCTTTACTGAGTAACTACCTCCCTAGGACTCCGTTCTGAAAATCAACAAAATATGGTTGGTAAAAATTTACTCTTAAGAATGTTTGACAGGGGCTGGGGTTGTGGCTCAGCAGCAGAGCACTCTTTGCACGTGCGCGGCCTGGGTTCGATCCTCAGCACCACGTAAACATAAATGCATTGCATTGTGTACAACTAAAGTAAATAAATAAATATTAAAAAAAACTTGTAAAAAAAAAAAAGGAATGTTTGACAGCAATAATTGTAGTAAAAAATGTGGGGGAAGGATTTACAATTACTATTCACTCATATAGTGAACACATTTAACATAATTAATCAATTTTGAAAGTAATAGAGTCGTAGAAAAACACAACAGGGTATGAAATCATATTTACTTATCTAAATGCTTAATATAAATTTATATTTAAAAAACTAAGTCTAAAAGTGTCTCACCAAACTATTAACAGTTTTATCCATGGGAATGGAAAATTTCTATATTTGTTTTTATATTTATACCTTTACCAAGGTTTCCAAAATGAACTGATTATTTCTTGGGAAAAGAGACATGTTTTATTTAAAAAAAAAAAAAAAAAAAAAAAAAAAAAAAAAAAAGGCATTTTCAGTCCTCTTGGGATATTTGTGATAGTGGTGAGGAGGACTCATAAAAGGGCTTGCCCTCTTTTCTGTCCTTGGAGGATTGGGCTGGGTGTGTGACAAGGGTTTGAAGGGGCCGGAGGATTTCCCATAATGCACCTATACAGTCGACATCATGGGGTGGTAGCTTTACCTGGTAGTAGTGAAATGATGAATCTGGTGTGCTACAATGGGGCCAGGTGACAGCAGCATGGTGATCATGGAGAGCAGCTCGTAGTCTCCCTAAAACATATATGTACAAATACATGGCAAAGTAGGATCTGAGACCTGTTATCTCTAGCCTAAGACCCCTTTGCACACATCTCCATGCAAGATCTTCAATAGCAATGTCAGATAAAAGATCTAATATTAGCCAACCTGTCAGAAATACACTCTAGTGATTTCTCTGGGTTTTGCCTACTGAGGAAATAGAACACCAGAAAGCCTCAGAGACCACAACCCATGCAGGGAGTGTGAGAACCTGCTGTGGTGGCTTGGACCTCCTTTGAAGTCTCTGACTCTCACTGCTTTTCTCTTGGTCTATTACAGTGTGGTGAAGCAAGCCATTCCTGTCCTCATGGAGACAGGGACTGAGTCATATGCTCATCTCCCCTCTCTGGTCACTCATCCAGTCTTACGCTCTTTTCTTTGTCTCTTTTGTCCCTCTCTTTTCACATTCATTAAGTGTCCCTAGTTTATTTCAGAAGCCTCAAAGCAAATCAACTAGCTCAGGGCTGTGACTTCTCTATCTAGCTCTGCCTCTTGCTCAGAAACCTCCCAGTGAAGCCTTCTAGCCTGCTCCCCTCCTGAGGTTTTCCCAGAATGCATCTCCTATGCTCACAGTGGGCTTGCTCTTTCCATTGCTTGACCCTCAGGAATTGCCCACCCCTCATCTGTGCCCACAGATGCCAACCCAGGCACCTAGGCCTCTCCCCTTGGAGGCCCACCAGGCTGTCTCCTGCAGCTCTCCCTTGGCACTCACTGTACACAGCTTTGTGCAGCTCTTTTCTAGTTAAATATTTCTCATGAATCATTCATGGGCCAGTGGCTTGAGGGCAAAAGCAAGCTGTGCATGGCAATATTACCAGTAATGTCTGGCTCACCATTGGGCAGGCTGGTGGCTGCTCCATTTCTTCAGGGATGTGCATGGTCTGGAACATGAGTTGGTATGTGATCACTCTACTTTTTATAACAACCGTGAGAAGTAGGTGGTCCCTGTTTATGAATAAGCTTAGGCTGGAAGCCAAGGGAGTCCTTGATTAAAACCCATGTGTCTGGGGCTGGAGTCGTGGCTCAGTAATAGTGCACTTGCCTAGCATGTGCAAGTCCCTGGGTTCGATCCTCAGCACTGCATAAAAATAAACAAACATAATAAAGATATTGTGTCCAACTACAACTAAAAACCAAATATATATTTTAAAAATAAATAAAACCCACATGGCCTGTGTGACACATTCAGGGCCATAATCCAGCACATTGCCTCCCCCAAAAGTTCTGTGGAAAGCCACAAGTTCTCTCTCAAGATAAGTGGCAGAGGCTTCGGAAGCACCTCTAAGATAACTCATGCCATTCCAGAGAGGGACTTTTACAATCTGCAGCCGACAGCCTCTGGGGGAATGCGGGGGTCCGTGGCGGACTCCACAAGAGGTGCAATGTAGCATGATCTATCGGGGGGCTGCCAAAGTGGGTTGTCAGCCGGGGGGTGCTACGCCAGCGCTCAACGTAGCATGAAGTAAAGGAGTCAGCCGGTGGTAGAAGAAATCAGCACACACAGACAACGAGTTAGGCTACTGAATCTTCTCCCTTCACTTTCACTTTGTTGTAGGTTTTTAAGCATAATTTTTGGCAGTACAGATTGTTTATATTTTCTTTTGTGATTTCATTACAGACATGACTTAATTTATAGATTACATTTTAGACATTAAATTTCTTATCCTATATTTTTCAAGGTTTTGAGGTCACTTACACCTTTTCAAGGCCCTGTACGTAACTGTCTGGGTAAAAATTTATTTCTCATGGATTCTCTGAAACTGTTTTCTCTGCACACCATTCAGGCTGTCTGATAAAAGTCAACTTTCTCTGTCTGGGATTCCAAAGCACTATTGTTTTCCTTTTATAGCAGTTGTTTATAAAACCTAGAAGCAGGGAAAAGAGGGAGGCAAGGCTGAATGTTAACTCTAAAGGACTTTTTACTCTAAGGAATTTATATCTACTTAAAATGTAAAAGAAATCTATTTACAATCACAAAGACTCTTAAAGCTTAATAACTAGGAATTAAGTACTTATAGAAAAAGGTTTGTGTTACTCTTTTCAAGAAAAGATAAATGTACAGAGTTAGTCTGGATCTAAATAATTGAAATAGTGATACCTGGTGGCCATATATGTGAATAAAGAACAGAACAGCAAGTAAATAGGAGAACCTTTGCAGTCAAAGTTAACTCTTTCAGCACCATGATATCTTTCATGAAAAAAGAGAGGGTTTTTATCAACAGAAAGGTTATAGGGAAGCATAGGGAATATGAGCAGATCACATTGGAGGAACAGCCATTAGCTTATCCTTGTGGTGATTTGATTTTTCGTCATATGTCAGGGCAGCACCCCTGGGCTAGACCAAGTCCACATATCAGGAAGTCATGTTTTTGGCTGACGTGTTCTTAATGTCTCCAACATTTCTTTTCCCCTTTTCAGTTGATGGGAGTCCATCCTACTCGAGAGTGTGCCTGTCTTAGGTTGCCCCCCTCTGGGGGCCTTACCCGTCATTGACTACCACCCTAGCACTTCAGGTGGACTTACCCAAGGCCAGCAAGCCGCGGTGGCTGGGGGAAGACATGGGACAGAACAGTTGCCTTTGGGAAGGCTTCCCATGGATGATTTAGACTTCCACTTCTTGTCAAGGACCGTAGCCTAATTCATAGGGCTCCCAATCATCATTGCTGAGGGCAGCATATTGTTGGCGGACCACCATAGGCTGTACCAATTTTTCCCTGTCCTTAAGGAAGATGCCACTAAGATGCTATAGAAAATTCTACAACAGGGGAACTTCTAGAATGATCATTCTTCTTCAGCAAATATAGCAGCTTCTGTCTGGGAAGCTAGTACTCCTTACTCACAGTGGCAGAGTATGCCTGCTACGCATGCCTCCTATAGGCCACACTTTAAAATTTCAGATTATTTTTTAATATTTATTTTTTAGTTGTAGTTGGACACAATACCTTTATTTCATTTATTTTTATGTGGTGCTGAGGATCAAACCCAGGGCCGCGTATGTGCTATGTGAGCACTCTACTACTGAACCACAACCCTAGCCCTTAAAAATCACAGATTTTGAAATAGAATTTATATACATAAAGTTTATCTTTTAAAATATGAAATCATATTCTGAGTTTTGACAAATGTATGCAGTTTAAGATGTAGAATGTTCCCATTAGCCCAACAAAGCTCATTTCTACTTCTTGGCAACCCCCAATCCCTGCTCCCAAATTCTGGCAACCATAGGCCTGTTTTGCCTTTTTGAAAATGTCATATAAGTGGAATTATGAAGCATGCAGCCTTGTGTCTGACTTCTGTCATTTAACATAATGTTTTGAAATTCCTGCAGGTTGTTACATGCATGAATATCCAGTCCTTTTGATTGCTCAGTAGTACTCTACTGTATGGGTGTACCACAAATCACTTACACAAACCTACACTGTTTAATTTTCTCGATCCAAATGTTTTTCTACGTAACTGGTATTTTCTTATTGGCTAATTAAGCTTTGGTATGGTGGATTTCTTTTACTTCACTCATTTATTTAGTACGTATTTAATGTCTGACATGAGGCCCACAATTTGGAGACAACGTGGGAGTATTTAAAATGTGGGCAGATCCTTTAATGTTGAACTAAGTTAGCAGTGGTTCTCTACCTGGTTGCACATTAGATTTTCCTAGGGAATTTTAAACAAACAATAAAAAAAAACTAGGCCTGATGACCTGGTGTAGACTGAACAACTGTCCCCATTTGCCTAGAATTGAGATTCCCCAGAATATGGGACTTTTCATGCAAGAACTAGGACAGTCCAGGTGTGTCCCATGTCCCCACTCCCCCAGCCAAGTAAATCTGAGTCCCCAGAGGGTTGAAGCTGTGTTTGGGTATTTTTGTACTCAGGGGTGCTTTACCACTGAGCTACATCCCAGCCATTATTTTTGACACACGGTCTCACTAAGTGGCCCAGGCTGACCTTGAATTTGGGATCCCTGCTTCAGCCTCCAGTACCTGGGATTACAGGCATGCTCACTGTGCCTTGCTAACACAGTTGTTTCCTAAAAGCTCTCCCATTGATTTCAATGTGCAGCCAGGGTTTGAGAACGAGAGGTCCCAAATTCTCCCAGGCTTATGATCCTTCATGTTTCTGGAGGTAACAGAAAAAAGCTTTACCAGGTTGGTTAGTGCCTGGGTTAGGAGGGGAGTAAGTGAACACTGACATAGTTTTCCTCTATTTGCTCATTTGTTTCAATGGCTAGGAATCTCACATCCTGGAGTTTCAGCAGGCAGTACTGTGAGCCCAGCGGGGAGGGAAGTAGGTGAGGGAGAAGCAGTCAACAGCCAGCAACAGCCACGAACCCACACAAATGCAGTCCTGAGCCCATGTATTTAACCCCCTGCATGCCCCAGGCATGCTCAGATGACACTGCTCCTGCTGTGCTGCCTCTGCTTTCCCTATTTCTGATCTCATTGCTTTCCCAGCAGCCCTGGGTTATCAGCAGCCCTGCAAGACACTATTCCATAGAATCAGTATGTTTTGTTCACATCATGCAGTTCTTTCTGCAAGATTGCTGTGGACATTACTCTGACCCTTGGTTGTCATTGTGATGTGATATGTTGGAGGTAGAGTCCAAAAGCAGCAGGGTCTCTGCCTGTACGGTGACAGGTGCAGCGGAGTTGTCTGTCATGTGGGACGGCTTGTTTATAGTTCAAATTTTGATGTTTCAAGAAGACTATAAGAATAGGTGACTTGATAAAGGCATATAAATGAAATCTTAATTACATTAATCTGTACTTCCAGGAAGTGGTTTGGCCTCTGCCCTTTACCATTGGTAGAGTGCTGTGCCCACAGCTAACACCCACGTTGGGCAGGAAGTCCTCTCTGAGAGGGTCACTCCCGACACACAAGCAGCATTTTATGTTCCTGACAGTGCCTTCCTAGGCACTCTGCATCCATCCCACAGCCTGGGGAGGGAGCATCTTGCTCCCTTTCCCAGGCCGAGCATTTCTAGAACCTTGCCCAGTGGTTTTCAGCTAGGAAATGGCAGACCCAGGGCTTCGAACCCAGGTGTCCTAACAGGTCTTATCTGCCTATTTGGATTCCATGTTAAATGTTCTTGCCCCTGAAATGCCCTCACTGGGACCCCCCGTCAGGAGGCAGAGAATGCCACCACCAAGTGTCACCCCTCTGCAAGGTGTGCCGGTCTGTGCCCAAGTGTCACTAATGTGTGCTCCCTTTTCTCTGCCTCTCTCCAAGGCGGGGAACACAGCTCTGCACCTGGCCTGCCAGAACAGCCACTCCCAGAGCACACGCGTCCTCCTGCTGGGTGGTTCCCGCGCCGACCTCAAAAATAACGTGGGTGAACAAAACCGGCTTCTGTGTGTTCTCTCTCTCACTGGTGTCATCTTGAAAAGTAACCCCCCCACCCCAACCCGACATACTTGAACAGCTACATCTAGAAATTAAAAGATAGAAAGCATTTGGGGCCTGTCTGTAAATTACTCGGTTTTTGCTAATCTCCTAAGGGATCATTTAGGGGATGAGAAGAGGAATCAAAAGGCTCGGAAATATTGTTTATTTCCCATCCTTCTTTGCTCCTCATCGTTAGTTTGTTTTCATCATTTCTTGTAGCATGTGTCTGAGGCAGCCTAGGAAACCTGTAAACGTTTTAAGAATGTCTCTGCTCACGTGGAATGTCATACAATTATTGGCAAATATGGGATGATGCCCCAGGGGTAGGTCCAGTGGGTGCTCCTTGCCCAGCATCTACAAAGGGCACGTCCTGTTACTTACCGAGATTCCTTCCCATGAGCCAAAGGGGCAGTGGTTCTTGGAGGAGGCCTGACCTGAAAGGTCCCATGAGTATCCCTCCTCCCTCCACAGAGAAGCTCTTTCCCTTACAAATCCCATGCCTTAGACACATTGGCAGGAAGATCTGAGGCTTCTCTCACAAATGGCTGAGATCTCCCTGTGTGAGGCAGACTCATCTAAAGAAGTTCTAGAATGCTCCCAACCTCAGCATTGAACTTGGCTGCTCCTTAATCCAGGGGGGAAAGTTACAATCAATGGTCACTGCTTTACAGCTAGTGTGGAACAACAGGAGATACTGCAGAGTGTGACAATGACTTGTCTCTGCAGTGGTTGTCATCTCTCTGGGAGCAGACTTTGATTCTTGCCTACTAAGGGAGAGCTTTCTGGGTGCCCTTTTTAACTCCCAGTGACTGCTGGTTCATCAGCAAGGGGTGCAGACAGCTCCACGTGGGATATTAGGGTCCTACCAGCCATGAGGGGTCTATGCTGGGAAAGACTCATTTCCAAAGCAAGGCTGTGGGTCTTAATTTAGTTTACTCCAGACCCTTTTGGTTATAGAGTAGGCTGGAGTCCATGGATCATTATTGTCTGCCTTAGCTCTGCCAGAGGTCTCATGGGGAGCAGGCATCCCATCTCACACACGTGAAAGCAGAGATTCCAGTTGGCCATTGGTGGTTCTGCACAGTGAAAGTCGGCAGGGTTGCAGACGGCAGCCACAGCAGACAGGACTGCAGGTGTTGGAGTGGGGAGTTTATGTTAAGAGTTGCTTATTATTCAGGGTACCATCCCCTAATGAATATATGATGATCTGCCAGCTTTTAAATGATATTTTCTTTTTATTTTTCTCTTTTGTGTTGTAATTGCTGACTGTGCTTAGAGTTTGATTTCTGTCCGCAGGCAGGCGACACCTGTTTGCACGTTGCTGCGCGCTATAATCACTTGTCCATCATTAGGCTCCTCCTCAGTGCTTTCTGTTCTGTCCATGAAAAGAACCAGGTCAGTGCATGTTTCCTCTTCATGGCCGCGGCATCCTTCCTACTAGGCTACCTGACACGTGTGTTAGCACAGCTAGGAGCAGAGAGGCTGCTGGGAGGTGCCCTCTGACCTGCTTGGGACTCCACCAGCACTGGTCTCTGTGTGGGTATCCTGTGGAGTCCTACTGATCTGGCCTTTTGGGGGAAGCACACCCTTTATCATTCCCATACATATCACCACATTTACATTTTGAACTTTTTTTGGAGATCCTGGGGCAGGCTTTGTTTATAATATGATTTTTGAAAAGGAAACCCATGGGAATTGGGAGTCTTTTGACTTCCTGGTTTTTTCCCCTTATATTGCCACTTGCTTTCATTTGAGCAGGTGGAATCTCTTATTTCTGTAAAATTGGGCACCTGAACCGTATTTGTTGCATACAGTAAGAATTTGAAATGAAGCTGTGATTGTTATAGTCTTCCATGGAAATGTGCATGCACTAGTCATTTGGATAAAATAGTCTTGGTATTCATTAATACTTAAATGATGCATAGTTTGACTTTTCCAAGTTCGGATGCATAAATCTAAAATTTAAAAAACATTAGATTGTGGTTCAGATTAAATATATCCTATAACAGTGGTTTTGACTCTGGCTGCATATGAGAATCAACAGGGGAGTTAAAAATGCCATTCCTGGATCCACTCCAGTTTAAAAAAGCCAAAATCTCGGGCTTGAGGTCTAAGCAAAAGTACTTTTTTAAAAAGTTCCCTGTCTGAATGTGCAGCCAGGTTGAGAACCACTGACTTAATAAAATAGCTAGGTCTGTCATTCTGTAACCTCCCCAGTGGGTTCTAGTTGATCAGGTTACCCCTCCACAGCCCCCACCAGCCAGCACTTCTCAAGGTTGGCAGCATTTTACAGTCACCTGGGAGCTTTTAACAATCCCCACACCCATGCCCACCATAGACCAAGGAAACTGCGTCTGGGAGTGGAACCCTGGCATCAGTGTGTTTTAAAGCTCTGCTGAGGATTCCAATATGCAGCCAAGATGGGAAGCCACTTCCATAAGCTTCCCCCACACTCACAACTGAGTGGCTCTGAAATAAAATAAACATTGTTGCTGCTACTCACAGATGGCCACATTTTCATGTCCATGAAAAAAGCATCAAGGCTCTTTGCCTAATCACCTGGCAGGGCAAGAGCATGAATTATTTCACTTCTCCTATATTTGTCTGGTATATTTCTGTCATTCTGTTTGGAACATGACAGCATTTGGAATTAACCTAAGTTGCAGTTGTCTTTCTTCCTCTCAAAGTTGATTGTCTAAAACACCTTTTGTGTTTTATACAAAACACTTTGTATAAAATATAAACACTTGTAAGCTATATGGTAAAAGGTAGAAAACAATTAGTCTTAAGTAAACTTTCTCAGTGTCTCCACTCAAAGAACACCCTGAGTCTGAAGATGGATTGAATCCCAACAGCCCCTTTGAGTCCATGAGGTTGGCCGAGGGCTGGTCTATTACCTCTCCAGTGCTTGTGGAAGTACTCTTTTTTCCTCAGCTTCTGCTCAGTACAGCACTCGGACACCAAGTGTTCCTCTGACCTGTAATCCCTGGGTAGAGGCAAGGGGCCCAGAGCTCTGAGATGAGAAGCCTGCTGGCCTTGGGCTTCCTGCCCATCATCCTGCCTTGGTGAAGCCTTGGGTCCCACCATTCTCAGCAATCCAGCCCACCACTACTTTGCCCCTGCATTTAATCCTGTTCCATGGCTTCCGGAAACCCTGCTCAGAAATAAATGTGATCTGGGTGCCTAGGCCACTTAGTTCTGAGATCTCTTTGAACAGAACCACATGGTGCTTTGACAAGGGCCTCGTGTGCTCATAAGGGGAACCTTGATTTGACCTGGGAGCCATCCTAGGCCAGGATGAATAGCAGGTGGGCCAAGGGCTGGGACTATCAGGTGGAGTCAGCATGCCTTCTGATTTTCAGGCTGGAGACACAGCCCTGCACGTTGCTGCTGCCCTAAATCACAAGAAGGTGGTTAAACTCTTACTGGAAGCTGGAGCAGATGGAACCATTGTCAATAATGTAAGTAGAGTTGCAACAGTGGTTTCCATCCAGGATGGGGGGTGTTTCCACTAACCCACAACAGATCCTGAGGATCCAGCCAGCTCCACTGAAGCTATAGCCCCTGGGGTCCTTGGGGAAGGCTGCAGGGGACCCCAGTGCTGCACAGCCCCAGGAGTGGACAGTCCCTGAGGGCCCTCCTTTACATACCTAGCAGCAGTGAGCACAACCTGGCAGGAAAAGAAGCTCAGAAGTATCCAAACCGGCAAGTGGATGTCACCAAAAGTGAGTTCCAGACCCGTGAGCACCTGTGGCCCTCAGGAAGATGGCCTCACAGTCATTAGACTAATCATCCTTGGAACTCTCACTCCTTTATCTCCCAAATCCCCGCACTTGTTCCCTCCTTCCTTCTCCATCTCCCCCAGGTTCCATAACAGGCACCAGCCAAAGCCATTGTTCTTCCTCGAGGCTGGCCCTCAGTCTCTGCCCTTCTGAGAGGCTCAGAGGGGCCTGGGGTAGGACAGCTGTGTGGGTTCTGGGTTGCTGACCTGGCGAAAGGCTCCTGGTCTTCGCTAGCTCTGTGTCTAGCTTTCCCTTCCTTCTCCTGCCTTCTCTATCTGGCCCTAGCACTTGACCTGGACGGCACAGTCCTCTCGTCCTTGCTGCCTTCCTCTTCCTTTCCAGTCCCACCATTATCCATTCCTGGTGTTTTACTTAATCTTCTGGGACTCTATGGCCAGCCTGATGTGGCCCTTCATTGTTCTCCAAGGAAAATCCATTGCTAGTGGATTTTATGATCCTTTGTGGTGTTTCCTGAATAGAAATGTTGCTCCTCCATCCTTCTGATTTTGACCTTCCCTCATTTTCCAGGAAGCATTCCCTGGTGGGCGATGCCCTTGACATTTGCCTCCTAAAGACTTCTGCTGCCTAGGTCAGCACTTGCCCTCTGTCACCAAGAACCCGGTGTCACTTGGCGCCCTGGGTAATTAGCATGAGGCTGAAGGGCAGGACCGGCCTGTGCATGGCTGTGTTTTGCTGAGCGCTTGCAGGGGCTGGGTGTGTCTCAGTGTGAAACTGCCACTCCTGGGGAGAGCTGTGTGTGGCAGCATTGGTGTCCCTTTCTCACCAGCCTCCCCTGTGCCTTTCCTTAGGCAGGCCAGACTCCGCTGGAGACCGCCCGCTACCACAACAATCCAGAAGTAGCTCTTCTCCTCACTAAAGCTCCCCAGGTAGGACTGCTGCACTTCGCCTTGTACTGATGACATGGGGCTGCCAAGTCATTGGGACTTCTCTGGTTGCTGTCCACTAAGCAACGCTGCTTATTAGCCAGGCAGTAGGGATCCTCATGAGCCTTTAGCCCTTTATACTTGGGTGCCGTTGTTCCCCAGTAGCATGGTCATCGTCACCACCAGCTTCCTGGACCATGACTTCCCAGCCACCCGTATTTAAAACACTGCAGGAGAGGACTGCTGGGGCAAGTGCCACTCCTGAACTAGTGGGACGAGCCTTTGGAGCATTTCTCAGAGGAAGGTGGGAGGCAGGGGACCATTCTAGGCAAAGCAGTAACCAGCCTCCAGAGGCAGTTAAGTACAGTTTGGTTTTCATTCCTTTTTTATTGAATAATGGTATTTTGACCCTTATTCAGAAGATGATGGGTGATATGTTATCATTTGAGTTGAAGTTGACATTATCTAAGTAATAAAGAAATTTAAATAATTTACAAGCTGGTCATAATTCTTGTACCCTGAAATAACTGTTTCTTTATATTACCCTCTAGAGGCATACAGTTTTTCTATAATCAGGCTCACATTGGATGTACCCTTTTATATTTTGCCTTTCACCATAAAAGGACATATTCTGTAAGCTTCATAATTATTATAATGGAAACATAATATTCTTTTTTATTGCAATGAATGTTTTGTTAAGCTGTTTACAGAATGTTGGATATTCGGGTTTTTCCCAGATTGGAGCTACTCTCTCACAGTAAACACTGATGGGTTTTCCATCTTATTCTGGCTAATGTTGCAAGAAGGCAAAATCTCAAGAAGTCAGAAGATTCTCAACACCACCCTGCTCTATACCAGCCTAGCCCAGGGTTTTGTGTGGTCTTTAAGTTTTGAAAACATGTCAAATATGACTAGCAGTTTTTGGAGATTTTTGTCTTTTATAAAATTGATCACTCTTTTAAGCGTGGGACTGGTCCTTCTCCGTGGTCTGTGAAGGTCAGTTGGCTCCTAACAATAGGAGTCAGGTGTGAGAAGCTGCTAGAAGTGGAATGTCCCATCTCCAGCTTTTTTTTTTTTGCAAGAGAATCATCAATGGAATCACATCCATGAATCCTGGTAGAAAAAATGGTGGGGTCTTATGGATCAAAAAGCACAGGGTACCTGGTACAGTGATGCACGCCTGTAATCCCAGCGGCTCAGGAGGCTGAGGCAGGAGGATCACGAGTTCAAAGCCAGCCTCAGCAATTTAGTGAGGCCCTAAATCACTCTGTGAGACCCTGTCTCTAAATAAAATACAAAAAAGGGCTGGAGATGTAGCTCAGTGGTTAAGCACCCCTGGGTTCAATCCCCGGTACCAAAAACAAATCATAGGAGTACTATGTAAATGTCAGAATCCACCACATGTGTTGGGCATTTCAACATTTGACTATTTGATGGGCAGCCAGACTCATCCTCAGCTATACAAAGATCATTGAGTCTGGAGAGGTGGAGAATTCCCCACTCCAGAAGACTGATGTGTCTTTAATCACCTCTTGTATGTCTTCCAGAGCCCAAGTGTGTTCACTTATAAGGAGACAAGCTTCACCATTTCCTGTGAAGCTCTGCTTTTGTGTTTTCATTTATAAATGACTTAAGTTTACCCACATCCACACTGAAGAGCAAGTAAATTGGATGACATGTTATGAAAGTTTATTTCACACATAATTGTACGTGCTTAACCTATTCTCAACATAAAGAAGGAACTTCAAAATATGCATAGAATTTCATGCATGCCATTCTGTTGATCTGTAGTTACAGAAACAACCATACTGTTTGTCTTGTCTGCAATGAGAAGTCCCCCTGCCTGAGCCCCTTATTTGAATATGGATTTTAAGGGCCACAGCAGCACTAAAAGGAGGCTGCTTTCTGAGGCCTTAAAATTGCTATTCCCGATTTCTGTGGACTGGAAAAGATTAATGATGTACCATTTGGTAGATGGTATGGTTCACTGAGAAAGACTGTAAGCCTTGCAAAGTTATTTTCACTGGCTAATGACATGGTAAATGGAGGGAATTTTGTTGACTGTTTTGAGTTTGGATGACCTGTAAGTGTCACTTGTCATATTTGATTGATGTGGTTCACAAATGCTCAGGAAGTGAATTTCAGGCCGATTTTGGTTCTGTATCCAGTTCTAAGAGACCACAAACCAGGTGAGCAATGAGAATGAGGCTCTTTCATCAGTCTTGACTTTCTAATGAGTCTGAATTTAATATTAGGGGAATGGCTTAGGCCAGTGCTTCTCAGTTTTTGGTCTAAGGACCTTTTTGCATTCTTAAACCCTATGGGCTCAGGATTAAATGTTTCCACCCACTCAGAGATCTGCACTCTGTGGAGATAACTTCTTCTGCCCGTGAAGCAATTCTAAGGCAGGTAGGAGGAGGCACCTAGCAGTGACTGACACTCTGCTGTGTGCCAGCCACCTACTTGTTCTTGGTAATGCCAACAACTCTCTGTGTTTGAGAGGACAGAGCACAGAGAGGTCAAATCACTGGCCTGAAGATCCTTCAGCTGGCTTCTGGTGGAACCTGGACCTGTCCAACCCCACACACTCTTGTCTGTCTTCCTTCAGCTGCTCTGCACTGTGAGTGGAAGACCAGATGTCTTCTTTTGGAAGCCACACTTGGTGTGATGGCTCACAGTTGCAGCTCAATAATATTTGACTGATATTGAATATGAGTTGGCCACAATTTGGCCAAGGGAAAAACCTGATGGGCTAGTTTAGGTCTGGCATACCAAGGCAGAGAATGACACTATGGCCAGGTGCAGTGGTGCATGCCTGTAATCCCAGATGCTCACGAGGCTGAGGCAGGTTGGCATTACCAAGAACAAGTAGGTGGCTGGCACACAGCGGAGCATCAGTCACTGCTAGGTGCCTCCTACCTGCCTTAGAATTGCTTCATGGGCAGAGGATGTATCTCCACAGAGTGCAGATCTCTGAGTGGGTGGAAACCTTTAATCCTGAGCCCATAGTGTTTAAGAATGCAAAAGGGTCCTTAGACCAGACTAAGGTCCTTAGACCAGGCTGAGGATCCTGAGTTCAAAGCCAGCCTCAGCAACAGCTAGGTGCTAAGCCACTCAGTGGGACCCTGTCTCTAATGAAATACAAAATCGGGCTGGGGATGTCAGTGGTTGAGTGCCCCTGAGTTTAATCCCTGGTACCCCCATCCCCAAAAAAGTGACACTATGCCTGGCACAGGGATGCTATATCACACAACTCCAGGGGATACCATTCTTCTCCTAGTTTGTTATTATGGAAATCATGCTCAGCGAGAGACCAAGCATCCCTCTGAGGGTTGGAGAACTTGGGTTTGTTTACCCCTGCAGACCCAGATGAGCTAGTGCTCTGAAGTTCTGGGGCCTGAGCTAGGGTCACAGGGGGCTCTTTATAGGAAATTTGACATAAATTCTTTAACCATTACAACATTGGTGGGTTAGAATTCTTGACCTTCATGACCAAGGACCATGTATAGAAATTTCATGATAAGTAGTTCAAAGGTGCAGAACAAAGACAGTAAAACACTTGCAAGTGTTATCATGAAGTGTCCTTTCCCGCAGGCAGCAGTAACTCAAGATGACTTGAGTTTATGTCCCTAAGAGTTGTATCTGTAAGAACTAAGCCTGAGATTATAGTTTAGACAGCAGTTAATTGGCATAGTGACCAAAATTTATACCAGCAATTAAATGATGTAGCTACATTCCTAAAAGGTTTACAAAGTAAAAAGAAACTTCAGAGGCATCTGTTACATCCCTGGTCTTGAAGCCTGTCACAGAGATGTTTACACATGGAGGGAGTTGTCAGGCTTCTAGAGATATTTACAACCCAACAGATAGGGACCCTTGATTAATTGGGTTCCCTCAAGAGAGGCTGACAGGGGAGGGGGAGAGATTAACCCTTTCCTTAGGCACCGATTCTTTACCATAATGTTCTTAGAACTTCATTTTATAATCTAATCTGGTATCTCTGCCACAATGTGAGTGGCGTTCCCTGGAGTTGGGCAGCGCACAATTTATACACACCTGCTTGGCCATCCTGGCTCAGCATGTAAGTAGTACCTGTTGAGGTTATCATCATAGAATCTAAGCTTTTTGAGGTCAGGGGAAATAGCCTACCCTTCTCTGGGTTCCTGTAGTGCCCAGCACAGGACCTGGGGGCATAGTGGCTCTGGAGGTGCTTGTTTCTTGTTGCGTGTGAACGCTTGGTGTCTCACGCTAGGCTGTGAGTTCCTCAGGTCAGGGAGAAGTCTCACCCCTGTCATGTGCACACCAGTGCTCTGTAACAATGCCGTCTGCTTCCTTCAGGTCTTGCGCTTCAGTCGTGGGCGAAGCCTGAGGAAAAGGAGAGAGAGGCTCAAGGAAGAAAGGAGGGCCCAGTCCGTGCCAAGAGATGAGGTGGCCCAAAGCAAGGTTGGGGGTCCCCCTGAGCGGCCCCTTCTGCCAGGTTCACCTCGCGGCTGTCGTGCCTTGGCCTCTCCCCCCCCCCCCCCCCCCCCCCCCCCCCCCCCCTTACTCCTCAAACTATTGCTCATCCTTCTCCTTTGGGCTCCATGACCTCCACTCCTCCAAGACATTGATCCTGTGGCCGTGTCTGTGTGAAGCCTGTCGCCCATCCAGCGCCCTGCGTGGGCATGTTCACCAGCCCCTGTGTCTGTCACCTTTGTCCCTGCTGTGTGCACAGCATAGCCTCTGACCGTGCCCTTTGCTGGGTGGAGCTGTGGTTCTCCAAGTGTGGTGTCCATGCATCGCTTGGAACTTTGTTAGAAATACATGTTCTCAGGCCTCACCTCACACCCAGTGGGTCAGAAACTCTGGGGTGAGGACCAGCCATGTATGTTTGACCCAGTCGTTGGGTGACTCTCATGAGAACCATTGGCATGGGTAGCTTCATCAGTTTCCACTTAGAGAATAAACCGAGACTTTGATGGCCCATATGGCTTCTCTGGGCAAATCAGAAAAAGATGTCCCCTGGGCATGTGATTAATAGAGCCTGAGTTGATTAATAGAGCCTGCTGCCTCACGGCCCTAGCTAGGTGCCCTTGTGCAGTGAACAGCTTGTGTAGTTGTACATGGTACTCCTTTTAAGTTTTTAAGGAGTATGAAATATATAGAAATGAATTTGGGGACATAAAATATTATCCAGTACTTGCCCTTCTTTTTCAAAATCCTTTTGTCAATTCCCAGGGTTAAGGCACTATAACTTGAAGTTCCCATATGTGAATTATACATATTAAGTTGTAAAAGTTCTGACAAAGACCAAACATATGAGATTTTTATACACACACATACACACATACACACACATATATACACATATATATACACACACACACACACACTCATTTCTGAGTGTTTTCACTCTCTGCCATAAATTGTAGGGTCTAAATTCAGAAATGATTGGAGTTCTACTTTGGTGAAATGAAAAAAGACCCCAAATCTCTAACATTCTTTTTGGGTATGGTAGATTCCTGGGATTCTAGAACATAGTATTTAGACCCACAAATATATTTCATTTGGGACTTAATAAAATAAACACAAAATATTTAACCAATCAGGCTGAATGCTGCTGAGCAGAGTTCCCTGTTCGTGTAAGTGGCAGGTTCCCCTGGGTCTCCTACTGGATGGAGTCTTGGAAGGAGTTTTACTCTGTCAGTGAAAACGACTGAAGGAGCAGGTAAAGCAGGGTTCTGGGCTTTTTTTCCTCCGTAGGGAAGCGTCTCGGCAGGGGACAGCCCCAGCAGTGAACAGGCTATGCTCAGAAAAGAGGAAGCCAGAGATGATTTCCTGTCAGCCTCCCCGGAGCCCAGAGCCAAGGATGACAGGAGGAAAAAGCCAAGGCCCAAGGTCAGCAGGCACCAGAAAACAGCCAAGAGGGTGGCTGGGAGGATTGGGGGCATTCCTGGGGTTCATCAAGCCAACAGCTAAGAAGAAACCTCACCTGGCCTGCTGGTTTGAGCCAGAGCATAGACATCAAGTCTGGCTCGTTTCAGACTCCAAGTGAGCATGATGGTTTTGTTTTGTTTTGTTTGGATGTGTAACATCTTTGCTGAAAAACTGGGGAGATGGGAGCCATTGTCTGGGTATTACTCTTGCAGATGTCCCAGGGCTCAGGGGTGTTGTTTCTTCCTTCCCCACAGGCGTCAGCCTTGTCTGACCCCACCCCACCAGCAGACCAACAGCCTGGACACCAGAAGAGCTCACACACACATCACCACCCCAAGAAGAGGGGCCGGCACCGGTGCGCGTCCCCACCACCACCCCATGAGTTCAGGGCATACCAGCTCTACACGTTGTACCGGGGCAAGGATGGCAAAGTGATGCAGGTACCTGCACAACCTGCTGGGACTGGGACCAGGACCAGTGGCCTCCAGCTAGATTTTCTACTTTATTCCTGGGGTCTGATGGCCCCTTGAGACATTGGCTTGGTAAGGACGGGCTTAGGAGGCAAGCCAGATGGCATCAATGACTAAACAGTGCTGACACACTCCTGCCTTTTAGCTTCCATCCAGCAGGGTGCCTTTACAGGGCCTTCTGCTCCGCCTTAGATGACTAGGTATCCTGAGGCCCCAGAGTGAATAAAAGCAGCTTGAAGACAGGTACCATGTCTTACCTTCAATCTTCTTAGCCTGTAGGACATTCTAGAGTTAGGACAGGGATGACTTTGTCTCCTCTGTCATCTGTATCCCTGTGGCCTACTGCTTGGCCCTTCTGGGTCAAAGGACTCAGAGACTGATTCTTTTTCCTCTTCCCTCTTAGGCACCAATAAACGGTTGTCGATGTGAACCTCTAATCAACAAGCTGGAGAATCAGCTGGAGGCAACGGTAGAGGAGATTAAGGCAGAGCTGGGGTCGGTGCAGGATAAAATGAACATCAAGCTGGGGCATATGGAGAGTAAGACCCAGCACCAAGTAAGCGTGAAGGCCAGCCTCCTGATTTCCAGGTGTTCTGGCAGAAAATAAAACCAGAAACTTTACAACTGGGGATATAGCTGAGTGGCAGAGCCCTTGCCTAGCAAGCATGAGGCCCTGGATTCCATCCCCTGTATTCTCCCCATCCCATAAAAGAAAAAAGAGAATGAGAGAAAAGGGGGTTTTAGCATTCTTCTGCCCTGAGGGTATCAGATGGGCTGTCAGGGAGGGGCACTCTACCAATGAGCTACAAAAATCCCCAGCCCTTTTTATTTTTTAATTTGAGACAGTCTTGCTAAATTGCAGAGGCTGGCCTTGAGCTGGGGATCCTCCTGCCTCAGCCTCATAGGGAGCTGGGAATACAGGCTTTAGGTGTATTTTTTAGGTTTTTTTTTTTTTTTTTTTTTATGGCTGTTTTTTTTTTTGTTGTTGTTGTTGTTGTTTTTTGTATTGGGGATTGAGCTCAGGGGCACTCGACCACTGGGCCACATCCCCAGCCTTTTTTTGTATTTTTATTAGAGACAGGGTCTCACTGAGTTGCTAAGGGCCTCGCCATTGCTGAGGCTGGCTTTGAACTCGCCATCCTCCTGCCTCAGCCTCCCAAGTGCTGGGATTACAGGCGTGCGCCACCGCGCCCGGCTATAGCTGTTTTTTAAAAAAATATTTATTTACTTACTTTAGTTGTACACAATGCAATGCATTTATGTTTACGTGGTGCTGAGGATTGAACCCGGGCCGCACACGTGCGAGGCAAGCGCTCTGCTGCTGAGCCACAACCCCAGCTCCTGTTTTTTTTTTGTTTTTTTTTTTTTTTTTTTTGGTACCGGGGATTGAACTCAGGGGCACTCGACCACTGGGCCACATCCCCAGCCCTTTTTTGTATTTTATTTAGAGACAGGGTCTCGCTGAGTTGCTAAGTGCCTTGCCATTGCTGAGACTGGCTTTGAACTCGCGATCCTCCTGTCTCAGCCTCCCAAAGTGCTGGGATTACAGGCGTGCGCCCGGCTGGTTTTTGTTTTTAATCCCACTCTGGAATCCAGTAGAGACTCACTTTTGCGCATTTGACTGTTAAGTCTCTGTGGTTGATTAGTCTAGAATAGCCCCAATTCTCTGAGCTTTTTCTCCCTATGATATTAACACTTTTAAGTATCCAGGCCAGTTGTTTTATAGGATGTTCTACATTCTGAATTTGTCCAGTAGTTTCTTTGTGGTGGTATTTAAATTGCTCCTTTATCCCTGTATTTCTGTAAACTGAAAGTTAGTTATAGAATGTGGTCTTCAAAAGTGTGGTCCCAACACCTGCGTCCTCTGAGGACTTTGAGGTGGATGGTGAGCACACTCTTAGGTCTCATTCCAGATCTACTGAACTGGATTGAACTGTGAATAAAACTGTGGAGTGGGACCCATCAACCTGGGTTTCAACAAGACCTCCAGGTGATGCTGGCATGTGCTAAAATTTGAGAACTGCTGGCCTAGATGGCTACTTTGGTTCAGTTATTCTTGTAAGAATACTTTATAGTTAATTGTGTAAACTTCAAATTGCCTCATGTCTACAGGCATATAATGTCAGGATGTCTGATTGTCAATAATACTAAGTTTGATCACTTGGCTAAACAGTTAACTCCCATATTCTTCAACTATAAAGGTGTATGTGTCCTTTGCAATTAAAGAAATGTGTGATGGATAAGAGTTTTCAGTAAAAAAAAAATTATATATATATATATATATATATATACATATATATATGTGTGGTATATATATATAAAAGAACATAGAAAATAAGATATACATTGGAAAAACCATTCCACATTACAGAAATATGTATCTTAGTGACATTCCCCAGAGATATCTTCCATCTCCCATAGGTTTTTCTTGTATAGATTGTAACTTTTATAATGATCACCTTTTTTTTTTTTTTTTTTTTTTTTTTTTTGTGGTACCAGGGATTGAACTCAGGGGCACTTGACCACTGGGCCACATCCCCAGCCCTTTTTTGTATTTTATTTAGAGACAGGGTCTCACTGAGTTGCTAAGTGCCTCACCATTGCTGAGGCTGGCTTTGAACTCGCGATCCTCCTGCCTCAGCCTCCCAAAGTGCTGGGATTACAGGCGTGCGCCACCGCGCCCGGCTTTATAATGATCACCTTTTTAAAAAAGATTTTTAGTTGTAAATGGATCTTTTATTTAATTAATTTATTTATTTGAGGATTGTACCAGGGCCTCACACATGCCAGGCAAGTGCTCTTCCACTGAGCCACAACTCAAGCCCCAATGATCACTTTAAAAAAAAATTTTTTTTTTAGATGTTGATGGACCTTTATTTTACTCATTTATTTATATGTGGTGCTGAGAATCAAACCCAGTGTCTCGCACATGCTAGGCAAGTGCTCTACCACTGAGCCCCAGCCCCAGCCTCTATAATGATCACTTTTAAGCAAAATTGAAACCATGCTTTTTTTTCTCTTGGCAACTTTATTTTAAATCTAGTAATATGCCCCAGACATGTGGAGCTATGGTGTGCTTTTTAATGGCTGTGTATTATTCCTACATGCAAAGGAATAGTTTTTATTTATTTATTTGCAATGTCCAGGGGCACTGAGCTATATCCCCAACTCTTCTAATTTTTTGAGACAGGGTCTCACTAAGTTGCTGGAGCTTGGCAATCCTCCTGCCTCAGCCTCCCGAGTTGTTGGGATCACAGACATGCACCACTGTGCCAGGGAGGGATAGTATTTTGCTTACTGCTTTTTTCACTAATTTTATGTCTTGAACATTTTCTCAAATATTCCAGCATATTAATAGAATGCAATATATCTATTTCTTTATTTACTAGACTTTTCATATAGTAATGCTATGGTGGACATTCATATGCATAATTTTTTGACTGCTTCTCAGATTATTTGCTCAATGTTTATGGCTCTTGATAAATGTTGGCAAATTATTTAATAGAAAGTTTGTACTAGTTTGTATCCTGCCAACAGTGTCAGATTTTGTTTAAACCTTAGCCATCATTTAGTATTACCATTAAAAAAATTTTTTTTTGTTCAGGTCTCATTTCCTGTTTACCTGTGAGATTTAATATTTTTATACATATTTTTAGTTGTAGATGGACACAATACCTTTATTTATTTTTTTTTATTTATTATTCATATGCATAATTTTTTGACTGCTTCTCAGATTATTTGCTCAATGTTTATGGCTCTTGATAAATGTTGGCAAATTATTTAATAGAAAGTTTGTACTAGTTTGTATCCTGCCAACAGTGTCAGATTTTGTTTAAACCTTAGCCATCATTTAGTATTACCATTAAAAAAATTTTTTTTTGTTCAGGTCTCATTTCCTGTTTACCTGTGAGATTTAATATTTTTATACATATTTTTAGTTGTAGATGGACACAATACCTTTATTTATTTTTTTATTTATTTATTTTTTAATGTGGTGCCGAGGATCACACCCAGTACCTCATGCATGCTAGGTAAGCACTCTACCACTAAGCCCCAACCCCAGCCCAGATATTGAATATTTTAAAGATATACTTGATATGTGTATTTTGTAGAAAAGCCATTGAAAACATCTTTTCCTGGGGCCATGATACATGAGCTAAGACTGTTTTGGCTAGCCTCACCCATAGAGGATTGTATTAGACAAATGCTAGATATTCCAGAGAGCTCTCTGAAGTTCAAGGGAGATGACAGCTTGGGGTGCAGTGTCAGTACACATTCCACATGGCAGGGACAGAGCCCTGTGTGAGTCAGGATCTTTCCTATGCCAGGTCACTGTGACCTGTGACAAGTCCTGAGTACACATGGCTGCTCTTGGGGAGACGAAGAAGGTGGGGGATTAGGCTGGTCCCAGGAACAGGATGACAGTAGTTCACAGACACCACGGGGGCTGAAGAGATGAAATGGAAGGTGCTCACCACAGCTCTAGAGCTAATGTTTCTTTTTTTTTAAATTTTTTATTCAAAGTTGTATTTATAATAGTAGTATGCATTACAGTTCATAGCACACATATAAAGCATCATTTTACATAGCACTGTTTGTATACAAAGTATATTCGTACCTTTCAAGTCTTCAGTCATGCATTTAGGATAAAGATACCCATCTTATTCAACCACCTTATAATCCCAGCACTTGGGAGGCTGAGGCAGGAGGATCGGAGTTCAAAGCCAGTCTCAACAATGGCGAGGCACTTAGCAACTCAGTGAAACCCTGTCTCTAATAAAATACAAAAAAAAGGCTGGGGATGTGGCCCAGTGGTTGAGTACCCCTGAGTTCAATCCCTGGTACCAAAAAATAAAAAAATTAAAAAAAAAATTGAACACCTGCATATGGAATGCCATGTATATTGCTGATAGGAGAGGACTGGCCCTTGTGGGCTGGTTCCTGCTAACAGTAGTTCCATTCTCTTCTTTGGATCATGAGAAAGTGATGACAGTTTGGCCCTGCTGCTATTGGGCTCCCATGGGGAAACGTCAGGATGGAAGGGAGTCCAGAAGGTGGTAATCTAAAAGTGGTTCTCTAAGGTCTCATTAGCAACCTTAAACACTTTCCACACCCTTTTTACACATGCTCTATTTTTATGAATCACCAAAAAATATCTGCTCACTGGAAAAGCTGGGTGAAAACCCAAAATATTCAGCTTGTTTTGTTACTTCTCAAGCAGCTGTTAATATTTTCTTTAGCCGGGCGCAGTGGCGCACGCCTGTAATCCCAACACTTGGGAGGCTAAGGCAGGAGGATTGTGAGTTCAAAGCCAGCCTCAGCAATGGTGAGGCACTTAGCAACTCAGTGAGACCCTGTCTCTAATAAAATACAAAAAAGGGCTGGGGATGTGGCCCAGTGGTCGAGTGCCCTTGAGTTTAATCCCCGATACCAAAAAAAAAAATTTTTTTTTTCTTTATTTTGAGGGTAGGGTAAGGAAATGGCTCTATACTTTTAGAGATAGTTTTTCCTAATAACAGTCTTGGAAATAATGTTCAAAATTCAGAAAAATTCCTGTTTGCCTGTAAGGTCTGCATTTGCTCAAGTTGTCTATTTACAGTGCATTCAGTCTCTTAAACCCAGGACTTTAATAAATAAGAAAAAGAAACAACATTGGCCTTATAGAAATATGCTCAGGAATTTTGAACAGCTAGAGTTCCATGAACACTGTATGTAAATCTAGTGGGAGGAGGGGATGAGTTTTGCTTGCTCTCTGGACCCTGCTGGGCACGTCTGACCCTGTTCTCATGAGCGTAGAGCCAGGGCCTAGCCTTTGATCATCTCAGCATGCACTCTTACCTCTTCCCCCGAATCCTAGATGCGAGTTTTGGACAAGCTGATGGTTGAGCGACTCTCTGCAGAGAGAACAGAGTGTGTGAATCGTTTGCAACAGCACTCAGATGCGGAGAAGCATGAGGGAGAGAAACGACAGGTAAAAACCAGTATCTGCCAGTCCTTTGCTTATGATTCACATGTTCCCTGAGTTAGAAGATTCAGGCCTATCATTAAAACTCAGACTGGGACTCCTGAAAATCATTTGTATTACATATTATTTTTGCAACCCAGAAATGAAGTTAATAGCAAAGAACTTGTAGTTAGTTTGTGTCTGTTGAAGAATAGGCTGGCAATTGGCAGGGACTGAGCATGATGGGGAAAGGTCATCTCTGCCAGTAATCAGTCCTATGTATTTGGAGTTCATTGGGCCATTATACTGTTGCCAAACAAGACATGGTTCCTGCCCTAAGGGAATTAAATGTCTACCCAGGACTATGGATATGGAGTGGATACTCATGTGTGAGTGCTCACTCATGTGTGAGTGCTCATGCTTCTCAGCAGCTGGGAATGCTTAGTTTGGAAGATTTGTGTGGCTTTGTTTAAGGTGACTGCAAATCACTTACTTAAGATATAGATAGCTCTCAGTTTGGGTGCTAGGTGTAGCCTGAGGGTGGACTAGTAATCTACAACTTTTACGTTTGCCGGAATGGTTAACTTCAACTATCATATAAGTTCATTCTTAATGATTTATTTCATAAACCATGTATCAAATTCACCTTGTTCTTTTCTATACTATTATTTATTTTTAGATGTCCTTGGTGGATGAATTAAAAACCTGGTGCATGTTAAAGATTCAGAATCTGGAGCTGAAGCTTTCTGGAGATTCTAGGGCCTCCAGGGCTAAATCTGCACCATCTACTTGTGAATCCTCTACAGGTAACCCATGTACACAGAGAGCCCTTCTGTCCAAAGTAATACAAGCCCCAGACCTTGTTTTCTCCTGCCTCAAAGGCAGTAGTCCTTCTGATAGGGCTGTGGAAAATACCAGGTTGCATGATTGGTCTTTGAGGGGCAAAGACCATGTTTTGCTCACAACTACACACTCAGTTTTGATAGAGTAATAAAGTGCTCTTATTTTGGTACTCAAACATTATTTGAATGGAAGAGTTATTGATCAAGAATAACAGTGCATCAGGTACAGTGTAAATGGGGTCAAAGTGGACCCCAAAGAGAGGGGTGATGGATGACCACCTGTCCCCATAGGGCTCTCTTCCTTTCCTTTGTGCCTTTCCCCCCTTTCTTCTTGACTGGTTTTTTGCCTCTATCCAACTATACAAACCCTCATTAAACAGTAGTTCATGTATTGAACTTGCCTCAGATAATAGATAATTAGTGCTCCAAGCAAAGCACCTTTACATTAAATAGTGTTACACTCAGTAAAAATTTTGAGGTCACTCAGTGTCTGGTAATTAGGCCTACTAGGGGCCTCTGGGATGCCAAATGTTTCGTGTTTCCACAGTCATGTCTGGAACAGTGGTTTTGTCTTTGTGTGGACACACTGGGAAATATCCTGGGCATTTTTTTTTTTATTATTATTATTCTAGGAGTAGTCATGGAGCTTATTATGAAGCTTTTGGGAACAGGACCAATTTTGGAATTGGAACTTGGGTCAAGGAACTGGTACTCTGATTTTATGGCCCAGAAATTAGAGAAGGGGAATATTCATTCTCATAGAAAATGCCTTTTGTGTTCTGAGATGCTTAGTGAACTGTCCTCATTAGGCATCAGGAAATGAGACCCAGAGCATTCTTGGGTAGATTGAGAAGATGCTAAAGGCAAGGCCAGCAAATTTTAAAACTAGATGCCACCAGTGTGGCTATCACAGAATCAATGAAAGTCCTGATAAGCCAAAATGATAATCGGGAGACAGGTTAAGGGAAGGACAAAAACATGAAAACAAAACCACAGAGAAGTCACATGTGATGGGTGCTGACAGAAAAGACTTGTGGTTTACAGGATTCCCAGGACTCTCAAACAGATGGTACCATGCTGCCACGCGTCTGTTGAATGTGGGTTTGCTCTGATGTTTCTTTCCTTCTGAAACCAGGTGCGGATCAATCAGTGGTGACTGCAGGTCCAGCAGCAGCTTCTGATAGCTCCTCTCAGGTGGTCAGGCCCAAGGAAAAGGCCCTCAGTTCCACTGCTGCTCACAGACTCCAGCAGGAGCTGTCTTCCTCTGAGTGTGCAGGTTCCCGGCTGAGGAATGCCAAGGTCCAGACAGCCCTGCTACCCCTGAATGAAGCAGCCAGATGTGACCAGCAGGCTGGGCCTTGCGTTAATAGAGGCACACAAACCAAGAAGTCTGGGAAAAGTGGGCAGATGAGGCATCGAGCCCAGCAACCACCCAGCACCCACTGTGGGCAGCTGCCACCAGCAGCAGGCAGTGAGCTGAGTGCCCCTCACATTCGAGATACCTCCCAAGCCCTGGAGCTTACCCAGTATTTTTTTGAGGCTGTTTCTACCCAGATGGAAAAATGGTACGAGAGGAAGATTGAAGAAGCACGAAGCCAAGCCAATCAGAAAGCCCAGCAAGACAAGGCCACACTGAAGGAACACATAAAAAGTTTAGAAGAGGAACTTGCTAAACTAAGGACTAAAGTGCAGAAAGAAAGTTAGGACCTGGAAAGTAGGATTCTTGAGAATTTCCAGTTTTGCAACAACAGAATAGCTATGCCTAAGGAGTTGATTTTTGTGCACGTAGCAGACTTGCCTTTAAAAAACCCCAGTAATTTCTAAAGTGTGCCAGACATATGCTTCCTGTGCCCTGGAGTTATAAAAAGTCTTCAACAATTAACCTGAAACCAGGGGGAGCTTGCGTAGTGTCATGTTACATTATAAACTCTAAACCTCAGTCCAGGTTCATTTGAAGTTCAAAGCTCAGATTAATTCAGCCACACTAAGAAATGGAATGATGTGTAAGCCTAAACCCTAAAGTTCAAAAGTAGAAAAAAAAATCCCTTATGAACTCAAGTAGTCATTCATAGAAATGTCAACCACCTGCTGTGCCTCGAAAGGAGTGTCTTTATGTAAGAGTTGTAACTCTGTGATGTGCTAAACCTTCTTTCTCAAATTTGTAATTCCCAAAATGTTGATGTTTTAACTAGGTGAAAATTTACCAGATTTTGAGGGAAAAGTGATTTTCATGATGTCACAAGATCTGATATATCTTAAAATTTCCTGAAATGAGTTTATTTAAATAATAGTAATTGGCTAGTAGCATTGGGAATGTTTAATAATGAACTTACTTGAATGAGGAAAGTTCATACCATTTGATCTTTTTTTGTATTTTCGGCCAAAACTATTGATTAATTTTAGTGAGCTGATTAATGGAAAAAAAAACCATTCCCATAACAATTACTGGAAACTTCAACCTATTCATGATCAAACCCAGTTACCTTAGAGTACCTTTCTGAATTTGAGATTACTAATGTACATTTTATAGGAATAAGAAAATTTTTTGAAAGTATTTCATTTTAATTGAGTTCTTTCATTGAAGAACCTCAGATGCTTTCTACTGTTTTCAGTGATAATGTCAAGGCAAATAATTCAGTAACTTGATTTAGACACCACTACTCCCTAGCTTCATGGAACAATGAAGACTTTACTTTTGCTACATAATGAAATATAAGACAGAAATAAAGTTGTAAAAGTAGCTTGGTTATGTTGAAACTTTTGGATTCAATTCTTTTCCAAGCTCTGTCCCTGGGAATGTAGGATTATATCCATTCTCCTCAAAAATCTGCATAGGCATAGAAACTTCATTTTTATAACCATAGGAACCTGGTAACTGTTGGCCATAATTGTGAATAAAATGCTGCTCATTGAGCCAAACAGAAGATAGTGATTTGTTGGCATGGAACACCCTGAAAAAACAAAAACAAAAAAGCAACACTTTTTTTTTTTCCCTTTAGAGTGACATTCCATGGATATAGAAATTCCTTAAAAAAATAATAATTCAGTAGATATGTGCCACTGTTACAGAATCTGAATACAGAATGAACTGGATATTATTCCTAGTCGATTTCCTGTGTGTGTGAGCTTGTCTTCCTCAGCTATTAGGTAGGTGCAGTTCTGCCCTGCAGCCCCCAGACTCCTATTGGACTGCTCCTAGGAAGGCTTTCCCCTCAATTCCCTATTTGTTTCTAATGCAGGATCAGACTTGTACAGCTAGATGGTACCTTCAGTTTTCTAAATCTATTTGCAACAAGTTATCACTACTCATTCCTCAATATACACCCATATATTGGGAACTGCCTAACACTTAAAAGCAGAGATGAAATCCTGAACAGCTCAGGAAATCGTGCTCCAAACAGAAGGTATTTTCTCTCATAAAAATATTTCCTTTTACATCAAAGCATCCTTGTTGAGAAAAGCTGAAAACAAATTTTAATTGATCTATCAAGTCTAGACCATAGACCTTGATGGGAGGCTGGGTGCCGTGGCGCACACCTGTAATCCCAGCACTTTGGGAGGCTGAGGCAGGAGGATTGCGAGTTCAAAGCCAGCCTCAGCAATGGCGAGGCCCTTAGCAACTCAGTGAGACCCTGTCTCTAATAAAAATACCAAAAAGGGCTGGGAATGTGACCCAGTGGACGAGTGCCCCTGAGTCCAATCCCCGGTACCACAAAAAAAAAAAAAAAAAACAAACCTTGATGCGGGGAGGGAGTATTTCCATTATATTCCTCCTACCCATCTGAAGGGGGCAACTTATCGCTGTGAACTAGGCATTTCTGTTTTTAGTCACAGACTGGGGAAGAATGAGAAGGGTCAAGTGGATCTAGTCTGGCTGGACCTAGCTGGCAGACAACATGAATGTTGTTACTCTGTTCTGGAAGAGAATCAAGGGAGGCAATGAAACAGAATAGGCCGGTCAGCCTCTTAACCCACAGGGATGACAACATCTCAAGACCAGTGCAATGGCATTTTCCTTTCATTGTGTTAGGCCCATTTTTATTCCTTAGCCTTGACAAAAAATTAAATGCAGATCTGGTGTGTACTTAAAAAGAAAAAAATTGCTCTATGCTATCTGCTAAAATGAACAAATGCCTCAACTGTATTTTGTTCCAAAGAAGGAACTGTTAACAGTTCATAGCCCGTCATGTAGGTCATGTTTCAAAGTAAGGTTAAAACTTTCAGTCGCTATGGGGAAAAATGATGTAAAACAGAAAAGTTATATAATAGTAGTTTTAAAAAATTGTTAGTGCATTACTGCATTGAGTATACTAAATATCTGTAATAGGTTAAACATATTAGTATATTAGTTCTAATCTCACTTTTAATTTTGGGAGCCCAAAATAAAGGAAGTGGTGTTTCATGTCAATATCCTTTCTTGGATCATATGTTGATATACTTGAGAGGCATGTTGTCTTCTATTTAATATTTTTATCACCTTGAATTTGTGTCTCCTCCAAGCATTAAACATTGTTCTCAATACTATGGATCTTAAACTCCTTATTTAAAAAATGAAAGTGTGACTACCTTGTTTACCCTTTATTATCATTTGTGATTAATTTTCTGGTTCCTGAAAGAGTGCCTTTACCCAGTCACACTTTACCTTGTGTCTATAAAAGGATAAATTAGAGCAATTACATCTGCTTTAAAGTCAAGATCAGCTGCACTGTGCCAAAACGAAACTACTGGAACATGGTAAGATTTCTCTGTGTAATCTTAAGTGTTTAAAACAGCAATTGACCATTTAGAAAATAGTGAACAAAGGGGAAGAATAAAACATTATTTGTAGAGTTACATAATATGCAAGCCAAGATGTTACACCTTTTGATAAACTGTTCCTAAAAGTTAAATACATTTCTTCATGTGAAATATGGATTGTAATAGCCAATCCTAGAACTTAAAAGACAAACCAGTTTTAAAAAGTGACCTTTAGGAGTAACTTTTATTATAAAACTTGTGATTTTTAAGGGGAAACGCTCTTTCAAGTGTATATTAACTTAAATATGTTAGACAAAAGACAGTAATACACATGAGTGATTTACTCAGTAAGCAAAATAGCAAATTTAATCCTAATTTCCTAAAAGCCTGATTCAAGCAAGGAAATCACCTGTGATGATTTTAGTTTTGCAATGACAATGTGTTTTTGATCCTCTTTGGGACTTTCTATATAATCCCAATTTTTTCAAAGGTAGATTTGGGCTGCCTTGCTTTTAAGTTATTTCATAACAGACAGGAGGGATGGGTCTTTGCCTCTCCCAAGAGTGTCTGCTGGCTTGACTGCAATAATCCACAGAGCAGGGAATATGTTCTGCTTTCCTCAGTTACTGGAAAGTCATTTGTGTCTCTATAGGCATACACACAGCAATGCTGTGCCATGAATTTAATTTTTAAGGGCAAACTGTTACAAAATGGCCTTAGCCATTTCTCTCATGCTACAAAGCTTTTGTACTTTAACTTTTTTATTAGGATTGATTTATTATAGGTCAAATGCCTAAACCTCCCTCACCCACCATTGGGGGTTGAATCCAGGGCCTCACACATACTAGGCAAGGATTCTACCACTGAATTACACTCTTGGCCTTATTAAATTTTTAAATTTTGAGAAAAGACCTCACCAACTTGCCCTGGCTGATCTTTTTTCTTTTTGGTACTGGGGCTTGAACTCGAGTACTCAACCACTGAGCCACATCCCCAGCCCTATTTTGTATTTTATTTAGAGACAGGGTCTCACTGAGTTGCTTAGCACCTTGCCATTGCTGAGGCTGGCTCTGAACTCATGATCCTCCTGCCTCAGCCTCCCAAGCCTCTCTGATTACAGGCATGTGCCACTGTACCCGGCCCTGGCTGGTCTTGAACTTGCAATCCCCCTGCCTCAGCTTCTTGAATAACTGAGATTACAGATGTGCACAACCCTTCCCAATTCAAACTTAAAATTCAGGAAGAAAAATTTAATTTTCATACAGAAATACAGTTTATAGAAGACACCCAGAAAGGTTAATCCAGAATACTGATAAAGATCACTTCATGATGGATAAAATGTGTCACCAGCAATTCTATTCTGGCCAAAATCTTTGTGGTTTCATACTTGAGAAGAAACTGCTAAATGAATCTCTTCTTAGGCTAAACAGCAAGAGTTGGCCAACAATTCAGATGGGATAAAGGACTTAAGTGCACAAAGGAAAAGAACTATTCTTTAGAGATAAAGGTAAAAGGATGGACATTCTTAGCCTCTGGAAAATAAGAATTCAATTTCCAGTTGTTTTACCTGCTTTAAAATATAAAAATCAAACCAGAGTGGTAGTACATGCCTGTGATCCCAGTGACTTGGGAGGCTATCGCCAGAGGATCACAAGTTGGAGGCCAGCGTGGGCAACCTGGTAAGACTATCCAAATACAGCGGCCTGGGGATGGAACTCAGTGGCAGAGTACCTGGATTCAATGCCGAGTATTGCCAAAATACAAAAACCAGCATAGGTTTTCTTGGAATCTAATATTTCCAATTTGCAAATTCAAGCCACAAGTGTTCTTTAAAGTATTCTGCATGCACATTTTTAGGCAGAGTATCATCAAAAGTCAGACTTCAACACCTTGTGAATTTTTTTGTTTTAGTTTCCAGAATTTATTAGAGACTGCCTATATCTGGTGTGTCAGCCAACCATGTCACACAAATTATTTCCAAGTGTTCTCTGTACAGAAACTATTCACCAATGCTCGTGTATGCTGGTGGTTTTGCAATAGGTTGGTATACCTAAAAATTGGCTCAGGGAAGATTTTTTAATCAGTAGATTACCCCTGTGGAAGGGTATTCAGAAATATTTTGTGGACTCTGAAACTCCAGGAGGTGGGGGTGGACCCTGGAAAGATATGTACCATTAGTTCATGTCTCTCTTCTGGCATACAGTCCAACACTAACTACATCATTTAGCAAAATTCTGTCTACATCTTTCAGGTGCTGGTCATATTCTTTGATTCACTTATTAGTTTTGTTCTGTTGAACAGAGGATTTCAGTTTGTAGTCTGGCAATTCCAGCATCTTTCACTAGATTAATTGTACGTTATAAATTCAACCTCTTTCAAAAGTGTCCTGAAGTCAACTTTGGGGATATATTTCTCTCTTTCTCAGTGAAAGGGATTAAATTTAGGGCCCTGGGCATGCTAAGCACTCTTATCACTGAGCTACATCCCCAGCCTATAATATATTTGTCTCTGATATATTCTTTAAATTTTTCCTGTTATAGGAGGAGAATCTAATGCATCAAGGATATTCCTTAATGATTTGTGTCCTTCCGTGTAGATGTTAAGGCAATTATGGACATGTCATCCAGAAGTTGCCTTCCTCTTTTTGGTGTTTCAATGTGTTCAACAAATTTTTTTTTTTTTTTTCCAGGAAAGATTCAGATGCCCAGTGGTCTTTTTAGAGAGTTCTTTGGCTATCAAACTATGACATATCTGAAGACCATACCCCAACAATCTTGAAGGTTTATACAAAAGAATTTTTCAAGAAAATTCCAGAGTATCTCCTGGGGTTAGTATGCCTCTAGTCCTACATCTAATGCTAGATTTAATTCACATACTGTATATTTAGAATGGATTTGAGCATATTCACAGTATATTCAGAGTTGTACAATTAGAACCATAATCTAACTTTAGGACATTTTCATCACCCCCAAAAGAAACATCATACCCATTCACCAGCTACTTCTCCATTTTACCCATGGCCCTAGGCAGGACAACGTGGACATTTCATAGAAACAAAACCCTATGATAAAATTTTTTGTGACTGGTTTCTTTGCCTTAACAATGTTATTAAAGTTCAGTCCTTCATTCCTTTTTATTGCCAAATAATTTATTGTATGAAAATACTAAATTTTATTTATACATTTATCAACTGAGAAATAATTTGATTTTTTTTTCTCGTTTTTGGCTCTCATCACTAGTGCCGCTATGTGCACTCGTGTACACATTTCTTATAGGTACATGGTTTCAATTCTCTTGATTATTGACCTAGGAGTACTGCTAAATCATATGGTAACTCCATGTTACCTTTTGAGGAGGTGATGGTCTGTTTTCTAAAGTGGCTGCAGATAGTTTACATTCCCACCTGCAATGTGTGAGTGTTCCAAGTTCTCCACATTTTCGACATTTATTATTTCCCTTTTTAATTATAGCCACAGTAGTGGAAATGAAGTGCTCTCCCATTAGGGTTTTGCTGTGCACTTCCCTTATAATTGTATTGAGCTTATTTTCATGTATTAACCAGCATGTTAGACTGGGGTTTGCTTCTTAAAAAACTGTAGACACATCCAGAAACATTTTCAAAACTCAAGTGTATTTTTCAGTCCTGAAAATCACTTCAATGTGATTTTCTTTGCTCTCTATAACATGACATCTCTCTCTTTTTTTAAAGTCTGTAACAAGTGTAGATTTTAAGTTTTTTAAAAAATATTTATTTATTTGCTTTAGTTGTACACAATGTGTTTATTTTTACATGGTGCTGAGGATCGAACCCGGGCCACGCATGTGCTAGGTTGAGTGCTCCACCACTGAGCCACAACCCCAGCCCCTCTATCTTGATATTGTGCTCAAGTACTATACATACTGTTTGACTTGGCTAATGAGCTGTCCATTGTTAAAACTAAGCTCAACAAATCACATGGAGATTTGAAGATCCTTCAGAATAATGCTATAGTTAAGATTTTGCTAAAGCAAGTGTTTTTTCTAATTCCTTTAGCTGCATAGTGCCTTGAGTAATCATCATCCGGATTGCATCCTGCAGAAAAAAGGGAAATCTGATGATCATTTAACCTGGTACAATCTCACCATCTTGTTAAGTTCAAGAACCTATAAGTGGTGGGCTGGGAATGTAGTTCAGTGGCGGAGTGTGAGCCTAGCACGCACAAGGCTGACTATGAGTTGGCACCACACATACACAGACTCTCCAAGTAACAAAAAAAATTTACTGTCATTACTGGGAATTGGAACTGCTAAATATTAGGAAAATAAAAAGCTATGTGATACAGCATAAAAAATAGATGATACAACTGTATAGATACAGCAAATTTTAAAGTATAATTTGGAAAATTAGTACCACTACAAGCAATGATCAAGATATATCATCTTGGTGACATTTATATTCCAAAATGCCTGCTAAACTTTTAAAAAACTGGTCAATCAATACAGGAGTCTAGGGCTGCCCTCACCATGATCTGTTCTCACCTCTTCGGTGGCACTTTTGTTTCTTTTGAATTCTTCCCTTGCCCAGTCTTTCAGGTACCTGCGATCAGAATCATTTGAAACTTGCTGAATTGCTCGCATAATCCTTCTGTAGAGCATGAGAACTTGTTGCCTTCTCATGAACTGTACGTGGGAGGAGAAATGGCAATTATAATTATGATCGCCAGTTTTACTTTGGCAAACCAACTGTAACCAGAGATGTCTCTTCGGTTCTCAATTAAAAAAATTTTTTTTTCTTAGTTGTAGATGGATACAATACCTTTATTTTATTTTTATGTGGTGCTGAGGCTTGAACCCAGTGCCTCACACGTGCTAGGCAAGCGTTCTACCACTGAGCCACAGCCACAGCCCCTGGTTCTCAGTTTTGAAGAAAGCAAAGAAAAACTTTTTTCCTCTATTTTAATTTTAGTTTTTAAGAAAACGACAATAAGTTCACTTGGGTCATTTGCTTACTCTTTTGTCAAAATTGAGAACCTTTAAAAATCAATATTTTTTTCTACCTTTCTGGGTAGAAAAAAGGCTGCCGGGTACCTACAAGCTGTAACAGTAATAGCTTTTTTCCTAAATGAATGCAGTTGTCCAAATTCTTTGAAAAAAAATTTCTTTTTCCTTAACCATGGCTTGGTACAATCAACAGAGCGAGCTTTTCTGTGGTACCTTGAAAGGGAAGCACCTACGTGTAGCTCCCTCTGGAACCCGGTGGGAAGCCCCGCCCCCAGCCCCTGAGGCCAATCACAGGCGGTGCCGGTGCCTGTGCAGGTCAGAACCCACGGACCCACCCCGGTTGTCCCGAGAGCTACTGGGGAAGGTAGAAGACCGAGCAGCTCAGACCATCACGTGTTGACCTAGGTCAGAGAGAACTTCTGGTACCTGCTTTAGCGTTAACGTTGCAGGAGGCAACCGGGAAGAGGCCATCTCAGAAACAGAAGGCTTTCCAACTCCTGGAGTCTCAGTGCGCAGGACGGAAGTGAGGGAATGGTCAAGGGGCGGAGCGAGCTCCGTTTCCTGGGAGACCGTGTGAATTTGCGTGCTTACCCCAAGAGTCAAGCGTTTGGGAAGGAAGCCCAGGAGTTGGGAGTTTATCAGATCTGTAGCCTGGGGCTAGGTGTTTAACCTGTCTTTAATCCGAGTTTGCTCATCGTTTGAATGGGGTAATAGTGTATTACAAGGTGGTTGTAATAACGAAATAAGAATGGTAAGGCATTTGGCACAGTGTGCGCTTAAGAAGTCATCAACAGGGGCTGGGAATATGGTTCAGTTGGTAGAGTGCATGCACAGGGCCCTGGGTTCGACCCCCAGCACCAAATAAAAGTAAAAATAAAAATAAACTGAAGCTAAGGGTTTTTTTGTTTGTTTGTTTTTAGGGGCGAGAACATATTGTGTTCCTTCTTAACTGCTTTAATGTGTATAGTTGAAAAAAAACCAAAAATTTTAAAATGTTACTTATTTAAAATTTTGCATCCTGCAGTTTTTTTTTTCCTGTAGTGGTCTTCATCATGATTATTTGTAACAGGAGTTTTAAATGTTTGTCCTATTGAGATTTTAAGCCGTTTTTTTCCTCCTGTCATTATTAATGAGGAACTGAATACTGAATTACTCCTAGTTCTTATCCCCACAACACATCCTTAGTTTCCCATCTAGATATGACATTTTTGCCATATTTTCCAAATAGTGAATTAAAGTGCAACCCAAAATGACCATTTAGTTAACCATTTACTGAGGACTTGAGTGTCACCTGTTGGAATCCTTGTGTTCCCTTTTTGTAGCTGTGTCCTGGCTATTTCTCCTGGCCTGTTTCCTCTTCTGTGAAGTATACAGTGAAAGATAAGATCCACCTCAGAGTTGTATCAAATGCAATGTTCTAAGAAGGAACCCCCAGCACATGCAAGAAGTCTAATCCTTAGTTGTCTCGATTTACCAGGCATTGTGAGTGATGCTAACCCCATGACCACATTGTCAGTGGTATATTTTTCAGATTTTGTCCTAACAGACGGGCAATAACAATTTATTACAGATCTGTTTTTTAAAGTACTAGGGCAGCTAAATATTCCTAGCCACTTTTGATTATTTCATACTGATTCTGTGCATGACTTAAGTACATTTATGCTGATTGGGACTTTTATTCTAGTTTTTCATGGTCCATATCCTTTACTTAATTTTTTGGTCATTATACATACAGCTTTATATTTACACTATTTGTTTTATTTCCTTTGAGGCTTGTTTTGTCTCTTCCCATTTGAGACTTTGTAACTATTTTCTTAATTCTTTGAAATTCTTTAAAAAATTTACTCTATAATTTTAGTTTATGGCATGATGTAGATCTAAGTTCTTTTCCAGACACTAAGCTATAATTTTTTTTTTTAGTTGTAGATGGACAGTGTCTTTATTTATTTATTTAGGTAATTGAACTCAGGGGCACTGGACCACTGGGCCACATCCCTAGCCCTTTTCTTGTATTTTATTAGAGACAGGGTCTCACTGAGTTGCTAAGTGCCTCGCCATTGCTGAGGTTGGCTTTGAATTCGCAATCCTCCTGCTTCAGCCTCCCAAGTGCTGGGATTATAGGCATGCACCACCCCGCCTGGCCAGTATATTTTTTTATGTGGTACTGAGGATTGAACCCAGTGCCTCAGGCATGGGAGGCAAACACCATACCAGTAAGCCACAACCCCAGCCCCACTAAGCTATAATTTTAGCAACATTTATTGAATAATTCTCTTCCTGGGACTCTGATGCATTTTTGACCATATGGTACATACTTATCATCTGAGAATCTGTTTTGATTGTTGTCTTGGGTTAGTATGTTTTTAATTTTCTTTGCATATGTTTTGTTATCTGACAGGACACTGTACTTTCTTATAAGAATCTATTATTGGTATTCAGTATGACCTCGACAAATGTTTTCTATCATTTCTTTCCAAATCTTCTTTAGGTTCTTGTTTGAACTTTGAAATATTGTTGCCAGTTAATTAATGTGAGAACAGACATTTTTACACTTTGCTTCCAGAAACATTTTCAACACAGGTAATACTGTCGTAAGTAGGCACACCGTCTCCAGAAACTTGGAGGCTTATTCTTTCTGGGCAAGTTATATGAGCTAGGTGGTTGTTAGAAAGACAAAGTAGGTAAGAAGATTCCAGACAACTCATGGAACACTGGTAGACTGCAAGAACTCTCATTTTCTGTGATTAGGTCAGAGGTAGAGATACTCGGAGGGAAGGAACAGGACAGGGAAGAACCTCATAGGTTGTGGTAAGAAACTCAAAGTGTTCTCTTCACAACAGGAAGATCTGAAGGGACTTTAGGGTACAGATTTAGAAAGATCTCCTTGGATGTTGTCAATGAGTGAAGTGAAGCAAAAAGACAAATGAGTTATCATTGAAGTAGTCCGGTTAGAGATTAAGAGCTCCATTAAAAGTAAATTGGGTGGGGAGAGAAATAGGATAAGTTAATATCCAGAAGTTATACTGGACAGATTATTGATTTCGGATTTGGATGGAGATAGAAAGGGAAGTAAAGCCCAAGTATAGACTGAACTCCATATTTGTAAATAGTGGCAGTTGGAGCAGTTAACACAGAAGGGGAATTTTAGAACAACAGGTTTGTGATAGAATCATAGTGACATTTTGAACATGTTGAACTTTATCACCCAAGTAGAGCTCCAGCAGACATGTGAATAAGTCATGGTGATGGTTCTTTTATTGCCTAGTGACACGATAGCTGTCTTGGTTGGTTGCTTAACATGGAATGTACTTATACAATGAAAACACCTAGTGCTGCATTTCTCAGAATGTATCCCTGTTAAGTGAACCACAACTGTAATTAAGTATGCCAGAGTAGCCTTGTTGGACCTCTGGATAGAAACCTTTGCAGGCCTTTTGCTTAGATAATGGTTGAGCTATAGGAGTGGCAAAGTGTCTTGAGATTTAATTATTAAGAGCATGTAGAGCATTTGTGTTCTGCTAATTCCTCAAATGTCAGAATTTACATTTTTGATCAAGGAGACTGGGTATTTAGGGATGGAAAGTTGGTGCAGTAAGACAGAGTAACAGGGCACAAATGTTAGCCCAGTCAGCAGTAATGTGGCAGCTTCATTTGTCTTTTCCTGAAAGCCATAATAGTAGCCCAGTCCCTCAGTGCCTTGCTCTTGAGTCAATCAGGCATATAAAGCTTCTAATCCTGGGTCATCAACCCTTATACCCCATCAGTGTGAGATACTGCTCTTTTCCCACAAATTGAAAATGGCACTCTTGGGGGGATCTGCTTACCAGAATTCCTTCTTTCCCAAACCCCATGAGCCACCCCAGGGTCAAGAGAATCACTCTGGGCACAGCAGTTGGGAAGCTGTATCTTACACCTGTTGATTAAAGGTAAATATAACAGACAGGGAAAGACAGTAACACTGACAGCTGCTATCAGACCCAACTGTGACGATTAAACTTCCTGTTCCATAGAGGGCTTTGGCCAGTGAAATATGAGTGGAAGAGATGTGTGTGTCATTATGAAGCAGAATCTTTATGAGCCAGTGTGTGGTTCTGCCAACTCACCCACAGACATGGGGGGTAAACTTAACTACAGTAAACCACTAAAGTTGTGGGGTCATGTTAGCATGATATAAACATACTCAGCAGATAAGACCAGTCCCCCAGCACACGTTTTGCAGTCGTCTGTCATATTCCATCAAGAATGATCATAAAGTAGGCCAGGCATGATGGCACACACCTGTAATCCCAGTGACTCACCAGGAGGATGCCAAGTTTAAGGCCAGCTAGCCTGAGTAACTTCATTTTTAAGAAAGACAAGGGTCTCACTAAGAAGGGCTGAGGATATAGCTAGGTCAGTGATAGAGCATCCTTGAGTTCAATCCTCAGTACTGTGTGTGGGGGGAAATCACAACATACCTCAACAATGTTGTATTATTTTAATAACTTTCATAATATAAACTGCATAGCTTTCTAGAATAAAAAATGATATAACTTGATACATGCTTTAGGACACTTGGTTAAACAACAAGCAATCTGTCTTTAATGACTACCACCTAAGGGTGGCAGACTTCACAGTGTAACTTGAAAAGACATGGAGATAGATGATTATGTCATAGCATGTTGCCTACAAAAGAACATTCTGACAGAACATTAAATAGAACATAGCACAGTTTCAAGTATTCAAGCACTGCTTTCTGGCCAAAGAAAAACTGCCTAAAAACCGCTGGTGTATTTTAAATGGGGAAAAAAAATAGATGTAGCTGCTTAATTCTGTGGACATAGCATTTCTTTTCCAGAATGAGACTGGCTCAGTCTAGCTTAAAAGCAGTGTGAGGAATGATTCTTTTCCTAAACTGTTAAGGGAAAAAAATAAAAACTAAAATAAATTACTACAACAACTGGGACTATGGCACTGAGAGAATGAAATCAAGGGAAAAATTATCTTTGTTATTGCATAGTCTCCCGAAGCAGCAAATTTGAGGACATTGAAAAGCCACTTCATTTTTACTTACAAATGTTGATTACCTGGGCTTCCATAATGTATAGGCTCTGAGAACATACACACTGTGGGCTTCCTGCCTTCTAAGAGGAGTTCTTTACACAAAATTGTATGTATCTCAGCCACATGATAGCATTTAGGTTCACAGAGTAGGTTTGTCAAAGCAGAACTTAGGGAGCTGCCATTTGGCCCTACTTTAAGTCCTTTGTTCAAAGTGCCCACAGTTCATTCCTATGTTCCATCTCAAGGAAAGTATCTTGAGTTCCTGCAAGGGGAAAACAGGTAGCTGAATCCAAGGGAGGGCATGGCCTCCTCAGTTATGAGACGGGAGCCCTGCTGCTCATATTTGTTCCTTCTCTGCCCCAGGTTTGTTAAGGAGCTTTCATATATGTTCTATAGCTGTTGGGTGGATTTTAAAAATCAAATGTAAGGTAAAACAATGTACTTTAGAGGGGTAATTTCAGAAATGGTTATCCAAGAGGGAGCATCAAGTAAGATTTGCAACATTCTGACCATGATTCAAACAGTTTTGCTTTGGACAGCTCTTTCTGTTCTAAGGGTGATCAGAGGCAGTCACCAACTCAAACCACTGTCTGAGGGCATCACTGAGTGTCTCAGGAAGAGCATTCACATCTCGAAGGATGATGTAGAATGGGAAGGGGAACTCTTCCATGTACGATCGGATTTCAGGCATCTCTCCAGGTCCTTTAAATATTGGTACTTTAATGTCCAAGATAGAATCCTGTCAAGACATTGAAAGAAAAAAGGAAAAGTAATAAATCAGCAGCCTTGGCTAGCTCTTCTGTTGACAATTTTTAGAACTCCCCTCAAGGATGAGGCAGATTTCTTTCTGGGAAATGGACACTAAAAAGGAGGAAAGGGGTAAACAAAGTCTCCTTTCCTTACAATGATATCTCCATTCTCTACTTGGAATAATTCCCATTAAATCTTGCTACCAAGGCTTTAATGTGACAGTGTTTACCCAAGAAAAGAGTTGCCCTGTGGGAATAGTTTACTAAGCTGGTAAGAGTACACAAAGGCTGCTCTCAACTTCAAACTGGTCACAGCCCATTATCAAGGCTGAGGTATGTGTTGTATAGAGGGCAGTTATGTCCCAGAGGATGGAGTCATATTTAAGGCAGTAAGTTTTAATCACAACTAAAATTTGAAAAAATACCTGAGAATTTAAATCATCTTGAAAGCTACCTTTAAAATGCTAAAGTTTTTAGATCAAAGAACATATTCATCAATATATAGATGAGCATGCCAGTAATGCCAGCTTTTAGGAAGCCTGAGGCAAATGTGAGGACATCTTTAACAACTTGGGAAGAACCAAGAAGGACCAGTTTCTGTAATTCTCCGACATCACATCTCTACATGAAATCTGCTGAGCAGTCATTCCCATTCCTCTTGAGAACCTTCAATTTCAACAGGTTTTGACTTTCAGAGTGCCCAGTGTTCTCCCTATGGTTCTTTCAGCACCTGTATAGTGCAGAAACCTGGGGTTCCAGAGCCTAGAAATGGATCCAAAACATGGCTGACTCCAGAGACAAAAGCTACACTACATTCGACTTATAACCTTTACTGTCCTTCACTGTCAGGTAGGAAGAATAATTTTAAAAATGCAAAGGTACACAGTCTGCTATGAATGCTAGGAATTCTCAATATGATGGAGTGACTCAAGCCATATTTCAGATATAAAGGGATTCCTTTCAAAACTGTTCTCTAGAAAATGAGGCTTTCAGTAGTTACTCACCCGGGAATTGGGATTGTCCAACACAACAAAAATGATAAAGATGTTAGCATTCTGGGCAGCCTGAACTGCTGCCAGAACTCTTTCTTTGCCCTCAAGAAAAAGGCCTCGTCCATCAGAGACGATCAGGAGGAGTTGTGCAGTTTCTGTAGAACAAATCATTTTTAACAACTTCTTAGCGTAAGTGTTCCATGTACTATTAAAACCAAACATCTGAAACTGATGAATCCTGAGCACAAATAAAAGGGGCCTGTGATTAGATCATTTACTTAGGAAAACAAGACATACTGAGCTGCTTCTAGTATGACTGAATTTCCCAGTGGTACCTTGGAGAATGTCAAATTTAGAATATCTTCCATGGTAGAATAACACATTAAAATTAAAGTCCATGTTTATGACTATAAATAAGGATGACAGTGCTGAGTAGGCCATTAGAGGAGTGTGCCTAAATCACCTTTAAAAGATGGTGACAAGCACAGTGAGATAAAAGTTTACAGAGAAAGGAAAAGGCTTTTTGTTAACAAAGGATGCAGCTCACCTGGACTGATGTTTTGTGAGAGTTGCTGAGCAGCTGCAAACATGTTGGCTACAGACTCTAGAAACTAAACCAAACAAAGAATCAGAGCATTTGCCCAGGCTGCCCAAGGATCTGGGTTCAAACCCTAGCACTGCCCCCAAAAGAAAACTATTTAACCTCCCTTCCATTGTTAGAAATTGAAATGACTTCTGATATTATCAGATAATGATCCTAGGCCTAAAAGGCAATCAAATTGTCCCATCTCACCACCTAGAATAGCCTTGTGTGGCCTAGCGTTACCCGTTCATAGAGGCATTCTCAAGTACAAACAAGACATGCATCACTGGTGAGTCTCTCTACTAGTGTTCTGGGAAGACACCCAAAGGAGGTCAATAATACCAATGCCCATGAATGCCCTGCCACCCCAAGAAAAAAGCTAAACAAAAGAAGGAACTATCAGAACGGAAATATTACCCCCCTGTTGTGTTTTACTTCACATCATTTTTTCTTTAGGCTAAATGAGAGTGAATAAGCCTTAACCCACCTGACAGGGTACTGAAAAATGAGTTTATTTTTGTAAAATGTTCCGAACTATGCAAAAAATGGGGAGCTGGAAAAACTAATGGTGCTAAGTTAATCTTTGAGGAACTGAGTAAAAGAAGTCACACCTTCGTTTATGTCAAGGAAGGTTCTATTCTAGTCATACACAGACTGAAATTTAGGATTTTTCTGTATTGTCAATTTTTACCTATCCTGACTATATTGGGGGAAGGGAGATCCTAGAGTACCTCCAATATCGGCCTAAGAATAACTATGTGAAAGACCTCTGACTTCAGATGCATACCTGCGCGATCTTGGTTTTCTTTTGTTGGAATTTACATAGTCGTAGAATCTGGGACCCGGAGTAATCACTGAACTGCTCATGGAATGGGTGTAACAGCTTTACCGACTCTCCAAAACTTGGGGGAGAAAAACCCAAATACAATGGGAGTTATTTTGTCATGTGATCAAAATAACAAGGTTATGAAAAGGGTTTTCCAAGGGGATTAAAAGGCAAACTTACCTGCACACAGCAATCTGACCCACTTCCAGTAGGGTTAGAGCACTTCCAATCACAGCCAATGATTCAAATGCAAGCTATGAAATAAGCAAAGGGACTAGAATAAGATATCCTCTAACCCAGTGCCTCTCAACCTTTTTTTCCATTAAGATTTCCACAGAAAATGTTATATTTTGTATGGCACATGATAGTCTGAGGCTTTGGTGGTCTTAATCACACTTGGTAGAAATGGTCTGTTCTAGATATCATCTAATAAAAGTAATTTTGTGAAATATGATCCATAAATTTATTTTTCTTTGGGGGGGGGGTGTGGCTCAGTGGTAGAGTGAGGCACTGGGTCCAAACCTCAGCACCACATAAAAAGATATTGTGTCCACCTACAACTAAATTTAAAAACCTATTTAAAACTCATGAATAAAATCAGCACTAAACTAACTCTGAAATAGGTATTGTTATAATCCTCTTTTTACAAAAAAAGTTGCCCAAAGTTAAGGAGAGAGCTGGGATTTGAACCCAGGTCCATACATAACTCTTTTTTAGGTTGCTCATTTGCTTATACTGAATGATAGATTCACTGAAAAAAATCAACACCTCAGTGTCTACAATAGTAGTAACCATTATAATTAATGGTTTCAGATATTATGTTGTACACAGTCTTGGAGAACAGCTTAGTAGTACATTATTGCATTTTATGGCAAATAAATTTACTTATTCTGTAGCCAAACAACAATAAGGGATAAAATATTTGAGACATCCTGAAATTGCCCTTCTGAACTCTCAACACAATCATCACATTCTTTTTGCTATTTGGGTAACCCATTGAATGTGGTTTGGTGTAAAACTGCCATGTATTTCTCTTCCTTACCTGTTTGGTGTGATTGTCTACCATACTAGAAGAATCATCAATAGCTAAACAAATCTGATACTGGCGTTTACTGGGCTTGGTCCTTCGGAGCCAAATCTTGTCTTTCCGAAATTGACTGGCAATGTATGGAATGACCTTTCGCATGTTCAGTCGCTTCCCCGTTCGATAGTCTCCTCTATTAAATTTATCCAAACAATGGGGCAAAGATTAGTTAACTGCTTATCACTTAGAATCTTCTTTAAGAACAAAAATCACATTAATACCTTAAAACCAACAGTACCAAGTAAGTAGTCACCTGGCACAATGAGGTGTCACGGTTAATTAAGAACTAATGACCAGAGTCTCCTGACTACTAGACAGGAATGCTGGTCATGTATGTATGTATGTATGTGATCATAGGTTCTTCCAAAAAAAGCTAAGATACATTTTAAAAAGCAAAAAAGGTTTATATTGAATACAAAGTATTGGTTTCTTTCTTTTCTTTGGACACATCTAGGTGAGTAGCACAACCAAAGGCTTGGCCAGTTTCCCATCTAAACAATAATGGAAAAGAAAAATTGCCTTCATACCAAACAGGGTAAGGAGTACCATGCTAGTTCCTACACAGCAAAAATGGCAGGCTAGGAGCCAAAACCATAAATGGTTTGGTGCTGAACAAAACAGAACTGCTGACACCCTCATCTTTAGGCATCATGAGGGTTTGTGAAGACTTACTTCAATTTGGCAGCCTGAGTAGGTTCTAATATGAGACGAAGCTGCTCGCATAACTGTTGTGAAAGAGGTGTAGTTAAGACCAGGTAATTCTGCCACATCTCAGCTGCAGCCATCTCCTGGGATAATGAAAACAAATATACGTTACCCTTTGAACATCAAAGCCAACCAAGTCAGATAGCATGATGAAGCTAAAGTGATGGGAAGGTTCGTGCAAGTTGTTTCCTAACAGAAGCACTTTAAGGCTTCCCTCAGCCAGCTGCTATTTATAGTTTAGAAATGTTGTCATTCTCCAGCCACCAAAAATATAACTCACAGTTCCAGGTGAGAATGAATGAAACAAGGAATTCATGACCATATCAATACCTTATTCACATCTGTAACCCTTTACACAGGGAGGCAGATGTCAATGAGTAATTTTGTTGCCAGCAGATCTAGCCACTTATTCATGGGTTCTCAGAGCCATGCTTCAAAAGTAAAAGTGACAAGTGTGTGCAAATCCCTCAGGTAACAAACTCAAAAGTGCATTACTTCCTGAACACAAAGCCCCATGATGATTCTACTAACTATGGCAAAGCACTATATATACACATACTGAAATTTAGGATGCAAAGTTACTGAAAATGATACTCCTAGTTAATACACAGAGCCAGCAATGATCTGGTAGCATATTCTCAGGATGGCACAGCATAGACTTTTGCCCAGCTTTCAACCACTGTCACATCTACTACAGAGCCATTAATATAAGTTAAAGGATTCTCTGTTTTAATAAAACCAGAGATGTAGTGGCAAAGTTCCAGAAAGCAATGAATAGACCTAGGCTTTAGAAATGTAATTATATTCTACATAAGTGGAGATAAGAACCTGCTCAGGGCTGGGGTTGTGGCTTAGAGGCAGAGCGCTCGCCTCGCCTGTGTGCGGCCCGGGTGCGGTCCTCAGCACCACATAAACATAAATGCATTGCATTGTGTACAACTAAAAGCAAATAAATAAATTTAAAAAAAAAAAAAAAAAAGAACCTACTACTCAGCTGGCAGTATCCTTAAAAGTACAAAAAAGTACAAAAAAGTGGGGCATGGTGGTACGCTCCTGTAATCCCAGCAGCTCAAGAAGCTGAGAGAGGAGGAGCACGGGTTCAAAGCCAGCAAAAGCAAGGTGCTAAGCAACTCAGTGAGACCCTGTCTCTAAATAAAATATAAAATAGGACTAGAGATATGGCTCAGTGTTCGAGTGCCCCTGAGTTCAATCCCTGGTACCCCCCCCAAATGAAAACAAACAAACCCCAGTGGCTTACTTCTCCTGGGTTTCCAGAATCCTGTGGTTCCCACGTTTCCAGCTGTCTCTCCATCTCCTGTCTTAGCTGATTGACATCTTTTAAAAGGGGCTAAAAGGAAAAAAATCAAGAATAAGAGAAACAGTAAGAACCACCACCTTATCACTGGCTGCCTTCCTCCCTGTGTTAAGAACTCAATGTATACAGTCAGATGCCCGATACTCAAAACCTAAGCAATTTTAAGGGCACAATGAGAGAATGCCAGATTCCGCTTTCCCTTTTAGACAGAGAATATGGATAAAGGAAATGTTCAACATTTATAAATCCACCACAGCCAATCAGAAACAATATACTCTTTAACTCATCAATAATAAAAATGGTCTTTAAGAAATCTATTCAGTCATTAAGCCAAACTGTTAGGAGGGGAAACTCAAAGGGCTTTTTTAAAAAAAATATTTGTTTACTTTATTGTATATACACAATGCCTTTATTTATTTTTACATTGCTGAGAATTGAACCTGGGCCGTGCACGTGCTAGGCGAGCGCTCTACCACTGAGCCACAACCCCAGCCCTCAATGGGCTCTTTCTAAATGCAGGTGATAAGTCAAACATTCTTGTTACTTAACAATTATGAACTGTTACTTGTCCTGAAGACTCCTTACTCAAAGATGGTAAGAAAAGTGGGATGTGGAGCCAGGGCTAAGAACCAGACCCACTATCAAGGACAAGTTAGGGCACTGTGACCCTGGATTAACTGTTGAAACAGCATCATCTGTATTAGAGAACACCCCTCACACCAACAGTATTCTTGAAAATTTTTGTAAGGACATGAACCATACATTCCACAAAGCTCTGAAAACAAAGATTTAAATGCAGTTTAAAATTATTTTGACAATTATTAAAGCAGCAACTGGTCAGAGTTTTAGTACCTGGGAAATTATATCCATGAGGAACTGATGGGCTGTATGAATGGTTGAATCTCGGCTTCTTTCTGGTTTCTCATTCTCTCTCTCCTGGTAGGATCGGTCTATCCTGGAGTCTTGGTGTTCTTCTGTTTTAACAGTTTGGCCATCTACCTCCATTTCATCAAGGCCTATTTTAATGTAAGGAATAGTTTCATTTATCATATTAGCATAAAGCCTGGGCCTGCCTTGTTACCTATGAATGAATCAAACCTCATTTATTCACTCAACATTTCCAAATATTCTTGCTCTTTGAGACAGCCATTGCCAAATTCTTAACTAATCCCCCCCCCCCCCCCCCAACCACTGTTGAAGTCAGCTATTCTTTACAGAGCAAACAGCGAAACTATAGTTTACCTTAACAAACCTTATAAAACTATGATTCTTTAAACCTTGTGTGTTGTTAAAAATAGAAGCAAGGGTTGGGGTATACCTCAGTGATAGAGGGCTTGCCTAGTGTACACGAGGCCTTGGGCTCAATCCAGTCAACAAAATAAAATCATTTTTCCATCTTACAGATGAAGAAATTGAGGCAAAGACAAAACTGAAAATATACCTCAATTCATAGAGTCAAATCATGGATTTGAATCCAGGCAAATCTAATCACAAAGCTTTGTTTTTCCCACTGTCATGTAATGGAAAGGTAGTGGACAGTGTTGAACACCATCAAAAGGGACAAAACATCATAAAAAAGCTTTTGAATTTGGCAGGTTCTTTACAATTTGTATTTATTCCACTGCTGATAAAACTACGTTGCTGCATCTGTGGTCTTTTCAAAACAAACTATCTGGTAACAGAACTTGGTTAGCTATGAAGTGGAAAGTCTTACCTTCTCACGGGCATTTTTGTTTCTTTTAATGCTAATACATACTTCAACATAATTGAAAACATCTCTATAATAATATACCCAATTATCACAACTGTGGTAAACACACCATTCTGTTTTCTTTTATATATTTTAAAAAGACTATTGGGATTTTGTTAAAACTTTCAGGGTCTCTCTTTTGGGTGGGGGTAGTGGGCACTGGGGATTGTAACTCAGGTGCGTTTTGCCCTGAGATAAAGCCCCTTTTTTCTTTTTGAAATTTGAATCAATTCCATTAAGTTGCCAAGGCTGGCTTTAAATATGTAATCCTCCTACCTCAGCCTCCCAAGTTGCTGGGATCACAGGTATGCACCACCACACCTGGGTTGGGGTCTCTTTTGAAAGATGGTATCCTGCTACTCAAACCCTCTACCTTTCTGCCCCAAACAAAATATAGTTAAATAATTATAGGCAAATTATTCATCTAGTCCATGGATGAATAACTTGAAACAAAAAAGACCAGCCTCGACTACAGTCTGAGAGAACTGATTTCTCCAAGTCAGAGAACTTAGAAAGGGCTTGGTCACTAGCAATTCTCACTGGAAACTGTGGTGGTTCCTGACTTGACTTCCTCTGGCTTCAGCTGCTCTGTGTCTGCTGTTTGGAGTTCCTCCTGCTGCTCTGTATCCATGAGGGCATCCTCTGTTTCCTCTTCTTCCTGATCCTTGCCAAAGTCTTTTGCAAATTGCTGCTGCTCCTTGCTGGCCACATCTGCCAACAGCATGCACATAAACATAGAAAGCTTAGGTTTTTGCATAATGAAGTAAAAACAAATGGGTATTGGATTCTATCACATATAGCTTCCAAACTTCTAATGCTGATTCTGCCAATGACCAACTATATGGCTTGGACACTTGTTTTTGCCTAAGATTTCCTAGTGATAGAGCTGCCTGTTGCCTACCTCCCATACAAGAATACACTGTAATTATACATGTAACACAGAAACAGTGTCTAACTTATTTTTACTGCTATTACCAGTAAACAAACCTGAATAAAGTTTGAGCACATGACTCAGACCAACTAAAGGAAATATCCCTTTACAAACTTAAAGGCAAACTGCAATTTATCAAGAGTTGATTAAAAGTATAAAAGGAGGCACAAAGATCAACATGGGAATCTCTCAGCACTGTAATCTTGGTCAATTCCTTTTAATTCTTTAGTTCAGTGTGCTTGTCTCTCTCTACACAATATCCTAGCTCAAAGGATTATTTGAGAAATTCTATGATCATACAGCAGAGGCTCAGAAAACCTTTTTGACACAAAGCAAAAGCTTGATATTTTTTGTTGTTGTTGTTTTGTTTTAAAGTGGGGACAGATTTCTGAATAGCTTAGCTGGGCCTTTTTGGGCCCAAGTTTTAGAATGGTGTTCCCTTCTCCAGACTGTGACTAGACCAGGGCAGGAATCCATTCTCTGTCTGCTGTGTGTGCCATTTCTAGGTCATTTACAGTTGCAAATTCACAAAGATCCACAGTGGGTCTTGCCCTATTAGGGGCAGAGACCTTAACAGGTCTCTGTGACACTGTCCTAATAGGCAATGTCTCACTGCCCGAGGTATGGGAGGAACCTGCTTAAATTGCAGCCTGTGGTAGGAACTGGACCAAGTATATAGTTTTCAGTAATCATTCTTCTTTCTGTTCAAGTAAATAAAGTGGAGACAGAGTAAAAAGTCATATACCACAGTCATTTTTGCACCATCCTCATGGGCAGGTATTATCCCTACTAGTTTATTTATCAGGAATGCAACAATTGAAAAGTCACCAAGACATCAGAATGACAAATATTCTCTGCTGAGATCTCCCTGCTGCCCTTTTCACTTCATAGAGAAAACACATATTACAAGTTTATAGGTCCTGCCATTGCAGGGACCTACCCCAAAGTTTCCAGAACTAAGAAACCCTGAAATCAGTGTAGGTTTGAGTGTGACTGTAAGTATAGTTAGAAGGCTTATATTATACCCAGAAACCCTGATCACTATCACACATTGGTACCAAAACCAAATTATTTCTATAGTAGAGAAAATCTTATTCTGTATTTATTAGAACTTGCTTAAAAAGTCATTTCCTCTCCCTCTTTATTTGTTTGGCAGGCACACAGTCAGAGAGAGTTCAGTGAGCAAAAGGATAAACCTTCCCTCTACTGTACCATAGGTCTGTGCATCGTATGTGTCATGTCCTTGTTTAATGTGCTCATATGCATATGCATCTTCTGCCTGGGGCTGGGGCTGGGGCTGGGCTAACTCCTGTTCAGCCTGGCTGTCCTTATCCACAGTTCTCAGCCTTTTATGCACATGCTCATTGTGATCACCCATGGAGCGTTCGTTGTCAGCCTGCCCAGGTTTCCTCTTAAAACTCTGTGAGAAATAAGAGAAAATTTATTAGAACCTTGTCTGTAATGACAAAAAGACTCAAAATAACCATAATGTTCATCCATAGGTAAATTAGGTATAGCCATAACAGCAATGGGATTCAATTTACCTATTAAAAAGAGCAAGGTTTCTATATACTTAATCAGAACAATGTGATGTGCTCTATATCTGAAAAAAAAAAAAAAGTCAAGGAAGCTGTTAGGAATATCAGTAGGTTTCCATTTCCCAAAACAGCTTAAGTCTCAGTTTCCATTTCCCCAAGAGAGACCAGAACCAGGGATGGTGCTATACCCATTGCCCTGCCTTCTCCAGCTGATACTCCCCTTAGGCCAGTCAGAGCAGCACACACCCCCTAAACCTATGTGCCTAAACCGATGGTGCCTAATTTAAATTTAAATTAACCAGTAAGACAATCCTGTTGATGATCTCACAATCTCCAGACCCTCACGGCCCAATTAGCATATGACAGTTATCCCAAACAGCAGATATAAGCTGAAGCTTGCACATACACACTACTGCCACCATCCCTGCTGCTGGCTATCCCTGCTGCTGCTCCCAATAAATCTCTTGGTTGGATCTCTGTCTCTCAGTGTGGCTATTCACCTTTCAGAAGCAAAGAAACATGTATGTATATGCATACTTCTGTATATATGTTACATGTGAAGATATCTCTTGAAGACAGCAAACTGGTAGGACTAATTTGCTCAGGAAGGGTCCCTTGGGACAGGATAGAATGTAGGTTTTTAAAATATTTATTTATTTGCCTTAATTGTACACAATGCATTTTTTTTTTTTTTAACGTGGTGCTAAGGATTGAACCCGTGGTGTTAGATAAGCGCTCTACCCCTGAGCCACAATCCCAGCCCCTGAATGTAGATTTTTTTTTTTTTTTTTTTTTTTTTTTGTGGTACCGGGGATTGAACTCAGGGGCACTTGACCACTGGGTCACATCCCCAGCCCTTTTTTTTTGTATTTTATTTAGAGACAGGGTCTCACTGAGTTGCTAAGTGCCTCGCCATTGCTGATGGCTGGCTTTGAACTCGCGATCCTCCTGCCTCAGCCTCCCAAAGTGCTGGGATTACAGGCGTGCGCCACCGCGCCCGGCGAATGTAGATTTTTTTTTTTTTTTTTTTTTTTTTTTTTTTGTGGTACCGGGGATTGAACTCAGGGGCACTCGTCCACTGGGCCACATCCCCAGCCCTTTTTTGTATTTTATTTAGAGACAGGGTCTCACTGAGTTGCTAAGTGCCTTGCCACTGCTGAGGCTGGCTTTGAACTCGTGATCCTCCTGCCTCAGCCTCCCAAAGTGCTGGGATTACAGGCGTGAGCCACCGCGCCCGGCTATGTAGATTTTTTTAAGGGACTAGTTTTGATACAATAATTTCACGGACATGAATTACACCCCATTTAAAAAACAAAAACAATGCAAATAACTATGGAGAGTGAAATGAGTGAGGCTGGTTGGTCTTGGAGAGCACCACACTGCACTGAGCTTAGGCTGCATAGATAGCATCTACGGACTAGGAGTGCAGGGAAAGAACCCAGTGGTGAGATCCCACTGAGAAAACCCCACAGTCCTGATGTGTTCACCTAGACTACCATCATGTCTGGTTGGAAAGCAGAGACTAGGGAAGGAGGCTTTTTTTTTTTAAATGATTGCATTTAGATCATCTTTTCCTATATTCAGCCTTAAACCTAAATTTAGTTAAAGGAAGACAGAGACCTGTGTGTTTTTCCTGGTGTGTTTCTGGGAGGCCAGCCGGGCAACGAAGTTGGATTCATGGCCTTGTGTCTGGTTTGCATCTGCGGCTCCATTCCCATGTTCCTAGGAAATCCACAAAGAATGAGATGGAGGAAATTATTATGAGCATGGTTACTGTGTTGCACTGAGCACACCTGTCTTATCATGATGCTCCTCTGTCAGCTTGTCACCTGTGCCTACCCTACCTGCTCCAGAACTCACCCATGACTAAGGCCCAGTCTGCGGGCAGAAACAGGAGTGTTAAGACCAGAGCTATGTTACCCTCTTAGGTTCCTTTGCTTCTCAAGATTGATTAGTTCCTTGTGTATAGGAGGAGCACAAGCACAATGTCTTACTCCTAGGCAGGACAGAGTAGGCCTCAGTTAGAAACCAGGTTTCATCATCTACTGGCTGTGCACCCTTGAGGTTATTATTTAACTTCAGAGGTTTATTTTCCTCAAATATAATATGTAGAAAATGGAACATCATCATCTATCTCACAGGGCTATTAAGAGGACTTGCTGAAATATTGAAAATGCTTACCATCTAGTGGGTGATCAATGAATGATAGTAGGTAGTTATAAAAAGTAAAAATTGCTCCTGTTATTGGTGAGAAAACTGGGGCTCAATGAAGCTAACCAACAAGTCCTCTGGTGTTTAATGTCCTTTCTATAGTGGGACAGCAGAATGAACTGTGGCCATATTAGAACATATCACCACCAGGCCAAGGAATGAAGAAGTGCTTTGCTTTTTAAATTGAAATGTTTAGAAACTGAGTGAAAAGCAAGGAAAAATACCATTAGAGGCATATTAAAGTATAATTTCAACCTTTCCTTCCTTGGGAGCTTTCTGAAAAACAAAATGAACCTGATCCTAATGAGACATATCATTTAAACACAGCTTATAGCAAATATTCTGAGTTTTTTCCTGACAGACATTTATAAAAATAGCCATACAGTTATTTTCTCCAAGAATAGGAAATGATCTTTTAGATGTCAGCAACATAAAATAAAATAACAGAAAATCATATGTGAACAAACTAGTGCTACTGCTCCCTAATTTCAGACAGGGGAGATAGCCGGCCAAGGCAGAAAAGCCTATCACCTCTTTCCCTTGCTCCTTTTCAGGTGCAGCTCCAGCCAGCTCCATGGCCTGTGCGCTCTGTATGTTCTCCATAGCAGTCTGCCCACAGGAAGTATGCTCTTTCCTCTCCATTGCCTCTGGCACATCCTCCTCTGTGTCAGATTTCTCTTCTTCTTCCTGATTCTGCAGAAAAATCAAACACAGTATTAGAGGTGCTGGGAGAACATGAGGTGGAAGCCTGTGCAGCAAGTAGGCTCCCACTGCTTGCTGTGAACAGACTAAAAAGGGGGGTTTCAAACAGAGGTTTAAAATTCTTGGCAGTACCACCTGGTAATGGAGAAGTATCCTAAAAGAGATGCTTGTGGGAATAAAGTGTTTTCTCCTCATTATTATTGCTTTTAACATAAGAAAATGCACACACACACATCCCATAATACCTGAGCCTGGAGAAGTTGGTCAACAGGGTTGCCATTATCTCCACCTTCTTCAGTGGCTTCCCTGTCTTCGTCCTCCACAGGCGGCTGCTGCTGCTCCTCTGGGTTTTCTTCAGGATGTTTGGCATCATCTTTGTCTTGGTCATCAGCTTCTGTATCCATCTCCTCTTCCTCTCCTACCTTGTCATCTTCACTGGGGCCTTCCTCAGGCTTGGGTTGATTTTCATCTTCATTCTGGTCAGCCTCAGTGTCTTCATTCATCTCTTCAGCTTCATGACCTGCTTCTTCCATATCCATAGGTTTTTCTTTGATCTCCAAAGGATTCTCTTCTGTGCAGATAACAAAAACAAGAAACACGAATTGTGATAACTTTTGATTTCTTAATCTGGGAGGTGGTTATGCAAATGTTTTATTATTTTTCTCAAAGAGATTCGCAAGCTATAGCCCGTTGCCAAATTTGGCCTCTATATGTTTCTATTTTTTGAGGTACTGGGGATTGAACCTAAAGGCCCTCTATTACAACTGAGCAACATCCCCAGGTGTTTGAGATAGGGTGTTGCTAAGTTGCCGAGGCTGGCCTCAAACTTGTGACCTTCCTGCCCTCAGTCTCCTGAGTCATGTGGGATTACAGGTGTGCACCACAGCACCCAGCTCTGACATTTCTGTCAGTCAAGTTTTGCTGAAACATAGCCACATCCATTTTCTTACTTATGTGTTTGCTTCATTCACTGTGTACTGCCTATGGCTGCTTTTGTAATACAGTAGTATTTTCAACAGAGTGCTTATGTACTTTGAAGCATAAAATATTTATTATCTGTTTGATACTTTAAGAAGTTTCTATACTAGACGTTCATAACACATACAATGGTTTTGGTGGTGCATTTCATTACAAATAATCAAGCCACTTAAACAAACAAAAAGAACCCCACGAAACCAAAACCCATAAACTGAAAAAACCCACAATAGGAAAATTTTGACCCAAACACATAAAATTACAGCTTGATGCTCAATTATCATTGTGGGTAATTGGTGGATGTCATTCTTTATCACACATAGAAAATACAACTCACATTCAAATGGAAATAATTTTATTTGTCAGCTTTACTAAAAAAGCTTTTGTATACGTTGGACACTTTATCAATCATTTTATTAGTAAATAATTCTTTTTAAGATAATTGCTCCTTAGTTCATAAACACAATAGCCCAAATGAGCTTGTATATTTTAAGGTAGACAGCTTATTACACTTTTAGTGGATTTTAATCTTTATTTAATGCTTGATTTTTGACTCCAGAATTGAAGTCAGATTCCAAAATTAAATTTTTACATATGGTACCTCTTATTCATTCTTTTGTAACTAGCGATTTTTGTTCCAATATGATACACGCACACACATTTTTTTTCCCCTAAGTACATAGCTTCCACTGCATCTTTCTATCTGGTTAATTAGCATGAACAGAGACCCTCTATTATGGGGGCACCTCCTACACAGTGCTTTCAACTAATACCAGACAGTAGTACACCCTAGAGGAGTCAATAAGGTTGAAAAATTGGCAAGGGAGACACTACATTACTATCATGTAATTTTCTTGGAATTATTTAGTCTCATTCCCCATTATAATGACCTCACATTCAGAATAAACACATGACAGTCAAAAACACCATCATATCCCTCAAAGAACTATAAATGGGCTACATGAGAAGTCTGGGTATAACAAGACTGCAGAGTGTTTACATCCACTTACAAGATGGGAATATGGTAATGTCTTTGGAGAGATAGCAATGTGTGTGGCAAAGCATCCCCAGGGTGCAGTAGTACCAAAATAAGACAAAAAATGATAGCAGCAAAATCTGCTGGCTTACGAACTGTACGTCTACTCATATGAGAAACACTACAAAGAAAAAGTCAATAATTTTTGGCACTGAGCTGATCAAACAATACTTATCAACAGGCTGCAATACTTGACTAACTCTCTGAAATTGGTTATTGCTCACTGTCAGTGACAATGATTTCCAACTGGCCTTTAGGAAAGACGCACCTTCTACTTCCTCATTGTCTGTGTCCTCACCACCATTCTTGTCTTCACTGTCAAGATTCAAGTCATCTGGAAGGTCCAGAGCCTCAGGTTCTGGCAGCTTTTCCTGATTGCCATGGTAAGGATCCACTTCATTCTCATCATATTCTCTCTTTGGAGCAATAGGAAGAAAAGGAGAAAAAAGACTAAAAAACAGCAATTCACATAAAATTGGCTCTAACTATTTATACTACACCATAAGAATAATAAAATGTCTTTCCTTCCCTAAAATTATCAGCACACTTCAGTATTTTAATATTTTTAGACTTTTTATTTTAGAATTTAAAATTTGACCTTCTGTTAGGATCTCTAAGGATAATAGGCCTTGTGTTACTCAATTTCAAAACAGAAACTTACGAGAAGAAATAAGAAAAGAATTACAGGTTTTTGCTTCCAAACTACAGCATGAACCCAAACAGCACACAGACTGCCATGTCAGTAACCAACTGTTAAGTATTTTATGTCCTGTTGAGAGCCTCTGTTGCTCATTTCTTTAATGTAGCAATGGGAGAGCAATTAATAGGAAAAACTGTCATAAGATACTCCCAAGAACTGTGTAGTGCTCTGAGGGACCTTGGTCTTACGTCAGGAGAGCAGAGCAGTTTCAAATCCTTTTTACCTCATCTATTTGTTCATTAATTTTATCTTGGCTTTGCCCCTCCTCATCAGATTCTGCTTCTTCTTTTTCTTCTTTCTTATTTTGCTGTTTTTTATCTTTATTCAAATTCCCAGCATCCAAGTTGTCATCTTTAGCAACAAGTTCAGAGTCTTCCTAAATATCAAAAGAAGAAAAAACACAAATCATCATACTCAATCCAAGAAACTGCTTCTACATGGTTGAATTCTCCCCAATGTAGCCCTTAGACGTGACTAATTTCCAGAGTCTGGTCCTCCCAGATAGCAGCAAGAATACTAGTGTGTGAATGGTGGGTATAATAATTACATACATCACATTCTGCACTACAGTGTCACACCCAGCCCTGAAACTCTAAACTGGGAGCTGGAGAAATTCAGTGGTAGATTGGAGAATCAGCTTAAAGGATCTGCACTGATCTTAATTTCCCTCCTCCATAACACAAGGATAACTTGGGTCAGCCTCCTCTTTTAGCTCTAAATGCAATATGATAAGAGAAAAAAAAGTAAAAGATGATGGAAGAAAAACAAAATGAAAAGAAAAAGCAGGGAGTGGCAAGTGGTGGGAAGAGTACTTCTTCTCGGCCTAAGGACATTGGGAAGGGGGACTCTTAATTACCTCATCCATTCCTGGTCCTGTTTCTTCAGTTTTATTGTCTTCTTCCTCCTCATCTTCCTCCTCGTCATCACCCCAAAACCTCTCATCTAGTTTGTCAGCTTCCTCACCATTGAGATCGCCCATCTGTTTATCCAGGTCTCCGCCCTCGCTATCTGACTTCTCATCATCCTCTTCTGAAAGGGAAGGCACTGAGTTTAGTTAGGCAGATCTCTAATCCAGTCCTACGTGTGTTAAGAGCATGGGCCCACTTCTGGGCAATGGTCCCATGTGGGACTTAACTTCCTGTTCCTCCAGAATACTCTACTTCAGATCTACTCAAGTAGTTTCTCTATTTTGCAAACTGTTTGGAGAAATAAGAAGTCTATAATGTATAAATAAATAGTAAGAGTGGTGGAATAACTGTCAGGATGTGTGGTTCTGGTATGGGGATATACCCATTATGGGACTTACTTCACTGGGCTTTAGTTTCCTATCTTTGAAATGATGATTTCCAAGGATCCTCTCCCATCTCCAATATACTGTACTTCTATGATTTTGTCCAAAATAAAAAAATCAGGCCTAGATCAATTAATTAAAATTTTCTTGCCTCTTTGTCTTTGCTCAAGGTCTGCTTTGCCAACAATTATACTCCTCAGGCAAGCATACACTTCTACTATGAGGTCAGCATTCATTTTTGTAAGGTCTTTATTTAGAATAAGATAATCACATCTCAAATTAACTTTAGATGAAAATTTAGGCTAAAAAATGAATTATGGTACAAACATGGCAGATGATAAGAACTCATATTGGCAATTTTTAATGACAAGGGAAATGTTTATAAATGTTAGATCTGTATATACTCTTGTATGTGCATAGATATACCATAAATGGAAAGAAATATGCCACCAAAATTTATTAAGTGGCTTGGGTGATGGGCCTAAAGGGTATTTTTTTTTTTTTCTTTCCTAAATTTTCATTCCAGCAAAAAACTATTATTATTTTTTTTTTAATTGGGGGGAAAGGTTTTTTTTTTTAAACTATCTAGAATAATTTGTGTTAACCGCCAAGTTGTAAAGAGACATCTTCTTACTCTCTTGGGTTTTCCTGTAGGGCAGTACTGAATCACAGCACCTAGCATATGAGGCAAGCAGTGTCTTGATTCACTCAGACATGAAGATCTCCAAAACTGACAATTTCTGCCTCAGTGGAGATGTTGATGGCACTTGCAGCTGCTGAGGTTTTCATCTGCAGTTATGCAGAGTTAACAAACTTGTCTTAAATAATTATAATAGGTTTCTTACTGAAAACCTGTATTCCTGGATAAAATTGTTTTCAAAAACAAGAATGTAGTAACAATTCATTTCAAACCTTGTTCTTCAAGCTCTCCATCATGTATTTTTCCCTCAAAGTCTTCTGACATTTCAATGGCATTATCCTCGCCCTTAATATCAGATTTTGAGTTGGGATCTTCTTTGTCATCTTCTTGACCCTTCTGAAATGAATCTTCCACCTGTATCAAAAAGCATTATAGATGGGCTGGGGTTGTGGTTCAGTGGCAGAGCGCTTGCCTCTCTCACGTGAGGCACTGGGTTGGATCCTCAGCACCACATAAAAATAAACAAAATAGGGGCTGGGGTTGTGGCTCAGCGGCAGAGCGCTTGCCTTGCACGTGCGCGGCCCGGGTTGGATCCTCAGCACCACGTAAACGTAAATGCATTGCATTGTGTACAACTAAAGTAAATAAATAAATATCAAAAAAAAAATAAACAAAATAAAAATATTGTGTCCATGCATAACTAAAAAATATTTTTAAAAAAGCATTATGGAAACTATAAATGAATATTGTAACTTTACTAATATAAAGTTTAATTCTTTATTTCTAGAATATAAATTCCCAGGTTAATGGTGTACCCTTAACTCTGGGGAGAGAAAAAAAGACCTAAGAGGGGTAGACACATGCAACAATTTGTAAGTTTACATTTCTTTAAAAAAATTTAAAAAATGAAAAAAAGTTTTTTTGGGGGGAGTACTGGTGATTGAACCCAGGGCTTCACACATGTGAGGCAAGTGCTATATCACTGAGTTATACATCCCTTGAACTAAAATAATTTTTATTGGTGTATTATAATTATACATATTAGTGGGATGCATTGATATACATTCAGATAACATAAAAAATTTTGTCCCCAGTACCTCCCCCTTTACTTTCCTTCCTCTCTCCCTATTTGTTTTACATTGCTGAAGTTAATTTTCACTTTATTACTTTTGTGATCAGAAACTGTTCAGATTTTCTTCACAGAAATATATACTCTTTTGTAAGATTCAAAAACTATTATTTATCTAAATCTTTTATATTTACTTTTGTCACTTTGATCTCTGAAAGTGTGCCCCAACGTGAATATAATTTCATTCACTTTTCCTTAATTTAAACCTTCCTATAAAATCTAATATTTAGAACAAAAAGATTCATGATTGTCACCTCTTTCACTAGTAGGTTGATTTCTTTTTTTTTTTTTTTGTGGTACCGGGGATTGAACTCAGGGGCACTCGACCACTGGGTCACATCCCCAGCCCTTTTTTGTATTTTTTATTTAGAGACAGGGTCTCACTGAGTTGCTAAGTGCCTCGCCATTGCTGAGGCTGGCTTTGAACTCGCGATCCTCCTGCCTCAGCCTCCCAAAGTGCTGGGATTACAGGCGTGCGCCACCGCGCCCGGCCCTAGTAGGTTGATTTCTAATCATCCTTTTTTTGAATGCAAAAGTAAAAAAATCTCAATTCTAATCATGTCTTAAAGACATATGAGAAAGCCTATTAGTGAACTTTGGCATTATTAAAGTAAGTATCATTTAAAACAGCCAAGCTTTTTATCCTTAAAAGTACAACTACCAAAATATACTCTGTAGAAATCATTGGCAAACACAACTCCACTTAAAATAAAATTGTAAAAAAGTCATTCCCTCCAGAATTATGGCTATCACCAATGACTGAGTTGCAAAAGTGCTTTCTGTGACTTTCAGGTTTTTTATTTATACCCACCGCCTAAGTGCCAATATCCATAGGGATCAGTCTGAAAACCAATAACCTAGTAAAACCCATTTGTATGTATGACTTGAGAGAGGAAGTCACCTTCTATAATCTGTCTGCCTATTTCATGCATGAGAATACGTACCTGTTCTTCATTTTCTATCTGGTCACTCACATCCTTCATGCCTTCACCTTCTCCAATTCCACCTCCCTCATAGTCATGGAATTTAGCTGTTCCCTCTCCTGCTGTATCTTCCATAAATTCTGTAGGCAGGCAAAATCCCTTAGGAGAAAAATGGAGTAATACTTAGGCACAAAAACAGTTTAAAAGTGTTTCCAGTCCTGCCAAAGGAAAAAAAATTAAATGTTTAGTTCTTTTTCTAGCTCCGTTATCTTAAACCTGATGGAAGTAGAGTAGACCTTTGATATTCTTTTCCTCCTTGGTGATAACAGTTACTATGTAATTTCACAGTTTGACATCAGATTTAATATACAAGACTTTGACTTTGTACAGTCCTATGGCATGTGAGAATCTGTTACTTTGCCAAGACAAAATTTTGAATGAAATATACTAGGAACATATTATTTAAAAGCAATTCATTGAGCCAGGACAGACAGGGATCTAGAAAGAACAGCACAGTCAGGTGACTTCCAATGAACCCTGACTTTAACTTGGTTATGCAGAAATGGCTTTCTGTGCACCTAAGTCTACTACTGAAACACTAACCTATTTTCAAGTTTCCTCAGCACTATTTCAGAGAGGATCTGAATACAATTTGGACACTTAAAAAAAAAAAAAAAAAAAAAAAAAAAAAGAAAGAAAGGCTAACTCATGTCTCAGAAAACTGATCAGAAAATACATTTTTGTTAACTTATTTAAGTTTCCGGCTGAGCTAAGTTGTTTTGAACGAGGTATGTTCAAATATAGGCAGAAGGAGGGACTTCACAAGAAGACAATGCAGATATCCTTCTGAGGGTGTACATCACTATAGCTCCAGCTGGGAGAGCCCCTGGGCTTCTCACATGCTGGCAACATCAGAACCTTTCCTGTGCCCAGGCCCCTACCCCAGAGCACACAGGTCTGTCATGCCAGTCATCTTACAGTCTGTCAGACAAGAGTAACAGTACAAATGGACAAATGTAGCTGATCCAATCTCAAGGCACCCTTACCACACACACACTATCCTGCCACTATTTTTTTTTTTTTCTTCTTCTTCCACTCTTGACACTGAGCTATATCCCCAGTCCTTTTCATTTTTTATTTTGAGACAGGGTCTCACCACATTGCTGAGGCTGGCCTTGAACTGGCCACCCTCCTGCTGCAAACTCATTATTAAGTTGCTGGAATCATAGGTGTGCACTGCCACATACTGATTCCCAATGCCTTTTGCAGTGTTTTCTTCAAGAAGTGATACTATGTAAGATTGGCTCACTGTCCATCAGAGAGAGGGATAAACTTGAGGTCCAGTCACCTATCACTTAACAGATAAACATATTCATCTTCCAGATATGAGGCACCAACTTGCCTCTCATTCTTTAACTCTATCCAGTATTTCAGAGACCAAGAATTTCTGAGTGCTTGCAAAAAGTCCAAAACGCCATCTTCTGTTGTAAATTCATAGCTTCCTCAAGTAAATTGTATCAATACTTAGATTTGAAGAAAATCTCAGAATACTAAGGAAGAAACAAAACAAAGCTCACTTAAAGGTGGTTCTCATTAAAAAATGCTTTCAAGTTTAGGCAAGCCTGAAATGGTGGCACATGACTGTAATCCTAATGACTGGGGAGGCTGAGGCAAGTTCAAAGCCACCCTCAGCAATTTAGCAAGGCCCTCCACAACTTGGCGAGACCCTGTCTCAAAATAAAAAGGGCTGGGGATGTAGGTCAGTGGTTAAGCACCCCAGGGGTCATCCCCAAGTAATACCTCCCACCCCCCTCAAAACAACCAAAAAGCTTACAAGTGTAGGCAAATATCACTTCACAAAGAAGGAAATTAAGGCCTGTGGAGGGTAACTGATAAACTTTAAGAGTCCAAAAACTGGACATTCCTGACTATACCTTCTATAGCAATGCTGTGTCTGTTAGATTTCACCATCTCCTGCCCATGAATTTGAATGGCAGAATCTATAATCTCTACAACACTGATGCTCTTCATAGCCCTGGCTACATAGTTGAATAAATGAGCTACTTCCTTATTAAAGGAAAATCCCTCCTCCTAATACCAAGAGCCCTTTTATCATCTAGTCACAATTACCAATAGTCTAAAGAAAACCTAACAGCCTAAAAGATTCATCCCACAGGTCTAGGTTAAAAGTTGTCTGAAGGCTTCAAATTGGGGCCCAGGAGGGACAGCAGCAGACTTTAGATAACCCATGGAGTTGAGGGAATTCATCAGTGGGAAGTTTGCAGGTTCCAAGATCTTCGTGGAAACAGGTTTAGTAAACAGGTGTCAGACAAAAGCCTACACTCTGAAGGGAGAGTAAATCAGCTCCTGATATTTGTGTTGGTCCAAAATAAAAGCCTATCAAGCCCAACACTGTGAGGGATAACAGAATATTTAGATCCCTGCTGCTCCATGGTGTTCCATGTGAATAGTCCTTACCTTTTGGGCGAGCTCTGTAAAGACCTGGGCAAGCACAGAGAGCAGTTTCGCAGTGCTCCGGTGAGTTGCCAGAGACATGGTCAAGAAGAAGAGCACAAGGTCTGAGAAGCTGTACAGCATGGGCACTAGGCGCACCAGCAAGCCACAGGCCTGGCTGAAGACCTGGTGACAAGAGAAATCAAAAAGCCTGCTCACACTGCTATTCCTTTGAGGAGATAAAAACTTTCTAGACCTAGATAGGAACAATGGTTTTATGGCTTCATGAATGTCAACAATGGTGAGTCACACACGTTTGCATACCTCCCACTTAGAGCTCACTGAAATTTCTTCCTTGTTCACATAAACTTTCAAAAGGTACCCTTCAAATTCTCAGTTACTATAGTATTATTTACTTAAAAGTGTTGTTGTTTTTTAAATAAATTTTTATAAATAAATTCTACTAGGAAATCAAAGTTGACACTAGAGGCATTACTATAGAATAACTTACAATGTCCTATAATACAAACTGCTTCTCTGGACTTATTACAGAGACTACAACTTCTCTGCCGAAGTTTTGTGAAGGGAAGGGTGTTTGCAGAAGATGGCTCTTAAATCTCACCAATGGTGGCAACATCCACCATCAGCATCAGATACCTGGGAGTACATGATTCAGATATGAAAGACTCTTTATCAATATTCTGGATTGTTTAAAAAAATTCTTTTTTGATTGTTAATTTTTGTACCTATGCATCTCACAGTTGTAGCCCTTAGCAAGCAAACTCCAAGTTGTTATCAAAGCTTGTCAATGACATTTATATTTATGCCAAATTCTTAGTGGTTCTGGCAATGAGACCTGCTTTGGGACTCCCTCCACTTTTCCTTTGCTCAGCTCATTCTGAAGAGCAAGAAGCTTGTAAAGAAGCTGGTTACCTACCATGTGCTTCGATGTGGTTCCATCCTCACTGTATGATTTTAGCCTCTCCAATAGCTCAGAGATGGCAGAAATTATTTTCTGTACATGTAAAGTGCTCACATCGGCCCAGAAGTCATCATCTAAGAGTTTTGTTAGATGTCCTGGTTGCAGTCTCTCAAAGCTTGCTCCCTCTTTCGTTCAGAGAAAATAATGACATGATAAACAACAGAAAAGTAAATGCTTTTATCTCTATTCATACAGTCATCTATTTCTAATATTTACTCTTAACCATTTAGCCACAGAGAGTTACATTAAATACAAAAACTGAACCAATTATACAAACTAATTTTTGCCGGACTTCAGACGTACCATCCTCTTCCTGTGGTCTTTTTTGGTCAGGGCTTTCCTCTGCGTTTTCACTGTTTTTTTCTGCTAAGTTCTGGATGGCACAGAGGATGGCCCGGATGGCAGTTTCCATTTGTTCTGCAAAATCTTCAATGAAGCTTTCATCCAACATTTGATGTCCTAGTAAGTAGCACAATGCAAAAAAAAAAAAAACAAACAAACAAACAAACAAAACCCACCAATCACTAGCTTCGATACCTCTGAAAATCATCAAAAATACTCATTTTATTTAACAAATGGCCACTCTGAGCACTTTCTATTTGTTGTACCACTGTGTCAAGCTGTGCTGGATGCAAGGTTTACAGCAAGATACATTCCTTGCCTAGACTAACCTACAAATTTATCATCTTGTATTAAAACAGATTTTGCCAAAAATGCTAAAAATATGAAAGTAACAGTTAAGATGGTGTGTATAAACACCAACTTCACTTCCAAGCTTTTCAGCTTCAGAATTGTGACAGTGAGTCTGTGTTGCCTTTCTACCTGTGTGCAGCAAAGCACACAACAGGATAATCACCTAAAGACAAGGCATTCAAACAAGTGAGGCAAAAAAAGGTTTAGAGATGACTCTAACCATCCTTCCTATCTTAGAACCCCAAACAGATGTACCTAGAACAAAACATAACCCAGACTTAAATCTACAAGACATCATTCTATGTTGAATTTTCACTTCTTCCTTTCTGAATAATTCTTACCTCCATGGCTACCTGAAGTGAGCAGACGTATTTTCCAAGTAGTAAAGTCATCCATGGCTTTATTGATTTCTCCTCTTACATATTCCAGGCTTTCAACTAAATTCATTTGTGCTTCTTCTGTTTGCTCAACCTTTATCCCTGGAAGAATGAACAAGGACTCTAGGCCTTGCAAATGAGCTGATACTTGGGACAGGCAACTAAGCCCAGAAGAGCAAACTTCAAAATCTTTCCTGCAACAGAAATGCCACAATATTGAAAGGAAGGGGCTACAACACACATATACACACATACCCATCTCCTTCTAACCCATTAAAATGTACACAGGGCAAAACCCACTGCATCCGAAGATTAGATATATATCACCGAGTATCTTGTAGACACAATGAACAATGGACTAACGCATAATTCTTTTCCTAATTTTATCCCATGACTAAATTCTGAATAAGCACCTAAGCACACAAAGGAAGAATAAAGATGGACACACTCACCATGAATGAAAGAGGGTCTCACAAGACTGCTGCCTAATTTTGTCAACACTAGCTTTCACTGTTTTAATGGTTTTCAGCATCTCTGTTAACCTTGCAACTGACTGTTGCCAAACTTGGTCTTGTTTCCGCATCCGGCAACCAGAGGGCAGTTGACTTCCAGGTACAGGGGATGGGTAGCTCAGATAAAAGGGAATCAAGTCTGGCACTGCTCCAGACAGCTGTCCCTTGATGAGTTCTGGTCTTTCCAGGTGGGTGTCAGAAGGCTGACCCTGGAATGGAGCATTTCCATGGCCTGCAGCTGGTCCTGCACTAGGACAGCACTGGAAAAGCCAGGAAAGCTGCTCGAGCAGAATCTGGGTCTGCATGGCCAGGTGCTGCAGCCGCTCTGTCCACTGCTGCATACTATCCTGAGGTGGAAAGGCCACAGGGTAGACCAGAGGCTTTGTCAGCCTGTTGTGAATCTCCTGTACACAGCAGAGAAGGTTCCTGTGCAGAAAAAACCATAAGGAAAACACAACAGTACTTTCAACCATGTCACTGTGTTGTTGTTTTTTTAAAATGTTTATTTATTTATTTAGTTGTACACAATGTCTTTATTTATTTTTACGTGGTGCTGAGGATTGAACTCAGGCTGCAGACGTGCTAGGTGAACGCTCTACCACTGAGCCACAACCCCAACCCACTGTGTTGCTTTTAATAATAAATTTGTTTGTATGCTTTAGACAAGCATGGGCTTTTCTATGTAAATAAGAAGGGCTGTGGAATAGCTCAGTGGTATAGCACTTGCCTATCATGTGTAAGACTCTGGGTTTGATTCCTAGCACCTCAAAAAAAAGAATACCCCAGATAGGTATGAAGTCTGTTAAAATGCCTCTTAGAACATCTAAATACAAGGTTGGTCTTTCAGAACAGGTATCAAAACTAATGGCTTATCACCTGATCCTTAGAGCTCTCTCAAAACCAACACAAAATCATATCACTGCAGGGATTTCAACTACTAATATTTAGTAAATGTATGACACTTTACTAAATAAACCCTAATGAATAGAGCAGAAAATAGATGAAGCCAAGGTGAAGAGAGTCTGGAAATACTATCTTTTAGCCAAGAATCCATTCAACAGATGATGACAGCCTTCTTAACTGTATTCATCTTTTAATTATGTGTTTCCATTCAGGAACATCCATATATGGCTCAGCAAATTGCCACTTGAGGATCCTCAAATGCTATCCAACAGGAGCAGACTCAAATCTGATCTCTGTCCAGAGATGGCAATGTCCCAATTAAAATGTAACCTTATCAGCCCAAAGGGACTTGGACTTTCAGCAACCAACATCCTCATTCCATACCCAAGTGTAGTTCACCCATGATAATGTTCACTGTCTAACTCAGCCCTGAATGTGTTCCCTAGGCCTCATTCTCCCAAAAGGTGTGGCCAAAGGAAGCAGGAGGAGCGAGGCCATAGGAATACCGCCAAAACGAAGCTGCAGAGTCAAGAGAAAACCTGTCTGCTTACTGGGGTCTCACATTCATTTCACAGTTGAGAGCAGGTCTTATTCCCCTCACCAGCTGCAGCAAGTGAATGGTTGTACACAATTACACTATGCTAACTTATGCTACAATCCAACTTGTCAGCTGATACCTGAGAATAATCCACTGCTCAGTCAGCATGGTCAGAGAGCGCCGTTGTCGGATGAGCATCTTCATCAAGTGTGCTGAGAACCCTTTACACCTCTCAATGTTGCCCAGGCTCATCTCCTGGCAGAAGGAGAAAGAAAAGCATGCTGGAGGTGTTGCTGGTAAATATCACCCAGGGAGGCTCTAAAAGAAAGCTGTTGTTTTAAGAAAAACTCTTAGGGTAGAATGTCTTGTTTATATAAGCTGAGGATGTGCTGCAGTCTAGAACCACTACATTAATCTTTATGAGCAGTGGTTCCCAGATTATGCTTCCATATATCATTGCTATTCTATCAGTACAAACTACGATTAAGTGTTAAAAGATTAGGCACTGTGAAGTCTTTCTTCCATATTTTTCTTATATAGTTGGTCCTGTTGGCAAATGTATGTAATAAAATTTATCACAAGACAGTCTCTGGGTACAATGGCATACACCTGTAATCCCAGCTAGTTACGAGGCTGAGGCAGGAGGATCACAAGTCTAATGCCAGCCTCAGCAACTTAGACCCTGATTCAAAATAAAAAGATCTGGGGTTGTAGCTCAGTGATAGAGCACCTGGATGATGGGCAAGGGGCAGGGTGACGGGGTATGACTGAGCACAAAATTACACTGAATTATTATATGTTGGGTTTAATGAGTTTTGCAAAAGCTCAGTTACTCCCACTAATGGGCTGTTATCACTTACAAGGTCTGAGAATGCTACCCTGGGATGAATAGGAGCTTTCCCTAGACACTTGCATTTCTCATACTCTATTATTCTACCTTGGCAGGAGTTGTGAGGGCTATGTTAAGCCTGGCATGCCTTGCAAGAGAGCGATAAAAATACTTCTGGCACCCATCCCAAGAAGACGAGATTTCTGTAAGCAGCCTGGAAAATAAATCAACAATTAATTACTTAATTAAAACCATAATCTCCCACCCCAGATCCTGAAGACTCAGAAATCGAGTCTATTATTAGGCCACAATCAAAAGCCAATAGTCTATGTAGATATGAAGATTCACTCAGTCAGACATTCATTCTTCCTTTATGTGAAGGATGTTTTGTATATTTAATGCCAGAAATATCATGGGTAAATCAATGTGATGACCATATGATTTCCTCAATGAAATCTTTATAACTACCTTGTCAGTGATAAGATAAATTGCCATAAATTCTGATGCTTACAGGGGCTAGGCAGATAAAATAAATGACTAATGACAGCAAAGTACAAAATGATACATGGCAATGACAGCTGACCTCAATGTGGGGGTTGCTGAAGACTAAAACAAACTAGAGAGTACACAACTCAGCTATAGCAAACTGTTGACCAAATGGGAATGCAAGCCCACATGGCAGATTATCTTAAAAAACTGAAAATCCAATGCTGATATAAAATTTCCTCTTTTTTACAATGTTATGTTGCATTCAAATTTAAAGTCCAAGAGAGCCACTAAACAAACAAAACACATGCAAATCATCATTTACAACAACCTTTGTATGAATATTAACATACAAATATCTCTGTTTGCTGGGGCATGGTGGCACACGCCTATAATCCTAGCTGTTAGGGAGGCTGAGGCAGGAGTATCAGGAGTTCAAAGCCAGCCTCAGCAAATTAGTGAGACCTGTCTCAAAATAAAAGGGCTGGTGATAAGGCTCAGTGGTTAAGTGCCCCTGGGGAGGGAAGGAAGGAGGGAAAGCAAGCAAGCAAGCTAGTTCTGTTTGTTTCAAAAGTTTATGGGATCTTATGTTTGAGAATATATTAAAACTCAGATTTATTTAGGCAGTGAAAAATGTGGCCATTCTTTCACAGATTCAAATCAAATGAGTAGATCTCAGGAAAATCAAAGGACCAGATAAAGAGAACACAGGCTAGGTGGGGTGTAGCTCAATGGTAGAACATGTGCTTAGCCAAAACAACAACAAAAACCCCACAAAAAACAAACAAAACAGGAGAGGTAAATATATGGAGGACAAAGAAGGGGAAAGAAAAAAAAAATTAATATTTACTGAATGTTCATCAGGTGCTAGATCCTAAACCATGCACTTCGATGAGTGGTAACTTTCTTTTTTTCTTTTTTCTTTCTTTTTTTTTTGTGGTACCAGGGATTGAACTCAGGGGCACTCACCCACTGGGCCATATCCCCAGCCCTTTTTTTTGTATTTTATTTGGAGACAGGGTCTCAATGAGTTGCTAAGTGCCTCACCATTGCTGAGGCTGGCTTTGAACCAATGATCCTCCTGTCTCAGCTTCCCAAGTGCTGGGATTACAGGCGTGCGCCACCACGCCTGGCTGTTATCTTTCTTTTTTTTTTTTTTTTTTGTACCAGGGATTGAACTCAGGGGCACTTGACCACTGGGCCACATCCCCAGCCCTTTTTTGTATTTTATTTAGAGACAGGGTCTCACTGAGTTGCTAAGTGCCTCGCCATTGCTGAGGCTGGCTTTGAACTCACGATCCTCCTGCCTCAGCCTCCCAAAGTGCTGGGATTACAGGCGTGCGCCACCGCGCCCGGCTTTATCTTTCTTAATCTTTACAACAACTCTGCCAGAGAGGCATTACTGGCTTCATTTTGGCAAATGAGGACATGGTGCCTTGAATGTTTCTTTCTTTGTTTAATTACAAATGGACCAAGTCAAACAAACCTAGAATCAGCCTCCTGAGTACTGCTGACTATGGACAATGCACTTCGGAGATCTAATGGGTGAAGATGAAGCATCTCTTGAGGAGTTTTTGAACGGGCCCAGGCAAGACCTTTGCGATAGGACAAACCTAGGAAATAGCATTCAGTTAAGCAAAGAAATTCAGATATCCCCTTCATCACTGCCACTCATAGTCCTGTGAACAGCATCACCCAGAAGTTTATCAGAAATGCAAACTCAGGCCCTGCCCCACACCAACTGAAACAGGATTACTGCCTACACTTTAACAAGATTTCCCAGGTGACTTTCAAACTTAGTAAAATTTGGGAAACACTGCTCTCTATTCTGTGTTGGAAAGTGGGTACTATACAATATATTATAAGAGATCTTACTACAAAACTGAAAATATTTGGGAATCATCAATAATTCATGATAGGATTTTCCTGCACACAACTAGAACTCTTAGAATGACATTTCAAAAGCTTCCCTGTCACTGTTTTCCAGACACTGTTTCAACTGTCTTCAGAATTCTCCCAAATCACCCATATTTGTTTTCTTCCCCCAAAAGCTGACTGTATTTCATACTGTTTTGGGTGAGTACCTTACCAGTTTTTGCAAGGTGTTTAAAGAGATCTGATAAAGCTCGCTGCTTCTGCATGAGAAAATGTTTGGCTTCTGACTGCTGCTTCTCCTTTTCTGCAGAGGGCTCCACTTTTAAGCTCTGCAGCTCATTGACAGAAGAAATCACTTCACCTGTGAGATAAAAAGATAAAATTCCAGGAGCTTATTATCAAGTTACTCAAAACCAAGAATATTTTGTGGCAATGAGGACTAGGTACCACTGATCTCTATTATCTAGGTACCTAACATGGTACCTAGATAGGATATTATAGAAAATGGCCAGACTGCAAGTGGTGGCACATGCTTAAGAGTCCCAGCTACTCAGGAGGCTGAGGCAGGAGGATCACTTAAGCCCAGGGGTTTGAGACCATCCTAGGCAACAAAACAGCTATCACTAGCTTACATCCAAGGATGACACAATGAAAATGAGCACAGTTTGTGTGTTCTCAGTGGGCTCCTCTCTTTGGGCTCTACTAGCTTTTAGCCCACCTGCTTATTCAGTTAATTAATGCTATATAAGATGTTAAAAAACAACACAGGTACCACATTTCCTAGCCCTCCTGGGCCCTTGAGGAAGTGAGAGACAGCCTCTGGCACCCACCAGTGAACTGATCAAGCCCCTCCACGAGGTGAGGCAGGGGGCTCTCCTTCATGAATGTCAGGCATATCTTCCTCATTCGTTTCATGAGCTTTGGCAAGCGACTCAGAAGTTTCCCGTCTACAGAGAAAGGAGCAGCATCCTGTTGCTGGTCTGGAATTGTGGCCTATGAGAGAGAGTACAGGTTAGTCTCACTGCCAAGAATGATAGTAACAGTTTTAACCTGCATAAGTGCTAAATTTAAAAGGTGTACGTGTACACACCATGCACCAAGCCCCCAGCTCAGCAAATATAAAGTTAATACCACCTCAGAAGTCTCATGAGAACAAATGTAGCACCAAAGTTAAAACAATACATATACTATGGATATTTCAGGAACTGCATTACTGCTTTGCATTTGAGTACTGAAACACAAGGACACCCCCTACACTAAGCAAGACTTTCTTTCTAGTCACAAGGAGACTCTGGTTTTGACCTACAAATATGGAAGAATGGATAATATAACTATTGCCCTTATTAAGGTACTGAGGCCACATTGCTGTTTCTCAGACAAACAAGCAAGGCAAAACTGGTCTACCACAATCTACTTCTCCTACCCGCTATCCTGCCCTCCAATTTCTAAGCAACAGTTCAAATATCAGGAATTCAAATGTTAGATGAAGGGCCTTTGGCAACTGAGGAGTGTTTTTCTTTTCTTTTTTTTTTCCCCTGAAGAATCCCTGCAATTCCTATGCTATTATCATTAGCAAATCAAAATTTTAACCAGAATGACAAAAGAAGATGTATGTAGTAAAAAGAAAAGAAATCTGAGTGCTATATGATATCTATACAGCCATATATGGCTATTTATTTAATTTGTGAAATGCTTTGGAACTATTACAACATTAAAACAGCTCAGTGAATGCAGCAGCAACCAAGACACAGTCCTTACTGTCAAGGAGCTCAGGGTCTAGTAGGGGGATCAGAACTCCCAAACAAGTGATAGCAAGAGCCAACCAAGTATAATAAAAAATATTCAGGAAAAAACTGCACCTGTACTGAATAAATTAATTAAAATAGCTCAGTGATCTCCATTACTAACTCTTTGAACACAGAGGTGGTAAGTCCAGCAAGAAGTCAAAATCAAAAGTTCCCACACCAAGGGGAACCACTGGAACCACATCCTACAACCACCATCCTACAACCTACATCCTACATCACATTTTCAGGAATTTTGCAAGCCAACTCTAAACTGTGGTGTTGGAAATCAGCCCTGGTGAGAATATTTATACTGCAACAACCAGCAACCACTAAGAACCAACAAACACATCTCTGCACACATTTACCCCTGGGCAGCAGCTTCCTCGAATGGCACCAAAGGCAGCCTCAATGACATCTTCTTAAACTGATGCTCCAAATTTTCTCTTATAGGTAGATGAATGAAATGTTCTCAGATAACCACAACAGTTATTTCCCACAGGCTAACATTAAACTTTTAGCAGCAAGAACAATGTCTACTGCTTATCCTACAGCAGAGTCGGGTAAACAAATATTAAACACATCCAAAGAACAGGACTTCAAAGGCATTTCCTTGTCTACTTCCCAGGATACTCCTTAGCAATAAAACAGACTCTACCTGACTGGTTGATGGAATAAGCACACAGTCCCACAAGCTAGTACCTGGTCAGCTGCTGGCTGGACTAGCAGTGTCTCCCTCAGTGCCCTGTTCAGACTCTGGATGGGAGATGCCTCACTTGTGGCTTCATCTGTTGGCCTGGGAAAACAGTCAGGCTGTTCCTCCTTGTCACTCTCCACCAAGGATGACCGGCAAGGTTCACTCAGGACAGCTTCAAATTTCTTCATGAATTTAAACAGGGTTCTGACCCCAAGTGGTAACAGAGATGAGAAAAAAATTGATTGCAAAGTGAAATATTTTTAAAAAATTAAAATGCATCATAAAGTACTTGTATCTTTTGTATACAATGATCTTAGATATCACAATCTTTTTGTTTTTAAGCAAAAGAAAAAATATGGCAAATTTGTCATCCCCCTTTTTTAGAAGAAAATATTGAAGCCAGGATTGGTGGAGTTGCTTTGCTCAAGATAAACAGCTAGTATGTAACAGAAGGTCACAGAAGGTCAGTCCCTCTAGACCACATAGCATACTTTGTGTCTCAAGGCACACCCATTCTTCCTGCAGGGTAACTTTGCTCTGGCCAACTGGGCCAGGTATAGGAAAGCCGTATTGAAATTAGATAAGGGGTTTTTAGAAGTACAAGGCATCTGTATTAAGCCAAACCACAGTAACAATGTAGTCTTGCTGCCTTCCACACAAAATTTTGAGTCTTAGTTGCCCTAGTTTTAAAACATAAATTACCTATGTGTCTTTTCCACAGACTGTTTAATGGACCAGAAGCTCACATCATTCCATTTCGATATCTTAACAAATTCCTGAAAGATAAATGAAGCTCAAAAAATGGTTTTATAAAGCTGGTGATTCTGCCCCCTTCCCCCCAGTTTATCTGTCTACCAAAGACCAGTACCCATTCCTCTATCCCAAACACAGGACTGTGTGTCAAGGAACAAATAAAGCAAGTATAAAAGAGGAACCGAGTATTTGTCTCAAAGCTATCAATAAAAGTACTGCTACAAGAGTACTGCTACAATCAATAGGTAAGTTGGTTTGTACTCTAACTTAGAAACTACTGGGCCAGTCATGTTCCTTTTGCCAGGGGTTGGTTTCACAACCACTGAAAGCATCAAAGAGAGAGGGCTCTTCTTTCCCCACAGCACTTAAATGGTGTATGGACCCATAAAACACGGCATGCCCTGAGGTGAATAAAGAGCCTTGGCAAGATCAGGAGACATAAACAGACTTCTGTGGAACTCTGCCAAGGACACTCTGCCAAGGCATCACTTCCCTAACTCCTCACACATGTGGTCAGGTGACCAATGGGGCTACCACCACAAAGTATCAGTCTTATCATCCTACTTACAGCATCACTTGGGGGGGGGGGGGGGGGGGGGGGGGGGGGGGGGGGGGGGGGGGGGGGGGGGGGGGGGGGGGGGGGGGGGTGGGGGGGGGGGGGGGGGGGGACTCTATTCCCCTAGGCTCTAGCCTCTGTTAAATGGATAAAAGAACAGAACTAAAGAAAACTAATTTGCTGATTTTTTTCTCCCAAATATGATCAAGACAGTTGTTCATCTTACTTTAAGTTCTTTTTCTAGAGGGGAACGAAGTTCCACAATTTTCGCCTGGACCCGGTCAAAGAATTGCTTGTAATAATGGTACAAATTCCATAGAACACTGCAAAGCGAATCTGGAAGAAATGAAAAGGAGACAAACACACCACACTTACTACATGTGCTACTGGTGCCACGTGCGGGCTTCATATTTCAGCATCAAGCCTTCCTCATTACTCTCTCTGCCATGCAATTACAGTACACTGCCCAGGCAGATCATCTAGAAAGCCTGTCTGAGCTTAGCAATTCACAGAGATGGTAGGCTATAAACATGAAGTTATTTTTCATTTCAGCTTATAGCAGATTTTTTGTTCTTATTGCTCTTTAGTTCTTAAAGATGAGGTATGCAGAAAAGTTCTGCTAAAATCACTACTTCAAAATTTATCTGAATCTTCTTATAAAATCAATAGACACTGCAACTGCTTTAAAAGATGGCATATTAAGAGGTTCATCTCAATTGTTCATTCATGTACATCCTACAATCACTTCATAGTTTTGTCCCAAACCTGCTGTGGTCAAGGATAAAAAACTTATAGTAGCAATTTTATATGCAGTTCCTTGATATTATGGCTGTGGTCTTACTAGATCAAAGAACATAATAGTGGCCTGGATTAAGCACTGGCTTAGCAGGAAGTATACAGTATCCACATGGAAAGATGTACTGCCTGACATACAAGTTCCTAAGAACTTCATGGGGGGTGGCGGGGCAGGGTGGGGAATGTGGGGTGGGGGGGTGTGTGTGTGTGTGTGTGTGTGTGTGTGTGTGTATTTCTTTTTTTTTGTACTAGGGAATGAACCAGGGCCACTTTACCACTGAGCTACATCCCCAGTCCTCTATTATTTTAAGACAGGGTCTCACTTAGTTGCAAAATTGCAACTAAGTCTCAAAATTGCAATCCTTCTGTCTCAGCCTTCCCACGTCACTAGGATTACAGGTGTGCCACCATGCCTGGCTCAACTGGCAATTTGTTTCTGCCAGAGTTCACTTGTCAGTGCTTCATCTATAATCAGCTGTACTTTGCTTTGACTATATCTGTATCTAGTGTGAATCATATTAAAAAGACAATTAGAAGTGCCTTGTTTACAATCCAATGTGCAAAAAACATAACTGTCTCATGTGGAGGATTCAATGCCTAACCCATTTTAACAGTGCACTATAAAAGGAAAAAAAAAAAATCCTCACCCTTTCCTTCAACCTGTGGCATCAGCAAGACATGACAATGGAAAACCAGCAACATCTGAAGTCGCACATGGAACTCCCCCAGAGAGGATCCCTCAATAAATGCTTGTAATGTGCTGACCAGCAACATCAGAGTCATCTGTTTATCATCTTTTCAAGATTAAAAGAGGAAAACATGTATTTTCAGTCATCACACATTGTCCCTAACATGCACGCAGGCTACCATGGGATATATGAAGAGATGACCATTAGTAGAAACCCCAATTAAAGCCACACTTTGAAGCAAACATCACAGCTAAATGATGACAGCTGCATACAAAGTACAGATAGGTTAAATGCACCCACAGCAACTGAATTGAATTATAAGGTTCTTCTCCTTTTTTTTTTTAACTTGAGCATGTTAACTATTACCTACCAAGAAAGCAACTTTCATTTTGAATCATGGACATGGAGAACACAGAATAACAAAACTTTATCATATGACTGATTCTCCAGATTTTGGACAAGTCACTTAAACCTCTGACTTTCATTATTATTCTCTCAGTAAGAAAAGAATTACATAGCCTTCATGGATGAGCTCTCAAGAAACATGAAATCAAATGATGCCTCCTGTGTGAAGGTAGCTAAGGGGAGGAGAAACGGGAGCAGTACTTTGAGTACTTTGCAGTACTCAATTCAGCTTGAAACCACGGAATGAACAGGGAATTCCTGCCAGGTATTACCTTCCTGTTCCTCTGTTTGTTCTTGCATGTGCTTCTCAAGCATCTGATAGATGGAGAACCAATGCTTGGTGGATTTCTCAGTGTGGCGCTTCATGGTATTATCCAAACTCATGGACCAACAGCTGGAACATAAGAAAAGGAGGGCATGGAGACATTTAGGCAATCCATTTGAAAAATTTGAAATTACAGAAACTAAATCCTACCCATTTTGCTGTGTCCAAGTATATGGCCTTTAAGAAAAAGCAAGAATGTATGGCGTGAGCTGGGCACAGTGGTACACACCTGTAATTTTAGTGACTTGGGAACTTTAGGTAGGGGGACTGCAAGTTAGAGGGGCCTCAGAAATTTAGCGAGACTGTCTCAAAATGAAAATTAAAAAAAGGGATGGGGATGTAGCTCATATAGAGTGCCCCTGGGTTCAAACCCCAGTACTGCAAAAAAGAAAGATTAAAAAATAAGACTGGTCTTTTTAACATCATTTTAATGCCCTGCCTTAAACTCGGTGATTAATGGCTGAAAAAGCAGATTCTGTAACTGTCATACAACATAAACCTCCCAAGAAACCCATCAATATATAATAGTGCTTACCAATTAATTTTTTTTTTTTTTTTTTTTTTTTTTTTTGTGGTACCGGGGATTGAACTCAGGGGCACTCGACCACTGGGTCATATCCCCAGACCTTTTTTGTATTTTATTTAGAGACAGGGGTCTCACTGAGTTGCTAAGTGCCTCGCCATTGCTGAGGCTAGCTTTGAACTCGCGATCCTCCTGCCTCAGCCTCCCAAAGTGCTGGGATTACAGGCGTGCGCCACCGCGCCCGGCCCAATTAATTTTTAAGAGGGAGAGGAAGAGTCACTTACTTCAGCTCCAATTTGCGCCACCGAATGATCATCTGACTGACCAAATCGAGATGTTTCCGCAGAGACAAAGCTCGACTTGCATTCTGCTCCCAGTCCTATAAAAGGGGTATATTTTAAAAAGATAGATACTGTATGCAGCCCCATAATCATGTGACATTTCAGACTTTTCTTGAGAATAACAATAACATTTCAGACTTTTCTTGAGAAACAATACTGGACCCTTGAACAACTTTTACCAATAGCAATGATAATTTTACATTCAGTGTATTTAGCTTCAGGTTTATAGTCATGTGACAGAACAGCAGCGTCATGTTTTATAAAAGACCATAAAAAGCATAGAGTTTGTGGACTGAAGTCTGAATTCCTGTTGTAAGCTATCTGACCTTGAACAGAGTCAGTGGCTACTTTGGTGAAATGGGGAGACACCTGCCACCTCAGAGGCTGTGTGGGGACTGAGGAAGATGACCTATGTAAAACACTCGGCCAGACTGAAGGCCCACCTGGACATTTTGGCAGAGCGAGAATTCAGTGCCAAGGGATACTAGGTCTCACTCCCAAAAAGAGGTTATGCAGTTATCCCTACCACAGGGGCAACAGATTCACTCCACCCGTACTAGAAAAACAAAAGATGTTTATTTTTCTCCAAATCAAACTATTAACTTTCCGTATCCTCTAACAACAAATCATGAGATAAAATTTTGTCAGAATATCCCAAATTTAAAAAGGGGAAAAGAGGGAATCTTACCTGTGCCTTTGCCAGAAGGATCTCTAGGCCATTCAGGAACTTTGAGATAGGACTGGAAAGTGGGAAACTACGAATTCTGTCCATTACAACCAGCAGCTATAGAAAAAAAGACTTGGTATCTCAGCAGAAATACTGGTGACTCCCATGCTTGTATAATTATATCAAAATGGATTCTACTGTCATGTGTAACTAAAAGAACCAATTAAAAAAACAAGCAAGCAAACTGGTGATTCAGTCACAGGCTACTGAAGGGAGTTCTGACAGGAAGTTTCATTCTCTACATTGAAAGCACCTCTGAAAATTGTGGATGAAAATTTCCATGGCTGTGGATCCTGATCAAGATAAACATAATTCTGGAAATAAGACTGAAAATGATTAGGTAATTACTCTTATTATTCTCTGTAATAAGAGTTATTATAAAATTGGCTGAAGACCAAAGTGATGTCTAAGCTTAAACTGACAATATTAAATAAGAAAGGCCTATGTCTAGTATGGTTAAGAAAACCACAGGGGCTCAGTGGTAGAGCACTTGCCCGGCATGTGTGAGGCATTGGGTTCAATCTTTAGCACCACATAAAAATATAACTAAATAAAGTTGTTTTTAAAAAAAGGAAAACCACAAAGTCCTCATTATTATGTGTACGAATAAATAGAGCAACATGGTAGCATTTTTTTTTAAAATATTTATTTATTTACTTTAGTTGTACACAATGCAATGCATTTATGTTTACGTGGTACTGAGGATCGAACCCGGGCCGCGCACATGCGAGGCGAGCGCTCTGCCGCTGAGCCACAACCCCAGCCCCGAACATGGTAGCATTTTAACGCAGAGAATAAGTCTTAACAAAATTAATGTATACTATTAAGTTTATCCTGCAGATAGCAAAGATAGCATCTCAATGATTTGTTGTTTTTAAATCTTTGTTTATATGTTCAAATGTGTGAGGGAATGCCCCTGGACATAGTAAGAGGCCACATTCCCAGGGCAGTTAAGGTCCTGTGGGCAGTTCATCCCTTCTCACCAGCTGCCCTACCTGCTCAAGTGCGGGATGTTCTGGCCAATCCTGCAGCAACTGACTGACAGCCTCTGAGAAACCCTGAAGCAAAGGCTGACACTGTCGTGCTTCTGGCACATTGGGGTGCTGATAGAAATCATAGGGCCCATCAGGTTTCACCATCAGGTCTGAGGTTTTCTCTCCAAAGAGTGTGTTATGGGAAAGGGTACAAGCCAAAAGTTGGCTGCCCAAAAGTCGGTCATTCAGTTCAACTCCTGTGAAGGTAACAACATCATCGTCAGGAAACTCAGGTGATTTATCAAAGTTACAAAGATGTCAGAAACGATCAACTAATTGGGACTAGTGAAACAGGTGTTTTAATGCTATTTTTTCCCAAAGCAAAACTGGCCTAGATAATTGACCCTAATAGCACAGTAGCTACCACAAGTTTTCGGGTTTTGTGGAAGTAAGATATGCTTAGGTATAAACAAAAGGGTTTGAATGGATGCATTCGAATCCAATTTCTTTAACAATTCTGTCCTACTTGCTTGGGACAATTCTTGAGGTCACATTAGAAACTGCATCAAAAACAATTATGGGGGGCTGGGGTTGTGGCTCAGCGGTAGAGCACTCCCCTATTGCGTGCACGGCCCGGATTCGATCCTCAGCACCACGTAAGAATAAAGGCATTGTGTACAACTAAAAACAAATATGTATTTTAAAACAACAACAACAACAACAAAAAAAAACAACCATCAAACTAGATTCTGTGAGTCTGAGTTCCGAGGTTGCTCCTTAGAACAGCTGACTAGAAAGCACCAAGTCTATTAGAGGGAAGTGGAAATAATGCTGAGGAAAAAAGACCATGTAAACTAAGTTCCTATCTGTCCAAAGGATTCAAACAATGAAAATCCATCTCATTACAGGATTTTAAATCAGTGTTTAAAATTCGTATAAATTCTTTAAGCAAAGGAAACATTGATAAAGAGTTAAATAAAAATGGTGAATTTATGATTTTAATTGTTCAAGAAGTAGGGATTCCATTTGTTTTGATTTCCCAAGGGTAAAGCAAAAGTAAATGGCCTTACCCATCAGCGGGTAGTAGTGTGTCACAAGAGACGCCCCAGTCTGGTAGCAAGATGTAAACAAGCTGAGGTAGTGCTTTGCCTCATGTGGTGGCACAGCCTGTTGGTGCCACAGGGACCTAGCAAAGTTGAGGCATAACTGCTGGTGTATCAACATCACTGCCTGCATTGAACTCTGGGAAAGAGCAGCTGGGTCTGTGGCTATTTCCTCTTCTTGTCCATCTAAAGTTCCTTTTTTCTCCTCAAGTGTTGGCTCTATCAAAATATCTGCGAAGTCCTGTAAACAGCATTAGAACAATTACAAACTTAAAAATCAGAATCTGGCCGGGCATGGTGGTGCACGCCTGTAATCCCAGCACTTGGGAAGCTGAGACAGGAGGATCATTGGTTCAAAGCCAGCCTCAGCAATGGCGAGGCACTTAGCAACTCAGTGAGACCCTGTCTCTAAATAAAATACAAAAAAGGGCTGGGGATATGGTACAGTGGTCAAATGCCCCTGCGTTCAATCCCTGGTACCACCAAAAAAAAAAAAAAAAAAAAAAAAAAAAAGAATCTGGCTATAATAAGCCTAGAATGAAGAGGAAAAAAGAAGCATGGATCATGAAGAAAATGAAGACTTACATGCACTGAAATATATTAAAAAGACTACAGAACCATTCAGAGGGAATGTATGTGGCACCAGGGGAATTCACTCCCAAACAAATCCTGACACCAGCACCCTACCTTTTCATGCAGTGGGAAATGTTTTCTGAACTCCTGTTCTTCCTCCTCTTCCTCACTTAGGGTAGTCCTAGAGCTTCTGCTCCTGAATTTGTACAGGCTGTTTTCCTGCTCTACCTTCTCTTGGGCTATACGTTCCTGCTCATCCCACTCATTGATTATCTCCTGCAAAGACACATGGGTAGAGGACATTTGAAATGAGCACAGGCAAGATTTGCTGTCTTAGTTTCTCATAAAATGAAACTACCATGGCTCAAAAATGAACAAAAGCCATTATCTAAGAGATTAAATTTGATCAAACTCTTCAGTAAACAGTTTCCTAAAAATTTCCCCTTGTTATGCTGCTAAAATTTCAAAGACTTAAAAATGTGCTGCAATGGAATTATCAAAAACTTCCTATGTCAGGGATTAGCAGTGTTTTGCACCAAGGTCATTGTTTTAGTCAGCTTTTTTGCTGCTGTGAATAAAAGGACCCAACCAGAACAATTGTAGAGGAGGAAAAAGTTCATTTGAGGGCTCACGGTTTCAGAGGACTCAGTCCAGAGAAGGCTGGATCCATTCCTCGGGGCTTGAGATGAGGCAGAACATCATGGCAGAAGAGTATGGCAGAGGGAAGCAGCTCAAATGGTGATGAGAAAGGAGAGAGAGAAAAGATTCCACTCTCCAAATACAAAATACATACCCTCAATGAATCACTTCCTCCAGTCATACCCTACCTGCCTCCAGGTACCACACTCAGTTAATCTCCTGAGGGAATAATTCACTGATTATGCTAAGGCTATAACCCAATGACTTCTCCAAATCTTCTTTGCATTGTCTCAGACTTGAGCTTTTAGGGGACACCTCACATTTAAACTATAACAGCCAGGCTTACAGTTGACTGTGAGTGGGTTTCAATTCAGACTGCACCTGCCAGGCACCCCCAGGAGATGGCCTAAGGTTCAGAAAAGGAAAACCTTCTAGGTCCTGGGTGATCAAAGGGCACCAACCAGACAAAACTGGATTATGTTTTACCAGACAGTTTTTTTAATCCCCCACTACCTCTAAGACTTTAGGCCCTTTAATTGGCAAAAACTATAAATTCAAGAAACTGTCCAGTGTGGTTGAAGGCTAAGGTACATTTATCATCAGAAGGCAATTTGTACCAAAATCCCAAGAACTATGTTTAATCTCTGTCCTGGTAATTCTTATTTCCAGAATTTGTACCCAAGGATATGGTCATAAGTCTGTTTATTATGACACTGTTTTTCCCCCCCCAAAATAATAAAAATATTACATATGAATGTACATTTTCATTGATCAGAAATTAGTTAAATGACTTACGGCATATACGATAGAAAATTAGTCACTAAATATATGAATATATAATAAGGAGAAGGAGAGATAATCACTAAGTCCTGTTAAGTTTTAAAAAGCAAGCTACAAGGGCTGGGGTTGTGGCTCAGTGGCAGAGTGCTTGCCTCGCACGTGCGCGGCCCGGGTTCGATCCTCAGCACCACGTAAACAAAAATGCATTGCATTGTGTACAACTAAAGTAAATAAATAAATATTTAAAAAAAAAAAAAAGCAAGCTACAAAACAGAATGAATTTTTTAGTACTCTAAGTATTTTGTAAAGCTCTAGCATTTTAAGAACATATAGCAGGGGCCATGGACATCACAGAAGTGACCTTAACCAAAACAAGTCTTTGATCTGCTAAATATTGGTTCACTATACTGAGATTGATGTTTTTAAGGAGCTGTTGCTTTAAAAACAAATCTGTGAACCACTGGGCTGCATTACCTCAAATATGGTATATAGATATGCATCTACAGGAATGCACACAAGCTTAGAATGGGATATACCAATATATTAACAGGTATAAATAGTAAGATTATTAAAAATCTTTGCTTATATTTACTCTTTTAATTATCAACAGCAACAATAAATTACTTAGGGGAAAGAAAATAACATGCTGCCGGGTGCGGTGGCACATGCCTGTAATCCCAGCACTTTGGGAGGCTGAGGCACTTAGTAACTCAGTGAGACCCTGTCTCTAAATAAAATACAAAAAAGGGCTGGGGATGTGACCCAGTGGTCGAGTGCCCCTGAGTTCAATCCCCAGTACCAAAAAAAAAAAAAAAAAAAAAAAAAAAAAGGCTATTTTTTTTTTTTTAAAACAAAAGTTGATACAATTTACACCATAATTACCATAAGCAAAGTCAAAAGATAACCAATTAACTAGGAGAAAATTTTGCAGTGCCTGGAATGGTGGCTCTTGGGTGGCAGAGGCAGGAGGATCACAAATCAAGGCCAGCTTTGGCAACTTAGCAAGATCCAGTCTTGAAATAGAAAAAGGAATAGAGATGTAACTCAGTGCAGAATGCTTGCCTAGCATACACAAAACCCTGAGTTCAATCCCTAGTACTACCTTAGAAAAAAAAAATTTGCAGTATATATCACAAATTAAGGGCTAACATCAGTATTGTAAAAAAAAAAAAAAAAAAAAAAAAAAGTCCAGGCACCATGGTGCACACCTGTAATCCCAGCAAACTGGAAGGTTGGGGCAGGAGGATCACAAGTTCAAGGCTATCCTTGGCAACTCAGTAAGACCCTATTTCAAAAAAAGGCAAGGGGTGGGGTGGGGTGGGGATGTGGCTCAGAAGTAGAGTAGCACCACTGGGTTCAATCCACAATACCAGAAACAAAACAAAACAAAAAAGCCCCCAAACCTGGTAGTTAAGTAGAAAAAAAGAAAGGAATAGACAAGAGGATTCCTCAACCATTGTCTCTACATCGGCAGGGTGGGGATAATGTTCTGCAGGCTGGCCTGTGCTTTTAGCTCCCTTAAGAAAAAGGGTAGGCAGGACATCCTGACATACACAGGCTTACCTGACAGATATGTCTGAAAAGCGACAGGGACCTCTGATCCAGCTCTCCCTTGCATAGCACATGGGAGTGCAGGTAAAGGAGGGCATTCATTAGCAGCTGTTCCCGGGTGGGGCAGGGTTGCTGGCCCTTGCCTTCTGGTTCCTTTCCTCCCGAGTGGCTAATGGTCAGCTTCCCAAGGCCTCGAAGAACCTCCTCTGACTTCACTGAGCACAAGACATCTGCATGAGCATAGTAGGTGGGGAAGGTGGGACCCACTGATGGAAAAGCCAACAAAGCCATGGCCAGAGCCCCCAGCCTGTCAGCACAGATCACACTGCTGTGGAGTGAGGTATGGACCTCAGATGCCACCAGCCTCATGCCATGCTGCAACTGTAAGATGGATGCCTGTAGTGGAGTCACAGAATCTGGGTAGAGGGCATATTCTTCCCCTAGCCTTTTCCTGAACTGGTGGTGTGACTGCTGCCAAGAGGCCTCTTCTTTTAGAAGGCTCTGGGCCACCTGGGTAGACCGTGGCCCATCTGCATGGAGGACCTGCAGCAGCCGTGTGAGCAGATCCTGAACAGCAGTGGCCTTGGCAATGCTGGTGACATAGTGGTGGATCTCCTGCACCAGAGACTCATAGGCAGGCAGCTGGGGTCTGAAGGCCTGCTTCTTCGACAGGCTGCAGATTAAGTTCTCCAGCTGACTGATTCTTTGACGAAGTAACCTGAAGGCAAATTAATACAACATGCAAATTCTGTCAGAAGAAGAGCAGCAAATCTGAACTGAGCCCTCAGCTAGGAAAATGGAATGAATCAAGATTTATCAACTGCCGAGAAATAACATGATATTAACAATTACAGTGAAAATGGATAGTACCTGTAAAGCACTTAGCCTGTGCCACACATTGCTAACATTTTAAATGCATATCTCATCTGAAGGAGGTACTACAATTATCCCCCTTTTGCTAACATGGACATTGAGGTTTACTGGCATTTAGTGAGCTATCCTGTTGTCTATAGTCAAAGAAAGGTCAGGAAAAGACGGGAACTCTAAGCTAAGGGAACAGATCTATAGCCAAGAAAAGCAAAGAAATAAAGCGCACATCATTGCATCCAGCTTGTTCCATGTGGAGGTGTAGGTCTGACTTCAACCATCTTGATCCCATGTGAATCCACACCTTGAATGTCTTTCCCCTTCTTTTAGAACATATTGTTTTCTTGATTATAATGAAGGATTTGGGACCTAACTGCTAACATAGTTCAAAGACGTACATTACTTCACTAACACTATAACAATATTAAAAAGATCAGCCTTATAATGTCTTTTGTAAAAGTAGTGACAATAATCTCTAACACAAATAATCACTTTGCTGCCTTACCTTATGTGAGGATGAGAATAATTGACAATTACTTCATTTTCCAGGTCTCTTCCAGTCTGTAGCTGAGATGATAAGTTCCGGGTCTTCCATTCACATTGCAGCTGGTGTAACTAAAGGAAAAGAGAAAATAGTCTGGTGTGGCCCACTTATGACCATGCACAAGAAAACGAGTGTGCACAGCAACAGGATAGAAGGAATCTGGATTCCTGAATGACCTAAGGACAGGTGGCTCTGCTTCACTAAACTGGACCACTTACCTCAAGAGTTATTAGGTGGAAGAAACTATCATGCCACTAAATCTCAGTCTTTTTACAGCAGCTTAGCCTTCACCCCAACTAATATGACATTCCTTCCTCATCATATAGTATTAGTATGTCATTACCGTTATCTATTCAATTCTTCACGTTGTTTGGAAGTTCAAATAGCAAGAGATACTACATTATTTGATTCCTGAGTTTTATATAACACCAAAACTTCAGAAATCCTAGGTTATAGGGATACTATATCCTACCTAAAAAAGTAATTCAAACCCAAATATCCAAAACCTAGTTCAATTAAAGTCTGGATGGTGAGGAATTCTCCTATTTCTCTGACAATTCAGGTGTTCTACCTACTTGCTTCTGCTTGTCACACCTATTGGCAGATATATCAGAACCTTAGGAAGGTGCCCTCTCAGAGTCTAAGTCTACCTAGAAGAACTCTCAAAGAAGAAAACACAGTCTTAAAACAGACTCATGGGAAGTCACAGGCAGTTCACACAAAATCAGCTCTTTGATCATCTAATTAGCCAAAAGGGAGTAAAAGGAATAAAAATCTAAGAAAATCCAATGCATCAGAAACTAAGCACATATTCCAAACTCTTGCCTCTCATACCTCCTCCTTGGCATACTTGAGCTTGCATTCCCTCTTCACTGCAGGGTCGAAGCGTGCCTGGGGAAGCCAGGTCTGAATCTGGAGCAAGCCAAGGCTCACCCAGAGGCTCCCACGCTGGGCTGGCTCAGGCAGGTTCCTCTTATTCTCCCTTTCCCCAGAGAAGTGATGCAGGGAAGTGAGATATAGGCAGAGCAGTTCCTTGGGCAGTGCCTCCTGACCAGCCATGTCCCCAAGAGTCTGGACCACATGGTGGAAGGCCTGGCTGTCTCCAAGCAGCAGATGCTCACAGTTCTGTACGTACTCCTGCTGCTGGGGTTCTGGGAGCAGCTCTGCTAGGCCTGCCAGGTGTCGGTACAGCACTAGCCCCTGGAGCTGGGAGTCTGTGTGTCTGTGGGGACAACAAGGAAGCACTTAAGGAATTGCTGGATCAAATAGGATCACTTTTTACCCACTTTCATTCTTCCAGAAAATTTTAATACAGATTGCACAGTCAACACTTAACAAGATGAACTTCAGTTCTCATATAACCTTTTTGTGATTTTTCTACGCATCATCTTCCTGATAATAATATGCATAAAAAAAAAAAAGAAAAAAAAAAAAAAAAAAAAAAAAAAAAAAAAAAAAAAAAAAAAAACGGACCAGACAGCTCATGATGGCTCTGTCATGGACTGAAAACATGCTGACCCACAGAGAAAACACCCTCACCTTCATCCACCAAAGTCAGTTCTGACTGAGCCCCTGCTAGAGAACATTCAGGAGCTTCATAAACTGCTCTCTGGGACAGGGAATACCTGAATTCTGCTATTGAAGGGACAGCCATGTTGGTCCAAAGCAATGAGTTGATGTCCTGCAGCTGCTGGGCTCTTTCAACCCACTCTCCCAGTGTTACATGTGAAGAGGACAGGATTGGGAGGCCACTCACATCCCAGGGACTTGCTCTGTAGCTGCTAGTCAAGACTTCAAAGCAGCATTTGGATAATGTGGCTCTACAGAGACTGCCAGGGCCCTGAGGGACAAGAAGATAACAGTATCTTTCAGAAATTAACTAAAAGAATTTCGACAAGCAGCATTGGGACACCTTCAAGGAGGAAACAGAATAAGAAGATGCAGGTTGTTCAGAACAGGTAAACACCAGCCACAGATGGGACAAGAGCAGGAAGGAGTGAGGATTAGTTGCCTTAAAGGAATGTGGACTGCATTCTCTCAGAAATGAGCAATGAGTGCTTTAGTAATATACCAGAAAACCTCAAAACCTGGGAATCAGGGAGACCATTCTTGTACCAGACAGGGAAATGAGAGTTGGAGGCAGGGAAAGGAGTTACAAGGCCAATGTAAGAGCCAGACATAAAGTCTGCCAAGCTTGCATTCACTGGACTATTAATCTGCGACTCAGTAATAGCTGCCCACAGTAAAGGGTTAAGTGGTCAAACATATAAGATAGAAAATAGGAAACACAGTATATACCCATGCAACTCTTAGGGATCCACAAAGTTTGTTACTTAAGGCTTTAAAAGATGTTTTACAATGAAGATGATAATTATGATAAAAGCAACAGAATAGAGCTCAAAAATAATTCTGGGAACGTGTGTGAAATTAAGGTGTATGATAAAGGTGGCTTTTCAAAGGAGAATGGAAAGGATTAATCAAAAATAGTGTTTATAAAGTGCTTTTGGACTAATTACTTATATAAAAGAAAAATCTTGCCTCCCTTCTTCACAAAAACAATAAATAGATAAATGAATTTGATCATAAAAAACAAAAAACACTGGAAAAAATATGGGGAGCCTGTTCTCACTGTAGGGATGGCGAAGGAAGATAGTCTTTAAAAAGCATGACACTAAAGCCTAAATGTAGACGAGACTGGCACAGTTAAAAAGAAATCATTATGATATTAATATATAAGAAAACAAGTAATTTGAGAGATAATAGAGGAGGAAGAAAAGAAACAAACCTCAAAACTTATCAAAAGGAAAGTGATTAAATAAACTCGGGCATGTCTGGACTAATGTAAGCTGGAATGACAAGCACATTTCTATGACACATTTGTGAACAAAGAAAGTATTATTTTTGTTCACATACATATTTATGCTGGATGTGGCAGCATATGCCTATAGTCCCAGTTACTTGGGAGGCTAGGGTGGGAAGATCTCTTGAGCTCACAAATCCAAGACCAGCCTGGGAAACATAGCAATACTTCATCTTAGAAGAAAAAGCAAAATAAAAAAAATGCACATGTATATACAAAGATACAGATTAGAGTGGTTATTTCTAATAAATTAAATATACAAACATTTCTGTGGTTAAAATGCTTTATAACTATAAGAAATGAAGACTTTTTAAAGGAAACCTTTGTGGCTTCAACTCAGAATTGTACAAATCATTTAAGATGAAAAATACATTTTGTGACTGTACACTTTTTAGCATCATGAAAAACAAAGTATCAAAACCACCTATTTAGTCAACTATTTTATTCTAAAAATAAATGATTACATTAAAGCTACTGGGAATTTTTTAACCTACTACCATCAGTTTTATGCCAACAAACCTTTAATGTGGAGTCCAAAAGGGACTTGGGCATTGCCCTCTGTTGCATACTGAGCAGAGGGTTCCATGTTAGCCAGTACTCTGGATTTGTGGTCACAGTACTGCTCCAGAAAGACATAAATGTGGAATTAAATAACTCGGACCACAAAGAAGTAATTTCTTCAGCAGATCCCTAGAGATAAAGGAACAATTAGATAAAAGAATTTTTGAGAATGATTCCATAAATCATGGTCTTTGTCTTATAAAATCTATCTAAAACTAACATGAATTTAAAGATATATAATCCCAATTTTCCTAAATCTCTGCCACCTTGGTCATCTTGGTGGAGTCACATATCTTGTTTGTAATTTTCATCACATTAAGGTAAAATCTGCTTTAGTAAGGCTGCATGAGAAAGTATAAACAAAGCAGATTGCACAATTGTAATATTACCAAAAGAAATAAATGTTCTTATATCTTTTGGCAAATGAAAAAATTTTAAAAAGCATTTGTGGCCACAGTACTGCTGCTTTTTACCTCACTTAACTGGAACCCAAATGAATACTGCTGTTATAAAAAAATCACGCAATACCATTGTAATTACTGCAAAAAAAATTTCAAAGTTCTCCTTCATTAAAAGGTAATTCAGATAAACCTGGGGATCGCAACATGGAATTTTGTGATTAAACGCACAAAATTGTTCTGCAACCAACCAGCCATAGAAAATTTAATCACACAGCGTGAAAGAGGCTTATTTTCCTTTCTGATTTTGGTTTTTACCTTCTGATGATGCAGTAAAGACCACAGGTCTCTAAGCTCTTGAGGAGCAACTGGTGTGTGCTTAAGACAAAATGTGATGTGATGTCTCATCTCCTCTTCTATCAGAGGTTGTTGATTTTTGCTGGACCTATTCCAAAAATACACAGGGAGAGGCTTGGGTTTGGACTATCAGAGAACTACTAGAGGATTGATATGGGAGGGAAGATGGAACACACAAAACTTATGGTACATTTATTTAAAAATAAGCAACTCTACTGGAAAAAATTCTATTGACTTTTAGAGGAGAAGATGAAATAAAGAATATTCAAGAAGATTTGGCTTTCAAAAGTGGCAAGTGACCTTCCTGTACCTTAGCAGCTATACCTCTTTAAGTCTATGCTTTGTTTTTACAATATAGGATATACAAAACAATCTATCAAGAAAATAACTGAAAGAATGGCATACCTTCTCAAACAAGCCTGTGTCATAAAATCAGCTGTCACTTTGTACTGCCAAAGTATAGCCAAGTATTCCATTGCAGGCCACAACTGAACACTCCTGATGAGTTGGATTAAAGAGGTAAAGTCTGGCTGGGGTGCGAAGGAAGCGTCACTATGCTTTTTCTCCGGAAAACCAAGTGAAAGTCCTTTGGCTTTTAGTTCTAAACACTGAGCACTCACAAAATTCTTCAACTCATCTTCAATTCAGATCAAAAAGAAATGTTGTATTAGAGAGGAGATGGGCAAGAGTCCAGGGTCTAGATTCCCAACAGCTGGCAAAATGACTATGAGGTGTTTTGTTTTTTGTTTTGTTTTATTTTGTTTTGACTATGAATTTAACATGAGTTAGTCAGAGTTAGGCTGCTTAACCTAAGCTCCAAGTTTCTCATTTGTTAAATGATATTAATTTTTGCAAAATTCTAGTGATGGAATTAAACATTGAATGTAAAGCTTAGCTCAATGACTGTCCCTCATTTAATGGCATTTACACTATACCAAATGGGGAAAAAAAATCTAAGGGAAAAACTGAATGGCAGCAGGAAAAAGGATATACTCAGAGTGTTGACAGTCAAGCAAATACCAGAATATATTACCTAGGTTGACATCTTCTAGAATATTAGCTCTAAGGATCAATCCCCAGGCCTGCAGGAGACTTTTCTTTAATGTCCATTCAGAAGCAACCACTTGGAGACGATTGAAATCTTCCTGCCATCCACTCTCCCCAAGGACAGGCATCTGCTCTCTGATGGCAAGGGCCCTTTCAAGCATTTTCAATTGTGAAAAACACTCTACCACCAGCTTGTCCTGAAACAATAAAACCCAGGAGAGCCTATCAGAGAGCTGAACTGTGCTTCTGTTAGCACCCTAGATATATCTGAAAAGAAATTTAAAATATTTTTTTCATGCTTCTGGAAATCACAGGGTTTCTTTATTCATATTGCTCTGGAGAGATTCTAGAGTAATAAAGTTAAGAGCTTTACCCAGCCTTAGCCTCAGGAATAAATAAAATGATAACATTTAACAAATCCATTAGCAGCATTCATGGAACAGTTATGAGTTAAGCTTTGCTGAGTCTGGTTGAATGCCAGATCCCAAGTGCCAGAGTTTCAGAAGAACTTGATTCTTTTTATTTACTATATATTTCCAGGTGTACCTTGAAAGGAAATGGTCGTCCCAGGAACTTCTGCAACCTCTTTATACCAGTGAAGCCACCAGTCGGGCTACCCAGGCAATTCTGAATATGTTCTGAAACAGTCTGAACCTCTTTGTAATATCTTTAAAGGAGAAAAAGGGCAGAAGGAAAATAAGGGGGAAATGCTGGATAGGAAAAGAAGTCATTTACATTCAATATTTTACTATAATATGCCAACAGAATAAACCAAAATTAAATAAGAAAATTTTAATTCTAAACCCTCTTATCTTTATACATATGACATTATTCCCTAAATATGAGTCTTACTTGTCTTCATGATTCATCAGGAGTTGGGGGATTTGATGGACCAAATGTTTTAAAAACCCAGTGCCAATGGAGAGCAAGCAAAGCCAGACCTGGAGCATCCACTTTTACTGTGTCAGCCACAGTCCAAAACCGGTCCCGCCATTTCAAAGAATCTAAGATCTAAAAACAAAATAAGCCAAGACCACTTACAGACATTTCTTGAAAGAACTCAACTCAACTTACACACACAAAAGGTTTAAAGTTAGACTAGAAAATTTGTTAAGAACATTAAAGCAGACAAAGGCTGTTTTTCTTTGAATTGTACATATCATTTCATAAGAAACTGCCAAATGCTTCACGAATCAGTTGTTTTGTATTACAACCAGCAGAGCAGAAGAATCCCAGTTGTTCCATTTCCTTCTCAGTCACTAATTGCCCATCACTAGCTGTTAATGATTTTAATTTGAGCTATTTTGATGAGTGAAACCCTACTGCAGTTTTCATTTATATTCCTTTGGTAACTGCTGTTATAATTTTTCAAGTTCTTATAGGCATTCATATATCTTTAGAGAAGCATCTATTCAAATCTGTTCATTATAAAAATTGGGTTGTTTTATTATTATTAGGTAGCTTACATAATTCATGTATTTTGTAAGCAATTTCTCATTGATTTTTCTTAGAATGTAAATTTTTAATTTTGACAAAATCTAATTCATTAGTTTCTTTTATGAAGATTCTAAGAAATCTTTGCTTATCCTTAAATTGTAAAGATTTTCTCCTGTTTTCTTTTAGATGGTTCATAGTTTTAGTTTTTTAATTAAAAGGTCTCATTCTTTTTGTGTGTGTGTGGGGTACTGGGGAAGGAACCCAGTGGCACTCCACTTTTGAGCTTATGCCCTTAACCCTTTATTTTGAGAAAGAGATCAATTTGCCCAGACTGGCCTCAATCTTTTGATTTTCTTGCCACTGCTTTCCAGTCAGTGGGATTATAGGCATGTGTCACCATCCTCACCATCCAGCTTAGGTCTCATCCATGTTGAGGTAACTTGTATGTAATATGAGGTAGGAGGAGAAGTTCACTCTTACTTTATGTGGACTTCTAATTCCATCACTATTTGTTGAAGAGAACGTTTTTCCTCTATTAAATTACCTTTTCATATTGGCAAAACAAAACAAAATAGATCATATACATAGAAGCATATTTGTGAATTCATTTTGTTTCAGTGGTCCAAATGCCTATTCTTGGACTATATCATACCATTTTTATTAATGTAGCTTTGTAATACAAATCATGCAACTGAGTCTCCAGCAATGCTATTTATACTAGTCTCTAGTGATTACCTTTATGAGCTTATCAGGTCAAAGCTATGTTACAATAATATGTTATTTACTTATTTTTTTCAGAATTGACATTTAAATTAATTGTATTTAAAAAGGACAAACTATGATTGGATATTTGGCAAAAATTATATTGAATATAAATGAACAAAATCTGTCACTTCCCCTCAGTAAACTTGGGGAAAAAATATGCTCAAAATATGATAAATGTGGGGCTGGGGTTGTGGCTCAGTGGTAAGCACTTGCCTAGCACACATGAGGCACTGGGTTCGATCCTCAGCACCACATACAAAAATAAATAAAATAAAGTTATAAAAAATATGGTATATGTGGTATATTTGCCTATGACCTAAATATATTCTCCTGCATACTTGAAATAATTATCTAGATTATTTATAATTCATAATACAATGTAAAAAGTTGCTATATTTTATGTTGGTTAGGCAATATTGCCAAGGGAAAAAGTCTACACATGTGAAGTTGCAGTTAAAAAAATTTTTTTTCAACCTGAAGTTGGTAGAATCTGAGGATAAGGAATCCACAGATACAGAGAGTCAATTGTATTTATTGCCGATAATAAAATTTGAGCTCAAGAAAAATCTAGATCTTTTGGTAAGATCTGTAGTGATTTTTACCCAAGTATGACTTTTTATTTATCTATACTGAAGGGTAAAATATGCCAACTCAGTGAATAATATTTCTAAACTACCAACACATGAACTACATATTCACACAAGGTTACATGTCCATCAAAAGTGCAAACTAAATAATGGATTTTCATGCATGACAAGTTCTGCAATATATTTTTCAGGTTTCAAATTTTCACATTGTAAGTGACCATGACAAACTTTTTGTCAAGTTTGTGGAGTGCTATCCAAGAATATTCATTATTATAGGAAGTAGCTATTAAAAAGTATTCTTTCATTTTTCAATCTCTTAACTATGGGAGACCAGTTTTTCTTTACAAACTTAAACCCAAATAGCATTCTACAAGACATTGAATGCAGAAGCAGATGTGAAAATCCAGATTTCCTCTCTTAAGATAGACATAAAAGAGATTTGGAAAGATGTTAACCAGTTACACTCTTCTAATTTTTATCTTCAAAAATAGCTGGGGCTTGTTGTAGCTCAGTGGTAGAAAGCTTGCCTCTCACATGTGAGGCACTGGGTTCCATCCTGAGCACCACATGAAAATAAATAAACAAAATATATTATGTCCATCTATAACTAAAAAAATATTTTTTTAAATCTGTTTATTAAAATCATTCATATTAACATTAAATGGGATTACTGTATTTTAAGCAAATTTATAAATTGTTGTTTCTCAGTTTTAGTTCCAAATATGACAGATGTAATGACATAAATAGAATTCTCTGTGGTCTTTAAGAACTTTTCAGATTATAAAGGGATCCTCAGGCCTAAAAGTTTTAAGACCTATTATTCTGTAAGACTTCCTAGAATAATTTGGAATCAAAAATTCACTTAACCCATACTTGGCAATGGTTTTTTTCTTTCTCCACTAAAAAAGCTTACGTGAATTAAAATCTGTCAAAATCCAAATGTCCATCAATAAGTGAATAGATGAACAAATTATACACTGACAAAAGAGAGTATCAACAATAAGAAGGAATGAACTATTGATAGATGAAATCATATGAATACATCTCAAAATTAACTATCCAGACAAAAAGAACATATATAGCACAATTCTACTAAATAAAAATGCACCTGATCTATAAAAGAAATCATATCAATGACCACATGACTGGGGATGGGGGAGAACAGAAGAAGGATATACAAAAAGGACATGAGAAGCTGGGCGCGGTGGCGCACGCCTGTAATCCCAGCACTTGGGAGGCTGAGGCAGGAGGATAGTGAGTTCAAAGCCAGCCTCAGCAATGGCGAGGCACTTAACAATTCAGTGAGACCCTGTCTCTAATAAAATACAAAAAAGGTCTGGGGATGTGGCCCAGTGGTCGAGTGCCCTGAGTTTCATCCCCGGTACCAAAAAAAAAAAAAAAAAAAAAAAAAGGACATGAGAAAACTCTTAGGTATGTGGCATGTGTTTACTATCCTGATTGTGGTAATGGCTTCATAGGTATGAACACATCAGAACTTTAAAAAAGTGTACTCTGAATAAACACAACATATGTCAATTATACCTCCATAAAGCTTTAAAATATATGGTTGTATATTAATACTGTTAACAACAGTTAGATCTCTCAAACAGTATTTGACATACAATAACACTGAAGTTAGTCTGGTCCCTGAAAATCTTTGTGCCAGGATAAATCTTATTTAAGATTAAAAAAAAAAAAAAGGTATATTGCCTCACCTCAACGACACTAGCGTCAGACACCATAGCCTGGGGGGACTGTACCCAGAGCAGGATTACTGCATCACAAAGTTCAAAAAAAGCAGCAAGATTGACCACAATTTCATGGGGCAGGCTGTGATAGCTCTCTGGATCTTAGAGATGACATAAATAAGAACATTCCATCAGGTTTAAATTAAGCTTGACATTCAAAAAAAATTATAACCTAGAATTTAGTGTTACTACTAAAAATCAATTTTGAAAGGTCGAAAATTACAAGCAAATTCTGTGCCTATTATTATTAAATTTAACAGATGAGGTATATATGCCTACAGATAGAAATAATGTTATCTTTCGTATTTAATGGTGCTGGGGATTGAACCCAGGTTTCACAAATGCTAGGCAAGTGCTCTATTATTGAGCTGCATCTCTAATCTCATTTATGTCTTAACAGAAAATGAAAATTATGAAGTAAAGATGCATATTGCATATAAGCATTTAAATACAAAACAAAACCAAGTGTATATAGATTTAGATGGATAGTTAAGACAGGTATGAGATGGTACAAATCAAACTACTTATTAATAGCAGTTGCTGCGAGGATCAACTTTTTCAATTTTTATACTACCATAGTTTAAATTATTTTTATGACAGGAACATTGTCTTTTCAATTTACAAAAATTAAGGAAGAAGGGGGAAAAGTCCTTTTATAACCAAATGCCTCTGAATATGATCTTTTTCAACCAACAGGCCTACTTTTCAAATCCTAGTGCTACCTGCTAAAGATCTAACGCATCTCCGTGCCTCCTTTTTCTCATTCATAAAGTGAGGGCCTACTTACTTTATAGGATTACTCTAGAAAGTAAATGAGATCAAGGACATGTAAAGTCTTTAGCTAAGCACCTGACACAAGAGTAAGTGCTCAGTAAATGTTAGTCATTACTACTGAGTAAGGGGACATGGCCTGTTTAAAATCAGGCCAACAAATCAGAAGGAATCAGAATAACAGTTGCTGCTCAATATCTTGCAACATAATGCAATCAGATGCTCCACTGAACAACACAAACGATAAAGTGTTCTTACCTTTATGAAATTCAAAGGACATTCTTAAAACACTATTTCTTAACTTTTTACCACCAACAGAAATCAAATTTGTTTCAGTAAAAATCCGTTTTTCCCGGTCAAGATACACGATTGTCCTGGAATGAGATTCAAAAACACAATAACTCCTAGTTAATAATACTCCCTGTGGAGTTAGAAGTTACCACGGGAGAGAGCACCATGGGAAAGAAGGTGGCTTCCAAAGTGCCAGGGCATACCACACTCATGGGTTCACTTTATGAACCCTCACTAAAATCACAATTTTTATTGTACTTTCCTGTAATGAACACTATACTTTTTAAAAAAAATTGTCACACTGATGGCCAACCACTGGCCAAAAAATTACATGGTAAAAAATATTCCTGGCTGCTACTGTAAAAATAAGGAAAGACCAGTTTAAATACAATTTTGAAAATTTATGTGTGAGTGTGTACATATGTATGTAGGTGCTATGTACATCTCCAACTTCTGAGTATGAGAAATAATGTAGACAGACAGCTAAGGAAAGGATGCGTAAAAGAATGAGTAGACAAAAAAGGGAGGAGGTGCAGGGAACTACAAATATAAACATGGCTATCCTATGACAAAAGATTACTTTAAAATAATAAATTCCACCACTAATGCTAAGATTGAAGGTACTCTAGTACTTTTACCACTTGTTCGGTTCACAAAATAAGACACACAGTACATTTGACAGAGTTGTAGGAAAGGTATAATATGTGAAGCCAGTGAGATGAACAGTGTCCAGAGCCCGAGGTTTCACTTACTTGTTTGCAACTGATTCTAAAAGGGCAAAGAGCTGCTTGGACTGGTCCGTTTGTGGATCATAGTCCATTGAATTTCTAATAATGTCCAAAGCCTGTATATTCCATCGGGGGTCCAGAGGGATCACAAAGTCATCTAGTTAAAAAACAAAGTTTTATAGTTAAACACCTTGCCTGGCAAGTTTCATTTGAATATTTTATTGGTTTTACTTGGATCACACTGAGTTTTTGGTGGGAAAGAAGTGAAACAGAGAAATGCTGTGGGTTTTAATTCATGATACTAGAAAGCAATATTCAATAGCTTGTATACTATTTCCTTTCCAAATGCACAACATCTACAAGTCCTGCAAATCCATCTCACTACAGGTCAGAAAGGAAAATCCTGCCAATTAAAGGTGATCCCTGCTAGAATATAAACATTCTAATAATGAATCCACTTCCTTAGAGCCCCCTTACTGGTCTGAAAAGAATTCCTAGGGGTAATTGCCCAAACTATATCACAATTTACCATCAAAACAGAAACAAACTTAAATGGCAAAAAATGAATTAATACCTCTTGTTATCTGCTTCCAATAAAAAAAAGCATCTCAAAATTGTTATGCTTAGAACCAATTTCCTAGTCAGACATGGTGGCACACTATCTGTAGTCCTAGATACTCAGGAGGATGGCTTGAGCCCAAGTGTTTGAGACCAGCCTAGGCAACTTAGCAAGATCCTTATCTTATTTAAAAAAAAAAAAAGAAAGAAAGAAACAAGAAAACAACTTTACAGTCATAGAGTGTGGCTGCTGCTGCTTCATAAACCTTTGACTCAGATTTGGTGCATTTTCTCTAAAGTTCAAACAGCAAGACTCTGACTCTTCAGTTGTGAAAACTCAAAAGAAGGAATCAATACACAAATAATGGTAACTGTAACTTGAAGGTGGATAGGCAGGATAGTTAAATGGAGTAGTTTTAGAACCACTTCACTGTAGACTACCATGGGTATACTGTGAATGGCAAGGTATTTTAAGGAACTCATATTCCAAGATCCAGTAATATAGACAGTTACTCATAAGAAAATAAAGTTAGAGCTAATGTGTTCCAATAGAGAAAGAACAGTGTCTGCTGAAAATGGAACCTGTTGGTGTACTTTATATCTGAGTTCCTAAAGACGTCCATACCTGAAAAGCCATGATTTAGTTCAGCCACAATCTGACCACTAGTTTTCTCTACTATGTGATTTCTTCCAAATATTCACTTCATTGTCTTCGGTGTACATAAGGTAATTGGTTTAGCACAAAAGCATCACACGTATTTTTTCCAAACCAAATAGCTAATGATACATTTAGGTCAACATCAAATGAAATGCAGGTATAAAAAATTAAATTTGCTTTTTGGAAAATATCCTTATTTTCTTTATTAATGTTTATGTGCTGTAAACTTTATCTTATTCTGTTCCAAAACTAAAAGTAAGTTTGTTCTCTAGTTTCTTATTCTTACAAAACAGTCATCTTGAATACTTTTCAGTACATTGTATATCACCTTCCTTCAGATACTAGAAGGTGAACAGATAGTTGCAAACAAAGAAGAATTTATATCTAGATATCCTGAACCTCCAAAAAATACTCCTACAGTGTAGATGTGATGGGTGTCTTCCCTATAAACTCAAAAGCCCAAGTTTTAGCAGTGCCAAGAGCTAAAATCAAAAGCAGGTGCTTACCTGTTATATTTGCCTGTAATAGTTTGAAGACATTCCTGATCCCAGCCGAGAGAGTATTTGAGTAAAAATTCCTAAGAGATGCAGCACTGCCTTCCAAATTAATTTGTATTGACTCTGTGGAGAAAGGAGAAGCAGTGTTATACTCCTGAAGCAGTGCTGTCCAACTGAACTTTCTGCAATGATGAAAATGTTCCATAGCTGTACTGTCAGAGAGCAGTTATTAGTCATCTCTGAGCACTTGAAATGTGGCTAGTGCAACTAAGACTTAGATTTTATTTAATTTCAATTCATTTATATTTGTTTATATGACAGTAGCTCTCTGACTGGTGGCTATCATAGAAGATAGTACAGATAAAAATATTTATACAAAAAAATTTATACAAATTCTCTTTACACATACTTAGATCACCATGTATCACATGATAAAAGACACAGTCAGTGACTTATCTACAAGTTCTCATGGAGTAGAAACATTCATGTAAACTTAGTTAATTCAGTCAACAACTTCTATCAACAAATTTCATGTCCTTTACAACCTAAGCAATGTTATTATTGCTTTATTTCTCTCTGAATAAAGTACCAAGAAAGTCAGTATGACAATTTGGAGCGTTGGCACTAAAATGAAATTACAACCATATGTACTTTAAAGGGAAATGAATTGATCAAAAACAATAACTTTCCTAGACAGAATGGCTGTACCCTAGTAGTACAGCAAAAAAGGCAAATGTTCAAAACTAAAAAGTAACATAATATAGTACATTATTTTTTGAATTTGATAGATCTTGAGTACTAAGAATTACACTGGAACAAAAGTTTATCAGGGACAGACTTGCTCCTAACTGAGTGTAGTGATATACCCCTATGATTACAGTACCTGGGGAAGATGAGGCAAAAGGACTGTAAGTTCAAGACCAGTCTGAGCAATTTAGTGACACCTGTTTCAAAATTTTAAAAATAGGGGCTGGGGATATAGCTCAGTTGGTAGAGTGCTTGCCTCACATGCACAAGGCCCTGGGTTCGATCCCTAGCACCACAAAAATAAATGAAAATAAAAGCAAAAAGAACTGGGGATGCACTTCAATGGTAAGGCACCCTTGGGTTTAATCCTCAATACCGAAAAAAGACTTGCTTTTTAACCGAACGACCATATAAACAGTAATACTCTGTCACAAACCTCTTGCTATGAGCACTCTCAGTTGTAATTTTACAAGCATAGTCATAGAATAACACAGCTGCTGAGGCATATAAATAGTACAAATTAAGCTTTTCTACTCACCAAGCCCCTGTGGTATGTTCTTGGCTAAATGATAAAGCCATTTAACTCTGAGCATCCAATCCTGATTCGTTGCTCTTTCTATGAGCAGTTTAACAGCCATGGCCAAAACATCTGGTTCATCAATCCAATACGTATCCACCTCTACTGCACTGAATTTCAGGTTCTCAGGGTTGGAAGATTGCATAATTTTCTCTAAGTCTTGCAAAGTAAGAGGCTGGCTCCTGAAATTCATGGAAATGGGCAAAGTTAGTACTAGAACCTTTTATTTCACATATCAAAGAACCATGAAAACTAATTTCTAAATATTGTAGCAAAAAGGAAAAAAGATGATTCCCCACATGAAGACAATCAAAACATGTACATACATATACACCCCTAAAAAATAATAAATGGGAAGGGATATTACAATAAGCAATAAACAGCAAAAATATGAGAGCTGGATAATAAATGACTACATAATGGTAGGCTGAATATATTGTGTCCTGACCATTACCAGCAAAAGCAAAAATCAGTCAAGAAACAAGGAGGTACACAAGCTGTGGGTTCCACTGACCTCACCCAGCTGTTGGTTTTCATGCTCATCCTATTGAGACAGTATGCCAGGATCTGTCCATCACTTCGGACAACAGAGAGATGAGAATCTTCGGTAGCAAAGAGAGCTGAGGGCACAGAATCTGGCCACAGCCCAGTGGCAAGAATGGAATTTCCCCAGGTTTCCCGTGCTCGCAGAGAAGAAACACATTTCTCCAGTAAAGCCTGCACAAGCTGGCAAGAGATAAAACACAGAAGCTGGGGTTGTGGTTCAGTGGTAGAGCACCTGCCTGGCATGTGTGAGGCACTGGGTTTGATCCTCAGCACCACATAAAATAAATAAAATAAAGGTATTGTGTCCATCTACAATGGGAGAGAGAGAGAGAGAGAGAGAGAGAGAGAGAGAGAGAGAAAGAGAGAAACATATGGTACATAGGCCCCATAGGTAAGTGCTGTTTCCAAAAACTTTAGCGGACAAATATAGGAGTTCTTAGGGTTCACATGACCCTCTTCCAATAACTCTCAGACACATTCTTTAACATTCAATACCAGAAAACTTAAATTCTACTTTTGATGATAGATGTTTTAAGAAAGAAATATTTACATTTAAGCTATCTTCCAGAAAAGTACCTGGACACCAGATCTTTACTAGAGCAAAACTGCAGGTCAATTCTCTCAGATTGTTAAAGTTGCTATCTATAAAAATAATTTCCCCCTGCTCAATAGTATAGTGTATTACAACTTAGAAAGCTGATCAAAACATTTCACAGTACCTTCTGGTTTGCTGCTGAATGCTGGGAGCCAACATATACTTCCCAGCATGCTTCAAAAAAGGCTCTGTCTAAACTCAGCCCTCGCTGCAGGTACTGGACAATGAGTATGGCTGTCTGAATTAGAGTAGACATGGAAGATGTTGGAGAACCTATAAAAGGGAAAATATTGCTGTCTATGAGCAACAGATTCTTCAAAACCTCTGATGAAAGTGGATAAATTCTGTTCTCACATCAAACTTCCTGCTAGTCAATCCCACCCAGGTATTTATTTTAGTAAATAGCCTCTAAGTAGACTCTACAATCTCTTGAGGGCAGGAATAATAGACTTGTAAGAACATTAAAATTCCTACTTCCTGTGTCTCCTCCCTTCCTCTCTTGCTGACTGCCTGCAGTATAATGTGGGGGACTTCTTCATAGGCATGATAAAACCTGACGCATATATCCAGAATCTCATGCCTGACACATACTGAAGGTATAAAAATGAGCATTACCTCATGAAGGACCACAGGCTTTAAAATCCAACAAACCTATTTGAAATCCCATCTGTCAATATTAACTGACTTAAACAAATTACTCAAACTTCCTGAGTTTTATCTGTAAATTGGAAACAAATGTCTTGCTGAACTAAATAAGCAACCAGCATTGTATCAAACATATAGTAATTATTAAAAATACAGTATTTAATTTACTATCATTGACCTTTTATATAAAGAAATATTTAAAATAAGTCAGAGCTATATCTGCTTTAACTCAAAGTTTCCTCTTTGTTCCATCCTCAAGAGGCAAAGCTAATGAATCTCAGCACCTAAAGCAGAATTACTCAAGTGTTGGCCTCTGCATGCATCATTTACCTAAGGAACATCTTCAAAATACTGACTCCTATGCCTCACCCTGATGCGCTGGGGTGTCTGGACATATACATTTAATAGGATTTTGTGGTAATTTATATTTCCATGTACACTAACTGTAAGAACTCCAACGTGAATTTCTATAGAACAAAAACTCTGTAGAGGCCCAGAGGTCAAGCACCTCACCTACAATAGTGCTTTGGGTCTCCATGTGTAGAGACAAGAGTATGTCACACACACTATCTCCCACCAATCCAAGGCTGTGCAGCAGAACTTTCAAATCCAGGTTGTCTGGAATGTTCTCATCTCCTTCTCCTGAAATGTAGACTTCAAGTCCACGATTCCTCATAGCTCTGGATATTTCTCCATGAACAGGATCCATTGAAAGAAAAAGCCTAGTAAGATGGCAATTCAGAGGAAAAGCAAATTTTAAATCCCAGTGCAACTAATGTTGTAGTTCAGCAACAACTGTTAAGGGCAAATCCTATGTGGTCATCTCTAGGGAGTTCATACAGGAAGATACCACTAACAAAGCAAGGTACCATATCTCCTGCATTATTCTGTCTTCTTCTTCCAACATGTATCAACATTGCAAATCAGTTTCTCAAAACCTGTGCCAAGAACTTTAAAATCTTAATTTCAGATATTCCCCAAATCAAACAGTGACAATGTGTCATTCTAACTCACTTACATAGAGCAGAAAAAGGAACTTTGTGTTCTCCTGTAATAATTTCTTACATTCAACATTGATCAACATCCCTTACAGCCATCTGTCATCTCACACTTATGTCCAAAACAGAACAGCTGATTCCCTGCTGACCATCCCCAACCCAAACTGCTCCTTGCCAGTATTCACTTGCTCAATGAAGCATTCTCATTCACCAAATTACACAATACAAAAACTTAAGTGCCATCATTGCTTCATTTTCTCAACTCACAAATCTAATAGCAAGTCCCAACCATCTGATTACCCTCATCTAAGCCATGATTATCTTCTGCCTGGACTATTGCAAAAGGATAATGACTGGTCTACCAGCTTCCATTTTTCACCAACCCAAGGAAGAACCTCACTTCTCGTTTACTATTGTGCCCCCAGAGACTAGTAGTGCCTGGCAAACAGCAGAGCCTCGATAAATATTTGTTTCAATTGAATGAATGAATGGATAACCTTCCTCATAACTCAGTGTGTAAGTATAATATATAAGGAGATCCTACTCAATGTCTACCTCTGCTACCAGACTGTCAGAATCTTAGGCAGAAAAAATTAGAGGTACAAATACCTGAAATTGGGATTGGGTGTTATTGTGGGAGTGGATCCATCTATCATTCCTCTTTCACTAATGGTGAGGACACCTCCAGGTTCAAGTAAAGCATTCAAACGATCCAGCACTGAAGGGCTGCACAGAAAGAACTCAGATGGTAGACATACAGACAAGTTGCTGTGACTCTATTTTCCAACTGCTTCTGACCCATATATTTCTTTTAGTAGGGATCATTCCCCACAAAGAACTCTGAAGTATAGATTTCCCACTGATTCCCCTTCTCATTCTCTAAGGCACATAGCCCAGAGCCTCATTCACAGTAAATAAAACATTTGTAGAATAATTAATGAAATTAAGGAAAATGATAGAAAGTGCCCTGTACTGTATACTCATGATTAGGGATAAAGTTCTTACTTTCTCTTCCCCTACCCAATATTATCAAATCCACTTAGAGGTATTTGGATTTCAACATAAAACATTCAGAAAAAAGCTTTAAGAGAAGGGGTAGGGATGTGGCTCAGTGGTACAGCACTTGCCTAGCAGGTGTAAGGTGCTGGGTTTAATCCTTAGCATCACAAAAAACAAAATGAAACAAAAACAAAAGCTTTAGTAGGAGAGCTTCTATCTTGCTAATTGTATATATATGTACAGTAGCTTCACACTTGTCATTTTCCTTACTTTAGGATCAAAAGTGACACATGGTTAAACTGTCATTACCAGTACACGTTTGCTAAATGCCTGCAGCTATGTCAGATGCTGCATTTCAAAAACCTGCATTTAAGACTGGTATTTAAAAAAAAAAGAAAGACTAGTCCTAACAGAAGCCAGATGTGGTGGTGCACTCCTGTAGTCTCAGAGGCTGAGGCAGGAGGATGGCAAGTTCTAAGCTAGATTCAGCAACTTAGGGAGACCCTATCTCAAAAAATAAAAAGGGGGGCTGGGACTGTGGCTCAGTGGTAGAGTGCTCGCCTAGCACGTGGGCGGCCTGGGTTCGATCCTCAGCACCACGTACAAATAAAACTCATTGAATAAAACGCAATGTGTACAACTAAAGCAAATAAATAAAAATATTTAAAAAAAAAATAAATAAAAAATAAAAATAAAAATAAAAAGGGCTAGGGATGTGGCTCAGTGGTTAAGAGACCCTGGATTAAATCCCTAGTACCCAAGTGGGGGCAGGGGGAGGCTTAACTCAAAGAATTGTTATGTGGAAAAGCAATTTAATTTTGTTAATCTTTACTTCAGGTGTTTAATGACCAAATACTACTGTTTGCCATGGAGAAGTCTACAAAACATGGCTGAAGATGTATTTGCTAGTTAAGAAAAACAATGGAGGGCTGGGGTTGTGGCTCAGCGGCAGAGTGCTCGCCTCGCACGTGCACGGCCCGGGTTCGATCCTCAGCACCACGTAAACATAAATGCATTGCATTGTGTACAACTAAAGTAAATAAATAAATATTAAAAAAAAAAAAAAAAAAAAAAAAAAAACAATGGATCAAAAACAAAGTTTCCGGGGCTGGGATTGTGGCTCAGCAGTAGAGTGCTCGCCTAGCACATGCGCGACCCGGGTTCGATCCTCAGCACCACGTAAAAAATGAATGTATTGTGTACAACTAAAGCAAATAAATATCTAAAAAACAAAAAACAAAGTTTCCATCTTGCTTTCTTCTATTTTAATATGCATATCCCAAGTTTCAATCAGGCCTACTCATGATTAGGGATAAGGTTCTTACTTGCAAAAATTAACATTGTCCATCAGAAGCCAGTCTCCAGACTTCAGGGCCCGAACTAATATGCTGTCGACCCATTCAAAGGTGCCATGGCTGTGGCCACTGGTTGACTGCATAAGCTTCACCCCAAAACTTCGGAAATCTTCCACAAGTTTGGCAAACTCTGAAATGTCACAGGCAAGAACAACACCCACAGCACTTAATTTCAAACCAAAGCAAAACAAAAACAGAAAAACAAAATCCAAAACTAGGAATTTATTAAAAGAAAGACTGAACTAGGGATGTAGTTAGTAACAGAATTTGCCTATCATATGCCATGCCCTCGGTTTAATCTGTTTTTTAATGTTTCATAACAGAATAATAAGTAGGATTTCACAGGTAAGAATATTAGATTTGGGATAGAAAAACTTTCGGTGGTTTTCTGAATTAGTGGATACACACTCAAAGTTAACTGTGGGTGATAGAAAGGGAAATAATTTTTCTTTAGTCATAATTTGTCAAATGGCAGAGAGAGAATAAGCTCTCTGACCTACTGCCACATTATACTACTATGCGAAATTGCTTTAAGTTGGTAAAGTGCAACCAAAGTCATTAAACTGGACTTCCTTTATAATGACCATACCATGCAATTATAGTATCAACTGGTATTTATTTGCCAAATCCTCTATAGTTTAAATAACCCCTCCCTGGAAATTTTTCAACTTATCTTTGTTTGGATATTATTTTACAATCCATTTTCATATCACAAGATAATGTATGTTAGATTCCTAATTCAAGCTATGAACATACTTGAACTTAAGCTCCCACTATAAAAAACTTGAAAACTGGGGCAAACATAGGAAGCAACTGCTTTTAGACATTGGAAAACACATGCAGCACAGAACTGTGACATTTGAGGGAAAGGAGGGAAAAAAAATAAGGTTAAGCCATATAATTGCCCTGGATTTCTGCCTGTTTGTTTGTTTGTGCTGGAGATTCAACCCACCAGGGCCTCATGTATGCTAGGGAAGCACCCCAGAGGCTTCACTAGGTTAAGGACAGACCAAGGCAACTAGAATGAGAAGAATATATGAGAGGAGGGACCTAGTCAGATAAAGAACTCCAAAAATCTAAATGAGGGCCTTTTTTTTTTTTTTTTTTTTTTTTTTACTAAGTAACTTTGTGTACATATAAAGGGTGAAGCTCTATAAAGATGAGCAAAAACTTCCAAGGAAAGGACAATTACTGGGGAGATGTGACCTGAACAATTCTCAGAGTTCACACAGGCTGAGTATCGACCCACTTCACCAACCAAAGAGAGACTTCAACAAATGCACAGGATATTCAGTTGAGATGCTGCAGGTACAGGCCTCAGCAGTGGGGTGACCCAGCCCTAGAGGAAAAGCTACCCTAGACCCTACCTTTAAAAAGCAAAAAAGCAATCATGAGAAGACCAAAATGATCCATAAGCAACTTACACCAAGAAAAGCCCAAGAATCTTTAAAGACAGCAACAAAATGCAGTACTCTGCAACTTAATTCACAAAGTCTGGCATCTGATCAAAACTAATAGACAGCCGGGCGCTATGGTGCACGCCTATAATCCCAGCACTTTGGGAGGCTGAGGCAGGAGGATCGCGAGTTCAAAGCCAGCCTCAGCAATTGCGATGCACTTAGCAACACAGTGAGACCTGTCTCTAATAAAATACAAAAAAAAAGGGGGGGGCTGGGGATGTGGCCCAGTGGTCGAGTGCCCCTGAGTTCAATCCTCAGTACCAAAACAAAAAAACAAAAAAACAAAAAACAACTAATAGACATACAAGGAACAATGAAAATATGGCCCATAAACAGGAGAAAAGCAGTCAATAGAACACACCCATAAATTAAATAAAGACATCAATACAGCGATTAGAAATATGCTCATTATGCAAAGGATTTAAAATAAAATGATGACACATTAAAATATATAAAGTTAAAAATGAAGAAAAATATTTTTAACCAAAAAATAAGAGATCAACTATATTTTAGATCCAGCTTTTTTCACTTTATTAATATCCCTAAGAAATTAATAAATCAACATGAATTAAAAAATATAATACTAAAAATATGCTATGAAAACTCATCCTAGATATCTAATTTTAAATTGACTTATGAAAGAAATATATCACTAGATTCATGGCTTTATAGTGAAAAACTTGCATTCAAAACCTAGTTGACTAATCATAAGACCCTGGGCAGTTTATTTAACTTCAATGAGCATTCTTTTCTTCATCTATGAATTGGAGGTAATCTTTTCTATAATATACTTTTGTTAAGGATTAAAATATATATGCATATATATTTTATACATGTTTTTTCAGTATAATGTGTACTAATTAGTATAAATTCATATCTGTGCTGAATTTTACAACATTCATATTTTAAAAATATATGAAGTGATGTGACTCCATCAAACACCCTTTAATAATTAATTTGTAAATAAGTAAAGATTTTCCAGTTCAAATAGTGGCCTTGAATCAAGAAATTACTCAACAGTGAAATCACACCCTTGTATACCATATTAGAGAGCTAGAAGTGAAAAGTTTGATTTCTTTATCCCTAAGGAATCAACTCTTCAGTTTCAAGAAGTCTTTAGAAATAAAGGATGATAATCTAATGACAAACCAATTCATAGGCCTCTACATTTAAACCTCCCTCAGGGCATTCATATCACCATGGAAAAAGTACCACCACGAAAGGAGAGATTAAAGTTTCCATGTTAACCATGTCAGGCAGAAATGATATTTTTTTCATCTTATGTAAACATACACACCCTATGAATCCATACTCCCTTTCATCAATTTAAAATATTTAATTTTTGAGAAATTACTAATATGTTAAAAAAAATCAAAAAATAAAAACTTCACATTCAAGTAATCAAGCAGTATACCTTAATATATACAAAATGAGCCACAAAGCTTGATAAGGCAATCATTTTCCTGTTTGCTTTTTTAGGATCACCAATTTACAGTATGTTACCTCAGCTTCGTTATAATTTCTAAGAAGTTTTCATTGTTAATTAATTAAAAATATGGGCATGACATTCACAATTATATTCTCATAAATGGGTATAATATGGGCAACGCTAAGTGTATGATATACACATCCAAACATACATACCTGCCTTGGAGTATGAGTTGATTTTATTATTGAGTCTCTGCATAAGCAGCAATATCGCTTCCAGTTTATTGACAATTTCCACTGTGATGCCTTGACCATCTTCTCCAAGACACTTGGGTTTGTAAGTCAAAATGAAATGGCTCCATGCACGCAGCACTACTTCTGCATCCTCAGCGCTGATAAGAAGGCTGTCCCTTAACAGTGCCCTTAAAGCACCCTCCACTTTCTCCAGTAGTTCCCTCCAAGGTCGTATGAGATCAACCTGCAATTTCCAGAACACATGAACTCATCATCATAGGCAATGGCCAGAGTCAGAGGATACTGTTATCTGTAGTCACCACTAACACAGAGGATCCTTAATCAATCCACAGGGCTTTATGTTCTGCCTCACAATGTGAAGGCAGACAAGTTACCTGCTCAAATCCACCTAGCAGCTCAGTGGTATCCATTGCACTGTTCATAGCCATGATCTTTAATTTGTGGCCAGTAAGTTGTGCCAAAAGCTGGACCAGGCTGGTCTTGCCAACAGAGGCTGGCCCGACAAGGATTACCATCCAGCTCATCTGCACACATTTCATGATGGACTCCAGGGACTGGAATGACTGGTGCAGAAGTGAAAGGGGCCGGCGGGATGGGTGAGCATAGCTGCCACGGGAAAGGACTGAGTAGCCCAGCTGAAAAGACACACCAATGACATATCACAAGCAAACATGGTAGTGGGAATAGAAAAACCATAGAAAATTGTAAAAGAGTAGAGGGTTATCCTTATCTTCTCACCTGAACTTCATAGGGAGTGATATGAAATAGTCTGGTTCCCATGTATGGGTTGGAATGTGAACCGAACACATCCTTGAATACAGCAATGACCTAAAGGAAAAAGATGATACAATCAAGACACAATCACTCCACCAAATTCTTATGCACACCTTCTGGAATATTTCTAGGGAAAGAAGCATAGAGATTAGAGTCATTAGATTCAGAACATTAGCCACACTTTCCTTAGCCTTTTGAATATTATCTTACAAAAAGCATAGACTGGGACTGGGGTTGTGGTTCAGTGGTAGAGCACTTGCCTAGAATGTGTAAATCACTGAGTTCGATTCTCAGCACCACATATAAACAAATGAATAAAATAATGGCCCATTAACATTTTAAAATATATTTTCAAAAAAGATAGACTCAATTTACTTAATTCTTTCGAATAAAAGTAAACTTGAGTTCAAGTACACAGTAATCACATAATCCCAAACTATCTGAGAATCCAGTGAGAATGTACCATAAATTAAAATGAAGCATGGACTATGGCAAATCTAGAAACAAAAACCAATGATTTTATCATTCAAGATAATATCTAAAAGGAGAGTAGATGAGAATAGTAATACAAAGATTGTAAAGAATAATAACTATTTACTGACCACCAACTGTGTATCAGACACTATATTATATAATAGGTCATTTGATAGATTACTTCTGATCTTTATAGCCATGCATCCATTTTATAGACAGAAATAATGGGGTTTAAAAGAGACATTATTTCCCTGTGGCTGTTAACTAATTTTAAATATAAGCCAGTCTAACTTCAAAAATATCATGTAATCACTCCAGATATCTCCTCTCCCTGATGTTCTGCCAGAGGGTTAAAACTACGAATTCATAATCTAGCTGGATTGTTTTAGAAAACCATATTCAATTTGCTTGGGCCCTCCAAGCTTTGACAGCCTCTTTCTTTTTTTTTTTCCCCTAATCTTTTCTATCCTCTGAAAAGACCTATTTGGTTAGAGGAGTACAGAAACCTTCCACACACCACAGTGACCCACCATCTGACTATCATAAATCACCAGAAAACTGGCTGATTATAATTAACACACTATAAGTTTGAGTATCATTATCCAAAATGCGTTTTTTTTTTTTTTTTTTTTTTTTTTTTTTGCATTCTGGAATATTTCTATATACATAATTATAACAGTGGTCCACTTTATGCTTTGAATATAACCCTTGCCGCTCTGCGACTGCACCTTATTTTTAAAATGGACATGTTTCTTTTTCTTCCTCTCTCCCAGCTCCTCCCTAATCTCTCCCATCCCTAATCTCAGGGGAATCAGGATTACCTTAATTCCCCATTTCAGGCAGATTTATCTGTCCTTGAGTATACACCTACCATAGGAATGAAGTAATCCAGACTTTGGGGGTGGCACCAAAAATTCTCAGAAATGATATTATAACACCAACAGAGAACATGTGGAATGTAGCCTTTGAATCACCTCTATAAAAGTTCCCTGTGCCTGCTGATGGGTAGAATCATAGCCTCTGAGACAGGAGTCCCTGTGTTTCTCCTTTGCTAGCAAAGCAATAAACCTGTTCCTTTCTCTCAAAACCGTAACCTTGTTATTGGATTGGCATCAGTGATAAGGACTGAGCTTTTGGCAACATAATGACACATCTTGGGGATGGGAATCAAGTCTAAACACAACATTCACTTATGTTTCATATATACCTTAAACACATATCCTGGAATTTTCCACTTGTGGTGTCCTATCACTGCTACAAGTTTCAGGTTTTATAGCATTTTAGATGTCAAATGTTAATTTTCAGATTAGGAACGCTTAACCCATACAACTAATAAATAAATGAAAAAAAATAAAATACTAGATCATAGTATGTAAACTATGTACCAATAAAACTGTCAAAAAATAAAAATAAAAACCCCGGCTGAACATTTTCTCCTAATCCAATGACTGAATGCCATTTGTACGTAATAAATGAGAAGTCAGCATCTGGCTGGACTCTGAATACCACCTAAGAAGATCTGGGCAGCAGAATGAAAGCGATGACAGTTACTCGTGCTATCAGCTGGCAACACCTTCATGCTCCCACCAGGATGTTACTGGTATCTAACACATGGAGTTTTGTATCAATTAATTTGTTTTTAAACAGTGAAGTTTAGCAGAAAGGAACAGCGGACAAAGTAGAGAAGGCCAAGAGGGCTTGCTCTGCTCTTTTGAGATTCTATGCCATGCAGCCTTGGATCCTTACCTGTAAGACATCATGTCAGAACTTTCTGCCTGCACCTATTGTGAGCATTCAGTGAGACAGGACTTTAAATGCCACAAATCAAAACCAACACAGGCTGAACACAGTGGCATGGTCTCAGCTACTCAGAAGGCTGAGGTGGGAGGATCACTTAGCCCAGAGTTTGAAATCAGCCAGAGCAACACAGTGGGACTCAACCCCTTCCCCTGCCCCTCAAAAAGCACACAATAGCTACAGGTCCCTAAGCTGGGGATTGTGTTACGTTTTATTTATAAATAGTATTTTTCTTTTCATTTAGATACAGAATATCTTCTTTTGACATCTATTTATACTTTCTGCTGGGCATCAGCTGTCTTCTCCTGCTTCTCACCTTTGTGCCAGGAAAGATGATTGTTATGGGCCAGGCTATATGGGCAATGACCAAACAGACTCCATTTTACCAAGAGACTCCATATCATGTAAGAAATGCTTCTCCCATGGTAAAAGCCCCACCTCTGTACCCATTAATAGTTACCTAGCACAGCATACATGGCAACACAAAATGACAATTCTTATACAATGTAAAATTGTTCTCTCTTTAGTTCCCATTTTTCTTAGGCAATGTGCCTTGCCAGAGATTGACTGTCTAGACTTTAGTAACCATTCTCTAACTTGTACTCAACTAGGGTCACTTTGACCCATTTCCCTTCTACTTGCTTGCTGCTATGCCAACCTGGAAGTCCCATGGGAAGTCCCAATGGTGTACCCACTGCACTGTCTCACTAACTGCCCAATTCAGCTTTTGTACCTGCTTGTTTGTAGCTACATCAGCCCAGATGTGGTTTTGCCAGTTTTTGCCTTTAAATATCCTAAAATGCTGAGACTCACGGCTGTTTTCTGCAGAGACAACTTGGTCCAGGAAGCCGTCCGGACCGGTCAGAATAAAGACTCTACAATTTGGACAACACTGGGATTTGGTTTTTTTTCTGAGCAACCTAACCCACAATGTGATAAAAAACTAGGTTTTTATTACTAGAGGACAATCCTGTTTTCAGATTTGTGACTATGGGACTTAGAAGGACAAGCAAATTGTGTCCTCCAAAGCAAACTACACTATGATAAGTGAATGTTTTGTCTGTTTCCACAACTTCTAAATTTCCAAGTGGCTTACTAGGTTTGGAATTATTAACATAAATATACTTTTTTTTCCCCTCTTAAGATGAAATCAACTCTCAGAAAGGAAGAAACAAAGTATAAAACTCACCTTTTCCTTGTCTTCCCTGCTTCTCATTCTTTGACCATAGACTAAAAACACATGCTGACCAGGATCATAACAGCCAGGGGACTGATCAACAAGCATCAATTGACACCAGCGGAAAAGGTCCCGGAGGTTGAATTCCCAGGGTCCCCCTTTTTGCCCCCATTTCTTCTCAACAGTCACTTCATGATCAATCTATAAATAAAATATCCTTATTCAGAAACATGTCCTGCATTGCATTAAGTACCATAAAATATATTAAATACTAGAAATATATCTGTGATCTGAAATAGAAATTAACAGCCTTGATTCAGATGACTCCTTCTCTTAAACCCAGACTTCCAAATGCCAGAAATATTCTAAAGGCCTTAATATTGGAATCTACAATACAGAACTGAGTTACTATCACCTCAATGAGCAGGTTGCCTTCTACTAGGAACTGGCAGAATTTTGTCATTTATTTTGAGAGACTAGTAATTTTGGTAGAATCCAATATTGAAAAAAAAGCTGGTTCAAATACAGCCAGTAAACATGGATTAATACAAGTAGGTACTTACTTGGTTGTTGAAAGCTACCATTTTTTTAACAATATTTCTGTCAATGGCTGGGAACAAAGTACTGGCAATAAACTCCATGTCAATTGCTGTAAGGGGATCCACAAAAACCTAGAGAATCCAAAAAGTAACATAAAGGAATGCCAGTTTCTCTTTACAATATACTACAGATCATGTTATCTGAAGTCTTTAACCCTAAATATTTTATTCATATATATTAAATATATGTAGATAATCATGTATATACATTAAAGACACATGTAATTCTATAAATTTCAGTTTTAGAAATTTCTATTACTGCATTTTAAGAATCAAAATTTTCAAAATATAGAGAAACAGACATTTTGTTTTTAAGCTCTATGCTAGTAAATTCAAGGAAAAAACATGCAATTTATTTTTTTAAATTATTTGTTTTAAAAATATTTTTGTATATCTAAAATACTTTCAAAATTCTGGATGTTGGGTATAAGAATGTACATTACAAAATCTGTTCAGCTTTTCAATATGCATGAGAACTTTCCATAATAAAATGTTGTTAATCATTAAGGGACAGGGACATTAAGGAAAGCTAACATTTAGAGGTATTTCCAAACCTCTAAATTAGCCTGAAATTCTGAAAAATAGCTGTTAAAAACAATATGTATGTGTATACATATACATATATATATATACCCCTTTGCAAACAGGATTAAAGGCAAAAGAAATTAGAATGTTAATAATGATGAACTGGGGATACTGGCTTTTTATTATTCATGGCAGACATCTATTATTTCTTAACTTAAAATACATTACTTTCATTATAAAATTTGTTTACATGTATTAATAAACACAGACACTTGAAAAGGTCAGACAGGTCTCCAACCCTGAGTGCAGTAACAGAATCCTGAAGATTACCGTCACCTTACTCTTCACAAAATGACAACATACCAAGTCCTCCAGGTCATAGGACAAAATGATTCAAAGTAGCAGAGAGGCCAGGTATGCTGGCATGCAAGCCTATAATCCAAGCATCTCCAACGGCTGAGGCAGGAGGATCACAAGTTTGCAATCAGCCTCAGCCAACTTATCTCAAAATCCTATTTCAAAAAAAAAAAAAGACTGAGGGTATAGTTCAGTGGTAAAATGCCTTTGGGTTCAATCCCCAGTACCAAAAAAACAGGAGAGAAGTGATGGTGGGAAACAGTCAAACATTAATATTCATCACATAAAGACAAGAAACAGATCAATAAACTCTATCATTTGTACAGTGAAACATTCTAACCACTACTTACCAGCAGTCTTATCTACCTTTGATTTCTAAGTAACAGCAAATCTTACCTGAGTGAATCTATTCAGGAAAGACCTGGGTAAGCCCTTCCTCCCACCTCCTTGTCTAAAAGGATTCTGACACCCAAAAATCTTCGTCTTTTCATGCTGTACTTGAAAGCTCATTCCTAATTCAGGCACAAAGATTTCTCCTCGGTGATCAAAACAAGCATTGAGTCCTTCCAATACAGACTGTGAAGCCAGGTTAAGCTATATGGAAAAAAGAGTGCATATATTTGTTTCATTGTGTATGTTGTATAGCTAACAAAAATCAAGAGAATAATAAAGAGCAAAATAAGATACTGGTAAATTCAGGAGAAGGAAGTTCAAACAGTATTTGTAGCCAAATATTTCTTAAACAAAATTATGGGGTGACATGTATTTATTCTATTGTTCTTTATATTACATATATAAAATACATTTAAATAAATGTTCAGATTGAAGTAAAACATGTTAAAATCTTTCTAACATTAAACTATATCCACTACATACATGCATCTATACTGCTCTAATCTGGAAATAATAACTTAAAAAAAAAACTTGCGAATATAGGTATTTCATTTTAATACTCCGGGTTTTTAGAAATTTAACACTAATTATAGGCTAATAGGTAGGATTTAATTAGCTATTTACACACTTTCCTAATTCAAATTATTACCGTCTTCAAATGGGTTTCAAAGTCATGATAAAAACAATTGGATCTACACAATTAATTTTTACCAATAGTTTTGTAAACAATCATAGGGAATTCTCATGCAAAAAAGGAAAAGAGCCAAATGGAAGTCTTCAGATGTTGAGGTTCAGATCTCCATGATGTGAGACATGGAAGGTTTTTAGGAAACAGAAAAAGTCCATTGGGAAAATGCAAACAAACAAAATAAAGTATCAGGCTATTGTTAACATATTATCATCTGACCTATTGTGTTTACATAAGTACTACAAAGTGTAAACTCCTCTGCAAATCCCGAATATATAACTAGTCTTAAATGTGTCCATTTCCCCCCAATTTGAGTATGGTCAGTAGCCTTTAACTTTGAAATTAAGTTTTCCCTTTTCTTGGCTAATGAATAGTCTACTAGGTACCTTTTCCCAAAAACATCTGTAAAGAAAACCTCTCTTTCCTGATATTTCCCCAAGAATGGCAGGCAGCAGCTCAAGCAGATGGAACTGCATAGCACTTTCTCTGATGTCTAGAGACAGAAAAGTACAAGTCTAGAGAACTATCTGGGAGATTGGTGTGGTGATGCATGCCTGTAATCCCAGCAACTCAGAAGGCTGAGGCAGGAGGATTATAAATTTGAGGCCAGCCTTAGCAATTCAGTAAGATCCTCAGCAATTTAGCAAGGCCCTATCTCAAAATAAAAGATAAAAAGGACTGGGAATGTAGCTCAGTGGCAAAGTGCCCCTGGGTTAAATCCCTAGCACAAAAACAAAAGAAACAACAACAACAACATCAACAAAAAAGAACCAGATGGGGCCTGTGTCCCATGTGTTTTTCTGCCGCCCTTAAATCACTAATCATTTCAGCTCCACATATACATCTAGACCATCTCCTGAATTAACATACATCCCAAACAGACCCAACTTCTTATCTCTCTCTCAGACAAGATTCAGTATTTATCTTGCCTCATCATGTGCTCTTTATTCTGATGGATTTTTTTTTTTTTTTTTTTGCGGGTGAGGGAATGGTGGGTGGTGGTCAGTACCCAAAGGTGCATAACCCCTGAAAGAGATCCCAAGGCCTTTTAGTTTTTATTTTGAGGCAGGGTCTCACTATGTTGCTTATAGCCTTACTAAATTGCTGAGGATGGTTTTAAACCTGAAATCCTTCTGCTTTAGCCTCCTAAACTGTTGGGAGTACAGGAGTGTGCCATCATCCCTGGTGACCTATCTGATCTTAAAAAGAAACCATGGAGGACAATTCACTTGAGTTATGCCTCTATTAGCCATCAGCATGTTCATCCACTAAGAAATGCCCTGAAACTACCAATAAAAGAACCAGTCCCCACACATGAGATCCCATCCAAGGCCTTATGGCAAGACACTCACCTCGTCCAACACAACCCAATGGCCTGCCTTCAAAGCTGCCAGCAAGGGGCCATCACACCAGGCAAACTCTCCTCCCTTGCCACCCTCAACAGGTAGATCTCCTCCAAATAGGTCTGTGATATCCTTTGAGAGAGAAGAAATGGAGAAAAGCCAACATTACTTTATGAAACAAAGAAGCAAACAAAAAAAACTAGATCTTAAGACCCTAAATCTGAAATAATAAATTCTTCAGCCCTGTGTCATTATTTTTTCTTCTTATATAGCCAAGTTAAAACCAAATACTCCCAGTACATTTTACCAGAAGCCCAAATATACCCCAAGCACCTTCTCATCATAATGCTCCAAGAATTAATTGGTTTAAGCAGATGCTCAGATTAGTAATTCTGTGTACTTGCAAATTAGTTGATAAGCTTTAAAAGAAAAAAATAATAACAATGCCCAGGTCTTGTTCCCAGCCATTTACAATTTGTCACCCTTGTCCCAGACTTTCATAAGATTATTTAAAAGTCATTTTCTTTTTTTTTTCTTGGTACCGGGGATTGAACTCAGGGGCAATCAACCACTGGGCCACATCCCCAACCCTTCTTTATTTTTTTTTTTATTAGAGACAGGGTCTCACTGAGTTGCTAAGTGCCTCGCCATTGCTGAGGCTGGCTTTGAACTCGCGATCCTCCTGCCTCAGCCTCCCAAGTGCTGGAATTACAGGCATGGGCCACCATGCCCAGCAAGTCATTTTCTTTCTACCAGTTTTTTTAAGAACAACAAAAACTTAAGTGGGATTATATATTATAGTAAATACAAAAATGAGTACTTCTCTCTCAAAAGAGAACGAGACTAAAATATCTAAGAGAGAATAATATTACAGGTGTGGATAGTAATGAATCCAAAAGCAGACTTAGTATGGAAGGTCATGTTGCTAAGATCTTTATCACCATAGGAAATATATGGTGTATTAACAATGTCATAATCATTTCTGATTAGAAAACTCTATAAACAGAAATATTATTACCTATACCTATCCCATGTGCTGTAGGATGACAGCTTACCGTCTGCTCTGACAAGTTGATTCGAACAAGGGTATTTCCTGAAGCCTTTGCTAATGCTCCGACCAAACTTGTCTTGCCAACACCAGGAGAGCCCTCCAGGAGAATGGGTTTATTCAGTTTGGTAGCTCTTAAGAGCCTCTGGGCATTCATAGCTGTGGTGCTTGCACTGAGTGCATAGTCAGCAATATTGTTCCTGTGCAGGACAGGACCTTAAGGGAAGAAAAGCAAAGTCACATATAAACTGTACATAACCAAATCCTATACACACGTCAATTCAAGATTTTAAGATCCCAACCAGTAGGACAGTCAGTGAAGTACCATCTGTAATGAAAACATAGCTCCTATTTCAACATTCCCCCACTTTTGTATTCAAACAAATGGAATAACCAAGAGCAAACCTTTTCAACTGTATTTACAACATACCATCTCTCCATGTCCTATACACATACAGGTACACAGGTCTAACTGGAAACATCTCTCCTTTCAACAAAGCTATACCTCAAATAGTTATTTTCATAAAGTCCAAGTGTAAGCCATAAGCCTCATGGTTCTCATGTTTTTTAGACCACCAAGACAATTCAGGATATGTTCTCAACCCATAAAATAATTGAAGTGCAGGATTAATAGTAGTCTTTCAGGGTTTACTATTTGTGTCTCTTGGTACACAACTGGAAGGAATTGAGAAAGGAAAACACCCATTTCCTCACTTTTACAAGCAAAAGCAAGGACCACCCCAGTCTCAGACTACTGGCATATACCATTACAGTATTCTGTGCTTCTGTGGAACAGGTAACAGTGGTTTATGGAAGGGAACTAATGGTTAGATCATGAATGTGCAGCAGGGATGAAGAGGGTACTGTTAAAAAAACTGAGAAAAGGTTCCATATGGTCAAGAAGCTGAGTTTACCACAGAACCTCAACATACTGCCACTGTCCCTCTATATATTTCAGCACTCAACAATTATTAACGTAGAGAGGATGGAAGGGACTAGAAAACAGAGAACCCTACTATGGAAGCAACAATTTAAAAAATTAAGAACGCTTTGGAAGATATGTAATCTAACTGCCTCATTTAAATACTTGGCAGAAGAATGGGGGTAGAGCTCAGTGATGGAAAACACTTTCCTAGTAGCATGCACAAGACCCTGGGTTCACCTCTAGCACCATACACACCCACACACACAGTAAATATTTGGTAGAGGCAACCTAGTTACAAGGGGAGTAAGGATCAGAACTTAAATCAGGTTACTGCATTTCCCAAGTAATCATTCATTTATCCATTCACTCAGTCAACAGATATTTTCTGCGGGCCTATGCTAGGCTACATGGCAGATGCCAGGGACAGTAAGAAGAAAGATAAAATTCTAGGACTCAAAGCTTCACAAATCTGTTTTTGTAAAAGGCAATGAGCTCTACAGTTACGAAATATTAAGGGCTAATAGGCCTTTGTAGGCCACTTAAGAGTTTACTAATTTGAGTAATTTAGAACTTTATTATAGGAAAGCTCAGATAGTAGGCATTGACTAATAAGTTCATTTTTACAAAGCAATTTACTCATAGGTTCAGTCTACACTTCTCCCTATTTTTACATACCAGTTACATATTTTGAACCATTCACCAAGTCAGATTCTAACTTTAATACCTGTTCAAAAATAAACTTGAATATGAGACATTAAAAACTCAAATTAAAAGACAAGTATTCATTATCTATAGGAAGAGAATAACCATTTATTTAAAATCATTCTTACCCCTTGGTATAAAAAATGGATGGATTCCCCAAAGGTTATCTATCCCAGTGAATTCTTTGGCCTTCAGTCTATCATAAATCTTCAATTCATTTTTCTGACATTCTGTAAGTCGGACTATCTTGGAAAGTTTTTGCATTAGAAATTTCAGACATTCTTCTCGAGCTAAGAGGGCAGTACCAAACCCAGAGGAAGTTACTCCTAAAAAACAGAGGATTGGTATTTCAGGAAATAACATAATACCAAGTTCACAATCATTCCGCCAAAGCCTTAGCACAGGTTCCTGGGGGAAAAAGGCCTAGGAAGAATCGTAGCCTAAATAAATTTTCAGTGTAAGCAGTTGTAAGGAAGAAGCCTGACCTGACTCTCCTTTTGCTCAGTTTACACATCATTAACAAAGCAACAAATTATTTAGTAAAGTACTCCAGCCATTGACAAATGATTTTGAAGATGCAGCAACTAATGTGACAATATGATCATTTTGGTTGACATTTCTAATTTTCATGGCTGGAAATATCAGAACTAAAACATTCAATTTTATGAAATTATAAGTAAACTTAAAAACAAGGCAAACTAAAGGATTAACTAATTAAAAATTAATTAAAAATGACCGATGTGTTAAGAATGATCCAGTGCTTCTGGAACAAGGTCATTTTCAACAGTCTTCTTTCTACTTGTAATCACACATTTATTAAATGCCTGGAGCACCTTTCAAAAGTACCATCTTTGGGGCTGGAGTTGTAGCTCAGTTGTAGAGTGCTTGCCTAGCACATGTGAGGCACTAGGTTCGAACCTCGTCACCACATAAAAATTAATAAATTAATAAATAAAGGTTAAAAAAAAAACATCTTTTTCAAAGAATATGCAAAGAAAATCTACTCTGACTTTGGAAATTTAAAATATCTACGTTAAAGACCCAGGCTTTATTCTAAGCCCCAGTCTCTAACAGCTGATAGAAAACATACCTGAACCTATTCCATCTATATACACGAGGCATGCAGCATGGACAAATGATGTCACGGTAGAGATGATCTCTGGTATTTTAACAGCAGCTTCCTCTCCCATCGTGTTCATGAAATTAACCCAAGACAGGATATCTCTGATACTAACAACACACTTGCGGCCAAACTCCTGGTGGGTCAGCCAGTCGATGAAATCCAGCATTACCTCAGCTATATCAGCCCCTAAGACACAAGGAGACACAATTTTTAGTGGGACATCTCAGAACAGAAGTTCACATCCTGGGGCCCAAAGATATACAAGAAAGGTCTATGCTCCTTTGCTAATGTGCAAAATTTTGTGAATGCCTATTAATACTTTTGTTTCCTATGGAAAGAAGTCCATAGTTTTTATCAGCTTCCTAAGAGATTCATAAGTAGTATTCCATCCTAATAAAAACAAAACAAAATCATTTTGAGAACTATAGCCTAAGAAGCTGTCCTTGAAAACTGCTGAGAAAAGTTATTTATGTTCAGAGACAATTATTAAACTATGCCATAATAATTTTAAGAATATATACAAATTTTAATGTATAATACAACTTTACTATATATTTAAATAAATGTTTATTATACTTACTAGTTCCCCAACTTATGTTTCAACCTACAATTTTTCAACTTTATGATGGTGTGAAAGCATTCACATTCAATAGAAACTGTACTATGAATTTACATTTTTACCCAGGCTCATCATATACCATATGATACTGTTGATATTCTGGACAGTGACAAGGAGCCGTAGTCTCCAGTTAGCCACACCATCAGATGGGTAAAAAAAGTTGATTCTCTACAGTATACTGTTTTATTAGTCCAAGATGTGTGGGAGGTTAGGTGTGTTAAATGCATTTTTGACTCATGTAATGCCACTGCAAGCTGAGGAACATCTGTATTATATTCACCATAATGAGGAATGCCACCATCTTAGTGGCACTAAATTCAAGTCATTTATTAATTTTTAAATCTATGCATCAGTTAATTTGACAAATTAGGGGATTCACAAATATTCTTCATGATTCAAGTTGAATGAATATTCCAATTATAAAAATTAAACTCTGAAATCAATAGTAGTCTATTTATCTAAATTTTTAAAAATACAAATACCAAAGAATGTTTAAAAAAGAAAAATAAAAGATGAGGTGGAAGAATCAGCATTGCTCTAATCTATGTTAAACTATAAGAAGAACACTAACTACAGAAAAACCCAAATCTCCCTGTCCCCAGATAAAAGCCTTTTCATTTCCTCCTACATGGCAGCTCTTTCCTTTTATAACATCTCTTCCAACTCAAACTAAGACCCAAGAAATGATTCACTCCTGAGAACAGGGAAGGAACTAGGTCAGGGTCCTCATAGCCAGATTCTAGGAATCTTGGCATGGGGGGAAGCACAGAACAGATACACAGCAGAGTGTGCCACAGAAGAGAGTCCAAGAGCAGCAGCCTGGAGCCACACAAAGCCAGCTTCTCCTAGATGACCAGCTTGGTGAGCACAAGGCTTTTGTGGTTCCAGACCCTAATCCACTCCTCACCCATCTTAGGACTCAGGGGTGCATTTCTGTTCCTGTGCAGGACTTGGGTGGTTGGCTGGAGGGCAGGATTCCTGGTACAGCACTAAAATACAAACAGGTTCCTAAAGACCTTACTGTGGTTATACTAACGGTGGTGAGATCAGCTCTCCTGCAAAGGACTTTTTTGATCCCATCTGACTTCTCAGGATCTTCATTTGGAATGTTTGCATCAAATTCCTGTCTGTCTGGACCATCTCCAGATAGTAAACCAATGTCATTGGGAACCCTGTCAATTCCCTATGACTGTTCCATTTATGAAGCACAGGGTCAGCTGGACAAAAGACCTTGAGATAAGAGATCCTGTTCTGATGGATGCCAGGGCTGCACAGGCCACTCCTGTGGGTAAGAAGGTATTCACCAAGGTCCAGGCCTGAGAAACTAAGGAACAAGAGGATCAAAGTAGCACAGACCAGAGAAAGTGGTGGGCTAGATAGAGAGACAGGTTATTCCCTGCTTAGCAGCTGCCTGTAGAGAGTACAGGGGTCTGGGTTTTTGTGCTATGTACCCTGATGATAAAAAATGCTGAAAGTTTATTAAGCTATTTTTACCTTACATGCTTCCTCAGGATCTCTACATCTAAATCTGCTGCTGTGTAGCCTCGAAAGCCTAAAAAGTCAACAAAGTTCCTGAAGGACAAGCTGTGGGGCTCCAAGATATGTCCCCAGGCTTCCCATCTTAACGCCCTACAGATTGTTCACTCCCCTTAAGTATAAAGCACATTGGTGATGGAGTAAGCATGGGCAATAAACTGCAGTCACATCCTCTGCCAATCTTTTCTCAATCCAAGTAACTGAATAAAGGAATAAGCAGTCTACATGAGTTTCAGAGTTTACTTCCTGAGGGGATCCAGCCCCAAGGCAGAGCTTAAAGACTTATCATACTGGCTTAACAACTTCTGCCTTTTCCTCCTCCTCCTTTCACTTGAATTCTTGCAATAAATGCACCAAGGTAAACAGCACAAAGTCCAACTGGTTAGTAGTTCTGAGTTTGGTATTTGGATCAACATTCACAGTATCACCAAAGAACTTATCAGAAAGGCAAATTCTCAGGTCCTATACAAAAGGTAAGGAATCAGAAATAACGGGTGTGGGGCTCATCAAACTGTATTTCCACAAGTACCCTAGGGAAGTTTGAGAACCACATTTTAGGTGATTCTTATGCTATGGGGTGACTGTCACATTAGTAGGAAATGGAGGAAAAAATGGCAACTTTAACAAGGTATGGGAAACTCCAGCTGTTCAGCAACTGGCAGTTCAGTGTGGGCCCTTCTGGGAGAAAGTTTATGCTCAGAGGACTACAGAGCCAGTCTTTCCTGAAAGGGATGGATTCCATGCAAATGAATCCCACAGCTGGCCTACCTACTTTTGAAACTGCTTTAGGGTAACTTAAAAAGTTCAACATACCACAAATCTCAAGCTCAAAGAAACTTATATTCTGTAAGAAAGGAGCCAAAATAATCCAAAAAACTATGTGTTGATTTTTGGAACCAAATGTGGGTTCCAAATTTAGCCCATTTGGTATCTAAGATATTTAGGGATGGGGAATGGATTAGGGACAGAGCATTTGCTTAGTATGCATGAGCTCAATTTCCTAGCATCAGAAACATACACCAAACTAACACAGGCTTAAAAACAAAAACATATGATAAATGTTTTACTGGATATTTTAAAAATTGCTGGGGCAAGGGTTGTAGTTCAGTGGTAGAGCACTTGCCTAGCACATGTGAGGCACTGGGTTTGTTCCTTAGCACCACATAAAAATAACTAAATAAATAAAATAAAGGTATTGTGCCCATCTACAACTAAATGTGTATGCACACACGCACGCATATATATACGTGTATGTGTATGTGGGTGTATACACTCATACACCCAAAACCTAGGCTTAGCAATTCTTTTGTATATACACAGAACACACACACATATATGTGTGTGCGTTATATATATATATGTATATATATATATATATAATGCAAAGTATACACACACACACATACACACACACACACCCCCATTTAGGTCCTCTAATATAGTGTTCCAACACACCCGCTACAATACATTACCACCACCACCACCTGCAGACTCACCTTTGTGATCTGTTCTGCCCAGAGATAATCCTGGACGAAGATTATGACTTATTATTTGAACTAAATCTTCATGCCTTGTGCTTTGAGGACACCATATTTCTGTAAATCGATTTCTTAAGGCAGGAGACAGCTAAGGAACAAAAACTGTAATGTGAATTTAAAACCTACAAAGAAAGTCCTCATAAAATCCTAGCTATGAATCCAGCAAACAGTAATCACTTCACCTCTTTTATTACTCTACTAGTAGATACAATTTAATAAAGACCTACTCTGTTCTGACTCCTTAAAGATATCATCTCATTAATCTCCATGATACCCTCTATGGCAGGATCATCACCACTTTCTTTACAGACATTTATAGAGCTAAGACTTATAGAGTAAGTGGTGCAACCAAGATTCCAGCCCTAGTCAAATGTGAACTCTTTCCCTTTAGAAAAGCTTCTTCCTTTCGCTTTACTTTATATTCAGGTACACAAACAGCTATTTTCCCATATCAAAGGATTGGCTGAAGTATAAAAAGAAAATTTCTTCTATGTGGCTCAAAGGGAGTGAAATTATAAAGAGGCATATGAACATCTAGTCTACCACAGAAGGACCAGGCACAATGCTTGTAGTCAGGAATGGCTCACTAATGGCCTAGTGAATGTGTATTTCTCATCACCCTCCTAGCCAACCAGTGCTTCTGATATTCAAGATCTTACCTCATTCTGCTTGTTAGGCATGCAAAACCAAAAGATGGTTTTTCCTCAACAACAACAACAAAAAAAGGTTGGCAAGCTTTATCTTTTTTGTGTGTGTGTGGTACCAGGATTGAACTCAGGGGCACTCGACCACTGGGCAACATCCCCAGCCCTTTTTTGTATTTTATTTAGAGACAGGGTCTCGCGGAGTTGCTAAGTGCCTCGCCATTGCTGAGGCTGGCTTTGAACTCGTGATCCTCCTGCCTCAGCCTCCCAAAGTGCTGGGATTACAGGCGTGTGCCACCGTGCCCGGCTAGCAAGATTTATCTTAAGGAAAACTTAGGCAAGTTAACATAAACCACCTGGAAATCAGATCTCTCTGTTGTTATTTCTACCTGTGCCAAGTAACCAGTCTTCATATTTTTAAGTCCAAAACTATGATGCATTTTATTCCTTCTCTTTAAAGAGCATATCTTGGAGCACTGTGATATTTCTTCTATGCTACTAAGGAAAACTAGGCCCAAAATACCATGTTCACATTTTAGGCACCCACCAAATTACCAAGAATCTCTTCACTGCCTTCATCTGAGATCAAGTCCTGTTTTTCTTCATCACCTCTAACCTATTACTACACTACCCTCCCACTAACTTTCACAGAGTGGAATCTGGCACACAATAATGACTTCTCCACTGAAATTCTTAACAAACCTGAAAGCCACAGTGTTTTTGATTTCTGAGAATATCTGAACACAACCTAAACAAAAGATGTTTAAACAGAGATGGCTTCCCTACAAAACCAGAAAAGGTTCCAGGCTGTGATTTTGTTGTTATTGTTGTTATTGCTTTAAAAATCATAAAAACCACACTAGTGTTTAAGATTTTGGAATTTAAAGCAAAGGTTGAATTTAAAGTGTAGTTACAACTTCTCTTATCCATAAAATTGAAAAACAAGTTTCACACAAAGTTCTTGAGAGCACTGTTAGGGTAACATGAGTAAAGGGCTAGGCAAAGACTGAAACAATGATATTTTAGGCACGTTTACAAAGTGAGATGGCAAATAAGGACGTGCTTATCTGTCAGATTTCTTTCAGTATAATAATAATTGCAAAGTATCCTTTTTGGATTTTTCCACCTCTTACCCAGTTGTTACCCAACAACAAATTTAAAATGTAAGCCGGGCGCGGTGGCGCACGCCTGTAATCCCAGCACTTTGGGAGGCTGAGGCAGGAGGATCGCAAGTTCAATGCCAGCCTAAGCAATGGCGAGGCACTTAGCAACTCAGTGAGACCCTGTCTCTAATAAAATACAAAAAAGGGCTGGGGATGTGACCCAGTGGTCGAGTGCCCGAGTTCAATCCCCGGTACCACGAAAAAAAAAAGAAAAATTCAAATGTATTATTGTGTATTGTATTTATGGGGGTCACTAAGCTGGGGTTAAAAACTATAAAGAAATCATACTTCAGGAAGCACAGCTTTACCTCTTTTTTTCCGAAGTCGCCCCCAGGGTTCATGGTTGCTAAGACTCGGAATTTTTTCCCAGCAGTCAACAGCTCTACCTCATTATCTTTATCCTCTGGGCTGCCCTTTTCAGCTAATACCAGAGACTTTTCTACTTCAAGGACACTAAAAGAGAAGTTGGGAAAAATAAGAAAAGGTTTATGTATTTTTATATATATATATATTTTTTAATATTTACTTTTTAGTTGTAAGTGGACATAACATCTTTATTTCATTTTTATGTGGTGCTGAGGATTAATCCCAGTTCCTCATGCTTGCTAGGCAAGCTCTCTACCACTGAGCCACAACCCCAGCATCAAGGTTTATGTATTCTACTTTGTGGTCTTTGATGTTCTTTAGAAGGAAAAAGTTATCTATTCTGCTGAGCTTTCACTTTAGTTAACAGTTTCCTATCACAAATTTTAAAATGACTCACCATCCCAGTTTCTGTAGAGTGGAAAATATTTCTCATCAAGAGAAAAAGAACTCCTTTTTCACATGTGCCCTATTAAGGCATTTGTTTTAACAATAGGTATCTTGCATGCAAATTACCATAGTAACACTATGTATAATAACCAAAAAGTAGAACAACATCAAACGGCAAATGGATTTTTAAAAAAAGTAGTACATGCAAAACTATTAGGAATAAGAGGAACAAACTAATATGCTACAATACAGATCAACTTCAAAACATTAATACAAAATGAGACAAGAGACCGTTTCTGTGAAAGATTCAGAAAATACCAATTTATAGAGAAAGAAAGTAGATTAGTCATTGCCTGAAGCAGAGGGTGGAATAAAGAAGTTAATAAGTGTAATGCACATGAGGGACCCTACTGAATGATGAAAATGTAAAACTAGTTTTGTAAGGGTTGCACAACTTAGTAACATTTATTAAATCACTCAATACACATTAAGAATGGGTACAGTTTAGCTGGTATGGTGGCACACGCTTGTAATCCCAGTTGCTCGGTAGGCTGAAACAGCAGGATCGAGACAGTTCAAAGCCAGCTTCAGCAATGGTGAGGCACTAAGCAACTCAGAGGGACCCTGTCTCTATGTAAAATACAAAATAGTGCTGGAGATGTGGCTCACTGGTCAAGTGCCCCCAAGTTCAATCCCCGGTAACGTAAGGTAACGCAAGGTAAGATCTCATAAAATGAGTATATTTTATGATACGTAATTATACCTCAAAAGAGGGAAAAAGAGACATAAGTACATCATGACAATAACAGGTCTAAGGTACTGAGATATCTTCATACCTATGAGAACTAGGATTCTGATGCTAGTTCTTTTAAAATTTTAAGAGAATAGACACATAATATGTCTCTAAGGAGAATTTTAACCCAGACTCATTTCTTCATTGTTTTTAATTTTTTTGGTACCTGGGATTGATTGGTCCTAGAGGCGCTTAACCACTGAGCCATATCCCCAGCCCATTTTATATTTTGTTTTGAGACAGGGTCTCACCAAGTTGTTTACGGCTTCGCTAAGTTGCTGAGGCTGGCTTGAACTTGCAATCTTCCTGCCTCAGCTTCCCGAGTCACTGGCGTTACAAATGTGCTCCACCACACCCAGCTAGGCTCATTTGTTTTAGACCTACCCTGGATAATCTCATCTTTGTGGCTAATGATAGTATTTTTAAAAAAAGTCTCTTAAAGGAAACCTTGAGTGCCACAAGAAATAGTAACTCATCAACATTTTCAAACATTTATTATACATCAACAAGGAGCGTATTACTGTGCGTAAAACTGAGTATCTATAAAAAAAAGGCCAACAAAACATCATGCACAGGGTATTCCTTCTCACATATGTACCTGTTGAGTCTTTCCAGGACAGAATCATCAGCCAGGGAAATCTCGTCCAACAGAAAAAAGCTGTCTTCTTTCATGGCCAGAACCAGAGGTCCATCATGCCACTCAAAAAGTCCTGATGTCTCCATTTCTTCCTACCATTTGGCAAAAGTGGAGGGAATTAAAGAGCAAGAAGATCCACAAAATAATATACATGTAACTAGCTACTGTCTGCTAGGGTCACTTTGCAAGAGTGTCTGAGGGTCTGAGAACGGGACAAAATCTGTAACCCAGGACAACTGTGGAGGCCCGCTGTAGACCAGTGAAGATCCAAAGATAAGATATGCATATGTAATCAAACTAGAACCTGGATCCAGAAACCCCACCATGAACAAAAACACTAGCAGACTCATTACACAGCCAACTGTTGTTCTTTGAATGAACACATCAACATCTGCTACTACACGAACCTTGTCACTTGTTTTTTTTTCTCACTGGCCGCAGTCCCCCCAAGAAATCAGATGTCTCCATGTTTAAATGGCAGTTGACTGAGTATAATTTCTGATTTGCCAAGGCTGCAAACACCTGGCAAATTGTTGTCTTCCCACACCTATTAGAAAAATGTACCAGATTAATAAGGAGCATACATATACCAAATACATATTCTATTCACAATTACCCTACTAGCAAAAGAGGGGAACCATGGTGAGAACTCATTGAAATAGGAGACAGTGCTAAAAAATGAAAGACCTCTGTAGCCCAGGCTCACAGTGCCCCTCTACATAAAACACTAGTGCCCTCTCATATTTCTTATCTAGAAGGTCATGTACTGCAAGAATTCCATCCTTTCCAAGTTGTACCAACAACCACAAGGGAGGACAACGAAATCTAATACTTGGGGCTGGGGTTGTGGCTCAGTGGCAGAGCGCTCGCCTCGCATGTGCGCAGCCCGGGTTTGATCCTCAGCATTACATAAACATAAATGCATTGCATTGTGTACAACTAAAAATAAATAAATAAATATTTTTTAAAAAAAGAAATCTAATACTTACAGATTTCAGAATTCTAGCTTGTTTGCTCGTCTCCTCTATATAAGTATGAGTGAATATGTTTAAAACAATTAAAAAGACAAAAACAGCCCCCAATGATAATGATAAAAAAAAAAATCATTCTTTTCCATAATGAATCTAGTCTGAAGGTAAAGAAAGGAAACAATGACATTCTTTCTTAAAAGAAAGAAAGAAAGAGAAAAAATGAAGGGAGGAAAAGAAATCACGAAATGTTTTCACAATAAGCTGCAGAGTAACTCAAGTAATCCCATGGGAACTGAACCAAACCTCTCAAAAAGTTATGTCACAGAACTTTACCCTGTGTCTCCAACCAGCAGTACTGGTTCTCCAAATTCCAACGCCCTTCCCACCAACACTGCAAGTCTCCGCATGCCCTCAGTCCACACAATATGGCTGAACTTAGACTCCATTGTAGACATCTTGGTAGATAATTTACCTATCCAAGATACAATAAGTATTTAAGTTCTAATGATTACAAGTTGATTCATATTTGTTTGGGACTTTTGGCATACTCACCTAGTAATTTTTGGACATTTTCTTTGGAGAAAAGTGATGGAGGATGCAATTTTTTTTTCAAATGCTTTTCAAGGACTTCTTGAATCACATTAACCTCCTCTTGCTTCCTGACTCGGCCTGCCAGAAGCATAAAACCTGAAGATTTAGGGGAAGAGAAGGGATAAAAAAGGAAACCATCAAGTACATGGTGACAATGCCAAAGGAGGAGGAGTGAGGATGTAGCTCAGCGGTAAAGCACTTGCTTAGCATGCATGAGGCCCTGGGTTCTATCCCCAGCACCATGAAAACAAAATTAAAACCAAAGGATTAAGAAAATAGAGGAACATCAACTCTTATATCTTGCTGGTGGAGTGGAAACCTAAAGAACTGCCTTGGAAACTTGGAGAGCCTGTTGTAACTAACCATATGTCTGCCTTATGCCCCAACAATGTGACTGTGGTACCCCGAAACACAAATGAACACATAAGACACATACAGAAATGTTCAAAGAAGTTTTATGCATAATAGGTAAAAATTAAAATGATCCAAATGTTCATGAAAAAAAGAATGGATAAATAAATTGTGTTATCTCCACATGATGGATTACCATGTGATATTTAAAAAGAAAAAAAAAAAGAATGAAGTCCTGATACGCCTAACAGTATGACTGAAACTTATATCAGGCTGAGATAAAGTAGACTGTAAAAAGTATATACTCCATGACCCCACCTAGGTGAGGTTCATGCATAAACAAAATCAATCAGTTGTGACAGAGTCAGAGTAGTGGTTACATTCAATTCCAAGAGACAAGAAGGTACCTTCTGAGATCTGGAAATTCCTGATTCTCAGCAGAGGTGGAAAGTTACATTGGTACATTCTTGTGTAAAAATGCTTTACCATATGTAATATTTCAATGAAACATTTTTAAAAACGTGTTCCTCTTCATTTATTCTTTGCCAGTACTGAAGATAAAAGGGGCAGGGTATGTGTCCAGTGGTAGAGGCATTCAAGGCCCTGGGTTCAATCTTCAGTGAGATTCAAGTAAGTGAGAGAAAGAGAGGGAGAATGGGTGGGTGAGTGCATGGTCACATACATAAAACTCTCATGGTCTAATTTTATTTATTCTTTTTATTTAACCCATTTATAAATCACTAGCACTTTTCAAATCAGAAGATTCTAAATTGCTCTCCCTTGTATTCAGAGAGTAACACATAAATTCTTCCATGAATTAAACCAAAACAATCAAACCTGAGTCTGAATTCTCCATTAACTACACTGAAGATAAATGGCCCACAAAGCGACCACCACCATTTGTCTAAAATTCCCAAAGGGGTTATGCCCATATCCTGACTCCCACATGTGGCCATTTGAGGAAGAGTAAGAAAACCTTACTAACTAATGCTTGTCAGCACAGAGGCCTGTAGGAATTGGACAGCTTACAAAAGCAATTAGGACTTGAGGGAGATAGGCTTTGTTTTAGGAATGTCTAGGAAACTATATATAAGAATTTGGTTTAATAAGAAGCATGACACTTAACACACTTTATATTTTGAAAATATCTGATTGAAAGCATACCATCATTGGCTAAATGCTGTAGCCAGTCATATTCATTCTCGGTCTGCTCAGCCAATCTGTATCTTTCAGCCCATCGAAAAAGATCACGAAGGGTAATGAAGCCCTGCTTTCCAGCAAATACTGAAGAACTTCTGCGGTGGGACTATTAAAATGCCAAAGTGAAAAAGAGCATTGGTTGTGCTAAATTGTAAGCATTTAGTAAAACTTACATAAAATTCCTAACAAACTTCAACTACCATTAAAATGGTTTCATTGCACTGAATAAGACTGAATTTTCCAGAAATGTAAACAGATTATAAGTGCCTACAGAAAAAGTTCAAACTCACGCATAAATAAGTGAAGAATATGAATAAGCAATGGGATTCCACATCTCAAATACCATACAGAAAAAGATAAATAATAATACCAATTATTAAAAAGGTGAAAAATTAGTCCCATAATATAGGACCACAATTCTAAGAGTATTGATTATTACTAGCTTTCTGGAAAGTAATTTGACAATGAACACTTGCTGATAAGAACACATAATTCTGTAAAATAAATTGTTTTTTAAAAAAATCAACTGAAATTGGATGCAGTGGCCTATGTCTACAATCCCAGCTGCTTAGAAGGCTGAGGCAGGAAGAACCAAGTTGGAAGCTAGCCTGGGCTGTATTGCAATATGACAAAGCAAAAGGAGAAAAAAAAATTTTTCTGTTAACTTTGCAGTTGACAAGAGGGACCCTTAGGGAAAGAATCTCTTTAATTGTCTATTCAAATGACCATTTAAAAATTAAAATTGTAGTTTGCCTATGCTAACTTCTGTGCCAAGCAAAATGCTCCAGCCTTATACAAAAATAGTAAATTATCATCATATATAAATACCAAAAAATTTTTAAGATGATGCAAAATTGTTGGTTTGCAAAATAACCAAAAAATGAGGGCTGGGCTGCAGCTCAGTGGTAGAGTGCAAGCTTATTAGCATGTGCAAGACTCTGGATTCAATTCTCAACTCCAAACATTTAAAAAATAAGCAGCAAAAATGGGTATAAACAAAATGAATTTAGATCCTTATTCTGTAAAAATAAATATAATAGACACACTTGTTTCTACCCACAGAAGTTGTCACATTTTGATCACCAAATGTAATCGAAACATTCTACCTAAAACTAAGTTTGATGGTGAGGAAATGAAATACCTGAAGGTCCAGCATGACTTTAACCAGTTTGCTGCAATAGGAGGGTGGCAAACTACACCGCTTGTGTAAAATTGTTTCTAACTCGGAGCTAGGCAATTCATCAAAGTGCAATTCCACAAACCGATTCTTGAAGGCTCTAGAAAGCACCTGGGAAACACAGAGAAAAAATACAATAAAACGGGCCTTTTCAACCAATTCCCCAAAAGAGACCTTGCTGTTCACCACAAAAAGAAAAGCCCTTCAATAGAGGTAAAAATTTCTTATTCCTAAGAAGAAAAATGTACTATTTGGTATGGTAACAAATGAAAGGAAGGGGGCAAATGCTGCATACCTTTCTGCCTCCATAAAGCCCTGGGGGATTTTGTGTAGCAAAAAGCATGAACCGAGGATGTGCTTTAACAACTTCTTGTGTTTCTGTTATAAGCAATTCACGGTTATCATCCAACAGTCTATTGAGTGCCTCTAACACATCGGTAGGAGCCAAATTTAATTCATCTAAGATAATCCAGTAGCCCTTTCTCATGGCATCAATAAGAACACCTAGGAGGAAATAAACATTGAGAATTAGCATATAAATTAGTATTTAAAAATACATACAAATCAACAAATCCTAGATTATCATTAAATTTCTGAACAAATTATTCTCTGCAGTCAGTCTTGCCCCAAAACATTATGTGATGTTGCAAGTCAAAAGCACAATTTTCAATTAAAACAGTCCCTTTTTATCCAAAAGGAAGAGCCAGAACTAATACCTCTTTTCCAACTTGTTCAATTTTCCTTATAGTCTAATGTCATTTAAATCAACAAATTCTCAAATTTCCAAATTCCCTATGACTCCTTCTATTCTTTGAAACTCTAGGACACGAAGCAACAGTTCAACTGTCCTCTTCAAAATCTGGCCCTAGTTCTGTACACAGCTGGCAATATTAATGGGATCTAAAGGAAGCCAGCGACTGAGCATCACCCTTTACTATGTGTAAGCAACAAAGGCAAAGAGAAATACTATGGCAGAGGTATAAGTGCCTCAGTCAGAAAGGATGTAAAATATTGATCAGGGAAATGGGTTTAAGAGGCTGAAAACCTATATCCATGGACTAGAGGGTGAACCATACCTTCTTTAAAGACAAGCTTGCCTGAAGAGTCAGATGTATAACAACCAATATACTCCTGAATATCCGTGTGTTCATGATTATTAATACGCACACAGTGGTTGCCAGTAGCTGCAGCCAGCCACCTGATCAGGCTTGTTTTACCAACCGAGGTCTCTCCCTGAATCAGCACTGGATATGTTCTGTACAAGATCAGCCAAAACAACAATTTTTAAAGAAGAAAAAAGGGGAAAAAAGAAAAAAAAAATCCAAACAAAAAATAGTGAGACCATTATTATTATTTTGAAAAGTGTTAAAGAATGACTATATCATTTAACAATATCAGAAAATTTTTTCTACATTTATACACTGAGATTTAAAAACTGTTCCTCAGAAAATATTGAGGAAAGCAATTCCAACCTCTCTGGCACTACTTGTGAGAAAGAGTGACCCCCCCCCCCCCCCCCCCCCCCCCCCCCCCCCCCCCCCCCCCCTAGAACTGACCCCTACTTGTCTAATACTGAGTGATAAGTATTCATCAGCAATATATGCCACCCCCCCCACCAAAAAAAAGCACACAAATTTAAACATGGCCAAAACAGTCTGTATCCATATTGTTCCCACCAAAGGTATAATTAGAAACAATGCTTTGTACCAGGAGAAAAGTCATAGTACTGACTTTAAAAAGTAGTAACTGTAATGAGCAACAACAAAGCTCTTTCAAACTTAATGAACTAGAATAACATCAAAGCCTATGCTTGTACAGACATCACAGCAAATGGAAAAAAGGCCCACACACCCCTGCAGAGACAACTCGGACTATGTCTCTCAGGTTCAATTTAACGGAAGATGTCAGAACATATGTGTCATCTATTGTAGGCTCCTTATCTCCCACTGAAATCCAGTAGCCTTCAACCTGGATAAGCCGACCTCCTTTTGGCTCCGGAATAGGCTGGAAGAGAGAAAAGTTTGAAAGATAACTCACTGTCTCAGGACAACTATGATACTGTTTAAGAGAGAGAAGTAAAGTAGGAGATGAAGTTACTTGTTCTGGATTCTTTAAACACTAAAATCTTTTGGCAAAATACAAACAAATTTACTTTGAGGAATGAGAATTAAATGTTGTCATGTATCTGTTTTAAAATTGGGAAGAAGTTTGGTGGGCTGGGAAAAAATCTGAATCAAAATCATTTCCTACATGTTTTTATGATTCAGTCCTTTTCTATTACCTACCAACATGTCCACTCTGTTTTACAAGTTTTATCACAAACATATACCTCATATACAACAAGTATATGGTGCTGTAGTGAAGAAAGAGGCTTTGCATTATTATGCTCATGTTTCTCTAGAAGATTAAAAAAAAAAAAAAAAAAAAAAAATGCCCTCTAATCATGTGTGGGTAATTTCATGGTCAGTGGCATTATCTTTCCAAGATAAGGTATATGTTACTAGGTTGGACTGTACAAATTGTTTTTATCAATCAAAAATGGTCAAAATGGTCAAATCTATAGATTTGGAAATGTTAATAGAACTGAAGCTACAGGTTTTATAAAGCTAAGGACAGCTGAATCAAGCACTGGAGGAAAAAGTACCTTTAAGCTTCTGTCATGACCATGAGGAACATACAGTAAAAATGAGCAACTGGATGAGATTAGTATTTAATTATAATAGAAGGAAACTTGAGTCTTTTTTGCCTCAATCTTTTTACCATTTACCAGAAGTAGTCATTTATATGTTATTTTTAAAAGACTATATCCAAAATAACTGCAAGTCTCAATGGTTCTCTTCCTACTAAACAAGTAATCAATAAGTAAACATTTCAGTAGTGAACCAGTTTCACTCAATCTTTTTTTTTTTTTTTTTTTTTGGTACCAGGGATTGAACTCAGGGGCACTCGACCACTGGGCCACATCCCCAGCCCTTTTTTTGTATTTTATTAGAGACAGGGTCTCACTGAGTTGCTAAGTGCCTCGCCATTGCTGAGGCTGGCTTTGAACTCACGATCCTCCTGCCTCAGCCTCCCAAAGTGCTGGGATTACAGGCGTGCGCCACCGCGCCCGGCTCACTCAATCTTTTAGTCCCATGCTATTCTGTAATTTCCTCTGCTAAACTCAAATGATAGTTGTTTAGAACAGTGGCCTCTCTCCCCAAGAAAGCCTGATCATCAATCAGAAGGAAACTGTATAAATAACTTGTAGTACAATCATCCAACGAAATGTTATGTAGCCATCAGAAAGCATTTTATAATGATCTCTGGTGTAGTAACGAAAACATATCAAAGAGTTAGGCCAAAAAAAGGAAAGCTAGGGCTGAAGGTATAACTCAGTGATAGTATACTTGCCTAGCAGGCACAAGGCCCTGAGTTTGATCTCCAACAAAACACACACACACACACACACACACACACACACACACACACACACGGAATAGAAAAAAGGGAGAGCTAGCTATAGAATATTCATATTCGATGGTCAAATATATCGCTTTACATTAAAAAGATATTAGATTTACCTCAACAAATTAACAACAGAATTTGAATATATAATGAAACATATGCATTACAATTTAGCTGGAAAGAATTATCTGCAGGACTTAAATCTCCTAGGAATACAATTTATTGGAACTTTTACCATCTAAGACATAACATTTCTGTAACCTTAAATTTTTTCTAACAGATTTCTTTTATAGTTATTTTTTTTTAAACTCAAATAGCTGAAAATTTAATTCATTCAGCTTTTTATTATGTTAAATAAGTTGAAAGTCAAAAAGAACATACCTGTTTCAGCAGACTTTTGACATTGCCAGAGATGATGTGTTGACAAATAAGTTTCTGAACTATTGGATGTGATGCCCTGTCAAGCTGTGTTAGGAAACCCAAACAAAAACCCTAGAGAGAAAGCACATAACATGAATTGTCTCTCTGTTGAAATAGCCCAACTCATTTTGGGAATAAAATTCAACCTTCTGAATAGTGCTACTTCCCAGACAACTTTGAAATGTATAAGGCAGTAAAAAATGGGCAGGACAGCTCTAGTATGAAGTGTTCCAAGCTAATCAGACTGACTGTGAAACAGGCCAATCTAGCATATGTATTCCCATTCCCTCCCTCCATGGTGAGCCCACCCAACCCAGCTCCTATGTCAAATAGACTTCAGAAAGACCTCATATATTGAGCGCTGGATGTTGCCGCACGGATTGGAAGCTGCAAATCGCAAGGCCCTGCAGAGAGTTCGAAGGCTGTAGTGAGGTCTGTGGCCGGTCCCATCCACCAATTTTGTGCCAGACTCTTTCCGCAAACCTGTGTAGAAGCTACAAAGAGGATGAAGTTTTGGCAATTTTAAGTATTATTTTGTTGTTGTCACCACTTTCCTACAGAAGATCCAAAGGCCATGTTTATAAATCAGAAATGATAAACCTTACATACAATTTTCTATAGCATACATCGAAACCTCTCAGTCTGGAGGCTGTCTTTCAAAATGAAACAGTGAAAATCAATCTATTTCCTTTGGAGAAGCACAAAGTACAAGGTATAGCTCCTCTAGCAAAAAGGTACCAATGATAAGTGAGAAACTTTTGTCTCTTAAGGAGAGTAAGATGCAAGAGACCCTTAGCAAGACCATACTGATTCCAAACTCACTGTTCTAACTTGAAGGGCATAAAAATGAAGTCTTTGTATAGCCTATAGTTTTGATGAATAAATACAGAGAAAACAGAGCTCCTGATGTTGGAAAGGTCACAGACATGGCTATATTTAGTTTTAGTGAAATGTTATGAAGTGGAACAATATGATGACCATTAGTATAAATTATCACTATATCATTTCAGATTCAGAGGATGACAAGATGAAAGAAGTTTCACGCTGAAACATGAATTTCCCACACTTTAAAATGTTTTGAAATTCAAGATCAACTATAATATCAAATGTAACCAAATATGTGCTACAGTTGGGGAAATGGGATTTGCCCTGCCTCTTTACAATCTAGGAAGATATTCTTTCTTTGAACAAATGCCTCCTTGACAAACCTATTTAAAATAGGACTTCAGGTATTCATCTTCCAACACTTTGATGTTGTTTCTTCAATTTCACAACCTAAAATTCTAGGATATAACTCCTCATTTATTGTTTATCTTCATATTAGAATTGAAGCTCGAAGAAGAGAACCAAATCTGCTCTTATTTACAATACAGTCCTAGCAATGAGGCATTCCTTGAGTCACTTTTTTTTTTTTTTTTTTTTTGTGGTACTGGGGATTGAACTCAGGGGCACTTGACCACTGGGTCACATCCCCAGCCCTTTTTTGTATTTTATTTAGAGACAGGGTCTCACTGAGTTGCTAAGTGCCTCGCCATTGCTGAGGCTGGCTTTGAACTTGCGATCCTCCTGTCTCAGCCTCCCAAAGTGCTGGGATTACAGGCGTGCGCCACCGCGCCCAGCCCTTGAGTCACTTTTTTATAAAATAAGAAACAAACCACAAAAAGCAAAGCAAAAACACCCTTATGATCCTATTTCAACCCCCTCACCTATTATATTTCTTTCTAGAGGTCACAATAAAAGTTAAGTAAATGATCTGCCCAGAATGACAAGATTCTATCTTCTAGAGCCAGTACTAGGATTCAGTTTGTCTAACATAAAATATTGCTTTCTATATGGGCACACAAAACAGAGAAAACAGACTTTTAAGCACCAAGCCACACTATCACTCTATATTTTATTCAGCTCAATGTCTATTAATTCTTTTTTTAAATATTTATTTAGTTGCTTTAGTTGTACACAATGGGTTTTTTATTTGTACATGGTGCTGAGGATCGAACGCGGGCCGCGCACGTGCTAGGAGAGCACTCTACCGCTAAGGCACCACCCCAGCACAATGTCTATTAATTCTAAACTGGACTCAATCAATCATATAGGCCTTTTTATCCCATATCCCACATAGCTAGTATGCAAATTACAAGGAGAAAATTTTCATCAAGACAGATCAAAATATAAGCCATTTATATTAAACCTAAACCAGGAATTAAAAATCATAGCTATGATTATAGACGTAGTCAGTAGAACTATTATCTAATGGTCTGCAGTCTCATAGGTAGGGGGTCTTAGCTTTCCATGTAGTTTCCTTAGGAAAATCTTAATTCATATAAGGTTCCATCTTTAAAACAGAAATCCAAGTAACAATCTTTTCATCAATCTTCTCCATTTAAAAGTAAAAAGTAAAAGAAGCAAATATATGTATGTGTGTCTGTATAATATACATGTTTATATTCAGAGGGAAAATATATATAAAAGACAAGCCAAACAGAACCTACTTTATGATTCCTTGCACTGTGCTCTTGTTCACACTCAATCCTTTCAGATAATCTACAATAAGAATCTGTAAATCCTCTTTACTCTCCAATTCTTCTACATATATTTCTGTGAACCTGTAATTATTACAGAATAAACACTTTTAACAAAATTAATACAGATATGCTGACAATAAAAACATTAAAAAAGTCATATAAGCTCTTTTTAAAATATAGAAGTCTTAACTTGATCAAAATAAAGATAATAACCATTAACAAAACATATCATTATAATTTCTTCCATGCAATAAATTTCCTAAATATAATCCTTATATAAAAAAAACAGTTACAAAGCTAAAACATATTTATCATTTTCATAAGGTGTTTCAGATCATAACTAAGTATAACGAAAAATATAAGAAACAAAAAATAAGCCCCTCACGATCAGAAATAAAAAATGGATAGAGTAAAAGAAAACAGGTGCTTTAATCAAGCTTCTAAATTTTCCCTGTAAAGCTTTTATTACTTTTACAGTGGAGAGAGATCTAACAGATTTTTACCAAAATTTTAAAACTTGAAACAAAAGGTTACCAACAATAATTTTGGTTATTTCACTTCAAATGTTACAAACATAAAATACCAAAAAAAAAAAAAAAAAAAAAAAATCAAACTTTATTCCTGCCAGTGCTTAGTGATGAAAAATGAAAAAAAGTTAATGCATTTATATTGCTATATGCTATACACTATACTGTTTCATGAAATTTTACTAATAGCTAAGAGGCCATTTGAAAAACATAACAACTAAGGAAACTAAGATTCCTCTATTACAGACCAAGAAATTTCAAGTATTGTTTTGAAGTCTGGTTATGTTGACATTACCAATCAATATAAAAGAGAATTTAAAACACCTTACCTGTTTCTTATTCCTGGTGGGAGATTTCTTTTGCCCACATCAGTAGCTGGATTCATGCAGGCAAATAAACGGAAGTCAGGATGACGAACCAGTGGCTCTGTTGTGAGAAAAGCAGAAATCCCCAACTACTTGTAATAAAAATCAAGTAATCAGATCCCAGTCCCCAAGGGAAGACTACCTAGATCCACAGAACCCTAACCCCAAATTTCTTCTCAGAAACAGCCAGGCTGATACTGTTAGTTTACACCATCTTTACCTTTGCTGAAACCCCATCAAAATCATATTTTAAACCTATACATACAACTTATGCTCAGGTTGCCATTCCAGTTTTGTGATGCATTTTTTCACTGTTATATCTTTGACAAATTATCTCCTTCTTTCTTTGCATTCCTAATACCATCTAACAATATTTCAACATACTTTGCAGAAATTCATCTTACAAGGAATGAATGAATTCTATCAGGAGTTTCACATAGTCCACTTATACCAAAAGAATCTCATTTTTAAGTTTAGACCAAAAGACATGGCACTAAGTCAAACCCCAAAGTGATCAAATGCTACCTGTGTCTCCTCGATCAAGCAATACCAGGGAACCAGAGGATCCTTCAAGCAAACCACTCAGACATTCTAATGTTTCAGGAGCAGCCAAATTAATCTCATCCAACAAGATCCACTCTCCTTTCTTTACAGCCTGAGCTAATGTGCCCTAAGAGAAGATAATGCAAAAAGTTAAGATTGCATTTCAAATAAAGGCACACTTATTAAAAGCAGTTATGTAAGCAAGATAAGAAACTGAGGCCAGGGTAAATCTCTCCCACTTAAAGAACCTACACTTTTGACGGTTAAACGGCTGCCAGCAGATCATCAGAGTTTAAGGCCAAGTTAACCTTGTAAAATGTTCCAAGAAGGTCAAGAGAATATCTTTGAGTCTAACACAAATATGTAATACACCATATCCTCTCATTTGGCAGATAGTAATAAATGATAATGTATTCACGTGTTTAAAAGCACCCAATTAGCTGTACTAAGAACCCAAAATAAATACAGGGTCAGGTTATAAGTATAGCATGACCAGAAAAATGTCCAAATCAGAAGTGTAGTAGTAGCTGGGCCTGTGGTAAATGCCTGTAATCTCAGTGGCTTGGGAGGCTGAGGCAGGAGGATTGCTAGTTCAAAGTCAGCCTCAGCAAATTAGCAAGACCCTGTCTTAAAATAAAAAAATAAAAAGGGCTGGGGATGTAACTCGGTGGGTAAAGTACCCCTGGTTTAAAAAAGTGTAGTAGTTACAATACATGTCCTTTCACAGTTGCTTAAGACTATCAAAATGAATCTTAGCTCCAGTCCACTGATGTTATCTCTTTTAAGTCCTCTTTCCAAGAGCAATAAAAATATATCTTACAATCCACTCAGTTAATAAATCAAAATCTGTTTTACTATTCCTGGGTGCAGTGGCTTATGCCTGTAATCCCAGCAGCTTGAGAGGCCTGAGGCAGGAGGATCACAAGTTCAATGCCAGCCTCAACAACTTAGCAAGACCTTAAGCCACTTAGAGAGACCTGTCTCCAAATAAAAATATTTTTTAAAAGAACTGGGGATGTAGTTCAGTGCCTAAGCATCCTTTGGTTCAATCCCTAGTACAAACAACAACAACAACAACAAAAAATTACTATTTAATAAATTGCTCTATACTTTTATTTTCAGTTGATTCTAACAAAAATGCTCCACAAATTTAACTGAGAAAAATAAAACCAAATAAATACATTATCTTTGGTATATCATTATGTCCTAAAATATAAGCCTTAATTTCAGAGCCCTTGACATTTTCATTGCATATTTTATAAATAATCATATTTTTATAAATAATTGTGTATTAAGATTAAGTATGGCCCAGTGCAGTGGCATATGCCTCGAATCCCTGTGATGTAGGAGGCTCATAAATTCAAGGGCAGACTCAACAACTTTATAAGATGTTGTCTCAAAATAAAAAATAAAAAGAGCTGGGCAATGTAGCTCAGTGGTAGAGGATCCCCAGTACCCACCCAAAAGAGGTTAAGGACAGATGACCAAATTTCCCACACCCATGGTTGAATAAACCTTTTCTCTTACCAAAACACCAACCAAGACTCCTACCTCTTCAAAAACATGGTCTAAAATGGTTTTACAGAATGTAGGAGCCCTAATTAAGGAGATAGCTAAGATTGCGGTTAGCTGTGAGCCATAAAGCATTACCACCTTCCATGATCTCGCGAGACTTGGCCCGAGACATTGCGGATTGGGTCGACACCATTTGCATGCTCTCGCGGGACTTGGCCCGGGACATTGCGGACTGGGTCGGCGCCATTTGCATGATCTCGCAAGACTTGGCCCGAGATTGCGGACCAGGTCGGCACCATTTTTGTGGTGTGGTTGGAGGACTGTGGATTGCAGGTAGGAGTTGTTGTTGGAGCCGGAGAGAGAAGCTAACAGAATAAAGAGCCTGTTTGTTTCCAGTCCGCCTCTGAACTTATTCCCATGGCATTGTTGCTCCAAGCGGCAATCGCTTCAGGCAGCAACAACAGAAATAACGAAAAAACTAAAACAAAAAATTCCCAAGTCATGAATATTTAATCAAACTGATCTTTCCCTACATGGACAAACGACAGCAAATAATAGAGATGATCAAGCCTTGTAATAAAAAATGAAACAATGAAGTGAATGGACTTCAATCCCTTTCACACATACTTCACATTCCCAATTAGGCTGGAAGTGGAGCTTGGTCTCAGGCTCAAGCTTTCTGCTTCTGTACATACCCCTGCTTACATACGCACAGAAGAAGAACAGAGAGTACACTACCTGTCCTCAACTGCTTCTTTAAAACTAATAATTGTGGGGACTGAGGTTGTAGCTATGTGGTAGAAGCCTTGTCTTGCACATGTGAGGCACTGGGTTCTATTCTCAGCACCATATAAAAATAAATAAATAAAATAAATAAAGATAGTAAAAAAAGAAAAGAATTAGTAATTGTGCTCACCAAGACATTGTTATCATCAGGGACATTTTAAAAAATCTTCCCCCTAAATCACTATTTAATTGTTTTCTAAATCTTAAACAGCAAAACTAAAAATAACACAAAGAGGATAAAAAATAGTAATATGCCACAAACCAACACCTTCCTTAACCTAAAAGTCTAAAACGAAATACCTCTACAAATGCAAATAATAGGGCATTTTCAGCCATTTTCATCTGTTGTTGGGCATGGTTGAGTCTAAGGCCAAAAGCTTCCCATTTCTCCTTTAGGAGTAACCCTAGAAGAGAATAAAGATAAGAATTTAACACACATTTTTTTCAGTTGTCATCAATATTGCATATAGAGCTTTTAAACCCCTAAAAACCATACAATTAATGAAACAGAAAAATTAAGAATCTTCAACAAGAGTTTGAAAACCTACTTATCTATTTTTGAGTGTGGTACTAGGAATTGAACTATCATTGAGCTACATCCTCAGCCCCCCTTTTATTTATTTTTGAGACAGGGTCATGCCAAGTTGCTGAGGCTAACCTTAAACCTGTAATCCTCCTGCCATAGCCTCCAAGCTTCTTGGCTGTGGAGTCTAGCACTTTAAAAAGCATGACATACAAATAAGCAGTGCTTGTACACTAGTATCATCAGCCACTTGGTTTTGTAGAAATCATGCCTAGAAGCATGGCAGCAGCATCATTTCAAAATTTGTCACCTTTGCCAAAAGTTCTAGAAAGCTCCAATTTGTATTTATTTATTTTCCTCCCATATTTTTCTCTTAGCTGTTAAATGAGCCTCGGTCTCATGTCTTCCCACCATCAGTCTGGGTCATATTCTTACCAGTTTCACTCTCCTTTCCTTCCTTGTTAACAGCAGATTTGTGTACATGTTGCATTAATCTCAGGAGATTATGCCACCGTTTTTGCCTATAACAGGTCTGAATGTGCCCCAAGAAAGTAAAGTTCTGTTTCTTGGAAAATGTCTGGGCAAAGAGCTCCTCAAATGCCTCTCGTAAGGGTAGCCAAATAAGCTTATGGTCCACGGGCTTGTAACTGAAACAAAAGGTAAATGTGATTTACAAACTTCTAAAGCTAATAGAAATTAAAAAGCACAGATCAGAATAATCAAAACCAGAACTAAAACCAAAATATTAAAATCTATGTCAAAGTTTAAAACTGTAATCTAGTCTTCCATTCCAAGTATTTGAAGGGCTTCTACTTATTAAGAGTATTATGAAAAAAATTTCAAAATTTACAGTTAGACAATAAAAGGCATGCTACTTATTTTACTATCTTGTTTAAATACACATGTAGAGGACTTAATGATAAATCATGTTTTAAGACTGACAAAAAGATTTCAAGACATTTTTTAAGAAAAACAACATATATTCTCCATTGGGCCGGGGTTGTAATGATATCACTCTGAATGGGAAAAAACTAATTATAATTAGTAGGAGAGGGAGCATGGGGGGGTGAGTTTTATGATATTACAATGATTTATGACGACCCGAATTTCAGGGCTTATTTCATAGTATTTAGATTCTTTCTTAGTCCTTAGCATTTAATTTCTCTGGCCAGAGAAAGAAACTAAGTTTCATTTAATATTAGAGTAGAGAGCAAAATAGGAAAGACAGTCAGGAAACACTGTTCTAATTAATATATAAAGGTAGCCTAAGAAGAATTAAATGCTTCTGAAAAATCTTAAGCATATAATTTTCTGTAATTTAAGTTATTAAGTACTATAATTCACGAACAATAGATACATTTTATTTCTAAGAAAAATAATTTACCTTGAAAACTGAAAAGATAACAAAATATATTAAAGAACAGTCAAAAACATAGAGAACTCAGACACTGCTATTTACTCATCAGCTTATGAGGAAAAAGTAATGAGATGAGTAAGACCCAATGACCTGATAATGAGTACTTACATTGACAGGTCAGGTTCCAGAGACAAAAAGTGTGGGAACTTCAAACTCATTTCCACTTACCCATAAGCACTAACAGATTGATAAAGGCATTTCTTTACTGCATTAATTCAACAAAAATTTACTGAGCGTCTATGTATATATTAGCCCTTGAGTCAACAAGACCTATAAGGTCCTGCTCCTATTAATTTACAATCTAATAAGAGAAAATAAAGAAATGTATCTACTATAAAATATCAAGCAGTAGTTTAATTACTAAGAATATAAATTAAGTAGGGCAAAAGGAACATAGGTGGTGTAGGTATTAGTAACATAAGTATCAGTCAGGAAAGCTTTGTTGAAGAAGGGAGATTTGAAAGACACCTAAATCAAACAAGAAAATGAGCTAAGCAGGTTATCTGTGGGTGGCAGGAAATGCCACAGAGGAAATATCAAGTGTCTGTGGGAGTCAGAGGATGCCACCAGAAGGGAAGAACTAGCAAGTGTCTAGCTGATGCAACATGGAAAAAGCACCTAAAGCTCAGCAGCACAGCCATGGATGGAGATCATGCCAGTGCCAGGTTACAAAGGAACTTACAGGCTAAAAGAAAAAGCCTTTGGGTTGTATTTTAAATGGAATGAACAGTGGAGGGATTTGAGGAAGACAGTGATGTAATCTGATTACACTTCAAAAGGATCATTTTAACTACCATGTGGGCGCCCAGGTGTAGTGAGCACATCTGTAATACCAGGGACTTGGAAGGCTGAGGTAGGAGGATCACTGAGTTCAAAGCCAGCCTCAGCAACCTAGACCCTAGGAAACTTTACAAGACCCCGTCTCAAAAATGGCTGGGGATGTGGCTCAGTGGTTAACACCCCTGGGTTCAATCCAAGCTATAAAACAAGCAAACAAATAAACACCAAAAACTATCACATGGCAAAAGAGACTAGAGGAAGTTAGAAGTTTAAGCAAAGAAACAAGACCAAAGCACTAGACTAGGCAAAAGATGATAAACTAAAATGACAACAGGGGAAGTGGTAAGAAAGGAAACAAAATATACACATCTTCTAAATAAAACTGTTAGTACTGCAAATAGTATAAATGGGATCCAAAGCTAACAGAGGCAGCAGTGTAATGGCAGAACACAGATTCTCATAAAATAAGACTGCTTGAGTTTATATGGATCACTATTACCTTGAACAAGTGACAATGTCTCTTTACCTCAACAAGTCTGTGCCTTGTGGCTGTTAAGAAAGCCAATTAATGCAGAGAGAGGGCTCAAAACAGCGCTGGCATATGGGAACTGCCACAAAGAGTTAGTTGTTATTACTAATATTAATCAAGCACTGTTATTACTGTCTATCAATTTTATGAAAGAAATGGCTTAATAAAAATTAGACCGAGTTCCTTAAAAGTTTATTTACAGTTGAACATAGTTGCAAAAGCACAGTTAAGCCAATGTGCTTCAATTAATGAAAAAAATGGGCTGAGGATGTCAGTCAGTGGGAGAGCATATACTTAGCATGCATGAAACCCTGGTATCAAATTAATCCCCAGCACCCAAAAGAAGAGAACAGAAAAAGCATACACCTCAGAAAAAGAAAAAACCTAAAAGCCCCAATTTAACCACAACACACATACTCAATAGGAACAAAACTGTCAGCAGGGAAAACACCAAGAGAAAACACCACAAACTATTATACAGTTGTTTTCTTTGCTAAAGTAAAGCGTCTTTATCAGAAAATGTGCCTTAGGAGTAACTTCAATGCCAAGAAGGACATGGGTCCAAGACACCTGCCCCCATGGAAAATAAGTCAGCTACCCATTGTATACATTAGAACTACATGGAAAAGGTCATTTGAAGCTGGGTATGGTGGCAAACACCTATCTATAATCCTAGTACCTGGAAGGCTAAGGCAGGAGGATCACTTGAGGCCAGCCTCAACAATTAGCAAAACCCTGTATCAAATTTTTAAAAAACTAAAAAGGACTGGGGATTTAACTCAGGTAAAGAACTGCTACAGTTCAATCCCGAGTACCCACCCTTCCCTGCCAAAACCTGTTCATTTGAAAATGGATAAAAAACTGGGCTGGGGTTGTGGCTCAGTGGGAGAGCGCTCGCCTAGCACATGCGCGGCCCAAGTTCGATCCTCAGCACCATGTAAACATAAATGCATTACATTGTGTACAACTAAAGCAAATAAACAAATATTTAAGAAAAAAAAAAAGAAGAAGAAGAAAATGGCTAAAACTAAAGAAAATGACTCTCCAAAATAAAGAACAGAAAATGTAAAAAAGAGAGGCAAAAAAGTACATGCTAAGTAGTAAAAATGATAAATGCTATTTCTTGGTCAGGTTCTGAGTTTTAAAAAAAGTTGTGTTCTGATCTCTTCTGTGTAGTTTCTTTTAAGAATGGTTCCATGGGTGGCAAGGAAAATGTAGGTTGGCCATTTTAATTCTATTTCTATGATTTTCCTCAATCTTTTTTTCCCCTTCATTGCCAACTTCTCCAAAGAGAACCTTCCTTCTTTGCACAAGAGTTTTTCCCTCAGAGGCTGCTTTCTCTCAAGGCCCTTCCCTGTGAACCTGTGCTCTATACTTCTCTTCTTAGTACTAGACTTTTTCTCTCTGGAATGATTTTATGTGTTACATCTAAATTTTCTGTACCCTCTTTCATGGGGTCTCTTAGGCTGTACCATCTCCAACTCTGTTAGAATCTGGCTCCTTGACGCACACAGGCAATGTGGCACATCTATATCCTGCCTACCAAAAGCCCATTTTAAAGACAAAAAGACAAGTTAGAAATTAAATAAAAGGACTGGGGTGTAGCTCAGTTGTACTTGCCCAGCATGTGGAAGATTTAGGTACTCCTCCCACCAATTAAAAATCAAATGAAGGGAAAAAACATATCATCCTAACACTAATCAATTAGCAAGTGGTGATATACACTGATGATAGGAAGGCAATTTTCAGTAATGTAAATAATTTGGTGCCTTTAAGGCCCTAATTTAATAGTGCCTTCACCTATAATAACAGTTTTTTTTAAAAAAAATCAATCTAAAAAATGTACAAGATGTACCAAACCAATTAGGTCCATAAATATCTTCTATTTACAACATAATACTTGATATATGCTAGATATATTTAACATAAATTATAGAAGAAATGGAACTAACCACACACCCTAGGAACAGGAATATCACCCTTTTCTGGCCTGTCTCCTTGCCTTCTCCTGATTTGTTTTCCATTTTCTTGCCTTTTCTAAAACGACTTTTGATCTTCCCATCTTACATACAATGATTCTTAAACAAGACAGTCACCTATACTATGATATGTATTACAAGATTTGATTTATGCTAGTTTCTACTAATATGAGAATACAGAAAACAAGAGAAATTTCCAAAAATATAAAAATTGAGGAGTATGTAAAGTTTTCTTTTGGTAACTAACGCTAATATACTAACAAGGAAAACCAATATATTCTAGTCATCAATTTGGCACCATAACAAAACTCTAGTTAATTATCTGTTAGTTACAAATCTTTCGTAATATCAGTTGCATCAGGGCACAAATAGGTTCCTGTGTATTCAATACATTTATAATAACTTGAAATGACTGACAGAACACTATAAATTCTTAGAGGAAAAGATGAACTTGTCTGTGTTTGATTAGTGTAAGATTAATGCCATTTGTGTTAGGAATACTTAAAGGTAGGAAATTGCTGAAGACATATATAGATACAAAAAAGAAATAAACAGCATAGACATGCCTGGTTAAATAAAAAGAACTGTAGAAGCATCTTTGTAGAGTGAAAGTAAAACCTTCATAAAGGTTCTTAAAACCTATGCTTGAGTTCAACTGTACTAAATACACAAAAGCTAGCTGATTATATACTTGTCTGGTTTGTCCTCCCTCCCTCTTTCTTTCCAGCATATCATCCATTCTTGAGAATGAGGACCTCAACTGTTCTTTATAATGAAAAATATCAATCTACATACCCAAGAGCCTCTCAATAAATTCTATTAAGTACCCTGCTAGGGTGCTGCAAGGAGTGCTGGTCTTTGAATATTTTCCCCAGGCTGCCTGAGCTTTGTAAGAGAATAGTGTTTCTTACCTCAAGCAGTAAACACAAAATAACATGAAAAAAATTTCAAACCACATTTACCCTCCAAGCAAGTCTGCAGTGTCACTCTGCTGATTCATATTGACAACCCTCAAACGGTGGCCTTTAAAAATGAAAGGGAAAAGGAATTATTCCACATGTTTAAATGCTGAATAGTATCCAGTATACATCTTAAAGATGTAGAGACATAGAATAGGGCAAATCTTTAATATGCATTCCCACAGATCTTCTCAGTTTACTTTAGGGACCTCAAAATTTAAAAATTTTCTCACATCTCCATATAGATATAAAACAGTCACATTCACTGTGGCATTATTGTTATAGCATCTGGATAATTGTACATAGGAAAAGACCCTTCATTAAGTCAAGATCTATAATTAGGACTCATTAAATGTCCACAATATATAATTATTTGGCCATCAGAAGCCAAATTAAAAAAAAAATTTTTTAATTTAAGTTGTCCAATTTGCTTAACTAAATGTAATATGTTTAGCATAATTCCATCTATATCAAAACACCCTCTATATGTATATGTATTTCCATAGCATAAATTAATCCAATCAGTTAATAGTGGATATTTCAGGGAAAGAACACAGGTGGAGTAAGGTCACTTTTTAAAACTCTAGTAATCTTTAGACTTAATGTTTAAAAACAAAACAAAAAAAAAAAAGGAATCAGTGGAAAATGCCTGAGGGCAGTCATGGCCCTCCAGGAGTTACCTGTAATGTGAGCCAAGTACTGGACAGTAGAGGTTTTGCCAGTCCCAGTCTCTCCCCACCAGCAACACGGGCTCCCCTTTGCTGACACACACTGCAAGCTGTTCAATGAGAACAGAGGATGGCCGTGTAGCAGCAAAAGTGAATTTCTCCCTAGAAATGGGAAAAAGGAGTTTAAGAGCCAGCCTGGGGATATATATCAGTGGTAGAACACTTGACCAACAACATGAGCAAGACCTTGAGGTTTGATCCTCATTGATGAAGGTTCAAAAAAAAAGTCAGGCTGCAAGCTTTTCTTAGTGTTGAAAGGAACTCTGTTTCCCAGGTTCAACAAGGAACAATGAGGAAATAGCTCAGAGTAATTGTCTTCATGCTGTACCAAATATTCCTACAACATATCAATTACAAAATTAATTTGCTCTACAAACACAAAAGAGTCATACACCTGGGTAAAGTGCTAGGCTCTGGAAATTCAAAGCATTCATAAGACAAGACACTATATTAGCTGTGTCTTGAACAAATTATTTAACCTGCCTTAACCTCAGTTTCCTCACCTACAAAATGTTTATGATAATTGTAATGGGTGTTAATAGTCTTCCCTCAAAATTCAGTCTACCCAGAATCTGTAGGATTTTATTTTTAAATAGGGTCTTTGCAGATTTAACCAAGTTAAGATGGGGTCATAATACTTAGGGTCAGCATTAAATTCTAGTAAAAGTGATCTGGAGACAGAAGCACATAGGACGGGGAAAAGGCCCTGACAGAAACTGGAGGGATACAGACCTAAGTCAAGGAACACCAAAGACTGCTGAAAGCCAAAATCATTCAGATAGTAGCAAAAAAGTATTCCTCCCTAGATCTCTCAGAGGGAACAGGGCCCTATCAACACCTTGACTTCAGACTTCTAACATCCAGAATGTTAAGAATACTGTCTGTTCTTAAAAGTCACCAAATTTTTGGTCTTGTTAAGGTTTATAAATCCTAATTTATAATTATTATAACCACTATATGAAAAAGCAAATGAAAGCACTTAGCACAATGTCAGACATACATTAAGTTTATAATAAATATTACGAGCTCAGAATCTTATATAATCCCATCCCTCAAGGAATTTATAGACAAATGTCAAAGCCTGACTTCCACCTGAGCCCTACTTCACTAAATGCACTACAGCGGGCAAAAACCACAGATCATCTTCACTAGTCCACATCTCTAATGGCCTTCATCACCTCCTATTAACATCCAGTTTCATAGAGCACACTTTGGAAAAACACTGCTCCTTACCACATACCATGCTGGCAAAATGACAGTTCATATACATGTTCTGCTCAAAGGGTAAAACGAGACCTTCTACCAGTTCTTGACAACCACACAGTACATGGGTTAGTTTAGAACCCCACTTACCTCTGTACATGAAGAGCCTCGCTTTGTTTCCTAAGAAGACGCACTCGGCCTACTTGCACATCAAGTTCGTTGATCAGAATTTCAGGTTTATAAAGTTGACAGAAAAATTCAGCCTGTGGGAAGAAAAGACTTCAACTAAACAAAAATCTGCATGCTCTTTAACATTTCCATATCCACAGAGGCTCACTGTGACCCTTTAATCAGCCTTCTGCCAAGAAACGCACTCTACTTCCAAGATAGGCAAGTAAGCTTTTAATCATAAGGTTGTTGTTTTTTTTTTTTTTAATTTTCCAAGTTTCCAATGTCTTTTTTTAAAACATTGATCATATTTCCATAAAATGGTCCTTTTTATTCATTTAAATAAACATCTGTCTATATCCAAAATAAACATTCCTGACAGACATTTCCCAACAGAGTAAAAACAAAACAAACATAAAACCACTCAATTCCTAACATATGAAAAAAAAAAAAAAATCGGTAGATTTCTCTTCGGCCATGCTTTTCTCTGCTTTAAATTTCTAACATGGTCCATCTGATTAGTCAAAGCAGAAAAAGAAGCTATGGAAGATGCTCCTGGATTTCTAGCCATCCATCTCTTCCCTTGTTGATAACTCAAGCCAGATTTTTGTCCAGGTTTCACAAAAGCAAAAAAAGGGCAAAATGCTCAGGGAAGGTGAATCCTCCCCAACCAAAGAGGGTAAATACTGACCAGTCTAAGTGGTTTATTTCATTCCTTTGCCCACTAAGATTAGTATATGTATTAATTAAGTCCCTTTCAGTGGTGTATTCTATTACCCATAGCCCAAAACATCCCAACTATTTAAAAAGCTAAAGAAACATCTCCACTATTGCAGTTCCTTACATGAAGCATGATAGTCATCATTCAAGTGGGAATGCCAAATATGTGCTCAAGATGAGCCCTAAACATTTCTCCAGCCCCCAACCACAACATTACCACTGTTGAAGGGCTCTCTCCTCCAAAAATTCATTTGTGCATGTCTGGTGCTAGGGATTGAACCCAGAGTCTTGTGCACGCTAAGTACATGCTCTGCCACAGGGCTACATTCCCAGCCCTTCATAAATACATATTTGGATATAAAACAAGAATGGCAAAATATTAGCAATGTCAGTGATGAACCTAAGCAGTGGGTATACAGGTATGCAATGGTACTATTTTGAACTTTTCCAATGTTTGATGACATTAATAATAAAAGATGGGGAGGGGGAATCTCTGAATGAAACTACAAAGATGTTACTAAGACACAGTTCCAGTTCTAAGCCTATAGCCCAGAGAATGGTCATTAAAACACTGAAGAATAAGGTATACATGTGATACAGGGCATAAGGAAATGAACTTAATGTGGAAACACTTGCAGAACTACTTAGTTAGGGAATGTTCACGGAGGAGTCAACACTGCAAAAGTTATCCCAGGCAATGACCAGAAACCAGTAAGAACGCTAAATACCCCAGTCTTGCTTTCAAAGAGGAAGTAGAAATAGCACCATGTACCTTTTTCTTAGAAATGTTCAATTTGCTTCCAATAACTTCTGCCATTTTCAGTTTGCTTGTGCGCTCAGAAAGCATTGCTGTGAAACAGTCCAGAGCCTATTAAAATAACCAAGGCAAATGCCAACTGATTTAAAAAAAAAAAATACATTAATCACACAACATCCTATCCTGGCCTCAAAGGGGGAGAAAATAAAATCCAGTAGGAACACTGATGCAGTACTGAAAGGGGTATAAATAACGTACCAAATCTGGACATATAACTTTACCTAATAAAAAACACACGAACTAATGTGAAGAGTATTATTATTGAGTTATTGGCAAAATTAGAAACAAACAAAAACCCTAACTCATTTTGCAAATCCTAACTTCAGGTAAAGAAGAGCAAGTTAGTGTTAATTATTAGGTATATGGCTCATGGAAGAAATGACTCTTACTCAGACAGTGCTAACACAACACCAAAATCTTGCTTTCCAGCTATAAGGGGAAACACTTGGTGTGCAATACAGGAACCACAGGCTCATTATCCTAATCCAATAATCTTAGCAGCCACCAGTAGGCCAACCAGATATGTTTTCTTGTGTAATGGAACAAAGTACTACCAAAATTGAATCATACCCCCCAAAAGTTGAAGTTGAATCCATCATTTTTATTTACAGAAAATGCAAAGAATAAAATAAGGTAAAGGACACCTTGAATCCACATGGCATAATAAAGACTATACCTATCTTGTCTTTAGTCCTAATTCTTGGCACAAAGCTTCAAAAAATACCCATGGAATCACCCAGGTGATATGTGTTGCTATTATTCACAAACCACTTTGGGGCACATCAGAGTTTGTGCTGACAGCAGTGACTCACAGTAGCCCTCTAAATTTTTTTCAAGGGAGGGGTTAGCCATGCCAGAAAGATCAAGTACATGAATGGAGGGGTGAAACTTTTACTCCATCCCCAATTTCTAAGAAAGGGAAAGGGACTGAAGACTTGAGTTTTAACCCATGACCAATAATATTAAGACCCCAAGTAAACTATGAATAACCAAGGCTAGAGAGCTTCCTGGATGGCGAATATACTGATATACCAACCAGGAGGGTGGTATACCCTGCCTCCATAAAAGTTCCTGCATTGTAGGCCTGTCAGTGTCTCTCAGTTACCTATTTGAATTGTATCCTATATAATAAAAATATAACCAGGGCTGGGGTTGTGGCTCACCCAGCACATGCAAGGTACTGTGTTTGGTACCACATAAAAGTAAATAAAATAAAGGTATTGTATCCAACTTTAAAAAAATATATATATATGCATATATACATATATAACAAAAAGTACACTATTTTTAGTGAGTTCTGTGAGTATTCCTAGTAAATTACTGAAATGGGCGTGGGGGTTATGAGAACCTCCAAGTATAAACAGGCCATAAGTGTGAGTGCTCAGCTCAAAAACTTGCAGCTGGGGTCTGAAGTGGGGACCATCTAACAGAGGACTAAATCCTAAACCTGTAGGGTGTATGCTCACTTTTGAGAAATGTCAGAATTGGACTGATTAATTCCAAGATACCAGTTGGTGTCAGAATATAGAAGCAAACAATTAAAGCCAGATGGTAAAACAATCTTTTTTTTTGGAATTGGGGATTGAACTCAGGGGCTCTCGACCACTGGGCCACATCCCCAGCCCTTTTTTGTATTTTATTAGAGACAGGGTCTCACTGAGTTGCTAAGGGCCTCATCATTGTTGAGGCTGGCTTTGAACTAGTGATCCTCCTGCCTCAGCATCTCAAGTGCTGGGATTACAGGCATGTGCCACCGCGCCTGGCTCTCCAGATGGTGAAACAATCCAAGAAACAAATAGCCTGATGTCTTCAAAACGGTGTGTGTTCAAAGGGAACTCTCATACTAAGAGTTAATAAGCTCACACACACACATACACACACACACACACACACACACACACACACACACATAAAAGGATAAACATTAAGGTGTTAACAGTGCCAGGGAATCTCTGGATGGGGGAATATTTTTATTTTATAATTTTTGCTTTACTATATTTCCCCATTTTTGACAGTACATATATACTGCTTCTATACTAATTATCTATATAAAAAAAGTTCATAGCCGCATTATTCACAATACCTATAAGGTGGAAGCAATGCAAATGTCCATCAACAGATAAATTGTAAAACAGAATGTTATATATCATACAATGGAGCATTACTCCACCTTAATAAAAGCATGAAACACTGATTCATGGTATGACATAGATTAACCATGAAAATATGCCAAGCAATGCTAGATACAAAAGGATACATATTGTATGGTTCTATTTATAGGAACTGTCCAGAATAAGCAAATCTTAAAGACAAGGCAGATTCCCCTCTCCTTGGGGATGGAGAAAGGGATGCTATAACAGATAATTGAAGTATATACTTTATGTTGATCATATCTCAATAATGTAGTTTTGTGTGTTTTTGTTTGTTCATTTTTAAAAGAGATGTGCCTCATACTATGTTACCCAGGCTGGTCCCATGTGGTCCACTGCAAGCAGTTAATAAAGTAGTTTTATATAGATACACACTAATATTTTACAATAGAAAGTAAATAAGATGAATCTTACTGATGACTCAATTGGTTAGAAAAGTATGAAACAGTTATTTGTAAGAAATGAAAACTGCAGAAAAATGGAGAATTCACTGGAAAATGAAGGACAAGAACAGACTGCCACACAGCATTTCAGGATTCTGCTTGGCCTAAGGGTACACTCCAAAGGAGATTTCTTTCTACTCAAAAAAACTTTACTACACACAAAACGACAGTGTAAACCAAACTGGGTCACTGTTCTCTTTCTTGATCCCAGCTGTCAGAAACCAGAACACTTTATAATCAAAATTGGTCAATGTTACAGCCAACAGATCTTCAGGCAGCATCACCTTTATTCTTAGGCTGGAGGGAATAAACCCTACTTTGTTCTTATGGAATCCAGTAAAGCTACACTTTAATAGGTCTTCCCTCTAACATTTTTTTTTTTTAAAAACCAAGGTTATACTTTATAATTCCCACATTTCCCCCTGTACTAAAGATAGGCAAGTGGAAAAATCAGATGAACACAAATTTATCCAAAAGATTTGAGAAATTCTGCAAGGTACATAATACATATCTTAGAAACAATTTATATTTTACCAAATCACCTTACCATTACTTAGTTTACTTTTCATTCCACCTTTTAATTTCACTCTCTCAAACCATACATCTTTTGAAATTAGTACTATTTGTCTTTAAAATTATAAAACATCTACTGAGCCAAATTTCGATTCCTATTTTGTTAGCAGCACTGGGGATTCGACCCAGGGCCTCATGCATACTAGGCAAGCACTCTACCACTAAGCCCTCAATTAGTGTTAAGGCAATTTTAATTTCACTTTTAACTAGCTAAGGATAATAAACCACACCAAACTAAAAGAAACTCTGACAGCAATCAAGACACAAAATGAAAATCAGCAGCTATACAGAGCAGAACAAGGAGACAACCAACACAAAGACTTTACCTTACCTCTTGAAAAATATTTAATGATGCTGATGAAGATGAACTGTCAAAGCTATGAGCAATCCTATTACACCAATTCAATAGGTCCCTTAAAAAAAAAAAAAAAAAAAAAAGTTAAGCAATAAAAGATCATAGACCAAAGACATCAGAGTTTATTTAGGACACCTGACAACTGAGTATCCCATTTTTTTCTTCTAATGTAGAGATAAAAGTATTAGAGGTAAGACCTTACACCTAATCAGGAAGTAACCTATCACTCATTTGCCACCATCCATGCCAGATAAGGTAAGAAAAAAATCAAGGAAGCAACTAACTCTGATTAAAATGAGGGGAGTTATCTATTTCTAACTCCCACTTCTCAAAGTGGCAAGTCCAACATTGAGAGGAGAGCTGAGGCATAGAACTCATCATATGGAGCAAAATCCAAGAAGGCTAATTTAAGGTCCCACATGTCAGGAAAAGAAATCCAGTTAAAGAATTATGTTAATACCTACTGTCAAGTTTGTCCTTAAAAGTTATTTTTTAAAGGTAAAAATAATATTAGGTTTATTAGGTCCTCCCAATCAGTACCTATAGATCTGAAAAAGATGTGACCTCATGAAGCAACCCAGAAATTTAATTTTCAAACTCACTATGTCTTTCATAACCATTTACTTCGAGTTGGTAAGAACTTTTAGGGGAAGTTGGTTTTAAAATATCAACTAAAACACACGCACACACACACACACACACACACACACACACACACAACTCAAAGAAGTGTCAAGTCCAGTACCTTAGAGACAATTCTCTGCCCTCAAGGATAGGTCTTTTGTTTTCTCTTCTGGATTCTGAAACTTCCTCAGGTGCCTGTTCATGTCCAACATAATTATCCCTGGGAGCATGATGTTTCTCTCCAGTAAGCTCAATATAAATGTCAAGCAGGTGATCAGCAGCTTCCAACAGGCTGGGATATCTGCTCTGAAGAACCTGTCAACAGAGTAAGGAAAAAAAGAAAGAAAATTTAGCAGCAAGCATAGTAATTTTTAAAGTACACATAGGGCTGGGTGCAGTGATACACACCTCTAGTACCAGAGACTCAGGAAGGTGAGGCAAAATCACAATTTAAAGGCCAGCCTCAGCAACTTAGTAAGGCCCCAACCATCTTAGTGAGATTCTGACTCAAAACAAAAGCAAACAAACAAAAAAATTAAAAACACCGGGGACACAGCTCAGCAACAAAGTGCCTCTGGATTCCAACCAAAGTACCAAAAAATAAATAAATAATAGTACACATAGGGCTTAGTGGTAGAGTGCTTACCTAGCATGCCTAAGGCCTAGGTTTAATCCCCAGTACCACAAAAATAAAAATAAAATGAAATGTACACATGAACTACTGCTGACACTAGTTAACCAAAAAGCGGATTTCTCTCTATGAAATTTGTCATCTTTACAAAGCATAAAAATTTAAACTTAAACCATTTAAACCTTTACCTGCCCCTGGTGCCACCTGACCACCCCACTCAAATGCCATGACTTCTTTCCTACCTCAAACTCAGTTATCTGGCAATCTCACCATCTATAACACAGCTTTCAGAGTTGAAGTCAGATGGTAAACGGGTCTCCAAGCAACCAAAACATGCATGTAGGCTGGGGATGTAGCTCAGTGGAAGAGCACTTGCCTAGCATGTATGAAGTCCCAAGTTTAATCCCCAAACAATGCCACCAAAATAAATAAATAAGGGCTGGGGATATAACTCAGTTGGTAGAGGGCTTCCTCGCACGCACAAGGTCCTGGGTTCAATCCCCAGCACCACAAAAAATACATACATAAATAAATAATAAATAAAGGAATTTACTTAATAAAGAATTCTTCAAGAACTATTTACTATGGTTCCAAACAATTCTAGTAGGGTTCATCACATAATTTCTCACTCAAAAGTAAATTGGAGGGCTGGGGTTGTGGCTCAGCACTAGAGCGCTTGCCTACCACATGCGCAGCCCGGGTTCGATCCTCAAGCACCACGTAAATATAAAAGGCATTGTGTACAACTAAAACAAATAAATAAATATTTTTTAAAAAGTAAATTGGAAGCAGTTATGAGGAAATAGAAAAACAATGCTGTAAAAGGCCACAAGTTAATGCTACATGCCGATAAAAAGCAATGGAATTAAAGGACAGAATTCATAACGCAAAAGATCTAGTCCTAGTCACTTTAATAACTATTGAGAATTTACTGCAGTATTATACTTGGAATTCATATTAGCGGCAAGCCTTTATGTTGATATGAAACAATCAAGTCTGTTTAAGAAGGCAAGGAACTATGTATATATTTGAAATATTATCCATCCAATACATTTAAATTAGTTTGAGAAAAACATTGTGATTCCAATTTGTATATGTAATATCCACATATTTACAAAGGATATAGAACAAGGCCTAAAGTGTCAACTCATGTGGATATATATCATATCGTGAGGTAGATATTATAGATTTTATTTCTTCATTCACACACACAAACACACACACTTTTTTTATTTGGCAGTACTGGAGATGGAACCCAGGGCCTCATGTATGATAGGCAAGCAATCTGTCATTGAGGGACATCCCTTCTGTGTCTGAATAACCAGTGACAATGCTTTATTCTACTCTTTAAGATGAAATATTGGGATACAGGAAGCTTCCAAGTGAGGAGGTGGGTACAGGAGAGATTGGGGGGTAGGTATTGTAAAGTGAGGAGTATCTCTTAACGACCCAGATAAACAGCAATACAATAAACTGAATCTATGAACAAAAACCTATAAAATAATCCACCTCAATTCTTACTGATGCCCCAAATAAAAGGTGCATTATTGACTGTGAAAGACATTAGTTACACACAACAAAAAATCTTGTGGGGAAAATTTAAATATGACCCTAATGGTCTAAGAATTAAATAATATGGAGTTATTATGCTTCACATCACTGGATATAATAATGTTATTTTGGTTATGTATAAAAATACCCTTACATTTTTAGAAATTCATACTGAATTTAGGGGTAAAATGTTAGGGGGTTTACCTTCAAATATATCAGCCAATAGAAATTAATCAATAAAGCAAATAAAGTAAAAATGTTAGCACATATAGTGTTTAAACTTAGGTTGATAACTGCTTTGGTGGTTCACTATACAGGTCAAATATCCCCTTAACCAAAATGCTTGGGACAATAAGTATTTCAGATTTCAGCTTTTTTTTTTTTTTTTCGATTCTGGGATATTTGCATGCACATAATGAGATATTTTGGAGAGGGGACCCAAGTCTAAACACAAATTCATATGCTTCATACACACCTTAAATATTTTATGCAGAATCTTTAGTGTGCCTGCATTTTACCTACCTCTGAACACATGAGGTCAGGTGTGACATTTTTCATTTGTGATATGATGTCAGTGTCCAAAGGTTCCAAATTATAAAGCATTCTGGGTTTCAGATTTTTAGATAAGGGATGCTCAACCTATACAAACTTACAAACTTCATGTAAGTTTGAAACTTTTCATAATAAAAGGAAAATAATAATAATATTTTCTAGTACCACATACCTCATTCAATTCTTTCTTGTCCAGATTATCCAGGTGAATTTTGGTCCAATATTTGTCTAGCAAAGTGGCATGACTATTTAGTGGTCGATACAATTACCTCCACAAGTCACGAGTCTATATTCAAAAATAAAGTATCACACATAATTTTGAAATTTACTCTTGAATTACAGTAGATCTAGCTTACCTGTGGGGCATACATTTCAAGACCAACTGTGGATGCATAAAACCATGGTCAGTACCAAACATTACACATATTGTTTTTTTCTATATTCATATACCTATGATAAGTTTAATTCCCAAATTATTCACATTAAGAGGATTAATAACAAGCAAATATAGAGCAGTTACAACAATATTCCATAATAAAAGTTATTTAAAATTTATGATTTACATCTAGAATTTTTTCGTTTAATATTTTCAGACCCCCTGCTGCCTACTGAGTTAACTAAATTCATGGAAAGAAAACTGCAGATGAGGGGGCAATCATTACTTGCTGGACATTACCTCACATGAATAAATACTCTTAATCCTTCCTAGTGCCAGATATTACTCTGTTGGCTTATAAGGTGGATGACCAACAAAAGGCTAACAGTTGACGTATATTTGACTCTTTTCTTAAGAAGGAATGATAGAGCTTTAAGTTATTTTCAAATCAATGTAACTGAATCCATGAGGTAAAAGCATAAAGCATAAATACCTTCAGAAAAACATAATCCAAGGTCTATAGCATTAATAATAATTCACTGCTTGTTACCAGAAGCTACCACACTTGAAAATTACAAAAATTTTCCCAAAAGATAAGGAAGAAGAGAAGGATTATATATTCAACATATACTCTGGACAAATTACATGCTTATACATCAGTCACTTGATCTTCACAACTGTCCTGAAGAGAGGTGCTATTATTTTCTTCTAATGTATATGGAAAAGGACAGTAATAATCCCTTGTTCACCAACCATAACTATAAATGACAGGGCTAAAAGCTGAATTTAAGTCTGTCTGATATCTAGGTTGCCTGACGTCTTTCCATGATGTCCAAGGACTTTCTAGGAAAAACTTCACTATCTGTAATTTAAATCAACGTATATTAAAAGCAACAGAGGCCAGACATGGTGGTGCATACTTGTAATCCCAGCAATTTGGGAGGCTGAAGCAGGAGGATCACAAGTTCAAAGCCAGCCTCAGCAAATCAGCAAGGCTAAGCAACTTGATGAGACCCCATCTCAAAATAAACAAATAAATAAAATAAAAAGGGCTGGGGAGCAATCTCTGGTACCAAAAGAAAAAAGGTTGACTGGGGTATAGTTCAGTTGCCTACCATGCTCGAGACCCTAGGTTTCTCCCCACACCATGAAAAAAAGAAAAATGTGACAGAGTCTGGCAAGGTGCTTCTTGAGTACTGATAGGTACTTCATCTAGGAGTAAATCTTTACTGAGGCAAACACTAACGTACTCATTAAATATATGTTAGTTTCATTTGTGGGTATTTTAAGACCTCCCAGAAGCAGGAGTAGATTAGCATTTAAAAAAAAGAAAACTGTTGCCTTCTTGGTATATTAAAATGTAGATAGAAACATACCAAATCTGCTCTCTTTTATTTCTTTTTTTTTTTTTTAATCCTATAGCCAGGTAAATTTTTTAATTGCTTAAAATCTACATAGCATCTTCATCATCATCATGGCTAGCCATTAATTGGGTGCTTACCCTATGACAGGTAATGCAAATCACACCATCTGAAGAAGGAATGATTAGCCCCAACATACTCATACTGTATAGAAGGCATATGCAGGTACTAAATGTCAGTGTCAGGACTCAAACTCAGGACTATCTGACAATAATCTCATCTCTGATTATGTTTGAAAATAAGACAAAATGTTTAAACTGACTATTTTTAAATAAAAAGTTCATTTTATAAATTAATTATCTTCATTAAATATAATTAGGAATGAGAAAGTTGGATCTGTCATCATTTCTAATTAATCTGCTTAAAATAGGTTCAGATAACTACACCAGGGTTTCTGGACTCAGCATGCAGACACATGATGAAGAGGCTGCAGAGTTGAAACAAAGGTTAATAGCACATACCTCCTGGTTGCAAAAAACTGAAATCCAGGAGCCACCTTCATACAGTCCCCTCGGCCAGGAATCAAGAGCTCTCCATTCTCCAAAAGTGGGATCAGCACTGAAATCTAAATCACAAAACTCCACTGATAAAGAGCTAATAAGACAGAAGTAACAAAAACCAAAACAATCCAAATGAGTTTCTTCATCTTTAGAAGAAACTCCAGTTCTCACAGTGGAAACTTGGATCAAATGCAGGTGGGAATGTTCAAGTTACCTACATTCCAACATAACACTTCATTCATGCAACATTCACTGAGTGCCTACTGTGGACTAGAACCAAGCAAGACACAGGATACAAACAGTATTAAGACTTTAAATCCTAAAATCTGATGGGAGATGAGAGACATGCAAACTACCACACAGCATGATGAGCATGATTCCAGGGGTATACAAGGTGACATGTAAAAAGAGATGGTGGCTCTGAACTGAAATGAACTGATTTAGGAGCAGGGCAGCAAAGTTGTCCCCCAAAGTAATTATATTTGCTCAGTATGAGAAGGAATAGCTACATTTGGTGAGAAAGAAATGGCATAAAAAATGGCATTATGGGGTTGGGGATGTGGCTCAGCGGTAGAGCGCTCGCCTAGCACGTGTGCGGCCCGGGTTCGATCCTCAGCACCACGTACAAATAAACGCATTGTGTACAACTAAAGGAAATAAATAAATATTTTTAAAAATGGCATTATATTTGGGAAAGAATGTGCAAATGGAGCCAGAGCAAGAGGTAAAGTTCAGATATGGGCAATAAAAAGCCTCCAATGCTGGGCTAAAAAGACTGAGCTTTTGCATGACAAAGAGCAGTATTCAAGAGGATTTTAGGTTGAGAAAAAACTTTTATTTAAAAAAAAAAAAAAAATCAACTGTGCAGCAATGTGGAATATAAACTGAAAGAGATCAGCCTGGAGGAAATAAGGGTTACTCAGAGAAAAGACACTGTTCATGTAACAAAGGCATGCTAGACAGATAAATACAATAAGAAGCCCAGTGCTAAGGCAGTGGGATAGAAGAGAGCAGGATAGAAAATAATTGGGATAGAAAGAAGAGAAGAGAATAAGGGATCTGGAAATTAAATGAGAAAAGAAAAAAACCTAGATGATTCTAGGTTCTAGATTAGTAACTGCAGGGCAAAAAAAGGCTATTCTGAGTGCGGGGCGCAGTGGCGCACACCTGTAATCCCAGCACTTGGGAGGCTGAGGTAGGAGAATCACGAGTTCAAAGCCAGCCTCAACAATGGCGAGGCACTTAGCAACTCAGTGAGGCCCTGTCTCAAATAAAATACAAAAAAAGGGCTGGGGATGTGGCCCAGTGGTCGAGTGCCCCTGAGTTCAATCCCCGGTACAAAAAAAAAAAAAAAAAAAACGGCTATTCTGAGAGAACAGACAAGTACCAATTTGGACATCTTGAACTTAAACTGGCTATGGGATACTCAAGTTTTTCTTTCTTTTTATATTGCCCCGACTGGCCTCAGTCTCCAGGGTTCAAGTGATCCTCCTGTCTTAGCCTCCTAAGTGACTGGGACAACAGGTGTGCACTACCACACACAACCCAAGAAGAGATTTCCTTTTTTAAAGCAAGTCAATTAGACATATGGAGCTAGGAGTTACAGGTTTACAGAGGAAGTTTGTAAAAATGAGAAAAAAAAAAAGAAATAACAGAGAAGAGCAGAGGGCCAAAGAAGAGTGTTCTAAGTTATTGGGTATTAATTTTTCTTAGCAAAATTATTTCATTCATGTCTAGAAGCTGAAAGGGAAGCACAAATGAATATAGGGGGCAATTCCAGGACATTCCAAAACTTGAAACTAAAGAAAATCATCCTAAATGAGATCTGTAAAAGGTAACTTAAAATTAATGGGTCAGAAATGTGGATGTAGATCGGTGGCAGAACATTTGCCTAGCAAGTGTGAGACCCCTAGGTTAGGGTCTTAACACTGTTAAGAAAAACAAATAAGAAAACCTGAGCCTAACCATACTAAAATTTTGTGGTTTTCTTTAGGTAAGAGATGTGTTTTGTTTTCTTTTTTCCTTAATAGCTTTTCCAACCTGTAGTTTTGTTAACATGCTTTAGTGTGTACTTTAGTGTATACTTTAGTGTATACTTTAGTGTATGCTTTAGTGTAGTTGCCACTACAGTGTTGGGGAAAAAAAGCCCTCTTTAAGTCTCCAGTAAACTTGGCAAAATATGTCAATTTTTTTATATTTGCAAAGCATATAATCCAGCAAATTAGAGAAAACAAACAGATCTATTACTTCATTACAGGAAAATGTCTACAGATTAAGAATATTCAGTATATTAACTTTTACAATGATAACTGAAAGACAAATCTAGCTGGCATGGTAGTGCATGCTTATAATCCCAGTTACACAGGAGGCAAAGGCAGGAGGCCCTGGCAATTTAGCAAGACCCCCACCTCAAAAAAATAAAAAGGAAAAGGGCCAGGACGTAGCTCAGCGGCAGAGAGCCTCTGGGTTTAATCCCCAATACAAGGAAAAAAGACTAATCTACTCAGTTTGAAGATTGTATTTATGCCAGATGTCATAAATGCTTATCCCAAAGGACTAACACTAGAGCATCACACCATGCTAGAACAGATGGCAGACATCAAAATTATCATTATAACTACTGTAGCTGCAATCTGAAAAATAAACCACAGATTTACAATTGTGCATACATGCACACACAAGGTAACCTGGTCAACTATTACTTGAAAAGTTCTAAAAATAACAAAATAATAATCAAGGGATCCATGTATGTTCTTCAGTAAATACAACTTCACTATGATGATAATTAAATGCAAAACTGATTAAACCACAAACTTTCTGGAAACAAATGTGTTACCAGGAAAATGATCTGTACAAAATAAAACTCAAACTAAGGATTTCCTGATGTTTATTAAGCACTGCAAAAGGGAGACCAAGACAGAAATTGTTAGTTTGATTTTTTTTAATATTTATTTTTTAGTTGTATTGGAGACAATACCTGTATTTTTATTTATTTATTTTTATGTGGTGCTGAGGATCGAACCCAGGTCCTTGCACATGCTAGGCGAGTGCTCTACCGCTGAGCCACAACCCCAGTCCCTTAACTGATCTTTTTTTTGTGTGTGTGGTACTGGGGATTGAACTCAGGGGCACTGGACCACTGGGTCACATCCCCAGCCCTTTTTGTATTTTATTAGAGACAGGGTCTCACTGAGTTGCTAAGTGCCTCGCCACTGCTGAGGCTGGCTTTGAACTCACGATCCTCCTGCCTCAGCCTCCCAAAATGCTGGGATTACAGGCGTGAGCCACAGCGCCCGGCTCTTAGTTTGATCTTTAATCTGAACTTGGCCAACACAAAAATGTATCCAGGTGTGGGACAGGGGCAGATCCCTAGGCTCCATCATGGCCTGCATGGAATATCCCTCATATTTATTTACTTTTCTTCGGTTCCAATTCCAAAATCCACAGGTCTAGTGAATTCCCAGATAATGTGATATCTGAAAAAAAATTGTCCAGGAAGGCAGGCACTCAAGAAAGGGTGAAATCAACAAGTACTTTTAACCTAGTCTTATTTATATTTCAATTTTATTTTTTAAACTCTCATCGGTAGAAGTCAGCCCTAGTTCTGGGTTTCTTGAGAAATACCATTTTTTAAAAAATTAAACACCATCCCCAGTCACTATTAACTAAATGACCTCAAAAACAAAAGAGATATTAGGAGGCAATGATTTAGTAAGATGACATACCACATCTAAGGGGGCATAGTCAATATCTTCCAGAAGAATCCAGTGGCCCTTTGTGGCTGCCTGCGTCAGGGTGCCAGGCTGCCAAACAAACTCTCCAGGGACATCTGTGCAGCGATACATCCCCAACAGCATCTGCAGGGGGAGGATAAAGTAATTAGTGAAACCACACACCTAAGATGCCAAGACTACTTCCTTTGATTAATTCTGTTAATCATTCCATAGGGATAAGTCATTACTAAAGTTTTCACAGATTGTCCCAACAGTCACGAGCAAGAGTATTACCCATTTTTATATTCCCTTAGCAAAAACAATACTTGAATGCCAATAGTTACAAGAATGCCAAACCACCAGCATTTGCCATTTCTTAATTACCTTACTGTCAGTCTGATCTCCAAGCTGGACTTTGAGAAGCTGAGGAGGCTTTCTTCTACCTGTCATTGCAGCTAAATGTTCAACTAAGGAAGTTTTGCCACATCCTATTGGTCCTTCCAACAACACAGCATTCTGAGAAGCCACTGCCAAAGCCAGGGTCTGAAGATTTTTACAGACAGACTTAACTAGCACATAAGAGCTAAGGGCCAGCTCCTGCTCTCGTGAAGAACTCCTATTACTAGCCTAAGGAGGCAACAAGAAACAAAAAGCATGTCAATTAATAGTACTTCCCCTAAGGAAACAAGTTAATTTCTACAATAATGCTTCCACTGTCCTTGAATAAACCTTGGTTAATAAATTAATTATAACAGAATTATAATAAGAAGTATGTTATACAAAGTAAGAATCTGACCTTTTTTCTTTCCCTTCTTGGAGGAGTACATGTGGAATATGGAAGCAGAAATTTTTAACAAATTTAAGAAAAATGTCTCTCAAAGTTTAAAAAGCTAAAAATGTTGATGCATGGGGAAGTGGGCACAGCAAACCTCACCTATTACTGCTGGGTTTGTGTTTATTCTCTTCTTCTCCCCATATTCTAACATTATCTAACATTAAGAATGCAGGCGGTGGCGCACGCCTGTAATCCTAGCACTTTGGGAGGCTGAGGCAGGAGGATCGCGAGTTCAAAGCCAGCCTCAGCAATGGCGAGGCACTTAGCAACTCAGTGAAACCCTGTCTCTAAATAAAATTACAAAAAAGGGCTGGGGATGTGGCCCAGTGGTCGAGTGCCCCTGAGTTCAATCCCTGGTACCACAAAAAAAAAAAAAAAAAAAAAAAAAGAATGCAGGGATTGGAGCCAGGCACAGTGACGCATGCCTGTAACCCCAGCAGCTCAGGAGGCTGAGGCAAGAGGATCGTGAATTCAAAGCCAACCTCAGCAAAAGCGAGTCATTGAGACCCTATCTCTAAATAAAATAGATAATAGGGCTGGGGATGTGGCTCAGTGGTCAAGTGTCCCTGAATTCAATCCCTGGTATCCCTAGCCCCCACCCATATACACACACAAAGAATGCAGGAATTGGGGATGTAGATAGGTGGTAGTGTGTCCTCAGCATGGGTTGGAACCTCTTCTCCCAAAAAAGAATGCATTCATTGGGGAAATATGGACACTAAGAGAATATCATAAGATTTTTTTAAGGTATAGTAAGTGCTGGCATTAAGTCTTTCTTTTAGAGATATACTTCTTTTAGATACATTCTTTTAGAAATATATTTATGAATGAAATGATATAGGAAAATTTTGCAGAAATATAAAGGAAACAACTGATTATGAATAGATTATTATTTAAGCTGGGTGAAAGGTATTTAACGATTCATTACACATTCTTTCTACTTTGGAACATGTTTGGTATTTTCCATAACAAAAAGCAAACAATATGTTTATTGGGTATATGTAGAATTTTAGTCACAAGGTAACAAAGTTCTAAAGATAAAGTTCTATGTATACTTCAATATTTTTTTTCTTTCTTTCTTCTTAATGATATATATCAGAAACAAACTGATGTTTTAAAGAACCCAAGACTTGTTTCCAAGAAGAAAGTGGGTAGATCTGACCATCAAAGTGATGACTGAAGACTGCTAGGGAAAATCAGACTGGCTCCCAATGATTCTACATTTTTTACCTCCCAACCTGTCTAAAGTGGTCTAGAGCCACAATCCTGGAAGATCATTTCATATGGCAACAGGGAAGAAACACAACACATACTGGTCTCCCACACAACAGGCAAAGATTATGATAGAACTGAGGATAGAAGTTATCTCTATATCTAGCTCTGTCGTTGCCATAGCCTTTGCACTCCAAGGTTCTCCAAGTCATTCTGCTTTGTATTTCATATATGCAGAATCATAACACATGCTACTCAATTTCATACAATTTTTATAGTAAGCAAACAAGATATGTGGAAGAATTCTGCTTAAGTTTTTTGTTTTTTTAGTGTTAGGAATGAACCCAGGGCCTTGCACATACTAGGAAAGCACTCTACCACTGAGCTATATACCCACCCGTCTTTTTTTCCCTTTCTTTCTTTTAATTTCTCCCTTGAACACTTTCAAAACTGGAGAAGCAACTTGGATCACACCTGATTCATAAGAGTCTAACTAACGCCTACTCAGTGTTTAGGAGGGGGAAGGGAGCACACACCCTACTAATGCTAACATACCTGCTCTCCAGGGGCCAGAGGCTGCTTGGGCAGCACCACACCACATACTGCTGTCACCCTGGAGGAGAGGTCAGCTGAAATAAGGTGTCCTTGTAGGTATTGCAGCTCCTTATCCTTATGCCAAAGGGAGACTTCTGGATTGGCCAAAACCAAGGCCTTCTCCAAATCCTGCAACTGGGCCTCTTCTAATAACCTGAGGGAAGAATCTCATCAATTATGTTATTGCACAAAAAAGTTACAGCAAGACATACAAGAAAGCTTTTGCTTACTTTAACCTGAAGTGGATTAATTCATCACTATTAAAAATCTTCTTAAGGAATGATAACTTGTGCTCTTCATTCATATAGGTGACCAAGGCAAGACAGTTGGCTGTGTACCTGGAGAAAAACGAAGTACATATGTACAGCTCATCTGCAGTTGATTGGAAAAAAAAGAAAGAAAATGACTAGTCAACTGAATTAGAGAATAGATGTGTGCAATTTAAGAGTAGAAAATACTCATCAATCATGAATTCACTTGATAAGAGCATGAAAAAGGTAGAACTCCACTCACATCACCTCATTTTTTTTCTGAAGTGACACACGATGAAGGAAGGGGAGTAAGAACTCAAAAGTCACAAGAACAAAAACAACAGATTGAACATGGTTTCCTTCTCCTCCCTCACACTATAAGCACAGGAAAAATCTAGCAGCTACTTACCAACGGACCAAAGTATCATGGCTTCTGAGGAGGGGGACACACACGCTCCAGTCCCAGAGTTCCCGGAACACAGACTGCTCTTGCTGCAGAAACTTGTAGGCTGCTTCCATTAAGTCACGGAGCTTCATCCGTCTTCGCCCATAGCGAACTGGATTAGCATCTGAACTCTCCAGGAAGAGTCTTTGAAAGACTGGGAAAGTGTCTTGGAAATATCTCAGGGCAAACCTTTACAAACAAGAGTATTTTCATTGGCTGGTGGAAATATTCAAGTACATATCTACTCTGAGACAGGACTGTATAACATAACAACTTTTATGAATATAGGAAAGAAAATGCTAAAATCACCTAGTCCTGTGACCAACCTGTTTAAATTCAGGAACCACAGGACCATGGCATGGGATAGCTGATTCAGAATACACAAAAACCTAAACTGATTACCCACAAAGTAGAGGGACTTATTACAAGTATTTACTACTAAAAACATACTCATTTCCAACAAACATTTATTGAACTGTCACTATGAGCCAGACACTGTGTTAATACCTAAAGATCCAAAACCAAGGAGATATTTTTCTTTTTCTTTTTTCTTTTTTTTTCTTTTTTTTTTGGTACCAGGGATTGAACTCAGGGGGTACTCGACCACTGGGCCACATCCCCAGCCCTTTTTTGTATTTTATTAGAGATAGGGTCTCACTGAGTTGCTAAGTGCCTCGCCACGGCTGAGGCTGGCTTTGAACTTGCGATCCTCCTGCCTCAGCCTCCCAAGTGCTGGGATTACAGGCGTGCGTCACCGCGCCCGGCTAGGAGATATTTTTCTTGAGGAGTCTGCCATCTGATAAAAAAAAGAGAGCACTTACAAAAATAACAAGAAGCACAAAGAGAAAGCATTCAACTGAACCTAGGGAAGTTGAGAAGAGATGCTTAAACTGCCTCTTAAAAGAATAAAGAGGAGAGGGGCTGGGTTGTGGCTCAGTGGTAGAGCGCTTGCCTAGCATGTGTGAGGCACTGGGTTCAATTCTCAGCACCACATATAAATAAATTAAATAATAAAGGTCCATTGGCAACTAAAAAAAATTAAAAAAAGAAAAGAATGAAGAGGAGAACCTCATGAGAACATAAAGAGAAAGGACATTCCACTAAAACAAAAAGTTTAAAAGGTTAGTCATGGTGGTACTTGCCTGTAATCCCAGCTATTCAGGAGTCTGAAGCAAGAGGATCCCAAGTTTGAGGTCAGCCTGGGAAACTGAGCAAGACCTTTTCTCAAAACAAAATATTAAAAAGGACTGGAATGTAGCTCAATGGTAGAGCACCCCTGGGTTCAATACCCAGTATTGCACACACACAAAAGTTCAATAAGACATCTTCAGGAAACTGCCTGGTATGATAGTTGAAAACAGAAAGATGTTGAAAGGCAGGAAATGAGGTTGTGAAGGAGGGCAATGGCCAAATTATACAAAGCTTGGGAGGCCATGGTAGAGATGCCAGGCCTTCAATGTATTGAAAGTGTTTTCCACACAGCTCTGTTCTTCTACCAGAAATTGTAATAGACTTCATAAGAAATAGTGGCACAAAATTAGTCTTACAGGCTTATTTATTTGTATACTCAAAAGAGATGAGTGACCCTAGGATTGTCAGTGAGCTGATCAATGAACATCTTCCCCGAGTTAAAAAGCAGTTGTTTTTCCAAATGCCAAGTCACAGCATCAACAAAAAATCTCAAGGCATACAAAAAAGCAGGGAAACAGACTAACCATAGGAAAATAAAACCAGAAATAGGGACTGAGAATGGAGCTCACTGGCAGAAGCTCTGAGTTCAATCTCCTTCACCAAAAACAAACAAACAAATAACTGCAGTGGTAACAAACTGGAAGTGGTAGTACTCTATAGGAGTAGAAATTTTGTATTTGAATGAAATTTACTAGTATGAAACAAAATGTATGTCTTTGACATTAAATCCAAGTGTAATGACAACCATAAAGAAAACATCCACAGCACACACACACATACACACACAAAATCAAAACATGTCACTAGCAAAAAATTCACCAAAACACTAACGCAGCCAGAAAAGACTACAAAAGTTAGAAGACTTGCAGAAAACAAATAACAAAATAGCATCAGTAAATCCTTTTGCATCAGTAATCACTTTAAATAAAAATTGTTAAATCCCTCATTCAAAAGACATGGATTAAGCCGGGGAATGGTACACACCTGTAATCCCAGCAACTCTGAAAGCTGAAGCAAGAGTATCAAAAGCTTGAGGCCAGCCTTAGCAACATAAGACCCTGTCTCAAAATAAAATAAAAAGAGCTAGGGGTGTGATTGATAGAGGACCTGTGGGTTCAATCCCCATTACCCATCCCCCACACACATGTACAAAGACATGGATTAGGTGAATAAGAGAGAAAAAACAGGATTTAGTTATAGGCTATCTACAAAAAGATATAGGCTGAAAATATAAAAAAAAAAAATAGGGACAAAATATCATACAAATGACAACCAAAGCAGGTCCTAATGGACAAAATAGATACTACGGTACTGGAGACAGAACCATGCAGGGTCTCATGCATACTAGGCAAGTGCATTACACCTGAGCTACATCCCCATTCCTTTTTATTTTCAGATAGGGTTTTGTTAGGTTGCCAAGGTTGGCCTCAAACTTGGTACATTCCTGCCTCAGCCTCCTGAGTAGCTGGGATTACGGGTGTGTACCACTGCACCAGTCCCACAATAACAGAACCATCAGAAAGAAACAGAGGACTTGAATGAACAACACCAGAGACCAACAAATTAGAATAGCCCTATACAGGGCTGGGGTTGTGGCTCAGCGGCAGAGCGCTCGCCTTGCACGTGCGCGACCCGGGTTCGATCCTCAGCACCACGTAAACATAAATGCATTGCATTGTGTACAACTAAAGTAAATAAATAAAAAATAATTAAAAAAAGAATAGCCCTATACAGAATATTCCGCCCTAAGAGCTGAATATACATTCTTCTTAAGTGCTATGGAATATTCAGAATATTCAGAGATGTCCCTGCACGTAAAACAAGTCTCAACAAGCTAAAATGACTGAAAAGTATCTTTTCCTACCAAATGGAATGATTCCTAAATCAACAGCAGAAGCAAAACTGGAAAAGCTACACAATAGTGGAAATTAAGCAACGCACCCATAAACAATGGGTCAAAGAATTCATCACAAGGGAATTGTAAAAATACCTTTTAAAAAATGAAAACAGAACAATGACATACCAAAACTTTTGGGATGCAAGAAGGGCATTCTTAACAGGGAAGTTTAGAGCTATGAACATATACATTAAAAAAGAAGAAAGATCTTAGATTCATAACCTTTCTTTACACCAAGAAACTTGCAAAAGAAGAACAAATTAAACATGAAATTAACAGAAAGCAGAGATTAATGAAATAGAGCACACACACACACACACACACACACACACACAGAGATCAATGAAAAAGCTGATTTTTAAAAAGAACAACAAAATGGCAAACACTTAAGATTGAGGAAAAAGAATACTAAAAAAAAAAAAAAAAAAAAAAATGTCAGAAATGAAAGAGGGGACATCACAACTAATGCCAAAGAAATAAAGTATTAAAATGAAAATTCTGGCTGGGTGCAATAGTGTACACCTGTAATCCCAGCAATTCAGGAGGATGAGGCAGAAGGATCATGAGTTCAAAGACAGCCTCAGCAAAAGTGAGGTGCTGGGGCTGGGGTTGTGGCTCAGTGGTAGAGCGCTCGCCTAGCACGTGTGCGGCCCGGGTTCGATCCTCAGCACCACGTAAACATAAATGCATTGCATTGTGTACACCTAAAGCAAATAAATAAGTATTTAAAAAAAAAAAAAAAAGTGAGGTGCTAAGCAACTCAGTGAGACCCTGTCTTAAATAAAATACAAAATAGGGCTGAGGATGTGGCTCAGTGGTCGAGTGACCCTGAGTTCAATCCCTGGTAAACCTTTCCCCCACAAAAAAAGAAAAAACTCTGAACAACTGTGTGCCAACAAATTGGATAGTCTAGGAAAAAAATGGATAAATTTCTAGAAACACATACAACTTACCAAGACAGCAAGAAATAGAAAATCTGAACAGACCAGGAATTAGGTAAAGAGAATGAATCATAAACCTCCCAGCAAACAAAAGCCTAGAACCAGATGACTTTACTAAAAATTCTACCAAATATATAAAGAAAACTTAAAACTAATCCTTATTATTGATCCCTAATGTAATGTAAGGATCTGGGTGATTATCACACTTAAATGTACGTTTGTCTTTGTAACAAATGTACCATTCCTGTGGGGGATGTTGATTAATTAGGGAAGCTATGTATGTGTGGGCAAAGGGTACTTATGGGAAATCTCTACCTTCCTCTCAATTTAGATATTAAATTAAAACAGATGTGGTAGCACACTCCTGTAAACTCAGTATCTGGGGAGGATCACAAGTTCAAGACCAGCCTCAGCAACTTAGTGAGGCCCTAAGCATCTTAGCAAGATCTTGTCTCAGAATAAAAAATAAAAAGAAGGGCTGGGGATGGACATGTTTCTCAGTGATTAAATGCCCCTGGTTTAACCTAAAAAAAAAAAAGACATTTGGGAAGAAACATACTAAACTATTAATAGTGAGGTAAGAATTTGGGGATAAAGAAAAAGATACACTGAGTCTCAAAAAAAAAAGGGTCCATTGGGGCTGAGGCTATGGCTCAGCAGTAGCGCGCTTGTCTCGCACGTGTGAGGCTCTGGGTTCGATCCTCAGCACCACATAAATAAAATAAAGATATTGTGTCCACCTACAACTAAAAAAATTTAAAAAAAAGAGAGATTCCATGAATCCTTGGAATTCAGAAAGCACCAATGAACTTCCAAAATGCAAAATATAGCATTCTGTGAGCAACCCAGCCCATGTCCTCAGCCTATGTCCTTGGCCCTCAATGTTGGTTGACTGTTTTTGCCTACAAAAAGTACCATGATGGGAACAACAAGCAAACATTAGAAAAACTGGCTCAAAATTGTGTAACTCTGCTGTGATTCTACCTCTAGTTCAGCCCCCAGCTATTGCTCCTTTATAAATATTTCCCCATACCAAAATGTTACTGTCTCTCCCTCTGGAGATAGCCCACATTCTCCTTTCAATGTACATTCCTAGATTTACCTCAAAAGGTTCTCAACCTCGAGATGGCCTCATTCTCTTCCAAATGTGTATTTCTTATTTTACCACAAAATACATCTCTTAAGACAGCCTACATTCTCCCTTGAATGTGTCTGTTTTCCTAAATAAATCTGTGTCTCAGACCAAAATTCTTTCAGTCACATATGCCAAGGACCCTACTTGTCCTGAATTAATGTGCTCCTCTCCAGGAACTTCTACAATGACAACAGCAGTTATCTGTGGAAGGTAGAAATTCAGGGTGAATTGGTATCTTTCCAATTCCTTTGCAGTTCAAAGCTATAAATACAACAGCCATTTTATAAAGTCTTGGAGCACATTTCAAGACTGCTTGAATCTGTTTCCAGTTCTGCAATTCTAATCAGTCCCAAATAAATGTAATTTTCTTTGTTCTCCACTAGGCGGATTTTATTGTCAGTCAACAGAGCATTAACTACTTTTTACTTTTGGTCCCTCCTTCTATTGTATGCCAGAACAACTATGCCCACATCCATATATATAAAAGCATGCTCCATTCGTGATCTTAAGGAGAAAGTGCATATTCTACCATAGCATTCTATTTGCTATTTATTGTTCACAAAGACAATGACGGGCCCCATCCACTACTGCTCTTTCCAGAGATAACTCTGATGTGGAGTCACATGCCTAGGACAAACAGATAGCAGATAAACTGAACTGAAGCTAAGAAATTAATCCAAAATACAATCCAAATGAACTGTATACTTAGAAATAAAGGTAGTCAATTTTATGTTTTCTTATCACCATAAAAAACAAAGTGTATGTGGTCTGATGCAGTGGCATATGCTTGTAATCCCAGCTACTCAGGAGGCTGATGAAGAAAAATACAAGTTTGAGGTCAGCCTGGACAATTTATTGAGATCCTGTCTCAAGAATAAAAATTTTAAAAGGGCTGGGGATATAGCTCAGTGTTAGAGTATCCCTGGGTTCAATCCCCAAGACCACAAAAGAAAAGAAGAAAAAAGGTATGTGTATGTATTTCTTAGGAATGGAAAAAGAAAAATGACTTGAATTTACTTGGCATACTGTGGTATTAAAAACACATTTGGTCTTGGACCAGATTCCTGGCTAGAGCTCCTAAAATTCTGGTAATTTCCTAAGTGGTAAGAGTGAGAGGGGTGAACTAATCAATCTTTTGTCTTTTTTTTTTTTTTTTTTTTGGTTGGAGCGGGGTGGTACCAGGGATTGAACTCAGGGGCACTCAACTGCAGGAGCCCTGTTTGGGGATTGACTTGAATTGCAGTTGACTATGAGCCGTGGAGATTTGGCCATTGTCGCCACCCGTAGTCTCACGGGATTTGTTGCGGGATCTCGAGTGACTTGGCCGAAATTGCTGATCGGGTCAGCGCCATTTTTAGGGTGTGTTTTGGCGTGTGTGTGTCGTTGTTAGAACCAGAGAGAAAAGTTATCAGAATAAAAAGCTGTTTGTCTCCAGTTTGCTTCTGAAGTTCTTCCCGCGGCTCCGTTGCGCCAAGCGCTTCAGGCGACTACACTCAACCACTGAGCCACATCTCTAGCCCAATTTTGTATTTTATTAGAGACAGGGTCTCACTGAGCTGCTTTGTGACTCGCTGAGGCTGGCTTTGAACACGGGATCCTCCTGCCTTAGCCTTCCAAACTGCTGGGATTACAGGTGTGCCAAGGCACCCAGCCATCTTTTGTCATTTCTAACAACCCCTTCAACCACACCTGTGTTTATGTAATGAGGTGACTTTTAAAAAGCACTTAAGGATGGGGCTGGTTGGCAGAAAAACTAACCTTATGATTCTCAGGAGTTTTTAGGCCAACCCCAGACCTTGGGGAAGGGAAGAAGGGTTGAAGGTTAAGTTGATCACCAATGATCAATGACTTAATCAATCATGCCTATATAAGGAAGTTTCCATTAAAAGTAAAAGGAGGGGGTTCTGAGAGCTACCAGAGCATGCAGAAGTGCTGGCAGGGTGACATGCCTTATGAGAGCACAGAAGCTTTCCCCACACCTTCCTGTGCATCTCTTCCACCTGGCTATCCCAGAATCCTTTCTTTTCTAATGTTTAATCTGATAAGTTAAACTCTTAAGTTCTGTGAGCCATTCTAGCAAACATAACCCAAAGAAGATGTCAGAGAACATCCAATTTAATGATAACTTGGATTTGAGATTGGTGTCTGAAGTAGTACAACGGGGTGCACTCTGTGGGACTGAGCCCTTAACTTACAGGTCGACACTAATTCCAGGTAGATACTGTCAGAAATGAACTGAATTGTAGCACACTTAACTGGTATCACAATTAGTCGGTATGGAAAAAGCCCCATACATCTGGTGTCAGAAGTGAAGTGTTATGGTCTAATAATCCCATGCTTTTAGGCATGTAATAAATTTTGTGTATTCTTTTCTTTGTTTTTAAAAAGAATTGGAACTGAAGTGTTGTAAGGGTATACAGAGAGAAAGAAACTTTTTTTTCTTTTCTCCACTCCATCCAATTTCCATGTACTGGTGAAGTTGCAAAACTTACACTATCTACAAAGCTATGACTAAAATTTGGAAGCATTAGTTTAATCAAGATGAAGAATTAGATGGATTTGATTGTTTTATAATTCAGTGCTGATTAGGAACCAAACCCAGGGCCTCTCACATGCTAGGCAAGTGCTTGACTACAGATCTACTCCCCAGCTATGGATGATTTTTGAGAAAAAACAAAAAACAGAACCTTGAGGGGCTGGGTAGAGTGGTAGAGCTCTGGCCTATCATGCATGAACCCTGGTTTCAATCCCCAGTGCCCTACCTCTCTCCATGAACCACAAAACCTAACAGTTATATCAGAATAGAAAAGCACAAATTAGGAATGTTCTCAAAGTCCTGACAAAGAATTTATCAAGCCGGGCGCGGTGGCACATGCCTGTAATCCCAGCACTTTGGGAGGCTGAGGCAGGAGGATCGCGAGTTCAAAGCCAGCCTCAGCAATGGCGAGGCACTTAGTAACTCAGTGAGACCCTGTCTCTAATAAAATACAAAAAAAAAAGGGGGCTGGGGATGTGGCCCAGTGGTCGAGTGCCCCTGAGTTCAATCCCCAGTACCAAAAAAAAAAAAAAAAAAAAAAAGAATTTATCAAAGAGTAAGAATAAGGGTGAGGGGGCTGGGGTTGTGGCTCATTGTAGAGCGATGGCCTAGCACATGGGAGGGAATGGATTTGAACCTCAGCAACACATAAAAATAAATAAATAAAATAAAAGTATGGTGTCCAACTACAACTAAAAAATATTAAAAAAAAAAAATAAGGGTGAGGACTCAGATGCAAAAGTAGTAATGAACAACTAGTGTAAGGAAAAAAAAATTATCCCTCAAAGATACTATAAAGTGCCACATAGAAGGCACTGGGCCACAGAAAGAGTGTCAACCTGAAATAAAAGGCCTTGAAACTGACTTTAGGAAGTACAACTTCAACTGGGTTCCTCTTTGGTCTCCTTTACTTGTTCTTATCTATTTCTTTTCATTTTCTCTCCTCACTCTTCCTCACTCACACATTGTATTTAATGCTTTGTAAATTGTGGCTCAGGGTATAATCTCAGTGGTAGAGACCTTGCTTAGCATGTACAAGGCCCTGGATTCAATGCTGGTATCCCCAAAATAATAAATACATAAATGTATGGTTGTAAGAAATACAAATCTGTTTCCAGTTCTTTAATGTAAGAAATACAAACCTGTTTCCAGTTCTTTAAGTACAAGTACCCTACTATATTTGAGCTTTTTACTCAGAAGATAAAGCCCAGAGCTTAAGAGAAGAGTTGCCATGCACAGTAGCACACACCTGTAATATCAGCAACTCAGGAGACTGGGTTTCAGCCAGACTCAGCAACTTGACAAGACCATGTCTCAAAATAAAAAATGAAAAAAAGGCTGGGAGTATACTAGGAGTATAACTCAGTGGTAGAGCACCTCTGGATTTTTATCTATACTATTGCAAAAAAAAAAAAAAAAACCCTATAAAATTTAAAGGGGGGCAGGTGGGGCAGAGTTATCTATTAAATAAATACATCCTATCTGAATGTATTAGTTAAAACTTATCTTTACCTGCCCCTACATGCTTGGGGAGGTGCCAAATTAACAAGCTCTTTTCCTAAAACTGAAAAGTGAAATTCCATTACACATCATCACCTATAGTTCTTTACAAAGGACTTCCTTCTTTCTTCCTTTCCTTTCTCTTCAAGGTGGTAATAGAAATCAAACCCAGGGCCTTGAGCATGCTAAACAAATATTTCTACCATTGAGCTACATCCCCAGCCCCCTCTTGCTTGTTTTTAATTTACTCTATTATAGCACCTTTTGTACTCTGCATTTTATCATAGTGGAAACAAAACTAAAATATACGGCCTTAGCAAAACAAAAAGAAGAAAACATAGGCATTTGCCTCATATTCATTTCATAAGAACATAAAATCTGGGGCTTAAGGGAAAACAGACCTATTTAATCTATCACTTTAATGATACTCAAACACAATCCAGAGTATTCTGCCACATAGGCTTAACAGAAGTAGGAGTTCAGGTTACAACTCAATTATACAAGGAAGTTCCTTTCCCTTTTAGGAAAGTTCATGCAAATGTAGCTACCACCCAAATACCTGCAAGTCTTCATTTCATTTTTGGTCCTAGGGATTGAACCCAGGGGCACTTTACCGCTTTGCTACATTCCCAATACCTTTTTTATTTTTTATTTTAAGACAGGGTCTCATTAAGTTGCTGAGACTGCCTTGGAACTTGCCATACCCTGCTTCAGCCTCCCCACCTGCTGGGATTCCAGGCATGCTCTACCAGGCCTAGCACTTTCTTTGTTGTTGTTGTTTTGAGAGAGGGTCTGGCTACAGTTGCCCAGATTGGTCTAAAATGCCTGGGCTCAAGAGATCTTCCTGCCTCAGCCTCCAGAGAAGCTGGGTTTATAGGCTTATGCCACCTTGCTCAGCATAAGAAATCTCATCCATCTAGGATGGTGTGGGAGCATCAGCTAAAACTCATCCAAATCTGTTTTATATGCATATGTTGCCAAATGATACAATCCTTAAGGACTGGGGGCTTATCTTGGCCATTTTTCCAGACTTGTCTTGTTGGCCAAGATTCAAGAGAAACCCAGTAAATGCTTATTGATCTGAGAGGTAATAAGTGGACTCTGTTGAGAGTATTTTCATACAACAGGACAACTGTGATTAGAGGGCTTGGATTTTCAGGTCAACTTATCTCTCTCCTTTCTGTATTTCCCTTCTCAACTCAGACTCCTCCTTACTTCCCAGCAGAGAGAAAGTTCTAACACCTCAAGAAGAAACATGAAGAATAAAATTGCTACTCACGGGAGCACATCAGGATGGTTACCAATGAGCTTGCTCATGGACACACAGAGCCGTTCATGCAGATCATGGTTAACATGGCCTCCTGCCTTGATGGCTTCAGCATTCCTTTCTAGCAAATCCAAAAGGAGAGGGCGCAACTGGCGGCCAATCAGCACAGTGTAATCCTTATCCAAGAGCAACTGTGCTAAAGTACTCAGGATACACTGGCGATCTTGAGGTGTCCACACCTGAGAGAGAGGAAAAATAAAATATCCACGTAAACAATACTAACATTTGTACTGCTACAGAAGACCAGAGAAGAGTCCTAGTGTGGAATCAAAATAATCCATTTCCAGAGTTCATGAGTTTCTCTTTAACAGTGGTGTTTTTATGAAATCGAGGACTGGAGTTAACTTATTACTAATAAGTTTCAGTTCACTAGGGTCAAAGAACTGATATGTGGCCAGGTGTGGTGATGCATGCCTATAATCCCAGTGGCTTGGGAGGCAGAGGCAGGAGGATCTAAAGTTCAAAGTCAGCCTCAGCAACTTTGTGAGGCCCTAAGCAACTTAGGAAGACCTTCTCTAAAAATAAAAAAGGACTGGAAATGTAGTTCAGTGGCTAAGTGTACTGGGTTCAACCCCCATACAAAAAACAAACAAACAAACAAACAAAACCCTGATACATGGCTTTGAACCCTCCTGCCTCAGCCTCCTGAGCTGTATTCTTGTTAACTGCCATTCTGACTAGAGTAAAATAAAGTCTCAATGTAGTTTTAATTTGCATTTCTCCAATTGCTAGAGATGTTGAACATTTTCTCTTATATTTGTTGACCAATCATATTTCTTCTTCTGTGAAGTACCTATTCAGTTCTTTTGCCCATTTGTTGATTGGGTTTTTTGCTTTTTTGGTGTTAACTTTTTGAGTTCTTTATACATTCTGGAGATTAATGCTCTGAGGTGCAGGTGGCAAAGATTTTCTCCAACACTGTAGGCTCTCTCCTCACATTATTGATGGTTTCTTTTCCTATGAAGCAGCTTTTTGTTTGGTACTATCCCATTTATTGATTCTTGATTTTACTTCTTATGCTATAGGAGTCTTGTTGAGGAAGTTCATTCCTAGACTGACATGATGAAGAGTTGGGCCTACTTCTTCTAGTAAAGGCAGGAGTAAAGGCAGGGTCTCCAGTTTAATGCCAGGCTCTTAATCCACTTTGAGTTTTGTACAAAGTGAGCAATAGGAGTTTATTTTCATTTAGCTACATATGGATTTCCAGTTGTCCCAGAAACAGAACCATTTGTTGAAGATACTATCTTTTCTCCAAAGTATGTTTATGGTGCCTCTGTCTAGTATGAGATAACTGTATTTATGTGGGTTTTGTCTCTCTGTCTTCTATTCTGTACCACTGGTCCTCACATCTGTTTTGGTGTCAATACCATGCCGTTTTTGTTACTGCAGCTCTGTAGCAGAACTTAATGTCTGGTATTGTGATGCTTCCTGCTTCACTTTTCTCACCAAGGATTGCTCTAGCTATTCTGGGCCTTTTATTTTTCCAAATGAATTTCATGACTTTCTATTTCTGTAAAGAACATCATTGGAACCTTAATAGGAATTGCATTAATTCTATATAGTGCTTTTGGTAGTGTGGCTACTTTGAAAATATAAATTTTCTGCCTATCTAAGAACATGGGAAATAAGGGAATGCTTTCAATTTTTCTCCATTTAGAATGATATTGGCCTTGGGTTTAACATATATAGCTTTTACAATGTTGAGGAACATTCCTACTATCCCTACTTTTTCTAGTGTTTTGAACATGAAGGGGTGCTGTATTTTGCTAAATGCTTTTTCTGTATCTATTGACATAATCATGTGATTCTTGTCTTTAACTCTATTGATGTGATTAATTATGTTTTCGGACTTCTGTATGCTGAAACACTCTGCATCCCTGGGATTAACCCCATCTGATGATGGCACACTATTTACTTAATATTGTTTTGTATGCAATTTGCTAATATATTATTAAGAATTTTTTTCATCTATGTTCATCAGGGATATTGGTGGAAAGTTTTTTCCTTGATATGTCTTTGTCTGGTTTTGGTATCAGTGTGATACTAGCTTCACAGAATGAGTGTGGAAAGGTGCCCTCCTTTTCTATTTCATTCAGTAATTTGAGGAAAATTGATGTTGGTTCTTCCTTGAAGGTCTGGGTAGAACTCAGCAGCGAATCCATCTTGTCCTGGGCTTTTCTTTGTTGTTAGGTTTTTTTTTTTATGCTGTCTTCAGTTTCATTGCTTGAAATTGATTTGTTTTAATTTTCCATGTTGTCCTTATTCAATTTGGGTAGATCATACGTCTCCAGAATTTGTCAATGTGTTCAAAATTTTCTATTTTATTAGAATATACATTTTCAAAATAGTTTCTGATTATCAAATTTCAGTAGTGTCTGTCATGGACATTTCCTTTCTAATCATGAATTTTGGTACTCTGAATTTTCTCTTTCTTTTTTAGCCTAAGGGTTTATCAATTTTATTCATTTTTTTCCATGAACCAACTTTTTGTTTCATCGATTTTTTTTATTTGTTTCAATTTCATTGATTTCAGCTGTGATTTAAATTATTTTCTGTCTTCTACTGCTTTTGGTATTGATTTGTTCTTCTTTTTCTAAGGCTTTGAGATGTAATATTAGTTATTTGGGGACTTTCTATTCTTTTAATGAATGAGCTCAATGCAATGAACTTTCCTGTTAGAATTGCCTTCATAGTGTCTCAAGAGATTTTGATATGTTGTTACACTTCATCCCTGATTTCTTCTGCTATCCATTGTCATTCAATATCTATTATTTAGTCTTCAGGTATTAGAACAGCTTCTATCTTGTATTTAGTCATTGAAGTTTAAGATATTCTATATATTTCTGTCTAAATTATCAATTATATTCTTTAATTCTATAGCTTCTAGCTTCTTTATTTAGTTTTTGTTTGGAGAATCTATCCAGTGGTGAGAAAGGTGTGTAACACCCAGTATTATCGTGTTGTGGTCCATTTGCATCTTGAAATTAAGAAGGGTTTGTTTGATGTATGAAGATGCTCCATTGCTTGGGGCACAAATATTTATGATTGTTATGTCTGGTTGATGTATAATTCCCGTAAGCAGTATGAAATGTCCTTTGCCCCTTCTGATTAGCTTTTGCTTAAAGTTCACTTTATCCGATATGAAGATAGAAACCCCTGCTTGTTTATGAGACCCACGTGAATGATGTTTTTTCCCCATCCTATTACCTTCAGTCTGTGGATGTCTTTGCCTATGAGGAGAGTCGCTTGGTGATGGCATATTGTTGGGCCTTGTTTCTTCATCCAATCTGCTAGTCTATGTCTTTTGATTGATGAATTTAGGCCATTTATATTCAATGTTATTACTGAGAAACAATTTTTATTCCCTGTCATTTTATTTCTGGCTTTTAATTTAGTTTCTTCACTGATTGACAATTTTTCTAGTGAAGTTCCTCCTTTTGCTGGTTTTCACTTTTATTTTTCATTTCTTCTTCATGAAATATTTTATTAAGTATGTTTTATAGTGGAGACTTTCTAGTTGTGAATTCATTTAACCTTTGTTTATCATGGAAGATTTTTATTTTATCATCAATTATGAAGCTTAATTTTGCTGAGTATATCAGAGTTTGGTATATATTATTCTAAGACCTCCTAGCTATAAGAGTCTGTGTTGAAAATTAGCTGAGATCCAGATTGGTTTCCCTCTAAATATAACCTGTCATTTTTCTCTGGAAGTCTTTAAAATTCTACCCTGGTCTGGGGTTGTGGTTCAGTGGTAGAGTGCTTGCCTAGTACATGTGGGGCACTGGGTTTGATCCTCAGTACCACACAAGGGGGGAAAAAATGAATGAATGAAATAGAGGTATTGTATCTATCTGCAACTAAAAACATTTTTTTAAAATTCTACTCCTATTCTATATTTTATCCCTGATTTTATGCTTTACATCGTCCTTTACCTTGCAGATTAATTTAACTATGTACATTCTAAAATCCTTCTCTGACATTTCTTCCCATGGTGTAGATGGATTCTGTTTAATTAAAGTATCTTGTTTGTTTGAGGCAATTTGTTCCCTTGCTTTTTCATTTTGTTTGTGTGTCTACCCAAGGCAGTAGACATTCTACCTATGGATTTATAGTCTCCATGAAGGTTTCTAGTACCTCACTATTTAGGGGGAGACAAATAACAACAACCGATACAAAAAATATACAGCATTAAACCAAATAGTTCCTGCTATGACATCAATAATTTTAATTGTCACAATAAATAGAAATATGATCAGTTATTGCCTATAATAAAAACAATTAAGTTTGCAAAATGGTTTACAATTTCAAATGATAGGGAGAGAACAGAAGTGAAGTAGGATGTGATGAATATGAAGGAGGACAGAAGTAAAAAATTAAAGGAAGAGTCAAAGAACAATAGAGACTGTTAGCAGAAGAAAAGAGAGAAAGAAAATCCAGTGAACAGACAAGTGAGAGAAAAAATATGTAAAATAAAAATTTTTAAAATTAAAAAATAAAACATCACAAAACTAAAATATACTATATGTATCATATGTATCAAACATCCTTGTCCTTGAAATACTGATCCATGAAAAATGGCTTCAAAAATAATAGAAATGAGGGGCAAAAACAAATATAAATATGTATAATGGTCTATGAACTACTTTAAAAAAATTTATTTATTTGTTTTTAGTTGTACACAATGCGTTTTTTACGTGGTGCTGAGGATCAAACCCGGACCGCGCACATGCTAGGCAAGCACTCTACCGCTGAGCCACAACCCCAGCCCCCTCTATGAACTATTAAGGTCACAGAGTAAAGGAAAAAAAAAACTGGATGAAAAGTTAAAGAATTGTTTCCATTGGAATTCAAAAGATTTCCAGGTTCCCTCCTCAGCAGTGTTTGGTGGGATCATTGGGGTCGCCTCTCAGGGTAGGGATGCTGGAGTGAGAGAGGTAACCCCTTAGGCAGAACTCCTGGAGGGAGGGTTTAGGCTTAGGTAGGCTCCACATTCTTCACTAAATGCCAATTGATCTGAAGGTTTTAAATCAGCACACCTCCAGGACCCAGCAATTGCTGGTCAACGCTGGAAGAGAATCCTAGGGAGGAACCAATTCTTAGTCCACTACATCACCAGCAGACCCTTGTTTCCTGCTCTCAGGTTCAGTCTCCAAATTCAGCCTCTCCTGCCCCTGCCCTTTCAAATTCCTAGCCAGGCATGTTTCTCCTGCCTGGTCCTGCAAGCAGCAGGATTGGGGGGGTGGGGGGCGGAGCTGGGTGGGTTTCCACGACCAGTTGTCCCCTGTTAAACCTCTGTCCATGTTTGATTTTTCTCCTAGTCATTTAGGCACAGTCTATGTCCTGCAGTGTGGGTTTTCCAGGCCCGTATTTCAGGCCAAACTCAGGCTTGCCAGAAATCAGTTACCCCAACTGTTGGCCCCTGTGCCTGGCAAATGGTTCTTTCCCTCTCCTCTGCAGGCAGCTGGGAGAGATGCAGCTTCTTTCCCACACAAAGATATTGTGCAGCACCCCTTTCAATATAGTGGGGCAGTGGCTTTGATCTCTAAACTCTCAGAACCCAGACCTGCCTCAGGCCTCAGCAAAATGCAGGTTCCTTTAATTCCTTTATCCCTCCACTTTGCTCTCAGAGGGATCTCTCTGGCTGGTGCCTCTGGCCATGGCAATAGCACTGGGGATTTCTTTCTTATTTTATTATCAGTCTCCTGAGTCCCAGATTTGCTTTGAAGGTCCTGTATTAAATTCCAGCAAAGAGCTCCCCCCATTTTTTGTTCACCCACCTTGCTGACAAGCTGCCTATCTGCTTTCTTGGTTTCACACCATGGAGCAACTAGGAAAGCGGTACCCCCAGGGTTAATTTTTATGATTAAAGATTTGCCTATTCTTTTTAAAATATATTTTAGTTATAGATGTACAAGATACCTTTATTTTATTTAGATGTGGTGCTGAGGATCAAACCCAGTGCCTCTCACATGCTAGGCAAACGCTCTACCACTAAGCTACAACCCCAACCCCCAAGAGTTGCCTATTCTTGAGTTTTATATAAACTAAATCATTTATTATTACTTCTTGCTATCTGGCTTCTTTGCTCTGTATAATGCTTTTCACAAAGCATATAGTGGTATGCATCAATAACTTATTCCATCTCATTAGTACTATTTCACTATATGAATACACCACAATCTATTCATTCATTTGTCCATGGATATTTTCATTTTCCCAGCTATCATCAGTGAAGTTATGAACGTTTGTGTACAAGAGATTTTTGCACACATTTTCATGCTTTCTCATTCACTGAAGTGGGACTGTTGGGTTATATAGTAACTGTATGCTCAACTAAAAGTAAAAATTTTATACATGCTAAGCACACACTCTACCTAGCTGCACCCACAACACCAAAACTGCATTTTAAATTAAAAAAAAAATTTTTAAAGAAATATTGTAATGTTTAACTTTAAAAGAAACTTTTCCAAACTAGTTTTACCATTTTAGAGGCCCATCAGCAAGCAATGTCTAAGACTTGTAGTTGCTATGTTCTTACTCTTAATTTTAGCCATTCTGGTGGAGGTGGAGCAAGATGTCTCCTGTGCTTTTACTTGCATTTCCCTCATGACAGGATACTGAGAATTTTTTTTCAGGCACTGAAAACCCACTCAAATATTTACTTTTAGTATACTTCTGGTAAAATCTCTAACTTTTCTTTTGGTGTATGGTGATGGGGATTGAACCCAGGACCTGGTGTCACTACTGAGCTATACCACAATTACTTTCACCTACTGTTTTTTGTTTTTTTTTTTTTTTTTGTATTTATTTTATTTTTATTTTTATAATTTTTAATATGTACAACATAGTGCATATATTTAGTATCTTTTTACATACAACTGTTTGTATACAAAGTATATTCGTGCAATTTAGGTCTTCAATCATGCATTAAGGAAAATGATATCCGTCTCATTCAACCACCTTTTTTTCCCCCCCTCCCTCCCTACTTTCACCTACTGTTAAACTGTGTTATTTATTTTATTATTCAATTGTAATATATAAGTTTTTTTTTTTTTTTTTTAATGTGTAAGTTCTTAACATCTTGGTCCTATTAGAAATGTTTCCACTGGGGCTGGGGATATAACTCAGGTGGTAGAGTGCTTGCACAAGGCCCTGGGTTCGATCCCCAGCATCAAAAAAAATAATGTTTCTGCTATTCTGCCCTAGATTATGGCTTGACTTCATTTTCATGTATTTTACATTTTGAAGAATTCTGACATTGAGACTTTGCGTTATGATGTTTTTTAGTGTCCACTCTAAAAAATCGTTGTCTCCCCAATCTTGTCTTTTCTTGCTTACAAAGATTTTTTTCAGTTGAACATGCTGATACATAAGAAGCCACTTGAGAAGCTGAGGCAGATCATAAATTCAAGGCTTGCTCAGCAACTTCACAAGACCTATCTCAAATTAAGAGGCTGGTGTCTGGAAGAAATTATGTACCTAGCAGTTTTAGTTTTGAGGGTTTTTTTTTTTTTTTTTTTTTTTTTTTTGGTACCAGGGATTGAACTCAGGGGCACTCGACCACTGGGCCACATCCCCAGCCCTTTTTTTGTATTTTATTAGAGACAGGGTCTCACTGAGTTGCTAAGTGCCTCGCCACGGCTGAGGCTGGCTTTGAACTCGTGATCTCCTGCCTCAGCCTCCCAAGTGCTGGGATTACAGGCGTGCGCCACTGCGCCCGGCTTTTAGTTTTGAGTTTTATATATATACATTTATTGATGTACTATTAACTCGTGGGTTTGACATAAAGCGGAGTCAAGGTTCATTTTCTTTCACAGTGTTATTATCCTCTGATCCAGCAAAAATTATCTAAAAGTATATCTAGGCTGAATGTGGTGTCCCACAACTGTAATTCCAGCTACTCAGGAAGCTAAGGCAGGAGGATGTCAAGTAGAGACCAGTCTTAGCAACTTAGTAAGACCCAGTCTCAAAAAGTAAAGAGGGCTGGGGATGCAGTTCAGTGGTACAGTGTGCCAGGGTTCAATCCCTAGTACTGCAAGCAAGAAAACCTAATTGTCTATCTATTCCCTGTTCATTTATTTGATATCCTTATTAAAAGCCAATTGACTTTATTATGTATAAATCTATTTCTGAATTTTTTTTAATTTTTAGTATTTATTTATTTGCTTTAGTTGTACACAATGCAATGCATTTATGTTTACGTGGTGCTGAGGATCGAACCCAGGCCGCGCATTTGCTAGGCAAACACTCTGCCGCTGAGCCACCACCCCAGCCCCTATTTCTGAATTTTCTAATCTCTATACACATCATTATACCAATACCATAGTCTTGGTAACTGCACCTTTACATGTTTTGAAATAAGTGAGTTTAGTCCTCCAACTTTCTCTCTCCCAAATTGTTTTAGCTGTTCTACTTAAATTGTGTCTCATTTTAAACTTTGAAATTACTTTACCAGTTTCTACACACACACACCCTGTTGGGATTTTAAATGTGACTGTGTTGAATCTATAGATTAAATCTTGGGAGAAATCTTATCCTAACCCATTTTGTCCCATCATCCCAGATGTGGAAACCTATAGTATACAATATATAAAAATGCAAAATAATTGTAACTACAGAAAATTAATGTAAAAACATATAAGCTCTAGATTTCCAACCTATTTTAACGCACTTATGTCCATTTCATTGAAATATTCACAGAATTGAAAACTTCGGATTCATGAGGTTACAATCTTTCAATTAATAGCATCTTTCCATTTATTTAGGTCTTTATTTATCTTACCAATCTCTTGTAGTTTCCAACACAGGGTCTTATAGGTTGCCCAGGTTAGCCTCTAACTTACAATCCACCTGCCTCAGCCTCCTGAGTAATGGGGATTATAGGCATGTACCACCACCCCCAGATCCTGATCTGTCTTATCAACAAATCAATTTCTATTTTTACTAAACTGCTCTATTATATGTACATTTTTATTTCATTAATTTTCATTATTTATAATTTTCTTCCTCTATTTTCTTTGGGTTTAATTTGCTCTTCTTTTTCTAATTCCTAATTGGGATAATTAAAAAAATATCAAGACTTTTCTTTCCTAAGAATTTAATACTATGAATTATCCTCTAAATAGAGCTTTGACTGCATTTCACAAATTGTGATACATTGTTTTCAAACAATTCAGTTAAATTCCTCATTTTTGTAATGTTTTCTTTTCTTTCTTTCTTTTTTTTTTTTTTTTTTTTTTTTTTTTTTGGTGCTGGGGATTGAACTCAGGGGCACTCAGCCTCTGGGCCTCATCCCAGCCCTTTTTTGTATTTTATTAGAGACAGGGTCTCACTGAGTTGCTAAGTGCCTCGCCATTGCTGAGGCTGGCTTTGAACTCACGATCCTCCTGCCTCAGCCTCCCAAGTGCTGGGATTACAGGCGTGCACCACTGCGCCGGGCATGTTTTCTTTTTTAATCATCAGTTTTTACAAGCTTTTACTTAATTATATTATTGAGAGATTTTCCCCTGTATCATCTTGGGATTTTCTCCAGTGTGGTTACAGAATATACCTTCTATGTTTCAATTCTCTTAAATTTGAAAATTGTCTAATGGTCAGTTTAGATATGAGGCATCCCCCCAAAAATGTCTCATGTATGAGACAATGCAAGAACACAGGTGAAATAATTAGGTTGTGAGAACTATAATCTAACCAGTGGATTAATCCACTAATATAGATTATTTGGGTGGTACAGGCAGGTAGGTGTGGCTAGACAAAGTAGTTCTCTGGGGATATGCATTTGGGGTTTATATTTTGTCCCTGGTGAGCAGAGCTCTCTCTCCACTTCTTGGTTGTCATGTTCTAAGCTGCTTTCCTCTGCCACAACCTTCCACCATAAAGTTCTACCTCATCTTGGGCCCAGAGCTACAGAGTCTGCTGACTACAGCCTGACCCTCTGAAGTCATAAGCCAAAATAAACTTTTCCTCAAGTGACTCTCATCAGGTATTTTGGTCAAAGTGACAAAAAATTAACTAAAATACCAGTAAAGGATCTTTTGGGTGACTATTACAGGTGTATAAAATATATATTCTGCAGTTACTGGGTACAGCACCCTACAAATGTCAATTAGGTCAAGTTCATTGATATTCCTCAGCTCTTCTACATACTTACTGATTTTCTGTACTTGTTTCATTGATTACTATGGGAAAAATGATGTTGACATCTCCAATTATAATTTCAAATTGTCTTTTCTGTTCTGTCACACTTTGATACTTTGTTTAAACAATCTGTTATTAGGTACACATATATTTAGGCTTGTTGATTTTTGGTAAGCATTACTCTTTTTATTATTATGAAATACCCTTATTTATCTCCAGTAATATTCTTTCTCTTAAATTTTACTTTCTAATGAGATAGACATCATTACTAAGTACATGTATGAAAACACAAATGGTGCAAGTATACTTTGTATACAATCAGAAATATGAAAAATTGTGCTCTATATGTGTAATATGAATTGTAATACATTCTGCTGTTATATATAACAAATTAGAAAAATTTTAAAAAATTTTTGCTTTCTATAATATTAATACAGCACTCCAATTTCTTTTGACACCATTTGCAAGGATCTCTTTTTCCATTTTTTTAAAATTAATTCTTTTTAATATTTAGTTTTTAGTTTTAGGCGGACACAATATCTTCATTTTATGTTTATGTGGTGCTAAGGATTGATCCCAGTGGGCCTCATGCATGCTAGGCAAGTACTTTACCACTGAGCCACAACCCCAGCCACTTTTTCCACCTTTTTATTTTTGTTTCTGAATTTAAAATGCAACTCATCTAATCAGCATACACTTGGGTCTTGCTTTCTTTAATAAAATCTGACAAATTCTGTTTAACTAGTGTATAATTGATATGATCAAGTTAAAAAATACCATCTTGATGTTTGTTCATACTAGCTTTACTTTTGCCTTTTTTCTTTTTCTGCATTCTTTTATGTTAGTGTTTTCTGGGGAATAGGCCAAATTTACCTACGTTTGGGTGGTACCAGGGACTGAACCCAGGGGCACTTACCCATTGATCCTCATCTCTAACATTTATTCATTTATTTTAATTTGAGAAAGGGACTTACTAAGTTGCTGAGGCTGGCTTTGAACTTGTAATCCTCCTGCCTCAGGCTCCCAAGCTGTTACCTACCTTTTTATATACCTAGTTACTTTTAATTAGATGCTCAACATCACAGATATCATGTTAGTAGTCTAGATTTTATTCTTTCTTTGTTCTGGTAGGCAATCAATCTATGTTCAGATTAGCCTTATTCTTCCAATACTTGTTTATAAATTTTGTTAAGTATGGGTCTAGAAAAGTCTCTATCCTAACATGTGATTTAACCCTATTTTTAAGTTACAGTCCTTTTGGGTTTTCCACTGATTATCCAGATATTCAACTTGTACTTTCCATTTCAACTGGTAGTAGTTTAGTATCTCCTACAAACCCACATTGCTGTTCTTTGCAGAGTCTCACAGATTCTTCCTGTAGAAACAGTTTTATATTCAGCCAAATACTCACCATGTCCATACTTCTAGAGCTATTTCCTAAATTCCAGTGCTCTTCCCAGAATATACTAGCTGTCTCAACCCCTGAGACTTTGATCTGTCTTTGTGGCTTAGTCATATCACCATCACTGTGTTTGAGTTCCTCCTCCTTAAAAAAGGGTCCAGTAAGTAATTACAGGCACATATAGTTTTCATTGTATTTTATCTATATTTTTCTAGTTATTTTTAGCAATATGACTAATCCAGTAGCAGTTATTCTATTATGGCCAAAAAGAGATATGTATTTGACTTTTTCATCTTACAGCATTGAGAGTCACATATTTAGGAGTATGTTTTAAAATAAACACAAAAAACAATAAATGTATTAGTAAAACCCATGAAGGGATAAATGCAGAACTAAAAGAAAAGGGTCTAGCTAGGCTAGAATAATTGCGAGTATTTCATTGTGAGATAAGGCTTATAGGAAAACTATATAATTAGCTTTTACTTCTGTAGCCCCGGGGACCTTACTAGTGATGAACCCAACCTAATTCTATCCTAAGATTGGGAGCCATAACGTTAAAAAGAGAGAGAGAGAGAGAGAGAGAGAGAGAGAGAGAGAGAGAGCTCATTTCTATTTTACTAAGATATTTATTTGGCCTGACCAAACTCTGGGGCAAATCTTGTTTGGAATTCCTGCCGGTGCTCTGAACTCACACAGGCCTGGCTCTATAACAACCCTCTCTAAAACCTAATGGTGCCTCATAAACTTTGATGTGGGGTCTGACTTTACTCCCTTACCTTGGAATGCAATGCCATGTAGATCATTAATTTGCTATTTGCCCTTGTATTGTGTATGTCTGAACCCTGTTAGCTGTAAGTTCCCAAGATTTTTTTTTTTTTTTTTTTTTGTAATAATTTGAGCTATAAAAACCTTGTCTTCCCAGAGAGCGGGACTGATTCCAAGCCCAATGTTTGAGAGGGGCAGCCACTGGCCAGCTCTCCTTGTGTACACAATATAAGCTTGCTTTAATTTGATTTAAAATTGGAGTTGATAGTCTTCTTTGCGTCTTGGCTCAACACTAGACAAAGCATTCTTTTATCCTTCCTCTTCTCTCTCTCTTTTGTGTGTGTGTGTGTGTGTGTGTGTGTGTGTGTGTGTGTGTGTGTTTGAACCCAGAGGCACTGAGCCATATCCCCAGTCCTTTTTATTTTGAGAAAGGGACTCAGGAGTTTCCCAGGTTGACCTTGTACTAGCAATCCTCCTGCCTCGGCCTCCTGAGCAGCTGGGATTACAGACAGGTGCCATCAGGCTGGGCTGCAAAGGCATCATATCAGATGACTTGCTGTTGTAACAACAATAAAGCAGCACATGCTAAATGATATCTTTTCAAATTTGCAGCTAATCCTATAAAATTCTTGTAATTGTATTCTGGGAAAACTGTGCCTTTCTCCTTATAAAGTGAGACCCAATGGAAAAAAGAAAGGGCTGCAATTCTTCATTGCTAAGCTTTCCTGTTTTCTCACTTTTCCAACTTTCTGTGAAGCCTGAATGGGCTTTATTTAGGTAGATGAGATTCAGTTAAGCAGAAGGAAAGCTAAAAGATAATGATTAGACTAACAAAGGAGAAAAAACATTTTAAGATGGCTTGGCTCTCCTCTCCCCCCCAAGACTATCAACCAACTCAGTTCCTTTGCTATAATTACTAACAAAGTTAGTCAAAATTTTCCACATTTCCAAAAAGTAGTGAAGCCAGAATCTGACAGGCAGACAGTATAGATAGGTAAATTGAATCAAGTCAGATCAAGAAAGCCAATTTTGAGTGAGTCCTGAGAAGTCGGAGACTGTCCCCTGAGGGATTGAAATGTTAATTCCTTCAGAGCCCTTCCTCCACCCCTTATCAAGAACCTGCCCCTGCCCCAACCTGTTGCCAAGGTACCTTTCCCAGGAATTGACCCTCCCTACAGGGAGCTATAAAGTTGGTAAAATGTGTCCTGGGCTGCTCCATCCTGCCCTTCCCCTTCAGCCCATCTGCTTCTCACCTCTTGGCCATCTGGATGAGCATTTCTGGGTCTGGCCTGGTCATGTATGCAGGAAGGAGAGAGAAAAGGGGAAGAGCAGGAGAACAAAGGAAGCCTGGGACACATAAAAAAAGGCAGACCTGCCTTGCTTCTTGGGATACCAGGATACCAGCAACATCCCCCTTCTCCCTCCCGGGAAAAATCTATGTTACCCCTTTTTAAATAAACCCTGCTTTATATACTTGCCTCTGCATGCTTCTCTAATGTTCAAACTTCAACATTTGGGGGAGTGGAACTGGTCACTGGCAACCTCCATTGTCAGTAGCCCAGGAAAATAGAAAAACTTCTCACAACAGAGTTAAAGATATAAGTATTCCATTAAGATTTTATCTCAGTTGAGTGTTTTATAACTACATTTATCAGCTGAAATGTGCATTTTCAGCTAAAGAGATAATACCTAAAACACTCTGTAAAACCAAAGCAATCAAGAAAACCAGTTTTTACTGCTAATTATTTTCAGTTGCACCACAAAACTGCTGTCTTATTAATAATGAAATTAAATGAGCAAAATAAAGAATCCATAGATTTAAGAATTTAAGTTAGTAGTTGCTAGAGGAAATAGAGGGTGTCAAAGAGTATTGTGGAATGACAGGCTAAATACAAAGGTTTTTTTGTTGTGTTTTGCAATACTAGGGATTGAACCCAGGGCCTTGCATGTGCTAGGCAATTGCTCTACCACAAGCTACATTCCCAGTTGGATTCCCACCCCCCACCCCCCCTCACCCCCGCGAGGGACAGGGTCTCTCTAAGTGCCCAACCTGGACTCAAACTTCTGATCCTCCTGCCTCAATCTCCCAAGTAGCTGGGACTACAAGCATTTGTCTTCGTGCCTGGCTGTTGGAGGTTTCTTTTTGAAATAATGAAAATGCCTAAAACTGATGATAGTGACAAATGCACAATATCTGTGAAACTTTGAACTGTACACTTTTAAATGGAGATACATTTAATGTGAATTATATAACAATAAAACTGCTTTTAAAAATAAGAACAGTGGGGGGTATAGCTCAGTTGTAGAGCATTTGCCTAGCATGGATGAGGTCCTGGATTAAATCCCCAGCACCACAAATAATAATAATTATAATTACTAGACCCAGCTACTGGGGAGGCTGAGGCAGGAGGATCACTTGAGTCCAGGAGTTTGAGACCAGCCTGGGTAACAGAGCAAGACTCAGGCCTCAAAAATAATAACAATAAGGACAGAGGGTACAGCTGTTGTAGAACACTTGCCTAGCATGTGTGATGCACTGGGTTTGACCCAGTCCTGTCAAAAAAAAAAAAAAAAGTGTGTATATGTATGTACATATGTTATTATAGCTCACATTTACATTTACTGATGACTTCCTACATCCCAGGCAATTTAAGTTCCTTACACACATTTTCTAGTCATCACAACAGCCTTATTTATAGTATTTATAGTAGTAATAAGAGAAACCACTTTTATAGACAGCACTTAATCCTCACCTCAAACCATAAATAAGATACTATCATCCTCACATCCTCATTTTTGAGATAAGGAAACTGAAGGAAAAAATAAAAAGGTTAAGGTGACAAAGCCAGTAGCTGATCCTAAAACCCACTTGCTTGCCTCTTTCTTTTTTGTGCAATACTAGGACTTCGTACAGGTAACCCAGGTTAGCCCCTGTAACTACTTTGCAGCCACCATATTAATATGTTTAATAAACGAAGACTTATTAGAGTTAAGTAACTTGCACAAGGGCATGAAAGCAATTAAGTAAAAGAAAATGGGCCAGGCGTGGTGGCGCACGCCTGTAATCCCAGCACTTGGGAGGCTGAGGCAGGAGGTTCACGAGTTCAAAGCCAACCTCAGCAATGGTGAGGCACTTAGCAACTCAGTGAGACCCTGTCTCTAATAAAATACAAAAAAGGGCTGGGGATGTGACCCAGTGGTCAAGTGCCCCTGAATTCAATCCCCAGTGCCAAAAAAAAAAAAAAAAAAAAAAAAAAGAAAAGAAAATGGATTTAACTTTCAATCACACTCCAGTTCCAGTACCCATGCATTCTCCTAAGCACTCTAATCTTCATAAACAGACAATGATGATCAGAGATGAGATGAATGAACAGATTCAATAACTTGGAAGTAATAGCAAGATGTCTTGACTCTATGTGAAGAAAAATGAATGAAAAGAGTTAAGGAAGTGCTGGAAGTGTAGCCGAGTGGTGAGCACATGAGCGCTTGAGGCCCTAGGTTCAATATCCAACATCCCAAAATAATAGAGTTGAGGAGACCCAGTTCTCCATCAGTGACTGGAAAGAAGGTGGAGTCACCAGCTGAGATTAAAAACCAAAGTAAGAATCACATACTAAAAAATTCTTCAGATCCTAAATATCACTGAGAATTGGTATTTTTAAAGTCTTTGCAATTTGATCAGGGCACAGTGGCGTATACCTATAATCCCAGCGACTCAGGAGGCTGAGACAGGAGAATCTCAGGTTCAAAGTAAGCCTCAGCAATGGCAAGGCGCTAAGCTAAGCAACTAAGTATGACCCTATTTCTAAATAAAATACAAAATAGGGCTGGGGATGTGGCTCAGTGGTTGAGTGCCCCTGAGTTCAGTGCCTGGTACCCCCCCCCCCCCCAAAAAAAAAAAAGTCTTTGCAATTTTCCAGTAAAAATATTTGCTTCCAAAAAATAGAAATTAGGATGGGCAATACAATTAACTCTTCTCTAAGTGAAATGCATCAAATTATTACCCAAAATGGAAAAGAACAAACCTGAAAGACATTTCTGAGATTGGACAAAATTTGACAATGTGAGGCTGAGGAAAGGAAGATACAATAATATTTCAAAACTTCTTAATAGAACTGAACTTTCTCATTGGGAAGCATTACTATACAATACTCAGAAGCTACATGAGTGATTCTTATATTTCAGTTATCAGATTCCCTAAGACCTTATCTAATAAAGGCTACAAACCATCTTTTCACTCTCACTACCCCAAACACATTGACATTAAATTTTTTCTCAGTGCTAGAGTTGAACCCAGGGTCTCCTGCATGCCAATCCCACGTTCTTTCACTGAACTACACCCCCAGACGCATAAACACCAATACTGCAACCAATTACTGTGGTAGGGATTCAGAAATCCCCTGAAATCGGTCCCTAGACTCAGAACCTGTGCTCTAAATTCTAAGCTCACTTACAGAAAAATACCTCTAGAAACAACACAAAGTTCAGGAATCTTTGAACTCATCTAAATTGATTATCTCCTTTCTTAGCAGAACCCACCAAAAACCTATTTCCTCTCTAGACCATCCATTAGCATTAGAGCCTCTTCATTACAACTTTGCTAAGGGCCTGGGGGCCAGGAACCTAAGTGGCAGATTCAACTCCCTTTTGCTTCTCAGGTTCAATTTGTTATCATCATACAAATATGCTCCTTAGCTGGGGGTGTAGTTCAGTGGTAGTGTGTGTGCCTAGCACGCGTGAAGCCTTTGGTTCAACCCGCAGCACCTTTCCCACTTCCATCCACAAAAAGAGGGAGGTGAGGGGAATGCCTCTCCAGTGAGTTCACTGACCTTCTAAACTACGCTCAGGTCCCTCAATCTCTCTCACCCAAAATAAAGCTGTTGCTTCCAGCAGGAACGCAATCAATATTCATCTGTGAGCCGGACAGAAGAGACTAGGAAAAAATACATACACACGCTCACCCAAGGTAACATCCGAGGCTGGACTACGTACTCTAAGGTAATACACATGTTAAAAGAGCAGAGACGTCACCACTCAACCACATACCTTTCAGAACGGCATCCCTGCCACACTACCTGAGCACTGCAGAGGGGTCGACGACGTGCTAGCGAGGGGAAGAGAAGGCTCCCCCAGGAATGGGGGGGGGGGGGACTCCTTGCAGTCACCTCAAACACGTGCGGACGCCTCTGCCACAATGCAGCCACAGCGAGCCGGCCAGAGTAACAAGTCGCCGCAGCGCACCCAGGGACTACCAGGGTCTTTCAACCTCTCCCTCCTTTCCTTACCTGCTTGGCCAAGAACCTGCCCAGCTCACTGCGGCTCTTCTCGTTCTTGGCAGCGATTAACCGCAGCGGTGTGGCCGCCACCTCCAGTAAGAGGTGCTCCATGACCCCTGGCCCTCTGTTCCGGGGGACCCCAGCGCTCACTGCTTCGCGCTCAGAGATTCCGAGATGCCAAGGTTCCAGAGCCCGAACCTCCACCCACTACGCCCCTAGGGATAGTGGACGCCACAGCTCCGCAGAAATCCAGCGAAGAGCAAAGCACACGTGGGGGAGCACGCCGCGCTCTGCGTCATCAGTCAGCGACGCGAATGGTAGGCACTACCGGCCTCGCCCCCGCGGCGGAGGAAACGCCTACGTCACTATCGCGCCAGTTCCGGGAGGGGAATGGAAGCGAAAGTGACTTTTGAGGGATTAATTCCTGAGTGATGGGTAGTCTCAGACACAGTGCGTGATAGGACCGAGACAGAAGATTCTGCCGGGCCAGGGAAGTGAGGTAGCTTTCGGGGCGTGTGATCTCAGCCCACGATGCCTCTCGCCGCCTCAATACAGAAAGCGATCAAATGTGAAACAGAAGTGGATTCGCCTTATAGGCCTCTAGGAAACGGGAATTAGCATATATTGATAAACACAGCCCTTGACGTGTACATATAAATATTGACAATAACTTCAATTTGAGAATATTTAAATTATACATACATTATATCATTACATAATGATATATACATTAAAGAATATTCTGAAGCACCGGGCCTGCCTGTAATCCCAGCTGCTCCAGAGGCCGAGGCAGGAGGATTACAAGTCCCAGACCAGTCTCAGCAACTGAGACCCTTTCATAAAATATTACAGCTAATATGAAAAAGATTGACAAGAGCTGGGCGGGTGGCACACGCCTAATCCCAGTGATTCGGGGTATTGAGGCAGGACAATGCAAAGTTCAAGCCTAGCCTCCGGAACTTGGTGAGACCCTGTCTCTAAGAAATAAAAAGGGGGTCTGGGGTTACAGCTCAGTGGTAGAGCACTTGCCTTGCACGTGCGAGGCACTGGGTTCGATCCTCAGCACCACATAAAAATAAATAAATAAAGCTGGGCGCGGTGGCTCACGCCTGTAATCCCAGCTCTGGGGAGGCTGAGGCAGGAGGATCATGGGTTCAAAGCCAGCCTCAGCAATGGCGAGGCTCTTAGCAACTCAGTGAGACCCTGTCTCTAATAAAATACAAAAAAGGGCTGGGGATGTGGCCCAGTGGTTGAGTGCTCCTGAGTTCAATCCCCGGTATCTAAATAAATAAATAAATAAATAAGGTATTGTGTCCATCTACAACTAAAACAACAACAACAAAAAATAAATAAAATGGGTTGGGTAATGTAGCTCAGTGGTAAAGCACCCTTGGGTTCAATCCCCTGTACTGCAAATAAATAAGTAAAAATAGCTGGGAGCGGTGGCGCATGCCTGTATTCCAGAAGCTGGGGACACTGAGGCATGAGGATTGCAAGTTCAAAGCCAACCTCAGCAACTTAGTGAATCCCTGTCTCAAAATTTAAAAGGCTGGGATGTGGCTCAGTGGTTAAACACCCAGTACCCAAAATTAAAAATAGAATGATTGATGATATTAGAATATCACTCTTGCCATCCGCAATTAATTGATAGAGGCATTAAGCATTGGTGGCTGCTAATAGCTCAAAAGGAACAAAACCCCAGAATTTAGATAGTTCTCCAGGCAAGAACATAATACAACCAATGGTTTTGCCAAAAAAGATCAAATCTCTGGATTCAGCTGCCAATTTGCAGAAAAATAAAGAAGACATAGGAATATGTTAAACTGCATCATGAATATGTAATCAGAAAAATTGTTGAAAATGCTATAGGTCAGAAGCTCAGGTTTCGCAAGAGATAACTAAAAAGGAAAAAGAAAAGCATGGGAGGGGAAACTGAATGATTAAGAAACAGCAATAGACTGAATGTGTCCCCCCACCAAATTCATATGTTGATATTTGGAGGTGGAGTCTTTTAGACTTTTAGAGGTAATCAGCTTTAGATGAAGTCATGAGAGTATGTCTCCCATGATAGTATTAGTATTCTTATAATAAGAGGAAGACACAAGAGTCGTTTCTTCTTGCCACCAGAACATAAATAAATGTTGACTAAACCCAGTGTGGTGGCCCATGCCTGTAATCACAGCTACTTTAAGTTCTAAGGCTAGTCTGGGCAACTTAGGGAGATCCTGCCTTAAAATAAAAAACAAAATATAACAGGGCTGGGGACCTAGCTCAGCATGAAGTGCTTGCCTACTGTGGGGGGGGGGGGGGGGCCCTGAGTTCAATACCCAGTACGTACGTACGTACACACACACACACACACACACGAAGATATGAAGGAAATGTGGGGAAATATTAACAGTGGTTATTTCTGAAAAAGTAGAATGGAGAATTTAAAAAGCACATAGAAGCCAAATCTTGTGGTATGCACTTGTAATCCTAACTATTTGGGAAGCTGAGGCAGAAGGATTATAAATTAAAGGCAGCCTTGGCAACACAGTGAGAATCTGTCTCAAAATACAAAAACAAATACTAAAAGAAAAAAAAAAGACAGTGTGTGTGTGTGTGTGTGTGTGTGTGTGTGTACATTCTTCAGTTACAGGGATCAATTCCACGGCCTCATGCATGCTAGGCAATGCTAGCTAGGCAAGTGGTCCACCACTGATCTACATCCCCAGCCCAAAATATATAAATTTAAATCAATAACAATACTTAGTGTGGCCTTTTTCCTCAGGAGTGCAGCACTAGAGCAAATGTCTTGGCTCCGCGCTGCTTGGGGTCAGAGAAAGATGCGGAAGACTGAGCTTGGCACTTGGCACCACTTGGGGTAAACAGCAGTCACAAAAAACTACAAGACAAGTTTAATTGTTATTTCCAAATAAAAGAAAACCAAGATCCATGAGTGGGCATCAGCCAACAAGGAAACGATGTGGAGATTCTCACCTAGAGTCCCCCATGGGCTTTGGGCATATGAGTACTACAGGGTGTGTATTAAATAAATTGTTTCAGTTATCTACACCACCATTGTCAAGACACCAACTAAAGCAGCTAGAAGAACACAGATATCAAAGTGCTGGATGGTCCCTGATTGAGACCTTAATGCAAGGGTATTGGGAATGGCTAGTTGGAAGAGTTCCATCCTGGATTGCACCAAATCTCATCACCATCATTGGACTATCAATAAACATCTGTACAACTATTTTATTACTCTTCTATTGCCCTACAGCTACAGAGCAGGCACCTCTGTGGGCATAATATTGCTTGTGCATGTGGCCTTTTCATTTACCAGTCTTTGGACGCTATAGATGGGAAACAGGGAAGAAGAACCAATAGTAATTCTCCTTTGGGAAAACTTTTTGATCATGGTTGTGATTCATTATCAATAGTTTTTGTGGTTCTTGTAACCTGTATTGCAATACAACTTGGGACAAATACTGATTGGATTTTTTTGTTGTTGTTTTGCTGGGATGTTCATGTTCTATTGTGCACACTGGCAAACATATGTTTCTGGAACATTACAATTTGGAATAATTAATGTGACTGAAGTGCAAATCTTCATAATAATCATACATTTGCTGGCAGTGATTGGAGGGCCACCTTTTTGGCAATCTATGATTCCAGTGCCGAATATTCAAATGAAAAACTTTCCTGCGCTTTGTACTGTGGCAGGGACCATATTTTCCTGTACAAATTACTTCCATGTAAGCCGGGCGCGGTGGCGCACGCCTGTAATCCCAGCACTTTGGGAGGCTGAGGCAGGAGGATCGCGAGTTCAAAGCCGGCCTCACCAATGGCGAGGCACTTAGACAGCAACTCAGTGAGACCCTGTCTCTAATAAAATACAAAAAAGGGCTGGGGATGTGATCCAGTGGTCGTAGTGCCCCTGAGTTTAATCCCCAGTACCACAAAAAAAAAAAAAAAATTACTTCCATGTAATCTTCACAGGTGGTGTTGGCAAAAATGGATCAACAATAGCAGGAACAAGTGTCCTTTCTCCTTTTCTCCATATTGGATCAGTGATTGCATTAGCTGTGATAATCTACAAAAAATCAGCAGTTCAGCTTTTTGAGAAGCATCCCTGTCTTTATATACTGACATTTGGTTTTGTTTCAGCTAAAATCACAAATAAGCTTGTGGTAGCACACATGACGAAAAGTGGAGTGCATTTGCATGATACAGCTTTTATAGGTCCAGCACTTTTGTTTCTGGACCAGTATTTTAACAGCTTCATTGATGAATACATTATACTTTGGATTGCCCTGGTCTTCTCTTTCTTTGATTTGATCCGCTACTGTGTCAGTGTTTGCAATCAGATTGCGTCTCACCTGCACATACATGTCTTCAGAATCAAGGTCTCTACAGCTCATTCTAATCATCATTAATTAGTTGGTGTTATATAGGAAACTCACGTTTTCTGCAGGAAAGAATCTGAACATATTAAGGAGAATGGCGGTGAAAGAACAAATATAATTTATAATCAATGTTATGTAACTTTTATTCTTTGTTATTGGTAACACTTCCTAACTATCCGGTGTGAGAGTGGGAATTTCAAGTCCCATCCTGTAAATTGTACATGTCATCATACAGGGTTTGGCCCAAGAAAGCATGCAGGAAAAAAATGCCATGTGTTTGTAATTATCCTGGATTCAGAATAATATTGTCATGGGGAGCAGGTCCCCAGTGGAGGAGATTTCTAATGTAGAATATTTGCAGGCCAAAAGATGGTATCTCTTGTGGGCTTGGGAAATCCTATTAGCATGCAGAATAATGTGGTAACTCTGTCGATCCATTTTATTTTTTTAAATAAATAAATGATCTAAAAAAACAATACTTAGTGTGTTTAGGCACTGTGTCTATGGTAATGATAACATAGACTGGATGGTATGAACAACAGAAATTTATTTCTTTCATTTCTAGAAACTGGGAAGTCCAAGATCAGAGCTTTAGTAAATTTGGTGTCTGGCAAGGACCCATTTCCTGGCTTATAAATGGCCTGGAAATGCAGAAAGGAGGAAGGAGCTCTTTGAAAATTTTATAAGGGCATTAATCATTCATGATGGTTTTGTGAGAAATAGAAAGCCTGATGGACCTTTTTCAGAATATAGTATTTAGCCTTAATTGGAAAGTAAGATCCAGTTGTAGCCATTTTGAGCTTCCCAACCTGTATCCAATTGTATCTATTTTTTTTTTTTTTTTTTTTTTTTTTTGGTACCGGGGATTGAACTCAGCGGCACTAGACCACTGGGCCACATCCCCAGCCCTTTTTTGTATTTTTATTAGAGACAGGGTCTCACTGAGTTGCTAAGTGCCTCGCCATTGCTGAGGCTGGGTTTGAACTCGCGATCCTCCTGACTCAGCCTCCCAAAGTGCTGGGATTACAGGCATGCGCCACCGCGCAGGGCTCAATTGTATCTATTTTAACTATAGCCCTTCCCTTCACTCTCCCCAATTTTAAAGTTAGCCAATTGTGTAGATTGCAACCCCAAACTCTTCCTATCAGAGCAAAGGGCAGTGCTGCATTCCAGATAAAAAGAGGCAGACTGCCCACCCAAGTGTGTTTGCTTGCTATTCTTTGTTCAGTAGCCCACCCTTCTGCAGAAGTAGATGTTGCCTTACTGAGCTACCTTCAAGCACATTTGATTCTCTGAGGCACCTTGGTATTTTTAACAGTTGCACCCTCTTGACCTAATCACTTATCAAAGGCCTCATCTTCTAATACCCATGTTGTAGGTTAGATGTACAGAGCAATGAGTACTCTCATGCAAAACTGGTGACCATGTAAACTGATAAAACCACTTTTAGCATTATCTACTAAAGCTGAATACATGTATACCTTATGCATACCCAATTACACTTCAAGGTATAAATCCAAGATATATCTACAAATATTTGTACCAAAAGATGTGTTAAAGAATGTCCATAATAATAACAAAAATCAAATTTAAAAACAGGAAAAGAACTTAGACATTTTCCCAAAGATACACAGATGGCAATAAATACATGAAAAGGGCTGGGCACAGTGGCATATGCCTGTAATCCCAGCAGCTTGGGAGGCTGAGACACAGGAAGATGGAGAATTCAAAGCCAGCCTCAGCAAGGCACTAAGCAACGCAGTGAGACCCTATCTCTAAATAAAATACAAAATAGGGCTGGAGATATAGCTCAGTGATCGAGTACCCCTGAGTTCAATCCCCGGTACCAAAAAAAAAAAAAAAAAAAAAAAGTACATGAAAGATGCTCAATATCACTATGTGGAAATGCAAATCAAAATCATAATGACATACTTCACACCCATTAGGATGGCTATTATTTGAAAGAAGGGAGGGAAACAAGTGTTAGTAAGGATTTGTGGTAATGGAACTCTTATGCATTACTGGTGGGAATACAAAATGGGGAAGCCACATGGACTACTATAAAAGATACTTTAAAATTAAATAGCGGGGTGTGGTAGCACATGCCTGTAATCCCAACGGCTCAGGAAGCTGAGACAGGAGGATCAGGAGTTCAAAGCCAGCCTCACCAATGTTGAGGAGCTAAGCAACTGAGTGAGACCCTGTCTCTAAATAAAATACAAAATAGGGCTGGTAATATGGCTTCATGGTTGAGTGCCCCTGAGCTCAATCCCTGGTACCTAAATAAATAAATAGAATTACCATACAATCCAGCACTTTAAGGACTTCCACTTTAGGGACTCAAATATTTATGCACCCATATCAATATTATTTGCAATATTCTAGAGGTGGAAACAATCCAACTGTCAACTGATAAAATATGGTGGACACATACCATGGAATATTATTCAGGCTTAATGGAGGAAAATTAGGGCTGGATGTGTAGATCAGTGGAAGAGTGCTTGATCCCCAGCACTGAGAAAGAAAGAAAGAAGGGGAGGAGGAGTGGAGAAAGGGAAGGAAGGAAATTCTGGGCCAGGTGGCCAAAGCACAGTTCCACACCCTCAGCACCTTTGTGAATATGTCACTTCTAGTGGGACCTGGTAGCTGAAGGAGAGAGTCATTCAGACACTATGCTTGGGACCCACACTGCTCAGGACCCATTCTGCTCTCAGTGAGTAAATTCAGAGAACCCTTCAGAACTAGATGAACTAATAATTATTTAAGAAGTGCAGAGTATTGAGGAGTGAAAATGGAACCCCTAAACAAACTAGAAGGAAATAATAAAACATAGATGGTTTAAATCAGTGGTAGATAAAAGATTTTAAAATAGCAGCTTTTACCAACATACAGAAACTATTCTCAATGCTACTCCTTGAAGAAAATATCCCTTAAATTTCTAATTATTGCAGATAAAAATAATATGAATCTTTTCCAGAATAACCTGATACTTAGAAAAGGCTCTCACATTCAGAATTCATAATATTATCCACGGTTAAAACTAGATATAAAATTATGTAATGTGGGCTGAGGTTGTGGCTCAGTGGTAGAGTGCTCACCTAGCACATGGGAGGCACTGGGTTTGATCCTCAGCACCACATAAAAATAAATAAATAAATGTATTGTGTCTATCTACAACTTGAAAAATATTTTTAAAAAAATTACGTAGGGACAACACTGTAACCTTAACTCTTATATAGTATTATTAACTCACATTCACCCCTGCATTTGAGTCAAAATACTTACTGATCTTTCTCTTGGAAATAACAATCAGTACAGAAAAGTTTTTTAGTTGTAAAGTCAAATGAAAAACTATATTATCGGGGCTGGGGTTGTGGCTCAGCGGTAGAGTGCTTGCCTAGCACGTGTGCGACCCAGGTTCAATCCTCAGCACCACGTAAAAATAAACGCATTGTGTACAACTAAAACAAATAAATAAATATTTTTAAAACTATATTATCTTAATTTTGCAATATACTGTAACTGCTGGTGTCATTTTTATGCAACAAAGCAAAAGCTTAATGGCAAAATAAGAAACAAAATAAAATAGTCAAAGTTCTTCATTTTTTAAAAAAGGAAATTCTGGCTGTGCGCGGTGGCACACGCCTGTAACCCCAGCACGTGGGAGGCTGAGGCAGAAGAATTGAGAGTTCAAAGCGAGCCTCAGCAATGATGAGGCGCTTAGCAACTCATGAGACCCTGTCTCTAATAAAATACAAAAAAAAAAAAAAAAAGGCTGGGGATGTGCCTCAGTGGTCCAGTGCCCCTGAGTTTAATCCCTGGTACCAAAAAAAAAAAAAAAAAAAAAAAAAAAAAGGAAATTCTAACACATGACACAACACAGATGAAACTTGAAGATATAGCGCTAAGTGAAACAAGTCAGGCACAAAAGAATACATGTATGATTCCACTTATACAAGATACCTAGTGCAATCATATTCAGACATAAAAAACAAAACAGTGATTACCAGGAACTGGAGCAAAGGGGAATGGGAAATTACTATTTAACTGTTTCCATTTAGGAACATGAAAAAGATATGAAGATGGATAGTGGTGCTGATCACACAATATGAATGTACTTATACTTAATGCTACTAAATTGTATTTATAAAATGATTGAAATACAGCATTTTATATTTATGTGTGTGTGTTACTGGGAATTAAAAACCCAAGGCCTCACCCATATTAAGGAAGCACTCTACCACTGAGCTACAAGCCCAGCCTTTTTTGTTTCTTATTTCAGACAGGGTCTCACTAAGTTGTCAACGCTGGCCTGGAACTTGGGATCCTCCTGCTGCATGCAGCCTCCTCAGTAGCCAGGATGATCATAGGCATGCCCCACCACGCCCAGCCACAATTTTTTTTTTCCCCAAACTGCATACAACACTATTTCTAACAACCCCAAACTGGAACACAATCATCTATGACAGTAGTATATATTGTGATATTCATCCAATTGAAATATACAGCAATGAGAATGTTCTATTGCTAAACTAAACACAATAAACTGTATACACTGCTTAACAAAATAGTGAAATAGAGTATAAACACTATTATGATTCTATTTGAAAAATTCAAAAATAAGCAAAACAAAACCATGGTAATAATGTCTATAGGCAGAAGAAAAGGTTATAACTAGGAACAGGGAGTGGGGAGGGATTTTGGAGCATGGTAATATTCAAATTATTGACCTAGATGGGGGTTATAGAAGTGTTCACTTTGTTAAAATTCACCAAGAAATCCACATTTCTTTTATGCACTTTTGCATGTGTCATAATTCAATTTAAGAGTTTCTTTCATTTCTTTCTTTTTTTTTTTTTTTTTGTACCAGGGATTGAACTCAAGGGCACTTAACTCACTGAGACACATCCCCAGCCCTTTTTTTTTTTTTTTTTTTTTTTTGTTGTGGTACCAGGGATTGAACTCAGGGGCACTCGACCACTGGGCCACATCCCCCAGCCCTTTTTTTTTTTTTTTGTATTTTATTTAGAGACAGGGTCTCACTGAGCTGCTAAGTGCCTCGCCATTGCTGAGGCTGGCTTTGAACTCGCGATCCTCCTGCCTCAGCCTCCCAAAGTGCTGGGATTACAGGCGTGCACCACCGCGCGCCCCGGCTCCCCAGCCCTTTTGATATTTCATTTTGAGATAGGGTCTCATTGAGTTGCTTAAGCTGGCTTTGAACTTGTGATCCTACCTATGACCCACCTTCCAAGTTGCTGGAATTACAGGCCTGCAACACTGTACCCAGCAAGAAGTTGAATATTTTTTTTCTTTGTAACTTTATTTGGTACCACTGAGTTACATCTCCAGCCCTTCTTTTTACTTTTAAGACAGTTTCACAAGTTGCTGAGGCTGGCCTTGAATTTGCAACCCTCCTGCCTCAGTTTCCTAAGTAGGTGGGATAACAGGCATGTGCCACCATGACTAAGCATAGTATTTACATTCACCCTAACAAGACAAGCACTTACTTCCTCCATCTCTTCTACTTTTGTTGACAGTTTGAATTCATTAATTCTGGCTTACTATAGATTTCCTTTTTCCACCTTTCTCCCCCTATACACACTTAACCAAGATATCTGACTACTAAATTATCCCCCTAGCTTTCCTAATATCTCCGGACTTGTTTCCTTGTTGAATATTTTTTCCTAAAAATTTTAATAGGTACTTTTGGGTGGTAAATATTAATGCTTTTATTAAGCCCTCGCATTTCAAAGACAAATTGCAACAAAATTTCAAGTCCAGTACTTTAAAAATATTACTGTTTTCCTACTGCATGGGGACTGAGAAGACTCAGGTCAATCTGATTCCTTTCTTTATACATTCACTCTACATAAAAGCTTTAAGATTTTTCATTATCTTTGATACTCTTAAATTTCAGTATGTGTCTAGATGTGGATATTTTCTCTTTTTCATTCTGTGGCCCTTTCTAAAACCTTTTTCTCTTTCTAGGTCTTCTTTATTTCCTGAATGTTGGCACATCTGTCTTCCATGTCACTTAAATCAGCTTTCACATTTCCAAGTTACCTTTTTTAAAAAACAAAAACCAAAAAGCTTCCTTCTGGGAGTTTTCTAGGTTGATTTTTTCAATTCAATTCATTCTTCAATTGTATCTATTTTTATTCCATTCAATTTTTCTTGATTTTGTGATATAAAGAAAAACTAGAGTATGTGGGGTTGGTTTTTCACTACTGGAGAATGAACTGAGGAAGGTCTGAGATATATTCTCAACCCTTTTAATTTTGTTTTTCATTTTTTCTTATTTGGGGATTGAATCAGAGGCTCTCTACCTCAACTTTTATTTCCAGCATCTCCCACCTTTTTTTTTTTTTTTTTTTTTTTTTTTTGAGATAAGGTCTCACCAAGTTGCCGATGCTGCCCTCAAATTTGCAATGTTCCTGCCGTAGTCTCCAGAGTAGCAGGACACATATCTCAGAGTGTTTTTTTTTGTACCAGGGCTTGAACCCAGGGGTGCATAACCACTGAGTCGCATCCCCAGCCCTTTTTTATATTTTATTTTGAGACAGGATCTCGCTAAGTTGCTTAGGGCATCATCAGTTGCTGAGGCTAGCTTTGAACTTGAGATCTTCCTGCCTCAGTCTCTCAAGCTGCTGGGATTATAGGCTCATGCCACCACGCCCAGCTATAGTGCATGTTCCTGATTTTTATTTATTATTATTATTTTTTGGCACCAGGGTTTGAACCCCCAGGGTGCTTTACCACTGAGCCACATCCCCGGTCCTTTTTACTTCTTATTTTAAGGCAGGGTATCGCTAAGTTCCTTAGTGCCTCACTAAATTGCTGAGGCTGGTCTTGATCTTGCAAGCCTCCTACATTGTCTCTTGAGCCACTGGGATTACAGGTGTGTGACACTACTCCCAGGTCTTTATTTTTTATTTATTTTTTTTTTTGGTGGTACTGGGGATTGAACTCAGGGGCACCCGACCACTGGGTCACATCCACATCCCCAGCCCTTTTTTTCTGTATTTTATTAGAGACAGGGTCTCACTGAGTTGCTAAGTGCCTCACCATTGCTGAGGCTGGCTTTGAACTCACGATCCTCCTGCCTCAGCCTCCCAAAGTGCTGGGATTACATGCGTGCGCCACCACACCCAGCTTCCCAGGTCTTACTTTTAAATATGTCTTTTTTTTTTTCATATTTTTATATTACATTGGTAAAACTTTTTAATGTTTATTACCTTCGATTTAGATTCTGCAGATCTTGTAAAATCCAATTTGGTTTCTTTTGAACCAGTAGCATCTCTTAGTCATCACTCTACTTATGAACTTTTTAAAGGGATGGTAACGATGATAGTATGCACTGGAGAAGGACTGGTGACCAGCACTCTTAATTTATGATGAATTTTCAAAGACAGGAAAAGGGACAAGCTTGATTGTTGGTGGCTCCTCACCAACAATTAATTATTCCACTTTATTATCTACTGAGCAATAGTTTAGGCTAGGGCTTCCCCTTAGGACATTCTTGGAGAAATGACAATGGGAAAATACAAAGCCTAGAGTCTAGGGCCTAGATTGTAATCCACTTGTCCTGAGACTGGAGGAGGAGGGCAAAGAAGTAATTGTTCAAGCTACTCAGTCCTTACACCAGTTTTCTCCAAATTTTCAGCCCTTTTTGTGCTCTTAATTTATCTGTGAGGATACATGAAGTGAGGTATGGGTCACTGTACCATTATGTACTGTGAGAAAACAGGCCAAGGCACAGGTTGTCCCTGAATGAACTACTCATACCCATTAAGCCAGCCACACTCCCACCACAGAAGATTTCAAAATAGCTCCTCATGTCCCCTGGGAGTTTTATCTCTTTTTGTTTTAATTATTATCTAAACAATTTAAAAAACATTCTAATCAACATATAACAGAACTTTACATGGTTTTATTATACATTATTGTTATCGAAAGCAAACTTTATACAAAAAGTTTTATACACATAAAAAAAAAATCTCTGGCTAGGCAAAGCCATTTGTGTGTGTGTGCATACACACAGACATACACATATGCTATTTTACATCATTATAATTATACATATTTACAAATACACTATTTAAATTATTTTACAATTTATCAAAATGAAGAAAGGCAATTATAAAAACAAAAAAGAATGAAAACATTAAACTAAATATATAAGTTTAAAATACTATAAAACGTCTTAAAAATCGAGAAGGAAGTCATTTCTTTGAAATATCAAAACTAGGGTTTCAATATTACATTATTGTGGCTTTCATTCTGATAACAAGTTCTCATGTTTAAAAATAAATATTCTGACCATTGACAGGTAAGCAAATCAGACTGAATAAGCTGAACATGTTGATTTGAGATTAGAGTCAATAAGCAATAACATGTAGACAATCATTTAGTAATCAAAACTGAAAAAACCTCCTTCTAGTTCCCCATTTAAAACATGAGGAATTCAAAGCTTCTGTGTAGTATGAAATATCAATTAAAACTCCAAGGAATTCAGCAACTTATCTGTAATGCAAGAAAATGCTAAAGTTATGACTCTATTTTTCTGGTATAACCATTTTCATGCTTTAAATCAACTCTACTTGGAATATATTAATGTTAAAGAGCTAGCTTTTATAGAATCAATTTGGTAACTATTGTTGTATCCTGATTTTGTCAAGAACTTAATGAAGCTGTAGTAATTGAGGGATAAAATCATTTTTTTTTTTTTTTTTTTTTTTTTTGGTACCAGGGATTGAACTCAGGGGCACTCGACCACTGGGCTACATCCCCAGCCCTTTTTTTGTATTTTATTAGAGACAGGGTCTCACTGAGTTGCTAAGTGCCTCGCCACGGCTGAGGCTGGCTTTGAACTCGCGATCCTCCTATCTCAGCCTCCCAAGTGCTGGGATTACAGGCGTGCGCGCCACCGCGCCCGGCTGAGGGATAAAATCATTTAAGAGTCAGCCAATAATGAAATAACTCCCTACATTATTATTGTACAAGCAAAAAAACCTTGGATATATTAAAAGAGTTTAGATACATACAATTTTAAAAGATTTTAGATTTATAATGGAACTTGGAAATTTCAAACTAATAAGTATCATTTCCAGATTCAAGTAAATTAATGAATTTGCATTCTCTTCTGAAGAGAATGGAAATTATATTTAGATAACATCAAGGTAAAACAAAAAAAAATCAGTTTCCTTTCTTAACTAAAATCTTTTTTAAAATATTTATTTATTTGCTTTAGTTGTACACAATGCATTCATATTTACATGGTGCTGAGGATTGAACCTGGGCCGCGCACGTGCTAGGCGAGCGCTCTACCACTGAGCCACAACCCCAGCCCGCAACTAAAATCTTAAAGCACACTGAATATGAAAAATAACCAAGCCATTAATGACTTACAGTATTTTTTTTAAAGTTCTTTAAAATAAGCTTCTTCTCCAAATTCTCCATTACTCAATCTTATACTTGGAATGATAAAACTAAAATTTAACTTCACAGTAAACTACTACAAAATTGTTTCAAGATCTCACTAGCAAACCGGTTGCTTTGAGAAGATATGGAAATTAACAGGTTATATGAAGACAATAGTTGACAAGTGGACTAGAAAAGGATTAATAACTCAAAAATATTTAAAATCCTTCAAACTACAATGTATGTCCATGTTTTCATTTAAACATTGACGTTTGGCATTCAAATAAAATCTGACTACAAATCAACTAAAAAATATAGTGATATGTTTAGTATTGTTACTATTTTTCTCCCATAAAATCCAAAATTTTAAGCAATTTGTTAGAGAAACAAAAAAACCCTGATAATTAAAAAATTATTGCCTTAATAAAACTATACAAGAATGACTTAAGAAATTAAGGGCACATAGGTTTGTGAACAGTATTAATACTTTAACGTAGTAAATCCTGTCATTTATGTAGATGACAATGGATTTCATGTTCATGAGCCTGTGTTTTGTATTTTAAGGTATCACACTCTTGATAAAAAGATGTGAGAAAATATTAAATGACTATGCAAACTTCACTAGTTATGAAACATACTGCTACTCACACATATTCTTTTACTTTTTTTCATCTATAAAAACTTTATTAGTAATCATCAAATGCACTTTCCCCCACCTTAGACTCATCAGTAATCAGAAAGTTGAGGAGAGATGCCATGCTGATCTGAACTGCAGCAGGCGTCACTCTGAGTAGGCCCCTGCACATGAGGTGATCTTAGGTGCCTGCAATCATCCTTCAATCTGAGACTGAAGCAAGAACTCAAATGGATTGTCTCTCACCCACTATTCACATCTTCAATGACTAACAAACCATTAACTGCAAAATGACAATGTCAAATATTTACTATACTAGTCTCTTGTAGTGTAAACATTAACTACCTGCATTTTGACTTTTCAAAGAGCTTCATTAGCTGCTGGAATCTTTCTGAAACCTGAAAAATTAAAAGTGATTATAAATATCTCAACATTTATCATCTTTGATGAATATTTTGCAAAACATCTGAAGACAGAAAAAATTATCCTCAATAAAGATATAATGTTTAGAAAAATGAAATATCTTTATAATAAAGGTGAATGTTTAACTTTTCAATATTAAATTTTATTAAACGAGCAAACACTACCAAATTGCCTGATAAAATAAGTAAATGGTAAGACACAGGGTAAAAAATAATTCTCCTACAATCACCAACATTTTTTGTTTTGTTTTGGGTACCAGGGATTGAACCCAGGGGTGCTTAACCACTAAGCCACATCCCCAGCCCTTTTGATATTTTGAGACAGGGTCTTATAAGTTGCTTAGCACCTCACTAAGTTGCTGAGGCTGGCTTTGAATTTGCCATTCTCTTGCCTCAGCCTTCCAAACCACTGGGATTATAGGCATGTAGCACAGCACCTGGTACAACCACCAAGTTTAAATAGTCATACACAGAGCCATATTTTTAAGGAAGTCAGATACTAAAATCTGCACGTTTTGTTAAATATCAAATCTACATATGTAGAGCAGTAACACTGGTGAACCAATGAGATGTAAAAATTGGGTTGTTACCTGATTTGGATTTTTATTCAACTTGACAGCTAAATATGTAAACGTTTTCAGTGATGGCCCTCTTTTCTGACACTCCAATAAAATTTCCCGGTCATCATTTCTGAGGAGGAAAATTATATTTAGCTTGTATACAATTGGGGCAGAAAGGTAATATATTCCACTGCTTTAAAGTCCATGAGTAGAAGTGACATTTTAATTGAAACCCATAGGAAAAAGACCAGAATATTCATAATGGTTATCTGAGAATGCAAAAATAAATTATTTTGCTTTTTTCTCTTTTGTGTTACTGGGTGGGGATTGAACATGGTGGTGCTCTACCACTGAGCTATATCCTTAGTCCTGTTTAACTTTCTGGGTAGCTGAGATTACAGGCCATAGGTATATGCCCCCAAACCCAGCTTAAGTGGGGTCTTAAAATCTGCATTTCTTAAAAAGTTCACATAAAACTCAAAAAGTACACTATCTATGAAACTATTTGTAAAGTTCTAATTTAGGGAAAAAAATAAATTACCAAAATTCCTAGGTTTTGTTTCATCTCTTTTACCATCTGAAACTCCTTTTTTTGAATTTTTATTTTTTTAAAATATTTATTTATTTGCTTTAGTTGTCCATAATGCAATGCATTTATGTTTATGTGGTGCTGAGGATCGAACCCGGGCCGTGCACGTGCTAGGCGAGCGCTCTACTGCTGAGCCACAACCCCAGCCCAGATACTCCTTTTTTCTAAAATGTGGTTATACTATTTCCTTCCAAATGAAAAAAAATGTTTCTTTGTAACTGAAAAAACACGATGAAAATCTCTACTTATTTAAATGGCTAATTCCCAACCCTAGTTAAAAGTTATTACTACAAATTGTTCTACGGTACAGCCAGAATGTGTCCTAGAATCAACTAACTTTGGTCACTTTTGAAATAGCTCATCACTTTTTCTTATTTTAATTAACATTATTGTTATTACTTATTTGCTTATTTATTGCAGTGCTGGGGATTGAATCCAGAGCCTTGCACATGCTAGGCAGGCACTCTACCACTGGGTTACACTCCCCAACCCACTTTTCCTTATTTTAGGATGGGAAAAATCTTATGACATTACAGACTAGATTGTAATTTCTTAAAATTTTCTGGTGATTAATATGTCTCACAGATCCTTACCTTGTCCACAAAACTACAATTTCTCCCTTCTTTTTAATAATATTCTTTGCAGAAAGGCTTGTAGAATTGTTGAGTGCTACTGATGAATCCTTAATCCGTGGGCTTGCCTTTAATGATGAGGCATCTTTATTCACTGTAGGCAGTTTTTTCTTATTGGCTTTCTTTTGATGACCTTCACCACTTTCACCAGAATCTTGGCCAAATTTGGTCTTTTCCCTACTGATTAAATCTGTTTCCTTTCTTTGTTTTTTCTGAGGAGAATGATTTAATATAGAAAAATTTTTTCTTTTCTTATGAGCATTATCCAAAGTCCCAGGAAATTCTGAACCATCAGAAATTGATGTGGGCTCTGATTTTAAATCATCCTTTTTTACTTCATACAAACCAGGAGATTCTGTGGTCAAATCTATATAGTTTTCTTCAACAATGCATTCCAAAGGCCTATTTGCTATTTGCACCTTTTCTTCCTTACAGTTATCTTCATCTACACATATCACGGGACAACCCAAATCTTCAATAGCTAACACAGGATGGTTACCCTCATTTTTACTATCACTTGAAGCATCTTGTGTCAAATCAATAAATGCACCTATAGTATCAGGGTGTAAAGGATTATCTAGTATTTGAGCATTTTGATCTAAATTGTCTCCAGAACATTCCAACTGATTGATATTTAAAACTGTTACTTCTATGAATTCACCCAAGTTTTTGGTCTCAGTGACTGGATCCTTTGTTAGGTCTATATATGTGTTTGGAAGAGGATCCACTACAGTGTGTGGGATTTCATCCACTGAAGGCAATTCTTCAATGCTTTCAGGCACTTTTGGCTCCCATACTTGATGCAATTTAAAACAATCACCAGTCACTTCATCACTACGACCAATTTTACCTGAAGCATCTTTAAGAAATTCATATATATCAGGAACCTGTGTTTGTATCACAGAGTCCTGTTCTTCATGAGTTGGTTTACTGCTATCAATATTGTTGTTGGAATTTTCTAATTCCAACTCTGGAGACTTAAAAACTGCATTCTGATCTGAAATATATTCTTTTCCTGCTGTTTCATCAACTTTCTTTCCAATTCCTGGCAAAGATACCAATGACTCATCAGCTACATTCTGTTTAAGACCAGGGGAGGTGGATGGTGCTGCACGCCTTATTTTCACAATGAAATGATCATTGGATTTTTCCATTATGACAGCATGCATGGGTAGATTAGGATGGTACTGAAAGCCTGGAGCAACAGACCGGCTTGTCCATGATGAAGAACAACTCGACTTACTGCTCGAGTTATCAGACTCTAGAGCTAAGTGAATATCCTGCTCAGATGCATCCTCTTCCTCAAGTAAGGCATCTTCACTAAAATGTGCACTAATAACTTCCTCTGGAGTTGAACTAGATAAAACTTCAGGTTTTAAGAAACTGAGATGACCATCTGACTTCAGGGGTGATGGTACTGTTAAAGAGACTGCAAGATCTTCAAGGAGTATGGAAGAAATGCAGGACTTACTCTTTTCTGAACTACATACATTATCTTTACTTAAACCCGTGTTAGTAGACACTTCAAACATACAACTTTCGTCCAACACGTCAGGATGAACTGGCAACGAAAGCCCCGAAGACAGAGATGGGCCTTTTTCAGATGATAATAATGACCAATTATCATCACTAATCATTTTAGGACATGGAGAAGCTACCCCTGAAACTAGCTCTTCTGTTGTACAAGTTGGTATAGATTCACACTTAAGACTCTCTAGAAGCTGTTTCTCTGGAGTCTTTAACTCCCACTCAGTTTTTTCAGTACAATTAACACTGTTGTCCAGAAGATCAGAACCTTGCAATAAACTTTTAAATATTTCACCCATCTGTGCATCACTCACTAAATTAAAAGTTAAGCTGGATGCTTGCTGTTCAGTAAGAATCTCGAAACTACGTTCTGGCTTTAAAGCTGCATGCTGGGATGTCTGTGTATCCTCTATGGTGTTGCCTTCATTTTTCCCTGGCTTTGAAGTGCTTGGACAGTTTAGTTCCAAAGAGTGCTCAGCAGACTGAGAGTTTTTTGTACTATCAAAGCAAGTGTTAAAATTTCTTTTAATGTCATTCTTCACTGCATTAAGATTGGAGTTGTTCTGGACTTGATGTTTCTCCTCAGATTTTTCACTTCCCAGCAAAGACTTACAATTCACAGAGTCTTCTGGTTTGGGCAATTTTTCTCTCAGCATTTTTTTGTTAGAATTATTCACATTCCTCTTCTGTGGATTTGAATACTGTCTTTTGTCTTTGCATGTTTTTTCAGATTTTCCTTCATCACTGTCACTTCCAAAGTTTATGGAATCACAAAACTTTATCAAGATTTTCTTAAGCTTTGCAAACAAATAATCAAGTTGGTCATCTACAAACTTCCATAATTTTTTTTTCATATCTGGGAGCTGCTGTTCAAATAAGCGATCAACTATGCCATTCTTCTTAACTTGTTTAAGTTTAGATTCTATAACATCACAGAGATTCTTCTGTAAAGTAGTCACTGACTTAGAGATATTGGATAAGTCAAGGTGTTTAATTAGTGATGTAAAACTCAAAATTGCTGACTCAACAATTCTATGAAATTGTATTAATGAAAATTTTACCTTGAATTTCATATAATTTTTCCTCACATGCTTTCTTATCATTCGCAACATATGCATTATCTCTCGGACAGAAGAGGGTGCAGCAATAATTGAAACTATCTTTTCCAAGCTGGAAGTACTCATTGTTTTATCTTTTCTCTCTGTTTTTGAAGATCTATTAGATTCACTTGGTCTTTTATTCCATTTGCTATTGGTCTGGTGGGTTTTTACAGATGATTTTCTATGCTCTATATCCAAACGCATGGTATTTTTCCTCCTGCCTGGGCTAGTTTTTGTGTTCTGCACTTCAGCAGAAACTCTAGGTTTGGCAGTTCTGTCCATAATTTTTTGTGGCTTAGGGTTTTCACTGTCACTTATAATTTCTCCTTCTTCTAATTCATCTAAAGATGAATTCTTACAGGAAGCTTCTTCTGTACATCTGTCAAATTTGAGAATTGGCTTTTGATTTTCCTTATTGAGATCAGACTGACTCTTAGACATAGAACGAACAGAATTTGATGGAATCACATCTGTGGAAGAGAAAAATATATTAAAGTCACACAACCATTGAGTCTTAGTCATTTTACAGTTCCATCTTAAAACAAAAAATTCAAGTACTGAGGCAATTCACTATTTTAATAGTCTTCTTTTAAACAGCAGAATTGTAACACCTAATATTCCTTTTCATGCTTTCTTTAGGTACTAGGGATCGAATGCAGTGGCACTTCACCACTGAACTACATCCCCAGGCCTTTTTCATTTTTTTATTTTAAGATAGGTTACAAGTTGCTGAGGCTGGCTTTGAACTGGTGATCCTCCAGCCTCTGCTTCCCAAGTTGCTGGGAGTATAGGCACAAGCCACTGCACCCAGCTATATTTACTCATTTCATTTGGCTTTTACTGTTCTAAAAAAAGCTTAGAAGAGGCTGGGACAGTTGCTCAGTAGTTAGAATACATGCTTACTTGTGGTAAAGCCTGAAGTTCAATCACCAGCAATGCAAAAACCAAAAACCAAACAAACAACACTTTCCAGAAGGTGTCTGACAAGTGCAGAGTTTGGTTAGCTGGAGATGATCTATCCTTCATTTTAGCAGCATCACCTACTCTATGCATGAGAATGACTTCTGAACTACAAAATTATATCTGAATGCTGGGCCAGGGATATAGCTCAGTGGTAGAAATATGTATGACTAGCATGCTCAAACCCCAGCATCAGTAAATAAATACACACACTTAAAAATGACTACAGTATTTGAAACAATCTGTTCAATCACTATTTTTGCATAAATTAAGAATTAAAAGGGCTGGGGTTGTGGCTCAGTGGTAAAGCGCTCACCTAGCACGTGCGTGGCCCGGGTTTGATCCTCAGCACCACATAAGAATAAATGCATTGTGTACAACTAAAGCAAATAAATAAATATTTAAAAAAAATTAAAGGATCTGGGGACATAGCTCAGTGGAGAGTATATGCTTATTAGCACACAGAATATCCTGGGTTTAATCCTCAATGCAAAGAAAAAGAAAAATTAAACATTATCTTCATTGAGACTATAGGCTCAATGTACACTACTAGTTAGCAAAGAGGTCTAAATAATGTTATTCTCATGTTATCAAAAAAGAAAAAGCACCAACTTATCTTGCTTATGCAATTTACATTATCAAAAAAGATGAGTTGGGGAAGACAACACACGTAAGCTATTACCTTTATGAATGTTATTATTATACAATGGAACATGAGATGGGCTTTCCATTCTAAGAACTTTTGCTACAGGTCTCACTGGACTATTCAGAGGACTGATGGCTTCTGGAATAGGTCTCAGGTGATTAAGGTCAATGCTCAAAACTGAATTGTCATCATCATGACATATTGAGTTCGTTTCCCCAATTTCCATTCTGTGGTCCATTAATTCAATCTGCTGAAGGGAAGATGCTAAAGCCTCTTTAGGTAAGCAGGGCTCCAAACGACAAGACTTACTTTCAACCAGAGGTATATCTACAAGAGAAGGCTCAAATTTGGGGTTATCATGTTCTGAATGGACTACAGGTGAAATGCCAGTTCCTTCAACTGAAGATGGCACCTGTGTTTCACTGGTTTTAGCCACTTTACTTGAAGGAGCCTCTTTCATCTCCATATCCTCAGAAATACAAGAATTCAAACCATCTTGTCTTTTGGTATCCAATTCTAGGACAAAATTTTGAGAAACATCTATTTGTAATACATCCATTATCACAGAGGCTTCTGCCCTTGCACCATCAACAGTCTCTCCCATTTCTGTTGATGGAAACAAAGATTCTGTTTGTTCCATTTGCACAGATGTTGAGAAGGAAGTCTCTGTACAACAAATGGGCATTTCACAAGGCATATTATTTTCAACAGATTTAACCAGCAAACTATTTTCTTCCAGTTTGCTTTCTGGAATAATGATCTTGAATTCAGACGCTGCTGGAAGAGCATCTTTTGGTTCCAGTAACTTTGATTTGTTTTCCTCTGTGATATGTTCACTGACAGAAGGCACACATGTCACTGTTTCAGACTGTACCGAGGACTCTAAATCACATCCAATGCTAGATTTGGGAGCATCTATTATTTTATGCTGACTATCCTGAGAAACAGGCTGTTTTTTTGCAGGAGAAAGAGTTAAGTTCAATTTTTCCATAAAACTTAATTTTAAGTCTTTGTTTTTGGTTTCATTTGGACCATTTTCACCTTTCACTGCAATCTCTTTATTATTTGCTCCTTCAGAAACTTTGCTAATAGAGACTTCTCCTTTATCATTTTTTGGTTCATTCTGTCTCTTTAAATCAATAGTGGTTTTCTTAGTTTCTTTATCATTCTGCAAATGTTCTGAAGGTGATTTTTTGTCACTTCTCATATGCCTATTCTCCTCTTTGTTTTCTCGTTCTCTTTTCCTCTTATCTTCAGTTCTGTGCCTTTCAGGTTTTAAAGGTGTATTTTCCCTGTGGTGCATAGCATCAGTTTCCTTGGAGTCCATGTGTTTGTGAGTTCTACCGTTTGAAAGAGAAGATGAACATCTCCCATCTTGAAAACCATGACTGCTAACCCACCTGTCTCTTTTACAATCCTCCCATCCTCTTCTCTCTTCCGGATGGTATTTACTGGAATTATGAGACAATTTGATTTCATTCTTAGAATGGGGAGGTGGTGCTCGTTCAGATCTTCTCCAGTGATCCTGTTCCTTTCCTGCTGATTTAAGTTTGGGATCAACTTTTCTTTCTTCTTTGTCCTGTGATTTAAACTCTTTTCTATTTGTATTTTGTGACCTTTCGTTTTGTCTATCTAGTTTTTTGTCATTTTGAGATTCAACTCGAGCATGTGATCTTTCTCTGGAGGTCTCCTTCTCCCAAGAAGAGCTGCTGCGTTCACTCCTATAATCTGAATCTGTGTTACTTTTGAAATTTGTATTTTTGTTCTCAGCTTTTTGTTCACCTTTACCATGTTTCTCGGGACGTCCTTGTAGCCTTGGACTAGTTTCTACATTCCTCAGTTCACCATCACCACAGCTATTACTTAAATCTTTTCGTGTTCTATCAGTTCCTCTACTATACTGGCTGTGTCTAATATCTTTTCTCCCTCTTCTGTTATCCTCACTTGAGCTACCTTCACCAACCTGATAATGGGAACGTGACCAGACGCCATTGGTACAGTGCTTCTCAATGGATGTAGGCAAATGTGAAGTGTTCTTTTTTTCAGAATGTGAATTTCCTTCCTTTTCTAGGTTTGGCAGTGAAGTATTATGATGTACATCTTTAGATACATCATTTCTAACTCTGTGATCAGTCTTTGAACAATAATCCAAATGAGGAGATCTGGATCTAAGATCTTTTGTTTTAACTGCATCTGATGTCCTTGGAGTTTTATGGTTATTTCGAAAATGTGGAAACTCAGACAATCTGTTGAGAAAGAAATTAACAAAAAAGCAAACTTAGCTGAAATTTAATAATCTTCCAAATCTTATTCATATGTGACACACTTTTAGAATTATGAGCCTACAAAATGGCAAAACAAATTGCACATTGTAAAAATAAGTGATTGGGGCTGGAGATGTAGCTCAGCCCAAGAGCACTTGCCTAGCATGAGGTAGGCTCTAGGTTTGATTCTCAACACCACAGAATAAAAGGAAGTGAGTGATTAGCCAGCTTTCAAAACAAGGATCTCGATCTCCCCCCTCACACACACATACACTCTCTCACTCTCTCTCTCTCTCTCTCTCTCTCTCTCTCTCTCTCTCATTTGCTTTTACTTCAAAGGCTATCTATCCCAGCCACTTGCCAACCTATTTTAGTGTTCCTTACCACAGGTGCACAAGCTCCAAACTAACCAGTAGTTCACTTCTTATATGATGAGTAATCTATTCTTTCCCTCATTCACTCTAGCCTGACTGAAACTGAAGAAAAATTAGAAAAGGAAAACAGAAGGAAAGCCAGAAAACAGACATGACCAAAAAGTAAATTTATGGAATTCTCTAACCTCACTGTCTATTTTTAACACTATTCCACAGTAAGGCACAGCCATCTTAAAGTGGTTCATACTATGCAAAAATAAAAAGAAATATAGCATTGTGATTCTTAAGAGAATGACATGTACTGACTACTAAAAAATAAGTATTAAGGTTTATATTAGTGTTTTAGAACACTGGTAGTTTTTATAGCAATAAAATAAAGACAGCTCATTGTAGTTTTTGTGATAAGTTTATCTTCTTGAACTTCCATGAGGGTAACTTTTCAAAACCCACATTTAGGCTAGGTGTGGTGTTGCATACCTATCATCCCAATTACTAGTGAGGCTAAGGCAAGAGGATGATAAGTTCAGTCAGATTTGACAACTTAGCAAGAACCTGTCTCAAAAAATGAAGACTGGTGATGGGGCTCAGTTGTAGAATGACACTGAGTTTGAAGTCCAGTAATGCAAACCAAAGAAAAAAAGGCAGGGGTTAGATGTGGTAATTTTTGCCATAGTATAATGCCCACATTTATGCTTCAGAAGGTATCCTATGGCTGTAATACCAAGAAGAGACAAACCGAAGGCTAGAGAGAGTAAAAACAGATGCACAAATACCAGCAGAAAGATTACTACCAGTTCAAATGGGAACAGAATGGAGGAAACAACTGTAGAAACAAAAGGAAAAGATATTTTCAAGATCAAAGTCATAAACATCGACAGAATATGGTATCAATCTGGATTGGGGGAGACTTAAGTGTCAATGATAACTCCTATGCAGAATGACTATGTGTCCCAGCTTGCCAGGCAATCTCGGTATATAATTACTGTCAGCTATTCCTTCAACTCTTAGAAGTATTCTAGTATAGACTACAAATTAAATGGTCACCCAACTCCTAAGTCTTTGGTTTACACTAATCAAATAAATGACAGGACAATCCACTGAGCTATGGAACAATGAAAGTTTTAATGATAAATCATTTTTTGATGAGGCATTTAAAAAAATCTTTGAAGACATGTATGTGCATATATGAAGTAGGTATATACATATAAATGAAACTGATCTAGCATGGGTCAGATTGTCTCATTAAGAAAATACCAACAGAGCCTGGCACAGTGGTACATGTCAGCAACTTGGGAGGGTGAGGCAGGAGGCCAGCCTTAGCAACCTAATGGAGCCCTAAGCAACATATCTCAAAATAAAAAATTAAAAAAGGGCTGGAGATGTAGCTCAGTGGTAAAGCACCCCTGGGTTTAATCTCCAGTACCAAAAAAAGAAAATATTGATAAAGAAAAAAAGGACAAAGGCTTGAGCTTTGAGGAACTCAAACCTACAACTAATTATAAAAAGAAAACTCACTAAAATCAAAATGAAAGACAAAGAAGGGAGGTGGATCAACTGTGTCAAACAATGTACAAAGGGGCAAGTTAAATGGAAGTCAAAACTATTTGATGGGGGCTGGGGTTGTGGCTCAGTGGTAGAGTGCTCGCCTAGCATGTGCACGGCCCGGGTTTGATCCTCAGCACCACGTACAAATAAACGCATTGTGTACAACTAAAGCAAATAAATAAATATTAAAAAAAAAAAAAAAAAAACTATTTGATGGATTTAGTGGAGGTGACTATTAACCAAAAAGACAGCTACTTTGGCAGACCATTGGAGGCAGAAGTCAGATGGACTGGGTTCAAGAGTGAGTAAGAAGAGAGGAAATAGAAACAGCCAGTTTAGACAACTTTTTCAGACATTTGGTTATGAAAGGGAAAAAAGGTACAAACTTCTCTGCAGCAGAGATTGTCCCCAAATAAAGAAAAGAGTGAGCAAAATAGAGAAACCCACTTGAGAGACTCAGAAAAAGAATACATAATTGAGACATAGTTGAAGCGTTGTTTATTAACAAGGGCTATAAGCCCACATGCTTTTTTGTGTATGTGCTAGGGATTGAATCCAGGACCTCATGCATTGCTCTACCACCCCAAAGCCCTGCTCTCTCAATATTTTAATAATTTGGTATGGACCTAGAAGGACCCATAATATATATAGAATCTTCTCAGAGACAAAGAGTATTAGAAAAAGATCCCAGGTAGTTTAGAAAATGGAATATACTCACAGAGGTATGAGACAATATTCTATAAATGATATATGTATATCATCATGACAATAAACCATTAACACATTAGTTACTACTCTCACTAAATATAATACAATAAAATACATATTTTCACTTTCCTACTGAAAGTAAAAACTATTCTGCATATCGGTACCCACATAATTTAAAACATCCACATCCCTTAGTTATACCTTTGGTGAAGATTATTTATTTCTTCATCTTTGCGGTTTATTTCCACTCTGGCAGTTTTGATAAGTGCTGAAATATTCTTCTTAAGAGACTGGTTTTCATTTTTTAAGCTGAAGTTCTAAAATATATAAATAAAATACATTAATAAAGTACATATCTACAGGATTTTTTAAAAATTTTAAAAAAAATGTTTATTTATTTGCTCTAGCTGTACACAATGCAATGCATTTATGTTTACGTGGTGCTGAGGATTGAACCCGGGCCGCGCACGTGCGAGGCGAGCGCTCTGCCGCTGAGCCACAATCCCAGCCCCTCTACAGGATTATTAATAGTACATTTATATTAGTTAGGATTTATTGAATGCTAACCATGCCAAGCATGACACATCATTTTGTCTTACATAATTCTCAAAAACAAAAACAAAACAACCCTGTAAGAATTATTAGATTACTATAATTCCCATTATATAGTCAGGGAACTAAGAGTCAGAAAAGATACCTGGCACCAGAAAAGGCCTATTTACAATAGGGTTCAAAATATAAAAACAATAAATATCAGGAAGAAATTTTTCTGCATGGGTCACTCTCTTGAAAACCAAAAGCAAAAACTGATAGGAATTTTATTACATTTAACAACTGAAGCTAAACCTAAAAAACTATGAATTAGTTCTCAGATAAATAAAGAACAAAATCTAGAGTTGACTAGTTCAGGGGGAAAGGAACAGAAGAGAAATAATTTTACCAAAAAGTAAAATCAGAATAGGACATCAAATTCTTAATTTTTTGCAGCATAACCAGAAAAAACGGGTCATTTTGGAAAAACTATGAAGGCATCTTCACCATTTTTCCACAAAAACCATTCTAAATCTTTGATTTAAAAAACCATATTATTTTATATCAAATATCATTTCTATAAATGTTATAATTTATTAATTAGCCTAACAGATTTTTAAGTTAATATCATTTTAACAATTCAAGCAGTTTTTCTTTATCAATTTCATCAAATCAAGAAATAATGCTAAGGCCTGGATGTGTAGCTCAGTAATGGAGCATGCGCTTAGCATGGGCCAGGCCCTGATTCAATCTACAGCAGAAGAAAATAAACCTTCTTTATAAACTGCCAACACATCAATTTCTATTTATAACAACAACAACAAAAAAGTAGGGCTGGGGTGTATCTCACTGGTAGAGTGCTTGCCCAGCATGATGAGGTTTGATACTGGGTTTGATCCCCAGTATCATCAAAAACAAAAATAAAAACAAAATCCCAGCATCTTTATATAAGTGACCAACATTTGAGCATAATTTTTATTTGTAACAACAATGACAACAACAAAAAGTACACTTTTTCAGAAGAAACTGGGTCTCACTATGTTTCCCAGTCTGACCGTGAAGTGGGTTTAAGTGATCCTCCTGCCTTAGCCTTAGTAGCTGGGACTGCAGAGACCATGCAATACTGGGCAAGCTGGAAACATTAAGTTCTTTTAAAAAGTGTTTGGTCCTGGGGATTGAACCAAGGTTTTTTTTTTTTTTTTTTTTTTTTTTTTTTTTTGTGGTACCGGGGATTGAACTCAGGGGCACTCGTCCTCTGGGTCACATCCCCAGCCCTTTTTTGTATTTCATTTAGAGACAGGGTCTCACTGAGTTGCTAAGTGACTCGCCATTGCTGAGGCTGGCTTTGAACTCGCGATCCTCCTGCCTCAGCCTCCCAAAGTGCTGGGATTACAGGCGTGCGCCACCGCGCCCGGCTATGAACCAAGGTTTTGATTTGAAAAGTTAATAAAGTTTATAGTAGCTCAATTCACAATAGCTAAACTATGGAACCAACCTAGGTGTCCTTCAATAGATGAATGGATAAGAAAATGTGGTATATACACATATACATATATATCCAATGGAATATTACTCAGCTTTAAAGAAGAATGGAATTATGGCAGTAAATGGATGGAGGTGGCGAATATTATGCTAAGTGAAATAAGCCAATCCCAAAAAACCAAAGGCCAAATGTTTTCGCTAATATGCAAATGCTAACTCACAATAAGGTGGGGGAGGGCACTAGAAAAGAATAGCTGTGGGGCTGGGGTTGTGGCTCAGCGGCAGAGCGCTCGCCTCGCACGTGCGCGGTGCGGGTTCGATCCTCAGCACCACATAAACGTAAATGCATTGCATTGTGTACAACTAAAGTAAATAAATAAATATTAAAAAAAAAAAAAAAAAAAAAAAGAATAGCTGTTACCTTAGATTAGGTAGAGGGAAGTGGAGGGCGGGGTGGGGAGAGGATATGGGGATAGGAAAGATAGTAGAACAAAACAGACATTATTACTTTACGTATATATGTGACTGCATGACCAATATGATTGTACAACATGTACACAAGAAAAATGAGAAATTATATCCCATCTATGATATATCAAAGTGCACAAATGCAGTCTGTCATATATAACTAATTAAACCAAATAAAAAAATTAAAAAGATAAAAAAAAGAAAAAAGTTAACAAGGCAAAAATAAAATATTCATTATAGTCCTACCTGTGTCTGTATTTCCTTAAACTTTTTCATTAGCTCTTTCATCTGCAGCTGACATTTTCCATATTCTACCTGCAACTGTAAAATATGAAAAGATTAATTTAAGCATCATACCAAAGTATTTTCTTAACTTAAAAGACATTTCAAAATATTCAAAATTTTCCAAATCAATCCACAAAGAGGACTATGTCTACTAAAAAATATTTAATAAGGGTTGGGATTGTGGCTCAGTAGTAGAGTGCCTGCCTAGCATGTGTGAGGCACTGAGTTCGATTCTCAGCACTGCATATAAATGAATAAAATGAAGTTCCATCAACAACTAAAAAAGAAAGTATTTAGTAAGATACTAGTTCTTAGCCGGGCATAGTGGTGCACGCCTGTAATCCCAGCACTTGGGAGGCTGAGGCATGAGGATCGCAAGTTCAAAGCCAGCCTCAGCAATGGTGAGGCACTTAGCAAATCAGTGAGACCCTGTCTCAAATATGGTAGAAACTTCTTCCTTTAAAAAGCAGGTCTGAAGGCAGAAACTGACTTAAATATTCTTTGTTGTTGTTGTTGTTGTTTTGTACTGGGGATTGAACTCAGGGGCACTCGACTACTGAACCACATCCTCAGCCCTATTTTGTATATATATATATATTTATTGTAGTTGAAACACAATATTTTATTTTTATGTGGTGCTGAGGATTGAACCCAGTGCCTCATGCATGCTAGGCGAGCGCTCTACCACTGAGCCACAACCCCAGCCCCCTATTTTGTATTTTATTTATAGAGACAGGGTCTCACTGAGTTGCTAAGTGCCTCGCTTTTGCTGAGGCTGGCTTTGAACTCTCAATCCTTCTGTCTCAGCCTCCTAAGCTGCTGGGATCACAGGAATGAGCAACTGTGCCCAGCTTTAAATACTCTCTTAACCTAAAAATTAATTCCTAAACACAAAATATTTGATCAATAGTAAGTTGCTGCCTGCTTTTGGGGAGTACAAGAATAAACAAATATCGTTAATAAATGTAGCAACTCATACATCATTGTACGTTGCCTCCTTTGCAGTTCCTTCTTCAGTCAGGATTTCTTCATATAAATCCAAACAATTTCTGGATGGCACACAGGATTTGGAAGTGCTGTCTAAAACAAACAAAAACCCTTTATGTTAAAATATTTATTAGGCTTCTTTATGTTATGTCTATCTCTATATATTTCTCCCTCTACTATATTTAATCTGAAGCTATACTGATTTCACAGATGACAGCTGGAATGTTGACTCACCTAAAATCAAGCATGATAATCATATTTGTTCAAAACACTGAGAGATCTAATATGGAAAAGGTTTCTAATTTAGGTAGGGACTAGACTCTCTGCATATCATTCTTACTGATACATTTGAAAATACTTATTAACTTTTCAAATGTTCTAACACCTTGCAACCAGTGATAGGAATGAACAATAACATGTACAAACAACAGTACCCATGGCATTTCAATGGTACAAAATATAAGGTTCACTTAAATCTGAGACCTGACTGATTGACAAAACTGTATGCTAATTTGCTTTATTGATCAAGGTTTGGGCAATAAGAAAATTACCTGAGCATAATAATTTCAAAGAATGGGCAAATTTAGGAAGCGTTAGATTACTAGGAATTGCTAAAAAAAAAAAAAAAAAAAAAAAAACAACCTAATAAAATGAGAGTATTTCATGGAATTTACATACCAGAAACAGCACTGTCCAACCCAGCATATATGTCCAATGAGCCTTCATCATTATTTTTAAGAGGAGAAGCTGCAAGAACAGCAAAGACTAGTTAAAACTGACTTTATGGACTGAGTTTTTTTTTTCCCAGTCCAGGAAAAGAATTTTTTATTTTGCTCCAAAAAAGACAAGCTTTTCTACATACTGATAAAGAGGAAGATTTCAGCATGGAGATTTTTAACTTAAGTTCAATTTTAAAAATTTCCTTTCAAATACATACTAATGAGAAGGTTTCAAGTTCAGTAATAACAGACTGGTTTCTATCAGATCAATCCTGCAGATAAGTATAAATGCTAAACCAAATATTAAAAGCTATCTGAAGAGTCAGAGAACAGTCCAAAGCAGGCAAAAACTGAGAATGTATAAGACCTTAGATTTCCAGCACTACAGGGTTTGGGGGACAGGAAGACAATATCTGAAAGAAGATTGTATGAGTTCCCCATCTTCCTTTTATTTCTGCTTTTTGTTGAAGGACAGGTCCAGGTTGCTCTAGTTAGAGCTACACCAAGCACTGAAAAATCAGATGGAAACCTCTAGTCTTTCTTTCTTTTTTTTTTTTTTTTGTTACCAGGGATTGAACCAAGGGGTACTTAAACACTAAGCCACATCCCCAGCCTGTTTTATTTTGAGACAGGGTCTTCCTAAGTTGCTTAGGGCCTCCTTAAGTTGCTGAGGTTGCCTTTACAGGCATGTGCCACCACACCCAGCTGAAACCTTAATGGCTTCGGAACCGAAGAAAGACATACTGAGTTGACAACACCAATTAGAAGGCAAGAGGGGAAGTCCAAAAAGCCAAGGAGGGGTTTCTCCAAATTCTGCCCCTGTGTAACCTCACAAAAGGTAGAACTCCAAAAAGATAGCTAAACTATCTGAACACAGAGATTTCAGTTGCTATCTACCATAATGAAAGTTTAAGTTCAGCTACATTAAATATGCTAAAATTAAGAGAAGCAATACTTCACAGGAATATAACAAAACCCAGTGTCTATATCATATCATTCATGTCACAAAATACAATCCAAAATTACTACACAGAAAAATCTCAGCAGTGAAGTAGAAACAAAAAGAACCACATGAAAAAAATCCAAAACTGGTAACTATTTAAAAAAATATATCACTGGATGTATTTTACAAAAGAGCCAGTGAACTAGGTAAATCAATAGAAATTACCCAATCTGTAGAAAGAAAACAAAAGAGAGAGGGGGAAGGAGCAAATCTTAGTGATCTACAGGATATCAAAAGTGATCTATAGGATATCACATAATGTTTATCTGGAGTTCAGAAGGAAATGGAGAATGAGGGGGAAGTGACATACTGGGATGCTAAAGTACACTAGATGGACTCGTAAGGTAAATGATTAAACAATTGAGTAAATATACAAGTCTAATTCCTCTTAATTTCTCTTAGTTCCTAGTTCATTAAGATGCAAAGGACTATTTAAGAGAAAAATTATAGCACTGTATTGTGGGACTGTGACTACTATAAAATAAAGAGCAAGACAGAAGATAAATACAACTATAAGATTCTACGTTTATGCCGGGCGCGGTGGCGCACGCCTGTAATCCCAGCACTTTGGGAGGCTGAGGCAGGAGGATCGCAAGTTCAAAGCCAGCCTCAGCAATGGCGAGGCACTTAGCAACTCAGTGAGACCCTGTCTCTAAATAAAATACAAAAAGGGCCAGGGATGTGGCCCAGTGGTCGAGTGCCCCTGAGTTTAATCCCTGGTACCACACAAAAAAAAAAAAAAAAAAAAAAAAAAAAGATTCTACGTTTATGTGAAAAAGTACAATTCTAATAAGTAGAATATAAAATGTTAAAGACATATCATACAATTCCTTGAACAACCACTGAAAATAATGCAAAGAGGTATAACCAAAAAGATCATATATAAATTAAAATGGAATTTAAAAATATACTCAAAGTAGAATGTACATTGGAACTGTCACTATTTTTTTTTTTGGTACCGGGGATTGAACTTAGGGGCACTCGAACACTGGGCCACATCCCCACCCCTTTTTTGTATTTTATTAGAGACAGGATCTCACTGAGTTGCTAAGTGCCTCGCCATTGCTGAGGCTCGCTTTGAACTCATGATCCTTCTACCTCAGCCTCCCAAGTGCTGGGATTACAGGCATGCGCCACCGTGCCTGGCTATGTCACTATTTTTTAAATGTATGGGTTAGGAATGTAGCTCAGTGGTAAAGTGCTTGCCAGCATATGCAACACCTTGGGTTCAATCACTAACACTGCAAAAAGAAAAAAAGAAGTATAAGCAAGAACAGGAACTTGAGAGTAATACACAAAAATGAAAAGAACTGTATCAAGCAAATGAGATTAACCATGTAGTTCTGTCCTTCAAAATTTTAATAAGGTTATAGATGTAATAAAACTTATTTATTTTGTGGTGCTGGTGATTGAACACAGGACCTCATGCATGCTAGGCAAGCATTCCACAACTGAACCATATCCCCAAGACCAGAAGTGATAAAATTTAACCATTTGTGAATCCAGATGAAAGATAAAGGTGTCCATTATATTATAGTTTCAATTTTTCTGTTGGTTTAAAAAAAATCCTAAGAGAACTGCAACTTGAAACTACATCCGAAAAAACAATCAAGTTACACTGAACAGTATTACCCAGACTGGTTATGATGGCAATATTTGATGTAAGCCCTTCCATATCTATGAATAATATTTTTTATGGTGTTAGGGATTGAACCTATCATTGGCACGATAGGCAAGTGTTCTATCATGAGCTACATCCCCACCCCTATGAATATTTTTAAAAACATTCTAAATAATAAAGTAGAATTCTACCAAACATAACTGTCTTTATAGCATTCATAATTCTCATAAAAAATATGTATCTATATTCTAAAAAAAAGTCATGAGGTCACAACATAACTATAAGTAAAAAATAATAACAATAATGTTATATCAGGATTTGGAAGTTTATTTTCTGCATATTATCTAAAATATTTTTATTTAGTGCTGGAGATACAGCTCAGTGGCAGAGCACTTATGTAGCACATATGTGAGGCCTTGGGTTTTATTTCTAGCACCACCAAAAACAAAACAAAACAACAATCAAAAAAGACAATAAAAATAAAACTTTCTATGAGCTTATTTTACTACCAGGTCTTCGTTTTCTCTTGTTCAAACTAACCATTCATTGTGACTGTTGTTTTTTTCCCCTGAAAAACATTAAACAAGAATAAATAGCCGGGCGCGGTGGCGCACGCCTGTAATCCCAGTACTTTGGGAGGCTGAGGCAGAAGGATCGTGAGTTCAAAGCCAGCCTCAGCAATGGCGAGGCACTTAGCAACTCAGTGAGACCCTGTCTCTAAATAAAATACAAAAAAAAAGGGCTGGGGATGTGGCCCAGTGGTCGAGTACCCCTGAGTTCAATCCCTGGTACCACAAAAAAAAAAAAAAAAAAAAAAAAAAAAAGAATAAATGCACTTACTGAAAATATTAACTACAAGGGTAGTGAATACTTATTTTGGGTGTCAATAGCAGTTATTACCATTCATGCTGGCAAAACTTCATTACATTTAGAAGCTATAAAGATATAATAAGAAGACCACTTGGGTATTGTGGTGCGTACCTATAGTTCCAACTACTCAGGAGGCTAAGGCAGGAGAATAATTCAAGCCTTAATCTCAAGAAATTTAAAGCTAGGTTGGAGAACACAGCAAGATCCCATTTCAGGGGAAAAAAAAAAAATAGAGTTGGAGATATAGTTCAGTGCTCAGTACTACATGGGAGGCCCTGGATCCTTGGCACCATAAAAACAAACAGAAAAAGGTTCACATTTACTAAACACTCTTTATGATCCAGGCATTTTATTGTATTAATTTACTTATGTGCAGAAAGAAAAGAATGATAAAGGCAGTTTCCATGAGGGTAAGTAAATGATTTTGTAATTTAAAAAGTGAGGCGGGCTGGGACTGGGGCTCAGCGGTAGCACACTTGCCTGGCATGTGTTAGGCATTGGGTTTCATTCTCAGCACCACATACAAATAAATAAAATAAAGGTCTATCAACAACTAAAAAAAAAAAGTAAAGTAAGTGAGGCTGGGGTGGTGCTCAGTGATAGTGCATGTGCTGCTTAGCATGCACAAGACTCTGATTCAATAGCCAGGACCAAAAATTTAAAAAATAAGTAAATGAAAAGTCAGTCAATTTAGAAAGACAATTAAAAGTAACCTTACCAGAAAAGACATCAAATAAACTTGTTCCATCACCATTGTCATCATCTGCTGCCATGATCCTATTTCCTTTTGAGAGTTGCCATCTAAGGTATTAAATATAAAGATTTTCCACTGTTAAAATCAACCTCACAATTCAGAAAATAAACCTAGCTTCAAGTCAAAAAGCAGCTTTTAAATTTGGAAATACTAATAAGTTTACTCTCTAACATACTAAAAAATAGACTCATGATAATAAAAAATATGCCTAGCTAGGAGCTAGGCACACACCTGTGGACCCTACCTATATTGGAGGCTGTGGCAGAAGGATTGCCAGTTCAAGGCCAGCCACTAAATTTAGTGAGACCCTGTCTCAAAAAATAAAAAGGGCTGAGGATGTAGCTCAGTGGTAAAGCACCCCTGAGTTCAAAAAGACATCACCTGGGCAAAAGTCAAAACTATAAAAAGAAAATTTTACAAGCATTAATAAGGTTAAAACCACGCACAAAGTAAATTATATTAAGTTTATAAAACAGATCAAATATACTAACACATCCAAGGCCTTGGGTTTAGTCTTCAACAATGCAAGAAAAACAACCCACAAAAATAAGAACCATCGCCATTATCGCCAAACACATGCACACATTAATAATAACAAGAAAATTTGGGGTTGTGGCTCAGAGGTAGAGCGCTTGTAGCATGCATGAGGCACTGGGTTTGATCCTCAGCACCACATAAAAATAAAATGAAGGTATATTTGTGTCCACCTACAACTAAAAAATAAGTATTAAAAAATATTAACAAGAAGGGTTGGGGATGTAGCTTAGTGGTAGAGTACTTGCCTAGCAATCCATAGTATCATAAGAACAGTACACATATACACACTTGCACACAATCCCTTAGATCCAATGCTTAAAAAACGGGCAGAAAACATTTAAAAGGGTGGGGGGGGAGGAGAATCTTTAGAACCAAAAGATATTTAGCTTCAATGATAATGAAGATAATGCAAATTAAGATAATGAGATATCATGTATAGAAAAGCAGTAGTGTAGTCATGCCTGACTATTTGGCTTACAAAAGCCTTAGGCTGCAGTCTAGAAATTTGGATTTCATGAGGGTTCCTACTATTCCCAGAACTGATTAAAAAGTGGCTTACTGTATCTAAACTGTTCATACAAACAATATGGTTTATGCTAAATACCTGCTTTCTTTCCAGAAGTCTAAAACTTGGATAAGTGCCAGGCAGGGCATTTCATATGACCAGTACCCAATAAAAACCCTTTATAAAGGAGGTCAGGGTAAGACCCTTTAACCAGTCCACTATATAAGGAGATAATGAAAAGCAATCAGGACCTCATCAGAGATCAAGTCTTTTGAGGACTTTACATAGTCTCCACAACTGTGATTAGTAAATGTTTGTTGTTTATAAGACAATCAGTTTATAAGACAAATAAAGAGCCCAAGCCATAAGTATACAGCAATATGATTTTTAACAAACTGAATGCAGCCACATAACTACCACTCAGATCAAGAAACAGATCATTTTCAGCACCCTAGAAACCTTCATCATGTACCCTCATAGCCACTATTCATTCCCAAACATTGAAAGATGTGCAAAGAACAAAAGCATACACATTGCTGGTAACTTGCTTTGTAGAGGTAGCATCTGCATTTATCTATGGAGGAGTAGGGAATATCTGTGAGGATGTGTACAGATTCTAAATGAGAACACCATTTGCAAAATTTTGAAAGAAAGTTTGATTAGGATAAACATGTAGAATTGTAAATAAAATAGCTTGGTGGAAATGTACCTCAGGTAGAACAAAATTGGGAGACAGAATGTCAAATTCATTAATGTCAAACAGAAAATACTAAGCATCAGAACAAGAAATCTGGGCTTGATCTTTTAGAGGACAGGAGCACAGAAGTGAGAATCTGTTCCTCACATTTTCCAGCTTCTAGAAGCTGCCTGCATTTCTTTGCTGGTGACTTCTTCCTCCACCTTCAAAATCAACAGTGTCCCATCTTCTTTCTTTTTCAACCTCAGCTTCTCAAAGTCACATTTTCTCTTTGCTTCTATCATTCCATTGACTTTCCTAGCTCTTGCCCTGTAAGTCCTTCTTACAAGGACTTGAGTGAGCACAGTGGGACCACCTGAATTATCCAGAATACGCTCCCCACTTCAAAATCCTTAGTCACAGCTGCAAAGTCTCTTGCCATTTTACCCAGGATTAGGAAACAGGCACCTTTTGGGGCCATTATTTGGCCAGCCACACTAAGCAACTGATTTTTAAATTTTAGTTAAATAGCCACATGTGATCAAATACACTACACTGGATAACAGACCATGAACTACCTGAAGGCAGTGATCAAGCTTTATTAATCTCTATATTCCTGATACTAATATACATACTTGAACATGTTTACCATATAAACAAGGAAATGGGCAAAAAAAAAAAAAAAAGACTAAACCAGCCAAAATATATGTCTAAGTCCATTAACTGAAGTTCATAGTTTATTCTGAAGAAAATCCCACTGGCTTTGACACAGCCTACTTAATCTCATTTACCATGGAAAACTCGTATCTAAAGGATTTCATAGAATTGTGGTTATTAAAATTTCAATAACTATAAATGCCTTTTGAGCACTTATAAAAATGTTTAGCTTCTTAAGGTTATGAACTCCTGGACATCATCAATCTTATTTTCAATAACTGCACAAGCGTAAATTATCTCTTTGGGTTAAACTATTGGGGGAAAAAAGTTAAAAAGAGCAAGTATTACCACAAAAAGTAGGGGTATTAGAACAGATTTATAGTCAGCCCTGTTGCCTCCTCCAAGGGTCTGAAAACTAGGGACTACTTGACTACTTGTACTAAAATACAAACCAATAGTCAGCAATAAGATGGTAAATAAATACATTCCTGTAAGTAATCAAAGTCCAAAACAAAGAGATCGTCAACGTCTACTCACTTCTTGACATCTCTATTTCTTTTTTTAAAAAAATATTTATTCATTTGCTTTAGTTGTACACAATGCGTTTATTTTTACATGGTGCTGAGGATCGAACCCGGGCCGCACACATGCTAGGCAAGTGCTCTACTGCTGAGCCACAACCCCAGCCCTGACATCTCTATTTCTTGAAGTAACCCTAACATTTCCAAATAGCCTACTTACACTACCTCTGCAATATTTCTCCCATCTGTGCCCATTCTTGCCATTTCAATGTGTTCCAGGCCCTCACTATAGCTATCTAATTACCTCCCTACTCCAAATACATGTTACAAACAGCAATTGGATTAATTCTCCTAAAGCAATACTGCCAATATCATCTCTTGTTCAAAATTTTTCTATTACTTCACATTATCTAGTGAATAAAATTCATACTTCCTTACTTTGAAATACACTGATGCCTACCTTTCTAGTCCTATCATTCACTACCCCAGAGTTTCCAAAAATCCACTTTATGTCCAATTAAATTTTGCTCCTGTACAAACATAATTACTGACACTATCTCCCCCATACCTCTTCCCACATCTACCTGAGTTCACAAGCAAGTACAAGATGTGAATACCCAGATTAGAATATGTGAAGGCAAGATTAAAATGTGAATTTTTAAAAAGTCAGCAGACAGGGGAAGAGGTTTATCTCAGTGGTAGAGAAGTTGTCTAGCATCCCTAGTTTGAGCCCCAGGACTGGAGGGGTGGGGAGTGGCGTGGAGGTTGGGGATATACTAATGATTAAGATACTTGGACTTCATCCAGTAGGGGTTGGGGGAACCACTGAAGATTTCAAGGCAGGAGAACATCATGATCAAATCAATCGAATCCGCATTTCAAAATTTAACTCTAGCAGGAATATGGAAAATATTAGTGGCAAGCAGGATAGGGAAAGTTTACCAAAACAGTGCAAGAGACAGTAAGAGTTCATTCTAAATTATTTGTAGTGGAAATAAAGACAACAGATCTGAAAGATTTCTGTGGCATAATAAACAAGATTTAATGGAAAGTATATTCAAATGTCCACTGTTCCTTATTTCAAATTGTTCTTCATGCCACAACCTGAGCTCTTTTCAAAATACAAATCTGATTATGTTCCCTCCTCTGCTTAAAACCTTTCAGTACTTCCTGATGATCTTAGGATAAAATTTTCTCACAATTTTTCAAAAAATATTTTTTAGATGTTGAGGGACCTTTATTTTATTCATTTATTTATATGCAGTGCTGAGAATCAAACCCAGTGCCTCACACAAGGTAGACAAGTGCTCTACTACTGAGCCACAACCCCAGCACTCACAATTGTTTTTAAGATCCTGAATAACCTGGCCTCTAACCACCACCATAATGATGTTACTTAGACTCCTCCCTATTCCCCAGCAATCTATGCTCTGACCATATTGGCTTTTAGCTCCTTGAACATGTTGTTTGTTCCCTCTCACAACAAGGATTCTACAGAGCACTCTTTGCTCAACACCCTACCTTTAACTCTTCGATATTTTGGCTTAAGTAATATTGACCATCTCCTGGCCACTCTCTGCCTACTAGGTCACATACTTAGTAATATTTTCTTATATCATTGTGTCCTTTCTCTACCTGACTTCTCAGAGTTCACATTTACATTTTTGTGAGATTCCTGGAGAAATTACCATCTCTTCCACTAGACTGTAAACTCCATGAAGACAAGGACCATCTCCATTCTGTTCACCAGCTCTCAGCACAGGGTCTGGTGGGTTGTTAAATAATAAAAGAATATTTGTTGAATTAATGAAATTTCTAATTTCTTAAATTCTCTGAAGTTTCTAGCTTTGATAACAAGGTAGAAGTCATACTTTTAACAGCAATGAAGAAGCAAAGATGAATTATCTGTATAACATCTAGATGAAGATGCCTAACAAAGGGCTGTAAATAGTATTTTGCACAAAAGAAAAGGCATGGTAGGTATTATGATTTGGAACTCATCAGCATCTTGGTAATACCTGAGATTACGCTCTTGAAATCACAAGGCAAGTGATTTCCCCTAGAAAGAAGGGGAGGAGGGAGAAGAGAAAGAAGTATGTAGAGTATTAGATTATTTGGGAAAAAGAAACTTTTTTACACTTGCTCTCATCTTCCCCCATTTGAGGATCTCAATATACAATGAGACTTACTACTAATGGGAGTGGTGCACCTATGAAAAGCACAGAGACAAAATTTTAAAAGCTGAGAACCATAATGATTAAAAGAGCTGTTCGTTGGGGGTGTAGTCGATGGTAAAGCACATATTTAGCATGTTCAAGATCTTGAACCCAATGCTGGGTTCAATCCCCAATATTGCAAGCTCAATTACTCATACATAATTGCTGGATTCAGATATGGAAGCAAAGTAGATGAGAGAAGGATAATCTGATCTTTTATGATAGGACAATGTCTTAAAAGGTGGTCTAAAGGAAGTTTTATTTTTAAAAAAATTGCAACAAAGGGGGCTGGAGATGTAGTTCAGTTGGTAGAGTGCTTGCCTAGCACGCACAAGGACCTGGGGTCACTTCCCAACACCACCACCACACACACACACACACACACACACAAATCGCAACAAAGTAAGCATTTGTGGAGAAAAACAGAAAAAAGCCAGAGGATAAGGACTGTATTTTTAGGCTCCAAGGATGTAAGGGACAAATACTAACAAAAGTTATCATATAGTGCACATTTTTCTTTAGCTGAACACAGATTTATTTTGGTCATTATTTCCTAAACACAGCAATAATGACTATTTACAAAGCATTTACATTGTATTAAGTATTTATATAATCAAGAGATGATTTAAAAGTATACAGGAGGGTGTTTTAAAAGTATTCAGGGCAGTGTCATATACTGCACATTTATTAGGAGCAGGTACTGACCTAAATGCTGTAAATACACTATTGATTTGCCTTGAATCCTCCTTAATGTCATGAGGCCAATGTTATTCTTTTTTTTTTTTTTCTCATTTTACAGATGAGGAAACAGACATACACTATTAAGAAATTTGCCCAAGGAGAATAGCAGGTAAGTGTTTTGAATTAGATAGACCCCAGGCCTGTCTCTAAACCCAGATGACCAAAATCAAGAATATACATTACAACACGAACATACACACACACGTGTGTGTATATACATAAATTTGTGTGTGTATACACACACATTATAAAAGGACATCATCTCTTGTAAAAAAAAAAAAAATCTCAGGAAATGCGAGGAAAAAATAATTTGGGGGAGGGAAGTGGATAAGAGAATTCTTGTCTTAGTAGCCTCTGTCCCTCTTCGAAGAGGTGTTATGGGATATGAGGGATGGGTCTTGAGGACTGGCTAAAGTTTTGGTGCTGGTGCTGTGAATAAGAAAGATCAGGGACAAGTCAAAAAGTCAAAAAAGTCAAATTGATCCTAAAACACAAATGCTGAGATTCTGCGAATTCTACTACATTCACATCTTAGTTACTGTGTGTGTTAGGAGTGGTTTTAGATGCTGTAGAGACGAAAATAAATAACTTCTCTCGGTATAACAGTTCCGGAAACAACCAACATAAGTTATCACCTGACACAGGAAAACCCATTTTTTCCTGAGAATCCCACCCAAAAGCTTTTAAGAGTGTGTACCAAAGCCAGATTGGATGGGGGGAGGGGCGCACAGAGTGGTCGAAAGAGCAAGTCCTCCCTGCGTTCACTCCCAACCCCCTCCCGGACCCTCTCCTGGGACCGTCCAGGGACAGCACAGCGACGCAGAGTGGGAGCCCAGAAGCTGCACCCCGGGGACTGGGGGGAACGTGGCTACCTGCGGTCCACAGAGGTAAGGTGCGGCCCTTACTCCAATCACTTGGTCATTTTAAATGGGCTTCCTCCGACTCTCCGTCTTCCCGGGCGCAGCCAGTCTCGGTTTTGGAGACTACAACACCATAGAGCCTCTTCCCTGCAGCCCGGCTCAAAGCGGGTCCCCAAGGCAACTTACCCGCCCTGCCCGGCCCAAGACAGCCCGGGTTCCCTTCTGGACGCCGAGTTCTCTCTGTCATCTCCACCAATACCAACGCGCAATGAGGACGCGGAGGCGGGACGCAGGGTTCAGAACCAATCAGATCAGACGCAAAGCACGTTCCGGCGCACACAACTAGTTCCCGCCTTTGGAAAGGGGGAAAAAAACACGGTTGGCGCCAAACTCCTGTAATCTTCTGCGGGTCTTAAGGAAAAGGGGCGGGGCATAAGGTGGCGTGGACGAGGACGGGGCGGAGCGGGGCCTCACTACGGAAGGGGCGGGACCTGGGCGGAAGCTTCAAATGGTCTGGGAGGCTCTTTAATGAAAGGGGAAATAAGCGCTCCGAAGGCTTGGTCAGTTATTGAGTCCTATAGTCTATAAAAATTCTATTGATCGTCAAATGCTAGACGTAGTGCTGGGCGCTGGCTCAATAACGATGAGTAAACTTGTCCCAGATGCTTTCCTAATGGTAGGCAGTTTAACACAGTGGAACGTGGAAGAGGCGATACTAGTATAGCGGGGTGCGAGAAAGAGTTTTTAGGAGGTAGAATACCTACAGAGTTGTCTTTTATGACTAGGAACCAGAGATGTTAGTAGGCCCAGCTTCAGGAGCGCAGCCTTGAAAGGTTTGTAAAACAAAGCCGCTTTCTTCTGCTATTTCATCTCCAGTCTCCTGATATTGATCCTTACCCATTTCCTCTTGTACGTTTTAGTCATAACAACGGGGTCATGTCAGCTTACTACATAAATTTAAGTTTTCGAAAAGTCTCCGATTTTAGGAGACTAGGTTTTCTAGGTTTTCCCTACTCAGTTTCGCTTTGGAAAAGAAGCCGGATGGACAGTTATTCCAAGTAGGAGAGCCTGGTAAGGAATACAGTGTGCAGGACAACGACAAGGCGTCCACTGTTGCTAGAGCAGAATGAGAGGTGAGTGGTTGGAGGTATAGCTCGGTGATAGAACACATGCTAAGCACGTTGGAGTCATGTGTCCAATCCCATCACCAAAAAAGAGACTAAAGTTAAGTTGCAGAGCCAATGTAGTGGCCTGCATCTGTCGTCCCAGCTACTCCAGGCCAGCCAGAGCAACATAGACCCAGTCACTTGAAAAGAAAGAGGGGGGGGGGGGGGGGAAGGCCAGGTGTGGAGGTAAAGGCCTGTAATCTCAGCTATGCGGGAGATTCCAACTGGATGCAAGGTCAAGGCCAACCTGGGCTACAGTGACATCCCCATCTCAAAACAAAACAAAAATACACACACACACACACACACACAATGGTAGAGCACATGATTAGTATTTTCCATGGCCCTGGGTTCAATCCCCAGCACCAAATAAAGTGAGATGTGAAGCTGCCAAGGGAGGCAGGAATCAGATGCTGAAAGACCATATGTGCCAAGTTAATGTCAAAGAGCTTGAAGTTTACTTTTAAATGACTTTTTTTTTTTTTTCTTGGCCTTGCTGGGGACAGAACCCAGGCACAGAGCGGTCTATCACTGAACTATGTTTCCAGTCCCATTTTAACCACTTAAATTTTGAACCATGAACCATGTAAATTTAAAAAAGAAATATAACTATTACAGGACTGGGCCCTTTTGGGAAACTGAGGCAATGTGAAGGCTCCCTTCATGCTGATTCTTGCAATTAAGTCAGAAAGATTTCAGATATGTTCCTCAGAGTAACAAATAAGTTTATTAGAAGAGAGAGAGGGTCCTTTCACAGAGGAGAGGGACAGCATGTCTCTCCTGCCCTCCAGTTTTATTGGGCTGTCCCAGGGAAGTCTCCAGAATTCCACCTAGGTCCACCTCTTGACTTTTGACTAACAGCAGGATGATGTCAGACTTTTGAGTCTTCACTGCTATGACAACTCTAAGTCACTTTGGCCCATGCTACCAATTTCAATTGGAACAAGTTCTTATAGATTTTATGATTAGGTGGAATTTTCCTTATCTCTTGAGTTCCAGGATCTAGTTGATGAAAGGGTCAGAAGTCCCCCCACTTTTGTGTTCTCATTGGCATTTGGGGGACTGCATTTCTGCAGATAACGGAATTTACTGAGAAATATAACATCCTGTGGATGTAAGCCAGGCAAAGAGGCAGGTAAATTATTTTTTAAAAGTGAAAGCACATGTGGGTCCGTGCAGTGGGCCCAGTTTATAGAATTATTCTCTTAACCTCATATTACCACCACTCACATCTGTCTCCTATCATAACTACACAGAGAAAATAATTTTTTCAAGTAACATTTTATCAAAGTGTTCTAATTATACAGAATTCATTTGGTGTATCCTATAGACAAAAACAGTGGGAGTGGTGGCATACACCTTTAATCCCAACTATTTGGAAGGCTGAGGCAGAAGGATTGAAAATTCAAGGCCAGCCCAGGAATTTAGTGAAACCTTGTCTGAAACTAAGAAGCACTGGGGATGTAATTTAGTGGTAGAGCTCTTTCCTAGAATGTACAAGGCCCTGATTTCAAACCCAGCACTGCAACTGATAATAATAAAAAAGACAGTAAACACATTTTAATTTCCATCAAATAACTTTGTTGTTTGTAGTGGTATGAATTTAATAATTCTGAAATTATGTTATGCATACTGTAAAATTGAGAAACAAAAAACATTATTTGGGGAAACAGTGTTCTCATTGTGGGAAAAGATAATACAAACATGGAATTAAGGAAGGAAAGTAAGAGTTCTGTGGTATTAACTCAGAACAGTTATAATTTGAATATGTCTAGAGAGGAAAAACTTTCTTTACCCTTTCAGGTTGAGGGCCTGTGGGCTTTCAACTTAAACTAACAAAAGATTGATTAACAAAACAAAAGGCACACAATTTTTATTAATATTTATATGCATGGAAGTTCACAGAAAAGAAGTGAACTCAAAGAAGAAATTAGACTAGAAGGGGAGCAGATATACTCTTTAAAAAAAGGAAAGATGGTCTGGGGTTGTAGCTCTGTGTTAGAATGCTTTCTTGCCTAGCATGTGCAAGGCCCTGGGTTCAATCCCAAGCACTGCTGGGGTTTTTAGCTCCCCCGGACCCGGGTTTAACCCCCTCCGGCCAGCGGAGAAGGCTGGGGGAACACGCCCCAGCGGTGAGGCGGAATTGGGAGAGGTAGAAGTCGGCTGGTGGCCACACTCAGCCTTCTCGATGGAAGACAATTAGGCATACACCAGGGAGTCCGGTCAAGGCACGAGCTGGAGTTTATTGGGAAAGTTGGATGGACTTTATAGAAGACATGGGCCAAGCAGCAGAAAGATCTTAGGGGCACATAGGGAGCATGAGCAGATCACATTGGTGGAGCTATTAGCCTATCCTAGTGGCGGTCTGATCTCTGTCATACGTCAGGGGAACACCCCTTGGCTAGGCCAAGTCCACATATCAGGAAGTGGGAGACAACCAGAGAGTTTCTATCTGCTGGCGTGTTCTTAACGTCCCCAACAAAGCACCACAAAAATTACAATAAGATAAGAATAAATAAAAAAAAGAAAGATGGTTTGGGCTTGAGGGATGACAAATTGTGGGCATAACTAGGAAATATATTGGGGAAAATAACAGAAAATAAGAGCTATTTTAAAAAGGTCTGTTTATGCAAAGTCATTGTAACAGACTGAATGTTGGTGTTCCCCCACCCCACCACTAACATCACCCTGCCCCCAGTTCATATGTTGAATGCAATGTTATTTGGAGGTGGCCTGTTAAGAAGTAATTAGAGTTAAATGAGAGAGGTTCAGGAAAAGTCTAAATATTAGATTGTAAGAACAGAAAAAACACTTGCTTATTAGATTATGGTGAATTCATGGATAAAATAATGTGAGGTGACAAGCAACAACAACCATACCTGATAACATTTTCCTGAGTGATCAGAAAAAAGAAAAAGTATAAAATGGACAATTCTTTGACCATTGTTTGGTACAGTATCATTTCTAAATCATGTAGTATTAAAGAGTCCTCCACCCCACCCCACCCCACCCCACATTAACAAGGCTTTTTATTGTTGTCTCTTTTTTTGGTACCAGGGATTGAACTCGGGTACTCAACCATTGGGCAACATCCCCAGCCCTTTTTTGTATATTATTAGAGACAGGGTCTCACTGAGTTGCTAAGAGGCTGGCTTTGAACTTGAGATTCTCCTGCCTCAGCCTCCCAAGTGCTGGAATTACAGGCGTGCCCCACTGCACCCGGCTATTGTTGTTTCTTTGTTGTTGTTGTTGTTTTGTTTTTTTAATCGAATGTCCCTTATTGGTCCTGCTTCCATGAATGGTCAAGAAAAAGAGAAAAGGGAGGGGAACCAGCTGGCACAAAGAGGGAACATCTCCACAATGTTCCATTTATACACAGAACTAAACAGACAAGCACAGAGTCACTATTGTGGTTAGAAGTTGGCAGCATGGGATGGGGGAGGAACAGGTGGGAAATAGGGGTGTCATTAAAAAAAAAAAATACAGCCCCCGCCCAACTGGGTGCCAGGGGGAAGACTTGGTCTGTTTCAACCCAAGAGGAATAGAAGATCAAAAGCAGTTTGGGAAAACAGAACCATCAGGGATGGAGGGAGGAGGAAGGTCCAGGGGGTTGGGAGTGTTGTTTGGCAACTAGGGTGAAGAGAATGCCCTCCCCCTGCTGGAATCCCCTCAGCCCCTCCTTCTGGCAGGAAGCAGGCAGCCTGCAACCCCATAGGGCAGGTCTGGGGCTGCCAGATACTCCAGGCAGGGGGCTGGAGGGGGTTCACAAAAGGCTTGATGGCACTGCACCCCTCCCCCAGTTTTTCAGCCAGGGTGCAGTGGTCCTTGACCTCCTCATAGCAGTTTGCTTGTAATTCGTGCTTGATCCCTGTCAGCTTCTTCTTGATGGCATCCTTGGAACTTGCATGGATCATTTTGCTCTTAAGGGGTGCAGATTCAGGGGCCCAGAAGATAAACACCAGGTTTTCCTTCATTGCTTTCCTTGGTCTCGTAGGTTGCGTCATAGAGGGCATAGCGGCAGTCCTTGTCTGGCAGCATCTTGACAAAGGTGGTGTAGGGGTCATCCACACACAATCTGGCCCACGTCACCTACCAGGAGCTCCTTGCCCTCCTCCAGGATGACGTTCTTGTGCTCACTCAGGCAGAAGAGCACTGCCTTGTTGCGCTTCTTCCCTTCCTCTGGCATTGAAGACTTTTGCACCTTGGTATCATTGAGTACCTTGATGACACCATCAGAGACAGCCACACCAGAAGCCATGCTTCTGGAAGCAAAAGGACAACCCAAGAAGAGCCTGTGAAGACCGGAGTGACTGAAAGCCTCCGCAGCTGCTGCTAGGATCCGACTGGACCTCGAAGGGAGATTTTAAGGACAAAAATTAGAGTACTCTTTTATATATAAAAAATTAGGCTTAGATTAGGTCATGAGGTGGGAACCCTCGTAATGGGATTAATGATGTTATAAAAGAGAGAGAGAAAATAACATCTCTCTTTCTCTCTAGCATGTGAGCTTTCAGCAAGAAGACCATGCTGATCCATTGGCACCTTAACCTTGGATGTCCCAGCCACCACAACCATGACAAACAAAATGTTATTTCAGTCACCCAGTCCATGGTATTCTGTTATAGCAGTGCAAACTTTTGATACTGATTCCCCATCTCTGATGGTCAGAGTTGCTCTTCACTCCCTATATGAGGGATGGGGGAGCCCTTTCCTCAAAGGGAAATTTATGTCCTACCTTCAGGCAGATAAAAGGATTCTTCCATCTGTTGATTCTCAGTTGCCTTTAGCTCCAAAAAAAAAAAAAAAAAAAAAAAAAAAAAAAAAAAAAAAATGGGGGTGGTGGTGTGGAGGACGAATCCAGGGCCTTGTGCCTGCAAGGCAAGTTCTCTACTACTGAGCTACATCTCTATCCCCTAACTTGAAATAATCTTTATGCCAAAGTGCCATATTTGGGGATGGAATGTTCCAATCCCCTTCAAATACATGTGTGTATTGTATAATGCACACATGCATGTGTGTGTGTGTTTTCTTTGTTCTGTTCACTTACAGAGCCAAGAAGCAGTGACACCCTAGTAACAATGAGCATTCCTAATATCCAGATTAAAAGAAGCTCTTTGGAAATATAGATGATCCAGGGATAGGGCAGAGGAAAGGATTAATCTTGGAATGCTTTATTGTACCAGAAAGCAAGAAAGTGTTCAAAATATGAGTATGAATCCAAGTGCTAATGGATAAGCCTAGAGAATGGAAACTTCTGAAACTATTTACAAAATAAGTAAATGAATTGGTCTTGCTATGTTGCCCAGGCTGGCCCCAAACACCTGGGTGCAAGCACTCCTTCTACCTCAGCTTCCCAGGTCATTAGCTGGGAGTATAGACATGTGCCTCCATGTACCAGCTTGAACTGGTCCATCTCTCTATGGAAAAAAATACATAGCTTTTAACAGGTTTTCAAAAGTAGTTGATAATCTAAGCTAAACATCTACAGGCTTTCCAGGACACATGTGCCACTATGCTCACTTGTCTTATATCTTTCAGACCTGTATCAGCTACATTTTAAATATAAATTTCCACTTACTGTGGCTGGGGTTGTGGCTCAGTGGTACAGCGCTTGCCTAGCACAGGTGAGGCACTGGGTTCGATTCTCAGAAATAAATAAAATAAAAGTCATCAACAACTAATAAAAATATTTTTTAAAAAACTTTCCACTTATTGATGAATTTCTGCTGTGTGTACTCAGCTTTATGCCTGGGTGGGTCAGATAGCACCTAATTCATTCTGGATATCTCAGGTCACCTAGTCACTTGATGTTCCATGGTCAGACATTTGGTCTCTAACAGGGCTTACATAGCTTTTCTGCAAAACAGCAAATGATTCTTTTGTTGAGGCTTTCTGGAGACTATGTAACACATTTATTAGCTACTGTCTCTGAGTATCATCTAATTTGCTGGGATTTTGCACCACAGCTTACTCTTTCACTGCAGCCAGAATTTGTTGCAGAGCTTCTTCTTTCTCTGCTCCCCAGTAAAAACTCACAGCCTCATAAAGTGAGCTAGAGTAGACATCAATTGACCTCCACAATTCAAAAAGGCTTATCAAGCATTGTTTCTATTGTTTTGTTGTATGGTCATGGTGATGGTAGTAGTTATAGTGCAAGGGACAGCAACCTATCTTTCACTCTGGAAGTATTAGGCCTCCAGTAACAAATTATATTTTGAAATCCATTTCCTGGAGAGACAATCAATCAGTTGTAAGAAATGATATGCCAGTGTTATGAATTAGTTGGATAACACAGAAGAAATGCTATATGATCTGGTACTGAAGGATGCCAAAGCAGAGAAGAATTGAGGAAGGAGCAAATGCATCAGCTAATGGATAAATTATTTTAAGACTTAATTAAAATTTTTATCTCTATAATACATTCTTATGGTTAAACTCTTTTTTTCAAAAATATATTAATTAAAAACTTTTCCTCCTTTCCCTACCTTTGTCCACCCTGTTAGGGCAAGCTCTTATATTAATTTCTTACATGTCTTTTCAGTATTATTTTCCTAGGGCCTCATGAATACTAGGCAAGTTCTCTACCACTGAACTACATCTCCAGCTCAGTATGTATTTATTTCTTTAAAACATTTTAAATTGTTATTTTTATCATATATTTAATTTTATAAATTAATGGGGTTCACTATGGTATTTCTGTATGTGCATGAATCATGCATTGATTATGTCTATTCACCCTTCTTCTATCCTTTCCCCAACATCCCTTTCCTCCAGATTTCTAATCCCCACCCCCCTCAAGCATACTTTCCAATCCATAGTAATCCCTCATCTACATTATGCTTGTTGGGTGGTTTTTTCCCCCCCTTTTTCTTTTAGTTTCCACATCAACAAAAACATGAGATACTTGTGCTTCTGTGTCTGGCTTGTTTTAATTAACATCATGTTCTCCAGTTTCATCCATTTTCCACAAATGATAGGATTTTATACTTATTTGTGGGCTGAGTAATACTCCATTGTGTATAACCAAAAAAGGATGTTTAGATTCTGTGAAGAAGGTGACAGTGCCTTACCTGTATGCATGTTGTCATCCATTCTTATCTTCCATCCTTGTCAAGGGAGTGTTAATGCTTTCTCCTTTCATACAATACCTAGCTACCATTTCTTTATGCAAATAAAAATATGTAATTTTAGCCGAGCACGGTGGTGCATGCCTGTAATCCCAGCACTAGGGAGGCTGAGGCAGGAGGATCGAGAGTTCAAAGCCAGCCTCAGCAATGGCGAGGCACTTAGCAACTCAGTGAGACCCTGTCTCTAATAAAATACAAAAATGTAAGGGCTGGGGATGTGGCCCAGTGGTCGAGAGCCCCCTGAGTTCAATCCCCGGTACCAAAAAAAAAAAAAAGTAATCTTTTGATTTTCTTACACAAAAGGTAGCACGCTCTTTTCAGTATGTACCTTGCTATTTTCATTTAAGGATGTGTCTTGTAGAATGTTTCATAGCAGTAAATTTTCTTATTCTTTTAAATAGCTGAAAATATACCATTGTATGGATGTACCATGAGTATTTATCAAGTTCCTAATTGATGGACCCTTTGGCATTCTCTTCTTTTGCAAATGTGAGTAATGTTACAGTGAGTCACCTTGTACATATCACTTCATCATGTGCAGGCTTATCTGTAAAATAAATCCATTAAAAGTCAATTTCACAGCTTAAATTATGTTAGTGAGCAACCCTAGGGTTGGGGACAGACTGGCTATAGATGGGAGAGAGAAATGTTTTGTTTACTGAGCAGCAATATCCCCTAAATACAATGGAGTCAAATCTACACTTTCACACTTGTGAAATCTGTTAAGACTGACACTGTCCTAGAGTGTTTTTACAAGTGGAAGGTGGGCTTTAGTATCATGTTCCTTAGAACTACCTTTGAAAAAAATCTAGAAAGTAAATAGTAGTATAATTTAAAGATGAATTTATTACTCTTAATATTAATAGTAGCAAGATTTGAAGAGGTATTTTGTGAAATAAGTGATTTTACCTTCCCAGAAATACTGATATTGAAGTCAAATGTATTTTCTTGACCCAGATAACATTTAATATAAAAGATCTTTGAGGAATCTTCATTTGTCAGATTCACTCAATTTTTTTAAATCTTTGCACTTTGTCCCTGATGCAAAGGGTATGTGGTATGAAAATATAAAATCCTTCTGGGTTAAATGGATCATCCATTTAACTTCACTTTGCTACTTCAAATGTTTTCCTGGTATATTTGGCCACTTTATAGTCCTCAAACTTTCTTTTCCTTATTTATAAATGTAAGGAAAGAATGAAATGCTGGAAATAAAGAGAGAGGAGAGGTGGCTTAACAGTAACACAGGTTTATTTGGGACAAACCTGAGCGAGATGAAGAAGAACCTAGGCAGCCAGAGCAAGATGACAAGTGAGAAAGTCAGGGGCAGAGCCAGACCAAAGGGGCATGAAGAAGGTCTTCCAATGAGGTCGAGTTCCTGTTTGTCAAAAGTGTTCATGGACACACACAGGGGACCCAATCAGACAGACACTTCTATACTTGTGCTCCTAAGTGGGGGATCCAATAGAAAAACCAAAATAGATGTGTGGACACAGTGGGGTACACCAATGATAATAGTTGAGGTAGCCAGAGAGGTACTAGGAAACAACTGTTTTAGCTGGAGGCAGAGTCTTGTAGGACATTTTTTTCATTATTTTTTTTTTTAATTTAAGTGCCAAATGTATCTTTTTAGGTATACATGACAGTAGACTATTTTTTGACATTATACAGACATGGAGTGTAACCTTTTCTAATTAGGATCCAATTTTTTTTGTTGTAGGAAAAAAATAATGGAAGTTTGGTGGGTGGCCATGGCGATCTCTGAGGTATCCCACCCTGTGGTTGACAACTCAGGCAGAAGCAATGATATTAGAAGGGAAGGAAAAGCTTCTGGTCCATATGAGAGGACAAAGGAGGCAGAGGAGTGTGGGGATCTATGGTGGGAAGTAAAATGGAGGGCTTGGATTTGGTTAGGATGTCCCTGATAAGGATAGGAGTTTGGCATCAGAGAATTCCAGTCAGGCATCCAAAAACAAACAAAACATTAACCTAGGGTTTTAATCTGTGGTGGTGGGGTCATTTTCCAAGGCCCCCCATTTCTATTTGCATATAGATCATCTATCTACTGCCTCAATCCCACCTCTGAAAAGGTCCTTGACTACTGTCAGGGGGAAAGGGGCAACGACTGTTCTGGCTTCTTCAAGCTGATGGTGGATGTCAGCTGTGGCAGTAAAGGAAGCCCTCCAGAGGGTCAATCAAAGGAGAAACTAATTCAAATTAAAATTCAGAAATAAAATGACAGGGATTAAAAATCATTTCTTAATAATAATATTGAATGTAAAGACATAAACTCTTCAATCAAAAGACATAGACTGGAATACTGGATTAAAAAACAAGACCCAACAATATGCTGTCTCCAAGAAACTCACCTCATAGGCAAAGACATTCACAGACTGTAGGTAAAAGGATGGCAAGAAACATACTATTCACATGGAACTGGCAAACAATCAGGAGTTTATATCTTCATGTCTGATAAAGTGGACTTCAAATCAAATTTAATCAGGAGGGACAAAGAAGGCTATTTTATACTACTTAAGGGAACCATACATCAACAAGATATAACAATCTTTTTTTTTTTTAAATATTTATTTATTTACTTTAGTTGTACACAATGCAATGCATTTAGGTTTACGTGGTGCTGAGGATTGAACCCAGGCCGCGCACGTGCGAGGCGAGCGCTCTGCCGCTGAGCCACAACCCCAGCCCCAAGATATAACAATCTTAAATATTTGTGCTCCAAACAATGGAGACTGCATAAAACAAACCCTTCATAATCACAAGAATGATATTTGGTAACTTCAAAACACCTCTCTCACCAATCGATGAATCTTTAAATCAAAGACTAAATAAATAAGCCATGACACTAAAAATTATAATTAATAATTTAGGCTTAACAGACATATATGTATTTCATCCATCATGGAATATTCTCTAAAATAGACTATACCTTATTCCACGAAGCAACTCAGCAAATAAAAATAATAGAGATAATACCTGTGGTCTATCAGATCATAATGGAATGAAATTAGAGATTGATAATAAAATATACTTTGTGTCAATTCTCCTACAAGTAAATAAAACTGGGAGTTTCTATAGAAAGGGTTACAAAAGACACTACCAGAGTCATAAATTTGTACTAAGTAAGTGTGAGACCTACAAATTTTCCTAACCTCGTGTATAGTTAAACTCAATCTTATTTTTCACTGGTGTGATTATTTAGTTCTAATATTTATCCTTCAGAGTGATCTAAAATATATAATGTGGCACATAAAAGCTCTGACTTTACCGAGAGTCCTGAGTGACAAAACTAAAGGGATCCTTCAGCTAACACAGAGATTACAGAAATCAGATGGCATCCCACAGCTCAAGGGGACACCTGTGCCATTATAAAAATTAAATGTGTGTTTTTAACAACCCTGCTCATGTTTTCTAAAGACTTGAATGGTCTTTGTTCACAAATAAATGACATGTCAGATCACACCCTAAGCTCTAATAAGTTAACTATCTTCATGGTCTTCAGAAGCTGGCTGAAAAAATAGTTATTTTTATGCTAATTGTTTGTGGAAAATAATGCTTTGCTGTATTCTTATTTGCCTAGTGTGATCTCTGCCCCATGTACACCGTGTCCAGTCACCAGCCAATTGCCATCATGGACCTCTGGATTACCCCGATGCACAAAAAGCCAAAAGTCCATTAAGTTCCAGATGGACATGAAAATATGACCCTCCATGAAGTTTCTTCCCAACTTCTACTGAGGCCCCCTAGATAAAACCCTCTGGAGGGTTTCCTTTACTTCCACAGCTGACACCTACCATCAGCTTGAAGAAGCTGAACTGAACAGACACTTCACAGAAGAAGAAATACAATCCATCAACAGATATATGGAAAAATGTTGCCGCCTGAAGCGATGGCCGCTTGAAGCAACAAAGCCGCGGGAAGAAGTTCAGAGGTGAACTGGAAACAAACAGCTTTTTATTCTGATAACTTTTCTCTCTGGCTCTAACAACGACTAACACGCGCCACACACACCACCAAAATGGCGCTGACCTGATCAGCAATCTCGGCCAAGTCACTCGAGATCCCGGGCCAAGTCCTGCGAGATCCCAGGCCAAGTCCCGTGAGACTACAGAAGGCAGCAATGCCCAAAACTCCATGGCCCATAGTCAACCGCAATTTAAGCCATCTCCCCAAACAGGGTTCCTGCATTTCCCCCTTTTGTTTTAAAAGAGGGGATGATCTAGGACGTCTGCGTGCAACCAACATTCTTACCCGTCATCGGATAATCAAGGCTGTGCCCTTGACTCCTGTCTTAGGTTGATATGTCGGCCACATGAGACTGTCCCGTGCGACTGTGCCTGTCTTAGGTTGTCCCCCTCTGGGGATCTTACCCATCATTGGCTAACCAGCCATCCAATGGAGCCCTTTAGGATCGACTGTGTATGATGACTGACAGCCATCCAATTGTGAGGAGATGTTGCGGCTTTAAGGCGACAAGCCTTTTGGTGACGAGCCAAATTGCATAGCATATCAAATTGTTTAAACAAATCAGCTGCCCTAAGTTCCATCAAGTAACACTGAATTCTCTAGACAAATACCGGCAAGGCATTGTCCCATAAAGTCCCAAACAATGAAAGATCAAAATGTCCATTTGTTATAACACGTTTATGTAGGAGGCCCCATGCATGTAGAGCAGAGGCCACACTGTTGGTGAGGTTGTTTGATGCTTGAGCAGCAGGGATGCTTGCGGTGACCGCGATCCCTGTCTAGACAATGCCACCAGCAAATCTTCAGGGCCCGCTACCTAGAAACTCAAGCATCAATTATTAAGGGAAAGGCAGTGCTATTGCAGCACTGAGTCAAGAGGCGAGTTGACAAACTACAAAATAGAATAATTAGATTAGAAAATTAAAGTTGATTTTTGTTCACACACATCGCTGGTTGAGCTTCTACAAACATAAGTTGGCAAAATATCATATTTAGAACAAAACAAAAAAAGACTGAGGGTAATTACTGCATTAAAGATAGATTAAAGAAAAGGTAAAGGCACTTTGGAGAAATAATTTGTTAGCTGGAACCCTCGAGTCTCTGTATACAGAGCAATCTTTTACCTGTTGAGATAATTGAAATTAATGAGCTATTAAACAAATGAAGTTAATAACAAATAAACAATCTTATGTCAAAACACCAAAATATCAGGTTATATAGCACTAGTCATATTGTTTGCTAAAGAGAAGTCCCAGGGACATCTATAAATCAAAATTGAAAGTACCTTCATTTATAAAATTATTTACCTAAATTGAATACTCTTAACCTAAAATGAATTAAAGTTATTTGGATCCACATATATATTTTTTTTTTCATAAGCGCTTTGTTATTTGTGACGTCACATTGGACAGATGCACAAACATACAAACATATATTTGTGACGTCACATTAACATGAAATGTAGACAAATGTACAGACATAAAGACATGTATAAGAAGAAAGAAAAAAAAATACAATTGTGTGCACACTAAAGAGATCTCTTCGTCCTGGCCGGGAGGAATGACATTTAAGTTGTGAAACATTTTGAAGGACTTTTTTGAGGGAATCATTCCATATCTTCGTCTTGGTCCTCTTGATTTTGTACTTTTTTTTATTAATCTTGATTCTTCAACAACTTCATCTTGATCCTTTTGATGTGGTACCTGTTTTATTAATCTAGATGGTATCCATATTGGAGAAAATTCGTGTTTTGGAAAAACACAAACAGATCCTCTCCCCCAAATTAATACTGGATCTGGACCCTTCCATGTACCTGAAAGAACATCTTTCCAGTAAACCAAAGGTTTATGTTGTTGGTGTGGATTCCAAAGTCTGTCTCCAGCAGAATAACCATTAGAGTCTAAAGTTAAAAAATTTAAAGTAAACAAGGCAACTGCCAATCTGTCCTTAGGATTTTTCCAGTTTCCTTCTTTCTGTTTTAATAACATAACTTTCAGTGTGCGGTTTGCTCTTTCAATAATGCCCTGACCCTGAGGATTGTATGGGATGCCTGTTTTATGGGATATATTGAATTTTGCGCAAAACTGTTTGAAAGATGAGGACGTATATGCAGGGCCATTATCTGTTTTAAGCATTTGGGGGATGCCCAATGCAGCAAAAGCTTGCAAACAATGAGATGTAACATCTTTAACTTTTTCTCCAGAATGTAAGGAAGCAAAAATCATGCCTGAGCATGTATCTATGGTCACATGAATAAATCGCAATTTTCCAAAACTTGGCTCATGAGTAACATCCATCTGCCACAAATGATTGGGCATTAATCCTCTAGGGTTAATGCCGAAATGAGGATTGGGCAAATGTGTCATACAAGATTTACAATCTTTTACAATTGTTTTGGCTTGCTCCTTTGTGATTTTAAACCTACGTTGCAAGGTGGTGCTGTTGACATGAAACTGGGAGTGAAATAAAGTAGCTTGTTGTAGCACTGAAAGTATAAATATTGTTTTTGTAAGTTCATCAGCCTTTTGATTACCTTCATGGAGGGGACCAGGCAAATTAGTATGTGCTCTAATATGGCCTACGAATAGAGGTTCTTTTCTTGCCCACAAAAGTTTTTGTACCTGATAAAACAATTTAAAGGCTGGAGTATGAGGTGCTATTGGTCCTGCTAACTCTAATTTTGGGACGGCTTGTACAATATAGTAGCTATCTGAAAAAATGTTTACGGGCTGGTCCCTAAAATTTTCCAGAGCTCTTACCACAGCTTCCAATTCCACTAGTTGAGCTGATTTGTGTGTAGTTATGTAAGTCATATTTTGTTTTTTAGTGACTACTGCAGCAGTACCATTTGAGGACCCATCTGTAAATACATTTAATCCCTTAGGAATAGGTTGTTTTTTTATTACCTGTGGAAATATAATAGGATGATTAATACAAAAGATAATATAGGATACTTCAGAAGATGATTATCAAAATTTGCAGAAGTAGAGCATTTAGCTATAGCCCAATCACTATTATTGAAGCATAAATATTCAATCTGTGATGATGAATAGGGAGTAATAATAGTAGCAGGCTGAATGCCAAATATTTTAGTAGAAGTCTTAAGTCCTTGAAGAATAAGTTTAGCCACCATGGAGGTATAAGACTCAATTATACTTTTAGGAGAGACGGGCAAATGTATCCATAATAAAGGCCCTTGTTGCCAAAATACTCCTGTGGGTGTATATTGTGAAGAAATAATAATCAACATCAGCGGTTGAGTTAAATCAAATCTATCACAATGAGCTCCTTCGATGGCTTTTTCTACTAACTTTAAAGCTTTCCTAGCATCAGGAGTTAATGTTCGTGGTGAAGATGGATCAGGGTCACCGTGAAGGATGTCAAATAAAGGTTTTAGTTGGCCAGTAGTGAGATTTAGTGTAAGGCAAAGCCAATTAATGTCTCCCAGTAGTTTTTGGAAATCATTGAGGGTGGTCAAATGTTCTTTATTTATTAAAATTTTGGGGGGTCTAACAAAAGTATCCATGATTTTAAATCCTAAATATAATATGGGAGATCTGGTTTGAACTTTTTCTTCTGCTATATATAATCCATATTTTTTTAAATTTTCTACCACATCACTGAATATATTAAATAAGATTTTTTGATTAGGGTGGGCCAATAAAATATCATCCATGTAATGTAGACACATGAGGTTTGGATATTTATTTTTAATGGGTTGGATAGCCTTGTCCACATATATTTGGCATATGGTGGGGCTATTAGCCATTCCCTGTGGTAAAACCTTCCATTGATATCTCTGATCAGGGCCATTGTTGTTAATAGAAGGAACTGAAAAAGCAAACCTGGGGGCATCCAGAGGATGTAGGGGAATAGAAAAGAAGCAATCCTTTATATCAAGAGTAATAAGATAGAAATTTTTTGTAATAGCTACAGGACTAGGAAATCCAGGTTGAGTAGGGCCCATAACTTGCATGGTTTTATTAATTTGTCTAAGATCATGTAACAATTGCCATTTCCCTGACTTTTTCTTGATCACAAATATGGGGGAATTCCAGTGAGAGGTGGAAGGTTCTATATGTCCTGCTTCTAATTGTTCCTGAACTCGTAGGTGGGACGCTTGTAATTTTTCTTTAGATAGGGGCCACTGAGGGACCCACACTGTCTTATCAGAAAGCCATGGTATTTTTTAAATTATTTTCTCAGTGGCCCCAAAGAAAAATGTCTTTTTCCTTTATGATAATGATTTCTTTTAGGGTTAAGCTTACCCTGTATTTTTTGATAATGATTTCTTTTAGGGTTAAGATTACCTTGTAGATTTTCACATTTAACATCTGCAGGCTTGGTTGCAAGGTGTACTCCCATTTGTTGTAAAATATCTCTTCCCCATAAAGTAACCAGTAGGTTAGGTAAAACATAAGGCTGGAATGTTCCTTTATGTCCTTCATCATCCTCACATTTTAAAATTACCGCACTTTTTTCTGGGAGGTTATTATATCCCCAGCCTCTTAAACTGGTTGAAGCTTTCTGCAGTGGCCAGTGCTTGGGCCATTGGCGTAAATTAATAATGGAAGAGTCAGCTCCAGTATCTATTAATCCCTCCATTTCTATTCCTTGGATTTTTATTTTACACATAGGCCTACTTGAACAGTCTCGAACCCAGCAAGCCATGGGTCTTGAGTCAGTGGAACAAAATCCTCTATTGTTCCCTTTTTGAGGCATACTCATTTTAAATGAATTATGTAAATTGGGAAGGAGGAGCAACTGAGCAATTCTATCTCCTTGATTAACAGAACTTATACTTTGGGGTGAGCTAAGCATTATTTTTATTTCCCCTTTGTAGTCTGAGTTTATTACACCTGGGGTCACTTGCAAACCTAATAAGCTTTTAGGACTTCTCCCGATAATAAGTCCTATAGTCCCTGAGGGAAGAGGTCCCCTGATTCCTGTGGGAATCAGTTGAACCCCCATTTCAGGTGTTAACACTATTCGGGTGGTGGAACAGAGGTCTAATCCTGCATTTCCTCCTGTTCCTCTGGTGAGGGAGTGGATGGGTAGTAGGGATTGTGTCGGGGAAGCATCTGAGTGGATGCTTGAGGATACTCCTCCTCTAATGCCCCATACGTTTGTGGGCCCCAGGGCATTGGGCCCCGTGCCCCGTTTTTTGAATTCCTGAACAAAGGATTTCCATGAATGTCAAATTTTGAATAGCATTTATTGGCCCAATGATTTCTCTTTTTACACCTGGGGCAGCGGCCTGGGGCACGGTATGAGCTTGGTCTTATTTCTCTTTTGGGATTTTGCCTAGAATAGCCTGATTGATTATGATAATTTTGCCTGGAATATCCTGATTGATTATAATGTCTAGGTTTAGCCTTTGTGAAATTTCGAGGGGAAGCACCTCTCATTGAGGCTGCAATCACATTTCCTGTGACAAAGGTATCATTTATATCTTTACATAGTCGTATATATACGGAAAGATCCTTTTTAGTTCTCCATGGCCTGATTGCTGCCTGGCAGTATTTATTAGCATTTTCGTATGCTAATTGAACAACTAATGGCATAGCTTGATCAACATCTGCAAACACTCTACCTGCAGTTCTCAAAAGTCGATCAGCAAAATCAGCATATGGCTCATTAGGTCCTTGAATCACTTTTGACAAGCTACCTTGTAGATTCTCAGGTCCTTGTACAGTTTTCCATGCCTCTAAGGCAGCTGTGTTTATCTGAGTATATACATCTGGGTCATAATCTTTTTGAGCCTGTAAGTCTGCGAATTGCCCTTCTCCCGTGAGCATTTCTATATTATAGTTTCCAAACCCTGCAGCCGCGTTTCTTTTAGCCGTTTCTATACAAAGTTCTTGGAATTGCGATTGCCAAACCAAGAATTGCCCCCCACTTAATGCTGCTTTACATAGACTTTTCCAGTCTGAGGGGGTTAAGGTAAAGGTGTTAAGGGACTCCAGCATACTCAACGTGAAAGGAGCTTGGGACCCATAAGTCATTACTGCCTCTTTGAGATTTTTTATTGTTTTAAAATCTACTGACTGATGGACCCTCTGTCCATTTTTCTTTTCAAATGCTGGCGGTTCCCAATGTATCTGTGAGTTACCCTCGAGAGCGCATAAGCGATCAGAAAGACTTTTTATTTCTGTTTCTAGTGTGTGCAAATGCTTAGTAATACCCTTCATATTTTCTGTAATGGATTCCACCCATGGGGGAGTAGAGGACACAAGTGATTCCTCTACTTGACGGTCCTTTTTCTTGGTCTTTTTTAGTTTCTTTTTCCTCATTTTCTCAGGATCACTTTTACTAGATTCCTCACTACTGCTAATTTCACTGACAGCAATATCCTGAGGCCCAGGTTCCATTAAGAGCAAGTATCCTTCAGCTATCTCCAATAACTCCCAAATAGCTCTAATAGCTTGGATTTTTGTCATTTTTGGGACTCTTCTAATACTCTCTTTACTGGTCTTAGTTGGCCCAGTGGAAGCTACGCTTTTTTTGATCACTTTCACTTTTTTCTATATCCTCCTCACTGAGAACAGAGTCAGGTATATCAAGGAGTCTTTGCATAGCCTCTATCACTGGGATTCAGTTATATTCGAACCCATCTTTAGAGACCTTTCAGTTCTTACCTGTCCGCTCTGAAGTCCCCGTACGGACCGCCACCTGTGGCCGCCTGAAGCGATGGCTGCTTGGAGCAACGAAGCCGCGGGAAGAAGTTCAGAGGCGAACTGGAAACAAACAGCTTTTTATTCTGATAACTTTTCTTTCTGGCTCTAACAACGACTAGCACGCGCCACACACACCCACCAAAATGGCGCTGACCCGATCAGCAATCTCGGCCAAGTCACTCGAGATCCCGGGCCAAGTCCCGCGAGATCCCAGGCCAAGTCCCGTGAGACTACAGAAGGCAGCAATGCCCAAAACTCCATGGCCCATAGTCAACCGCAATTTAAGCCATCTCCCCAAACAGGGCTCCTGCAGAAAAATGTTCAACATCTCTAGTAACTAGAGAAATTCAAAGTAAAACTACACTGGGATTCCATCTCATTCCAGTCATAATGGGAGTTATAAACAATACAAGTATGGGCTGGGGTTGTGGCTCAGTGCTGAGCGCTCACCTAGCATGTGTGCAGCCTGGGTTTGATCCTCAGCACCATGTAAACATAAATGCCTTGCATTGTGTACAACTAAAGCAAATAAATAAATATTTTTTTTAAAAAAAAGAATACAAGTAGCAGTAAATGTTGGTGAGAATGGTGATATTGTTGATAAGACTGCAAATTGGTGCAACCACTATGGAAAGCTGTATGGAGAGTCCTTAGAAAACTTGGAATGGAGCCACCATTTGACCCAGTTTTCCCTCTCCTTGGTCTATAGTAGTATACTACAGTGACACAGCCACATCCATGTTTATAGTAGCTCAACTCACAGTAGCCAAGCTATGGAAACAACTTAGGTGTCCTTCAATGGATGAATGGATAAATAAATTGTGATATATATACACAATGGAATATTACTCAGCCATAAAGAAGAACGAACTTACGCCATTTGCCAATAAATGGATGGAACTAGAAGCTATCATGCTAAGTGAAATAAACCAATTCCAAAAATCTAAAGGCCAAAACTTCTCTCAGATTTGTGGATGCTAGCTAGGCACGGTGGTACATGCCTGTAATCCCAGCAGCTCAGGAGGCTGAAGCAGGAGAATTGCAAGTTTAAAGCCAACCTTAGCTAAAGCAAGGCACTAAGCAACTCAGTGAGACCCTGTCTATAAATAAAGTACAAAATAGGGCTGGGGATGTGGCTCAATGGCCAAATGCCCCTGAGTTCAAACCCCAGTACCCTCTCCCCTCAAAAAATGACTTGTGGATACTAACCCCAAACAAGGGAGGTTAGGGAGGGGAATAATAGAAATCCACTGGACTAGACAAAGGGAAACAAAGGGAAGGGAGTAGGGAGGGGACTAGGAAAGACAGTGGAATTAATTGAACATATATTTCCTAGCCTTGTATTTTTATACATGACCAGGGTAACGCCACATCATGTATGACCACAACAGTGGGTATGTGAATCAGTTATACTTTATGTATGTGTATTCTGCCAGAATACATTTTACTGTCTTGTATAACAAAAACAAAAACAAAACAAAACACCTGACTCACTGGAGTTGCAGGGCCCTTAGAGTGTCCCATTGTTCCCTGAGTCTTTGCTGACCTTAGCGGGAAGGACTAAAATGTTATCTGCTTTTTCTCTGACATTTTACTTCCTTGATTTTTGTCTCTAAGTTTTTTGTTTTAATCATCCAACTGGCCAATTTCACCAGTCTTAAAGTGGAAGTAGTGGGTTATACGTTAAAGCCTATTACAGCAACCCCCTTTTGTTTAATTAGGGCCATATCAGGACTGGAAATTAGCATTATATCCTATCTGTCCTGTAGGTGGTGGCTTGTCTCAGTTCAGATTTATCTGTTAGAAGTAGTACTTCTGCAAAACATTAACAGGCAAGAGTTATAACATTTTACAGAATGAAATTAATGAGAAATAGTGTTAGGATCAGAAATAAACTTTTCTGATATATAGGAAAAGTAAAGCTGCTGTTTTGAGCATGAGAGGCAAAAAGCTCTGGGTGATGTCCCCAGTCGAGAAGGCAAATATTTAGATTCCCTGAACCAGAAGAGATAAGTGGCAGTTTACTGCAATTAAGTGAAATGGAACTTATGGTCTTTTTCCTGTAGGATGGTGGGGGTGGATATAGAAGAAAAGATGTCTTGTGAAGGTCTACTTTTGAAGCCAGGGGAGCGTTAAGTCTTAGTATTCTCCCACAAGGCGTTCCTCTTTAAGAGGTGGACACCAGGGACAAACTTGGGGTTTGGGTCCCAGAAAGTGATTATAAGCCTGGAGGTCCCTAAAAACTCTAGGCACTTGAAAGAGAGAAGATGAAAGAGTCGAGGGTCAGTAGGACATATAGAGTAGTTGAGAGTAGCCTAAGCACAGGTGTGCATGTAGAAAAGGCATTTTTGCAAAGAAGGAGAGAGACTGCTCAGCTCATGCTCTGGGGATTAATGAGTCACCTCTTTCCCAAAAACCTTGGATCAAACTAAGACTTCATCTCAGGATCCAAGATTCATAAGTGAGGACACCCTCCACCATCAGGCCAAGTCAGTCAGAAACAGAAAGACACTGGTAGTTGATATTTGGTACCCCTGAGGACTTTCAGGGTTAGATTCAGGACATGAGACTTCTGTGCAGCACCAAGGAGTCACCCCAGTCTTCTGCCTTCAATTGTCTCAAGCCTTCCTCTGTCCCATTCATCAATATTTTTTCCCACATAAAGGAAACTGAAGCAAGTCCAGACCAATATTCCCAATGCCTAAGCAAAGAGATATCAATCCCATCTGCCCAGGAAACCTGTCACTTGAGTCTTAAGACCAGCAGGTGCACTAGTCACTTTTAACTGGATGTCAGGTGCATGTTGTTTAATGGCAGTTTTTCCAACTAAGAAAGAGCACAGAGAAGTGAGACCTTCATTGTACATATTACTCACCCTTCCATAGATCACTCCTCCCCTGTCCCCTGAAATGTAACACAGAAGGGTGGGTGGGTGGGCTCTTTGTCTTGCAATTCAAGGGATGAAATTCATAGATGAAGGGCAAAAGTCACACCGGAGACAACCATGCAGCCAAGAGATTTATTCACCAGCCTTTATGGCTGGTTGGAGGTAGAAGAGGTGAGGGGAGAGAGGTGTCAGGGAGAGAGGAGTGTGAGAGCTCTGGACGGAAGGAAGGTGGGTGCCTGGACATGCCAGCTGTGGTCTCTGGAGCTGTTGGTTATGGCAGCTGCCATTGGGCTGGAGGCAGTGGGTCGTCTAAGGTTGGTGCAGTGGCTGCCTCCTGTCAGCAGCGACTAGCTGTTGTGTCTGAGTGCGGACAGATGGGAGCTTAAGTAGGGATTTCTGGTGGGGGAGGGTGTACCAGAGCGACCTTTAACACTATTGGCTCTTTGCCTGGGGAACAGGGTGACCTTTAAGCCTATTGGCTCCTGCCTGGGGAACAGAGCTACCTTTAAGCCCATTGGCTCCTGCCCAGGGAAAATGAAACATCCTGCCCTGAGAAAATGAAACAAGGTTGCTTTGCTCAGGACACGGAAACTTCCATCGGTGCAAGCCCATCTATCAATGGACACAGGGTCAGACACAGCAAAATAATAAGATGTAATAGAATAATAGAAAGAAAGAAGGCAGAGCTCCTGAAGAGGAATGAGTTCCAAGAAAGAGATGCCTTGAACGCTTCTTTTTTTATTATTATTGAGGAGAAGAATGTGAAAATTTGAGCAATTTTTGAGAGAGAAGGTCTGGTGTGGAGGTACCAGGCCTGGAGCAGAGGCCTGGACATAGGGAACCTCGGACCATTTGCCATTGCAGTGGAGAACGTTTTCAAGATCTCTGTGAAATTGGAAATCAAATGTGCCATTTTCAGGCCAGTGACTATTATTGTCCAGCTTGTATTGGGGCCAGGCAATATTACAGAACACCAGTCTTTTGGGTAAGGCACCCCAAGAGGGTCTTATGGAGGCTTTCATGGGGTCTGGCCCATGGTGGACAAAAGGATTGAGGAGGGCCCCCAAGGACCCTGACAGACAGAACAGCCCAAATCCAGGCGCATCTCCTTAAGAATATGGTTTCTCTAAGGGTGTTCTAGGAGTGACCAATGAAATGACAAGCAATCAATGGGAGTGATAACAAGTCATTTTCACCCAGTGGTGGCAGGGGTTTCTCTTACCCAGCCCTGGGATTTGCCAGAAGAACAGTATCCACAGAGAGAGAAACTATGGCAGGGATTCCAGGAATCCAGAGGAGTTAGAGGCGTCACTCACCCAACAGGTGATCTTCTGTGGTGGGTGCAAAGTCCAGCAATGGGACTTACTAAAGTCACCAGAGGGAGAGTAGAGAGAATAAGAGAGGAAAAGAAAGAAAGACTGAGTGGAGGTCAAGGGAAAGCCTGGAGGGGCTGCCCATGGTGAGAACCTTGAACACTAGTCCTAGGTTTTAGCACCAAAATTTGAGGAAAGAACCAAATGACAGAAATAAAGAGAGAGGACAGGCATTTCAACAGCAACATGGGTTTATTCAGGACAAATCTGTGGAGAGGGACCCAGTGGAGACTAAGACCTGTGACAATCTTCTACTTACAGCCTGGGGTCAATATAGGAGCATGAGGGAGGTGGGAATTTTTGCAGTTAGGTTATTGCTAGGGCGTTGTCAGGGAAGAGTCCTTGTGGTTGTCACCTTTTTCTTTGAGGTGATTATTGTTCCAGGTTGAACCAGGTGTTTTTCAAGATTTCAGTCCCAGATAACAATTTTCTTTCTTTGCATGATGATGGAGTATTGTCTAGGGTTTAGGTCAGGCTGAGTCAGGGTGACTGTGAGGTGATTCTTGTTCTAAGATGGAGGACAGGTTTCAAAATAGCATTGCCTATGTCAAGGTTTCCTAACAGTAAATAGACAAATTGTTCTAGAAGTGAATTTTAAACTGGGTTTCTCAGTTGAATTCTGGGTTAGATAAAGTAGAAAAGTATGGTTGGTAAGTCTTGTCTAGCTTCAACCAGAGTGACTGTTTTTATGTGTTTTATAAATTGGAACTCCTAACACCATTGCTTGAATTAAGATTCTCCTGCTAAAAGTTTTTGAAAATCACAAGTCTTAGTCATTAAGATTTCTGCAGGGTTTTTCCCCCCATCATTGATTATTATTATTTTGCATGGTAGCATCTTATATCTGAATATTTTCAAATTCTCTCTAGGAATCTGATACATTATCCCAGCTCCTAAAGTTCCTCCTGGAGTCTCTTATTTTCTCATTGTGGTTTCCTCTGGATCTCATTGCTAGTGAACAACCTGATGCTAGTGAGTTTTCGATCATGTTTCCCTCCTGCTGTTGCCACTCTCTGTTGTGCTTACTTTCTCTTTGTTATCAGCTTTCACAATCCTAAATTTTTAACAGCTGCACCTAAAACCTACAACACCTTTTACCCACAGGGAATTTATATCACCAGGTGTAAATGAAGTGCCATGGTAAATACTGGTGTGTTGTTTCATGCATGCTAGGAATTGAACCCAGGGCCTCTTCACACATGCTAAGCACCCTCTCTGCCACTGAACTACTAGCACAAAGGCAGTGGAGCTGATAGAACTCTCACCTTGCATGCATATTTTTGTATCTTTTGCCTTTCTTTATCCTGAGATGGTTTTTCCCTCTAAACTTAATGTTCTTGGCTATTTGTACATTGGATCTATTGGCAACATAAATTTTGGTAGAATGAGAATAGGAAATTTGAAAGAAAATCTTGTTCTCTATATCAGTGCCTCTCAGCCATCAGTGTCGTCTATTTCCTGCTTCACTCCTCCTCCTTCCCAGAAGCAGTGCAATGCCAATCTTACCTTATCAGGACATTATTTCAGATTATTGCTGTGAGGTTATGATAATATTACCCACTCTGGGCCTCTGCCTTTAAGATATTCACTCACTTGCTAAAAGTCTTCAAGAATGATCAGGTTTACCTGTGGGAGATTAAAAATTTTAATGAAACTTTGTGTCTCATAATAAAATCTTTACTTAGTTAAAAATTAGATATATAGTTTTGTTTTTTTCCTAGTTTAAAATCCATTTTCTTGAGTAGGTAATAAATTCATTGTACAGAAGATGCTGAGTAAAAATATTCATTTCACCTCTTCCTCAGTCACCCAGTTACCTTCCCTCAAGAGTGCTAATATTAGTAGTTTCTTGTATACCTTTCCAAGTTATTCTGTGCATTAATGTATAATTTTGATGTTTTGACATCAACAACATGCATTAAAGATATTTAATTCATTACTTTTCAAGTGAATTTAATAGTTAAATATTGAGGGCTTTCTTGAATAGTGTACCCAATACTATGCAAATACACACCTTAATGTGGGGAAAAGGGTACATTCATACATCGTTGGTGGGACTGCAATTTAGTTCAACCACTCTGAAAAGCAGTATGGAGATTCCTCAGAAACCTAGGAATATGGAACCACCATTTGATTCCGTTATCCCACTCCTCGGTATATATCCAAAGGGGTTAAAATCAGCATACCAAAGTGATGCAGCCACATCCATGTTTATAGCAGCACAATTCACAATAGCTGAACTATTGAACAAACCTAGGTGCCCTTCAACAGATGAATGGATAAAGAAAATGTGGTATATGTATACAATGGAATATTAGGAATAAAGAAGAATGACTTTATGAGTAAGCCAGTCCCCCAAAAGCAAAGGTCAAAGGTTTTTTCTGATATATGGATGCTAACCCATAATAAGGAGAGTGCGGAGATTATAAGTTCAGTGGATTAGATAAAGGGAAATGAAGGGAAGGGAGGGAGGATAGGAAAAGAAAAGACAGTGGAATGAATTTGACATAACTTTCCATTGTACATATCTGAATACATCACAGTGAATCTCACCATTGTGTACATCCACAAGACTGGATCCTAATTAGAATAAGATATATTCCATGCTTGTATAAATATATAAAAATAGATCCTACTGTCATGTATAACTAATAGAACCAATATGAAATTAAAAAAAAACCCAAATACACATTTTTTTTTGATACCAGGGATTGAACTCAGGGGCTCTCAACCACTGAGCCACATTTCCAGCCCTACTTTGTATTTTATTTAGAGACAGGGTTTCACTAAGTTGCTTAGTGCCTTGCTATTGCTGAAGCTGGCTTTGAACTCAGGATCCTCCTGCTCAGCCTCCCAAGCTGCAGGGATTACAGGTTTACGCCACTGCACCTGGCCAAATATACATCTTAATACATAATCTTCTCACCTCTAGTTAATTCTTATAATCAACTTGTACTTGAGGCTAGTATAAGTTTAACCTTCTCACATGTCTACCTTTCATTATCATCTTTAAAATTAAGTGTTCAAAAATAGAATAGGTAGATGATACAAACTGTCAGTTATTTTTTGCACCTTTATATTGTATATGAAAAAGAAAAAACTTAGAAATGTGCTGAGGAACTGAGAATTGAAGCCATCATAGGATTCTAGTGATGCCTTTGCCATTGCTATTGGCTCATCTAGGATGACAGTAGGATTATGTACTTGTAATATGACTAGTGGAAGATGCTACAGATTGTGAATTAGGAGAACCACACTTGGCAAATAATTTGATCTTTCTGGAATTCAAATTCTTTCTCCACAAAAATATGACCTAGATTCTGAGGGTACTACTGACTTTCAGATTCTCTTTTGAAAAAGAAAAATATTTTCCTGAGCTGTGTTTTTAAAAATATTTATTTGTTTTAGTTGTACACAATGCCTTTATTCTTACATGGTGCTGAGGATTGAACCCGGGCCACACACATGTTAGGCGAGTGCTCCACCACTGAGCCACAGCCCCAGCCCCTGAGCTGTGTGTTTTGTCCTAATAGAATATTGCTAGAATGCATGACCTCCAGACAGTCACACCCCGCTTCAGTGTTTTAAAAATGATTATTTCCCTTTTGAGATGTTTCTTCTTTTAGTATGATTTGCAAGAACACTTTGGGCTTGATTGTCATTTCATTATTATTTGTTCACATTAGATGTTCACTCCAGGCAGCTGTTTATGAAATTGGACATGACTCATTGATCTGTGAGTATTGATTCCCAGAGCAATCAATGGACTGAAAGAAATGCACCAAAGTTCAAATCACCATAATCATTCACAAACAAGAAAGGAAAATTCTCCTTCATTTCACTTTTGATTTCTAATTGAGATATACCAGAAAGGGTCTCAGCTTGGTGTCAACTAGAAAAAAAATGCTACAAGAAAATTGCAAAGCATCAAGAGATATTTTGAACCTTGGGAGAAAATTAGGTTAGAGTACATTGATCAAAATTACTGTGCTTGTTCTGGATTAGGGCCCCACAGTCACCTGACTAGAGCCTTTATATCTGCATCCATCAGCAGTTGTTTCACTAGTTAGCCATACATGTTGCAACTTTAAGGTTATTGGAGTTCAATGGTGATTTTCCCCCCAACCTACGGTAAGTGTCTTGCTTATGTGAAATATTTAGGAAATCCCTGTTGAACTAGAAATATAAGAACTGAAATTAAATGCAGAAAAGGATTACCAGCTTTTCACATAGGAGATGGTAAATTAGTATTTGTTAATAAAAGAAAATTGAGACTATTTCTAGGATCTACATTTATTTAATAGTTAAAAAAAAGTTCTTTTTAGGAATCAGGGCTACTTGTTTAAAGGAACTTGCTCTTGCATACTAACATGTAGATCTAAATTTTTTTCATATAGGCCCAGTTTTCCTTTATTTGTTATTTAAAAATCATAATTTTCCACATTTAATAGAGTGACAGAAAGAAGGACTGCCAAATAGAGAATAAGTAAATTGAAATAAGTTAGCTTTCCCAGTGCATGATTTTTATATAAAATTGAAGCTGTAGATTTTTTGAAGTGCTAATGGAACTTTTAAAAATAAAGGGAAATGATAGAAATTTTAGAAGAATAATTATAAGAAAAGACCTTAACACTTTATGGACAGAATAAACTTAGGAAATTATTTCTTCAATCAATGAGGTACAAATCCAAAATTTTTAAATTTTTAAATTTTTGAATTTTTAAATCTACTTTTATTGTTGTTGTTCTCTAGGTTCAAATGCTTTCTAGATATCTCCACTTTTGCCACTCAGTTCTGTTGTGTAAAATCTGTATTTTTTTTCCAGTTATAATTTCTGGCATGGATCTGCTCAGAAAGCCTATCCTTATAAAACATATATATTATTTTATAACATATTTAAATACTGTTTGGCTTACTTTTTCACATTTAATATACTTTTACATTTGGAATTTATTTTTGTGTTTGGGGATAATTAGGGAAAATTCTAAGGATTTTGTGGGGGTTTTTTCTATCTCTCTTTTTGGTACTGGGGATTGAATCCAAGGGTGCTCTACCACTAAGCCACATCCTCAATTGTTTTCATTTTTTATTTCAAGGCAGGGTCTTTCTAAATTGCCAAGGCTGCCCTCAAACTTGCAATCCTCCTGACTCAGCCCCCATGTCTTTTGTATTTTTCTGGTTGATATTAATTTTTGTCTTTTCAGTCTTGGTCCATTTTATAGGTTAATGGGAATCCGTGATCAAGTACTGTGAGGGTTGGGCACAGATGTATTATGCTTATTATTGAGTTCCTGACATCTGGCACAATATCTAGGTGATAGTAATATTTTAGTAAATATTATTGAATGGATAAATTATGAAAGTGGCAAAATGTTTCATGATCTTTAACTTAATTACACTTTTCTATTTTTCCTTTGTGTCTTTCATATCTGAAAGTCTTTTATATCTTAAAAATCTTTTCTGGCAGGGGTATTGGGGATTGAATTCAGGGCCTCATGCAAGCTAGGTAAGTGCTCTACCATTGAGCTATATCCCCAGCCCTTTAAATTTATTTTGAGACAAGGTCTCACTAAGTTGCCCAGCCTGGCCTTGAACTTTCAATCCTATCTCAGCCTCCCAAGTAGCTGGAGTTACAGGTGTGTGTCACTGCCCAGCTACATCTTAGAAACCTTTAACTTACCAAGTATTTTAACTTTGTTGAAACTGGAAAAAATATTATATTTTCCAGACTAAATCAAGTAACCTGTTCATATCTGCTATGCCTTGGTTGTTTCCTATATCCCTGGCTAGAGAAGCAGTTTGTTTTCACTTTTATTCTAAGTTAGCAAACTTACCATAAAGACATGATGCTCCAGATATACCTTAATGGATATAATTATCTGTTATTGCTCATACTGTTTCTGTCTGCCTAATCTTTACTGCTACCCTGATCTGAGCCAGTTTCTGGGGATTACTTGGCTGATTTCTGTTTTATTATTTATACTTTATCCTTCCATGAAAACCACAAATAATATATCATAAGGATCTATTTTTCCTTTTGGTCATTATTTCATTGATAGAGTAAAGGGAAAAAAATTAAAATAAAAAGACAATTCAACCCACTATTATATATTGATATTTTTGTGTGCAAAGACTATGATGCTATAGAAAGAGTTGCTATCTGCAAGGGATGTACCTTTTTGGGAAGGGAGGCATAAGACATAAACATTGCAATACTCACCTAAGCACAATGCTACATGAATGGTTGTAAGAACTTAGGAAAGGGAAAAATAACTCCAACATGGGAAAATTCTTGAGAAGTTGAGACTTATTTAAGATTATGTCAGATGTATAATTAATGGGGCATTTCAGAGGAACAGAAAAATGAAAAAATTGTGGAGTGGGAATGCATTATCAACATTTGGAGAATAGTGAGTATAGTGGATGGTAGGCAGCAGTGTGTGGGAGAGTAGAAGAGGATGGGAAGTAAATTGGATTAGATTGTGGAAGATTTTAATTTTTTTCCAAAAAAACAATGTTCCTTGGAAACATCCTGTTTTATCAAGCATGGACCTGGAAAATCCTTTGCAGTTCTGCTGACATGAAAAGGAAGCTCCTGTATTTATAAGCATATGCTTTTATAAATTACATCTGTGGGTGCTATTAACCTCAGTGTTTTCTGTATATTTCAGACATTAGTCTCTAGCCATGGGGGACTGGAACTTATTGGGTGGCATCTTAGAGGAAGTTCACTCCCACTCAACAATAGTGGGGAAAATCTGGCTGTCCATTCTCTTCATTTTCCGAATGCTGGTACTTGGTGTGGCTGCTGAGGATGTCTGGGATGACGAACAATCAGCATTTGCCTGCAACACCCAGCAGCCAGGTTGCAACAATATCTGTTATGATGATGCTTTCCCTATCTCTTTGATCAGATTCTGGGTTTTACAGATCATTTTTGTGTCTTCTCCTTCTCTTGTGTATATGGGCCATGCACTTTATAGACTCAGGGACTTTGAGAAAGAGAGACATAGGAGAAAGTCACACCTTAGAATCCAAATGGAGAATCCAGAGCTTGACTTGGAGGAACAACAAAGGATAGATAGAGAACTGAAGAGGTTAGAGGAGCAAAAGAGGATCTATAAAGTCCCTCTGAAAGGATGTCTGCTGCGTACATATGTCTTACATATTTTGACCAGATCTGTGCTGGAAGTAGGGTTCATGATAGGCCAATATATTCTTTATGGGTTTCAAATGCGCCCCCTATACAAATGTACTCAACCTCCTTGCCCCAATGCAGTGGATTGCTTTGTATCCAGGCCCACAGAAAAGACCATTTTCATGCTCTTTATGCACAGCATTGCAGCCATCTCCTTGTTACTCAATATCCTGGAAATATTTCATCTGGGCATCAGGAAAATCATGAGAGCACTTTATGAAAAATCCAGCAGTGGGAGCATTGAGAATGAGAGAGGCCCTCCCTTCCATTTGAAGAAATATTCAGGGACCCAACCATGTACAATTTGCTCCTCCTTACCTGAAAGAATCTCTCCACTTCAAACCAATAATCAACAGCAAGTCATCCGAGTCAATGTTCCAAAGTCTAAATCCATCTGGCAAATCCCACAGCCCCGGCAACTTGATGTAGATTCTTCCTGTAGCAAAAGAGACTGTACTGAGAAAGATCAGCACAGCGGACAGCTCCATAGCCCATGTCCTCAGGATGGCAAAGGCAAAATTCAGCACCCAGGACAGCAACCATGCCATTCCTCCTTTGGCTTAAGGAATACAGTGTCCCAATCCTGGCTAGGTGCAACGGTGGCCTCTCAACACTGTCCATCCTATGCATTACGAACATGGGAGCAATCCCAGGACCTGGAATCCTCAGGTGAAGCTCTCACAGATCTGCGCAGTCACTTCAAAGAGAGTGATGGCAGTGTGAGAGAGAGTGGTGTCTGGATAGACAGATCTTGCTCAGGCAGTCGCAAGATTAGCTTTCTGTCCAGATTGCTGTCTGAAAAAGGACAACTGTGCAGTGACTCAGGAAGCTCCAGTTCTCTGAATAGCACCTGCTTGAATTTTTCACACCGAGAAAACAGCCCCTCACCTCTGCCCTCAGCAACTGGCCACAGAACATCAATGGTAAGTAGACAGACAGCCATATGGATCACAGAACAACAGCTGGTCCACTCTGACTACCTCTTTCATTTTCCTCTTTCTTGGTGTGTATGCATATGTGTGTTAAGAGAGAGCTGTATGAAGAGAGATTAATTCATGGAAAAGTAAATTCATTCATTCAATACCTTCAATTTAGTTCAATTCATTAAGTTAATAAAATAAAATATAGAGAACTTACTTTGTACTAATCACTCTTATAAGCGCTTGTATATAAATGAATAAAATACCATTTCTTCCAACAAAGGGCTCAGAGTATAGCTAGGCATAGTGGCATACACCTGCAATCCAAACAACTGGAGAGGATAAGCCAGGAAGATTGCAAATTGGGGCAGTCTAAGCAATTTACCAAGATCCTCCTTCAAAATAAAAAGTAGAAATGGCTAGGGGTATAACTTAGTGTAAAGTGACTCTGGATTCAGTCCTTGGTACAAAAAGCTGGGGGACAGTGCTTACAGTGTAGTTGAGAAGTTAGACAGAAGCACATGTTAGCATAATCAGTGTAAGGTGCCATGCCATGTTAGTGGGAGTAAGTGGGTTGGTGGGGGAATGATCAATTCTGTATGTATGGGTCAGGGAAAGCTTCTACAATTGAAGTTACTTTACACTGGATCTTGAAAGATGTAGTGAGTTTCTACAGAACTGGGAGGACTGGGGTACACAGAAGAAGGCTATTCTGGTAGAAAATGCAGTACAAAGGCTCCACAGAGCTGTCTGGGTTTTTGTGGGTGGCTGGAGCACAGGATGGTAGGAGGGCTGTGGAGAGAGGGAAGTTTAGAGAATGGACATGGAGGTCTTGTAGGTTGGCAATGTAGAAGCAATACAGAATGTGAAGCAGAGGAAGGACTGAATCAGATTTGCAGTTTAGAAAGTACTTGCTGTCACAATAGGCCCTGAGTTTGGTCCCCAGCACCACAATTCCCACCAAAGGATATAAATGTCTAATCAGACACTGTACTAGTCAGTTTGAATTACTAGAATGAAATACCTGGGGTAGGTTAAATTTATTAAGAAGTGTATTTAGCTTATGATTCTGGAGATTCAAGGGTAGGGCATTGGCATCAGCTTGACTCTGGTTGGGGCCCTCCTGGCTGCATTGCATCACAATGAAGGTGCATGTGTAATGAAGGTTCATAGCTTGCAACAAGAAGCTGGCGGGGTGGTGGTGGTATTGGGATCCAATAATCTTCTAAGGGCACCCCTCCAATTGACCTAAGAACCTCCCACTAGGCCTCACCTCATAGAGTTTCAGACTACCTCCCAACACTGCCACTCTGGGGAATAAGCTTCCAATATATGACCCTTTGGGAGGGAAAACAACATCCAAACATAGCAGGCATGTTTGACTCTGAATATTGCAGTTTTTTTTTTAATACGCCACTTTATTTTTTTAGAGCAGTTTTAGGTTCACAGTAAAATTAAATGAAAAATTCAGAGAGTTCCCATATACCTCCGCCCCCAACCCTCCTCTGCTATTGACATCCTGCACCAGAGTGGTACAATTGTTACAATTGATGGACCTACATTGACATGATTAGCACTCAATGTTTATATTTTACATTTGGGTTCATTCTTGGTATTGTCCATTCTTTATGTTTTGATAAATGTATAATGGCAAGTACCTGCCATTATAATATTGTACAGAAAAGTTTCACTGCCTTAAAAATCCGGGCCTCCGTTTATTCATTCCTTCCTCTACTGTAACCTCTGGAAACTACAGATCTATTACTGTCTCCATAGTCTTAATTTTTCCAGAATGTCAAATAGTTGCAACCATACAGTATGTATTCCTTTCAGATTGTTTTTCTCCATTTAGTATTATGCATTTAATTTTTTCCATGCCCTTTAATGGTTTGATAGCTCACTTATTTTGATCATTGAATAATATTTTATTTTCTGGATGTGATATAGTTTATCCATTCACCTACTGAAGTACAACTTGGTAATTTTCAAGTTTTGGCAATTTTGAATAAAGTGGCCTTGAACATCCATGTCTAGCTTTTTGTATAACTATAATTTTCAGTTCATTTGGCTAAATAATAAGGAACATGATTGCTGAATCATATGGTAAGAGTGTGTTTAGTTCTGTAGTAAACTGTCTAACTATCTTCCAAAGTAGACTACCATTTTTCATTCCCACCACTAATGAATGAGAGTTCCTATTGTTCCACATCTTTGTCTTCATTTGGTGTTGTCAGTGTTTTGAGTTCTGGCCATTAGACAAGGGTGTTTCATTGTTTTAATTTCAAATTCCCTAATGACATATGATATTGAACATCTTTTCATACACTTCCTTATCATCTATATATCTTCTTCAGTGAGGCATCTGTCTAGGTCTTTTGTCCAGTTTTTAACTGGATTGCTTCTTTTCTTATTGTTAAATTTTAAGTTATTTGTATATTTTGGAAAATAGTTGTTTATCAGATGTGAGTTTTCAAAAAAATTTTATTTGTTCTAATTTCTTACACATGACATCAGAATGCATTTAGATTCGTTGTACACAAATGGAACACAATTTTCATTTCTCTGGTTGTACATGATGTAGAGTCGTACCACATGTACAGTCATACATGTATCTGGGGCAATAATGTTTATCTTATTCCACCATCTTTCCTACTCCCACTGATGTGAGTTTTGCAAACATTCCCACAAGGCTTTGACTTGTCTTCTCTTTCTCTTTTGCACAGTAGAATCTTTAATTTTTTTCTTTTTTTCTAAGTTGTTATACATGACAGCAGAATGCATTATACTTCATATTACACATACAGAGCACATTTTTACATATCTCTCGTTGTATACAAAGTATATTTACACCCTTCATGTCTTCATACACGCACTTAGGGTAATGATATCCATCTCATTCTACCAATTTTTTTGCCCTTTTGCTCCCTCCCTTCCCCTCCCTCCCCATTCTAGTGTTCCTCTAATCCTCCTATGCTCCCCATCCAAACCCCAGAATCTTTAATTTAATGAAGTTCAGATTATCAATGAGTTTTTTTCATAGATCTTACCTCCAGTGGTATATCTACAAAGTCATTAATCCTAAGGCAATCTAGGTTTTTTCCTATGTTATCTTCTAGTAGTTTTAAAAATTTGCATTTCTCATTAGATCTATGACAATTTGTGAAGGGTGTAAGGTCTTTATCTAGATTCCTTTGGATATCCAGTTGTTTCAGTACATTTGTTGAAAAGACTTCTTCCTTGTATTATATTTGCTCCTTCACTAAAGATAAGTTGACTGTATTTACATGGGTTGGTTTTGGAGCTTTCTATTCTGTTCCATAAATCTATTTGTCTGTTCATTCACTAGTACTATACTACTTCGATTTCTTTGCAATGATCACTCCAAGAGTATTTTAGTCAATTATTTTGTATTTTCTAAATGAATGACTGTTTTGTCTACAAATAAAGGTAGGTTTATTTCTTCCTTTCCAACCTATATGCCTTTTAATCCCTTTTTTTGTATTAGTGCATTTTTAAGGACTTCAAGTAAGATATTGAAAAGCATCCCTGTTCCTTCTTAGTGAGAAAAATTCAAGTTTCTCACCATTACATATGATATTAGCTGTATTCAATATATTCTTTATCAAATTGAATTTTCCCTCTATTTCTAGTTTTTAAAATTTTTTAAAAATAAGGAACAGTAGTTGGATTTTGTCAAATAATTTTTCTGTAGCTACAGATATGATCATGTGATTTTCTTTTGTAGTCTATTGATGTGATAGATTACATTAATTTTTGAATGTTGAACCAGCCTTGCACACCTGGAATATAAGCACACTTTGTCATGCTGTTTACATTTTTTTCACACATTCTTGGATTTGATTTGCTAATATTTTGTTGAAGATTTTTTATTGTGTTTGTTTTTTTAGTGCTAGGGATTGAACCCAGAGCTTCATGCATACAAACACATGCTCTACCACTGAGCTAAGCCCCAGCTATACTGAGGATTTTTGCTTCTGTGTTCATAAGATATGTTGGGGTCTGTAGTTTTCTCATATGTCTTTATTTAGTATTAGGGTAAGGTAGACCTTGTAAAATGAGATAGGAGTATTCCCTCTGCTTCTGCCTTATAGAAGATATTGTAGAGAATTGATAAAATTTCTTCATTAAATTATGAAAAATTTGGTAGAATTAAGGTCTTTGGTAGAATTCACCAATAAATCCACCTGATCCTGGTGACTTCTGTTTTGAAAGGTTATTATTGATTCAGTTTTTTTGGGGGGGATACTTGGGATTGAACTCAGGGGCACTCGTACACTAAGATATACCCCCTACCCTTTTGTGTATTTTATTTAGAGACAGGATCTCACTGAGTTGCTTAGCACCTTGCTGTTGCTAAGGCTGGCTTTGAACTCAGGATCCTCCTGCTTTAGCCTCCTGAGCCACTGGGATTAGAAGTGTGTGGCACTGCACTTGGCTTGATTCAATTTTTAAAATAGATTCAGGCCTATTCACATTTCCTGTTTCTTCTTGTGTAAGTTTTGGCAGATTGTGTCTTTTAAAGAATTGGTCCAGGGCTGGGGTTGTGGCTCAGCGGCAGAGTGCTAGCCTAGCACGTGGGCGGCTCGGGTTCGATCCTCAGCACCACGTAAAAAGAAACGCATTGTGTACAACTAAAGCAAATAAATAAATATTTTTAAAAAAAGAATCGGTCCATTTGTTCTAGGTTATCAAATTTGTGGGCATAGAGTTGCTAATAATATTACATTATTATCCTTTTAATGTCCATAGGGCATGTACTGATGTTCCCTTTATTGATTTATAGTTTAATTCTGTTGCGGTCTGATAGTAGTCACTGTATGATTTTTATTCTTTTGAATTTGTTAAGGTGTATTTGAATGCCCAGAATGTGGTCTGTAAGTGTTTCATGTGAACTTGAGAAGAATATGTATTTTGTTATTGTTGGATGAAATAGTCTTTAGATGCCAATTACATCTAGTCGAGTGATGGTGCTACTGAGTTCAGCTATATCTTTTCTGCTTTTCTGCTTGCTGGATGTATCCATTTCTGACAGAGCAGTGTTACGATCTCCAACTGTAACAGTGGATTCATCTATTTTTCCTTGCAGTTCTAGCAGTGTTTGCCTCTTTTGGCGTTTGGTGGGGTGTTGGGAATTGAACCTGGGACTTGAACATATTAGGCAAGTGCTCTACTACTGAGTTACATCCCCACTCTGCCTCATTTATTATGATGCTCTGTTGTTAGGAGCATACACATTAAGAATTGTGTCTTCTTGGAGTTGGCACCATTATTATCATGCTGTGCCTCTATTCATCCCTGATAACTCTGGTTGCTCTGAAGTGTTTAGAGCTACTCTTGATTTCTTTTGATTAGCGTTAGGTGGTACATCTTTCTCCATACCTTCGTATTTGGCTCATACATATATTTATATTTAAAGTGAGTTTCTTGTTGGGAACTTATTTTTTTGGTTCTTGTTTTATGATCCACTCTGACAATCTTTGTGTTTTCATTGGTGCAATAGTTAGACATTGGTATTTAAAGTGATGGTTGATATAGTTGCATTAATATGTACCAAATTTCTGTTGGCTTTCTATTCACTGCCCTTGTTCTTTATTTTTGTCTTCCACACCTTTTTTGCTTTTTATGGTTCTCTCTGAACATTCTAAATGATTTTATTATCTCTCTTTTTTATCTGGGGGGGATTGAACTCAGGGACACTCAACCACTGGGCCACATCCATTAGTGACAGGGTCTCACTGAGTTGCTAAGTGCCTCGCCATTGCTGAAGCTGGCTTTGAACTCGCAATCCTCCTGAGGCTGGCTTTGAACTCGTAATCCTCCTGCCTCAGCCTCCCAAGTGCTGGGATTACAGGTGTGCACCACTGCGCCTGGCCCTTATTTTCTCTCCTTTCTTTGCATATCAATTATGCTATTTTGGGGGGGGGCACCAGCGATTGAACTCAGGAGAACTTGACCATTGAGTCAAATTCCCTGCCCTATTTTGTATTTTTATTTAGAGACAGGGTCTCACTGAGTTGTTTAGCCCCTTGCAGTTGCTGAGGCTAGCTTTGAACTCGAGATCTTCCAAGTGCTGGGATTACAGGTGTGCACCACTGCGCCTGGCCCTTATTTTCTCTCCTTTCTTTGCATATCAATTATGCTATTTTGGGGGGGGCACCAGCGATTGAACTCAGGAGAACTTGACCATTGAGTCAAATTCCCTGCCCTATTTTGTATTTTTATTTAGAGACAGGGTCTCACTGAGTTGTTTAGCCCCTTGCAGTTGCTGAGGCTAGCTTTGAACTCGAGATCTTCCTGCCTCAGCCTCCCTCACCACTGGGATTACAGGCATGTGCCACTGCACCCAGCTCAATTATACTTTCTAAAAAGTTTTTTAAAATGATTGTCCTAGAGTTTGTAATATATATTTACAATTTGAGAATTTTGCTTTCAGACAACCCATGCCACTTTACTGTAATGCAAGTAAGTTTTTTTTTTTTTGGTACCAGGGATTGAACTCAGGGGCACTTGACCACTGGGCCACATCCCCAGCCCTTTTTTTTTTTTTTATTTTATTAGAAGCAGGGTCTCACTGAGTTACTAAGTGCCTCGCCATTGCTGAGGCTGGCTTTGAACTCGCGATCCTCCTGCCTCAGCCTCCCAAAGTGCTGGGATTACAGGCGTGCGCCACCGCGCCCGGCGCAAGTAAGTTTTAATAATAACATTTTCCTAATGCATCCTTCCAGTCCCTTGGATCATTGCTGTCATTCATTTCATGCATATAGGAGCACATATACACACAGTACATATAATTGAATATGTTGCTATTATTATACTGAACAAATTGTTATCTATTTATATCAATTAAGACTAGGAAAGACTGGATTGGGGGTGTGGTTTAGTGGTAAAATGCTTGTCTATTATGCACAAGATGGGTTGAATACCCAGCACTGCAAAAGCTAAAAAAATGTTTTCATTTTACCTTCAATTATTTCTTATTCAGGGCTCTCCCTTTACATAGATCTGGATTTCAGATCTATATCATTTTCCTTCTCACTGAATAACTTTCTTTCATTCATTTAAAAAAAATACTTTTAGTTGTAGATGGACACAATATCTTTATTTTATTTATTTATTTTTTTCTTTAAAAAAATTTTATTTATAGTAGTAGTATGTATTAGAGTTCATAGTACACATATAGAGCATCTTTTTACACAAAACAGTTTGTATACAAAGTATATTTGTAGCATTCAAGTCTTCAATCATGCATTTAGAATAATGATATCCATCTTATTCAACCACTTTTTCTTTTTTTCCCCCCTTCACCCCTTGATCCCTCCCTTCCCCTCCCTTCCCTTTGACCATTATAGTGTTCCTCTAATCCTCCTATGTACCCCGACCCAACAATACTGTGAACTGGCCTCCTTATATCAGAGGAAACATTCGGTATTTGGATTTTTGAGATTGACTGATTTCACTTAGCATTATATTCTCCAACTTCATCCATTTACCAGTGAATGTCATTATTTTATTCTCTTTTATTGCTGAGTAAAATTCCATTGTGTATATATACCACATTTTCTTTATCTACTCATCTACCGAGGGACATCTAGGTTGGTTCCACAACCTAGCTATTGTGAATTGTGCTGCTATGAACATCGAAGTGGCTGTGTCACTGTAATATGCTGTTTTTAAGTCCTTTGGGAATAGACCCAGGAGTGGGATGGCTGGGTCATAGGGTGGTTCCATTCCCATTTTCCCAAGAAATCTCCATACTACTTTCCATAATGGTTGTACCATTTTGCTGTCCCACCAGCAATGTATGAGTGTGCCTTTTTCCCCACATCCTCTCCAACATTTATTGTTATTTGTGTTCTTGATAGCTGCCATTCTGACTGGAGTGAAATGAAATCTTAGAGTAGTTTTGACTTGCATTTCTCTAATTGCCAGCAGTGTTGAACATTTTTTCATGTATTTGTTGATTAATCGTTATTCTTCTTCTGAGAAGTGTCTTCTCAATTCCTTAGCCCATTTATCGATTGGATTATTTGTTTTTTTGGTGTCAAGTTTTTTGAGTTCTTTATATATTCTAGAAATTAGTGCTCTATCCGATGTGCATGTATTAAATATTTGTTCCCAGTTAGTTGGCTCTGTATTCACCTCACTGATTGTTTCTTTTGCTGAGAAGAAGCTTTTTAGCTTAAATCTATCCCATTCATTAATTCTTGGTATTAATTCTTGCGCTACCGGATTCTTGTTAAGGAACTCGGAGCCTAATTAGACATGTTGGAAATTGTAGCTTACTTTTTCTTCTATTAGGTGTATTTTCTCTGGTCTAATTCCTAAGTCCTTGATCCACTTTGAATTGAATTTTGTGCATGGTGAGAGATACAGGTTTAATTTCATTTTGTTGCATATGGCTTTCCAGTTTTCCCAGCACCATTTGTTGAAGAGGCTATCCTTTCTCCACTGTACATTTTTGGCACCTTTGTCTAATATAAGATAGCTGAAATTATATGTACTATTCTCTGTGTCCTCAATTCTGTACCATTGGTCTACTAGTCTGTTTTGGTGCCAATACTATGCTGTTTTTTGTTACTATTGCTCTATAGTATAATTTAAAGTCTGGTATGGTGATGCCACCTGCTTCACTTTTCTTGCTCAGGATTGCTTTAGCTATTCTGGGTCTCTTATTTTTCCAGATGAATTTCATGACTGCTTTTTCTATTTCTTTGAGAAATGTCATTGGGATTTTGATTGGAATTGCATTAAATCTGTATAATGCTTTTGGTAGTATGGACATTTTGACAATATTAATTCTACCTATCCAAGAACAAGGTAGGTCTTTCCATCTTCTGAGGTCTTCTACGATTTCTTTCCTTAGTGTTCTATAATTTTCGTAATAGAGGTCTTTCACCTCTTTCGTTAAGTTGATTCCCAGGTATTTTATTTATTTATTTTTTGATGCTATTGTAAATGGAGTAGTTTTCATCAATTCCCTTTCAGAGGCTTTGTCACTGATGTACAAAAATGCCTTTGACTTATGGGTATTGATTTTGTATCCTGCTATTTTGCCGAATTCATTTACTAGTTGTAAAATTTTTCTGGTAGAGTTTTTAGGGTCTTCTAGGTATATTATCATGTCTTCAGCAAATAGTGCTAATTTGAGCTCTTCTTTTCTTATCTGGATTCCTTTAATTTCTTTCGTCTGTCTAATTGCTCTGGCCAGAGTTTCAAGTACTATATTAAATAGCAGTGGTGAGAGGGGGCATCCCTGTCTTGTTCCAGTTTTTAGAGGGAATGCTTTCAATTTTTCTCCATTTAAGATAATGTTAGCTTGAGGTTTTTTCATAGATAGCTTTTATAATGTTGAGATATGTTCCTGTTATTCCTAATTTTTCTAGAGCTTTGAACATAAAGGGGTGTTGTATTTTGTCAAAAGCTTTTTCTGCGTCTATTGAGATGATCATATGGTTTTTATCTTTAAGTCTATTGATGTGATGTATTATGTTTATTGATTTCCGAATGTTGAACCAAACTTGCATCCCTGGGATAAACCCCACTTGATCATGGTGCACTATCTTTTTGATATGTTTTTAAATCCGATTTGCCAGGATTTTGTTGAGGATTTTTGCATCTATGTTCATTAAAGATATTGGCCTGATGTTTTCTTTGTTGGCTGTATCTTTGCCTGGCTTTGGAATTAATGTGATATTGGCCTCATAGAAAGAGTCTGGAAGAGCTCCCTCTTTTTCTACTTCTTGAAATAATTTGAAGAGCATTGGTATTAGTTCTTCTTTGAAGGTCTTGTAGAACTTGGCTGTAAACCCATCAGGACCTGGACTTTTTCTTGTTGGTAGTTTTTTGATAGCGTCTTATATTTCTTCACTTGAAATTGATTTATTTAAATTGTGTATAGCCTCCTGTTCCAGTTTGGGCAATTCATACGACTCTAGAAATCTGTCAATGCTTTCAGTATTTTCTATTTTATTAGAGTACAATTTTTCAAAGTAATTTCTAATTATCTCCTGTATATCTGAGGTGTTTGTTGTGATATTTCCTTTTTCATCATGGATGTTAGTAATTTGAGTTTTTTCTCTTCTTCTTTTCATTAGCATCACTAGGGTCTGTCAATTTTATTTATTTTTTCAAGGAACCAACTTTTGGTTCTGTCAATTCTTTGAATTGTTTCTTTAGTCTCAATTTCATTAATTTCAGCTCTGATTTTAATTATTTCCTATCTTCTATTGCTCTTAGTGTTGATCTGTTCCTCTTTTTCTAGTGCTTTGAGGTGTGATGTTAAGTCATTTATTTGTTGTCATTTTTTTTCTTTTAATGAAGGAATTCAGTGCAATGAATTTTCCTCTTACTACTGCCTTCATAGTGTCCCAGAGATTTCTATACGATGTATCTGTGTTCTCATTTACCTCTAGGAATTTTTTAATCTCCTCCTTGATGTCTTCTTCAACCCCTTGTTCATTCAGTAGCATGTTGTTTAGCTTCCAGCTGTTGGAGTAGTTTTTTTTATTTCTTGTATTATCATTGATTTCCAATTTCATCCTATTATGGTCTGATAGAATGCAAGGTAGTATTTCTTTTTTTTTTATATTTGCTAAGAGTTGCCTTGTGACATAATATATGGTCAATTTTGGAGAAGGAGCCATGTGCTGCTGAGAAGAAAGTGTATTCGCTTACTGAGGGATGAAATATTCTATATATGTCCGTTAGGTCTAAATTATTAATTGTTTTAACAAGGCCTAAAATTTCTTCATTTAGCTTTTGTTTGGATGATCTATCCCTTGGTGAGAGAGGTGTGTTGAAGTCCCCTAGACTAACTGTATTGTGGTCTATTTTACTCTTGAACTTGAGAAGGGTTTGTTTGATGAATGTAGGTGCTCCATTACTTGGGGCATATAAATTTATAATTGTTATATCTTGTTGATGAATGGTTCCTTTAAGTAGTAAGAAATATCCATCTTTATCCCTTTTGATTAGCTTTGGCTTGAAGTCTACCTTATTTGATATGAGAATGGAAACCCCTGCTTGCTTCTGCAGCCCATATGCGTGATAAGACTTTTCCTAGCCTTTCACCTTTAATCGCTTGATGTCTTTTTCTATGAGGTGTGTTTCTTGTAGACAGCAAATTGTTGGGTTGTTTCTTTTAATCCAATCTGACAATCTGTGTCTTTTGAATGGTGAGTTTAGGCCATTAACATTCAGGGTTATTATTGAGATGTGATTCTTATTTCCATCCATATTATGGTATTTAGCTTGATTTGGATTCTCCTCTGGTTGGTAATTCCTTTAGTTTATTATCTCCCTTTGTTGATTTTCATTGTTATTTTTCTCTTCTTCTTCATGGAAAATTTTGCCCAAGTTGTTCAGGAGTGCTGGCTTTCGAGTTGTGAAATCTTTTAACTTTTGTTTGTCGTGGAAGGTTTTTATTTCATCTTCGAATCTAAAGCTCAGTTTTGCTGGATATAAGATTCTTGGTTGACATCCCTTTTCTTTCAGAGCTTGAAATATGCTATTCCAGGATCTTCTTGCTTTTAAGGTCTGGGTTGAAAAATCTGAGCATAGTCTGATAGGTTTCACCCTATATGTAATTTGCTTCCTTTCTCTTGTATCTTTTAATATTCTGTCCTTACCTAGTATATTAGGCAATTTCATTATAATGTGCCTTGGTGTGAATCTGTTGTGGTTTTGTATGTTTGGTGTTTGGTAAGCCTCTTGAACTTGGTTTTGCCATTCATTCCTCATGTTTGGAAAATTTTCTGCTATTATTTCATTGAATAAATTACTCATTCCTTTGGTTTGAAACTCTGCACCTTCTTCAACACCAATCACTCTTGCGTTTGGTCGTTTTATGCTGCCCCATAATTCCTGAATCCTCTATTCTTGTTTTCTTACTACTTTTTCTGTGTCATCTAGATTTTTCTCCAGGATATATATTTTGTCTTCATTATCTGAGGTCCTTTCTTCCAGGTGATCTAATCTGTTGGTGATGCTTTCAATTGAGCATTTAGTTGGTTTATTTCTTCTTTCATTTCTAGAATTTCTGTTTGGTTTCTCTTTAGAATCTCTATCTCCCTATTGAAGTAATCTTTTGCTTCCTGTATTTGTTTTTGAAGTCCTTTGTCAAAATGCTCTTTTACTGCCTGTATTTGCTCTCTCATCTCATTTTTGAGTTCATTTTTAAGATCCATAAACATTTGGAATATGTAATTTCTAAATTCCGTCTCTGGCATTTGACCAACTGTGCTTGCCATGGAATCTACTGAGGGGGTATGTTGATTGGTTTCATCCAGTTTCTTCCCTTGTTTCTTCATAATGCTGTGTGTCTATTCTTCTAGCACTGTGGGACCTTGCCTATTTTGATTTCACCTTATAGTCTTATGTTTCTCCTGTGGTACAATGCTGTTAGATCCCCTTATAAATACCTTACACTTTAAGATCTAATACTTTCTTTACAGCAAATCCCAGTTTGATCTCAATGTACAGATTTAGTTAACTCAGGTATTGTTTCCAATTTACTCTGTATGCTTGTGTTGGGGTTTACAGTTTCAGTATTGGACACAGAGATGATATGTTTAGGAAGAAGGAAGTGAGGTTATTGAGATGTTCTTTCTTAGGAAGTATGAAAATAGAATTCTATGTAAGTGGTTTAATATCAGCAGACAGGAGAGGAAAGAGAATGGAGTGAGCGATTTAGAGGGAAGACCGATTTATATATAAAGCAAACTTAGTCTTTGAGAGAAGAAAAATAAAGAAAGATGGAAAAGAAAAAATAAAAAGGAACAATAAAAGATAACAAAGAAGTAAGAATTAGTGTAAGAGAGAGGAGAGAGAAAGTGCATCAAGAAAATAGACAGTAAACTATATATAACACTACTTTGCTGTATATTTCAATTGCCCCAGGTCTAGAAGTCCCAATTTCTGCATATAATTTGTTTCCCCCTCTGATGAATACACAATGACAGGGTGCAAATAGAGAAGATGAGGGCAGAAGAGACTTAAGTGAGAAGGGAAGAAAAGAAAGAGGAACACAAATAAATAAGCACACTATCAAACAGAACAAAAACAAAACAAACAAAAAACAACCAAAAACAAAACAAACAAACAAACAAACAAAAAACCAGAGTCGAATCCAGGAACAAGTCTCAAATAAACAGGACCCTGGGAAGCCCTTCCAGATTAAGCCAGTTGTCCCGGATCACACCCAGACAGTCACAGAGCACCAGTTAGTGGAGTCTAGTCCGCAGCTTTGGCCAGGGGCAGATTGGCACAGAGGAAGAATGGCTGGTGGGGGGGGGGGAGTGTCAGTACATGAATAGCACCAGGAAAGGGTTCATCCAAAAGGCATGCATTCCCCAAGCCCGCCCCCAGTTATAGCTCTTGTGGTTACTATGCTGGTCTCAGACAGGCCCTTCCCTGTTGGCTGCCTGCGCGTGTCTCACCCAGGTGTGTGTTGTTCTCCGGGCCCTGGACCAATCCTTGGATGCCTGCAGCTGTTTTTTCTTCTTTGTTTCTTTGTCCTGGTCAGCTGCACCTTTCCTCCAAAATGGCGGCTCTTTTCCTGGTCTCAACAGCAGTACCCCCGGACCTGTGTGTCACTCTGAGGTGTGTAGGTCCCGTTTGGCAATTTACGAGAAAGAAGTCTGTGAGGCCGCTGCTCGTGTCTGGCTTTCTTTTTATTCTGCGCTGTTTGAGGCTGTGGTGTGTACTTCCCATACTGCAATGTTACCACGGCAGCTGCGATGTTAAAGCTGGTTCCGTTTGTGGGCCGCTCACACTGGACTCCATGCGTCGGCTATTTATTTATTTTTATAGGGTGCTGAAGATTGAACCCAGTGCCTTACAAGTGCTAGGCAAGTGCTCTACCACTGAGCCACAACCCCAGCCCTCATTTGTATTATTGAGACAGGGTCTTGTTATGTTGCACAGGCTGGTTTCAAACTCATGGGCTTAAGTGATCCTCCCACTTCATCCTTCTGAGTAGCTGGAACTACAGCTGTGTGCCACCAAGGCTGGTGTGAGAACCTCTTTTAACATTTCTTGTAAGGTTAATCTATTAACAAGAAATTTCATCAATTTTTGTTTGTCTGAGAAAGTCTTTATTTCTTTTTCATTTTTGTAGTTTCATAGGGTAGGGAATTCTAGCTTGGTGGTATTTTCCTTTTAATGTCATAAATGTTTCACTCTGTTCTTGCATGCTTGGTTTCTGAGAAGTAGTAAGATATAATTCTTATCTTTGCTCTTCTATGGCAAGTTGTTTTTTTCAATCTAGCTTCTTATCTTCAATTTTCTGAAGTTTGGATATAATATGTGTGGGTGTAACTTTTTGGCATTTATCTTTAAAAAAATTTTTTTTAGTTGTAGATGGACATGATACCTTCATTTAATTTATTTGTTTTTATGTGGTGTTGAGGATTGAACCCAGGCTTCACACATGCGAGGCGAGTCACAACCCCAGCCCATTTTGGCATTTATCTTCTTGAATGTTTTCTGAGTTTACTGACATGTGGTTTAGTGTCTAATATTAAATTGAAGAAATTATCAGTCATTATTGCTTCTAATATGGTTTTCTCTTTCTTAAGTTTCCTTCTTCTCATTCTGTCTTACGCCTGCATTATGTCCCTTATATTTATCCCACAATTTCTGAGTATTCTGTTCCTTTTTGCTCCTCTTTTCTGTGTATTAGTTTTAGAAGTTTCTATTTTCATATCCTTGAGCTCAGAGATTCTTTCCTCAACCATGTCCATTTTATTAAGAAGCCATTCTTTATCTCTGTTACAGTGTTTTTAATCTCTAGCATTTCTTTTTGGTTCTTTCTTAGAACTTCCACCTCCCTGCTTACATTACCTATCTGTTCTTGCATGCTATCTACTTTTTCTACTACAGCCTTTAGCATGTTAATCATAGTTATTTTAAAATTCTGATTTGAGAATTTCAACATTCTTGCCAAATCTAACAATTGTTCTAACACTTGTTTAGTCTCTTCAAACTGTGTTTTTTGTCTTTTAGTATGTCTTGTAAATTATTTTTTGGTTAAAATCTGGACATTATGTATGGGTGACAGGAAGCTAGTATACAGACCTTTAGTGGTGTTATGTTAAGATGTGGGGCAGGGAAACTATTCTATAATTCCATGGTGAGGCCTTAGTCTTTTGGTGAGCTTGTGCCACTGGATGGTGAACTTTACCAGTGTTTTTAGGTATTTATTTTTCCTGCCCTTGAGTGTGACAGAATGGCTAGAAGGGGCAGGAATTGGGCATGTCCTTTCCCCTGAGTAGACTAGGCTCTGAGAAAGCCCTGGAAAGTTAAGACTCTGAGTAGTAATTCCTGATGCAGGCCTTGTTAATAAGAACAAAGTTCCTTATCCAGCTATTTTTGCTGGGTGTGATGGCAGACACTTGTAATCCCAGCATCTCAGGAGGCTGAGACAAGAGAATTGCAAGAGCCTGGTCAGGCTCAGCAATTTAGCAAGGTTCTAAGTAACTTAGTGGGCCTCTGTCTCAAAATGAAAAAAAAAATGGTGGTGGTGGGGTAGCTGTGGATGAGGCTCAGTGGTAAAGCACCCTTAGGTTTAATCCCCAGTCCCCAAAAAAGAATTACATTTTCCCTTCCTTTGCAAGAAGTGGGAAGGGATTTTTCTCTGGTAGTCACTGTGAGGATCTGGTTGAGAGCTTCACGAGATAAACTCATGACAGCATGGGAGTCCCCACGTGACTGAGTTTCCCTGAGGCTTTTAATTCTCAGATCTGTCCATGCTCAGCCTCTAGCAATTTGTCAGGTACAGTTCAGGCTTCCTACCCTGGCTCTGGTTCCTGCAAGGGTGATGCTCATGGATTTCTGCTCTGGGAAGTTGTGATTTTCTGAATTGCCTGTCTGTCTCTCTGGTTACAGGGGCTGTGGTTTTCCTTGTGACCTCTCTTCTCTGACTCTTATAAATAATTTTTTATTTTTCAAGTTTATTAGCTTTTTACTTATGATTAAGACAAAGTGATTATTTCTAAGCTTCTTACATGCCAGACCAGAACCTTCTTTCTTATTTCATTTTTCCTCTTTCTTCTCTGTTCTTTATATTTCTAGGAATTATAGTAATACCCTTGGATATAGAGCTTTCCTAATAATGGTCACCTTTTCCCAAACCTCTTATGGTATTGACAAACTATAGCAATCACAAAATGGTAGGAAGAGTTAGGCTTCTAGGCCATGGATGTCAACTCCAGAGAACTGTGGCTGCCATATGATATTTTCTGCAGCCAGAAGGATCTTTCATTAGAAATTAGTGCAGCAGGGCTGGAACATGGCTCAGTAGTAGAGCACGTGCCTAGCATATGTGAGGCCCTGGGTTCAAACCCCAGTACTTCAAAAACAAAACAAAACAAAACAAAACAAAACAAAACTAACCAACAAACAAAAAACCTCACATAGCATATAGAGGATTATGATCATCCACTTTCAATATATGGACTTAAACTTTGTGTGTGTGTGTGTGTGTGTGTGTGTGTGTGTGTGTGTGTGTGTGTGTAGTACTAGGGATTGATCCCAGGGGTGCTATACCACTGAACTACATTTTTAAGCCCTTTTAATTTTTTAAAATTTTAGGACAGGGTCTTGCTATCTTGCCAAGGCTGACCTTAAACTTGAAATCCTCCTGCTTCAGCCTCCTGAATCACTGGGATTATAGGTGTGTACCACTGCACCTGGATAAACTGCTTTTTCTGCTGGGTATATGAGGTCCAAGATGGCATAATTTCTAGGACTCAATCAGATACATTCTGATTGTAGCAGTTGACTTTTCAGAAAGAATGACTCCTAGTAGGACCGCAATTGCTTTGCCACTTTTGACGTATCCCCTTCCAGTTACAGAGAATTGTCCTATCAAAGAAATTCATCATGTTTTATAAAGTCAGAAAAGCTATCTGATAGAGCTATTATTTCCTATTTTCAGACATTTCCCTTGCTATCACCAACATCTTTAAATCCAGACCCTTTGGCTGCTGAACAACTTTCTATCAGAGTCGACTCTTTGAGGGTGGACTCAACCGAGCATAGAGAGAAGCCTTTCAGTATGGTTGAGTGATCATGGGGAAGAAGTCTGGTTGGGTTTTAGGAACTCATGCTGCCCTCTGGACTGATGTTCCCCATCACTTGGTGTCTTTACCTGTAAGGGATGCTGTGGGGAAATAATTTCCACCACTGCAGGATCTTTGAAAGATGCCCCTCAGTAAGAATCTCTAGAGATGGGAACTAGGCACCAGTACTTCTTTCTTTCTTTCTGACTGGGGATCCAACCCAGGGCCTTGAACATGCTAAGCACATACTCTATCACGGAGCATTCCCACTGATGGGCCACCAGTATTTTGTAAAGCTCCCAGGTGACTCCATTTTGCAGGAATTCAGAGCCATGGCTTTAAGGAGAAGGAGATTTTGGCATGAAGAAGGTTGCCCTGTGAACTCTTCCATTCTTTTCAGACATTAGGGAAATGAATGCACTGAGAAGAATTGTTCCTGGAAAAACAATAACACTTCTTCCTTCAGCCTAATACCATCATATTTGTCAGTTTACAATTACTGTAAGGAGATACCTGAGGCTAGACCCTTTATAAAAAGAAGTTTTTAAGCTCACAGTTCTGGAAGTTCAAGGACATGTCACCAGTATCAGATTGGCTTTGGTGAAGATATCATAGCAGATGACATCAGAACAGTGGAAGTGAGGGAGCAAGAGTTCACATGTTGAGACAGAAAGCTAGAAAGTGGGCTAGGGCCAGGCTTGATTTTGGGGGGTGGGTATCAGGGATTGAACTCAGAGGCATTTGACCACTGAGCCACATCCTCAGCCTTATTTTGCATGTTATTTAGAGACAGGGTCTCACTGAGTTGCTTAGCACCTCACTTTTGCTGAGGCTGGCTTTGAACTCATGATTCTCCTGCCTCAGCCTCCCGAGCCGATGGGATTACAGGTTGCACCACTGTGCCTAGCTTCAGGCTTGATTTTTTAATAGCAATGCACTCTCTTGCGAACAACTGGGGTCCCATAAGAACTATCTTATGGCCTAATAATTTTTCACTATGCCTCACCTCTTAGCTATCCTACCATCTCCCTCCCCGCCCCTCAGGATGAGGTCTCTCACTGTGTTTCTCAGGCTAGTATCAAACTCCTGGGCTCAAGAGATCTTCCTACCTCAGCATCCCAAGTGCTGCTATATGCACCTATAGAGGTGCATGCCATGGTGCCCAGCCCACCATTTCTTAAATCACCACACTGGGAATCAAACTTCCGACACATGAACCCTAGGTAGGTACACTCAAACCACACCCAAACTGTATCAACTGTATCAAACGGTATTCAATCAATAGCACGTAATTAGAAATTATAAAGGAAAGACTCTGACCCCTAAATTTGTTTTGTGTAAATATATGTTTACGCTATGAAAATTAAAATAGCACAAAAGTATATAAGCCAAGAAGGGAAATTTTTCTTTTTGTCTTTTTACCACTCTTCATTCATTCATTCATTCAGTATTTTTTGAACACCTGAGGTAGAACAGGAAGCAGGCAAAGTCCCTCTTCTCATGGTAGAGCAAAGTAAATAAATATTCAAATGATTTCAGATAGGTTTTTTTGAAACTTAAATTTTTATTTATCATTTCCAAATGCTCATGTAACGTGTGTTATGTGCCAAGCATAGATTGAAGCACTTTATTAATATTAATTCATTTAATCCTTGTGAACCTTAAGGCACAGAGAGGTTAAGTAATTTGTCTAAGATGACACAGCTGGCAAGCTGTGGAGTCACAGTACAAAGCCAGGCAGTGTGGTTTCAAATGGTCTATAAACATAGAAAAATGTCTTTAAATTTGCACTAAAAAATTGCATCATTAAAACAAAGATATGTAATTTTTGCATATGATACTAGCAAAGAAGAAGTAATTTGATTATAACCTGTTGATAAATATTTGAACAAATAAATATTCTCATATGTTGTTGGTAGAATGATGAATTTTTAAAAACTTTTAATATATTAAATTATATGTATTATGTATATTATAATTAAACATAATAGTGGGATTCACAGTGATATATTTGTACATGCACAAATATGTACAATAACAGTGGTGTGGGCCAAGGGACAGGGGGAAGTGAATGTTAATACCCTAGGTGAAACCTTTGGGGGAGAGCTCCTGAAAAGGTCAGCATCAGAGGAACCAGTGTGCCAAAGTCCTGCACTGAGTGGGACATCCCAGGCAGAGGGACCAGTCAGTACAAAGGTCCTCTGCTCTTTGGAGCTTGTTATGGTTTGGATCTGAAATGATCCCTCCAAATTTCATATGTTGAAAGCTTAGTTCTCAGGGCAGCAAGGTTCAGAGGTGAGGATTATAGAAAACAAGGACTCTGACTTCATCATTGGATGAATGGACTAATGTGAGTTGGGACCTAGGTGGAGGAAGTAGATCACTGGCATCTGGCCCTGGAAGGTTTTATCCTCTCCCTAGCTCCTTCTCTCTACCCCCTGACCTTCCTGGCTGCCATGAGTTGACAGCTTTCCTCCACGAGGCCCTTCTGCCATGATATTTCTGCCTTGGAGCCAGCTGACCATAGATTGAATCTTCTGAAACCATGAGCCAAAATAAATCTTTTCTTCTCTAAGTTTTTCTTCTCAGATATTTTGGTCACACTGACACAAAGCTGAAAAATACAAAGCAATTGAAGAACAGTGCTTTCGTGACCCTGATCAGGGAGGGGAGAATTAGAGACAAGGCTAGAATGGGAAGGGGCTTGATATGTCTTTTTTAAAAAATATTTATTTATTTACCTTAGTTGTACACAATGCAATGCATTTATGTTTACATGGTGCTGAGGATCGAACCCGGGCCACACACGTGTGAGGCGAGCGCTCTGCCGCTGAGCCACAACCCCAGCCGGGGGCTTGATATGTAAGAGCAGTATAGAACATGAATAGAAATTTGATTTGGATGACACAGGAATATGCATGGTCTTATACATATGTTTAAAAAAGCTCTGAGAATCTACTGTAGGAATACCAATAGAACCAGGGAGATCAGGTAGGGGGCTTGTGCAGTGGTCTAATGAGATATTGGGGGGTTCAGACCAGGGGTACCCTGTTAATGATTTGGAAGAAAGAGGTTTTTCCCCTCTTTTCTTATTTTTCAAATTAAAATAAACATGCTTATTTACTTATTTACCATACTATAATAAGGTAAAATACAATAAAATGTGAACCTGACCACAAGCAAGTTCATCTCCTCTTTTCCCACCTGGCCTTAACCCTCAATTTCTTCCTCCAAACCAACATCCATGAATAGGAGGGGGTATACCCCCTACCTTCCTTAAACCTTTCATGACTGATACTGGAGGACAAACATATATTCATACATATTTATTGTTTAAAAATATATAAATGTGCTTTTGCTCACCTAATAATATGTCACAGGGACCTTTCTTTATCAGCACGTATGGAGCTGCCTCTCTCTTTATGTCAACTCATCCTTTTTCATAATATAGATGAATCATCAGAGGCTTGATGACTACTTACGCACTTTCAAACCATTTTCTACAAATGTGGTTGTAGTGAATATTTCATACATATATCTTTGATAGATACCTAGGAGTGTTTTTAGTTTTAATGGGCATACACATATCATGTCATGATAGATGATGCCGATTTTTACTCAGGGAAGTCTATTCTTTTTTTTTCTTTTTGTACTGGGGATTGAACTCAGGGGCACTCAACCACTGGGTCACATCCCAGTCCTATTTTGTATTTTACTTAGAGACAGGGTCTCACTGAGTTGCTAAGTGCCTCGCCATTGCTGAGGCTGGCTTTGAACTCACGATCCTCCTGCCCCAGCCTCCCAAGTGCTGGGATTACAGGCGTGAGCCACCACGCCCGGCCAGGGAAGTCTATTCTAATTTATCTTCTCACAGCATATTAGCACCCAGTTCTGCATACTCTTGCCAACACCAGACATTATCATAGACCTTCTGTCCAATCTGATGATTATAAAATTTTTTTTGTTTTAATTTACATTTCTTTGATTACTATTAAGGTGGTTCATATGTTTGCTGGCCATCTTTGTTTCTACCATAAATTGTCCATTTTTCTATAGGAATATCTTTCTTCTGATTTCTTTTCTTTCTTTCTTTCTTTCTTTTTTTTTTTTTGGTACCAGGGATTGAAGTCAGGGTCACTTCACCACTGAGCTACATCCCTAGCCCTTTTTAATATTTTCTTTAGAGACAGGGTCTCGCTGAGCTACTTAGGGACTCGCTAAGTTGCTGAAGCTGGCTTTGAACTCAGGATTGTTCTGCACCACTGGGATTATAGATGTGTGTCAGCACACATGGCCTTTTTTGATTTACAGGGACTCTTATATATTATTATATATCAACCCTTATTTCAAATAGATATTGAAAGATTTTTACCCCAATCTCTTTGTCTTTTATCCATGCATATGGAATCTTTAAATTTTTGATGAAATTAATTATGAAATTCTCTTCAACTTCTAGATTCTTTGTCTTATTTGGAAAGTTATTTTTCAACTCAACATTATTAATAACGGTTATTAGGTGGATATTAGAGGGTGGATTGTTTCAATGCATTGAAACTTTTGGTCTAGAAATTTTGCACAATTTATCAATTATCAAACACTCTACAGAAGAGAAAGGAAGAAAAATCAATCTACTTGATTGTGGACTAACTAGATACTGCTATGGGTTTCCTTACTACAATCTTGTGATAATTTCCATTTTATAAATAAGGAAATAGGTTACTTGTCCATAGTCACACAATTAGGTTGTGGTTGAAACACAGTCCTTAGGACATAGCAAGGTGTAAATTAATATTTTGTGGATGAATGAATGAGTTGGATTTTGTTCTAAGCCTGTCTGATTCAACCCAAGACTCGTTTCCTATGTCTCTTTGCTGCTCTTTGTTCTCTCTGTAGGAGGCAGCCTGAGTTTAGCATTATTTATGATCAGGGATAGAGTATTACTAAATGGAACATTTTACATTTGAATTAGTTTTCTCTTTTCATATTATCAAAAGCTGAAAATCTAATTGTAGAGGAGACTAACATGGAACTTAGGAAAAGGCCTAACACTTTTAGTTTTAGGTCTGGATTTTGGACAAAACAACAGTAGGAGGAGGAGCAGAAGGAGATGGACACAGGATTCAGATCTTTCACAGTAGTGCTACTAGGCCACAGGACCTCTTCTGTGACATTCATCTCTGGGAAACAGGTAGAGTTATCCTCTGGAAGAGGTTTTGTTTCAGTCCCTGACATTTATGACATAGAGGTCCAGGTGGGTGGGCAGAGAAGATTTTTACAAGCCTTTTGGGTCTGTTTTATTTGTTTTTGATTTCTTGTCTTTTTCAGAATATGCTTCTAGAACTTTCATCTATTATGAAAAAATAATGCACCAAGAGCCACTGGTTTCTGCAGGAGGAAGGCTGTACCTTTGTCAACTCAGACTATGGAAAAGCTTTGGGATTCACCTCCTCCACAGGACTATTACAGTCTGGATCTTAAATGTCTCCCAATGACCCGTGTGATTAAGACTTGGTCCCCAGCTTGGTGCTATTGGGAGATGGTGGGACCTTTAAGAGGTGGGACTAGTGGGAAGTCTTAGGACATTGGGATGTGCCCTTGAAGGGAATTGTGGGGCCCCAGCCCCTTCCTCTTTCTTTAGTATCCTGTATGAGGAGAACAATTTGCTTCATGATACACTCCCACCATGATGTGCTACCCTGTCCCAGACCCAATCATAGACTGAAACCTCTAGGGGACTATGAGCCAACATGACCCTTTTTTCTTTCTAGGTTGATTACCTTGAGTATTTGATATAGGGACAGAAAGCTCACTGACACACACAGAGACTCCTGGCAGGTGACAGGCTGTGAATAGGGTGCTCCAAACCTGGGCTCACCTCCCAGGGATCTCTTTCTTTATGGGGACTGAAGCCAACCTCTCATTGCTCTGCCTGGGCACGCTGCATGAGGCAGGTCTAAGCCCAGGCAGGGAGGAATTGTGCACCATGAGAGAAAATCTAGGAGCAAGAGCTGCTGTTGCCACAAGGAGGAGAACTGGGATATGGTTTCTCTTCCCTAGCCCCAGCAGTCTGGTGTGACACCAGAGAGAGCATCCAGGTCTGCAGCAGCAGCAGTTTGTCCCTTGAACATTGGTCCAGAGCAGGCCAGGATCTCTGTATTCAGCCTGGGCTCAAATATGCTTCCTGTCTGCAAAGGAAGGTGGATGACAAATTTTCATCCTCTTTCTCTTATTAGTACATTTCTTGGGATGAACGAGCTGGGTTTTTAGTTCATAAATGCTATGGAAATAAAATATTGATTAAAACACTGGCAAATACTCAACATTGCATGATTTGATCGCATCTTTCCACTGGGACCATCCATCATCAGTGGTGCTGCCATGACTGTGGTCCAACAGGGGTTTCCTGAGGATTAGTAGAAGCCAGCACCTCTTCTTTACCCTGCCAGTGGTCCTGAGCCATCCAGCCAAACTGTCTCCAAAAGCGCTTAGCACTTACAGTGCAGAGAGACACAGTTGGCCATGTGTTGTGTCCTAACTAGCTGATCTACGAGGCTGCTTGGCTGGTTACTTGTCACTTGTCTTGAGTTCTGAGATTAGGGTGGGCTTAGTTCCCATGGGAGTTACTTAACTCCTTCATCTTCCATCCCATGGCTAGACTGTCCCAAAGTCTGGCCACATACCTTGTTATAAAGGCCTCAAATAATAAGAAGAATCAGTTTGGTTCAAAGTCACAGGGCCCTGAGTCATCTACATCCTGTGAGATAAAATCCAGAGGAAATTCATGTGCTGGCTTCTGCCTTTGAACTCATTTCTACATCACATACCCTACCTAACACGACTACCAAGAGTGCTCCTGCTCCTCCCTGTTGTTACCTACATAGCAGTGAGCTTCTGGATGGCCTTTACTACTACGTGTTTGACTTTTGAGGACTTAGTTTTTTGGCTTGTCTTGAAATTAGGGCTCAAGTGATTGTCCCATCTCAGACTCCCAAACATCTGGGACTATAGGTACATATTACCACACCTGGTTTAGAGACTCATTCTTTATTACACTGGCAGTTCCAAGCCTCATTCTAGCCAACCCTTCACTCATGATGCCTTTCTTTATATCAGCCTTGTAATTATAGTAATAGGTGCTACTCATTTTTGGTTGATGATGATTTCTTGGTAGATGATAATTTTTATTTTTTATTTTTTTGCAAAAGGGAAGTATACTAGGTATATCTTACTTTCAGGAAGCAATTTCTAGTCATCATAAATAGGCTATCCACTATATGGGGTGTTCAGACAGAGGCTAGGCAACTGCTGGGATGTTGCAGAGACAGCCTAACTTTGGCTGGGCTGTTCCGTGCTTCTGGCTCAAATATCTCTTGAGTCTTCTCTGTTCTATGTTTTGTAGAGGTATGAAAAGAGACTCTTCTACAGACAGTCAGTCTGTAGACAAGCCAGTGAAGACCAGGAAGATGAAATGACAGTGGGGCCAAATTTACAAATGTGCCTTTTAAGGTGCATATTGTATTTCAGGTACTCATGACACATTATCTAAACTTGTATAGCTGTGTAAAATTCTTATTGCTCATTCCCATTTTATAGATCAAACAAGGTTCAAAGGGGTTAAGTACTTTTCCCATAGATAAAGGTCACCTGTTGAAGGGCCTGCTGGAGTCCAAACCTAGGCCTAGTTGTTCCTGGGCCCATTGTTCTCCACAAGCCGCTCCCCTGTCTCTATGTCTCCTGCCCCTGGGAAATAATTTATTTGCACATCTCTCTGCCCAGCTAGCCTGTGCAAACTCTTAAAAAGGAGGCCTTTGCATTAAAAAAAATTTTTTTTTAGTTGTAGTTGGACACAATACCTTTATTTTATTTATTTATTTTTATGTGGTGCTGAGGATCGAACCCAGGTCCTCGCACATGCTAGGCGCGTGTTCTACCGCTAGCCACAACCTCAGCCCGGCCTGTACATTTTTGATATTGGATATTCAGCATGTTGCAGTGTTGGCTGAATGAAATATATATATGTATAGATGCCCAAAACAATACCTTATCCATCACTTCTGATTCTCTAGTCTTTATTTCTTTTTCAGAGTTCCCCATCACGTCTTGTCAACAACTTTTTAAGAGTCTTTCAGGGGTCTGTCTGGCAGCATTTCCCCCTTTTTTGTAATTTAAATGTCCTTCACCCTGAAAAGCCTTTACAGGGTTGTCAACCACACAGAACAAACAGAAGTTAAAAATAGTTTGAAGAACTCAGTTCAAAATGTAATGCCTCCTGTGACTGCCAGCTTCAGTGTCTCTGAAGGTTTTCATCCAGTGCTTTAGGGTGAGGGTCACTGCCTCAAGAGTGTACTTGTCTTCAAGGGGTAAGAGTAAAAACTAGCCATGGAGAACCAACAGTGTCTCTTTCTGGTTGACCGGGCAAGCCAGTGGAGGCATATGTCAGGATCTGCAGGAGCCCCAGGTGTGTGTATGGACAGTAGGTGTCATGTTCTTGAATGAAATGAAAAGAAAGCACTTGCATAATGAGATGTGTGCTTTTCTTCAGCTCTCTGGGCCTTCATTCTTTGACACCAGGAAGTATCATATTAATTTGTACTACGAAGGCAAAGGTGCTCAGTGGGGAGGATTATGAACCCATTCCATGCTCAGGACACCATCACCAGCTGGCATTAAATAAACATCATATACAAACTTGTTAATGAGTCCCAGCTGAGGCCTGGGGGTGGGGTTAAAAAAGAGTAAAAAATTCCAAAGCAATTTCAAAGAACAACTCAAGTTATTTCCAAATATATACAATAAAGCAACTGGCCTGATGTAGAGGGAGCCAGTCCTCACTGTGGCCAGAGTACATACAACCAACTCAAAAGGAGCACATTCACAGTAGGGAAGAAAATGGCTGCTACCCATCTGGGCTGGACAGTCTTCACATGCTTCCTTTCTCCAGAATGGAAAAGCTGGTGAGATTTATTCCCTTTTGCACAATGATTATCATTCCTGCCACAAAAGTAAATGTCAAGGTTGAAGTTGCAAATGACCATCAGTTCTAAATTACCAGGTTTGTCTATAGAAAAATTTGTTATTGTAACCCTCCTGCTTTTCTAAGATTCCATTAAATAACTTAATGGCTTTAAGCAAAAATGGTCTACCTCTTGTATGACATTGATGTTATCATAACAGTACAATCTAGAGCTCTCTACAATCTAGAGCCTTTCCTTGACTTAGCAGTGCCTAACCCTGTAATTCTAAACTTCTGTCCCTGAGACTCATTGCATCATTATGTTGGTTTAATGCCCCCTCCCATTCATTTTCATTTAGTCTTAGGGTTTTTTATTTTATTTTATTTTTTTAATTTTTTGAGATAGGGTCTCATTTTCTTGCCCAGGTTGGTCTTGAATTTGTGGACTCAGGTGATGCTCCTGCATTAGCCTCCCAAGTACCTGGGATACTCACTGAAGGAGTGGAATGCAGCAGCTTTTAATTTCAGTTTTCTCATCTGGCAGATGGGATGTGGCCTGGATTCCATGTACTGAGTTGGATGGACATTGTATGTATTCATTATTCTGAGCCTTGCTGTCAGCCCAGCCACATTGCTACTCCTCTCTTACCTCACAGTGTGAGTCCCGTTTTACTCATGGACATCTGGCATGCCTACAATGCAATATCTTGTTTTCCCTTTACATAAAAATCCAAGACACAAGCTATACAGATTTCTTGTTTAACTGTATTTACTCCCTGTAATTCTAAACTTTTGTCCCTGAGGCTTGTTGCATCATTATGTTAGTTGAATGCCCTTTCCCATTCACTTTCATTTAGTTTTAGGGTTTTTAAATTATTTTTATTTTTATTTTTTGAGATAGGGTCTCATTTTCTTGCCCAGGTTGGTCTTGAATTTGTAGACTCAGGTGATTTTCCTGCATTAGCCTCCCAAGTACCTGGGACTACAGCATGTGCCACCATGCTCTTCTTAGTTTTTATTTTTTGTTTGTTTTAAAAAGCAAACATTCTATTTTGATATAATTTTAGACTCACATATATCTGAAGGAAATAACAACCTTCACCTAGTTTTCCCAATGGTAAGATTTTGCATAACTATAGTACAATATCAAAACCAGGGAATTGGGTATATGCCTTTTATCTACTCTAATAAGCACTAGGGATTTTTAAAATTCAGTTTAGAAATTACATTAGCATTGTAAAGTTTTAAGATTTCTAATCAGATTAATCAGGTAGTAAGGAAAGGTCCAAACTAGAGGGAGAGAAATGTCCTCTTGAAAAGAAAAGATTTCTAGAGGCTTCCCTCTCTGTGATCTGTAAAACATGAATCAGAAGCAAAAAAAGAAAAATCAGTTTACAATGCATAATGATATGTCTTTATTTCATCAACAGAAATGGTGTCTAGACAAAATTCAGTTAACACTAGCAATTCAACTGAGTGAATTTTTTTTGCACAATAGTGTATTTACAATGAGTAAATGAAGTTTCAATTCATTAGTTCATAGCAATGTTTTCCCCAAAAAAGGTAAAAATTCTTAGTTACAGATAATAAGCATCAACCGCCATTTCATCTTTACAATAAAAACCACAAGAAAAACCACAATCACTTAGAAAACAAAAATAAGGACAAGCTTAAGAACTAACTAGTACAATAAAATGATGCATTGAATTAAGTTACATTAATCGCATAGAATCTGTGTAAAAAGTATGTAGAAAAACACCTGATGTAACCTGTTACAGTCGTTGACCAGTTATGAGAGGTACAGAGGGTTATACAGGTAGATATGTGTGAAAACTGTCCATATTGTTCGACCTGGGGGGAAGGGAAGAGGGGCTGTAGCCCCTTGCATACGCTGAGAAGACCCTGTTTTGAATATGGCCTCTGGAGTTTGTAAGGCATATATTAGAGGTGCACTTGCATCAGACTGGTTCTGGAACAAATTCTCACAGGCCCTCTTGCCTTGATTGGCTCACTGTGTCTAACAAGCACCCGAAGCTCCCAAATGCATTTGCCATCTTCCTGATAACTCACTAGAAGTGCCATGTTCTTTTGTCAGAGTATGAATGGACATTCCAGCATTTGCACACCCAAAATGCACTGTTTGGACTTAGGTGGAAGCTACTGTTCTGCCTCCAGACATGTTTTGGTAGAAGACTTATAGCATCAAACTATAGGAAAAACTCTCTTTGTCCAAGTCCCTTCATTTTTTTTTCCTGATATCCATGTCCGATTATCCCCATGGGAGCATTTGGCACTGAATGTGAGTCTACCTGAAACGAATGGTCTTGGTGCACTTCTGCTTCTACCAAGGGCCACTGTTTTATCTGAGGTCAATAAACTGGAATGAAAATGAAAGTCAGAGTTGTTTATTCATTGCTTAATAGTGAAATGCATACACCATGTCACAACATTAAATCAAAGCTACAAAAGTTGGCCTCTGCAACCAAGTGGGTATTCTTCACAAAATGGCAGCATCATTTTCATATTACGATTAAAATGTACTGATATTCATTTGATATAAATAATTATGACCCAGAGTGGAGTGTAAGAAAATACTATACACTTACTTCTTTTTGCAAGTAATGTTTTTGCACCGTCGGTTGAATAATTTATCCTCAATCTGCCACAATAAGTCTTTTCTATATACAAATACTATTTGCACACGCTATTTGTGTACAAATATATTCTATTCTACAGCATCAGTCTTGGATGCTTGGGTCATGAGATGGCTCGGGCAGTATTAAAACATACACTTTGGACACAAAATGCCTCCATGCACACAGATTTCCTTTATGAATACCAACTTGACACAGGGCATCTCACTGGAACTGACTTGCTCAAAATTGAACCTACAAGAAGATTCCAAATTTGGGAAGAAACACTAACTCATAATACAATGAACAGTTTTATTCTTTAAAGAAAATCTTGATCTCTAGTCTGTTTTCCATGATTCGAGGACAAAACTTAATTTTTACCCAGATCTTTCCAGATCTGAGAGTCCTCCTGAACTGTAAGCAACAGTGGAATAGTTTGAAGTCACTTATAAAACAGCTCCTAGTTTAAATGGGGCATGGTGTATAGAAACAGTTTGCTAAATTCAAAAAAGCTTTGCAGGCTTTGACTCATTTTGAGAGGAAAATGCTACTCCATTGGATGCAGAGCAGCTTCCTGGGGCAGGACTTTGAGGTTTCTTTAAAGGCTTACGATTTTCAAATCCATGTTTGTTGTTGCTGCTTCTCCTTCTTCTCTCTTCTTTAATGGAAATCATAAACATTAAAAGAGAATATGTAGGTTTTAGCCAGTCCTCTCATGAAAGTCCTGTAGCTTGGTCCCCGAGCTCCTTTTTAAGGAGAAGTGGCAGTTGGCATACTAGTCACTAGCCTTTTTTTTTTTTTTTTTTTTTTACTTCCTTGGAAAAGCTATACAAGGATTAAATCCAAAATTATAGTGCATCTTAAAAAGCAGCATACTTTTAGAAAGACAGTCAATAAATTACTTGTACAACATACAAAATAACATTTTCTACTGCAGCATCACCTCTGACGCCTGAGTCATTGTTATGGGAACTCGAAAGAGAAGTAGCAGGATGGCCTAGTAACTTCGCCAGCTTTTTCTTTTCTTTTTAAAAGTTTTAAAAACCATTTTGTTCCAGAATCAGTATGTAATGAAGTTTGACTTTATTCAAGGCACCCCCAGATAACGCAGAGAAACAAAGACATATAGCAAAGCACTCACCTGCCCAAAGCCTGACCAACCTGAATGAAGGGAGGTTGTCTGGAGACACAAGTAGGACAAAGGTGGATCAACAGGGAGGACTAGATTCAGGTGGGATGTTAATTAGTCTTGGGGTCACCTGCACTGGCCCTGCCGCCACAACCCATTCCTACCCTGGCTATTTGGAAATCCAACCAGGCTGTCACAGAGATCCTCCCAAAGAGCCCACTATTGGAGTGTTCTTTACTTTTGTAAGGAAGAACCCTTAAAAAACACAACTGAATGTTACCTTATTGTGCAAACACTTATTCTTTGCTGTTTACTTGCTTTTACTTTTTATAAAAAGGCATGAGGTTGACTAAGGGATCCCAGGTAAAGAAGACAGACTGGGTTTTTAAATTCCACTTTGAGGCAATTTGGATTCTGATCCCCAGCAAGTCCTCCCTTTGAATCGAGACAGAAATATCTCTGACAAACAATGGTTCAGAATAGCAAAAGACACAGACATATCACATGAACAATTACACAAAGTCAGTCACTGTTTGTGGTGGCTAATGAATGAAATAACTTGTCAAAAATACTTAAGAAGTAGAATGACTGTTTTTTCTAACTTTTTTTTTTTTTTTTTTAAACCAGTTCCCATGGCAGAGGTTGGGCAGGGGAAGAGGAAGAAAAGTGAGGCAGAGGCTGTCGGGAGAGATAAAGGCTGAGTTAGGGTGGAGAGAAATAGAGACCCCTCCCCTCCCGGAAATGGCTGCCACTCAGGTCTGGGCTATCGAACAACAGAAACCTGGGGAAAGAGATGGAATGTGGTCAAGACTACCAGTTGCACATGAGTTGTTACCAGGGTAAATCAAGCAAAGAAGCTGGTCTGCACCTGGTTATGATATGAGCAGAAGACATTCCTTTTTTAAAAATTAGAGGAGAGGTCACTTAAAAAAGGCAACAGGAGAGTTAAAAAAAAAAATACTGTCTGCTGACTCTTGCACCATAACACACACCTGTGAAGTATCACATGATTCACATTGAGTTAAAATTCCAGCTGTCACCAGTTTTCCACAAAGGCAAACCTCCCGGTGAAGCACAGAGCTGTCCTACGAGGCTGAGAAACTCCAACAACTGTAACAAAAAACAGTAGCTCCAACACGGAGCACCATCAAAATCTGTCTCTGACAAGTGTGTGCGTGTGTTTGTGCAAACACACACACACACACACACACACACACACAGAACACACACAGAAACAAAAACCCAGAGGCAGGTTTCAAAAGTGTAACTATTTTAAAAGAAAAGCCTTTTTTTTTTTTTTTTTAAATCCTACTGCATGAACCAACAAATTTCCGGCATTCATACATATTTAAACATTTAGCGCTAATATTTGTACAGAAAAAAGTTAATAATACTAAAACATATGTTACTATGATTTCACTTTTTGCCTACTAATCATATACTAATTTCTCCTTTTACATGCAGCTTTAATATTGTCCAAACAATGGCACAAATAAAGAAACAAAGTCAACCATCTATTCCCATTGCCCACCACCCCATTCCCACATCAAACTGTTCTGGACTGTCTTTTACAGCCAGGCTGAAGTGGCCTTCAGACTGCTTAGTGAGAGGAGATGGGACCACTGGAAGGAGGGAGCTGATTCCTCTTCCTTGGGGCACACCTTCCTGTAAACATGGCCAGGGGCCAGGATGCCCCAGAGCCAAGGGAAGCTGCTCTCTCTGGGTTGCAAGCCAACCAGTTTTGCAGCAAGAGAAGAAAATGATCATCAGGTGAGGGTAGGGTGTATGTGTGTGTGTGTTCGGGAAGAGGGGCAGGGAGGGCTCCTGGCGATGTCTCCTCCAAAGCCTCTGAACGAAGCTGCCTTCAGACAAGAGACTGGCAAAAAAGCCTCAGAGTACAACTTAGCATTAGGAGAAGGAAAGGAGAAGAAATGTGTTAGTCCGCGTCAGGGATGGATCTCAGGCTCCAATCTTCCCCGCTCTCTCCTACTTTCAGTGAGCTGCATCAACCCGGGAGCTGCCCCTTAAACAGGACCCTCAGGCTGCAACTCAAATTCCTTCAGGGGAGATGTCCTGGGAGGCCAATCCCAGGCAGGAAAGTGGGTGGTTGGTCCTTCAAAGGAGAAGGTTCTACTGCATAACACTTTCAAGAGCAAGCCAATGAAGTGCTAAAATGGATGGGCCTACTCCCTGGGAAAGAAAACAGTTCTAGCTTGGTTTCTAGGAGCCTTTGCCTGCTGAGTTCTGGTGCGAAATCATAGATTCCTGCTGCTTTGATGCAATTTTGAGTAAGATGTCCAAACTCGCTCCCCACTCAGGAATCTGAACATCCAGCATCAACTCTGAACTCTTTTATCTGCAGTTAAACTTTACTTAGGGAAAGGTGGGGACGAGGTGAAATATAAAAATATTCAAGCAGATTATTGTCTACACATCCTAGGATGAATTCATTATTTGGCAAGATTGTTTTTCCTACATAATTATCACCTGAGTGCTTTTTTAAATTAGCTAAAATGTTTTACTTTTTAAACTAAAAGCAAAGAATATACAGTATACTTGAGTTATACTGAAGTTACAACTTCATTTAAGAAAATAGGTTTGACCCAAAACTCAGTGCAAGTGGCAAAGTTGACCATTACTGTACAGTATCTGCAAGGAAAAACAAAAAACAAAACAAAACAAAACAAAACAAAACAAAACAAAACAAAAACAAAAAACAAAGAACAAACCCATGACGCTCACACGACACCGCCTGGCGGTGTCCAAACCAAACTAAACAAACAAAATAAGGGTCTAAAATAAAACCTTGAAAAGTTTCCAACATTGAATTTTGTCCATAAATAAGCACAAATTGAAATTGAACTGTGAAGCAAGAAAAAAATGTTAACAGTTACCAAAGTGGTTTTTAAGCATCAGAGACAAAAAAGAGGAATGTTGGAACCTGTTTATAAATGAGAAATGAAGTTTCCAGTTTTGAGAAAATTGAGGCATGCAGGACTTTTGCATATGGATATATATATATATGTATATATATATATACTTTATATATATTATATATAATATGTACAGTCTAGCTATAAAACTTTGATGTGTATAGAAGCTGTCTTCAATGAAAAAAATTGAACATTCAGAAGAAATTCCTGAGATAGGGTTTGTGACATGGGCCACTGAGAAAAAAAATCCGTGGTTGGGTCCTAGAGGTGTTGTAGTCTATCCCTGTGAAGACTGAAATTAACCCACAGACAGACAGTGTCGCACTGTTGTCTTTCCTTGCCTGAGCAAGGGGTAGCACCATTGTGAAGGTAACTCTGTCGCTCCTGCTTGAAGAGAGGAGGGAATACTTCAGAACAGTATTGCTGCTAAGACCGCTGTAGTGTGCACCAAATTCATTCTCGGTTCTCCAAGACAACGGATGAACAGTGCCATAGGCTGACTGAAGAACACCTGGATGGAAGAGGTGTGAGGACTGGGAGGCAGATCCGAGTCACTAGGTATAATCTTTCCTGGGCTGTTCATCAGTCGTACACTTGTCAGTCATTTCCTGGCAGAAGTCCACGGTCACCGACTGGCTCCTGGGTTCAAGAGGAGGTCCTCTCTCAGAGAAGTTTCCTGGGTCAGTACCTTCCAACCTCCTCCCAGAGGTACAATTCTCAGAGGCATTGCTGGGGACCCAGGGGGGTCCAGGAGGAGCCGCACCGGGCTCCAAACAGCAGGGCACACTTTCTCCCACCGCACACTGGGAGGCTGCAAGGTTCTGCTCAACACCCAAGGGAGTGGGGTTAATACTGGAGGCTCCAGGGAGATCCATGGGGATGAGGACAGGGCAATACCGGTGCAGGGCCTGGATCTGCTCGGGGCTCTGGATGTCTCTGCAGACTTCCTGGGAGAGGCAGGAGAAGTTGTCTAACAGTTCCCCCATGCATGCTTTCAGTTGATTCCTCTCTGACAACAGTTTTTCTTTCTCACATACCTGGACAATAGAGGGAAAAAGAGAAAGGCTTGATCAATCCTGAGTTGGAGGGCACAAGACCTCATTTCAGGGGGTTTTCTAACCTTTGTTTTTCTGTTCTACATAATAATACATCTCATGAACAACGAGGTCAGGGTCAGACACTTAAAAATTACACATGTCCAGGGAGCCTGGACACACAGCTTGGCCATGTCTGAGCAGCTCATCCAGATATGCTGCTGCCATTGACACCTTCTGTGTGGTGTCTCTTAATGCCTCTTTGAGACCCAGGCAAGAGAGCAGCAAAATCACCACCAACCAGAAAACAGCTGGAAGTCAATGCCCTGGTTTCCTGGAATTTGGGGTTTGTAGAACATCAACTGGAAAACTCTTAGTCCCAAAACTTATAGTTGAAAATCTCCCTCTACTGTATTAGGTTGCCATTTTAAGAGGCAAAAGTTGACCAATTCTAGCTCTCTGACATTCTGAAAATAGCAAAACTATGAAGACAGTTAAAAGCTTATCAGTGGGCTGGGATTGTGGCTCAGCGGTAGAGAGCTTGCCTAGGGAGCTTGTGGCCCAGGTTCGATCCTCAGCACCACGTAAAAAATAAATGAAGGCATGTGTACAACTAAAATAAATAAATAAATAAATATTAAAAAAAAAAGCTTATCACTGATTACCATAGTAAGGAATAGATGAATAAGTGGAGCAGACAGGTTTCAGGTCAATGAATCTCATATATGATACTACAGTGGTGAGTACTATAGTGTGTCTGTATATATACGAATATATATACACATACATCTCTCTATATATACACACACAGACACACATATATATAGTCTTATATATCTGTCAAAATGTGCAAAATGTACAAACTAAGTGTGAACACCAATGTAAAGTAAGGACTTCAGGTGACAAAGATGTGTCTATGTAGATTCACCCATTATAGCAAATGTGCCACTATGTTGGGCATATTGGCAGTGGGGAGACTGTGAGTGTGTAGTATCAGGGGGCATTTGGGAACTCTGAATATTCAATTCCATTTTTCTGTAAAACTAAAACTACTCTGAAGAAGCAAGTCTATTGAAAAACAAATAAAATCAACCATTGGCAATTTCATATGGTTCAACCTAACCCCCGCAGGCTATTTGACCTTTTTATCACAGCAGACAGAATACAACGGTTCCCGTTTTGGGACCCTTGCAGCTGCAGTGGGATTTTCCCTGGACGTAGGATGGGAAGACAGAGACATGGAGCCTGAGTCCTGACACACTAGCCCACGATTCTGAGATACTTCCCCCCTTAAACAAAATCCCACATACGCGCTTCTGTTACTAAAATTTATCACCTCCTTGGAGAGATGAGTGTAGCACCAGAGAGGAAACTAATTAAGGTTTTACCACGGGTGTTTGTGAGAGGTCCATGCGTTGCACATGATGAAGTGGATGAGGAAACTGTGCATCTGAGGCAGTGTAAAGGGAGTCCCGGCCAGCCCAGTCTGCTGGTGCGAGTGGGAAGGGCGAGGGAGGAAGGGAGGGAAATGACGAGGAGGGACAGAGGAGCAGGCATCACATGCACAAGGAGCAAGTCTCCGACGTGGGAGCTGCACGTGCCGTAACACGAATACAATCTGGCAGGCAGCGTGGGCATGTGTGTCGGAGAGAGAGAGATTTACATGGGGAAAGGGCACCTGCTAAAATATTTATAAATTTATCAAGAAAACATGTTTTAAAAATGAAAAATAAACAGATGTACAAGTGCGACTCGAGAGAAATACATTATGTGAGTTTGCAGAAGCCGAGTGGCGGGTGTGTGGGAGACGGTGTGAGTGTGGGAAGTGAGTGTGGGGCTTGATGGGGACTTTGTAGGGTGAGATGGGTGGGGTGGAAGCCGTCCTGCCTACCCAGGCCATCTCTGTCACTCGGTCAGGCAAGTGAGTGGAGCACCCTGTTTAGCTGATAAGAAATAAATCAACAAGGGAGGTCTCTTGGGGAATCTCTCTTGCATGCATGATGGGTCACCTGGATCCCTCTCCTTTGAACCTAGAAGCCTGCAAAGGAAGGGACAGCAACTTCTGGCCACCAGGAGAGGAATCTCAGTCTCAATTCTGCCACAGCAGCTTGGACAAGGCACAGACCCACTTGTGAAAAATGTGTGGGCCACTTTCTAGGGGAAAGTAAATGAGGTACCCTTGTGAAAGTTTTGGTTCTGCAGGAAAGGCAGCATGAGTCATGCCTTGGGTAAAAGCATAAGCTCTAAGTCACAGACACAGATTGATGAGCGTGCGGCTGTCTTAGCACTGGAACACAGCGTAGTATTTAAGCTGTTGCCAAAAAGTGGTGGAGTTTTTTGTTTTTCCACCGAACAATACCAGCAAAGGGCTTTAGATATCTGCCTGCTATATAGTTTCTTAGATTTTATTATTTGTTCAGTATTATACAATTATAAGAGCAGAATGTTAGGTACTAAAATCAGGCTTTTTTCTCTACTACCTGAAGAGAGGTGCATGGCAAGAATTACTATGGAGGGCTGGGATTGTGGCTCAGCGGTAGAGCGCTCGCCTAGCACGTGCGCAGCCCGGGTTCGATCCTTAGCACCACATACCAATAAAAACGCATTGTGTACAACTAAAAGCAAATAAATAAATATTTAAAAAAAAAAAAAAGAATTACTATGGAGATGTGACCCTGTAGACTCGCACCTGGTTGTCTTGGTGACCTAAGCCCACCAGGCCTTCAGAAGATCTCCACTCACAGCAGGAACATCTTGCTTCCTTATGTGGTTTAAGTTATGTTTTGTTGTTGTTAAAATAATGAGGGCTGGGGACACAGCTCAGTGGTAAAGCTCCTGCCTAGTGTATTCAGGCCCTGGGTTTGATTCTGAACACTGCAAAGAACAAAACAAAACAAAACACCCCCCCACCCCACCAAACAAACAAACAAAAAACATTAAGGAAAAATTTGGAAAAAAGAAGAAACTTGTAATCTTCTGACCTAAATTGTTACAATTTCCAGTAAGTTTTTGTGCAAACAGTCCTTTTTTTTTTTTTTTTTTTTTTTTGTACTGGGGATTGAACTCAGGGGCACTCAACCACTGGGCCACATCCCCAGCCCTTTTTTTTTTTTTTTTGTATTTTATTAGAGACAGGGTCTCACTGAGTTGCTATGCGCCTCGCCACTGCTGAGGCTCGCTTTGAAATCGCGATCCTCCTGCCTCAGCCTCCCAAATGCTGGGATTACAGGCATACACTGCCGCGCCCAGCTGCAAGACAGTTCTTAAAAGCCAACAATGGGTCAATGCTGGATATTCAGAGACCATCAAGACACTGTCCTGTCCTTGAGGAACCTACAGTCTAGGGTTGGTGGTGGTAGGGACAGACACATGCACAAATAATCTAAGAATGAATGATAAGCACTGTCAGAGGGCAGACCGGCGCTCCCAGGGCAGGGGCCCAGTCTAAATAGAGACTCAGCAAAAGCAGATTTCCTGAAGAGGTGACCTGATTCTTAAAGCACAAAGGAGCTAGTAAGGGAAGGAAGAAGTAGAGGAATGTCCAGGAGAGAGGGGAGTCAGTCAGCACAAGTGCAGAGGTATAAAAGAGCAGGAGAAGCTGGGTGCAGTGGCGCACACCTGTAATCCCAGCACTTGGAAGGCTGAGGCAGGAGGATTGAGAGTTCAAAGCCAGCCTCAGCAGTGGTGAGGCACTTAGCAACTCAGTGAGACCCCGTCTCTAATAAAATACAAAAAAAAAAAAAAAAAAAAAAAGGGCTGGGGATGTGGCCCAGTGGTTGAGTGCCCCTGAGTTCAATCCCCAGTACCAAAAAAAAAAAAAAAAAAAAAAAGCAAAAAAAAAAAAAAAAAAAAAGCAGGAGATGTGGGGTAAATGTGGACAGTTTGATATAATTAGGGGTTGAATCCTAAGAAGGCAGTGAAAGGTGGTGCCGGAGGGACAGTTTAGAAACTGAATCATGGAGGACAGGGTATGTCTTTAAAAATGTTTCTAAGTTGTCACATAATAATTGTGCATATTAATGGTGTATAATGTGATAATTCAACATATGAATACAACGTGCATGATCAATTCAGGCTAATTAGCCTGAATTTCTCTTTCCTTAACCACCTGTAATTTCTTTTTGGGGGAAGCTTTGAGCTCCTCTTTTCCAGTTCTTCATAAGATAGATAATAAATTGTTATGAACTATAGTTCTGTAGTTGTAGAACATTGCAATTTACTCCTCTAATTGTATTTTGGTACCCATTATCCAGCCTCCCACAAGGATTGCTCCTTAGCAAGGATTGGCTGTAGTTTTACTTTGTAGGTGATGGGAGCTACTGAACATGGGCAGATTTTCCCTGTTTCATGTCAAAATAAGAACAAGAGCAAGAACAATAGCAAACCCCTGAAGGTTACTTTTTTTCACAACTTTATTTTATTTATTCATTTTTATGTAGTGCTGAGAATCGAACCTAGTGCCTCACACATGCTAGGCAAGTGCTCTACCACTGAGCTACAACTCCTATCCCCCAAGGTTATCTTAATAATAAATTATATCATAGTTCCTTGGGCTCTCCCAACATCTCTCACCTTTGTTCATGAGGCAATGAATTTGCTGCAAATAGTCTGAGAACCTAAACTTAGATCCTGACCACATTACGTGGCCTCTCTCTTCTTCAGCTTGACAGATCCAAGGCCAGAATTTGGATAGCAGAGAGGTAGAGCTGAATAGGTCAAGTTGGTCATCTCAAAGCTATAGTCAGGAGCCAGAGGTTGCCTGTATTTACTTCCTATAGCTTGAGGATGCTTTCCAAGGAGAAGGGTGGGAACACATAACTCTGAGCACGGAGGAGCTTGGGAGATGGGAATTTGTTTCCTGAGATAAAACATTCTCAGGCACAGGGAAGAGATGGCAGCCACTTTTAGAAGAATTGCAAAACCAAGGACCTGGGGCTGCAAAGGGTGTTAGGAGATCATCTCACTAAGCAACTGCCTCTCTGTAGGTAGATGTCCTATCTCTCACCTATACTCTTCTGCTGAGAGGCAGAGAAAGCAGTGGTAAAATACCACCATTTAGAATCAGACATCTGGGTTTACATTCAAGGAAATTTACCTAATCTTTCTACATCACGGTTTCCTCCTCTATAAATGGGGATAAAATAGTATCTAAGTCATCGTGTAGTTTAAATGTGATCATCCACAAAAATAGTTTAGAAGAATACTTGGTCCACAGATGCACGCAATAAATATCTGCTATTATTACGTATCAAATGGAAAATAAAATTTCTATATGGATAACTGAAGGACATGACACATGATTACACACCTACACACCCCCACACAATGCAGATGTAAAGCTATTATTTCTGTTGAGAAATTTCCTTAAAAATAAATCCAAATGTCCCTAAATGGTGTCCCTTCTCTCTGCTTCTCCAGTCATCATTGCTATAAAATTTACATCAGTCCTGGTCACTTTGGGTTGCTGAACACAACTGATGGGTCAACTCACCAATTTGCGGATTTCACATTCTAAGTTCTGAATACAGTCCAGTTTCCTCTTGCGGCAGCGTTGAGCTGCGATGCGGTTCTTGCTGCGCCGCCGGACGTCGTGAATGAACTCTAACTGTTCTGAGGTTAGCTTGTGCATCTTAATCATCATCTGGAAATCGTTCCTTGGAAGATCTGTGATTTGATCTACAGGAAAAGGAAGTTTAACCTGAAACCAAGAAAAACAGAGTAAGATTATAGAAGCTGGATTTTAATTTAAATTCTGACAGAACGTTAGAAAATGGTCACACCTCTTTTTAAGATCACCATGTAGTAGGGGAGCTACTGAAAGCAAGATGCAATTAATTCTTTCCTGTTTAAAATACAAGTAAGATGAAATATTTGGGTAATCAAATGGAATAAGAACACACAAATACAATGTGGTTGTCATTCCTAAAACTTTTGAGGCAAATTACATGGAAATTGTGTCACTTTTTCCCATTGCTGTAGTGCTTTTACAAGAGGGACTCCATATATGTCTATATGAAGATCAAAACCTTCAGCCACAAGACATAGCATAACTCAATAAAATGGCAAGTTATAGGGAGGTACTATTGAATGACTTATGTAAAACACCTGAACGAAGAGAACCATTCCTACCTTGAAGATCCGGAAAGATAAACTATCAGCATGATTATTAGTCATAACAGCAAAAATGCGATGCAAGGAAATAACTTGGATAGGCTCTGCCAATGTGGACTAGGAGTCAGAACTGGGTTTTAGTCCTTCTAATCAGACATAGACCCCAGACAAGTTACTTTACATCTCTGAGCCTCAATTTCCTCATCTGCAAAATGGGGTATGCTTTTTAGCTGTCCTGTGTTATGCACTGTAACTGTGTAAGTGTTAGGTACTTTGGCAGACTGTGTTTTCCAAAAATGGCTATGTCATCTCACACTTTCTTTTACAACATAATGTTGTCATTCCTCTATCAAGAGGTGTGAGGCACATTCTTGCCATATCAACAGAATGCAGTGGATTTCATGGTGGGAAATTTCTGAGGCTAGGAAGGCATGCAGTTTCCCCTTAGCCCTCTTAGATTGCTTGTTCTGGAGGAAACCAGTTGCCATGCTATAAGGATGCTCAAGCAGCTCTGTGGAGAAGCCCATGTGGAGATGAGACAACACCTCCAGCCAAATAGCCAGCCTCACCTTGCCAGTCATGTGAATGGGCTACCAAGATATGGTTTCTCTAGGCCACTCAAACCTTTAGATAAACACCCACTTCAACCCCATGAGAAATCCTCCGTCAGTATTGCTCATGGGCTACTCCTGAATTCCTGACTCCCCAAAACTCTGAGAGATATTAAATGATCATTGTATAAACCATTAAGTTTGGGGAAGACTTATTACACAGCAGTATATAATCAATGTAGGTACTTTTATCAATAAGATTCCTACTTTCAAACTCTTGCCAAGTCAAGGTAAATAAGCATTAGCTAAAGAGAAGATGCTTGAGGGATGGATGTGTTTTCCCTGTATGATTAAATGCTTGACTCTAATCCTGTGGTGGTTTGAAATCTTTTTTTTTTCGCTTTCTTTCTTCTTCTTCTTCTTCTTTTTTTTTTTTTTTTTGTGTGTGTGATACTGGGGATTGAACCTAGAGGTGCTTTACCACTGAGTTACATCCTCAGTCCTTTTTATTGTATTTTGAGACAGTCTTGCTAAATCGCCCAAGCTGGCCTGGAACTTGGGATCTTCCTGCCTTACCCTCATGAGTCACTGGGATTATCAGCATGCACCACTGCAGCTGGCTGGCTGATATGTTTCTGAAGAAGAGAATAACAAACAATGAAAATGAAAAAATGTAAAAGCCTCTATTGCAGAGGTGAAAAGGGAACCAAAGTTCTCTGTCTCCAGGGCCTTCTGAGCACTCATGAGGTGAAGAACACAGGCCTGCATCTTTGAGCAGTTTGTCACCCTTTGTAAGGCTCTTAATGACAATTCAGGTACTTCTGGGTTCAATTCTGGTCCTGCTTCTGGAACTTCTGGTAAAGGCAGGCTGCCACCTGCTTCTCCAGGAAACACAATGTTACCAGCTCAGAGGGCTAAGTTTTTGCATGCATTCGAGTCTGCTTTGGATGGGCCAGCAGATGGCACTACAAACCCACACTTCATTCACGTGCTAGACCAGCGCTGTGTAACAGCAGCCACATAGGTGATTTTAAATTTTCCAGTAGCCACATCAAAAAAAGTAAAAATAAATAGGTGAAATTAATTTTAATAATGTTATTTAGCCCAACAGAGCTGGAATATTTCTGGCATGTCATTAGTATAGAAATTATAAGAAATATTTAAAATTTTTTAAAAATTTCAAAAACACAAAAGCATATACATACATATATTTGTATACATTTTATCATTCTAGCACATCACAGCTCAGACTAGCTATCTTTCAGGGGCTCTCTAGCCACATGCAGGGTGTGGCTACTGTGCTGCACAGCACAGCTCTAGTAGACTCAATCTGAGCAGCCAGAAAAACACAAGAGCCTGGGTTTAATGAATCGGAATATTTACAATGAAGGAATTAAGCTCTCATTACTATTCAGATGCTACTGTGTTAAGTCAGTGCCTTTCAAGGGAATAAGGGTGAAGAAGCTACTCTATCCTAAGCTCAAGCCTTTTCTTTGGTTGCATCAGACGCTGGCAGATGTGAGCCCAGATCCTGGCATCGGGGGCTAGTTAATCCCCATGCACAAAGGCAAACACACTAAATGATCATTTGACTTCTCTGTAGTTGGGTGCAATTTCTTTGTCAGGTTATTTCCTACCTCTGAGCCAGCTCAATGTGGCATTTGCTAAAGGCTCCCAGTGGATGCTCTGATTGGACTTCCACATGGTGAACCATGTCTCATGACACCTGTAAAATTTTGGCCCAAGAAAGCAAAATCGCAGCAGAGCACATTACACTATTCTCAGCTGAGCCCTGCTCCAACTGCTAAAGACAGGCAGCCAGGACAAACAGTTCCTTGTTACAGGCTCGGGAAAGGCCTTTGTCCATGGGGCTGTGTTTGCACAAGGCTTATAATGATATGAAAGAATGTTTGATTTCCCTTTTATACCCTTTGGATAACAAACAGACACTCAAATCCTGAACGGTGCCTCTGTAACACAGAAGTCTGTCTGTTGGAGACACGGGATGTTTCGACACAGCAGGGGTTGTGGCACTTTTGGGGCTCCTGGAGTTTCCCCCTCTGGTGACAACAAAGCCATTCTGCTTTTGCTCCAAATTACATGTACTTGTTTTCAGAAAGAAAACATACCTATAGTTCAGGCCACAGTGAAGTCAAAAGAGCTTCCAAACCAAGAGCTTCTGTATTTAAAGTCATCTAGACAGTAAATATAAAACACAAGGGAGACAGGACACTGGACTGGCAGGAAAAGGGAAAAATCAACAATCCTAGTTTCAAAGTCCTTGAAGCAAAAGGCCATATGAAATTTCAGCAGGGCTGTTGCAACTCAAGCTGCTTTTTAAAAAGGGTCACAGGAAAAGAAAATAGTCAACTACAGACTTTCTTCCATGTGGGAAAAACAACAAAAGAAATCCCTTGCTCTTGTGTCTTTTTAGAGATGTTACCCCTGCAGCAGGGAAGAACTTTCACTGACTAGCAGGCGGAGGCTCCTGACTTGTTCCTAGAGGGCCACAGTGGGAGCCTGACCACCTGTCTTTATTGCTTTCAGAGTGTTAAGTCGGAGCCAATGGGTATCGTCCCCGGAGATGTGGAGCAGCTATCAGTTCTTTGGTCCCCTGGAGAACATTCTACTCACAGACTCCTGGGCGCCCAGCATTCCCCACTTGGGGGCGAAAAAGTCATTTAATGAATACGACTGGGGCTTGGAAAGCTGAAACACATGGAAAAAAAAGGCTGGGGCTGTCCCCTTTTTCTCCCAGAAAGTTACTACAACATAAATAGGCCCAGCAGGGCTTAACATCTTACTGGTCCTCCACACACTGATTCTTCCAGGATTTCCCTTCTCAGCAGTGATTTGGTTTTTCATTTACTGGACCCTCATGAACAGTGCAGAATAGCCAACCTGACAAGATGAAGAGTCCTGCCAACTATCACCAACACCTGTCTGAATGGCCTCCAATTATATATTGCCAGCCACACGTGGCTCCAGACAGGCAGGCAGCATAAAAAGGGGAAATGCATGTGGGATTCCTCAGTGCTGATTCTCTTCAGCCACGAGTCTGCTGCTTTGGTTCTTAGTAGAGCTCAGACACTCAGGAGCAGCCACTGGTCGGCAAGTCAAGGGCCAAAGAGGGCACTCCAGGCTGCTGTCATGGCTTGTACAATAAGCTACTGTTGATTTTACCCAGCCCCGGCAAAGTGCTGACTCTTCTCTTCCCTCTGGAACACACAGGAGGGAAAGGATTGGAAATTGGTTTTTAGTATGGTATTTTCACTGCCTCCCCTAAGCAATGTCCAGAAGAGGGTTAAATCTTCCAGGGGTTCCAGCTCTTTAGCAGTCAGTGAAAGGGATGGTTCTTGCAGCATGCCCAGGGACCTCTAGCCTAAGGAGCTGACAAAGGTGGGGGAGGAAGCTGTGATATCAGGATGGTGCATGGAACCTTAAACATCCTTCCTTCGTACTGTCTGCATGGCCAGACGGAGTGCCTGAACAGGGGAGGCTGCAGCCAGACCCCTGATGCCAGTATTTCCTTCTCAACAAACAGAACAGCTTGCCCACAACTACCTGAATTCTGTAGCCTAAGTCATTTTCCCCTTTCTCCTCATTAAAAAAAAATCTTTAAAAATTACATGAGTAGGGCTGGGGTTGTGGCTCAGCGGTAGAGCGCTTGCCTAGCACATGCGCGGCCCGGGTTCGATCCTCAGCACCATGTAAGAATAAAGGCATTGTGTACAACTAAAACAAATAAATATATATTAAAAAATATATTAAAAAATTACATGAGTATAACCTTTTACAGAAAATTCAAATATGAGACAAAAGAAGAGGAAACAATTTCCATCTCCAAGTGACAACTCTCTTGGATCATGGATATTTGTTTAGCATTTTTTTCTATACTGGGGATTGAACCAAGGGGTTGTTTACCACTGGGCTACATCCTTAGCCCTTTTTATTTTGAGATAAAGTCTTGCTAAGTTCCTGAGGCTGGCCTCCAATCTGCCATCCTCCAGACTCAGCTTCCCAAGTAGCCTAGATTTCAGGTGTGCACCCCTGTGCCTGGCTGCTCTGTACATTTTTTTTCAGGGAGTTGCAATTAGTGGTACCATACCCATTTCATCTCATCATGCCTCTGAACACACATTTCACATGCCTGGTGCTTCTCATTTGCTGGGTAAGGGTTATTGGAAAAGGAAGACTGAACTGCAGTTTTTGTAGCAACAGCCCCAGACAAGCATCTATTTGCTTCAAAACTCCTACTGGAAGAGTGGTTTTTGAATATTTTTTCTAATCTTTCTTAGTTTCACTATCAGATGTTAAGTGGAAGCTGCAGTAGTAGGGCTATACTAAGAAGATACCCTGAGACACTGATGTGCAGTCAGCTCTTCGAAGCTTTAACCTGTGTTCTTTAGGACTCCTGTCCTGGTGAGCTGTTGGGGAGGCAGCAGGATGCCTACTGACTGGTGATTCTAGAGCTGTTGGAAGGAGGCAGCCAGCTCAATGCTGGGTAGATGCCAATGACATGATCTCCTTCCTCAGACTAAGAAACATTTCCAGCATGATTGTCCTTCTACCCTCTAGTCTCATGGTCCAGCTTCTAGCACAAATTGTAGAATACCTGGGATTTTATCCTAATGTTGAAATTTATGAACTGTGTGATTCCAGGCAGGTCACCCTCTCTGTCCTAATGCTCTTCGAAGATCTGTGAGTCAGACAGAGGTAACAGTTGCCCTACTTAGTCTATAGGGTTACTATTAAGAATAAAATTGGATAACAGATGAAGAAAGTGCTTTGAAAAACTCTATCTGCCTGTTTATATATAGTATTATTATTTCTATCAGCCCTCACTGTTTTGGTCACTTGGTTTCTTCTTCCAGACAACAATATTCTTTGGAATTCCAGATGTTGAGAATGTTCTAGACAAGATGAAAACGTGGTTGCAATTAGAAATATGACCAACTTCTGCACTGCCATGCAAGGTCTTCTTTTTATAAAGCAGACCAATTACAGACACTTCTAAAAACTTGCCTGATTCATCAAGCCACAAAAATGATTGTAAAAATTTTTCATAGAAAGTGTGTGTCAAACCAAGCATTTGGGTAGGAGGAGTTAGTAAGGCATGGCTCTTCTCTTCTGTACCATGTCAGTGTTTGCTCTGAAGGGTATTTTTCTCTTTTCTCTTCTCTCCCTTGCCCCCCATACACTCACTCTCATATAATTTTATCCCCTCAACATGAATCATGTTAGTAAAGCAAGTCCAACTAATTAATGCTAATCTACTTTCTAGTGCTTTAAAACAAAACAAAACCAAAACTAAATCCACAGTTACAAACACTTTGGGTACAAAACAGTTTTACTAGGATGCTTACTACTCAGAAAAGTGTGACTGCTCTACAATTTTCAAGTTCTAAAAACACACCTGTAAACTATAGTGAGATACCATATCACATTTACTAGATGGTTACAATAAAAAAGACACATGATAGTAAGTGTTGGTGAGGATGTGGGGGAAACCAGATCCCTTATATGCTGCTGGAGGAAATGTAAAATGCTACAACTGCCTTAGAAAAACAGTCTGATCGTTCTTCAAAAGGCTAAATATAAAGTTACCATAAGATTCAGTAATTCCATTCAGATATACAATGAAGAGAACTGAAAACATATCTACAAAAAAACTCACACTCAGTTCTCAGAATAGCATTATTTGTAACAACTAGAAAATGTAAACAATCCAAAGTTTCTCAACCAGTGATGACTCAACAAAATGTCAGATGGCTCAACAAAATGGATCCACATGATGGGATATTACTCAGCAAAAAAAAAGGATCACGAGGAACGATGTACTTAAACTTGTTAATGTAATTGGTGGCTGTATCAATGGCTGGGATGAACTTTGAAAACATGCTAAGTGATTTTTATCCACATATTGTAAGATTCAATTTATATGAAATGTCTAGATCAGACTAGTCCATTGAGACAGAGGTAGATTAGTGGTTGCCTGGGGTTGAGGGAAGTAGGTGATGAGGAGTGACTATTAACGGGTATAGTGTTTCCTTTTGGGGTGATGAAATTTTTTTGGAGAAGTCTGTACCACTGTGAATATATTAAACACTATTGAATTGTTCACTTTAATAGGGTGAATGTCCTGATTTGGATATGACATGTCCCTCAAAGGCTCATATGTTGAAGGCTTGGTCCACAATGCAGCAAAATCCAGAGGTGGGGCTTTTGAGAAGTGATTAGACCACAAAGGCACTGATCTCATCAACAGATTAATCTGTTGATGAGTTCACAACTGAAGGGATTATTGGGAGGTGGTATATACTGGAGGAGGTAGAGCCTAGTTGGAGGAAGTCTTGGGGGTATACCCTTGAGGGATATGCCTGGTCCTTTCTTCTCTCTCTCTTTGCTTCTTGGCCACCATTAGGTGAGCAACTCTGTTTCACCATGCCCTCTCAACATGATGTTCTGCCTTACCATAGGTCCAAACTGATGGGGCCAAGCACTTATGGACTGAAACCTCTGAAACCATGAGCCAAAGACCTATTTTTCTTTAAGTTGATTTTCTCAGGTATTTTGTCACAGCAAAGAAAAGCTTATTAACACAATGAATTTTTTGGTATAGAAATTATGACTCCATGAAAAAAATAAACAGGTGTGTGTGTGCTCAGATATACACACATACATAAAATCTAAACATTACAGACTTACACAAACATGAAAATTTTCCTATACTCCCTTTCCTAAACCTTGCTTCCAACTTTATCTTATTCTGTATACTGTTTCTTTATCTTTTTCTGTATATTTACATGCATTTTATGAAAGGAACTAGGACCTTGTTATGCATACTGGTTTGTGACTTTTTTCACTTAATATGACTTGTTCATTTTTTTTCATCTGTGGAAGAGAAAAATTTACAAGCTGACTTCTTATGAAATATAGCAAAACCAGAAGTCATAAAGAAAAAAAAAATATGATACCTGACTACCTACAATTTAAAACTTTCTATATGGAAAAAATACTATAAATAATAAATATACTAGGAGAAAATAAAGGCAACATCCAAGAGAAAGGATTAATATTCCTAATATTCAGGATTAAGTTCTTATAAATTGATTTAAAGTTAAACAACACAAAAGAAGAACGGGCAAAGATATAAAATGGCAATTCATAGGAAAGGAAATACCAATGGTGAATATACACCAAACAAGATGTCAACCTCACTGGCAGTCACCATTTTATGCCCATCAAATAGGAAAAAATTAAAAAAGACTGGTGATAACTATCACTAGAAAGAATGGAGGAAATGGAGACTCCTTACTTGCTATAACCCGTTAACTTGTTGGCAAGGTAATTAGATGGTCTAAACAAAAGGGTAAAACCTTTCTTTACCTCACTTATGGGACTACAACCCACAAAAATAGAAGAACCACTAGTAACAATATGTTCACAAAATTATTTATTGGAGCAATTTTTATAAGGGGGAAGAAAGTGGAAGCAATTGGAATATCTGTTGCTAGGTGATAGCTGAATAAATTATGACTTATGGGAGCTATGGATATTAGAGAAGTATGTGTTGGCACTATGTGATCGACTAGAGGCATGTACACAGTGGATGGCTATGTGGAAAAGGAAGTTGCTGAGAATTATACAGCATAATGCTATTAAAATATGTGAATAAATATCATTATAGGCACAGAGGAATCCTGTTAAATTTGGTATATTTGGGGCTGGGTATTCTGTATTTTAGTATTTAAAAAAAGAAAGTTGTGGGTGTAGCTTAAGGTAGAGCACATGTTTAGCTTGTGTGAGTGTCTGGGTTTCATCAACAGCACCAAAAAATTATTTAAATTATTTTATTGATAAAGAACTATATAGTGCTAATTAACTTTTTTTCAAAGCTAGGAAAGAGTTCAAAAGGATGATAAATTTAAAAATTAAAAAAATTTTATTAAAATTACAATGTTAAAAATTTATGAGATGGGAAAGCTACTTATCATGGTGTAACTAGAACATCTTATGGAAGATAAGATATATTGACACTTTTCTTTTGAGCTAACATTTTGGCTCCTTACAAAGGTGGAGGAAGAGAGACTGGGAAGGAACACCTTTAGTATTAGACTGGTGGTGGGCCGCATGGAGGAACCTCATGTTTGGTTTCTGATTCTGGTGTCTCCTTGGGGTTTACCTGAAGAGAAAGCACCTGGATCCCATATGAGAGCAGATCAGAGCAGAATCAGTCTAACAGATGCTGGCTTCTGGATCAGTTCAGAAAAAACAGGTTATAACTCATGTGGGGAAGGAACTGCCTTCAGCATATTCTTAGGAACAATACTTCCACCAGGGTCAAAATAACTCCTTAAGAAAAAGTTATTACTTCCCAGAGGAGCAGTCACACCAAGTCCCTGGGATGCAGGAAAACCTGGCCTCCTCTACTCTAGGAAAATTAAAATGTCAAATTGGGAAAAAGTTTAGTTTGACTATCTCTCTTCTGAACAAAGTAAACTACTGAGAGTGGCTGAGTGTGACTCCTGAGATGGTAGAGAGCTTTGGCAAATGTCTCTTTTCTTGTAGCTTAGGAATGCAAAATGTTATGGTTTGGATAAAATGTGTCTCCTCCTGCCTCCCAACCCACCACAAGGTCATATTAGACAATTCAGGTATGTTCAGAATTGAAATGATTAGATTATGATAGACTGTAACCTAACCAGTGGATTGATCCATTTGCTGTAGAAATGATTTAAAAGGACTACTGTAATGGGTGGTAACTGCAGGAAGGTAGGGTTTGGCTGGAGGAAGTCGGTCACTGGGGGCATGCCCTTGGGGATTATGTATCTTGTCCCTGGCTCCTCGTGCTCATTCCTCCACTTCCTACCTAACATGAGTTTTCCTCTGCCATGCCCTTCCACCACGATGTTCTGCCTCACTTTGGGCCCAGAATAATTGAATTGGCAAATCATAGACTGACCTTTGAAACCATAAGCCTCGAATGAACTTTTCCTTCTTTAAGTCATTCTTGTCAGGTATTTTGGTCTTAGTGACAATAAACTAACACAGAAAACAACAGATTTAAGTAAAAACAAAAATTGATAGCAGGGTTATTTCTTTAGGGGAGGTTAGTTCTATTCTTGACTTTCTATAGGTTGGAAAAAAAATCTTCCTTCTAAATGAGTGGGTATTTTCAGCTCTAAGGTGGATGCTGACATGGTCTGCACATAGAAAAAACACATGTGCTCTTGCTGAGGGTGCTGAGTTCCAAAAAGTGAAGCTTTTTGTACTATAAAGCTCTCTTTAGGACTATTACAGGGGCATAAGGAGCTACTGTATCTGAAACTGACAGTTCCTGAAACATATGCACATGTCATTACAAACACTATCTCTTGAGAGCTGAATAGTGGGGTCTCTTAAAGGATAGGCAAAAAGCAAATATTCTGAGACATTAGTTTTCTTACCATATAGTACAGGGCAAGATAAGTCATTATGCGGATGATCCTAACCCTATGATGAGCTTTCTGCATCAGGTACACTTCCTAACAGTTTCGGGGACAAAAAGCAAACCGCACAGAAGTTGTGGTCAGGAGGAAAGAATGAATGAGGACAAGGAGTGCAAACCTTTCCCTGTTTTCACAAAACCTCAGTCCTCCTGAGGCCAGGACACAGCTGTGCATCTGGCTTGGATATTGGGTGCATCCCAAACCTAAGGGGGTAAGGTACATCTGAACGGAAATAGTTCCTATTCATATTTCCTTTATACTTTTCTTAGTTAAATTCAATCTTTTCAATGTTTTTCTGTCTTTCTTCATTTGTGCCAGGTAGTTAACAGTAGAACAGGGACCAAGCTAGTTAGCAAGGCAGAGGAAGTGACCATAGGGCATTTCTACAGCTGGCACAAGGAGATCTGGAATCTATTTTCAAAACATGTCTGAACTAAACCTTCAAGTGCTTCTTGCCTGCCAACTTGTGGAGGCTGAATGAACCGCACGTGGCTCTGTCAAAAGTCACCTCACCCCGTGTGGCATTTCTGCTGTCTGGTTAGGTTAACATCTGCTGCCCCACAGAGGTTAACACCCAGAGAGTGCAGATGAGTCCTGAGCACACTGGCCTCATGAGGACCACCCTTCCTTTCTTCTGTGTTTTCTGGACACAGGAGTGTAGGACTTGCCACTGGCTGGATTTGCTCACTCCTGCTCCTGAAACAGACCTGAGGCACAGGTGTGTCTCAGGCTGGTTCCTTGTCAGCAGCAAGACTGCGCAGAGAGTGCCAGGTTATGACACAGACTCCTGGGTCTGTCTAGGGAACATTTGTGGGGACCTATGGAGGCTCCTATTCTTCTCCATCCTTAGTCACGTGAGTCTTGCTCATGATGTGGCTGGTGTTGCCCCTGTTTCTTCTCCCACAAGTAGTGAGACATGGACTGAGACTTTGGATATTTTTATCGACAAAGCACTTGGCTTTCCGGGTAGATACAACCACTACTCCACAAAATGACTTCTCATTTTGTGGGAACTCAGCCATTATATAGTTATGTGTGCTGACTAGGGCACTTGTGCAGTGACCCTGGGATCAGAATGGATGGCCAGCATTCCATCATCTGCACTGTGATGGACACAAGATGACCCTGGGGGTCTTCTGTTGACAAAGAAAACTTACAAGGTACTGGGAGAGTACCTGTTTTGTGTTGATCTATCTGGTTTCAATCAATCAATTCTGAAAGAGAGTCTACATTTCCCTTCATAGTGAAGGGGTGAAGAGAAAGGATGAGGGTGATAAATACAGTATCCTTTCAAAGCAGATGGAGGAGAGAGGAGGAAGGGAGGAGGAGTGGCGGCATTAGACTTACTCTTTTCACTAAGCAGCTACTTCTACTCACTGAGTACTGAAATTTAGATCAAATATTTAGTTCCTTTTAAAGCAAAAGTGGTTAATTTGGAATCACCTTATGATATCCTGCCTCCATGGATAGGGGGGCAGTCCCTTTACTATCACCTTTAGTCTTGGCAAATAGGAACAATCTGGGAGTGGTGGTGGGGGCAGGGAAAAGTCCAAAGGACTGAGAGAGTAGGTCACATGCTTGAATTTATGTGGGTTCCCTACCTCCTGGCCCCTGTCCTGCACAGGACACGACTCACTGTCTGCTTCTGAGAACGATCCAGATTCATCGCTGGAGTTGGTTCCGTAAGACTGCTCACATTTAATTTGGGGTCGGACTTGGTTGTACATTCCATCTCCCATCAGGCCCTGCTCCTGATGTTCTGTGGCAAGGAATCTGGCTCCCTGGGAACAGGGTGAGGAGGAGAACTCGCAGAGAGGGAGGCTGCAGGGTGAGCCCCCACTCCCATCCTCTGCATAGGAATAGGAGGAGCAGGAGCTGGAAGTCCTGGTCCTGGTCTCCAGCGGGGGTGAGCGAGGGCAGACTTTGATTGGCACCGGGCAGCTGGTGTTGGGCCGCATCCTTCCTGGCAAGTGGTCAGCCATCAGCCCACTGTGGGAGTAGGCCTGTGAGCTGGGGAGGGACTGGCCAGCTCCCACCCACAGACCCTTTGGCACCGGCTCGGAGAGGTCTTTGTCTAAACTGCTCACTCCAGAATATGAATGCACCGAAGTGCTCACTTGGTCACAAGCACTCGAGGAGAAGATCACACTCCTCCGGTCCAGCTCTCCCTCCTGTTTACAGAGAGCCTCCAACCCAGGCCCCCTGAGGGGCGACCCCGTTGTGAAGTTGGACACATCCTTCTGGCCCACGTGGGGCTGTCCATAATTCCCTGTGAAAGGGGTGTAGTCAGTTTTAAGGTCACCCTGAGTGATCCCCTTGTCAAAAGGGCACGCAGAACCCCTGGCAAAGTGCTGCTGAGATGTACTGGGCAGGCCGGACAACTCCACACCCTTTGTTATACTGAATAGAGACCTTAAACAGGAAGGTGAGGACACGCTCCGGGATCTCTCCAGGCAGGTGGCTCCCGTGGGGGTGGTGGGGGCGGGGGCGGGGCTGGGCTGTTTGCGGTCCATCTCGACATCCCCCACTCTGTCCTTGATGTCAGACTCATCTCCCGACAGGCAGAGCGTGATGCTCTCTTCCTCGTTCTCTTCACTGGGTGGCTCACTTTTGATGGGCCCCATGGCAAGCCCTGGCTTGAGGCTGTTGCCAGGATTTTCTTCACTGAATGTGCTTGCGAAACCTGAGGTACTGTGTGATGATGCGTTATAGACATTCTTGGTACATGCAAGCTGGTATTTCTTGTATCTAGGGTACTGGGTCAGTGCATCCTTTTCTGAGCTCCCCTTGGTGTCCGTGGGCACGTCGGACTCCGGTAGCAAGGCCTCTTCTTTCTCTGCTACTGGGATGGCAGTGGCCTCAAAGTTGATGGGGCCTGGAAGCATCTGGTCCCTGGGGCAAGCCATCTTGGCTGTCTCTGAATCCATCGTCTCCTCCTCTTCTTCCTCCTCCTCTCCCGCAGAGTTCTCATGGTCCTCGTGTGGGCGCTGGCACGCGGTGTCCTTTCGGCACACAAACAGGCCATCCTCGCTGTTCAGGAGCTGGGTCTGCAGGAAGCTGAAGCAGGAGTCCTCCAGGTTGTGCATGCGCAGGAACTCAGCACAGCGGATGACCTCGCGGATGTTTTCTCTGCTGAGTAACAGCTTGGCAGTGTAGGCAAACTGTAACAGCGGCCCAAAGCCCCTGGCAGTGACCTGCAAAACAAACAGGGAAATTGCCAACATTACCATCAGCACTGCTATTGTCCTGAATCCCTCAACTGAAGCAGGATAACCAGACACTGCTAATATCCCACAATAAAGACTGCAAAGGAGCAGTTAATCTCGTACTGGGTCAGCAATGATTCTGCTTCCAATAATTAGTGCCTGTCTCGTGCATGCCACTGCTGTACTTCATCACGGCACAAGCAGAATTGAAAATCACCAGGGTCAAGTGGCTGAACAAGATGACAACGGGTTCAGTGTTTACACTAATGAAATATCCTGGCAAAAACGCATGGAACAATGGGAAGCCTATTAATTTCCCTCCCAATCAGTCTTGTTGAGAGCTGTTCTCCACAAGGAGGGAGTGCTGTGACACTTCTTGCAGCTCACTCGAGCCAAAGAAAGCATTATCATTTTCTTGTCAACCACGGAACTGGCAACAGGGCCCTGTTAAAAACTCAGTCCATGGGGTTTCAAAAATAGTTTTTCCTCACTAACAATGTTAAAAGAAACATTAAAAACAACTCCTATCTTGCTCATCCATCATGGTTTCTACTTGGGACTTTCAATCATCATGTCACACCTGATGTTATAATGATAGCAGAGATGATGACAATCAAAAGCAATGTTCTCAACAAGAAATTAACTCCTGGCCTACTAAGAATGGGGGTTAGAGAGCTAAGCAAACTGGCTGTCATTTCAATGGTTGGAGCTGCTGAGTGGCACAGGACACAGGCTATTCCTTCCCTAATTATTAGCAGCAGCTCCACCAGGCAGCTGCCTTCTCTCCTTGTAAATCGTCAGGGGCTAAGCCTACTGTCATTTGCTGCTTACCCATTATATTTTACACAGATTGAAAATGTGGTACTTATGTACAGCTGGTATACTCACATCTGCACACACAATGACTTATACAATTAAAAATATGTTGCTTAATGTTCATTGTTCTTTCAGATGGAATGGATTAAACTTCCTGGTGTTCAGGGTAGGTGTTCCTTACCCTGTCTGTAACACTACACATCCTCTAGGTTCCTGAAAGCACTGCTGATCCCCTAAGAAGGAGAGGAAGGTCTACAAATCATGTGTACAAATAAAATGAAAACAGCAATCTTGGGCTCTTGCTGGAAGGTTTAGTAGCAGTGATCAAAAATTTCAGCTGGGGGAATGAATGCAGAGAAAGACAGACCAGTAAGCTTTGGAGCTGACTTCTGCATGAATTAAACTCACTGTAGCATACAGAAACAAACTGTTGCAAGGACCTGTATCCATTTTTTCCAAAATTCAACTTGGACATTGCCTCCTCTGGGAGCCCTCTGCAGTTCTTTTAGAGAGAATGAATGACACTGTCTTCCCACCTCCTATGGTCAGAGTGAGGAAGTGTGCAGGATTCTCCAGGGAGTACCAATCCTTTGTCACTGTGTTCCTTCCAGTAAAGGAAATTTTTTTAGATCCATAACTGAATGGGATTTTAAATGTTAATATTTTGGAAGTATTTAAATAAAATTCCAAATTAAAAAAATTCTCTCAGATAATAAGTCCCAAGGTATTTGGTTAAAAAAAAAAATCAAACAAAAATCCATGTCTGCTAGTCCCACACTATAGTTCTACATGGGCAATCAGTGCTGTTTCCCTTTAATGGTACTTACATCTGTTTCTACCACATGATGGTAAGCTCCTTCCTTTCTCTTTCTAACACTGTATCTAACCTAATCAGAGTCTCTTACATGGTAAGTGTTTGGTAAAATCTTGTATGTTACTGAATATGCCGTTAAGTCTAACTGTGCACCTAACATGACTACCATGTACAGAAGATGACAACACAGTCTGGTGGGTGGGTGTTATCCCAAGTTACTTTCAAGCAAAGCATCGTGTATACCAACCAACCAACCAAATCAGTCAACCAATCAAAGGTAGGTGAGAGTCCTTCTTCGTCTTGTCTCATAGTACCAGTAATAAAGCGCAACTCATCTGACCTACATTTTGAGTCTTATTAAACTGATATGGTAATAGATTCAGCAAATGTAGTACCTACTGTATCTGTTTTATGTGTATTTTCCCCAGAAGCCTTAAAAGAGTGTAATACAGCAAGCAAGTGTGTATCTATAGGTCACTAAAGAAGGAGATAAGAATGCTGCACAACCAATTTCTTTCACTGCAATAGCTTCACCACAGACAGCAACAGCACAATCAAGGCAGAACTGACTCCCCCAGAAGTAAGCCTCTTCCACTACACTCCTAGGCAATTTGCCAGTTGCTGAGTGAGTGGATAATACACATCTTGAGCTCTGGCAAATGTGCTCACTGTATGGGAAATGTGGGAAATTGATCTTAATGCTATTTATACTTTTCATCTGGTCCTTCTCATACACCCACCCTCGTCACTGTTTTTTATTTATTTTGATGTTGTTGGTCTCAGTAAACCTTAAAACTGTCCCCCATTGGGGATGTTGGGGCTTTTTTTTTTAAAATAGAAAACTAACAAAGAAGCCACCTGCCACATGGTAGCAAGGAGCTCTTGTAGAAAGCTTTTCCACACAGGGAAGAGCTGATTGATGCGTAAATGCATGTATTGGACTGAAGATCCAATGAGCAAAATCCTTACATTGCAAATTGATGACACTCCTCATGTCACCAAGTTTAAAATGATCATCAAACGATCATTGAAGACTCATGAATAAATTGGTTTGGAAGAATCCAAGGATGCTGCCCATCATTGCCAGAGCAATTAGGTAAAAGAAATAAATAAAAGGCAAGAAGGGTAGAAGTGAAATTGTTCCTGTTTATAGATGACATCTTATATTTAGAAAACCCTGAAGACTCCAACAAAAAATTAAACAGATGAACAAGTTTAGTTACATTGTGGGATACAAAATCAGCATACAAAATTAAGTAGTGTTTCTATACACTAACAGTGAATTATCTGAAAAAGAAATCAAGAAAATAATCCTGTTAACAATAATTGCAGAAATACTTAGGAATAAATTTAACCCAAGGAGAAAAATCTCTACAATGAAAATTATAAAAAAAAAACCCTAATGAAAGAAATTGCAGACAAAATAAATCAAAGGATATTCTGAATTCATGGAGTAGAAAAATTAATATTGTTATTATGTCCATTCTATCCAAAGTGATCTAGAGATTCAATGTGTTCCATATTCAAATATCAATGACATAATTTAAAGAACTAGAAAAAATGATCCTGGAATGTGTATAGAAAAGCAGGCATGGTTTCTGTGTGCCTATAGCCTCAGCTACTTGGGAGGCTGAGGCAGGAGGATCACCTGAACCCAGAAGGTTGAGGTCAGCCTGGGTGACACAGAGAGACCCTGTCTGTTAAAAAACAAAACAAAACAAAACAAAAAAAACTGTATGAAACCACAAAAGATACTGAATAGCCAAAGAAATCTACAGCAAAAAGTACATAGCAGGAGGCATTACACTACCTGACTTCAAATATTCTATAAAACTGTAGTAATCAAAACAGCATGGTACTTGCATAAAATAGAAATGCAGACCAGTGGAACAGAATAGAGTACCCATAAATAAATCCATGCATTTACAGATAGTTGACTTTTGCCAAAGTTGCTAAAAACAACTGTGGGGAAAGAATGGCCTCTTCAGTAAATGGTGCTGGGAAATCTGAACATCCACACGTAGGATGAAAGTATACCTTTTCTCTCATCAAATACAAAAATCAAGCTGAAATGGACAACCTAAATGTAAGATCAAAAACTATGAAATTAGTAGAAGAAAGCATGGGGCATAAGTTTCATGACATTGGTCTGGGCTATAATTTTTTGGATGTCTTCAAATATGTTGCCTCATATTTCTGGATATGAGGTAATAAAAACAAAAACAGACAAATAGGATTACATCAAAACAAAAAGATTCTGCACAGTAAAGGAAAAAAATCAACAGAGTGAAAGACCATCTACAGAATTGGAAAACTATTTACCAAGTATACATTTGATAAGGAATTAATATCCAAAATATATAAGGAACTCAAGCAACTCAATAGCAAGAAAACAACCCAATTAAAAATGGGCAAAAGACCCAAATGGAAATTTCTCAAAAAAAATAAATAAATAAAGAACGTACAAATGGTCAAAAGCTTTATGAAAAAAATGTTCAACATCATTAAGCATCTAGAAAAGGAAAATTGAAATCACAATGAGATATCACCTTATTCTTGTTAGAAATACTATTATCAAAAGGACAAAAGATTTTATTTATTTATTTATTTATTTATTTTTGGTACCAGGGATTGAACTCAGGGGCACTTGATCACTGGGTCACATCCCCAGCCCACTTTTTGTATTTTATAGACAGGGTCTCACTGAGTTGCTAAGTGCCTTGCCATTACTGAGGCTGGCTTTGAACTCATGATCCTCCTTCCTCAGCCTCCCAAGTTCTGGGATTACAGGCGTGCACCACCGTGCCCTGTTAGGACAAAAGTTAATAAGTGCTGGTGAGGCTGTGGAGGAGAACGTTTATATACTGTTGGTGGGAATGTAATTCAGGACAGTCATTATAAAAACAGTACGGAGGGTCTTCAAGAACTAAAAACAGAACTACCATATAAACATCTCACTATTAGGTATACATCTGAAGGAAGTAAAATGAGAATGTCAGAGAGACACCTGCATTCTTCTGTTTATTACAGTATTATCCACAATAGCCAAGGTGTGGAATCAACCTAAGTGTCTATCATCAGATAAATGGATAAAGAAAATGCAGTTTATACACACAGTGGAATACTATTCAGCCATAAAAGGAAGGGAACCTGTAATCTGCAACAACAGAGATAAACCCAGAGGACATTATGTCAAGTGATGTAATCTGGCACAGAAAGACAAGTGCTGCATGATTTCACTCAAATGTGGAGTCTAAAAATGTTGATCTCATAAAAGTAGAAATTAAAATGGGACTGGGGTGGTTAGGGGATAGGAGGGATTGGGGAGACATTGGTCATACGATATATAATTACAGTTAGAAGAATAAATTTAAGAGACTGTGTATAGCATGGTGACTAGTTATATATTGTATTCTTTCTTTTTTTATTGGTGGTGCTGGGGATTGGACCCAAGGCCTTGTACATGCCAAGCAGCACATGCTGTATTCCTGAAAAATGTTAAGAGAATGGATGTGTTCTCACCACAAAATGGTAATTATGTGAGGTAATGCATTTTTTAGTTAGCTAGATTCAACCATTCCACAGTGTATATACACTTCAAAACATTATGTCATACGTGCTAAGTATACACATTTAACATGTTAACTTAAAAAACAATAAATTAAAAAAGAGACTGGTTTGTCAACTGTCTCTCAAGCCCAAGGGAAGAGGAAATGCTGTCCTTACAATGAAATTTCAAGAGCCCATAACTAGCTTTTCTTCTACAGCAGTTTAAATTCTGCATTGTTGCACTCAGTTCTACAAAATTATGCTCATCATCTAGGTCCAGGGCTTTGTCTGGTGAGTCCCAATTATCATCATTAACCAAGAATGTCCTGGTGCCTAGCACTGTGCTAGCTGTGCCTTTAAGGCAGCCACCATGGCCTCTATTTTGTACCTAAGGGAACTGAGAAGCAGGGAAGTGAAGGAATACATACAAGGTTATAGAAGAAGTTGGTGGGGAGTTGGCCAGCCTGACTCTCTTCCTGCACTAACCACTGTGAGGGATGGACAAGTACAACACTCAGCCCTGTGCTCAAGAGATCTCTTTTGTAGAAGAGGTACAAACAATAAAAAGAGAGCCGGGCACGGTGGCGCATGTCTGTAATCCCAGCACTTTGGGAGGCTGAGGCGGGAGGATCGCGTGTTCAAAGCCAGCCTCAGCAATGGTGAGGCACTTAGCAACTCAGTGAGACCCTGTCTCTAAATAAAATACAAAAAAGCGCTGGGGATGTGACCCAGTGGTCGAGTGCCCCTGAGTTCAATCCCCAGTACCACACACACACACACACACACACAAAAAAAAAAAAAAAAAAAAAAAAAAGAAAAGAAAAGAAAAGAAAAAAAAGAAAAAGCGAATTACTGAGTATCAATGCAAGTAAGTCAGCCAGCCACGGAAGGGCCATCACAAGATTGTGAGAAATCCAGGGAAGTTCGGGAGAGGAGGAGACTGCTGAGGTCCGTGGGGTCCCTTGAACACTAGTGGCTGCACACCTGGAGTGTAGTTAGCTTCCTCCATCTAGGTCTCTGGGTCAGGGTTGCTTTGATACAATGGGTTCTTTATGATCTTCCCCTGGAATCTGTTCTAGGACTTCACGTCAGGTAAACTTCAGGCAATATTAATAGTTCCAACAGAAAGCAAGCGTCATCACACTTGCTGGCCATATTAAAACAGGTAGAAGCTGCCTAAATATTGGTTTAGCCTCCATGGTAAGAGGAATACACTGTTCGTTATTAGGAATCACTTAAATCCACTCACAGTACTCAGAAGGCAAATATCCAGGAACCCATGTGAAGCTGTATGTTCATGAAACTGTGTCCACAAGTGTGGTTTATTTACTTTTTTTCTTAACAAGTAAGAGTCTGATAATGGGAAAAACAATAAGGAGTGGGAGTGGAGACCCATAAAATGACCCATAAAAATGGTATCTTAAAGAAAGTAATGATCTTAAAGAGGAAAGAAGTGGCTAGAAATAGCAAACCAGTTCCATTCCACTGATGTTAATGGAGCTACATCCCACTGCTCTAAGGAAAGCAGAGATATCTAGGCTAAAATACACTGGTTAGGAATGGTCTAAGGCTATGATAAATGCAAAGTGCAATATTAGGGCAACCTGGGATAATTGTCTTGCATTTTGAATGTAATGTTTTGGATGGATCATTCTGAAGAGTACTTGATTCATCACACTTAAATATTTTCCTGGTCCCAGAATGTATAATACACACTGTGCTACATGTGAGGCTGGATCACACATAAGGAGTAAAATAGAGTGGACTATGTTGGGCAGAGACCTGGGAATGGTCAGGAAGTAACACCCTTTTTGCTCTCTGTTTCCTTTATTTTGGAACCAGGGATTGAACCCAGGGGGCACTTAACCACTGAGCAACATCCCCAGCCCTTTTTATTTTATTTTTATTTTGAGACAGGGTCTCACTAAGTTGCTCAGGGCCTTGCTAAATTGCTGAGGCAAGCTTTGAACTTGAGATTCTCCTGCCTCAGCCTCCGTAGTCACTGGAATTACAGGCATGTGCCACTACACCCAGCTCTCTGACTGCTTCCTAGTCAGCAGCTGGCACATATAAGCAAAGTAACACTGACTTTCAGGTGTCAGTCCTGAAAGGAATAAGGCCAGGCTATCAAACTCATGTGCTATGACGTGAGTCAACACACTGATAATGTTGAAGATCTGATCCATGCAAACTATGGCCCTTCTCCTTCTAATCCTGTGGGCTCTAATTTATCATTTCTGTGTATCATGAAAGGAAGATGAGCTGATGAATACTCACCAGGTGTGGAACACATTTGGGTGCTATTTGCAGGACTGGGAGCTCACTCTCTTGTGAGGTGCCCATTTTGCTGCTGGACAGAGCTTATGATGGAAACTTCTAACAATTTCATTGCAGGACTTTGACAGAGACCAGGCAGTTGGCCTTTGGGTATAGAAAAAAAGATCTTAGACTTTTTATGAGATGTGGATGTCAATCTCCACTTAAACCATATGATTGATTTTGGCAGTATATACATGTGGCTACAGCATGGAGCTCATCTGTAGAATGTTGACCAGATGAACTGGGAGATCTGGGGACTGTTCCCTAGGAGAGGGGTGGCACGCTTGTCAGGGCTCCCTAATTACAATCTTACAAATATGGAAACTTGGGTCTTCAGGAAGACCATGTGCACTTTCCTGAAGAAGCTGTATGTCTTACACACTGCAGGAGTTGGGAAGAAGAAGGTAATAAAGCCATGCTTATGGGTTTCTTAAAAGTTTTTGGCTATTGACCACCCCTCCAGGATGTATTTGCACAGCAAAGCATTACTTGAATAAAGAAAACAACCCTAGTGAGAACCCCCCACCCCGCCCCCACGCACACCTGCACTGTATCCCACTCTGCAGGATGAAGACTCACTTTTAATCTTAATTATCTACAATTAATAGCCATATTATCACATATTTCTCCTCAAAGCAGCATGCTACACAAGTATGCCACCACCTTTAGGATGCATTTATTAGATTAATTAATCTCACTATTACAACAAAGTTTCTGGTCATGTTAGTATTAATTTTAGACAAAGATAGAGCTAATTTTGTTTTCTATTCCTAAAGCAACAATATAAAATTGAAATAAACATCCAAATTAATTCATATATATATAAGCATTCATATATATATATATATACATATATATAAGCATTTTACACACACACATTATATATTTGCTTAAGAAAATCATTATCTGTGCTAGTGGATATGGCTTGAAGCATAAATTGTTTTTTTTCTCCTTGCAGACTTTTGTTTAGGTCTGTAGCTCAAGTCCCTTTCCTATTTGCGAATCTGTTCCTGAAAATCTCTATCTGATCATTTAGTCATTTATTATTTTTCATTTATCCATTCATTCATTCTCTAACCATGCTGGGCACTCACGGTCACTATGTGAAGTTTGGGGGAATCAGCTTTCCTACTTTTAGTCCCAGCCCTACTATCTGTGAGCTGTGTAACTTGGGCTGGTTACTTAACCTTTCTGTGCTTTGGTTTCTCCATCTGTAAGAGAGGGATACTGATAGTGCCTTCCTTGTAATAAAAACTTTGAAATGGAATTTGGCATGGAGTAACAACTATAATTATTGCTGTTATTACAAACAAAATACAGCTGTCCCTTGGCAGCCTCAGGGATTCATTCTAGGATACACCATGGATACCAAAATCCATGGATACTCAAGTCCCTTATATAAAATGGTGTAGTATTCACACCTAACCTATGCATATCCTCTTGTGCACTTTAAATCATCTCTGGATTACTTATAATATCTAATACAATGTAAATGCTATAGTAATAGTTGTTCTGCATTGTTTAGAGAATAATGACAAGAAAAATGTCTGTATATGTTTAGTATAGATGTAAATTTTCTCTCAATATTTTTCTTCTGTGGTTTGGTTGAATCTGCTAATGTTAAACTCAAGGATAGTGAGGGCCAATTGGACCAACTTTTTCTCCAAAGAACTAATAGATTGGCCAGAGGGATGCATACTCAATATAAGTTTTACAATGTCATCTAAGCATGTCACAGAGGAATTTGCAACAGAGGTGAGGCAGTAACTGCTAAGGCCATCAGTGTGAGGCAACCTAGAGGAGGTGACATTTGCTCTGAGTGTTGAGGACTGAGTCAAAGTTCATCAGAATAAATAAGACAAGGGCGTGGCTCATTCCATTCTCTCCTCCAGGCATTTTCTCAAATTCCACTTTTTAAATGAGGCCTTATCTGGCCTTCGTATTCACAATTGCCTTCCTTTACCCCAACACCAAAACAGGCTAAATGATTTTCAGGGCCCAGTGCAAGATGAAAACATGGGGTTTTGTTTAGAGATTATTAAGAATTTCAAGACAGAGACAGCAGCACATTAAACCAGGTGCACAGACCTTCTGAGCATGGAGACCTGTGCAACTGTACATGTTGTATGCTGTAAAGCCAGCCCTGCCAAAACACATACAAAGGCTACCTATCTCCTGTAATTGAAATGGGCTGTCTGATATTGGGGATAGGGGATAATGGTATCCAAGGGCAGAGGTCCAACAGTGGAACTCTGAGCTAAAATCAAAGATTAGCTGGCACAGCTACTGGCATCAGCAGTATAGGTCAGGGGTTACCAACAGGATCATGGCTGTCTTGCGCTGAAAAACATAGTCAGCCCATCAAGGTATTTTTTGACTTTCAATGAATACAGATCTGACTTGAGTCTCTGTGATAGACAGTCATGCTCCCAGGCTAGAGTCAGTCCACAGACCCAGACTCCCTGAAACCAGGGAGTCTTGAGGGAGGACCCCATGTTTTTGTGATCATTTCTCCCATTAGAAGGGTTTGGAGAAATGTACATCCTGCAGTTTTCCCTAAATCATGGCTCAATACAAACTTTTTTAAATTAAAAAAAAAAAAAAAAACTTCAACAAAAAATTCAGAAACTGTTCAGATCAGACCCAAAGCTCTGTCTTTGGTGCCGTCTATTTCCATAGCACTACTTTATTACACACAGAAAAGGAAAATCCATTGGTTCTGACCAACTCCTATGACCTCTGTCACTTTTTAATTTTAGTTTGAAATGATAAGCTCATGTGCTCATTATTTATTATTTGTCTCTCAGTCTCATGCCCACTCTTCTTATATTCTCGTCTATAATGCTAGGAATGGGGATTTATGAATTCAATTTCCTAGGATCTTTCGCTGGTTGACTTATTATTGGAGGCTGCCAGCAAAGGGCACTGGTGGGAGATCACAGGGTGCAAGAGTGAGAAGCTGTGGCTCCTTCTGTTTCTTGTTCTCTTTTTCTTTCCTTCCGTGGAGTGGTTGCATCCCCAACTCCCTGCTGGAGTGTTCTGGGAGTAGCTGTCTCTTCCACAATGTATTCCTGAAGCATCAGCCCTCCTCCATGCTCAGATGTCCCTTTTATCTCCTCCAGCCCTAGGAGTATTAAATGGTTCCTCTGGTGATCAACCACTGGGTTAACTGTCCTTGTCTTTTCTGATCTTTCAGTCTTACAACACCTATGTAACCAATTTCCTGTTTCATATACCCTCTGTTTGAAACACCTGGCCTGGTATCTAGTTCCCTGATTTAATCACCCATTTTACAGATAGGAAAGCCAAGGCCTAGAAGTCATGTGGCATCACTAAAGTCTTCTGAGCATAGAGTTCAATTCTTACATTCTTTCTCCTACCTGTTGCTACTTTCTCTGAAGAGAATGAACTGGAGAAGAAAAGTGATTTCATATGGAAAACCATTAAGTTTCCTTACACTATCTAAGATATTCATTTTCATATGTTTCTATTCAAAGGGATCTGGGTATGAAGAAAGGTGGATCTCATACTTGGTTCTACCATTTGATGATTCAGATTCCAGTCCTTAGATTTCTCATGAAGAATAAGGATAATTGCTATGTTTCTCTCTTGCTTGGTAAAACTCTGTAAATACTAGGAAGCCCTTTTATCACATGGAGATTCAGTAAATTAACAGGCTCCGCCTGGCATCATTCTTTAGAATTGCAAAGTTATCAAAGGAGAAATGCCTTTCTGATAGGAAGCCACATGGCATCAAAGCTTTGTTCCAGATTAGAAAGTAATCTGAACAGCTCATGTCTAGGGGGAACATCATGTCTCCCTTATCTGTGTCACTTGGCTCAGAATTATCACAGGGCTACATTACAGCTGAAACTGCCCCTTCTGCATTTCTTTGTTTCTGGGTTGGTAAGAACAGAGTTGGGGAAGCAAACGTGCATTTTTGGCTTTTCTGAGAACTGGTGATAACTTGGCCTGTGAATCCTTCATTTCAACGGGGTGGCCTTACCCCCTTCACCTTGCCTCGTCTATATGTGGCATTCATTGTTTTTTTGTTCAGGCACAGATGGTTATATTTCCAAGGTAAGTGACAGGCAAAAAATCATACGATATATTCATTTTTACTTTAACAGTATACAATGAAAATAGAAAACCTCCCTCCTGATGATTATATAATGAAGTTCATGGAATAATTTTTAAAAATCCAATTTCACTATAAGTGTAGATCCCAAAATAGACATAAAATGGTAGTAACTTTTAACATTTTTCAGTGTGAAATGAAAGTGAAAAGCATCCCACTCACTGATAATAAAGTAGTAAAACCTGCATCAAGGTTTATAGTTTCATTTGAAAACTGCTGCCAGATGAAAACTATTTTTAAAAAGAAGTGTTAGAAAAAAAATTACCTAATTTCCATTTTAAATGACCCTCTCCCCAGTCAGGACACCAATGATCTTCCTAGACCAAAATGTCCTCAAGTCAAGTTCTGCTTTCAGCCCCTTGAACCAACCATCAACCACTTGATCTTCAACGAGAAAATACAAAATGACTTTGAAGTTGCCCAATTATGTGAAAGCCCCTCATGAAAGCCTTCTTAATGGTTTTTCATTTAGGCCAAAATTCTCATCTTGGAAATTTAACCAGTGATGAGTGCTTCTGCCCTCCTGTTGTCCTCTAAACCATGAGATTTTGATTACATCTATCCAGGGTTTTTGTTCCCATCTCCAAGTTCTTCTTACTTTTTGGTCTAATGGCCATTGTCTTTTACACACAACAGAGAACCTAACTCTGGGCTCTTTGCCATCCTTAACACTAGAGTGAGCTTCCAAGAGCTGCTGGGGATTTCCTCATCTTCTTACCTCCAAAGAAAACACAAATTCATTTGCCTTGTCTGGGGCCTTCTTTGAAAAGTCTCTACTCATTTGGGGCCTAAGTTTTTTTGACACTGCTTTTGTGGTTCCATACAGTTTCTCATAGTTCATGTTTTTCTACAATTTAAAATAAAAAACTGAACTGAACACAGAACTGCTAGAACAATTTCTCCCCTTTGTTGAAGAGGGGTGCTCATCTAAACTTTGTTTTGAGCATTAGACTTTCTGAATTATCTTTCTCTGTATATGCCCATTTTCTTATTTAAAAGGACGAAAGCACTTTCACAATGTCTTGAACTCAAAACTCCTAGAAGAAACATAGGTAAAAACCTTTAGAACACTGGGTTGGTAATGACTTATTGGATATGACACAGAAAGCACAGCAAACCAAATCCAAACTAGACAAATGGGAGTGCACTGAACTTAAAACCTTGTGACCACCAAAGGACACAACTAACAAAGTGAAAAGGCAACTATGGAATGGGAGAAAATATTTGTAAATCATATATGTGAGAAGGGGTTAGTAGCTTACAAAGAACTGCTACAACTCAAAAACAAAAAAATCAATAACTCGATTTTAAAACAGGCAAAAGTCTTGAATAGACACTCTTCGAAGATATACAAATAGCCAACAAGCAAATGAAAAGATGCTCAACGTCACTAATCACCAGAAAAATGTAAATTGTAGCCGGGTGTGGTGGCACACACCTGTAATCCCACACTTGGGAGGCTGAGGCAGGAGGATCCGAGTTCAAAGCCAGCCTCAGCAATGGCGAGGCACTTTAGCAACTCAGGAAGACCCTGTCTCTAATAAAATACAAAAAAGGGCTGGCAGCCGGGCGCGGTGGCGCACGCCTGTAATCCCAGCACTTTGGGAGGCTGAGGCAGGAGGATCGCGAGTTCAAAGCCAACCTCAGCAATGGCGAGGCACTTAGCAACTCAGTGAGACCCTGTCTCTAAATAAAATACAAAAGAGGGCTGGGGATGTGACCCAGTGGTCGAGTGCCCCTGAGTTCAATTCCCAGTACCACAAAAAAAAAAAAAAAAAAAAAAAAAAAAGGGCTGGGGATGTGCCCCTGAGTTCAATCCCTGGTACCAAAAAAAAAAAAAAAAAAAAAAAAAAAAAAAAAAAAAATGTAAATCGTGAGCACAATGAATATCACCTTCCATCTATTAGCATGATGCTATCACACAAAACAAAACCACAGGGTTGGTGAGAATGTGGAGAAAGTGAATCCTTAGGTACAATAGATGAGATGGTGGAATGGCACAAATTCTATGGAGTTTCCTCAAGAAGGAAAAAAAAAATAGAATTACCATATGATCTAGCAATTCCACTTCTGGATATATATCTAAAAAGAATCAGAGCAGAATGCTGAAGAGATATTTTCTCACCCACGCTCCTAGCAGCACTACTTACAACAGCCAAGAAGCAGAAGCAACCCAAGTGTCCAGTGACGGATGGAAGGATAAGCCAATGTGGTAGATAATACAGTGGAATACCATCCAGCCTCAGGAAGGAAGAAAATCCTGCCACATGCTACAATGCAGAGGAGCCTTGTGGACATTATGCTAAGTGGAATGAGCCAGTCACAAAAGACAAATAGTGTGTGATTCCACTTACATGAGATATTTTAAAAGCAGTGAAATTAATGCAAACAACAAGTAAAATTGTGTTTACTGGGGGCTGAAGGGGTGGGGGGGGGGAGAAAAAAAAAGGACAGTTAATGGAGTTAATAGAGTTTCAAGTTTCCAAGATGAAAAAGTTCTAAAGCTCTGTTTCACAATAATGTGAATATACTTAACACTACTGAACTTTATAACTTATAAAATGATGAATGGTATGTTTTTTAAGAAATCACAATAAAAAGTCATGAAATACTTCAGATTGTGAAAAATCTCTTTGAATATCACATTCTCTAAGATGATACTATCTCTTTTTTTTTTTTTTTTTTTTTGTGGTACCGGGGATTGAACTCAGGGGCACTCGACCATTGGGCCACATCCCCAGACCTTTTTTGTATTTTTTATTAGAGACAGGGTCTCACTGAGTTGCTAAGTGCCTCGCCATTGCTGAGGCTGGCTTTGAACTCGTGATCCTCCTGCCTCAGCCTCCCAAGTGCTGGGATTACAGGCGTGCGCCACCGCGCCGGCTCTATCTCTTTTTTTCTAAGGATCCTCTCATCTTCCCGGCTCTATCTCTTTTTTTCTAAGGATCCTCTCATCTTCTCTTGATAACGTCTTTTAGTTAGTAAGATTAGAAACCAAACAGCAGCACACTCTTGCATTCTCTATCCTCTGGAAGGTGAAATTGCCAATATGACAAATCAATGACCACTCAAGTATTTAATTGATTGAAGACGATTCTGGTAGCTATTCATATAATTGAAGTTCTGCCACATGCCTCTCCTTTGACTAATTTTTGTAAATGGGAATAAGAACATGGAGCCTATGATCACCTGACTAGATGGCCCATAATGAGCTCAAACAAAAATATCGATTGTACTTCTTTCCTTCTAATCTCCTCCCCTTGCTCCTTAGAGGGTTCCTGTTCTCCCTTTTCTGTATTTGCTTACAGAACTTCTGAAATACAGTGCCGCTCTGTTTTTTCTCCCAGGTGGTTACATAGTTTATTTGAAGACGGAATTCCTTTGCATATTCATATTTCCATGTGATGTCCTTTTCCCCAACAGGTTATTTGGGTTTCCTAAAAGTTCTATTTATTACCCTGACAAAAATCTCTAGCTCTAATTTTAAAAAGTACTCTTGCTATTGTGAATTGCAGACTGCAGATATTGCTTCTGTCTTCCCCTTTTCCTTGGTTCATCTGGTGATTCACCAAATACTTCACACTTCCACATGCATGTCAAACCTGGCCAGCTTCTGCCTTAATTGGTGTCACGAGTTGAGCAGGATATTCATCTCCTTCTTTCCCCCACCACTTTCAGCTGAAATCACGTGCCTTGGGCACCACAGTTTCTCAATTACCATGAGTTGGACAGACCTGATCTAGTCCTAGCACTGCCCACTGGAGCAGGCAGATGGTTTGCATCCCTCTTTCACGTGACAATCCATCACATATTTGAAGACACACATCATACCTGGCTAGGATTTTTTTCTTCAAGAACTTAAGTCAAATTTTCTGTCTGAAATCAAAATTGAAGAAATGACAGATCACATGTCTCTTATAGAAATGATACTTTCCTCTTGACCTCTGGAAGCAAGAGGGGTTGACATGTCGCTCATCCTCCAAAAGCCATGACCAGTGTTACCAAGAGAGGAGGTTGAAGCAACTTTTCTGCTGCCATTTTCCCCTTTTATTTCAAAATAAGAGTAAGGAAGGACATGCTGAAGAAATGGAGATAGTATGTTTGAAAGGCTTTTGAGAGACAAACACAAAATTTTGAAGCAATGTGTACCATCTTTTCAAGCTATGAATGATACACATTGCTATAGAAGTAGGTGCTACTGGTCTGGCAGAGGAAGAAAGTTGGAGTTTGCCTTATCAGTGGGGCTTATACAACCGCAAAAATAGTTACTTCTACAGTTTTTGTTTCCTTCATCTAAGTCCTTTACTGTCTGCCACATAAAAGTATCTGAGACACGTTGCCTTTTCCCCTAGGTAGGTAGTAAGTGGGGGTAATATCATCCATGGAAACCAGACTTTGTGCCAAAGAGACTGTACACTTTGAATTTTCCTTCCTTCTCATGTTTCTGCAATGGGCTCTGTGGATGGAGAACAGTTAGTGCTGATGCATTGCTGGCACAGCCTGTGCTCTGTGAGGATTTAAGCACAGCCATTAACACAAAACCCCCCACATGTGAATTGGACAATGGCTGCTCTGAAGCTAAAGGACAAGCAGACAGAACGTGCAGCTCAGGCTGCAGAAATGGTTATGACATGATGCCTACACCTTTGGATCAGAGCACCAAGTCAGTGATATCACTCAGCTATACTCTTCTAACAACTGAGTTCTACTCTTTCCTACATATGATTCCCATCTGTCAAGGGAGGGAATGGAGAGAGAGCTGATGTCATTCATCAACATGGCCATGATTACCATTTTTGCCTAGATCTGCCGAGTTCTTGCATTGTCCTTCCCGTATGACATCAACAGGAACTGGGAGCAAGCCTTTGCTTGAAAGAGCAGTGAGTCTGGGACTTCAGGTTGTTGGGACATGAAGGCCAGGTCCTATTTTTATCAATGGTATCATCTCTGGCAGCAGCAGAGGTGACGAGGTAGGGGAGGCAGAAATTTCCAATAATGACTGGAAGGTGTCTTGTCCAGTTTCTGTGGGGCTGAAACATGCTTTTCACACTAACTTGTGGGATGATGAGAAGGGGAAATAGGTCACAGGTGCATCTACAATGTACCTTGAAGGCTGTTCTAGGCCATCTATTTTGAATGTAGCTTGGAACAATTATGAAAAACCTCTTTACTCACAGCTCCTAACTGGGAAAACACCTTTTATACTATAAATAAAGATATCCAAACATCCTGAAAATGAATTTTTGTTTTTTTACAAATACCAAATCTCAAGAATACCAGGTGTTCTTGTTATGGGTGAATTGAAATATTTCTGAGCATGCCTTTAAGGACGCAGGTTAAGATGCCTACAATACCTAGGGGTGTTCCAGTATTTTGATGGAATTTGAGTCATTGAAGCTTCAAATCAGAAACCTAAAAAATCCTAACAAAAAACAAGCCCTTCAGTGTCCTTGCATTATTAGAGCAGGGAATATCTGGTTCACTGGAGGGAGGGAGGATCCATAGGGCTCAGTCACGGTTGTTTGACAGTAGCTTTCCAGAGTGGTGTAGCTTTGAAAAGCTCAACTAAACTATCAGGTGCTTGGAAAGCATCATCATTTCTTTATTTAACAAGTGTAGGAGGCTAGGCCTTAAGAATGTCTAGGTAGAGTCACCACTGTGGTAAAAACACAGAGATTCAAAGCAAAAGGGAAGATAAATACTGCTTTTACATCCCACTCCTCTGCTCATGAACTCTCCTCTCTGTTGATTCCATCTCTCCTCTCTCCTGTACCTCCATGATCTCTCTGGAGAGTCAATCAAAGAGAGCTTGGGGGGGGGGGTCTGTGAGTTAATGTTCCTGATATGGACTATGTTTCAAGCATCAGCTTCCTGCTTTAGAGAGTAAATTTAACACTCTGGTCTGACTGCTAATTTACCCCCAAATGTACTACCTTTTCAGTCTCATCTCTAGTTATCCTCTGGAGTCAGACTCTCAGCCTTTCCTTTGACTTCTAACATTTGCTCAAGTGGTACCTACTGCCTGGACATATTCCTGATATTGCTTCCCCAAATGTGCCTGTGTAAAAATGTATCTATTAAAACAATGGAGGATAGGGATGGGGGTATCCATCAACAAGGAATTAAGGGGTTAGGGGAAACATTTGCAAAGGAAGTATCAATTAAACTGGATCCTCTTCTCTGACTTGAACAAAGAACTTTTTACAGACCATCAGTCTTGCTATTTAATCACAAAAGTGCTGTTGTGCATTGTTATCTGAATATTTCACTGTAGAACTCCATTCAGGAATTCTTCAAAGTCAATAATCAAATCTTCTAATTCTCATGTGTCTTCTGCATGAATTTTAATAAAACACTTGCACTGTGAAGTGAGTTTGTTACTTTTTTAGAAGGCAGTAACATTACACGATAATGAAAGGTCACATTTTCATGTCAATCAGATGATACAGTATTCAAGACATGCTAGATGATAGCAAATCATTAAATCACAAAGAAATTCTGAGGCTACATGTATTCTTGTACATGTACAAGGCATCTGGCACAAACAAGATTTTACTAAATAATCAATGTGAAAATATTACTTGATCATTTACTGTTTTGGATGCTGAGGTGAACTTGAAAGAACAAAAACACAGTTTTACCCTGCAGGAATGCACAATATATGAGTGGGACATAAAACAGGTGGAGAATAACTAAATGCTAGCCTATACATGGAGCAATAGAAGATGAGAGAAGAGAGGTGGTATGTGCTAATAACACTAAGCTTGATGGGGCAGGCTGGGAGACAGGAGAGCTCAAAACCAGCACAAGTCAGCCTTTGCCTTCCAAGTAGAGCAATCCTGATCTTAGCAATTGTCAAAAACAACCTTGTGGTTTTCTCAGAAAAGATCTTCCATAAGCATCTAAGATTCTACCTAAGAAAAACAAGTACTCTCCATTCTGCCTAAATGAAACAATGAATGGATGGGAACAATATGGGTAGAAAGAGAGAGGACCCTTTGGGAAAAGGAGAACAGTGCATGGAAAGCAATAAACAAAACAGATGGGGTGCCAGGAGGGGACTCACCTACCATCTCTGTCAGAGCTGCAGGAGGGAGAGAAAAAAGCCTGTGAGCTAGTGTGAAATGAAGGCTGGGAGAGGGAAGTGAGGCAGGGGAAGAGAACCTTAGATCTAGGGCAGCCTGAAAAGATATAAAAATCAATCTTCAATGCTAAAGTAGGAGAGACAGTTTTCAGGGAAGACATTTCATAAAGTTAAATGGGGAAAAAGAATACAAAACAAGCAGGGAGAATTGTGGAATGTCTAAGAAGCAACACAACCAGAGAAAGGTGGGCAGAGTCAGAGTTCAGAGGATCCTGAGAGCCAGCGAGGCCATTTGAGCTCAGTCCCCCATGAAGAGAACGGGCAGTGACATACTGCCAGCTCCCAGGGAAGACCTTGCACAGCCCCGTTCCCAGTCTTGTGTGCGTGAGGTAAAGCACCGCCCAGCCGCGCTGTGAAAACCACTCCACATTCTAACTCTTGGTGGGAAGAGAATACAGTCTGCTCCTCATCATGGTCACGGACCAGACATCAGAACCCTTCATCTGGCATATGGAGGGAATAGAGTGTCAAAGGGGTTTGTTATTGCACCTGACCAGATAATTAGGTAATTAACACTATTAACTGATCTGGCACAGTCATACATGCATCTACATATCTCCAGGGAGGCATATTTTCCAAAAGTGTAATATTAAATGATTTTTTTACTATAATTTTTTTTTTCCTAGAAAACATTTCATTACTCAAAAAGAATGCCAGCATGTTTCTTTTCTGTGCCAGTATGGCCCTTTTGCACTTTGTCAAGCTGGACTGCAAACAAGGAAGAAAAGAATTTGTTTCTGGTCCCCCACAGATCTTACAACAAACCCTGCTGCGCTGGTTGGCTTCTTTGTTCATATGCTCAGGCCCCCACCTGGCTGGTGCACCATTCTAGAAACCTGGCCTTGCCAAAAGAGAGGAAACCAGGAGAGGGAGCACAAGAACACAAGATCTTTATATATCTGGGTGGCAAAGAAAGTCACAGAAAGAGAACAAGGCAGAGAGCAAACTGCCTCAAAACACATGTGGAATACGAATGCTGGACTTTTTTACTTTTCTTTCTTTTTTTTAGGGGGAAAAAGGAATTTGGAACTTGTGTGTTCATCATTTAGAATACATTTTTAGGTGAACAAACTGAATGCAGACCTAAGAAAGGCCATTTCATAATGCTTGTCCCAGATAATAACTTTACTTTAGGAACTGCCAAGTTTGTAAGCAATTATTAACACTTTCTAGCTACTCACATCCTCCTAGTCATTTCAGTTCACCTTCATCACAGTATACAGTGATACAGGAGCGAATGCATCAAAGGGCAAGTGTGCAGGCAGAAAGAGAGAGAGAGAGACTAGTGGATTTCGGTTACATTACAGTGCTTAGCTGGATGAGGAGTAGAGGCTGAGGTTTGTGTCACCCCAGACAAGGCAATGGGACCAGCGTTTTCTCCCAAAGTGGGGATTCACAACATGGACGCTGCTGCTGACCACCTCTGCCACGTAAAGTACAACTCACTTTTTTTCTTTAAGAAATAACATGCCAACATTTTCTATGGTTTTATTTCCGTGGTTCCTTAGTCTTAGGTGCTGGGGCAGGGGCATAAAACAATAAATGAGAAGGAAAAGGTGGGATATGTAGCTCAGTGGTGTGGTGATATGTAGCTTACTTGCTTAGTGTGTATGAGGCCCTGGGTTCAATCCCCAGTAGTGTTTAAAAAAAAAAAAAAAAAAAAAAAAGAATGAAGGAGTACCTAGTTAGCCAGGTTCTGGACTGATGGAACAGAGACAAGTCATAGGTAATTGCAAGACAGTACAAGAGATAATAGAGAATGTATGGCTGCTGGTGAAAGGACATCCAATTCTGAGAAAGTGACACATAAACTGATGTATGAGTGAGGGTTAGCCAGGTTTGGGGTGGGAACTGGCACACCATATAGAAGGAGTTGTGCAAAGACACACTACAGAATACAGCACAGTGTGTGGCAAGAGTATAACAGGTATGTGAGGGGACACAGGTGACACTGGAGAGGAGAGCAGGGGAGGCTGGGAAGGCCATTCTACATCACACTGAGGGGTGTGTCTAGCAGGAGAACATTCAGGAGATCACCCTGGCTGTATTTGGGGAACAACCTGGTTGGAAACAGGACGGTCACAGAAGTCCTGGCAAGTGCCAATTGTGGCCAGAATGCAGACAGTGGTGATGAGAAGAGAGATACAGATGGATTAGAGGCCACAAGGAGGAAGAACTGCTGGTGAGTGAGAGCACAGGACACTTCACCACGCAAAATGATTAAAACGGCATCACACTGCTTCTAACAAGTTATCCAAAGCCACAAGCTGGGTACCCCACGGGAGGAAACAGGGTTCAAGCTGGAAGCCATTTGGGGTATTTTGCTGTATGTTGGTTACAATAGGAATTATATAAAGGCTCACAGACATAACCACGGCAGTTTAGGTTTCAGAGTTATAAATTATTGAGGAGGATGGGGCTAAGAATTCTGTAAGCTAGAATGAAAGGGGCACCACTGATGCCAGTCAATTGTTTTTAGCTACTGCCTGATGCAGGATTTTCAAAAACAGCAAATTGCCCAACAAATCATTCTGGTCTGGCAATGTGAAACAGATGAAAGTTCTTTAAGGAATAGAAGTTTTTTTTTTTTTTTTTTTTTTTTTTTTTTTTTTTTTTTTAATAGATGAACTAGTATAATGCAGATGACATATAGCTCTGGTCAGAGATAGGGAAAAGCAAGGGAAGGGCAACCTTCATCTCAGGCCCATTTTCTGATTTTCATGGAAATCAATCCCAGAGCAACCAGCTTTATGGCCAGGATCTCCACTAGGTGTCAGAAGCTTCTTCCGTCATCACTTGAGTGAACTTCAAGCTTCAAAGTGCACTTTCTGACTCAGGCCCTTCTGCCTCCTTCTTACAAGGACTTTTGTGATTATGTGAAACGCACTGGCTTATACAGGGTAATCTCTCCACATCTCAAGATCCTCCACTGCCACAGCTGCAGTCTCTTTTGCCACCTAGGTAATTCAATCACAGGTTTAAGAGAGTAGGAGCTGGGCATCTTTGGTGGTCATTATTCTGCCTACCATGCTGGGTTAGTATCAAATTGACATAGCTGTCTTCAGTGTCTCAAAATCAAGTCCCCAGACAAAGTCAGACCCTTGTATCAGTTAAGGTGACTTAGACAGTAAAGTCTTTATGAGATCAGGTGGCCTGAACTGAGGGTAAGTGAAGGAAAATGATGAAAATATACTTCAGATTTCAGGCATTTCCCCCTTGCTGTCATTTTCATTTTCTTCAGCATACTTTTTTGTTATTTCTTGTGTAAAAAATAAATTTCTAGTGCTGGGTCCATGGTGTCTTCTGCGGGGTACAGGGAAACTAGAGCTGGAGACACTTGCTGCGTCTCCAAGTCGACAGCTGAAGGATCTGTGACCTTGAACCTTCATTTCCCCACCTGTTTGAAACACAGATGCTCACATCTTAAAAAGCATCATTATGGTTGTCACAGAAGCAAGGGGTTCAGGACATGGACTGTGCTGCCTGGGCTCACATCCAGCATCCTCTGCTTAGGAGCTGATGTTTTGGCGAGTTAGATAACCTCTCTTGCCTCAATTTCCTCATTTAGCATGTGGAGATAATAACAGTAGCAATCCCACAGCACCAGTGAGTTGAACATCTAAAGTGCATGCAGCAGTGCCAGGAACACAGCGAATACTCACTAAAGGCCATTTTTTGTCATCATCATCATCATTGTAGACACAGGGGATACACATCTGACAAAATTTAGCCCTTTTTCTTAGTGCTGGGTCAGATGACTTTTAAGACTACAGTTTGATGGTGCCCAATAGATCACAGGAGAAAAACTCCCCTGGCATCTTCACTTCTCATGTATCATGCCATGCTAGAAAAATCTTTTACTATTTCTCCTTGCTGCTGATTAAAGGGCACCGAGACAAAGTTAATAGGTAAAAATTACTGCCCTATGATCACCTGCTGACCTTGCTAATAAATATTAACTTAATTAAGCCTATGTATCTTTTTAGTGGAACAGGGTATAACCAAAACTAGAGGTATATGGGCTTCAGCTTATTTACTACTTAAGAAAGGTGAGTGCCATCGGGCATGGTAGTGCATACCTATAGTCCCAAGCACTTGGGAGGCTGAGGCAGGAGGATGGAAAGTTCAAGACCAGTCTGGGCAACTTAGAGAAACATTGTCTCACAAAATAAATAAATAAAAAGGGTTGGGGTTGTAGCTCAGGTGTAGAGTGCCCCTAGGCTCAATTCCCAGCACCTCCCCACACCAACTCGGTCATAATTACATGCCCGTAAGTAAAAATGCTATATATATATATTTTTTTTGATTAAGAATCATTTTCAGCCGGGCGCGGTGGCGCACGCCTGTAATCCCAGCACTTGGGAGGCTGAGGCAGGAGGATCACGAGTTCAAAGCCAGCCTCAGCAATGGCGAGGCACTTAGCAACTCAGTGAGACCCTGTCTCTAATAAAATACAAAAAAGGGCTGGGGATGTGGCCCAGTGGTCAAGTGCCCCTGAGTTCAATCCCTGGTACAAAAAAAAAAAAAAAAAAAAAAGACTCATTTTCAGGGGCTGGGGTTGTGGCTCAGCGGCAGAGCGCTCGCCTCGCACGTGCGCGGCCCGGGTTCGATCCTCAGCACCACGTAAACATAAATGCATTGCATTGTGTACAACTAAAGTAAATAAACAAATATTAAAAAAATAATTTTCAAAAGGTAGGCACATACACATCTCTATTTGGTAGTTTTTAAAGTAAGTTGTACAAGGTCCAACAAGTCAGTTTTAAGAGCAGGCCTTCAAATAGCTCTCCTCCACTTGAAATCTGAAGTGTGGAAGTGGAGTGGATGTATGTTTTACTGAAAGAGTCAGCAATAGAAAATAGAGTACACTCACAGCTGTAGCAAGCCAGAATTAATTTATACGGTGAATTTTAAATCAGACTCAAAATTGGCTTATGTTACCCATTGGAAAATAAATCCTATTGATTTAAAGCTTCATGATGATATTTTCTGGGATAGGAGGTCTTTACACTAAGAGTCAAGCAAAGTTTTGGATGTAGAATTTTTCCTTTTATTTTCAGAAGAATTTCAAGGGGGCAGAAATTGCTAATGGAATACAGGAACAGAAATGAATATTATATCTCTACTTGTTAGCAACTACTATGGGATTAAACTTGATTGATTTTTGTTCTGTCCTAGTGGCTGAAATCCTTTCACCTTATCATTACCTTTTTAGACAGACTTTGACAACTTCATCTTTTTTCTTTTGTCTTTCTCTCATTTCTGTCTTCTGTTCAAACACTTCTATAAAATAGTGTTCTGATTTAAAAAAAAAAAAATACAACTCTAAGTCCCTCAACTTTCTTCCTTTGTTTCTCTGATGCAAAAAATATTTGTGATTTTGCTCACTTGGTATACAGCAGGTACTCAATAAGTTTGGTTTCTTCCTTCTTTCTCTGCTTGGCCTCTGACTGGAAGTGCACTTCTTCCTTTATTCTTTGGTTTAGAAAACATTTGCTAAATACTTGACTCTAAGAGCCTCCTTCAGAGTCTACATCATTTATTCGGAAGCTTAGCCCAAAAGGAGACAACTCTCAAATGAATAGGTTTCAGAGAAAAACAAAGTCCACTCATCAAAATGAAGTGCTTTCATTCTCAGTTCAGACCTAGTGGCAGAAAGAAAATAATCAGCCTTCAGAGGTTCCGGTAAAAAAATTTGTCAAGATTTGTGAAATGTTTTTTCTTCATTTTTTTTTTTTTTCATAATGCAGATGATATGTTTCTGGAGAAAAACAAGGTCCATTCAAGTGATCAAACACTGTTTTAGTGACAGACACACATATAGATGCTCACTTTCTCTCCCAGAGATAACAACAGTGAATCCACTTTAGAACCACAAGAGGTAGGAAATCAAGAGTTAATACCTAAACCCCACCCTTAATTTATCTTGTCATGCCTGAGAATCACTTCTCCTCCAGCAAGCAAGATCACCCACTGTTCTGAGGCCACTAGACAGAGAATGAAATCAGCTATAACATCACTGTGTCACAGTAGAGGGGACGAGGGATGAGCCTGGAGAATGAGCTGGGGATCTCTTTGTATAGGAGAGCATGAAGCAGGATAAGAGAGAAAGGAAGGAAGACACAAACAAAAAGAGTATGGAGAGCAAGTACATCAGCCGCAGCAGGCGCCTGCTGGCCTCTCAACCTGTCATTGCTCCTCACTACTGCCTTAGAGGGTGTCCTTGAAGCTGGGCGCTGCCTTCCGCTCCCACCACAGTGGCCAGCCAGGCTATTATCAGTCTAAATCCCCAAACTTGAGGATTATATGAACCTTATGATCACAGGTGATAACATGCTATTGTCTTACACTTTCTTGTGCAACTGTGTGTGTGGACAGGAAATGGGGACTTTTCTTTCTATTCATGTGCTCCTTGATCTGCTTATCTTAGGAATGGCTTGAATGACTCTTTCAACATTATAGGTTCCATAGCTACTAAAAAGAAATAATTAGAGTTTATTTCTTTATCACAAAACACCACTTTAATTTTTAACCTAACCCAGTAGGAAATCAAGTGTTTAGCTCTGTTTGATCATGGAATTAAAATCACTGGTACCAAACACATAAACCACTGGCACTATCTCAGGGCAATAACACATTTAGGGATGGAATCATCCTACTTTCCACTGATGCCCAGTTAGCTCCTGGAGCAGGTAAAAAGAAATCACACACAAAATTGCAGAAACCAAATTTATTAACTTGCTAGGGATTTTTGCCTCTTTTCTACTATTTCACCAGAAAGAAGTCTGCTCTCTATTTATAAATCCATTTTTCTCCAGTGCTATTTCCATCATATTACTAGGCCCTGCCAATAAGTAGTACTCTTACTTTGTCATTTGCCTGTAAACTTTTAATGTTATTATTTTTTCATTTTGGAAAATTTTATCAGGCACCAAGGAATTACTATGTAGATGCTCTCTGTAGCCTGAAGAATGAACTTCTTCCTTATGCTGTTTAAAAAACACCTCTCAGAGAAGAATGACACCACAAAGTGAAAGTCCTTCTTAAAGTTATATAGCAAATAATAATTAAAATACATCCATTATTGGGACTTTTCAAATTTATGAAACAATACCTGCTTGAACCTACAACATGTGCAGAAAGTCTGCTATCATCTTATTCCTAACTCCTGCTATTGTATTTGTATTACAGATGTACTGTACTGATAGAAAAGTCTAAGCTACCTAGATTTTCCAGCTTGGGTTGATAACTACCTATTTCAAATTAATAATGATGCTGGTTCCAGTTCAGTGATTGAACTGGGTAAAAAAAATTTTCCTCTTATTCTTTCCTTGTGAAAGAGCTGCTGGCTTCACAATGCATTTCTTTCTGGAGAAACCTCTTCTTGAAAGGGGAAGACGAAAAACGGTGTGAGAATCACTGGAGAAGAATAGAAATTCATTTTAAAGCAGTGTGCCATGTACAAACGCTGTCTTACAAATAGGATTATTTAATTTAAACCTTAGATCTGTCAAGCTCTATTACTTCAAATGGAGCCTGTCGCTCCTTGAGTTCATTATATATCGAGATTATATTACAATTTATGGTAGGTTAAGTCATTGCTGAGATACAAGGCGGTTAAAAAAAATTACACAGCAGTGTCAGTAAATAGAGCAAAGTCACTGCAGTGTTCGGAGAAGCAAAAAGTCATCTTGCTAAATGAGGATCCAAGCTGTCCTGTACCAAGACTGTTACTAATAAATAAAAGGCCTCTGGGAAAAGTGCTGAGCGTACGCTGGATCTATTTTCAGCTTGCATCAGCAGCTGCTGCCCCTGGGATCACATCTTTACGCATACTCTACACCATATGTAATCACTCCAGTGCTGCAACCAGTAAGATAATGAAAGAGCATGGCATAAATCTATACTTGAGTGGAATGCTAAATGAGAAAAATAATACAAAACGGGGGGAAATAAACCACATTTTCAAGTCATTAGGAAGAAAGACTTTGACATATGAAGTGCTGCAACCATTAATAGCACTTATCATATAGAGTGGAGACAAAGAGACAAATTAATCAAACTGACAGAACTGGGACATTTTATGCTAATGCAGGCTCCTGGGTTTTAGTCTGTATTCCTCTGTGTCTGGAAAACTGATACCATTACAGGGCAGGAAATTGCATGAATAACATGCAACAGATCATAAAAATTCACACACCAAATGCAGAAACACTGCCAAAAGCTCTGTAAAAACACGGATGGAGACCTCAACAGAGAAACTACCAGCAAGCAGTGAATGCAAATAAGTCCAGGAATATCTCCCATTCATGCATTGTAATTAACTATGGGCTTCTCGCTCAAAATTATAGTGGTGAAACTGAAGCTTAGAGAGCAAAGTCTGCAGCTAGCCAGAGAAGGCTGCCCAGACTCTGGTTCAAGGCTGTTTACCACCAGCCACAGCAAGCGCCACTCTGACCTAAATTTACTGACCAGGTCGTGCAGGCTTTAAGAAATCATAAAGCAAGCATAAAAACGTTAACTTAGGACTTTAAAGGGAGGAGGGGAGGGGAACCAATGGATAAGGCAAAGAAAAGATGAGCAAAATTTTGTATGTAAGTTTGTGTGGGTGGTACATTTAAAGAGAATCTGAGACTGAAAGCATTTTTATAAAATACATGCTGTCCCTGACTTATAAACAACCCTTGCTTTATGAATAAGCTGTACTTGAAAGTGAATGGCAGGCAAGTCCTCAGGAAAGCTCATGGGAGCAACTACCCTTTGTTCTTCAATTGTGAACTCCCCAGGGGTTGGTGGAGAGAGCTCTACCAGTTCATTTATACCAATCTATAGAGATAAATTACTGCTGCCCTGAGATCTCTTGTCCCTCCCCAGAGGAAGCCTGTGTGTCCTTGATACTGGAAGAAGATGGGTTCTTTATCTGGCACTCTGAAGATATTTTCCCACAAAACAAGACTCTGTGAATAGAAGTTAGGTGTGGCTGAGAAAGTGCATCAGAACTAGCATCCAATGATATCATGTTTGTTGGCATTCCTGGCCTCTAGCCCTCCATGATCTGTGTCCAATTCTTCCTCTCATTCTCATCTGATGCATACCACACATTTTCCTGCCTCTAAAGCTTTGCTAAAAGATGTCCTCATTTATTTGATAACATTAACCAAATGGCTACCACGTTGGCCTGTTCTAGAAGGTAGACTGGCAGATTGGAAACACCATGACCACCACACAGAGATCTTGATCAAGGATCTAAATGTCCAAATGAGAAGAGAGACAAGTGATAATTTAATTACAATAAAATGCAATGTTGCTATGACAGAAATATAGAGAAGGTGCTACAGGGATACAGAAGAGGTACACTAAACTCAAGATGGCTTCTTTCTGCTTACTGAAATCCTATCCACACCTTCTCTCCTCCTTAAGGTCTTCTCCTCTTCTCATTAGAATTGTCTTCTCCTTCTTTGTTCTTTCTTGGCTTCTACTTATGTCTGGACTATGAAACTGGTTTCCTTCTTTCTTTACATCATGATAAATATCTGTTCACTGAAAAAAAAATTAAAAGGAAGGCTATACTATAGACACAGAGACTTGGGGGCTGATTTGGGAAACTAAACACCATTCATAACCTGTCTCCAAGAAAAAATTTATTCTGGGTTCAAACAGTTAGTTGATTCTTCTTCTTTTTTAAAAAATATCTTTTTAGTTGTAGATGAACACAATATCTTTATTTATTTTTATGTGGTGCTGAGGATCGAACCCAGTGCCTCACACGTGAGAGGCAAGTGCTCTACCACTGAGCTACAGCCCCAGCCCCTCAAACAGTTAGTTTCTTAACAAATCTTTAGAATGCAATTTATTCACACTGTCTATTCTACCCTTCATTCCTTAGACATGTGACACCAAAAATATGATCTGCATTTGCATGGACTAAATGAATGAGATAATGGGAATGTGCAAGCAGTGCAAATATACGGCGAAGATTCTTTTTACAGTCATTTAACTTGAATATTTAAAAAAAATGACAGTTTTAGGGGAGGATTCCCACAGCAGCCCAGCCTTGGTAAAATGAAAACTGAAAAGCCCACCTGGGTGTACAAATGAACAGGTGGCTATGCTCACCCATATGCAGTGCTCTATATCAGTGCCCTAGGTTAGTCTATTATTATGACGAATGCATTATGATTATAGTCACTAAGTTAGGCTGCTTGCAGTGGCAGGTCCAGGGACAATAGACCACAGAAGTTAACATTTACTCCTGAGTACAAAGCCTGAGAGGCCACCCACTAGAGAGAAGAGAAAGGCCAGGTGTGTCTTCTCTTTACTGATTTTTAGCCCTAAGGACCCTTACCTGAGAACCCAGACCTCAGATGTATTAATAGTGTATCAGTGCATCTGTAGAACCCTGTTGGCCTCCATTGGGAGGTGGTGAGTCTTGGACTTATCCTGCTGTTTTCTTTTCCCAAAGTCCATTCAACTTTTATTCCTTTCCTCCTCTCCCCCTTTCTTACTCTTTCTTTCACTGAGGATTGAACCCAGGGGTGCTTTATCACTGAACTACATCCCTAATCCTTTTTATTTTTTATTTTGAAACAGGGTTTTGCTAAGTTGCTTAGGGCCTTGCTAAGTTGTTGAAGCTGGCCTCAAACTTGTGATCCTCCCGCCTAAGCCTCCTGAGTCACTGCGATTACTGCATCTGGCTTTATTTTTTAATATATTGGATTGAGAAATGTTACTTTCATTCTGCTTATCTTTTGTACAATTTTATTTTATTTCCCATTTTGCCCTTTTGCTATTATTTATCAGGTATCATACTATTGACTGGGTGAAGGCCCATTTATTTGCAGCATTTTTACCATTGAGTGGGGTGAGAATGCCCTTATTCTTTATGTTTGAATAAGAATGGAACTTTAAAGATGACAAATGGTCTAATTTCTGATTAGGTTTAATTAGATATTAATATTTTTTGGGAAAAACATAATCCAAATACAAAATAGAAAATAATTATTTAAGCTTAAATATGATGAAAACCAATTGGATTTATGTGTTAAGCATGTTAGAGAACAATCTCAGTGAGGAAGAATATGGAAAAATGTGATAGGGAAAACTGCAAATGAATGTTCAGTTTCCCTGAATTCATGAGCATTTATTTGAATTGTTTGCAGTTTATGGCTTCTTATTTTAATACATATATTAAACTCTGAGAAATAAAGTGACAGATCAGAAAAGAGGCCACGTTTAAGAAAGACTTGAAGAAACAGGGTTATAAGTGGGTAAGCAGTTCTAGTGGCAACCTGCTATTTTCAACTTTAAAAAACCCTGGATCTGGGGACCAGCATGAGAACTGGAACATAGCATGATAACCAGCGTGAGAACATAGGTTGTTTTAAGCCTCCCCTAGAAGTTGCTCTCATCTAGAAGCAGTCTTTGATTGGATGGCCTAAGCACTATGCTCTGGTTTGTCAGGGTTATGCAGGGCTCCATGTCTGTGGATGGTCAGGGAAATGGAAAGCCAACCAACTCTGCTATAATCCCAGAGAAAGAAGACCAAGATGAAGCTGGGTGGGGAGCCATGGCTCTGTGGGATTCAGGTTGCCGGAGGAGAGGTTTCCTAAGGGAGGAAAAATGCAGAAGAAGGTGTGATTTGGGGGAGGTCCATTCATGGAGAAAAGAGTCTAAATGGGTGCTAAAGCAGTGGGCCAGAGGCAGGTTATGCAGGTACTGAGCAGGGAAGATGAGAGAAGGGGTGGAGGGCTATATGGCATGGGGGAGATGGTACTGGGCAAATGGGGGTGGGAGCAGGTGGCCACTGCATCTCGAAAGCAGCAATAGGCTGGAAAGACAAAGAACACCGGCAGCAAGCACACCGAATCTGAACAAACCACTAGAAAGAGGTGGTGGAATCAGCTTTCCCAGAGGCTTTCTCTTTGATATTAAAACATTAAAGTCTTTTTCGAATTGTGTAGGTTCTGTTTTTGGATGTAGATAGAATTTGACAACTTATTACTTTTCTTTTTCTGAAAGGCCCATTTTCAGAATTATTCTTTAACATAGCTGGGTCTTTCATATATCTGTTCAGATAGAACTCTTGCTTGTGTGAATAATAATATACCTCTGAATGGGACTTTATGGATTATGAAACACGAATTTTTCTATTATTGTATCATTTGTTCCTGCCAGCAACTTGGTCAGTGAGGTGTTATGATTCTTCTTCTCATTTTCTAGGTAAGTGTGGTTTGGAGAAAAAAAGCAACTTGCCCAAGGCCACAAAGCCACACTGGTTAGGCGGAGGCTTGAGTCCTAAGCCTCTCTTTCCAGACCATGTGTTCTCCACTCTCTCTAGAGCCAACCTAACATAGTGCCTCTAACATTTTCTTTTCCCTGTTACTCTTTTTTTTTTTTTTTAAGTTGTAGAAGGACACAATACCTTTTATTTATTTATATGTGGTGCTGAGGATTGAACCCAGTGCCTCACACGTGTTAGGCAAACATTCTACCACTCATCTACAACCCCAGCCCATCTTTCCCCCGTTACTCTATTTTTAAATATTGTTATTAGTAGTTGATGAACTTTTATTTTATTTATTTGTATGTGGTGCTGAGAATCGAACCCAGTGCACTTCACACATGCTAGGCAAGCACTGTACTACTGAGCCATAATCCCAGCCCTCCCCCATTACGCTTAAAATGCATCTTCCCATTTTGATTATTATTTTTACATATTTACAAAAAACAAAACAAAACAAACATCAACAACAACAAAAATGTGGGCACTGTGCATGTAAAAGCCTGAGATAAAGACCCAGAAAAGAGGCACCATAGAACAGCCCTGGCCCACCACACTGCCAGCTTTCATCTACCCCCTTTGGCTTCATTTTGCCCCATGTGCAGTTGCTGAGGACTTCAGTTTAAACGTATAGGAAATATCCAAAATGTGCATGGGGAATTCCTACCCTTCTTCTTCTTTTTTTTTTTTTTTTTAGATTATTTATTAACTTATTCATAATGCACAAGTATATCATCTTTTTAAATACAACTGCTTGTATACAAAGTATATAAGTACCATTCAGATCTTTAATCATGCATTTAGGATAGTGATATCCATCTCATTCAACCACCATTTTTCCCCCCTTTTCCCCCCCTGCTCCCTCCCTTGCCCTCCCTTTCCTTTGACCATTCTAGTGTTCCTCTAATCCTATGTACCCCCATCCAATCACACTGTGAACTAACCTCCTTATATCAGAGAAAACATTTGGTGTTTGGATTTTTGAGATTGACTAATTTCACTTAGCATTATATTCTCCAACTTCATCCATTTACCTGCAAATGCCATTATTTTAAAATATTCTCTCTTATTGCTGAGTAAAATTCCATTTTGTATATATACCACATTTTCTTTATCCACTCATCTACTGAGGGACATCTAGGTTGGTTCCACAACCTAGCTATTATGAATTGTGCTGCTATAAACATTGAAGTGGCTGTGTCACTGTAATATGCTGTTTTTAAGTCTTTTGGGAACAGACCCAGGAGTGGGATGGCTGGGTCATACCTACCCTTCTTTTTTAAGTGGAGGTCAAAATGCTCCAAAAAAGAGTAAGCTGATTTGAAAAGGACGTTACCTTGCTTCTGTTAGTGTTTCTTTTTATTTATTAATGTGACAAATATTCATGGAGTTTCTGCTATGTGCCAGACACTGTGACAGGCCCTAGAGACAATGGCAAATAAGGCAGGCATGATGCCTGGAACTTGTGCTCTAGTTCTGTACTGTCCAACATGGTAGTCATTAGTCACATGTGGACATTTCACTAAAATCAAGTAAAATGGAAAATTAAGTTCTCAGTTACACTAGCCACATTTCAAGTGCTCAATAGCTCCACTAGTGGCTACTATATTGGACAGTGTTGAAGCACATTTTCATCATCACAGAAAACGATATGGGATAACACTGAGATAAAGGAAGAGACAGTGAACAAATAAGTTAATGGATGTACAACTGAAAATTCAACTTTAGGTTGTCTTTGTTTTTCTCCAGTTTTTAAAAGTCATCTCTGTTGTTTTTTTTTCTTTTACAACATGTCATTTGAAGGCCTTATTACTTCTTGTTTAGTTCATTGCAACAACTTGGACCTTGTCTTTCTCCCCCAATCCTTCCTTTGTATTGTTGCTTGATTGATCTTTCTAAAGACAATCATTTTATCTCTCAGCTTCCTGCAGAATATAGCCTTGCCCCTCAGCACGAGATGCATGGCATTCAAGAGGCTTCATAATCAGGCTCACTGACCTGTCCTGCCTGCCTCCTGCCATGTCCTTTCCTTAACCTACACTCTAGCAACAGAAAATAGGTTATTAATATCAAACCTGGCCCATATCCCCGCTGTGGAAGAACATCTAAATTATAAGGATTCCCACAGCAGTCAAACAAATTGGCCTTTAAAGAATTTCACTGAATTGAAACATGAGAAGAGAGGGAGGGCGGGAGGAAGGCAGAGGTGTGGTTACAGAAAACTGAGATAGGATCATCGTAAATCATCTAAGCTAGTCCTGAAGAAATTATGCCACACAAAACAGCCATTATGCAGAACGTCATTCTCTAGCCTCACCCCAAGAAGGACTATGGAAATAGGTGAGGAGGCAGAATAGATGCTTAGGGACCCAAGCAGGAGAGCTAGAATATTTTGGAAAGAGATACATAAACCAGATAATCAAGAATGGATGGTTGAAAGAAACACACATAAGTGCTTTCATCTAAACGTACTTAACCCCAGAAGCCTGTTGCTATATTTTATATAAAGCTTGGGAAACTGGACACTTCCAACAAGTTGTCATTGTGGTTTCCTTTGAGTGGACATTATATAAGACAGACAAGGCCAGTGTACAGAAAAAGTACTAAATTATGTTGTGTTTCACAAAATACAGACACTTATGACCCATGGTCACCCTTTTTAATATTTTTTTCTAATGTAATTCACTTTCTTCTTTACATACAGTTTAAAAAGAAACTCCTCCTAAGCAAAGAGTATCCTTGAACTCTCAAGTTTAGCACACCATTTTGAATCCATATGAAAATAAACACAACGATTTTACAAAACATCTTATACACCATCTGAAATCATTTCACTTTTAAGACAGACATGTGTAGTCACATTTTTAAAAAATTGATTGACATTTCGGGAAATACATGGACAACTACTCTGGCTAAGCCCTGCAGTTTCAACATAGCTTCTCTTATTCTCTGGTGTGCCCCATGGGGATAGGACTGTGTGCGACTCCTCTAGGATGGGGAATGCATGCTCTGAAGAGTGAGGCAGTAGTAAAAGATAACCAATGGTAGACATTTAGAGTTCATCATGGCTCAACAGCAGCATGACTACTGTCCTTCCTGGTGGATTAATAGATTAATGTTTATGAGCAGCATGGAACGTTCCAAATGTCTACTGTGGGTCTCAATTTTTTTGTAGGGAAGTAAACAACTGAGAAGGCCACTTGGGAGCCCCATCTGCTGGAGAGGTTAATGAGGGTCTGGGCTTGTGGGTGGCCTCAGGAGACCCTGGTGGAAGCGTCCAGCCTCTGTGGTGACAGGCCATCATCTCCCCTCTGTCTAGTCCAGAACTCCAGATGCTGTGGGGAGGTGGCTGTGTGAGGGCGGGATGCTCACATTCTCACAGCAACAATGCACAGACGCCCAGCGCTCATCGTGTCCCAGGGAGTGACATAGGACTGCCTCTGGGGCCAATGCATGAGATCATCTGAATTAGCCTCCAGAGGGACTTGGCTGGCAGTGTCTCTGCAGCCTTTGTCAGAGGCTTAGTTTCCTTGCAAAAAGGAGGGAAAAATCTGATCCCCCAAATGAAGGGGACTTAATAGAACTCTTCTGCCATTTTTCTCTCCCCTCTACAATGTAGCTGAGCTCCGAGAAAATCAGTGTTAAAGCACTTTAGCAAGAAGCCAGGCAATTGAAGCCCCTTCTAACAGCTGTTAATGGTTGTCAATGAGCAGGCAGACACCCGGGCTAGAAGGAAGGGAGCCAAAAATAACTCCACAGCAGCATTTTTCAGGATTCAATCATTTGTGATGCTGGAAGGAAAGAGCTTGAGGAACCAGAGTGCAGCTGCATAAGAAGAGTGAAGGGGCTGTGAGGTGAGGGCCAGGAGCTGCTGTTTCTCAGAAACATCACCTCTGAGAAAGAAACAGGAAAACGGGCAAGACAGAATTGGGGAGATTGATGTTGAAGGAGAACACAACTCAGTTCCTGGCTGCAGGGGGAGGAGCTGTTAGTGCCTGGCCCAGGGAATGGGGGAGCTTCCTGAGATGGGTTGTAAATCTGTTTCCTTCTGTGGGATTTACAAGCCTGTTCCCTGGTCAGGGAACCTTTGTAGGTTGTTTCTCCCAGCGCTGGCCTTGCTGAATGGGGCTGCCTCCTAAGGAGGTTTTGTTCAACTTGCTTTATCTTTGAGATTTGTAGCACTGTGGGTGTTGGGAACTCAGTTTAAACCCCCCCCCCCCCCCCCCAGTAACCAGCTGCTACTTGTTTTTTAATTATATTCCAATCTTATCATATATTCTCCCAAGAATTGTAGTGAATGATCTTTTTTTTTTTTTTTTTTTTAACTTTCTTTTCATTTTTAAAATGATACACATGCTGGAGGTGTCTTTTTTCCCTGTCACTCAATTCGGATGTACATGTGGCACTTTCAAACCTTCCCACCCACTCTCTGAGTGTTTTGATGCTCTCTGTGAGTAAAACCAAGTCTTTGAGCAACACCTCTCTCTGAATTGTATACTTAATCTTTCTGGGTTTGGCAAACAAACCATCACCCACTCAGAACCCAGACAGGGAAGTGGCAGATGACTCAAGCTTCATTAGGAACAAGTCATGCCAAAATAACTTCATTTTGGTCTTGATGGGATTACTGCTCAGCGAACCCAATAGAAATAGCATCCTAGGATTTTAGCAAGGCAGCTCATATCTCTTAGGTCACTCTCTGAATAATATGAAAAAAGGAGGTCTGGATGCTAGCAAAATTAAGTAATGGGTAGCTGGTTGATGGACTGATGTCAACTTCAACTTCTGTCTCTCTGATTTAGAGAAGACATGGGTGGTCATTTTCACAGTGATGACCACAGGCAGATAGAACTAGGGGGATGCATAAAGATTCAATTTAACAAAGATAGATGTTAAATACTATGCTGGGATTAAAAAGTTCAACTTTGTCAATACAGGATGAGAGAGTCCTGGCTTAAGGAGGTGGATCTGTTTGTGACACAGTTGCCAGGAAATGACACAAGCCTGAGCTGCTTTAAGAGAGGTACAATGCAGAGACAGCAGGTCATAGTTTCACTCTACTCTTTGCTGTTCAGATCACATTGAGACTCTTGTATTTAGTCCCAGTGCTGTGTGTTATGAGTAGGCCTGACCAGAGGATCATGATGATCATTGGACTTGTGTCCCAGGTGGCATGTGGGATGGGGGATTGACCCCTGAGAAAGGGAGACTTCTGGGGATCCACATGAGAGTTGCCACCAGAGAGCACAGGCTATCATAAAAATATTAGATTTGTTCTTTTCCATTCCAGAAGGTATCAATAGGGTCACAACTGAAAATTTAAGGAAGATTTCCTCTACAAATAAAGATGAACTTTCTAGAACTCATATTTGTACAAAATGGAAGGAGCACTTGAGAGGAGGTGAGCTCTCCATTGTTGCAAGGATTCAAGCATAGGAGACAGCCATGTGGGTTATCATTACAAAAGGATTCCAAACTGGACAGGAGATTGCATGTTAACGTGTCTTATTTTTTTAACCTCCAATCCTTGGTGCTCCTTACCTCATACGACAATAACCTGAGAGGTGTTATGGTTCCTTGAATACTTGATATACAAACGATAGATAGAAAGACAAGGTTGATGGCATTTTCATTTACTCTGAATACCACTGGCAAAATAAATGGGCTTGTGAGTTGGCAAAATAAACACAGAGCTCTCTTGAACTTCCCTTAGTCTCCTCTACCCCTGTGAATGACACCTTCTTCAAGCTACTTAATATTGGAGTGCTGGCCTAGTCCAACTAGTCTGCTGAGATCATGAACTATTTGCAGAGTACACAAGGAGCCTTGGTAAGATGTAATGGGAGCCAATACTAAGAAAATAAAGGAGCCAACGATTTCCTAAGTGTGTAAGTTTTCAAAGGCCATCATTCCTATTCAACAAAAATTCCACTGTGCCATTGCAGAACCTTGAAATTAAACAAATACAGACTCAGTAGTATGACTGGCATGACATTTATACAGGCATTACTTCCAGGCTTTAGTTTCCCTTCCTGAACAAGTAAACCCTTTCTATTTAGACCTGTCAGGTGAGCAGGTGCAGTCAGTCCCACAGTCCTGCAGTTTTGTTTGAATGGATAGCAGCATGCCCCATCTTGTATTTTCTTGGGCTTGACATGATGACTGAACATTTAAAAATATCATAAATGGTGTACACACCCTGCCATTCTATACACCTTAAAATGGCAGGAGAAAATAGCCCAAAGCTTTTCCTCCTTAATAATCTCTTGGACAGGTTTTATGAGGGAACCAGGTAATCTTGAAATCTTTGCTAATGAGTGGAAAAGAAACAAGATCTGATTATAAGTAGAAAAGAGGGAGGATGTGAGGCAATGAATTAAGCTAGATGAGAGTGAAAGACATACTCTAAAACAAGGTGACAAGTACTACAATATACTCATGGTGGATATTCAATACACATCTATAATTTACCAACATTGAGTAAAAATTAGGAGAGAACATAGAGGAAGCAAGAAAGAGCCTCCTGAAGTGATGGGACTTCCCAGTTTCTGGTGGTCCTCTTTTCTTCATTATTGGTTTTCTATGCCAAGGGCTAGTTAGCACTCAACACTGGGTTGGAATTTTGAGGGCAGGTCTCCCAAGTCTGAAACTTTGATATCTTATAAGTTATCCTAATTTAAACTCTAGACATAAATTTGAGGTGAAGAAAATTTTCCAATGTACAGTTTGTAGTGTCTTTCAACCCTGGCCTCTGATCACAGATGGCCAAGCTAGGCAGAGGCTGGCCCCCTCGTTGTACAAGATGGGCCAAGAAGAAGAAGTCTGGGATGGTTAAAATAATCATGCTCTTTTCAGAAGTCTTTAATGTGACCTAAAATGTATACAGTTCAGTAGTGTTAAGTGTATTCACACTGTTATGAAACAGACCTGCAGAACCTATTCACCTTAGAAATCTGAAACTCTGGATCAAAAACAAAAACAAAAACAAAAACAAAACCAAAAACACCACCACCACCACAACAAAACCCCAACAGCTCCTCTCCCTTCAATTCCCCAGTAGCCACCATTCTACTTTCTGTTTGTATAAATTTACTACTTTAAATACTTCATATAAGTGAAATCATATTGTAGTTGTCTTCTTGAAACTGGCTTATCTTATTAATATGATTTAAAAAATAAACACAAGAAGATGGGAAGAGGGAGTTTTAAACAGCAGAGAGAGGGGAAATCCACCTCACATGTCACTGGGAATAGGGCCACATCTCCAGCTCCAATTCCCTCTTTCCTGGCCAGAAAGGGAGGTCCCCTGGGATATGTTCTTGGGCTGGACTGTCATTAGCAGAACATGTTCCAACTCAGGGAGAAGGTCCCTCTGGCTGAGTGGGTCCAAGGCCCATCATCTCTCTCCATAAACATACTGAGGGCCCAAGTTATGAACAGTCCCTGTTCTACCTACACTCTCTATAAAGTCCACAGAACCCCAGCAATTCTTGAAGAATTCTCATGAAAAGTCTTCAGCATCTCCTTGGGGGAGGAAGAATCTGAATAAATAATTTGGCATTATTTTAAGAGCAGTCTCTGTTGGAATCTTGGAGGGAGAGCAGACGAGGCAATGGAATGTGAATGAATAGTCTCAATGCTGCCAGAGCCTGCTCTTGAGGAACCAAATATGCTTAGAATGTGTGTCCCAGATGGACTTCTGCGTGGGGCATAGAATGAAGGGAAATTTGGCTTCAAAAATGAAAGGCAGTCTGTGAAATTTAGTGACACGTCAAAGAGGTCACTGGCAAAAAATGTCTGGGAACCACTGTTACACTCTGGCTGAACCTTGTGGGGCCCTTCCCACCAACGCCACTTCATGTGTCATTGTGAATAAGGCTACATCTCCAGCTCCAATTCCCCCTTTCCCACTGAAATTTCCATCCAGCACAAGAACAAGGGAAGCCTCCTACAGCTCCATGCGGGGAGCTGGACCTGGAGAGGAAGAAGTTTGTGTAAATTGGGAGTTAACCTTTTCATCTGAGCTGATAGACCTCAACTTACTAAAAGTTTAATTTGTAAATGAAAAACAAAATTCTACTAAAAGATATTTACAAGGCCTTCCTAATTATCCTTGTACAAGCCCACTGTGAAATTCTCAGCAGAACCTCGGCTTTTGCTTTTTCCTTCACCAGGCTGCTTTCTTTGCTGGTCACCTACTCATCTTGTCACCTACCCACCAGACCCCTTGTCTCTTCTCATAGCCCTGCTCCTTGTGCAGTCTTTCCCACCTCAGTTAATGGAGACTTCCATTTTTTTGGGTCCTTCCTCCAAATCACAATCATCCTGAATTCTTTTCTTTCTCTCACATCGGTTAGAAGGAAATTCTGGCAGCTTCTCCTTCAAAACAGAGTTGGGATCCAAACCTCTGCATTTTTTCCCTGCTACCACTCCTGTGCAAACTACCTCTCTCCTGGATTAATGCAGGAGAAGCTTAACAGGTGTCCCTACTTCTGCCTTTTCCCCTTTGGAGCCTTCTTCTCAACTCAGCATCCAGAACTATCACTTGAAAAGATAAATTGTATTATGTCACTGTTTCATTCAGAACCCTCCAAAAGATCCCCAATTCTCTAATAAAAGCCGAAGTCATGAAACTGGCCCATCAGGCTCTACACAATCTGTCTCCTTCCATCAGCCCAGCTCTAATCCCTGGTCATCTTCACAGTGATGCCTTTTCTAACTATTGTATTTAAAACTTCAATCCTGTCCTCACTCATTAGTCTCCTTCCTGATTTATTTTCTCCTGTAGCACTTATCACTAACTTATGTGTTCCTGGTTAATATCTGTCATCCCTAATGGGGCGGAAACTCTGTGAAGATAGAGTTCTGTCCGTTTTGTTTACTGTTATGTCCCCAGCATTGGGCACACAGCAGGTGCTCGATGCAAATTTGGTGAATGAATAAAAAGCTCCTTTTTAGTCATTTAGCCTCAATTCCCTGGTTATCCTTTCTAATGTCAATTCTCCCTCGATTACTATCATTTGTAACACTCTGCTTTGTTTTGCTTCTAGCACTTATATTAAATTATCTTGTTTCCCTATTGTCTTCCACACTAAATGTAGGTCCACAAGAAGGCCAACTTGTTCCGTCTTATCTACAGCTATACCCCCAGCCTTTAACATTGAGCTAAGCACAGAGTTGGTGCTCAGGGAAAATTTTTTTCTTTTTTTTGAGATGGGGTTTCACTATGTTGCCCAGGCTAACCTCAAACTTTTGGGCTCAAGTGATCTTTCTGCCTCAGCTTCCCTAGTAGCTGAGACAACAGGTGTGTGCCACCATGCCCAGTTCAGTAAACGCTTTCTTGAATGAATGAGCACCTTCATGTAAAAATTGATCTAAATACATTATTCATTTTTTCCTATCTTTTTTATCTTGAAATTTCAGTCCACAGAAAAGAAACACACACCCACATATCTTAAATCTGGATAAACCTGGGGTGAATATGGAGTGTTAGAAGGAGAAAGATCATGTTAAATGACTGAATTGTGCCAAATCTGTGTGTTCTCTTCCCTCAATCTATATCTACTACATATGCCTGTGTGTGAACACACACACATACACACACTTTTTCCCAGAAAGTAAATTGCAGCCATTGTGACATTTCACCCCTAAATATTTCACCATTTATCTCCTGAGAATAAGAACATTCTATATTACCAAAATGTCATTTTCCTACTCAACAAAATTAATGTTGACACAATATTATGAACTAATAGTCTATATTCATAATCTCTGAAATGCTTTAAGGACGTCCTTTACAGAGTTGTTTTTCATCAATCTGACAGCCAATGAGAATGATTCACTGTATTTATTTTTGTTAATCTCCTTTAATTTAGGACAACTTTGTCTTTTAGTACAGTGACTTTTCTTATTTATTTATTTATTTATTTGTTTATTTATTTTTTATTTTTTGGGTACCAGAGATTGAACTCGGGCATTTGACCACTGAGCCATATCCCCAGCCCTATTTTGTATTTTATTTAGTGTCAGCATCTCATTGAGTTGCTTAGCGCTTTGCTTTTGCTGAGGCTGATTTTGAACTCATGATCCTTCTGCCTCAGCCTCCCCAGTGGCTGGGATTATTTATAGGTATGTGCCACCATGCCCGGCAGGACAGTGCCATTAAAAAACAAAACAAAACAAAAAACTTTTGACCAGTTGTCTTCAAGAATGTCTCACAGAGGATGCCTAGTCATAGTATTGTGTTCAAAAGTTAATCTAACTTATCCTTTTTTCTATGTGGTTAATTAGCTAATTTAATATACAGTAAGTTCATTTTTCTGTTTGTCTTAAATTTTCAGGTTTGCTTATCATCATCTTCTTACATTGAATTTCAATCTCTTGACTATAAAATATTTAAATCATTGGAAAGTCAACACACATACAAAAAGTACATTCAGAGACTCACTGTCTTCTCAACAATTTTGCTGCTTCTCTCCACTTTCTAATAAACTTCATCACTAGTGTTTGGTTTATCTTTTCTGTTTCTTTTTACAAAACATGAAAATGTGCATATATGTGTGTATATTTATAAGCTATACTTATATATTGTAATATATATTATTTTCCCTTCTTTCTTGTACTAAAGGAAGCATGCCATATATAGTGCATGTATACTTCTGCATCTTGTTTTTGCCTTTGAAAATATATCTTGGGAATTATTCCCTACCATTTCACAGCTTCTTTTTTCTTTCTCATGGCTACATAGGTTGTATATATGTGGATAACTTTGTGCATGTGGGCTTTTTGTATTTCTATAAATATCTTATTTTTTGTGAGTTGTTAGGGGCTGAATCATGTCTCCACACAAATTCACATAAAGCAGCCCAAAGTGACTGACTTCTTAGGATAATGGAGAATCTTTCTTAGGAGAATGGAGGGCTCTGTGCAGGATGAAGGGATCAGGAAGTGGCAGGAGCACAGGTCCCTTTAGGGAAGAACCCACCAGGACCATGGAAACTTTGAAACCACATGTAAGGCCACACTGCAGAGTTTTATTTTGCCAGCGCAATGTCCTACACTTCACCGGATCTTCCTTCCTTCCCTTCTATCGCCAAACTGTTCAAATAACCCTGTTATTGTTACATAAATACAACAATGTATGCTGCAGGACATTAGAAAGTGCAGACAAACAAAAAAAATCTATGATGTTTCCACCATTCAAGGTCACCACTTAACACTTTAGCATATGTCTTTAGGGATTTTCCTTTGTTGCAAGTACACATCACACACACACACACACACACACACACACACACACACACACTTGTAATTTTTAACAAAACTGAGAGCATACTGGGTCTATTATTCCTCAGTCTTCTTTTTCCAATGATCACCACCTTTCATTAATACCCAGACCATATCTGAGTTTCTCCGATCCCTACCCCCACCTCGCCACTTGCCAAAAGTCCTTGTTAACTGGTTTGTCCAATCTAATAATGATTTCAGGACCCTGCACTGCATCTGGAATATAAATCCCTTGAATACTGTTTTATTTAGCATAGTCCCCCTTTTATGTCACTGACTTACTGAAGAAATCAGGCCATTTATTCTGCAGAATATCCTACCCTCTGTTATTTGTCCAACGTGTTGGTTCTTCTTGGCATTGTTAAGCTTGTTCTTGTAATCCTTGATTTTCCTCCAACTGGAAATTATTTCTAAAGGCTTTATATGGTTAAGTTACATACTGAATACATCACTGGGGATAATGTGGATTTCATGACTAGAAGACAACTAACACCTGCTACCCCACTAGGAGTGATGTGCAGACTTATCCCTGCCTGTGTTAGTGAAGACAGTTTGAGTCCCTAAGGTACAGATCTGATTTTTCCCTCTTAACTAGAAGTGTGTGTGTGTGTGTGTGGTGTTATTTTGTGCCTGTGTTGGTTACGTTAATACTACACTAATGTTCATTTACCTTAATGGTTTTAACCTAATTGATTACCTTTGCCTGAATCTGTTCATGGCATTTACAAAAATATGTGGCACTGGATTTTAAATGACATCGAGATAAGTAAGAGTTGATTCTCATGATATCACTTGTGTGGGGGGATGCCTTCAAAGGTAATTTAGGGAGCACCTATACATGTATCCTAAGTTTGATAAACTGTTGGGGCTTAAATATTTCACAAATAAAATAAAGATAAAACTAAAAACGGTAAATCAGAGTAAGAAGTATCAGCGATGGAGTCTCAGTGCTGGAGCTCAATCTCAGCTCCTATTCTTTTATCCTCTCTTCTTTCCTTAAAAGAATCAGAAATTTCTAATGGTTTAAGTCATCACCTGCCTGCTGGTGTTAGTCAGATCTGCATCTTCAGCTCCATGCTCACATCACCTGATTACCTATCAAAGTCCGATGGCCTCTTTTTCACTATGCTCTGCCACATTCCATTTCCAGGTACCTCTGGAGAGGTGCCCTCATTCCCCCAGTCCTTCACCCAGCTATAGACCTTCCTCAGCTCGTGCTGGGATCAGCAGGCATTTCCGGACTGTGTTCTCCATCAGCAGTGGTTTGCTGTTCACATCCACCATGCATACCATCCCTAGACATATATTCCTTTAATTTGTTTTTCATGTGTCACTTCCTGGTTTATGCTATTTAGTAAATTCCTATTGCTTACCTGGTCAAGCCTAAATTCTTCTATTTCAATTTTATTTATGTTTTTATAGTAAGGGCCTGTGTAATATGATCATATCCTGTCCAGGGTCTAGCTGAACCTTTGCAGCACAAACAACTACACCCATAACACAGCATCTACAACAACACTCTTGACTTATTCACCTTTAATTTCTAAAGGTTTAAATTCTTCAACTGTATGAGTCCTTTGGAAGAGATGGTCTCACATTTCTAAATTAATTTCCCAAAGATGTGACCCATGATGTGTGGTCCATTCTTTTGCTTCTCTCTAGTATTGCACTTAAGCTGTCTTGTCCTGATGAGTGTCACGAACATACACACACTCCTCTGAAGTTAATTCTGTATTTTTGGTGCCTTACTCCAGGGTCTAGCATCTTGTATTGTTATGAAATTCTTCTTTAATTTAGATGAAATCTCCCCTGTGTAGGTGGAATACTATTTCTTCCCATTGTCAGTGAATAAGAACAACTGGTTAACATCCATAATAGCCTCAAGTACAAGGCATGGAGATGTTCTGGAACTTTGAAAGGTCACTGCATTTCTTTACCTGAACATCTTATAAATCTGATGGGTTTAACCTATTCAAAAAATCTCTAGAGTTACAGGAACTGTGCTTCTATGATCTTTCCTTAGTATTCCGTGGATTTCCCAAACTATGGTCTTTCCCCTGAATCTTGGAGTTCTGTGTTTTTAATCTTTCCCCTTCCTATGTGGAGGGCACAATTCAGTTCCTGGGCTGCTACAGATTCACTTGGCAGACACAAGAGGCACAAAGAATATCATCACATAGTCTAAGGAATACAGCAGGAAAGAAGAATGACAGTGCAAATATTAAAACATCTCTCATGGTAGTAGAGTGTCCATCATTACACAGCAGCAAGACTCTTTGGCCCCTCTTCTGGACTTTTAGTAACTTTCTGTTTTCTCTACCCTTCTTTTTTAGTAACTAATCAGATAAGAATAATTTACAAGATAGATAAGTTTGAAGCATCAGAAGGACTTTTAGGGACAGATTTTTTTTTTCTCTGAAGATTGAACCCAGGACTTTGTGCATGCTAAGTACATGTTCCACCATGAACAGATCTTTGAGGATGCACAAACACACCTCATTTCGTTCTTACCTATGCTACTCAACACGGTTTGACACACAACACTGGCTCAGAGAGACCTGCTTTGCTCCACTCAGTTCTGCCTGCCTTTGGGAATGATGTCATCTATACATCTATATACAAACTGTCATTTGGTTTTGCATATGAAGAATAAAAAAATGAATCAATGGAATAAAAATGATGGTTTAGAAATAATCAGAAAAAATGAGCTGCACTGACATTCAATATTATCTTTTATAGAAAAGAAGATTAAATTAAATGGTTACTATAATAAGCTGGAGGCCTGCAACTATGACCTTATGTATCCTTCTTTTGATTTTCTTTTAAACCCAGGAATCTTTGATTGGCTAGATCCCAGTATTTCTTTTCACCTCTGGGCCAAATTTTTGGCTTGGTTGGGAACAGCTGCCAGTATTTCTTTTTGCTGCCAGTCAGTCAAAAAATGTGCTCATGCTGGAGGCCTGGCTGCATCCCACCCAGGGTGCTGGATGCATTAACTTTTTCACACACAACCTTTGCCAGGCTGTACATGGAAGTCCATCACAGACAGTAAAGCTCACTGCATCACTAGCTAGCTTGGAGGTGGTGCCAACGTCAGTTAGAGAGACTGTCAACATATTTTAGGAGTCTGTGGCAAAGTGATGAATTTTACTACATGCACCAAGTTAATGGGGAAAAAGAACACTTCCGAGATTAGGAAGCCAAAAGTGCTATTATTTAATTGCTCCAATTCTCAAGGCAAAACAAACCAACCCCTTATCTAGTCTCTGATTTGGTTAAGAACTCAAACAATACGAATATAAATATATAGGTATTAACTAATTAGTATACATGATTTTATTCTACTTTCCTATGCATCTAAGAACAGAACAGCTTTTTTTTTTTTTTTTTTTTTTTTTTTTTTTAAATGACAATCATGCTTCTATCTAATGCTTGTTGGGTATGATCCATTTTATTAAAAAATTCCTGAATCAATTTCCTGGCTTACAGCATATCCAACCAAGATTCCAGGTGTTATCACCATAAGAAGGGTCTCTTTCAAAGGCTGTCTGCTTTCATAATTGCACACCCACTAGAAGTGTCACGAACACCCCAACAATAGAGCTGAAACCTAAAGCAGTTTGGTGACATTCCAAATTTTTGAATGGAATGTGAATCCATTAAGATTATTAGGGAACTTTATTGATATACTCAAATTTGTGCCAAATGTTAAAGCTGCCAAAGAAAAGACAGAATAAAAACTGGCTCTTGGATTCCAACTCTTGAGAATTTTGGTGTGGAAACTGTATTTTCTTGTAACTTACTTAAAAGACACACCATTCTTTCTCTCTTTAATTACAATCTCAGTTTTCAGGAAGCAAAGAGAAATGAGATACATAATCAATGTTTCTCTTCCGTTTGGCTTTCAGCCTAAATAGCCCTGCACTTTTATTGGCAAAGTAGGACAGGTAATAACAGTGAACAAGAGTCCTATTCTGAGAAGTACTGGCTCAAGTAAAGTACCACTACATCATGAGTGACTCAACCATCTACTGAGTGATTACTCTGCAACCATGAAGCCAGGCTAATTGGACAATGGCCTGTGGCCAAGCTCTTGCTGGCATGACCCAAACACCCTTGGCTGACAGCCATGTTGTCTCTTTATTACACTTTTTTTTTGGGGGGGGGGGGTTTGGGAAGATAATCTAGATAGGAAGTGAAATAATTTTCAAAAAATCTTCCCAAGTACTATTTAACTTCTTATCATGAATTAAAAGTTTAATTACGTATCCTGTTAAAAGTCTGGGTCCTATGATTAAATATGACAAAATAATAGTTATGATTACTGATCAAGTGAGGAACTTTATAGCTCTGAACTTTGTCTTTAAAGCTATTATTAATTTTAATTGAAATAGTTAAGAGTCTCCATAGTGGGAGAAAAAAAAAAAAAAAAAGAAATGTAAGGGACATTTTGTTCATATATAGAGAAGAGTTTTAAGAAGAACAGATATGCTGGTAACTAATTTGACAAAATTTAATGCAAACAACTTTATTGTCAAAGACTTTGTTATAAATCCACGTAAAATGTTGATTATTGTGGTCATCTTACGAGATAGGGATAAACGGGTTTAGTGAAAAGAAACCTTAAAACTGGCTTTGAAATCAGGTCACTTAAAATGATTTTTAGATATGTCTTAGGTTTTTGTCTACTCAACTCCTACTACTCTGCCAAAAGAGGAATGCATTTCTGCATCAGTTTCTTTAAATAGGACTTACTGGCCTCAGGATTTAAGAAATGTAAGAGGTTTGAAAACAGCTTATGCATCTCAGTTTTAAAATTAGCTATTGCTGTGGCTATTTTCACCCTAGATTTCCCTCCCTCCATATCAGCATCCTCCTGCAGCCTTCAGAGATGAAATCACAATAGGATCTGCTCCCCTTTTCATGGCTTTGCTTTATTGCACCCCCCATCTGAGACTGAGGCCCAGATTCCAGGGTTGGAAGTCACCTCTGCAATACTATAAATAAGTTCTGCCTTGAGGCATTTCAGAACTATCAGCATGATTCTAGGACTTGAAAACTTCTTTCTTGCCAGCAAGTAGTTACCTGGAATATTTTGACTTCTTATTTATTTGCTTTTTTTTTTTTTTTCATCTGCTGCCAAGTCTCACTAATGCAACTTGGAAAATTGCACCACAGCTTTTAATGAGGATTCTGAGGTAAGAGCCATTTCATCAGAGAAGACTGTTCTTTCCTTTTATGGGAATAATAACACCTACTGTTTCTATAGCACCATCCTTCCAAGAAGCTGAACATATCACGTTTCATTAATCTGAACAGCAACCCTGCAAGTCAAGCTGGGAACTAGTATTGTTACTCCCTGAGTACTCATGTTGAAATTGAGGTCATTAAATGTAAAATAATTTTCTCAAAACTCTACAACCTTCTGAAATGGTTAGGGACCCATGATCTGTCTGCATCTTCTGCAATCTGCTTATGTTCTAGGTTATCAAATAGCCCAAGTGGTCCTACAGGTGTTTTAACTTCCATCTCCTGTGAATTTCTGCAAGATATTTTCTGAGAACTTAAGGAAGTAGTGACAAAAATAAGCAACACAACTGAGCTTCTCTTCTGGAGTCCTGTGGTTCTTTCCTTTCCTGAACACTTTGCCTCCCATTTCCACAGTCTTTTCCCTTGTCTCTTAATATAAATATCTTTTCTCCCTTCCTGGAAAGCAAGATTTTTCTTCTCTTTACTTTCTGTAGAAACCTAGCAAAGTTCAAAGACCATAAACCTATAGCATGGGATAGGACCTTAGAGATCATCCAGTCCAACTCTACCTTTTTCAAATAAGGATGTGCCTTGAGAAGTTGAGTCTATCTGCTTTGTCAGTAGATCCCTTGTGTGAGGACATTCATTTACCAATTGACTTCTGTCTCCTAAATCATCTAGTTTTCTTTCTCCCAGAATTTTCCCATGAGTCCAGGTATTAGTCAGAATAGGTTAGGCTCTACTGTAATAACAAATAAAACATCCCATTCTTGTTTTATTTTGAGCAAATCTTGCAATTTGCCCAGGTTGGTCTTGAACCCATGGGTTGAAGTGATATTCCCACCTGGCCTCCCAAGTAGCTAGGACTACAGGTGCAGGTCACCAAGTTCAGCTAAAACATCAAATGGTAATGGCTTAAGGTAGAAGTTTATTTCTTATTCATGTCAGAGTCTGATTTGAGTTAGATGGCTCTCCTTCCTGACTTTCCTCCAACAGTGAGGAAAAAGTGGGCTTCAGCTTTACCATCTTTGGAATTCTGTCACCAAAGAATGGGAAAGAACATGAAGAACTCAGACCTGCTTCTAACTGCTTCAGACCAGAAGTGACATGAGTTCATCTCACATGTCATTGGCATATCTAGCCACATGGCCTACCTGGTAACAAATTGAGGAAAACTGGGTGTGGGCGAACAATGGTGATCTTCATCAAGAAGTGCAGCAAATATGCCAGAATTTTTTTCTACTTAAAACAAAAAAATTAAAGCTAAATGAAACTTCTTTTGATATTATTTCCCTCCAGCTACTGGTTCAATTCTCTACTCTCTTTAACTCAAGAATCCTCAAAAACATAGCCTATATTAGTTTTCTTCAATTCTTCTCCATTCTCTCTAAAACAAACTTCTGTTGGTTTTTGCTCCTATTGCCTTCCCAAAAGTGCTCAATGAAATCACAAGTGGTGGGCTGGGGCTGGGGCTCAGCAGTAGTGTACTTGCCTGGGTTTGATTCTCAGCATCACATATAAATCAATAAAATAAAGGTCTATCAACAACTAAAAAAAATTAAAAAAAAATCACAAGTGGACTTGACTTTGCTGGATCTCAGCTTTCAGCCTTCATTTAGCTGACTCTCAGAATCATTTAACACAGCTGATTGTTCTCTGCTCAAAATGCTTCTTTTTCTTGGTTTACTGTACACTACACTTTCTTGCTTTTCCTCCTGCCTCAATGACTGCTCCTTCCTGGTATACTGTTATGGCTCTTCTTCATCTTCCTGACCTCTCATTTCTGGAAAGCCCCAAGGCTCAATCCTGAGACCTCTTTTCTTTCCTGTCTACACTTACTCCCTTAGTGACTGTTTCTAGTCTGTGGCTTCCAATATCCTTGATACTCTGGTATTAAAACTCGCAACTCTAGCCAGATATAGTGGCACATGCATGTAATCCCAGGAGGCTGGAAGCTTGGGAGGCTGAGGCAGCCTCAACAACTTAGTGAGGCCCTAAGAAACTTAGTGAGACCCTGTGTCAAAATAAAAAAAATAAAAAGGACTGGGGGTGTAGCTCAATGGTGAGGTGTCTCTGGGTTCATTCCTAGTACCCAAACAAACAAAATCTCTTAACTCTATCCTAGGCTTATACCCATGAATTCCAATCATACACACGCAACAGTGCACTAGACCTCTGTACTTAAATGCAGACAGGAATCTCAAATGCAAAATATATGAAACAGAACTCCCAGTCCTGGTCCACACCCCCTACTCCCAAATCTGCTCCGCCCAGTCTTTACCAATTTCAGTTAGTGGCAACCATTCTTCCATCAGCGTGGGCCCCAAACATTGGAGCTATCTGTCTCCTTTCGTTCTCTCCCAGTTTATATCCAATCTATTGGAAAACTCCATAAGCTCTACCTTCAAAATGCCACCAAGAATCTGACACTGATGACCACTCCACTGCCATGGCCCTGGTTGAGGCCACGTCATGCCTCAGTTGCTGTCTTGGCCTTTTCAGTGTTTTCCCTGCTTTTGCCCTTGCCCTCTTTCAATCCGCTTGTACAGAGAAGTCAAAATGATCTTCTCCCATGAAACCCTTGGGTGGCTTCCCAGCTCATTCCAAGCAAAGGTCAAGTGTTGGCAAGGTGCACAGTCCAGCCCCATCCTCTCCCAGACACACCTTTTTCCATTCCCCGCTTGCTCACTCTGCTACTACGTCAGATGTGCCATGCCTGCTCCAGCCTCTGGGCCCTTCCTTGCTGTTCCTCTGCCTAGCTCCCTCCTTCCCCAGAGGTGAGCATAGCCGCCCCCCTCACCTCCTTATGCTCCTTAAAAGTTGCCCCTGTAAACAAGCCATTCTTAAGACCACCCCCCCCCCCCATTTAAAAATCCCAATACCTGTATCCTGACATTTCCTAATCCCTGTTTCTGTTTTATTTTCCTCAGTGGCATCTAATTGAGTACATTTGGGATTTATTAATTTTATCTCTTCCTTCTCCCCATTGAAATGTAAGTGAGGTTACCCAGAACCCAGAATAGTGCCTCCTGATACATAGTAGGACCTTGAGAAACTGTTGAATGAAGAAATAAATTAGCGAGGAAGCAGAAGCCCAAAGGAGTTGGGTGGTTTGTCAAAGACCTTACACACAGGGGGTGCTGAGCCCCAGATTATGGTTTTTCCCATCCCCTTATGGCTAATGTTTCTCAGTTTTTAAAAAACTTCCTTAGGCTTATCCTGGTAAAGAGTGGTGGTGTCTCCCTCAAGAGTTCTGTTTAAGTGGTACATGGAGAAGTCAAAGGGCTGGCTACGTGCTGTGGGGTGGATGAGTGCTTTGCTGGTATCCCCCTGGTCATGCCACTTCCCAAAGATGTCACCCACTGTTTTCTTCAAAACCTCCACCTTCCCTGCAGCCACACCCGGGCTCAGAATGCTACTGGCAAACTGTGCTGCAGCATTAAGTAGCTTCTGTAGCATGACATACTGAAAGGACTGTCTGAAGATAACCATGACTCTCTTACTCCTTTCTTAAAAGACTGGACCTAAACCATCCCAGAGACATTAACAGCTTTCATAGCCTCTAAAAACTTCCAGACAAGAAGATTCCATAATCTCGCTGGCATCCCCACTTGGCAGCACTGCTGCAGGAACAGTCTTTATTGCACCCTGTGGTGAAGACAACACAGGCCTCTTCTTTCCCAGCCTTGTGGGTCAGCTTTCTCTCTTTTTCTCTCTCTCTTTTTGGTACTGAAAAGAATAAGATTTATCACAAGCTGGAAAGAGAGAGTGAGGATGTGAGCAAAAGTCTAAAATATATTTGTACCTAAGGGTCCATATTTACTTCCACCCCATAGCCATCCTCTGCACACTTTCTCTTTCCTAGAGGATGAAAGAACATAGGAAATAAGACAAGAAGGTGGCAGAGCCTTGGCAATAATCCCCTGACAACTTCTAGTTCCCTAGCCTTCTGTGAAGGACCAAGCAGCCTCCTGAGAGCGGGTTGGAGACAAATCCTCTGTGGCTGCACAGCTTCTCAGAAAGCACACCCCATTTCTGACCTCGACGCCACACTCCATGAGATGGAAGTTCACGGCTGTGATGCTACTTCTGGCGTGGCTGGCATCCAGTGTGAAATGGTCTCCATGACCTTTGATAAGAATGTGTCTCCTGAGCCAACTTTAATCCTAATGAGCAGGGGAGGACAGCCTTGAGGTGCTTGTTACGTTACCACCTTCTCTTCTCTCTTAGCACAGAACACAATTTCTAGTTGTAAATTAAAATGACCAGTTTAATTATGCAATGGAAGAACTTAGTACAGTGGCTGATTCCCTACTATTTGCTGACACATACCTGGGTTTATTTTCAACGGGGAGCCAACACTCAAATTCTATAAGTCTCAGGTCTATCTTTTAATCTGTTTTAGAGAGGAGAAAAAAATAAAAACTAAAAGCAAAAACAACTGAATTACTCCTTGACTTCTAGAAGGAGGCCTCTATTTTTAATCTCTCTCCTTTCAGTTTAGAGGTTGAAGCTGGGCACTAAGTGGTTTCACATTTGTTGGAGTTTCCCAGCAACAGTGAGAATTTCAGGGTAGAAGTATAGGACTGGATGGTAGTTAGATATGAGCTGGGTTTGGCCTAAACTGAAGTAGGGAGTAGAAGGGTGCCCGCTTACATTTGGAGGTTTCATAGTGCAAGGAAAAACTCTCAAATTGAGACACAACATTGGCTAGCAGGTGTTGAGGTGTGGCAAGTGGGAACAAGGGTGGGGGCAGGACAGAAGTTGATCGGAATTATGTGATAAGATGATGGGAGGTTAACCATTTCATTGCTTTTTCTTGTATCATGGGAACTGAATGCTAGTTAGTTCTAAAGTAGCGATTTGGGATGTTTGCTTATTTGCCACTTAATTCAAATTCTACGAAGTTATTCACTGAGCAAAGTGTGACAATTTTCATGAAGCCTGCAAGGACATTTCAGTGTGCATACAGCAGAGGAAAACAATGCTCAGTGCACCGGCCATGGACAGGTGCTGAGCAGAGGAGGAGGGCTCTTCCAAGGAGGCCTCGGAATAATTGTAGCCCTGCAGAGAAAAATGCCACTGGGGCTGGTTTGCAGGTCCCATCATTCAGACACTAAGAGCTGGATGACTGACAACAGGGATTCATGTAAGAAAGAAGGAGAGAGAGTGCATGGGGAGAGAGAGGAAGGAAGGAAAGAAAGAAGTGGAAGGCAAGAAAGGAAAGGAAGACATCCAATCCATAGCTCTATGGGTTAATGTCAAGACCGCAGGGATGGGAGCAAACAGTATGTTGTAATGGTTCGGAGCATGTAGATGATGTCGGGACAACAGTCCTTTTACAGGGTTGGGAAGCAAGAATATCAACACACCGCCAACTCTTAAATAACTGGAATAAAACCAAAAAAGGTCAAACAGATTTTTGTGGGATGTCTACATAGGGTGCCTCTTATTTTAAATAGGAGTATGCAATGCCATGGAAATATGTAATTGTTAAGGATTTGTTCTAAAATGAAACTTTAAGGTTATGTCATATGCATTTATATCCTGATTTCCTTTTCATCTTATGGCACCAGTATTGTATTTTGATAAATAATTCAAGAATTATAGGGGTTTGTAAAGGTAAGATAACTGACAGACAGGTTCAGTGACTAGACCAGGATCCCAGTGCTAACCTGGGTGTAGGGCACAATGTCCCAGGAGTCTCAAGATGGGGCCAAGAGAGTCACAGAAGAGAAACCAAATTATGTAAAATATGACTTTCATTAATACATATATTTTCATATCACCTAATTTAAAAAAAAAAGTCAGTAAAAAACACATAAAGGAAATGGTTCTCAAACAGGTAACATAGAATAAATAAACTGTAAGCATCACCTCCTTCCTCAAGACCATTCTGGACAATTGGAAGTTTTCCAAATAGTTCCAAAGAGTTGGAGTACGTAAGAAAGGTGTTCTTGTTCCCATCCAAAGAAGAAAGGGTCTTATATTTGACAAATGCTTATTATGGGATAGGCACTATGTTGAAAACTTTTATATTATGTCTCCTAATCCCCATGGCACCTCACTAACTGGGTAAGTATGCCCTGCTGGTGCAGATGAGGAAACTCCAGCTCAGCATCCTAGGCCACCCCACAGCTGCCACTCTCCAGCCTGTCCACGTTACTCGGTACAGGATGCTGGGCTCCCTGCCCCACCCCCAGTTACTTTGTCTTCAAGTGACTTGTCCTTTTGTTTCTATTCTCTCTCTAGCTGTCTACTTACTCGAGGCATTAAGAGTGGTAATGGAGCATTTTATGGTGAGTACATAAAAAGGATTTGAACATACTGAGTGCTTATGCAGTTCTCACTTTTATCAGCTGGGCACTCTCCTGCCCTCAGATAACCACAGATTTTGCTTAACAAGGGACCGGGATCTAGTGGACCTCTGTATCTTGTTTGCTTGTCTTTTTTTGTTTGTTTGTTTTTGCAGTATGGGAGATTGAACTCAGGGCCTCACCCATGCCAGGCAAGTGCTCTACCATCTTTTTTTCCCTTTTTTCAAATGTTGGATTTGGATGTCTATTGATGGAGCACACGCTCACTCCTCACTTTCCACTGTCTTATACACAACCTGCTTTCATGAATACTATTTGCAAAGTCTCTGAAGGCCTCTGGGTTTGTGACCCCTAGAATTTGATGGCAGCTGTAATCACTAGCAACTCACACATGCAAGTGACAGTGTGTTTGGTTTCTCCTAAGCTTGCGGTGAAGAGCCGCTTGGTGAAAGAGGGTACAACAATAGGGCTGAATTTGCAAAGACTCTGAATGTGAATTGTACCACTGGGAGTTGTGCAGTAGACACAACTGCTGATGGTGACCCTAGAGTTGCACACTGTGCTGGTGGTGTGCAGGGAATGATTTTGGTCTGAACACAAAGCCTAAGGACAGTGTTAACCGTCATCCCATTAAAAATGAAGGGAAGTCAGGCTGATCGAAGGAGAGGAATGGCATACCCAGTTCAGAGGGTGACCAGTGTTACACTTTGCCATTGTGAAGCCCATCCTTTGAGTTTCCAGAGCTCAAACCATCCAACTGAATGCCATCTCTGGATAGAGCAGATCCAGCTACTGGTGTCTTCAAAGTACCAACATGACTGGACTCATTGACATAATCAGGAAACCTGAGTAGGGTATTTTCAAAAATGGTGAGAGAATCAAGTTTATGCTTCTTAGAATCTCACTATGTTAATGGTGAGAATTACTGGTTGCTTTTATTTTTTTTCCCCAAGCAAGGAAGGCCCTGTGAATGCTTTCATTCTTTTATTCTCAAGGGCAACTCAGCAATCCTTAAACCATTTGAAAGAGAGAAATCAGATCTGATTTCACTGATTCAGATCCCACATTTAGGACTGCACCAAACTTAGGTGGAACTAGTCAAAATCTGAAGTTGAAGTGAACTAGAAACTACAAGTGACTGAACCCAGATGAGGTTCAGTTCCCTTAAAGAAACATGCTCTGTTCATACTTATGCCTCTGAAATTTCAAGTGCATCAAACAGAAACTGGCTTTGCCACAAACCTAATGTGTGGGTGACTTGGACATCCACGTGGCACACGTTACAGCTTCTAGATCCTACCAAACGAATTATAGTCAACCCACCTCCTTTAACAACCATACAAACAAACCAAACTACTGTACCTCTTCAGGCAGGCTGACCACCAAGTCATTTTTTGTCTGTCCAACCAGTGCCTGCCAGAAGTATTCACTGCATGCGGCCAGCACAGCCCGGTGGGCTCGGAACTCCTTCCTTCCTCTCCACTATCAGAGTCACATCACAGAGAATATCCTTTTTCCGCTGGTCATTGAGGCCCAGGAGGATGTTGGTGCAGTGGACTGTGGACTCATACACATACATGGGGGAGTCAGGCTTCTCATCCACAGACATGCCGTTCACACCCTGAAAGAAAGAAAGGCTGAGTCACCACCACTATCAGAGAGTCACAGAGAGAAGGGAGAAAGAACATCATGGTTCCTGGGTCCAATCCATGGGCCTGGCAGAAAGAAGCAGTACTGCAGATCAGCATGTTCAAACTCAGTTAGGTCAGGGAGCACTTCCGGAAAGTCAAGGTAGATGGCTGACTTTTAACCTTTCCACTCACTGCATCCTTTTACCCCATGGTGGCAAAGCCAAATCTTTTAGTGGAACACTTCACATGATTAAAACACACATGTACTTTAAAAGTTGCAGTTATGATTTTGTTAGGAAGCTGAAACAGAACTTTCACATATAAATAGTCCCAATCTGAGTATTGATTGAGATTTGTGTTAAGAAGAAGTATTTGAAATGCTGTTTTGATGAAGTACACGTAAGTTCTCTAAGTTGAAATTTGGTTAAGATGCCAAGTAGGATAAATATCTAATCAAAATACATGATTTTACAAGAGTTCTAAACTGCATATCTGCCTTCTGCACTTCAAGACAATACACAGCCAAAGTAACGCAGGTGGTGCTCAGCTCTCGGGGTGGGGGTAGGGGAACTGTGCTGTGCTGTCGTTACATCAGCAGACTTGACGTACACCCTCTTTAAGGAAACACAATGGATCACAATACGAGTCGTGAAAAAGATGAAATCAAGGTGAAGATTAATTTCACAAAAGTCTTCTTTGCTTTAAAAAGAATCTTTTGAGGTAACTTAAAATACAGTATCCAAAGTGTATACAAGCAGTTGTATGTAAAAAGATACTATACTTGTGCATTATGAATAAGTAAATAAATAATTTAAAAAAATACAGTATCCATAATTAATTTGTATAACGTGGTTTCTCAGTAATATTTACTACTACTATGAATCCAGGCATGGCTTCATTCCCATTTTAAAAAAACACTTTTCACAATAAACAGTTTTAACAATAAGCTTCACACATTTATGGTGTGAAACTTGACATATGTATGCAACTGTGAAACCATCATCACAATCAAGATAGTGAACTTAAATCAATCACTGCCAGAAGTTTCTTTTAGCACCTTCATCATTCCTCCCATATACCTCTCAGTGCCCCATCTCTGACAATCATTGATCAGCTTTCTGACCATATATATTAGTTTGCACTTTCTCGAGTTATATATAAATGGAATCATGCAGTATGTATTCTTTTAGGTCTGGCTTCTTTTACTTCTTTTACTCAAAATAATGATTTTGACACTCACCCATGTTGTTGAATATGTAAAAAGTTTGTTCCTTTATTTCTGAGTCATGTTCTAGTCCATGGATACAGTACACATTTTCACCCATTCATATATTGATGGATATTTGGGTTGTTTCCAGCTTGGGACTATTACACATAAAGCTGTTGCAACATTGGTGTATAAGACTGTATGAACATATGCTTTCTCTTGGGCAGGTATCTATGATTAGAGTGGATGGACTGTATGCTGTGTATAACTTTAACTCTCCAAGAAACTGCCACTGTTTTCTAAAGTGGTTGTACCACTTTATGTTTCCCTAGCAGTGTGTGAGAGTTATGTTTTTTTTTTTTTTTTTTTCATATTCTTGCCAACATTTGGTATGGCCAGTCTTTTAATTATGGCCATTCTAATAGGTACACTATGATATTTCTTTTTTTTTAAATATTTATTTATTTGCTTTAGTTGTACACAATGCGTTTTTTTTTTTTTTTTTTTAATGTGGTGCTGAGGATCGAACCCGGCCCGCGCACGTGCTAGGCGAGTGCTCTACCGCTGAGCCACAATCCCAGCCCACTATGATATTTCTTTATGGTTTTAATTTGTTTTCTCTAATGACACAAGATATTGATCAACTTTCATGTGCTTATTTGCCATCTGTGTATCTTTGGTGAAATGTCTATTCAGATTCTTTGCCTATTTTTAATTGAGCTTTTTTTTTTTTATTATGGAGTTTTGAGGATATATTCTAAACACAACTCCTTTATGTGATTTCTAAATATTTTCCCCCAGTTTTCTGTAGCTTATCTTTTTAATCTCTTAATAGTGTCTTTCAAACAGCACAAAGTTTTCATTTGATAAGCCTCAATTTATCAATTATTTTCTTTTTATGGATTGTGCTTTTAGTGTCATATCTAAAAAATCTTTGCCTAAACCAAGGTCACAAAGATCTTTTCCTATGGTTTCTGCTGGAAATTTAGCTTTTTTTTTTTTTTTTTTTTTTTTTTTTAAGTTCTTACATTTAGGTCCTTGATAATTTTGAGTTAATTTTTTATATGGTACAAGGTATGGATGGAGGTTCTTTTTTCCTTTTGCATATGAATGTCCAATTGTTTCAGCACCAGTGTTAAAACCACTCTTTACTGAGTTGCCTTTGCACCTTTATTGAAAATCAGTTGTCTATATATGTGTAGACTTATATGTGCATGCCTATGTTTATGCCACTATCACAGTGTCTTGATTTGTTGTTTTTCAAAGTGATTTTTTAAATTAATTTTTAAATTTGTTTTAATTAGTTATACATGACAGTAGAATGCATTTATGCACTATGATATATCATACATAGATGGGATATAATTTCTCATTTTTCAAAGTGTACATGTTGTGGAATCATATTGGTCATGTAGTCACATATATGCATACAGTAATAATGTCTGTTTCATTCCACTATCTTTCCCATTCCCATATCCCCTCCCATCCCTCCTTTTACTTCCCTCTACCTAATCTAAGGTTTTATTTTCCCTAGTGCCCCTCCGCCTTATTGTGAATTAGCATCCACATATTAGAGAAATCAAAGTGATTTTGATTCTTTACTTTCCATATGCATTTTAGAATTAGCTTGTCAATTTCTACAAAAGAAGATTTTTACTAGAACTGTACTTAATCTACTGATCAATTTGGGAAGAGCTGTCATCTAAGTAATATTGAATCTTCTGACCCCAAAACACAGCATTTCTCTTTCTTTTTAAAATATTTTTTAGTTGTCAATGTTCCTTTATTTTATTTATTTATATGTGGTGCTGAGAATTGAACTGAGTGTGTCACACATGCTAGGTGAGTGCTCTATCACTGAGCCACCACCCTAGCCCCGCATTTCTCTTTCTTTAGGTTATCTTTAATCTCTCTTAGTGAAGATTTGTAGTAGTGTATTGGTATTGCATATCTTCTGTCAGATTTAGACTTAAGTACTAATATTTCTGATGCCATTATAAATGGTATTGCTTTTGAATTTCAGCTTCTAATTTTTCTCTGCTACTATTCATATTTGTATAATATGAATGACTTGTGCATGCGTGTGTGTGTGTGTGTGTGTGTGTGTGTGTGTGTGTGTGTGTATGATGCTAGAGCTCAAACCCAGGGCCTAGGGCATACTAGGCAAGTGCTCTACCATGCTACATCCTCAACCCCTATAAATGAATTTTGTGTATTAATTTTGTATCCTAAAACCTTGCCTAATTTGCTTATTTGTTCTCATAGCCTCTTTAAAAATTTTTTGGAAGGTTCCATAGAATTTTCTTAATTGATTTTTCTTCTTCTTATTATTTTTTACTTATGTAAAATAACCCCAGTTGTACCTAGGATTTATTTTTTTCAAATATAGAGGTAAGGTAGGTATGAGGATGTCTTCAGCAACAGAAACCACCTGTCTGGATTAGAAGGATGTCAGATTGAAGAGTCCTCACTTGGAAGTGGACAGCTGAGCTGGTCAGTCACAGGTGTGGGCTTCCTTATGTAAAGTGACAGACCATCCAGGTGTCTAGACACTCTATAGGAGGAAAGCTGAGTGCTCCCATGTTGTTATATTCTTTATTCCACTTACTTTGGATTTAATTTTCTCTTTTCATTTTTTTAACCAGTTTTACAATGTGTAGGTTGAATTCATTGATCTTACATCTTTTGTCTTTTCTTTTTTTAAAAATTTATATATATATTTTTTTATTTTTAGTTGTCCCAATGTCATTCTTCAAAGAAATAGAAAAAGCAGTCATGAAATTCATCTGGAAAAATAAGAGACCCAGAATAGCCAAAGCAATCCTGAGCAAGAAAAGTGAAGCAGGTGGCATCACCACAGCAGACTTTAAGTTATACTATATTGCAATAGTAACAAAAACAGCATGGTATTGGCACCAAAACAGACTGGTAGACCAATGGTACAGAATTGAGGACACAGAGACTAATACATATAATTTCAGCTATCTTATATTAGACAAAGGCGCCAAAAATGTACAGTGGAGAAAGGATAGCCTCTTCAACAAATGGTGCTGGGAAAACTGGAAATCCATATGCAACAAAATGAAATTAAACCTTTATCTCTCACCATGCACAAAATTAATTCAAAGTGGATCAAGGACCTAGGAATTAGACCAGACACAATATGCCTAGTAGAAGAAAAAGTAAGCTCCATTTCCAACATGTCAGATTAGGCCCCAAGTTCCTTAATAAGAATCCTGTAGTGCAAGAATTAATATCAAGAATCAATAAATGGGATAGATTTAAACTAAAAAGCTTCTTCTCAGCAATAGAAACAATCAGTGAGTTGAATAGAGAGCCAACTATTTGGGAACAAATATTTAATACATGCACATCAGATAGAGTACTAATTTCTAGAATATATAAAGAACTCAAAAAACTTAATTCCAAAAAAACAAATAACCCAATCAACAAATGGGCTAAGGAATTGAGAAGACACTTCTCAGAGGAAGATACACAATTAATCAACAGATACATGAAAAAATGCTCAACATTGCTGGCAATTAGAGAAATGCAAATCAAAACTACTCTAAGATTTCATTTTACTCCAGTCAGAATGGCAGCCATTAAGAACACAAACAACAATAAATGTTGGAGAGGATGTGGGGAAAAAGGCACACTCATACATTACTGGTGGGACTGCAAAATGGTGCAACCGTTATGGAAGGCAGTATGGAGATTTCTTGGAAAACTGGGAATGGAACCACCCTATAACCCAGCCATCCCACTCCTGTGTCTATTCCCAAAGGACTTAAAAACAGTATATTACAGTGACACAGCTATCTCAATGTTTATAGCAGCACAATTCACAATAGCTAGATTGTGGAACCAACCTAGATGTCCCTCAGTTGATGAATGGATAAAGAAAATGTGGTATATATACACAATGGAATTTTACTCAGCAATAAAATAAAATAAAATAATGGCATTTGCAGGTAAATGGATGAAGTTGGAGAATATAATGCTAAGTGAAGTTAGTCAATCTCAAAAATCCAAATACCGAATGTTTTCTCTGATATAAGGAGGCTGATCCACAGTGGTGTCGGGTCGGGGTACATAGGAGGATTAGAGGAATGCTAGAAAGGTCAAAGGGGAGGGAGGGGGAGGAAGGGAACAAAAGGGGAGGGATGGGAAAAAAGAAAAGGTGGTTGAATAAGATGGATGTCATTATCCTAAATGCATGATTGAAGATTTGAATGGTACGAATACACATTGTATACAAACAGTGTTTTGTAAAAAGATGCTCTATATGTTTATTATGAATTATAATGCATACTACTATTACAAATACAACAACTTTGAATAAAAAATAAAATAAAGAAAAAAATATTTTTTTAATTTTTAGTTGTCAATGGACCTTTATTTTACTTATTTGTAAGCAGTGCTTAGGATCAAGCCCAGTGCCTCACACATGCTAGGTCTTTTGTCTTTTCTAAGACAGGATTTAATGCTGTAAAATTCACTTAATACTGCTTTAGCAGTAGTTCAAAAATTTTGAAATATTGAATTTTTATTTTTACTTAGTTCAAAATACTTGTACATTTCAATTTTGATTTTTTCTTGAGTGTTATTTATAAATGTTATTTAGTTTCTAAAATATTAGGGTGAATTTCTAGATATCTTTTTAAAAAATTCTCTTGATTCCATTGTGGTCAGGCAACAAATTTTGTATGACTTCAATCCTTTTTGATTCATGGAGAATTGTTTTATATCCCAGAACATGGTATTCCATAGGCATTGGAAAAGAATGTATTTTATGAAGTTTGCTGGTGTGTACTGTACATGTCAATGAGGTTAAGTCAGATAATGAGTATTGTTCAAGTTTTCTATCTCTTTTCTGACTTTTTGTCTACAGGTTCTATCAAATCTTGAGAAGGGACACTGAAATCTCTGACAATAACTGGGGTTATCATTCAGTTGTCGAAATTCTACTATCTTTGATTTATGCAGCTTGAAATCATTATTAGATACATAGATATTTAGAATTTTAATTTTTCTTGGAAGTATTCATTCCTCTATCACTACGAACTAATCCTTTAATTCCTGGAAACGTTCTTTTCTCTGAAATTTGCTTTGTCTAATATTAATACAGCCACTCCAGATTTGTTCAATTAGCATCAGCACAATATACCTTTTTCTATTGTAATCCATTTAATCTTTTTGTCTCTTTATATTTAAAGTGTTTCTTTTAGGCAGCATATAATTGTGTCTTGCTTTTCCTACAATCTAATCTGACAATCTCTGACTTTAATTATGGTGCTTAGACCATTTACATTTAATGTTATTATTGATTTGGTTGAATTTAAATCTGCCATTTTTCTCATTGTTTTCTATTTGTCTCAACTGTTTTTTGTTCCCTTTCCTCTTACTGACTTCTTTTGGATTAACTGAATATTTTTTATGATTCAACTTTATCTCTTATTGGTATGTTTTATTGTTTGCTTTAGAATTTATAATATGCTTCTTTATCACAACTCACCTTCAAGTATACTGTATAATTTGATGCAGAGTATAGGAAACTTAAAATGCTTACAAGGAAGAAATAAAAAGGTTCTTCCCTTTCTGGCCTTTGTACTATTCTTGTTAGGCATTTTACTTGTATGGATTTAAAAACTCTATACTACATTGTTTTCACTTTTCTTTAAACAGTCAATTAGGTTTTAAAGAGATTTAAATAGTAAGAGTGATATATATATATGTGTATATATATATATATATATATATATATTTACATATATATGCACGTGTGTTTGTGTGTGTGTGAGAGAGAGAGTGTATTTTCCTTCTTCCTGAAGGACCTTGTTTAACACTGCCTGCAGTGCAGGGGTGCTAGTAATGAATTCTTTTAGCTTTTGTTTCTCTGGAAAAATCCAGTTGTCTTAATTTTGAAACATATCTTCATGGGGTATAGATTCTAGATTGACAGGGGTTTTTCCTTTCCTTTCAGTACTGTGAAAGATGTCATTCCATTGTCTTTTCACTTGCATTGTTTCCAATGAAAAATCTGTCACCTTTACCTTTGTTTCTCTGTATGTAAGGTCTCTTCCCACCCCACCCTGCTGTTTTTCAGGTTTTCTCTTTATCAATTTTTAAATGAATAAATTGATGATTATGTACCTTAGTGTAGTCTCTTTCATGTTTCTTGAATATCTGTAGCTGTGTAATTTTCATCAAATTGGGAAAATTTCAGACACCGTATCTTCAAATATTCCCACTGTATATTTTTTGTTTCCTTCCCTATTCTTCCTAAGGCAGTTCATTTATTTGTATATTAAACCACCTGAAGTTGTTCCACAGCTCACAATACTGTGTTCATTTAAAAATTGTTTTGGCACTCATTTTTTTTTTTTTTTTTTTTACTCTCTTATGTTTCTCTTTGGATAGTTTTCTCTTGCGGGACTTTCAAGTTCACTAATCTTTTTTCCTGCAATGTCTAATCTGTCATTAATCCCTTCTAGTGTAATTTTTATCTCAGACATTATGGTCCTCATCTCAAAAGTCCTTTTTAAGACTTTTAAAATATCTTCCATGTCTTTGCATAAGATAGTCAATTGTTTTTCTAACCTCTTAACTTTTGGAATAAAGTTATAGTAACCATTTCAATGTCTTTTTAAATTCTAAAAACTGTATCAGTTCTGGCTTAGTGTTTTCTTTTTAAATATTTTTATTAGTTGTTGATGGACCTTTATTTTATTTACTTATTTATACGTGGTGCTGAGAATTGAACCCAGTGCCTCACACATGTTAGGCAAGCGCTCTACCACTGAGCCACAACCCTAGCCCCCTGGCTTGGTTTTGATTAATTGTTATTTCTCTTCAATATGAGTTATATTTTCTTACTTCTTTGAATGACTGGATACTTTTGATTGCATGTAAGACATTATAAATTTTACAATTTTTGGATTTAATTTTTTTGGATGCTGGATATGTTTGTGTTACTATAAATACTCTTGAGTTGAGGTGCTTATAAACAGGGTGAACCTTTTGGATTTTGCATTTGAGATTTGTTAGATGGGAAAAGCAGTGCTTCTGAATAATTTACCCAATGTCTGCTGAAATATGGGTTTTCTAGTCTGGCTGGTAGGTGTAGGGATTATTTCTAGTCCTCTGTGAGCTCTAAGCTACCTCTGATTTTTTTTGGTGGTTCCTTTCTCAATCTTCAGAAGTTTCCTCACATGCATGTGGTTATCAGTACTCTGCAGAATATTGATGGGGTACTCTCTGAAAATCTCTGGAAGAGTCATCTCTCCAGATTCTTAGCTATGTCTCTTCAATTTAGGAGTCATCCAACAATTCCTTGGTTCCTCCTTTCTGTTCCATGGCCTGAAAACATCTCGTAACAGTATATTGAGTTCAGTTTGTTTTCTGTCTTTTGGGGATTACTGTCCTTTGTTACTTTGTATCCAATGTTTTGAAAAGTATTATTTCATATATTTTGTTTTCATAGTTATTTCAGCACAGAGTGTAAATATAGTACCTGGTACTTCATCTTGGTTTGAAGCAAAAGTCCTAGATTGGTTGATTAATTGGTAAATTCACTGTTTGATTTTTGCAGTTCTAAAGATTGAATCCAGGGAACTCTACCACTGAGCCCTTCTTAATTTTTATTTTGAGACAGGGTCTCAGTTGCTGGATCTAGCTTCAAATTTGCAATTCTTTTGCCTCAGCCTCTTGAGTAGCTGGGATTACAAATGTGCACCACTATTCTTGGCATAAAGTCCTAGATTTACTCTTTATAGTACAATTACTCCAAGTACTTTACAACCAATAACTTATTGCTAACCATATAGTGTAAACTTTGCTCTGCTATACATGGATACTTTTAAGTACCTAATTATGAACATATTTATGAAGAAACATAATTAGTCCTTTGGTATTCCAATAAAAGACAAAGTATTTGTCAGGTTCATTATCTATAATCATTTAAAAACTGTAATTGGAATAGCATTCTAAATGACATAATTCAGTTATAATGACCCTAAGCCACTGAGTAAGATCAAGGTCACTTAGCTTCTGTTTATGACTAGGAAATTGCTGGTAAATTCTTTATGATTTAGTAAGAAGACAAATATTTTCTCTTCTACCTTCTTATTAGTTTTTCATTTCCTTAGAATGTTTTAAGTATTTTCTTATCTATCACATAGGGTCTCAATTATGATTTATTTTCTCCATTCTTAATTCTTAGATTATTCTTCTTTTGCCTATTATATTCAATTTTCTCAAGTAGTCTGTAAAATTTATTTGGTTTAAAAATCATAATAGGTTGGACATAGCAGATAACACTCAAAATTGGCTGGAATAATTAATATTCTAGGGCATAGATGATGTGCTCATTCTTTAGAAGTAGATTAATAAGGGACATCTCATTTTTCCAATTCATTTATGGGTAATACACCTTAATGCATGTACTCCAAGACAGAAGTTTGCTATGAAGAATACAGAGCCATAAATTATTGGGTAAAACATGAAATGAAAGAAAATAAAAAGAGAAATGAAAATGAAGTACAGTAGAAAGAAAAGTGAACCAGGTGTCTTGGACTTTTGCTCTAGTTGTGACATTGACCAGCCTGTGGATTTGAACAAATTGCTTAACTTTGTCTGAGCCTGCTTCCATGTTTGTGAAATGGGAAGTATGGACCAGAAAACTAACAATGTTTTTGAAGATCTACAACTCTATGAGTCTGAGTCTATGAAAGAAATAGGCCTAAGAGGTAATAAGGAGTGGGATACTGCCATTTTAATTGATAGAAACTGGCTTTCTTTAATCTTATAAAGACCATTTATGTGCCCAGTTTTATTATGGTGGATGCTGTATGGCTTAACAAAACTGTCCCTGAAGAACTGGTTAACAGGGGATGGGGTAGACTATACGCAAAGAAATCAGAGCCTTCTAGGAGAGAAGCAGGACTCTGACTCCTGCTCTGCATAGATTCCAAGTTTGGAAGATCTCTCTGAATGGATAATTCTATCCCCACAGAAGGAAACAAGTCACTTGAAGTAAAGTTACCTTTAGGAAATAGGAATCCAATTCTAGGAGGACATTTTGACACAATATGTGGAGTTGAGGCTATTGGCTCCTTCAGTCCTTAGTTCAGAAACCACAGCTGTTCTGGAAACCATAGCTGACTAAGGAAATATGAACTAAAAGAGTATGCCACCAGGGAACACATTTCACTGAGGTTCCACTGAGGCCTGAGCAGAAATTGTTTTTTCCACCTCGTAGTAGCAGTGGTCACAAGTGTGTACCCATCAAGCAGGAGCAGTCATTAATAGGAATGAAGCAAGACAGTGGGCTAACTACCAGATGCCAGGTCAGAAGCAAGACAGTGCTCTTTCTGGGTTCTCAGACCACTTGGGGTCTTGAAGAGAGACTCAGTGTTCTGAAAAAAGTGCAGGTTTAAGAAAATAATGGAGAAGTGGCCACATAAATACTTCCAGTTGGTGAAGTAAGCTCTATTAGTCACACAACTATAGATATCTGCTCTTTAGGCTAAACCTTCCAGAGAATTTTGGAAGATATTTGAACAGTTTTAGTTATGTTCATCAAATGGTATGATCTGAAATCTATTATTCTCATGAAGTTGTTGCTATATTTTGAGAATTTTCTTGATTTAATTAAATGATTCTGGATAATTCTTTCTGCCATCAATACTCTCTTCCTCTCAGCCTTTACATTTCTGTTGAGGCTTATGACACCTCTTCTTACTGTACTCACTTCCAGCATCATGGGACACGCTGATTCTTTAGCCCTTCCCAGCCTCTAATCATCACAGTGCTTTTCTATGAACTCCCTCCAATTTGTTTTTGACTGAACAATGTCAAAGTGAATTCTCCTTCTCCTATCACTTCATTATGTTCCGTTAAGTTTCCTTTGTTTACTTGTTTTACTAACATTAATTAAACAACATTTTTCTCCTTAATACAGCAAATCCTGAAATCTTCAGCAGGACTCATGGGATCTAAGAATGAAATACTTTACAGTATAGGGAGTAACAGTGCCCAAAATAGCACGTAGGAGTCTGACAGCCAGTCTTTAAGCATTAGACAATGTGTTGAAGTATGTAGACATTAGCTGAAATCAGATCATAAGAAAGCTTTCCAAAGGTTCTGATTTGGGTTTTGGCTGGATCTCATTCTTCTTTTTGTGGGCCAAAAAATCCCAGCTGCACATGTACATTCCATATATACCCCAATCATTTCATCATATGGTTCAGCAGTAAAAGTTAATTACTATTATTTTGTCATAGTATGTTCATCCCCTCAAGAAGCTACACAGACCACCATTCATATCAATCAAAAATATAGTAAATACAGACTCTCATTAACTTATTCACTCTTCATTCATTATTGGGTCACATTCAGAAATTAAAATGTCTGTTAGTTCTGAAGGTAAAAGTATAAATCAAAAAGTTAAAAAAACCCCACAATGGGAAATCTGAAAAGCTGCAATTCACAAAAGAAAGTAGAATGTTAAGTTTTGCAGACAACCTGTCATGTCTAGAATGTTTCAGATGAAGAGAAATGAATATGCCTTGTAGGTAATGAAAAAGACCAAATTATAAACCAATTCACCTGAAGTTCCAACCATATTTCTCCCAGAAACAGTGCATTAAGTAAATACTTTTGTGAATCAAACTCTAAATTATTTAGTAATTGCTGAGTAAATTTCTGCTTTTATCAAGCATACTTTTTTTTTTTTAAGTTATTTACTACAAATCTGTAATGGTTAGTTTCTATAAAAGAAAGTTATCAAGTCTACAGAAATTTTAGAGTGCCTAGTGCTATTAAAATTACTTAGTTATTACTTTTGGATTGGAAACACTTTCCAACCACATCAAGACTCAAACTTCTTACTTAAAGTGGAAAGCAATTCGATTTCAGTATTTTCTAATGGAAAACTGCAGTGCTTGTCACTTAATGTCGCTAATGCCTTAGATAGCTCAAGTAAGGGACCGACACAGAGCAGCTAAAACATTTTGTGTTCTTTATTTACTCAAATACTCCATCTGCGTGCGTACTAGTTAGTGCCAAGGGAGCTGAAATTTAAGGCTGTGGTTAGGAGAAGCACTTGCAATTGTATCATCAAATTTTTAATAGCTCTGAATGGTTCTTGTACTTCAGTATAAACTTCCATTTTCCTTGACCTTTCAGGAGGAAGTTCAATTTACTGACACAGTTTATGATGATGCATTTTACTGCACAGTTGAAAAATATACCAAAAAATTTAAAAAGGGGGGGGGGGACAATTACAAGCTCCAATTTTTTTTTTTTGCTAACTTCCTAGTTGATGTGATTGTTCTCCTATTCTTTTATACATTCCAAAATTTAAATAACCCTGTAAATTTCAAAATATCCAGTAAGAAAGTAGTGACAGTTACTAACATTTTTTTTCTAGACCTAAATATAAACAGCAGGATCTGATACAGTAGCTGATCCAGAAGAAATATTCGAATATTGGTAGCAAACTATATATATATTGATCTCAAAGTTATAAAAAATTAAAGATAATTATGTCTTTATATCTTAAACATATATTACATAGCCACTAGCTTGAAAAGAATTTGAAAGTTTGATAATATTGTGTGTGATGTTGTAAAGTAACAGGATTTCTTATCTATTGATGGTTGATTCAAATTCTTTGGAAAAGAGTTTGGCATTATCTAGTAAATTGAAGCTGTACACAACTTTTGGCCCAGTAATTACACTCTTAGGTTATACTGTATAGATACTCCTGCATATCTTTAACAGGAACCCTCTAAAAGAGTATTTATAATAGCATTATTCAGAATAACTCCTCACTGAAACAACATAATTATATAAGTAGCAGATTGCATAAATATATAGATATATAGCATTCATATATTCATATCATGGAATAATACAAAGCAAATTAGAGCCACATGCAGCATCATGGATTAGTCTCACAAACACAATGTTGAATATTAAGCTTCAGAAGCAAAACACAAAATAATAACACATAATCTGAGTCTATTATCAAGTTCAAAAATGGGTAAAACTTAAAACATCTAGGGATATGTACTGTTATGGGCTGAATGTTTGTGTGTCCCCCCCCCACAAATTCATATGTTGAAACCTAACCCCTGAAGTGGTGGTCTTTGGAGGTGGGGTCTTTGGGAAGTAATTAGGTCAGGAGGGTGAAGCCCTCAAGAATGGAATTAGTGCCTTTACAAGAAACTCCTTCTCACTTTCCTTCTACTAAGTGTGGACACAATAAGAAGATAGTCTCTGTAAACCAGGAAGAGAGTCCTCACAAGAACCTGACCATGTGGTACCCTGGTCTCTTATTTCCTACCCCAGCACTATAAGAAATTAGGCTTGTTGTTTGAGTCACTTACTGTGGTACCCTATTACAGCAGCCTGAACTGAGACACAGACAAAGGTGGTAAAATTGAAGAAAAAAGCTCAGAATAGATGTTTCCTTTGGAGCAAGAGAGTGGTCATTGGAAAGGGCACTGCAGGGTCTCAGGGCACTGTCACAATGTTCAATTTCTTGATGTAGGTGCTAAAATTAAAGATTGGAAGAAAGGGCTAACAACTCAAGTCTTTGTGGAGAACCTGCCGCAGGTTCTTTCACCCAATTAGATAGGCCGTAGGCGGGCTCTGGGTTTCAAATGAACACACAAGAATCCTTAAAGGTAATCAAATCTAACCACTTCCATGGACTGAATACAGGGACAAAGCCTTTTGGGAGATGCTGAGAAATATGAGCTCAGGCTTTTGCTACAGAGTGAACTATTTTCAGAGATTTCCATGTTCTCTTCTTTCTCATGAAAACCAAACTATTTCATGTCTCCATTTCCTTCTCTAACATGAGGGAAGAGGTGACCTCTAAGGTGTTTCCAGTTCTATTTTCTATGGTTCTGTGAAAGTACGGAACCTTAGGAAAGGCTTGAAACTTGCTTCTCTAACTGTAGTTCCCAAGAAAACTTTTTAGGAAGTGATATGCTCAAAAGAACACAGCTGGTGGGAGGGAAAAATGTCATCACGTAACTTTTGAGGGAGACAAAGAAGACCCATCCAATGAAAGTGTGAACTTTCTCCCTTATAAACGAAGTCAGCCCAAAAGAAAGATAAATCAAAAGCCAATTTTTGCATATTAATGTGACATGGTGTCCACTGGTAGTGAACAATGTAGGTTGATATTTTGTTCTCATTCCTGAACAGCGCTATGGTACATAGGACATGGTCTGTCTTGGAAGTCATCTTAGAGACATGGTGCTAGAGTCAGCAGGGTGTTTGTCCTCTGAATCTTCATCCAATCATGTCACACCAGACTGTTTAGGGGGGCAGGGAGAAGGCTATAGCTTGGATTTAAAATAACATAGTACATAAATTGTCACCTCAAAAAAGAAAGAATTTAATGCTTTGAAATCTCTTGTGTGAAAGGGACTCCATGCCCGGCTGTCCAAGAGGCATGATTACTGTTAGTGGTATTTGGGTGGTGGTGGGGGTGTGGGTATGGGTGAGGGATATAGACAGAGCAGGAAGGAAGTGGAATTGGGAATGGGAAGATTAGGATCAGCAGTTTTGTGATCATCTACCCTGTTCTTTTCTGTATTTTGATGTTTGCTTTTGGTTCTTTTATGGTAATCCCCCAACTCAGGGTGCAGCCGACACGCCACCTATTCTCTTGGGGTAGGTAATTTTTTACCCTTGACAAGCTTTCTTTTCTATACTGTCACTTCCAGTTTGTGTCTGCTGTTACTTCTTTGTATCTGTGTTCTCCATTTATATTCATTTCTCATACATCAATCTCTGCTTCACATTAGCATTTGCCTCTTGCCTATTAGGAGTTAGAGGACAGAGAAAAGTCATTTCTTTTCTGTTTCTTTCTGTATCAGGTCATCTGTGTGAAATAGTCTCTCCCAGTGTCTCCTTCCCTCCCCTTCTAGCCAGAGAAATATTACCCTAGAGCTTCATGCTGCTAATGTGAGAAGAAGTTGTGAACAGTGATTAGGAGGCTAAATGAGGTGGTGGAGCCTATTTACTTCATTAAGGTTCCTTCAGGGAAAAGCAGGGATGGAAAACTGAGAGATAAGGGTTAATGCTAAAAGAATAAAAGATCCATTTGACTCAGAGCAGTCTCAGTCTGCCTGGATTCTATCAGACACCCTTCTCCATGGGGAAATCATTACAGAGAAATGACATGCAAAGTGCGCCATAAAGCATCTGAGTCAAACCAGAGGGAGGATGACTCAACGGATCGTTTTACATTTTAATAGAAGGCGCTGCAGATTTGTACCTAGTGCACAGTTCAACACAGGGCTCGCGACTCCTCCCCAGAACTTCTTCATTGGTGGGAGGGGAGTTCCCAGAACCTGTCTTATTCTGTCTTAGAAAAGAACCAAGTCAAAACTCACAACAGAGAATCAGAGACTAAGAAAAGACAACAGATAGTCAAACACAGAAAAAAGGGGAGATGGCAAGTCTGTCTAATTCCAACTTTAGCATTACTGTTAAACAACCTGAAAGACTGAACCCAGTAATGAGTGGACCTCCAGCCTGATAAAGCTGGGTGATGGGGAGGGGGGGGGGAGGGAGAGAAAAGGGAAGAAGGGAAGGAGGGAGGAATGAGAGAGAGGAAAGAGCAAAGAAAAAAACACCTAAGTGTTAAAATCAAATCATTTTGTTTTCTTCAAATTAGTCTCAAAAGATTTTATTATGATAATTACTGTCAGAAGATTACCCATCAGGTCAATGACATTGCTGGGCTGGAGTTTCCAGGTGAATTCAAGAAAGAAGATCAGTAATGTCTTTGTTCCTAGCCTGTTCTCTGAGCTAGCTATTGCTTGCAGGTGTTAACATGGGTAACTTGCCAAAGGTAGATTCAACTGGCCAGGAATTATGATGCTACAGATTCGATTATCAAATCGAACTCCTTCTTGGTGTGTGTGGGGTCACATACAGACACACTTTTGACAGAAAGGTCTGCCTGTACATAAAGAATGTCTATAGTTAGGCGGCATTTATCCTTGGGATCTCTACTGGTGCCCGCCCTGACTCCTGAGGGGACACACTGCTTAAAGGTGGGAAATAGAAGTGAGTTACTGAGGCTTGGCAGAAATATAGCCTTCACAGGAAAGATTCTTAATAAAAGGAAACTTGCTTCCTTTACACATTGGGGTCGGTCTTGTGGACGACATGGTTCTGTTCTGAAATATCATCTTCTCTGCAGGGATGCAAGCTGGAATGGATAAAGTTGAGATTGTAAGATGGTTCACCTGGCAACTAAGAAAACAAAAACTCAGCACCTAAGGAGGCAAGCATATAATGGGGACAGACATGTTGTTTGGTACCAGGTTCATTCAGGCAGTATTTTAAGAAAGGTTTGTGAATTTTCATTTAAGTCTGGGCACCCCAACTCTTTTTTTTTTCTTTTCTTTTTCATTTAAGAACAATTACAATCATAAGGCTAAGATCATTGGTTGGCAGTTTGTTAAATCCCACATGAGGTAATAAAGGACTTGGACCATCTGTCAGCATACAGAAGGTCAAATAGAGCTACAAAATTAACATACAGGTGAAAGGCTCTCCTGAGAGCATGTGGAAAAGGCAGGAGGTCAGCAAAGAGGGATGGGAGAAAACAGGATGAGCTTGGAGCCTTCCAGGTCCCTGTCCTGTCCTTGGCAGCTTCTCAGAGTGATGCATATTACCACCGAAAGGCAGTGACACAAATGCTTCCCAGCACTGAGCATGCTGTTTAAAATACAAATTGTCTTACACACACACTCTACCACATTCTCACCAAGTAGGCTTCAGACAAAGCAAAACATATATTCAAGAAGATATTTTCTAACTCATTAATTACAAAAAAGTCAAATTGCATGCCAAAGGGGTAGAAAGTGCCCCACTTCCCAAATGATCAGGAATGGGTGTGACTCTTTGGCCAGATGGTTCCAGAGAAGCATGGAAAGCACTGGGCGGGAAGATGCTGCTTGGCACTTTCTTGATGCTACAAAGCACCCACTTCTCACTTTTCCTTCCATCATTAGATAATCCTATTCTTTTACTTCCTAGCTATAGAACTTTGGGCACATTAATCATGTTCCATAACATTTTTGTTCTTCCCATTTACAAAATGGTTCTGAAGATTAAATGAGATGAAACAATAAAGTATTTAGGATGTCCCTTGTTTTACATTAAACACTCCAAAAGTAAAACCGATTAGTATGAAAATAAAAAAAAATGCATTTTATGTAAATTTGTAATTCTGAACATACTGAGCATTTCTTATATTGAGGTAAACCTGGATGACATGAAGAAGGATATTGGTTGCAAGATTCTCCTGCTTAAATCTGGAGAAAGGCCAATTTACTTAATTTGCATCCAAGGCCTGCGAGAGAATGACAAAACAAGGTGAGGGTTCTCATGCTTTTTGGTAACTTTGGCCATGACATCTTTGCAGCCTTTCTTCTATAACATCCCACAATGACCATGAAGGTCAAAGCAGTGTATCTGAGAGCTCTCTGAGAAGTGTAAAGTACTCTTTGTGTATCAGGAATTATCTTCACCACCATTTGGCTAATTCCACACATAATTACATCAAGAAGGTCTGTTCTTATGAGCATTTAACCCTGATATATTTCTCTCTCTCATGCCAAAAGAAGGCGCCTGGCAGATGGGGGACTTGTATTGATTCTAATAACATTTCCTAAGGTTCCATCCTTTCCTATTTGTTAGAAGTGCATGTTTTGAATATTCTCCAGTCCTCTTACAGGCATTCCCTATTTTCTCTCTCTGCTACCTTCTGCATATACATTTGCACAAATCAGATCCTTCATCCATCATGTGAGGCAGTATACATAGTGAGTGGTGATGAGCCAGGCTCCAAGGCTAGACTGCCTGCACCTAAATGATCATGATGCCACCTCAGACAAACCATGCAAGCTCTCTACAGATTCTTCATCTGAGCCCAGCTGTCATAGGGAGTAAGTGACTTAACACACAAGCGGGCAAAATTTCTGGAACAATTCCTGGTATGTAGTAAGCACTCACTAAATCCTGCATATATACATGGTTTCTAGAGGCAGCGCACTGAGTGCAGGCTCTGGAGCCAGAATGCCTGGCTTTGATTCCTGACTCTGCCACTTGCTGGTGGCAGAATCTTGGGCAAGACATTCAGCTTTTCTTTGCCTCAGTTCCCCAATCTGTACAAAGAGGATATGATAAAGGGCACCTATCACATATGGTGGTGAGGATTAAACCAATCCACATTTGTTTGTTTGTTAATTCACTCTTTCACTCATTTAACTCATATTTAAATAACCCTCAGAAGACGACTGGCTCACAGGATCCTCAACTGCATCCTTGAGATGATTTCAGTGTGAGTAAGCTCAGGGAACACTGCCTGGGACTTGTCTCTGAAGCCCTGGGATCAGACATGGCTGTGGAGGGTCAGGAATCCAGAATAGATGGTAAGAGAAAGGTTTCTAATCTTCATTCCAAGGTCAGACAAGCATGAAGGTCATTGAGCAACTCTTCCTCATATGCTATGGGAATGTGTTTTAGCTCTACTCACAGTGGTCTGATGACAAATTCCTCTAAAAATTTAAAATTTGAAACTGTAAGACATCAGAGTCAAGGCAATCAATGTAAAAATAAATCACTCATGATCTTCCTGGGAATGTGGAGTTGCATTTGTGTAGCAACCCCCAGGAACTGTCCTCTGTGGATGGTTTTCTAATCAACTCAGAAAAGGACTGATTAAAAATCCAGCATATGCACTGTTAAATTCCCTATTACAATGCCTTCAGAATTCTTCAGAAAGGTAGAAGATGCTCACCTGTTTAAAAAAAAATTGCATGTTTCTAAGGAAGACACTTAAAACCAAAAAGAAGCATCACCTTCCTAAAAAAAAAAAAAAAAAAAAAAAAAATCAAATCAAATAGCCCAGCAGAAGTTCACATGAAATGCCCAACAATGCTTCTTTTCAATAGAACTCAGGCTGAGTGAAAGACATTCTTAGGTTCTGAGCTTTCCCTGGTTACCTAGGTTGCAAAGGATACCAAAAGAGACTCATACCAGGAATTCTTCGTTAGAATGCCAGTCAAGGAAAGGTTCATAATCCCTTTGGATTTTAAATTCTATGTGTCTGAGGAGGAAACCCATTTAGTATTTTGAACAATTGGAAAAGAAGATTAAACCAGATTTTGTCTATAAAGATATGCTACTCTATGGGCTACACTCATCAAAGCAGAAGGAAACAGCTTTTAAGGCTATCACACTGTTATTCTCTTTCAGATTGTGGTTATACAGAGACTACTGGTTTAATTAGAATGGAAATTGATACACAGAGAAGCACACCAAGGGTATCTAGTGTATTAGGCTGACATTCAGAACCAACACTTGATTACTTAAAATTGACCAGATTTGAAATCTATTAAGATCTCTTAATTATTTGGATGTGCTCACAGATATTGCTTTCTTTTAAGGAAACATGAAAAGCTTTAAGATTAATATACCACTTTCAAAAGCTTTCTCATGCAGATTGGACTAGACACTGTGGTCTTTACGGAATGATCATTACTTTAGTTAATGAACTCAGTGCACTGAACATTTCCCAGCCACCTGAAACTCCAAAGTATTGTGTGAGTTTTTGGCCAATTAATTATCAATTACAACATCATAAAACATTAGCACAAAAATAGGAATAATGAAATTTAATTATACATTATTCTTCTGAGTTGCTGCAAATACTATACAAGACTGATTCTGATTAATAATTCATTCAGCAATAAAGTATCAGGAAAGATAATTATGCAGTGCCACAATTCTCACACTGATTTCTATAATTACAGATTACAACAGTGTTAGCAATTTAAAAGGTTAGAGAACTGTGGTAATTTGCTATGTCATCCACAGCTATATTAATGTCTCTCTTTGAGCACCAAAGATAATTGAAAATATAATAATGGACCAAATCAGATGGCTTGCCCATGTTCTCCTCACCTAGAACACCTCCAATCTGAGTACATTAGTAAAGTCAAGTCCTTGATAATTGGCTTCTTACCTTATTTAAGTAGCCACACTATTTTTTTTTCACAGCTAATCAAAGGCAGACAATATGCAGGTATACAAGCCAAACTCTGCAAACACAGGAACATAAAGTATAGCAAAGATACATGACTACAGCCACTTTTTTGGTGTTAACTTGTATCTGCTGTGACTAAGAATACAAATATATGTATACCTGTATAATTACCTCTCAGGCTATTAAACACCAAGCCAAGAGACATATATAATAGAAATTGAGTCTCTTTGGTGATACAGTTAAGTAAACAGCACTTGAAAAGATGCAAAGTTACAACTACCCTCTCAGCTTGTTTATGTATTATGACACACCAAACTACTTCTGCCTTTGAGTTCCAATACACCCTGAGAAATAAAAGAGACTCATCTTGCTAGAAATACTTATTCTGCTCTGCTTTCATTCCTTGGCGGGGGGGGGGGGGGGGGGCTTGGCTAGAAATTGATAGCCTCTTCTCATAATCAATGTATAAAAGAGAATTTTCACCTGGGGATAAGCCCAAGAGAACTAAACACATAGTTCCACATAAATATCACTTTCTTCTCTGCTCTTTCTTCTTGATATTTTTAGAAGAGATTTATAAGATATCTTGGCTTTACTCTCCTGAATGCCTTAAGTATCTAACTTCATGTTCAACTAACATGGAGAAACAGATGGAAAATTCACTGGGACTAAAATCTTAGGCATTATTTAAATGAGCTCCTTGCAGAGCCTTTTGTGTGTCTTGCTGGGATCAGGGGCTCCTTATTTTGGTATGCCACAGTAGGGATGCAAGATATCATTACAGTTGGCTCCCCAAGAAGATGACAGCAGAAGACAGGGTGAAAAAACACTTGTATTTTAGTGGTAGAAGGTACTTGTTGATGATCTGATTGAATCTGCTTATTTAAAAATTGTGCAAGTTTAGGCTCAAAGATATTAAACAATGTACCCAAGATCAGAGAATGATTTAGTAACTGAAACGGAAGAACACAAGTGTGTCTGATTTCTAGGTTTCCACCACATCGTATTGGAGAAAATATAGGAATAAAGAGGGGCATGGGTGAGCACGTGGAGATAATTTTTGTTCTGAATGAAAATCTATTTACTTATATTTCATTTCTATAAGAGAGTTATAGATATGATTGGAGGCAAGTAGAGGAAGAGTCATTTTAAGAGAACATCATAGAATTGCAGCTCTTCATGTCTTTGTTCAAATGAAAATAAAAATGGGTTTTCTTTGTGTCATGAGCACAATTACAAAACAGGGTATTGTTTTTAATGATGCCTAATCAGCTTTCTTCCCGGGTTGCAAGTAGGCGAATGGCACAAGACCATATTGTAGGATGCCACACTAAATATAAATTTCCTTTGCCTCTTTTTTCAACTGCTTTTCAAAACTTTATTCCCAGTAGGGAAGCAAAACAGGCTTCCCCATTGCAAATTTGTTGTTGAATCTGGAAGGAGACCCCCAACAGAGAATATTATTCCCTATTTCAAGTAGTGTACATGCAAACTTGAGATGGGATAAAAAATGGCAAGAGGATTCTGGTCCTATGTTTGCAAGGTCTTGCATGGTTTTGCATTATGAATTTCCTCTAACATTTTTATTTTGAAAGATTTCAAATTTACTGAAGAGATCAAAGAATTTTACCATGAATAACTAACTATAGGTCAAGCATCCCTAATCCAAAAATCTGAAACCTTCCAAAATCTAAAACTTGAGCACTGCAATGACACCAAATTGGAAAATGAAACTTTGTTTCATGAACAAAATTAAAAACATTGTATAAAATGACCCCCATCTGTATGTATATTAAAAATAATTGAATTATTATAGAGGGGTCTCATCCCCCAGATATCTCATTATGAATATGCAAATATTCCATTTCAAAATCCAAAAAAATAATCTCAGGTATATGTAAATATTGCAAATAAATAATAAATACACCAAACAAACCAAAATACCAAATACTTTTGATCCTAAGAAGTTTGGATAAGGGATGGTCAACCTACTATTTAGATTCTTTAGTTAACATGATTCTTTTTTAAAACTATTTTTTTAGTTGTAGATGGACACAATATCTTTATTTCTTTATTTTTAATGTGGTACTGAGGATCAAACCCAGTGCCTCACACATGTGAGGCAAGCGCTCTACTACTGAGCTACAGCCCCTGCCCCAACACGCTTCTTTTATTGTATACCTACCTAGCCCTCTATCCACTCACTAATCCATCTTATTTTTTAAATGCATATCAAAGCAAATTGCAGAATTCAGCACACTTTCCCCTAAATACTATAGCAGACATTATATTTTTTAGAGTTTAAGATTTTCTTAATAGATTTTTCTTTTGAGGTAATATTTACATGCAGTGAGCTACATAAATCTTAAGTGCACATTAATTGAGTTTAGACAAATATGTATACCTCTGTAATCCATGCCTTATCAGTCTACGAATACGACCATTACTCTAGAAAATTCCCCATGTCCCATCTCAGTTAACTCCCTCCACCAAAGGCAACCACTGCTCTAATGTTTGTCTAACAGAAATGAATTTTGCCTGCCCCAGAATGGTTGATTTCAAAACTGTTCAAGTAGCTAAATGTTGTTCTGTTTTTCTTCTTTCAGCCAACACACACTCATTGAGTACCTACAAAAAGCTACACACAGTGGAAGCCAGTGACAACAAAATAATTATTTCATTAAATTAGGAAAATAACTTCAATGGCGGTGAGAACCATGGGATTAATTATATCTCCGGGGCGATGTGGATGCACAACCCAAAGGAAAGCCACACACCACACCCTGCGCCTGTTACTCATTTGGAAACTTGCTGACTCAATAGAAAAATAAAACCCATACCCATACCCAGTGAAAAATGAGGGCGCTGCAGGATCCTTGGAGTGAATCTGAAGAGTAAAAGGACTTTTTTAAAAAAGTTCATTTTAAGACCAATATTGTTGCTCTATGAATTGTCTCAATGTGTCAAGCCCATAAACCTATAAAAATCATAGCCCTTGGTTTTAGAAAGCTACAAAATCATGAAGGAGGCTAAGGCTACCAAAGGAGATGAAAAACTCCCCATTTCTTTTCTTTTAACTCCATTATGTAGTTTTTGGTTTGGGCTCTAATTTACCAGCACCTGAATTATTGCTGTGGAAATGACACTTTTTGTGGAAATGGTATAGGGCTACCTTATTTTTCAAAAGCTCAACAATGGCACACTTCATAAATCCAGCACTCAAATCAGCTTAAAATGTTCTTCTATAGCAACTCCAAAATTCTTAAAAGTTCTTCATGAACTCTTGTTATGGATTGAACTGTGTCCCCCATTCCATCTCAAAGAAATGGTGAGGCTTTGAACTCCAGTGCTTTGAAATGTGTTCTTAGTTGGAGATAAGGTCACTGCAGATACAATTAGCTAAAATGAAATCACAGTGAAGCAGGGTGTACCTCCATCCTATATGACTGGTATCCATCTAAACAAACTCCATGTGGATACACAGACACATGGAAACACCACGTGAAGAAGGAGGCAGCGATTAGAGCCATGCAGCTGTAAGCCAAGGATACCAAGGAAGCCATCACTAGACACTAGGCAAGGAAGTCCTCTTCCTTCCAGACTTCAGAGGGAGCCTGGCCCTGCCAACACCCTGATTTTGATGTCTAGCTTACTATAAGACAATACATTACCATTATGAGCCACCCAGTTCATGACACTTTGCTATGTCAGCAGTGGGGAACTAGTAGAACCGAAAAAAAGATTTTTTTCTTTTTGATAATTTTTAAAAACTGAAGTATAGGTCTCGGATTGTAGCTCAATGGTAGAGTGCTTACCTAGCATGTGTAAGGCACTGGGTTTGATCCTCAGTACCACATACAAATAAATAAATACAATAAAGGTATTGTGTCCATCTACAACTAAAAACAACAACAACAAAAAAAACTGAAATACAATTTACAAGAACAAAACGACACCAACCTTAGAAGGACACATTAATAATTTTCTTTCAACTAAATTCACTCATATAACTCCCTCACCCAGGTCAAGAGTATTACCAGCACCCCAGAATTCTTCACACCCTGTCTAGTTCTGTTCTCACCAAGAAAACTGCTATTCTAACTTCTTCACCAGCGATTAGTTTTGCCTCTTTTTAAACATTAAATAAATGGGTTAATATATGACATTTTTGTGGGTCTGCTTCTTTTACTCAGCATTATCATTGTAAGATTTATCCATGTCATTGGGTATAACAGTGTTTTTATTTTTCTAAAAATGATTTAGAAAAATCTCATTTTTAAGACTTTTTAAAAAATTTTTATTTTGGTTGTTATAAAGTGAAAGTATCCACAATTTCCCCAGCTCAGTTTCCCAAACACATGATTGATTCCATTTTCTAGCAGCAATAAATTCTTCTTGTGTATCCTTCTAGAGGGATGTTTTGCCTATTTAATCAAAGATATATACAGTCATAGATATAACACTTCTCCTTTTTTACACGAAGTTTACCCATCATATCATTATCATGTACCTTGCTTTTTCACTTGAATATCTTTCCATGCTAGTATACAAAAGCTTCCTCATTCTTATTTAATGGTTTCATAGAATTCCATTTTAATTTATATAACCCATTCCACTATAAAACTTATATAAACAATTCTTTCCTAAAAGCTATTTGGGTTGTTGTCAATCATGTGCTATTATAAAAAAGGGTACAAGGTGTAGCCTTGTAATTTTACACACCTGAAGTGTACTCATATATTTTCCCCAAAGTGCAACTGCTGGATCAAAGGATGCAAAGTAGTCTTCTCTTACCCATGGTTTCATTTTCTGAGGTTTCAGATACTTACAGTCAAGTACAGTTTGAAAATATTGATTAGAAAATTCCAGAAATAAATAATTCATAAGTTTCCCATAATGCATCATTCTGAGTACAGTGATGAAATCTTTTACCATCTGACTCTGTCTTGCCCATGAATTGTCCCTTTGTCCAGTGTTTCCATGTTGTATATGCTGCTAGCCCATTATTCACTTACTAGCTATCTTTCTTATCAGATAGAATGCAGCAGTATTGCAGTGCTTGTTTTCAGGTAAACTTTAATTTATTTATTCATGATCCCAAAGCACAAGAATAGTGATGCTGGCTATTTGGATATGCCAAAAAGATGTTGTAAAGTGCTTCACTTTATGTAAAGAGGTGGAAGTCTCCCCTACTTGTAGATATTAACAATTTGTTCTGAGATTATTTTAGTATTTTTAACATTAATTTTTTTAAGTAAGTTCTTGTTCCATTCAGGATTTATCTTGTCATAAATATGAACCATCAATTCTTTCCCCAGACAACAATTTAGTTGTCCCAGCACAATTTGTTCAACAATACAGTTTTGTTTCACTGATCTGCAATTCATCTTTAATATAAACAAAATTTTCAAATGTAATTGAAGTTATTTTTGAACTCTATATTGTGCTGTTGACTTGTCTCTGTTCTTAACTATTTTTGATTTTAAAAGCCTTTTTATTCACATGAACTTCAGCACCAGCTTGTTTGGTTACAAAATATTCTGTTGCTATTATTTATTTATATATGAAATATAGTCTTGCTATATTGCTCAGGCTGGGCTCAAGTGATTCTCCCTACAGTCTCCTGAACAGCTGAGACTACAGTAGTATGCTACCATACTAATGGTATGTTTACTGGCATCTAATGGTATGTTTACTGGAATCAAGCTAAATTTGTGATATTGAGATTTATTAACTAAGAATAGAGTTTCCATTTATTCACATCTTTGTTTTTCCTCTGCATCTAAGGAGAACTTTTAAAAAGTTTTGTTCATTTATAGAAATGAAAATTTATATGTTACATATGTCTTGTTAAGTTAAATTCCTGTATTTGTATGCATAGTTATGTCTATATGTGCTTATGTATATATTTAATTTTTTCTTTTTTGCTGCTGTAAATAGGATCTTTTCTTTAATGGTATCTTCTAGCTAGTTGCTAATCAGGTATATGAAGAATATTCATTTTTACATAATGAATTGGTAGGTAATGAGTTCTGTTACTGTTTGTAACATTTTCCCAGTTGATTCATAGAAACAAGCATACAAATCAAGTATAGATCATATCACCTGCAAATAACAAACATTAGGTTAACCTCTTCCTTTGATGTGTATGTGTGTGTGTGTGTGTGTGTGTGTGTGTGTGTGTGTGTGTATGTGTTGCTGGGCATTGAACCCAGGGCCTTGTGCATACTAGGCAAGCACTTTACACACTAAGTTACATCCCCAGCCTTGGAATTTTCTTTTCTTTTCTTTTTTTTTTTTAAAGAATTTTAGTTTCACAATAACTTTATTTATTTTTATGTGGTGCTAAGGATTAAACCCAGGGCCTCACACGTGCTAGCCAAGCGTTCTACCGCTGAGCTACAGCCCCAGCCCCAACCTTGGACTATATATACTTCCAAATTCTTTATTTTGTTTTGCATTGGCTAGTACATTTAGAACAATGTTAAAGATGAATTGTAACAGTGGGAATCCCTGTTTTCACTGTTTCTGATATAAAATGAATTCTAGTGTTTCCTTAATAAGCATAATGCCTAATTTATGGTATGTGTATGTGTGTTTTGTGTGTATATATATACACATAATCATAGTAAGGAGTATCTGTCATTTTTAATTTTATAAAGGAATAATTGTAATCCATTTTAATGAAAAATGGATGTGAAATATATTGTCTTTTGTATCATCTATGAGGATGACCAAATGTCTTCTATAAAGATGTACTGATATGAAGAACTGGAATAGATTTTCTAATATTGTACCATCCTTGTACCTTTGCAACGAATTTCATTTGCTTATGGTTCATTGTTCTTATAAATGCTGCTAGACTCCGCTAATATTTATTTAGAATTTTACATTAGTGCTTTATATAGTGATTGATCTGATAAGTTCTCCTTCTCTTTAGAAATTAGTGTGTCGGGCTGGGGTTGTGGCTCAGCGGTAGAGCGCTCTCCTAGCACATGCACAGCCTGAGTTCGTTCCTCAGCACCACATAAAAATAAAGGCATTGTGTACAACTAAAGCAAATAAATAAATATTAAAAATAGAAATTAGAGTGGCTAAACTACATTTTTAAAAAGAATTATGCATTTCATTTAGATTTTCAGATTTATTAGTAAAAAGTTGAGTAAATGGACTTTGATTCCTTCTTAATTACCTTATAGTTATTTATTATTTCCCCTATTTTATTGACAAAGTAAGCTAAAGTTTTCCTCTATTCACTGATATTTTCAAATAATGTGCTTTTACTTATTTATTCTTTAATATTTTTGTTTTTAAATTTGTGGTTTTCTGCTTTAACTTTATTATGTCCTTCTGTGGTTCTTAGGTATGTTTTGCTATTCTTTTTCTAACTTTTTGAGTTAGATGTTTTAGATATTTATATTTTCCCTATTTGCCAAGAGAAGCACTTTAGGGTATAACTTCTTTCTGTACCATTGCTTTCTGCTATATCTACTAGATTCTGAAAAGAAGACACTTAGAGCTTATTGATTTTACATAACAGATTATATATACATGAGCCATGAGAAATTGATCATTTTAAAGAGGAAGAGAAGATCACTAAAGGAGCCCAACAATGAGTCTGTTGTAAAGTGAAAAATAATTTTTACACTAACATTCACAATGTATTGACCATAAGTGCCAGGCAGTGCAGGGTACTGTGCAAATAAAAATAAATATGCAGTGGTCTCTCTTCTTTCCGTTGTTAAGGGGAAACTCCCACACATAATCCATACCATAATAACATAATACCACATAAGTATAAAGACAAGGCATACAAATACAAACAATATAAACTTTGACATGAAAATAATCTTTAGCAGGAATTCGTTTAGTTGATTGCTTATCTAGATTCAACTTAAAAGCAATTCACAGTAACAATACTGGTTTTTGTGTGGAATATGGGTCATGGTGGGGTCAGAAGAGAAACAGGGAAGCTTATTGGGAAGCTCTTGTGACAGTTTAGGTGAGCGATGATGATGGCTTGGACTAGGGAGGGAGTGTAAGACTGGTGACTAGAGGCTGGATTTGCCATTTATTGAAAGGTAGAGCTGATGGGACTTTCTGATGGATTGGATGTGGAGTAGATGAGAAAGAAGAATTAAGGCTGACTTTGAAAATTTTAGCTTGAACAATTATGATTGGGAATATCATTTTCTGAAAAGGAAAACTCCAGGGAGGATCGTTTTTTTGGGGCCAGGACTACAATAAATTGTTGTTTCTTAGCAGCTCGTCTATTGAAATCATCTCATACAACTCTCCATAAGCTGGTCATATTTAAGTCTTACTGTATTTTGTTCTATTGCAGCTCCATATGATTGTATGTGCTGCTTCCACACCTGAAGTGCACTGCACAATCTCCTATGTCTTGCAAACATTTGCTCATCCTTCAGAAATAATCTCAAATGTCAGCTCCTCTGGTTACCTTTCTGACTCCTGCAGCCACAGTCGGAGATTCATGCTGAAGCCTCCCCAACACCCCAGCCATATCAGAACCATGGAACTGCTTATACATCTGTCACTGCCACCCAGGGCAAGTTCTCCAAGGGCAGGAAATCATGGCTTTTTACTTTTTCTTGTAGCATAACACTGACACAAAGATGGCTACCTTAAGTGTTCTTATTCATTCAAACAATATTGACTGTCTACCATGTACAGTATATGATGTCCGGCACTGCCTTAGGTGCCTGAGGATGCACAAAGGAAAAGGAAAGCTGTCCTTCTCAGGAAGCTTGCATTCTTTCAGGAGAAACATTAATATACAAACACACAAAGAGATCCACAATAAAATGTACTATAGAGAAAAGGCAAGGCAGAACAACAAAACTGAAGGATGTGGGTGGTAAAGTCTGGCTTTAGATATTTTGGTTGGGGAAAGTTTCATCTAAGCAGATTTTAAATGAAGTAGAAGAGTAAATTATATAGCTTTCTGAGAGAAGAACCTTCTTGGAGGAATAAAGAGCAGTTTCAATGGCCCTGTTACAGGAATGGGCTTGACACAATTGTGAGCCAAAAGGGCAAAGAGCCTGGAGGGTCTAGGTCAGCAAAGCCTACACAGGTAGTTGGAACAGTGAAGGGTTCGCAGCTCAGGGTGGGAATTTGGGTCTTATTCTAAGGATTATGGGCAGTCAAATGATAGAATCTTATTTACAGTTTTAAAAAATTACTTTGATTTCTAGGTGGAAAATGGGTTGTGGCGGGGTTAGACTGGAAGCAGGAGGCATGTTAGTCTCAGTAAACATGGTGATGAAGAATTAGAACAGGGAAGGCGCAGAACAGTGGTGACAAAGTGGCTGGATTTGACATGTTTGGAAGGTAGAGCTGATGGTATTTGCTAAAGGATTAGAAGAGGGAGGTGAGAGAATGAGAAGAGTTAAGAATAACTCTAATGGCTTCAACTTCAGCGATTCAATGAAGGGGGGTGTCATTTACTGAAATGGGAAACCCCAGGGGGAGGATCAGGGATGAGGGGAGAGCAGGTGTTAGTTCTGGATATGCTAAGTTTGAGAAGCCTGTTAGCATCATGGAAGTATTACATAAGCCAGTAAATACACAGCCTGAGATTCAAGGCAGGGTTGATTCTATAGATGTAAATTTGGGAGCCATTAGTGTAGAGTAGGCATTTAAAAGCCACAGGATTGGATGAGATTGGCCAAGGAGTAAGCTCATGTGGGCTGAAGGAATGAATAAGCAAGTTTATGTGCAGGAAGAAGTATGTTTAACAGATTGATATAATCTGAGTCTACAGAGATTGGACAGAGAAATAATCAATACAGGGCTGAGAGTGCACAGTACTACATTTTCTTTGTGTATTAATGGCCACTTCAGTTTTTTACTTTGAACTCTCCAAAGAGCTTGTATCCCCAATTATTTGGAGACAAAGTGACCACAGCACTCCGGAGCAGATCCTGTTGCTTCTCTGAGTGAGCACCTTATGAACATGTGGTATAGGCTAGAACACACCAAGTGAGTCTTCTGGAAACAAGATGAGCAGACGTGCACAATGTGTTTCGCGTTAAGAAAGAGCGAAGATCCTAAATCCAACATCTGTGGACCTCGATATGTGCAATGAGTCATGTCTACTGAAGCAGCAGGCAGGCATCCTTCTACAACTAAGATAATTTTTGTTATAAGCCCAAGTTTCATAAAAGTTGAGGGAGTCAAGCTGTGTTTCTCAGAAGTCAAGAGCAGGTTGGTAGGGGCTGAAGTTATGACCAAGTGGTAAAGTGCTTGCCTAGCATATGTGAGGCAATAAGTTCAATCATCAGCACCACATTAAAAAAAAAAAGTAAAGTTATTGTAAAAAAAGAGCAGGTTGGTGGGTCCATCAGATTCTTATGGTTATGACAAATATTGTATTATCAATATCAATAGCTGCTCAGTCCCATAGGAATATAATTACATTCAACAACACTGGATAGGGATGTAAGTAAGAGCCACTGTGAAGATCATTTTTGCATACTTTCTGAGATTCATATTTCTTTCCAATTACACAGAGTTTTTTTCTGCTTCTTATTATTTTGCTTTTTAGTCAGAGGCATTAAAATTGTTGTATTTTTAAAGGCTCCAGCTTCTTTTGACTTTTTTGATGTCCCTGAATTCTCACATTATTTCAGGCTTCTTTCCTCTAAAAATGATGAGTACTTTGTTCATATTTGCTCCCCTGAAAGCATAGATATTCCTCCCTATGTCTGTGTGATTGTCAAAACAGACCCCAAAATAAAGTTTTATCATCTCAAGTGTTCCCAAGTGTCCTATCCATGTCTCAGAGTGTTAAAGCTCTATTCCAGAATGACCGTTGATTGCCAATGAGAACCCTGTGTTCTTTGAAATAGACCATCTAAAACATACTCAAAGAGCAGATTTGTGTGGAACTTAGGAAAGATTCGGTCATTTATGAATCTTGGAAATGTTTAGTCTACCACATTCTAGTCACTTTTCTAGATGCTGGGCGACAAATGCAATGTGCCTTTGGATAATATAATATAACATGCCTCTGGAGCATATAATATAGCATAATAAGTCTCTGGAGCTCATAATATAGTGGTCAATCAGGAAAATAGACACCATGACATGTGGGCTATTGCAGGAGTATTTCAGTATGCTGCCAAGCCCTGATGGTATCCTTCCCAGCAATGGTAATGCCCACATTGAATTCCAAAGTACACAAAATAGGAATCATCTAAGAGAAAGCGCAGAGGAAGACTCAACTAGTATTTGTGGATCCCTAACTACATTCTCCCTCCTAAGTTTGGTGCTAGGTGAATACAGTACACCTCCTTCCAATAAGAAGATAAAGTAGCCATTTCCAAATTTCTAAGGAACTAGAAATTTGGAAAAAAAAGTCACACTTTTCTGGGTGGCTCTATGGGTGACATTAGTAGAGAATGTACTATAGCAGGAGTCTGTGGAGAGTATATTCAATAGACTCATTTGGTCTTTTTCTCCACTGACCTACAGAAATAAATACCCTGTGAAAAAGTTCAACTTGATGAGCATTCAAAAATGAACTGATAAGAGGTATCAGAATCTTTCTGGTTAGGCCTAGACAGTTTAGCATCGGCATGATTGTTAATGGAAGTCAATATAATTCAGGTATCAGGCAACTAAGACAATTAATATTGATGTAAAAATATGACCCCAACCAGAAGCAACTGTGCCATTAGCTTGTGGGAAGTCCTTATGTTTTTATGGCTTGGCACATCCTCTTTGGAAACTAGAGATTGTTTAAACTATGGCAAGGATCTCAGCAGATATTAAGGGAAACTATGTATATAAAACTGAATAGCAGATAAAACAAAAGCCTAAGACATGTAGGCAGTGTGGAGAGCAAAAATTTACAATACACACTAGGATGGTGACTTTCCACAGTGGGTATGCTTTGGGACTGGGAAGAGCAGGGACACAAGGAACCTGAAAAGGTTTTCGGACATATCTGTGAAATTATATCACAAACGACAGATATCACTTTGCTGGTGAGGATGTGTACAGAAGTGAGAAAGGCCCTCTAGGGAACATGGGTTAAAATAAAAATGGTCAAGAAGACGATGTATTAGGAGATTCCTTTGCGTACTTTGCAAATTTTACCTATTGTGGTTAGGGGTAATTATGTGACTGTTTTTTATACCCTAATTACAAGAATGAAGGGAAGGGTAAACTTACCCTCAAGCTCAAGCAAGTCATTAGCAGAGGCTAAGCCCAGGCCTTGACCAATTAGCCATGTTGTTTCTACAAACCTTGGTGCACTGAGGAAGTTAATCAGAAGTTGGTGGGTGGAGGGTTTTATACTGTAGCTGTTGGGCTACATAGGCAGGTTCTTTTCCCATTGTTGATGCAAATCCAACATCAGCTAGAATTACTCTGGCACATGCACAATTCATCCTGGGGGAGACTTAAGACAGGTAAATGCTTTTCCAGAGACATTCTCCTCCTGTTGCTGCCTGAAGCAATTGCTGCTTGGAGCAACGAAGCCGCGGGAATAAGTTCAGAGGCAGACTGGAAACGAACAGGCTCTTTATTCTGGTAGCTTCTCTCTCCGGCTCCAACAACAACTCCCGCACAACAAAACCACACTCGTCCAACCAACCAACAACCAATGGCGCCGATCTGATCCACCAAGTCCCAGCTCAAGTCTCGCGAGATCCCAGGCCAAGTCCCGCAAGACCACGGAAGGCAGAAATGCCCGAACATCTCCATGGCCCACACCCAACCGCAATCTCAGCCCGCTCCCCAATCAGGGCTCCTGCATCCTCCCTTCTCGGTCTTCTGGATGTTAGTGCTCTTCTGTGGACAGAACTCCACACTTTGTGCCCCATTTTCCTGAATCAGTTCTTCCACTCCTATAGTTTTCTTGAAGTTGAGCATCTCCAAATGTTTAGAATTTAGTATTATGAAAACTAGGCCTGGTTTATAATAACCTCTCCTGACATTCCTAGGAGTGCTTATATTTTGAGGGTGAATTGAATTGACAGATAATTGTGGGAGAAAGGCCTTGTCTGTCAGTGCGTCCTTAGAGTCACACCATTAACCCCTGCAGGTAAGCTGACCCTGAGCTCTCTTCAGCACATCTGCACAACAGGGCTTGGGTTGGCCCTCCATTTTATTCTTTAGTTCTAGATCTAGGGCTAGCAAATGTAATGCTAAAGGATTGATTCTCAAAGAGCTTGTATCTCTTGCTGTCTAATTGGCTAGTCTAGAAGCTCCCTTGAAAGTTTTTTAGTATCATTCTTTGATACTGCAGATTTCAAATACTTGACACCTGAAGCAAACAGAGCATTTCTCTAGATGATCAGAGGCTCAATGCATATCCCATGTTTCATCATCAACTTTATCCCACATTCTATTGTCAACTTCTGTGTAACCCCCAGAAATTCAGTCAGAGCCTCTCTGGCACATTCTATGAAGTAAGACTATAAAAGCTGAGATTGGGTCCTGGACCAAATCTTCATGCTGACATGGCATTTTATCATGGTATTGTACACTTATCCTCACCAGGAATCAGAGCAAAGGATGGGTCTTTGGTGTGAATGTAAGATAAGAACTTTGCTCATTTACCATTGCTGCAGTTCATAGGAAAGATCTTAAGAACTTCTGGGCAAAAGATTGAAGAAATACAATAGTTTCTTGGGAATTGAAGGTTGAGGTAAACACTTCTAAAATGTGCAAAAAAGTTAATTTTGAAAATCTGCTATTCATTTGTTATAACTTCAGAGTTTCAATTTTAATTATTTAAAAAATTCCCTCTAACAAACACACTTTCTGAATGACTACTGCCTCATTGTCTGGCAACCAACTTTGAAACTTTGGCACTCTGAGAAATAATTATGAGTATGTCCTAATGTATATCCATTGAGTTACTGTTTTGCCTGGGAGGTTTAGTTTTTGGCTCTAACACTCACTAGCTCTTGAGGTTTCTAACAGTTCTTGTTGACCTTCAGGTGCTTCTATAAAAAGAGGTAAACAGCATTCAACTTCCAGAATTCGAATGGGGACTGAGTTTACCTGTAAGGTGCAGAACTCGAAAGTTCCTTCTGTTGTTATCCAAAGAATTTAAAGTAAGCAAAAAATAGCTATTTGCAGGCATAAGGCCACCTGAATGAGAAATGATGAGAACCTCAACCCCTACACATCATCTTAACCTGATTCTGTCATTCCACAAACATTTATTAAGAGCTTAGGTGCTAAGTATTATTTTAGGTTTTAGAGACCTTGTTAGTTCCTACATTCTCAGGTCTTATGTTCCAGTTGGGGAGACAAATAATAAACATGTACACAAATAAATAATAAGCTGTTAAGTAGTGATAAGTACTACCATAAAGGCAAAATAGGGTGATATGTTAATGATAATAAGTTCCTGGGGCCTATAGAAGATGAACATCTCTGAGGTCATGACATTTAAGCTCATAGTTGAATGACATGAAGGAGAGAGCCATGTGAATGTCTATGACAATGATCTCAGTGTGGTCTGTGGAACCCCTGGGGATCCTGAGACCCTTTCAGAATTTTGATGAAGTAAACACTGTTTTCACAATACAAGTTGAATATGCTTTATGTGAAATAAAATGTTCACTTCAGGGACTAGAAGTGTTTTGGATTTCAAATTGGGGAGGGTGGTTGGATTATCTGCATATATATAATGAGGTATCTTGGAGATGGGACCTGGGTCTAAACACAGAAGTCATTTATGTATGTCTTACATACACCTTACATACATAGCCTAAGGTAATTTTATTCAATATTTCTAGCATGTCCACATTTTGACTGCAACTCATCATGTGAGGCTGGGTATGGAATTTTCCACTTGTGGCATCATATTGGCCCTCAAAAAATTTCATATTTTGGAGCATTTTGGATTTTCAGATTAAAGTTCCCCAACTTGTAACACTAAGATGCTACTTGGCATTTTCACAGTGTTGACATTTACACTGATGGTACAAATATAATGGTTGGCACAACAGTTGGCGCCTCAGCACGAAAGAAGGTAGCAACACCAGACTGTACAGTTCATCACAACACACTCACAGTAAAACAAAACTGATGCCAGTTTCATCTAACATGAACTTGATCAAGCAGTAAAAATTATTATTTGTACTAAATCTCAACACTTGAATACACAACATTTTAACCTTCTATGTGACACAAATGAGACATACACATAGAATACTTTTGCTGTATACTTAAGTCTGACTGTTGTCTCAAGAACAGCATTTGTGGGATGTTTTGAGTAGCAGGTTCAACAGTCATTTTTTCATAGAACACCATTTTTACTAGAAAGAATGATTGACAAACTATGGCTATTCAGACTTGGATATCTGGCAGATATTTTCTTGAAAATGAACAAGGTGAGTGAGCTGTCACTTTAAGGAAAACAACTGACAGTAGTTGTTGTTGATGATAAAATTCAACCTTTCAAAAGAAAATCAGTTTTTTGGAAAATGTACATTTGCCACGGTGAGCTTGATAGCTTCTCAAAATTTGAAAAATTCTCTTATGAGACTGTTCATAATACTAACCTGTGAATTTTTTGACATTGTAAAATGGTATAACCATTTTGAAGATCTGCATAACTCAGGAACCCAACATTTTCTAAATAAATAACTATGGTCTTTCAAAACCTTGTTCGCATAAAAGATCCATTCTTTATGCAAGGCAGACCATTGAATTTTAATAAAATGGAGTATGAAACTTTTGCTTATATGGTTTTAGATCCCATATATTGCTACTCATCTTAAAGTTATGACCTGTCACATTTTGATGTGATATCAAAAAATACTCACAATTATTTGAAAAGGCTATTAATACCCTAATGTTCTCCAAACATATATCTATGTGAGGCTGAGTATTTTGAAACCCAAATCACATACCACAGCAGACTGATTACTGAAATAGATGTTAGAATGTCAGAGTCTTCAATTATACCAAACATTTAAGAGATTTGAAAAAATAGAAAACAACACCATTTTTACAGTTTTGTTTTACTAAATATAGTTCTTTTCATAAAGATATGTTATTCATGTTAACAAATAGGTTCATCATTTTTTAAAAATTCTTAGGGTGTTTAGTTTTAATTTCTAATAAGCTAAATATATAGATAAAATACTAATAAACAAAAGCTCTTTGGGTTCCTCAGTAATTTTTAAGAGTATGAAGGGCCCTGAAATCAAAATTTGGAAAACTAATTGTTTGGTGTAGAATAAACAATAAAGATTTAGTTTGTTTATGTCTTCCACAAATTTTGTTAGGATTTAGTGTTATATTATAATCAATAACTTTTAAAAGGTTATTTTTCTGTTAGTTATGTATAAAAGGAAATTAATTTTTGTATATTGATCTTGTATCCAGCCACATTGCTAAACTTTCTCATTATACTTATTTATCTATTTATTTATTTATTTATTTTATATCAGTCTTACCCATTGTCAGAAATAGGATCCAGAGACCAAATATGGCACACCACCATTTTTTGTAAATAAAATTTTACTGGAATACAGCCACATTTATTTACATATGCTTTATTTACAGGTACTTTCACACTGTAATGGCACAGTTGCACTGTAGTGACAGAGACTGTATGACTCACAAAGCCAAAAATACCTACTATTTGCCTTTAAAAAAATGTTTATTCCATTCATATAGCCAATTTTTGGCTTTTCAGAGCATATGATATTTTTATTGCTACTTTAAATTTTTTGCTCATCTTTTGTCATTTTCCTTTGTTCCTTCCTTCCTTTTTCTTATCTTTTCAAAATTAGTTTGTTAATTTTCATTCTTTTCTTTTCTAGTAAAAGCATTTGAAACTACAAATTTTCCTCTAATTGCAATGTTCACTGCATCCCACAAGTTTTGAAATATAATATTTTCATTATCATTCAATGCTAGTATTTAAAATTTTCCATTATATCTTTGATCAATGAGTTATTTAGAAATGTTTTAAAATTTCCACATATAAGGGGAATTTGGAGGGGGGAGTTATATTTTAGTTATTGAACTTAAATTTAATTGTATTATGACCATAGAACATGGTCATTATTGTAAATGATTCTTGGAAATTTGTTGAGACTTGTTTTGTGGCTTAGTATGAGGTCAATTTTTATAACTCTTCCATATGAACAAAACATATCCTGGTTGTTTGGTACAAAGTTCCTTATGTCCATAAATTAAGCTATTTAGTTGTATTGCTTAAGGTTTATATACTTTTAATATTTCTTGTTTCTGACTGATGATGCAATAACTTGAAGAAATATGTGGAATTTTCTTATAGTTTTATAAATTTTTGTTTTACATATTTTGAGGCTGAGAAATATACTTTCCAATGAATTAAAACTTGTATGATTCTATCCCTAATATCCCTAATAATGCTTTTATATTTTTTAAGTTTATTTTTACTAGTAAACAAAGCTATTCTACTTTTTGATTAATATTTGCTGGAATATACTTTTTCATCTCTTTACTTTTGACTTTTATTTTTCTCTTTGTGTTAGAAATGACCTTTCTTTGAACACTGTACAGCTGAATTCATATTTTTACTGAAAAATCCTAATCTTACTATATTTGTCTTTTAGCCAGAAAGCTTAGATAATTTACATATATTATGATTTCTAATATATTTATATTTGTTTTCCATAATCTTACTTTTGTTTTCTACTTGTTATACTTTAAAAAATATTTATTTATTTGCTTTAGTTGTACACAATGCATTTTTTTTTTTTTAACGTGGTGCTGAGGATTGAACCCGGGCCATACATGTGCTAGGTGAGCACTCTGCCGCTGAGCCATAACCCCAGCCCCTACTTGTTATACTTTTTTATGCTTTATTACTTTTTTCTTTCTTGACTTTTAAAAAGCTGGCTTGAAAGTTATATCTGTATTTTAAGTAGTATAATCTAAAAATCACATTTAATTCCTTCAGAATAATTAAAGTACCTTAGAATTTTAACTCTGATTATGCCTTTTATGCATGGAGTTTTATCTAGTATTTTAGTTTATCTTTTTAAAATTTTTATGTTAGATATTATTTATTCAGCCAATAATATTTGTTCATATTTACCTACATGCTTGCCAGTTTCTTTGCTTATCATTTTTTCCTATTTTTCAGGCCTTTCCTTTGTTCTTTCTTTCCTTCTTTCTGAAGTAAATCCTGTGAAGTTCCTGCAGCGTAAGTCTGTTGGTGGTAAGTTCTTTTAAGTTTTGCTTTTCTGAAAACAATATTTCACCCTCACATTTTTGAGGGTTATTTTTGCTAAGCACACAATTTTAGGTTGAAAATTATTTCTCTTAGAACTTTGAAAATGTTTCATTGTCTCCTGGCTTCAACTGTTGCTCTTGAGGAGTGTGCTGACAATTATTGATCTTTTTATGAATGTGATCTGTTTTCTCATATAGCTTCTTCTAAGAACTCTATCTTCAGTGATCTGCAGTCTTACTACAGAATAAAAGATTGTGCATATCTTTTTATTTGTCTTAGTAAATACTACTTCCTATATCTGTGGATCAATATTTACCAACTTATTTAGGAGATTCTTTATTACAATCTCTTCAAACATGGTGTCACCTACATTCTGCAATATTTTGTTCCCTTTGGGACTCTGAATAGGTTTATGTTAGTCTTTCTTATTCTGCCCTTCATACCTGTTAACTTCTCTAAAGTTTCATCTTGTCTGTGTTCATTGCATGAAACTACTTTTTTCCCAGTTTACTGATTTATCTACTACTACAAACAAACTTATCCACTAAATCTATTGGTAATTAATTGTTTTATTACTATTAGTTTTCTTTGATTCTTTTTCAGAAATGTCTGCTGATTTCGATAGCTCATTGTTGCTTGCTTTTTTTGTATTTTATCTTTAACTTAATTTTTAATATACAGGCAGTCTAATTTTTAATTTGTTAATTCAAACATCTAAAGTCCTTGGTGGGTAAGGAGTAATCAATATACAATCTGTCACTTTTGTTGATTTTCACTGACAGTGGTTTGTGTACTTACTTACTTTTGAGAGTTCAAAAGATCTTAACTGTGGGGAAAAGACTTAGAAGCCTAAGTTGTATTGGCTACAGTTGGAGTTAAGTGGCACCACCAATCTAGATATGTTTACTTTCCCTTATAGAATACAAGGCTTAATCTGGAGCTGCAGTGAAGTCCTCCTTTGCTCCCTCACACCACCTCACAAACAGCAATGGGCAACTCTGCCTTTTCTATTGTGCTTACTGCTGACATATCTTCATTCAGCTACTTGTATTTTTTTCTCATTGGAACTTCCCATTTCTTCCTAGCAGCTATAAAATGCAACAGAGACACTCCTGGGCCTATCAGTCTGTTATACTTCCAGAAGAAGAAGTCCTTCTTGGACGGTTTTAGAAAGCAGGGGAATGACCCATTTGATTGCTGTTTTTGAAAAGCTTATTTTAGCCTCTTTGTAGAGAATAAATCATAGGGAGGCAAGAATGAAAGCAGAGGGCCAGGAAGAGGCCTATAGTAGTAGTTTACATGAGAAATGACAGTGACTTGGCTTAGAAGGAAGGGTAGCAGAAGAGAGGGAGAGAAGGGAAATGACATTTGATGGTTTGTAAAAACAACAGGAGTTGCTGATGGTTTGGATGTAGAAGACAAAGTAAAGGATCCCTCGCTGGTGGTTGGTGGTGACAGTTATTGAGATGGGCGCAACTGGGGAGATGGACAGTTTCCAGTGTATTTCTGGAGTAGGGTCTGGGTCGAAATTAAGAATTCTGTTTTGGATATGTTAGGTTTGAAATTATTATCCATGTAGACATGTTAGTACCCCATAGAATATAATATATGCCTGATATTCAGGGCTGAAGATAAAATTAGAAGATCACCATGCTTATATAAATATGTAAGTATAGATTCTACCATCATGAGTGACTAAAAAGAACAAATAAAAACACTGGAAGATCAGAGCAGAAGATATAAATTGGGTGGTTGGTGCCATGAAAGTTTGAAAGAAGGTGACAAGTGAAAATACCAGAGAGAGAAGATAAGGTCCAAGATCAAGTCCCAGGCACACCAGTTCAGGAACTGAGTAGAGGAGACAGCAATGGTGACTAAGAAGGGGGAAAAGTCTCTGGGAGGATCCGATGTAAGAGACCCAGACAATAGTGGGCTTCAGAAAAAAGGAGTGATTGTGTCGGATGCTTTTGAAAAGCTGAGGAAGACAAGGCAACGAGGTGACCTGTGGCAGCTTCTCTATGTACAGTTTTGGTGGAGCGAGGTCAGAACTTCCATGAAGTGCACTGAGGAGAACAGGAGATGATGGAATAGAGAAAACACTTATAAAGCAGCAGCAAGAAGTTCAAGGTGTGAAAAGGAGCAGTGGAGTATGGGAAGGATTTTGCACAAAGAGGGAAAGTGATCATGTCAGAGAGAAAGGGGATACATTCAGGGTAACATTCTTGAAAATGCCAAGCACTTAAGTCTTTACCATGGCAATGGTGTGTGTGTGCGCTGGAGCCATCCACATGACCTACAGGACAGAAGGGCTAGGACACCTATGCTATACAAGGACTTGAGGACTGTGCAGTCTTAATTAGTCAAATTCTCAGGAGGTCTAACACACTTTAGCTTCAAATTTACCTATGTCAGAGCAGCCAGAGGTGGAAGCTGCAGAATATATCTGATTGTGATCCAAAAGTTGCTTGGGTATTATGAATGCAGGCGGTTAACTCAACCATAGTGTTGAAGGGCTGTAGGAAATTTTCTAGTTTGGTCTCCTTATCTGCTTTACAGAACTGAATCCTAAAGACCTTAGAATGGACACATCACTATGCCTTGAAAACCACTTCTAGAACTGTGTTACCATATAATGTGTCCGACACGAATTACAACCCACCTTCTCTTGTTCTGTGCTTAATGGTCACAGGTACCGTTGGCCTGTTATTTTCTTCACCAAAAGCTCTAATGTATTTGAAGCCAGAGATTAACTTCATTTTATATTCTCGAAGCTAAATAACCTCTTTCTTTTAATTCTATCAGCTGGCTAGTCTTCCTGACTCTATCCCCTCTATCCAACTGTTTTCTATTTGTTTAAAGTGCAGTGACCAGCAATTGAGGAGCTACTCAAATAAAGTCTGAGTAATCCTGAGAACAGTGGGGGATTTCAACACATCTCTTAGACAGATGAAAGGCTGAGCTGACTCTGCCAACGCCTGAACACATTCCAGTTCCTGCTGACCTGTGGAGACTCTTCCACTTGCAGTTTTCTTCTTTTACTTACCAATTTGAATAAAATGAAAATACAACCAAATGTATATGGGAAAGTATTTTTTCTGATATCTGTTCTTGAAAATCAGCTTAATATTTACATAAAATGTCAACAGATATCTAAACTTACAAATAGAGCTTTGTGTTTCAACTGTATATTCCAATATTTCTTAAATTCCCAAAGCAAGTACTCAGATGAAGTAATTAAGTGAAGTGTTGGATTTGAAAAGTCTTTTATTATTTTGAGGGTAAGGATGGTTGAGAAATTCCTTTTGGTATGTTTGAGAGATTCTACCTAATTACTACCCCGGAAATATCTAAGCATCCAACAGTCCTTCTGATTTTTCCTAAGCAGTATGAAATATCACATCACATCACATTATGTTATGTCAAATAACAGGATGTTCCTGAGGGTGATATGACAATACAATACTGCCGGGAAAAGCAAATTGAAAGGCCGACTGATGTGTGTGTGTAATTTTGGGTAGGTAGTACTTGAAAAGAAAAAAGGTACACATTGATAATTAGACCTGGAGCTGACTCAAGTGTTTTGAGGTGATTTTAGGAAGGCAGCTATGTCTCAACCGTAAGATTTGAGTCATGCGCTTTGGCATGTATGTGTGTGCGTATGTGCATGTGTGTATGTATATGCTCAACTCTGACTAGGTATTTCAACCTCTTTTTTTTTTTTTTTTTTTTGGTACTAGGGATTGAACTCAAGGGCACTCGACCACTGGGCCACATCCCCAGCCCTTTTTTGTGTGTTTTATTAGAGACAGGGTCTCACTGAATTGCTATGTGCCTCGCCAATGCTAAGGCTGGCTTTGAACTCGTGATCCTCCTGCCTCAGCCTCCCAAGTGCTGGGATTACAGGCGTGCACCACCACGCCCGACTTTCAACCTCTTTGACCTTTATTTTTCCTCCATAAAATGAGGATAATACTTCGAACCCACTTCTCTTATACAGCTGGCATAAGATTCTAATGACTGGCACATTAAGTGTTTTATATATATCTAACTGGATATCTATATCTATCTGATTTAAATTTAATATTCTATCTTTCAATGATTCTAGGATATAAACTTTCTGCCTAATACACTTCAGAAATTAGGATACATCTTATAATTGATATGTTATTTTAATTAGAATTCTTTTAGTTGTACATAAAATGATATATTTAAATCAATGGCCTCTTAGAAATATGGCAAATAGAAAAGTATGGAAATGCAAAATAGAAGAGTATGCAAGTGTCAGTTATTCATTTATTCATAAAACATGATTTACTGAAAGTCTGCCTGTGCAAGGCATTGAGAGGGAAATGAAAATGAATTAAGACCTGGTCCCTGATCTCAAGCAGAGTACAATACATGAAGAGGATGCAGATGCCAAACTGTTTGTGACGCATGCCATTTAAGCTGAATTTGAAAATAAATACCCCATGAGTGCAGAAGAGAAAACAGTGTTCAGCAGGGGCAACCAGGCAAGCAGCATGGAGGAGGTGGCACTTGGGCCTGACCTGTCAGAGGGGCAGTGTGTTAACAGGCACATTTGGGAACAGGAAACACTCTCCACAGAGGACACAGGATGCACAGTGCAGGACACTCAGAGAATAGGGAACAGTTCAGACAAGAAGGATCTTAGGGACTGTGTGGGCTCTACCTGGAGATGGCAAGGCTTTTGAGTAAGGAGCAGCCTGACAAAAGTGGGGCATTGGGAGTATCAGCTGTTTGGTGATGTGTAAGGGGACTGGTGAGGAAGAGTTGGAATCAGGGGTATCCCAAAACAGGCCCAGCATAGGCTTGAAAAGTCCAGGTAACTGCTGGCGTTGGGGTAGAAAGGAAATGACACATGGATGGCAGAGTCCTAGTTACATGCTAAAGATGCTTAATGGGAATCTTGGACAGAAGTCACATTTCACAACTGGACAGAAAGGACACACAGAATTGGTGTTTGGCTGCATACCCCTTGAGGATAGGAGCTGCCTTTTTCTTATCATTGTATCCCAAGGCCTACAGCTGTACCTGGCACATAACAGTTACACAATGACTATTCCTTGTATTCTTTCCCCCAAAGGTTCCATTTGTTGTGTTCTTCTCCCTCCCTCTCCTCCCTTGCTTCCTTTCTCTTTTTCTTTTTTTCATTCATACTGGGAATCAAACCCAGGGCCTTGAACATGCTAGGCAAATGCTTTCCCCTTGGTATGGTTTGAAAACGAAATGTTCCCCAAAGGGTCATGTGTTGAAGGCTTGGTCCTCAGTGCAGCAGTGTTCAGAAGTGGGGCTTTGATCCTCATCAGTGGATTAATCCATTGGAAGCTCAATGGACTCCCGGGAACTGGTGAAAACTGTAGGCAGGTGGGCCATTGTGGGAGAAAGTAGGCTACTAGGGGCATGCTTATGGAGTTGTATCTTGTCCCTGTTTCCCTCCCAACCCTCACCCAGCAGCTTCCCTGCTACTGTGAGCCGAGCAGCTATCCTCTGGCATGCCCTTCTGCCATGGTGTTCTGACTCATCTCAGGCCCAAAACAATGGAGGCAGCTGACCATGGACTGAACCCTCTGAAACCATGAACCAAAATAAATCTTTCCTCCTTTAAGTTGTTATTGTCAGGTATTTTGGTCACAGACAAAAAAAAAAAAAAAAAAAAAAAAAAAAAAAAGCTGACTAACACAACCACAGAGCTCTACCAATAGCCCTCTTTATTTTGAGATAGTGTTTTGCTAAGTTGCTCAGACTAGCCTTGAACTTATGATCCCCCTGCCTCACCCTTCCAAGTCACTGGGATTATAGGCATGCATCACCATGCCTGGCTCAATTTGTGTTTTTAATTCAGTAGTTTAGTTCCATAAGCATGTATGAGTATCTACCCTATGCTTAATTCTGGGCCCTGAGGATGGAGGTGAGGGGAATGGTGGTCAGGGAAATCTGGGCTGGTGTGGTAGACTGCTTTCCAAAATGGTTTCAATAATTCCCCTTTCAAGATAGGCTCGTGGATAGTCCTTTCCAGCACTGACTCTGGGCTTGGCCATGGGACTTGCTTTTACTAAAGATAATAGAAAATGTGGTACAAGAAGAGACTTGAAAAATGCTTGCATATTGAGGCTTGCTCACTCCCACTACTTTTTGGAATTCTGTGACCGCCATACACCTGCTTATGTGGAAAACCCAACCAAGCCTCTGACAAAAAGGGAATCACATGGGAATCAATGTGGTATGTTCAAGATTGGAGATTGGAGGCCAGATTAATCAGGGGGATGTAGAGGATACAACTGGGCATGTGATTCTGGGTTGGGGGTGGGGATATGAGGCAAAGCAAAGGAACTTGAGAGTCAGGTATGGAAGTTGAAATCAAATGCTACAGGAGCAAAGAGACCAAGTTGATGTTTTAGATTAGTTTGGTAGTAGAGGGTAGGGTAAATTCCAGGGGAAGAGGATAGTTAGGATTATTTATGCATCCATCAGTGAAAGAACAGACTGGTCCAGGAGATGATGGGAACAGCAAGGCTGTGCATCCCTTGGTGCACCCTGTAGAGAACTGTGCTTTAGCATAAAAAGCAAAAGACAAAGGGGACATTGCAGGCTTTCTTTCATGCCACATCTACTGTATAACGGACACATGAGGACACTCAATAAATCCCAGTTGCATTTGGAACCAGATACACAAGGTCCAGGATGCTCTCCCCACTCAAAGGGAAACATAAGACAATTAGGAATTGAGGTGGCTGCCACAGTGGGCAGCCCACAGGATTTGCAGTGACATGGACTACAGCTTGTGGCCCAGCTCTACCCTTATTAGCTGTGTGATCTTGAACAGGTCAGAATGCCACTAATAATGATATTTACCTTGCAAGTTGGATTGAGAACTATAGAAAGAGTGGGTGACACACCTTGTATACAGCAGGCACTGACATGGTTCATAATTATAATAAAAGCAACAGGTAAAAGGAAACATGTGACTAGTATAAACCAAGTATCCCAGTGGTGCAGAGAAAGGAAAAATCAGTCTGAATAGTCACTTTGGAATTCAGAATGTGAACTTGGTCTGTTAGTAAAAAATGAGGAGGATTTTGACAAGTGGGAGGAGGGAATTTCATTCTGGAATTTCCCATGGGAGGCAACAGAGATGAAAGGCGGAGCTCTCTGTGGAAAGGGGTGGAATTTAGCTGCCTGCTGAGAGGTGTGAGGAGAGGTGAAGGGTGGAGGGGTGCTGATGGCAGAGTGGGGAGCTTGGATGTACTAAGTACCAAGGTGCTCCAGAAGGATCCTGACTGTGATCAAAGTGAGGTTTACACCTGATCAAACCATGGGTGGCAATATGAAGGCATGGAGGCAGAAGAGACTAATGCTAGGAGGACAGGAGTGAGTCTTGAGTGCTGTTCCAGTGGGTGGCAAGAGCCATTGCCAGGGAGGGTGTGTGAGAGAAGCTGCAGAACTGTGTGGGAAACAGCGCAGGCTGGACAGGGAGTCTGCAAAGCTGGAGTGCACGATGAAACGTGAAGGGGGACTGCCGCCCCACTCCTTCCTTCCTTCAAACTCACGCTGCATTGGAATGGCTGTTCGCCAGACAGTTTCAATAGATGGGTACATACTAAGCATTAGACACGGTCCCTTCTCTCCAGTCCGGGGGGATGACAGACACATAAAGTCCTTTCAGTGAGTGTGATCACAGTCCATGAGATGTAGTCGCAGTCACTGCACTGTGGATGCAGGGGGACGTCAGTGACTATTTCTGCATGAATGGAGCCTGTATATTCTAGTAAAGCATGAGTATCTGTATAAGGCTAGTGGCTAAACTGTTGCACTTTCAGGCTCTGAAAGGCTATCTGGAGGAGGCGAGGCCAGGGGAGATCCCAGAGAGGAGGTGGCTGTCAGGTGTGTCAGGTGGATGAGGTGCAATGAAAAACAGAGGACTGTAAAGAACAGCCAGGGCATGAAGCTGTGAAACCACAGGCTACAAAGAAAAACCTCAAATTGTTTAGTATGGCCAAAAGGGCAGGGCTGGTGTGTGTGTGTGTGTGTGTCTGTGTGCGTGTGTCCAGCTGTATCTCTTTCTCTCCAGCCTAAATCCTCTATTTGAGCCGCTAGCTTCTCTTGGACACATCATGCAGATTCCTACCTCTGCTTTTGCTTGCTAGGTTTCCCAGATAAATGCTCCTCCCCCTCCCCAGCTCTGGGTTTCTCAGTTCATTCTGCGAACACACATCAAGCCCAGGCAACATGCTAGACTTGGAAACATAGAAAAGAAGATGGAGTGTCAGAAGATGAAAGCAGAGAAATAACCAGGAGTCAGACATAGAGGAGGTTATAAAAGGTTATAAGTCATGTGAAAGAGTTTAGAATGTATCAGTTCATACTTGTGTTTTAGAAAGATCGCACTGGCTTCTTTGTGCACAACAGATCAGAGGAGAAGAGGACTGGAGGCAAGATAGTTGGTGTAGGACTGAAGCCTTGGATTACAGAGGAGATGTGGATATCCAAGAGGTTTAAAGTAGTATAGACAAAGGGGAATGGGGGAAGAGAGGGGGTAGGAAAAGGAAAGATAGTGGAATGAATGTGAAATAAATTTTCTATGTATATAAGACTATACCACAGTGAATCCCACCATCATGTACCTCCATAAGAATGGGGTCCTAATTAGAATCAGATATATTCCATGCTTGTATAATTATATAAAAATTAATTCTACTGTCATGTATAACTAAAAAGAACCAATAAAAAATAAAAAATAAAGTAGTGCAGTCACCCCTCCATATCTGCATTTTGCATTTAACCAACTATTAACTATTCAAAAAAAGAACATGTACAGACTCTTTTGTAGTCATTATTTCCTAAACAATATATAGAATAAGAATTTACATAGCATTTGAATTGTGTCAATTATAAGTAATCTAGAGATTATTTAAGTATATGGGAGGATGTGAGCAGGTTACATAGAAGACACTATGCTTTGTGTGTGTGTGTGTGTGTGTGTGTGTGTGTGTGTGGTGCTGGGGATCGAACCCAGGGCCTTGTGCACGTAAGGCAAGCACTCTACCAACTGAGCTATATCCCCAGCCCCACTATGCCATTTTATATAAGGCTTTTCAGCATCCATGGATTTTGGTATCCATAAGGGATCCTAGAACCAACACTCTTGTTGGAGACCAGAGAATGACTGCACAGATGGGTTTGGAGACTACTTGGATGTAGAGCATGTAGGAGAAGGACAGCTCCTGGGCTTGTCTGATGAACAGGTATGAAGGGACTATTCTTGGCAGAAGGAATGGGGTGTGTAAAATAACAAGCTTACTTATGAGATTACTTATGAGATGCCCCGGGAACACTCAGTAGGCAGTTTGGTCTGAAGTACTGGAGAGGAGATGAATCTGGAGACAAGACACAGTCAAGTCCTTAGCACGAAGGTGTAGCTAAAACTCTGCAGATAACTATGAAGCCCCAGCCTTCGAGAGGGAGGAGAGAGGAAGAGGAATTGCAAATGAAACTAGATCAGGACACACGCCAGAAAGGACAATTTCAAACAAGCAATGTCTGTTCTTATGTGGAACTGCCTTTGGCCTGGAAGTCGGATGCACACTTTTATTTTCTATGCCACTTTCAGCATGATTGTGCCTTGGAGCATATCATGAGCCTCTACCATGAAGGAAATGTGAGAACTTGGGACAAAGGTTAGTAAAATAAAAAGATAGGACAAGTGACAAAAGCTGATTCTTCTTTGTTACTTCTATTTTTTTTAATTAAATTCTTTTTTTTTTTTTTTTTTTTTTTTTTTAGTTGTCGATGGACGTGCTGAGAATTGAACCCAGTGCCTCACACATGCCAGGTAAGCATTCTACCACTGCACCACAACCCCAGCCCTGTCACTTCTATTTCAAGGTGATAATAACAGTAATATTTAAAACAAATGTAAGTAAATTCTCTGCATTATCTATATCAATACTTTTTCATACTATATAATAAGTATTGGCATCAGCGTTTTGTCTTCTACTCATTTATGGGGTTCCTGGGACAAATGCCTTATCCTTGTAGCCTCCAGAGTCTTAATACTCAACAGAACTTAATACATAGTGGAAGCTCAAAAAATGTTTACTAAATCAATTCCTTTATTCATTCAATAAATATTTACATATTAAGCACTGTCTACATGTTGGGCATAGTTCTAGGCACTGGGGACACATTAGAGAATATACCAAATAGGTCTGAGATTTTTTGAAAACTCTTTGAATTAAGTTTGTACCCAACGCACCCACAAAAATCACTTCATTTTTTCTACAATAGTCAAGAATTTTTCCTGAAGTCAGCTTTTGTTTGTCTTTTTTCCTAAGATTAAAAAAATACTTATTTGAGAAGTATTCAAGATGCATTTACCTATGAAATTACATTCAGAGGCTTTTAAAATTGTCATATTAATTTTGAGATTGAAATTAAGCATGACATGGTACAGAACATATTCATTCAAACAACCATTACTAAGACCTACTACTTGTAAGCTCATCTCAGACACTGCAGAACAGGGTTAGTGATGAATCAGAAAGTCCCTGTCCTGGAGGATCCTGGGATGTAATAAGAGTGATAAGACAAATACAAAGATACTATAAGACAATATTGGGATTCCCACATGTGCCTTGCTTTTTACCTCCTCCTTGCCCTGCTTAAAAGGTTAGTTATCTTCACCAAGTATGCCTTTACTTTCAGACCTATCTAGAAAATAAATGGGCTCCTGTCACTTGTTATCTATGTCACAGCTATTTGTGTCTGTCTTAGGTCCTCTGCTAGATGGTGAACTCTGAGGTGGGGACTGGGCTTCTACTCAGCCCTGCACAGGCAGTGTGATGGGTACTAGACAGGAACCAAGTGTTGTGGAAACCCAGAGGAGTGGAAGTTGAAAGCTCAAATAACTTTCCATTGGCTTATGAAAAAATATACAGTGTGTACTTGTGAACGAGACAAAGGACCAGAGCATTTTGTGGGAAAAAGAAGAAAATTACTTCTTTTAAAAAGATGCTGCAAGTTTGTTTTCAATGGGATTTGTCAGTTGACTAAATCACAGATAGTAAAGGACCTCAAATGTTATGTGGAGATTTTAGAAACAAATAAATGCACTGTGAAAAATAAAACTAACATCTTTATCTATCATAATAAAATTCCTTACATATTTAGCACCTTTGTTTCCTTTGTGGATATCTCTTCTCACATGATTGTTGGGACAACCTAGCAGGTATGCAAGGCAGGTATTTCTCTTCCACTCCTCCCACAGAGGTGGTGAGGCCGGGCTGATGTTGAGTCATGAGGTGACCCAAGATCCAACAGCCATACTCTTTCCATTGGGCTCCCAAAGAAGCGCCATGTTCCATGAGAGAGAGGGAGAAACAGATTGCTCTCTCTTTCCTTGGACAGAAACAAATACAGTCTTTTAATTGAGAAATTAATAACAATTAGAGAGGCAAAGTAACATTCTTATGCTAAACAAAAAGCAAAAGAGCTTAATGGGAGAAAACTCAGAAGAAAGATGTGTTCTAGGGGCTATGCCTGGAGAACGAGCAGTTTCCCTTTTGACTTCTACACAGATAAGGATAATTAGCATTGCTTCCCTGGAAACGTCCTTCGAATTTCTACAAGTAGCCACGCTTCTCGGATTTGCACTTCAATCATTACCTCACTTTCAGAGCATGTGCCAATTTATATATAATACAACTGCCCTTCTTTCTTTGGTTATTTTTCTTTCCTTCTTTTTTCCCTTTATTTTATCTATCTGCTTTTATGATTACTCCAGCATTTACTGAACTAGACCCTGTGAGGACTGGTAGGAATAAAATGACAAATAAGCCACCCTTGTGGGTCCCCAAATAGCAGACTGGGAAGAGAGAAAGCCTGGAGGCAGGATCCTGTCACTCGCTTTCGTGTCCTCCTCTGGCCTCAGACTGGGTCTTAAACAGGGACCTGTTTTCTGAATGTTGGGTGGACTGATGGATGAAGGAGTCTGTAACTGGAGGACAGGGTTCCAATTACTGACTCAGTAAAATGGTGGAAACTACCCCTCCCTTGTGCACTGCTCTTTTTTTTCAGCAATGGGAGAGGCTGTGAACAAGAAAATCAAATTGACATTCTGAAGCTCTTCGTTTAAAGGCATATATTTAGTAATTTGTTATGTCTGAGTTAATACATGGGTTAAGTTCCCTGTGAATGATACCCTCCTAACTCCAGCGACATCATAAAGACAATCAGTTGCTGTGTGTCTGGCAAGTTAATGACTACAAGCCCGGGGAATGAGAGAATGGGAAAAAGTTATGGGGGGGGACCAACTTGAAGCAAATTCAGAGGAAATTGGAACAGGACTCACCTCTCCCTCTCCCAAAAGCTTCATAAAAACACTTGTTTAGAACAAAAAGTTATTGAGAGTATTATTTTAAACATTGTGCTCATCAGAACAATCCTATCCAGACTAACAATAATGCCAATAGGGAAATTAGCTGCAGATAAAGAGGATAAGAAGAGAAGAAAATAGAGAAGGAAAGAAGAGAGAAGAGGTGGAGAAGGCTCCAGACTGAGAAGAGAGGGCAAGAGAACTTGGATACGAGCATGCGATTAGGTCTTGGGGCAAGGAAAAGAGAACCTTCCAAGGACTTGACCAGTGGAGATGGGTGGAGAAGACACCCCTCTACTAGCCTTCTCAGCTCCAGATGCTAACAACATACCTACTCGGCAGTAGGTACTGTGTTGGGGGCTCATCTATGTGACATTTCATTTAATTACCCAGATCACAGCACCTCTGTAAGGAAGAAATCTATATGCATTGCCCTGGTGATAAAATATTTCTGAGGTGGTCAGATGTGGAGTTGGGGCTCTGGACAAGTGCCCACTTATGGATAGCATGTTGCTATCAAAAAAAGACTCCTTTATCTTTCTTAAGCCTCCTGCTAACTTTGGGAAATGAAGAATATTATCTCTATTTTGCATGGCAAGAAACATAGGCTTCCAGGGCTTGGAGAGACCCACAGCCAGAAGGAGGTTAGGAAGCATGAGAAGTGGGACCCCAAATAGTGCCCTTCTGTTATCACTGTACAGCCTCCTTGAACCCCATCCCTAACCCCAGTCTGGAAGGCGTGGCTGGATGTGTGCTGAATACCAGATCAACCAGGTTCCGCAGGGAGGCTGGGGATGATCTCCCATAGCCAATCAGATTATGATTTTCCATGAAATGAACACTCATGAGTCTTAAATATGTTAGGGCTGTCTGGTTTGTGGCCCACCCCTCACCTGCCAGTGCAGCAATCCTTGTCTATAGCAATTCCCCAACGACCCTAATAGACAACAACTTATTCTAGTTAATGGGGGGGGGTAGGTGTCATTATCATGAAGTTATAAGTTTTACTGTGGACTAGCTTTATCTGCAAGAAAATTCTTGTTCTGAACTCAAATCTCTTCCTTATAACTTCTAACTTTTGGTCCTGCTTTTTCTAGAATAACAGTCTGAATATCAGATATCTAAATATAGCTATTTTCTCTCCCCTTCTTTCTATTTTCTCCTGGCTACCTGTCCTTTGTTCCTTCAACCACTGGTTAGAAGACACACTTCTAATATGCCCTTTCCATTCCTGACGCTCTGTACATGAAGCTCAAAGTGTCTGTTTCCCTCCTCAAATGTACTTTTGTAATACTCTTAATGTGGTCCCAGTACTGTAGATGCCAACAAAATCATTACTGCTTTTCTCTGGACGTTAGACTTCTACTGAAAAGATTAGGATAAAGTTAAGCTTCTTCAGCAGTCACTTTGTGAAGTCATAGAGAAGTAAATAGGACGGACCCCATGATGAATGCCAGGAAGGAGATAGGTACTGTGTTATGGGACGACCCAGGAAGGGCAGCATATTTTGCCAGAAAGGAGCAAAAAGAAGCTTCTTAGAAGAGACAAGACTTGAACAACAACTCTGTGTAAGAATGAGCCAGGTAGGAAGAGTGGAAGATTCTTCCATGTAGATAGGATTTTGCAAAGGTGAGCTGGTGTGAGAGAATATGGCAACACTGCTTTTTCTTGTTTCTCCTCTTCTTCAGTCCTTTCTTCAGTTTTCCCATACTTTACTTTCTGGTGTTCTTTTCTGTCATGGCCTGGGATACACTATGTTCTCCTATTTTAAGAAATACTTGAGCGGTGTACACCTGGGATTACACCTGTAATCCCAGCTACTTTGGAGGCTAAGGTAGGAGGGTTGCAAGTTTGAGACCAGCCTCAGCAACTCAGTGAGACATGTCTCAAAATAAAATAATGGCTGTGGATATAGCCAGTGGTAGAGTGCTTACCTAGCATGTGTGAAGCTCTGGATTTGATCCCTAATACAAAAAAAAAAAAAAAAAAAAAAGGTGGAGTTGTAAGTTCATCATGGAACATTTGTCTACTCTAAGCACTAAGTGAACACTAAATAGCCAAAGCATTGACAATGCAAATGTAATAGTTTTGGGGCCAGCTTGGCATTTCATAGATTGCTGCTCTACTTCAGTAACTGTTTGATTACAGTAGTAAAGCAAATGGTAACCCAAATATCAAATGGCAGCCAAGAAGCATTCAGAGCCATAAAATGGACCAACCTTGGTGTTCTGGTGGAACCGGAGAGGGGTCTTCACTCTTCTATCAGCTGACCTGATTTTTCTGTCCAAGGCTGTAGCCAGTAGGGCTTGAAGTAAGGCATTTCAGGATTTCCAAACTGTCTCTAAGGCTATCATTCATAAATTCTTCTCAAGGAAGTTTTCTCAGGCTGGAAGGCAGACAGGCTTGGAGCCTCACCTTTGCAGGTAAAAATCTGAAAGATGCCCCATGTGATAACTCACACACCTGTTTGTTTCCATCTACCTGTCTCCTCTCTGTCTTTAGCCTCTCAGTCATTCAACCCCACCACTGTAAAGGACACAATAACTCAAGGCTTCTCCTACACTTCTGACAGGTAGATGAAGAAAAACACCTTTCACAAATCCATCTTATCAAAGGATGGAAGAGAGAACAGAGCTTTCAGTAAAGAACCCTAAACATCCCACCAGAAAGTCCCAAACAACCCTGAAAAGTGAGAATAAAACTACCAAAAGCTGACAGAGGGTAATAAGCATTACTTCCAACCCACACTTGTCCTTCTAAAAAAAGCCAACTAGCTACTGAAAAAACCCCTGAAATGTATGAAATCTAACATCGTTAACATATTTCCTGTCCTCACATAGCTTATAAAAATGGTTCTGAGCTTTTCCCTGGCTCAGTTACAACCATGAGAAGGAGCAAAAAGGAAATGCAACAGATGGTACTGAGGGGGGAGGTGCTACCATCCTCTCTTGCAGTAATTTGTCTTCACAGTAATTTATCTTGCCTGGGCAAGATTTCAAAAGTTTTTCAGATGTACCGATGGCTTATTCCTGCTCAAGAACAATGCAGAGGAGGCTCCTTTAAAAGCTGCAGGTTATAAGGCATGTTTACTACTATTTTTGTTGTTTCTAAAAGAGATCACCTCGGCTTGTCTCCGATCCTCCCCACACTGACTCCACGAGAATCTAATCTGGTACTGATACAGGGCTGACAGGTGGTACATGCATAATTAAAGATGACCTAACACAGAATGCTCTCATTCCTGGCATATTATCAGACACTTAAGCAAAGCAATTATCAGTAGGCAATCTTTTCTGTCAACAGAGATAGAGATGAAACATTTCTTCAATTAAGAAGATTCTGCAAGGATGCTGTATATATCCATCTGCAAACACTTGGAAATCTTCAGACTTTAATACTACGTCAGCTCAACGGGGCACCCCTGACCATTCAGTTTGTCCCCCACCCCACAACTTCCACTTTTCCTGAAAGGTCACATTTCAAACATGGAAACCAGGACAATTTGGAGGTTTGTCAGAGCCCCTGACATGAGCTGACAAGGAAAACTCTACATTTTTTTTCCATAGCCCTGCTGAGGTTTGCAAGTACACTGAGACTCCCTTAACGGCTCAAAACGGAAAAGAATAGGGTTCACATTAAAGCAAATTCAATTAAAAAATTCCCTTCAAAACAGGATTATTCCCTCCCCATGCTCCACTAGTGTCAGAAGGATTTAGAGAATTATTATCAAGTCCTAAAACTTCATCTTGAGTCTAAGTGATTTAAAGGATTTTTTTTTTTCAATTTGGAAGAAATAAGTATTATTCAAAGAAAAAAGGGTCTTCACAAGACAGATGGGGTTCTGATTCCAGGTGAAGGAGGGAGAGGCTCTGCACTTCCCAATAGAGGGCAGAATGATTTTTATAAATTGTAGTGCATGTACTTTATATAGATGAATGCATTTTAGCTTTCTTTAGAAGAGAAATTGCTTTAATGTTATAGTGAGACAAGTGATTTTCTTTTCTGTTTTTCAAGGGTTGTTTTAGAAGTTAATGGGTTTTTGAAGCCCATATAAAAATTGCCTTCTACAAGACAGAGAACTTGACAACGTTTGTGGTAGAGATTTGGCCACGTTTCACAAGAGGTCTTATTGTTTAAAATTCTTACATCTTTATGTCATGAGTGAACAAAGGGCCTTATTGTTCATCTGAACATGTCTTTATAGAATCTCTGATGGTAGAGCTGTGTTGTTGTTTGCATTTTTTTTTTCCTCATCAAGTCAGAACAAAAGTCTCTTTTTCTGCAATACTGGGAACTTGGGAACATGGCAGTGTGTAGCAGCAGTTGTCAGTTGGAAACACCGTAATGATAATATAAGTGAAGTTCTAATGTTAATGGGTTGACTTCTGACAAGCAAATCAAGGTCTATACAAGTGTCTTCTACACAGCAGACTTTGAGGTAAAGCAAGGTAGAAGCACTTAATAGGACAATTAAGAATCATCCAGTAAACTATCACGGCAAAAGGACTAGATGCCTTTCAAGATGTGTTTTACTGGGAAAATACTCCATTCAGAATATTAAGGAGAAAATACCAGTTGTCTTTGGGGAAAACATAATCAGGTGGAGGGGAGGTGGTGATAGCGGGATCGTTAATGGGAGCTTCAGCAGGACTCAAAGCTCAAGTTCATTATATTTCTCAGAACTAAGAATAGCTTCTGAATGAGTACTCACAATTCTCTACAGACCTATTTCTCCTAAGGAGCTCCCCCATTCTCCCATTCCAATTTTAATGTAAGAAAGAGAAGAGAGTACAGCCAGACCTAGGTAGGGAGGCAGGAACAAAGGAAGTTCTTTGGAAAGCAGAGACTCTGAACCAACTCCATTTTAGATTCTGTCAAATCTCTTTCACCAAGATTCAATTCAGAAAAATGCAAAGATATAGTTTGTTAACATGCTACATAAAAAGGCAGGGGGGGGGGAGTCACATGTGTAATGTTGTGGTAAACAACAAGACATGTGTGATTTCCCAATCAATGTCATACATGAAAAAGAACATGCACACCACCATTAAAGTGAACATAATAAAAAAGGGGGAAATTTCAGTGAGTCTGTTTAGGAAGAGACTATTATTTCTCATAAGGCAGTCCCTGGATTTTATAAAGTTTTAGTGAATAAAACAAAGTCTGGCAGACAGCCTTTCTATGCTGAAGATGGCACGTGGCACATGATGGCTTTTGTATAAGTAGATGTTATTTCAGAATTATCAACTAAAACATTTTTTAAGGTGAGGGTAACTGAACAAAATAGAAATATCCACCATCTTATTGTTAACCAAGTTTTCTCCTGTCTACCCTCAGACCTGGTTTTCCAAGTGTATTGATTTTACTAAGTTTTATGATTGGATGAATAAAATAAGACTGTAACTATGGCTACAAAATAAACTAAATTATGATACCTGATATAGATAATGTATTACTTTGGCAAAACTAAAAGTCATATACAAGATATTATTATAGCCACCGCTATCTATGTGTTCTACCATTTCAGAAACACTGCCAAAAGCCTGCCACTTGGAAGCCTTATAGAGACATTCTGTAGAATCCAATGCATTCTGGGTTTCTCAGGTTTAGTTCATTAAGGACAATATAGGATAATACTTAAGTCAGGGCTGAGGGTATAGCTCAGTGGTAGAGGACTTGCCTCCCATGTGCAAGGCCCTGGATTTAATCTCCAGCAATAAACACACACCACACACACCACACACACACACACACACACACACACACACACACACACACACACACCACATACACACACATGAGAAACTCAGAATTGATACTCAGAACCTATATATTCAGGAGGGGACCTTTACTTTCCAGTTAAGAAGTGATCCTGACTAATTCTAGAGCACCTGGTACTGGCTTTCTTAAGACCTGGCATTGGACAAAAGTGATCTTCTATGACTTGGAAGATAGCAATATAATTGATGTGCTTATTTTCTTTTCCTAATTGCTTCCCAGAAATGGTGAGACAGATCAAGCCAAAAAGGGCACCCCCACCCCCCACTTCACTGAAGAGGGGCAAAAGAAAATAGAAGTGAAAAACCAGTTTCCCCTCACGTCACACTCTAAGAATCAAGTGTTCTTAGCTTTGAGTTTTCACAAAATGAAATGTTATGCGCCAGTACAGACTCTTTGCCTTGGGGATGGAAGGTCCAAGAGGTGACAGGTGATAGAAGAGACTAGGACACACATGCTCTTATTAAGGCAGGGCTGGAAAAGAAACAAGTGTTACTGAGAGAATGAGAATTCCATCCTCACAATGCATGTAGGATCCTCACAAAAATAAAATAAAAACAAGGGCAAACTTATACTGAACACCTACTATTACCCAGCTGTGAATAATAAGAAAGAGAATCCAACAGAGACCACTTTACAGAAATCTACTTGCATTCATTCCCTTATGGTCAAGTGTAACCTGCACTCCAAGCAGACATAATGTTCTTTCACATGTATATGTCTGTCGCTTCTATAAACTAATTAACAAAGGGGAATACAAAGTTCTCCAGGGATAACAGAAACCAGTGACTTCCATCCCTGCAGCCAGTCGTACTGCAGTCTTTTCCGCTCAGTGCTGACAGCCTTCTTTCCCCTCCTCTCATTCCAACACAATGCCTTCAGGTCTAAGTAATGTAATTTACTAGAGTGGAATTCCCTAGGTGCCCTGTGCAGCACTTGGTGACAGTATCATTTATACTCCACAGTGTCATGGCCTGACACTGATACATAGGCCTTCATCCCTCATTCACAGCAGAGTGTGCAATTTCACCTTCTGCTGTGCCCTTCTGTGGTGTGCGTGTACAAATTTACTCCATTCAGTCCTAATTACAAACCTTGGTTGAAATGCTCTCATTAGATTTATATTTCTCATTCCAAATGTCAATCTTATTGAAAATTTCAGTTTTCCTGAGGATTCATCCATTAGCAATAAACTCTAAAGCATTCCATGACTGAGTGCATTAAACCAGCAATGTGGACATGCACTTAAAATACATCATTAGAGTAAATCTCCATTGCAAATGCCTTACTTATTCAACCAAAGGAATAATGAGCCAGCCTGGCCAGTGCACTCAAATTGCACATGAAGGAGAGGTTAAAACTGGCTGCTCTGCAGGAAGAAGTGCCTGGTGTATCAACAGGATGCATTTCAGAATCTCTGTCACTCCTTAGGAAGATGTGGGAGGGAATCAACACCAGTCTAATTTATCACCTTCTCTCATCTATGAGTTTTATAGAAACTTCAGACTGTGGCAAAGTGCAATAAGGATGGCAAAGTTAGTGGTATGTGTGTGTTGGGGGACACGGGGACCAAGCTGTATCTGCAATGCCAGGAATTTTGAAAGTCACCTGGAATGATTTCCTTAGCCTGAAAAGCTGTCCATTTTACTCAAGAGGGAAAAACAGACAAGGCAGCACTGTTTGGATATACTGGAGGAAGCAGGATATGGTTTTTAATAAAAGACAAATCTTCCTCGCAGAGCTAACCTGAGAAACAGCTCTGCTGCAGACTGACAGCTCCTAACATTAAAAACCCAGAAAATCTGATGATGGCACCAATATATAAATTACAATCAGGAATGGTATCTGGGACAGGGCTGGTAGGACAGACCTTGGAAAGGAAAATTTGAAGTAAAGTTAAAAAAAAAAAACTAGCAAAAATATATGAACTGATAAAAGTAAGCCATCACTGTTTCCTGCACCATGTTTTAATTCCTTAGGTTATTGGTCTCATTTATCACTTCTTGTCAGGTCCCAGGTGAGGCAAAGTCAAGGTGCTGCCACAGTCTTTTTTTAAAATTTGATAAATGAAGAAATAGCATCCCAGGAAGGTCATGGGGGAGGCTGAATTTGAACTCTTAGCATCTAATTCTACAGGTTCTAAAGGTTAACCAAAAAAGTTACACGATGCCTACAGTTGTGACCTTACATTATGAAATGCAAAATAGATTTAATTTTAATAAAAAAACTAGTGGGCATAAAAGGACTTCTTGATGGGTTGGTATATATTACATGAAATAGAAAATAATTTGCAAAAAATAATAAAATAATGAAAATAAAAGTTAACGGTAATTGTTTTCCCTGCATCAGCATTTGGTCATCTGTAGGACTAATCAGTAACCAGAATTATAATAGATGCAATATTTTCTGCAGGGAACTACACCACCACAGAAGCTAATTGTTCCTGAAGTTTTGCTCATTCCCACCTGAAATATTTAAAACCTTGCTTGATTACAACATTAGCGCACTCCTTCATAATGCACGCCAGCAGGTATGACAATTAACATGCACAGATGTTAGAACTGAAATATCCATGTTTAAATAAAAAACATACTGAGAGGGTAAAAAATAACTGATTATGCTCAACACAGTGCTAATCTTAAAAGGAGAGAGAGGCTTATATTGTGCTCATTTGATTGTAAAATAAAAAACAACACCCTAGATAGTATTAGTAACCAATGAAGAACCAAACCACTCTATAAATGCCTCTTGGCTGATCCTTTGTGTATTTAATTCCAAAATCTGTACTCCAAGCATGAGAGGAACTCCCAAACCCCTGAAATTCTCCAGCTCATCCTTATGATACAGCAGAACAAATAAGAATAACACCAACATCAGTTTATGGAGCACTGATTTGTGCTTCAAGTACATAATCTCGCTGAATTCTCACAAGTACCCTATAAGGTAAGTACTATTTCTATTTCCTTTTTTAATAAGACACCCAGGCCTGGAAGAGGTTAAGTAAATAGATCAAGGTCAACAGGTAGCTAAGTTAAGATTTGCTCTGGGGTCTTTTTTTCTCCCAAAGCTCTTATCTTACTTTAACCACTACACCATGCTGTCTGCCATGGTTGGAGGAATGTAATTTACAGTCTTCATTTCTCAGAGGCTTCTGGAATGACTGCCCTCTTGACTCATCTGTTTCACAGATTACATCAAACTGAAAGGCTCAAAACACTTGCAGACATTGACATTCTTTGGAAATGCCACAGCTACTCAGTCAGTGGAACGGGACAGCACCATCTCTGGGATCACGAAGGCACAAATTTCCCTGTGATTGCTGACGCCATCTCTCTTTGGGGTTTCATGTAGCCACAAACTGACATGTTATCACTTACTGTGGTTGCAGTAGACTCAGAAGCCAGATGAAGGGAGTTTTCACATGATTAACTGATCCTCCAACATCTGTGTCCATGGAGGGTACTACAAGGCAGGTGTGTGCTCATCCTTGTCCCCTGCTCCCTACCACCCCATCATACACACGCACACTATTGCCAACTCCAGGGTGACACCACTAACAGACCCTTCCTTTGCTGTTCTGTGGGTTTATAAGAAACAACTTTCTAATAATGAGCAAAGAAGATGGATGTCGTAAGACAGCATTTCAAACAAGGCAATTGCTTTTTAAAAAGATTCAAGGATTCCACCACTTCTTTCATCCTTCCATTGACACAATTTGTAAATGGATGAGTTGTGCCTTTCTTCCTTCAGAAGGGTAAAATGCTGATAAACTATCACATGCCGATAAACAGCGCAAAAACCTGGCTGCCTTTTGCTATTTAAACAAAGAGACATTTCTTTCCCAATATACCACTTACCAGACAAATGCAAAGATGTGGGCAAACCAGTCATCAGAATTAACAGAGTGATTTTGCTTGCATTACATATTCTGATTTGTATGAATCTTATTTTTAGCCATGCACAAAGGGCAATAAATGGAAAATGTTATTCTAACCGCTACTTTTTCTGGGCCACCCACACTGCTCCACCTACCGCACAACTTCACAAATGTAAAAAACCCAACCCAGGGTTTGTCCTAACAAAGGATGCAAAGTGTCTAAAATGCGTGACATTTTTTCCAGTTAGTGTTTGTACTTTCATTCTTTTTTCTGTATCAGGACTTTCAGGGAAAACAAGGTTGACTTATCTCTGTTCACGAAGACTCTAACTTGGTATGTAATTCAGTAGAGATGAGCCTGCCAAGAACTGCATGCCAGTCAACCTTCAGCAAAGAAATATACCCCAAAGTTTCACTGTCCATTCAAGAAGGTGATGCCTCCCTTGTTTTGAAACAATGAGGATTTTTTAAAGTTCTTCCAATTAACCAAAGTGCTGTCAGACACATGAACAATTCTAAAACACAGCAGGATGTCAGGAATGATTCTACCAAACTTAAGCCAATAGCACCTGCCTTATAGCCGCTTCTAGTCTGCAGTGGATCATGCTTACTAAGCCACAGTAACCCCTGCCATTCCTTCCCTTCTGTGTGCATCTTACTCTCTGCTGTAACCACACTTTACAACCCCACGGCCTGAAGTTCACCAAGCATTAACCCACACATGGATATCTCTGCAGAACCAGCCACCTGATGTTTAGACACAACCACAGCAAATAAGGGGGAAAAAAAAAAAAACTGATAAAAGAATGTCTGCCAGGGGCACAGACAGGATAGAGAGAACAGTTTATTTTTGATCACTATCTCTTTAGACTTCTAATGAAAAGCTAAGTTATTAAGATCTTAAGGTACCAACCAGTTAAATGCTGTTCCTCTGAACCCTCGACAAAATCACAACAGCAAACGCATGCAATTAGAGATTAATATTTAAAAGTCTAGTTCAACAAAATAATTAAAGGAGTGAACTCTGAGAAAGGCATCTTTACCTGTGTGCTTGCTCATTATCCAGAGACTAGAGGAAAGGTCCTGCCATCCCTTGGTAGTTAACACATGCCCTGCAGAGCCGAGACCTTCTTTCCACAGTGCACAATATTTGAGTAGCGCTGATGCGACGTTTCAGAAAAATCTTTTTTGGGTTTTAGTCCACTATTGTCAGAACTTATGACTTGTGTCGTAAAAACACAGGCAATTAAGTATTACGAAAAAGTGGGTCATACACCACTGAGAAACAACCACACCGCCCCCAAATTAGACACCAAATGACTGTGCTGTGACAAGGTGGGAGGGGTCTGAACACAGCGAAAGCAAAACTTTTATGTGGTGAGGAGCATTTTAGTTTTCACTGGTTTAGGTTAGAGAAAGTTAATCTCAATGTCAACTACAAAGCCAACTAACTTTTAGCGTGTTCTTGAAATTATATGATTGTTAATGTAATGGGAAATTTCGATACAATGTCATAAACAGACTGAGGGACAGTCTTTGGCTTCAATGGCATGCCCATCACCAAAGAGTGAGCACGGTGACTCAGTGAAGCAAGACGCTCAAAAGGAAACTGAAGACAAAGAGCCCAATTCTCATCATCCACATGAGTGTCTCCTTCTCCAAGGAAGCATCAAAGTACTGTATACCACTTCCCATACCGGTACCCAATCAGGCATCAAGCACGATTGCAGATATTTATCAAAGCACTCTTCAACTGCTGTGGGAAGAAGGTAAAATGGAGTTACCTGAACTGCACACATTCAGTCATTCATCACTGAAGAGCCACAGAAATATTAATTCAATTCTATCTACACTGAGTCCACTGAGTCCCTGCTAAATGCCAAAACACCAAAGATCTGAAGGAGTACAGAAAAAAGTCTCTGCTTTCAAGGAACTTACTATCTTACATAGGGGATGATGAGACCTAGAGGAACCACAGACAAATACAGGCCTTTTTTTTTTTTTTAAAAAAAAAAAACAAAAAAACAAAATCTCTTCTAGCAGCTTTAGTGACTACTTCCTGGTAACAGACAGACACAAGGTGAGTGGCTCACACTGCTCAGATGAATTTAACAATCCAGTTCTTATCAAAGGCCTTCCTAACCTTGGATAAGGGCTAGGACTCATCTCAATCCTAAGTCTCGGTACTCTCTAAAGGAAAGTACAGAGATCCCAGCAGGACCCTCAGAGCCTGACATCACACCAGAGCCATCTGAAGAGAAGCTTCTTAGACGAGGCACAAGGATGCAAAGTTGAAAGAAAACTCTGGTTCACAGTGCAAGGTGGCAGATATTCGGAAATTTGAATGAAATTTTGTTACCATCAATTATGAAATTAGAATTTTATTAGAATTGATATTATTCGGATTGTGAATAGGAAATGAAATCTGTCTAAATCAATCTTTCTTGTTTCTGCCAAATTGGCTTACAGTAGATTTACTACTAATTTTTAAACAACTAGAACAAAATCAGTTGGCCTAACACCTGTACCTAAGTGAATCTTCCTTTTATGATTACAGAAGTCCACAAAGATCTTACAGGGCCATTCAATATCATTTTTATTAGCAGCATGAAATGAAAATTCTGGTTGATAGAAACCAGAAAGATTTTGGTGAGTCCATACAGATATCTGTTCTTATGAGAGTTGATAAATCTAATTTAAAGGAAAAAAATAAGCAACGAGGAAATTGTCCTATAAAATGACATCTAACATCATCATTCCTAAGTGCCACCAACTTGTTGGATGCAATCAGTGCAGAGTACTGTTTATAAATTTCTAATTAGTTGAAAAAAGTGTGGAAAATATATAAAATATGAGTTAACAGGTAGGTTGTATCTGGATAACCCAGTCATTTGCAAATTATTTTTTATTCTTTTCTGTTATTTTACAAATTATGTAGAATAAATATGTGTAGTCAAATGCCACCTAATGATGTTTTGATCAATGATAGTCATGGAGGTCCCACAAAGTTATATTAAATAGTGCATCATAGCTGTTTGTGTAAGTACATCCCATAACGTTCAGACAATGATAAACTTGTCTAACGACACACTTCTCAAGACATATCTCTGCCATTAAGTGACCCAAGGCTCTACTACTTTTATAATAAGGATAAAGCTACTTCTGTTTTGATGAAAGGAGCCATTTTTTCTCTGATTCTGGCTTTGTGTGTGTGTGTGTGGGGGGGGATACTGGGGAGTGAACTCAAGGGCACTCAACCACTAAGCCACATCCCCAACCCTATTTTTGTATTTTATTTAGAGACAGGGTCTCACTGAGTTGCTTAGGCCCTCACTAAATTGCTGAAGCTGGCTTTGAACTTATGATCCTCCTGCCTCCTTCTCCAGAGCCACTGGGATTACAAGTGTGCGCCATCGTGCCTGGAGATTCTGTCTCTTTCTGGAAATTAAGAATACTTAACACATAGGACCCATTATAAAAATCCAGCCTAGTGACAAACACAGCATGGAATATGGGGAAAATCAGCCAGAAATGAAAGATTATAGTTTCCAACTAAGCACTACTACAATTCCAAAAGTTCTGCTATTTTGCAAAGCTTTGCAAATTCTGTTCTGGGGTGGAAGAGCCGAAATGTATTTCCTCATCATGACATTGGTCTCCATACTTTCTAGCTGCAACAGAGCTGTAGGAGCCAGGGCCTCTCAAAGACCAGTTTAATGGGTGTCCTTAAAGGACATGCTATGATCCCATGAGTTAAATCAAGGCTCAGAGAGAGGTGTCATTTCAATAGCATCCAAAAGACAGCACACAAATCATTTCTTCAAAAGTCAACAGATTGGAAAGTATTAAAACAAACTGATAAAATCACTTATGCTACAACTGGTATCACTTGGTGGGTAGCTTTATAATACAATAGGGCTCGGTTTGTTTAAAGACTCAAAAGAAATATCTAAAATTTTGATTTATATATGAACATATCTTATCATGCTGGTAATATCAACCCTCTCTATACTCTAACGATGTATGCAAAGAGTGAAAACTAATTTTGATGATGCTGTGAGCAGAACATAATTGTGAAATGGAATTTGTTGCAAATAACCATATCATAGGTTCTTCAGAACAAAACAAAACAAAACCGGATTGACTTTAAAATTTTGCCAACAGTTCTTCAATGATTATAGAAGCTAAACATATAGGTTCATGAAATTATTTTATGTTACTCTTAAAACCAATGATATCAAGACTTCCAGATATTTCCTACACATGCACAGGACTGGAAAGGTGGTAAAAGGCAAAAAGTGCATAGTTTCTTTAGAAGAATAAAAATTAATGTTACATTTTTCTTGGTCAACATTTTTAGATTATTGTTGAGACACAACGATAGGTATAATAAAACTTCAGTTAACTAGCTTACTTGAGTACAAGAAGATGTTTTTTGTTCTGATGTTCTGGTTAATCCATGGCTAGAAAATGCTTATTGTTAAAGATCTTTCCAAAGCAGTTTCTTTTCCTAATTTTAAAATATTTGAACATTCTCAATGATTCAGCATGTCATTGTCATCAGCTACAAATATCCTCCAGGGTATGTTTTCCCCTTCACTAAAAACCAAAGCAATCTTGTTTTCTGAGTTTGTCTCTGAAAAAGGGAAGTGGGGTGTGTGTGGTAGGGTGGGGTGTGTGGGAAGGGCTGGGTGGGTGTGGGGAAATATGAAGGTTAGTTAATTCAGGCTCTGGTTAGTCGGATTCCAGGTAGCTAAGCCATCAGTAAACATGAATTTGGCATCTGGAACTAGGCTCGTCTGGTCCCTCAGAAACATGAGGGCCACAGGAAGGGTCCCCAAGGGTCTGTTGTTGTTGGCTTTCTTTATCTTGTATCATTTGTCTGGGTGATGGCTTTTTTTAGGAGGCATCTGTATCAGTGTGTCCATCCCCAAATTATGGTCTTTGAACTCATGGGACTACATCTATTTTGATTGGATTCTATATTCATGCCATTTCAACTCAAGTGTAGGGTACTGGTAGGTCCATGTGGACATTAGAGAAGAATAAGCCCTTATTCTTTTTCTCCTTTAGACTTGCTTATCTGAGTTTTCTCTTTTACAAAAAACCTTTAATTTCATTTTCTTTTTGATATCATGGCAACTGAATCAGAAACTTCCATTGTATTGCCTTAGTCTCTACCGCCTAAGTAAAGCAGGAAGCAGATTTGGAAAGTACGGCATGAGAATGAGGGGACTGATGTGTGTGTGTGTGTGTGTGTGTGTGTGTGTGTGTGTGTGTATAGTCTTTTAACTTTGATGACATCATATATATATACTTTTAACTTTGATGACATCATTTCACCTCTGTTTTGGTTATACAATTTCGTTAAGCCAAACTTACACATGTATGAGTGTGTACATACCCACACACATAATATTGATATCTTCAGGAGAAAATGGGATAATTTAGGAGAGCAATTTCTCAGTTTTTTTTTTGATACCATGGGTCCTTATGTACTATGCCTCATGAATCCAACCCCTGTCAGCCCCAAGGACACAGCCTGACAGTAGTGAAGGAGATCTGAAGAAAATATGGCTACTAGGCCTGATGAGAATCTGCTTGATGTTTTTCAAGGTCAGCTTTCTAGAAACACTGAATTTAAAGCAAAAACCAAGAAAATTAGGGCCCAATAGACTATTCTGGTGGCCCCAGGAGTGCAAGCCACCCACTGATCTGCTCTGTGGCTATGAATCCAATGCAGCCTGTTCACAATAGAGCAGAGAGTTGATGATGATGCATAAACTACACTACATTTGGACATGGTAAAGAGGCATCATAATAATCAGAAGCCCCATAGTGGGAAAACCCACTGCTGCTGGTTTCCTCTCAAAGCCTTCCTTTTCTACTACGTGGGACTCTGGTGGCAAGTCCTCATTCCCTGGTTTCTCCCTACAAGCCCACCTCCAGAGAGCAAAGCCTGTCATAAGCCACAGTTGAGCACACAGCTCTGTGGTACTGTTGGCACTGTGCTCTGGGATTGGACCATTTTATGGACACACACTGGAAGAACAGGAGCAGCCCTGTGATAGGAGCACAGGCAACACAATTCCTCTTTGTGTAAATGGCATTTTGGTAGACACTGCGGATGCTAATGGCAAATTTCCTTGATGGTTTCCCACAGGTGTATCTTTACTCCAATGGGAAATCCATTCCTAAGACTGAGGTATCCTACTCAGCAGATCCTTACCTCTTCCATCTTTGGAAATTGCCCAAAGGGTAACAGGAAAAAGAGAGTGGTGAGTGATGTCATGGTCTATTTTTATTCCACCTAACAAACTACAAAGTCACCACCAAGCACGAGTTAGCTATTCTGCATAGCATTCTTGAGTGAAGGTGAGCCATGGTATTTGCGTTTGAAAATATTGTGGTAAAACATAAATAACAAAAAAATTCATTTAAAAATATACAGTTTGGTGACATCAAGTGCATTCATATTTTGGTGCAACCATCCATCTCCAGAACATTTTTGTCTTCCAAAATCAAACCCTGTATCTATTAAGCAACAATTACCCATTCCTCTGTCTCCAACAACCACCATTCAACTCTCTGACTCTGAATTTGACAACTCTAGATGCCTCATATAAGTGGGACAATGTGATGGTCCTTTTGTGTCTGGATAATTTCATTTAGCATTTTCAAGGTTCATCCATATGGTAACATTATCAGAATTTCACATATTTTTGAGGCTGAATAATTTTTGTTTATTCATTTATCTGCTGATGGACATCTGAGCTGCTCCCATCTTTTGGCTATAGTATATAATGCTGCTATGAACTTGGGTGTATAAGTTATACATTCAAATTCCTATGTTCACTTCTGAGCATGTACCCAGAAGTGAAATTGCTGGATGATATGGTACTTTTGTTTATCATTTTGAGGGTTTGCCATACTGTTTGTTATTCAGCTTTTTAAAATTAATATACTCTAAGAGCAGTTTTAGGTTCACAGTATTGAGTTTGACAGAGACACTCCAGGTTCTTGGTGGCCGAGTGCCCTGCCCAAGGCTGGAAACCAAAACCCAGATTCACTTGAGGAATCACAGTGGCCTTCTTCCCTCCATGAGCACAGGTCACCCTACAGGGGAGCATGATGTGTAAACAGGGAGGTTCACAGAATGGCAAAGCAGGAGGAACACAGGGACATTTGATCCAAGTCCTTCTTTCACTTCATGGTGAAGATGCTTCATAAACTGACAACTTTCCTTCCCAATGCTGTATGGAATAACCAGTGCTTGATAGAGATGGTAAAGTTTGTAAGGATGGAGTAATAACAGATAACTAACTACATCACTCTCAACTCTTGTTAGCCTTTATACCAGCCCAGTCATCCTTTGGGCCACCCCAGAAGACAGCTCTGGGTTAATTCCACCTATCACTTTTTGTCTTCTTTTCCTGACCTATCTCTGGGATTTGGGGATCCCCATTAATGTTTAGAAGATAGACATGCTCTTTAATTACATAGTTTCTTGGCAATTGCTTTATAAACAGTGATTATTCTCCATTCTAGAGAGTTATAATAAAAGAACTGTAAATCCTGAGTACTGCTTTGAATAATAACATTTACCATATCCAAGAAAAATGTTATAAATCACAGTGTTTTATCCACAGATTTTAAATGTCCAGCAATTTCTCAAATGTTTCCTGGACAGCATCATTCATACTCTTTTTACATTCATATTGATTCAATAAAGAAAAAGAAAAAAATGTTTGAAATTTCTAAAACGGGAGCTGGAGATGTAGCTCATTGATACTCAGTGATTGAAAAGCATGTGTGAGGCCCTGAATTTAATCCTCAGAACCACATACACAAACACACACACACACACAAAAAAAAAAAAAAAAAAAAAAAAAGAAAGAAAGAAAGAAAGAAAGAAAGAAAGAAAGAAGGAAGGAAGTAAAACAATTCTTAAAATGAAAGCTCAGAAATATATAAAATACATATCCATTCACATGTATATATTTGTGTGTATGTTCATATATATCCAGTGTGCATTTATTTAGTCAAACTCTTCTACTTTTTTTCTGTTAACATGGACTAAAGAATTCATATCCTTGGCAGACAGGCGATTGGTCTATTTGATAACTAACATAACAACAAGCCCATCCTCAAAACATGTCAGTCCTGAAAACTTAGAACCCTACAGAAACCTGGACTTGCTGACTTGGGGTATTTATTGGAGATGTTGTCTCCTTCACATGTGTTCTGGAAAGCAAGTCAGACTTCAGTGTATGAGGGAGGGATAATATAGTGATGATTCAGTTCGAAAGGTGACAATACATTCCCAACCCAGGGGAAAAAAGGTTTCTCCTTTTGAGTGTATCTAAAAGCATGACGAGCACACCTGCCAAAGGACTGCAGTCATTGTTTTAGGCTAATAACAGCACCATTAGTTACATCATTTGAAAACCAAGGGCAAAGAATGACTGAGACCAGCAGGAGGAAGGCTGGCAGGGAGTAATGGCAACCTGTGGCTGGAATTTCAAGTGTGAACATCCTGAGTAGACCCTAAAATGTTTTGTTGAGATGTGTCAATACAGTAAGTAAAGTTTTCATATCTTAATTTAGTAGTTTTAATACCGAAGTCACAGTTTTATATCTATCATTCATCCTCCCAGTCACACTTGTGTTAAGGTAGTGATTCTCAAAGTGCAGTCCGTGACCTGGTATACTGGCATCACTTGGAAAACAAATTCCTGGCCTTGACCCTGAATTCAGTAGAATTCAGATTTATTGAATCAGAAATTCTGGGCGTGAGGCCTAGCAATCTGCAATTTAACAAGCCTTCTAGGTAATTCTGATGCAAGCTTTAAGTTTAAAAACCACGGAGTTGGGCTGGGGTTGTGGCTCAGTGGTAGAGCGCTCACCTAGCACGTGCGCGGCCCGGGTTCGATCCTCAGCTCCACGTAAAAATAAAGGCATTGTGTACAACTAAAGCAAATAAATAAATATTAAAAAAAAAAAAAAAAACACTGAGTTAAGGAACCACCAACATGTAGATTCCAACCCCTGCTCCTTTCCTCAATTATAACTCTCATGATACTTTGTTAAAACAAAGGTAATGCATATTTGCTTAGGCTATTTGTTACTATTACCTAAGAAAACTTTTATATTGTTTGGTTAAGGAAAAGAAACCTTAATCAAAACTTACATATAATTTTTTCCAGGTCCTGTCCTGGCTTCGAGTCTTAGGATGCAGGGAACTGGGCGAAGGGAGAGATGAGAAGGCTACAGCAATCCATTCAGACATGGACCCCAAAGTTTTGCAGGGCAACCTTGTGATAGGTCAGTGAGTGTCCACCTAGTGGAGAAGAGTTGTCTATTAATAAACTTTGAAAGTGAACAATTCCTGCCCCCCTCCTGCTATCTCATACCTGCTGTTTACGACCTCTCTACTAACTTCCTGTCCCTCTGGCTGTGTGTCTCTTTGACCAAGTCACTTAATAGACTATAACAAAACAGGGGCTGGGATTGTGGCTCAGCAGTAGAGCGCTCGCCTAGCGCGTGGGCGACCCGGGTTCGATCCTCAGCACCACATACAAATAAAATGTATTGAATAAAATGCGTTGTGTACAACTAACGCAAATAAATAAAAATATTAAAATAAAAAGAATATAACAAAACAGCCCCAAAATGCAGGGTTCCACGGAGGTAGAAGCCCTATGACTTTTGGTATTTGCTTCAGGTAGACATCCCTCGTCAGGTGTTCTCCAGGACCCAAGTCAGTTATCTCCTTCTCTATTTCATCTCATGAATGTTTTCCTTCCACAAACTGGCTTCAGCGACACACATGGCTCTCTATTCAGGAAGCAAATGATTAACTTGTGAAGTCTTGACATTTTGATTCTTTGATGCCTTAAATGTGTTTAGTTTAAAATTAGCAATATTTATTTTTCTGATGATGAATTAATACATGCTATTGTAGAACTTGCGGAAAATATGGTAAAGTATAAAGTAAAAAATTAAAGAGTAATGGCAACATTGGCACCAGTGAAATCACTAGTGATATTTTGTTGTCTGGGTCCATAACCCGTAACTCTTGGGAGTGGACACAGTTCAGAATTCAGATTTTTTAAAAAATTTTCTTTTAATTTTTTAAAGATTTTAAAGAGTATTGTGACACAACTACCACTCATTACATATTACCCTAAGGGATTCTGGAGTGGCAACCCTTAATTAAACACATTGAATAATTTTGTACAAAAATAGAGGATTACTTTTAGTAAGTGGGATAAAATAGTGCCTCACATTAGTTCAACTCAGGTTTTTCTACCAAAAAAATTACAAATAACATAATGTGACCAAACAACCCTGAAAGATTTTGGATTTAGAACTGGGACAAGTTCTTAGAAGATAGATATGCTCCTTCATTACATAGTTGCTTGGCAATTGCTTTATAAAGAGGACAAGAGATTGTGGATCAGTATTCTTTTCAGATACACAAACATACTCAGAGTTTTGTTTCTACTTTTTAAATTTAATTATGAGATAAAATGTAAGTTATATAAATGTATTTTCCCAAGTTATTAAAATCATTTAAAGACATGCTTTCTAATATCTATGTGATTTTATACTCCACAGAAATGCATTTTATTTAACTATTTCTCTCAGTTTTAGAATTACAGGTTTTATGTTATTACCAATTACACTTTTAGGAACATATTTGACTATCAGATTTGTCTAAACTTCTGGACATTTTCTTAGGTGGCTTCCTAGAGAAAGAATTACCAAGTCAAGTGGCTTGACCATTAAGGGTCCTAATGACCTTCTAGAGAGGCCACATGAATTTATACTCTTCCCAGAAGCATGAGTGCCTAACGGATTTGCTAATTACCAACTTTATTATGGACACAGAAAGATTCACTTGCACCTCACACATCTTTACAAACGTTCTAATCAGTGGTGATCAAACTTAGGACATTTTATTTTTCCTCACACAGAAGATAAAGAGCATCTTGCTGTTTTGTCATATGTCATTTGAAATGGGGTTAATGTAAGTTCACCATCAAATGGACCTCATTAGGCCCAACTGAGTCAGAGGTGCACAATGGGAGAGTCATGACTTGCCCATGCAACTTAACATGGAAGGGGTGTGGGAGTGTAGACATACTTCACATGTTACTACGAGAAGGAAACCACTGATTGTCTGTGGGCTGAAGATTCAGCTTCTGCAATACTGAGGCCTTTGGCTTCCTTTCCTTTCATGTTTTTTTTCTTTTTAGACATTCTGCTGTTCCTTAGAATTGCCTCAGAAACAGAAGGAGATGTGAAGACAAAATCAATCAGACATGCTAATAATGATGGCTCACCTTCACACGTGTTTCAATGTGCCATCCCTGGTGACATTTGTCTTGCACAGGTTAACTCATTTAGTGTTGGGTGCACTGGTATAAAAATGGGTTTGAAAGTATGTACCCACTCATCAGTCCTTCTTATGCCCTAATACGTTTGGAGGAATGTGAGCTTTGTTATTTCAATGATCTATTGGAGACTAGTGTTTTATTACCATGACGCCACGTTGGACTGTAAATCATGAATGATACTTTTCCACTCTTTTGCTAGCACCATCTATAGCTCCTGCACAAAGCAGGAAAATGACGCAAAGTCCAAGAAAATTGGAGATATAAGTAAACTCACTGAAGGTCCTGTATTGGCATGAAGAGCATAACAGAGAGGTGAGAGCCTCTTACACAATACAAAACAGGTGTCCATGGAGAGACATGCGGGCACATACACCATACATACTTTAACATTCATATATACAAATGTGTTCTTCCCATTGGTGAATACAAATTAGGATTGCAACAGCAGGGCTTTCAGTCCCAAGTTCCTTTCCATTTATAGATTTTTCTTTTTTTCTTTTCTTTTTTTTTTTTTTTTTTGGTACCAGGGATTGAACTCAGGGGCACTCGACCACTGGGCCACATCCCCAGCCCTTTTTTGTATTTTATTAGAGACAGGGTCTCATTGAGTTGCTAAGTGCCTTAGCCATTGCTGAGGCTGGCTGGCTTTGAACTCGCAATCCTCCTGCCTCAGCCTCCCAAGTGCTGGGATTACAGGCGTGCGTCACCACGCCCGGCTTCCATTTATAGATTTTTCTAATAAGTTTTCTTTCTTTCCCCCTTCATAGATATGTAACCTTATGGAATATTTGGTGTAGAGAATGCCACGATTTTCATATGTTAATGAGAGAAAAACTGAAGATTTTTTTTTGTTATATGGAATGAAATAACCTCACTCTTTCCCTTATCTATAAACTCAATTTCTGCACCACATATTATAAAATGGCTAAGGTGTAGGGGGAAGGGGTTCAAAATATTTTGACTTTCATCTGGAAGTGAATTAAATTTCTCTTTCCCAATGGTCTTACCTAAAAGTAGGAGTTATTTCTGTTAAAATGATCCAAGGACCAAAGCTGTATTGAGAAGTAAACCATTTCCTTCACTGTGGCTTCTCCGTTTATAATTTAAGAAGTATTCTCCAGAAAATTAGGTGTCAAAATAGGTTAAATGACAATGATTTTTCTTTGCCACAATCAGATATATGGTTAATTTTCTAAGCACATCGGGACTTTAGGATGTGAAAAATAAGGTGGTAATAGAGGAAATGACTCCTCAAAGAGCATACTTTATTTTTCTAATTGCTTGAGTGGGGAAAAATTAAAAAAAAATCACCACTAATAACACAAATGCTTTCCAGAAGCTCTTTAGATCCTCCAACTGTACAACTAGTATTTGTAAAGCTAATTACAAATTTGGATTCTCTCATTTTAAAAATATACTTCAAAGCAGCCCACTTCTGTTTCAATGCTGAACCAAAGTCTGTGCAATTGGCACATTATCAAAGTTAAAAAAAAAAAAAAAAAAGTGCATCACTGGAATGAAGTTACTACCTTCAATGTCACTAAATCCTGAACTGCAGAATGCCACAGGCTAAACACTAGTGATGCCACATGGTTATGTTATCTTACGTAAAAAGAGTGTAGAGCTTTCTGCTCACACTAGCTCTGTTATGTTTGGCAGGTGACTCACTGCCTCGGAACCTAACACCTCCCACAGGTTCTTGTGAGGATTAAATGAGAATGTATACAAGAGTGTTGACACACACGGAATGCTGGGCATCATTTTTTCTTTTTACTAACAACTTTGTTGGGTATAAAGATATCAAGCCCTTAATCCCCATTTCACAGTTAAGGAAACGGACAGAAAGATGTAGTAAAAACAAACAAATAAAAAAGTACCATGTTAGGAGTTCTATGTCTGCATCAGCCAAAAACTAGATGAATGACTCTCAGGGACTGGATTTGTTGGGTAAAATAAGGAGGCTGGATGAGATGGTTTTAAGTTCTTCTTGAGGCCAATGGTTCTGTGATCTGAATCTAGTGATAGGGGAGGGGAGTCTTTGGAAAGACCCTGAGGAAGTGGTGCCTCCTAAAGGTGCAGACGCCATGAGGCTAAAGGCAGTGCCCACCAGTTCAAGGCCTGTCATGCTGGGGAAGCAGCCTTGAGTAGTCTCCTACCCCTGGGGCATGGGACAGACATTAACTTACTCATTTGCTGGACTGAAGAGAGGTTTGGAGAATCCTAGAGGAATGGCTAATACTGCTGGGGCATAAGAAGAAGGTAGTGGAGGAGCTTAAAACAGCAAGTCTTTATTAACTGGTACAGATATTTTATTATTTTAACAACGAGTGTAGCTAAACAAATTTGTATCAACTGAACATCAGTCTTAGTATCCATGTTAGCTGGCTGTCCGTCTCAAAGAGACAGCTACCTCGGTGGGCTGCCTACCTTTTATAGGTGAATTCCCACAGTATGGGGCAAGAGGCATAAAAGGGCTCTTTGTATCGAGTGTACTTTACAGTCACATGGGAATTTCACTTCTAAAAACTGGGGCCACTTAACTTAGGCTGCTACTAATACTCTAACGGTGCTGTCTACTATCACTTTCTATGATGATGGAAACGTCCAACATTCACACCGTCCACTATGGCAGCCGCCAGCCTCATGTGGCTATTCAGCACTTGAAATTTATCTTGTGTGAATGAGGAAATGAATATTAACTTTAATCAGTTTAAGTAAGTTAAACTTAAGTAGCCATGTGTGGTTAGTGGACAACACAGCTAAATAGGTTGCTTCATGTCCTAGATTTCTTGGGGATATGTCAGAACCTAGAAGCCCACAGGACAACACCTAACACATTCATCCAACCAGAACTTACTGGCCTCCTCCCAGGCTCTGTGCACTGTCTAGGTATCTCAAAACAATGGTGAATATGAAAGCCATGGACACTTCCTGCCCTAATGGCATTTTAAGCTACATTGATTTCCAAAGACCTCACAAACTCTTGAAGTGGTTCACCAGACTGCTCCTAGGATAAGGTGGGTGAGAACATATGGTAATGCTACACTAAACATGAAAGCACTGCTTTTTCATTTCTTCATATTTACTGTTAGAAAAGCCAGGGGAAAGTTTAAAAAGAGATAATCTGAATGGTTACTATTCATTCACTTTCAAGTGAAGTACATATCCCAGATATGGGAAATTATCTGTACGTAATTCCCTCTTGCATAATCTTGAATTTACTTAACAGAAAAAGTCAGTGGGAACTGCATTCTTAAGCTAAGGAAAAGCAAATGGTATTTAATTACAACAGCAGTCCTGAAAAATACAAGAGGGTCTCCAGCTGCAAACAGTGGGCAAGGGAACATTTATACCAATTAGTTGTGAAATGATCAGGTTTTCTAGAAAGTACTTCTTGTACAAATAAGGCTGATTGCTCTCTTTATCCCTACCACTCAACTCTTAGCTATGATTTTCTTAGTGGCTTTAATAGGATTTGATGAGCACAGTTTTATTTGCTTTTCCCCAGGAAACTACAGGTGGAGGTATTTCTATCTACACCATGAATCTAATACCAGTGACATAATTTCTAAGAAATACAAAAGTGGTTTAATGCCCTTCTGATTTCCAATATTGCTCCCCATGTCCTCTTGTCAATTCTCTCCTACCCTAATCACTTTTCCCTATCTTACTGGGTTTCAGAGTGATGTGAAGAACACAAAACAAAATATGCAGAATATCGGTTTATGTTTTTGTTTGAGCCTGAATTTGCATTTGTCTAAACTTCAAGGACAGTGACATCATGCTTTTAGATACAAAGTTTTTAAGCTAACTCTCTCCAATGTATTAATATTATCACTTGAGGTAAAAGATTCACTAAGGAAAAAAACCTGATATTGCTCAGTGTCCCAAATGCAGTGGTATGTGGATGACTCCAGTAAGCCAATCTGATTTTCTAGCTTCAAATGCCACATCTACCTACAGTCAGACTATTGATTTTTAGGGTTCACATATTTACACACACACACACACACACTCTCTCTCTCTCTCTCTCTCTCTCTCTCTCTCTCTCTCTCTCTCTCTCTCCTTCACTTTCCCCCACTGGATTGAACAGAAAGATCATTTATAGTGGTCAGAAAACAAAATGGGAGTTTAGAACTTAGTTCTAAAAGCACACATTGCATTTAGAGACTATTATCTTCCAGAAAAAGTCAAATCTCAAATATTCTGCTGGTCACAAGTTGTATAAAAGTATTATCAAAATTTTGGTGACAGATTTGCTGACAGAAATGCTACCTCTGAACAGCCATGGAGTCTGTATTCATGTTTAGAAAGACTAAATGGAGTAGTCACATATCATTTTATGGCCAGAAGGGTCTTAAAAAGAAAGAGGTAAATTGATGTTAATTTTTTTTGGAAACTACAGAGATGAATTTTTTAAATCTACCTTTCAAATGATTTCAACAGTCATTTGTCTAAAGGAGAAGACCTCTGAATCATAGATCTTGTGGGTTTTGTTTTGCTGTACTGGCATGGGAAGGCAACACAAGGAAATGCACTTTTTTTTTTGCTGCAACAGAGAAAGAAGGGGAAAAGATGCAGCCATTTCAGACAGGATGGAGACAATTATTTAAGATAAAAAAGAAAGAAAAAAAAACCTCTGAAAGTTTCCACTTACACATTTCAGGTGCTGGGACCCAGTTATTCTAACTGGAGAACCATAGTTAGAAAATTTACTTCCTTGACATTCAAGGTATTAATGTTCTCAAATACAGTAGAATTCAGAGTTTCACCTCTACCATAAAAGGAGGGCATAGTCAGAAATACTTGCTACAAATAATTCAGAAAAGAGAAATAGCTAAAAAGAAACAAGTGTTGAAAATACCTCATCTGAAATATTTTGGGGGTTCCTGTAGATTCTACACATAATAAGTGGCATACTAACTTTTTTATTGATGCATAACCATCACTGCCGTAATTTTCCTTTACTGAAAACTTCTATTTGTTAGGAACTGTTCTAAGGAACTTTTACAGGTATTATTAGCCCATTTGATGGATGAGAAAGCCCTGGTTCAGAGAGGCAAGTGCTTTCCCTAAGGTCATACTGCTGGAGAGGCAGTACCATGCCATCGGAATCCAAGCTTGCCTGACTCTAAAGGGGACCCTCTTTTCTACACAACATTGACATCCACTACAATTTGAAGGGATTTCATTGCTCTCCTCAGAGGAAACATGACTACTTTCCCAATATGCTCTCAGTAAAACATCAAAGGGATGTGACAATGCTGCAGGTCCTACAATAATTTAATTAGGTATATAAAAATAATGATCACCTAGTTACTGCTAACATGATTATATTTCGTGAAGTGTATTACAATGTATAGTTTTTTCCTATTGTAGTTTCTTAAATAGCACTATCAGGCTATCTCATTAAAAGCAGCCTGGGCTGTTCTCTAAAGGTGAAATATAAGCTATGGTACTTGTGCTTGGTCTCTGGACATGGCAGTGAAAACACACCATATCAAGTGTCTCATTCTGGGTCCCAATCTCTGAAAAGCACCACCATCCCTGGCAAAGCCTAGCAGAAAATGCCTGAAGCACGCTCTGAGGTGGCATTAGGGGCGGGGGTAGTTCTAGAGCTCTGGTACCATATTTTTTCATCCTTATTTTAAGAATTATCTGTGGTATCAGGCAGCCAGTGGGTAAATTCCCTGCAGGAGGCAGATGGGTGCGTGTGTTGGGCTGTCTTGTCAACATTAGTGAAGGGGACTTTCTAACACCGGGATGGGCATCAACAGTGCCTAATGCTTCCCAGGTTTAACACTAGGTTGAAGCTGTGGAGGGCTCTGTGCCTCCTCTCTGAGACCTTCACCTCTGCTCTGCTCTATTATCCAGAAAAACTTGCCAAGTCCAATCCCTTTCTGGGGAGTTGTATGTGACTGCCAACCTCATCTGCAAAGGCAGGTGCCCTCGATTTCCAGGTTGCACGGGTGTGCTGCCAAGTAGGTCTATAGTGTCTCCCACAAGTCAAGGTGCTGCTGAGCCAAACCTGCATAAAGCTGGTGGGGTCCACACACGGCTGATCACTGTCACATGGCGAGGGCTGCAACAAGTTGGACCAAGAGCCTTAAAGACAAGTGAGACATGTGGCATCTTACAGGGGTGAGATGCAGCTGTGCCAGCCAAAAACCTAGGAGTTGTCTTTGATCATCTCTCCCCCACCCCTCCACCCCCAACCTGGAAAGTCTTCTAGTCCCTCAGCAAACATCACTAAGTCTACCTTCAAATGATATCTGAAATCTGTCTTCTCCTTTTCATCTTGACTCCATCAACCATTAGTTCTCACCTGGTCTGCCGTTATTGTCATGGTAACTGGCCTTTCTGTTTGCAATTTCTTCCTGGCATACAGGTGTCCCTAAGACCACTGCGGGGCAGCCTCACAGGACTCAGCATATGTTGTACTTGTGGGTATGATTTATTACAGTGAAAGGATGTAAAGTAAAAGCAGCCATGGGAAAAGGTGAATGGGAAGAAGTCCAGAGGAAACCAGGAGCAAGTTCCCCAGAGTCTTCTCTCAGTGGGATCACACAGGCATCCTTGACTCCCTCAGCATCAAATTATAATAAGTATGCAGTGCTGTATCGAAGGAAGATCATTAGAGTTTCTGTGTCCAAGGATTTTATTGATGGCTGGTCATTAAGGCACCTTTTGCCAGGAACACACCAGAATTCCAATTCCGAATCCCAAAAGTAAAGCAGGTGTTCAACATAAACCACACTGTTGGTGCAAATGTTTTAAAACAGCACTGTTATGAGTTAGGGTAAGGATGCTTCTGAAGTCCAGGCTCCAGATGCCAGCCAAGGGCCCTGTTGGCAAGCAGGCCTTTGGAAGGGCAGCAATCTCAGGCCTGCTATGCCAGCTTTTGCACACCCCAATACAATCTACGTTCCACAAAGAAACCAAAGTGATCTTAAAATTTAAAATGTTATGTCACTATTCTTTTTAAAATCTCAAATGTTTGCCATTGTTCTTCAAATAAAATATGCCCCCATTGTTCCTCACCTTCTTTTACCACCCTCCCTCACTTGTTATATCTCAGTGCCCTTTCTGTTTCTTGACCATGCAAAGCCTTGCCTGGCCTTGCCACCTGCTATTTCCTTGCCTAGAATTCTCTTCCCTTCTCCTTAGGCCTGGCTGGTTGCTTCTTTCCCTCTGTCTCCTCAGAGATATCATCTCTGTTAATGATCTCTGTTCTCTCCTCAAGAGCCATGTATCTTTCTGTTGGGTTCCATCAGAGAGTAATCAAAATCCATGTGTTTATTTAGTATACAGCCATCCATCTCTCTCCCAGACCTGTGAAAGACCCATGGTGGCAGGGATCTTGCCTCTCTTGCTCACCACTAAATGAATGAAGACCAAGTATCTGCAGGGTGCAGTGACAGATGCACACAGAGGGAACAAGAGAAGGAAGACACACAGCCCTGAGGCTCTGCCTGCCTTCACTAGCCCTCACATCTTTGGTCAGATCTTATCTACTCCCAAATTGAACGCTGTCTGGAGACTGATCACACATTTGCCCTCGACCTTCCTCTCCAGCTGCCATCTCCTGACATGGCCGCTTCTTCCCCTGTGGAGCCTCTGTTTTCTGCTGTTCCTTCCTTACATGATGAACTCAGCTTCTCCCTCTGGATTTAGTCTCTTTGTTCACACCACCATCTGCCTTGTAAAACATCCATAGTGCTTACTGTTGCTGTGGTCACATACCCTTCAGAGAATCTGGGGCCATGGCCCGGGATCTTATGTACCATAACCACATGGCACTGGCAGGGACAACTCCAGTCTTACTGCAGACCCTGACAGCCTGAAATCATCACCAGGCTCCTCCTGCACCCTCTGTCCAGGGTGCCACACTCCTTTCTCCCTTCTGCCCTCTCTCCCACATCCAAGTCCATGGATGACTCCCGGCAGGCTGAGGAGGGCAAGAATAGGGAGCAGACTACAGGGAGGGTCAGAGGCAGCAGAAGCTGCTGTGGACTATGCTTGTCCATGGGGGCTTTTCCACTGCTTTCTAGATTATTTTTTTCATAGTGAATTTAAACCATGGATCAGGAGAGCTGAAAGGGACCTTGGAGATCACCAGGTCCAACCTGCTCATTTTACTGATGAAGAGACCAAGGTCTGACCAGAGATCAGAAGGAAGGAGAGATAATTTTTAGTATTTTAATATTTAAAATATTTTTTTACTATTTAGATTATTTTCTAAATAGTAACATCAAAATAATATTGAAGATAGCCAAAACAAAACAAAAGGAGTCTGAAGGAAAAGGCAGGTAGAAAATAAACTTTGGCAGTTGCCTTTCATCTAATAAAATCTTTCATACAAACTGGATTCTCTGTGACATAGTCTTCATTAATCTCCTTGTCTTGAAACTGGAAATGTGAGAATGCTGGTTACCAGGGGTAAAGGTAGTCTTTGTTGCTTCTCTAAGTTCTATACAAGTTGAAACCACTTGTAAAAATGTTATGTAAGCCAGGAAATCACAACCTTCCATGCCGCCTCCATAAAAGGACAAGTAAAACAATATTTCTTGGAAAGACAGGCATTTTTTCATTTATTTATTTGTAGCAGTGCACTATGTCTAGAGGGAGCTATCTCCATCATTCCAGTTTGTTTCTAAGCAGGGTTTGAAGGTGTTGGCACAGAGCACAGAGAGTGTCCCTTAGTTATTCAGCATTCAGTTCAACTCCACAATATATTTAGCAAGATGACAATTTTTTCCCTTTGCTTCTTGGTTTAATGACCTCAAATGTACCAACATCCTGTCTTACCTAATCCCCTAACAAGTTCTATCAAATGCCAGGACCGAATCAGACTGCCCTGCAGGCAGTGAGATCATTCACTAAGAATTCATTTTTATTCCAAAAATGAGGAGTGCCAGACCATTTAACATAATTTATCACAGAGCCAGAAAATTAGCCTGGCACTCTAAATAATTTTTTAACCTTTCTCTTTTCATAGATGCTTTAAAACCTTGATAATGCTCTCCCCAGAAAAAAGGTATACACATTCAAAATATTTATTTTCATATACTATTTCAGGGTTAGAAAATCCTTCAAAGCCTATCTAGGGATTCCCTAAGAATCCATGAACCCCACGTTAAAATTTTCTGTAAAAGAACTTCAACAGGAGTTAACTTTGTTCCCAGGCCCCTGAACTGGCCCTGGTCCCTGAAGCATCATCTCAGGGTGACCTCCTTTGGTGCCCCTGGTCTCTACATGAAAAATGCCTTCTCTGGTTTCAGTTTCAGGAACACCACAACCTGGCTTCTGGTCAACCCCGTTGGTAACACGGCTATGCTAAGTCAGCTGGCCATCCCAGTCTGTGGCACACTGGCCCTGCCCTGACGGTCTTTCTTTCTGCTCTTCCCTTTGCTATCTTGGATCCTGCGGTCTCTGCCACTTTTCTGTCACTTTCCTTGTTAATCCTTTCTGGAATTCTTTATCATTTAAAAAAAAATTAAACCTGATATTTTTAAACCATAAAGTAACAGCTTCCCCTTGTATTTAACCTTTTGTCTTTTTTCCAAAAACATATTTCAGCCTTTCATATCTTTGCCCCTGGGAAATAATCCACTGGCCCACACTTAAGCAGAGGGTCTGGTCTTTTTCTGTTCAGCCTGGGCTGGGGTTTCCCCATTAGGAGCAATGTGGTGAAGTGATGGGGAATCCATCTGGTGTTAGACAGACCCGGGTCTGACCCCAGCATACTGGCTGACTGACCACCAGGAAGTCTCAGTTTCCTGATGTGCAAAAACAAGGGTGGTAATACCTACCTACAGGATACATGCCCACTTCCTGAGACACAGAAGGTACCCAGTAAGCAATGGTGTCCATCTCTTGCCCCTTTAACTCCTCATATATGGGACTCAGCATACACTGCCTTTAGAAGCAACTCCTGCTGCTAATATGTAGCCAAGATCATCCACATATGGAATATTGAGTATTTTTAATAGTTTTTTTAAGATATCATTCACATAACAAAATTCACACTTCTTCTAAAGTGTACAATTCAGTGTTTTGGGGGTATACTCAGAGTTGGGCAACCATCACTACTAGATAACATCAGAATATTTCCATACCCCCCAAAGAAAGCCCATATCCATAGCAGCTACTCTTTGTTTCTTCCTTCCCCCAGCCTTTGGAAACCACTAATCGTATTTTCTGTCTCCATGAACATGCCTATTCTGTACATTTCATAAAAATGCAATTTATATATGGCCTTTTGGGTATGGCTTGCTTTAATTTTTTATGAGGTTTTTAAGGTTCACCTACAGTGTAGCCTGTTTCAGTACTTCATTTCTTCTTATGGTCAAATAATAACTCATTGTATGCATATATCACATTGTTCATCCATTTATCATTTGATGAACATTTGGATTGTTCATCAAAACCTTTTTGACTATTATGAATGTTATGGTTTGGATATGAAGAGTCCTCCAAAAGTTCCTGTGTTAAGGCAGGAATATTCAGAGGTGAAATGACTAGATCATGACAGCCGCAACCTGATCAGCCCATCCTAGTTCCAAGGCACTAACTGGGTGGTAAATGTAGACAGGTGGGGTATGACTGGAGGAGGTGGGTCAAGGGGGGCATGCCCTGGATAGGTTCATCTTTCTTGAAGCCCCTTCCTCTCTGCTCCCTGGCTGCCATGAACACAGCAGTTTTTCTCCACCATGCCCTTCCACCATGATGTTCTGCCTCCCCTCAGGACCATAAGGATGGAAGCAGTCAGCCATGGACTGAACTGATGAAACCATGAGCCAAAATAAACTTTTCCCTCCTCTAAGTTGCTCTTGACAAGTATTTTGGTCATAGTGATGTAAAGCTGATGAACACAATGAATAATACTGCTATGAGCATTTATGTATAGTTAGAATATTTAGACATATGTTCTTAATTCTCTTGGATATGTCTGGGAGATGGTGGGTGGATGGTTAATTTTCTGTGTCAATTTTACTAGGCCATGATACATGATAGCCAGGCCAAATGTATCTGGATGTTGCTGTGAAGATATTTTAAAAATGAGATCAACATTTACATGAGTAGTTTTTAAGTAAAGCAGAATGTAGGTGGGCCTCATTCAGTTAATTGAAGACGTCAAAGCAAAAAGATTGACCTTTGCAGGAAAGAGGAGTCTGACATCACTGCCTTTGAACTCAAATTGCTACATCAACGCTTCCCTGAACCGACAGGCTACTGCCCTATCCTACAGATTTTGGGCTTGCTAGCCTCCACAATGAGGGGAACCAATTCCTTAAAATAAATCTATTCTACTGGTCATGGTGGCGCACACTTGTAATCCCAGCTCCTCAGGAGGCTGAGGCAGGTGCATTACAAGTTTGAGGCCAGTCTCAGCAAGTTAGCAAGGCCCTAAGCAACCTAGTGAAAGACTCCGTCTCAAAACAAAAAATAAAAAAAAAATTAAAAAGGGCTGGGGATGTGGTTCAGGGGTTAAATGCCTTTCAGTTCAATCCCCAGTACTAAAAAAAAAAAAAAAAAAATTCCTTTCCCTCTCTTCCTTTACACACACACACACACACACACACACACACACACACACACAACTACCTATTGGTTCTATTTCTCTGGAGAAACCTGATTAATATACAGGGACATATGGTAACTCTATAATTAACATTCTAAACAAGTTCAAAATTGTTTTCCAAAATGACTGTGGCATCTTACAATCCCATCAACAATGTATAAGGGTCCCAGTGTCCCCACATCCTCCCCAGCACTTATTGGTATTTCTTTCAGACTTGAGCCATCTTATTTTTATTCTTTTTTTTTCCAGTTATACATGAGTGTAGAGTATATTTTGACATATTTATACAAACATGGAGTATGTCTTATTCTAATTAGGATCCCAGTCTTGTGGATGTACATGATATTGAGATTCACTGTGGTGTATTCATGTATGTATATAGGAAAATTATGTCAGATTAATTCTACTACCTATTGCTATTCCTATTCCTCTTGCCTTCCCTTCCTTCCCCTTTGTCTAATCTACTCAACTTCTATTATCCCCACGCTCATTATTGTGGGTTAGTGTCTATAGATCAGCAAAAATCTTTGATTTTGGGGGATCTGCTTATTTCACTTAGCATGATAGTCTCCAGACTCATCCATTTACTGGCAAAAGTCATAAAGTCCTTCTTCCTATGGCTGAATAATATCCTATTTTGCATATATACCACAATTTATTTACCCATTCATCCACTGAAGGGCATCTAGGTTGGCTCCATAGCTCAGCTGTTTTGAACTGTGCTGCTATAAACATTGATGTAGCTGTGTCACTACAGAATGCTTTTTTTTTTTTTTTTTTTGTGGTACCTGGGATTGAACTCAGGGGCACTCGACCACTGGGTCACATCCTCAGCCCTTTTTTGTATTTTATTTAGAGACAGGGTCTCACTGAGTTGCTAAGTGCCTCACCATTGCTGAGGCTGGCTTTGAACTCGCGATCCTCCTGCCTCAGCCTCCCAAAGTGCTGGGATTACAGGAGTGCGCTACCGTGCCCGGCTACCAGAATGCTGATTTTAAATCCTTTTGGATATATGCTGAGAAGTGGGATAACTGGGTTAAACGGTGATTCCATTCCTAGTTTTTTGAGGAATTTCCATACTGCTTTCCAGAGTGGTTGCACGAATTTGCAGTCCCACCAACAATGTGTAAGTGTATCCTTGTCCCCACATCCTCATCGACATTTATTGTTGCTTGTATTCTTCATAATTGCCATTCTGAATGGAGTAAGATGGAATCTAAGTGTAGTTTTAATTTGCATTTCTCCAACCACTAGAGATATTGAACATATTTTGATATATTTGTTTACCATTCATTCTTTTTCTTCTTCTCCTTCCTTCTTTTTTTTTTTCTCCTTCTTCTACTGGAGTTTTTTTTTTTTTTTTTATTTATAATAGTAGTATGTATTACAATTCATAATGCACACATATAGCATATTTTTACATATAACTGTTTGTATACAAAGTATATAAGTACCATTCAGATCTTCAATCATGCATTTAGGATAATGATATCCATCTCATTCAACCACCAATTTTTTTTCTTTTTTCCCCCTCTCTCCCCCCTTGCTCCCTCCCTTCCCCTCCCTTTCCTTTGACCATTCTAGTATTCCTCTAATCCTCCTATGTACCCCCATCCAACACACTGTGAACTAGCCTCCTTATATCAGAGAAAATATTCGGTATTTGGATTTTTGAGATTGACTAATTTCACTTAGCATTATATTCTCCAACTTCATCCATTTACCTGCAAATGCCATTATTTTATTCTCTTTTATTGCTGAGTAAAATTCCATTTTGTATATATACCACGTTTTCTTTATCCACTCTACTGGAGATTAAACCCAGGGGCACTTAACCACTGAGCCCCATTCCAAGCCCTTTTTTATATTTTCTTTAGAGACAGGGTCTTGCTAAGTTGCTTAGAGGGCCTTGCTAAGTTGCTGAGGCTGGCTTTGAACTGATCCTCCTGCCTCAGCCTCCTGACCCACTGAGATTACAGTTATGAGCCACCATGCCCAGCTCTTATTTCTTCTTTTGAGAAGGGTCTATTCAATTCCTTTGCCCATTTATTAATTGGGTTATTTGTTTTTATGGTGTTAGGTTTTTTGAGTTGTTTGTACATCCTGGTAATTAATGCCCTACCTGAGGTGCAGGTAGCAAAGATTTTCTCCCATTCTGTAGGCTTTTTCTTCACACTCTTGTTTCCTTTGCTGTGAAGAAGCTTGTCAGCTTGATGCCATCCCATTTATTGATTCTTGATTTTACTTCTGTGCTTTAGAAGTCTTGTTAAACAAGTCAGTTCCTGAGCTGATCTGTTGGAGTGTTGGGTCTACATTTTCTTCTAGTATGTGCAGGGTTTCTGGTCTAATTCCTAGGTCTTTGATCCATTGAGTTGATTTTTGTACAGGGTGAGAGATGGGGTCAAATTTCATTCTGTAACATATGGATTTCCAGTTTTCCCAGCACCATTTGTTTAAGAGGCTACCTTTTCTCCAGTGTATGTTTTGGGCAGCTTTGTCTAGTATGAGGCATCTTAATGGGGGTAAAGTGATATCTCAATGTGGCTTTAATTTGTGTTTGCCCAATGACAAATGGTGTTGAGCATCTTTTTATATATTTACTGGCATGTGTACATCTTTTTTTGGAGAAATGCCCATTTTAATCCTTTGCCCATTACTTAATTAGGTTATATGTCTTTTAAGTATTGAGTTGTAGGAATTCTCTATGTACTCTGGATACAAATATTTTTTCAGATATATGATCTGCAAATATTTTATCCTTTTCTGTGGGCTATCTTGTTCATTTCCTTAATGGTTTTCTTTAAATACAAAAGTTCCCTTTGTTTATATTTTCCTTTGTCCCTTGTCATATTAGCATTTCTTTTGGTGTCCTAAGAAACCACTGATTAGTCCAAGTTCAATACTTATTTTTATGTCTTCTTCTAAGAGTTTTAGAGTTTTTGCAATTACATTTAGTTTTGAGTTAATTTTTGTATATGATGTAAGGTAGAACTTCATTTTCTTGATTACTGTAGCTCTGTAGTATGTTTTAAAAGAAAGAATCATAGTGCTCTAAATTTGTTCTTCTTTTTCTACACTGTCTTAGCTACTCTGGGTTCTCTGTATTTTCATATGAATTTTAAATCCAACCTGTCAATTCTACAAAAAAAAAAAAAAACTATCAGAAATTTTGGTGGGGATTGTGTTGAATATGCATAGTTTGGGTAATATTGCCATTTATGAACACTGGACATCTTTCCATTTATTTAGGTTTACCTATTTTTTAATTAGCATTTTATAGTTTAAGGGGTCAAGTCTTGCACTTCTTAAACTTATTCCTGCATGTTTCATTCCTTTTTGATGCTTTTATAAATGGAATTGTTTTCTTAATTTCATTTTCAAAGTGTTTCAGTGCTAGCACATGGAAATACAATTAGTGTTTGTATTTTGACTTTTTAATCCTGTATGCTTGTTGATCTTGTTCTAACAGTTTTTTTGTATGTGTATTTTTGTGTGTGTGTATGTATGTGTGTGTGGAGGGAGTTAAAGTCTTAAATATTTTTAAATATCATAAAACACAGAAAGATTCTGGTACATTGACTCAGGACTAAATTGCACTACAAATATGAAGAGTTCACGTTGATAATCTTTCCACATTTGGCACTGGGTGATACTCCTGCTTCTGGGTCACAGTCTTGGTGGTGTCCCTACCCTTCCTGACTGCCCCAGATATGAGGTGGAGAGATGCATTGCGGGCTCTCAGGGTCCATGGTGAAACATGAACCTATTTTCCACAGAATGGTGTTATAAAGAGGTTGTCAACCACATTAAGTCTATTCATTTGGGCATCATTAGGTGAGGATGCCACAGGGTCCGGCCTTGCCATTCTCAGAGTAAGAGAATTTAAAGGCTTATATTCTTGAAAAATCCATATTCTAAATGAGTTTCAAGTAAACTTACACAAAATAACCATCCCAGAGGCTTCCTACTGGTTTTCATGTGGATACCTGCATTAACCTACTTCCTCTTTCCAACTCAGGGCAGACTCCCACTTTGAGGGACAGGGGTGGCTATTTGCACAAGAACTGCTAAATTTGACACATATTACAATTATTATTATTATTATTTTACTAGACAATATCTCGTTTCAGGTTGAAAACCTGATTCCCAGCCAGCTAGCATTCAGAGACCTACTTTGCATCTTGATCTGTGAGTCACCCATCTGAGCACGCACTTGCCCAGAATACCCAGGCATATGAAAGGATCAAAATATCACACTTTGATTGATTCAGAAAGTTATTTTCTACCACCATGCAGTCTGAGAGTTTCTATACTGCATCTGACTAACTGGGGACGTGTAGAGGCAGAGCAAGCCAGGAGCTGGTGCGAGGAAGACCAGTCTCTCTACACAGGTATCCGGATCCCTGGGAGTCAAACCCTCAGCTCTCCATGGCAAGGCATCTGCAGGATGCTCGCTGAGCGTAATCTGGGTATCGGAGTCATCTTTTGAAGGGATCCTGGTATTTCGGTTTGACAAAAATCGAGAAAGATTTCAGAAAGAAAATCGGATTTGTGTGTACATGAAGAATATTCCTGAAAAGAAACTGTTACGAAACTGAAATCTGGAGACCGCGGTGGTGCTAAGTTGAGTCATCAGTTCCTTTACACCCTAATAATCAACGGCACTTTGATCACAATGACTGCTCTGGGTGATGCTTTTTTGTTTGCTTTTTTTGGTACTTCCTTGTGTAAACAGGTTGTCTCACTATCGTCTTGCAAACATGTTTACATTTGGGGGATCATAGGGAACATCTGTTAGGAACAGATTTCACGCTTTTCTGTCAACTTAGGGAAATTTTGAATCAGATTTCTTGGTAATATAAAACAACAACAAAAAAAAACTCTTGGAGAGTTCAAGGAAGTTCTACTGGAAGGGGGCTTGACAGGCCACTGTGACTGCTCTTCACATACATATGTAAAAATCTGTCCTGAAAACATCCAGTTGAAGTAGTTAGAAAAAGGCATTAATTATTCTCCATTTTTTAGATGGGAATGGTGAGGGATAGAGAGGTTATGGTGGCCTGGTCAGAGCCCAACAAGGTAGCAAAGAGGGGACAACATCACCTCAGGTTGGTGGATTTACAAACTGACCTTGCATCATCACCCTGAAAATCCTCAGGTATCAAGTGTCCTCTGATCCAAAAAAAAAAAAAAAAAAAAAGTCACAATTTCTCACCACTTAATTGATCTCACTTATTCTGGATAGGGCTGGTTGACAGACCCTAAAGCCCAGTAGTTTCCTTGTCCCAGTCTTGAGTTGGAGGCCAAGGCATGTGAATGGCAGGGCATGCAGAAAGGATCAGGAACAAAGCTTGCAAGAGAAGGTGAACAAATAGGAAGACTCTGGCCAGGCGTTCTTCCCAGCGTCCATGCTGAGCCTGCTCTTGGCGTGCCCCAGGCACGGTGTACCTCCTGTGGGTGTGTCGACCCATCGGCCCTTACAGTCTAGGCAGGAGTGGTCTCTGTATGGTGAGAAATAACTGCGGTTGTGAGGGAAGACAAGATGCAGAAGATTCCCTGTAAACACCTCACAGGCAGCACAGCCCTCCTGCCCAGGGAAGAAGGTCCTGACTCTCCTTCAGCCAGGTGGGTCAAGGACACCTCATCCCCCAGCCTATCCTGAGTTCATGCTCACCCACTTCAGTGCTTTAGAATTTCCCACCCAGCAGTACCAGGTGGGCTTCCAGGGTCAGTGGAGGCCTCTTGCCTGGTTATTTCCTCCCTTAGCTACACCACTGAAGGGCAAGCGAATGGACAAGGGCAGCTGATTAGAGATGTAGCTGTGTCTTAGTTGTGTGGGTTGGAAGTCTCCATGCAGGTATCAAGTTCCCTAGAGGATGGATGAGTGGGGGAGTGGGAAGAGAAGAAGGAGGAAAGAAGGAACAAGGTGGCTCCAGCTACCCCATGGTCACCATGTTCCTGGAAAAAACTCCCAAGAGGCCTGAGAATTCTAAATTTAAACCTGGCCTTATGTAGGTCATTGTGCTAAGGGGCCATAAATGCATTTGATGCAACCAGCTTGTTAGCTTGATTTATAACATTTTAATATTTAAACATGGCAAACAAGCTTCAATAGTGTGCTTGTCCTAAACTCTACAAATGTTAAAGCCAGAGCTGTCCAAGTTCTTGTCCTGGGCAACCTGCAGACCCAGGTGGGCAGTGGTGCACTATGTACACCCAGGATTACCTACCCTGACCCTCTGGGTGAGCAAGGGGAGGGTGCTGGTGTCTCTTAGAATGTCAAGGTGCTCACCCAGCAAAGACCTCCTTCACTCTTGTTTTGGGAAGACTGTGCTGAACAGGGCTTAGCCAAGCCTTTTCCTGTGGCTGCACCACAGCCACATTTATCAGGGTCTAGCTATGGGTGAACTAAGCAAACCTTAATCTTAAAAAAAAAAAATAATCACCTAATACTTTCATCTCTTGTGGTTTCTTTTTCACATACATACTTAGTAACGTACTTATCAGCAGCCTATTGAACAACTTGATGGGAGCAGTGGGAACGAAACCCAGAGCAGTTATACACGGCAAGTAAGGACCAAAACACAGGCAGGAAAATAAAAATACCAACGAACGTTGGGCTGAACTGTAAGAAATAATTAAGTAGCTGTACATCAAATACATAAATATGATTCATTTTTAAAGGCCCACACATGTTACACCCACTTTCTGGAGTTTCCCAAAGTAATTTAAAACTATTTGATGTTGCTTCCTGTTTTTCAGTCCTTTTATCTATCTATGGGGGTGGCAATTCTACTGTTTCCAACTGAATGAGAAGAAAAAAAAAGAAGGATAGAGTAATTTTCCTGGCTTTACTCACCAAAAATCTGCTTTTAAAGACCTAGTTTTTAGACCTTACATTCCAAAATGTGGGGCCCTGAACTTCAAAGTAATTATTTGCAATACACCCCACATGATAACCATAGATTGCATCAACGTTTTCTCTTGGCGTTAATAGACCCCTTGCATAAATTTTGTGCTTCCTGTTCTCTCTGCAGCTTCCTACTAAAACCACTGATCTTTAATAGAGGGAGAAGAAAACTCAGGACAGAGCTCACTGGCCTTAGTCTATATTCAATACATTTTTCTTTTCTTCCTCGAGACAAGGACTAGCCAGAACAATATCTCTTTATGTTTTGAAGCTAAAGTTTAAAAACAAAAACATTTCAAAGACATTTTATTCCATAAAATTATCTCCAGGTACCAAAAACAGCTCAGGCACCAAGATCACAGGGAGCAAAACCTCAGCACTCTGTGGCAAAGCGTCTGCAGTGGCTACCTCTTCTCATTTGGCTTTCATAGCTCATTATTTTAATCAAGGAGATGGTTGATGAAAAGCAAACCTACTAATTTCCTTCTTATTTAAAAGACCAAACCTATTTTTTTTCCATGAAATAAATACTTCATAGAGTGAGACACATTTTGGGAATTAGCTCATACAATCCACCATCAAAGGCTTGACCACCAAGCAGTTGATTCTGATTCAACACCTCTAATGAGAAGAAGGGTCCCACGACTCCCAAGCAGCCAATCCATTTTGGAGAGTTACATGCAGCATGCCATTACATATCATCACAGAGTTCTCTCTGAAGGAAATCTGCCCTCCAGGGCAACCAGAGCGAGGCCAACATCTAGACATGCTCCCTGGGGAGCAAGCCATGGCGGGATGCTTCTCTTCACACAAGCCTTTTCTCTGAGTTATTGTTTCCAGTTCTTTCAAATATCACTTGGGACGTGGATTCAAATCTTCTCACTGTATTGTCCTGGGTTATCATCTTTTGAAAAAATTAAAGCTCTAAATTTAAAAATAATCATTTCACTTTATCACCACATCATAGCCAATAATACATTTGCCAATAATATACACACATCAAAATGTGATCTCAAATAGCAGTTTCAACAGTGAAGAGCAGACAGAACCATCTATCACTTCTTAGTCTTACAATGCAGACCACAATTTTATTGTTTTGCAGCTCCATCGTGACACTGAGTAGGACTGAGCTTGAGTTATACGACTCTAAGAGTCATATGTTGCTATTGCATTTTATTTCTCACCTTCTCTATTTGTGACTTTTTTTAGAGGAGGAATACCATCATAGGTTTTAGCACTTATTCCTATTATCAAATATCAGTTTGTCAGCTTGCTCAGGTCTAGTCTCGTCTCTTGGTTTTTGTTTCTTTTTTCTTCTTTCTTCTGTTTATCTGCACTAGAGGAGCACATGAAAGAGAACTGGGCTCAAAGGATTTTTTCTTTCTTTCTTTCTTCTTCTTCTTCTTCTTCTTTTTTTTTTTTTTTTTTTTTTTGTAAATCATGAAATTTTACCAGACTTACAAATCAGTAGGCAGTGAGAAAACAAACCCAGTAAACAATACCCTTTATGAACTGGCTCAATGTGTATGCTGTGCTGAATCCTGCTCAGAACATTCTGACAGGAAACTCTGAATAAATATTTACCATATCTATTTATTTCTCCTACTGAGAACTATCTAAGACAAGAGGATGTTTAATGATGAAACAGATTTCAGGATTTCTGCTCTACGCAGTGTCCTGCCCATGGGGAGAGAGGACTGATACAAGTCTCAGCCTCATAATGAAACCAGACACAGTTCACTTCCTTTTTTCTTAAACCACCCCCTCACCTGGGAGATGTCTTGAGATGACACAGAGTTAGTCATATATCACTAACTTGAGATAATGAAGGGAATGATTGGTACTCATTGTCATTAACAATAATAGTATTTAAAATATCCTCCCCAGAAAAATGGACAGCATTTCTATGGGATGGAATATAGCCCTGACGATGCTTCCTGGTGCAAGCTGCTCTCCAAAGGAGAATGTAGACATTGCAACTCCAGAACCATTTCCTCTTCTAATCAGCATCACAAGGAGAGGGCTGGAAGCAGCCAGCAAAGATGAGTGGGCTACACTTCCAGGGCTTATTACTGAAAGTAAGCAATAGAAAAAATCATAAGGCACTTTTTGTCTAGTTTCCCAGTTCCCTTAGGCTGTTGGGAAACAGCTCAATGACTAGATCAGACAGAGAAAGTCAAAGCACAAGGTGTTTTTCAGGCGGACTATGCTTACCACAGCAGAGGAAGAATACCAAGTGGCTGGATCAGTGCAGAATGTCTACCATCTCTCCATGAGCAAGTGAAAAGACCACCAACTACCTACCCAACCAAATGCAGAACCTAGGCTCTTGCTATCATTTAAATATGGTTTGTATACTGTACTGTCCCCTTTCATGTTAAAATTTAGCCCACGGTATGAGATATTGAGAGGTAGGATCGGGGGGACCTTAATTAGTGATTAGGCTCTGTGGACTTAAATGGATTAAACCATTCATGTGATTAATGGGTTAATGGGTCAGCTATAAAAGTCAGTTTGGCTAGGTCTTTTGCACTCCTCTCTCTTGCCCTATGATGTCCTGTGCTACCTCAGGCCTACCAGCAAGAAAGCCATCACCAGATGTGGCCCCTTGACCTAGGACCAGAACCATGACCCTTTACATTTTACCCAGTCTGCAGTATTGCTTTATCAACAGAAAATGGACCAGGTAGGCTCCCAGAACTTTCTTCAGCTTTAGCTGTTTCCCATTTTCAACCCTTTTATTGAGGACAGAGGGGTGATCAGCCCAATTCTTGGGCTATTTGCTCCTCCCCATCCTATCAGGCATCAGTCACTATTCCTGAGCTTTGGATTCCATCCCTCTCCCTCTCCTAAGCAATCTGTTCCTGAATTTGCCCTCATTCTCCCTGTGACCACCCCCCACCATTTCCAGTGGCATATGGTATGTTTAATCTCTCCTATCTTAAAAATCCTTTCTTGAATCTGTAGCTTCTAAATAGCATCCCCTTTCTCTGACCCTGTTTTGAATGAAAAACCTTCAGAAGAGTTGTCTGTACTTCCTGCATTTATTTTCTCATTTCTCATTTTTTCCTTAGCCCATTTTAAGTAGTTTTTTTGTGTCACTCAGAGAAACTGATTTTAACAAGGTCACCAATGATCTGTCTTGACAATTTCATGTTTGGTTTCCTCTTCCCATCTTACATGAGTTCACAGCATCATTTGGCTCTGTTGCTGCTCACTTCAATGGTGTCGCACTATCTTGGTTCTCATCTATTTCACCTGTGCCTGCTTCCTGATCTCCTCTGATCCTCTTCTAAACGTCTGTGTGCCTTAGAGCTCCAGCCTTGGATTTTTTTCTCTTCTCTAATCACACTTACTCTGAGGTCTGTGGCTTTCATTACCTGTATGATGAGGACTCTCCCACATTTATTATACCTCAATCTGACCTTTTCTCTAATTTCCTACTTAGCATCTGCACTTGTATATTCAACATGAATCTCAAATATAACATGGCCAAAAAAAAAAAAGAATTCTTGTTTTCTCTCCTTCTTCAAATCTGCTTATCTCTTGTCTAGATGCTAAGAAAAAATTTCTGAAGATGAATCAAAGAGTATTAAGATTCCCATCTGCCCTACCTCCACAATACATCTCAAATTGAACCACTTTTCATTCAATGTTTTTCGAATGCTTTAGTATAAGATCTCCTTTATGTACTTAAAAATTAGTAAACAACCCCAAATGTTTCTGGAATGTGTAAGGTATATCTATTGATATTTAACCATTTAAGGAATTAAAACAAAAACTTGAAAAATATAGAACTCATTTTACTTGAAAGAATGAAATTATCTAGGTAAACTCAAGTAACGTATTTTATGAGTAGTAACTATATTTTCTAAAATAATAGTGAGATAAGTGACATTGTTTTACACATTTGCAAATCTCTTTAGGGTCTGGTTTAATAGAGGACTGCTTGATTTTCCTATCTATCTCTGCATTCAATCTGTTGTGTTATAGTGTTTGTATTGAAGGATATGAAGAAAAAATCACAGATTTGTAGTTGGAAATGGGTGAAATATTTCAATAGCTTTTGGTATCTGTGGATATTCCTCTTTGATTCTATTCCAAAACTCAACAAGTGATAGTTTTAAAAAAAGTAGAGGGCTGGGGTTGTGGCTCAGCGGTAGAGCGCTCGCCTAACACGTGCGCGGCCCGGGTTCGATCCTCAGCACCACATACAAATAAACGAATTGTGTGCAACTAAAAAGCAAATAAATAAATATTTTTTTTTTTTTAAAAAAGTAGAGTCTGAAATGTGGAACCAGAAACCCTGTCTAGAAGCTTTACTTACTCTGTGAGATAAATCTATTAGTTTATCTTTGCATTTTTAATGGATCTTATACCTGCACACAATTTTATATCATCACACATTCGTCATTTGAAAATACTTGTTCGCTAAGCTACAGAGACCTTCCAAATGTTTACACATTGCATTATCCAATGTCAACAGATCTACATTCATTAATATCACTGCTGATTTCATCAGAAGATGTCTTAAGCATTAGGAAGTTGTCAAGCTCATCCTGGCAGTGACATATTTTCAAAATCCTAACTTTTTGTTTCAAGCTCCAATTTTATCACTGGCAACTAATACTGTCATTTGTTTTCCCTGAAGTATCAGAACCAATTTCTTTCTTTTCAAGAAAATGTCTGTCAAGTAAATACCCACATCTGCATAACTGATTTATCTGTTAATTGTTCTAATAAGACAAGTTGGTGTTCCATGGAATAGCAGGCAGTTCAGTTTGCGACTCAAACAACTGCATGAGGACTGTCCCCTGAGATGACCACGCTACTCTGGGGTATGGCAGAAGAACTTTACGTGCACTTCCCATTTTGTCACATGGAATACTAAAGAAGGTTCCACATATCAACATATCTGGTTCCACATATCAACTCTAGAGTTGAGATTTAGAATCTCATTAAGAATTGTTACTGCTTCATCAACTGCATTCTGAAGGAACGCTGGCATTCTGTCTTACTATGAGGGTGCAGTAGTGAAGGACCAGCACCATCAGGTGCCACTGTCATGTCTCATGCCAAGATATCACCAGTTCTACCCGCCATTACATTTGCACCATCAGTGCACAGGTCAACACTGTGAAAAAAGGCAGAGAACATTTTGGTATGGCCAGCAAAAGTGACTTTACATCCACACTGACAGGGTCTAGGGAACCCCAGGAACACACAGACCACACTTCAAACTCAACGTTTTTTGTCCAGGACACGGCCACTCCTCTCTTGGACTTGTGCAAAAGCCTCCTCATTGGTTTCTTTGCTTTCCTTTTTGCCCCTGTGAAGTCCTTCTCTACAGAGCAGGTAGGGTGATTTTAAAAATGCATTTCATATCATATTGCTGTCCTGCTTGAAACCCTAACTTTAATTTTCCACTATCCACAGAAGAGGATCTGAGATCCCCATGTGGTGCAAGGCCCTGGCCTGGCTCCTCTCCTCACTTGTACCTGGTCCTCTTCTTCCCCTAACTCCAGCCACTTTGGCCTGTGGTCCTTCCTCAAATCATGTCCTGTGTACTTTAGCACTTTCACATTTTATTTTGTCTCTGCCTGGTAAGTTTTTCACCCAGTTCTGAGCCTGGTAGGGTCCTTGCTCATCAGGTCCTTGCCCATCTCATGTCAGGCTTTGCCTGACACCTACGTACACCTCCCTCAACACTGCTTTCCTCTTGAACACAATGCTCCATTTTATTACACTCATAGCACTCAGTGCTCCCTGAAATTATATTGCTTATTAATTGATTACTGGTTTATAGTCTGTATACTTGAAACAGAATATGAATTTCCACAAGAGCAGGAATCTTGTGCTACACTGTATCCCTACAGGCTAGGACAGTACTTGGAATGCAGCAGGTGATTAATTAGTATTTATGAATTAGTATGAATGGAGGCAAGCATGCATGAATAATAATGGACCCTACACTTCTATGCAGAAAATCCCTCTGTGTACTGCAAAATATCATTAGGCAGAGGTTCCTGGGTATTCAGAGGTGATCAGTTCCAGGAGCCTCCTTGGATACCAAAATCCACAGATGCTCAAGTTCTAATATAAAATGACCTAATATTTGTGCATAACTATGCACATCCTCCAGTATATTTTAAATCATCTCTAGAATACTTATGCTATCTAATACAAGGTAAATGTTTTATGTAAGTAGTAGTTGTACTGTATTGTTTAAGGAATAATGACAGGGAAAAAAGGCTTTACATGCTCAATAGAGATGCAATATTTTTCCCCAAATATTTTTAGTCCACAGTTGGTTGAAGCCTTGGATGTAGAATCCACAGACATGGAGATTCCACTGTGCATGTAAGCTTAGAGAAATAATATGCACCAACTTGTAATGCATCCTCATTTGAACATACTGTGTATTCTTAAACAAACCACAGATGAAATTAGCACTATGAATGTTTTCCTTCTTGACTACATTTCTGCATATCAAACAAGTAAGAGTCCAAGATCTCATGGTTTCTCCCTGTCACCAGCCTCTTTCTTCTCCAGGACATTTTCTACCATGTAGGTAATCTTTCAAAGTGGAAAAGTGATCATGTCACCTCCCTACTTCCTGCTGGCCTTCAGATGAAGCACAAATATGGCTTCTGAGGCTGTTCATGGTTAGTGCACTGCTCCTTCTCCAGACTCGTTTTCTGTCATTCCTGTGCACCTCAGGGTGTGCTCCAGCCACCCCGAACTTCAGTTCTTGGAAAGCAACAGACATTGTCATCTCAGGATTCACACACTCATCTTCCTATTCCTTCCCCTGGGTAACACATCCTTCAGGTATAAGATTAGAGAACACTTTCCTCAGAACCTTTCTGTCTGGGTTAGGTTTGCTTCTTTTATAATCCTACAGCATCCTATACTTCTGCATGTTCCCATGATAAATGCTTATTTGTACACCACCCGCCCCCCAGCCCCTGCACTCAACAGTGAGTTCCTCAAGGGCAAGGACTCTGCTCTTTCATCCATCACTGAACCCTAGCACTCAGTGTGCTACATAAGAACAATAGGTACTCAGTAATAATTATGAATGAACAAATGAATGAATCCATCAAAGACAAAAGAGGTAATTCTAGAGTGCATGTGATCCACCTTTCTTTATCTCTTTTCTTTAATGTTTTTGATTCTTTTTAAACCCTGAACTTGATTTTCAGCATTCTTGCTTTAGTTTTCTAGTCTTTATTTGTATTTTGGATCAACGTATATCTCTCCATTATTTTTGTGTTTTTCAAACTGAGCAAGAATGAACTTTACCTTATCTGAGTTAAGGCCCTTTTCTTCTACATTTTTTTTTTTAATCTTCACTTTATCCCTATGTCATTAAAGTACTCTGCAGTATTTATTGTTGACTATAATAGTTTCCTTTTATGATTCATTTGAGTTTCATTTATTATGTGGCAAGGACACTTTTAAAGTCAATAGTGTAAAGTTCCTAAAGATTAAGATTCCTAAATCAATTAAAATATAAGTTTATAAGCTTCAGACTAAAGCCATCTCCTACGGACACTCTCTAGCTGTGTCATGCTAACCGGGGGACCTGAAGAACCATCTATTATTCATACTAAGGGAATGGTGACAGCAACTTTACACAGCTGATTTTCCTTTGCTACTAACTAGATTTTTCTGCTCTGTGGATAACACAGACAAGATGAAAGAACCATGACATTTCATGTGTAAATAACTCCTCTAAGCAACTAGGTTACAAGTTAGGAAAATTACTCTCCAGTGATTAAAACAGCTTTTTAGGAGCCCCAGTTACTGCATCCAAGTACATCACTAGTCTTACTGGGGGAGTTTATTCCTTTGAAAGATCCAGCCTCACAGCTTATAAAAGTGTTGATAAATATTTCATTTTATCTGTATGTACCTACATTAATACTGGCATATCAATGATCAGTGCACATGAGTTATATAATTAACCTGTTAATGTTCATATCTTCCCATTAACTTAAGAGATAACGCATTTGATGAATTTGAAAAAGCTGTAGTTGTGGAAAGACCAAGATGTACACTTAAGAAAAGCTACCACACAAAGCCAACAGGGTCACTTTATGTATTGGAAAAAATGAAAAAAAAAAATTTGTCCTTCACAGTTATCCAAACAGTAGCAGCCAAGCATAGGCTTTATGTGTGGGTGCTGAAGAAGACCTAGGTTTGGTTCCAAGCTTTTCCACCTACCACCTGGAAGGAATCTAGAAAACTTTATACTTAGCTCCTCTAAATCTAGTACTATAAAATGGAGATGACAATAGGTAACAAGTAGGATTTTTATGAAGATTACAGGAGATAATACATATAAAGTAAAATTTGAACCCCATGCTAGTTATATAGCAAATGTTCAGAACATTTTATCTAAATTAAATAGTATAGTTTATCTTTCTTCCTTCTTTGTTCAAACAAGAGATGTGGCTTTTCATGTAAAAGGCAAAAGCTTTATTTACATGTGAAGCTTTACATGATGTTTGTAAACTTGCATGTGTGTATGGCATTTGGGAACTTTTATCTACAGGCTATAGGAACTGTTGATACACATTGAGGACATGTAATAACTAAGTCATGATGTTCCAGGGTCCCCTGTGAGCCCAGCCCTACTGCCTTTCCCTGATTACGTTGGTTTCAATCAACAACTACTGTATGGAGACTTAATGAGGTGAAAAAATGAGATGACTTCATACATTTCCCTAAATCAATATAAACAATAATGTCCCAAAATTAATTATTTAAAACATCATACACATTATAGAGAATGCTTAGTGATAGTTCAACCTTGACTTGTGATGTCCATTTACTAAGTAATCAATTAAACTTAAAAGCCCCAAATCTAAATATACAGAATAGCAAGCAGCTGTAGAAACAACTAAAATATATTACTACCACCAAACAGCTGGAAAGGCAATTATTTATTAAAAATATTCATAATTTGATATTATCCAATAACTGCAAAAATTATTACAAAGGTATCATTGAAATTTACTGAAGATTTTTAGTGGGTAAATATATTTTAAATGAAACAAATATGTAGTAGCTCTTAGTAACTGGCAAAAAAAAAAAAAAAAGACTTTTAAAACATTATGTTTACCTACTTTGAAAAGAAGACTACTGACTTGGACACTTCCAGGTCATTGTGAAGCCCAAGTTAAAACCTCTCACATGTGTGTGAAAACCTCCAGGCTGTGCCTATCATTGAAACACTAAATGGGTCAAAATGAGAGAGTTGCTCATCTTGGTTTAAGCCATTTGTCACAATCTGCCTGTGACTAGAGAAATGGGTCTTTCTCAGGCCTGGAGAATAGTGAGGATGCAGAAAAGCCAACAAAGCACCAGGAGGTCCTGAGGCAGAAGAAAAACAGGATCAAGAGGCAGAAGACCCAGCGTTAGCACAACTCCAGTTCTTGCTGTGTGACCTGCCTCATCTACCTGTTCATTCCAGGTGCTGGGATATCAATGACACAGATGGCCCTCTCACAGTGCTTCTCCAATAAGGCCTCACCAACATGTTACACATGGGGAAAGGACACAGAGATAGCAAGGCATTTAAACCAAAAATCACAAAGAGCATGGAAAGTCCATGCTGGTTATCACTCTCTTGGAGTGGAAGGTCTTTGGATTTGTTTCTTTTTCTCTACCTCAGTAACAATCAAACTGCGTGTATGCTCTCAGTTATGTACTATGTAGACTTGATATTAAAAACAAAAACCAACCTATTATATCAAAATAAACCATTAGAGAGGTGGTATTGGGATAGGAAAGATAGTGGAATGTGTTGGACATTATTACCCTAGGTACATGCATGACTGCACATATGGCGCGACGCATATGTGTACAATCAGAGAAATGAAAAGTTGTGCTGCAATTGTGTACAATGAATCAAAATGCATTTTGCTGTCACATATACCTAATTAAAATGAATTAATTAATTAAAAAAATAAAACATTAGGAAAATAATTTATCTTAAGTCCAAGGCTCTCAGAATGAAGTCTGCCTATTTTACAAATATCTTCATTGATATGTTTCTTGGTTCATCAGAAGAAGCCAAATATTTGCCTAAATATCTCAAGCCTTGTTGTAGATCTTAATGTCCCAAAGTGGGCTCCTATGCTTGGCAATCATTTAATAACTATTTACTTTAGCAAAATAAGACATAAAAGACTTAAGCCACCTGATTAGATATGAATAAGATAACTGTGAAAGTTGGAGGAATAATAAAATTTTTCAAATGATTTTGCAGTCAGATTACATTGCAAGTGTCTTTAAAAAATCTTCCACTTAAAAAGACTATGAATGTTAATCATGTAATAATGTGCATGAAAGATGACACAGACTTCCAATCAGCAGACCCAAACTAAAAGCAAAAGCCTTAGGACCACATCAAAAAATTGATCGATAACAGTGTAATTTGTAATTGTAAGTTAAACTATATTTTAAGCTAGGTAGTATCTTTTTAAAAAATAAACTGGTTCATCCTTTAACTGATTTTTCTACTAACAAGAAAACATGCAGTTTAGTTAGCTTAAAAGGCTTCTACTTATATAGTCATGAGCACTGGAACTCTCTAGATAGATGGGGGTTACTTCTTTCTGCTGTTCAAATTTTAATTTTCTTACTCTTCTCAGTGTCACTTATTGCTTATTTCATTTAATAATATTTTAATTAAAAGTATATATATATGTATATATATAAATTTCAGATATCCTGAATCAAATAGGCTTTATATATATTTAAGAAACAAAAGAAGGTCAGATATTTTCACTTTTTAATTTTTTTTATTTGTTCTTTTTAGTTATACAGGATGGTAGAATGTATTTTGAGATATCATACATACATGGAATACAACTTCCTATTTTTGCAGTTATAAATGATTTGGAGTGACACAGGTTGTGTATACATATATGAACATAGGAAAGTTATGTCCAATTCATTCTACTGTGTTTCCCACTCCCATCCCTCTCCCTTCCCCCCACTCTCCCCTGTTATTTTCACTTTTATATGGCTTACATGCTTAGTAATTTGGCCTTTTGACCCCAATTTCTGGTGTGAGGCTACCACTTATTGGTAAGGTTTGTTCAACTGGAGTTCATTTAACATGAAATTCCCAAGTAACAAAGGCAGCACCTTTCCAATTGTAAAGTTTGAATCTGGGGCAGGGGACACCTGCCATGTATAAACTAGGTTTCTTTTACTAATCTGGTTCTTCTGCTGTATATTTTGGGAAATGACACGTCTAGGTCAAGCACACCATAGGCTAAATGCACATCTCTGCCTGGGCTTTTAAGGGGCTGTGACTCAAAGCACTTCACTGGGGATGCCCAGGGGTTGTGCATGACCAGACATTGGCAAAGCATTTTTGAGAAACCTCTTCTTCAACTGAAAACACCCTCTGTGAAAAAACTGTAGTGTGTTCTGCACAAGGATCAAGTCAGTGTAACACCAAAAAAAAAAAAAAAGGACAGACTTTTGTCATTCTCAGTGTCAAACTCAGTTCACCCTCCCTTGCCAGAACAATAACAATAACCAAAAAAAAAAAAAAAAAAAAAAAACTCAGTTCATCACCTCCTCCCTTGCAGAACAATAACAATAACAAAAAAAAAAAAAAAAAAAAAAGATTTACAGGAAAGGACTGCCTGAGAGCGGTAAGGTGGGATCCACAGCTAGACTCATTCATGTTAGCCTTTCCCTTTCCCTTTGTCTTTCCCTTGAGAGCTAGGATGGTCAAAGTAGCCCTGAAATTTCATCTGGTGAGGTCCAGATGAATGCAACCAGTTGGCTTACAGTGATATTTTCTAAAGTTTCTACCAAGACCTAACCTTTACTCCTCAGTAAATTTCTCTAATTTCTGCCTCCAAGGAGAGCCTAACAAGATCACAAGCACCAAGTATGGATGTGTTCAGACATGGCACTGGATAGGCTCAGTGATGGCTGAGAAGACCAGTCACCAAGAAGGGGAGCCCCAAGACAGGGCCCTGAGCTCCCCAAGGCAGCTAGTGTAGGTACTCAACTGTCCGCGTAGTCATTTGATTTTTTTCCATGGGAGAATTTCCTATAGCTATATGTAAAAAAGAGAAATAAAATCCAAAACCTTAACTTCAGAGAAAAAGAAAATGGTGAGTCTAGAAGGTTTGGTTTAACTTCAACAGTGCTGTTGAACTGTTTAGAGGGTACAGTGGGTTGAACTTGGACTCCATGAAGATATGTCCATGTCTTCACTTATAGAACCTATAAATGTGACTTGATTTGGAAAAAGGGTCTTTGTAAATGTAATTAATTGTGTCAGAGCTAAAGGGATTGGGGGGCAGGAGGTGGACAGGGACTTTTAAAAATGCTCATTACTCTGCTTAAGAATGATTGCATGTTTTGTTAAAAATTCAAAGGAAACAATATTTTCCAGTAAGTATGTAGATGGTGAGGTTTTATTTTTTGGGTAGATACCATTTGTTACTATGTACATTTTATTTTGGTGTGCATCAGAATATATCAACAATCTAGAAGACTAAATCATAGCTTCTGTGGTCAGGAGATGAGCAGGACTTGGCTGAGTCCTTTGCTCAGGGTTTTCCAAGGCTGCAATCTGGGCTGCATTTTCATTTGCAGACCTGACTGGGAAGACTCTTTCTCCCAGTTCATTCAGTGTTAGTGCAAATTTGTAATGATGGTTGTTCGCTGCTTCTACCTGATAAATAAAACAAAACTGCAAAAATGTTGGAAAAAAATGAATGATTGGATCCGAATTTCTGGGGGTTCAGGCTCAAGAATCTGTGTGATTCTGATGATCCACTCTCCTTAAAAATGACCAGGCCTCAGTGGTCTTCCCTTTTCTTAAATGTTTGAGAAATGGATCGGAGGTCAACCTCTTCTAAATGATAATTTTAATAAGGCTATTTATTGTTTAAAAATTAATTTTGTTTTTTAAGTAAAGCCAATACAGATGCATCAAAAAAGGTCAAACAACATAGAAAAGCAAAGATGAAAGTAAAAATCACCCAGATTCCCCATCTTGGGGAACCTTTCACACATGGTTCAAAGTATTTATTAACACATAATATACGTGTACAGCTTAATCTTATGACTCAAGTGTGGTTCACAGGTCAGCAGCATTAGCACTGCCAGGGAAACTGTTAACAACAAATTCAGAATCTCAGGCCCCATCCCATTACTGTTGACTAGGTATCTATATTAGCATATGAACATTTGAGAAGTAGTGGTTCCCGTAACTGCACTATATTCCTCATTCTGTAACCTACTCTTACACACAGCAAGGCATTTTAACCACCTGTCTTTGGCAATGAACATAGGCCTTACGATCTTTCTTAATAGATATGTTATTCCTTTATGTACCAGGTTTATATTTGATCAGTCTCCTTATGATCATTTTCCCTTTTTATTTCATTATTGCAAACAATGCTTGAGAATATATCTTTCTGCTTTGTCATTATTATTGTGGGGTAAATCCCCAGAAGTGTGTTTGAGAAAGCAAAAGATAGGCCCACTTATCAGTGGCCACATAATGGCAGAACACCAGTGTGCCTGCCTGGTTTTGGTGAACGCTGGTTTCCCCACACTTTTGCATGGAGTTTGTCCAACTAATTTTAACCTTTGGTTACCTGGCACTTTAAAGTGATAATTCACTGATGTTTTTTCCCCTACATTTTCCTAAGAATGATCAAAAAGCTAAAAATCTTTTTATACATTTATTGGCCATCTGTATTTCTCCCTTTGTGAACTGTCCAAAGTTATTTAAAATAACAGTTATGGAAGAATGCGTGGAATTACAGAGTTTAGAAATACAGTTTAATCACAATGAAAAGACACGAAGATGGGAAAAAAAAAAAAAAAGGAAGAAGGGAGAAGAAAATGTGCCATAAAAAGGATAATCAAAAGATTAGTTTGTGTGTTTATTTATAGACACTGGTTACGGCAATCCAGTGATTAGGCAAATTAATGCAGCTGTGTTGTATGATCACAGCTCTGGGATCAGCCCCCACATCCTTTTCAAATGATGCCACCTGTCATTTAAGTATTTTGCATTTGCCTTTTATGTTACATACATTTCATGATGATTCTCATTTTAAAAACATCCTTGGTTAACTCTTTGAAGGCTTCATGACATGGATTCCTCTTCCGTCTCTCCTCTACAGTTAGGAGGAGGCAGGAGAAACAGTACATTTGCTTCTGAAAAGTACCACCCCCTCCAGAATGTTCACATCTGAGGAAAGAGAATTGTTGTTTTCTTTTCTTTGGGAGTAAAATTTGTTCCTTACTGAGGACTGACTGAAATAAATGAGGGTCAGATGTATACCAGTTTGTACGGGCTCCCTTCGCCAGGACACACACAGCTTTTCACTCCCTGGGTGATGAACTCAACTCCTTGCAGTGTACCTGCTCTACCTAACAACTGTGGGTGGTCTTCTCAGGAGGCCCCTGGAAGTCTCCTTAAACTGAAGCAATGCTGAATGGGTGAAAACCCACCTCATCCACCCCTGCCATCCTCTGGTGGCTATAACACCATTTGTAAATTGAAACCAATCAGACATCCTCATTTACAGAGAATTTTCCCTACAGACCAAGAGTGCTAGCTACATCAGGAGGGACAGAGGAGAAGATGAGGAAAGTCTCTGGGCTTCGCTTTGCAATCTGGGGGAATGAACAGGTTGAATGGGCCTTACTTAACACATGCCACGATGTTAGAACAAGTTGCTCCCATTACAAAAGCCTAAGAAAGGAATTTTAAGACAAAAAGATAAGGATGACTTTACACAACAGGTTCTATAAAAACATGGTAGCCATGCACACTTTAGGGATGTGTTGGTTAAAACATATTTCAGTACCTGCTAGGATGTTCCAGAATATTATGCATCATAGATTCTCATAGGTGAAAATCCAAAAGCCGAGTGGTCAAAGTAAAGGTAAAACTACATGAGTGACCCTGGAACATGTCTCAAAATTGTGAAAGTCAAGGCAGCTCATACTTTCTTGCCATAAGATGCTCTCAGAGCTACTGTCAGACATAGAGCATGCAAGAAGGGAAGGCACTGGTCTGCCATGGTTGAGGACCCCAATAATTGGCTAGGGGAGTGGTTCAGAGAATGACCAGAGACCTTTTAGCAAAGAGAAACAAAAGTGAACATGAATTGCATATAGAGCTACATGAAGTGTCAACCTGAGTGACTATGTTTCATCTGTGTGAAGAAAGTTCAATTAAATATTTTTTAAAAAATAACTTTTAGCTTGGACCTTTATTTTATTTATTTATATGTGGTGCTGAGAATCTAACCCAGTGCCTCACACATGCTAGGCAAGTGCTCTACCACTGAGCTACAACCCCAGCCCCTCAGTTAAATATTCAACATCACAGCAACAGAATGTAGGCAACTGAGAAGTCTCTCCTTTGTCAGTGTTTGTCACCGTGTTACATGTCTTTGTGTTTTGCTCCTTATGAAGATGACTTTCTTTTTTAAACTATTTAAGGACAAGAGTAATGTGGGCCACAAATTCTAGAACCAATTCCAAAACAGCAGGAAGTGGCCAAATGCCCAGCAGCATAGCAGATATTTCATTCACCACATTAGGTATCCTCCAGTGTCCCTGAAAACCCAACAGCCAAGCGGTCAAAAGAAAAGGTAAAACTGCAAAAAGACAAGATATGGGAGTGGCGATGACTTTCTGCCCCTCCTGCTCCAGCCAGCTCCACTTGTCAGGGAGAACGCATCCTCTGTTTCGCTCCCTGCTCAGAGGGGGACGGCAAGCTGTCGACAACTCCTACCATTCAAAGAGTTGTTCACACCGCAAAAGTGTTTACTGCTCGCAAGTGGCGCTCAAAATTAATTCACAGCAGCAGCAACACCAGCAGAAAGCTTTGACAGACTGTCTTATGTGTTGACACAGTTATAAGTTGTTGGATAAAAAAAGTAACACACTTTCCCTCTTTTCCAGCCTAGACACACTGAAGTTGCTCCAAAGAGGGAACACGAAATGTGTCTGAGATTGTAAATGCCAGCCGGCAGGTGGGAATTTCTGGTTCTGGGGCTTATGGCTTCAGGCATGAGAAGTGTGTGAACCCCATTTTAGAGGCGAAGAAGGCCAAGCCTCAGGCAGCAGGGTGGGCAGAGGTGGAGAGCTGTTTCTGAAACCTCCCCAGCAGAAAGGGGTGCCAGCATCACAGGCACAGATAATTCATCTCACTCTTTTTAAAAACAGCAATCCTTTACTGACAGTGGCTTTGGGGAGGCTGGGGAGATATGATTTGCTTGCTCAGAAATGATTTACAGTTAAAAAAAAAATAAGAAAGAATGCAGTGTGATTTAATTATCTCAAGTCACTTGAAATAATTAGAGTAAAAAAGAAGCCAGGTGGGATAGCAAATATTTGGCCTTATCTAGAAGATGTTTTGCAGACTCCTTGGCTCAGCTCAGCTGTTTGCTGTGTGCTGGAGGTGTGGTGTGTGAACAGTTCCTGTTGAGCAGCATGTCCTCTCTTGAGGAGTCACAGTCTTTGGAAAACAAAAAAAAAAAACTTCCATTAAACATACTAATTGTGCTCTCTGATCAGAAGTTGCCATTCATGTAAAATTAGGCAGTAAAACAGCTTCATTGAATAAGGTTTAGATAGAGCTGACCCAGATGAAAACTGTGAATGACTATTGGGTGACTGCTGGTGGACTTTTCCAGGTGCCCCCATCTCTGTCCCTCCTAGTCAGGGTCCACAGGTGCCCAAAGAGCTCCTCTGACTTTGCTCCACACCCCCACCCTGACACATGCTTCTCTCTCCCTCTTATTTCTCAACGCCAAATTCTCCTTTCTTTTGGTGCTAGAAAGAAAGTGGAGGAAAGAATCCATATCAAGATAGGAATGACTGGGGACTTAATGCAGTCACCCTCACAAAGCTTTGGAGGCTTATCAGGATTGGTGGAATTCCTGCCAATGTGATGAGATGCAGTCAGAAGTTTTATCCAGATAAAGGTGGCCTGTTTTACCTGCATAGCCCCAAATCTAGTGTTCAAGTGTTAATCTTCAGCCAGCAAGGGAGTCAGCTGGACCAAGAAAGCCACCAGCAAGGATGCACACTGGTCTTGGCCAATGATGGAGGTATGGATGCAGCAGCTACCATCCAGGAACATCTCTGCCCCAGGAACTGAATCAGATGCTTTTACAAATGTGGTCTCATCCAATACATAGGACAACCCTCACAGAGACTGCTTTTATTATCCCCATTTACCACACTGGCACTAGAGACTTAAAGGGGTTATACCACTTGTAATTGCTAACAAAAATGGCAGAATGGGAACTGAAAGCCAATTGAGTCTGCAACTAGAGGCCTTCTACCCATCTCCAGTGGTCTTCCATCAACATAAACCATCTACATTGACAGCCAGTGCTGGCCAGTACTCCTAACTCATCATGGTGGATTACTAAATCAGAGGCCACACTGCAGGTGCACAGGGTTTTCTTACATGAATGTGGCCAAGTAAGAAGAGCATGGAATTTGAAGGCTGACAGATCTGATTAAAATTCTGACCCTGTTGCTTGCTTTGCTTTTTTTGACCTGTAGCAAATCTCTGAACTTTAGTTTTCTCAATAGAAAATTAATCTGTACTACTTGGTACCCAGCATTGTTTGTGAAGATAGAACAAGGTAATGCATAGGAAAACTGCTTTTAGAAGCACAACCTGTTGGATGATCTTATTACTGCTAATATGATCTTTTTTTAATATTTATTTATTTGCTTTAGTTGTACACAATGCGTTTATTTGTACGTGGTGCTGAGGATCGAACCCGGGCCGCGCAGGTGCTAGGCGAGCGCTCTACCACTGAGCCACAACCCCAGCCCCTAATATGATCTTTTAACAGAAAGAGTCAGTCCTGAAAGCAGAAAACTGACTTTCATGTCAGTACCGACCAGCCCCATCTGACAAACCCAAGAGTGGGTTCTCAAGAGGACCACTGAGGAAAAGGGAGTAGGGGCAGGTTTTTAGAGGCATTTCCCAGTGATAACAAAGCTTGACCCTCAAAAAACAACACAAGAAGATGAACTGTGTAACATGTGGATTACAAATGCCAACTTCCAATACACTTGGAAACTCCCCACTCTGAGCTGCTTGGACTTCTGTGTGGCAGCTGCAGCAGCAGAGCAGGGGACATGGTTTGGACCTCTCTGTGGCAGCTGTGGCAGCAGAGCAGGGGACATGGTTTTCTTGTTGATTACCCTCATGCCTTAGTACATTCCAGACTGGGTTCGAAAGAAGGGGTCACTTTTATGCAGTCAGTTCCTCATTTTGTATAAACTTCTAAATGCAGTAGCATTTCACTACCCAAAGTAGTTAAAAGACACCAGCCTCCTGAGACCCAGGGGCAGCTCTCAGGGTACCAAACTTCCTGCTTTTAATAGCCTGAATTCCAGCAAATACTTCCACATGAATAGATGAGCTCCAGAAAGACAAAATATGGTTATTATTATTATCATCATTTTACAAAATGTGATTATTGACCTACAACTTTATTATAATACATCTCAATCTTTTTTCTACATATGAGCTCACCCTTCAAGTAGCACATGGCTGACCACTGCTGGAAGGGTTGAATTCAAGTTTAAAGCATTATGTCATTGTAAACAAACAATCACATGTAGCATGACTGTGTGGAAAATACAGCTTTTCACTTTTGTGGTGTTGGTTCCACTACAAGAACAGGGAACCCAAGGGATGAGGTCAGTGGGCTAGCTGCCATGAAGAGACAACGCCAAGTTCACATACACAGAGCAAGCTGCCTCCGCTCACAACTCAGAGCTTAAGCTCCTTGCTGTCACGCCAGACAAGGAAAGTGATTGCTTTCCTAAAGTAGACAGAAAGAGCTTCAGAGACTTTCTCCTTGGCAGCACACATTCATGCCAGAAGGCCAAGATGCTGTTATCCCTGCTGGCAGTGGACACAACCACATTCAGGCTCATTTCATTTAGATGACACTTCTACCTAATAAAAAGCAAATGAAAACACTTGCTAATGCGAATCAGGTAGCAGAAAGAATGGATATAAAAGAGTGATGGGAGGCAAGGAGAAGTATTTTAAATCCTAGGTTCCTTACCCACTTGGCTTTTCTGCCTATTAGCCACAACTTCCACTTGTAAGCACTGGGTGCACAGGTATGTGTAGTGTTACACAGCCCAACCTGACTCCTTCTTTGTCTATTTGTTCCTAAGGCAGAACATCAGCCTTCCAGCATGCAACAGAGCTGGTGACAGCCCCTAAACAGCATTCTTTTTTTTAAACCTTTATTTTATTTTTATGTGGTACTGAGGATCGAACCCAACATCTTGCACGTGCTAGGCGAGCGCTCTACTGCTGAGCCACAACCCCAGCCCTAAACAGCATTCTTTAAATGTAACAGAAGCATCAGAACAAGCTTGGGTTACATACTAGCCACATTTTCCACCTTTCTGTGTCCACCAATCATCCTTCTAGAGATCCAGACTTGGAGACCCCAGGGTCTTTCTGATTTTTCTTTCTAGTTTCTCTGTTCTCCTGAACCCACCAATCTTCATATTGAATTTTCACCAAAGTCCTGCTGATTTCTCCTTTAATATATGCCCAGAGTTCATTCCATCTCTCATTCCTACAGTCATTATTTTTGTGCAGATTTCTCCTCCCACCCCTTCCCATGGCTACACCAGACTGGTAGTGCACCTCTAGTTTTTGACCCTTTAATCTGTCAGGGACCTCGCCATTGAGCCACTGTAATGGCTTTCCTGGGCCACAGAGGGCAGCTCACAACTCAACTCGCATTCATGCCCTCCACTTTGCACATGGCTTTTCGCCACCAGAAACAGCCTTTCCTCCTTCTGTCTGGCTACCCTCCGCGGCCCAGGGAAGCCACATTTCCTCCAGGAAGACAGCTCTGGTCATTCCTTGAGAATGTGCAGCTCCAATCTTGATCACTTACTTGGTGACAAGTAATGTACCTCCTTGTGATCTCTTTCACACTATTTATGCCTTTGATGGCTATTCAAATGCAAAACAATCAATTTCTTGTCTCCTCAACTAGATTTATCAGGGCTCCCAGAAGACTATATTTTCTACTTTTTTTGGTAGCATTTCTGTCCATCCCATCCTTTTTCCTAATCCTCCTTTACAACCCACGTACCAATTGCAATGAATAAGGACTTCTTTTTATCTAGGTCCTGAGGAGAGATCAAGAAGGGAACCCAAATGAAGTGCAAGAGTAAACTCAGCAAAGATGTAACTGGACCCTCTGGGCAGAAGAGGCACTAGAAAGAATAAACCCAGAATTAAGCACATCTGCTGCCAGCAAATGTGCAATGCTGGCAAGCACCCTCACCCATGTTAAATCACAAACTCTGGGTAAGCTCTGGGTTTGAGATATAATTCAGTACATAAGGGAGAAAGATAAAAGGAAAGAAAATAATTCCTCTACAAAAATGCATTTCCCCCAAATACTTTCAACACATGCTTTCACTTTTAGATCAATTTTGAAAATTTAGAAAAATTTCTTTACTATAAAATTTTTCTGATGGTGCATATCAGTGCCCAATTTGGGGTCAACATATTAATCTGGGCATGGAGAGAGATGAGGACAGATACTTTTTTTTTTTAAAATTTAACAAAATGATAGATAGGCAGGAATCTTTCCTGATTCATGGGGTTCAAGGTGGCTGGAGTAACCTGGAGAAACTGGTGGAGCTGAGATCATGGAATATCCAGTTCAGATGGTCAGGGGGTTGAGGTCAAGTTCCACTGGGATGGTAGTCATTCTGCAGCAGGGATGGGCACTGCTTTGGAGAATAATCTGAATGGGAACCATCTCCATAATTGCAGCTCCCAGAGTGAGGCTCTGTCCAGAGCCCAGACGTTCTTGACTGAAAGGAAGGAGGAGTCTGCTAGATGACCAGGTGTTCGTGTCTAAGTTGAGAGTTGCCTGGTCTGGTTGAGTTGAAGTCTTATTTCAAGAGTTGGCACTAGTTTTGGTCAAGGTAGACAGACTTTGGGGAAGAGGGTCTGAGAGGGCCGGGCAATTCCTTCCCACCAATTTAGTTAGGAGGGCCATGTCTCCTTGTCTCTGGGGACTTGGATTTTTAACAACAGGTTGTTGTTAAAACAACAGACAGACACAGAACAGAAGGTGTGAAACATAGGATGAATAGATCCAGACCTCAGCAATGGTCCTGAGCCTTGTATTTCTAGGTTAATTCAGCACACCCTTACTTTGGAATCACCTATGTCCTCGTCCCCCACTGCAGTGATGCCCTTACAATAGTATCACTTCTGTCCACCAGAAATGATGGCTGCATGTGGTGGCTCTCTTTTGCAAATAAACAGAATAAAATTAAGGAACAAAGACTACTAAGAAATCCTTGTCTTCCTTCTTCCAAGTAATTTTCTCATCTGACAAACATTTTCTTTACTGTTGCTGTCACTGTCCTCCCACCTGACACAGCTAACAAAAATATTATCTCTGGCTGCTGCATCATAAACACAGCAAAGCTCTGCTCCTTCTTTGTCACCCATATGCACCCATCCATCCCTCACATCTTGAGAATCTGCACCAGGAGTTTAGAAGATGATGCTTCTGCATGAAGGACCCCAGGGTACCATTTCCTCCCCAAGTTTTACTGAATGCTTGTTGTTGATCAGACTTCTGGTACAAGCACCTTTAAAATAGAGCATTACATGCTCTGATCAAGATTACTGGGAGCCTTAAATTCCACAGTAACTCTCCTTCCTTTTACTCCCTCATTCACTAAGCCTTTACTGCACACACATCACGTGCTGACTCAGGCCTCACGGATGGTGGAGACTAACAATGCAGTCTCCATCCTGGGCTCCTTCTTTCCCCTGCCACTGGGTCTGCAGCCCCGCTCCACTGCTGTTTCTCATCATTGTGACAGACAGCACATCATCCCTACTTGTCATTTCGGCTGCTCCTTGCTTTCTACTGTTCCGCCCCTGCTCTGCTTTCTCTCTCATCACTTTGCCCAAGCTTCCTGAATTCCTCCAAGGCTGGTTGCTCTTCTGCAGACATCACCCATCAGTCAGGGCCTCCTTCCTGTGATCAGCAGGTACTGCAGGCGTAATCCTGGGCTGTAAATCTGCACTACATTTTGCTGATGTTCAAAGTTAAGGCTATGCCAACTGTGCTTCTTCACCTCCAGGGACACCTATGGGACCTTCTTTTTCTTTTTATAAATGTTCAGGGTCAGTTATACTAAACATAAATACACAAATGTCACTATAGGCAACCACTAAAAGAATGTGACAGTGTGGAAAGGGCCTGACTTTAGAGTTCGAGACCTGGTTTCAAATCCTGGTTAACTATAATGGTATCTGTGGCACCTTTAACAAGTTATTTAGTTCTTCTCAGCATCAGTATCCACATCTGTAAAATGAGGAAAACAATTCTTACCCCATGTTTCTTTTGATAAAAATTCATATATAAAATGCCACACACACACACACACACACACACACATCATCCTAGAAATGTCTCTCCCCTCATCTGCTCTTTACTTCCCCATTACACATATGATTCAGAAGATAGCTATAAGAAATAGTGAGGAAGCCAGGTGTGGTGGCACATGCCTGTAATCCCAGCAGCTTGGGAGGCTGAAACAGGAGGACTGCGGTTCAAAGCCAGCCTCAGCAATGGTGAGGTGCTAAGCAATTCAGTGAGACCCTGTCTCTAAATAAAATACAAAATAGGGCTGGGGATATGGCTCAGTGGTTGAGTGCCCCTGAGTTCAATCCCTAATACCCCCACCCCACGCCAAAAAAAAAAAAAAAAAAAAAAAAGAAAGAAAGAAAGATAAAAAAAGAAATAGAAATAGTGAGGAAAGATGAGAGGGGGCCTGCTGGCAATATTAAACAAAACTGATAATAGTTAACATATTAAAGATAAATGTCACTTAATATTACTAGGGGTGGTCTATTATAAAATTTTACAGATTAAGATGATTTAAAAAAGGGCGATATTTAAAATGAGTTCCATGGGAGCAGCAAAAAGAAGAATGAGGCCACCAAATGTAGACAACAACAACCCAGCTGTAAAATATGAACACTAAGCCATGCTAATTTCTAAAATATATATCCTACAAAGAAATAGGATGCAAGGAAATTAGCGTGCAGCCTTACATGTCAAGCTAACAAATATGCAAAAACTTAGACCAGATTCCCATCTTAAAAAGGATTTGTAGAATAACTGGACCCATTCTGAAAGTGAAACAGTCCTTGGATGCCAGGCCATCTTGTGACACCTGCGCCATGAGCACACATGCAAAATGCCCACTTGGATGCAGCCAGAGAGAGCTCCGTGTGCCACAGGCAGAAGGAGGTCAGGCCTGTCCTAATGCTACTCGCCATGCTAAACCCAAGACAGAGAACACCTGGGGAATTCTCACACCAACACTTCATTCAAGAGTTCCTCCACTGCAAGGCCAGTGAAGTAAATTGCATACGAGCACTTCTGTCCAAATGACATGCTGTCTGAGCAGTAAAGCAGCTTTTTGCAGAGACCCAAGCAGAACTTTTGGATGTTTCTGCTGGAGTGAGAAAAAGCATGTGTGCCTGAGTGAGATGTGATGGTTTTCAACTGTTGAGAGATGCCATAAATCTATTAGCCTGAACTTCAAAGAAACAAATTCTAAGAAAATTGAAAATTAGGGCGGGGCAAGGAGAACTGGAACTAAAGCATTTCTCTGTTCTTTCCCAGAAAAACAACGAGAATCAAACCAGGCTCCAGTCTCTTTCTTTCCCCAATTTGTACTACTCACCACACTTTTAAAAGTATCTTCAGTATATGTCTATCTCTGGACAACAGATTCTTATTGAAGTTGGTGGTTAAACAACTCCATGAGCTCATTTTTCTATGATTTGTTAGACATTTTTATGTGGTTTTTAGTGAGAACAGTTTAAAGTGAATTATCTTTGAGAAGCCTGTGGGATTCTGTAATTCTGGTGCTCTTCCCAATCAGGATGATTTATTCCAAGGCAATTTTAAACGATGAAGGACTTGATGCCCAGACTTCTAATAAGCTTGGGCTGCTGTCTCGCAAAGACAGGCAGTGTAGGATTGTGTGAGTCTAGGGTTCTATCTATTTGGTGTGGCCAAAGCAAATGATTTCACCCCTATGGGTCCCAGAGTTTCCAACTATAAAATGTAAAGGGGTGGTGGTGAAGGTTTCTTCAATTTCCCAAGTCTTAATACTCTTAAGATGTTGGGACTGTTGTACTCACACTCCACATGAATGTACATAGTAGGTATGTGCAATGATGTCCAAGGTATGTTTCTCATACCCAAAGGCACATTCTAGATTTAATCAAAGAGACAAACGGGAGAAATGTGGACACTGAGAGTCAGTTTAAATCATCAAGGATTTACAGACACATATGATCAATGGTAAGCAAAAAGGATCCACTTAAATATTCCTCTTGAAAAAAAAAAAAATCCTTGAAAAATCACAACCAGAGCTTGGAGACAGAGATGACACCTAATGTGAATTACTGAGGTGAATTTATTAAATACACTGAAGGGCACTTTCCAGGGAGCCAGAACTACTAAACTCAGGAGGGCATCTTCTAGGCTCACCCCTCCCATCCACCTACTTCTCACACTATATAATAACGCTCAGTGGCTGTATCAGGAAACGAAACACACTGAAGTAGGGCATGACAAACACCATGCCCATAACCCACCTCCATGTCTGCAGTGATCTATGTTCCACACAGTCTAGTAATAATAAATGAAGGCAGTCAGAAGGTGGTAGGTTCATCCTGCAGACCTCAGGTGGGACACTCCAGAGCAGGAGCCAGGTCTGCCTTTTGGAAGGAAGGTCCTTTCTGCTTCATCATCTTCCCCTACCCACACATTTCAACAAGGCGCATAAACAGGATGTGCCCACTCGACTTCCTCGTTTGCTATCAAGGTGACTTCACTAAAAAAGAGGCATCAAGGCCTCAGATGGGCACTTCACCAAATAGGAAGTGCCCATTACAGTAGTGCCTTACGACCATGGTGGAAACCCTGGAATTTTCAGATTTTCAGTTTTCTCCATCTTTTCTTTTCTTTCTCTTTGTCCTCTTCTAATTATTCCTTGCCAGGCTTCTCAAGATTTTAGGTTTGATAATATTTAATGTTCTATTAAAAAGCTGTGTGTGAAGGGCTCAGTGGCAAAGCACCTGCCTAGCATGCACGAGGCCTTGGGTTAGGTCCCAGCACTGGGAAAAAGAGATTAGGTGTAAAAAAAAAAAAAAAAAAAAAAAAAAGTGTGCCTTGGGCTGTTTGGTGAAAAAGCTAGAAAACTCTAACGAATGATCACAATGAACTTAAGTAAGAAAGTAAGGGAAAGGGTAGAGAAATGCAGCCTGCAGCTTGTTGACATGCATAGTGACAGATTCCCTGAAGACACTCAGGCTTGCTGTGCAGAGCTGTCAGTTACAGAGGAGCTGCTGCCTCAGACCTCCAGGAGGCCGCTGCTCGACCTACTTTCTGATAAAGCAGAGTTTGTTTGTCAGTTCTTTGTTCTTCAAATTGAGATTTAAAAAAATTAAATTAATTTTACATTATTGTTTTTTGAAACAATATAAAAAATGGCACATTTTTAAATGGGGTATTAGGTGCTATTCCTATATACTGTGTAATGTTCAAATCAGGTTAAGCATATCTGTCTCCTCAAACATATATATTATTTCTTTGTGGTAAAAACATTCAATATTCTTTCTTCTGGCTTTGAAAAAAATTGATAGTCACCTGCTGTGCAATTATTTGTTAGCTCTTTATACAAACCTCTCTCCCTTTATATCTGGGAAGAAAAAGGTAAAGGACATCCAACAAACAGGCCTCCCGTAGTATTTGCTAGTGAACATGGGAGATGCGTTTAGGTAACACAGCATTCAGATGATGTCCCTATCTTCTGTTGGAATATTATCAGGCCTACTTTCACATGGGTGGCGGTAGGGGTCCTCTAACTCTACTAAGAAATCTCTTTAAGATAATGAGACTAGAGAATGAAAGTGAAAATGAAAGGGAACAGGAAAAGAAGAGGCTGTAAAATCAATATGATCATTGCTTCAATTGGGATTAAGCCAGGCACTAGTTAATAAAGGCCCATCAAAATATGGGCTTAAATAACATATAAATTTATTTCTCTCAAGTTAACCAAAGAGTCAGGGGCAAGCAGCCCAGGATGGTATGAAGGCTCCTCTTTTATTAGGACTTACGCTCCTTCCAGTTTTCTTTTTTTACCAATCTTAGATGCAGTCTTCCTCCAAGTCCAAAATGGCGCTGGTGCTCCAACTACTACACTTATGTTCCAAGGAACTAGACGGTGTGGTCTATCCATTTAAAAACTTCCTAGAACTGCATCTCTCTCTCTCTCTCTCTCTCTCTCTCTCTCACACACACACACACACACACACACACACACACACACACACACTTCTTAAGTCTTGTTGGCCATAACTTAGTTACATGGCCAGGGAGACTGGAACAAATGCCTTTTTGCCAGCAACAATGTGGTCTTTTGGCTACCAGCTCAACTATAAAAAGGATTCTGTGAGAAGGCAGAGATTATGGTGGTAAACTAGGAGTCTCTCCCATAATGAAGGCTTTGCAAGTTTCCTTATTTTCTGAGGCTGTATAATATGAAGATTAGCAACCCACACAACAAATGGAAAGAAAAAGAGTGCTATTATAGTAAACTACAGTAATAGTATTCTACTGAAGTTAAAGAAAATCATGGATTTTCTCTCTCATAAGACTCAGGATGTTTTCTAATGATTTAATGTCATTCACAGGAGAGGGGTAATATATCACAAAGTGCTGCAGAAACATCTTCACTGAGCCAAGTGGTAGCAAGCATCTTCAATCAATAGGTTTGGACAATGAAATAGACATGAAATCCTCTAACTTGTATTTAATTCAGTGACAGGAGGAGTGAGGAAGGATGGAGATAGAACAAACATCTTGGACAGAAATAAAATGATCGTGCTAAAGAGTTACTCAGAATTAATTAAGACACTGTCACAAGGGGACAATAATTGAATAATTCCCTAAGATGTAATGAAAGTATTCCTGGTTGGTGTGACCTGGCAGTTTATATTAAATATCTTGAAATTCTGCAAGCTCCTGACTTAGCAATTCTATTTCTAAATATTTAACTTCAGAAAAATAGCTCTAGCTGTACTTAGTGACTTATCTATGCAGTTATTCATCTGGGTTATTTATAATAGTAAATAAATGGGAATAAACCCCGTGAAAGTTTAATAAGTAATGAGAGAAATGTTAAATAAATGTTAGTCAACCCATTCTAAAGTAGCCATTGCAAATGAGATAATTAAGAAGCTTAAGGCATGGAAAATAATAATTTTATAAAATATAAGTAGGTTATAAAAATGTATTATGTGATTTTTTAAAAAGAATTAAAGAATTGCTGGGTGGGGTGGCACATGCCTGTAATCCTAGCAGCATGAGAGACTGAGACAGGAGGATCTCCAGTTCAAAGCCAGCCTCAGCAACGGTAAGGAGCTAAGCAACTCAGTGAGACCCTGTCTCTAAATAAAATACAAAATAGGACTGGGAATGTGGCCCAGTGGTTGATTGCCCCCGAGTTCAATCCCTGGTACCTGTCCCCCGTCCCCCAAAAATTAAAGACTCAATCTGTATTGTCATATGTACCTGATTATAAGGTAATCCCAATAAAAGATCTCCCATTTTACCAATAAAAATACAAACAACACTAAAGAACAAAACAAAACAAAAACAAAAACAAAACACACACACACACACACACACACACACACACACACAGCTTGAAAACTTGAGTTTATAATATAAACTCTTAGGAATGTGATGAAATAATTATGTTCATATGTAATTAGATTTCACTAATTTAGTTATATACACATATTGCAAATTATATTTTACACAAAATAATTGGTAAAGGTTTTCTTGAATCATATTTTATGAAAAAAAATTCATTTAAATGTTTCACATTCATCCTTAACGTTGTCATCATCCACAGAATCTCTCTCAAGTCATCTAACACCTCTCTTGGTCTGTGATAGAAATTTTGGCTTAGTACATGATGCTGTCAGTGGAAATTTGATCCTGTGTGAGAAATATCCATTTGCACCATATTAAGACAGCTGATGTTCTCATTTGATCTCTATGGGATCTCCACTATTTAACCACTTATTGTACTGCTCTAAAAAAGCACTCTTTAAAAAAGACTTTTCATGATGGCATCCAAGATTTAATGGTTCAATTATTGTTGAGTTACAACATCTACTTTTACAGTCAGTCTATTAAGTGACCTTTTTTTTTTTTTCCTTAGTACTAGGGAGTGAACCTAGGGGTGCTTTACCACTGAGCTATATCCCTGGCCTGTTTTATTTTTGATTTTGATACAGAGCCTTGGTAAATGACCCAGGCTGTCCTTGAGCTCAGGATCCTCCTACCTCAGCCTCCTGAATTGCTGGGATTATGGGTGTGTGCCATGACACCTAGCTTATAACCTTTACAAACACCAAAACTCTCACTGACTGGGAAGATTTCAAGATAATGAATCTTTGCTCAAATAATATCTCATTGTTCAAAATGAAATAACAGAGAGAGTGCACATAATCTGCGAGGTGTAGGCAGGCTCAATTATGACATCCACTTTCATGAAGGATAATATTTGGCCAAACAAAATCTTCTTGTCTTATACTGAGACATATTTCATGTATACACAGAGGAAAAAAAAAAAAAAAAAACTAGAAGGACAATCTCCATAAAGTCTACAGTGGTTACTGCTGGGTAGGTTGATCATTATATGAGATTTACATTTTTTTTTTTTACATTTGCTTCTCTTTATTTCCTAAAGTTTCAATGAACCAGGGGGATAGTTAATAATTAGGAAAAGAATGTTAGGAATATAAAGGGAGACATTATGTCTCTAATGCATGAGGTATGAGCAGAGACAGGCTAGCCAGCCACAGGGTGTGAGTTAAGGTGTTCTAGCTAACAAAAACAAAAGCAAAAATCCCTACTGGCCTGAAATTCACCATGCTACTGCTTGACAGTTTGTTTCATGTGTTTCTTAGAGGGGTAACTAATTTATAAGCTTCCCCCCATTCACTGCAGATTCATTTATTAGATTCGTTTCAGTGGCTGGCTAGGAGTTGGAAAGAATGAGACAGTGACAGGGACAGGTCAGTTTTATGTGAAGAGAAATGATCAGAAAGGCAGGCACCAGTTACCTCTTTCCTCCTACTCCCCACAAAGCCTTAGCAGCCAGAGAGCTGGTGAATAAGGTGGAGGACACACAATGAAGAAATAATAATATTAACAATGGCAATCATTGATAACACTCAGAGGTGGTATAGTGTGCACAGGTAATAAAGCAGCCTCGAGAGCTTGCCTGTTGCAAATCCACCCCTACCCAGTATCCACTGTGTTGTGCACGCACGTTCCTTACTTTTTCTGTAGCTCAGTTTTCTCATCTGTGGAATAAGGATGCTAACGGTTTCTACTTCATAAGGTTATTGTGATGGCTAAATAAAACCACGCATGTAAAGCATTCAGTCATACTATGTGTTCCATAAATACCGGTTATTAATGCATGCCAGGGACCATGTCTCCATGAGCCTGCAGGCACCTCTTTATCTTCTACTTTTGTTGTGTTAGAATGTGCTTCTCTGCCTGGGCAGTATTTTTCTCACTCTTTATGCAACAGCCAACAAGTCACCTTGATGAAACCCTGACAGGGCTACCTCCAATGGCTGATTAGCCAATACTTATGAAGAGCCTACTATATGTCAGTCACTGTCTCAGGCAATTTAGATACTCACCCTTACCCTACTCAACATTTGTAATCTCAGACTCCTCAGCATCCCTGTGAGTTCTGCAGTGGCATTACCATCTACTTTATAGATAGATCTCTTTCTCCTATTATAAGGTCACAGGGACCCCACCTTACCTGTCTTTATAGTTTTAGTGTCCAGCACAGAGCTTGGCATACTAGGCACTTAGTAAATATTTGCCCCAAAAATGATGTCCTGAAAAATATCTTCATGGTAGAAAATACTTACCTATAATTACTTTGCGGGCAAACCTATATAGGAATATATGGGGGTGATGCATCTAAAGATAATTTTTTCCCTTTTCTTAACAAAAATGGATACCTGTGGCTTGCCTTTAGGAAAACCCAAATCTATACATTGTACATGACACAGAGAACAGAGAAAAATCTATTCATTTAGCTCTGAACCCCTGAAACTTCGTACCGTGGTAGGTATTCAGTAGATAATTAATGCTTGTTGAAGAAAGGAAAGGAGAACAGAGAAAAGGGACAGAAAAAGGAAAGTTTGGGTGCCAGCACACATGGATGTGGTCCTGATGGAGGAAGGCAGGGGTTGGGCCTGGAAAGGGGGACCCTGGTGGGGCCCTTCCACCTCTGGAGCAGGTTTCACTCCTCAAGTTCAGGAAAGCACCTTCAGGGACACCATTGTTCCTGAGATAGTTAAACACTTGACTGGGTGAGTAAGCCCCACTGAAGAGAGTAATCAAACCAAATTCTTACAAATACTCTAGAAGCAAGCATACACAAATCAGTAATCCTTCCTGACACACTCCATTTGGTGAGTTGAGCCTCCTATTCACCTCCAATGCAGGTGAACACACAGAGCACACTGAGGGTTTTGAAAAGCAGCAGCAACACGTGCTGAAACGTCCCAGAGGGCGGTCACTGACTGCAAAGCACTTCTTCCCCAAACCAGCCAGGGTTTACTTATTTATTACTTTAATTTTTTACCAGACAAAAGATGAGAGCAGCAACTCCCTTGTAGACTGAATCACAGATAAAAGACGGATATGTTACCCAGAGAGCATGACCTTTTCCCCCACTGCCTCAAATGACCCCTCCCCTAAAAGCAAAACCACATGCATATTCTCTGAGATGATGGTGGTGATTCAAGGTGCAGATTCAAAAGAGATGAAATGAGGCCCTGTATGTGGGGGAGATGAGAGTGCACAGCCTGACACACAGTGGGTCTTCTTTAAGTGTTTTTCTTTTTCTTTCTTTTTTTTTTTTTTTAAGCAACAAAGGAAAGAACAGCTCATCTAATCTGTACTTGGAATTTCTCAAATTACTCATAAGAGCACTTAAAAAATTCCAGAAAGACAGAGAGTATGCAACCCTGTCTAAATAGTATTAAGTGCTGAAACACAGACAAAGATAGGTAATTAACTGCTACTAGCTTAGATGAAAATGTCTGCAATCTTGTTTAAGTGCTTGGGTGATATAAAGCATTTGGAGGGAAACTTGGAACACGGGGTGGGTGGGAAGTAGGGAGAAAAGGTGTTTACAAAACTAGTACATAGTCAGCTTCTTACAAACTAGTTCACACATTAAAAAAAAATTAAGTGAAGAATTTAAAATAAGATCAAAGCTCCCTCAGAATGGAAAAATGCCTGACAAGGTTGTCTGAAGCTCCCTGGAGGGTCTCTTTCTACAGATATATCCTTTAAAATTGTGTGAAGTGACATTCTCCCAAATATGACTGATGTGCCAGGCCTTTTAATCAAATCATTCATATTAAAATGTATGAATTCATTAATAAATCTCCCTCTGACTAATTTGGACCTTTTGACCCACTCCGCTGCAAGAAATGGTGACCTCAAGAAAGAAAGAGGGCATCCTCCAAGAGTTCATGAATGGATTTAAACAAAGAGGGAAACCACACAGGTTGAAGAAAGAAGATAGGGCAGGGTACAGAAGACAGCTGGAGAGAAGCTGGTGGAAAAGGACAACGTCCTTGAGAACCTGGATAAGTCATTTTGTATCCTTTTTTCTTTGACTTGTAACATTCTGTCTTGTCAACTGTGGAACATATCAAACTTGAACAAGAGCTTGAAGCCAGAACTTTTGCTTTTAAAGTTTTACACTAAATTCCATGTACAGATTTATGTGCCTGTGCACAGAAAGAGAATCTGAAGAGCTGAAAGATAAAATATTTTATTAGTTTGACTTTTAATGATTAAATTCAGTGGTAGTAGGTTTTAGGGTTAAGTCTTACTATGCTGGAATCAACTTCTTGTATCATCATGTGTGACCAAAGAAGACGCATAGAAACATAAAATTAATGCTATAGTACTGTGTTCAACTCTAAGTTGTATAATGCACTGACCTAGGTCGTGTGTGTGTGTGTGTGTGTGTGTGTGTGTGTGTGTGTTGATCCTTGCTTTCCATTTGTGTCCACCCTCCATGGCTAAGTTGATGGTGTTTTACTGAGGTAGAGATGACATGGTGTGAGTTTTCTAAAATGAAACATAAAGATAGTAGAGTACAAAATGGTCTTTACTACTCCATGAACAGAGCTTCCAAGGCCTTGTTCTGTACTTAAATGAACAAATGGTTCAAACACAGAAGAAATGGAAAACATCAACAACAACAAAAAAATTAATGATGAATTATTCAACTTGAATGATCAAATACCTTAATATTCCTAGACAAACCACTTTTTGGATTCTATTTGTTGTTTCTCAAGCACCCAGGATGGATATGAGGGTTAGATTTTATTACAAGACTGGAGCATGTTAAATTTACCACTTGTCTTATGAAGGTAATCTTAGAATTAACAACAAGGAATAACATAGAAAACTAATTCAAAAAGTCATTTACAGACAAAAATTAAAACCATTCATTTCAGAATTCAGAGCCAATGACAGCAGAAGAAATAAAAAGGCTTGCAATAGCCTTTGAAAGATGTATGAAAAGTCAAAGAGAACACACCAGTGTTCCACTGCTACTTTAAAAAAAGAACAAAGAAAAACAGAGAGAGAGAGAGAGAGAGAGAGAGAGAGAGAGAGAGAGAGAGAGAGAGAGAGAGAGAATTTTTCCCGAAAGGGTAGAATCTGCCAGAAATAGTAAATACCAAACCCAGAGAAAAGAGGAAGTTAGTCTCTTACATAGAAATGGGTGACTTGCTCTATGTGATATTAAAAAAAAAAAAAAGCCATAACAAGAATGGGGCAGTAATAAAAATAAATTATTTCCCTTTTTGTAAAGCATGTGAGGGTAGGAAGTTGACCTAAACTGCCAGAGAAATGAGGAAGCACCCTTTCACACTATCCTCAGAATGCTATTTCATAATTTATCCCTTCCTCAGATGCCCTTTCTCTGCCACATTCCTGCTCTCTGCTTTTCAGCTGTCCTCTCTCCAAGCTCCTCAATTAAATTATCTCACATTTTTCTCCGATCTGCTGTTCACAGCTTGTCACATCGCTATACCATAAGCCTTTCCACATGCTGCCAAAACAGTACACGGAGACAGCCCTTCCTTTCGCCCCTTAGTGGGAGCCGCTCACTGGTATCCCAATCCCAGGCACAAGGTGGACTCTAGGACAGTAGCTCCATTTTCCAGAAGGGTCCAGGGATAGCCACAGTCTTCCTCTAAGGAGCACATGTATGCACACCTGTAAGAAGGGTGTAATGTGGTATGGTCAAGCTGCTTAAGCAACAACCCGTGTCCCATATAGTCAGTTAGAAAAAAGTTGTGCTTGTCCTCATTCTGTTGCAAAAAAGAGCAGGTGGTTTTCTCCTGAGTGCATGGAATTCAAATAATCAGGTTGTGTGGTTATCACCAGCACATAGCTTTTTATCTTGTTTTAATTTCTGCAAAACAAATAATTTGAGTCTATGAGATATCTTTCACAAAATGATGTTTCAAAAAAATTTGACAGAATTATCAATCTAGAATGGCATGAATTATCTGAAACAGTAACACAAGGAAACTCCATGCCAAATTAAAGCATTAAATCAAAAGGCCAATAACAGAGGAAATAGAAACCTCGCTGCAAAATGAGATGAGATTATAGAATGACACACAGATAAGATTCTCCAGTTTGATGACACAGAAGTGCAGGCAGCTCCTCCAAGAGTCCACACTTCAAAGGAACAGCTCATGGATTTAAAGGTGCCCATTTAGAGGAGGCAGAGGAACTAGGGGCTAATAAATAAGATTACCCTGCAGTAGCCAGGAAGATGCTGAACTTAAGGAGAGTTTTAAATCATTAAGAGCCTTGGAATTGAATCTACAGTGGTGAGGAAAAGGAGGTTTTGCTTATATGTTTTTTTTTTTTTTTTTTTTTCCTTGAGCTCCCTCTCATTTTCTCACCCCAAATTAGAACTACTGGTCCCATCTTTTGATGGGTGGAAATCTCACGTGCTCTGAGGGGAGGAGAGAAAAACAGGTCCACCCTGTTTGGGTCCATCCTGTTGGGAAGTTTGAAAATCCACTTTCAAACATTTCAAAATATGCATGGTAATTCTATTTCAAGAATGTGTGAAAAGACACATGCACGAGGATGCTATTTGCTGTGCTCTTCATAACATTCCATGTTACTTATAATAGTAGAATAAAGCAGAAACAACCTGGATGTCCAGTAATAAACCATGATGCAGCTATATACAGCAATAGAGGAATACTCAAGGGACATGGGAAAATACTCAAGAAGAAGCGCGCAGAGAGAGAATGCAATGATGAAGCTTTTGCCTTACTCCTTCCCTCTCCCTCTCCCTCTCTTTCTCTCTCTAGATATCAAGATAAACTCAGGGTATGCACAGGGGCTAAAAGGGGGTGGTTCAATTAGGAGTGCTTTAATTTTTCCTCATCTGCTTCTTTTCAAAAATGTCTTAATAAAAATGTACTGATTTTGAAAAAGAGAAAACACAATGATTTTTTTTTTGTTTGTTTGTTTTAAGGAACATTACTAGGTAGTAGTCTTGTGTACAGAAACTTATCAAATGCCAGGGATGGATGAGCCTCTGATTTCTCTGAATTGCTTCCCTCATTTGACAGACAAATGAACCAAATGCTTCCAATTGTAAGAAGGTTCTGAAGTCAGAAATGCTTGGGAAAGTGTTCTGGCAGTCACTGCTGGAGAGGGAAAACAGGCAGCTAAAGGTTGCTCTAGCAGGACTCAGTGAGTAAATGCAATGGCTGGCTGGGATGCAGGCATATGATCTGGGAATGTGGGTTCAACAGAGCTGCAAACCCCAGGTGGTGCCGGGTGTTGGAAGGAAAACAAGAGGACTCAAGGAAATCTGGAGACTAGAGGTATGCAAGGGACAGAGGACTAATATTTTCCCAGAACTCCATATACAAGGCTCATGTTAACTCATGTAATGCTTGAAAGACCTCAGAAAATACCAGTGATCTCATTTCTCAGATAAGGACATTGAAGTTAACATAACTAGCATTGGTCACAAAGCTAGCAAGCAACTGAGCTATGATCTGCTCTCTGATGGACTTTTTACCATGCTACACATTGCCTCCTTTGCTTACTGCCTGAGAGAAATACCTCGATTCACACAGATTACTTATCAACTGTGGCATCTGGAGTTTCAATTGCATCAAATGCCTCAACTGGTGAGTCAGTAACATGGGGGATACCCACAGTAAGACCTGACATGAACTGAGCACTCAAAGGGATACATTCAGTAAAAGGGAAAGGCCAGCTGCCCTTGACCATGGCAGGGGGTGGAGAGAAGAAGAGTGCCATTTCAAAACTCCAGTTTCTGGACATAGATGCAGATGAATGTCTTTCTATGTTGTTCTTCCAGATATCAAGAAATCTGTGCTCCATCCCTCCTACATTGCCTGCATCCCTCACTGGTTCCAGTTGGTGTTACCCTTGAAGTACCAGAAGTCCTCATCATAAGCACCGAGCTGCATGATGATTTGACTACTCTTTGGAAGGGAACTTACTATCTATCAGGCTCTGCATACCTGCTGTCTTTTGGTCTGGGATCAGATCTAAATGGGTCCAGATCCCACCAACTGAGAGTCTTAACTACCTGTTAGCTACTTGCAGATATCTACTTGTAGATCACAACATGATAACTCTCCTTCAAGCCTGAAATATTTCCCCCCGTGTTAGGTTAGTAAAAACATTAGGTCTCTTTGTCTTCCCCTTCTTTTCACTCTGATCATCTCTGATCAACTTCAGAGCCTTCTGTAGTTACCCCTGTCTACAGTGATCAGCAACCAAACCTACTCAGCAGTGTTTCTGAGACCCACAGTGCTGATAATCGCACACACTGTTTTCATTTAGGCTCTTACTGGACAATTGCTATGCTCCACCAACTGGTCTCCTTCCTTCAATTATCCTACTCCATTATCAGCAGAACCAAATGCTTAATCATTATTTTTTTATTTTGGGATACTGGAGATTGAACTCTGGGGTACTCGACCACTGAGCCACACCCCCAGCCCTATTTTGTATGTTATTAGAGACAGGGTCTCACTGGGTTGGTTAGTGCCTCCCTTTTGCTGAGGCTGGCTTTGAACTCGTGATCCTCTTGCCTCAGCCTCCTGAGCTGGTGGGATTACAGGCATATGCCATAGCGCCCAGCTTAATAATCATTTATCACAGAAAAATACTCAGTGTATCCTCATTGTCTCCTGAATTCAAGATCAAATTCTTCAATGCAGTTTCTAAAGCTGCCCCCAAATACAGTCCCAATTTTTCCTTCTAGTCTCATCCTCATTTAGTATCTGACACGTACAGATGACTAGGACCACTGCATTAATTCAGATCACTGCGAAGCAGACACTAACATAGAATTCCATATGCCAGAGATTGCTTGGGGAAAGGGGCAGAAGAAGGCAGGAGAAGGCTTCCAAGCAAGATACAAGTCAGGATCCTGTAAAGAAGAGGTGGGAGGAAGGAGGATAGGGTGGGAAGCCTCTTAGAGAGCAGCATATGTCAATGGGAGCCCTAGCATCCAAGGTGCTCAGTGGTGAACACCAAGTGTTGCTTGAAGGGGCATGGCTCAGCACTCTCACTGTGCACAGCTCTTACCTGGGAGCAGCCCAGGAGGGATGGCCTTGGTGCCCAAGTGATGGGGGTCAGCAGCAGCAGCAGTTGGGTTTTGGTTGTATATACTCCCTAAAGCAAAAGAGTTGAGTGGTGCATTGGCATGACCATCAAAGTCACTGTACAACCTACCACTTAGTTGGGACACTCTTAACAGTGGGAAAGGCAGCTACTAATAATTATACCAGGACAAGGTGAAACAAACCATGTCAGGTAAGTCATTTAAGGTCACCCTAGAGCAAGAGTTGAATCAAAGGGCCTATTCAATGTTCCAATAGCATAGGTCTCTCCAATTTTTCACATGCTATCAATTTGGAACTGCTTTAAAACCTGAACTATGACTATAGAAATTTAGGCATCTTTTCAAAAAATATATATTGTTTAAAAGAGATGGGGTCTCACTATGTTGCCCAGGCTGGCTAGGAACTCCTGGAATCATGGATCCTCTTGTCTCAGCCTCCTGAGTAGCTGGGGCTACAGGCATGTGCCACCACACCTGGGTCTTAGGCATCTTTTAAAACTGACAAACGTCACCTTCTGCATGTCATATTTTTCTCCTTGAAGTCATTTCAAGCATACCTTTCCTGAAAAGTTGATCCTGTCCTGCATATACATATGCATGTATATATGTGTATATATATATATATATATGTGTGTGTGTGTGTGTGTGTATAAATTTTGCATTATCTTATTTCTGCCATCAAACAGTATCATTCCTAATCACAGGCGTTATTAATTTTTTCAGTTGCTTCTCTCTGGTGACTAGTACAATGTCTTCCACATACAGTAGGTGACAAAACAAGGCACAGTCTTTACAGTGTTCCAACTTTAACTTATCAGTTTTCCATTTTAAACAAACATCTCTGTGTGGCTTCCTGTATTTCTTAATTTTTCCTATGTCTTTATAGTTCAGATAGAATTCACATATCAGCCAACCTTGGTGAACAAATGTTTTATGATTTGTTAATTACTTTGTCCTTTTTTTATTGCTACAAGCTTACACTGAATTACTTCAACTTAGCTTCTAAAGGGGACTAACAAACTGCTGAATATAATTTTCACTTTAAACAATAAAGCTATTAAAGGACTTATAGCAAGAACACCCATTATATTCTTTGCATCAATAAATCAGTGTTTCATCTGTTATCAATTGCTTGGTCAGCTTCAAATGGTCTCAGAATGAATCTCTTTCTCCCTTCTGCCCCTACTGTCCATGATAGAGGAGGCAGAAAGTAACCCAGGCATATCATTTTCATCCTACACTACTCTGTAATTTATTTCTAGTGATAAACCTCTTGTAGTCCTACACTGACTACATGCTCACACATGTCCAAACAGATATAGAGAGACAGGTAACTCTTCAACATTAATGCCAAAATGAAGGGGCTTTGAGGTAAAGGGCTTTGTGACTATGTGTAATGGAATTTAGATGCCTCCTATTACAGACTTTGGTAATGGGACAGCTGCAAAAATGAACCAAAATATGCTAATAATTAGACTGTTTTCTCAACTCCAGACGTTGTAAATATCACAACAACATTAGCTGGATAAGATCTTAAGATTAGGCTACGTTGTTTCTGAGAAATATATGTAATAAATTCTTTAAAAAAAAGTTTGTCTTGGGGCTGGGGTTGTGGCTCAGCGGCAGAGTGCTTGCCTCGCACTTGCGCGGCCCGGGTTCGATCCTCAGCACCATGTAAACATAAATGCATTGCATTGTGTACAACTAAAGTAAATTAAAAAAAAGTTTGTCTTGAAATAGTCTTGACTCTTGATTTAAACATTTTTGTACTTCTGAACCTAGTACAATATCACAAAGCGGGTGCCTGATAAATATTTAAGTGAATGAGCTAATAGATGAATGCTTTCCATTCAGTCTGCTTAAGTCACATTAGTAAGTGTTATTCATTCATCAAAACTAAATGCTAGTATGTCACCTATTATAAGCTGATCCCTCTTCTCAATTTTAAAATGTACTCATATTTGGGAGTTATGCTTACTGTCAGTTATAATGCTAACATTTCCTATACATGAGGACTTTATGAATGTTATTATGGATAATGGTGATTAGCTGCTTTTAATATCCTAGGTGGAATGAGAGGAAATAGACTTAAGCTCTACAGCATGAGGGATTTAAGTTAGATAACAAAGTGTTTGACATCAAATCTAATCAAACAATGGGGTGAATTAATGAGAGGGGTTATGAAATACTGTTTCTTAGAATGGAATCTCAATGCATACTATACTTTTATGCCCCCAAATAAAGATGAAGGAAGATTCTTTGAAAGACAAGTATATTTATAAGGGAATATCTAAAATAATATAATTTTCTAGAGTGTGAATATTTCATATAAAATATTGGTATACAATCTTAGTCAAAGACCTGAATCACATACCAAAGTGGTGAACTGTCTTCCTAGTCTTTCATTTATTTTGTGACTTTGGGCAAGGAATTTTACACCAAAGATCCAGATTCTTTTCCAATTAAATAGGAATAATCCTTCTTCCAACGACCTACTCTTCAAAATGTACTGTCAGACCTTTTTGGATAAGTTATATTCTGAATAAAATAAGGAATACAATATCTGATACCTGAAATTTCATGTCACTTCAATACCACAGCTTCATTTACTGTCCTGAAATAAGTTATAATATAGATAAAGAAGAGTTTTCTTTTATCACACTGGCCACAATTGGGAAAGAAACACGGATGGAGAAAATCTTAGATTGTGGCAATTAGGAGGATAGAAATGGGATAGTTACAGTTTTTATCTTCAAAACCCAAGTGTTTTCATGTATTCTTACCAATCTCTCTACACTAAAATTTCTACAGTGCCTCTTTATTATTTTACCACAGCTGTATCCACCATTTCAAAATTTCCAGGCACAAGACAGAGAAAAAAAACACACTCCCTCTATGTTATGGAATTCAGAGACAGTAATGCTTTCCTAATCACTGGAGCACATTTTCCTCCTCAGGGTTCATATGACAAATTTTGAAAGAATCCCTGTGCAGATGATGCAATTTATGCTTAAAGTGTTATAACTGCTTTTGTGTAAGGAATCATATTATGAGAAAATTCACATACATTATCTTTTTACTGCCTGGATAATAGATCTATTTTGATTGTGGTCATTGGAGCCTGAACAGCCTAAAAAAGAACCTATCATTCCATTCGCTGTCTCATTCTCTGTCTCTTTTAAAATAAGGACTTGGGCCTACAATATGTTTTTCTCAGCGGCCCAACTTCCACTCAGACATTGCCACAAAAGCAGCACTGGAGTCCAGAGCCCGGGAGGAAACAACGCTCACGTTTGCAGTTGAATCACAGGTTCTGTTACCAGACAAGTGCTACAGGTAGGAGAATTGGGCTACTACAAAGCATCCAGAGGAACAGCGATAATGAAGGGAAGGAAATTAATCCTTGGGGAGAATATGACATAAATAAACAGTATCAAAGAGGAAGAAGCTGTCATGACAAAAAAAGAAGTCTTTGAGCCTGGTGAAGTGGCGCATGCCTGTAATACCAGCAGCTTGGGAGGCTGAGGCAGGAGGATCGAGAGTCCGAAGCCAGTCTCAGCAAAAGCAAGGTGCTAAGCAACTCAGTGATACCCTGTCTCTAAATAAAATACAAAATAGGGCTGTGATGTGGCTCAGTGGTAGAGTGCCCGAGTTCAATCCCCAGTACCTATCCCCCGCAAACACACACACACACACACACACACACACACACACACACACAAACACACAAAACCAACCAAAAACAAACAAAAAACAAAACGTTTTTGGAGAAGGCCTCTAATAGTGCCTTAAGATCATCTGAAGAGGAAACAATCTCTCAGGCATTGGAAGACTGATCCTCTCCCCTCTACAGATGAGAAACTGAGGCCTAAAGACAGTAAGCGACTTTCTCAAGGCCACTGCTACAGTTTGGATCTTAAGCGTTCTCCCAAAAGCCCATGTACTGAAGGTTTGCTCTCCAGGGTGGCAATATTGGGAGGTGGCGGAACCTTTAGAAATTTGGCCTAGTGGAAGGTCTTTAGGTCACTGGAGTTGTGCCCCTGAAGAGGCTGTGGGACCTCAGTTCCTTCCTCTTTTTCTCTTTTGCTTCCTGGCCATGAGGTGATTGGTTTTGCTCCACCACACACACCTGCCATGATGCGATACCACAGGCCCAAAAGCAATGAGGCTAAATGATCATTGACTGAAACTCTAAAACTGTGAGCCTAAATAAACCTTTTCTCTTTATAAGTTGATTATCCTTGGGATTTATCGTAGTAACTGAAAGCTGACTAACATGGTCACTCTATGCCAAGAGGTGATAGACATGTGTTGTACAATTTATGATAATGAGTGGCAGGCTCAGAACTTGAAGAGCTCACAATGAGCCCTGGCTACCTGGACCCTCTGAAGGACATTTTCCCTAAGTGCTCCAGCCTTATTCCCATGGGCCAACCTACTTCTGAATCTGGTAAATGATGGAAACAACATTTAGGATCGGACGGACATCTGCCCACACTTGTGTCCGTGATGGCCCTTGTTCTGCTCTACCTTTTGAACAGCACCACACTCATCAGTACGTATAGCAAGCATAAATAAGTATCATCTGGACAGGGTCTTTCCTGGGGAGAGAACCCAGAGAACCTTGAGTCTACTGGCTCAGACAACAGGATGCCCTCCGCCCAACCAGGCTCAGAGACTTCAGGGAGAGGCACAAACTGGAATGCAGAAAAGGGAGGGTGGGAAAGCTGCCGGGAAGAGGCTACAAACATACAGAACTCCAGAATTTGAGGCAGGCTCACCCACATCAGTCACACACAGACACGGGGAGAAGGGGCACTGCACAAGAAAAGCTGGGGGTCAGAAATACAATGCTATGCAGGGTGGGGTGTCTGTGATCTGTAATTTATACTGATATAATAAGCTCCATGTCTAAGACACAACAGACCCAAACAACCACCACCAAAACACAAAGCATATGTTAAGAGGGGTGAATTACCCACAGCATTAGGTTTTTCCACATGGCTGGACCAGCAGGGCTGCAAAATCCATCACTGTTATGGGCTGGAATGCCAACTGGGGGAGCCCTCTTAGAACTTTTGTTGGATGAATCTCTTGGCGGTGTAAGAAAGGAGGCTAGTGATGTTTAACCATAAACACATGGCCATAGGTGTCAGTGATACACTGCATTCAAAGGCTATATAATAAACATTATTTTCAGAAAGGGAAACTAAACTAAGAATAGATAACCTGCCAAGCCAGACAGGAGGAGAGCACCTTCCCACACCTCAGCCTGCAGCTAAACTGCCTTCATTTCATGCAACATGCGTTTATGGAGGAACGACTCGTTTACAATATTAAATCATCGAACTTCTATAAAAACAATGATAACACCACCACAGTGGCCTAGAAATCTAGGCCTGCACTGAACACCTCATTTCAAACTGCAACCTCTCCATGTCCCCATATGGGCAGTGCCGGGCTCCACTTTTTTCTTTTTCTTTTCATAGCAATTGGCATCTTCTACCATATAATTTGCTTGCTTATTTTTTGTTTACCCCTACTAGAATATAAACTCCAAGGGGGCAGGGATTTTTGTCTGTGTTGTTCATAAACGTGTCCTATGCACATAGACTAATGCCTGGCACATAGCAGGTAAGCAAATATGTTGGCTGAAAGCAAAATGTGGATGACTTGTTGATATTGTAGGAAGCCCGTTTCTCATATAACAATGAAGTTGCCTCAACACTAATTACAAGGAATATTTTTCCAATGGACATCACTGAAGTTGAAAAAAATCTGAATTCAGAGGTCAGTGAGGGAAATACTGCTACTACAACAGGCACTCTTGAAGGTTCTGGGGGATCTGATCCTGGTACATATGGGGTGAAGCCGATGACAGCTTCTGCGCATCTTTGGGGGTGCAAGACACACGGAGGTGGTGCCGTGTGGTGTGGAAAGGTACGTCACAAAGGTTTGTCTTTGTAGCCTTATACTACTATTTTTGTATCCACTTCCTGGCATAAGAAACACTTCACTGTACCTTGTTCCCCTTGAGGCAGGAAAGTTTATATTCTGAATCGTGGAGGGTTTGTTATTTGGTCAAGGCGTAGGCCAAAGCAGAATTATTCCTGTTTTCCTTTAAGAGTATCATGCTAAGTGAAATAAGCCAATCCCCAAAAGCCAAAGGCCAAATGTTTTCTCTGATATGCGGATGCTAATTCACAATAAGGGCAGTGGGGAGGGGATGGGGGGGTACAACACACGCTAGGGAAGAATAGAGGTACTCTGGATTAGGCAGAGGGAAGTGAAGGGAGGTGGGGGATATGGGGATAGGAAGGATAATACAATGAATCAGATATTATTACCCTGATTACACAACTGGTGTGATTCTACATCATGTACAACCCAAAGAATGAGAAGTTATACTTCATTTATGTATGTTGTGTCAAAATGCATTCTACTGTCATGTATAACTAATTAGAACAAATAAAATAAAAGCATGTAAGCTTTTGTGTTAAAAGTTCAGTACCTTTCCCACAGCGTATGTCCAAAGTTTATACTTTCACAGATGGCTTACCTACCTGCCTATCCTAATGGTTTATTACCAGGGGAGCATTTTATGAAAACAGGTGACTATGTAGTCTTCATTGCCAAAGTGCGGGAAATCCAGTCTGTAAGAAGAGAATGCTGAAGTCTTTGCTACCAAATAAGTAGGAATTTAGGTGGTATTTAAGGCCCTGCATTTCTTAGGTTACTCTCTGTTGTGTGAGCCGAGATGGAGGATATAACGGCTGCAGACTTTACAGAGATCATTCGAAGCCCCAAGGTAACAAAGAACCCTAAGAAACAAACTACACTTCTCTCCTGTGTAGTAGTTATTCAGTAACAATGAATTTCCCACCCAGAAAGACAGAAAGACACTCAATATGTGAAGTGGGCAGGCCTTGACAATTTCTTGCCCATACAAAGCAAAGCTGTGCAGAATCCAGAGAGGAGATAAGGAGTGGTAGCTGGGGAGATGAAGACCTTTGGAGAATTAACTACCAAAGGGGATGAATCAGCTCAGCGTCTGAAAACACCTACAGATTCTGTCAAACCTGCCTGTACTCTTCAAGAGCTTCAAGGTTCACAAACAGGAAATTGCTGGGTATGACTTCACCTGACTCTCACACTCCTTAGAGAGGAGCTTGCCCCAAAAAGTTCTGAGCAAAGTGCAGAGACGAAGGGTGAGAGGTGAAGAAGAAGGTGAGTTCAAATTCTGGTTACAGGGTATTTAGTGAAAGGAAACATTTTCAAAATCATTTGAGATTTCATCATTGGGCTCAATACTGATACATGTCTTTGCTAACAGGCCAGCGCTTCACAGAAATGAAGAAAGAGAAAACTGCATTACAAAGGAACTCAAGGGACCCAGGCATTTGTGAAGAAGTGAGAATGAGATTAAATTGTTCATTTATTCATTTGCTCATTCGCTCATGTCATTCTGTATCAGGATATTTTCAGACACAGAAAACTCTGCATTGACCCAAACAAATAAGAGGATTTATTATTTCCCAAAACAAAAGTGCCCAGAGGTAGAGCTATCCCAGGACTAGTTTACTTAGCAGCTCAACAGCATCACTAGGGATTGGGGTTCTTTCCATCTTTCTGTTCTGTTTTAATTTGATTAGATTAAACAAAAATTCACCCCCAGGGATCAGGGACTGGGGTTAGGACCAACTGCCCTAGAGCAGATGGTGGCCTGGAGGAAACACTTCAACAAAATCAGAGCTGTGCAGTAAGAAAGGATCTATTGGCCACTGGGTGACCCCCCAGACATATGGTCACTTGAAAGATGCTCACTGAGCACTTACTATGTGTCTACTACTGTGGTGGTCAATGGAAACACAGAGAGCAGGAACTGGCCGGCTGTAGGAACTTAGAGATGAACTGGACAAACAGATATTAATGAAATAACCATGGAATTCAAACTGCAACAGTAATAAGTGCTATACTAGAAAGCTACAATACTGTGAAGAGTAACAGGGGAACTTAGACGAGGGGAGGGAGGGAGGTTTCTCTAAAGAAGGAACACTGGAGCTGCCAGGGGTGGGGATGGATAAACAATTCAGACAAAGGGACTATGTGAAGTGGCCATGGAGAAGGATGGATTATGGCCCTTTCAAAATGTGTCCCAGAAGGAGAAGACACAGGGAGGGTAAGCTTAGAGCAAGAAGACGCTAAAAAGACAGGCAGGAGCCAGACCATATTAATAAATGTTTCTTTTAATTTTAAAAAACATTAGACCCTTTGTTCACATAAAACCCTTGTTATACAAACAAGGGTTCGAAAATGTGGTGAGACTATTAAACAGCCATTTTCTCTTTTTTCAAAGTGTACATTTCTGTGGCTTCACTTAAAGTATCTCAGAGAAGAAAAGCAGGTATAAGGGTGGGGAGGCAGGGAGGGAATGGTAGACCATGGAAAGATGAAACCAGGTAATTGTCACTGGTTGGGAAAGGAAGGAAATGATTAAAGAGGCCAAGAGAGGGAAAGGAGGCCAAGGCAGAGTGTGGCTTTAAGGGAGGGGCGAATGGGATCAGGGACTTGGGTAGGAGGTTCACGGAGTAGTAATACCACGTGGGCAGGTGAGCGAGGAGGGGCAGTGAATGCAGGGGCCCTTCTGGGGGGCCATCATTTCCACCCTCCCCTTCAGAGGAGAGCCTAGCACTTACTCTCTTCCCCTGTTCTGGGTAAGTGACATCAGGGAGACTGCAGAACTCAGTCTCCTTTTGTACGTTCTTGGGGACAGGGCTGCTCACTTAGCAAAAGGATCTGATGAAAACAAGGAAAGGCATCACAGAATCGTCCCTCAGTAAATGAGAAAACGCCTCAGGAATAAGCAACATTACCACTTTCTCATGGGGCCCCAAATGATCACCTCTTACTTTGATTTCTTACTGCTGATAAACTACCTCATAATCTCTCAGCAGCCAGTACAAATGGCCAGATTAACCATCTCCATCCCTTGAAATACTTAAGATTTTTCCATGGTGACTGAATATGCATTTCTTTTACCACATGGATGAGCAAGTAACTAAATGGGCTCTCATCCTCCAAAGTCGACATTTAAAGTGTGACAAAGTCATCTCAGAGAACGTGTCCCTTTAGAAATGAGATAACTAATTACCCAGTGAAAAGGCAGAATCTTTTCCCCACTGGGAAATCAACAACACGATCTAGCAGAATGGAAGGCATGGACCATAGAAAATCAGGTCTGCAAATACAGTGAGCAAAACAAGCCACAGAACAATTAGCATATGTGGAAAAGCAAACCGGTACCCACTGCATAGCTGGTCTGATCCAAAGAAAACTGAATATATGTTTTAGAAAGAAAGGGGAAATAGTAAAAATATATACATATGCAAAAAGAAAAAAAAAAGAAAGAAAGAAAGTCCTAAAAGCAAAAAAAAAAAAAAAAAAAAAAAGTTGAGGACTGGGGTTATGGCTCAGTGGTAGAGCACTTGCCTGGCATGTGTGGGGCCCTGGGTTCAATCCTCAGCACCACACATAAATAAACAAAGCAAAATATCCATTGGCAACTAAAATATATTTCAAAAAAAGACAATTGAAATCTTGAAAGCAAAGTAAAAGTCTTACATACACAGACCTCATAGACTGCATATTATTTTGTACAGATTATTCTGGAGAATTAGGAAAGGATCACTGCTCTTGCATTTTATCACTGGGAGGACCATCCAAGTCTTCCAGAATCCCAACTATTAAAAACCCAAATCACGTTACCATGGAGATGATCCTCCCTTCAACGTGGTAGTATAACCTATTTTCCCTAGGTCAGATGTAGCTGGCTAACCAAGAGCCCACAGACACTACAGTCACACCAAGAAAAAGAAGTGGATGAGGAATGTAAATTTCATTCAATGAGCTAGCAACATTACACTGTACAAAACTGGATGGGAGAAAGGCCAGGGACCGGCATAGGACACACAGTGACTGCTAGTTCCCTTATAGTTTTATAAAATCATGTATATATTTGTGACTTCTATCCTAAAAATCATGAAAACTGGGCTGGGATTGTGGCTCAGCGGTAGAGCGCTCGCCTAGCACGTGCGCGGCCCGGGTTCGATCCTCAGCACCACGTACAAATAAACCCATTGTGTACAACTAAAGCAAATAAATAAATATTTTTTAAAAAATCATGAAAACTTGACAATAAAAGACAATCTAAATAAAATACTGGTCGTAGGTAAGTGTCAAGCACAAAAGGAATCATAGTTTTTTCCAACAATTTTCCAAAGTATGTACGTGCTTGACATCTGCTGATGAGCTGTGGTTTCCTCCTCTTCAAAACTTAAAGCTTCTCTAAATCAAACATAAGCTTGTTTTCAGTATCTGCAAAATATATGTGGATAAAATTCAAAGTTTTAGAAAGAGAGTTGCCATAGAAACACACAACTCCCTAAAAGAGCAGTCCCTCTTCTAAGGGGACCCTTTATCACGACATTTATTCAGTCCCTATGTGTGTGGGCAAGGCCACAGACAATGCACAAAGGACAGTCTGGGCACATGCACAAATTAAGTAAGTCAAACACTTACTCTAAGTAAGCAAGAGAGGGTGAGCCCTTTGTGTGCGGATGAGTGTGTGTGGTGGGGCAGGCATCATGTGAGCTGAACCCTGTGATGCAGCCATCATAAAAAGATGCATTTAAAACACAATTTTGCAACAATATAGGCATTGCACACAGTTATCACTATGGACTGTTTTCTGTGAATTCTTTTAAAATGTGGATGTCAGTATTAGAAGCAGCACTTACAAAAATAGTTTTATTTTTACTAGCAGAGTAGACTTAAGCTAAAAATAAACTAAATGGGAATTTTGTACTGCAGACTTTTCAAAAGCAGAGTGTCAGTATACCTAAGACAAACACCACCTCTTTTTTTTTGTACCAGGGATTGAACTCAGGGGCACTCGACCTCTGGGCCACATCCCCAGCCCTTTTTTGTACTTTATTAGAGACAGGGTCTCACTGAGTTGCTAAGTACCTCGCCATTGCTGAGGCTGGCTTTGAACTCATGATCCTCCTGCCTCAGCCTCCCAAGTGCTGGGATTACAGGCGTGCGCCACCGCGCCCGGCTAAACACCACCTCTTTATTAGAAACTTCTGTGCGGCATTCCAAAAAAGCCACACAATTTTCAGCAGACCTTAATTCTTTAGACTTAGTTTCTCTAGAGACAAAAGAACCCCATGGAGACAGCATCTAAGGAGTCTTCACTCAAACACTTATTGATTCTTAAACAATTCTTAATTGTTTCATTGTCCCAGATGTGAACACCTACACAAACATAAACTGAGCAACAAATATAATACTTATAGTAACTTTATGAAATAATATTTGAATCTTTATTGTGTTTGCAGAATTGAAAACTTGGGACTTCAATGGGTTAAGTCAGAAAAGGCCAAATTATGACATAGCCCTTTTACAGTGGGATGGTCTTAACCTGCAAGAAATAGAACAGATACTTTTGAGGGACTATGTCCCCCAAAATCCTACGATGAAAGTCTGGGATGAAACAAAGTTAAAGCCACCTAAAGTGTAGTATGCATGACAATATTATCTTTCTTTTTTTGCAGGTAATACACAAAGGTGTATTACCTTTGATTAATACTAGTGATTTGCAAATCATACTCATGACCATAATGCTATTTTTTTCTCATGAAGCACAAGTGCTTTACAAACATTAATTCATTAGGTAGATTACAGCTACCCTTAACTAACTATATACTACAAACAGGAAGACCGATACAACCATTTATGATTTGCCCTAAATCACAGATACAAACATCTGAATTTATTTTATTTTTAATTTTTTTTTCCTTCCTTCCTTTTTCCTCCCTCCCTCCCTCCCTCCCTTCCTTCCTTCCTGGTACTGGGGATTAAACTCAGGGGCACTTGACCAATGAGCCACACCCCCAGCCCTATTTTGTATTTTTATTCAGAGACAGGATCTCACTGAGTTGCTTAGTGCCTCACTTTTGCTGAGGCTGGCTTTGGACTCGAGATCCTCCTGTCTCAGCCTCCAGAGCCAATGGGATTATAGGCGCGCACCACTGCACCTGGCTTATTGGTTCTTTTTAGTGATACATGGCAGTAGAATCCATTTTGATATAATTATAAATAGCATAAATCTTAGTCTAGTTAGGACTGTATTCTTGTGGATGTACCTGATAGTATGTGAATTTATTTGAAATAAATATAAACAGTAAAGTACCCACATGTGAACATATAAAGTATGATGATTGGACATAGTTGAGCCACTAGTTAAAGAGTTATTCAAGGGCTGGCTCAAAAATCAATCAAGTTAAATAGAGGTAACAGAGACCTAGGCTCATTAGTTGGCATTATTATGAAAAAAAAATCAGAATGTTTAACATCTTACCTTTCTACTGCTGCCATAACTGACAGTGGCTAGTGGACCACAGTGACAACCACAGACAAGAGGGGTCACACTGCAACGAGGCACCATGCATCCAGGAACCGGTACCTACTAGCATCTGGGTGGAAGTCACAAGTCTAAAAATGGGTGTTGGAAGAAGTGGAGTATCTGGCCGGAGGAAGTGACTCTTCTTGGATATTCTGGCTGGGAGTACTTTGACTTCTAATTCAACCCTTGAGATTCAGACTGAGCAGGAGTTCCTCAGGGAAGCTACTCTGAGCCCTGGGCTGGGCTCCAGGACTGCTCCAAAGGACTCCCTCAAAGTCTATTAAAGCACTTTACTGATTTCAAACACACTTTCTTAAGAGCGTCCTGATTCAATCAAAACTTCTTAAGGACAGTGACTATACGTAACTTGCTTGTCTCTGAAACCCTATGAAAGTTTATAAACTGGTAGAACTCCATAAATGTTTGCTGAATGAAAATCAGAACTGGGTTTATTTAAATTACTAATGCTCTTGTCTATCAGATAATTTGTTAATTTGGTGAAGATGTGATAAGAATGGTGTGGGTCAAGAGAACTTATGTTCCTAAATAGCTCAAAAAATTTGGAGAACAGCGATCTGTCCATGTGTACACATTTTTATTTCCTAGGGATGAGAAAGCAAAGAATGATCATGATATTCCATACTTACAATCTGGGGATTAATGAACTACCCACACATCACTGATGCCACTGATTCCTGCACTTTGAAAGAGCACAGCTCTGGGCACGATGGATGAGCACTACATAAACTAGGATATCCTCTTTGGAGTGTGTCTTTGAAATCTGTAAAGTATCTACTGCTCTAAAAGCAGATCTGTAGTTGTTTTTTGAAAAAATAACAAAGAAAGCCATGCTAGTCAAATAAAAATAACAGAGCCTTCAAATTCTCCCAATGTCCTGAAAAGCTTATTTCTTCCTAAGTGCACTAGTTATAGATGGAAGGAGAAACTCATCCCTCTTAATATAATCAAATTCTCTGAAAGTGACACAAAAAAACACACGAGACTTTGGTAGAATCCTCCAGCGGGGATTCAAAAGGAAATATCTCGTGGCAGTGGAGAGTCACATGGAGGCTTCCCAGAGCTCAGTCATTCTCCATCTACACAAAGGGGGAAAGGCCCTCTCTGTGGCAATTGTTTGATAAACAGACCACTGTCGCCTTTTTGCTTCTCTTCTGATGTAAGTGAAAACAGCTTCTTGGTTCTATGTGTGGAAGCCATCAGGAAAAGGCAGCAGCCAAGTGATGAGGATTTCGAACGTGGATTTAATTTATCTATGACAACTTTTTGAGATTTTTCTCCTTTAAGCAGGATTATCTTGCATCACATCTTGTTCCAATGATTTTAATTTCAATGTGGAAAGAGTAAAACGTGGGTCCCTAAAAAAGTCCATTCACCTTTTCAGAATCAGCCGAGCACTAATTTTTCTAAAAGCTTTAATCTAGAGTGCTAATTTAATAGGAAAGCTTCCAAAATCATAAAATTGAATAGAGATTAATAGTAATGATGTTTTCATGTTTTAAAAAATGGTAATACCCATTACCATTCTGTGAAATAACAGCAAAATACTATTAATTCAGGGCATTTCAAGAAATAGTCTATACAAAATAATTCAGTATCCCAGAGTGTTGAAGGAAGGGCTCCAGAGTTTTGTCAAAATGGAAATAGTTCCAAAATGTACCTACATATCTTCTATAAACAGAGTCTAAAACATGTAACACACTTTTCTTAATAATATAATAGAAAATCCAGCTTGTGTGTATAAATTGAATATAGATCAAAATAGGATCCATATTTGGTCACAGATGAAAATATGCTGTGATCATGGAAGAGGAAGAATCCTGTGTGACCCTCATAGCACTCTGAAACTTGTCATTTCCAAAACATTTCTGATATCAACTGCTGTCAATAGCCTCTTCCTCACAGAGGCGGAGTGCAGCCATGCAACCTTCAACTTTCAGGGAATATAATGTTGTTTTCAAAAACCAGTTAGTGAGCCAAAGGCTGAAGCAGCTTTCTGCCAGCAACTGTGCTACTCCCTAAGTGGGTGTCTTCCAGAATGCTGCTCTCTGTGACCCCTGGCTTCAGCAGGACCTTCTGTGGTGCAGACTCCCAGGCACTCTGGCCAGCATACACTTGCCTAGCTTTCTCACTGGCATTACATGTATTCAGTGGTTGGGAAAGAGAAATGCCCTTGGCTAGTTGAAAAATATGAGCCCTGGCACTATGAATTGCAATGAATTCTCCAGTGCATCCCTTCTTTTGCTGAGGTGTTCTCATAAACTACAGGTAGAAAGAAATCAGTACAGTCTCTTTGAAAGAGCAGTTTGGTACTCCTTCTCTCCATATGGATATCAAAGGCACTAGAAGAAATGTATCCTTGGACCCAGCGAATCACTTTTCAGGAATCTCACCTAAGGAATCACCGCATGTAAACAAAGAGGATGTGCAAAGAGTTGGACCACGCTGCTGGTTATGAAAGTAGTTTTGCTGAACCTCTAACATTAGAGGATTGGTTGCAAAAATGGAAATTCAACCAATGGAAAAGAATTCAGCCATTAAAATTTGAATAACGATCTACATTACTGGCATGCAAAGATTTCTACAATATGTTAAGTAAAAGAAAACAATACGTTTTGAAAATACATGTGGATGTATATAGGAAAAAGTCTGTCAGGATATACAAGTTACCAAAAAATTCTAAAAATACTTAGAGCCCCAGTAATTTTTGCACAGTGCCCCCAGGCCAAACAAGTACCTAATAGTGCTGTTTGTTAAGTTGTTTGGCCCAAACAACATCTAAACACTTAGAATGTCATAATGTCTTAGTAGCTATTTGAAAAACTAATATGCACACACAAAAAGTACTATTTTTATTTCCTTCTTAAATAACCTTCTAATAATTTATGAATAGAATGTGTACACCTGTTGCGGATTGTGTAACTTCAAATCTTGAAATTAAGTTGGACACCACTCCTTTCATTTCCTGTTCCACATACTACTCACTTTTTATTTTTAATCATTAAAAATTCAGCAATCACTGAAAACCCAGTTTGACAAAAGTATAGTGTCATCGAGAGGAATGTAGTGTGATCTAACGCTGAAACTGTGAACGGCTTCCAGTTAGTGAGCCAAATATTATTTCATAAAGTTACTATAAGTACTTATAAGTTACTATAAGTATTATATTTGTTGTTGGTGTAGTGTTGTACAGATGTGTAGTGTTGTACAGATGTGTTTTCCTTGATGATGGAAAATCTTTTGCGCCAACCCCTGAGCTGCTCTCAGAATTTGCTATGGTGCCCCACAGCACGTTGACACACAGTTTGGAAACTGCAGATATATAACAAAATGCTAGTAGCTGCTTTCTCTCACAATATTGGTGATTTTGTTTTATGACAACAAAAAATATATTTTTTGAACCTTTTCCCAATAAACATCTGTTACTTTTTACAATTAGAAAAACCATTAAAGCGATTTACATATTCTCAAAAATTCTTTGTCCTGTGGCTGGGGCTATTTCCTAGCACGTGTGAGGCACTGGGTTCTATCCTTAGCACTGCATAAAAATAAATAAGTAAAATAAAGCACGTTGTCCATCTACAACTAAAAAAAAAAAAAAAAAAGTCAACTGTTTCTTTGGGGTGGGGGTGGGGAAGGAAAGTCCTAAATGATGCTTTCATGATTTGAAAAAAAAAAAAAAAAATCTCACTCATGAATAACCTTCTGCAATAACTCTTCCTATTCTGAGCCCTTCCCTGATACTTACACAGGTTGGATTAATGATCAATGAAGTCACTGGTGTCAGGACACTAACCCAGACATTCACCCCACTTCCTGCGGGTAGCCACTACAATTGTTTAACAATAGACTCTCTGTGCCTCAGCTGATGTGCTTGTCACAGAGCATGGTCATGCCCTCGTGGGAACTGAGCTATAAATGGTCCTTTGCTCTTGGTCTGCAGAGCTTTAGTCTTCGGATTAACGGTGCTCCTTTTAAAACAGTGCCTGCTGCTTTTCACCCTGGTGTCCACTGCTGCTGTCTTTAAAGGTCTCTGCTGCTCTCTTTGTTCCTGTCTGGTTACTTCTGCCCTGTTTGTCAGTTTTTGCACTAAAGAAATGAATGGCTTTTTATACCTTCACCAGTTGGGACTTTCAGAACCAACCTAGTGAGTTAAGTGTAACAGATATTTACTCCCATTTGGTATTTAGTTATCGGTGAATATTTTGTTTGTCTTTACCCTTGTGGGGATTGGCAGGTACAAAAGAGAATTTTTCAGCTTAATATTGTTTTTAAAACTTCAGGATTTTTTTAGAAAGGTTGGCAGCACACAGCTAAAGTTTCATTGTGATAATTTTTTTTAATCCATTTGATTTTTAATGAAAGGGGTGTCCAAGAATTATAAATTTTTTTTCAATCTAGAACATTTTACAAAGTATACACATCAATTTCAACTAATCTTTACAAGTTGAAGTTAGAATTCATAATGGTATAGTGGTAAAATATTTAAGAAACTTTGCATATACTTTCTAATTAGAATGGCTCTTAACAATCTTAAGCATTTTCTCTAAAAACCAATAATAAGAACTTCCAATCCTCTTTTAAATGTCAAATTTTCCCAACTGCATTTATTATCTTGTTAATTGACTCCTCCAACTAGAATGTAAGTTCAATAAGGGTAGGTATTTTTTTGTCTACTTTAATCACTATTCTTTTTTTTTCCCCCCCTAATTCCAGAACCTAAAATGTATTTGTCAAAAAGTGAGTGAATGAGTGACCAAATTCTTACAGACTTTAGATATTTCCATTTGGGGGGACTAAAAAATAAAATAAATTAAAAAACAAAAAAGACAAAAGCTTTTTAAAATGAACATTAATCTCTATGCAAACCAACTACAAATTGAATATCCATCTCTTCTACAAATATTTGGGACCAAATTTTTTTCAGAGTTGAAATACTTTATACGTATAGACTTTATCAGCCAAGCAAACCTAATTTGAAAATCAAATCCAAAATGCTACAAACTGAAGTTTTCAAGCAGTTCAAATGCAGATTTTGGAGCATTTCAGACTTTGGATTAGGGATGCTCAACCTGTACTACATTTGTAATGCTTTTTTTTTAAATAATTTTTTTTAGTTGTTTAGGGATTCATTCTTTCTTTCTTTCTGGTGCTGAGAATTGAACCTAGTGCCTCACACATACTAGGCAAGCACTCTACTACTGATCTACAACTCCAGCCCCTATACTACTTTTTTGGTAGGTAAAAATGTAATTTTATTGTGGTGTAAAGTTAACTTTGATTGCAGCAAAATATATGAATGACAAGAATCTAACCAATGTATTATTGCTTCTCTTCTGTGAAACATTCCAACTTCAAGTAAAGAAGATTTCTGATTGTCAAAGTATGGCAAGTTCATGTAGAACACCTAAAAATGCCAAGACAAGCATTAAGAACATTTTTAAAGGTGTGGCGAAATTGCAATATGGTAACAGCAATTATTAAAGGTCAGAAATGACAAGGAAACTAGAAATGGAGGTAAGTAAGACCAGAAGCAGGCATGCACTACGGAGACATAAGACAATCTGTAGTGTGGTTTTTTTTTTTTTTTTTCCCCAGAGACAAGGAGTTTGTGGGATAGTAGACAGCTCAGTGTCTACACAGAGTGTGAGGGTCAAAGTCCATATCCCTAAAAGGTGAAATCCTCAGTAGGCAAATTTTAAAAAATCTCCCCAGGATCAGAAGCAAAGATAAGCCTTGGTGATGGGAGAGAAGGGGCAATGAAATCCTTAGAAAATTCCAAGCTTATCCTCACACTGTTTAGGATTAAAAATTGCTTATCCATGTGCCCTCTCCCAAACCCACACATTTACAGTGACAAAGTCCTAGGGCGGAAGCAAATGCAAAGTCTTGTCTCCAGAATAACGAACTTCACATTTCAAAGGATTTTCATTCACAGAGTTCCAAGTAATTGAGTTCACAATCAAAAATCATGAAACACACAATGAAGAAAATTCCACGAGTAAGAATGAGGAAAAACAAACTATAATCAACACCTCAAAGGCTGCAGATATTAGAAATTTTTAGTATAAAATACAAAACAGATAAGTTTAATGTGTTTAAAGAAAGGAAACAGGATCTTGAAATATGAAAAAAAGAACATGATTTGAAAAATGGGATTTGAGAAACAGCCAAAAATAACTACTATAAATAAAAATAAAATAATTATAATTATAGAGACCAATGAATGAGTCCAATACCAAATTAGATGAAGCTGGAAACAGAGTTAGTGATTTGGCAGATAGATATAAAGAAATTATGCATAATCTTGTATGGAAATAGAAAAGAAGAAAAGGATGGACAATGTGAAAGAAAGATTATGAGCTATGGAAGTGCAAATTAAAAATAGGGAATGTGTGAGAGAGCACTAGAAGTGATCTTTTTCTCAGATTTTCAAAAATCAAATTTAGGAAGCCAAATGAGTCCCAAGGATGCTAAATAAAAAGAAATCCTCACCCAGACACAGGCTGGTAAAACTGCAGAAAACCATCATTAGAAAAAAAAATTTTTTTTTTCAAATAGCCAGGATAAAAATCAGATTACCTATGCATGATAATTTGATTGACAGCTGATTTCTAAACAGAAGATAAGAAACTTGCAGGAAAATGTTTTTTAAAACATTGGGAGAAAATAATACAAAATATCAAACTATATTTCTAGTAAAAATACCTTTTATAAACAAGGACCAAAAAAAAAAAAAAAAAAAAAAAAAAAAAACCAACCAAAAAACAAGAAAGCTTACATCCAAAAACATCATTCAAGGGACTTCTCAAGGACTGCTTCAGAAAAAAAACTAGTGGTCTGAAATGAAAGAAGGAATGGCAAGCAAAGAAAGTAGTAAACATATGATTAGGGGCTGGGGCTGTAGCTCAGTTGTAGAGTGCCTGCTCAGCACATGTGAGGCACTGGGTTTGATCCTCACCACCACATAAAAATAAATAAAGGTATTGTGTCCATCTACAACTAATATATATATATATATATATATCCAAAAACATAACTAAACTTAAATAAGCATAACTATAGAAAACAAATTCTGACTATATACAAATGCCAGTAATGAGGGACATAAAAGCATAAAACTAAAAACTGGATAACCATGGAATATTAGTTCGAAAAGTAGTCCTCTGAATTGAGCAATTCTAAGACTTCTGAATGGTTTGAGAACAAAGTGAAGGAACTGTTTAGTGAAAAACTTTATTAAGTCAAATGGGATGTTAACCTAGTTGGGTAAGTGCTGAAAGAGAACAATGCATACAAGTGCCAAATCAATACAAGAAAGTCCATAGAATTATTTTTTTAAAAAGAAGCCAAACAAACAAAACCCATTCAACCCTATTGATGAAGGTAACTGAAAAACAAACAAATAAATAAATCACAGAAAAAGTGCGGCAAATAGAATGCAATAAATAAGATAGTCAAACTGTCACACCTTTCCTTTTATGGGGAGAGTGGGGGGCATGGATCTTGCTATGTGGCTTGGGCTGGCCCTGAACTCCTGGGTCCTAGGTTCAAGTAAAGTTCCGGTTTCAGCCTTCTGAATAGCTGGGACTACAGGCTGTGCTATCACCCCCAGCTTAAGATGGTCAAAATGAACACAAATGCATTAGTGTAATCAATGCAAGCTACTAAAACACTGAAATCAACTCAATTTTTTGGTTAAAAGACCAAGATTGATTAATTAAAACCAAACATATTTCAAGGACTTACATGTGAATATTTGCAGCAGCTTTATTCATAATAGCCTGAAACTGGAAACAACCGGAATGTCCATCAACTGGTGAATGGACTAACTAAACTGTGGTATATCCATACAATGAAATGATACTTAAATATACAGGAATGAAATATTGACACACCTAATAACATGGATGAATCCCGAAAGCATTATGCTAAGTGCAAGAAGTCAAACACCAAGGACTACATATTGTATGATTCCATTTATTTGACATTCTAGAAAAAACAAAACTACAGTGATGAAAAGCAGATCAGAGGTTTCCTGGGGCCAGAGAGGAGGGAAGGAAGGAGACTGACGGCAAAAGGGCATGAGGAACTTTCTGTTATGATGGAAATGATCTGTATCTGTGTTGTGGGTAGTTACATGACTGTATACACTTGCCAAAATTCATCAAACTGTACACTTTGAACATGTGAGTTTTCCTGTATAAAAATTATGCCTTACTAAAGCTGGTAAGAAACAGAAAATCCAGTTATGTGATTTACACAAAACCTTTTGTATCTTTAAAAAAAAAAAAAAAAAGTGGCTGGAGAAAGATTTGTTCAGGTAAAAACTAACCTGGAAATCTGGTTTAGCTAAATTAAATACTTATAAAAATTAATTTTAAGCAAAGAGATAAAAAAGATTATGATATGTTAAAAATTTAACTTAGTTGAACAACAGAACAATACTAAGTTCTAGAAACATGTCTTCAAAATATATAAAAACCAAAGTTCACAAAATGTCAAGGAAAAACTGGATAGTATTAGGCTAGTATTATTTGAACATAAATTTGAAAAACCTGATCAAAATATTAGTAATTCAAATCTAATGATTTTCAAAGAAAAATAACATGCCCAAGTTCAAGTTTGATTCTCTTAATTCAGGTTTGTTTCAATATGCATGTTGTTAATCGATGAAAGAACAGGAAGATATATGATCATCTCAAAGAAGAAGAAAAAAGCGTTGAATAAAATATGCCATACATTTATAATTAAAACTTTTAGTAAATAAGGAATGGAAGGAAATTTCTTCAATTGAATTAAAGGTATCATAAAAATGACCCTATACAAATCATCATACCCTAGGGTGAAACTTTAAGTCAATGAAAAGTTAATATTTTATCTATTACCACTTCTATTTAACACTGGAGATTCCAGCCAGCTAAACAAAACAAGAAAAAGGAATTGACTTCATCTGAATTGAAAAGGGGAAAGGCCCAAATTATTATTACTTATAAATGACATGATAATCCAAGTAGAAAAATTTCAAAGAATTTACAAATTATTTTTATTAATAAGGAGGCCAATAAGGTTACCATACACATAACATCCAGAGCCCTTCAACAGTGGAATGCTAAATGAATTACAGTATCACAAAAATAAAATGCTCTATGACAATGGAAGTGAATGAACTAAAGGTACACAGATCAATGTGGATGAAACTCAGAATATAATGTTTTGGGATAGCAAGTCACAACATAATCAGTATTATTCTATTTACATAAAGGTTAAAATAATATAGCATACTGTTTAGGGATACGTACATATGCAGTAAAACTAAAGAAAAGGAAATGAGTGAGTGATAACTAAAGTCCAGAACAGCAATAAGGAAGAGAATACAATAGAAGAAAGATTCATAAAGGCTGCAAAAGTAGAAATAATATTCTTAATTCAGAAAATGTAATATGAATGTTTCCTTTATCCCTATAAGTCTATCTGCATGTTATATATTCACTTCTATATATTCTTCATATGTACTTCATAATTTAAAGAAGTCTATATGAATCCGAGTGAACTATCAGAATATGCACTTTAAATTATTGCAATGTTACTTCAGTTGGAAAACAAGCATTTAGTAAGTTCTTTTTCTATATCTAAGTTTTGAAGTTAGTATTTTTTTTTATTCTTATTCCAGTAAAGTTCAGAGTCCTCATTCATATAATGGTTTTCCTAACACACTGAAGTAATAAGAAACTTTCCTTGGTAGGTTTTAAAGGCAAATAGCAAAAATCACTGTTTTCATAATTGCCTGCATAATAAAGGATAAAAACAACAAATCTACTGTTAAATGATAAGGAAAGCATATTCACTGATACCAAACGCCAAAAAGGCTTGAATTCTCATTTTAAAAATAACTTTTCAGTGGGAAAACCCCTAATCTCTTCTTTTGAAAGAGAATTTTTGTTCAGGAAGAAATGATGGGCTGACCAATGTCACAAAGAGTGAAAATATTTTCCTTTCCATCAAGTGCTTTAAAATTGCCAACATAATGAAAATTAATGATAAAGACTCCTCCTAAAGAGTTTGGTTCCTAACAACCCAAAAGGTTACAAATATCCACACAAAGAGCCAAAATCCAAACTTCTACAATGATTACATGTCATCAGCAGCCCCATTTTCAAAAGGCTTGTATTTAATAATATAGCATACAAATTCTGTGTTAAATGGGGATTGGGAATGAGTTGACATTTGAACATAGGGGATTTGAACCACATAGATCCATCTACATGTAGATTTTTTTTTTGGGGGGGGGGGCAACAATTTGAAAAAAACAGACCACATGTGTAGCCTAGAAATATTGAAAAAATTAAGAAAAGATAAGTCATAAATGTACAAAATAAATGTAGATAATAGTTCTTTATCACTTACCAATGCTATTCATTATCTATCCTTCCAAATCAGTGTTGGGGACTGTGTCCAGTCACCCAAGCAGACCCAGGGCCCTCTGCATATCCTACCAGCCTTCTAGTCCCCTCTTTTAGTTCATCCTCCACGGTCAACAAAGTAATCGTTACAGAGCATGAATATTACCACATTACTTCCCAGCTCCACATCTTTTTGGTATTGACCTTACCTTCACAGAATAGCCTCCAAGCCACTTAGAATATGTCATCTTTCTACTGTCCTTTCCAGCTTCTCTGCCTGAATACTTTAGACCACAGCATTATAAACAAATTGCAGCTCTGTTAATAGTAAATTGTTAAGTTAATACTTTAACATTAAAATGTATTCCTAGCATGCTTTGTGCTCTTATTTTGAAAAATCCTTGTCTGCCTCAAATTTATCATTCACCTTCAAAATTTGTGAAACACCGCCATTCTCAAGGCTTCCCAAATCACCCTAGTCTGCAATTCTTAGGAACCTTGTTTCTATCATTACATTTAACACATTTTGTTTTATTTTTATGTATATTCATCTTTCCAACTACATTGCAAACTACTTGAATATAAGGACAGAATCTTATTTTTCTTTGAATCTCCACTGTGTAGCACAGCACTTAGACCATAAAAGGCTAGCATCTCCTGAGCACCTATTGTATACCTTCTATTAAACTTTTCACATGTTATCATATTGAGTTCCCACAATAACTCAATGGGCTATTTATTATTCCCTTTTTACAAACACAGAAGCAGATTTAGTGGGCTAACACCAACAGGACCCTCTTGTTAGTAAGTGGTAGGATTCTGATTAGGACTTGGGTCTCCTGACTCCATGGCCTGTGTTACTTCCAGGTGCCTCTGGTAAAATGTAACACAAAATGTGAATCAGATCATATGAAACCTCACCCAACTTATGTCCTGGGTGGAAGGCTGTTCATGTATAGTACAGAGGAGATGTCAGGACACCTGGATTCTCTGGTTCTGTCACAGAGTGACTCCCTGCTGTCCCAGGCTCTCTCTGGTCTCACTTTTCCTCATTAGGGAGGATCCATACTTAACAGATTGTGTGTCACGTCCTCACTCTTATGACCCTCCAAAGTCAATAAGGAAGTCTGGGTGACCACTGGCACTCTTTATAGTTATTTGCTTTGAGATATCTTCCTTTTCTGAAAAAATAGTTTCTGAAGAAAGATTGCCAGAAGGCATTTGGGGTAAGGTCAGGAAAACGTCCACTTTGGTCCTCAAACTACAGCTTCCCTAGTGCCAAGTGCTGTCCACCAGAACAGCAGTGTGCCAGGATGAAGTCAGCCAGTGACACACTTTCTGTAACCTCTTCACAGAAGAGAAAATGAACAACCTTGTGTTTCAATAATATGCCGGCTGTGATACCAACTGAACCTCCACCCTTCTTCCTGGGGAAATGCAAAGTTAGCTGTGGCCTTTTCATAAACCTCGGAGAGAATGAAATGTCAGCTGTAACTCTGAATTTCCTGGCTTCATTCCACTTACCTCACCACCTTCCTATTATCTAAAATGGTATTTTAGACATTAATATGCTACATCTAAACATCACCCCTCACTCAGACATCATGTTACAAACAAACAGCTGAGTTCTACAGCTGTTCCTGCCAGAAACAAAGATTCTTCACATTATTGAAGGGAAAAAATCTGTTTGTTCACAGATGTCTCCTGAGCCACATTTATGGGGGCTGTCTAATAGCAACAGCGAGTGAACGCTAACTATACTTGTCCCTCCTATTTACACACACTATTGGTTTTAAGCAGCCACTCCTTCCATCCTCCCAAAAAAGACAGCTAAAAAAACAATGTTCACTTGGAGGAAGAGAAACTAAAATTCTTTTTTTGCTGTTCCTCTCAATCAAACCCCTGCAGGAACAAAAGTATTCACTGTGGTTTAACTACTTGTCACTCAAAAATAGTACCTAAAAATGCCCTGAGCCTTCCTATAACTTCCCTCCTATCTAAGGAACTATGATGTATCAATATTTGCTTCGGGTACAAAATGCAGAGCAGCTCAGTGGCATTTTGACAATGGTATAGATGAAAACTAATTTTAAAAACTACATGCCACTTACGCATTCCTGGTAGACATGGTTGGACTCAGAAGTTCCTATCAACAGAGTCAGCCTGGCTCCGTGGGGGACCGCACAGGTACATGCAAGTATCAAGTCCCCACTGTGAGATACATGCTGTGCTAAATGGTTTACATTTATGACTCCTTAAAATAGCCTTGGGAGGTAGCTATATTCTCCCCATTTTATAAATGAGGAAACTGAATGCTATGTGAACTGCCCCAAGTCACGTAGTAAGTTTTCAAAATTGGAATCAGAATGGTCAGAGAGACTCAGAATATGGAAACAAATTCTTTAAGGGAACTTTACAACTTTATTGTGTGTGTCTGAAAAATTTTTTAAGCACGTAAGAAACTCTAACATTGAACTGAAATATATCCATCAAATCCTAATAAAGATTTCAATGATTATACAACCCAAAACTAAAATCAAGTATTACGAAATGTCAAAGAAAACAAAAGTATGAAACTTAAAAGAGGCTGGGGGTGCTAATATCTAGGAAAATAAATGTATTTCAACTACTGCCCTCTCCTGGTGGCAACATCAAAGGTATGTTTCCTTTTCTTAGCTCAATGGGTTTCCAAGATTTTCATCTAAATGACATATCAAAACCGAAAATCTAGGTAAAGAGAGAATGTATGGGGTTCTTGAGAATGAGACTTGATTCTAGATTGGAGTCAGGTACTATCCAGCTGAGATGCTAGAGAGAGAAATTATTTAGCATCTTGTGCCTCCATTTTCTCATCAGTAAAATGGGAATAATACCTGCTTTACTTACCTTAAGATCATTGAGTGTCAAACAATGTATATGAATGCACTTTTCAAATGCTCTAAAATCTAAGGCATTTTTATTAAGTAAAATCATGTATAACGACATCTGTTAAGATTCAAATTACATTTATTTTCAATCTTGCAACCCCACTCCAAGGAACTTATGCCATACAAATAATAGTACTGTATGCAAGAACGTGTAAAAAGATGTTTATAACTTCAGTGCTGATAATGTAAAAAATGAAACAAAACCTGCCCAAGGTAAATATCCACCAGTAGGATAAAGATGGAATAGATTCTAGTAATTACATTAAAGAATATTTATTCTCATTAAAAAGAATATTCTAGAGCTTTATCTGTTAGATGTCAAGATTTCAACATTTTTTGGTTTGTTTTGTTTTTGTGGTGCTGGGAGGTGGGGCTTGAGAATGCCAGGCAAGTGCTCTACTACTGAGCCACATACTCAGCCCTCAATGTGGTTTTTTGAGCAAAGATATAAAAGAAAAAGTAACAGGGAATCCCATTAGCCTTGGTGCATTTTTTAAACTTTAATAATTTCAGAAATATAAATGTTATTCAGTTACAAAGAACACCAGAAAGGTTAAACATTTAACATTTTAAAATATTGATATTTCTTATTAAAATTCAACAGAGGTTGTTGTGCACAAAAAACTAAGAGCCAATTTTATTATTCAAAATTCACAAAAGTAAACAAGTGTTAAAATACAAATAACTACACGTTCAAATGTTTATTTTGTAAATTTATATCAATTATACTTTTGAAGTTATAAACTTAAAACTGCACTAACTTTGCGAACCTCCCATATAATATGTTTTCAGTTCTGTAAAACAGAATGACAATTCCTTTGCTCCTGCTGTGTGTGTTGTGTGTGTGTGTGTGTTGACTGTACATTTATATTGTACATTTATATAACTGATTATATAAAAAAGGGAAAAATACCAAAATCTTCATGGGCAGTTAAAATGGGAGAGGTGGAAAATAGGGGAAGAGTGAGCCAGGCAAAAAGGAAAAAAATTTTTTTTTGAAAAAATAGGGAACAAAAAAATATATGTGCTAGTATTATACTTATGCACTTATATAAAATCATTTATTAAGATTCAAGCAATTGTTCTATAGATGAATGCATTTCTTTCAGAAAAAAAATAAACACATAAATTGTATATATCTGTAGAATGACATTCCCACACCGAGTAAATGGTAGAAGAACCAGAACTTGTTCCTAGGTCTCCTGACCCTGTTCTCTGAGCTCTGAAACACTCTGGGACCCACACAGTTAGCAAGGCGCTTACACTCCCAAACTCAGATGGTGGAGGATCACATTAGTGCAGGAGTCACCAGCCTTGTGACTAGCATCTGCAGGATGAGCTCCAGACAATCTCTGTGAACTCAGAAACTCTTTTCAAATCAACATATTGTCCTTCAACCTCTTGCTTCTGGACTGAGACATGATACCATGGTAGATCCTGGAGACAGAGCTTAGTTATGAGGCCTTTTGATGAATGGTGATAGCTACCCTCTCTTCCATTGAAATATAATTTTAATCATCACTGTTCTGAACTTCTTAGTGATCTGTTCATATCTAAAAGAAACATCATTGTTTTCCTCTCTTGAATAAACTAGAAATGGTAATATCTCACCAGTCTCTAAACATGCAATATGCTTTTTCCCTCTACACCTGTCACATGCGGTTCCCTCTATCTCTAATGCTTTTCATCTTTTTCTCTGCTTGGGAAACTCCTCCACATTCTTAAAGATGAAATTCAAATGTCATCTCTTCTTTCAAGGTTTCCATACCTCTTCCAAGGGGCGACCTGTCTCACCCTCTGTATGTCCACACAAGTTAGGCCTCTCTTATCAGTTCTCACCTGGGCTTTATTGATAAGCTGCTGATCTTCCCACTGGACTCCTCACCAGCCTGGTGTCTTATTCACCTCCTTTTCTCATACTCTAGGCAGCTAGCAAGGTACTTGGTAAATCACAGACCTTCAATTAAATGTTGGTTCCCATAGAACTGTGAGACTAAGAGATTATTAACTCACAAGGTGAGTAGTGGATTCAACACTCAGGCAGATAAACATGTACTCTTAGATACACAAGGCCAAGAATCCCATGTCTTCAAAACATGTAACTAAATCCCTACTAGAAATAAGGGCTCATCTCATATGGATGGATCTTCAGTCTTGCCTTTCTTAAACTCAGCAAGAACAAGACAAGCTACAAAAGGTCTGAAACCCCTTTTAAAAAAGGCTGAATTTTGGTGGGAAAGCACACCTGGAGTGCGAGGTATGGAGGCAGGTGTGTGCGTGCATGTGCACGAGCACATGGAAAGACTTCATTCATTCAGACCTTCACACCTACCTTTACCCCCATGTGTGAGATTATTTACAGAAAATAATAATGGCTTCTATTTGCATAACATTTAAAATGTATTCACTTTCAGAGACATTGATCTGTATAGTATGGAGCAGACAGCAAAATGACCAATTGGACTTAGGCTCCTGTTCACGGCGATTTTGCAGTGGTCATTTGTTGAGCTTCAGCCTTGATGACGTGTCCATACCATAACTTGCTGACTGAATGTAGGTTCCTACTCTGAGGAGCATGATCTGTGAAATCCAACAGACCTAATAAATACGCATCCCTTATTATCCAACATAGATTTAGGAAGGCAAAAAATTTTAACGAGAACTGATTATTCTTGTCAATAGCTGTCCAGTATTCCAGTTAAGAAAACAGTCATTTATTTGTTCCCACTGCCATCAATGGAAGCAAAAAAGCATTTGGCAAATCCATTTCCATCATCCTTAGGTTTCAGGAAAATAAGTTCAAACAGAAGAAACTGATGTCACTGGGGTAACTCATTCTGCTCTGCTCTTCTTCCCGATGCTCTGGCTCTGTGAGCTGCCTATAATCAAGGATGTTTGACTGAGATCTGTTAGCTGTCAAGGTTTAAGAAGCTGAGCTAGTTAATGAGTGATGGCTGGATTTTATTCCACAACTTCACATCATCCATGAAGCAATTAGGCATGTACCTCATGGTCTCCCATGGGAGTTTCAAAGGTGCCCTCTATTCCAGACACTAAATTGAATGTGGTTTGAGAGAAAACAAATCAACATCCCTTAACCATGAGAGGTGGCAGAGGATGCCTTCTCTTCGAGTCTGTTAGACACATGAGAGGAATGTTGCCAATTTATTTTTTGTCCACATAACTTGTATAGCTATTTCTTCTCTCCTGGCCTCCTTTCTAAAATTTAAAGGGTTTTTATGAGTTGCTTATGTGAAACCAAGTACACTGACCCACAGGCACAGTGTTCCTGGAACTGCTGAAATAGCTGAAATAGCATGCAAGATAATGATGTCATTTTAGAAGTGCCAGGCAAGAAAGCGCTGATTAACTGCTGCTCAGTGGAGAGATTTGTAACTAGAATAAATGTCATTTCAACATCTCCTCTTTACCTAGGCTCCTCCTTCCTGGTGTCCTACTATTGTGCATATTTCCTCTTTAGATTCCTTCACAAAAAGAATGTTGTTTGATGTAAGGCAGTAAAAATGTGGAGGAAGAAAAGGTAAGGGTTGGTGGAGATAACAGAAGAGTTCTGAGCGTCATCCAATGTCCCCATGCAATCTCACTACCTGCCTCACTTCTCCCATCTGCCCCTTCTCCTCCCCTCTCCCACCATTCACCCAGACTGGACTTGGTGCTCTGATGTTCATTTGCCACAAGAAACAGAAGCTGCCAGCCAGGTCAGAAGACCAGGCTCCTGGGGAGACTGGAGGACCAGAAGGAGATTTTTAAAAGGGGAATGGCTTCTGGGATGGTGAGACAAGGGTAAGCCCCAGCCCAGGAGGCATGTCCTTCCACTAGGAGACTCAAAGGGTCTCTGTCACTCCTTGCAAATTCCTTCATAGGCTACCTGCTGCCAAGGTGCTTCAGGAAACATCATTTTGAGCATTTTAAAGAATGTATACTCAAGTGGTTTCTTAAGGTATGGCCAAGGGAATGGCAAACAGAGGGTTGGAGACTTCCAGGTGATCTTTCACAAAACATGCACCATATGTCTCTTTTCATTTCTGTGCATAAATATAAACACCCAGAAAATTACTGAGTGTGTTAGCTTCGTAGTTGGGGGCACTATAGGGTGAGTTCTTCAAAGACTGAAGGAGTTAAGAGGGCCCCGTTAGCTACCAGAAGCTGAATGTCAGCTGGTATGAATGGTATGTAGCTGGGCAGCTTTCCAAGACCCATGCCGTGGCTGCATATCAGGAAGACTGCTATAAACAAATGTGCATGTGTGCATGGAGTCTGATAAGTCAATGGGGGAAGATAGACTCAGAACAGCCACCCAGCCTGAGGAAACATGCAGAGCCGGGTGAGTTTCCACTTTAGGTGAACAATAGATCTGTTTCGGAAACAAGTCTGGATGGACTGGTGAACACACTGAATGATCCTTTGACTTTTTATATAAACATGCAAGGATACACTATGGGGGGGGGGGAAAGCACACGACAAATTGCATATATAGACCTCAATTATGTAAAATATTTATTAATTAAAAGATTCATTAAACCTGAAAATATAACCCTTGATAATTTGCTCTGGGTGGTGGAATTATATGTGATTTTTGTTTTTCTTTTCTTTTATTTTCCAAAACAAATGTATTACTTTCATAATCAAGAAAAGGACCAATTTTTTTAAAAAATTTAAAAATATTATCCCACAAATGAAATGATGCCTGATGATAGGTCACATGAGTTTAGGAAGGTGGGGAAAGGCATAAAATAGAACCATTCATGCTTATGAAATGTTAAAACAAATTTGTCTTCATGCCTGCACACTTCAGTATTTTCTGGTTTATACTAGAAACTCCAGAGAACAAAGGCGTATCTAACTCTGTGCAATGTTTGGTTAAATTTTAAATGCAGACAGACATTGTTTTATGACAATTACATGAATGCACTTGATTCTTGTTCACTCTGGTAGCTAACTTGGAAAATTCCTTAGTGTTATTGATGCCTGGACAGCAGCAGAGAATAAAAGCACACATTCTCTTTCTCCCCATTCCATCCCCTTTTATACCACAATGTATTAATGGCCTACTTTTTTTTTTTTTTTTTTTTTTTGCAACATGTACATTCATAGAGAAGACTGATCCTCTACTATGTTTAATGTAGAAAGGAAAACAGTACTTTATTTTTTCTGTTCTAGCCTACTTCAGCGTTAATAATCCTAAGCATGAGCCAACAGTTTGATTTGCTGATTAATTAAACTACTAGACTCACAACTGACTTAGCCCCTGGAATTAATATAGAGGGAGACACAAGAGTTTTTCCACTTAAGAAACAAAAGCAAACACAGTAAAGTCGAACCCCTCCCACAACACTGGGGCCATAACCAATGGATCAGCTTTCATTTACAGTTTTCTAGACACCTGGAAACTCTTCCCAATCTCCAAAATACAACCAAGGTTACTGTAACTTTTGAAGTCACTCTCAAGATGTATTTTTGCAATTTCTTATCTATAAAAAGTAGCTTATTTTAGTGCAGTGGCTACAAGAAGATACAAGTTATTACCAAAGTTTCGAGGTGGTATTCTTAACTAGAAACTTAAAATACAGTGTATCAAATGTGGCCCAAATTAGTCAGTTTCTTTCAAGGTTACCATGAAATGGACAGGCAGGCAAATGTAAGATCCCAGGTGCTTCTTAAATCAAAACAGAAAAGTTTAGAGAAATTTGTGCTCATTCTCACCCTGCAGCAATGGCTAATTCATCCAGTGCTTTCCCTAGGAGCCAAGCTCAGGTGCTTTATGTGCATGATCTAACATAATCCTTAGAAGAACCCCAGGAGGTTGGTGTTTCTGTCTGCATTTTAGACTTGAGAGGTTTAAGAAGGGGTTAGGGACCTCTGAGTCAGACTGGAATTTGAACCCAGGTCTGGATAACTCCCACGGTGTAAACTCTTAACTATTAAGGACATGTTCACTTCAGGAGACTAATTAAGTGAGAAATCAAAGAGATGAATAAACATAACTATGCCACTTTTGAGTCTGTTGCATATATAAAGTCGATCTTTCCCTATATTAAGAACAATGTCCTATTTTTTTTAACTCACAAATTCTGCCAACAAAAACCTCCTGAGGAAAAACTAAGATCATTTACTAAAGTAATAACTCAAGTGTCTTATCAAGAACATGGCAATACTGAGGCTTGGGTGTGGTCACCTGAGTGATCTGGAGGAAACCTAGAGGCAAAATTTACCGAATTTTCTATTGCACAATAGAATCTGTCTGTGGAAAGCACCCCCTAAACGGAAGTGTCTGTCAAAGTAAAAATAAACTGGGTTAACAACATCTGAAAAATACATTGTGAGTGGGATCCATATTTCTCTCATTTGCTACAGTACATACATAGTTATTTGGTTTAAAAAATCAAACACTTAACTTTGATGCCCAATTTATAAAATTGACAAGGACTAATGCCATTCTGTAGTAAATGAACAGAGGCCAGCTGAGGGTTTCAGGTGATCTCTTGGCTGGGGACTGGGGAGAACATCTACTACCACTAACGATGAATCATTAGGAGGCCAGGGCTCCTAAAGGCTTAGCTTTGCACACAATAGAAATCACGTATATAAGTTCACACAGAGATTCGTCATTCTACTGGAACAGTTACTGATCAATTAGCACTGAGCACTACAATCTCCCAGAAGAGAAGAATGCTGGAGTCAGTTTCTGTATTGTTTTGTTTCAAACATTTTCTGAACACCTAGTATGGTCAGGATCTACCCTTGGAATTTTCACATTTAACTCTCACCATGAATGTTTGAAGTGCTGCTCTTACACATTACAGAGCTGAGGTGTGTAGGGGCTCTGCTGAGGTCAGTGAAGAAAGGAAAGCTGGTAGAGCCCAAGTTCCCAATGCTGAGGCCAGGGGTCTCACTTAGTCTGCAATAATAAGAAACAACCCTACAAATTTCAGGCTCCCAACTTCTTTTGGTGGCTGTCTTCTGACCAGCAGCCAGATGTCTGCTTCTGATGACAACACATTATAATTTCTCAAATGTTTAGTTTAATTGACATCATCTACCTATATTTTGACATATATATATATATATATATATATATATATATATTTTTTTTTTTTTTCCCCCTGATGGCATATCAGAAGCTACATCATAGATATGTTCAAGTGTATTAATGCCTGGGAATTTTATACATAGCTAACTTAGCCATATTTATATTGATATGTGATAGTTTCAGTTTCAAAAGATATTTTTTGCTACTGTTCCTTGAAATTCAAATTTTGAGGGTATTCAGTATTTGGTACCTGGGCACTGACTTATTTATATTTACTAGAATACACACATACACACACACACACACACACACACACACACACACAAATACACAGTGTACAAAATCCATGTAACATGTTGTGTATTCACTCATGACCAAAAGAGACACTGATAATTTATAAACTTATTCTAGTAAACTGAGTCAAATGATATAGTTAACAAAATTTTATACTACTTTTTTCCTAGTCCTACTGAAAAATTTGTTGTAGTTGCTTCATACTACTAATGTAGCTCAGACAAACATTTAAAAAGTTGACTTATAATCATGAGAAGTTCATGTTAAAAAGCTATACTAAAGACTGGTGTTCCTAAAAATGGGGGGAAAAATCAGAAGGACCCGATTATTTACGTTTTCATCACTTATTAACAGGTAAATAAATAAAATAACATTAGTTTCCTCAAAGCCAGTTCTGAACACTTTGTTTCCTTGATTTTGCATTAGGGGCTCAGCCTAGAGAACAACCTTGATAGTCATTGTTCATAGCAATTTCGAAGACAATTAATGTTATTGTGGCCTACCATGATTACTCTAATTTTACAATGTACCCCAAGGAAACAAAGCTAAAGATACTTAAAATTTTAAACAGAAATTTAGAGAGTAAATGATTGCAAACATAGAGGCAGACATTTATATTAAGAAGTGAAATGCAAAAATTTTGAATCTACCAACAGAAAAATGAACATAATTTTTGGAAAGAAGTAAAATGTAGGCAAACATCATTGATTTTTTTTTTTTAAGGCATATCTTGGCCCAGCCTCTAAACCCAATTCAAGAGGCTGAAGCAGGATGACCACAAGTTCAAGGCCAGCATAGGTGACTTAGGGAGACCTTTTTCTAAAACAAAAACAAACAAAAGTTGGGATGTAGATGAGTGGTAACATGCCCTAGGAGATTCCCAATTTCCCAATCTTCAAAACCAGGAGAAAACAAAATAAAACATAACTAAGCATCCAAAAAATTCTGTTTTAATTGAACTGAGATTTTTCTGGAGAGTAACAGAATGTTGTTTCTATACAGCAAATGCTCAAATCACGCTTCAAAGAGTGGGTTTCCAATAGGAAAGACAATAGAATGAATCGGACATAACTTTCCTGTGGTCATATATGAATACACGACCAGCGCAATTCCACATCATGTAAAGCCACAAGAATGGGATCCTAATTAGAATAGGTTGTACTTTGTGTATGTAGAGTATGTCAAAATACACTCTACTGTCGTGTGTATCTAAAAAGAACAAATTAAAAAATAAAAAGAGTGGGTTTCCATTTGCTTCAAACTCAACAGCTGGATAGGAGATGTCACTTAATTCTTCCTCTTCCCTACCGAAATGGGGAGGCATTAGCATGTTTTACTCTCTGTTTATCTACTGAGCAACAGGGCTCTTGATTCAGTTGGCTACTCTGCTGTGGCATGTCTCTGGCAGGACAACATGCTCACAGCACTGTGGATACGACAGCTAAAGAACCCAAGGTGCATCACCTTACCCCAGAGGCTCCTCTTCTGCGAGGAAGGAATTGGTCTACTAACTCAGAGCATTTTTTTTAGGCGAATAACATTCCAGTGTCTGAGATTCCCAAGAAGAAAAGTAAGTACCATTTTTAAATTACTCTTCAAACTACCATTGCAGATAACTACAAGAAATATTCAGGCCTGGAAAAAGTATTCACTCATCACCAAAATGTGTCTCACTTCTAATTAATTTACTATGTCTGCTCTTCTCTTAATAACAGAAGTTTGTCACCATCCACAAACATTTATTGAACATTTACTATTATAGAACACTCATCTTAGAGAAGAGAGAAACAGTTGTCTATAGTAAAACACTTCAAGTTTCCCTTCCACATCATATTGCAGAAAGGAGATGGAATGCATTCATTTCCTAATCTATTGAGCCTATGACAGTTTGTGCATAATAAAATTTATGGATAACTAGAATGCAAGATCCCTACAGACTTCAGAGATAATCCGGTTTATTGACTTCTTTATATGCAGAAGCCCCTTAGAGAACTGATATGAATTATGAACTATTCTCTAGACAGACACATGCAATATGCCCGCCAAATACTCTATTCAGTTCCTAGCATTTTACAGACACCCCCTGGAGCCAGCTAAGGCTGAGACACCAGGCTAACAACTCTGATGTAATCCCATCACTTCATTTTACATACGGAGAAAACATGTTTCAAACAGGGCATGTGACTTGGCCACCATCACTCAGCAGAAACCATGAGCTGAGTAACTTGGATAAAATAAAAAGGATGTAGACAGCCAGAGACTCAGTCAATCATCAGAAGTTAGGCTTATCTTACTAGGGAGGGTGAAAAGGAGAAATATTTGGAGAGGGATATACCTTTCTTTTATCTTCGGGTTCTAGTTAGCTGAGCTCCTCACTGGAAAAACTCCATCTTTCCCTCAGTCCAGGGGCCACCCATGGCTCAAGGCTGCCTTTTTCTGTATTTGCCTCAGCAAATCAGTAAAACCTGCTTGACCTAAGCACATTCAGATGGGGCCCAAGTGTGAGAACATGAATTAGAAACTTATTTTAAGGAATTCAAACTAGAATTCTACAGAACTCTAATTCAGTGATATAATGGATGCTCAAGGAGTATTCTGAATCAATGACTGCTCATTTATTTAGGAAGTGGTAGTCTACTCAAGTGTCAGCAAATAAAAGTCCTAGAGACCTGCCTTAATGATTAGATGGAACTAATTTCCAGCTACTACATCAATTTGTTCATTTGTAAATGGATTGTTCTTTCAAAAGCTGAAACATCCTGGGATCTCTCATTTACTTTTAGCATAGCAAATTCATTCAATATATTTTAAATTCAATTCAACAAATATTCTCCTTAGGAGGCAACGTGACAGGATGGAAATGTGCATGGGTTTTGGAGTTAATAAAAGACCCCAATTCAAATAATGGATCTGCTTTATCTAGACATGTGATATTGGGCTCATTACTTAGGGAATCTCTGAGACCCCTAACTGAAAAGCAGGAGTAATACCATCTACTTTGCAAATTGGCTATGAATACTAGCAATAATAGCCCTATTGTAAAGGAAGCAACACAGTGGTCAACATTAGGCATTCCGTTAAAGGGTAACACTTAAATTATGATTATTTATCAAATATCTATAAAGGACAAACTTCATCCTAGACCCTTATTCACTGTCAGGTTTTTGAACACAAGGAAATCTACAGTACCACTGATGGGCTTTAAGTCATTAGATTAAAACAAGTGTTTTAAAGTAACAGAAACATAAAACAGTAAGATACTGGTTTCTTACATGAAACTGCATGACTAAAATCTTAAATTAAATATTATGGTTCGGTATTAGTGTGTTTTCACACTACCTACCAAGTTTTCAGACTGCACCTACTTACCCTTTGCAAATTGCTATCACTCTCTTTTTCATGTGAAATTTCTTACAAATTACTTGAGAAGCCAAAAATGTGCAGTGGAAAAATTTCCCAGAGTTTCCTTTTCAAGAACAAACCTATTCAACTGGCAAATCTAAATAATATTTAGCAGTTCTAAATGTAGAGAACTCATGGTTTCTTACTGTAATTGAAAAGGAACATACAAAACAATTACTTAGTCACTTATAAAACCCACGTTCAACTTGCGAAATAATGACTAACCTGAGAGCAGAGACAAGACTTTTATAATTAAATACTAAAGTCTAGCCACTTGAGATAAGCACAGGAGGTTACATAATTGTCCTCTGCATTCACAATATCCCTTCTTTCCCTCTTGGATATATATCATTTTTCAGTAATAGCACACGTAGAAAAAAAAAAAGTTACTGTACTATAGGAAATCATTCTAACTACCAGCTAAACTTTGGGTGGCAAATAAACTCTCATTAATTTGGGTTTTACTAGTGTCATAAGGAGAAAAAGTACACTTCAGTAGCATAAATAAAATTTCCTTGAGAATGTATTAGAATCTGAAAAAAACAAAACAGTAGGCATCCATAGGCACTCATTTCAATGTAAACAATTGGAGTGTTGATTGAAAAGCTTTTCTCCCCATGCTAGAACAAGATTCTCAAACTTGGATACTTTTCTACACTCTGAGTGTTCTCTTAAGGTGTGCTCAGGAACACAGGAAGTGGAAGGGACACCAGACATGTTTTCCTGGAAAGATGGAGCAGCTCCTGTGCACATGTGTGTGTCTGCAGCCATCTGGCATAGTCACTATTCACCTGGGGATTGCACTACATTTCCCAGGCTTCCCTGTACTCAGGTGAAGCCATATGACCAGTTCTCACCAAAGGAATAGAGAAAAGATACAGCCTTACTATGGTGATAAAGAAGTGAGGGCTCCTTCATGGCTCTCTTTCCCTTCCACAGGAAGGTGATACTCCAAAGTTCTCCCTAGGGTACAAAGTTTTTCTCCTCTGCTAGTAGAGTTTCTTTAAGACCTTTAAATAAGCCATAATCACTGATTTTTTTTTTTTTTTTTCAAACTCAGAGGAGTCTTTCTCCAGGGGGCCCAAATATATGAAGGTTTTACTTGGGCAATAAGGATAGAAATACTGCAAAATGAGGTCATATCCTTTCTAAAGTTCTCAATATTATTTTAAGTCAGTCTACAGACAGGTTGCTAGTATTCTGTCCTTTCTTTTTCTTGAACTTCCAAGAAAAGTTATGACCTTTGACTTCCTGAGTCTAGCTTATTTTCCTTAGCATAATACTCTGAAGTTCCATCCCCTTTTCTTTTTTGCAAATGACATTTTGTTCTCTATGGCCAAGAAAAAAAAAAAAAAAAAAAAAAGCCATTCAAACCACTAAATTTTGAGGACCTATTTGATATAGCGTTACCTAATACAGGATTTAATTAAGTCATTTAACTGGCAAGTTAATGTTTTATTTTACATGACAGCAAATGTGGCCATATCACAGAGAACAATGTAAATAATATCCATGTAAATTTTGAGAAGAAAAAGAAACTTCAGAGAAAATTTGAGTTTACAGGAAGATATTTTGGGGTGATTCCCCAAAATCCTCCCTAGGGTATAAATGTATTCTTTTCTGCCAGTGGAGTTTCTTCAAGAATTTTAAATAAGCCACAGTCACTGATATTTTTCCCCTCAAATTCAGAGGAGCCTTTCTTCTAAATGGTCCAAGTATATAAAGTTTTACATGGGCACTAAGGACAAATACTGCAAAATGAGATCATAGCCTTATCCAAAGTTTTCAATTAATATTATTTTAAATCAGTCTAAATAGAGGTCACTACATATTTAACACTTTCTGCCCTCAAATGTAGACCAAAAAAAAGTATTCCCTTTATAAGAGGATAACTAACATGGAATAAACATTTTTCACTATTTTTTTTTTTTTCTGGCATGAAGAAAAGGGAAAAGGACAGATTTTCTAGTTAAGAGACAGAGTTATAGTTAAAAATCCCTCAAGGGGCTGGGGTTGTGGCTCAGCGGCAGAGCGCTCACCTCGCACTTGCGCGGCCCGGTTCGATCCTCATTCCCACGTAAACATAAATGCACTGCATTGTGTACAACTAAAGTAAATAAATAAATTTAACAATGACAACAAAAAATCCCTCAAAAGCTAATCTGGCAGTGGAATTCTTGTGTTTATAAAAAAGCCAGGATGATTCTGCCTGAGCTCAGAGCTCTATTTAGATCATTGCATCTGGATTCAAAATGCATGTGAGCTGTGGCAGCAGGTTTCCAGTCGCAGACTGGAGACCACTCACCAGAAATACTCCCCATGGAGAACGTGTCTGAGGAGAGGTAAACAGCACAGGTATCTGGAAGTCCTCTCCCAGCTGTTTGGGAGCGGTAACCTCCGTGTCTCACGCATCAGGCAGCCATAAGCAGGTGCTGGGAGCCCACGGGTAAGGCAGCGAGGGAGACACTGAATAATCCTATTCAGCTCTGTCATGGTCAGAAAAACACCCTCACCAATGACTTCTTTCCTGAAGCGACTATTGTTCAGATCAAACTATGGGAATCAGAGTAACAAAGTGGGAAACCTCAGAGAGCACATGCTTCCTGCTATGATCTGTGTTTAACTTTGCTTTATTTCAAAGAGAAAAACTGGGGTAATGGAAGGTGGGGGGAATGCAAATGCTTTCCTTTTTTTTTTTTTTTTCCTTGATGGGAAGAAATCACAGCCATGGTAATTCTAATATGGTTATGCACAGAAATCTTAAAAAAAAAAAAAAAAATGGGAAAACGGTGGTGCAAAACCTCCCCAGTCCAGGGGCTGGGTTTGTGGCTCAGTGGTAGAGCTCTTGCCTAGCACATGTAAGGCACAGGTTTCCATCATCAGCATCACATAAAGATAAATGAATGAAATAAAGGCACACACACACAAAAATCCAACAACATTAAAAAAAAAAAAAACCTGTCCAGTCCAATTTTAATCTCCATCAGAATTCACCTTGTTTTTTCCTTGATTTTTCTTGGATGTGGTATGTTCAGAATGTTGGTGATTCTGATTCTGCAGCTGTGGATTTTTATGTGCAATAAGAAAAAAAATCTTCCTCTGACATTTTTTTTCCCTCACCTTCCCCCTCCCCCATAGCTCTTGCTCCCTCTTTCTCTCTTCTCTCTTTGTTGTGAATGTCAGGGCTGTCAGTGTCACAGTCTGACATGATTAGTGTTTCTGACATTACACCAAGAAGCAGACAGAGAGCAAGGAGTGTGGATGGAGGGTAAGGGAGTTAGGACGTGCAGCCATTTAAAGAAGTCAAAGGAAAAAAAGAAGTCCGACCTCCTTTCTCTGAGGTTCCTTGATTACAGGACAGCTTATAAATCACCTCGGATTTTTCTCATTTATCCAATTAGTGCATTTCCCTGCCTCCCCTCCCCACCCCCCCAGATCCCTAAGGTGTGGATCTATTCAGTGAGATCAAAGCCAGTGGCTCTAATAGCAGATAAGACAGAATTCGTGATTCAGCGGATTCTAAGGCTGTGGAGTGTAACAATCTCGCACTTTGGGAAGATAGCGCCAGTTCATTTTGAGTATCGATTGGCTGCACTTTGTCACTCTAATGATGTTATCTCATTAAAAGAGATAAATGTCCCACTGTTCTTCTATGAGCATCTGGTTCTTACTCTTCTCTCTTTTTCAGCAGCATGGCTCTCAGCAGCAGCACATTAAAATCACATTGAAATCCAATGCAAGGTTTGGCTACAGAGCTGTTTACCAAGGCTTCTTTTTAATTGCCTTTTCCTCCCCTTGACCCCCTTCCTGCTCCCCAACAAAAGTCATCCACAGAAACAAGCAATTAAAAAGAAAAAAGATGTAGAAAGTAATCATAACCGGAAACATCTATTGAGTATCTATTACATGGAGACTCGGCTGTGTTAGTATTTAACTTACTGCTCCTACAACCCTTCCGAAACATCCTCAGTTTGCAATTAAGAAACAGAGTTTGATGTTAAGCAACTTGCCTGAGATTACACAGGTAATGAGAGGCTGAGCCACAATGTGAATGAGGTCTCATCCAATTCAAGTGCATTTTCTAAATCTCCATTTTCATTCATGGAACAAATAAGTAAATATGATTGTAACTTGATTAGAATAGGTGAAAAATTGTAAAAGAAGGTGGCAATTATTCTTCCTCCTACTGATACCCAGGAACACAATGCCATAGGCAGTCAGTGGTTTTGTTTCAACAGATTTCTTATTAAATAAAAAAGGTAGCAATTTTCCATAATGAATGTTTTATACATTATCCCTTTGTGTATCAGGCCTCTCAAGTACACATTATTAAAGTCTATTAAAGTCTGTATTTAGCAGCATTACTAATGTGCCTTTGGGGAGATTATTACAATGAAACAGCATCCGTCTTTCACAAAATTTCAATTGTTTAATATTCCTTTTCTGATCTTTAATACACATGTCTATTTTTAGCTACAATCAGACCTCATCCAAAATGCCATAATCTTAGCCTAGAGCTGTCACAACAAATTGTTTATGAGTTGGATTTAAGAAATAATGAGACGCACATACTGTTAATTTCACTCAATACTCTTTTTCATAATTCATTGTAGTTTTCCTACTGTTCTAATTAACAGGTGCTCCTTGATCACTATGACATGTGATGACACTTCGCCTCTCTGGCTAGGGTTGGTTATCTGAATTAATTGCTTGTACTTTATCTAATTCAGAATAGCCTCTCAAGTTAATGCTACTTCATTGAAGTCTGAGGGTGATAAGAAGTTACAAAATTATTCCATTAAAAAAGGAAAGAAAAGCAAATAAACAAACCAGAAGAATATATAAGCTGTGATTAGTCAAATCCAAATGTTTTCATTTAAATATAAATATTGTCATTTATACAAGACTAGAAATGTGTGCCTTCTGAACATTGCAAAATTCCTGCAAATTCTGTAATTTAATAGGCATTTCTCCTTTCCTACATAACACTGTAGATTTAGTAATTTATCACAAAGTATGTTTTTTTAAAACAAAGCCAACAATGCACATATAGACAAAAACACAGTGCTCTCTGAAAATGTCTTATACAAAACAAAAATCTTAGACTATTTTATGGAGACAAAAGATAATAGGAAGGATACCAGTAAATAACCACACAATGAAAGGCCTCTGTATCACATAACAGGAGAGGGAATATGAGGAAAAGCCAATCTAAAAAGTAGTAGGCACTCAAATCAATAAACTGGATTGGAAGCAATCTCTCTGGTATACACTTCCTTTCATACACAGCAATCCCACTGTTTGAGATGATACGTTTGCAAAGTCAGACAAATTGAGTCGATTGTTAATATTCTAAAGATGGACAAGCCACAGATTAACTAAGTGACTAAATAATCATGTTTCCAATCACCAATTAACTAAAGAGGGTGTAACTTAATTGTATCCATTAATGCCTACTAATTGAGAGGAAAGGGCAGGGTTGAGGACTTAGGGAAGGAAGACAGAAGCACTCCTCTGCCTGATTCTCGAAGGCCAGAATCCACTGGTCTCTTTGTTGCAAGGACCAGTAGCCACCAGACTCAGAGAAAAAGGTGGCAGCACAGTCAAGTAACCAAAGGGGTCTCTCTACTTTTGCTGCAGGGCTGTGTGGACTCAGTTCAATACCGTGATGCAGAATAAGAACCCACAAGTTCTGTCCACATCCCATTAAAGCACCACACAGAGGCTGGCACACGGCAATTCCTCCATTTGGAGGAGGGGGGAGCAAAGTCTGTTTTAATCAAGAAAATCCTACACACTCATCTTTAAATCTTCAAGAAACAAGAATGAACAAGCAACCATCACAGTGCGTGTGAAAAGTGCCGTGAACAAGAACAAAGCAGGACAGAGCACTTTTTGCTTCAAGTGAGATCTGTCTGATGGTCAGTAGCTGTGACCATATTTCAAAGGGCTTATCATGATTCACCAGGACTTCTTTCAGACTTGAAAACTACATTACAGTCATGTCAAAACATAGCCTTTCTTCTTAAATCTAAACTCCAACTTTTCTACTCTGAAGCTTTCATTTACTTCCTATGTGTTGGGATTCTCCTCCTCTTTTCTGACAGGGTTGGGGGCTAACTCAGGCCACATGATTCCCTCAAGGTTTTGCTGGGTCCACATGACACTGTCTGAAGTACACAATGTCTTGGGGTGGGGGCTCACTTCAGGGTACTCCAGCACAATTGCTTATCTCAGTTTCAAATTCTCTGTACACAAAGGTTCCAGTTTTCAACATATAACCTAAACCACAAACACTATTTCTTTTTCTTTTCTTTTCTTTTCTTTTCTTTTTTTTTTTTTTTTTTTTTTTTTTTTCTTTTCTTTTTTTTTTTTTTTTTTTTGGTACCAGGGATTGAACTCAGGGGCACTCGACCACTGGGCCACATCTCTAGACCTTTTTTGTGTTTTATTAGAGACAGGGTCTCACTAGTTGCTAAGTACCTTTCCATTGCTGAGGCTGGCTTTGAACTCATGATCTTCCTGCCTCAGCCTCCCAAGTGCTGGGATTACAGGTGTGCGCCATCGCGCCCAGCCCACAAACACTGTTTCTTTAGAGAAGGAGGCACTAACCACTAACTGTCCCAACATGTGTTGCTCTGAGACCGGAGGCGTGAGCAGTTTATCCAAGGAGATGAGAGACTGATTGAAATGTTTCTAGGTAAGCTGAAAGGAAGAGAAGTATTGGGTTGAAATAGAAACACTGATGTTGCTTCCCTAGTCAAAATGACCATGAGAAGAGATAATTCTCCACAGCTTAGAAGGCACTTTCTCTAAAATTTATGTATTTTATATATATTTACACATACACATTACATGCATGCACATATTTTTAAAACAAATGAGCATAAAAATATTCAGTTAATTGCTTTAAATTTGTCTTCTCCCTCCTTCATGCCAAATCGACCATCTACTGATTTACATGGTCAGTTGTTATTGTAAATTTGCAGTCTCATACCTTTCAGAAGGGAAAAATATTTCTGATCACTTCCTAAAAGTTAACTGAATTTTCCAGTGCCATGCGTGTGGAGACAATCTGGAGGCTAACATCATCATTTCACACACCCTACATTCAACAGAACTCCATTTACCTGTCTCACAGGTGCTATGCTGGCCTTACACTAACAATGTTCCTTTTAGCCTCCTAAACTTTGTAAAAATGAAGTTTTTAGAAGAACTAAAGGCATGAACTTAAGGATGAAAGGTGAGAACAGGGATACACTCAATGTTCAGGGCACAGGGTCCATTTTCTTAAATATTTTTCTTTTCTTTTCTTTTTTTTTTTTTTTTTTTTTTTGGTATGAGAGATAAAACCTAGGAGTGCTTAACCATTGAGCCACATCTCCAGCCAGCCCTTTTTAATATTTTATTTAGAGACAGGGTCTCACTGAGTTGCTAAGTACCTCGTTAATCTGCGGAGGCTGGCTTTGAACTCAAGATCCTCCTGCCTCAGCCTCCCGAGTTGCTGGGATTATAGGTGTGCACCACCGCATCTGGCTTATTTTCTTAAATCTTAGAGGAAGTCTTGCTACAGGTCAGATGTGGGCATAGTCCAATTCACTGTTCCTCATTTGTGTCTCAGTATTCCTCTGCAGGCTTATAAATTATTGCAAATCCTAAAAAGCTTTTGTTTGGTGGGTTATATCCATCAATATTTACCATATTAAAGATTAAAACTGAGAAATTTGGGGACACATGAAAACACAGCACACATTCCAGGAATCATCTCAGGGATGATGTCATGCATATCATGTAGTCTTCTAAACAGTGCACTTTGTGCTGAAGAGGGAAAATAATATCTTAGCATCAATATGAAAAAACTTTGATCTTGCAGGTAGATCACCTGAAGGGGTATGAGTGCTCCCAATGGTCCCAAAACCACAGTTTGAGAACCACTGGTCTAGCTCAACCTTTGTACACATCAGCAGTATCTCCGAACAGGTAAATGAAGAAATGACATAACACTAAATTAGAGGATGTAATGTCCACTTAAAAAAAAAAATGTGCATTATTGAATCAAGAGAATCTTTTTCTAGAACATTTCTCTGCTTACTATTGCCCTCAAACAATTAGTATGGTTAAAATGCTCCTTTCTGGCAACATACCAAACAGATTGACTCCCAAGTCCAAATCTCTATTTGACCAATCACACTTGCTCTGTTTTCTATCTGCCCACTAAACATCTTCATCTAGCTCTAACTCAAATGCAAAGGAATGAAAACAGTATTCATTAAAAAATGTTTGTGGTTTTCTGATCATTAATGAAATACACAAATACAGGAAAGTATTGAAAAAGAGAAAGGGGATGGGGAGAAAAGAAAGAGATGTAGCCCGTGTATCTATCCCCTGAAGAAGAACACTGTCAACATTCTGGGTGATATTCTCTCAGTGTTTTTATCATGCAATTTAAAAATACAGTCAAATTCCTATCATAATGACAATTTAATGTCTTTTATTCAAAAATACTTTACATGGGGCTGGGGTTGTGGCTCAGCGGAAAAGTGCTCACCTAGCACATGCACAGTCCTGGGTTCGATCCTCAGCACCAGGTAAAAATAAATAAGATAAAGATATAAAGGTATTGTGTCCAACTACAACTAAAAAATAAATATTAAAAGAAAAACTTTACGTATAAGAAATGTAGAACATACATGCAAAAAAAGGATAATACTCTTAACAGTTTAACGTGCTTCTCCACTCTTTTTGTATGCATATGTGCACTTTTTCTGAAAATGAAGTAATGATTAAACTGCACACATTGCTTTGTAACTTGACTTCTTGATTTATCTAGAACATCCTTTCATGTCATCAATACTCCTCCATCCCTCCTTGGCATTTTCATTTTTTGTGGCTACTCTATGGTCATTACCTTTAAAAATACTATTTTAATAATATTGTGATGAGCATCTCAGCTAAATTTTTGTACCCATTCAGTTTTCTTTTGAGTTAATGTTCTAGAAATTAAATTTGGGGGGAGGGATCAAAGGTGTGTGCATTTTTTTAGATTTTGATACACATTAAGTCACCTTGAGAAATGTGTTCTTTGTGTATGAGAGAGCTTGATATTCCTAATTCCCACCTCTACTGAATAAATTTTACAAATACTTGTCAACTGTTTAGGTGGAAAATACCAGCATTTTAATTTGCATTTCTTTGATACTGTCGAGGTTGAATATTTTCTTATGTTATTTATTTGATCTTGTTTATTTCTTCCTGGGTCTTACTGCTCTTTGCTCATTTTCTATTAAAGCAATCATTTTTATCTTATTAGTTGATAAGAATTTCTAATAAATTAGCTAAGTTAATTTTCTGTTATATATGTTATATATTCTTCCCCATCTTTTTTTTTTTTTTTTTTGTCTTTTAGATTAGTTCAAAATGTCTTTTGATGGAAAGAAATTTTGAGGTTTTTACATAGTTAAACTTTCTCTTTGTTTATCATTTCTGCCACTAGAAATGAATAAGCCCTTTCTCTATTCCAAGATCACTAAATGTTTACTTATATTTTCTTTCATGCTGCTAGTTTTTAAACTGTGCAGCAGCTCTTCAAAGACTACCACAAGGAGGACTTGGCCATGCCTTTGGGGAAATGATAGTGCAGACTTATTAAATATAGATTGGGCATTTGGTGAAATCACTAAGTGTGTCCTAGAAAGGGGAGCAGAGAAATCTTCTATGTTTATTATTCACCAGTTCCTCATATTGTATCCAGTAGCTCTGATAACTTGCTCTTCATGGAAGAAGTTTAAAAGGGGAAAAAGTTTTAACATTAGGTTTAGATGTGATGACTCTCTAATCTTTGTATGAATGGAAGCTTCAGATGGAAAAGACTTTTGTTTTATTCACGGGACTATTTATTTCAAGCACCATGCAGGGCACTTCACATGCACTTTATTAATATGTGTTAGAGGGTGGGGCTGAGGATGTGGCTCAGTGGTTGAGTGCCCTGAGTTTAATCCTCAGTACCCCACCCCCCAAAAAATGTGTTGGAGGAGCTGAGTGGAAGATCCAGGAGGAATGAATTCTGGACTTCATTGCTTCATAGCAAGGAGATGCACAGTAAGAAAAACTGTAAATGAAGGCAGGAACTAGGTTTCAGTTTTACTTTTCAGTTGACTGTAGAGATATTGATCTGAGTGTAAACGTGAAACTGCCTCTGACCTGGTGTGATGGGATGGGGTGCTGAATACTAGAAAACATCCAGAGAAACATTCTGGTGGGCAGATAATTAATCCGACAATGGCATCTACCCACCAAGAGAGATAAGAGGCACTACTCTATTTGGCTGGATGCTGTGGCACTTGTCCAAAGCAATAAAATTCAGATCTTGCTTTCTTTGAATACAACAAGGAGGAAAGAGTTCAGAAGAAGATTCTTTTTCATGATGGGAGGAGCTAGAGTGTGACTTTGTGAAACAACGGAAAAAAATCAAAATTCAAGGCAAAGAACAGCATGTGGCGTGCCTTCATGAAAACAAGAACCATGAGGAAAAGTGAAGGATCATAATCTCAGGGTTGCTCCCAGGGAAGGAGAGTGTTTCAAAAGCAGAGCAGTGTCCCTGCTGGTGCGGTTTTTGTGAACAAAACACAATATCTAGTGATAGTATCTAGTAAATGTACATCATTTCACAGAAGCCTGGCCAGCCTCTATGAAATCCCACTTTGCCCCCATTTTGGCTATGATTATTTTAAGTAATACATTAAGATCCTCACATTACAGCATAATACAGAACCCAGATGAACCCAAAATATTAATCCTTACTAGCAGAATTGTTTAATATGCTATATATAATATTTATTTATGCATAAAAACAAGAGAATGATCCAGAAAGCATGAACATATCCTACAAAATTTAAAAGTTAAATCCCCATGAGTTTTTTTTTTTAAGTTGTTGATAGATCTTTATTTTACTTATTTATACATGGTGCTGAGAATTGAACCCAGTGCCTCACACATGCCAGGCAAATGCGCCACCACTGAGCCACAGTTCCAGCCCCCCATTGTAAGTTTTTGATCAACATAAATATTGGAAAGTCAACTCTTGCAAAAAAGATCTGAAGAGCATAGACAAGTTGGAAAAATGGTCCTTAAGTCTGTATAAGGGGCAGGGAGAATGAGAGCCTGAGAAAATATGTGCCCCACAATTTCTGTAACACACAGGGCTCAGACTGTACAATAATTAAATCCTGTTTGCAATATTAAAAAGGTGATTAGTGTGAGACCAAAGTCCATGTACCCTGGCCTCAGAAAAAAGTGGCAGATCTGATGAGCCTGTGCCTGTGCCTTTCTCTTCTCTGCCAGTGCTAACACACTGATGCGCTAGCCATCTGAAGGCCACAGCTACACTCTGGTGATTCCTCAGACCCTGGCACAGATAGAAATTCAAAATGTGAGGAATGAAGGTCCTACCTGGTGGGGAAAGTGCATTGGCTATCAGGTTAGCCTTGTTTTAGTAAGACAAATTGCTAATGACCTTGTGCTATGAGGAACATTCTGTGTTTTCTGGAAGATCATCCCTGATTAAACCCCAAAAGACCTGGCAGTACCTAACTGTGACCAAGATCACCCTGGTGGTTCACAGAAATAACAAGGACCTAGAACACTGCAGCCATCCTCCTTCCTGACACCTCCCCAACAGAAATGTCCCACTAGCCAGCTGGAATCTAGGGAGGAAGGAGAATATTACAGTGTATGTCCAATGAAAAAGAGAATGTGCAGTTCAAATGTCTCCAACTTTCTAGGAACAAATCTACTCAGAATACCAGTCACACCCACAACAATGTTTCTAACTTACATACTTCATGGATGAGATGATTCTCCAGTTTAATTTGTGCTGAGAAGAGCTATTTCCTCCCCAGAGAGTGACCTACTCTTTGTCTTATGCCAAGAAAAATGCTGACCTATAGAGGTGACACATCATGCTTAATCACTACTTTCAATTGAAATAACATAAAAATCAAGCCCTCACTCAGCCACTCAGGCAGAACAAGTTATCCCAAGCACAGACACACCTACTTAGACACTCGAAATTTCTGAAGAGTCTGGTGTGTTCCCAGCTGTGTGTTGAGAACTAGTCCATGACATCAGGTCTTGAGTTACCCTGGAGAATCTTAGGGCAGGGCTGTCACAGCATCCTGTGCGTGCTGATGTGCGATTTCCCAAGACTTGTCTTAGCTTTTCAGTGCATCAAACTCTAAGTAACAGAAGCCAAAGTTTGCATCAAGAGCTCATTCCCCATCTGCAATGGTGACAGTGGAGAACACCTGCCTACCTTCCAGCATTCCCAAAGCTGACTTCTCACCAACTGCTCAAAGGTGAATAGTTAAGCCAGGTAAGGAGAGGTTGGAGGGCCACTCAGCACAAGGGTTCCTCCTCTTTGGCTTGGCTCACCAAATGAAAACCTCTCAAATTCATTGCTTATTTTTGTTTTCTCAAGCAGGATAAAGATGCCACAGCCTCCCATAAAGCTTCAGCCTAGGAAACAGGAGGTGGGCACGGCCTTTTTCAGCATCCTGAAAGCACTGAAAAGGCCTGGGGCCCTTCCCACTGGAGATTTTTCTCATGATGGATGGTTTGTCCTGAAGTAAAAGGATCTCAACAAGTCAAATGGGCTTTCTGAAATCTAGGGACTCCATATTACTTTTCAAGACCAAAGCACCTAAAAGTGCTATCCAACTCCACCACAACCCATTGACCGCCCACTGACAATGCAAAAACACATCTCTGGAAATGTCTCTTCTGGTTTTTAAAGCCTTCATCTGGCTTCTCTGGGTTCATCTTGGCCATCTTCCTCTAGCCCAGTACTTCTCAACCAGGGGGTGATTTTGTCACCCCAACGAACACTGGACAATATCTGGGAACATTTTTGATTGTCAAGGTTAGAATGAGGCAGCTGTGGTTTGGCTCAGTGGTAGAGTGCTTGCCTAGCATGTGTGAGGCACTGGGTTCAAATCTCAGCACTGCATGTAAATAAACAAATAAAAGGTCCATTGACAACTAAAAAAAAAAAAATTAAAAAAATAAAGATTAGAAACACGCCTATAATCCCAGTGGCTCCAGAGACTGAGACAGGAGGATAGCGAGTTCAAAGCTAGCCTCAGCAAGGTCGAAGTGCTAAGCTACTCAGTGAGACCCTATCTCTAAATAAAATATAAAATAGGGTTGGAGATGTGGCTCAGTGGTTGAGTGCCCCTGAGTTCAATCCCTGGTATGCTCCCCTCCCCCAGAAAGATTAGAATGAGGGAAAAGAAGATGCTACTAAAATCCCTACAATGCAGAAGACAGTTACTCACTACAAAGGATTACCTGGTCAAAATATCTGGTGCAGCTGGGTGCGGTGGCACATGCCTGTAATCCCAGCACTTTGGGAGTCTGAGGCAGGAGGATCACGAGTTCAAAGCCAACCTCAGCAATGGCGGGGCACTTAGCAACTCAGTGAGACCCTGTCTCTAATAAAATACAAAAAAGGGCTGGGGATGTGTCCCAGTGGTCGAGTGCCCTTGAGTTCAATCCCCTGTACCAATATCTGGAGCAGTTGGGAAACTCTTTTCCAGCCATACCAACCTCTAAATTTGCCAGGCTTTGTCATATGCTGCTGCTGCTTTTTTTTTTAAAGCGCTGGGGATAAAATGCAGGGCCTCATGCATTCTAGGCAAGTGTTCTACCACTGAGCCACGTCCCCAGCTCTCTCATGCTTCTGTGCCTAACGTGGGCTACTTCCTTTATCTGGAGTACACTGTCCTGCATTCTCTATCAGGAACTTAACATTTACCATCTAGATCCAACTCGAAATGTCCCCTCTTCTCTATTGCCCTTCCCAAGTCCCACAATGGGAAGTTCCTTCTTCTGTGCTTATGGAGCTTCTGGTACATTCTTAGTCAGAACATAAGCCACACTGACCCAAAGTAGTCTGTCACTTGGGAAAACCTTGGTCACCTTGACCAAGTCCCATTTATCAATCCCCAGAGTGCCCGTTTGGTAATCAAGTACTGTTTGTCAAATCAATCAGGGAAGAAATGGAAATGTTGTAGATGCACCTTCAACTCTCTTACAACTACATCTAAGGAACAATACTGTCCCCAACATCAAAAACAATAGCAGCAGATATTTGTCAAATGTTTGTAATGTGGACAGGCACTATATGAAGGTCTGGTATATACATTAACTCATTTCATCTTTTCAACAACCCTGTGAGGTAGGTTCCACTATTATTAGCATTTTACAGATGGAGAAACAGAGGCATTAAGAAGTTAAGCCACTTGCCATGGTGGCTTAGCTTTGAGGCCAAAGCCCCAAACTAGAAAGCTAACAACATCTGGCAGAGCAGATATTTAATCTCAGGAATTCTGGCTCAGAGCCTCAATCTCCTAATATTCATGCTAAGGCAGTTATACCAAAAATCATCTCTTAGTCACTCAGAGGCCTCTGGAAGATAAGAGTGACACTTCCAGGGGCCTGTACAACCAGGGAGTGGCCACCTCATGTGACCCCATCAGAAACACTTTATGAGGATCAATCTTATAACCCTCCAACTTCTGGCAGAAGCGACCTCCTCACACCATGGAAAGACACGTGTACCTAGGGAAATCATGGTACCATAGGAAAATAGGAATGCTGATTCAAAGTACCTCTCACTGGGTTGAGGATGGACCTCAATGGTAGAACATTTGTCTAGCATGTGCAAGGCTCTGGGTTTGATTCTCAGAACTGAATTGAAAAAAAAAAATCGAAACAGATAACAAAAAAGAAAAAACAAAGTACCTCTTACCTTGTTCATGCTTCAGGGATGGTAGCAAGGGATCAGACATGTCACAATGTGAGGCAGCTCTTGAAGATTCTTTTTGTTCCTGGAGCCCTCACTTCCTGAAGCTGACAGCTGCACTGTGAACACACACAAGTAGTTCATCAGTCAGTGCTGAGGAAGGCTCACAGCAGTCCTGTGTCCAGTGGAACTTTCTGCTAGGACAGCCCCATCCATGTCTGTGCTGTCCAATATGGTGGCCGTGTGTGTGGGCTATTGAGCCCACAGTGGCACTAATGGGCTGCAGGGGAAGGCACTGAGTCTGGCACAAAGTAGTGCTGCGCACCCATTTTAAGAAAGTCAAAGCCATGAAGTAGAAATAGCTAATTTTTAAATGTATGTAATTTTAATTACATTTAAATAGCCAATGTAGTTGGTAGCTACCATTTGGACAGTATAGGTCTAGATATCAAATCAAGAGTCTTGAGGTAGGTTGCTAGGCTCTGTGCATGCTAGTGGCCAAGACAAAGCTAGATATTGTGAGCATAATATGTCTGCAGATCACAGGGACAAGAATACTCACTGATTCAATAATTTTTTTAAGCACTTAATAAGGGCTGGGCATTAAAGATTTAGTGATCAATATGACAGAGAGGCCAATAACTTAGGTGTTTCTGCTTGGGCTCTGACCTGCTCCAAAGGCCAAGAGACAAGTGTGTGAGCAGCACGGCTGGTCCAGACCTTGATGCCATCTCCTGTTGCCCAGTAGACACACAGGATCAGGAAGGCATATGCTGGAGCCTGACCATGTCACTGCCAGGGATTAACACACAGAACTACACAGAGCTCCTTGGGAGACAGCATTCCATCAGGGAATCCAGGAGGTCAGTTTTTCTTGGGCCAAATGAATCAAACAACCCAGCTCTCCTCAAAATGGAATAGAGTCTGTGTTTTCATTCATTATATTTGTTCTTAACACAGGGTTTTTGAATGATTTGAATTACATTTTAGAATAAAATAGTTTATGGTATGGTTTCACAGTAATTAATCAAATATTAAAGAAAAAAAGAAAGAAAGAAAGAAAATGTCTCCAACCACTTAAATAGATTTGTAGACATTTCCTTTGAAAGGTGCTTATGGACAGAACTGAGAAGAAAACAAAACACTGTCAGCTTCCTTACGATCACCTGATTTATGCAGTATCTTTTCAGGTTGCATCTAGGAAATATTTATATATCTGAACCTTCCCATGAAAAATAGAATAGGAAGTTTAATTGGAACCCCAGTTCTTTAAAAATTTTAAATGCATTATTATAATTCATAACAATATAAAATATAAAAAGAAAAAAGTACTCATAATCCCACTAGCTTGCCACAACCACCTTTAGCTCTTAGTAATCAGCTTCTGTCTATTAGAGAGTGACATGTTTGTTGAGTTCAGGACATGGAAAGGGGCATGTTGATATTCCTCATATTAACATCTTTTACTGGCAAGAAAGCGATTTTGGGGCTGGGGTTGTGGCTCAGCGGTAGAGTGCTCGTCTAGCATGTGCGCGGCCCAGGTTCAATCCTCAGCACCACGTACAAATAAACGCATTGTGTACAACTAAAGCAAATAAATAAATATTAAAAAAAAAAAGAAAGCGATTTTGCCATTATATTTTCAAAAGATATATTCCAATTTCATACATATTACTAGTTTGTTAACACAATATTATTAATTTTTTAATAAAGCAGAAGATAGGGAGCAATAATTTCGAACCACTGTGGACAGAGATTCCAAAGAAAATACCACATTCAGTTAGAGTAATAACACATTTCACAATGATGTATAACAAGGAGAATTCTGGAATTCTGGCTCTGAAGCATGAAACATCCAAATATCTCGTGAGTACAAAAAGATCTGGACAATCACGGCTTCAAAGTCAAGAAAATTTGGTATCTGATTCTAATCCATTTAAGAGGGACTAAAAAAAAATCAGGAGATAATGTTTTTTTAAAAAAAAAATAATTATTTATTTGCTTTAGTTGTACACAATGCAACACATTTTATGTTTACGTGGTGCTGAGGATCGAAGCCGGGCCGCATACGTGCTAGGCGAGCACTCTACCGCTGAGCCACAACCCCAGCCCAGGATATAACTTTTAGTCTTTGAATTTCCAGAAGCAGATGCGAATGGATTTCTGAGTTTTAGATCAGGACTCTATATGTGCTGTTTTCTTCTTCTTAATGTATGTATCAGTCCACTTAAACATTACAGCCTAGGGCTGGGGTTGTGGCTCAGCGGCAGAGCGCTCGCCTCACACGTGCGCGGCCAGGGTTCGATTCTCAGCACCACATAAACATAAATGCATTGCATTGTGTACAACTGAAGTAAATAAATAAATATTTTTAAAAAATCATCTAAATTTATTTTAAAAAAAAATTACAGCCTGGTACTTAACTGGAAAGCTGTCCCAATGCCTTGCAGATACCCAATGTCACAATTCTGCTTGAACATTCACATTGGTATTAACATAGGAAATGGGCACAAGAAGATAATAACAAGCAAATGAGGATTTTTGAACACAGCTGCCCTGAGGGGCCCACCCAGTTCCAACTGTGCCACAGTCCCCATTCCCTGAGAACACAGTTTGCACGAAACTAATTATGGATTTCTCCCTGTCCCTTACCCAAATGCTCTTGTCATTTTCACATATGTCTATAAACCACACTAAAATTTCTTTGAGGGAAATATCAGTCACAGAGAAGGTTCTTAACAAATATTATGAACAGATTAAAAAAATTGTTTTTTCTTTACTCTCACTGAGCCTAGGATGATAGAGACTTTTAACACAGAATCTTAAAAACAATGTTGATAATCATTGCAGATTGTCTTTGGGGTGTTTATTTAAAAAAGAAAAAGAAAAAATATTTAATGCTAGGATTGTAAATCTTTTTTAAAATATTATTAAGAATATCATGCAGATGTATAGTGTTCAAAACCATACAATATACTCTTATATTAATGTTCTCATTTAGTATGATGTCAATCTGAGTGGTGGTTTTCCTAACCTGACACAGAGGGGTTAAAAAGTTCTTCCTGGCCCAGCTGTAATAAGCAGAAGTTCCTGGGATAGAAGTTACTTCATTTCAAGGTACTATGGAATTGGAGCAAGTACAAAGACCACAAATGAAAGATAAACCCAACCCTGCCTGCCACCAATAAAACATACCTTCCCCACAAAGACCACCATTAACAGAAAACACCTCAGAGAAGAGACGACAGTTTTAGAAAATGGGTCAGTTTGTTTCTGGACAGCAACCAGAAAGACTGGACTCCTTCTATCAAGTACTTTCCATCTCTTTTGAAACAGAGAGAACCTGGTTGTCTTGTAGCCAATTCAGTTTATGAAGAAGTACAGAGAAATTGACAGCTTAATAAATCAGTCTACATCTTAAATACAAAGCATTAAGGGAAAAGATCCGAGTTGCCATGGTAGATGAGGGTGTTTTGTTTTTATTCTGTTTTTCAATGTTTCTTTTTAATATTTTAGGAAGTTGGAGTTTGGGTTATGAACAAAAAGGAAACACACATTCATTTTAAGGATGCATTGAGAAAGCCAATCCCATAAACCAACATGTGACTTCTACTTAGTTGATCCTAATTGAGTTGGCTCAATGAGCAACGAAGCCTGTGGCAACCATAGGTTTCTAAAAGGTTAATGGAATGTAATTCATGTTTTGAGAGAAATAGAAGAAGAATGGGTAAGCAGGCGGGTCAAGAGAGAGTGTAAGAAGGGAAGAGGGGCTCAGGGCGTTGCTCAGTGGTAGAGAGCACGCCCAGTATGCATGAGGAACTGGGTTCAATTCCAGCACCAAAAGAAGAAGACAAAAAGAGAAAAGGGGGAACAGGAGGGTTTACAAAGAAGAGGAAGTAAAGATCCCAGCAAGCAAACAAAGACACTGACAGACATCGTTGGTGATATAGCCAAGTGCCCCTCACCAGCCAGGTCCTCGCTACGACAGAGACCCAGAGCTTCAGGCTCCTGGTGACAATTCCATATCTTTCGGCGTCTCTAGAGTTATATGCTCTCGTGGCTTGGGCGTCAGCAAGTGGGAGTTGGAGAAAAGAGAAGACTGGGCCTACCTGTTTCACCACTACTTATTTACCATCAACCTCCACCTACCACAGAGTCTGTTTTACCTGGATCACTGCTCAGGTGGTTTAGAGGTATGGTGAGAATCACATAAGCCGACTTTATTCTAGCCTCCCTATTCTAAGAGATGCTTAAACGCATCAAGCACTGTTTTCTTTGTGTGCCGTGCCTTGCCCTTGCAAATGCAGCTGATACTTATTGCCAACAGAGAATGGAATATGATGACGTGAGCTTTTCTCTCCATTCCAACTCCCCACTCCCTCCTGAGAAGCTGATTCTAGAAGTTTTTTAATATATCTTAAAGCTGGGTAGACCAGGCACTCTAAAGAGATACAGCCAGCAAAAGCAAGCAAGTCACTCTTCACAATGTCAAGGTCACTGGCTTTTAGAGAGACATAATACATCCTGAGGTCAGTCTGTAGAAGGGACTCCTCTCCCTCCTCTTACTGCCAGCAACTTAAGTAAAGGGCTGGAGCATGAGGACTCATGCAAGATCCAAGGGTTTGCAGTGAAGTAACAAATAACTTTGGAGAGAAATGGGCAAAGAAGTGTACAGAGGAAATGCTCAAAAATCTAGGATTTAGGAGCTTGGGCAATCATGTGAACAGGTGAGGGAAAAAATCCCTAATTTTCTCCATCCTATGTTTATGTCTAGAATAATTCACATGACTCAGAAGTCAATTCCCAATAACCTTCAACTGGAATCCTTTTCTAAGACTAAATAAATGTAGGCCATTTTATTATAGAAAGTTAAATCTCTCCTTTCCACAATAAGGGGCGTGGTGCTAGGATTAATGACCCAAAGGCAAAGGAACAAACAGACCCCAGCCCCTACCCCAAACACACATGTCCCAAGTCACTGTCTTATTCCTTTCTTCCCAAAGAAGAGGCAGAGAACCAAGGTCGAGTCGCCTAAGGAGCTTTTTGCAGGTCCTTCTCCATCCTCCAAATTACAAGCTGTGGTCTTGCAGGACCTCAGTGTCCTCACCACCCCCAAGGCAATTAGCAACACAACATGACTCTGCCCCAAGAGGCTGGACAACATCTGCCATCTGCCTTTCTTCCCTGTGCTCTGCCTTCACGGCACAGTGCAACACAGAAAACATACATCCTAAGCCAGAAGGATGAGACATCTTCCCACCAACTGCATCAAAGTCCTTCTTCCCCAAGGGTAGGGTAGGTGACATGAAAATTAGTATTCTGAATTTTAATTAGTATCTATATTATGGTTCAATAGGAAATTGTGATAAGAAAGAGGAAATGAGAAGCTTGGTTTTTTTTTTTTTCTTTTCTTTTTTCTTTGAACATAAATAAACTGGTCTGAGAGCCAGAGAGGGAGGAATGAAAGGTAGTAAAGGGCCAAGAGTGCCAGGTGCTTTCATCAAACCCCTTCTGGTGCACATGCTAGGGGGTTCCCATAGTTAGATCGTATAGACAACTAAAGTTTAGCTTCAGGGTCATCACTATAAGAGGCCATTTCAGTCTCCCAGTAATTAAAGACTATCTCAAGTCAAAGGCACGGGACCGAAAAACCCCCAAGAGGTTACTTGATCCAGCTGCTGCCTTTACCTGGGTGACTATCTAACCAGGAGTCCCAAAGTCAGATGCTAATAGGATTCAAGAAGAATTCGATGATGAACAAACAGCCAGGCCTGAGATGATGTGAGGAGACTGAGTCTGCCATTCAGTGCCATCCCCAGCAAAACAAGAGTGAGGCTTGAATATAGCCCAGAGCTGCTGCTATATTCAAGAAAGCCAGAAAATTTGGACAGTATATAAAAACACTTGCTTTTTAAATGTTGGAAACTTACATTAACACTTTGGAACTCCTGCAGGGGTTGGATGTGGTGGACCAGTTTGCACCTTCTACTGTCAATGACCTATAAAGTCAGCCAGAGGAGTCTTCACAACTTTAAATCTCACAACCCACTCCCAGGCCCCTGGAAGGTTGTGCAGTGGCAGTTTCTAGCCAAGAAAGTATATAAAGCAAGGCTTGGAAGCCAAGTCAGTCAGTCTGAACATCAATTCTCCTTGGCATGTGATTGTGGCAAGTCCCTGGCCCTCTCTGAGTCTTTGTTGCTTCCTCCCTAAAGTTGGGGAAATTCTTTACATCTCCCAAGTTGGTTTTGAAGACCAGGTGGTATAACATAAAGAGAAGAACCTGCTGCTCCCCACCCACCTTCAACATCCTCATTTGGCATTAAATTGCAAGTAGGTGCTCACCTCTCAATCATCCGGCTGGGTTATAAGCATTTCAAGAAAACTTGTTTTTTTGAGTTAGTACCCAAATATCCAGCACCTATTTCACTGACTTATATACAGAAAGCACTAAACATATGCCAAGTTTAATTTTAAGGTTTAGGAAGATCTTCCTGTAATCTGGCATCAGTTGAGCCTACTTCCTTCCATTCATTCCATCCTCTTCTAACACTTTAATGTCAATATCTATTTCTTACCCACTTTTACACAAAATATTTTTGAAGCTAAATGAAAAAATAAGAATAAAACACTGAAGAGTTTTGTCCTGAGAAGAATGACATCGCTCAGAGAACTATCTGGGCACAATTGGGAACGTTACTCTCTTTGTGCCTCAGAAGAAAAAACGTTAAACACGAGAGATTCCATCACCTTGCTAATACAGGAAGAATCATGCTTTAATTTGAACACCTAGAACTCATGTCTGACAATAGTGTATGTCACCATGAGGGGTGTCCTTCGTGGCAGTCCAGAGCTCTAGGCAGCTCCTGATCCATTTGACCACTTTGGATTAAGAAGGTTTAATTGCATTCATTTAGGACAAAGGTTTCCCAACCATGTGCCTGATCTACCTGGGTTTCTTTGGTCCTTTGCTGATAGAACCCCAGAGCCCTACAAACAATTTAAGCTTCCCCCCCTCCCTTGGTATTTTGTGGGAAGCTGAAATAGACAGCTTAGTAGGTTACTTCAGAATGACCCACTTACAAAGGGAGCAATGTCAAGGGAGAAATCACCAGGAAGGTACCTCTTTAAAGAAGCTGAGGGGGGTCAGCTCTCTTTTCAATAAAAGGTATCCAATTATGAATTTATTCTCAGGAAGACCTCAAGGATGGGCTGTGTTGAGGGGACATCACCCTAATGGGTGACAGAGCTTAGATCATCTGCTTGGTAAAGTGGGTCTTACTCCTTGTTCCTCATTAATCCCCATAAGAAAGCTCTAGCCAGTGTGATGAGCTGCTGTGGGAGGAATCCAGGAGATCCTCTGTTGACCTCTGCTTTCTCCAGGGTCAGATTCTATGCTTTCCATTGGCAGCTTCCTTCAAGTAAGGCTTGTTCTTTCTGAGGGGAATGCCTTTTGCTGGGTTGTTAAGCATCTGCACAGGGATCTGGTGTTTGCTTCTACCAGGGCCCAGGGATCTCAGTGCTCTCAAACCAGTTTCTATGTCAAAATAGCTAAAGTTCTTGTACCACACAGGTGGCAGCACTATAGATCTCACAGCATTCAAATGTGTGGCCCTGCATTTCCAGCCCCAGCCCCAGTGTGCTATGGAGTGGGATATCCTCTAGAGCCAACAGCAGGTCTAAAACACTTTCAGGTCAGTGACATCTATGTCTTCTGATTCCTGGGAATTCGCTTTCCTTCTTTTAAGCTCATATAGGCCTGAAAATATCTTCTATTTTATTCAACATACCTTAGGAAATGGGCCAGGCTGCATCAGCTCAATATATACTCTCCTGCTAGAAATGTCCAGTTTGGGGTTCCTTAGATTCTATTCTGTCATATTTAGGGCTCATGTGTAACCATTTAGCTGTCATTTGGGCAAGAGACAAATATTTTCTTTGTAGTATAAGCTATATTGTTGTGACTCATCTCTAACTCTTTCTCAGTGCAGAGTGACACTGGGCTAAAAAAAAGGACTTGATAGTGGCCTAGGCCTTGAGAAACCTGCCCTCAGAAGTATGGTAGCAATCACCCAGGCTGCTGCTCCAGGAAGAAGGCTGTCTTCCTGCCCAAGGCTGCACTTTCTCACAGGACAAAGTCTGTCCTCAGTTCTGTGAAAAGGAATCTGCCTTATGTTCATTTTTTCATGAAATATAATTGAATGGCTACATGCTGATTTCATAGGGTAAGTGAGGCAAAGACAGCATGAAATGAAACAAAGACACAACCACCTCACAATGTCACAGCCAGGGTCTGTAGGGAGTGGCTGAATTCTCCAACAGCAGCCAAGAGACAAGCCACAGAAAACGGCTGGCCAGCAGTGTCTGACCTGAAGGCCGAGTCCCTAGGGCCTCCTCTGATCTCATTACAGCAGTCGACACTAGTCCTCACAAAACAAACAGAGGAAATTTATGCCTGCCCTTAGCTGTGGAAAGCTCTACATTCCTTCTTAACAAGAGTTCCAGCTTCTGAGACCACAGCCACCCTGGGATGGGGAGGATGTCGGCTTTGTGCCCAAGAAAGCACTGTCACTGCCATCTCCTTTCCCTCTTTCTAGGGTTGCACACAAAGGTGCTGAGCTTGGGGCCTGGCTCTCTGGGCTGGTCGCTAGTGAGAAGTTCCCTTGCTGCTAATGTCAACATCCCAAGGGTTAGACAGTCCAGCTATTTCCTCTTGAGTAGCTCTGGGAAAGGCTCTATAAGTCAGCCTTGAAGGATTCCACCTGCTCAGGTCAGAATTCTAAGAGACTTTTTTTTTTTTTTTTTTTTTTTTTAACAAAAACAGAACTCTAGGTTTTCTGGTAGGGAAAATTTCTCCCTTAAATATTCTTGCCTGCATTTTAGAAAACTTCACCCAAGTTGGGATTCCTATGTAAAATGACAGAAGAATAGAAGGATGGGTGTCTACTATGAACTACAAGCTCAGTGGTAAAGCACTGGCTCAGCATATTCCACAAGCTCCAGACCCTGCCTTCAAACCCCAGCACCATAAAAAAGGCAGAAGGTAAAACATTACTTTATATCCTTTAATTCAATCTCAGAAGTAACAGAGCTCAGCTCACATGGTAGAGAGTAAACTGCTAAACCAAAAAAAGGACATAGAGCAATTATAAGCCAGGGTGATTTTGTCACCCAGGGGACATCTGGCAATATACAGACACACTTTTGGTTGTTACTACTGGGGGAGGTTGCTACTGGCATCTAGTGGGTAGAGGCCCCATAAGAAAGAATTATCTGGGGCTGGGGTTGTGGCTCAGCGGTAGAGCGCTCCCCTAGCACATGAGCGGCCCAGGTTCGATCTGCAGCACCATGTAAAAATAAACACATTGTGTACAACTAAAGCAAATAAATAAATATTAAAAAAAAAAAAAGAAAGAATTATCTGGTCCAAAATGTCAGTAGTGCTGAAAGAAGCCTTGCTGGAAAGGGAACACTCAAGGAAATGGGTAGATTTAAAACAAAGACAACTCACAATTAACTTTACAATAATGTTGATATCATGTAGTCTGGGGGTCACAAAATGCAGGCAATTAATAACCACAAAATTTTACCAGTTCTCTCCTCCTGAAAAATAAATAAAAGCTCCCCTAACTACTCAGAGTAAGAGTATTAAGTCGCCTGGGAAAAAGTGGTGTGACTTCAGTGTTAGATTATATTATCAGCAACATCAAGAGAGTGCTGTGTCTGTTCCAGGTTAAGGTGTGATCTGAATGCCTACTATCAACATTCAGTGATGACTCTTGGCAGAAGGAATTTATGAGCAAAGCTCTATGATTTCTGAAACCATACAGGTAACCTAAGTATATCTAGTTCTGGAAAAAAGTGGTAAAGTGTCTCAACATTTAAAATACCAACAAAGTATTTTAAATGAAACCCTGTGGATGTTGACTTACATTTTAGGGTGGCAAAAAAAAAAAAAAAAAAAAAAAAAAAAAAAGCAGAGTAGTGTTCAAAATAAATGCAGACATGCAGAATTGCAGAAATGCATCATAATGAAAATAATCATAGTGCAGAGGGAAAGGAGAGATATTGGGGTACAGAATTGACTAAATTTTATTGTAATATTGTGTGCATGTGCAAATATGTACAACAAATTCCAATATTATGAATGATTATAATGTGCTAAGAAAAAAGAAATAACCATGGTTATTGAAATGCTTTCTATTTCTAATTTTCTGTCCTTGTTTCCAAACAGTTCCCTCTACATGGCACGCTTTCACTGCATTTGGTGGAAGACTGTACATTGAGGTTACTAAGTCATTATTCACTTATGAACTCTTTTATTCCAGCAAAAGAAGGAGGGGGTGGATCCCATGTAAGCACAACTAATACCAGTAAGCAAATTTGAAGAAGAAAAAGAATTTCATGAATGAGCAGAAACCACTTTTTAATGGAATATTTTAAAGACTGTGGCATAAACAGTAAACAAAACTGATTCACTAATGTTAATACTGTTTATTGCGATATAAGAAACAGGCCTTTTTTCTTAATGTCCCCAAAGCTAGAGGAAAATCAATATTATGGCAGGGAAAACTGATACCTTCCTTGGCATTTCAAAATCATTGCTCAATTCTTCTAGAGCAAGGAAACCATAGTAATGACTCTATTTTACCTACCGCAATTATGGTACACCTCGCAGCAATTCTCCACCATATCCCCTTTCCTCCCTCCACTCAAGTCCTGCTAAATAATTTCTGGAAACCATTAACCAAGAGTCCTGTTCCAATTTTCCTCTTCTCCCTCCTGCTTCCTCAGTCATGCTGGCGTCAGGACAAAGCAAACTTGTATTACATCACAGAGCAAACTCATTTTCTCTAAACTAGCTCATTGGTAGTTTACCGCTACTGGAACCCAATGCTGTCAACAGTGTGGTCTTTGTTTGGTGGGTGTTGCTTTAAAAAAAAAATTTTTTTTAAGTTTCCCGCACCCCCTTCCTCTTTTAAATAGAGGCAAACTGTTGGAGGCGCCTCTCTAGCCTGGCTCCACCCTGTTCAGTAAACTAGACATTACCTTATACACAAATGACTCTAAGGCATTCCTCAGTCTAGCTGCCTGCTGCAAAATTCCTGTGCTCCCAGCAGCCAGGCAGCACACACTCCCCTGGCTTCCCCTCCTCTTTCCTCTTGCCCACCCTCCTTTCTTCTTTTTCTTTCTTTCTTTTCTTTTTCTTTCTTTTTTCTTTCTTTTTTTTTTTTTTTTTTTTTTTTTTTTTAATTTCCACTGCCTCACTGTGTTTTTGTGTAAATGATCTCACATGACTCAACAAATCCATCTGCCTGAAGCAGGCCAAGTCTGGAGCCCTCCCAGGAGGGAGGAGAAGAATTGCTTTGTGGAAAGGACCTGGAGCTCTGCCCTTTCTCTGGCTCGAATTACCCGCCTGTCAGGCCTGACGGATTTGGCTAAAAATAAAAGGAAGCGGGCCGTGAAAAGCAGATGAATGGGCTCAGCAGTTCCTTAGATAACACAGGCCTGCTGTTGCCCAAAGCTCCCCAAACAGAAACTTCACATGCGGGTCCTTTCAGTGCAGAGATGTGGCTTCCAGGTGAAGGGGGCAGTCAGATCCACTGGCATGGGGGACAAGGCCACATGGTGAATATCAGTTTTTGCATCCTGTGTGTCTGTATGAGAGGTGGGGAGGGAGAGTGTGAGTGTGTGTGTGTGTGTGTGTGTGTGTGTGTGTAAGGAAGAGAGAGAGACACACACAGAGCTTGGGGGAGGGGGGGAAGCAGCAGGGGGACAGCCTAGTATAAAAAGTTATTCAGAAAACAGTAGAGTTCAGTGAAGTGAAGGCTTGGCTTGTAAAACAGGAAAAAAAATATACGTTTCCACTACAAAATTACCCTTTTCCCTACCTCCAACACCAGACATTTTTCAGCCTCCCTATGATGTCACTTCTCCATTCAGAGCTAGCAAAGAGCTAAAAGTCCTTCTTGTAAGTGTATGCCCAGCGCCCGCAGTGGGTATTAAGCACTTAGGTTGGCAATGTAATGACACACTGTAACAATCTGTAATATGAAGCAGTCAGCAAAGCCCTGGCTCTGAAAGCTATTTCTCCCAACCATTAACCATATGTTTGGCTCCTCAGATAGCCAAGCGGGTGTTCCAGCTCACCATCTGGTTTCTATCCACACAAGCAACTAAAGCACAGGCTATGTCCCTCTGGAGCTGCGGGTTTCTTTTTCTCTCTGTTTTCCGCTCTTCCCTTCCCCTTTCCTCCTCCCAGCTCCTTTGGTTCCCTCACTAAAGAATTCTCTGTCATTCATCACGTGCAAAGAAAACTTTACCTGACATGGCAGCGGCAGAGCCATTAAGAATGCACAGCTGTATTGTAAACACGCCAGAGGGCCATTTACCATCCACGGAATCTGTACAAGTCAGTCTCTGCCCCCTTCCTCATCTCCTATGAGTGCTGACACTTGATCCAGCATGTTAAAAATAGGTGCATTCTTGACAGATCCAGGGGTTGCTGTGGTGCCCTTCATATTCTGAGAGTAGGGCTTTAAACCACACACACACACACACACACACACACACACACACACACACACACGCCCTGAGTTTGCCTCTGCATTCAATCTGCCTGACGTCAGTCTCACACAGGATGACATTCCCCTTACTGCAAATAACCAAGCCAACTACAAGATTCAATTCCTTTTTTCTGCCCTAAAATACTAGATCCCTGGGGTGTATTTTTTTCTGAGGGTTTCTTTTCCCCTTGAAGAGCCCAAATTGAGACATGACACTTCAGAAAAAATACAAGCATTCAGTCATTTTCAACAAATTCATAACTTGCAAAACTTATGCTTTCTTCTATCTTCATTTTTAACAGTAATGGCACAGGATCTGTTATCAGAATTTATGATTTCCCCATAATGTTTCCAAAGTATTTCCTAGAGTTTTCTCCTTTGCAGGATTTAAGGTACTTTATTAACCTTTTAAAAGTATATAAAAAGATAGCAATACACAGAAATTAGGTCCTCTTTTCCTCTGTCCCCATAAAAATAATGTCTATAATACCAGCACGATTTACTGAATTAGGAAATTAAAAGTTAATTTTTTTCTCCTGTCTAAAAAAAGAAAAGAAGAAAAAAAAAAAAAAAAAAAAAAAAGCTGGTTTCTCACATACCAAGAACAAAAGGATGAATATCATTAAAAAGTGATTAACCAAAAGGTCAGATTTTACCAACATGGCTGAGCTACTGAGGGTTGTCACAGGAGCTGTTCATTCAGGCCAACAAGGGTGCCAGGAAGGCTTCTTGCCACCCTGCAAACTTCATAAATCTACTGCCCCTGTCAGCCTTCATTTCCATGATCTGAAATAGGTGTTGTGTTAACCATTTCTGCTAATAAGGGACATAAGAATTTTGTTGCATGTAGGCTTTAGAGAAGGACAGAAAAAGAAAATTTTTAATTTCAGAAGCAAAGCTTTAGGAAATTGTCCACAGATGATAGGTTCTATTAAAGGATGTTTCTGTCCTCCAAACCATCATCAACTGTTAAGATTTCGTTAGCCTCACTCCCAAGAAAAATAGCAGCAGGATATAATTAGTAAAAAGGAAGAAAAATGAAAAATTCCAAACTTCAACTTTTCATAGCTGATGACCTGTCTGTTATTTTTAAGCACTACAGACTCATTTTAATACAAGATATTTATGCTTTTCAAAAACATTGGTGCCTGGGCCTACTTCACTCAGTCCCACTATACTGGGTGCCTAAGTTGGCCTTGGGACTGGGTGTCAGTATTTCTTAAAAGCTTCCCGGTTTCATGCAGCACGTTGAGGAATCTTACCCTGTGTGAACTAACATACTAGAAACCACCTCATCCAAATCAGAATGAAAACTTGGAATGGAAATACAAAGGAAAATTAGGACTAGAACAGTGGCTTTCAAATGTGTTTAGAAGTAGAATTATCCACCCAACAAAAATCTTATGTGAAATCCCTGTAAACAAAATATGTGAAAAAGTTGTCATTTATACTATCATTCTATATTTTCTCTGTATAATATCTTTAGCTTTTACCATTCAAGTTTATATTTTTAAATCATTGTAAGTCACCTGGTGAGAACAAAGAACATAAAATCTGAAAGAGGACTTACAACTGAGGGGTTCAGTCCTGCTACCTCAGCATCTAATTTTTCCCATGGCCAGTGGTTAAAGTGATCAAGGCCTAATGCATGTAAAAACAGCAGCATGTGCAGAAGGATTAAATTAATTCAAAAATTATTATTATTTTTTGGGTGATGGGGATCGAACTCACAGCCTTGTGCATGCCAAGCATATGCTGTACCACTAAGCTACACCCCAACTCATAGATTAATTTAATAAAGGTTGATTAGATGTCTACTACACACCAGGCACTGCCCTTGGCAATCATCAGAGGAATAAGTTGCAAACTTTTCCCTTGGGAAATCTAGTAAAGGAGAGCAGTGAGACAAGGGCAGCAGGATAGAGGCACCAAGGATGGCTGCCTGGAGAGGGCTGGCTAATTCTGCTCGAGGAGATGAGGCATAAATTTGCCAGCATGGGACAAATAAGTCAGATCATCAAAGTTGGAGCAGGATTTTTGATGGCTAATAAAGAAATGGAAGGGCATTTCAGGAAGAAGGAAAAGAATGTGAAAAAAAATTAAAACCCTGAAATATAAATAGGGCTGCTGAGTCTGAGGGTTAAAAGGAAAAAAAGGAGGACAGGAAGAGCTGTGATATAGGCCAGAAAGGTAACTGAGGCCAAGTGATAAAACAAAAACAAAAACAAACAAAACAAAACAAAAAGCTTTAAAATGCCATGATACAGTTTAGACCAGCACTGACCAGCAGAAATACAAAGTAAATCAAACATGTAATTTAAAAATTTCTAGTAGCCATATTAATAAAAGCAAAGAAACTGGAGAAATCAATTTTAGTGATGCTTTTAAATAATGCATTTTAACATGTTATCAATATAAAAATTATTATTGAGGTTTTTTTTTTCTATACTAAGCTTTGAAATAGGGTGCGCATAGTTACAACTCAGTTAATTCCTATCAGAGCACTAATGTGGTGATTAGGTTACAATCTCACAACTCAATCGTTTTGCCTTTAAGCTTTCTTGCATTGTCCACACTTGAGCTTTTGGAGACACCTCCTATCTAAACCATAACAGTCACGTTCAAATTTATTTCATGGAGACACTGTAACCTCCATGTGGAGAAGCAGAGGAAGGACTGGGTCTGGAAAAGGGGTTTTGAGGGTGCTTCTACAAAGCATGCAAGAGATTAACAGAAGCACAAGGCTTGGACAGGGCAGAGGCAAGAGGGTGGCGTAGAAAAGTCAGAGTCTATAGACATTTCTAGAAAGAATTCAGAGAAGCTTAAGTGGTTGTATGTGAGGGAGGAATGAGAAGGAAGTACAGAACCATCAAATATCTTTGTTGTGCTATGTGTGCTTACGGTGAAAGGTCACTGATCATGTATCTAATATGAGTTTCACTGCTCCTTTTAAGCTTGCTTTCCTCTGCAGTGGAATGCAATGTCATTTAATAAACAGGTGCTGAGTTATCACCATGAGTTAGGCTGTGCCAGGCACTGAAGAAGCAAAGCTGAGTGGGACAGAATCCTTAGTTTTAAGGGACTCAAATATAGAGTGGGAGACAAAACCATGAATTACCATGAAGTATTAGGTGCATTAATATTGACAGATGTGCAAGAAGGCTACAAAATGTTCCAAAAGTACAACTCAGAATTATTTCATACAAGGTAGTCAATGGAACTTTTAAGACAGTTTTTAGATAGTAGAATTTTCAAATAGCAGGGCCTGTTTCAATTGACTTAAGTGATCCAGCATATGACTTACTTTCATGTTTGTATTGGGTTGCATTATACTAGGAAAATCCTAATAACTGCAGACATAACTCATTAACATAATCCTACTCTTGAAACTCAGGCAATTTTCAGACAGAATTCTCACTATTTCCTATTCCTACTACTTACCATCTGAAACTCAGAAACCAAATTGGCACAAATAACATTGTATCCTTTGCTTTTGGAACTCACTATGGGAAATTGCATCTGAATTCTGGAAATGAGTAGATTTAAACAGTAAGCTATAGTTGTGTTGGAAATTATAATAGTTCTTTAGCCCTTTATTCTATAATTTTATGATCTGTCTCAAACTTATTCAAACATTTGAAAAAAAACTAGTTGATTTTTTTTAGGGGTAATTTCAAATTTTAATCACTAATGATAATCTGACAATGACTTGATTTTTGTAAAAAGTCAGTAAAGGAGTATCCAAAGCATAATGAGTATGCATAACCCTGTAATAGCAGATATGTCACTAAATGGTGTGTACTGTGTTCACATATCATACAACTGGCCATTAACCCATGCAGAAGCCTAAAGCCTTCAGAGGTTCTGAGGCCCTGCCTGGTATGCTGAATATGTATAACAGGAGGCTCAATGTATGATCAGACTGGAATCTAAAAATCACTGCTATAAAACTTCTTGATTCATGATCTATTTATAAGGAGGTCAAATATATACACCAAAATAGCAAAAATATTTCAAGTTTAACTTGATAATCTAATTTCATGTGTTGGTGATCTAAATGTGTTAAAATTTGGTATGTAACATATTTAAGTGTGTATGTTTTAAAAATCATAGTTACAAAATTAGTTTTAAATCTTTAAAATGAAATACAAATTAAATGTTTGCAGAACTTGTCAAATATCTTCAGGGTACTTCCACATGACAGAGTTTGAAGACCACTGGCTTAGGGACTTTGAGGTTAGAATGTAAAGATAAGAGCAACAATTTGATACACCTAGCTCATCAAATCATTTACAAACTTAAGCCAAGAGCAGAAATCATTTTTCATTATCCTAGAAGCACTGAAGTTGAGAACTAAAACTAAATGAAGTATTTTATGATTTCTTAGTAAGTTAGAATTCAAGGGGCTGGGCCAATATTTGGGCTATGTCATTCATTTCTCAGTGTTGTTCATACATTAATTCATTTCACAATTTATTAACCTACCACTTATCAGGCACCGGGAGAAGTGGCATATTATCAATGAAAGCAACAGACAAAATCCCTACTTTTGTGGAATTTAGTCTAGTGGGGAGAGACAGACAATAAGTCCAATTAAGAGTCATTATAGTTAATACATTTTTGTTACAAGGTGACAGGTACAATGGAAAAAAAAATGGAGGTAGAGGAAGTTGAAGTATGGAGGAGAAGGAAAGCTGTAATCCTTAATAGGACCATCAGAGTGGGTCTCATCAAAAAGGCGCACATGGAACAAGGACCTGACGGAGGCGAGAGATAAACCAAGAGGCTATCAGTTAGAGCAAATGGTTCTCCAAGTGTGGCCCAGCATCACCTGCAAACTTGCCACTGGCTCAGAAACACTGGTGTGGGGACCTGTCAGTCTGTTTTGGTAAGTTCTCCAGGTGATTCTTATGTACCCAGAGTTTGAGTGCCACTCAAAGTGTGAGGTTCCTGGAGTAAAGGCCCTAAGAGAGGAACATAGTCTAACATGTCTAAAAGACTCTACAGAAATGGGGAAGACACCAGGTGTCTGGAGGTGACAGCCCCGAGGACAGTGGCAGAGATATGACAAAGGAGGGGGGCACCAGAGCATGAATAGCCTTAAGGTCATGGTAAGAGTCCAAGTGAGAAGTCAATGGAGGGTTTCAGGCAGAGCAGCCACATGGCCTGCCATATTTTAAAATGTTCATGCTGTTTGCTGTGTTGAGTGGAAGTACCACATTGCTTGCCTCAGGAGAAGTCTCCTTCATGTTTAAATTCCACTTTGGGCATTAGTATGCTTCTGATTAAAAACAGGCTGTAAAGGTGCAGAGCTCTGATCTGTCATGTCTGCCAATTTCCGTGGTATAAATATTTCCACCATGGCTGACTTTGAGCTGCCAACATGACTCACCAAACATGGAGCAGTGAGGAGCACAACTGACATAGTACTGCTTTAGGTCCCAATGTCACACTGCCATTAACATTGAAAACCAGTGGGGAATGTTGTAAATATGGTTGAAAAGATTCATGGGTTTTTTTTTGTTTGTTTGTTTTTTATGGGTTCATGTAAATGCAGTGTCTTCTACTAGTTTACTGCAGTTAATCAAATACAGACCCCTAATTCCTTAGAATTTAATATAAAGATAATAGATTACCTTCACCTAAAAGAAAACTGCATTAGTATTAAACCCCAATTTCCTTTACTTAAAAAAAAAAAATCTATTTAGCTGAGGCTCATCTGTCATAGCATTTTCCCTCCTACTATAAATAATATTTTGTATCCTCCAAAAGTACACTAAGATTCTGCCATGCAGAACATAGAGGGACTGTTACTTCAAGAGCTCACGCAAATCCCAGCAGGCCGTCAACAAGTGTGTGTGCATTACAAGAACAAAAGTTTGCATTTATTTGGAGATGAAGTTTGGATAAGGCCTTCATCTGGTTGATCTGCCATTAAGAAACTTTTCTTAACCTAGCAGAATGTCCATATTTCTACCAATCAGATTGCAGTTCGTGAATAACATTTTAAAAGTATAGCATTTTCTGTCAAGAAAAAGATGTTCTGTGGACTCTGAATAAACTGAAAATGTGCTCCATGCATTCTCCAGCCTGCAGGGTCCCTGGGCAGTGTACCACCCACACTCAGACCCCAGGCAGGCAGAGTAGCAAATGTGCATAAACTCGCACTCCTGTGAAACAATGGGGTCTTTCAGCCTTACAATCTGGTGAAGAAACAGGCTGAAACGTCATGGGAAAAATTAGGAAATATCGGAGGAAAACAGCTCACAAAATGAGGGGTGGAACCATTTGCTCACATGTTCTAATTCCTGAACAAAGAGAAACAACCATGACAGCCCCCTGCCTGCTCTGACCCTTCCATTTCAAAAGAGAAGCATCCTAACCCCCTTTTTCTTTCTTTCCCTTGGGGATTACAGCAGCAAGACATAGGCAAGACATCAGAATGAGAAAGTTTTAAACCTAAGGGGCAGAGTTAATTTCAAAAACTTTACCCTCAAGAAAAGCACAATAACCATCCCACACTACCAGCCTTGTTCTGTAATCCAAAATACCAACACAATTATAGACCAACTGGACAACAACCACACAAAGGGAAACAGAAACTCCTAATATACATTTTTTTTTTTTTTTTTTAGCTCTTCCAAAGTATTCTTGCTCCAAAATCTCACACACCAGCCAGCTCCACTCAGCAATCCTTCCTCATTATCTGCCATACCCAATCTATGCTTTTCACATCAGCCTAGCTAGTGGTCTCGTAGCCTATAATACTCCACTTTCCACCCACTAGCCTTTGCCAAGAGTTCTTCCATTTCTATGATATATGTCTCCCCTTCCTCACCAAACAACATCTCTTGATTTAAAAGTTGCAGTTAAAGATCTACCTACTGTACTTGATTAGTCAAGTACATTTGCAAACTTGTCAACAAGTTCAGTCTTCTGCTTTAATATACTTTTACAATCCAACTATATATTCCAATTGGTTATGTTAATCTGATTTTACTAAACTCCCTGAGGATAAAGTCTGAGTCAATTCTTCCTTACATGATCTCCAACTTTCTACCATACCCCTAAGATATTATCAACTCTTAAGCACCATAGGCATGCCTCCTATTGCCTCCCAAGAATGACTCTGATAGTCAAAACTTTGGGGGAAAGAACCATAAAGTATGTGGGAGAGGTGTTTATTTTGCTCTTTGAAGAAAAAAGCAACATGCATTAAAACTATAAAAATGCTTTTAAGGGTAAAACAACTTAGAAAGAAATGCACCACATAGCAAAAATAAGAGAGTCAAATGAGAGCTCTAAACATCCCACTGCACAGGTCACATCCCATACTAATAAAATCAGAATGTCTGGGGCAGAAGCCAAGCATTTGTAGTTTTTATAGATCTCCCAGGTGATTCCAATGTGCATCAAAGTTTTAGAACTCAGACTCTACTGGGAGGTTTCTTTCTTCCTTATTTTGGTACCAGGGATAGAAGCCAGGGGTGCTTAACCACTGAGCCACATCCCCAGCCCCTTTTATTTTTTTATGTTGAGACAGTGTCTCACTAACTTCCTTCAGGCTTCACTAAATTGCTGGGCTAGCTTTGAACTTGCAATCCTCCTGCCTCAGCCTCCTGAGCTGCTGGGCTCACAGGCGTACAACACTGCACCTGGCTTCTACTGGTAGGTTTAGTTCACTGAGGAAAGAGCTAGGATTGAAGTTGGTGATGGTGATGAGCAATGGTTAACGTTGATGCTTCTTAGTGCAAAATCATTACAAGAAACTTGTTCTCTGATCCTCATAATCTGGTGCACTCTGTAATCTTTAAAAGGCATTCAATGAACTCCTGGCTTTGGGATTTAGACTAGGAAAAGGAAACTAGGCATGATGGTAAGCTTGGCCTCTGAAAAGAACAATAACTGGAATGTTGCCCATTGTGCTATCAAGGGACTGATCAGTCTCTTGCTACAGGTTATTCAGATGGATAACTCTAGCTGTCCACCGAAGACAGTGATTCTGACTGCCTATTTGCAAACTCTGGTCCAGATAGCAACCTCTGACATTTTGACGAGCCTGGAGTGGGGCCCCAGGATTCCTGTATTTCAACAACTTCCCAGGTGACTGTTATGTGTGTGGAAAAGCATAGGCAGAGAGGTTACAAGAAGGAGCTCCAAGGCCACACTCTGTGGGCTCAACTCTCTGTTCTACCAGTTACTCGCTATGGCTCAGTTTCCTAATTTGTAAAAATGGGAGACAACTGATAACCCCTCATTTGTTGTGAGGCTTAACTGATGTAATCCATTCATCTACCTCATTGAATTATGTTGAGGATTTGACATAACACATCACATTCTTGCACATCCACGTGTGCATGTGTATTTGCTATTAGCACTACACGGCATGGTGTTTATATAAAGTACTTAGCACTGTCTCCATACAGAAAATGCTCAGTAAATATAAGCTTATCTGATGCTGTGGTGGTTGGAGGCTGTGGCACAGCTTACTGCAATGGCTGTCTTCTTTCTGGCATTTCATCCTATGCTTACCACACAGCAACCTTATTCTCAGCAAACCACAATTAGAAAACCTAAAAAATTATGGTGGTGGAGAGGAATCCTTTTGTTCTGTCTTTTAATGATTAGGAGGTCCCACTAAGCATGACAAATAGTTCTGCTGCAAAGTAATGATGGGAATGTGATCTTACAGGCAAAGAGCAGTATAGAAACCAGGTTCTGCCTGGCGAGATAATAAATAGAATAATTTGACAACAAGAGGAAATTCAACCCCCTCATTTCCTAGGAGGAACCCAGGGTGGAAATGTGTTTTGTTCAAAATCACACTGTTAGTGGCAGAACTGGGATCAGGCTGAGGAACAGAGCTCTTTAGTTTCCATGTGGCTTCCGCTGGCCATCCCTGGTGAAGGGGTGTGTCCGAGAGGTGTATAATCATATGGCATACACAGTCTTTGTAGACAAGGCCCATGTGAGGGGTGAGGTGCCCTGTTTCCCAACTGCTTCTTTCCACACTCTGCCCTATTCCCTGCTCTGGTCCAAATTCCACACCCTGCAGGCCATTTCCGGCTGAGATGAAGGATATGGAGCACTAGAAAGCAGCTGTGGTTTGCTTTGTGGCCAAATTGTTTTCTTAGGGATGTTCAGTTCCAATTTTCATAAAACAATTATAAAAGCATTTAACTTCACAACTTTCCATTACATAGGACTGTTCAGGGATGTACATATATTAAGGGATACTTGCATACTTTTTATCCACTGGCCAAGGACAGGAAATCCTGTCTTTCAATTACTGAGTCTTGGACTACTCCATCTGAGTATTTTTGCTGACAAATGTGACCTTGTTTAGGTTCTGCAGGAATTTAAATATTCTCTCAATGTCATTTCTACTTGACCTTAGCAGCATGACCAAACTGCAAATTCAAATGCCATTGAGTAAAGGTACAACATTTGCATCCTGTTACCAAACTGCCTGCCAATTCCAATCCAGTGACCCCAAGCCAGAACCTAATCCAAAAGATTACAAAGCAACATACTGATGAGTTGTCATGGCAACCCCTAGATGTCAGATATTACATGTCCCAGGGCTGCAAATTCTCATTTTTAATCTACTCATATCCTAGTATTTCATGTATAACAACCAACTAAAATGCAATTTGATATGTCGGCTGCCAAACATAATAAGAGATGCCACTTGCTATTATGGCCAATAATAAAAGACTTCTAGTTGCTTCTGTTTCAAAGATACAGCAAATCACTGTGTATTCTAAGTCCACTGGGCTGGTCCTCAAAGAGAGGCTATTTAGCCAGACTTCCTCCTTTTTTATTTAATTAGTCAATATTTAAGAAAGCCTAGGAGATGAAAAGCCCTTTAGTGAAAGCCAGGCATTATTATTTTCTAAATGGGAGGAGATGGGCTGATCTTGAAACTTTCAATAGACACAGTATATCTGATCCAAAGACAGAGATGGGGGGAAAAAAAAGCCTGACTATCTGCTTATGATCCCAGCCTTTCAAGGGCACAAATATACAAGGGTGCCTTACAAGATTTTCAATTCCTTATAACAGGAGGAGACAGAAATACTTATTACTGAAATTCAGGTAATCAAAACATTTTGTTTTAAATCAGAAATTTCTTGCCTTTTCACACTCAGTATCCATCCTCCTGGAATGGCCTTTGTTTTAGGTATAATGGGGTCAAGATTCATCCCTGCAAGTGTCACTTGTAGCCTTGGTTAAAAATACCTGGGGGAAGGCTGAGCTCCAAGACAGCCAGGAGTTCTTTAAACAGATGCAGGGAGATCTCTCTTGTAACTCTCATTAGTTAAGAAAGCATTAAAATCACCTCTTCAAATCACAGAAATGATTGTTAGAGGTGTGTGTTTACTTTTATTTTCCCTGATCATCATTTAGCAGAAATGTTAATGGGAAAAGAAATGTGCATTAAATGAACAACAGGCCCAGAGGAAAGAGAAATGAAGACACAGATAATGCACAGATCAGATTATCAGTCCCAGAATGATCCAGGAGACATATGATAGACCACACATACAGATTTTTTTTAATACTAAAATAAAGTGGACTACAGAGAGGTGTGCAGAAGGCTGCATGGCAACAACTTTAATCCAACACTAACCAATACCCGTGGAATGAGTGACACATTCCTTTTCTGCTAAAATTTTATGAGAACTTTCTCCTTTTAAATTTCAAAAATCAATTTCCTTGACACTTCTCTTTCCATCTTTACAATAGCTGCCAGAAAAGTTCAAAACCACACTTAATGGCCTATCTCTACCAAGTTCTTAAGTAGTCTTTTGACATCTCTTACTAATTCCTAGCCTCATTTTCTTACTTTTTGTTATCTGTCTTAATAGAGTGTATCTCTGGATCCAAATTAAATCTTTTTGTGATAATGTGGGGTATTATTCAATAGCTTTCATTAAGCCTCAAATGTTGATGGTGACTTCTCTCCTAGGCCATCTCTCTTTGATCCATGAGATGGGAGCTTTCATGCTTAAACAAAAAACTGTTTCAGTTCACAGAGAAGCTGAAACAACATCAAATTGTGATATCAGCATTAATTGCATTTTGAATTTATAACCTCAATTTAAAAAGAGAGCTATGGTAGGAAGCTGGGACCATGATGAGGTGAGAAACCACTTTTTTTTTTTTTTTTTTTTTTTTTTTAATTTGGGGCTTACACACATGACTTTGGCCAGCACACCGAATAGACATATTCTCTTGGGTAAAGTATTTACTGTATGATCAACCAATCATTTTTTCCAGATGAGAATGTCACTTCTGCAGATCTATACTAATGCCTTCTCTGTGTATGACCTCAACCTACCTTAGATGGGTTTTGTCTTCTTCTGTCTGCCCGTGCACACAGGCTATCAGTCCTACTCCACTGCTGCCCTCCCACCCCCAGAAAATATACTTAACTATCTATAGTGCTAGCCTGAAAGGACAGATTTAGGTTTAAATTTTGTATCCTTCACTCATGTATACGCCCAGACAAGGTATTAAGCTCTATGAGTCTCAGTTAACTTATCCAAAATTGCAAATAATAAAGTAAGTCTCTTTGGGGATTTATGTGAAGATTAAATTTAAAAATGTTAATAGCCTCCTTAGTAAAATAATAAAAATACTCAACATTCAATAAGAATCAGTTATTGATGTTAAAATAGTTAGTATACTGATTTTTTTAAAAGTAGTATGTGGCCAGGGTAACCCTTTGGTCTTTATAAGCTCTGACTCCATCCACAGGCTCATGTGAGAATTTTCCCAGGATCATGTCAATCCCCTGTGATCAGAGAGAGTGCCAGCCACAGCAACTGTGGCCCAGGCACAGACATCATCCCTGAGTAGAAGGTGAGGACCTCCAACCCTCTAGTATGAAATTACAGCTCACTGAACATGTAACATTTGCATTTTTCAGAGACAAAGTGAAAGCTTGAGAGTTGTACTCAAGAGTTTTCCTGTTCATCTGAGCAGCCTGCCTTCCTTGGGCTTCATTGGCGAGTGACAGGATGAGAGCACTCCCCCTTCTTATCACCTCCTTCATCAGTGATGCTGATGCCTACACCAGGGTATTCTGGGCTGCGCAGATTGGGGAGTCGGTGATGTAGTTATGTTTCCTGGAAATACAGGTAGCAACTTCCTGTGGCTTCCTCGCCATTTTTTGAACTGTAAAAGATGAGCATATGTAACACACCAAACACATAAAGGATCACAGCTTCTGTCAGTGGTGGTGCAAATGCTGAAAAATACTGTCACTTCCTCATAAACATATTCAGAAGCACAAAATATAGGCCATCTATCTGTGCAGAGCTGGCTCCTAATGAGAACCCATACAGTAAAGTGGGACAGTAACAACAGCTTAAACTGACCTTCCGTGCCTGAACATGCATCTATGTCTTGCTGCTTGAATTGATACACATTTCCATGGACTTACCTGCTTACACAAGTGACCAAGAACTAAAATTTCCCTGAAGGTCAATGTTTTGCATAAAAATTAGCCTTAAAAAAGCTTCGGTTAAGATTTCTCCAGAATTTGGGGCCAGGTCAGAAAAAGGTCACCCTCTGAAGTGGAAAGCAATAAATTTTCAGATGAACTAAACTGTTTACACAACCATCCTAAAAGATAGTTTAAAATTAAATAAAGTAAAGCATACTCCATTTGAGAAGGTGGTCACGGTGTTTCTGAGAACTAAAATAAACAAAGAAAATAATATCTTGGCCATTGATACCATAACCTGCTGAAGAAAAGTTGGCAGAAACAGGATGTACAGTCTGTTTGGGGTTTATACAAATCCAAGTTGACCTGAAATGGCTTGGGAGACAGGAGTACTCGTGCTGAATCCCACCTTTGCCACTCATTAGCTGTGTGGCAAGTTACTTTGCCTCTGGAAACTTCCACTTCCTCACAGGATTTGTGTTTGTCTATCACTGATCCCTTCCCTTTGTGAAAAGCTGCCCCTCCCGACCACCATTCACAAGCAACCTCTGGGCCCAAAGACAGCTGTTACAGGACATAGTTTAAATCTTTTGTTGCTTAAGTTACTCTGTTGCTTGCAACCAAAAAAGTCTTGGTTACTACACATTGTTTGCAAAAGTTGCTGTGACAATGTAGTTGAAGTCACATAAAGAAAGCACAGAAATGCTGGTTAAATTCCTAAAGAGTAGATTAGTATGTGGCTAATGGCTTAGTATGGAGTACAACTGGATGGGCTTTCTTGAGGGGAGACTTGAAACCAACATCTTCATTCTCAGCTTCTTAGGTTGTGAAAAAGGGGCCAATAACCATCACTGGGGGCTGGAGTTGTGGCTCAATGGTAGAGCACTTGCCTGGCATGTATGAGGCACTGGGTTCAATTCTCAGCACCACATATAAATAAATAAATAAAATAAAGGTCCATTGACAACTAAGACATATGTACACATATAAAATTAAAAAAAAAAAACATCACTGGGTTATGAAGACTGGGTGGAAATAAAGCATTCAGAACACTGCCTGATACACACTGGACATACTTTAGTTAGCCCTTATTATTCCAAAGGCAGAACTGCTCTGAATGCTGTTAAGGACTATGTAAGTCACTGACCTACAGAGAAATAACCTTCAAGGAGAAAAGAATCATTCCTCTAGGTAATCTAGCCTGATGGGAAATCTCTCAAGAACAATTTGAAAGGACTCACTTATTCACATCAGAATTCAGCAAGCTCTAATATTTGTGCTCTTAAGTGGACATACCAACCAAAAGGATGTGGCCTGAGCAAATGACTCAGTCAGTTGTGCTGCCTGATCTCAGCTCTTTCTCTTCTTTCTCACTGTGGATGGATACAGAGCATATCGGCTATGAATTAATTTCTCATAACTTCAATTATAAATCAATTCTTGAACGTCTCATCTCTGTAAAAGAACTAATAAAACTGATTTTGGTTCCATGACTGTCCGCCAGAGAGATGTCCTTATGAGGACTACCTGAGCAACCAGCCAGCCCTCACTCTTGTTGCAATCTAACTGTAGTTCGAGCCTATTTCGCTTACCAATTAAATGGGGCTTCTCCTTCACCTTTGCTTCCTGTATGATACAACCACTAATTAATTCATCGGTATGATAAACATTTACTGGGCATCAACTGTGTCAGGTGCTGGACAAAATGCAAGCAAGAAACTGTCCTCAAGATGCTTATAATCTAGTGAGGAAGGCAAGTCAACTAACCTCTGGAAACGTTGTAATGGGACAGAGAGGTTACTAAGGCCTGAGGAGAGAGTGTAATGTGGGACCCAGAAAGAGTGTGGGCATTTGGCACAAAGCATGTGAAAATTAAAGGTTTGGTTACAGCATGGAGGTGGTGGAGCAGGTAGGAGTAGACTGAAAAGACATAGAGACCCTTGACATTCTGGGTCTCATTTTAGAGGCCTACATGAACTTGAAAATACAAAGAAAGGCACTCTATGTTAAATATTATTCCTCCTCAGCAAAAACTAAGTGTTATTCTAACTGACCATATGTAACAGACTCGGAGTCATCCTGGATTCTCTGCCATCTTGGTAGGCCATACGAAATTTTTTGACAGCTGGACCCAATGTAGTTTTATTTCTTCAGTATCTCTGCTTCCTGCCACTTTACCTCAAAGAATGTTTTCCCTTCGAGTTTAACCAGATAAATGCTACGATCACTGCTATAACGTTAGTGCTGTCAGAGAGCATCCATTTTATATCACAAGAATATCTGTCCACATCTGTTTGGTTTGTGACATTATGTGCTTTGGAAGAGGCAGAAAATGTCTCAAAACAAACCAACAGTTGACTTCATCTTAAAAATTACATGCAATAGAATCCCTTTTGTACCACTGTTTTTTTTTTTTTTTTTAATATTTATCTATTTGCTTTAGTTGTACACAAGGCGTTTATTGTTACGTGGTGCTGAGGATCGAACCCGGGCCACGCATGAGCTAGGCAAGTGCTCCACCGCTGAGCCACGACCCCAGCCCATGTACCACTGTTTACACTGTCAGTTTTTGTGAATGAACCTGTTGGGAAATAATGAGAAATCTGAATAAATGAGTCATGAAGTCCACTGTATTTGTCACCTACAACCTCCCACAAGGAAGAAAGGCTACAAAGTTCAATTCACCATCCATCAAGGCAGAGACTCAAGGCCCTGGTGGATAACAGAAACAGGATGGAAGAGAAGTAAAGAAGGACATCTTACAAGGACTCAAAAGGACAGAAAATGAAATTTAATTTTAAAAGGATGTTATTCATCCTAGGAATCAACATGTTTCAATCCAACATTTCCATATATAAATGCCAGGAAACAATTGGGAAGTCAGAACTTTTTGTTTTTTAAATTAGCGCTTACCTGGCCTCATTAGTGGTTTAAACTAAATTTATAAAACTATGGGCTTGTCCCTTAGCCAAATATATTCATGCATAAGAATGAAGTTATACTCTATATGAATCTAAGGGAATTTTACAATAGTCTCAAAACCCCATTGGGGGAAAAATGTATCTGAATCTCTATTTATCTGTCGATCATCTATCCATCCACCCATTTGGCCATCTATGTTAGTAAGAAAACTTAAGGAACTCTTTGAAACAAAAATTATGGGAAGACACACACTAGCCAGACATATTTTGATAGTTGTTGCTATGGAAACAAGTGGGTAGATTTCATTTCTGCAGTTTTGCCTTTTGATAAAATATTAAATTTCTTAGGAGTATTTGCATAGGCACACAATAGCACAATGGCTGGTGTCCACCTGAATTATGAACTTTAAAATCATTTAAATTAGTTCCACTTTTTGGTTACTAATATTTATAAAGTAAAAAAAAGTAATCCTTAATAAGGTAATTTTTAAAGCCCTTCCTCTGCCTCCCTATTGTTTCCTACTAGAAAGAAACTGAAGTAAGAGTGGTAAGGACATAAAACGGGTTGAGGCACAAAGCAGGAATCTAAGGAAACCGACTTTGTGTTGCTCGAGAGCAGCTCCCAATGGCTTTCCAACCGTGATAACATTCTCCAGGTCGACTAAGCAGACAACTACCCTGGCCACTTGTTTTAAATTAGACTATTACTTGTATCTCATTTTTCTATGACAAGACAGCTCTTTCTCACAGGGTAAGAAATGATGACACACTTCCTTCTTGGGAGAGTGAGAGCTGTACCATTGCTGTGTGGAACTCATCGGTGTCTCCTTTTCATTTATATTTAATAAGGTACTTGCTGAGCCAGAGCCTGAAAAGCACACGCTGCACTTCCTATTTTAAAAATTAAGAGGAATTACACATTTTAACACAGGATCAGAACTGTTAAGTTCTACAGCCACTATCTCAAATGCTGATTTCAGTGTATAAGTAGCAACTGATTAACTGCTGTACTATATTTTTCTGACTGAAAGCCACCAGGATGTTCATGGATCAATGCTAAATGACACCTGGACTACAATCAGTAGACAAGCCAGTATGTCTGAGTGTGCAGAGAATAGCCTAACCACTGCTGGACCTGGCCTCTAAGGTGTCCACGGGCCACAAACTTTGTGATCTTTGAAACAGAGGCTGATGGATTCAGTTTTCTGTCAGCTGGGAATGTATTGGCATTAGACCAAGAAACTCAGCCCCCTTAAAACAATGAATTCAGCAACAATCCTGACTTCCCAGACATTCGAAGTAAATCACATTAACAGCTGAGAGGAGGCTATGAACTTTCTGTTTGAAGGTCAACTAGAAAAGAAAACAAGAGAAAGATCAACTAAAAATGTCATGGGTGAGCCTTGAGCCAGGTGCTGGCTCTGGAATTACAACCAGGTCTCAATGAGAAATTAAAGGAACAGAGCCACCACCCTAAAAAAGCACACGTGACTCCCTTTTTGCTTTAAAAGCTATAAATGTGTATGTGCAAACACTTCAATATTTATATCTATAGTTAGATATGACTAAGAGAAATTTTATCTATATGACTAAGAGGTGATGATATATCTCTGGTGGGATCATAGGTCATGTTTGTTTTTCTGTTTTCCCCAAGCTCAGTACTGACATGCATGATTGCTACAGTAAGTGGGATATATATTCATATGAATTTACACGGATGTATGACATAAATGTATACATTTGCTATTTAAATATACATGCACATATATGTACATCTGTATGTATTTGCCATTTAAAAAACTTAAAACCACCCCGCAAGAATCAGTCAAACAGTGGGACAATTAGAAAAGCAAATGTAAGGACAATCAAGCCCTTATATAAAATTGTATAATATTTACAAGTAACCTGTGCACATCCTCCGGTATACGTGTATATGTTAAATCATCTCTAGGTTACTTAAAATAACTAGTACATTGTAAATACTATGTATATAGTTGTTTAAGGAATGACCAGAAAAAATGTCTGCACATGTTCATTACAGATCCAATTTTTTTCCAAATATTATCAACGCACAATTTGTTGAATCCACAGATGTGAAACCCATGGATTTAGAGCAAACCTCTACCACTATTGTAGACTTACTAAACAAAATAAATACACAAAAACAAATCTTATAGAAGAAAAATGAAACTTGAGAGAAAGTATTTCCATGTTATTATAAAAATATAATAAATTATCATATTATTTGAATTAAGCATTAAAAATTAATCTTATAGGTCAAATGTATATACTGTTTAAAAGTTCTACTCATACTAGTTAAAGACTAGGTCCAAAAGAGACAGTTCAAAACATTTTGGAATAAGTGAAAAAAATACTATGTGTTTTCCAATACTATAATTTTCCAAAAATATTAAGATGTTTAACGTGTTACTCCTTTTAAAAATTAATTTTGCCTCCCAAAATTAATGTGAAGTAGGTTTTAAAGTAATTATGATGTCAATAAAGGAGGAAAAGTAACTGCACTAAAAAATGTTAAATTAAATTATGAATTTTAAGTATATTTATGTGACAATAAGTTTTTCAAGCACCTTAAAAACATTTTGGTTTGGAGTAGGATTATATATTCATGATACTGCATCAGGATTTCTCTAAATATCCTGCCACTGTCTGCTTTATTAGATTAAGAAAAGGGACACAGGGTGGGTGCAGTGGCGCACACCTGTAATCCTGACAGCATGGGAGGCTGAGATGGGAGGATCGCTAGCTTCAGCCTCAGCAAGGCACTAAGCAACTCAGTGAGACCCTGTCTCTAAATAAAATACGAAATAGGGTTGGGGATGTGGCTCAGTGGTTGAGTGCCCCTGAGTTCAATCCCCGGTACCCACCCCACCCCGCCCCCCCAAAAAAGAAAAGAAAGGAACACAAGGAAAAATAACATTTATTAACCCAGTCTCTACTGTAACATAATAGAACCTTACAAGAATCTCAAATTAAACAAGGAAATATGTAGTTCAAAGGACTTAGTTATTCATAACAAAATAAGAAACCAAATTGACTTTCAGAACCATGATCTCCCCAAAATAAACTATTAATCCTGGGCGTGTAGACCATGGGCTTTGTGGAGCAGTTGGAGCACAGCAGCGTTACCCTGCCAGGGGTACCACGCTCCTCCATTCTGCATCACTAACATCAGTAGGCCCCAAGATGTCAACCAGATGTCAATACCTTCAACTAAACACAATGAAGAAGATAAATCAGCTAGCTTTCACTAAAATAACGTAATACTATTTCCAACACCAAATAGATATTATATTTGAGATCGTGGAAAAAAAATGTTCAATGACTGCAATAGTGAAAATCAGTTGGATTGTTGTACTGATTTTTGTTGCTATTGTTTTGGCTTTAGACCATATAGTTTTGTCCTGGTAACAGGAGAAAACACAAAACTTTCCATTGAAGACATTTTCTGACGAGCATTATGATCTTTCCATTTGTGTGTACTGCCCACATACCCACTCACAGACACTAGTGTGCAGGTGCTCTGGGCAGTGCCTCACAGAAGCTGCCTTTGCTACTTGCTACTGGGACCACCACCTCTTACCATATTTGGCACATCCCATGTTCTCCTGCTGGACTTGACATCTCTCTAAAAGCTAGTTCTAAACATCTCCCCTGAGCTCTCATCTATTCTCATGGGTCCTTCCTACTCCAGGTGATCTTCCTTAATTGATGAAGTTAACCAAGTAAGAACGCTGAAGAATAAACAATGGCTTTAAAAATAGATTTTAGGGGGCTGGGGATGTAGCTCAGTGGTAGAGTGCTTGCCTAGCATTTGTGAAGACTGAGTTTGATTCTCAGCACCACATATAAATAAAATAAAGGTCCACTGACAACTAAAAAAAAATTATTTTAAAATAGATTATAGGGACTTTTTTATAAGCTGCTAAAAACAATTGTTTAAGTGTTGCAAACTCCTCCATAATATGTATATATACACATATATCTCCTTCATTAAATATATATAAACATATGTAGATGTGTGTGTGTGTGTGTGTGTGTGTGTGTGTGTGTGTGTGTTGGTGGTGGTGATATTGGAGATTGAATCCAGTTCCTCACACATGCTAGGCAAGTGCTCTACCACTGAGCCTCACCAACCCATGATTTATCTTTAAAAGTGGACATTTATAAACTGGCTGAAAGCAATTTTTTTTTTTCTTTTTAGTAGGTAACTATATTCTTTATATCTTCATTTACAACTTTCACGTTTAGTTAGTGTCGTTCTTACAAAGATAAACTTTAGCTCTAGCTATGAGGTGAGAAATGAGATTATGAGAATATAAATTATGAGAAACAATTTGAATTTGAAACAACAGGAGTCTGAATTTAAAAACATTTGGTTTTTAAAAGCATTTGGTTTAAAAACTTTTAAAGGAAGTGGGAACATAAAGAGTCAGACCAAAAAAAATCTGTAAAGACTTGCTCTCCTGGAAGCACTTCCAAAGGTCTCTAGGCCCAGCACCTCATTCCATGACAGGAGGCTGGCAATGACAGAATAATAAGGCACAAAGAGGTAGAAGGGGTGGTAGCTAAAGAAACATCCAGGGAAGAAAAGTGGGAAAGGAAGACGTGGAAGTTAAGCTGGAGTGATGAGTGGGTAAACAGAGTCATTAATAAACAGTGTGCAAAGGGTCCTTCCCTCAACCCAGAGTGTAGCTCGTCCCAAAACCACTGAGCCAAAATTAACTTAAATGTATATAAACCTGAGGCTTCCAATTTTATTCTTTTTTTTTCCCTGAGCCTCTACTCACTCTCCTTGTTCTTTAATTAATCTGTGTAAAATAGATATGAAGCAGATAAATTACTGTAGTTCTGTAATTATAATAGGTATAATGAAGATGATCAATTTCTAAAAGTTAAATATCTACTTTTTTTGTGGTACTTGGGATTGAACCCAGGTGTGCTCTACCACTGAGCTATATCCTCAGCCCTTTTCATTATTTTATTTTAAGCTTCCCCGGTTGATCTCAAATTTCTGATCCTCCTGCTTCAGTCTCCTGGGACTCTGGGATTACGGGCATGCACTACCATGCCCTGCAAAATATCTATTTTAAATATAAATTTCCCCATACTTTTTCTTTTTGTTATCCTAAAAACAATATTCTCTACCAATCAGAAAACCTTAGGTTTATCCTTCAATTTCTGCTCAGAACTCTTCAAGACAGGTTTTACCAAGTTTGTATCCAAAGGAAAAAAAATAATTGGGTATGTTGGTGTCAAGCTCCCTCTGCCTTTCCCAATTCCTCCCTGTTGACCAATGCAGCATGGTGTACTATCAAACATACATTCATCTGAAATAAAATAGCATGTTCTATTATTGTCAAAAAATCATTTAATTAGTCAACTCTTTGTAAATTTACCCCTTGTTCAAAAAAAATAGACATGTGTTAAAATTAAGATTTATAAAAGTGAATTAGATAATATAAATGAATTTATTATAGAATTATTTTAAGCACAGCACCATCAGGAATATTATAGTAAAATGTGATTCACAATAGTACTTGACAAAATTTCTAGGAACACTGATAATCCATAAAGCAGGGTGCCTTGGCTGATACACAATGTGGCAGTTAAATAGAATTTGATCAGGAAAGCAAAAATTTACACTGAAATCATTAGGTAGCATATGGGGACATAATCAAAAGAAATCTAACAAAGTTCCACGTCAGTTTCCTTAAGTGTGCATAGAAAGCATATTGGTCAATTTAGGATACATATTAACCGTCAAGTTTTTGATATTTTAAACATGAAAAAAACTTCAAAGGTCAGGTTTCTATAAAAATGATTTTGCTGTCCAAAGTCAAGAGAACTGACCCATGTTCTACTGTCACAGAGCAAGGCTACAGTTTGAAAGGACAAGGCAATCTGCTCTCCCTGGAAAACACTGTTGCAATGCTGTAGGCATGAAAAACATTAAAACAAGCACGGTTTATTAAAGGACACTGAAGAGAAAAATTAATTCCTTTGCTGTATACTATTCCAGATAATTAAAACCATTCTTTTTGAACTTAGAGGAATTCTCCACTCCTCTAAAGGTCCACAGCTTCAACCTGTTCTTTCAGTCTGATTTCTTCACCATCACCCACTTTATGCCTCAGAGAGGGTTAATTGCTAGACCTGAAATGTTTTCCCATTTCTGTGCCTTCACCCAAGTGGCTCCAATGCCTATAATTTCCTCCCTTGTATCTCCAATTATAAAAGTTCTACCCATTCTTTGAGTAGCGTTTTAATCGCTGTTTTATCCAGGATACTTTCTGATGTCCTTAATCAGACAGCATTCCTTAATTTGTACTCCTATAGCATTCTTTGCCTTCTTAGAGAGTAATTTTGTTGTCTCTTATATTCACCATATTCAAGTGTGTATTTGTCTTAGTATGCTGATTAGATTCTAGCTTACAGTATATGTCAGTTGCTCAACAAATATTTTTACATGAATGAATAAAAACATTTTATAAGAGAAAGGAACTAATTTTATTTCTCTTTGCATCCCATAGCAATATCCAGCACTTGATTTATAATCAACAAATATTTGGTGAACTAAATAACCTAGTGAATTGCACTTAGGCTCTGTTCAGTTTGCCAATTAGGAACACAATTTGCAAGTGACATGACCCCCAGATGAGACCTCTGCAAAGCTAGGGACCATCCCACTTACCTGTATTCATTAGCACATCACAGTGTACTCTCAATTCTCAACAAATGTTTGTGAAATCAGTCAATGAACTGATTTACAGTAATTGTCAATATCTAAAATTCCTGAAAAAAGTTGCACAAACTTAAGATTGGATACATATACTTTCAGCTAATAAAAACTATGCAAAATTTATTCATTCAAGAACTATTCCTTGAGTATGTCCTGCTTGCCAGGAACTGGACATTATGTACACCAGACAAAGGAACCATAATCCCTGGTGGGGCTGACAGTGTAAGAGGAGAGAAAATCATTAAAGAAGAAACCTGTAGGTAAACATGAAATAAAATTCTAAAAAAAGCTAGGAAAAAAAGGAGAAGGGAAAATATGAACAGGGTGGTGCTCATTAAGGGCGAGGATCAGGGAAGTTTTCTCAGAGGATGTGATGCTAAATTAGAGTAAAAGATGAGCTAGAGTTAGAAAAATACAAGTGTGTGTGTGTGGGGGGGGGGGGGGGGGCGGAGGCCGGGTATAGGCATTTCAGAAAGCAGAAGCATCCCAGGAAGAGTTTGGCCCCTGGTTAGAGTGGCTCATACAAGATCAGTCAAGGGAGGTGGTTAGGTAAGACTAGGGCACCTGGTGGGGGCCAGATCAGCAGAATCCTGGAGACTTCAAGGAGGAGGCTGGATCCTTTGTGCTGGGGTGGGAGAGGACTAGAAGAACTGGCTGCTTCACTGTTATCCTGTACTCATGGTCTAGGCCTTGAAACTATTTTTTATGTGGTTTCTGTTCCTTTTAGATGTAGAATCAAAAAGGGGAGTTAAAATTTGGGGGGAAATTTTATATGTTTTCCTGCTATCAGAGAATCTACGTACAAGAATATTTTCATATCTCTGAGAAACAATGGAGATCATTCAGAAGATTCATGGTCTCTGATTCAGAGATAAATTCTGTTTTGTGGCATGGGAAAAAGTGACTAGGTAAGATGATTTTCCTTGGTCTCTGTTTAGAAGTCATAATGGAAATGACTCAAGCCACCACGATGGGTGATTCTCTGCCATGGGAGCAGAACCAGGGCTTGCAAACATCAGCTGGGAGGAAAAATGCGCTCTTGCTCTTGATCACAGTCAGGCTCTTTGTTGTGATGCGGCCCCATGAAAGTCTTGGCAGGCAAAGTGGCTTCCTGTCATCTCCCTCCCAGACCTGCGAACTTTAAGACAATACATGGTCCCCTTTCCTTAGTAGAAGGAAGTGAACCTTTGCAAAAGCTGCATTTTATGCCTACTTCCTAATGGTGGTATTTAAATACAATACTCACTGGAGCATTTTAATATGCCATAAAAACAAAACCTAAGGTTGAGTAGGAAAAAGAAACACTGTTTTATCCAGAAGCCAATAAACCGTATCAAAAATTTACATTTTTCCATCAAAATAATCTAAATGAAAACCCTGTAGAACACAACTGTAATTTATTTAACAGAAGGTAGGTTTATAAGTGAGAGACGTGTTCTTCCTCCCTTTCTCTCCACCCACAAAGGTTTGGCCATTTCTAAGTGATGTTCATGAGACATTATTTTTAAAAAGACCCAATAAAGGGTGATGTACTCTCAGTGGAAAGGTAGTGTTCCATCGGTATTGGTAAATACTTATGTAGGCCTGCACTTCTGAATTCTAAATGAAAGAACAAGATGATTCATACATGCCTTAAGGAAAAAGTGGGTCTAGTGGCCAGACCTGAATGAAAGAAACAAGACTTGAGCTTGAGGTGAATCCTGTGCAATTTCTGGGCAAATCATCTAATGTCTTCTCCTTCCATTTGCCATCTACATTAAGTTTATTTATTTATTTATTTATTTTCCCAGTTGAAGAAAAGTTGAGCTACCAAAATCAGAATTTATAAATAATTAAGAAATGGTTGTTTTAAAAATAGCTTCATGGGGGCTGGGGTTGTGGCTCTGTGGTAGAGCGCTCGCCTAGCACATGCGCAGCCCAGGTTCGATCCTCAGCACCAAAAAAACAAAAAACAAATAACAAATAACACCAAAAAAATTAAAAATAAATAAATAAATAAATGGGCCAAGAAATTGAACAGACACTTCTCAGTAGAAGATATACAATCAATCAACAAACACTTGAAAAAATGTTCAACATCTCTGGCAATTAGAGAAATGCAAATCAAAACTACTCTAAGATTTCATCTCACACCAGTCAGAATGGCAGCTATTAAGAACACAAACAACAATAAATGTTGGAGAGGATGTGGAGAAAAAGGCACGCTCATACATTGTTGGTGGGACTGCAAAATGGTGCAGCCAATATGGAAAGCAGTATGGAGATTCCTTGGAAAATTTGGAATGGAACCACCTTATGACCCAGCTATCCCACTCCTTGGTCTATACCCAAAAGACTTAAAAACAGCATACTACAGGGACACAGCCACATCAGTGTTTATTGCAGCACAATTCACAACAGCTAAACTGTGGAACCAACCTAGATGCCCTTCAGTGGATGAATGGATAATGAAAATGTGGTATATATACACAATGGAGTATTACTCAGCAATAAGAGAGAATAAAATCATGACATTCGCAGGTAAATGGATGAAATTGGAGAATATAATGCTAAGTGAAGCTAGCCAATCCCAAAAAGCCAAATGCCAAATGTTATTTTCTGATATAAGGAGGCCGATTCACAGTGGGGTTGGGATGGGGAGCATAGGAGGATTAGAGGAACACTAGAATGGCCAATGGGGAGGGAGGGGAGGGGAGGGGGCAAAAGGGTGAAGAAGAAAAAAAGATGGCAGAATAAGGTGGATATCATTACCCTAAGTGCATATTTGAAGTCACGAATGGTGTGAATATACTTTGCATACAGAGATATGTAAAAATGTGCTCTACGAGTATAATATGAATTGTAATACATTCTGCTGTCATTTCTAACAACTTAGAATAAAAAATAAATTTGAAAAAAAAAAAACAAACGCATTGTGTACAACTAAACAAATAAATAAATATTTTAAAAAATAGCTTCACCTTGTGAAAAGAGTCAGGTCTCTGTGTATATTTAAAAACATTTATTAAAATTAATTTACTATTTAAATAAGAAATAATTTTTCAAAAAAAAATCCACTATGTCCAACGAAGCCTCATTCATTCATTCAAGAAATGAAGCAGGTACTGCTCTTGGCTCATTAGCAGAACAGTGTAAACCCCCTGCCTGATGGAGCCCACCCCTCATGTTAGGCCCATAGATCTGTGTAACTGATTGTGGAGGAAAATGAGATTAAAAACAATTACATTTCAGTTTTGCAAGATGAAAATTCTAGAGATCTGTTACACAACAACATAGTTAACACGACTGAACTTTACGATTCAAAATGGTTAAGAGAATAAATTTAACATGTTTATTGAAGCATAATTTGAAAAACTAAAATAATTTTTTAAAAGAGAAACAAACAAACAAAAAACCAAACTTAAGTACTTACCATGTACCAGGTTCTACTTTAAGCAGAACACCATCTCATTTAATCTTCACAACCACCCAGGAAGCCAGGCACTACTATTATCCCAATTTGAAAGGTAGGTATACTGAAGCACAAAGAACTTAGCCAGGATCACAAATCCAAAGGATGGAACTGAGTGATCTGACACCAGCAACTTGTCTCTTAACTCCCTACAAAAACAGTTTTGAAAACAAGCAATAGCATTTTTCATTTGGAACTTCAGGTAGCAGCACAAAAGGAGGATATTTAATAGCACAGCAATAGTAAAAGTAATTGCTAACACTTCTATTTTTGTTCTTCAATTTAGTTTTTAAAATCCTGATGCTTTGTAACCCAAGTCACTGCCCTTTGGATGGTGATTTTTCTTAAAACTGAAGCACTGAACAAACTGCTTTCAACCACTTCTCCCTAAGCTATAATATTCTTTTCCTACAAATGGAAAAATAAAATCACAGAGGATGGTTTCTTTTAAAACAGACATTACTGAAACTATAAATATTTTTAGCCCTTTGTACTTTTTTATCCAGCAGCTTGGCTGAGAATAATATAGAAACATTTAAAAATAGCCATTCAGTACCCTGAAAACCATTAAATAGTTTAGCACATACCCAGCACCTGCTTGATGCATCTTAATCAACGCTCTTTTGCCAGTCATATAAAAAGAGAGAACTTTTTCAGTTTCAGAATTTTTCTCCCAAATGTAACCAAATGTATCACCAAGGCATAAGCTGGCCTCCCTTCCTAACTCAGAATACAACACCTGGACTTGTTCATGGGTAACTAATGAAGATGCAACTTTCCCCTCAGCACAACCTACCCCATGAGATGTGAGAAACCTCAAATAGGAGCGCTCATAACAACTGTTAGGATTTTAGTAGAAAGTTAATTTTGTTCTATGATTTACAAAAGTTGGCCAAAACGACCTGAGAACATTTGGTGTAGATCTGTACTGACACGGGAAGATAACAATGGGGACATGGGAGGTTCCCTGAGTTGCTTCTTTAGGGGTGGCAAAGTTTAATACACAGGACTCAGAAGGAAAGGGGAAGGAGGGGAAGAAAGGAAATTATTTATGTAGAATCTACTATGCTTAAATACTTTGTGCTTAGCATCAAACTTTCAACCATGGTCTTAGCAATGCCATGTTGTAACAGACCTAAGTGGCCAGTTGGAATATACATGAACTTCACAATATTTTGGAGTCAAAATAATGTGAAGCATGAATTTAAGACTATCCAGTTACCCTTATTTTATTTAACAATACAAAGATTCACACAAATTGGTGCCAGAAAGTTTTTTTTTTTCCTCCTGCCAAATCTGATGAAGATGTGATAACATCACCTGCCATAATCAAAATTCCTTGGAATGTGGGAAATACTCTGGCCCCCCAAAAAAGAAAGCTTTAGACTCTAAATATATGGACCCAACAAATATAGGTTCCCAAAGGGAAGGTTCTAACCAGGTTCCATCTTGTTTCCTTGGACAGTTTCAGATATCCTCACATACATAAAACAATATTAGTAAAACCTTAATTTCCTAGTTAATTTTATTTTTCATTTCTTGTCTTAAAAGTAACTTTTGCAATGACCAGAAAGCATGATTTCTTCTGACTTTATCATTCAACTTCCCCAATCACAGATGAACAACAGCAAGGCTCTATCTAAAGCAAAAGTATTTGGATATCATTCTGGACAGAAGTCTGTATTTTCCCATTTCATTAATGACTAAAATGATCCAGAAGACATTGGTACAAAAACATAATAGCAGGGTTCCAGAAACAAAATCTCAAAAGTTCTCATAAGGATAACATGGGCCAAAACGAATACAGTCAATTCAACTAGGCTTAAACGTGAGGTCCTATATGGTCAGCTCTGGGTTCAGGTGGCCTGCTAGTTCAATACGGGCAGTACGAGGGAGTTGCTGAAAGGCACTTGTAGGACACTGTTCCCACCCTACATGGCTCCAGTCAAACTGTTCATGGTGACTAACTTAACATTTTTCCCACTACATTTTAAGGCCCTTTTATTAAACTGGAGAGTGCAAAAAGGAAGAAAATCAGAAATGACCAAGACTCTATGCCACGAAAAATACTAAGGGGAAGTGAAGTGAGCAAAAACAACTTGGAAAAAGATGACTTTTTATATAAATAGCTGAAGATTAGTCATGTGTACTGATAATTACAATTATCTTTATATAGATATTAGGGTACCATATAGGAGGTATCTACATTTGATGGGTGTTGAACCTGAGTATGTTTAAAGTCCTGTTTGACTCTAACAGCAAATAACTACATGGGGGAAAGTGCAACACTTCCCATGGAATTCATTACTAAGAATTGGCCTGGAGCTGCAGCATTTCCTCATGATGCATGAGTTTGTCTTTTCTAGCCAAGTCACTGAATGAAAGCGTAACCCAATTTGAAATAAGGATGTCAAGGCATTTTTGAGCAGAACTTATGTAAAAATCTAAGTGAATTTGAAAGAGAAAATACAGCAGCAGTTAAACAATGTATTTCATATTTCACCTGAGATTGTTCATACAGAGGCTCTAGTCATCATAAAGGGCTTCTTTGTAGCCAAATACAATATGTACATAGAAATAAATAAGCACATCACTACCAAACTTTCTTAAAAAGTTACCATTACACAAGTTGTTTTTAACATACACAAAATTCTTATCCCAAAAGACTTTCTATAAGTAATTATGTAATATGTCTTTATTCTTGTCTTTCAGGTTGGTATACTACAAAATAATTTTCAGAATATATATATTTTATAAAAATCTGAATGCAGGCAATTTGGCAATACATCACAATCTGTTGAAGAGCTTAAGAAACAATGAACTCCAGGGCCAAATACAGAACCAGAAAAGATAAGAATTTAGAAAATATATAGAATGAAACAAATCAATGAACTATAATCTCAGTATCTAACACAGAGCTTGGTAAATAGATAGTTGGTGAATAGAAATTGTTGCTCCTTATCAACAGACTCAATTAAGTATACAGCGTAATTTGTTCATGAAAAAATAATGTGTACCCAAGTCTTCCCAGTTCTTTTCAAAATTATCCTAAAATGTTCAGTAAACATAAACTGATACATTAAAGAATGCTAACAAAATTCAGCTGATTGGTTGCTCTATAAGGCAACAATGATAAAATAACCTGTTGTATAAACTCTGGACCATACAAGGGTACAATGCCCTTCAAATGTAGTAGAGGAAGGTAGATTTCAGGGCAGTTTTGAATGAGTTACCCTCTACCTCTTTGAATTCACAGTATGTTTGGTTTAAGAAAATAAAAGGACCTAGAGTAGAACAAGAATATTATCTTAGTCTCCATATATTATATTTTGAATAGGAATCTTATGCAAGCTGAGTATTCCTTACCTGAAATGCTTTGGACTATAAATATTTAAGATTTGGGAATTATTTTGGAATATTTGCATACACAAAATAAGATATATTTTGGAGGGGACCCAAGTATAAACATGAAATTCATCTGTGTCACATATACCTTATAGCAATGGTCCAAAGGTCAATTTTATAGGATATTTGTAGTGTGTCTACATTTTGACCTCAACGCATCACATGAGGTCAAGTATGGAAATTTCCACTTCCAGCTTCACATCAATAATCAAAGTTTCAGATTTTGGAGCATTTCAAATTTTTTGATTAAGGATGCTCAATCTGCACTTAAGGACAATTTTCACTTGGTCTTTTATCCCAAGATAAACAACAGCAACCACAGAAACAATAAAAACAATATGAACAAAATCCAATCTGCTAAAGGATTTATAGAAAAGTAACAACAACCTGATATATTCTAGCTGTATAAAGAGTCTCTTGGTAATTCATTATCTTCCATTTACAAGTATTTTACATACATTTTTAAAGGCCTGAAAAAGCTATTATAATATTTCAAACTCAGAAATATTCTCCTGAGGATTAATATAATTTACACTCCCTAAGACCAACCAAAATCTCAATTTGCCTCCATTAATATGTCAAGACAGTAAAAATCAGTTAAGAGTGCAAAAATGGTGGGTTCTCAACCTGTTGACTTTTTTCAACATCATGGGTGAAGATATGGCTTCCACCAACTTCAGAGCCCCGATACGCCCTCTTTGTCTAAATAAGACAAATCATATTCCTTTGATCATGAGAAATGCAAGAAATCACTAGAGGCTTTTCCTCCCATCTTAGGGTGTTGTTGTTGTTGTTGTATTTTTCATGTGATTTGTGGCTACACAAGACTGATTTTCCAAACTGAACTTCATTCTCTCTGCCACTGCCTCTCCACAGTCATCAGAATTTATTCATTTCCCCTCAATACTTGTTTATTGAAAATTTACCATGTGCAAGATACTGCTAGGAGCAGATGGTGTGAGAAAGCCACAGTCTTATATAGTTTTTGATATAGTAGGTAAAAAGATTCATAAACAAGCATTGACTCTACAAGGTAGCCACTGACTCTGGAGTGGTAAAACCAAGACCCAGGGAAGATCGAGGAGAGAGGGAGAGAGAAGCTGTGGGAAATGGGAAGAAACAGTGTAGGATGTAGCATCTGAATTGGGCCTGAGAGGATGGGATGGATGTCCAGGATTTTGAAAAAACAACAAAGAGAAGAGGGATAGAGAAGAAAGTCAACTTTAACCAGAAGAAACTCAATGAGCAAACTATACAAAAGCAAAAAAATGCTTTCTTTTAGAAGTGCAGTTAAGTACGGGTACTAGCTAAAATCAGGGCTCACTCATTCATGCTGGAAAAAGGTGAGAAATAAATGGATGATCTAAACATTCCACCAGTGGTTTCCCAGGGTTTGAAAAACAATCTTTCTTTCTCTGTAAATCATATTCTGCCCAAGTGCTTATTAGAAGGATCCAGCACAAAGGAAGGCAAATCCCCCTGGTTGTCAAGGTGCAGGACTTAAAACCAGCAACGCACAGAATGACAGCTGTGGTCAAGAGGCCCTTCTCACACCAATCTGAAAATGAACCAAAATGCTGAAAAGACATTTTCTGGTGGAAAACTGCCAATCTTCCTCTCCACACTCTGAATTAACTCATCCCCCTGCTTTATCTGCTCCTTTACTGGTTACTCAATGTTGAAGTTGCGAGGGAAAAGAACCCCATATAATTGTGTGATTTGATACATCCAGGCCTCACAGCATGAGCTGTGTCCTGCCGTTTCCTTCCAGCTGGTCCTCCCATTTCTCACAGGGTTCCTGACACAAAGTGAGGCCACATTTCCCAGTCTTCTTTGCAGTTGGTAACTTGTAACTAAATTCTATCAATGAAATGTGAACAAAAGCGATTATACTAATTTCTAGGCCTGGTCCATAAAAACCTTCTATGGATGATCCTTCATGTTATTTTCTTCTCTTTTGATGTTATATTTAAACATTCACAGCAACTTTAGGAGTCACATATTGAAGACGAAGAAATAACAAGATCAAAGGAACTCCTGAAAGATTAGCATGAAGAATGCCACCTACCATTTATTATTATTATCCATGTTGGACCTCATGCAAATAGATATTTAGAAGTTTCTTGTGTATTAAACCAGTAAGAATTGAGACATTATCTTTAAAATGTTTTTAAGTTTAATTTTTAAAAACCATATATTTAAGATAAACAGTATGATGCTATGGAATAAAGATGGATAATAAAAAGGTTACTATAGTGAAGCAAAGGAATATATCTATCATTCTCACATGATTTCCCTTTTTTGTGTGTATGGCAAAAAAAGCAGCTAGAATCGAGTTATTTAGCATGACTCTCAAATACAATACAGTTTTGTTACCTATGGTCCTCATGCTATACAATGGATTTTTAGACTTATCCACATCTGCCACTTTGTATCCTCTGACCTACATCTCTCATTTCCTTACCCACCCCTGAATCCCCTAGTAACCATTGTTTTCTATCTATCTCTGTATATTTAAATTTATTTTTTTTAGATTCTACATATGAGCTCATATGTTTTTCCTCCTGTGTCTGGCTTATTTCATTTATCATAATATCCTGCAGGTTCAACCAAATTGTGGAAAATGGCAAGATTGAATAATAGTCCACTACATATCATAGTTTACTTAACTCACTTCTCTGTCGACATACACTTAAGTTGTTTCCATATCTTGGCTATTGTGAAGAATGCTGCAATTAACATGAGATTGTAGATATCTCGATGAGGTGGTGATTTCACCACCTTTGGCTATATGTTAGAAGAGAGAGTGCTAAGTCATATGATAGCTCTTTTTGTTGTTGTTGTTGTTATTGTTTGTTTTGGTACCAAGGATTGAACCCAGGGGCACTCATCCACTGAGACACATCCCCAGCCCTTTTTATATTTTATTAGAAACACGTTCTCAGTTGCTTAGGGCCTCGCTAAGTTACTGAGGCTGGCTTTGAACTTGTGATCCTCCTGCCTCAGCTGCCCAAGCTGCTGGGATCATAGGTGTGCACCACTACATCTGGCTATCCATTTTTAATTTTTTTGAGGAACTTCCATATTGTTTTCCATACTGGCTGTGCCAATCTACATTTTTACTAACAGTGTACAAGAATTCTCTTTTCTCTTTACCTTTGCCAACATTTCTTATCTTTTGACTTTTTTTTTTTTTTTTTTTTAAATAACAACTATCCTAACAGGTATGAGTTGGCATTTTCTAATGGTTTTGATTTATATTTCCCTGATGATTAGTGATGTTGAATATCTTTTCATGTAATAGGTGGTCACTTTTATGTCTTTGGAGAAATGTCTATTGAGGGCTTTTGCCTGGTTTTAAAAAGTGTTTTTTTTTTTTTTTTTTTGTTGTTGTTGTTGTTTGTTTATTTGGGTTTTAGGAGGTATTTTTTCTGTTGTTGTTTTGGTTTTGGCTATTGTGATGTGTGGGTTCCTTATAATAATTCTTTTTGTATTAATCCCTTATATGGTTTGCAAATATTTTTTCCTCAATCCGTAGGTTGCTTTTTCTTTTTGTTGACTGTTTTCCTTGCTGTGCAGAAGCTTTTGTTTGATGTTGCACTTTTTCTTGGTATTTGCTTTCATGGCCTGAGAGAGAGATGAAATGATTGCCAAGGCCAATGTCGAAGAACTTTCTCTCTGTTTCTTCTAGAAGTTTTATAATTTTAGTCTCACATTTAGTTCTTTAATCCATTTTCAGTTGATTTTTTTATGTATAGTGTTAAAGGCCCAATTTCATTCTTATATATGGAAATCCACTTCTCCCAGCACCATGCACTGAGGATACTATCCTTTCCCCATTATATCCTCTAGGTGCCCTTGTCCAAAATTAGTTGACCATATATAATTGGATTTATTTTTGGTCTCTCTATTCTGTTACACTGGTCTACATGTCTGTTTTCATGCAAGGACTATACTGCCCTAATTATTACAGCTTCATACCACAATTTTAAATCAGGATGTGTGTGGTCTCTAATTCTTTCTTGAAACTTTTTTTTTTTTTTTTTTTTTTTTTCCTATTTGGGACCTTTTATGGTTTCACAAAAATTTAGGGTTTCTATTTGCTTTAAAATGTCATTTGGATTTTGATAGGGATTGTGTTGAACCCATATTGCTCTGCATAGCATATTCACTTTAATAGTATTGATTCCTCTGCTCCATGTGCATGGGATATTTTCATTTGTGTCTTCCATTTCTTTCTTCAATATTTAATATTTTTAGTATATAGATCTTTCACATACTTGGTTAAATTTATTCGTAAGTTTTTTTTTATGTTATCTTAAATGAGATTGCTTTTTTTTGATTTCTTTTTCAGTTAGGTTGTTATTTGTATGTTAAAATGGTGCTGATTTTTGTACACTGATTTTTGTATCCTGCAACTTTACTGAACTCATTTATTGGTTCTAACAGTTTTTTTTCCCCCCCCTTTGGTGTGTGAATCTGGGGTTTTTTAACATATAAAGTCAGGTCATTTGCAAGTAGCGATAGGTGTACTTCCTCCTTTCTGATTTGGGTGACTTTTGTTTCTTTCTTGTCTAATTGCTCCTACTAGTACCTCCAGTGATACCTTGAATAGAAGTGGCAAGCATGGGCATCCTTGCCTTGCCCTGGATCTTACTGGAAAAGCTTTTAGTTTTCCCCTAGGGATTACAATGTTAGCTGTGAGTCTTTCATAAATGGCTTTTATTGTGTTGAGAAGCTCCTTCTATGCCCGTACTGTTAAAGAGTTTTTTACTAAGAAAAGATTATGGACTTTGTTGAATGCTTTTTCCACATCACTTGAGATGATCATGTGGTTTTTATCTTTCATTTTGTTAATGTAATTTATTCACATATGTTAAACCTTCCTGGAATGCCAGGATAAATCCCTCTTGGTTATGATATATAACTTTTTGGTGTGTTGCTGAGTTAGGTTTACTAAGATACAATGTAGAATTTTTGCATTGATGTTCATCAGAGAGATTGGCCTGCAGTTTTCTTTTCTTGTGATGTCTTTGTCAGGCTTAAGTATAAAGATGATGCTGGCCTCATATTATGTGTTAGAATGTATTTTCACTAGTTCTGTTTTTCTACACCAGTGTAAGAAGTATTGGTATTAATTCTTCTTTGATATTCAATGGAATTTATCTGTGAAGGATCTTGGTCCTGGGCTTTCTTTATGGGGAGGTTTTATTATTATTATTATTATTATTATTATTACTTCCTCAGTCTGTGTTACTAGTTTGCTCAAACTTTCCCTCTCTCTCTTTTCTCTCTCTTACTCTCGCTCTCTCTCCTCCTTTCTTTCATTTTCCTGAATCAATTCTAGTGGTTGTATCTTTCTAGGAACTCATCTGTTTCCTCTAGATTATCCAATTTATTAGCATATAATTGTTCATAATAGTCCCTTATAATTCTTATTTCTTTTTTTATAATATTTATTTATTTATTTTCAGTTGAACACAATGCCTTTATCTTTACGTGGTGCTGAAGATCAAACCCGGGCCGTGCACATGCTAACCCCAACCCCATAATTCTTATTTCTGAGGCATCTGTTGTAATGTCTTCACTTTCATTTTTTGTATATTCTTTTTATTCTTAAATATGCTAAGGATTTGTTGATTTTATTTTACAAAAAAAAAAAAAGGTTGTTTTTTCCTATGGTTTTTCTGTTCTCTTTCATTGACTTCTGTTCTGATTTTTTATTATTTCCTCTCTTCTGCTAATTTTGGGCTTGGTTTGCTTTTTCTAATTTCTTGAGGTGTAATGTCGGACTATTTGAAATCTTCTTTTTTAAACTAGGCATTTATTGCTATAAACTACCCTTTAGAGCTGCTTTTGCTCCAATTTTGGTATGCTGTATTTCCACTGTCGCTTGCCTTAAAATATTTTAATGTTTCCCTTTTGATTTTGTTTTTGTCCCATTGGTTATTCAGGGGCATGTGGTTAATTTCCACATTTGTGGATTTTCCAGAATTCTTCCCATTACTGATTTCTATTTTCATACTACTGTGGTCTGAATAATAGTAAGTATAATTTCAACCTTCTTAAATATGTCAAGATTTATTTTATAGCCTAATATATGGTCTCTCCTGTGCCCTAAGGAAAAATGTGTATTTTGCAGCTATTAGATGGAAAGTTCTATGTATGGCTGTTAGGTCCATTTGGTCAAAAGAGCAACTAAAGTCCAGTATTTCCTTATTTATTTTCTGTCTGATTGATAAATCCATTGTTGAACAGAGAAATAATCTTTATAGATGCTAACATTATCTTAACACACAAATTTTGACCATGATCTTTATGTTAATTGGGTTTATCAAGAAGTAGACACCCACACATGATTAGAAGTGCATTTTTTAAGATAGGATCTTGCTACATTGCCCAAGCTGATCTCAAATTCCTGAACTTGGATCCTCTGCCTCAGCCTCCTGAGTGCTTAGACTATAAGCACACATCACTGCATTTTGTGAAATGCTAAAGATTTAGTGAAGACGGAAGCTAGAATACACAATTGCAAATACAAACACTCTTTTTCATGGACACCACACTCCTCAAATTTCCAACTTTCAAGTCCTCCACTCCTTTTCCTCCTCCCATTAACACCTTGTCTTTCCTCCTTTGCTCCTATTAAGAGTTGTTGTTCTTTTTCTAGTCCAAAACCAATCTCTTCTCTTTATTCCAGCTAATATGCCCCTAGGCCTCCTTAGAGACATTATTTCATTAATTTTCTCCTCTTTTTTTTCTCACTACTGGATTCTATCTTCTAAAATATAAATGCACTTGAAATTTTCAACCTTGAAAATTAAGGCGTGATGGCACATACCTATAATCCCAGCAGCTCAGTAGGCTGAACCGGGAGGATCGCAAATTCAAAGCCAAGCTCTGCAAAAGTGAGGCGCTAAGCAACTTAGTGAAACCCTGTCTCTAAATAAAATACAAAATAAGGCTGGGGATGGGGCTCAGTGGTCAAGTGCCCTTGACTTCAATTCCTGGTACCCTCCCCACCAAAAAGAAAATTAAGATAAAAATAGTCCTTGATCCTCTTGCTCTCTCCCTTCATACTGAAGCTTCCAGCAAGAGCCATATGAATGGACTATCTTCTGTCTTATGTATCACTGCTCACCAACTGCTCTCACTAGTATCACTGTACCTACTTGCTGACAAATCCTTGCTTGACTTATCTGAAATATTCTTGACCACTCCCTCCTTCCAGAGACTTCAGCTATGCATTTTGGAACACACTACCCCCCAGCACCCTCTTCTGATCATTCCCTCTAAGGCTTGTTTTATTTGTCTCCTCTTCAAATGTCCACTTCCTGGGGATCCTGTCATTGGTTCTCTGTTCTCTGTCTCCCATATTAAGCATACTCCCTAGTCTCGTGACCTAACTGAGCACCGATGTATTGATGACATCACTCATGCAGTCACAAACCAGAAACCTGGAAGAGTCCTCAATTATTTCCTCCCTCTTGATACCTACACCCAATCAGTCACAGAGTTCTGAGGATTCCACTTCTGAAATGGTTCTCAGCACCACTGTCTCCTAATCTCTATCCCCTATCACCGCTGCCCCATCACTGTAGACTTGGGTGGGAGCACAGTAGCTGGTCCTGTGAACTTTGGTTCCCTTCACCATTAGCCGCATCTCCATATTACTGCAAGACCATACTTCTATAGCACAGATTGGATCATGAAGCTTCTTCAGTGGAATTCCTGTAGTGGTTCCCTATGGCATACAGGATAAAGGCCAAGCTCCTAAGAAAGGCATAAAGCACCATTTATGATCAGTCCTTCCTCCACTGTTCTATGTCCCTAAACTCTAATCATATGGAACAAACTGAAATTCATGTGTCACCCGCATTTTGTGCCTCTATGGTTTTGCATGTGTCCTTTTTCCTGAATGCTCTTTCTATTACCCTCCTCCTCCTGGGGGAATCACTTACACGATCTTTTTAATGTTCAGTTTGGAAGTCATTTGTTCAGTGAAGTCTTCGCTGATGAATACCTTTCTCCCGGGCCCCTTCCCATCCTCACAATCCCATCCCAGGACATTGAGAGGTTCAAGTGCTATTAGTGTCCATTTGTGGCACCTAACATACAATTTAAGGGCAGCAATCCTATCTTGTTCCTTTCTGAACAGCACTGAAACAAAATAGGCACTTAATGAATGTTTACTGATGGAAAGAATGAATGATGGACAAACCCTGTCTCCCATGTTGAGTTTGGCCTGACAAAAACTGCCTCTTATAAACAGAATTCTCGCAGAGTGGCCAAAAACCATTATGACGCCCGTCAACGTTACATACACACACTGGTGGCCAAGTCCAAGTAGTTGACATCACCAATTTACATGTGAAAAATGAGCACTTGGCATTAAAGGAGAAAGATTCAAATATTCTACATAAGATTGCCACAAAGATAGCTTCAGGGCTATTATCCCAAGGGACATGCATTCACTCTTAGTAACTGTATAAACTAGAGTTCACATTTCACACAGAACTTTCTAACAAAAATTGGAAACAGGAGACAATTAAGCTGGGCAAAGGAAAAGCATGGCTTTGATACACAAGAAACTACACATGCATTTTAAATTAAATGCTTTTTAAATTTGTTCACAGAACAGAGTACAAGAATTATTCTAAAAGTCATAGCTTGTAAATTTGATATGTAAAATGGGAATTTAAAATTAGAAATCTCCATAGCCACTGAATACTAAAAGAGTAAAAAGAAAATGAAAATGAAAGATAAAATACATAGTTTCAAACTTTCTGGGATGCAGCTCACCCCTGATCAGTGAATATCTAATTATCACATCCAATGCTCTGGGTAAACACAGGAGTTGGTTGAAGATGCATATTTTTATTAAAAAATCATGGGTCAAATATCTTCATGACATGTGCCCTCCTTAAAGAAAACACACTTTTTCTCATTTGTGACATGATGTTGCATGAGGTGGCTGTTCAGAGAGACAGCTTAAATGGTTCCCATCCCAAAGCTTAGTGAAAATAGCTTTTTGTAAAATTTGCAAAATAAAAATAAATCCTTAAACATAGTTCTTCTTGTAAAATATTAAATCCTACCAAAGATGGATGTATTCAGGGAAATGGTCCAAAGAAAGCTTTTAATTTATTTAATGTTCTATGAGCTAATGATATCAAGAAAATATATCTGTGCTTTAAAAGACACAAATTAGTGATGCTTATACATACCATCCACTTGACTTTGCCACTGCCATTCAGCTTCACAGGAGCAGTATTTTCCCTTGAGCTGACTCCTGAAGCCTAAATCTGCAAAAAGTCTGTGATGACATCAAGCTTAACATTTTGCCAGGCTGGTAAAATTATGTCTCAAAATAGCATGCTAATATATCAGCTTTCCTCTCAAATCTAAATGAAATATTAGCACAGGACTCCCATGTTTACTCCAACTACCCATTAATGAACATTTTTTACTATAATAAATGAAGGTCCTATCTTCTCAAAGTAATGGCACCAGTGAAATCTCTTAAACTTTTACCCATAACCGCAAGTCCAAGGAGGATGTGGCCTCTTGATTTTGGATTGATGATGCTAAAGAAATGTATTTTCAGGATGAAAAGCTTATAGCCCTGGCCAAAATCCTAAGTGCCTCCAAGTCACTCTAGATAAATATTTGGGGAAAAAAATCTGCATCATTTGGGTGGTTTATTGGTCCAAACAAAATTTATTCTTTAGGAAACACAATAGAGTTCTAATTATCTCCCTATAGTTCTCCTTACATTTTTTAAGTTCAATGACAGAACTGTTCAATCTCTGCTGTTCTTACTCTTTTGTCATCTGTGTTAATTTTTCTCTTTTTTTAAAATTTTCAGTTGAGTTATTGTATAATATTATTGTGGTTTTGTAGGAAAATGTATTTATTCTTCAGAGATGATGCTGAAGTGTTCCAGGGTAAAATGTCATTGGAGTTGCAACTTACTTTTAACAGTTCTTAAAAAAAAAAAAAAAAAGAATTTCTCCAGACAACACACATATATAAAATGATACATACAGACACAATATAGCAAATGTTAATCATTGGTGATTATAAACAGAGTAAACAAGAGCTCCTCATGCTATTCTTTCCTCTTCCATCTGGGTTTGAATTTTTCAAAAGAAAAAGGGAAAAGCTTTAAAGAAATTAATTTACTTAATAAGCACCAGGTTTTCAAATTGTAAATGCATTTCTTTAGCATCACAAATCTAAAATGTGAAGGGCCTTGTGCTAAAGAAATGTCAAGAGCAATGAAGGACACATTTTATTACCTTCTCTCGACATGACATTGATTCAATTTGCACATCCTGGAAGTGGCTGTGATTGGAGTCAGGGAGAGAGGTAAAGAGGCATGATGAACACAACTTCAGTCCAGACATTTCCCTGTGGATGGCCTCAGAAAGCTGGTCTTCAGGGTCTCCTGGTCTCTGGCCCAGTGACACCCTGGCTTACTTCACTCTCTCCAATTGTGTACCAATGGCTCCTGGGAGTCTGGGAGACCAATAAGGGGCTGGAGTCTGATACAAGGTATGCTCATGGAATGAATTTACCAAATAAACAATCATGTGCTAACCTATAAATTTAAAAAAATATGAGTGCTACAAATATTTTTAAATGCTTTCAAAACTTTGGCTGACCAAAATGCTTTATCAGATATCTATGTGCAAATCTTATGCAAGCAACGTTAGGATCAGTATATACAGATACAGTCAGAGAAACAAGGCTGTGACTAAGGACATGCTCCATCCCTGACAAAGCACCTATACTGGCATCTTTGACTAGAGAACCTTCTGAATGTTTCCTCATGTGAGCCATGGTAGGGGATCCACTTCACCCTCAAAGAGCACGCTTGTTACACAACTGAGAGGGACCAAGGTAGGGCATGGCTTCTTCCCTCGCCTCCTATTTTTCCTAAAATCACTTCCTATCTTTCCCCAAATAGCATTCTAAATAATAGCACTCAAATAGTACTCAGAACAGGTTACTAAATTATCATTTCCATGGCCAGACAAGTCTGATGTCAGCTTCCACAGAGAAGATTTTATGCTGTGCATCTATTTTCTTTGGGATGCAACAATTTGATATATAAACGTAACTCCCTTTAATATATGTGTGTTAATACAATGCTAAACTCCTAACTCACATGTCAGAATCTTAGCTACAGTCTATCCAGAAGGTGGCTGTCTTTTAATTACACTGAAGTGTCTATGCTAATTAACACAAAGCTTCAGAGCACTCAATATACCAGGTGAGACCTTTACTACCTGCAGCAGTTAGATAACTTATAATCAACAGCATGGTATTTTCTCAATGAGAAATACTGATTGCGAGGTAAGGTTTCTTTGCACAGTGAGTGCTGACTTAGGTGGCAGACCTGGAGATAAGGACCTGAATGTGCATATCACCTCATGTTACTCTTACTACACCATGCAAAGTGGGTAACAATGTAGGCACTGGACAGGGAGGACAAAGAACTCTGAGCAGGTGAGAGAGGAATACTTACCAAGCACTGCCACGTGGCACTGTCTGCAGCGCTCTGTACATTAGTCCACCTACTTGTCTCTGCTATCCTGTGATCTAAGTATTCTGGTCTCATTGTATAGAGAAGACAGGGAGGTAGATCACTGGGCTAAGATTGCAGAGCTGGGAAATGAGCCTATAGGGAGGGTCTTATGCCAAGTGAGACATGGGCATGATTCCTCCCTCAGGTCAGCACAACATTCTACAAGCTCCAAACTGGATGCTGGAGGCGAAGGCAACCACCCTAGGGAACAGCCATGTATTTCTCCTCACCACTGCACCCACTAAGACTAGTGATGGTGCCCTGAGGGTGGAAAGTAAGTTCCTTTTTAAATTCTAAGGGTATGCAAAGGAGGCTTTCTATACCGGTTTAACATCTTGAAGCCAATGAATGTAAATCCCAAATCTGGTCCCAAGACTGACCCTTCTAAAGATCCTGCAAATGATCAATTATAGCAAGGAATGTTCTGGAAAGCGCCAGGTACATAGTGGAGAGCTCCACTCAGCTGCTTTTCTTCTTGTCCCTCAGACCTCCACCTGTGAGACTAACGTGGGGTTTAATCTGCATGTGCAATTATTCACAATAGCCCAAAAGCAGTAACAACACAAATATCCATCAGTTAGTACATGGACAGACAAACTGAATTATGTCTACAGTACAAAATGGAAGTATGATGCAGCCAGAAGCAGGACATGCTGTGATATGGATGAACCTCTCAAACGCCAGGCCAAATGAAAGAAGCCAGACATAAAAAGCCACATGTTGTAGGATTCTGTTTGTATGAAATACCCAGTAAAGGTTAAAACATAGTAGCAGAGAGCAGTTTCTAGGGGCTAGAGAGTGAGAATAATCAGTAGAGACTGGTTAGTGGGCAAGGGGTTTCCTTTGGGTGATAAAAATGCTTTGGAACTGGACAGAGGTGACAGCTGCACATTGTGAGTGTACTGCATGTCACAACAGTACTCACTTGAAGAGGGTTGAATTTATGTAATATGAATTTACCTCAGCAAAAAACACATGCAGATGTGGAGCCATCTTGAATAATGATACAGAATACACTGTGCTGAGCCACACAGAGGCCCCACCCAGGGCCCTTCTTACATTACACACAAATAGTCAGTGACGGATTTCCTGTAAGTATGCGGATTTTGAAGAAAAAAAGTTAGAGAAAGAAAATGAAAACTAAGCCGTCTCAAAAATCAAACCAAACACAAAACCACTCTCAACACTCTCTCTGTTCTCTTCCCATGTCCTTCACTCTATTTAAAACCAGCAAACATTATACACCCCAACCACACACACAGAGACTGGTGCTAAGACCTAAAGAAACGAAATCTGTCATGGTTTCCTTCCCCCAAAATCAAACTGAAAGATCCAACAGGCCCTCAAATACATGAAAAGAGGCACGGTTTAATGGGCCACCAGGGAAATTCATATTAAAACAGCTCAGGATCACTTTACCCACCATGGTGGGAAACTTTGCAAAGATTCCCAGCAGCGCACAGGGATGAGGCAAACAGGTCCTCTCATATTTTGCTGTTGGGAATCTATGGAGATGCAATGTTTTTGGAATGTCATCTGGCAGTATCGCAGTATCCATGACTCTTTGACTCAGCTTTTAGGAATCTTTCCTTCAAATACTAAAGTAGATATGCATGAATATACATATACATATAAGAATTGAACTGCAGTTTTGTTAAGAATGGGCAAAAACCTAGAATGCTCCTGATTTCCCATGAACTGCGGAGTAGTTCACAGATTATGGCAGAACTATAATGTAGGATGCTATGTGGCTGTTAAAAAGAAGCACTAGATTCATATCTGTTGACAAAGCAAAATATTGTGACAAAATATTAAGTAAAAAAAAAGTTGTAGAGTTTTGCTGATGACACCCTTTTTATAGGAGGAAAAAAAATCACCTTACTTTTATATGCTTATGGCGGTATATGTATTTAATACAGAGAATTGAAAAGAAACAACCAGAGAGAATGAATAGACAACTCACTTTTTCTATATTTACCTCTCTATTGTTTGGAACATAAAAATCATGAATTGCCCTGTAATTAAAAAAAAAAAAAACAAAAACTAGAAACATTTAAAGAAATAGGATTTTCTTCTTGTACTGGACTTCTACATTTGCAAGAAATATGAAGGCAACACTAGTTTCCCCAAACCAACTTTGAAGTTAGTACACACTCAACTTCAGCCTCCAAACTGTCTATAAACTATTCAGACAATGCAACTCAAAGTGGGATCTGCAGCCAGCCCCATTGCCAGCACGGAACCTGGGAATAAACAGTAAAGAGACTTTTACAGCAGTTTGCTAAGCATCATTTATGTCTGATCAATACAATAATTTTAAAAAATTAATCAGGCTTATGCTTTTTTTTAATATCAGGGACTGAACAAGGGCACTTAACCATTGAGCCACATCCCAGCCCTTTTTATATTTTATTTTGAGACAGTGTCTTGCTAAGTTGCTTAGGGCCGTATTAAATTGCTGAGGCTGGCTTCGAACTTGCAATTTCCTGCCTCAGCCTCCTGTGCCACTGGGATTATAGGTGTGTGCCACTGTGCTCGGCCAGGCTTATGTTTTAATGTCTTTCAAATTTTGCTTTTCTAGTAGTTCATCTTTATTATGTTTTATATAATTATCAATCCACGGCATTGGGAATTAAAAACAAAACAAAATGGATCCTTCACCTCAGACAGTTAAAGAAGCGCAATTCTATTGTTACACCCTGTGCATGAACCAATATGTAACAATGAATCCCACCCTTGTGTACAATTATAACGCATCAATAAAAATATGGAAAAAAGCAGCAGCACAATTCCAAACAATGAAGGCTGATGTTCATAATGATGTCTGCAATGATAAAGTTGATTTTTACAGTAATATAAGACATTTAGAAACTGTAATAATCAAAGATTAAATTCTATTAAGCATATGTGGATTATGTTAGCATATCAAAAAACTTATTTAAAAGATGCTAACTAGATCAGAAGAAAATTCTCAGTAATCAGAACAGATTAATAACCATTTTAGGTGAAATGATTAAGCTGATTCTCTTGTTAGAAACAATGAAATTGATTATATTTGCAAGTGAAGAATAAGAGAACTGGAGAATGAGTAAAAAGCCCAGACAACTCCCAAACCACCAACAGTTGACCACAGACACACTTTTACCAAAGCTGTAGACAAAAAGCAAAATCAGCTGGACGCAGTAGCACATGCCTATAATCCCAGCAACCTGGGAGGCTGAGGTAGGAGCATTTTGAGTTCAAAGCCAGTCTTAGCAGATTAACGAGGTACTTAGCAACTCACTGAGTCCCTGTCTCTAAATAAAATTTTTAAAAGGGCAGGGAATGTGGCTCAGTGGTTAAGTGCCCTGGGTTCAATTCCTGGTACCGAAAAAAAAAAAAAACAAAAAAAAGCAAAATCATCTTGACTCTCATATTCTTTGCCCCTCTCATTCTCTGAGTGAAAATGCTAATGAGGACAGAAGACAGGCAGCCAAAGAGAGGCAAGGGGCTCAGTAGGGTAGGACTGGGGTCTGATTTGAGTGAGCTGACTCTTAATTTAAAGTTTCACCCTTCAGTATTCTGTGCTGGCGTGGAGGAAAGTGCTTCCATTTCCTAAGTCTTCTAAGTTTTCTAGATGGAGATATGTTTTCTAAAAGCAGAATAAACCAAGTTAGTTACCAAGAAAAACTAGTTGAGAGAATAAAGAACCAAATGAATGTATAGTCAGAAGCTAAAGTAAAGATATGATCATTTGTAAATACAAAATTTTTTTCTCTCCTTCCTAAAATCTAATGCTAAAGTAAGGTGTATTTTCCAAGTCTGTCAGCTTAAATAAAAATAATCACAATTGCCACTGCAGGGGAAGAAATGCTTTACAATTCATAGCTGCAATACTGAAAGAAGGAAATCCTGGATTCTCCCCACAGGGGAACCAGGCCTCTGAAGATCTGTGTCACATTCTGGTATTTTGAGGACTTCTGAGAAGGTAGAGAAAATGTAGGTTATTGTCATACAACTTGGAATTTATATTCCAAAAAAGGAACCCTCAAACAAAAAAGGAGCCCATGTGTGGTAGCACTACAATATTGTTTGGATTCTTCCTAACACGCAATGTATTCCTAAGAGGAAATACATATTCAGAGGCTGGGACATGCAATGGGTAACTATGTGAACTTCTAAAACTTGCTCCCAAGTGGATAATCCTTGGCCTCGCCTGCTTTGCTTCAAGGACACAACAATTTGGCCCTAAAATGTTGTCTTTTGTAGGTGGCAATAAATTAAACACCTCCACAGTCAAAAACTGGGAGCCATGTAAATGAATGTGCTAAAAGTCCAAGTATATTAGGCCAGTGCAACAAATGCAGTTTCAAGCAACCAAGTGGAGCGTAGGAAGCTCCTCTGCTTGGCATAGAACCATCTTCAAATGCAGTGCTTAGAAGAGGGCCGGCCATTTGCCACTGAGTAGAATTTGGCAAAACCAAAGTCCATGGTCCAGTGGGACTTCACCTCTCCACTCCAGCAAGCCTGATTGTGAGGGCACCACACTTTGTCAAATCTCATGCCCACTTTCACTCTCTGTCTTCCTCGACGTCTTCGCAGCAGCCTGCGCTGTTTGGCAGCTTTTCTTTCTCTTTTAAAAATTTCAGCCGGGCGTGGTGGCGCACGCCTGTAATCACAGCACTTGGGAGGCTGGGGTAGGAGGATCGTGAGTTTAAAGCCAGCCTCAGCAATGGCGAGGCCCTTAGCAACTCAGTGAGACCCTGTCTCTAATAAAATACAAAAAAGGGCTGGGGATGTGACCCAGTGGTCGAGTGCCCCTGAGTTCAATCCCCAGTACCAAAAGAAAAAAGAATTGCTTCTCTGGGTCAGCTGCTTCTCTTTTTTCTTTTTAGGTTCCTGATCCTCGTTCTCATTCCTCTTCTTGACCAAGGGCAATTCCCAAGGCCCTGGTTCTCTGTCCCTCTCTCTCTCTTTCTGAAATCATCCATTCCCAAGACATCGATTCTCTACTTGCTAATAGTCCCCAAATCAGACCTATCCCTGCCTTTGGACTCCTCACTTTTATCTCAACTCATCAATGAACCATTTTTTTTTGCATGTGGTGTTTCTACCACACATTTAACCCATTCAAAAGTCTTAATTTCTGGCTGCACTGCTACTTCACCTGACGAAAGAACTTCCCTATTGACTTTATTCATTTGGGAAGTAGCAAAATTACCTTCCCAGCTACCCAGGTTCCAAATCCAAGTTATTTTTTTTCTCAGTTTCCTCTTCGTCATCTTCAATTCTAATCATAGACTAAGGCCTATGACTCTACATCTCACCTCTGTCTCTTTCTGTCCACTTGCACTGACCTGACCCTGTTTAACTCAGAATAACTTTTCTCCTTTTTTTTCCCAATGTTTCCTCTTTTCAAGTTGACCAGCAAGCTGCTGCCATTTGGGTCTTCCTGGCATTAACCCCAGCATTTCAAGAACCCTCACCACCACCCTATAAAGCAACTGCATGGCCCGCTAGTGAGGGGTGAGATGACAGAGCAGTTAAGAACTCAGGCTCTGGGGCCTGATGTGATGCTTTGAATCACAGTGCCACCACTTAATTACTGTGCCTTAGTCTCCTCATCCCTAAAACGTACTTGATAATAATATCTCTTTAGAGGGTTTCCGCAAGGGTAAGATTAGTAAAACGATGTAAAGCACTTGGAATAGTGCCCAGCACAGTGAGTGGGTACTAAGTGTTCAATTTTAATGACTCCCAGCAAAGTAGCCTGCACAGTACCTTCTGAACCTGGGTGCCCATCCTCTCCTTGTTGTTAAGCCTTGCCTCATTCAGCTTTTTCTGTTCGGATACCCTTCTCTTGGCTGCTCTGTACACATTCTACCCATTGTCAAGGCTCAGCCCTAATTCCCACTCAGCCGCCAGATTATTCTGACTGTTCTAGCCATATTCCATCTCTCTTGTCTCTGAACACCCATAATATTTGCTGGATGTCTCCAGATCAAGTTGTTCTGTAAGTTACCAAGTGTGGAAGGCAGTCCAAACTGTGGAAAGAACATTGGTGTTGGAGCCAGAGGTCTGGCTCTTCACTATGGGAGCCCCTAAGTGGGTGTTTGATGTCTCTGAACTTCAGCTTCTTCCTCTGAGAAACAGTTAAGATCATCTCAAGGTTTCCTCAAAGACTGAAAAAGAACATATCAAGCTCCTATCACATCATCAGGCATAAATGCTGGTTCCCTTCCAGCGAGATTGCAAACTCTCCAAGGGCAGCTTATATTTCTCCTGGTCCCGAAGACTGTAGCAGGCAGATAAAGACCAAAGAAACTCCTAAGTCTATTGACTCCATGACTGTATTCCAAAATGGGCCTTTCCATTTCTATTCTAAATAACGGTGGTTCCATCATAAAGTACATTTTAACCTAATCTGCCAAGAACATGAACTGATTATATTCTTGCTCTAATGAAGGAATATATTATCCACCTAACCTTTACCTTTTATGTGACACTTAAGATTTTTTAAAGATTTGTTTTTACAAAACAAGAAATTAAGAAATTCATGAAAAAAGAAAAAGAAATTGCCATGCAGAGTAATGTGGAAGATTTTTCATACCTAAAAAGGGAATTTTCAACCACAACCTTAGTCATAAACCTTCAACAGGCAAATCAGCAGCAACAAAAGATAAGTGCCAGGAGAGAACCCGGCTGAGGTGCGACTGGGTACAGGCAACGGGTTACAGGACTCACAAGACAAGCTGCCGGAAGTGGGTACTGTACCTTATCACGGCCGCCCCCACCTGACCACTCTGGCAGCCTCAGAGGAAGCACACAGCCCCCGCACACTTTCCAGCTGCATCTTGGCAGCCACAAAGTACGCACACATAATCAGCCAACGTACAGCGCTGTATCAGAAGCATCAGTGTGAAAGGGAAAAATCTTCGGCTCCTGATGAGTAACCTGTGTTATTTAGATTCTATCACCAAGACCTGAGGCTGAGCTAAGGGGAGACCCTTCTAAACACGCCCACACAACCCTGGTAACCAGCCACACAGTACAAGACCCTATCAAATCCTTGGAGCCCTTGAAAGGCTGAGACAGCAAACCCCCTGGTTGAGTGTGAGGGCCAAGGGGTGGGGGTGGGGGTCCCCTGGGGACGGCAGCCCTTGCACCTAGTGTTCAATGACAAATGGAAATGTCACTGGTTTCAAAAGCAGAGAGGACTATGCCTGGCCTCAAAATCAGACTAGACAAAGACAAGACTCATGGCCCTATGACCTCACATTGTCCTACAAATGAAAAGGCTGGATCTTAATGAATGTAACCCATACATTTGGAGCATTGTTCTTTGAGGGGTTTCCTTCAGAAATTCACACAAAATCTCATAAGTCAAGTAAGAGAGAAAATGGGGGGGGGGGGGATTTAAGAACAACTGTTTACCAGCCACTTCTAAAACTTTGTTTTGTTCTACTTGAATAATTTTATCACCATTTTAAGCAGCTAAACTAAAATGCACCTGCACTGTAAATTGTTGTGAGAACACACCTGTTCTTCAAATATGACTTGAAAATAATTTGGTCTCCCCCTCCACCTCTCCAGGATGCTGTCATTTATATTTAATTTGGAAAATGAGAAGAAAAATTCAGTAAGTTTAAATTCTGACCATAGCTTAAAATTCTAAAGAAATCATTAATGAACATTAAAGAAAAATGGGACTTTTAAACATCTTCCCATAATCCAAAATACAGTGTTTGGAGGTCACTTAACATTGTAATACCAAAGAGGGGCTTACTATAAACACAAAGATCTCTATTACAGCAGTGCATGAACAAAACATTTAGTCTATAAGAGCCACAGTCCCAAATTAGTGTCATATTCTAGACTCTAAAATAATTTTAATTTACCACTAATAATCTCAAAATAAATTTTCCCAAATAGGCCAAAGAAACTATGAGAGCATTTATCTATATATTCCCACTTTCCACTTGACTTACCTACAGCCATCTGAGTCAGAGCACCAAAAAAATGGAGGGTTTCCTTCTCTATTCAACCTGCTTAAGTTCAGCAACCATTATGAGTCTAAATACAAGATGCACATCATTAAAGGATTTATCATGACTGTCAGTAAGCCTCAAGGGTAGACACTGAAGTCTTCTGTGTCGGCAAACCCTAGAACTACGTCTGCTTTAGAAGGGAGGCCTCTGGATCAATGTCTGTCTTAAGTTTATTTATTTTTCCTTTTTTTCTAAAAAGAGATTATAGCATCTGTTTTCTTTATAAGTTCTAGTGCCTGTAGATTTCCCTAAGCAAGAGAGGAAATTTCTGTAAAATTTTCAGACTTGTGTAGTATTCATTATAGATTTTGAAGTTGAATTTCCTGCCATTTACCATTTTCATTCCCTAGTAAATAAATACGTTCCCCAGGTATTCACCCCTTACTATTCCCTGGTATAATGTCCACCCTGGTACCAATTTCATCTTAATTCTTCACTATCATCTGCTAGAACTTCTATTAGAGAAAAAAGTATAATTATAAGAGAAACCTGGACAATAATGAAAGTCAATATTTCAGCATCTTAACCTCTTCAAACTCTTTCTAGATGAAGGAGTTTATTATTTCCTGTTCATCCTCCCTTTCAGAAATATGTTAAGAGAGTAAAATTCTCTGCCTTGGACTCCTTTGTAATGGCAACTTTATATTTATATTGACATAATATCTGAAGGATCAACAGTTTGATTTTTTTAATTTTTTTTCCTTCAAAAGAGTATCACAAGGTCAAATGTCAGCCTCATCTACAGGACAATTTAAAATTTCACACTGTTTTTGTAATTCCACTCCTACATATATGCATGTGTGTATTCAGCCAAAGATAGTTTCTCCATGTTGAATAGCAGTGCTGTTCATGATGACCCCAAACTAGAACCTGCACAAATGGATGACCAGTGGTATGGTCACACTGAAGTGCCATACAACATAGAGAACCAAAAAGCAACCACTATACACAAACAATATGAATGAATTTCACTAACATGTTATTGGATGAAAGAAGTCAGACACAAAACAGCAGTGCTATATGCCCATTTGTGTAAAGTTCAAAAACAAGCAAAGCAAATCTGGGATAAGACTAGTGGTTACAATAGATGGGACAATTACTGCAAGGGAGCCTGGGGAATTTCTGCAGTGCTAATGATGTTCTGGGTCTTAACATGGGAGCGGGTTACATCAGTGTGGTTACTTTGTGAACATACAGTATGATGAATGTACGTGATATGCATTCTTTATATATATTATCATTCAATTAAACTGCTAAATATAATTAAACTAGTTTCTTCTCTCAAGAAGTAGATTTACAGGTATGAAAACTAAAGCAATTCAGCATAGTAGAATGGAGCTTAAGAGTTGGGTTGGAATTCCAAGTTTTGCCATTAATTCTTAGCATCTCTGGCTTCCATTTCTACAAATGAAGCCAACAGCAAAGATCAAATGACATAATGCTTAGGGCATATGAAACAAGAAGGATGCACAAAGGATTATCACTATTGCCTATAATACTGACATTGTACTTATCCAAGAATTCTTTAAAGGTTCTATACAAGTCTAATTATAGATTAATTGGTAATCTAGCATTGCTAGTTTTGCTATTTACAAAACTTCCTAAAAATCAAAGGTATGTAATGTTTATGCTACCCAAAGTTAAAGCATCCTGCCCAATCTAGAATCTGGACATTAAAGTCTTACTAAGCAAACTTTTGGAAGAGCATCATAGTGCACATTAGAAGATGATGTCAAAGGTTAAAGTTTGAATCCCTTTCACTCTCAATCCTATGGTTCCCTTCATGCCTTTTTCTCACCAACCTCTCTTTCCATTTTTTCTTGGAGGTGGGGGGGGTACCAGGAATTGAACTCAGGGGCACTCCACCACTGAGCCACATCCCCAGTCCTATTTTGTCTTTTATTTAGAGACAGGGTCTCACTGAGTTGCTTAGCACCTCGCTTTTGCTGAGACTGGCTTTGAACTTGTGATCCTTCTGCCTCAGCCTCCTGAGCCTCTGGGATTATAGGCATGGGCCACCGCACCTGGCACCTTTCCATTCTTGTTCCCACTCTAACTCGCTTCCTACCTGGCCATGCCCCTTTCTCCGCACACTGAAATGCCAACCACTTTCCTGGGTGCGGTTAATCCATCCTCTTATAGGACACCCTTCTAGGCCACCAGGACCTTTCCTTCCACTGAAACACTTTTTTTTTCATTTTTGCTTCTGTTTGCTTTAACAGCCTTGGATCAGAGCACTGGACGGCTATCGCTCCTTCAAGCTGTGATTTGACAAGTCACGAGCTCATAGCTCACCTCCCCAGGCTATATTTTTCCTAAAAACAGGGACGTGTGTAATATTTACTTTAATTACCCTCGATGCCCTGTACATTGTAGATATTAAGTATTTGCTAGCCAATGCTCTTTTTATGGATTCAGGGAAGCAAATATCTCTAAAAGTAGGGTGAAGGTGCAGACAGGATTTTTCCTTTCCATAAGTAGATGCTGTCAGTGGCATCTCTTCTCTAAAACTCTGTTAAGCTCTGATCTTCTTTCCTCTTTAGAGTCTAAACCAAAGCTTTGAAATAGAAATATAAGTTAAGCCACATATGTTAATTTAAATTTCTAGTAGCCACATTTTAAAAAATGAAAATAGGCCAAACTTATCTTAATATATTTTATTTAACCCTACATATGCAAAATACTGTCATTTGAACATGCAACTAACATAATAAAATTATCAAGGAAATACTGTATATTCTTTTTTGGTTTTGATTATTTGTTTTAAGTAGTTACACATGACAGCAGAATGCATTCTTGACTCATTGTACACAAATGGGGCACAACTCTTCATTTCTCTGGCTGTACTACTGTATATTCTTTTCTGTGCCTGCAGACTGCCTTAACTAGAGAGAATTTCTGTAAGATTTTGAGAACTATTGCTTTCATAGCACAACTCAATTTGAACTAGCCACACTTCAAGAGCAAAAAGCCACATGGGACCAGAAGCTATCATATTGGATAGTGCAGGCTAGAGTCTGCACTAAAATTACATGATTTCAAACCATTCTGAAAAATATTCTAAGATCTGATAAACCCTTTGGGGATATGTAGTAATGTTTCTAAATCTTTCTGTTAAAAACTGAAGAACAGACTTCAAGTAATTATACTTCTAATAGCTATTAAGTTCAACTTTAATCTCATACCTACCCAATATTTAAGATGATGATTTAATAATCTAGAACTGACAAGATGCCATGGTTTCTAAAAATAATTTTTTGTAAGTTACAACATTCTTTTATCAGGAGCAAAGTCAACCAGGTATCCATAGGCTATAAACTCCATGGACACTGCTACTGTGCAATTCATTTTATATGTTTTCCCAGAACACCCAGCCCAGAACTTTGCCCACAGGAAGTGCACAGTATATATCCACCAAGAATGAATAAATGAATGAATAAAGTTGACATGAAATCTGGTAGAAAACTCCTAGCCTTCTGCCTCACAGGCAATTACTAACATGGTAAGGTGTGGTAATACTTGTTCACAATCTACACTTGGGTGAAGAAATCAAAGTCCAAAAAATTTCATTAAGGCAGAATTTAGAGTTTTCCTAAAGTCAGTCCTATAAAAGAAAGGGGAAACCTTGCTAAATGAAAATTAACACATACCTGTAATGCACAGAAGCTATTAAAATATCTACGATACTTTCCCACTTTCAAAAGTCCTTTGTCACACGTTACTTCATCCAGATGCTATGCATAAACCAAATATTATCTAAGCTAACAGCCAAAGTATGATTTCTTGTCCTATACATGCACACAAAAAATATGTGCTTAAATCAAATACCTCATAGTTACACAGCCTTAAAGAACATTCATTTGTAAGAAGTGTTCTCCATTCACTTTTGACATATGGTGAAGCTACTTTATCTCTGATTTTAAGTCATTTGAGAAACCTCTTTATTTTGAATTTTATGACTATCATGTTAATTATTAGTTTTGCTATGGACATCAAAAGAACAAATGACTAATTGCATTAAAGGGAAACCATTAAATGAATCATGGATTCCACTTGAACTTCATTAGTTAAAAGGATAATTAGCAAAATATTTAAGGGTGTAAAAAAGAGATGAGTTTAAGTTAGTCATTATCTTTTGTAGGGAAAAAGACAAAATTATTTTACTTGCCTGATCTTAAATCTAAAATCTGAAAGATATGCAGTATTGTAGAGAATCATTATAAAATATTCATTCTTCAAAGGTTCTCATAAGGTCAAAACATGGAATATGTACCAAAAAAAAAAAAAAAAAAGGGTTAACTATAAAATCAATGTATTATGAGGTTTTTAAAAATCATTTAAGTATCTCTTGGAGTATGCTTAACAGAATCCTAATCTACTTTGAAATTTTTAATGAATATAGAAGAAAAAAACTTGAAAGCATTAAAACATATTAAAACAAGTATCTAGTCCTGTATACTAAAAAGAAAATATAACAATGTTGTATTATATTTCAACTCCAATATATGCCCAAATACATAAACAATCTAATTTTTACATTGGGGGCAATGGATAAATATATTTAAAACTAATTGTGCAATAAATACTCATTTAGCTTTGTGTACATATAATATTCCCAGGTATTTTAAATTGATATCATCTTATAAACTGGTAATTTTCAGTTCAGTATGCATTTTACTAAATAAAATCACTAACTCTTAAGAACTACGAAGGCTCTTAGAAACATTTAGTCCAGTGCCTCTCAAATTTATTTATGTAGGTGCGTCCTCATGGGGACCTGATCAAATGAAGGTTCTGGTTCAGTAGATGTGGGGGTGGGGCTGAGACTGCTTTTCCCAGAAGCTCCAGACAACCAGAGCTGAGAACAGCTGGGCAGGACACTTAACATTCCCAGATTGGGACTGGACAGCTCTCTTAATGCGGCTTTGTGGAGGTGTCACTTTAGGTGAAATCCAGGCTGTGCTGCGGGCTCATAACGCTGCAGGAGAACTAGTGTCAGGCAGGCATTCCCAGTTCTGTACCTGAACAATTCATTTTTTCAATTCAAATGTGGGAATCTACAGTTGTTCTTGTTTAGTGTCATCTTGCTGCTTTGGGCCTGGCATTCTCTCAGGTAATTTAAAATTAACAGATCAAGTTAGAAATATTTTCAGAAAATAATGATGCACACAAATCTTTCTAAATAGTTAATATCTAACAGGTCACTTGTAAACAAAAAACATAGACACTCTTAGAAATAATTATTAAAAAATAACATCCTTGGGACCACTACCAGTCAGTTCTTTAGAAGTCTTCAGCCAGCCCCTTCCTCATCCTGTCCCTCCATCACCCCCCTGGGGTAACCCTTAACTGATATTTTCAGACAATCGATCCTTAATTTCCTGTGTGGTTTTCCTACCTATGTAGGTGTTCCTAAAGTTTTGCATGCTCATTTTGAACTTTGAATGAATAAAATCAGGCTGTATATTCTTCTGTCTTGCTTTTTTCATTCGACATTATGATAGGATTCTCCCATTTTAATGCATTTTTATTAGTTTTAACAAACACATAGAATGTATTTCATGCTGGTCATTTTCCTAAGCATACACTCTATTCAATTCTGCTAACACCCCTCTCAGATAGTCACTATAATTTCCCCTGATATACAGATGAGGAAACTGAAGTTAAGAAATTTGCCCATGGTAAGTGGCAGAACCAAAATTTGAATTCACACAAAATCTTAAACACCCAGAAATGTTGCCTCTTCACACCCTCCTGTATATAGATTCATTAGCTCACTTTTCACTCTTAATAATATTCCAGTGCATAAATCTAGCAAAATTAAATCTAATGTTGAAGGACATTTGAGTTTTTTTCCCCAATTTTAGCTTTTATGAACAACCTTCTTTAAACATTTTTTTTCTGTGTTTCTTAAAGCATATAGGCAAGTGTTCCTTAGATGTATGCCTAGGAGTAAGATTGCTGGGTTGTAAGTTATTTGCACATTGAACTTGGTTAGGCAATAATAAGATGTTTTTCAATGTAATTTTGCCAAGTTTAATTTCTATTAACTATATCCAAGAACTCCCATTCATTTACATCCTCACCAACACATGATACTGTCAAGATTTTAAATGTCTGCCAATCCAGACTGTGTGTAATAGTATGTTATTATGATTTCAATTTATGTGTGTTTAATTATTAAGGTTGAACATCTTTTTTTCTTTTTTTGGGGGGGAGTACCAGGGATTGAACTCAGGGGCACTCGACCACTGAGCCATATCCCCAGCCCATTTTTGTATTTTATTTAGAGACAGGGTCTCACTGAGTTGCTCAGCTCATCACTTTTGCTGAGGTTGGCTTTGAACTTGTGATCCTCTTGGCTCTGCCTCCTGAGTCACTGGGATTACAGGTGTGCACCACTGCACTTGGCTTGAGCATCTTTTTTTGTAGGGGAGGGAGGCAGGGGGACACTGGGGATTGAACTCAGGGGCATTCAACCACTGAGCCACATCCCCAGCCCTACTTTGTATTGGGCATCTTCTGATATACTCGTTAGCCACTTGTATTTCTTCTTTGTGAAGTAAATGTTTAAACATATGTATGTACAGTATTTTTCTATTGGGTTCTCTATCATTTTCTTACTGATTTTATGTGTTCTTTATATATGCTGGCCCTTTTTATTTATTTACACATTTTATTTACATATGCTGGAACTCATATGTGCCACAGATACCATTTACCACTTCAGGTTTGTTTTCTCATTCTTCATGTTAGCATTAGCGAATAGACATTCTATTCAATTTTTTTTCAAACAATAAAAGTGAGACTCCTTATGCATTTTCAACTTTTTGATCTGTTATTTAAGAATTCTGTAGTTCTGCACTTAGAACTCCTCATATTCCTCACTTCACTACACCTTAAGGAGGCCTAATTTGGGAATGGTCAAGAAAAGTAAAAATGATGAACCTGACATTTATAAATCATGAAGAGTATAAACTACAGAACTAAGTACCATCTCAGCACATCCCACAATACCTTGAGGACCTGTATAGTTCCAGTGTCTTTTAAAGTTTTCAATTCCTGTAATTCTTACTGACTCTTTCATCCCAACCCTTACCACTCTTGTCAAAATTATCCATTCTGACCCTTGATCACTATTGCTGTGTACTGTATTTGTGTGTGTGTGTGTGTGTGTGTGTGTGTGTGTGTGTGTGTATGCCATTACCAAGATGAATTCACAATTTGTCTCCAGACAGGGACTGCAATTTACGCTGGTATCATGTTCTACACTGTGCCCTGTGCCTAACAGAGTTCTCTACAAAGAGCAAGGCCTAAGCCCTCAATACGTTATTATTGATCTGTTCAAGAAGTAATTTCAAAATAAATTAAAAGAACAAGAACTTCAGAGTCAAAATCTAACTCATATATTTAGGAAACTGTGCAAAAACATACCTAAAATTGCAGGATAGAAACAGATTATAAAGAGTTTTAAATGTCATCCTGAGGAGTCTCAACTTTTTCTCTGGTCAATAAGAAGTCAGAGAGGAGTTTTAAAGCAGCAGAGTAAATGAGTTTGTCTATACATTTATTCAATTACTTACTGAGGACCCCTTTAGTGCCTGGCACTTCTAAACACTGACACTAAAAGATAAAAAGAATAGCAGGTGATATGTATATTTAAAACCAAAATGCTAAAAAGATGACTGGATGCAAAAATCAAATCAACATTGAAAATGAAGTGTGGAAGAGGCAAGATAGACACAGAATTCCAACTGACGAAATTCTAATTGTGAGCTTCCCTAGGAAGGATTTATTTCCCCTATCAAGAAAGCAAGGTGCAAATGCCCATGGTTCTAGGGGCTAGGAAGCAAATGATAAACAATGGAAGCATTTTCAAGATGAAGTATTTAGGAGGGGGAAAAAATCCTATAAATGTAATTATGCATGTCATACTTATTATAGGCTAGAAATCCAGTTGCTTCAACTACAGAATGTAAAAAATAAAGGTTCCTGGACAAGACTACCTGTGAGGGTCTAGGGAGTCATCTCTGATGGTCTGGCTAAACTTCAGAAAAACAAAACAAGACACTCCCAGTATAGATGTCAACAGGCCGCAGAGTGTGACCATGCATCTGAACGCCCTGTGAGGCTCAGGGTAGCCCCTTGGCATGGAAATGCAACAGCACACATCTTCCTGTGACTGCTGCTCCTCTTCACCCCACTGTTTCCTCTGACTTCAGTTTTCTGTTGACCCGCCTCTTGGAACCCTCTGGCAATGACTCACATGGCAATAGTGCTCAGCAATACCACAGCCCTACACAGTGGGCGCTGTGTAGGAGGCAGGCAGCGGTGGGCCATGGAGTCTGTACCAGCTTCTCCCTTCCTGCTTTCTGGAAGGATTCGATTTTCAGCCACATTTCCCTCAAAACACAGCCCTGGCAGGAGATGCTTAGTGCACAGATTTCTAAACGATGAAATTATCTGGGTTTGGCTCCTTGATCATAATGAAACTAAAAACAGTAAGATGAAAAAAAACAATAGGATCATCATCACACCTTCCAAAATAAATAAATAAATAAATAAAATAAAAAACAGCTTTACAACTTGGGTGAAATTAAAAGATCAGGAAAATTAAAAAAAAAAAAAATCTCAAACTAATATTTTCCAACCTTTCACTGAGAGCCAGGGCTAAAACCACATGTTTTGAAGGTCTTGCACTGTGTTATTATTAGAAGTCACAATTCTATTGATACTGATGAGTCATTTGTATCGGCGGAAACCAAGAACTTCCATCAACATCATGTTACACACAGTCACTGCGGCTTGTTCTTTATTACTGGTCAAAGCTGCTTCAGAATGCTTAGCAAAGCTACCAAAAAAAAAAAAAAAAAAAAAAAAAGGAGAACTCTTCAGCATGTGCAAAGCTTTCCTTTCCCCAGCCAAGCTCACTTTAATCATCCTTCTCAAGAGAGTTTAGGGTGATCTGATCAACTTGTGTCTATAAAAGGAAGTTTATGCAGAAACCTCAGAAAAGCAACATTTCACACTTTCCGATGAAAATAAGCACAACTGAACTCTGAAAGCAAACAGTGAAACCAGCTCAGAAAACACATGCTACCTTTTAAATGACCTGAGGTCAGGTACTTCTGTTTTTGCTTTTGTTTTTGTTTTAACCTTAATAACATGTAACTGGTACAAACAAAAACTGTCATCACTTAGGGACTTCAGGCTAGTCACTCCCACTCCCTGCCCACTCCCCACTCAGGGCACACTCCTTCCCACAGAGGGAGAAGTGGGTCAAGTTTCAGTTACACCAAGAAAGCCTGAGTTAAAGGTTTATGGAAAGTCCTGCTGCTAAGTAGGAAATAACAGTACATTTCCTCTCCCTTTTTGTCAACCCCTCTCCCCATAAAGATTCCCAGAAAACAGAATGAAGTGAGAGTCGTTTCCCCCAAGGCACTTCTAGAAATGTTGCGATTCCTCATGCAGTTCTTACAAAGGTAGAAATTTGCCCAGTTTTCTCTCCTGCAACCAGAAGGTTATTTGGCTGCAGGAAGAAGGGCACCCAGCTCAGTAATGACCACAGATCTGCAAATAGCCCTTCTGCAGCTAGCCAGCCCTGAGCTCTCAAGGGCGGCACTGGAGGCATTTTACCTTGCGGCCAGCTGAGCACGCCAACGGCTACATGAGTCAGCAGGTGCTTCTGTAGGAAACTGCTGACAGGCTAAATTACTCTTGCATATATAAGGTGCACACACCTACCCAGCAAAAACAAAAACAGGGTACATGCAAATTACCAAACAGGAACATCTCTACCCTTGCAATTCCTATTTTCCAAGTTTAGACCAAAAGTACAAATAATGTATGCCACAGTTCAAAAAGAAGTTAACAACCAATAATAATTAATAGTGGTAATAAACAAACAACTCTCCTGTTTCGATGTGTGGAACAGCTGCATTCAAAATCTCACGAGTCCGTTAATTTTAACTGGCTTTAATTTTAACTAGATTTAACTGCTTTTTCTCCCTTCTGAAAAATCAAAATAGTTGCCATATCGACCACAAAAACTGGTAACAGACAAGCACAGTTCCTGTTTTTCAGAAGGGACTTACTTTCAAACCCACAATATCAAGATGCTTAACATAAGTGGAAATTTAAATTTAAAATTCATTGTCTAATGTGGGAGATTTCAACCTGTACACTCACTTGGATCCCACAAACGTTATACAGAGATCATCTGCCACACTTTGCCCTACGTATGTTTCATCTCTGTTCCCTCCCTTAATACAAGATCCAAAAAGCCACAGGAGAACTGGTTGTCTGGAACTCAGAACACATTTTCCACAGAAACAGTGCCATGCTGGTGAGACAGTGTCCCAGGACAGTTCATGAAAATGTCTCTCATTTAAAATATGAGGGAAAGGTTAAATTTGCAATTTAAAAAGTAGAAGATGATACTATAACAATAGTTTAAAACCAATGAAAGGCAAACACATGTGTTTGAAAAAATGTCTAATTATCAGAGGCTGAGGGCATGCCTTCTAAGTGAGACTTCTGGACTGCGCCTTTAGATTCAGTCTGGATCTTCAATATTTTTAAAAAGTGGTTAACTTCACTTTTCTGCAGGGGGTGGGGGGCGGGGATAATGCTAGGAATTGAACCCAGGAGCACTCCATTAGTAAACTACATTCCCGCTCCTTTTTATTTTGAGTCAAGGTCTCACTAAGTAGCCTAGGCTGGTCTTGAACTTCCCTCAGCCTCTCGAAAGCTGGGATTATAGGCATGCACTACCATGCCCAGCTAATTTCACTTTAAAATGCATAGTATTCTCTTACTTGCATAAAGCAGCATTAAAAAGTTCTTTATATTTATCACTTCTAAGTACTGATTTTTTGTTATTATTGTTTGCTTCATAAAAAAAAGTGATCAAGAGTTAAAAGAGAGGGCTGTGGTTGTAGCTCAGTGGTAGAGTGCTTGCCCAACCTGTGAGGCATTGGGTTCAATCCTCAGCACCACATAAAATATAAATAAATAAATAGACAATAAAATAAAATAAAGGTATTGTGGCCATTTACAACTGAAAAAAAATTATTTTTAAAGTTGGAAGAGAAAAAAGGAGAGTTACAAAAAAGGGTAACTGGAGGAAAGGGGACAGAAAAAAAACGGAGGCTGAGAGAAAGGAATACACAAGGCATATATAATTGCGAAGACAAAGGAAACGTTGGAACTAGAGAGAGGTACCCCACTGACAGTGCCCTTCCAGAGAAAGAGGACTTCATGTAGGTTCAAGAAAAGACTCACAGAATGAGGGAAGTCCACCGGACAGTTCTACATATTCTCACTAGGTGGCACCATCAACCCAACATAGCATGGTTGCTGGAGGAGTGTGGCGGGGTGGCAGAGCAGGCAGGCATCTGATTCTCCACGGTTGAGTGTTAACCAAGCAAAAACTTTCTCCAAAATAAGTATAGTTCCATTAATCAACCAACCTCCAAATGTCACCACCATGCTAATAGTATGGGGCACACCAATTTTGAAATAAAATCAATTCAATTTTTATCAATGAAACTGGTACAACTGGTACAGGGAGGTAGGTGATATCAGATTCACTGTTTTTTATTCCCCCTTCAAAGATTCAATATTCAAGGATTGTAGAGAATTCTGGGGTCATTGCCAGTGACTGACAAAAAATCTCTAATCATAGATCAAGTAGCTTTTCCCTGAAGTTTTGTTTAAATGTCACATAACACACCATCTTGCTACATTAGGTTTATGTGCTCAAATCTAGTATCTGGCAGGAGGAAGGTGATGCTAACTGACAAATGTATTATTAAGAATCATCTGCCCTTTATATTTTTAGTATCACTGTGGTTTATATCCTCTAATCTGCTTGTCTATATTCTCCATCCAGGCTTAGCTTACAAAGAACCATCTCTCCATTCAAAATTGTCCTCCAGGGTGTGAAATTCTACATTCCCATCTTCAGGGTTTTAATTCTTTGGCTTTATCTGTTATTAATATGCTGATGCCTCAGAAAAGTAATGCACAAGGTGCACTCAGTTACTTATATTCTAGTAAAATTATATTTGCAATATCCTTTTCTGAGACTGGTTTTGGAAAGAAGGACAGAAACTAGTTAAGAGCACTGGGCAGCTAAAAGAAAGCAGAGCACAATGCAAAGAAGTTAAGGACAGAAAGAGGACCTTGGGGGAACTGATGGCAAACTTGTCTAGCTTCTTTATAGTTAAGACAAGATCCATCATTCCTAGTGCTGATCTTCCTTGAGGGCAAACGTTGAAAAGTAAGGGTTAACTCAAAGTATGTCTACATTTTCCTCTTGCTGAATGGGTAATAAAATCTTTCACAGTTAATTTCATTTTTTTCACTTTGACTCTTCAGGGCTTATTCATTTGCATAATATGGAATCTTGAACCTATATAGATATTCTACAAATCAATGCAAGTAATTCTCACACTAAATCAGCAGCTTTAATTTAAGCTCATCATTGTTTGCATAGAAATCTTTATGCACTCATCTGCTTGATTTTTTAATCACTTAAAACCTCCAACACTGACACACTAAGCATCTCCCCATTTAGCCATCTCCAAAATTTGAACTAAATGCTGAAAAATAAGCACAGTACATTCATACACTTGATCATCTCCCAAACTAAGCTTCAAACATGTGCTTAATGTTCAAGCAGCTCTCAGAAATAATGCCTCTTGACTCAAGATGACAATGTGGTGTCCAGCCCAGGCGCAGCTGAGTCAGCATTCTCAACAGTGACCCTGCAAACCCAAGGTAATCAGTGGACACTACCAAACTGGCTGCCTGGCTGACTCCTTTAAAACCATGCAAATCTCCAGGTGAGAGTTGCAACATACTAATCTGGCAAGATAATCTCTTCCTGAAATTGACTAGAATGAGAACAAAGGTTGCCTGCTTTTATCTGTTACTGGTAACTAATATTTCTAATTAGGAGCTCTAATGGGGTTGATTCTGAATGAAATTCTTCCTCCAGAGTAGAATATCTACTAGAATAGTTTTGTTGTTGGTGGTGGGGTTTTTCTTTTGTTGTTGTTGTTCTGTTTGTTTTTTGCTTTTTCTCTTAAGCTACAGATAAAACCTGGGGATGGGCCATGGGATTCATGTTCTATGCTTAATTCACCTTTTGCTTTTCCAAACCATCACTTTTACTTTCTAATCTCTAAATGGAATGTAATTATTAGAAAGTTAGTCTTGTGAATGACAAGAACTATATTCACTCATGTTTCCTCAGAAATTATTTTTCAATCATTCAAATAGATGTCAACAAAATGTCCAATATTTCAGACTGAGTTAGCCTATATTTCCACTTTTGGGACCTGCTAGAGAGGGTTTCAAATTCAAATGAAGAAGGAAAGCAAAGTGGAGGTAGAGCCTGGTAGTTAAGAGTACAGCTCTAGCATCATACATCCAGTGTCCAATCAGAACTCCCTCTCATTAGCTGGGTGACATCTGTGCTCTCACTGCTAAAGATCACACTGAGTTCTGGGTGTTATGGGGATAAAGTGACTTAACATAGCAATACACATAATGCAGGTTAGCTATCATCAAAGAAAAAGAAAAATAGAGGGGTTTTAGCATACAATATAGCCAATTTGTTTTAAATAGATACTGTCAACACTCCTAATTTGTGCTTCCAAGAAAGGTCTAAATAATCATCCTTGGTCTGCAGAGGATGGAGACCCCTCCTGCTTGGTGGTAAGTGAAGCACTTTAGATAGAAGTCTGACTCACATTTTCACTCAAGGTACTTGCCTAGGTCCTATACACACAGACATTTTGAAGGTAGTGTCTATGTAGCTTCTGATCCTTCAAAAATTGTCAAAATTACCCCAAATATATTTAAAGTAAGAAATGTTAACTAGTATTTTTTTCAAGAATGGAAATAAACAATAATTTTGGCAATTAGCAATTCTGTTTTTATCAGACTCCAGAGACACAGGTAAAAAAAAAATCAATTTTGGACTCTGTATACAGGAATCGTTATTTGCCAAAATGGCCCCAGGGGTTATATCATGGTTTGTGCAATACTCCAAAGGGCCAAAGGGAGTAGTGAATTAATAGGATTATGAGGTTGGAGGAAAAAGCAAGCCTTGAATTTCCAAATGGCCCTGACTGAAGCTCACTCCACAATTCCTTCTAGTTGGGGGAGTCCCTACCTCCGGACATTGTACCGTGTTGCATAGAATAATTTTCTTTCACAGAAGTTTTAACGAGTTATCTGCAACTAACTGGTTAATGTCATCCTTTCTACTAGATGGAGGCTTCATAAGGGCAGTAGCTAGGACTGGCTTTGTTTCCCACTAACACCATGATAACCTGCTACGTAAGAGATACTGAGTACCATTACTGAACGAGTGAATGAGGCATCTGCCTCTAAAGAACAGCATTTGTGGACACTTGGTCCACTTGGTAATATCTGCAAATTCCTGTTGCTTAGAAGAATACAGTCTGGGAAGAAAACAAGTTCCCATAATCTATGGATACAGGATACTAAGGAAAATTGCTGACCATGCATATCCCCCCTCGCCACCCCCCCCCCACTTGTGGAATGTGAATCACCACACTAGAGTCTCCCAAAGTGGGCTAGACCTGTGGAAACTCCTGAGGCATCTGCCTGAAATGGTAGGGGAGAGATTAGAGTGACAGAGGACTTGGAAACTCCAAACCCCTCTTCTGAAACTCACTGGAGTTGGTCCATATACCAGCCACAGGCTCAGGAACAACTGAAGAGAAGAACGGAAGTGCGAGGACTGGAAAGTAGAGGATTTCACTGCTTGGGAAAAGAAGATGAAAGACGACACAGGACAGGAGGGAGCTGGCAACTGCGCCAGCTCTCGTCACATCTGCTGCAGCCCGTCCTACAGCTCTCAGGAAGAGGACAAGAAGGTCAGGGAGGAAAATGACACATCTCAGAACCAAAGGACAATTCATTATCAGGCTAAGGAACAAAGGAGAAGCTAACCAGGGGAATATGCTGGAGAAGCTGTGATTATGGAGTCACAGGGGCGACTGGGAAGCATTTTGGCTGTAATTCCAATGACTAGAATGAACTAGCACATGAAATGCTTTCAGATTGTAGATATTGATTATTTGGGGGAAAAAACAGCTCAGGGAAAAAAACAAAGGTGAAATTCCTGCTTGATTTTTGAAGTAGTGCCACTAGCAGGAGGAGGCTCAATTTACATATTCTTTAGAAATGAAATGGCCCTTGAAAAAGGACATGGTAGTAAGATTCTGAAGATATGTTCTGGTTTAAGGAAGTTGAATAGCATGCTGATATTAATAAGTTTCAGTTTTAAGTAGACTGACATTTGAAATTAATAAATAGGAAAAGAGGGGAAAATTGACAGGGAAATCTTGAATTGACACATATAGCTCCTTTTCTATTAAATGTCCCAGACCAAAAAAAAAAAAAAAAAAAGGTGAGTTATATTTTACTAAATTTACAAAATGTTTAGTCCATCACAGGTTTTAGTTTAGACTTGAACAAATTGTAAATATTCATGTAAAATTTAAAGATGGGACAGCAATAGATCATACATTGTCATTAACAATACAGAGCTCTTTTCCCTCATTCCCAGGGTGTGGCTGCTGCTTTCCCCAATGTAACAGAGGCTCTGCCAAGTTTCTTATCTGCTTTACCAAATAAATTACAATTTTCGCAACCAGCCCTAACTTCTGAACTTTGAGTGTCTCTGGGAGGGTCATATGTCACTGAGGCTTCTTTAATATCCAGACAGGGAAAGCAGAGGGACAGGAGACGAAGGTACAGTACGTTGTCTAAAGTGCAGAGATTGACAAATGTGATGTCCAGTATCATTCTCTATTCCACATGAGAGGGTAGAAACCATGTTCTCTGTAAGTGACCCAGTACTAACCAGTCAGTGACTCAGCGCTGGACTGTGTATACAGGATGGGGAAATAACCTGTACACATCCAAGAAAACATGCACTGACTCAGATGAAGTTCTGATTAGAACCTTCCAATGCTGTAGAATAGGCACAATGCCTACTTCACAGGGTTGCTCTGAGGACTCGATGAGATATGTAAAGTAGTCATATATCTCATGTGTATATAAAGTAGTTATCACTGTCTGGCACATGTAAGCATTCAATAAATCAAATCTATTGTTTTAGTGGATGTTCTTGAATATCAAATTCCCATGGAAGTCCTCGGGCATTAAAAGGGCCAAGTTATACACACCTGGTCAATAACAGCTAAATAGAAGGCAAGTGGTTCAAAAGCAATGAATTATTTACCTGCAGAGGATAACACTGTGTCTGTGGAATTATTTGCCTGTGGAATTCTCCATTTTAATGGACAGTATTAATACCTGCGTGAGACTTAGTGTCGATTTGGTTTGATTTAGAGTTTTGCTTTTCTTACTTATTTCAATTTTCCTGATACTTGTAATGATTCATTTGGTACACACTCACAAATCATCCATTTTGTGCCAGGCCTTTAGAAAATAGCTAACTATAGAAATATTAAACAATAAGATGTTTTAGTTTGTAAGTGGTAGAAGACAGGCCATCTTAGGACAACACTAACTTTTATGTACATTTTCATCCAGCATTTATAAAACTTTGAGCCAATATTTTAAAATAGGGAATTCCACATAAAAATCCAGATATCCAAATTCCCTTGGAAAAATTGAGTGATGTGACAGCACAAAGCCAGCACTGCTATCAATTCCTGCCTGACAACAGTAGACAACAACGAGTGAGGTTGAGCAGTGGTTGCCTGCCACTCCACAGTACGCCTTCTCCTCACCAGAACAAGGCACATAATTTGTAGGGTTCAATGAAAATGGAAATGAGAGGTTCCCTTGTTCAGGAATTATTAAGGATTTCAAAAAGACAACAGCAGAACATAAAACCAGGTGTGAAATCCTTCTGAGGGAAAGAGAGGAGGAGCCAGCCATGTGCAACTGCACAATTCTCTTGCCCTTGAAGCCAGTCCTGCCCCTCAGCCCCTAGACAAACAGCAAGGTGTTTGTTTACCTAAGTATTCTCTCATTCATTCAACGATCAAGCCAAGATTTCCGACATGCCAGACAACTAGCCCCTGAAATCTGAGGTTCAAAGCCTAGCTCAGTGGAGCAGCACACAGCAAAGCATGAGAACCACTGGGCCCTCTCTTCCTTGTTAAAGCTGGATCCACACCAGAGACACCAAGTGAGACTTAATCCAAGTAAAATTAAACTGCTCCCAACAATGCAGATTGGCCTGAGCCCTTTTGTTGGCATCACAGGGGCCTCGATTACAAATTCTGAGGCACAGCTCACAAGTGCTAATGAATAACCAAGTCCCCTTGGCTGGGTAGACAGTGGGCTCAGAAGTGAAGGGCTGGCCTAAGAGAGATTTGAACATGAACCTGACCATCTGGCTCTCTGTGACTCACTTTGATCACAAAATGAATTGCAACAAATTGAAGAGCACATGGCCAGAGTTAATTGTCTCATCTGTAATCTGAACCTACTTTTAAGCAGTTATTATTACCCTCTATCAGGTGGAAACGTTTCCTACCATCACTGCAAAGTGCATTTTCCTGATGAACTGTAATGGATCATTAAATTCCATATCTGAATAACAATACTTTGCACTTATTCAGTGCCTTTCATCCAGGGATTTCAAGGCAGTTTGCAAATAATTAAGCTCCTCACATAGCAGCCAGAGGTGAGTGACTGGAAGGGAATTGCCTGAAGATACTAAGTCAAAGGGCATAATTCAATAGAAAGAGAATAAATGGCTTCCTCCCAGTCACTAGTAATAGCAAGAGTGAATTAGGGGATCTCCATTCCTTCGTTCCCTTCTGCTTCACCCCTTCTTCCCTACAGCAGATCCTGACATGCAACATACAAAGGACTGAAAAATAAAATGACATAGGGGTGTTCAAAATTTGGCTATCAGTTCAGACATACACATGCACCAGGAAAATGTATCTTTCCATGTAATCCTGGAATCTACACTACAAACTGACACTCCAATCCACCTGCAGAAAGGAAAGACATCAGAGGAATTTATTGATAATTTATGATTATCAAATGGCAAACCTGAATCTTTCCAAAATTCAAAATGAAAATACTAACCAAAGTAATTTGTTCCGTGATTATCTATTCAATTTCTGGTCCCCCACCCCACTTGAATGATATTCAAGTTTCAGAAAGAGCAAATAGAATGGAATTGGGAAATTAACGCATTTCTTTTAGACCAAAGAACTAGAGGGAAAAACATTACAGCCACTCAAAGTTTTGTGGTGAAATTATAAACTCCAGAAAAAATGAATTTATAATGGAAATGCTTACAGACCTTTCACTGGAGCAGTTTGAATGCAACATTGTAATTTAGCAATCTCTCTTACAGACTAAAGACTCATTCTAACAAGATGTCATTTTGACTCACGTTTATTATTACCTGCAAGAATGAAAAATGCCGTTTACTCGCGAGCTGCTGGAGAACCAGGGTGGGGCGGTCTCACATTTTAAGTGAGACGCCCGCTGCCTTACTGAAATAGCCCTCTCCACCAGAGGAGTGGCAGCCTTTCACGCTCAGCTTCTTTCATGTCAGCCAGAGCCTTCTCAGCTCGACATGCCTTTCCTACATGTTACATTTTAATGATCTGAGAAAACCGTTATCAGAGTTAACATCTCTAATTTTACTCTAAACAGACAAAAGCAAAAAAATCTCATTAGGCATCATCTCCGCCAAGGTTCCCACTAGGCAGTAAAGGATTTTTATCTAAAGTAATTACCCTTTTTAGTTAAATACACTCAACAGATGAAATTTACACAGAGTGAGAGACTGCAGCACTAGACAGCGAAGGTGCAAACCGAGGAACGCCGCGTCTCGCCACCCGCGGGGAATCTGCAGCTCTGTCTAGAGGGGGAGGTGCCCTTGTCCTTCTGGTTTCGCGGTGCCAACGGTGGTGGCGGCGGCGGTGATCCGGAGGGCACGCTGTGAAGCGCACCTTCTTGGGCCACAGACGAAAGCACTCCGGACAGCTGCCGCGCGGGAACTTGCCCTAAGTTGCCAAACTTGCTTAAAGGCAAGAGGATGCTGGTGATACCTCGCGCGCCCAAGTCATCCAAAGCCAGGAGCGCGAGGCCTTTCAGACACACACACCCGGCCCTTCCCGCTTCCTCCCACGGTCCAAGTTCTTGCAAAGCCCCGGCCAGAGCGAGGTCTCCGAGATGCTCGCTCAGTCCCCTCTCGCTGGCACCTGGGGTAGCCCTTGAGCGCCGCCCGCCGCCCTCTCCGCGGCGTTCGGCTCTTGAGCACCCACAGAGTGAGAGAACTGAGAGACCCACGGAGAGCCTGGGCGTGGGGAGGTGCTCCTTAGATAAATTCCCCTCCTAGTTGAAGCTTCTGGGGCTTGGAGACTAGAGTGTAGAATGTGGGTGTGTGTTGCACTTGGACTTCATGCAGGACCTTGGGGAGAGATGGGTGCAAGGTGTCTCAGAAGCCACAAGGCTGAGCTCCGCGAGACGCATTCCGACTATCCGATCACTGGCTAGTAGGGTTTCCACCTAGTCTGCTCTGCGAGGCCCCCAATTGCTTCTTCCTAAGACCCTAAACTTGAGCTTTGATCCACCCGCAAGTCGCGGTGGTCAGGGCCACCCGGTGGCGGCTGACAGCTGAGCGCAAAGGCGCAGCGACGGCAGTCTTTGCGGAGCAGCCCTGGGCGCGGATATCTTGAGCAGGGAGGAGGCCGCCGGGCCTGTCGCGCGGATCACCGGCTGGGGACCCGGGTCCCTGGGCCTCGACCGCCGGGGACAGGGCCGTAGGTCTGACAGCTGCTCGGGCTCGCGCTGACGCGCGCCTCCCTCCAGCCCGCCCTCCCCACGCCTGACTTATTACCCTCTGCTCCTCCTCCCCCTGCTGTTCCAAAACACCCGTCGACGCGAGCAAAATACAATGCCGCCTCGCCCGCCGTAAACAGCCAGGCGGGGAGAGCGCACATTTGCTGCTGCGCGTCCGCCGGCTCTGCTCCCAGCCCCTTCCAGTTCCTAGAAAAATGCCATAAAAGCGAGCAGGGCGCAGGGCTGGCAGCTGCGCGCCGGGCGGCCGCGGTTCCCTTCCCGCGCCACTTCCCCACGCCTCCCCACCCGCCCCGCGCACCCACTCCCCCCGTAAACTTGCCCAGCCGTCCTGCCCCGCGCCGCGGCCCACGGCCCGGGGCCAGGGACTCACCTCGCCAGAGAACTTTGAGTCCTTTTCCGCCTCTTCTTCTCCGCGTCTTCCCAGCCCGCAGCCCCCTCCCGGCAGCCGGCGCGGTGGGCGATTCGGGGGTCAACGAAAGCTCGCGGAGGGGACGCGCATCACATGGCAGCTCGTTCCCAGCCCCCGAGTGTGCTGGGAAGGGGGAGGGGAAGGGGCGAGGGGAGACGGGGGTAAGCGAGAACCGGGCGGCGGCGGGACTGGGCAGGCGGGGTGGCGAGGGCGGCGGCGGGCGCTCACGTTAGCGCTGCTGCGATCGCAGCCCGGGCGTGCACGGCCGCTGCTGCTGCTGCTGCTGCTGAGGCGGCGGCGGCTCGGCGCTGTTTGCTCCGCGCCGCGCGGCTCGCGCTCTCCCCGGAACGCCCACACTCTCAATCGCTACATTGTTGACATTCGGCGCTGACGTCACCCGCTCCCCATTCACAATAACTTTACGGGAGCCGGGCAGCGCACCTCCCCGGCCGCTGGGGCGCCGTACGCCCGGCGACTAGCGTAAGCCGCTCCGCGAATGGCGCTCCGGGGGCTGGGGCGGGGGGCCGGGGCGGGCGCGCGCTTCGCTGGCTCGCGGGAGGGGGCGCGCCTCACGCCGCCGCTGCTGCCGATCGCCCCGCTTTGTGCGGCCGCGCGGCCGGGAGAGCCCTCTCCTCATCGCCGGCCTGACAGCCTCGCTCGGCCTGGCCTTGCCAGGCCTTGAAAGACACGGGTTGGGGGCTAGTGGGATTAGAGTAGTGATGAAGGCTAGTGTGTCATATGGGGAGGGTGCCAGAGCCCCAGGCACTATGCCCAGGGAGGACAGCCAAACCTCGAAACCTGGGATTCCTGGGTTGTCTATCTTTACCCTGGAGGGACTGGAAAAGATGCCCAACGGGCCCCTACAAAGCTAACCAGGCCCCGTTTTGGGGATGGGGGAGTATGCATAGGAAGAACAGTCTCCTACCCAAGAGCGACGATGATGTGTGAATTCTTTTCGGGATGGCCTTGGCTTTCTGCAGACTGGGTGAGCCTGGAAGACCCCATACCAGAGTTTATGGAAGTGCACGATCTATTGCGAAGCCTAAATCAAAAGCCAACCTTCCCAGCTCTAGCCTCAATTCCTACTGTCCTGTAGCCCCTTTCTCCTGCCTTTTACTTTAGACACTGCCAGGGTGCTGCATCTGCCCTTTAAGGCCATCGTGTGGCTGCCCTGTTAGAAGAAAGCTTGGTGGTGGTTAGGATTTTAAAGGGAGTAATTAGGACTTAGGCTGAACGTACATTTGCAATAAAACAAGGTTGTGTTAGTGTTGTGCTGGTGCCTGCAACTTTACCCCTCACCAAGGCCAAGAAATTCTGCCAGGTTTCCCTAAACGCCTATAACTTGGCCCCCTTGTGTAAGGCAGTATTCCATATTATTACATGTGGTGCTGATTTTTAATGAATATTATAAAACCTTGGCTTGCCCTACTGAGAGAAGGATCATAAATCCCCCCTGTAAAATGGGCACTGGCATATGCTGAGGAAGCAGTGAAGCATCACCCTGGGAGTCTTGTGATATCATCCAAAGTGTTGGTTGAGCCACCTTCATTTGAGGGCAGAGTTTTAAAAGGCCCCATTCGGAATGTCTGTGTGGAAAGCTAAGTGATGGACCAATGCAAGCTGAAGGTGCTGAGCTAATTTTTCTAACAGCACTGTAGATCCTTGAAGTGTAGGTCTGGCACCACACTAGGAGATTTTTTGGCTAAACCTTCTGGTTTTCAGATAAGGAAAAGTCTCAGAAGTAGTAGCCTTTGGTCTACAGGTTTCTGCTCTAGTACCCCTTGGGGGTAAAACAACCTGCTTCAGAAGTTTTAGTATGACTCCCCTTGGCAAGAACAAAAGACTGATCCCTAGTCTGACTTGTGCCCGCTATTTCTTTTTTTTTTTTTTTTTTTTTTTTTTTTTTTTGGTACCAGGGATTGAACTCAGGGGCACTCGACCACTGGGTCACATCCCCAGCCCCTTTTTTGTATTTTATTTAGAGACAGGGTCTCACTGAGTTGCTAAGTGCCTCACCATTGCTGAGGCTGGCTTTGAACTCGCGATCCTCCTGCCTCAGCCTCCCAAAGTGCTGGGATTACAGGCGTGCACCACCACGCCCGGCTTGTGCCCGCTATTTCTCAACAGTCCTATGAATGGTTCTGCTTCTGCATTCCTCATTCTCGTACGTGTTGGTGAAATAACTATGCATTTTAGTAGCACTAATCAATCTTTTTCTCACAAGAGCCAGGCTTGAGACCATCTCTATGAGGACGCATAAATTCATTTCTTTTTAAGTAGACCATGGCTGCCCTGCTATGTGAGTGGAATTGTGCACATTAGTGTGGAGGTGGGTGAGGAGAGGGATCCCGTTGCAAACTGATCTTGTCCTCTCATTTCTGGTCCCAGGTAGATACAACACAGGCTAGCCAGCCACCATGATGCATGCCTGCAATTCCAGCTACTCTTCACAGCACTCCTGCAAAGATTAGAATTAGCCTTGGTCATGAATGTTTGTTTTCCATTCCCTGGGCTGTGGTGCTACAATTTAGGTGTTTACAATGGGAAACTGTTGCAGGGGCTTTCCTTCTCTGTATTTATGGCAATAACCTGAAGAGAGGTCAATTTATTTCCAATGTCTGGAACATGCAACCTTTTCTAATACATTTCTCCCCCCACATAATTACATATGTGTTTGGATCTGGAATATGGGCTTCATCTGTGATACATTTCTAAAGCACAATCTGGTTGCCAGGGACAATAACTTTGTACGGTGGCATTGCAGCTAATCAACATGATTTCTAGAAATCTCCTTGATTTTTGTAAAATAAAACATGAGAAAAGAAGATATACAGAAAACAAAAAGATAAGGAAAGGAAAACAGAAGAAAGGGTCGTTCTGGAGTCTTCAACTTTGTGCTTCCCAGCACCCTAGACAGGGTCTGAAGATGCTGAGAAGATAAAAATGGTTTTTCTCAGACAAAACAGTAGGCAGAATTTCAAATGCAGTTGGCACCTTGAATAAGGCTTAGCAGGGCAAAGTTAACATCCAGTGAAATCTGACAAAAGAGAACAGAGTGGGATGCTGAGAGGAAGAATGCCAAAGCCAGCAGGAGCCACGATTCTGGGAAGTTCCTTGAGAGTTTTACTAACTAGGAGGACAAGGTCCTTGGAATTATGACTTGTGTTTATTATTTCAGAAGCAGATGTTATGAAGTGTATCTAAACTATAAAACCTCAGCTTAGTAATGTATAGGTGAAACTGGAGAGCTGATGGAATTTGAATAGCTTTGAGTAGTGATTTGTTCAACAATTTCTGAACCACCTGCTATGGGGAAGGTGCTCTTCTACAGTCTGGGATGTGATAGTGAACAGAACAAAGCCTCTGTTCTCATGGAATTCTTATTCCAGCGATGAGACTGGGAGGGAGACAGACAATGAGCCAAGGATATATGCACATAGATATGTAGTCAGGTTGTATATTATAATGGCTGTGGAGGGCAAATAAAATAGTTAAAAGAGCTCAGGAGTAACAGGGATTGAGGCTATTCTTACATGGGGTGATAGGTCAGAGAAGTCTTTCTTAATGAGAGAATATTTGAGTAGAGATATGAATGCATAAGGGGATACCACTACAGCTATCCTGGAAGTAAATGTTTTCAGAGAAAGTGCAAAGACCCTGAGGAACAGTAGACTTGGCACACTCCAGGAACAAGAACAGTCAACAGGTCAAGAGGTCAGTCACTGATGCAGAAGAGCAAGGAGGAGAGTAGTAGGAGATGACACTAGAGAGATAACCAGAAGGTCTTTGTTTTAGAAAAAATTGGAAGACATTAGAGGGGTTTCTTCAGAGAAAGCCCATAACTGGGCCTTGACTCTCAAAGGATCATTCTGCCTGCAAGGTGGAGGGGAGGGCAAGAACAGAAGCAGAGAAGCAGGAGGCTATTGAGCAGGAGGTGATAGTGGTTTGGACTGGAATAACTAACACAAATGGAATCTGTGAAATTTCAAAGTAAACTGGACAGGATTTATTGATGATTCAATTGTGGAATGCAAGAGAAAGAGGATTCAAAGAAAATTCTGTATTTTGACCTGAGCAGCTAATTGGTGGAGATACCATTTAATGAGTAGGGAAGACCACAGGAGGAAGAGATATAGGTGGAAAACACAGATTTTGTTTTGGATATAGTAAACTTCAGATGCCTACCTAACTTCAGACACCTGAGTGGAGAAGTTGGGCAAGTGATTAGAGGTAGGGATCCAGAATTCAGGTGAGAGTCCAGACTAGAGAGAGAAACCTATAAGTCAACAACACAGAGCAGTTGGCAGAATATAGTGGAGAAGAGAAGGAAAAGGGGAAAAATCTGAGAATTAAGACCTGGCCACTCCAACATTTAGAGGTTAGGAAGGTGAAAAAAAAATGAGGAAGACCCAGCCAAGGAGGCGGAGAAACAGCAGCCAATGAGAGAAAGGGGAGAGAAGAGAGCAGCATCTTGGAAGCCAAGTGAGAAAGGATGTGTTGAAAAACAGGAAGTAATCATCTGTGCCTGTTCTGCTGATGAGACAAATGAAATAAGAGAATACATTATTGACTTTTACATTTGGTGACTTAGAAGGTCATCGGTGTCTTCGGCAAAGGGAGGGTGGCAGAAATAAAGCCTGGCTGGAGTGGATTTGAGAGAGCGTGGGAGGAGAGGAAGTGGAAGAGAGTAGACCCCTCTTTAAAGGAGGTTTGCTGTGAAAGGGGGAAATGGATAGAGGGTATTGGGAGAAATTTTAGAGCTCATTTGTAGAAATAATTCCATCAAGAGGGGGATACTATGGATGTGTAAAGAGGGATGGAATAATTTCTGGAGTGAAGTTCTTGAGAGTAGAACCTCACACAGGGGCAGGGCCACTTCATTTTTCGTGACAGGAGGGAGGGCAGTGTAGGTGATATGTGGGAGGGCTGGGATGTGGTGTTGGGAAGTGTGGGGAGCTCTAGTCTGAATGGTTCTGTTTTCTTTGTGGACTAAGAAGCAAGACAGTCAGCTGATAGTGGAGGAGGGCAGGGTATGGAGCTGAGGCCAAGAAAGAAGTGTAAACTAGTTAGTGCGAGGCAATGAAGCAGAATTGCTGGGCAGCACAGAGGGCCTTGGATGGGTCACTGCTGGGGTCTTTATGGACACGCCCCTGCCAAGAAGAGTTATTTCTTGTCATACCAAATCTCACACAAGTTCTGAAAAAATGATCAGTGCATCATAAAATAGAAAACACCATAGTTTCTAAGGTGACTAGGATCACACAAAAATGTGACCTCTAGCTATTGTTGAATTTGACTGACATTTCTCTTATTTTGTTTACCTCTACTTCCCCCCAAGTTACTCAGTTTCTAAGGCAGAGTTTGGAAATACTCCCAACATATAGATATAACCCAAGACCTGATTCTGTACTAGAGAATTGATGCCACTATTGTCTAAAAACTTAATGAAATAAATTAATTCTTCAATCTGTATGACATGAGCATTTGTCATGCTGAGAGATGAAAACCTAGAAAACATTGGACCTTATCTTCAAGTAACTTAAAAGAAATCTAAATACATGGTCAAAACTAATATACACAAAACAGTTGACCAATACAATGATTTTATGCTTAATTGCTTTCATTAATTATTTTAATATATTTAATAATTAATAATATTTTAAATTATTTACACAGAAATTATATCTATTAGAATTTATATTAATGGAAAAAATTAAGAATGTATGAAAGTATTTTTGGCATTATAGCACAAAGAAAATATAAAAATAGAAATGCCTTACAATGGAGGATTGGCTAAGTAAATGGTGGTTCATATATAAAATTGAATATTTGGATTCATAAAAATCATGTTGAAGAAATATGTATATTGGCATGCCAATGTTTTATTAGTATATTTTAAAAACAATTTGCAAAACAGTATTTGTACATGATCTCATTTATGAAAAAGTTGCTTGTGTGTGAATAGAAAAAATGTCTGGAAGGGTTTATATGTAATATTAAAGTGATTCTTTCAAGATGAAGAGCTTACAAGTGGCTGTTCCGTTGCTTAACTCTAAAAAATGTTTCTCTAATATAAATGTATTACTTCTGCAATAAAGAAAGCCAATAAAAGTTATAAAATTCAAGATGTATATAATTAAATTCTAATAAGAACTTAAGTGTTGTAGGTGCTAAGAGGGAAAAAAGTTATGAGGGTTGGAGCAGCCCAGAAAGGTTTCACTGAGAAGGTGAAATTTGAGTTGAACTTCAAGTTCAGGATGGATTCAGAGAGGAAGAAAGATAGTTGGGCATTCCATACTAGCAGATGCCCAGAGCCTAGGGTTTGGTCTGACTAAAGTAGCCTTGTATTGGAGGACTGGGAAAGAGTTAGTTGTCATGACATCAAGAAGGTGAGGTCAGAAGAAGAAGGCACAGGAGACCATGCCTGCTGTCCCGGCTAGCAAAGAGCACTGAAGTCTGAATTGATAAAATGTCATTGTGATGGTGGCTTACTTCCCCCCACCAAAAATGTTCCTTCCTTCCTCTCCCGTTGGCCAAGACTTTATATTTGTTACAAAGCAATCACTTGCCTGCCTGTCTTCTTTTGTCTAACATTTTTAAGCACACTTAGCCCATGTGTAAGCACTATTCTAACCTTTGGAGATGCTTAAGTCAAGCACTCATGGGTTAGAAGGGATATGAACAGGTAAGCAAGTCATCACAGCATGCTATGCTGAGGGCCAGACTAGGATGTGGGGCATTGCCTACTGACTCTTCTTTAGAGAGTTTGAGATGGCTTCCTGGAGGAGGTGATAAAAGAAGTGGATTTTGAAGGGTGATATTTTGTCAAAAGAAGATATTGGAAGGTCAGGAGAAATAGAGTAGTGAATTGAAATGGTTAGAAGTAATAGCCCATAGCAGATTATGGAGCTGGAAAGGTAGATGTGGACCAATTTTATCCACAGTACAAAATTCCCCTTGAACTTTTCCAGTGAATGCTTTTAATGGCAGAGGAGATGGAATGCTAATCTTTATTCCTAGGGATCCCAGAACTTAGCCCCAAATGGCCTTCACCAAGAACAAAGTGTCATTGCAGTCTCCTGTTATATATTAAAAATTCACTTGAACTTCTTTTGTTATGTATATGGGTTAAGTTTACTCTAAATTTTTTTTAAACCTATTTGTGACCATCAAGAACTGAAGATTCCTCTCCTATACTCAAAGCTGTGCCTTCAAAGTTCCCCAGAGATTCTGGAAATTCTGGATGGACAGGTAGAGAGGCAATGACCAATTTCCTATTGTCAAAGAGGCATAATCAGATTAGATTTTGGAAAGAACACAGCACTGGCTTTATAAAAGGCCTAAAGAGGCCAGAGACAACAGCTGAACTCCAGGAACCTAAGCCAAGGCAGCGAAAGGGGCTGGAGACAGGAGGAAAATTGAGAGAAGTTTGTGGCTGAGAGGTCATTTGCTTGTGAGAGGTGAGAGAAGAGGAGGAACAACAAGAGAGAAGAGGGATAGGAGAATTTTGACCTGAGTTAGTAGGAAGGAACTGGCTCTGGATGCAGGAGGAAGGTAAGATCATGCTGGAAAAGAGTGGAGTCAGAAGGAAGGAGGGCCAAGTGTGGAACTTTGAGGAACAGCTGTGTTGGAATTGGAGGTGGGCGAAGGACAAAAGTTCATGAAGAGATCGAATAGAGCAATCAGGAAGGTAAAAGTTCCATAGACTGGGAAGTTGAAGAAGACAAGAAAAGAACATTTCAATGAAGGGCCTGGGAATAACATTGCTTGACAAAGAGAGGCCGGTAGAAAAGGACTGCTTGATATGACAGCCAGGATGTTCTAGATGCTCTGCAGGAGAAAGTGGGGAGAAGTAGGGATTTGGAGAAATTGAGAAATGACTGGAGGAAGAGGTTGGAGGTGAGGGAATGGGACAGATTATAGCTGTAGCCCTGGATGTGGAGGAGGAAACCGGGTGAGAAATCTAGAACTCTGGGGCAGGAAGTGGCCATTGGTGGTGATGGTGGTGGGGAATGTGAGCATTAAACATAATTGGCAGGCAATATGGAAAGCAGTATGGAGATTACTTGGAAAACTTGGAATGGAACCACCATTTGACCCAGCTATCCCACTCCTCCGTATATACTCAAAGGATTTTAAAACAGCATGCTACAGGGACACAGCCACAGTAATGTTTATAGCAGCACGATTCATAATAGCTAAATTGTGGAACCAACCCAGATGCCCTTCAGTAGATGAATGGATAGGGAAACTTTGGAATAGATGCATAATGGAACATTCCTCAGCAATAAAAGAGAATAAAATCATGGCATTTGCAGGTAAATGGATGGAGTTGGAGAAAATAATGCTAAGTGAAGTTAGCCAATCCCCCAAAACCAAAGGCAGAATGATTTCTTTGATATGAGGATGGCTGACTCATAATGGCGATGGTGGGGGCGGGGAGCATGGGAGAAATGAAGGAACTCTAAATGGATCAAAGGGGAGGGAGAGTGAAGAGAGGAGGCAAGGGAGTAAGAATAATGGTGGAATGAGTTAGACATCATTTCCCTAAGTACATGTATGAAGACACGAATGGTGTGAAAATACTTTGTGTAGAACCAGTGACTTGAAAAACTGTGCTCTATATATGTAATATGAAATGAATTGCATTCTGCCATCATATATAACAAATTAGAATAAATAAATAATTATTAAAAAATAATTGGCAGGGTAGGTAAGGGTCATCCACAGCCCTACTCTGCAAAATGGAAATTGAAAATTAAGAAAGGGATTTTGCTAAGATTTCGAAGTTTCAGGATGAGTTAGAGATGAGTTAGGGAACTGGTGGAATGGGCTGGGATTTGTTTTCCCCACCAAGGAAACAGGGAAGGAGATGAGATCAGGCTTAGATAAACAAAATAATAAGATCACTTTCCTTTTATTGCCTCTTGAAAAAACAATGATTGTAACAATGCATCCCTTCCCCGCCTCCTCAGAGCTTGTTTAGATGCCTGACTTTTCCAAACTAATTAACAAATTGTCCATCTCTTCATTCTGCCCATCTCTAAAAGATGCTTTTGATGAAATAAACTGGTTTTAACTTTTCATTACATCTTTGCTTTAAAGAAACTCAAAAACCTTTGCAGATGGACAGAAGCAATCTGACCATTTTTAAACTACTGTGAAGAGAAAGCCTTGATGATTTTCTCTAATAAAATGTACTTGAAATTGAATTCTTCTCAACCAGCTTGTGATTTTTTTGAGGGGCACAGAGAACTGAGTGCACCAGCCCTATAGCAATTTCCCCAACAAATATGTAAGACCATACTTACAGTTTCTAGTCTATTTTTAAAAAGATTGTTTATGTGGTATCATTACATGAAGGCATCCAACCCTAACAGTGCTAACAGCTCTGGGCGGTGGTCAGCACAGCTGTTGTGCACACACATGTGTGCTTCCGGTAGAGTGCCTGTGTCAGTGACAGAGATTTGGGCCTCATCTGTCTCTCCATTTTCCCAAGATGTCCCTTATGTAGTTTCCACACTATCATACATATAGCTCTGCACTTCAGTTGTCAGGCGCACATGGAAACTGGTGCCACGTGCCCAGACTTGAATCGGCCTTTGGTCTGCAGATGGCTGAAAACATCGGGTGCACAGTTTTGTTCCAGTCTCACTTCAGTACCCACTGGATTTACAGCTTTGCCCAGATCTTGTCGACAGGCAAGACACTATTGATAGGTTTCCTCTGTGATCAATTTTCTGCGGCTTGCAAGGGCAGTGTCATGGGGTGGGTTGGTTTGAGATCTGTGTCAGGACTGATGATGGAAAAGAGTTCAGAGAAGCAGCCCGTGTCCCTGTATCCGATGAGCAGCTCATCGTAATAAAAGCAGGTGTTGAATCAGAATGCTTATTTATTAATTCATCATAAATGTGTAATTTGTAGGACAGCCTACTTTTTTTTTCATTCACTAAAAATTCTTGTCTTTTGAAATCTCCTTTTTTGAATTCAGCGGTAGATAAAATGTTTATCAGCCTGGTGCCATGGCTTACACCTGTAATCCCAGATTCTCAGGAGGCTGGGGCAGGAGGGTCACATGTTCGAGGACAGGCTGGGCAACAGAGCGCAACTGTCTCAAAAAAGAAAAAAGAAAGCAAAAACCAAAATAATGTTTATCTTCATTTCTGGCCTTTCCTGCTAACTTCTGCCTCACTTGTGGGTTCATTTAAAAAAAAAAAAAGACAATGTCTTTTGAAAACAATTTATCTTGAAATGTCAAACTTTTGGAAAGGCTGCAAGAGTGATACACAGAATATCATATCTCCCTCAGCCAGATCACAGTTGTTAATATTTCAACACATTTATTGTTTGTCTCTATGTCTCTGTCTATAGATAGATAGATCCACATACACACCCACTACCATTTTTATTTTCAGAATAATTTTAAAGTAAGTTGTCAACATGATGCTCCACCAACCCCTAAATGCATTAGTGAGTATTTTCTAAAGCAATGACACTACATAACCACAATACAATGTCCAAATCAGAAAACTAGCATTACTATAACACTTCCATCCATTCCAGAGACCCAATTCAAATTTCACCAACTGACCCAACTATATCTCTTTTTCCTTTCTGGAATAAGATTCAATCCAGGATCATGGGTTACACAGTTAGATGTCAGTTTTTTTAGTCTCTTTCCAACTGGAACAGCTCCCTCCTACTGTCTCCTCAGTACAGCCCCACCATTGCCTTCAGGGAAAAGGAGGGGATGGGATAAAGGAAGCAACAGTAGCAACTCTTAACTGTTGCTGCACTCAAGTGTTATGCTAAATTTATTGAGCTCTTCATGTAAGATCTGTGCAACCTAAAAAATTGTGTGTACAATTCAGTAGTGTGAACTATTGCTGTGCAACCATCACCACCATCCATCTCCAGAACTTCATCCTGTAAAGCTGAAACTCTACATCCATTAAACAACAAACCCTTACCCACCTCCTCCAAATCCCCGACAACCATTTTTTTCCTTTCCGTCTCTATGAATGTGATTATACAAGGTGCTAATTTTTTTCATCTCCTCACCAACACTTGTTATTTTCTGGAGTTTTCTTTATTTATACATATTTTTCAATAGTATTCATCTTAATGGGTATGAGGTAATACCCAATTGTGGTTTTGATGTACATTTCCTTAAAAATTAGTGATACTGACCCATTTTTCTTGTACTTGCTAATTATTTATACATCTTCTTTGGAGAAATATCTATTCAAGTTCTTTGCCCATTTTTAGTTGGGTTGTTGTGTTATTATTAAATTTTAGGTGTTCTTTATATATTATGGATATCAACCTATTATCAAACATATAATCTGCAAAATCTGCAAGAAATAGAATCTTCCAGGTGCCTAATGGCAGTGTGCAGGGAGGACCTGATTTTGCTAGCCCCTTCCATTCTTCAGAAACTCACTGGGAATTCCAGGCTCCTAACAAGAAATCTGCCTTCGAAGACTCAATGTCATTACTCAGCAGATGAAGCTTTGTCTGTAATCTTTAAGGAAAACCTGCCTGGAGGGCCAGCTTGGCATGTGTCTATGGTGGGCATGAGGCTTCTGGCATTATTATGGGCCAGAAGAGGAGCCTGGAATCTGGCTTGCTCTCATTGTTCATGGACTTCCTTGTTAGCACAGGCAAACTCCCTTCACTGTTGTCTTGTTCTCAGTGATTCTTGGGCTTTGGGGAAGTGGAAAACTAGGAATTAGTCCTAGAGCCACAGTTCAAGGGAAACAATGACAATTCCAGTCGTCACATTAGAAGCAAGTTCACATAATACTGATGGCTAATGTGTTGATCACTTGCTGTTCTTAGTGCTTCACTTGCAATGTCTTTGGGTGACCAACTTTTTCTAATTTGTCTCTTGTTTAATTAGGTTGTTTTTTGTTTTAGCAGTGAAAGTCCCACATTGCATGAAGCCCTTTAGTCTTGGGCTTTCTTTATCTGTTTCCTGCTTTTACAGAATACCTGCAACTGGGTAATTTGTTAAGAAGAGTAATCTACTTCTTACAGGAGGAGATTAAGAAGTCAAAAATGGAGGAGCCACATCTGGTGAGAACCTTCTTGCTGCATCATCCTTGGCAGAAGGCTGGAAGGCAAAAGAACTCATGGAAGAGAGAGAGCAAGGGAGGGTCAAACTCATTTTTATAACAAACCCATTTCCATGATGACATTAATCCATTCCTAATCACTTTCTCCCTAAAGGTCCCACCTCCTAACACTGTTGCACTGGGGATAAAGTTTTCAACACAAGAACTTTGGGGGTCACTTTCAAACCATAGTGGGGCAAACCAGGAGGCTCGGTCAACTTAATCAACCTGGGAAGAAGGGAACTTGGCACAACGGAGTGAAGAGGTTTCCTGAAGACACCCCATCAAGTATCAGAAGCAGAATTTGAATTCATGCAGTCTGGCTCCAGTGCTTGTTCTCATAACCAATATGCAATGCTTCCAAAGCTGGTAAAAGCAGCCTCTGCCAGCAAATGCTTGAGTTTGGGCCAGATACCAAATGGATAAAAAATAGCACTGGTGGCTATGGGGGGAAATAGTAAATTGTGCAATATGAAATTTCCCAAAATTAAAAATGGAAATTTATGCTGACAAAATGCCAAAGATTGCTTTCTAGACTCAATTGACTGGCTACCATGTTTGGTGCCTCACTTTATTCTTATTTTGGTTGTACCTTTTATTATGGTTCATGTAACAATGGGAATGAGAGTAGATCAGCCTTGTTAGTAGGGAGCTTTAAGGTAAGGAGGTGCAAGATAGAATTCTGGATCTCTTTGAGGAAGGATATAATCTCTCATATCCTCTCCTCCCTCTCTCACATATATGGAATATTATGACTTAGCTGCCACCTTATCTAATCTCTTGCCTACTTTCTTCCACTTCCCCTGCAGTTATGTTCTTTCAGCCTCTTTTTTTTCCTCCTCTCTTCCACTCACTTGGTAGTGCTACTTTCAATCCACCATACATAGGTATAAATATTAGACAATCAACCCAGATCCCTTTGATCTCAAAGTTGGGAGAGGTCTGGTACAGCATAAAGACCTGTTTTCTTATCTCTGATCCATAACTTCCTAAATACATCATTTCACTTCTTTGAGCCTTGGTTTCCTCATTGATAAAACTACTACTGTAACTCTATAGGGTAGCCATCAACAGTTCAACAAGATGATGTGTGGTAGCAACCAATAACATTTTCTTGAGCATTGTAGGTGCTTAATTAAACATACTTTTCTTGGCTTCAAGACCCATCTGTAAGTTGATTCAGACTAGAGGTGAACAGCCTGGTACACAATAGCTCAAGAAAAGTGTAACCAGTCAATTATCAGGACAGGCCCAAGGATGGTAATAGGAAGTAGGGATGCAATGCCACAAGAAAAAGACTCAGGCAGGTGCAAACACCAAAGACTTGTTGATTTGCTAGATGTCAAAGAATGATAGAGTTACTTCTGCCTTGGATCTTTTAATTTTATCATTTAAATTAGATTATTTTTCTGTTTCTAGAAGTAGAGACTTATTCAAGGCACTGTAAGAAAAGGGGTGGGGGTAGTTATTGTAAAGAAATGTATGGACTCAATTTGCAACTGGAATTTCAAAGCTGTCAAAAGTCCTAGGATCAGTTTTTCAAGGGCTACGTGGTCTCTGCTTTTCTTGGAATGTTTCTGCTCCATTCTCTGTACTACTGACCAGCCTTCTCTGCTTGCTCAGGAAATCCTAAGGGAAACCTCCTCAGCCTCACCAGCTGGAGTACCTGGGTCAATCTCCTTGAATAATTTATCTCCCAAACCATTGGATCTCTTGTTTCCACTAGTCAAGTGGTCAAATCTTAACTTACCCCATCTCAGAGGGTATGGGAGAGGTACATCTTTTAGTTTCCATGGCTCTGACATCCACGGTTCTGGCTGTCATTCCAGCCCTCACTGATATTTCATGAAAGCAAGGTCATACACTGCTCCACAGTGCAGCTGAGCAACCTGACCTCTGATATACCCCAGGACATCTGCTCCCTCACTGCTCCTTAGGAAATAGCTTCTTCTTCCACTCTTCTCTGGCCTAGGAGATGTGGGGGTAATAAGAGCTTTTCTGATTGCATCATATATACCTTCATTCTGCAGGAGGGAGATGATAGAAAAGCTTGTGGCTTTCAGATGGAGCCTCAGACTGTGCCCCAAATCACTCTCATCTTCCAACACCAAGCCTTTATGGCTTCTTCTAGTTCCTCCAAGTGGATTTCTTCACTGCTTATAGGTCATTTCCCTTGCAGGGGTTCTGAAGCTGCTCCCACCAGTATAGGCTCCATCACTCTCTGTCCCTTGGGTGGTCAGACTTGCTAGTGCACTAGGAACCCCAGGAAAACTGGGGGTATGTTGCTAGATGCTTATTGCAAAGCCTTTGTGTCTTCTATGAAAGTACAAAGGATCTCTGAGGCGCCCTCCACCTTATATGCAAGTTAATCTGAATCTCCTCAGTGTGGGACTCAGCCAAAACATTCCTAGTGCCCATAATTTGTTTGCTTCCTAAAATTTTCAGAAATCAATGTAGCCCCCCCACCCCCTGCTTTTTTTTTTTTCTTTTAAGATGGAATCTATTTTGCCAAGGCTGGCCTCAAACTCCTGAACTCAAATAATCCTCTACCTCAGTGTGTTAATCAGCTTTCTGTTGAATGACAAAATATTGGAGAAAAACAACTTAAAGAAAGAAAAGATTTGTCAGCTTATGGTTTCAGAGGTTTCTGTTCATGGTCACTTGGCTCCATTGATTCTGGACTTGTGTAAGGAGGTATACCACAGCAGAGGGGCATGTTGGAGGAAAGCGGCTCACCTCATGACAGTAAGGGGGGCAAGTTCGGGGACAAAATATACCTTTCAAAATCACGTCCCCGGTAACTTACTTCCTCCAACCAGGCCCTACCTCCCAACAGCCTGTTAAACTAGAAATCGATGGATTAACCCATTGATGAGGTTAGAGCCCTCATGATCCAATCATCTCCCCAAACCTCACCATTGAATATTGTCACATTGGGGACAAAGGCCTCAACACATGAGCTTTTGGGGGAACGCGTAAGATGGAAACCATTAACACTTGGCCTCCTGAGTACCTGGGACAACAGGTGTGCACCACCACACCTGGAGAATGCGGCCCTTTCTAAGGCTCTCTGATCGTTCTTCATGGCAGTTCCACACACATCTTTTCAGCTTCATTTCCTCTTGCCTATTCTCTTATTTTCTGATCAACTCTGTGAGAGAAGAAATCTGGTGACTGAGTTTATAGGCTAGCAAGACAGGGATTGGCTGCCTTGGATGGGTGGGGTCCACTCCTGGTCCAATCAACAGCTCCACGTTGGACGGGGCGGAGAGAGGCAGGGGTGTCCTGAGAACTGGGGGCTGCCTTCCGGATCAGCTGGCTGTGGGTAGAGTCCTCTTCCTTCAGAGGTGCTGTTGGTGGATAAACACTGTGACTGATATCTCAAATGCATTCATACTTCAAAAAGGAGCTGTTTACTGAAATATCAACTTGGAACCCACTTCCCCACCAATTAAAATGCTCTACCCTGATATGTTTTATTTATTTATTTTTTTCATCTCAAAGTATGAAAAATAATGTAGAATAGAAGAGGGTTTGGAGACATCTTGTTTTGTCATTAAAGTCTGTACTTTTATTGCTTGGACAATTCACGTCCAGATTTAAGCATCGTCTGATTTCACACAGATAAATAATGATTCACAGCTTCAGATGCTGCTGTGTCTTTTTCTGCTGCCTTTCACAATAAGACTTCAACTGCTCTTAAAACACTCACTAAATCTCATTAACATTATCTCCAACATGTTAATAGGAAAACCGGGTCTGTAGAACAGTGACATTTTGTGATTAAAAATACACTTATTTAAATAGTTGAGTTGTCTCCATCTGAATATTGCCCACTACTTCTATAATAATTGCAGAAGTTTTTCACAGATGCTTTTTAATGGGTAACCCCTGCTATATCTCTAGTAGTAGTTTAAAACCTTGAATAATATGCCTTGATTTGATATGTGCTAATTGCTTATCAAAAATTATTCTGTTATAGCCTATTGCTGCTGAAATTACTTCCAAGGAGAAAACTGGGCACTTTTGAAAGGGGCATTAATGCCACTAGGCCACCAGTGTCACATTTAGCATTCTAAAACAGTAATGGTAATGGCCTGAGAAAGTCAGTGCTCATACAAAGGCATCTGTGTTCATCCATGGTGGCATGGAGAGAATCTGGCCACCAATGTAAAACAAGATGAAATAAAATCATGTCAATCCTGTTATCAGTGTGTTTAAAATTATGAGTAACTCATATTTGCTGTTCTTCAATGAACAGACATGCTTTATCATTCTATTGTAAAAAATAAGATGTCAAACCTAACTAATTCAAAGTTTTGTGAAAGTTTTGCGGGGTGGTGTATGTGTATGATACAATGCTCCTGATTTTGATCTCATATTAAAGAGGTTACACTTGATATTTAACTCTGTGGTCCATTACTGCCATTTTTCTTGAGGAAGGCTCAAAATGCCTTACCAATAATCTGTTCTATTTAAGGTTGAAGTCAGCCATTGGGGAACACCAGGAATGCAGCAATTTGATGATTGAGAAAGTAGAGGCAGTGAGGTAGCCACATGCGCTTCCCAAAACTCCAGGTTAGTGGGGATGCTTGGGATGGGCAATAAGAAACCCGGGCGACTACTGCAAGGTGGGAGGTGGGAGGAAACCACTGTGGGCTCAAGTCTGGCTTGAGCAGAGGCTCAGAGCTGGATGGATGGCGCTGGACAAAGAACATCCCAAGAACACAGGGCAGGTATAGATGAAATGAGACATCGATTCACTGTGGTAAGGATGGCAGGTTGCAATGTTTTGAAATCTCCTCCCATGCCACTATTCTTATAATATCTATTTGGCTCCTGTAACAGCAACATCCAGGGGCTCTGACTCCCTCAGCTCTGTTTTCCTTTCCATTGGTCTCATTCTCAAGCAGGTGTTTGCTGTTTACAGGGAAAGGTAGTCACCAGGAGGTGCAGGCTCACATGGTCCTTGCTGCTCCCAAGCTCTGGGGAGAAACAGCACCACTTTCTTCTCAGGGTCTGCATATCAGCCCCCCAGGGAGTATTTGCTTGGTCTTGCTGGATTAGGTGCCCATTCTGTGGACACATTATTAGGGAAGAGGCAATAAAAAACCATGAGTGGGGCTGTGGTTGTAGCTCAGTAGTAGAGTGCTTGCCTAGCACATGTGAGGCACTGGGTTCAATCCTCAGCACCACATGAAAATGAATAAATGAAATAAAGGTATTGTGTCCATTTACAACTTAAAAAATGTTTTTTTTTTAAAGACCATGACTGGCACATTCCCATCTTGAAGGAAAGAGAGGTGCTGGGCAGACAAAAACAACCAATATCCACTACAGCTTCCTACAGGCACTTATCCTGAGCTGGGATGGGTCTATTTCTGACACAGATAATATTGTTGTGAAAGGAATTCTTGAGTAGGAGTAGCTCTTAATGTAGTCTTGGTACAGGTCTATATTCAGTCTGCTCATATGCAACTCCAATACCTACCCCTTTCCACCTGTTTTTCCCAGTGTTCACAATATCATGCCTCTTCTGTGGATAGTGTTCCTAAAGTGTGCCAGTGTTTCTGTGGCAGGAAGTCTTGAATGCCAGACATAGATATTTGCACCTAATTTCTTCATCAACAGGGAAATATTGATATGTTTTGAGTACAGGTATGAAATGACTGGAATTTTCACTTTGGGGAGATCAATCTGGAAGTAGAGTACAGGATGGATTGAGAGAGGGAACAACATAGGAGACTGCTCCTGTGTCTGGGGTTGGTTATGGTGCGGGGGGGAGTATGGAGGGGGGCAGGGGGCAGGGTTGTAAATGGAGATGAGGCCAAGAGAAAAGAGAAGAGAGAGTTCTCGGGAAATGATTTGATATTGGGGAGCAACAAAAAGGAAGTTAAAACAAAAAAGCGAACAAAAAACACAAGCAAAATAACTAAGCTCTCGAGTTTTGGAATTGAGCAAGGAGAGGAAAGAGATATTGCATTTGATGTGCAGGCAATTTGAAATATGCATTAGAACTCGGAGAGGAGGAGGACAGAACTGGAGAGAGAGAACTGCAATGGAGTTGCAGTTGAACACTGAGATTCTAAAAGACTGTAGAGAAATAAGGGAAAGCAATTGGCATTTAGTCATCTAGAAACCTAGGAGTCATTGTTGTTTACTCCCTCCCTGCCTTTCTGAGATTTCATCATACAGCCACATACGGCAAGTCTACCTTCAGATTTTATTTTGAGTCTGTCCCCTTCTCCCTTCCATGTCTGCTTTCTTCACCTTAGTTCATGTCATGCCTATGCTAGACCCTCTTGTCTAGACAACTCCAACTGCAATGTCCTCTGCACAGCCTCTGCCTCCACTCTTGCTGCCTTCAATCTGTCCTGAAATAGCAGGAGGATTTTAAATGGAAACAGTATTGTTCACTCTTCTGCTCAAAACCCCCTCACACTGAAGTTGGACTAAGATTCCAGCCTCATATTGTGGTCTCCAGGGCCTTGCAGAACCTGGCCCTTGCCTCTCTCTCAGCCTTTGTTCATCACATTTCAATCACATTCATCTTTTGGTTTCCTGACCACATCAGCTCTCTACCATTTCTAAACTCTCTCATTCCAGCTCAGGCTTCTGCTCTTCACTCCCCTATTCCTCCCCAGAGCACTTTTAATACCTGAAGCACAATCCTGCAAGAACAGACTGCTCCTTGGTTACACACCCTCCCACCTTAGCCCTGCAAAGAGCTGAGCAGGAACAAGGTGGATATTTAGAAACCTCTCCTGGGCCCAACCCAGGGCCTTAAAAAGTCACCAGACTTTCCCTTTAAAAATGTGTTCCAGGGCTGGGGTTGTGGTTCGGTGGTAGAGCACTCGTCCAGCACGTGTGCGGCCCTGGGTTTGATTCTCAGCACCACGTAAAAAAAAAAAAAATAAATGAGTAAAATGAAGGTATTGTGTCCAACTACAACTAAAAAATAAATATCAAAAAAACGTGTTCCAAAGAATATTAAAGATTGAATTTAATTTTACAAATATGTTCTACAGAATTCCTTATTTAACAAAAGGACTCCTCTGGAGATTTCTTAAAATATTGATTTTTTTTCCTAATAAATTCAAAGCTTGTAATTTTATTTTCCATCATTCAGTTCGCACAAGTGTTCCAGGTTGTAGAAGATAAAGCATGCTTGTGTGATTCTTCTGTCATGATGGTGAAACAGAGGCACAAAAGCTTGTTGGGAATGACAGACTATCTATAATAGAGTTGAGGTTAGAAACCAGAAAGTCATTAGCATTGAATTTTTGGCTAGAATCAAAGATTAATTCTATTTTTCCAATAATTTCCTTTTTAAAATAAAGATAAAATTGCCATACTTTTCTAATACCCCAAATGGACTTGAGGATAAACATCTTGATTTTTCATGCAGCACCGGGCAGATTTCCTGACCATGATTTCCCCTCTCTGGAGTCCTCCTCAGCCAATTCGGGGGGCTCTGCCGAGGTGCTTGTGCCCATGCTATTTTTAATGGTACATTTGTGTTTTATCCAGCGAACAAACAACCAGGCAGAGAGGCTGCACTAGGATATATAACTTACATTTCAGTGTAATTTAGAAAAGTGAATAACAAGTTCTTTTTTTTTTTAAATAAAAAAGGAAATGAAATTAAAAACAAGACATCAGTTTAATCTGAGGGACTTGACATGGCACATTTACCCCTTGTAAATTTGGTTCTAGCTTGCCACTTCTCAACTATCAAACAATGGGACAAATGAGAAGAATGTCACTCCACCTCTGACCTTGCTTGTGGGTTCCAATTGGGTTCCATGTTATGTTAAAGGGATTTTTATGTGAATAGATTTCTGTTTATATTAACACAGCTTTTCATAGATATAGATCTATTCCATGGGAACCAAATAGCATGTGATTACCTTAGAGGTAATTTATAGGGAAAACCCGTCTATATACCTAGGTATTTAGAAAAGTATACTCAAGTAAAATCTAGATCCAATTCCTGTCTAAACAGAACACCATCATCATCATCAACATCATATTTTGATTTGAGGTAGAAAGACTAAAGCTAGTCCTTGCTCAAAAACATTTTCACATTAAGATAATCTGACCAGTGTAAACTATTCTTTTCACCTTGTCCTTCCTCCTGAGTGTACCAGGACAAGGGTGATAAATTCTACTCAGGCAACTGGTGTAAAGGAAATTGAATGCCATGTAAATCCAGGTTTTATATTTATTAACTACAGAGAACTTACTCATCAATAGTTCCCACTTAGAACCCTTTTAGCTACATCATGTTTTAGTAAAAATCTAGAAGGGAAAAGTAACAATTTACTCTCTTTCAGCATGTAGAAATAACTTATTGGTCCTAAAAATGTTTTTAGTGCTGCCATGGAAAAATCAAATAATTTTTTACCCAAACATTCAATTTTGCCATTAGGACAAATTTAATTAATTCTGAGCTGTGAGCAGTGGTGCACTCTTGTAATCCTAGATACTGAGGGGTCTAAGGAAGAAAGTTTACAAGTTTGAGACCAACCTGGGCAACTTAGTGAGACCCTTTCTTTCTCTCTCTCTCTCTGTTTTTAGTTGTGGATAGACCTTTTTATTTATTTATTTATTTATATGTGGTTCTGAGAATTGAACCCAGTGGCTCACACATGCCAGGCAAGTGCGCCATCACTGAGCCACAGCTCCAGCCCAAGACCCTCTCTTAAAATAAAAAGGGACTGGGAACATAGCTCAGTGGTAGAGCATTTGCCTTGTGTGCTGAGGCCCTGTGTTCCATCCCATAACCCCCCCCCACATATTATTAATAATAATAATAAATTTATGTAATTCCAAATGTAAACACAATATTTTCCTCAAATTTTTCACATCTTGGGCCAGGAACAACAATAATAATTACTATTATTAGAGGTATATATTGAACCAGACTTCAAAGGTATTATTTGCCTAATCTTTATAAAAATCTCACAAGATATTTTACTATCTTCCAATGAATTAGGACTTAGGTTGGTATGCCCAATGACATACAGCTAATAAGGGGCAGTTTCAATATTCAACTCCTGACTTCTAGAATGTCACACTACTTCTCTTGAAATGGAGGTCCAGTCTTGTGGGAAAAATTATACTGCTTCATGACACTGAGTTTATACACACACACACACACACACACACACACACACTGATTATATATACACATATGTATGCATATGTGTACATACATATATATACACACACACATACATACACATATACTGGCTTTACATATGCATATATTAATAATTGGTCTTTTTTTTAAATAAAGGAAACTAATAATAATAGCACTGACATTACCTTAAGAATGGCAACATTAGATGACCACACCATTTTATGAACACTGGTTTACACTCTACGTTCTTGGTTCTTCCTTCTTATTTCATGTACTCTCATTCATTATATTTCAGAGACTGGTCATTTCCTATTCCATTTTTCCTCCCTTAGTTGGTTTTCTACCAGGCCAGCTACAAAAGACTGAATAGCTTTGCATTCATGAAAAGTTATATGCACATTGGATTATAAATCCAATGAAGTTTTAGGTAAACTTTTCTGAAATACAGCATACTTGTTGTAAAATGCACAAATCCTAAGTGTACATAGCTCAAGGGATTTTCTCAAAGTGGACACACCCATATAACCAGCACTCAGATCAAGAAATAGAATATTACCAGTAGATCCAATGATACTTTAAATTCTGAATGGAATATTCTTTTTTCAAAGTTTATGTGAATAAACTTTTGGTAAAGGTAAGAACACAACTAAAATGTGTTTATGCCTTACTTCATGTTTTATGTAGTCTGGTATTTTTTACCCATAGTTTTCCTCTTTCTTTTGTTCTTTTTTTTAAATTAGAGCTTTATAGTTATACCTAGTAGTAGGGTTCATCCTGACAAACTTAAAATGCATGGAAATCGATTTCAGTTCATGATCCTCCCTTTTTCTTCCCATTTTTCCTCCTCTCCCATTCTCCTTCCTCTACTAGACTTTCTTTTGCTCATGTATTAATTTATATTTGATTTGTTCTTTATGTTATCCTATATTTACTCCCCCTTTCCTTAATTTTACTCTAGTTTCTTTATATGAGAGCAAACATTTGACCTTTGATTTTCTTAATTTGGCTGATTTCACTTAGCATGATATTCTCCATTTCCATCCACTTAATAGAAAATGCCATAATTTTATTCTTTTTAAGGGTTGAATAGAACTCCATTGTGTATGTATACAGCACAATTTCTTAATCCATTAATCTATTGATGGGCATATAGATTGATTCCATAATTTAACTATTATGACTTATACTGCTATAAACATTGAGATGACTGTGTCACTGTGATATGCCAATTTTAGACCTTTTGGGAAAATACCAAGAAGTGGGATAGCTGGGTCATATGGTGGTTCCATCCCTCCTTATGCTTTCCAGAGTGGTTGGACTAGTCTGCTGTCCCACCAACCATGTAAAGAGTCCCCCTTTTGCCCACAATGTCACATCATTTATTGATATTCATATTCTTGGTTATTGCATTCTGATTGGAGTGAGATGAAATCTTAGTATAGTTTTGATTTGCATTTATCTAATTGCTAGAGATGTTTACATTTTTTTTTTCATATACTTGTTGGCTACTTGTGTTTCCTTCAGATCAGGTATTGCAGGCTCTTACAGGCTCAGGTTCAGGTATTGAGGCTTCCCACTTTGATTTTCTTGCTTAGTATTGCTTTGGCTATTCTGAGTCTTTTATTCTTCCAGAGGAATTTAGGAATTGGTTTTTCTAATTCTGTGAAGAATGTCTTTGGTATTTTGATGGGGATTGCATTGAATCTGTATATTGCTTTTAGTAGTATGACCATTTTGACAACATTGATTCTGCCTACCCAACAACAAAGGATGTATTTCCATCTTCTAAGCTTTTCTTCAATTTCTTTCTTCCATATTCTATAATTTTCATGAAGAGCTCTTTTACCTCCTTTGTTACATTAATTACAAAATATTTAATTCTTTTGAGGTTATTGTGAATGGGATGATTTTCCTGATTTTTTTCCCTGGCTGAATCGTTATTGGAGTATGGGAAGCTATCAGTTTATGGGTATTGATCTTGTATCCTAATACTTTAGTCAACTCATTTATAAGCTCTAGAAGTCTTCTGGTAGGGTTTTGAGTCTTCTAGATATAGGATCATATTGTCAGCAAACAGAGATAGTTTGACTTCTTCTTTTCCTATTTGTATCCCTTTGATTTTTTTTTTCTTGCCTGATGACTCTGGCTAGTGTTTTTGAGGACTATATTGAGTAGGAGTGCTGAGAGTGAACAGCCTATCTTGTTCATGCTTTTAGGAAAAATGCTTTTAGTTTTTCTTCATTAAGTATGATGTTGGTTTTTAGTTTATCATAAATGGTCTTTAAAATGTTGTGGTAAATTCCTTCAATCCCTAGATTCTCAAGCATTTTTAACATGAATGGCTGTGGATTATATCAAAGACCTTTTCTGCATCTATGGAGATGATCATGTGATTTTTATCCTTAATTCTGTTTAAATGGTGAATTACATTGATTGGTTGGTATGTGTTGAACCAACCTTGCATCCCTGGAATCAAACCCACTTGATCATGGCGTATTATCTTTTTTATGTATTTTTGAATGTGTTTGCTATTATTTTATTAAAGATCTTTGCATCTGTGTTCATCAGGGATATTGGTCTGTAGTTTTTTTTTTTTTTTTTCCTTGATGTGTCTTTTTTATTTATTTATTTTTTTGTATCAGGATTACACTGGCTTCATAAAATGTATTTGGGAGTGTCCCTTCTCATTCAATTTCATGGAATAATTTGAGAAAAACTGGTGTTAGTTCCTCTGTAAAGAACTCAGCTGAGAAACCATCAGGTCCTGGGGTTTTCATTTTTGGAAAGCTTTTGATTGCTGTTTCAATTTCATTATTTGATATTGTTCTGTTTAGGTTTTCTATATCTTCCAGATTCATTGTGGGCAGGTCACATGTGTCTATAAATTTGTCAATGTCTTCCAAATTTTCCAGTTTATTAGAGTAATAATTTTCAAAATAGGTTCTGATAATCCTCTGGATTTTAGAAGGTTCTGTGGTGATATCTCCTTTTCCACCTCTGATCTTGTTGATTTGGGTCTTCTCATTTTTTCTTTTGGTTAGTTTGGCTAAGGATTTGTCAATCATATTTATCTTTACAAGAACCAACTCTTTGTTGCATTGATCTATGTATTATTTTCTTTATCTTAATTTCATTGATTTCTACTCTGATCTTAATTATTACCTGTAGTTTTCTTAAACCCATGATGTGTTTAAAGAGAAGCTTAGTTGAGAATGAAAGCACCAAGCACTCTCCCACTAAAAGTCCATATGGAAACAACATTCTACAATCATTGGATTGTTTTCTACTGGCTATTAAACTAAAATAGTCTTTTCATTATAAACATCCAGTAAAGATGTTTCTGTTCTAAAATTTTAAAATTTGCTTATCTTTGAGAAGCAACACCTCTGTGAGGACTTTATCCTTTTACTCACCAGTGTGTCTGAGTTCATATTCATTGGAGAGAAAAGTTTCCAAATAAAGCCTGTTGGTTTTTGTTCTTTGACTGTCAACACATGGAATGTAGACCTTTGAATATGAAGTATTATACACATAATAATTTACAAACTGTCTTATTTTTATCTCTATGTTTTATGGTTTCCTTTTGCATCACCGAAGATCTGCTGCTGTCGCACACACTGATACCAGCGTCACTTCTGTTGCTTCTATGGAAAAGCATGCACGCTGCCGAGTGGGGCTCTGCACGTGAAGGGAGTCTGCTGTGTTTCACAGATGAGTCACCCAGGATGGTACAGATGGTAACAGAGTGACGTCTCAAAGATGTGAAAAAACATTGATGGAGCCCAGATTGAAGATTAACCTAATAAGGTGAACTGGGTGAGTAGATGAGCGTGAGTTAAATATTTTAGGACCAAAAACTGCCCCAATTGTACCACTTAATGTTGCATGATTTCAAGAAAATCTCAAGTTGTGCCAAATAGTTTCTTTTTTATGAGGCAACTCTTAAGACTTCAAGACTTGTACAGAGAATGTGTCATTATAGTAGATCTCAGATGTACCTATGTTAGAAGTTTCTAGGGACTCAGATTAAAAATACAAATGCCTGGGTAAGAGTCTACACTACTGATGGAGAAATCTATAAGGTTGCAATGCAGGTGTCTGTTTTTGAAAAGCTCCAAAAGTGTTACGCTCACTCACTAAAGTCTGAGAATTGCTTCAATGTGGGGTTGACATTTCATGCATAATTATTATGGAGAAGTAAAATGATAAGGATCATTGCATTCTAGAGTTCAAAAGAAACTTAGATATCATTTTTCACAGAAAGAGGCTGAGGCCATGGATAAGTAATTTGGGCCCTGCCACTCACTAGCATCAATAAAGCCAGAGCTAGAAGAAGGTGCTCTGATGCTCAGCTTAGCTTTTACTGCTCTAGATGATACTCTCATCCACTACCTATAATTTAAAACACAATTATATAGTGTATTTATCTTTTTCACACTTTTTTAATGCACAAACAAAAATTTAGAAAGTAAGGACACAAAGAAAGTAAGTTACTATTTTGATGTTTCTTTGAAATCCCTTTTTTTTACATAGATATCATAATTTATATGTAATTTTATAATTTCTTAGGTTTTTTTTTTTTTTTTTTTGGTATTGGTGATTGTACCCAAGGGTACTTTACCACTATATCCCCAGCACTTAACTTTCTATTTTGAGACAGGGTCTTACAAAGTTACCAAGAATGACTTCAAATATGCAATCCTCGTACCTCAGCCTCCCAATTCACTGAGAGAACAGGCATGTGCCACTGATCCTGGCAGGATTTCTTTCTTTTTTTTTTTTTTTTTAATTTATACTATGGTAAGCTTGGCTTTACAGTAACAATAAGCTTTTACTGAAAGTAATTTTGTGTTGAAACCAAGTTTATCAATGCTCTAAAAGCTGCAGTGGTTGCTAAGAGAAAATGATACTTTGTTCCCATAGGAACCATTGTTTTGAAATGAGAAATATAGATTCTTTAGCTTCAAAGGCTAGAACTTAAGTTTGAGATGGGAAGTATTTCACCCTTTCCAGAAAAAAATGTGGAAAATTACTATCTTCAGATTGGAAAAAATATGGTTATGTGGTTGCAATCTCCCAAATGGGTGAAAAATGTTGTAGATAAATTTGGTTTTGTGGTGCTAAGCAGTCTACCACTGAGCCATGCTTTCAGCCCTCAAGGTGAAAATTTCATTTGTCTCTCTGCTTTCCTTGTATTGATGGCAATGCATACTGATGCTTAGTAGGAGAGTGAGGGCAGGTGAAACTAACCATTCTTAGAGCAGGGTTGTTAAGAAAGGCAAACTTACACTATCCACTTGATAATATATAAGTTTGTAGTTTGGTTTTATTGTTAGGGAAATAAACAAAGGGAAGGCAGTATTTATTCCAAACTACTCTGGAGCATTTAAGTACCAGCATAACTTTTCCATCTAAAGTGTTGGCTCTTTTAAGTTAAAGGGATGTAATGATGATTTGGAGTTTGGGGGGGGGGGGGGAAATCTGCTTACTTCTGATCAGAAGCCAAGGACCAGAATAGGGTGCAATTGATTACAATGGTAGTTATAAACTCAGTGACAGTCAAAAATAGTTTTGTGAATGGCTGGGACTATTCCCTGAACCCCACTTTGAGTAGCATGATTCTGTATTGTCCGTGGCCAGTGGGACTGACTGTTCCGCCTTCCCTATCTGACTTCTCCAAGACTCTACCGTTGTTCTCTGTGTCTCACAAAAATGACTTGAGCTCCAGTCACGATCTCAGAGGACACGAACTCAGACATATGCTGAACTGTCCAAAGAAAGATTATGAAAATAAAATCACAATAAGAAAAACCATAATCACAGTTGGAATGATACTTCCCAAAGAGCTGGCATTACCATTGGAGCAGATGCATACAAACACTCTTGTTTATTCAGCTCACACTGGTGAAGGATAATATGTTACACCCCTTTCCCCCCAGGAATTAAGGAATTATTACCCCCAGCTGTTGGAAGTGCTGCTGGCAGAAGGCCCTCAGCTGGCATCACTGCTTCAAGAGTAGATTTGTCTAAAGAAAGCTGCTTCTTTCAAGGTCACCTCCTTCCCAGGTTGGCCCATATTCAATGACAGATCCAACTGGGACTCTAAAAGCCCAGCCCTCTCAACTCATTTAGCTCCAAGGTCTTCCTGTCTTCAGAACCCTCTGCCAATCAGGCAAGGCATTTCACGAAGTCTTCCCTGAAGCTTGACTTCTCCCTCTGCCCAAGCCCGCTCTTCTCTCATCCCAGGAACACTCCCTGCTGAACATCTGCCCACCTGTCTCCACCTTGGGGTTTGTTTCCTGCACAACTCAATTTGTGAAAATATTTATTGAGCACCTACTATATACTAGACACTGTTCTAGAGTGGAGACCAAATAAGCTTTCTGCCCTCCTTAGAAAGGAGTCCACATTCTTGAGCCAGGATGTGCATTTTTTATTTAAAGGCCTGAGAGTAAGATGTTGAGGCTTTGTAGGAGTTCTCAGTAACAACTACTCAACTTTGCTGCTGTTATACCAAAGCAGCCTTAGAAATATGTAAATGAAGGAACATGACTGTGTTTAAACAAAACTTCATTTATGAAAGAAGAAGCATGTTAGATTTGGCCATGGGTCAGTGATTTGCTGACCCTTGTTCAAAGAGGGGAACAAATAAGCACATAATTAAACAGGAACGCATCAGATAATGATGAGTGGTACAAAATAAATAAATTAGGATAATATGATAAATACCATTATTTATTTTTCATTTAAATATTTTGAATAAGTAATATATTCATAGAATTTAAAACTCAAAGGGACTGACAAAGTGTTCATGTAGAAATATTGTCCTGGTTCACTTTGCTTCTCAATAGAATAGTTTTTTTAAATATTTTTATTTATTTGCTTTTAGTTGTACACAATGCATTTTACAATGCATTTTATTTGTACGTGGTGCTGAGGATCGAACCCCGGGTCGCCCACATGCTAGGCGAGCGCTCTACTGCTGAGCCACAATCCCAGCCCAGAATAGTTTTATTTTTATATTTTTGGGTTCTTTTCAATGTTTCTTAATGCACATGTAAGCAATTACAAATGTGCATCCTTTACTCCCCTCACCTTTTATGCAAAGTTTACCATATAATATATCCTGTACCTTTATTATTATTCTCTTAATATGTCCTAGAGATCTTTCCCTATCAATAGACAGGGACCCCTCATTTTTTATAACTTAATACTATTCCTAAAATGTGTATAATTTTATTTAATGGATTTCCTATTGTATAAATCAGAGTCCTCCAGAGAAGTAGAATTAACAGGCTAAAAATATGCATAGAAAGACATTTATTGCAAAGAAAAGCAAGTCTATAAGCTGGAGACAAAAGAGAGCCGATGATACTTCTAAGCTAGAGGACATCAAGCTTGAGACCCAGAAAGAGCCAATGTTTTAGTTCAAATCAGAGGACAGGAAAAAACCGATGCTCCAGTTTGAAGGCCATCAGGCATGAGAAATTTTTATTTTTGTTATAGTCAGGCCTTCAACTGATTGGATGAGACTCACCCATGCTAGGGAGGGCAATCTACTTTATTAATGCCATCCCCAAACACCCAGAAAAATGTTTGACCAAATATCTGGGCATACCATATTCTAGTCAAGTTGACACATAGATGAAACTTTTTACTTAATAATGGACACGTGGGTAGCTTTCAAACTTTTGCAATTACAAATAGTAGTGCAATGAATAACTTTGTGCATACCTCATTTCATAAATGTGTGGGTCTATCTATCTGGAGAATAACTTCCCAGATGTGGGATTACTGGGTGAAAGCAAAAACCTTGATAGGGATTGTCCTCTGCCATCCATAATATTTATTCTAATTTTTAGCCCCACAGCACATGTGGGTGGTTGATTCCCCACAGCTCTGCCAACAATTGTTCTCGCAATGTAAGAGGTGAGCAACAATATCACCATGCCATTTTCATTTGAATTTCTCTTCATGAGTAAGGTTGCATATATTTTTAGGTTTTAGGTCCATTTGTATTTTTTTTTTTCACTGTGAATTTTCTATTCACATTCTTCATTCAGTTTCTGTTAGTGTTTGGGTTTTTCTTGAGTTCTAGGTTTCTTTAAGCACTAAGGAGTTTGGCTTTTGCAATATGGGTTGCAAACATTTTCTTGTTTTTTTATCTGTATTTCATGCTTATGTTGCTTTTTTATTAATATGTAACAGTCTTCTTTTGTGACTCTGTCTTTTGAGCGATGACTAGAAAAGTCTTTTTATGGGGCACTGTTGATGGGATGCTCTGGGCAGATAAACAAGTTCCAACTTCTTACTTATGCACCAGGATGTATATAGCTGAACCTAAACAGGAAAGTAAAGGAAAAGTAGATTCTTGACCCATTGTAAAAACTAAAAGTTAAGTAAAACAATATCAGCTAAGCACATATAATGAAAGGAATAATATTGATTGTGGACTTGAAAATAATAATTGCTTTGAGGGAAGAAGTTTAAGTTTGTCCTAATTTCTCCACATGAACAAGGAATGCATAGATGTAATGTGAGTTTTGATAAATACAACTTGACTAATTTAAAATTGATTTAAAAATCTTGCTGTTTCATCTTCATAAATTGAAAAGCAGATTTGCTTATACTGGTAGCCTTTTATGGTACTTGAATAGTGGTCTGACTACTTTTTGAAATGAATAATGGATTAAAAGTACACTTTGCAGCTTACATTAGTTACTTTTGTAATGCAAAATAGAAGCATGATAATGTACTATTCAGCATGCTTTAATATGATTTATACATACACTACACAGCATAAGTAATTCATTATGCCCTTCACAGTACATTTCCTGGGTACAGAAGCTCATGTTTACCAGTATTTCATTTCATACTCAAGCTGTCAATGGAGGTAGTCTGGGCCCATGAGTGACGATTCTGCAGTTCCACTTGCCCCTGACTGATTCAATGACCTTAGGTAAATACTCTTCTAGATCTGGGGCTGGGAGCTTATAAAAGTGGGAAGATAACACTTTGCAGATCCCTCCTAGAAGATGGGGCTGTAGAGTAATTACTTAAAGGCTGTAAATGACTTTGAAGTCTGGAACTAAGCAGGCTTTGCAGTGTAATGATTATTCTTTCAAGGAATTATCCTACTTTGGAAAGAACACTCCACAATGGTCATTTATCTGAAGCAACAGTTCATTTTGGTGCATTTGAGAAGATCTTCTGGGCTGTTTCCTAAACAATACCTTGTCACTATATTTTTCCATTTGCGAAGTACAGATTTACTGAAAAGCGCAGGTGATGGCCTTCGAAGTCAGCTGCCTTTAAATTTCATTCCATTTTTAGAATGAGCATATATAGATTTCATTGAAGCTTGTGAGTTGGAAGTGTGTGGTGGTTTTAAGACGTAGGCCTGCCCCTAACTTTTGTGGGCCCCAGGGCAAGAGTGTAAATGGAGGACCACATACTATATGTTTAAATATTTAAATGGTATAGATCAAGCTAACAGACTGTTAAATAAAATATGTTCTATCTTCTTACCTTGACAAATATATCTTCACAATAACCTAGAAGACCTGATTTGAATTTTAGGTTTCTTTCTGAAGGTCTTTGAAAATGTAAAAGTTACATTTCTCTCTTCTTTTGTTTGTCTGGTGCCAGTTATGATAGTAGTGACCAGTGATAGTCAGAAGACCAGCATTTGAACACACACCCTCCAGGTATATCTCAAGCCTGTACTTATTTATGATATGCAAATCACATTTCTTTTTTATCTTTTGATAATGCTGATGACTGTCTCTATGAAAATCGAAACACATTAGGAGAAGGGAAACCTCTAAGAAAGACTTGTGCCTGTGGTAAATGCTTTGACACAATTTGATTCCTCAACAATCTGCATTTTGACCTGGTCTATTTAAATTCTGCTGGGAACATAATTTTCACATCAAACTTCCACAGTAAAATGTAGAATGAGTAAAATATGCAGGTTTTGCATACAAACTTATTTTTTGTTTGATGCATAAGCCACTATTTTAAATTCAAAGGAATCTTATTGGTCAAATAGATCTAATAATGAGAATAATACAATCGAAAAATTTAAATCCTTTGAGAATGCACCTTAAGCAGTTTATTTTATAGCTGATATTTTTATTTTTGCTTGGGTATACGATTCTTGTTTGTCAAGATTCCACTTTCTTTGTTAAAATGTAAAATGCATATTGGGCAAATGCTCCAGGGCAATTTGCATAAAAAGTGATGACAAAGAGCAATTAGTACTTCATTATTATGCAGTGAAATGCTACTTTGCTCAAAAGTGACTGTAGTTTCTCCCCCCCCCCTTATAAATCTGGTACAGCATTGTTCTAAAAATAGTACTTTAGAAACCTCTGTTTGTAAATCAGCATATTTGACTTTCTACTAGCAATCCCCAGGAAAAAAATTCAAGCACTAAAGAAAGTTATTACCCAGATCTTTATAATGAAAAACAAGCACCAGAATTCTGTTAGATAAGACAGGGTAGAAGATTTTAGTGTCTCCTCAAATTAGATCCCTATCTTATTTTACCCCTTGGGATCAGCTTTGAAAATGGGCTCAGATCGCACACATAGCAGCATCCCCCTCTGCCCAAACACTTACTCTCACAAGCACACTCAGGAACAGGGTCATGCCACACACAGCTACACTACAGAGAACAAACAGTCCCAAGGTCTCTCTACTTAGGAAAGCTTGATTTTCGAGTACAGATTTCATTATCATGAATTTCCTTTAGGGCAAAAAAGAATTGCATCAAAGAAGCTGTGTGGGGAGGCACACTTTGGAAATGTGTTACCAGGCTCTGCCTGCCTGTCTTTAATTTGACAGGAAGTGTTCTGTTTTGTTGTTGGTGTCTCCTGTTGAGCCAACATTATTATCTAAAATTTTGCAAGCCAAAATATGTCAGTGGTGTGTGTGTGTGTGTGTGTGTGTGTGTGTGTGTGTGTGAGAGAGAGAGAGAGAGAGAGAGAGACTGTGGGAGTTAGTGTGTGTGTGTGTGTGTGTGTGTGTGTGTGTGTGTGAGTGTGTGAAATAACCAAGTAATTAGATACTGGCAGGATGAGAAGGAAAACATGGGAAACTACCACATCTTTGGAAATAACCTCATGAGGCTATAGATGGACATAGATTACAGTTTTTCTCTGGACATCCAAAGCAGTCTGGATGGGAAGGATGTGGGTGGGACAGAGCTGGGAGTTTGGTAAACACTGCTTTATTCTTGGTTCTCTCCTTCTTGACCCTCTGTGGCCAGGACAGATCAATGCAATTCCTGAAAATACATTCCTGTCTGGTGTGGCTCCATAATGCCTGATGCACACCAGCTTTGGGGCATCCTAAGTGGTCTCTTAGCCCTGAGAGGCTGGGTTAGTGCAAGGAATTTGTATCGCTTGCAATTTATTTTCAGAGACTCAGGGCTGTGTGGCACATCTCTGAGAATGAAGGGTTAGGGATAGATCCTTAGGTACATTGCTTTATTAGCATAAGCAGCCTGTCTAGCTGAATATCCTTCACTCAGCCTAGATTTTATTTGCTTTCTCCTTTGTTTCTGTTCTCCTCAGGCCGCCAGCAAAAAGATGGTAAGGTCACATAGCCCATACCACTTCAGGGATGCATTGTCTAACCTGGAGGTAATGTATGATCATATTATACAACACCATGAATTCATTATTCATACAAATTTCTATTAATTTTTAATGCATACAAATTCCTACTTATCTTACATACAATACAATTGTCCAGACATCTTTATAAAACTATGAAAAATAGCTCTTAAGTACCATTCCAGAGCATCCCAGACTGCTAACCAGCTGAGGAGACAGTACTTCCTTTAACCATGGGCAGGACCCATACTCTGGGCCCTCACACCCCAAGGACAACACAGTTTGGATAACTTTCCTTGAAGGGGAGCCCCTGGTCTGCTTTGTGCTTGGTGGGATGTCCAAGCCGAATCCCATTTCTCCTCTCAGGGCACTATCCTATTCTCTACTCATACTGTGAGTTCAGCCAGGTGACTCATACTTAATGGGATCATTCTAGGGCCTTAGGTGGAGGCTGCTGGTTCACGAGAACAGCCTTATGAAGCTGGTGGAGTCTATACAGAGGAAAAAGGAAAGAACAGTTTCAGTGTTGCCATTGCTGGTTAAAATGATGGCTCATGAGTAACTGTGAGCCAGATATCACTGAGCACTTCACACACAATCCCCCTATCAATCCTTTGTTATTGATATTCTCCAGATGGGAAAACTGAATCAAAAGCTGAATACTTGGAAGTTGAATGATAACATTATTGGAAAGTGAGAGAAATCACAGTTATCTCCACATTTTTGAGGCTGGAGGACAGGGACACAATTTGGATAGCTACATGGTTTACTTGCTTCCCCCCCACCCCAATTGGCTCTAATGGTGAGGGCATTGGGGGTGGTGTCTAATTAGTTATGATTGTGAATCATCTGAGTACCTGAGTAGATATGTCCTGGAGACACTTGAAAATTATTGACCAACCCCCTCCCTGAGATAGATGAGAGGTTGGGCTATGTGTTACGGATTTAGGAATCACGAGGGAGATAAGGGTGCAGTTGCGGGAGTTATATGAGTGTGAGATCCTCCTCACCTCCAGGATGGAGTGTGCAGAATTTCTTAAGAGAACCAACTTAGGACGGAGAGCTTCATGGGCAAGACTCCAGCATCAACTCAGCAACTAAAATCCCCAGCCACTTCTGAAAAGCTGTTCTATTATATAGTTGGGTCAGCAGCTCAGCTCCATATTTTCATCTACCAGAATGTTCAGATCAATACTCCCAGTCCTCATGATTTACTAAACCTGAATTTCTCTAACTGCTCCATTAACTCTTTGGAAAGGTTTCTCCCTCCGTTAGCACTGGATCATGATTTTCCATAAAATTTGCCCTTGAGCAAGCAATTCTCTCATCATTCTCACTAAGAAAATTGTCTGACTCCACCCCCCCAGCTCTCCATCCTTCCTCACTTTCTTAAGAGCTTGGTTTCATGAACCTACATTTTGCTTGTTAATTAGTGTTTTTGAATAAACACTTGCTATTGAGTTTGAAATCTATGGGGGTTTTGCACATGCCAGTTTGTGAGTTCCTAATTCTTTATGTTGGTTAATACTTTCCCAACTTGGTTATTAAATTTAGGATCTTATTGTTCCTCTGTGCAGTGGAGGTATTTGGTGCTGCAGAACTTGGAGCCGTGGTCCCAGTCCTTGCATGTTCAGTCCTGTATTCATGCTCACCATATTGCTTTCCTCCATGCTGGGCACAGAGGGGTCTGGTGGCCAAACGGCCCATTCTAAAAGGTGAATTTACTCACAATGTACCTCTTTGTTTCAGGGATTGTTTTCTTCCTCTGTTCTTCAGCTTCAGTACCATGAAAAAGTATTTGTCAAGCCCCTAATTGCCCAGAGTGCCACTCTAATCACTCCGGAAGGGACTTCACAGCCCCAGTAGGGCTGAGTGTGGCCAAGCCAGACCTGGGTGTGGGAGAAAATTGCTGTGGCCATAGCTCTTGTGCCCAGAGTCCTGCAATTTGACCGAAAGATGATGTCTTTACAGGTATCCCCAGTAGTGCTGAGATAACTGAGTTAAGGAAGCCACATAGAAACAGGAGGACTTGCAGCAGTGGTAATGGTATACACCCTAAATCCCATGTCTGAGAAGGGTCAGTGTGATAGCTCATTTTTTGTGACCACTTGACTGGGCCACAGGATGCCCAGAAAAAATGATAAAACATTATTTCTTGGTGTGCCTATGTGGGCATTCCCAGAAGAGATTAGAAGTTGAATTTGCAAACTTGATAAAGCAGATGGTACTCTACAATGTGGGTGGGCATAATTCAATCCAATGATAGCCTGAATAGAACAGACAAAGAAATGGTGAATTTACTTTTCTTTTTGAGATGGGACATCCATCTCTTTCTGTCCTTAGATATCAATGCTCCTAGCTCTCAGGCTTTCATACTCAGACCAGGACGTACACCAGCCTCCACAATTATGGGAACTTCTTGGCCTCCGTAATTATGGGAACCCATAATAAATATCCTCATGTGGATGTACAATAGATAGATAGATAGATTGATTGATTGATTGACAGATATATCTGTAGCTCCTAGTTTAGAGAACTCTGACACAAATTCAGAAGGAGCAGAATATTAAAGATGAGTTCTCTGAATTGCTTCTGGGGTTTCTGGAATTGGCTTTTGAATCTAATCAGATTTGGAGATGCTAATGAGCATCTATTCCAGTAGTAAGAGAGCACTGATGGTCTGTGGCCCATGGACTTAATCTCCATTGGCATGCTTCAGTTCTCAGGCCTCTGAACTTGGACTGAATTGCACCACTGGCTTTCCTGATTCTCCAGTTTACAGACGGCAAGTCTCCTTGGCTCTGCTTCTCTGAAAATCTTAACTAACACAGGAAGTAAGCTATTTTATTCTTAGGAAGCCTGAACGATTTGCTCCTGAGAGGAAACAACAGCATCAGCAAGTGGCATTCTCTTCAATAATTTGCCAGGGAGGAAACAAATGTGGAAGTTCCTGGAAGTCACAGCATTTGGGTGAGTGTTAACATAGAGTTCTTGCCTATTTAGAGCCAGTAATCCAGATTGAGGTGAGATAAAGACATAAGTAAGGGCCTAATGCTGCTTGATCACATAAAAAGCATAAAGGTGTAGACATACAGAGGGGCAAGTGTGGGTTTATGTATGTGTGAGTGACTGTGTGTGTGTGTGTGTGTGTGTGTAGAGGAAGGCATGCAGTTGATAGGGTATTTGGTGATTAGATGGGTCAGTTTCCTAAAGTGCTCAGAACAGTGACTGAAACATAGTGAATGCTCCACAAGAACCTGTTAAACGTTACAAGTAAACACAGAATCAAGTTCAAGTTAGGAAAACGGGGGAAGTACCAAGGTGAATAGATTTCTCCTGGTTTCCAGATTGACTGGTGCTGCTCTGAAGGAACAGTTCAGGATTAGAGAAGATTCAGGTGCTCAGAATGTCCCCAGAAGGCTGGCGTAGACCAGTCCGAAAGAGACCCATGATTCATCTGCTGGTGTGGGCCCTTGTGCTGTGTGGAACACAGACACGCAGGTAATTCTCTTAGGAAAATTCCTTCAGGTTGGAGACAGGGGAAGATGCCCATTTCCTTTGCTTCCTTCAGGTCCCCTTGGAACCTCACTCTATAGGTTTTGTCCACTGGGTCCAAGTATGCCTGTGTAGTGACAACCTAAAATGGTTTTTTACCCTAGGAATTTTTGAAGACCAAAGAATATATTGAGAAGGCTTGAACTTTCCCTCTGTTCTAAGATTGCATTAAGTCATGGATTTGAATGTCAGGCTGTGGTCTCCCTTCTTGAAAAAACTGTTAGAAGCCTCAGCCATGGTCAGCTGAGGAAAAGAGCTAGCTGATCCTGTCTGATACTTTTGTGCGTCTGTGTTCTTGTCCTGTGTTCTTGTCCCATAGGAAAAGAGCTGATCCTGTCTGATACTTTTGTGTGTCTGTGTTCTTGTCCTGGGCTTCTCTGCTATGAGGACATTTGCTTCTTGCACTCCCCCCTCCATTCCAATGTTGCCAGAGAGTTCTTGATCTTTGCTTACTAATGACTGCACAGGAGCAGGATGGTTTGGCTCTTTGAGTTTCTAATCTGAGTTCTCTTAGTGTGTGGTTTCTCTGGCATCTCTATTCTTTCCAGAATCGTGGCCACAGGAGGTAGCTTTAAAACCCCTTAGGTGGGACTTGGAGTCAGGTTTCTGAAATGAACAGCCCTGGGATATTTCTTGTATTGGATAGGAAACATTCCTCCTGCAACAGTCTAGGCATTACCACTTACTACTTAGTATCCAATGACAGATGGCTTCCAGAACCTGAAACTCTCCTCTGACAGTTGAGAGCTCCTCCCCAGTTCAGGGATTCCTAACATTCAACCCCAGTCATCTGGGGAATCTTGCAAAGGTCATGTCTCATCTGCGACCACAGAATCCATGGCTATTGCTCAGCCATGCAGCAGACACTTCACAATATTCATCAAGTTCAATGACTAGCTAGTCCTTGACATCATCCAAACCTCATGTTTGCACCTTGCTCCAGCAGGGTACTCTGATGCTGGTAGAGCAAACGAATGCGTATTTTCATTATATTGGATATCATCTTGTCAATGCCAATGTGTGAGATCTAGTATGTGATCTCATTTATAACAGAGGAGAATGATAAAGTCCCATAATGGATTCTGTACTGTCGTTAAAAAGAAATGTCATAACTTAGGTCTGTAAGTGGTAACAATTTTAAAAATTTGTGTGTTTTTAAATAGCACAGCAATAGTGACACATCACATATATAGCAACTTTTAGATCAGACACTACTTTTAACTGAATTAGTTGTAAAAAATAACAGCAATAATAGTACTTCCTTTTTTACTGTGTAAGGCACTGCTTTTAAATCAATCACGTCTAACAGTGATTCTATGAGTAGATTCTTCCATTTTTTAGGTGGGGAAGCTGGGGCAGAGAGGTGGTGATTTCTCCACCACTAAGTGGCAGAGGTAGAATTTGAAGCTGGGCACTCTAGCTTGGGAATCTATGTTATTGGCGTGTAATTTAGATAGCCTCCACACTGGTGAGAAATCTGTCTACACCCATGAGTATAGGCAGGGACTAGTTCCATACTCAGGCATAAAATAAATCCTTACTTATCTATCAATTTGATACATCAACAATATGGCAGTGATAAGTTGGAAAGGACCCAGGGATATCCAAAGTAATCGTTAAAGTCATATTTGAAAATCTGAAGAACATCCAAAGAAAAGCAATAATGGTTGTTTATAATCTGTCAAGCCATTGATCTAAGGAAATGTACATTTTTCCTGGTTGGAGATAAAAAATCCTAGCAAATGGGCAAAGAAATATTGAGCATCCAGGGAAAGCACAAATGGCTATCCTTTAGCAGATATAACCTGGATACACTATCAATTAAAGGTGAACAAAAATCATGGAGTATGATCTTTGAATTAACCACCAAGTTAATATGTCTTCTTGAACTCTTAAATTTCTGAGCCAAGGTAAAAATAATCAGCAAGAAGTGATAAAGAATCATTAGGAGCCGGGCACGGTGGCGCACGCCTATAATCCCAGCACTTTGGGAGACTGAGGCAGGAGGATCGCGAGTTCAAAGCCAGCCTCGGCAATGGCAAGGCACTTAGTAACTCAGTGAGACCCTGTCTCTAATAAAATACAAAAAAAAAAAAAAAAAAGGGCTGGGGATGTGGCCCAGTGGTCGAGTGCCCTGAGTTCAATCCCCGGTACCAAAAAAAAAAAAAAAAAAAAAAAAAAAAGAATCATTAGGGATGATGCCACTTTAGAGTTTCACTAGTAAGAGCAGATGCCCTTCTTACACAAAAATATATAGTTTCAATAATAAGCAAAGCAAATTTTTCCAACTTATTTCAGAAAGTTTTATAAAAGTGTTTCAAGAAATGAATTTGTATAAAAGTTTCAAGAAAACCCTTAAAATTGTGCATAGATAAGTTTTCGCATGTCCTATCATTTAATGAAGGAATCACAAGTATTCAAATATGATATCTTTGATCTTTTAATTCTCCAGGTTGTTTCTGATAATACCTCTTTAATTTTTAGTTCAATAGTCATGAGCATTTTTTAAATAATACTGTCAATTCTCAGGTGTATGTGCTAATGGAGATGGCAAGCTTGAAAAACAAGATTAACTCTTTCAACTGGGTTAAAGTCAAGCCCTTGTTCTTGGAATTGAATAACAGTGATAAAAGATGCAATGTGTGGTTTCAGGAGCCAGAGGTGTGGTGTGGTGCTGGGCTTGGTGTATGCACGCAGGTGTTTTCTGAAGCTTTTCTGCTTCTGGTCACAGATTCTACTGAGATGAAAATACTGGTTAATTGGTTTATAATACATTCCTGCCCCTTGACAACATGCCACGAGAACACTAAGAAGAGCACCTCTTCTTCACAAAGTTCCTTTTTAGTTGCTTATTTCATTGACATACATACACGCACAAAAAATTACAATGGCAACTCTGACCTAGTATGACAACTCTGTACCATGTGTCCCGGATTCCTGTAGCCCCTGCTTCAGAACTGAAGCTCTAATTCCACTCCCTTCTGAGAGTCAGGGCTGACACTTGCAGCTCAGTAGACCCTTCGGGCCATTGCCCCTAGCTGAAGAGAACCATCATGCCCCTTCCTGGGGGAGCTTGCACCCAGTGACTGACATGGGAGAAATAAAAAGCCCTGCTGCTTACTTGGCTTGGAATGACTCTGCAGGGACAACCCAGCTTCAGACATTCCTTTGGGATCAGCAGAGGCTTTTTGTGTGACTGAATGCAGTCCAACTTCTGCCTAATCCTGTTTTCTCCCCTTCCCACAGGGATAGTTCCTGTATCTGTGTCATCTGTTTCTGTGACATCTGATCCTGGTGTGACATATTGCTCCTGGCAATATGTTTTCAATGCTGCCTGCAGGATGGAGATGGAGATTCACTTTGGAGCAGGATTCATATAAACTTTCACAGATTCTTTGGATAAGGGTGATGTTTATCTTCTTTGCTTAAACTCCTTCTCTCCAGCTGCTTACCATTAATTAATACCTAATTCACATATAGGTTTTTAAAACCTTGCAATTGTTTTCTAATGGGAGATATAATTTTTGTTTAATATAAAATTTAAATATTTAACACACACACACACACACACACACACACACACACACACACACACACTTGAATGCCTTTCAAATAGTTAGCTGTCATTTACTAGAAGACCTACAGTAGCCCCCCTCCATCCTTACATAGCTCTGAGTGTTGGGTAGTTCTTCTTTGTATGTGACATTTACACCTTAAATAACATATCTGAAGACAAATGGGCATTGACAATAATAATACTAGTTGGAATTTGTTTACAAAGCATTTCCCATGCATTAGGTTGATTTATATCCCAGCATCCTTGAGGAAGCCTGGGCATGTTAGCTATATTTTATAGATAGAGAGTAAGTTGGTGAGGACACTGGACTAAGGGAAATTTCTTCTCCAAAGCTCCAATTTCTATAATCACCCAATGGGCTCAAGCCCTTCATTTAAAGTCTCTTTTGGTATGTAGTAAAATGGCACATTCTAAAGTCCCTGTCACTCATTGAAGGATGTAAGCTCAGGATCAAAGAATCATCTTCAAAGAAGGGTGAGGTACTTGTTAAATAACTCCTGGAAATTGCTTAAGTATTATAATTTTCAGAGAGCAGGAGCAGAACTAAAAATAGAGAAGTGGATAGAGACAGGACCAGAGACATCATTGTCACTCAAACTTGGATGTCACTTTTTGACAGCATTTGAGCAATTGATTCTTGGTTCTTCATGCTAGGAATTTAGTAGTCATGCTTTGCTGTGACAGTCTTAGGAGAAGGGAAGGGGTAGGACCTCTGAGGAGCCCTGCCTGGGAGAGGTACAAAGAATGGAGGAGAGAATTACCATCAGCCAGTGGTGCCCCTTTTCTAGTCAGGGTTCCTTTGAAGGCAACAAAACACCATTGAAGCTAGCTCCAATTTACCATATGTTTGGACAGGCCATATAACCAGACCCTGATTAGTGAAAACAACCAGAAGCTAAGCCATTCTTCCCACCTCCTGGTGCTGCAGAGATCTCTGCCTCTGAAAATCTCCTCCACTGTTCTCTCTCATAACCCAGCTTCCTCTACATACTTATCTTGCTTATTTCATCCAGCATAGCTGCCACTCTGCCTCAATATTATAATTTCCAAGCTTTAGATATCACCACCAATTGACAACAGTGTCTGGGTCTCTTAGGGCAAGTTTTCATTTGCAAGAGATTGGTCCAGATCCTGTATTGCTTCACAACAGAAAAGCACCCTGGAGATAGCCATGGGTCAAATAGCTAACCTTGCAAGCAGTCAGGGTTGCAGGAGAGGGAAAGCAAGGTCATGAGGCAGGGAGGGGTATACCTTCCAGGTAACCTGTGCAGTCTAGATTCTCTAGAAGGGGGCATGGATGGGCAGGCAGTGAGACTTGTTCATTCTATTCTTGCTTATATGTGTTTCCATCCTGTTCTGTACCATTCTTCATTATCTAGTCTGGGATACAGAAGAGGGCAAGAAATCATAGCAGTGAATCACTGAAAAGTGTGGCATCTGTTCTAAATGGTTTTTGATCTGGTGGATATGATAAAGTACAAGCCCCAGAAGGAAACGAGTCACACCAGGCAGTGTGTGATGAGCATCAGATGACTGGCAAAGACATGAAGGGTTTTAAAAGTTTAGATCTCTCACAAGAGGGAGAGATCCTTGTGGGTAAGAAAGCTCAAGGGGGATTTCCCAAGAGAGGTGAGGAAGGAAGTGGCTCTTGAGGGGTAGGAAGGATTTGGGGGGGGAAAGGGGAGGAGAGAGGAGAATGAGAACATAAGACACAAATGAATAGGCCAACCTATTTTGAGCATAAGTGTTGGTGTATGTTGGAAAGTACAAATAGGTAAGTTAGAAAAGAGATAAAAAGGAAACGTTGAAGGACCTTTAATACCAAACTGAATTATCTAGATTTTATTCTGAACGCTTTCTGAATGACATTTGATCAGGGCACGACATGACCGTAACTGTGCTCTAGGATGATCCCCTACAGTGGAAGAGGTGAGAGATCATTGGGAGAACCTTACAGAACAGAAAGATGAGGCAGTAGGCTAGAAGATGAGTTGATGTTGTCAAAGGGCATTAGAAAGAAAATGGAATTTTTGTTATTTAACGTCTCAGCTGCCTGTTGACTCACACAGAGACAGCTTCCAGAGAAGCTGCTGCCTGAGGCCATTGCCTTTAGCCACCTGCAGCCCAAATGTCTCTGGGTACTGCAGCCTATGAGTATTAATGCTGCAGCATTAAAATGAGTACCCAGATATTAAGAGCCCTGAGCTCCCAGGTACACACAGTCTTTATGGGGTCAGGATCTTGGATGAAAACTCTAGTTAACTTGGGCAGAAAAGGGGTTTATTACAGGCCTACCATGTAGCTCATGAATGGATGTTGCCGCCTGGAGCGATTGCCGCTTGGAGCAACGACGCTGCGGGAGAAAATTCGGAGGCAGAATGGAAATGAAAAAGTTCTTTTATTCTTCTCTCTTCTAACTTCTCTCTCCGGCTCCAACAACCTCTCCAACTCCCACCACACCAACCCCAACCACAAAACTCCAACCCCCTCTAACTAACCTCACCCGGTTAAATACATTTTGCTTTAACAAGGACAAGTGCTAACAGCTTGAGCTTACAGGTGTGTCACACAGTGTTCACGGGCATAAAAAGATTCTTAGGTAAATGCATGAATATCAGGTGAAAATACTTGAATACCTTTATGGCTTTCAGCTAGCTGCCATCTTAAGCTATCTCCTTAATTAGGGCTCTTACAAATGGACAGGAAGGATGGGAAAATAAGCTAGGAAAATAACAACTACGTTCATGTTGTCCATCCTTCCCAAAGAGCCCTGAACTCATTGTCACAGCCATGAATAAGCTCCTTTCAAGAACGAAAATTTCAAGTGGGGCATCTAATTGGTTGATCCTAGGTCATGTTCCCAAGCCCTGGGTTACTATGAGTTAAACTCTTAAGTATGCAGTATACACGGTAATCAGCCCCCCTTGAACTTTCATAGAGGGTTATGGACTGTTTCCCATTAGGACCTACATACATACCAGGTGATAGCCTGCATTAGGAAGAAGGCTTAGATACTTGGCAGGCTGGGCAAATTTCTATCATGCTTCTTCCACATATTTCAGGGGCTCATAGTGGGGTTGTTTTTCCTCTTTTAGCTGGTTAAGCAGGACTCCACAAGTGTGGCTTTGACCGTGACCCTGTGGGCTTATACTTCATATTCAACACATCACCAAATTCTACCCTATAAAATGTACTTCTGTTACAGCTTTCTTCTTTCCTCCTCTATTTCTATACCATGAATCTTGAGGTTCTGAAGCTTCAGTGTGGGTCAGAACACCTAGAGGAGTTGCTAATACATGGATCACTGGTCCTCACCCTCGGAGTTTCTGATTCAGTGAGTATAGAGGGGGGTTTGAGAATTTGCATTTCTAACAAGTTGCTGGGTGATGTTATTGGTGGTGATGCAACGACTCCATTTTGGGTACCATCTTCCTGGTTTGAGCCATCATTGTTACTTACCTGGAATATCACAGTGGTTTCCTCACTAATCTACTTTTACCTCCATTCTCTTCACAGAAGTCACAAAGATCTTAATCAAATCAATCAAATCATGTCCTTTTTCTGCATGAAATTTCAGTGACTTTTGACAACACCTCTCCATGTAAGGGAATGTAAGGCCCTAGGAGGTCTAGCTTCTGTCACCTCTGCACACCCATCTTAATTCATAGTTATCACCTCCAGCTGTTCCACCTTCTGTTCTTCACCTTGAATGTGTGCCCTCAGGTCTTTGCATTTGAGTTCCTCTGGGATGCTCACCCTCCAGGCTTGACTGACTGGCTCTTTCTCATCGTTGATGAACTCCAATGTTACCTCCTTCTAAGGCCATCCTTCAACACCCTGTCTGAAGAAGCCCTCTACAGCTTGTCTTTACTTTCTCACTCTTTTCTGTTTTACCTGCATCATAGTTATTTCAATCATTAATTCACCTTGTTTTTTTTTTGTTGTTTGTTATTCTATTTATTGTTGTCTTCTTCACTAAGATTGTAATTCTTCTTGAGGGCAGGACTATTAACTTCATAGCTCTATCTCTAGCATTTTCCACAGTGCCTGGCACGACAGGAAATTCTCAGTAACTATTTGTAGAATAATTTACTTATCTGTGTATGCCTGAGGTGAACAAAGTATAAGTATTTCTCCTATAAAACTGGTAATTCCACATAGGTCATTAGATGTAGGCTGATGCCTTGGGGAGGAGTATCACTCATTTCTAGCTGTCCAAGTGATCTAGTCAGGTCAGCCTGGTGAGGATCCCCCTTCTGTAACTCATGGTTTGCTGGAGGCAAAGTAAACCTCATCCCTCCTCTGCTCCAAACACCTCTGTCATCTTCCCTCTTCTGCTTTTGATCGGATGCTCAGAGCCTCACTGTGGCACCTAATCAGGAAGACCTCTTCAACAGTGACCCTTTCTGATGTCAGACCTCTCTTCTCACTGTCAAAATAGACCCTCCTCCTTCCCAGTCTCTGAAGACTGCTCTGGTGCCACATAACCATGGTGGTTAACTGCTTTGACTTCATTTGTGGTTAAGCGGTACCAGGGCCTCTTTGATAATAAGATAATAATTTGCTCTATGTTGAATAGTAACAAACTATTTTTGAGCCTGTAGAAATTTCAGTTCTAATATAAGTGTATCCTTTGGTTTTAGATTTTGTATAATGATTAAAAAATAAGCTGAAATTTAAAACTACTTTTGGAATAACTGGGTTATGAAAACATAAGTGAGACTTGTAAGATCCTGAAAAACAAGTTGGAAATTGGCTTTTATATTGATCAGCTGAGAGTTTGACATTTGCCTCTTTGTCAAAGCATATAGTGATGCAATAGAAAACATCGCAGTACCAAAAAAAAAAAAAAAAAAAAAAAAAAAAAAAAAAAAAAAGTTTATTTACAGACCTCAGAGTTACACTCAGTAACATTGTAGGTCAAGATCAAAACACAGAATGGTTTTTTTTTTTTTTCCATTCAGAAAAGCAGTCACTTTGCCTGGTCATGACTGGCCACTTTTTTTGCAGATGGTAGAGGATTATTTATTGACTGAAATAGACAATCTATAAAGACTTTGAGGCTGATTGGTTCCATTTATGGCAGCAGTTAAGTTAATGGCACTATTAGATAATATTAAGAAGAAATTGCTTGGCTTTTTTTTTTAAAAAAAATCGAAGCACTATAGCAAATACTTTGCAAGGAAAAACAAGTGGAAATCTTGTAAACTGCTTGGCTTCTCCAGTTCTTGTCTCTTCATCCAGTCATCACCAATTCCCCTGATTCATCCTTTGTCTGGCTCTCAAAGTTAACCTGATCTCTCTGTTTTGAAAGTTCACACCCTGGTCTAGTGCTTGGCATTCACCCAAGCTTCTCTACCTCATGGCTATTGATCAGTCTTCTTAGAACAACATTTTGACAGCCCTCCCTTTTTGATTAAGACTTATCTATGGGGACCATCAGCCAAACCTCACTCCCTACTTTAGCATCAATAACCCTATATCACACATGGTTTAAAAATTGTGGTAAAACATACATATCATAAAAGTTATTTTAACAATTTCCAAGGATTCAATTCCATTGTGTTAAGTACATTCACAATGTTGTGCAACCATCTCTGCTATCCATTTCCAGAACTTTTTCATCATGCCAAACAGGAACTCTGTACTGATTAAACAGTACCTCTCCACTGCACTACCCGCCCCCCAGGGTAACCTCTGTCATCCTTCCAGCATCTATGAATTTGCCTATTTCATGCTCCTTGTCTGAGTGAAATCATGCAGTATCTGTCCATTTGTGTTTGGCTTATTTTGACTTAGTGTAATGTTTTAAGGTTAATCCATCTTGTAGCATATGTCAAGATTTCAGCAAATTGTGCTCTTGAGTTTTACCTCAAGTTCTTCCTCCTTTGGTAACAAATCCCAGTGCCTGCAACCTGGATATGGAAAAGCAACTGCAAAGACATGCCTCAAGTCTTTTTCTTTTTTGTCCTCCCAAAAAAGTGTGAGACGTGACATTCTACCACCACCTTTCCCCTGTCACTCTGAACTCTTTCTACATGGATAACAAGAACTTTCCCTCTTTCCTGGTCAATTTCCAATCCCTCAACCTTCAGCCTTCCTACCTTTCTTCTTGCCTGCCACCTACATACATCCTTTATATAGACCAACTTACCTTCTCAGGGCTTTAATGTTTTTACTTTTCCCCCCATTATCTTGACTCTACACAATTGAGGTCATCTGGCTGCTAACCCAAAAGAGTTACTCCATGAAGATTAGGGACAGGCAAAAGTTTTGAATGCTTGTACATTAATAATTCCCTCCTTTCCAAAAGTAATCCTTTTCGGGAGAAAAAAAAAAAAAAAAAACTTCACTTTTTTTGCATTATAAGAATACTTTCTGCAGATAAACCTGAACCAAGTGAGAGTAGATTTTAGGTCTCCTATTTCTTTGCTTAGAAAACCTCATTGTCGACATTCCAAACTCCCAGGGAGCTGGTCTCAACCTGCCTCTCCAGACGCATGCTCACCACTATCCTTCATGTCCCCTACACCCCAATTAATTGGAATGCAAACTGTTTTCCAAATTGTCCTTATGTTTTCCCACCTCCATTTTCTGCTTCTTCCACTTAAGCTTCTTTACTCTCTTCTTGAACTTTCCAATTTCTACCCATCTCTTAAGATCAAAGTCAAATGCTGCTACTTCCATAAAAATAGCTATTGTAAGATTAAATAAAACAATGTGTGAATAGAACCAAGCAAATGTCCAACATTTGGTAGATGCTAGATAAATAGCATATAATAAATATTTTGCCCTGCACTGTTGTTTTTCTTGTAAACTCATATTTATCACTGAAAAGTTTTTTGACTTAGTTATTTTTGTGTGTCTTACACAGCCTATATCAATTTGGACTCTTCACAACAGAAAATACAACTCAAACTGGCTTAAATAAAATAGTGGAATTTGTTGGGTCATATAACTGAAAAGTCCAAGGGTTAAAGCAGGCTTCTCCTTATTTCTAAACTCAGCTCCACTCTCCTCTGTGTTTTCATTCTCAGGCTCTTGAGGAAGTGACATGGCTCTTGTCACTCTGGGCTTCTGGATTCAGGTCTAAGAAGATGGCCTGCTTTCCAGGGGGCTCCAGCAAATGGTCTTTACTCGGATTGGGTTGTCCTTCCATTCCTGAACCAATCTCTTTTCTTAAATTATTTTTTCTTTTTAGTTATACATGTCAGTAGAGTATATTTTGACGTATTTATACAAACATGGAGCATTTCTTATTCTAATTAGGATCCCCATCTTTGTTCATGATATGGAGATTCACTGTGCTGTATTCATACATGAACATAGGAAAGTTAAGTCAGATTCATTCTACTGTCTTTCCTAACTCTGTTCCCCTTCCTTTCCCTTTGTCTAATCTACTGAACTTCTATTTTTCCCCTCCCACCTTGTTGTGTGTTAGCATCCACATATCAGAGAGAACATTCAACCTTTGATTTTTGGGGATTGCCTTCTTTTGCTTAAGAGTTTCCAGATCCATCCATTCTCCAGCAAATGCCATAAAGCCATTCTTTTCTATGGCTGAGTAATGTTCCTTTGTGTATATATACCACATTTTCTTTATCCATTCATCTGTTGAAGGGCACCTAGGTTGGTCCCATATATTAGCAGTTGTGAATTGAGCTGCTATAAACATTGATGTGGCTGCAATCTCTCTTGACAAAGTACTCAGATGATTTGATTGGCAATGCCTGGATCACTTTTCACCTGGTAAGCTCCACCAAAACCACACTAAGAGAGAGGAAAGGTTTGGGTGCACCCTCACATAAAACCTGGAGATGCACAAAAAGTAGGGTGATGAGGATGCTGGGGAGCCAAGAAATGCCAAATGTCCATGCTAGAATCTTACATAAAGCAGGTCATAAAGCAGGTGCTCAGTAGATCTTTCATGAGTGGATTTTGAATTAGTATTCTCTTTAGTAGGTAACATGCAGGATCAACTGCTTATTAAACCATAGTTGCAAAGGGTAGGAAGATAACATTTGTTGAACACCTACTATGTACCAGGAACTGGGCTAGGAGATTTATATAGGTTGATCTATGATTTAATCCAAGAAAAACTTTTGATTCACTTGTTATTATGTCAGTGTTACAAATAAAGGCAATAAGGGTAAAGAGGCCAAGGTGGTGCAGAGCTACTGCCCAGGTCTGCAGAACACAGACACCTGTGCCTGTGCCTGAGTATTCACAGGATTGTGAATCTCTGGATGGCTGGCTGGTTATCTCTCTTCAGAGATCATTGGATGGAAATTCTACAACCTCTCCCTGCAGACTGCTCCAGGTTATATGAATCTGGGGGTTGAGAAACTCTCCTTGATCCTTTGTTTTAAAACATCACAGTTCCCTCTTTCTGTCTTCCAGAGAAAGTAGAAAACCATCAAGCAACTCCCTGTAAAATAACCATGGATTTGATGGTTGTAATTAAGTAGCCATTTATGCTTTTCTTCTTTTATGTTGAAGGCATTGGATCCCTTCAACCTTTCCTTGCAGAGCCTATTTTCAGATTCCTTGACACAGGATACATTTTTGTTCAAGATTTGGACCTTAGTTTTCAGCCAGAACGTGACTGGAGGCAGCTGTCAGACCTAGTGTTTCTCCAACCTCCAGGGATGTCTGGGAGGAAACTGATTCAGCTGTGTTGACTGTGTGCTCAGCCACAGCAGGACCTCTGGGCTGCAGTCAAACCCTCTCTGCTGCTGGGACCTCATGGCTCACCTCCTGCACACGCCCCCCTGAACACACATGCACACATGCACAATCACCACACACACACATATCACCACACACATGTGCACATTCACACACACACATCACCACATACATTATCACACACATTACCCCATACATGTATCACCACATACACATCACCATGCACACACGTCACTATACACAGAGATCACCACACACACAGATCACCACACGCACTCACATCACCACACACATCACCATACACATTACCCCATACACATATCACCACACCCAATTTCCCCCACCACACTCACATATCACCACACACATCATTACACACATTACCCCATATATGTATCACCACACACATCACCATGCACACATGTAACTACACACAGATCACCACATGCGTTCACATCACCACACACATCACCACACACACACACATACCCCCCACACCCAGGCCTCTGGAGCTGGGTTTTGTTTCTCAGTGGCAGCAGCTGCACTAGCCCTGTCTGAAGTCCTGACACAAGGAAGAACCCCGGCTTCTCCTCAAGACCACAGCAGATTTGAGTCATTTTCACTTTGAATCCCTGGCAATCGAATGCTTTTATTTCTGAACTCCCACAGTGGACAAGACAGGAATGTGATTTGCTGTTTTGGATTTCAAGAAATGAAACAGAAACAAGAGCTGTTTCTTGATGACTGCTTCTGTCTGCTCTGGCCTGTGGAATGATACAGTGTCTTATTTAATTGGTCTGTGACCTGAAGGCCCTGATGTAGGCTCTTCTACCTTTCTTTGAATATATCAAAGAAAATTTAAAAAGAAGAGGGGGAAAATAAAGGACAAAAGCTGGGTACTGGGTAATAGATGATTATGTATGTGTTTGCTTTTCAATAGTTGCCAGAATTTCTGCAGTGAATGAGAATTCAATTTGAAATTAGGAAAAATACCAACAAATTAATTCTAAGTGGTTAAAAGAATAAAGTGATGGCCAAATATTTTAAAGCAAGTGCAATAAAGGAAAAGAAGAGCAGCACTAAGAATTAGACCAAGTAGGATTTGTCATAAAGCAACGCTTGGAATAAAGGACCATTTGTGGCATTTTATGTTGATAGAAGGAGCAATGCAGAGTGAAGACGTAACAGTAATAAAAAGCACAGGATTAAGTATAAAAAACAAAAATTGACACAAAAAGAGAACTCAACAGAAAAACAATTGTTATAAGAGGCCTAAGCATCAGACTTTGACAATCAGTAGAGAGAAAAAGACACCAAGATTTGGAATACTATAATTATTAAAGTTGATTAATAGGCAAATATTGAATTTTGTTCCCTAGCAACAGAGAATAAGGCTTTGTGAAGTATTATCCAAAATTCTTAGCAAAATGAATGATATATTAGGTCACAAATAAAGCTTTTGTTCAAATTGCAGTGAAACCTGAACAAAATTATAAAAGTCAAATTAATCGGACATTACTTTCCGATCCTTGCATATGAATACACAACCAGGGTAACTCCACATCATGTAAAACCACAAGAATAGGATCCCAATTAGAATAAGTTATACTCCGTGTATGTAAAATATGTCAAAATACACTCTACTGTGATGTATATCTACAAAGAACAACAATTAAAAAAATAGGCCATTTGAATTTATAGCAATAAATAAGTCAGCAAGTCAAAAAAAAGTCTACAAAAATTTAAAAATCTAAACTCTTGACTACTAGGAAATTTTTAAAAGCATTCTTTACAATGATTGCATCAAAAAGAAAAAAAATCAAAACTATAATTGTAAGCTATTTAGAGAGTAGTAAAAATCAGCATATTATCTATGGAATGTAGCCAGATCAGTACAAAGAAGTATGTTGAGTGAGCCATATGCTCCCATTATTAAATCAGGGATAATGAAAATAAATATATGATAAGCACATGACTAAAAAATGAGGAATAGAAGAATAAAATAAATCTAAATAAGTACAAAGAAAGGTAAATGCAATAATTTGTGAATGAGAAAGTATAATTGATAAATCCAAATGTTTTTCCATGTTTTTGGAGGCCCCCCTCCCCCCCCAAAAGGAAATACTTTTCAACAGCTAAATCCACAAAAAGAGAAAAATAAACTAATATTCAGAAATAAGAAAAGGACTATGAATATATACAGAGGAGATTAAATAGAATAAGATAATATTCTTTGTTAGTAACTTGAAAATATTGATGAAATGGATGGTTTTCTGGCAGAATTTTCTAAAAACTGATTAAATTGGTTACATATATGATAAGACTGATAACTCTCAGAAGGAATTGACAAAATTATTAAAGTCTCTTTTCAAAGTTCAGGTGGCTTACTGAATTCTTTAAAGTTTTGGGAAATATGATTTCTATGTTATGTAAATCATTCAAGAAAAGAAATGAAGTTCAGAATCTACCAAATTTTGTTTATCTATTTAGCATTTCTGTTGATGGGCTTTAAATAGTAGAGGACCCAGCAATTCCATTCCTAGCAACCTAAAGAGTATTGAAAACATATCCACACAAGATATATATGCAAATTTAACATATTATGCTACTTACTATAGTAGCATTATAGTAGCATTATTCATAATGACCCAAAACTGGAACCATCCAAATGTCATCACTTGCTGAAGAGGTAAAGAAAATGGCAGTACATCCACACTAAAGAATAGTATTCAGCGATAGAAAATGAATAAAATATGGATACATGTTTTTAACAAGCTAAAAAAAAATGGGTAAACCTCAAAAACCCTGTGCTAAGTGAAAAAAAGCTATGTACTGTAAGAGCCTTGAATGAGGAAGTAGCTAAGATGGCGGCTGGCTGAGAGCCAAAGAGGAGACGTTTAATTGTTTACACCTGACATTAATGCAATTAACTAAGAATCTTTCTGTGCCTGTGAACACTGTTTGACGCACCTGTAAGTTGAGCTTGTGACACGTATATACTTGTTAAGGTAAAGAGTATTTAAACAGACAGTAGAGAGGAACAGGTGTGGAATCAGGAGGAGAATACAGAGGAGAAAGCAGAGAAGAAGCAAGAATAAAGAACCTACACATTTCCAGTCTGCCTCCTCCGATTTCTTTCCCCGCAGTATCGTTGTGGCAGACGGCAATAGCTGCAGGCGGCAACAAGTGGTGGTCCGTATGGGGAGTTCGGAATCGGCAGGTAAGAACTGAGGAACCTCGCAGGAGTCTCTAGTCAGAGCGGTTAAAATGGGTTCGAAAATAACTAAGATCTGAGTGGTCAAGGCTATTGAAAATTTGTTAGATATAGCTGAGTCAGTTATTAGTGAGGAGGATTTGGAAGTAAGTGAAAGTGATCATGAGAGCACAGCCTCCGCTGAGTCAGTTAGGACCAGTAAGGATAGTATTAGTGAGGAGGAATTAAGTAAAAGTGATCCTGAAAGCACAATCTGATAAGAAGAGCAAAAGGAAATTAAAGAGGACCCAGATAAAGGACCGTCAAGTGGAGGAACCACTTGTGCCCTCTGCTCCCTCCTGGGTTGAATCAATTACAGACACTATGAAGGGTCTTTCTAGGTATTTGCGTGCCCTTGAAGCAGAGATTAAGGGTCTTTCTAAGCGCTTGCATGCCCTTGAGGGTCAAAATTCACAGGGACATTGGGATCTGCCAGTGTTTGAAAATCAAAATGAACAGAGATACCATCAATCTTTAGATTTCAAAACTATGAAAAATTTTAAAGAGGCAACAATGACATATGGGCCCCAAGCTCCTTTCACCATAAGCATGTTAAAATCTCTTAATACTTTGAATTTAACTCCTTCAGATTGGAAAGGCTTATGTAAGGCAGTATTGAGCGGGGGACAGCACTTGGTTTGGAGGTCTCAATTCCAAGAGTTCTGTGTTGAAACAGCTAGAAGAAATGCGGCTGCAGGATTTCCAGATCATAACATAGACATGTTAACTGGAGAAAGGCAATATGCTGATTTACAGGTTCAGATTCAGTACGATCTTGGAGTTTATGCTCAAATATACGCCGCAGCTGTTAAGGCATGGAAAACTTTACAAGGATCTGGTGACTTACAGGGTAGCTTGTCTAAAGTAATTCAGAGACCTAATGAGCCATATGCCGAATTTGTTGATCGTCTTTTACAGGTAGAGTGTTTGGAGACGTTGATCAAGCCATGCCATTAGTTGTTCAGCTGGCATATGAAAATGCCAACAAATATTGTCAAGATGCTATCAGACCTTGAAAATCTAAAAGGGAACTTTCTGTCTATATAAAGCTTTGCAGGGACATAAATGATGCATTTGTTACAGGCAATGTAATCGCAGCAGCCATGAGAGGTGCTTCTCCTCTTAATTTTACAGAAGGGCTCAACCTAAAAGTTATTATAGTCAATCAGGTTATTTTAGAAAACAATATCCTCAAAAGAAGGCAAGAGACAATAGAAATACAACCAAGCTCCTCTCGTGCCCCAGGCCGCTGCCCCAGGTGTAAAAAAGGAAACCATTGGGCTAGCAAGTGCAGATCCCAAACTGATATTTATGGTAACACTTTGTCTGGCAATTCAAAAAACGAGGCACGGGGCCCAATGCCCCGAGGCCCACAAATATACGAGGCATTAGAGAAGGAGTATCCTCAAACATCCATCCAGATGATTCCTCTACACAATCCCTCTTACCCATTGACTCCCTTGTCAGAGGGACAAGAGGAAGTGCAGGACTAGACCTCTGTTCCACTGCCCGAATAGTGCTAACACCTGAAATGGGGGTTCAACTGATTCCCACGGGAGTCAGGGGACCTCTTCCCTTAGGGACTGTAGGACTTATCCTTGGGAGAAGTTTTAAAAGCTTATCTGGACTTCAAGTTACTCCAGGTGTGATAGATTCTGACTATGGAGGAGAAATCAAAATTATGCTTAGCTCACCTCGAGGCATTAGCTCTGTTAACCAAGGTGATAGAATTGATCAGCTGCTTCTTCTTCCCAGTCTACATGACTCATTTAAGTGTATGCCTCAAAATAGGAAATTTAGGGGATTTGGTTCCACTGGCTCAGGGACCTATGGCTTGCTGGGTTCAGGATTGTTCACAGAGGCCTATGTGCAAAAAAAAAATTCAGGGGATAGAGATGGAAGGGTTAATTGACACTGGGGCTGACTCTTCCATTATTAACTTACAACAATGGCCCAAACACTGGCCTTTACAAAAAGCTTCAACTAGTTTGAGAGGCTTGGGATATTCAAATAGCCCAGAACAAAGTACAACAGTTTTAAAATGGGAGGATGATGAAGGGCATCAAGGAACATTTCAGCCTTATGTTTTGTCCAGCTTGCAAGTTACCTCATGGGGAAGAGATATATTAAAACAAATGGGAGTACATCTCGCAACCAAACCCGTAGGTATTATAAATGAAAGTTGGAGTCTCATGGAAAAACAGGGATATGTTCCAGGTAAAGGACTAGGAAAAAATCTACAGGGTGATCCTAACCCTATTGAGCTTAAAGGAAATTGTCATCAAAAAAGTATAAGATTTTTTTTTAGGGGCCACTGAGAAAACAATTTTGAAAATACTATGGCTTTCTGATAAGCCAGTTTGGGTCCCTCAGTGGCCCCTATCTAGAGAGAAATTACAAGCGGCCCACTTACTAGTCCAAGAACAACTAGAAGCAGGACATATAGAACCTTCCACCTCTCCCTGGAATTTCCCCATATTCGTGATTAGGAAAAAATCAGGAAAATGGCGATTGTTATTGTTAGAGAAATCAATAAAACCATGCAAATGATGGGCCCTACCCAACCTGGACTTCCTAATCCTATAGCTATTCCTAAAAATTTCCATCTTATAACCCTTGATATAAAGGATTGTTTTTTTTCTATTCCTTTACATACTCTGGATGCCCCCAGGTTTGCTATTTCAGTTCCCTCTATTAATAATGATGGACCTGATCAAAGATTTCAGTGGAAAGTTTTTACCCCAGGGTATGGCTAATAGCCCCACTATGTGTCAAATCTATGTAGATAAAGTTATTCAGTCTATCAAGAACAAATACCCAGAGCTTATGTGCCTCCATTATATGGATGATGTTTTGCTTGCTCATCCTAATCAAGAAGTCTTATTCACCGTATTTAGCGATATATCAGAAAACTTGAAACAATATGGACTCAATATTGCTGTAGAAAAGGTTCAAACTAAATCTCCAATATTATATCTAGGATTCCAAATTATGGATACTTTTATTAGGCCTCAAAAAATCTTAATAAATAAGGAACATCTAGCTACTCTTAATGATTTTCAAAAATTGCTAGGAGACATTTATTGGCTTTGCCCTACACTAGGCCTCACTACTGGCCAATTAAAACCCTTATTTGATATCCTTCGCGGGAACCCTGATCCATCTTCACCGCGAACATTGACTCCTGATGCTAGGGAAGCTTTAAAGTTGGTAGAAAAGGCCATTGAAGGATCTCATTGTGATAGAATTGATTTTACTCAACTGCTGATATTGATCATTGTTTCCTCACAATATACACCCACAGGAGTATTTTGGCAACAGGGGCCTTTATTATGGATACATTTGCCCGTCTCTCCTAAAAGTACAATTGAGTCTTACACCTCCATGGTGGCTAAACTTATTCTTCAAGGACTTAAGACTTCTATTAAAATATTTGGCATTCACCCTGCTACTATTATTACTCCCTATTCATCATCACAGGTTGAATATTTATGCTTCAATGATAATGATTGGGCTATAGATAGATGCTCTACTTCTGCAAATTTTGATAACCATCTTCCTAAGTTTCCTATACCATTTTTTTGTATCAATCATCCCATTATATTTCCACAGGTAATAAAAAGTCAACCTATTCCTAAGGCATTAAATGTATTTACAGATGGGTCCTCTAACGGCACTGCTGCAGTAGTCACTCAAAAAGAAAATATGATTCATATTACTGCCCATAAATCAGCTCAATTGGTAGAGCTAGAAGCTGTTATTATAGCTCTTAAAAGTTTTAGAAAACAGCCCATAAATATTTTTTCAGACAGCCACTATATTGTACATGCTGTCCCTAAATTAGAGCTAGCAGGTCCAATAGCACCTCATACTCCAGCCTTTAAATTGTTTTTTCAAATTCAAAACCTTCTATGAGAACGTAAAGAACCTTTGTTTATTGGACATATCAGAGCTCATACTAATTTGCCTGGTCCTCTCCATGAAGGTAATCAAAAGGCCGATGCCCTTACTCAAACAATCTTTATATTTTCAGCAGTCCAACAAGCTACCTCGTTCCATTTTCATTTTCATGTTAATAGTACTACTTTACAACAAAGTTTCAAAATAACTAAAGATCAAGCTCGAATAATTGTGAAGCCTTGTCAATCTTGTGTGACACATTTGCCCAATCCTCATTATGGGGTTAACCCAAGAGGATTAATGCCCAATCATTTGTGGCAGATTGATGTCACTCATGAACCAAGTTTTGGAAAATTGTGATTTATTCATGTGACCATAGATACATGCTCAGGCATGATTTTTGCTTCCTTACATGCTGGAGAAAAAGTTAAAGATGTTACATCTCATTGTTTACAAGCTTTTGCTGCATTGGGCATTCCCAAAATGCTTAAAACAGTCAATTGCCCTGCATATACGTCCTCATCTTTCAAACAGTTTTGCTCCAAATTCAGTATACTTCATAAGACTGGTATTCCGTATAATCCTCAAGGCCAATGTATAATTGAAGGAGCTAATCGCACACTCAAACTTATGCTTTTGAAACAAAAAGAAGGAAATTGGACAAATCCTAAAGATAGATTAGCCGTTGCCCTGTTTACTTTAAATTTTTTAACTTTGGATTCCAAAGGATATTCGGCTGGACAGACACTGGAATCCACACCAACAACATAAACCTTTGGTTTACTGGAAGGATGTTCTTTCAGGCACATGGAAGGACCCAGACCCAGTATTAATTTGGGGGAGAGGATCTGTTTGTGTTTTTCCACAGCACAGGTCCTCGCCGGTATGGTTACCATCAAGATTAATAAAACAGGTACCAAATCAAAAGGGCCAAGATGAAGTTGTTGCGGAATCAAGATTAATAAAACAAGTGCCAAATCAAAAGGGCCAAGATGAAGTTGTTGTGGAATGATTCCCTTAAAAGAGGTATCAATCCGCGCACCTGCGCGAGTTTGTCTCTTTTCCGACAAGGGAACCTCATCTTTGCCTTTTCAGCTAAGAAACTTTTAAGCTGCGCGCTTTTTCCTTCAATAAATTCACAACTTAAGTCTCATTCCTCCCGGCCGGCCGGGATGAGAGGATCTCTCTTTAGTGTAGGCACAATTGTGTTTATCTTTTTTATATATGTCTTTATGTCTGTGGGTCTGTCTAGATTTCATGTAAATGTGACGTCACAAATAACAAAAAAAACCGAGTGCTCATGGAAATTAAAAAAAAGAGAGAGAAATAGATCCAAATACCTTTAATTTATTTAAGTCAAAAATATTAAATTGGGTAAACAAATAAAAAATGAAGGTACCTTCAAACTTAATTTATAAGTATCTCTAGGACTTCTCTTCAGCAAGGAATATGACTAATACTGTTCAACCTGATATTTTGGTATTTGACATGGGATTGTTTATTTGTAATTAACTTTAGTTGTTAAACAGCTGATTAATTTAAATTGTTTCAACAGGTATATTCATAAAAGGTTGCTGTGTATGCAGAGGCTCAAAAGTTCCAGCTAACAAAATATTTTTCTAAAATGCTCTAGCCTTTCTTTAATCTATCTTAAATGTAATATTTTGTCAGCTAAATACTCTCAGTCTTTCTTTCTTTAATCTATCTTAAATGTAATAGGCTTTTGTCAACTAAATACTCTCACCGTCTTTCTTTAATCCGTTCTGAATGTGATATATTTTGCCAGCTAATGTTTGCGGGAGCTCAAGCAGCAATGTATGTGAGCAGAGATCAACTTCAGAACTCAGTGCTGGAATGGCACTGCCTTTCCTCTAATGATTGTTGCTTGAGTTTCTAGGTACATCCCTATGCCAGTCTTAGCGGGCCCTGAAGATTTGCCGGTGGCATTGTCTAGACATAAAAGAGACGGCTGCTGCTGCTACAGCTGCAGGGGTTGCAATCGCTACAAGCATTCCTACTGCTCAAGCATTAAACAACTTCACCAGCAGTATGGCCTCTGCTCTGCATGCACGGGGCCTCCTAGATCAACACCACATTTTGAAATTTGTCAATCAACCTGTTGATCTTTTCCAAGAGCAAGTGGACATTTTGGCACATCTTTCTACTATAGGATGTTTAGGACATTACACAGGACAATACCTTACGGGTATCCCTTTTCTTAACCCTAATAGGGCAGCTAATTAATTTGTCTAGAGAACTCAGTACGTTACTTAATGGAACTTAGGGCAGCTGATTTGTCTAGAGAACTTAGTATGCTATTTAATGGAACATGGCTTGTCAGCGCAAAGCTTGCCGCCTTAGAACCGGAGCATCTCCTCATGATTGGTTGGCTCGATTGGACGGCTGGTAGTCAATGACGGGAAAGTCTCATGTGACCGACATATCAACCTAAGACAGGAGTCAAGGGCACAGCCTTGATTATCCGATGATGGGTAAGAATGTTGGTTGCACATGTGGACGCCTAAGACAGGCACAGTCGATCCTGATGTGGTGAGGGTCGTCACCCATCCATTTAAGCTATCCCTCTTTTAAAACAAAAGGGGGGAAATGTAAGAGCCTTGAATGAGGAAGTAGCTAAGATGGCGGCTGGCTGAGAACCAAAGTGGAGACGTTTAATTGTTTACACCCTGACATTAATGCAATTAACTAAGAATCTTTCTGTGCCCGTGAACACTGTTTGACGCACCTGTAAGTTGAGCTTGTGACACGTGTATACTTGTTAAGGTAAAGAGTATTTAAACAGACAGTAGAGAGGAACGGGTGTGGAATCAGGAGGAGAATACAGAGGAGAAAGCAGAGAAGAAGCAAGAATAAAGAACCTACTCATTTCCAGTCTGCCTCCGATTTCTTTCCCGCGGTATTGTTGCTGCAGGTGGCGACAACGTACAAAATATTATGTTTGCTTTATATTTTCTTCTCAATATTTTTTGTTTTCCTTTTTCTAAAAATTTGACCAATAGCCTATATTGCTTTGTCATTTGCAAATCAGAAATTTTATTGGAAAACTATAATTGATTTTTAAAATAACAAGAATAGAGTTGGATTACATCTCTCTCTACTTAGGTCATCAAATGTGGTTTTCACATAGGAGGTAGAAAGTGTGTATACCAGTCCTGACCAGGCCAGCTTCCATTAGACAAGGCTGATGGGGAAGCCCCCCTTTTTGCCTTCTTCCCATTTTGGTGGAGGTGTAGGGGCAAGTGAACCAACTTGGGTCAGGGTGTGTGTGTGCACATGTGCACGTGCTCACATGTGTATACACGATGTTGGATGTTTTAAGACCAAGAAGCACTTTCTCACCTTTGAGTAAAGGAGCCTTTTGACAACTGCACAGTGGCTGCAGTTTGGCTTCAGGTATCCAGTGGTGCTGTCTGATTATAAATAACCACACACAGCACCTAGTTATCCATGGTGGCATGGAGGCCCACGAGTATCCAGATACTCTGAGTGCTGAAACATAACAATCCTTTTCCTGGATTCCCTTCTTCTCCCCCAAATTCAGTGTTTTGTGTGAGTTGGTTATGTATATGAGTTGAAGCAGGGAAGCAGGAAAAAAATCAGAGGGCAAAGAAGCACAAATACAAGAAAGGGAAATTAGGAGACAGCCGCTAGATGAAGACAGTCAGCTTTAAGTGGCCTTGGAGCTAACGAGCAGGACGTGCCAAAGCCATCCGTCTCTGAAGTCGCACCATTAGCTGCTCCACAAACACTTTCCAATCTAACTTTGTAACAAACAAAATAAATGAGAAAGAAACCAGATCTTAGAATTAAAGCTGCTAGAGCTTTGGTCTTTATTACTAATAAATTTCTACCAGCCTCACCACCTGCCTTGACAAAGTGTGGGAGAAGCCAGCCGGTAACGAGTGTGTGTGCCCTGATGAGTGTGCTCATTAGGGAAGCCACTTGGTTTGGAGACCCATCCCAGCCAATCTGATTGTGGATTTTATTGAAATAATTTTATAAACAAGTCTTCAGACAGGGTATAGTCCTGATGAATCCTCTGTGCTCATTACCACCCTCAGGAAGAAATTTAAAGAGATAAAAATAAAAGTCTAGGATTAAAACAACACTTTCACCTTTAGGCAAAACAGACTCACTGGGCTTCAAATTTCTCCATCTTTAAAGCAAAGTTAATGATATTTCTCTCTCCAGCTCATCAGAAGAGCTAGTGTTAAATTCTGGGGAGTGTTCCTGGCAGTTGGGAAAGAAGGTAACTCATAAACTTGATTATTTTTAATAGCATGAAGACCATAATGGTGCTAAATAGATGTCTGATTTCTCTTAAGACAGGGTAAAAACAATGTAAAGGAGAAGCATACACATGGTGTAATAAATCAGCCAAATATCTTGGAAATTCACCTGGTTTGCATTAGAAAGCTGTTCTCTCTCCAATATTTTCTTTGCTATTAAGGGGCTTTTAGTTCATGACATTCACCATAAAATAATTAAATGTATTTGTTATGGCTGCTACTACAGATTCAGAGGTAGAAAGAAGTTTGCAGAGGAAAGCCCTGTGTTGCTGTCAGATGGTCCCAGGTGGAGGGAAATAATTTCAAGAGAGCCTGGCTCCTCCACCCCTCACCCAGTAGCCATAAGTCAAGAGGCACAGGACTTTAAAATCCCCATTGACCATGAGATGCTCAGGCTCCACAGGAAGGTATATGCCTGCATTTTAACATAATTCCAGAGAGCCAAACTCAAGAGTCTGCACAGAAGCATCACGTTTAAAAAGTGTGAAAGAGCTGGATGGGGCTCAAGAATGATCGACATATCCCTTTCTGAAGTAAGTGACAGCATCTTCTGGTTCTACCCAGTTACTTATTTTTGCATCAAACATAAATAGTAAGTGAAGAAATGTAAATCAATAGCAGAGCTGAAGCTTCCTGAGATTAGATGAAAGGGATCCTTAGCATGGAGGCACAAAGACTTGAGAAAAAAGGCAGAGACTAAAGGAGTGGTACAAAGCAAACTTCTGTTGGAAAATCTCATGCATCTGAGTGTCTGATCTGAGCTTCCCAGAGTTGCCCTGAGCATACATTACCCTGCATTCAGCTGCTCCATGTGCTATCAAATATTTCATATAAATAATTACAAAGTCACTGGCTGCCAGGGTCAGGTTCAAACAGATTGATGGGGAGCTTAGGTCACCTGTTGTCAGGCTGGGAGACTTAATGAGAGGGTGGCCAAAGTCTTGAGAGATGAGGATGCTCTCAGGAGGGACCTAGGGGCAGCATGCATCTCTGAGGCTCTGTTCCCACCACCACCCTCCTCCAGGCTCACCTTCTCAGCTCAATCTTTTTCATGTGCTCTGTTTATTCTCCTTTTTTTAATTTTTTAAATTCACAGCTGTCATATGCACATTTCAGAGTCTCAAACTTGCCGTCTAGAAAGTGGAGCGCCTTGTCTTGCCCTACACTGCGGCCTTTCCTTGGACACCAGCAGGCCGGGAGTGTTTAAGATAACAGCATCGCGGAGTGCAAACGGCCCCCGAAGTGGAGCCAGAGGAACCTATGAGATCATTTGGAAAAGCTTGTGAATTCACTGCCATTTGCCTACTTGGCTTTAGATGAAAAGCAAATCTTAAAGCTGCTCAAAATGTGTCTGATTCATCTGTAACTGAGAATGAGACCAATCAGGGATAAGAAGTGAGTAAAATCCTTGTGATCACAGAGCCAAGAGAGCCTATTTTAAAGCACTTAATGTATTTTTTTTCTTAAAGATATATACACCAACTGTAATTAAGCTCTCCCTTTCCTTATGATCTTGGCAAGATGTTAAAAAAGAGATAGAGGGAGGGAGTCGGCTTGCCAAGTGGATTTTTCTAAGCGTTCTCAGCCCTAATTAAAAGTCCTTTGTGCAAGGCCAACCAGCAATCAGGTTCCTAATTAGAGTTGAGCAAACTGCCTTGGTGAACTGTGGGTTTCTCTGAACCCAGGAATCTGAGGAGAAAGTCTGTTTGTCTCAAAGGGACCATTTTTCCAAGCTCATGAACACCCAAGTCCTGAAAGGACATATTAAGAAGGCAATGTCACAACCTTATTTCAGTTGGGTCAAGTCCTTTTCTGCCTTGAAATGGCCTCTACCTCCTCTGTGTTAATCAATGACAGTATTAAGATAAAGTGGTGTCTTTTTAAAATATCTGTCGTTGGGATCTGGGATTACGTGCATAGGAAATTCTAGTGTTTCATGATTTATATGCAGAAAAAGACCATTCTGCCATTAACTAGATTTCCTGTGGAGTCTTGGGAATCATAATAATAAATATGCACTCAAGGGCTTAATACCCGCCCAAATGCGAATCCTATAAGAACTGACTTAGCTACCACAAGAACCCCACAAGACAGCTTGTATTGTTTCACCCATTTCATTGTGGGAAAACTGAGTCCCAGAGAAGTTAGGTAGCTGCCTCAAGTCACATTAGGAAGAGATGGAGCCTGCAGCCTGTCAGTTTCCAGCATCTGTGGTCATATGCCCAACCCCAGAGCCCAGCACAGCCACCAAGCCAGCCCTATGCAAAGGAAGACCCCTGACCTGGCCTTGGACTCCAGGTCAGAGCGCATGCAGGGCACACAACACAGACTCTTCTCCTATAGCCTCTGTGTCTTCCTGATTACTAGGCAGGTCTCTCTAAGATCCACATTTCAAATTGAGGCCTTTGGAAATGTAGGCCTTCAATAAAGAGATTATACCAAGATGCAAAAATAAAGAGCATTGCTATTCTTCATTCCCAGAATTGTGGTTAAAGCAACAACAATGACATTCCTGTCTCTCTCAAAGACAGAGGCACCCAAAGCCACAGAACCCAAGGGGGATGTCCCCAAAAGTGATGCACACCCTTGGCTTGCTTCAGCTCCTGCATAACTCTCCATTTCTTGATTTTTCCAGAAATGTAGACATTTGCGGACTGTGAGTGCTCACAATTATATGATTTTCTTTTCTACATGCTTTCATTTGGGTCAGAGTCATGAGTGTAAAGAGGTAACAGCTTAAGCCAGTGCCAGGGTGTGTGTCTGGAGTCCCAGCTACTTGAGAATCTGAGGCTTGGTGATCACTTGAGCCCAGGAGTTTCAGGCCAGCCTTTGCAGGCAGTGAGACCCTGTCTCAAAACAAACAAACAAAAAACAAAGAGATAAAGGTTCTTTCTGAGTTTTCTTTAAATCACTGCTTAATCGGAAATATATTTTAAGTATAGATTTTTTGCTTACACTTTAAAAATGCTAAATGTAAATGTGTCAAATGCTTCAAATGTTGTAACACAGCAGAGTTGCCCACACTGCAAAAGAAGTACTTTAGTGTATTCCAGGGAGGTGACAGTTTATAAGGCGTCATTTAGAGGAGTCCTAACATGATAAGGGGACAGCAGCATAGGAGCAACGGAAGAGAGGAAAGTCACAGACACCAAGAAATGTAAGGAATGAAAGAAACACTAGATGAGCATGGAAATTAAAAGAAGTGTGCGAGAACTCAGGGAAAAGCCTTTTTTCCAGAGCCACAGGAAAATTCTATAGTTTTTTTCTTTAGCACCAGGGATTAAATCCAGAGTACCTTAACCACTGGTGACATTCCCAGCCCTTTTTATTTTTTTTTTTTTTATTTTGAGACAGGGTCTTACTAAGTTGCTTGCTGAGGCTGGCCTTGAACTTGTGATCCTCCTGCCTCAGCTTCCTGAGCTACTGGGATTACAAACATGCACCACTCCACCTGGCAAATTCTATAGTTCCTAAGAGAAACATATAGACAAAAAAGAGAGCCCTGCAGGGGGTTTGGGAAGATGCACTGTCTTGCTTGGGCTGTTTTGCCTCTGTGGAAGGAACTCTGCTCTAGGTGATGCCAAACTGGTACTGGGATCCTGTGACCCTCTATCTTCTCCAGGAGGTGACCAGTAGTGCCATCACATGTGTCCACATGTTTCAGCATGAGGGGTCAAACAAGGTGTGTGTGAGGAGAGTTTAGCACAGATCTAATGGCTGCTTTGCACTTCCACAATGTGTTGTAATTCCATTTGCATGCCCACATCCCTAACTTGTTCATAAATTGGAGCTCAAAGATGTTCAAATTTACATCTTCAATGCTTGGTATATAGTTGGACTTCAACATTGTTTGCAGCTGAATAGAGAGAGGTTTGCAGGATCAGCCACTCTGCCCCTTACAATGCCTCCTAGAGAGTAGGCACTTAATGAATGTTCACTGAATGTCTGATGTCCCCCAATGATAGCAAAGTAACATGTTCAAAATTTTAAGCTCTGAAAAAACAAAGCAGGCATGGTAGCAAGTTTAAGATGTTAACACAGATCCTCCCAGACCTCCTAGAGGAGAGAATTCAGAACAAAATAAAATGTTTGAGAACGATGAACACATTTACTTCTGGAGCACTGAGAAACAAGACAATGCCAGCAATTCAGGATGCATCCATCTGTGTTCACCCTTCTAAGCCTAGATTCTCTTTTCTGTAAAAGTCACTGAGACGTCGCAGGATTTCAACATCCTCTGAAAGCAAATCTGAGAAACTGGCTGGGATGCCACAACCATACCTGAAAGTAGGTAAACCATTTCTATTCATATAAGCATTGATATGTGTAATTTATCTTAACTTTAGGCTGCGGGTGCATGTGTGTGTGTGTGTGTGTGTGTGTGTGTGTGTGTATTCAGATGATCTAAGTCACAGAAAAATGTAGTTAACCGATTAAATTAAGAGGTGGTGTACATAGCCAGAGACTGATGAGATTTTGAGGTTAGGTGTGTGCTAGTGTTTCTTCTCCTTTTCCTGTTTAAACAGTCTTCAAAGCTATGCTCAGACCCCAGTCCAATCAGGAAAACACCATGTTACTTCCTTCTGTCACTCCACCTTGTCTTTAGTGCCAGCGATACTCAATTCTCATTGGACACTTTGCTGCTTTTTATATTCTTTTACTTTCTGACAAATTGAGTGGGCTTTTCCTAGGTAGTGTGTAAGAGAATTTAGTCTTGTGTATGTTCACAAAACCTGGTTTAGTCACTGCCAATTACCTTTGGAGTAGAGTTGTCAGCTTGCTCCTCTTTGGAGAGGAATACTTAGGTGTGGTGCAGGTCAGCCTTGCTCTCTGGACATCAGTGCCAGGATGGGTGTAAAAAATTTTGAACCAATTCTGCAATCCAGTGCAGTAGGAGTGAAGAGAGGGTGACTCATATCCAAAGACTGAATGTTTGCTGTGGACCTGGGATGTTAATTTTGTAAAACAGGATACAAGTAAAACTATTCCAAAAATGTGTTTTCAGAGTAAAGAGTTGAAACTACCATTGGAGCAAAGAGCCTGGATTATAATATAGTGTCCTTAGACTACTTTGAGCTTTGCTTGTCTGCTTTTACTCATGCTGTTAAAAGGCTGGGATCAAACATTGATGGTTTTACTAATGATAATCAAGATTTATTAAGGACTTGCTAAGTCTATGCACTGATTAGTGTTAAGTGCTTGGCTTAGATTGTCTTCTTTGCTCTTCAAAAGTAATCTGATGGGCAAGATTCTAATATTATCCTCATTTTATTGATAGGGCAAACTAAATATTAGAAATATTAAGACATTTGCTTAATGTCAGACAGCAAATAAGTGTCATTGTTCACTCTGCCAGAAAGCTTCTTTTTTATTATTTATATTTAAGGTGTACAACATGATTTTTTGATATACATATGCATGGCAAAGTGATTACTACATCAAACAAATTTCCATATCCATCACCTTATTTTTTTAATTTTAATTTTTTGGTACCAGGGATTAAACCCAGGGGGACTTAAAAACTGAGCCAAATCCCCAGCCCCCCTTTTTAATATTTTATTTGAGATAGGGTCTCACTAAGTTGCTCAGATCCTCACTAAGTTGCTGAGGCTGGCTTTGAACTTGCAATCTTCCTGCCTCAGCCTCCTGAGCCGCTGGGAATACGGGCATGTATCACCACACCTGGCTTCCATATCCATCACATGACATAACTTTATTTGTGGTGCAAACTTCTAAAATATACTTTTAGCACATTTCCCATGTACAACATAATATTATTAACTGTAGTCCTCATGATGTACACTAGATCTCTAAACAGTCATCCTCTGTAGCTACAACTTTGTACCTGTACCCTTTGACCTACATTTTCTCTACACTTCTGTGCCCCCGGAACTATTGATTCTACTCTCTGTTTCTATGTATTTGATTTTTTTAAGGTTCCACGTGTGGTATCATGTAGTATTTTTCCTTCTGTGTCTTATTTATTCACTTACTATGGTAAGTTTTATCCATAGTGCCATAAATGACAGGATCTCCTTTATAAAGGCTGAATATTATTCTATTGCGTGTGAATATATATATCCATTGATGGCACAGGTTGTTTCCATGTCTTGGCTCTTGTGAATGATGTTACAATGAACATGAAAGTGCAGATACCTCTATAAGTGCTGATTTCATTTCCTCTGAATATATATCTAGAAGAGAATTCTTTTAGATATATCTCTCTATATATGCATATGCATACATAGGTGTGTATATATATATGCATGTATATATAGTGTCATATGGTATTTCTATTTTTAATTTCTTGAGGAAATTCTGTACTGTACCAATTCACATTCCCACCAACAGTGTACAAGGCCTCCATCTTCTCCATCCCTTTGCCCACATTTGTTATTTCTTGTCTTTTTGATAATGGCTGTCCTAACAGGTGTGAAGTGATGTCTGGTAGTTTTGATTTGCATTTTCCTGATGATTAGTGATGTTGAACACCTTTTCTCATATACATGCCAGCTGCTTTTATATCTTCTTTGTAAAATTCTCAATTCAGATACTTTGCCCATTTTTAAATCGGGCTATTTTTTTCCCTGTTGAGTTCCTTATATAGTTTGGATGTTAATGACTTATCAGACATATGGTTTGCAAATATTTTTCTCCCAAACCAGAGGCTGCCTTTTCATTGTGTTGGTTGTTTCCTTTGCTGTGCAGACTTTAAAAAAATTGGATGTAATCCTATTTATTTATATCTGCTTTTGTTGCCTCAGCTTTTAGTCTGACATAAAAAAAATCATTACAAAGGACAGTATCAAAGAAGTTTCTCCCATGCTTTCTTTCAGGAATTCTATGTTTTGGGGTCCTATATTTAGGTCTTCAATCCATTTTGAGTTAATATTTGTGTATGATATAATATAAGGTTCCAATTTCATTGTTTTTTGCATGTGGATATTCACTTTTCCCAGCACCATTTATTGAAAAACCTATCCCTTTCCCGTTATGTCTTCTTGGTGTCCTTGTTGAAAATTAGTTGGCTATACATGGTTGGGTTTTTGTCTATGAGCATTGGTCTGTGTCTGTTTTTTTATACCAGAAACATATTGTTTTGATTATATAACTTTTTAAAAAACATTATTACAGCATAGCAGAAAGACTCCAACAGCTTCACATGATGTTTTGAAATTAATCCCAATTTTAGGCTACATGAGCTATAGGTTGGAAAGACTGCCAAAGTCCAAAATCTTCATCCTTAGTGTCAGGTTCTGTTTCAATGACCTGATCAGGGTTGAGACCTCAGGAACATAGTTATCCCTCCTTTCTCTCTACTCTTCCTGTAGGCCGATGGAGATATATCTCACCTCTCACAGAGAGGACTAAATCTGCTTCCTCAGATGTGGAACATAGCCTTCTATCTTTGTGCAGAGCTTCTTGCTCAGAATAATGGCAATCTCTTCCCACAGGAACTGGTTTGTGTGGAATTTGTGGCTCAGGTGCATATAGCACTTTTCAGTGGTGACCCTGCTACCTTCTTCACAGTTTTGGTGCAACCAGATCCCATGCTGGTGGGTTTCTGGTAAAAAGTAGTGATCTTTTCAAATTATTAGTCCATCAAAAGGGTCAATGCACTAATGAGGTCACAGCTCTTGTAATCTAATCATTTCTCCTATGAACATTCTTGCATTGTTTATCACACAAGCTTTTTGGGGACATCTCGTATCCAAACCAGAACAAGTGGACTTTGTGAGAGTGGTGCCCTGTGATGCAAACTTATGTTGTGGATAATACTATCAAGCAGTTCTTGAGCTTCTATGGAAGTTCTCCCATTCAGAATAAAAACTTAAGGACTGTCTTTTTTCTCCCTGTATTTAGTAAGGTTGGGTGACAGGGAAGCGTAGTTGAAATGAATAGAAAGGACTTTTCTTTCATTTTTCCCATTTCTATTTTCATAATATTTAGTACCCACTCCTGGTAAAAAAAATTAGAAAGTGATTGGAAGTAGAATAGAAAAGAATGCAAGAAGAGCTGGTAGAGCCGGGCTTGGTGGTGCACGCCTGTAATCCCAGTGGCTTGGGAGGCTGAGGCAAGAGGATCACAAGTTCAAAGCCAGCCTCAGCAACAGCGAGGTGCTAAGCAACTCAGTGAGACCCTGTCTCTAAATAAAATACAAAATAGGGCTGGAGATGTGGTTCAGTGGTTGAGTGCCCCTGAGTTCAATCCTTAGTACCCCTCACCCCACCACCCCCCCCGCCAAAAAAAAAAAAAAGAGTTCGTAGACACTAATAAAATTGCACTTAGAAGAAAATGATACAAATATTCAAAATGCTTCTATTTACCAGCCCCAAAGAATAAAATATTTCCCAGTTAAAGAACAAAGAATCTTGTGGTATGATATGTTGATAGAGAAAATATCTTTTAGCCACACCACTCACACACACACACACAAACTCATGCAAAAAATAAACTCAGAAATCTATTTGCTTTAGTCCTTATTGATGGAAATAACCCTTTGGTTACAGTTTTATTGCATTTTTCCTGAAGATATCCCAGACCTCTGAGGATGCATGTCATGCTCCTGTTAGAACCTGGCTGGGGACATGGGTGGGCTCTGTCCACTGCCATTCTTCCCCACACACCACTGTTTCTTTCCCTTTGTTTCTACCTGGATTCCTTAGCAAAAGGCTTACAGCTCCAGGGGGGGTGTTTCCTAACTCACATTTACTGCTTTTTCCCCTCCAGTAATAAGAACACATCAAGCTGAGCTCAAGGTATGGGAAAGCTTAATAAAGCCTAACACTTTGGTTCTTGATGACTAGCCAGTTCACACGCTGCTGAGTGAGCGAGATTTGTCCTCTAAGGATTCATAGTAAATCTTTAACCCTGCCCTTCAGAAAGTATTAAAGAAGATCTGGGGAATGGAGCAAAACAAAATACACAGCTAAAGACCCTGTGTGCTGTGAGCGGCAGGCATGTACTGGTCAAGGAATTAGATTACTCAAGGTGGTGACTCATTCAGCAACTATGTAGTGTTTGTGGTTGAAGAGAAACCCTTGCCAGAGAATGACTAAAATCTATTGGCAGCGTCTTTAAAGGAATCATGACTGGGCCTAAACCAGTGAATACGCAAGTGTGCTTTTTTTTTTTTTTTTTCTTCATCTTTTACTAATTCAAGACTGAGAGTAAGAAAACACCATCCCTGTTGACGTCTACTATTATAGCATGGCCTCCGGGGCCTTCCCAAAAACCTCTCTTGATGGGGCTGAGTCCAGGAACATAGCCCCATGTTTGGGCGTGGTCATGTAATTTTGTGTGTGTGTGTGTGTGTGTGTGTGTGTGTGTGTGTGTAATTGTAGTGGGATGAACAAATCAGACTTATACAAATTGTTCAAATTGTTAGAGACTTTTGTTCTTAATTTAAAAGCCCAGAAGAAAATTTCCAAATTTAATGATTTTATTAGTTATTTGCGTCTGTCATAAAAAAGACCCACAAACAGTGACTTAAACAACAGAAATGTATTGTCTCATACCCCTGGAGGCCAGAACTTTGAGATCAAGGTGTCAACAGGGTTGGGTCCTTCTGAGGGCTGTTTTGTCCCTTCTTCTGCTTCCAGTGGTTTTCTTGCAATCTTGGGCATTCCTTGGCCTGTAGAGGTATTGACCTGATCTCTGCCTTCACATGGCCTTCTCCCTGTTTGTGTCTCTCTCTGAATTTCCTCTTTGAGGTTGATGACCACAAAGGATACCAGTCATATTGGAAGAGGGGCTCAACCAGCTTCAGTATGACCTCATCTTAACTAATTACATATGCAATGCCCCTATTTCCAAATAAGGTCACATTCTTACCTCTGGGGTTTAGGATATCAGAATCTGAATTTAGGGAAGGGGAAGTAAATTCAGTTCATGACAGTTGTCTCTGTACCAGCCAGAGATAATTTATTACGAAAGTAATAAATCCATCTGAAACTCTGTGGTAGTAAGTGGTTGTTGTTTTTATTAAGTTCAGAACAGTAGTTCAGAGTTTTCTAAAGGTTTGAATGTATTTCACATTATAATGAGTAACTATTTAAAAATGAAAGAGAGAGGATCTATAACCCAAAACAAGAGTTATTTGTCCAAATATATTTTTGGATCATCTGGATTAAGTGCCATGTAAACAAAATGGCCTTTATGAATGCAAATACCACACAGGCCTTTCCCCATTAACAATAGTGCAAAACACAAATTTTAACAACATTGCTGAAATAGGAGTCAGGTAGATATCTAAAACTTCAAGACTCGGTTTAGCTTTGTGATCACCCAAGGATGTTATCATTTTAGACAACTATCCTCATAAAGGGAGCATACACATGTCTGAGCAAAGCAATGTGCACCCACACTCCCAAGGGAGCCGTGTGCATGTTTACATCAGTGATGTTTCTAGCAGTTAGGAGTTCATTATATGAATCAGGGTGGCCGGGCGTGGTAATGCACACCTGTAATTCCAGGAGGCAGGAGGATTGAAAGTCCAAGGCCAGTCAGGGCAACTTCTTGAGACGCTGTCTCAAAGTGAAAAATAAGAAAATGCTGGTGATGTAGCTCAGTGGTAAAGTTCCCTGGGTTTAATCCCCAGTAATGGAAAAAAAAAAAAATCAGGGTCAACATAGGCAGTCAATGGAATTTTGTGTCACTATAGTCAAAGAGCAGAAAGGTAAGTCCCCAAATAAATGGAGGTCTGGGTGAGTTTTAGGTCCCAGGAAGTTGTCAGACTTGTGAGTTGAAGCACTTTATCACTGACACCAACCACAAAAGAAGAGTTTATTGGCCTTGAAAGTTTCTGAGCAGCTGGTGTAATAACCCATCCCTTTAGCAGGAACTCACCATCCAAGGTGTTGAGATTGGCACATCCATACATGAAGTCATTGTGGATCTTCTGGTTAGACTAAAGGCTTAATAAGGAACAGTGATTATTCTTGGGGTATCCAATGGGTGAAATCACTGGGCAAAGTGTGTTCAAGTCCCAAAGTTGAGGCTCTGACTGTTCTTTGTAGAGTTCTCTTGCAGGAATTTGACCCCCAATAGTTTACCATATATGGCTAAAGGCCACAGTTGGGCTAGTGTTTCTTACATGGGGATGAATTTTTAGCAGATGTATTCATAAGAATCATGGTTACCCTATTATTGTTAGCTATAATCATTTGTCACTTCAAGATCTTTTTTAGCTCACTATAGGGTGAATTGTAGCAATTTCATACTATCACAACCACATTTGCTTTTTCCAAGAGGACCAGAGACTTAGAATCATAAAATTTTATAGCAGAAAGTGACCTTGGAAATCATCTAGTTCAATGTCTCATTTCACAGACAGGGAAATTAAGTTCTATAAAGGTTAAGTGACTTGTCAAAGGTTAGCAAACAGAAAGGAGCAGGACCAGGGCTGAAGCCCTTTTCCTAACCTTCTTTGTCTGCTGAAATTGCCATGTATGATTATAACAGTCCCAGAGCTGGGTTGTAAACTATCAAAGGACCATTGTATAGCAAGCACGTCAATATGAATCCTGTCCAGTGAACTAGCTATTTCTTATTCTATGTGGGCATTCATCTCTGGCATATATATTCAAAGCAGATGCTAATGACCTCTTTTTAATTCTTGGGCAACTCTAAATTTTCAAAGGGTTAAAAAGATTCCCCAAGGAGCCGGGCGCTGTGGCGCATGCTTGTAATCCCTGCATTTGGGAGGCTGAAACAGGAGGATCACAAGTTCAAAGCCAGCCTCAGCATGGCAAGGCACTTAGCAACTCAGTGAGACCCTGTCTCTAATAAAATACAAAAAAGGGCTGGGGATGTGGCCCAGTGGTCGAGTGCCCCTGAGTTCAATCCCTGATACCAAAAAAAAAAAAAAAAAAAAAAAGATTCCCCAAAGAACAAAAAAAACATAAATGGGGATTACATTGAAAATGAAAAGAGGTACCCCTGAGATCTACCTCAACTTTTCTTTTCTCAGGCAGGAGTCTTCAAACAAAAGATGTTATCAGCTATTAACATGGTATGAACAGTTCCTAATATCAATAAACCACATACACCATTCTCCATTAAGATTTAATTTACCAACAGAAGAAATGTAGAAGTCATTTCAGATTTTCACCACCCCTCCCAGTACAGTTTCATATTCTCTTTGATTAATTCTGAGATCTCCACAGCTATGTCTCAAACATTTTATATCATCTAAGGAGAAACTATCCTTCCTACTGAAGAGACGTCGTGTTGCCAGAAGTTGGGGAAGTGTTCCATTGGCAAGCAGTGTAGAGCTGGGGACTAAAAAATAAAAATCATTTGAGTGTATTTGGCTCATTTTAGTAGCTTGACCTCTGAATGTATGAGCAGCAAGATGGGGAGGCTGTGGCAGGCCATACGCAACTGAATTAAAATGAAGCCCTGGCATTGCTCAGAGAAGCCTTCCCACACCTGCTTCTCATTTCCTCTAGTTATTTCTGGTAATGAAAATTGGAACTGTTGCTATATATTTTGGGGTCTAGAAGGTCTATACATTTTTCTTTCATATAATATGCCTGGGATTATGTGTATGGCTCTGTCTACTAAAAGACAAGACCTAAGTGTTCCTGAAAGGATACAGAAAAAATATCTTAAAGAATAAATCTTAAAAACAGATTTTTTTCTTTGTTTTCTTCTGTGATTCCAGCTGGAGGGCTTAGCAGTATTCCTACCTGTCCACTGATGTTTTCATCTATGATTCTCTTTAACTCTCTGCATGCTGGCTTTGCCTTTCATTAGGGATCAGAATGACAAAGTAAAATCATAATATCAGCTTGTTTTTAAGAAGCCAAGAGATTTCTTAGGAAAATTGAAAGCATTTGGGTGGGAAAGCAGCCCTTCCCAAATTCATTTCTTGCTTGGGCTTTTTATTCTCCAATCATCTCCCAGACAGTCCTGATGTCTGTATCAAAAGAATGGGATGCCTGGCTCAAAAATGCCAATTGGAGCCTTCCCTCAGGAGCTGTTAGCATAATTTGTGATGAGTTCAGGGCTGGAATTTGGCCCAGCCCCTAATCAATCCTTAGGTGTTCCTGTTCTTTTTATATTGCTAGGGGCAGGCTGCCTGTCTTCTTGTCACTGCCTTCAATTGACATTCTGAAGTGCAGCTGTATTGATTGTGACTTTGCCCTCCCCTCTTCAGTAGCTACTTGGAATCTCATTGATGAGTAGTAATAACATGATATATATTCATGTGCACATATGCACAAACTACCGTGTTCAGTATTTGCATTTGCCTACACGTCTGCTGTGCAAGGGTATGCCATGAGAAAGAATCAGCCTCTTCTCCCTCCCTGCCATATGATGTCTATATATTTATGAGTAGGAGAGAGAGGAGCACTTGGATATATGAATCTGCTTGCAATTTCCTAATGGAATCTGGCAGAAGAGCTTTGCAATAGGACAAGTTCCAGTAAAAACGTGTTCACGCAAGCACTTTCCCCTCATGCCTGTCACCTATATGCCCTTCCAGAGCATTGAAAAAATTAATCATGGACAAACCAAGTTCTCTTGTGGGTCAGCAAAGGATAATCCTCTGTTGAAAAAGGGAAGAATATTAAAATTGTGTGCCTTTTTAACAGGGTATAACCACAGAGGAAGAATCCAAGTAAATAAGGTCCCGAAATGGGAGAACATCTTGTTATGCATGGCCAAGTCTTCTACAGCTAACTGGGCTTTGCTTTGTCAAGTATGGTGCTAGGACTACTCTTGAAGGAGAGAATGTGGGAGTGGCCAATGGGACTAGAGGTGAAGGGACTTGAAAAGCCATTCGTTCTTGGAGTTGCTGCTCTGTTGGGAGGAAATCCTGAGACTAGAAGTCCTCACAATTAAAAAATGGCTTCTCCACCTCCATGGATGTCATGATCTTTTGCTACTCAGTCTGAATGGACCAGGAGTATAAATTTAAACTATGAGCCTAAAAGAAAACTTTCCAAAGCCTCCTTCTTGCCCAAAACCATAGTCCCTAGACTTTTTCTGACTTCAATCAAGGTCAGTCTGATCCAGAGCTGTTGCAGTGAATGGAAAACTGAAGAAGAAAAAAGAAAAAAAGAAAAAACAACAACAAACAACTTATGATGGTTAGGGATGCCAACATTTAGAATCCATGGACCTTGGAAATATTTAACTTTTAACTAAAACATGTCCTTGAATGAATGTAAAGAAGTTGTTAATTTGGGGATGCTTTGCCTAATTCACCTGGGATTAGAAGGCCCTTGTGTCACACATACCTCACTCCCCAGATGCTCCAAGGATGGAATACTGTGTTGTGGCAAAACAGCCCTGGAAGAAAAGATTTCTAAGAGGCAACCTGATCTTTTGCATTTCTCAGAAAGATAATCTTTTTGTCATTTATTTTTTTCCTTGAAATACAATCTTTGATTAGATTTGGGCAGTTGTTAATACAAATAAGGATAAATGAGGATTACATTTTTTTAGAATTCACCTACGGGGAACAGCCTAAATATGAATTCTGTGTGGACACTTTCGAAAGATTTTAATATCCCACATGACCTCCAACATCCTCCCCACATGGAGGTCTTTTTCTAGGCAACACACATGGCATGTGGGTGTCAAATACCTGTTGTGGCAGTGCTAGGCATCTTAGGATCTTAGGGTAGAGTTATGAGGGTACAGCAATGGCCACCAAGCCTGGCAGATGGCAGGATGACTGTGGGGGCAGATTGGTGTTTCTATAGTTGGTTTATAGAAAATAGGCTCAGGATGGAAAATAAGCTGTACTCATAGGCCTTACGGCTCTTAGCAGCCACTCCCTAACCTAGGCTTGAAAGGTTACTGTAGTAATAACATCCTCATGTCTGTACTGCCTGAAGAGCAGTAGCCTGAGTGGCTTCCATGCTGGGGCTGGTGGGCCAGAACCAGTAGCTTTTCAAGTGTCTGAAGATATGAATCCAAAGAAAGAGAAAATTTATGGCAGCTGATATTTATTAATAATGTTGTTTAGATCCTGTCTAGTTGTTCTATCAGTTGATAGGGGAGGAGATGGGGAGGGGTATAAATCTTTACCTATAATTGTAAAGAATTATCCAGATGGTGAATATTTGCTTCATGTATTTTGAAGCTCTGATATTAGGTGCCTATACATCTATGACTGTTGTGTGTGTGTGTATGTGTGTTGTGTGTGTGTGGGACAGTCCCTCTTTTCCTCTGGAAAAACTCTTCATAGTGAAGTTTACTTTATCTGATATTACTAAAGCCATTATAGCCTTCTTATGCCATTTATATGATATATATTTTCCCAGCCAATTCACTTCAATCCATCTGAATCTTTAAAGTGTAGCTTTTACAGGAAGGATATAGTTGAATTTTGCTCTGCATCCATTATGACAAATTTTGCCTTTTAATTAAAAGTGTGTAGTCCACTTAGACTTAACATAATTATCTATATGGCTAGATCTAGGTATAGCATTTTCCTACTTACTTTCTATTTGTCTCAACTGGTTATTTATTATGTGCTATTAAGAAAATTACCTAAGGCTTAGAAATGTGGGGAGATGGCTGTGTGCCATCTCCAAGTCATCCTGGAGCATCATCTAACAAGCCCACCTAAGACTTATCTGAAGGCCAGAGGAAGGTCAACTTCGTTTGACTTACTGTTTACTGCTAAGGAAACTCAGGTGTGGAGGGGTTAGTTATCTTGCTCAAGGTCAGTAGTAGCAGGCATCAGAGTGGGACCTGAGAAGCCAAAGCCAATATATTTTATCACTTTACCATAGTGGGTATCACTGGCAATTGCCTTATTATTAAGTTTATGGACAACTAACAGAGAAAGTTTGGAGGTCTACTGTTGTCCATTACTAGCTGTGGACCCTGCAGATGACATTTTCTGTTAAAGGGAAAAGCAGTTGTATGGTACCTCAAAGTGTATGTGAATTAATCCCAGGGGTCCCAGGTCAGTGAGGCTCAGTCTGAACGCTGTGGAAGCTGAACTCAGTCAAGGATAATTGTTCACTCTGTTGATCAGAACCCCCTCTCGTGTACCACAGCTCAACATGTGGCTAGGTACACTCGTTAAGAAATGCCATTTTCAGGAAATACTTGCTAAGGATTCTGGTGACATGCATTTGCTCTACTGTGATAGGGGAGTTGGGGTGACATGTGGGGGGAAGTGTGAGCCAGGGAGACACATGAGGTCGCAAATGCAAGTGATGTTTTAGCACTTCCTGGTGAGGCAGTGTGACCTCCTGCCACCCAGACGGGCTCACTCTTCAGATTTTTCTTGCTCATTTGCCACAGCTGTTTGTTGTTTTCTGAAATGTTAAGCTTTTTATAGCTCTTCAGTTACTTATAAAAAGTATCAGTTATTCAGGCCATACAAGAACTTGCTCAGTGCTGGTCTAATGAGCAGCAGGAACACTGAGGCATATTTTTTTTTTTGCTTCTATTTTCTCATTGCTCCCCCTCTTCCCACTCTCACAAGTCTCCCCTTTGGACTCATATGACTCCAGAATTTTGGAATTCACTAAAAAGGTGAACCACCAGTTCTGTTTAAGAATAATTCAACACTGACTCACCCCCCTGCCTGTTACTGGCTTTGCATGGATGTGAGAAGTAAAAGGGAGACCTCATCCCCAAAGCTATAACTGCTTCTAGGGGTTTAAAAGAGACTCACACCTGTACAGATGCATCTGTGATCTCTGAAGAAAAGATCATCATCTTTGCCATGCAGAGGGGAAAAAAAATCCAAGACTTGGGATACTTTCACTAAAGCAGTTAGGACCAGCTACAGAAATGCAAGGGACCCTGATAGAATCAGAAGGAAGGTATTAGAAACTATGGTCAAGAGCACTGAATTTATATATTTGAATGAATTTATATATTTGAAGGAATAATCTCCTCTGCTCTTGGAGGCCTTTCTAATAGCATCTGTAGGTTGTACACATATTCTACAACTACTTTTCATGACAAACACACAATTCTCAGGAGAGTGCTATGATCTTTTGGCAATAGGATGTCCCGGGGGCACAACACAGAAAGAATCCCACCAGGAGAAAATCTGCATGTACGACCTGCTATGGAGGTTTCCCCATCTAGTGTCAGATCTTGGCGGTACTTGGAACAATTGCAAAAGTCTAAGCATTTTTGGTTGATTTAAAGAGTAACTGTTATACATGTATACTATTTTTTGTAAGAATATAAATACTGAAATGATTATTAAAATATTAATTTAAATGCAATATCAAATTATTGGTACTTTAGAAATCTTGACTTTTAAGTTTTTACTTATTTAGTTGCTTATCTTTACCTTGGTATAGATAAGGGTAGTTGCTGCCTGCTGTTCTAGCAAGTGATTGGCCTCACATTCAGAACGTCTTAGAAGGATACTCTTTTTTTTTTTCCCAAATTTATTTTTTTATTCTAAGTTTTTAGAAATTACATCAGAATGTATTACATTTCACATTATACTTGTAGAGCACATTTTTACATATCTCTGGTTGTATGCAAAGTATATTTACATCATTCATGACTTCATACATGTACTTAGGGTAATGATATCCCTTCAGTAGATGAATGGATAAAGAAAATGTGGTATATATACACAATGGAGTATTACTCAGTAATAAGAGAGAATAAAATCATGGCATTCTCAGGTAAATGGATGAAGTTAGAGAATATAATGCTAAGTGAAGTTAGCCAATCCCAAAAAGCCAAATGCCAAATGTTTTCTCTGATTTAAGGAGACCGATTCACAGTGGGGTTGGGATGGGGAGCATAGGAGGATTAGAGGAACACTAGAAAAGATGGTAGAATGAGAAGGACACTCTTTAGGAATCTCTGACAAATTATTTGGATTGAGGAGGATCAAATTATGGGTTTGAGTTCAGGAGACCATATCCTAGGGCCGTTTTCTTGGTGCTATAAAAGCCAAAGTCTCCCTTTTAGAAAAGAGAACAGTTTACTTAGCATATACCTTGAGGTGATTAGCAGGAATGAGTTCTCATTAAACATGTTTTGATCAGAAAATAGACCTTATTCCAATTATTGGTGACCTGGTTTGATCCTAAGTGTCAAACTTGGAAAGACTTATTTATAGAATAAATTGTACATTTTTTCAACTCAGAGGTATTCATGTGTGCATAGTATATTTCATACTTTTATGTGTCTGTATAATAATACAAATGACTAATATTTATTGAGCATTTGCTGCATGCCAGACACCATTCATGAGCTATCTCAACAGGCTCCTATGACAGCTATTATTATTTTCATTTTATACACAAAGACATTGAGATACAGAGAGCTTGATAACATTCCTTGGCTTGCCAGCTCATACGTGGCAGAGCCGGGGATCCAAACCAGACTGTCCAACTTTTCAGCCAGCACTTTAAACAATCCTACTATGTTCCCTTTATATTGAACATTTGGCAGCAAGTTAGGATTTTTTTTCTATTATGAATTAACATAATCTTAAATTTAGGATCTAGATGTCCTTTCTCATTTGAAAATTATTTTCTTATATTTAAATCTATTGACTATTAAATGTATAAAATTGTGGAAATTCACATTTATCAGTTTTCCTAACCCCATTTAATTAAACCACTCTCTTCTTCCCTGAGAACATTATCTTAGGGGCTCTGTGGAAAAATTGTGGGAGTTTAGAGTTTCTTTTCTTGGCCTTAGTTCACCAATCTTTAGAGTGAGGCCATCTTTACTTTAAAGCCATTGTAAACAATTGTGAATTGAAGAAGATGTACAGATGGCCCATAGGCATTCAAAAATACATTCAACATCATTAGTTATTAGGGAAATGCAAATTAAAATGAGACACAACATACACACACACACACACACACACACACACAATGGATAACTAAAACTAAAATAACTGACAAAACCAAGTGTTGGTAAAAATTGGAAAGTGGCTAGAAGTCTCAGGGCTGATGGAAATGTAAAATGGTAGAGACACTTTCAGAAAAACAGTTAAACAAGTTCTTACAAAGTTAAATGCACATCCACGACATCACTCACTAATTCTACTTCGATTTGCACATAAAAAATGAAAAGCTATATTCACACAAAGACCTGTATGTAAATGTCCATAGAAGTTTTACTCTCAATAGTTCCAAACAGTTTGTAACCCAAATGTTCAGACAGTAGAGTATTATTTAGCAATAAAAATAACTGATATAACAATACGTGCAATTCCCAAAAGCAGCATGTTAAGTGAAAGAAACTGGGAAAAGAGAGTCTACGTGCTATGTGATCCCATTTATATAAATATCTTGAAGATCAAAACCATGGTGACATAAAGCAGATCTGGTAGTAGGGAACTAGTCTTAGGGTGAGATGGGGATTGGCTGTAAAGGAGCAAGAGGGAACTTTTGGAAATGAGGGAAATGTTTTATATATTTGTTATGGTGGTAATCACATGGCTATATATTTGTCAAAACTCATTCAGCTGCACAGTTTAAATTACGCTTCAATAAAGCTGATGAGGAAAAGATAATGTGTTCATGTTCTTTGTGCCTAAGCTCTCTGAGACAATTAAATTTTTATAATTCTAGAGTTAACTTCCTTTGAATTCAACTTAATTCGCATTGCCTAATGTTTACCACAAGGTTTTTCATCTGTCATCCTAAAACTGAAGTTACTTCCTCAATTGGAAAAAATAGTGTTTTGAACTTGTTGTATAGCAAGAAAAAAAAAAGTAAAAAAAGGAATACTGAAATAAATTTGTTCATAATACAAATAACTCCATAACATTTACTGAGAGTTGTGTAGTTCCCTAAAGGTCAGTAAGTTTGTGTTTGTGTTTTAGTATGTGTAAGCCTGTGTGTGGTACTGGGGATTGGACCCAGGGGTGCTCTGCCACTGAGCTACATCTCCACCCCTTATTTTTTATTTTGAGACAGGCTCACACTAAGGTGCCCAGCCTGGGCCTCAAAATTGAGATCCTCCTACTTCGCTCAGCCTTCTCAGTTGCTGGGATTACAGGTGAATGTCATCATATCCAGCAGGTCAGTACGCTTTTATACTTGTTGGTCTATGTTACACTGAATGAACTGTCTTGTGAAGGCCTTATTTATTTAGAGTATTAGAGTTTTCATGGTTCTAAGAACATGCAGGTTGCTGTGTGAAGCCCCTAATAGCCCCTGTTCTCCATGTGCAACAGAGGGTGAACCTGAAGACCTACTGGGTACAGCTTAAGGCTGAATTTAATTACATAAAATCAGGTGATTGTTTGAGGTCAAAATAATAAAATACCCAGTTGATTCTGTAATGTTGTCTATACTAACCAATTTAAAAAACTGAAATGTTTCCAGTCATCATACCAGAGATATAAAAAGATATCTACTCATTCTTTGCTTCAGTCCAGTACATCTATCAGGATTTATTAAGAGCCAGGCATTGTGGGAGATCCTATGGGGGATGTAGAGCTGCTTAAGCCAGGATGATCCCTGTCCCTTTTAGTTAAAATGCTAAACTTGGAAATTTGCTGAAGTGTCTGTGAAATGACATACACTTATGTACTTTTGGCTATTTCAGGTATAAGAATCAAAGATAGATACTCTACGATCACAATGTTTAAATGTGACTGTGGGATGCTAAAAAGAGCGTGGCCCCTCAGACTGGTGTCCACCAACCATTCCCTCATGCCTGAAAGAGAACCACTTACAGGAAGATTGTATTAAGCAGTCTCCTTTCCCACTAGCCCTCTTTGTTCAAAGGCAGATACCTTTGAGAAAGGTGACATAGTAAGTTGAAAATTCTTCAATATTAACTAGGATTTTCCGATGTCTCTTTAGTGATAGAGTTAACATTAGCTACTCCTCTGTTCAGGAGCAGACTACACACACACACACACACACACACACACACACACACACACACACACTTTTTTTTCCTTCTTAATGCTGACCCCAGATCATCCCACAGTAATTAAGGATGGATGCACACAGAATGGAGTTGCTTCTTTAATTGTGGTCTCAATCCTGATATCAGCCTCATCTGGAAGCTTGTTAAACATGCAAAATCTCATCGCCCATCTCCAGACTGAAGGATTCTGTGTTTTTATGAGATTCCCAGGCATCTAGACCATATCATAATGTTTCTTCTAATCATGCAGCTTTTCTGCTTCTCCTCTCCTGCCAGTAGTATGAACATTTGAAGATGTAACTCCTCTGCCAGTGTCTTTTGGGATGCACTGAAGGTCAGGTATCTGATCCCTTTTATCAGGGAGAGCCCTTGAACTATTTAACAGGTTGCTTCCAAGATCTCTTCTGGTGTTTACTTACCTCTTCCAGCTCAATTGGCATCTTTATAAGTAAGAGGAAGAAATGGCAAGTATCTGAAAAGCTCATGCACAGCTAAAAAGGGCTCAGACTGAGATCCTGCTCTTCAACACATGATATTTAATAAATGTTAAGTGAAATAATAAATGTCCTTCCTGTTGGCTTGGAAATGGCTTTTTAATGGCTTAAATACAAATACATTTTGTAATCCTTTGAAAGCACCTGTTGTTTCTTTCCTGTAGGTTCCTATATAGATGACTATTTACCCACCGAGGTGTGTATGGATTACTTTAACTGCTGGGAATCTATTTCTTTCAAGCTCTGGCTGACATCTAAGTGTGGACTTTTCCTTTGATACATGGAACATTACTGAGGTGCAAGCTGATTAGTGCCCCTAAATAGAGCCCTCTCTTGCTCCATCCTTTTAGAAGCTGTTTGTCCATTAAGGTAGCCAGCACCCAATTCAGGTGGCAGAACCTGGACTCAGGACTCCAGGCTTCCTGACTTCACCTTGAGTCCCTCCACTGCACCTCAGCTGTCACCATCTCAGGCCATTTGCTTTGTTCAATTGTGTTACTTTAGGCTGTACAAAGGACAAACGTTCCAAATCTACCTGCTGCTGTAAGTAGGCTAAAATAAATGAGCTTAAAAATAGTTTCATGCAGGGATACAGCTCCAGAAAATAACCATGGGCTTGAATTCTATTTGGATTATACACTCTGAAGGGGACAAAGCACTTTCTTATGCTTTGCCTCTTGGGTATCAAACCTCCCCTCATGAAGTGGATGAGGCAAGCACTGTTAATGTCATTTTAAGAGAGAAAAACGAAGGCAGAACAGATTTCTTGGTGGACAGTAATTCCAGATACCTGACATTTCTTTTTTTTTTTTTTTTTCTTTCTCTCCCACCTTTTTTTTTTTTTTTTTTTAAATTTAACTCTAGTCACTTGTTCTGCGTACAACTATCATGCTCTGTATTGGTTGTAGCTACCCCAGGTGTAGCTATCCCAAACTATGGTCCCAGAAACTGGGGAGGGAGATGATGGGGGTGTCTGCAAGGAAACAACTAGAAAAGAGCAGAATGGAATGGTCCTGTGGATGCCCTTAGGTTCTGCTAATACAGGAAAGGATCTTTCATTCCATCCAGGACATTCTTGGACCTAAATATATAATTAGCCTCAGCTAAAACTTGTCAAATGTTTGGTCCTGCTAAAGAACAGGTATTTATTTATCTGGAGTTTAATTACAAATATAGCTTTGTTCTGCATGGATAAAATGCAAAAATGTCAAGAGCAGTTAGCCAGAGTCAGATCCAGTAAGAAAAACAGCTGCTTCCTCCCACCCGCCCCCCTTTTTATAGTCATAACACCCAGTTAGCAAAGAGACTGAGAAAATAATTTAGTGCTGTGGTTAAGCGTGTGGGCATCAAACTGTGTTTGTATCTTAGCTCTGCCAGTTACTAACCCTGTGACCCTGAGAAAGTTATTTCTTAGGTTGGTTTCCTCATCTGCGAAATGTGGATAATAATGGAAACTACCTCCCAGGGTAGCTGTGAGGGTTAAATGAGTTAGTACCTGCAAAATGTTTACAAAAGCCCCTAGATAATAGTAGAAATAAATGTTTGCTATTATTGTTATTGTTATTAGTGGGGAGGGAACAGTTAAATATTTTGGTTTTATTTGATTTCAACCTAGCACTATATAATTGAATTCTAACGCCAAGTAAGGAATGTAGATGATCTACTGAGGATCTCTATGTGGTGGTTCAAATCAATAGGTGACTTGTGCCTGTGCCGGGCAACAGCTGGCCCATCATTTATGATGACCAAACATTACTGTGCAATGTAGGGAAATGGATAATGTAAATAACCTAGTGTGGGATTAGTAACCCAATCTATTGTAATGCTTGCTCTCTGAAAGTGATGACATGGTAGCAAATGCCCAAAGGCTTTCTTGAAATCCAGAGAGAAATCATTTTTAATATGCTGGAGAAATACATTGTTAGTTCCCAATAAGTTGTATAGTTATGGGAAGGACAGTTTCCCCCTGGCAAATAAGTAAATGTCTACTCTGGTTTATACCATCAGTCTTTAATGTGTAGAGTGTGAGTCAGTTCCCCAGATCTTAATTAATTAATTCTGCATGAATTAATAAGTCCTGAAGCTAACAATGCTGATCCCTTGGGTTTGGGGAATTCCCAGTGAATGAAGGCCTGTGGAGTCTGGCCATTGAAGTTATTTTATCTTTTATCTTTTTATTTTCTTGTTTATCTCTCATTAGATATTGGAGTTCAAAAGAAGATGATTCCTATTTAAATCCCACCAATGTCAGTGTAACTATTTCTTTCTCTGTTTATTAGGAAAGGCAAGAATGCTCTAGATGCCCTTATGGGAAAGCTGAGGTTACATTAGACCACACTGAAGGTCTGCATTATAGTTCAGTAAAGGCTTCTTGAATGTGGTAAGTAGTGGCAAAGTCTGGAAATGATTGGAAAGTTATTGAAACAAGAAAAATTCTCAGAAAGATCCGCATGATCCTTGGGTATGAGTCTTGGTAAGGTTCAATTGCTGTACAATTGAACAGCAACCTCTTTTGTTGCTTCTTGTGCCACACAAGGAATCTGGTTACATTTCTTCACCATTATCTATAGTTTTTCATCTAAAAAATTATTTTCCAGAGCTCACCCTGCTCTCCATGCATGCTTCTGCCTTTTGGAAGTTCCAAAAAGTCATTTCCACTCTCAAGAAGTTAGAAATTTTCTGCTACTGCTCAGAGTTCGAGAAATAGTGTAGGTCTGAGGGTAGTGCCACAGGGGGTGGCCCCAGGCTAAGTAGTGCAGCATCCTTAGAATAAAGCAGAACCTCTCTGGCCACTGGTCTGGTGGAGTTACACTGATGGGGCTAAGTTCTAGAACATTTGGAATGGAGAAGAGCAGGTTGCTAAGTGTGTGGATTCTCGAAACCTATCTGCTGAGTTCTATTCCTGGCCCAACCATTTCCTGGGGGTCTAACCTTGGGCAAGTTATAGAACCTCCTTGTATCTGAATTTCCTTATCTGAAAATATGTTCAAACCTCCGACGGTTGTTAGGATCATGAAAAGAGTTAATACATTGAGTATGCTTGATATGCAGTGAGCATAATTTTAAGGCTGATGACTGTTACATAATCTCCTCCTGTGAGAGCCAGTTGCTGCTTCTGCCCACCTGGGGGTGGCATGGGGGCAGGCGCCTCATTCCCCCATGAATACCGGCTTTCCTCAGCCCCAGCACTGCCCTTTTGTTCCAGCCTCTGATTTTTTATTTTCTTCTTTCCCTCTCCTTGCACTATCTTCCCCCACCCACTTCTCTCTCTCTCTCTCACTCTCTCTCTCTCTCTCTCTCACTCTCTCTCTCTCTCTCTCTCATCTTCCATTATATTTTTTAATAGTGGTAGAAAATAGCCATCTAAAGACTTGTAAAAAGTCTCATAGGATGAATGTGATAGCAGTTTATATTAAAACCAGATAAATACTGGATTGTCCAAGTCTTGGTAATAAAGAATTTGTCAGAAGAGCAAATGTTCAAGTAACTTTCACTACAATTCAGGATTTTACGTTTCTGTTAATTAAGTTGATGGTATACTAGAGTTGCCTCAAACAGTACAGATTCTGCTTTTTTTGAATGACTGATGCATTGGTTTGATTTCAATATTATTTCTTGACCCTTAATTTCTGTAGTTATCTTCAAAGTTGCCCATTGAAGTTGTTGGCTGCAGTGTTGAGCAGTTGCTTCTTGTGTAGCCTGATATTTTGGCCATTTCCTACAACATTGTACAGAGATATGTAAAAGTCGTCACTGGATAAATTCTGTAGAAGATATGGATTACTCTGTTTTTGTTTTTAATTCTAAGTTGTTAGAAATGACAGCAGAATGCATTACATTTCATATTATACTTATAGAGCATACTTTTAATATCTCTGGTTGTATATAAAGTATATTCACACCGTTTGTGACTTCATACATGCACTTAGGATAATGATATCCATCTAATTCTACCATCTTTTTTAATTTTCTTCTTCACCCTTTTGCCCCCTCCCTCCCCCTCCCTCCCCATTGGCCATTCTAGTGTTCCTCTAATCCTCCTTTGCTCCCCATCCCAACCCCACTGTGAACTGGCCTCCTTATATCAGAGAAAACATTTGGCATTTGGCTTTTGGGGATTGGCTAACTTCACTTAGCATTATATTCTCTAACTCCATCCATTTACCTGAGAATGCCATGATTTTATTCTCTCTTATTGCTGAGTAATACTCCATTGTGTATATATACCACATTTTCTTTATCCATTCATCTACTGAAGGGCATCTAGGTCGCTTCCACAGTTTAGCTATTGTGAATTGTGCTGCTATAAACATTGGTGTGGCTGTGTCCCTGTAGTATGCTGTTTTTAAGTCCTTTGTCACCCACTTCTCTTTACTATTTATCTTTCTCTTTGTCTTATCTGCCTGTCACAGGATACAGGTGGAAATTAATGATGCTCTTGACATACATTTTTAATTTTGTGGGGTCAAATATGTATTCATTTGTACATCAGTAGATATACAAATATATAAGTATAAATATATACTTATTTGTCTATTTGGTTTTGTAAGGAATTAGGGAACAGATGTTCTATTTGTTTTCATGTTTTGGTGGTAGATAGCTGGGTGGATATTTGCATCTCAGAAGTAGTCGTATATGCAACTTGCAAAAAATACCATTAAAAAAAATCTACTTCCAAATTTGAAGGAAGAAAAAAGCTTTTGAAACTGTGCACCCCTTAGAAGTTTTGTTCATGTTATACCTAAAGCAAAAGTAATTTTTGAAAATAAAAAAAAAGTTAGTGACATAAAGCCACATTTCTACCTATTCATTGTATAGAGGTTGTCATATGGACCCGAATAGGTGTAATTTTTTAGAGCTAAAATTAAAATCAGACTGTTCTCCATCAGCCAGATGTTGGTGTTGGAACAATATAATGCATTGCTTAACTGTATGAAGCACCCACCAGGCTAATTTACAAGATGAGGAATGTTAAGGCCAATCAAGTGATCTAATTGTTTCAACAGTGCTAAAGGATTTATGATGATCTGCAAGATCAGGGTTGTGCTAGTCTGAACTTCCCCCTTTGCCATCTTCACCCCCTTCTCACTTCTTTCCCTCCAAGTGGTCCTACTCTTTCGTTTGCCAGGCTAAAGTTACTTAGGAAACAGTTGAAAGTGGGGGTATGGATTTAAGTTTTAGGGCAAGATTACATAGGAAAATTAATGGAGGACTTTCTGTAATTACCCTTTGTGCATTTTGTAAAACCCCTGCTGAGCTGGGAGTGACTGACAGCCTTGACTCCAGGAAGGTTTGGATGGCGCTTTGTTGTAAGGCTGGAGTGGAGATATGCAGGGAGAGAGCCCCAGAGGGACACTGCCAGTCCTCGCCTACTGAGACACCTTCATTAGCCCCCCAGACTTGCTCACTGACATTAACCTGGATGACATATTAAAAAATCCTCTGTAACCAATGTGTTGTGAAATGAACTTGGACAACGAGAGCATATACGGCCTCCAGATTTGATTATTCCAAGCACTGTAAACGTGGAGAGGGCAGCGTGATAGATGAGGGATGCCAAGCCCTACAGAGCAGGTGGCTGTGTCCCAATGACATTGAACTGTTTGGTTCAACCCCAAGGGAGGCCTGGTTTGGGTTTTTCCCACTGCATGAGATTTGCTGATTTTTATAACTATCATAAAGAAAATACCAGCTTTCTAGTAGTCATGAAAGTTTTTGGATTGAGTTTTTGATAAAGGGTGGGAGAGTTGGGGGACCAACAGAAAAGGAAGAGAGGGTTTATCTCAGTCTTTGGAGGGGTTAATGTTTGCCAAACTATTAACAAGTTAACAGGTGCAAAATCACTAGGCGTGAGGGTTAGTATTAGAGTCTTGGCTTCGTGGACTGCAATAGAGAGATGAAAGTTGGATGCCAGTAATTCCAGTCACTCTGGAGGCTGAGGCAGGAGGATCCAAGTTGGAGGCCAGCCTCAGCAACTTAGAGAGACCCTATCTCATAATAAAAACTTTAAAAGACTGGGGATATAGCTCAGAGGTAATGCGTGCCCCTGGGTTTGATCCCCAGTACAACAACAACAACAACAAAATTGCATGCCAGACAAGCTGGGAGTTGGATTTCCTGGGGTCATAGACACTTTAGAAGAGAAAAGGGACAAGACAGGAAGATAGCCAGGAAAAAAGATGTAAGGAAGAAGTGAGACCAGTGACAGCCATGCCATGTGGAATATGACAGTCACAATTCCCTTTTAGCATAGAACCAACCTACTGGGTAAAGGACAAGGAGGGGATCTTGGAATATGGCCACAAGCTTTTATTTGCCACCCTGCAGACTTAGTTGGCACTCGGTTGGTCTGGTGTGAGTCATCTGGACACAGGATTGGTTTTTGTGAGGGAGAAGCAGGGACAGATGAACTTCCCTTTCTCTTCTACATCTTACTCTGTTTTTTCCTTACTGATCTGATTTGTCTGTGAGCCTCAGTTTTTCATGATGTCCTGCCTGGGGTCTTTTGACAAAGGATGTCAAAACACACAATTCCTCTGCTGAGGTGTGGTTCTCAGAAGACCCTTCTACTGGGTACTTTGGCTGCCACAGAAGAAAGGGTTGGAGGTAACCACAGCTCCAGCTTTGCGCTCTCCACTCCCAGGGCCACTGGAGTCCTGAGGACCTGCTACTTTGTACTGGCACAATGACTGGGAAAACAAAGCCCAGATGAGGACAGCCTTTACTTTATCCTGTTTTTTTTAACATCAGGCTCACTTTCCAGAATGGATTTAAATTTGTTTGTGGAGATCACAAGCACCAATATTTGCCATTGCCAGAAAGATCTAGACCATGCTGTTTTCAGACCAGGGTTTAGACGACTGCTTTGAGCCGTGTCCAGCTCCCTCTCCCTGTTCCTCCCTCCCAGAGAGTGGGAGTAAGGCAGGAATACTGAGCCTAACAAACTGCAGCGTTGGGAGGCTCCTACCAAAGCCCTCGTCCCCATCCCCATCCCCTAGGAGGGTGACTGTGGTATCGGAGTAAACCTCCCTTGCAGAATCTTCCAGATGAGAATGAGGAGAATCTGTTTCCATTCCCTTCCTTTGGTTAACAGGCTGCGGGGCTCTAAGATTTCCATCTTGGCAATTTCCTATGTGCACCCAGTTTCCATTCAATGACCAGCCTGGATGACTGCTTCAAGTAATATGCCTTGAGGAATTTAATTGTAAAAAGCATAAAAACTTTGCCTGGTCAAAAAACACTTAGGCGATGAGTGATTTGAGATAATGATAATTTTACCACATCGGATTGGCTGAGAGCTCCTGTATTCAAGTTTGTTGTTTAATATTGGTGGGAAAAGGGGGTAGGGTGGGCTACTTTGTGTTTGGAACAGAGTCCACGTGGGAAGTGTGGGAGCTGGGGATAGGATTGGTGGGCAAACCCTGCCAGGGAGAGGAACTGTGCTCTGATTGACTTAATTATTTGCAAGGTTGAGATAGAAAAGTCATTTCCTTCAATCATTCAGATCCGAAGTACTTATCTTTTGAACACCCACCCTCCCATTCATGAAAGCATTTCTCTTTCACTGAGAAGCCTACCTCTGCTTCTCCCATTACACCCACCTGAAAAGGCTGCTCCTGGTAAGAGAGAGGAAAAGCAGCGTTCTTCTGGGCCTGCAGCAAATTCAAATCACCCCAGAAAAAAACACTGATTTTCATCTTCCATTGATCAGTGCATGTTTATTTTTGTAACTGGTTTGATATTAGCTAGAGAAGATGCATTTTAAAAATCCATCAAGCAAATACTTTGCAATTTGATTCAATATAAGAAGAAAGCCTCACCAAAAGGCTGACTCTCTCTCCTCTCTCTCTTTGGTGCTTGGGGTTGTACATTTGAAGTGTAATTTAAAAAACACTGTCTGTCCACATCAGCTAAAATCTAAGACCTTGTCCTCAAAATAAGAGAGATTCTGACATACCTCTTGTGTTAAGTTTCTCTCTCTCTCTCTCTCTCTCTCTCTCTCTCTCTCTCTCTCTCTCTCTCTTTATCATTCCATGCTACCTAGTGTGGAAAAGAGCCCTTGTCCTCCTACCCTAATGGCAAATAAGCAAATTTCTAAACTCCTCACCTGAGCCAAGGCCTACCATCACCTTTCTGTTTTACTTTTTTACAGCTTGGGCATGAGAATGGTAAAGTTAGGCTGATATTTAGCCAGCACATAAAGAGTTGTGCTCTGAGCTCTTGGGGTACCCCTTCCTCATCCTCCTCTGGAACCACCTGGACCACCCCCCACGAAATAGCAACTGAAGGGTTAACATCTGGCACAGCTGGGTCTTCAGAGAAACTGACTTGATTGTTCAACCTCCTTTTCTTCCCAGTTGTTATTAAATTTGAATATCACCCCTGGCTTGCGTTCATCATGCTGAAAATGACTGATTATACATTTACCTGCTTCACTATTTCATACAAACTCTTGAATTTTGTGGTGACATCAATAGTCTTTTGCTACTTAGGTAAAGAAAGAGCCACTAATTAGACATTACTCTCAGGAATTTATCTCAGCCGGTACACTTAGCTTCTTTCTTCTTATTCAACTGGGATTTGATCCCTAGGGACACAGGCATTTATTCAACAATTTAGACCAGCTAATTAAAACTTTAAGGCTTCTGTAAATACAATTCTTCCTTTGCAGGCACCAGAACAATTGGTATGCTTTCATGGTAGGAGGAAAAGCACCAGCGTGTATAAAAAAATGGAGATTTTTCTCTTGTGCTGGTAGGGGCCTTTCCAGCAAGACCCAGAGTGCCTATGACCTTGGGCTTGTTACCCAGCCATGCTCTGGTCCAATGTTCATATCACTTAAAACTGTAAGGATTTTTTTTTCCCTTGGGCTTTCCTGGCTGCTGGGGCATAGACAAATTAAAACAAACAAGCAAACAAACAAACAAAAACAATCTTCAGGGCTATGGTCTACAGTGTTGCTGTTTGCACATTTGAATGAATATATGAGACAAACTGCTCTAGGCAACAAATGTATCTTTTGCAATGTTAAAAGTTAAATGACTTTGAAGTAAAATAATGACAATAAGGGAGTGGCCATCACAGTTTATCTATATGATTCAAATTGCACAAGAGTAGGAGGGATGTCACACAAAGCAAAACTGTTTTGAAAGCAGCTTGGTTTACTGATAGAATTTTGGTTCCATCAATCAAGCCAAAATGAAAGGCTGTAGCAGTTAGTGCTGTGTTTTCAAACTTTAGTAACTTAGAAGAAGTCCTCTGTAGCCTCAGTATTAATAAAAAAAATGTTACTTAAATATCTAAAACAAAAATGAGACAAACTCTTCATGCTTAAAATGCTTATACAATTCTCAAGGAAATTTGAAGTTAAATAAACACAAAACTAAAGAGATAACTTAATATTATTTCAATATTGACAGATGGGGTTTTGCTGAGAATAAATTGTTTCTTGTATGGGGATATGGCATTGCCGACTAAGATATATATTCTTTTAGTTTAGTACTTACCACTGTGAACCTTTGGGAGTGACTCAATTCTCTTACCATTTTCTCCAATTGCTCTCTTAAAAATCTATCACCTCACAGCATCTGGACTTCACATCATTTATGTATCCAGGCTTCTTTCTCTTTTGGCTCAGAAATTTAAGCACTATTATTTGATGATGATGATATTATTATAGATACTCAAGCAAACACAAACCCTAAGATCATGGCACTTCTTGGTAAAAATAAAAACCTCTAACAGCTGTGAAAAGCCTACTATGCATCAGATACTGTCCCAAGTGCTTTCTTTGTTTTAATTCATGTAAACCTCACTAATACCCTATGAAGTCGACCCATTTTACAGATGGGGTAACTGAGGTGCTGAGATTTTATCAAGGTTACATAACTAGTAAGGGGCAAAGCCAGGACAGCAACCCAGGCTCTTCTGTTTCAGAACTAAGCTCTTAACCACTGTGCTCTACAGTTTCTTATGGGTAACCATAATCTGGAATATGCTAATTTTAATTTTTTATGTGATACAATAAACACACAAAATTAAAAGTTCTACTAGAGAGCTCTTAGGACCTCTTAGAAATCAACTGTGAGCCCATTTGAGAAATAATCATTCAATTATCTATTCTTAAATCCTTTATTATTCCCAGGACCATTGTAACATAGTGTTCTTTAATTCTTCAAAGTGTAAAAATGTGTCTTGATTTTATCCACAGTTATCTCAGTTGCTATCAGGTATTTTCTAAGGGCATAACACTGTATTAGTTAATTGTTATAAAAGCCCTGCTAGTAGTAGAGATGGTAACAGATAGGACATGTAGACACACTGAAATGTAAACATGTATATAGTCCTAACAAGGGTAATAAAATACAGATAGGCAGGACTCAATGTCGTTGCCTCTCAGAGGAACGAAGACCAAGATGGGTGAGTGGGGTAGACCCTGAGAGAGAGCAGGAGAGGGGGAAGTTGGTTGGAAACTTGAAAGTTCAGTGTGGCTGCAAAACCCCAGTCAAGCCCATCCTGCCCTGGACATGGCAACTGGCAGAAACTTCTAGAGACAATGATTGAAGTGTTTTAAATAATTTGAACTTTAATGAAAGGTTACAAGAAATCTGAGAGTAGCAGAATGGGAATGGTAGAGAAGCAGACATAGAACATCATTTGAGTCTCTTACTCTTGGCATTCATATATATCCTAAATACTGCAACCATTTAGGTGTTTGTTCAGATTCATTTCTCAGTTGCCCATATTTTCAGCAGGTTCATCTTGTCATTCTATTTACTTGTCTTAGATTGTAAATGAAGACAAAGTGAAGAGCATATCAACCTCTTCCACAACATCCCCAAAAGACACACTAAGGCATTTTTGGACAAAGAATCTGTCAAACTTAATTCTTGAGCACATATCATATGCAAAGTCCTCTGTTAGCTATGGATGGACCGAAAGATGAATGACCTGGGGTCTCTGTTGTCTAGAAATCCCACAGGGTAAGATAATGAGTGGTGCACATGAATGGAACAGGTAGCCTGCCTCAGAGAGCGTGGCAGCTAAGGAAGAGGGTTGTGGAGCAGAATTGATCCCAAACTCAGCTCTAATAGCTGCTGTCCTGGTGTGCTCAGGCAAGCAAACTCCACTTTCTGTATTTGTAAACAGAAATGATGGTAATAATAGTACTTGTATCATATCATTTAGTCTTTATTGTTATAAAGACTTTATTGTTATAAAGACTAAATGAGATGATACCTATTCAATGCTTAGCAAGCCTGCTCATCAAATGTGAGTCTGTAGCTGCTGAGGCTGTGCTAGCAATGGCCCCTTCTGAATAGAGGTGGGCTTTCTTGCTGGACTGGGCCCTACTCACCGCATCGTGGTCTATTGGAAGGTGAGGAGAGAAGCCCTGGACTGGCAGCGCTAATTTGGTAGTGCCTGGGTGAGTGCATGCGTGTACTACTGCCCTCTACTGGAGGCAATTCTCAGAGATTTCGAAGAAATATCAAACTATCTGTACTCCCTGTTCCAACCAACATCCTGCGTTTACAAGGAAAAGTCTCCTCTGTAGAGAGCTTCACAGCACATCTGAGAGGAAATCCTATTGTCTGTCTGCTCCTCACCTGCTTTTAACTAATATGAAATCTGGACAGGTATTGATTTTTCTGCTTTTCTCTGAGTGCGCTCATCAGTCATTTTATATTACTGGAGAGTCCATTAGCAATAAAAATAAAGCATGGAAGTTACAAAGCCCATTAGAGAAACCTACTCTATATCTTTGGGATAAGGGAAACAATTAAAAGCACATCATCTCATAAACATTGTAATGGAGTTATTAGAAGAGTGAATAAACCCAGGATGTGATTATCAAGGGATGTAATGAAATCCCTCTTCTGGTCAACTAGAAGGGTGTGCCTGACATTCCACAGCACTGCAGAACATGGGTGAGATGAAAAAAAGATGAAATACTAGAATAAGGGAACATGACTAGAGAGAAAGAGAGAGGGGGAGTCAGCTGTAGGCTCATTGAATGTGAATGGATTTCAGAACTATGATGGCAGACCTAGGCAAGAGGAAGTGTTTAAATATAAAAGGGAGAGATGGCAATGCAAGCCTACTGTGGAAATTTAGGTAAATTGATGAAAATAGCTACATCTTCCAGAGAGGTTGGGACAGACTTGCTCCAGTTGTGCATGTGGTCACTGAGGTTCTCTTAATTCCCCAGGAAAAGAGGAGAATGAACGAGAACCCACTGGAATTTGGGGCTTGTTGATGGGAGATGACGGAGAGGGGAGCTCGTGCTGCCTGGGTTGGTTTGAGCTGCGGCATGGGAGTAGCTGACATCATTATCTGCACATGTTGATGCTCAGAAACTATTAATTCTCATTCTCTTTTCCTTGTAGGTGGGAGAGTGTGTAGAAGCCCACATTTCCAGTGAAAATCATGCTGCATTTAACTTAATTTCCTTTTCCTTTCATAGCTTCCAGGAAAAACAGCTTTCACTCTAAGCACTATCTGGATGTATTCTCTTTGGATAATCATTAAGTACATATTAAATTGTCTGATCCTCTTTGATCCAGAAAGCAAGGAAAACTTCCACAAAACCCTGATACAGATGGCCAAGTTTATATTTTGTTCTCTCATGCTTGCTCAGACAGCAAGTTGTTTGGTATTATGCTAGGTTTTTGTACCAATTACGAAGTTATTACACGTGAGTTCTTTTCTCCTGATTCTAATTTATTATAGGCAAATAGTATAATAGTTAATACTGGGAATAATGTTAAAAATTAATTATCTGACTGCTCTAACCTATGAATTACCTACATTTTCCATGTTCTTCTAATCTTTATCCATATGAATATTTGCATTTTATGTAAAAGCTCACATTTTGCTTTTTCACTTGATGTAATTTTACATGCTTTCAAATGCTATTTCATGGTAGATATAATTGTAATTTTAGTAGTTGCAAAATATTTCATTAAGTTTATTTCTTTTATTTTACTTATTCAATTCTCTATAAGGGGAATGAAATTTTTTACCATCAAGTTTTTTAAACCATTATAAGTAATGTGATCACAGTTATAATTTTTTTCTCCACTTAAATTGTTTCTTTTAAATAAATTCTGAGGAGTTGGGATATGATCCTTGATGTACATGACCAATTGTTTTTCCAGAAAGTGGTATTATTTTATTCTGCCAAGAGGAGAGACTTCTTTTGCTCATCCCGTTAACATCATTGGACACTTCTGACTGTTCCAGGCTTCTCCAAATACTCTCTTATCTATGGTCTCCTAGGTGCCATCTCTTTATAGCTCTTCTTTCTTGGCCTTCTTGGTAATCTTCATATTTTGCTTTAATGTTTTTGTCTACCAATCAGGGCTCAGGCCTATTTTTTTTTCTCCTTCCCTTTGGAATATCTCATTCCCTCTACAATGGGCTTTAGTCACTGGGTTATTGGTCACGTGATATCCCTTGCACACCAGACACATATCTCCACAGGTCAAGTGGACATCCTAGTCTCCTTGTCTCCAGTCCTATTCCCTCAAAACCATTCTCCTTTATAGAGCCACAGTAATCTCCCAACATAGGTTGGGTCATGGCATCTTCTGATGAAAACACTTCAGTGGATTTCTACAGCTCTTAGAAAATAATTGAGATTCCAAAACAAGGATCCTAAGACCTTTCATGGTCTGATGCCTGCCTGTCCCTCTCACCACTCCACACTCCAGCCATTTCCTTGTATGTACCACAGCCGCCATCTTGCCTGCATTCCTATCAGCCCTCCTCTGCCACCCCTGTGTCTGACTGACTCCTACTCATCCTTCAGGTCTCAAAGATGCCTTTTCTGAGCACCAGGCAAATTTAGGTTTCCCAGTTAATGTTCTCCAAATTCCTTCTCCAATGATAACACTCACTACTACTTTCTTGAGGCCTGTTCCCAGGTGCAACAGTTCCCCAGCATCTCTGGACTGCCCATGCTCAGGCCAGACAGGCCCCTAAGCCCCCAGAAAACTCTCAGCAGCAAATGTTACAGTGAAAGGAATGGTGAGCACTGACTGCATACAGTCGGAGCCCTGCCCGCTGTGCGGCAACCTGCCCTTTACATTGCTCACAGCTGCTTGTGCTCCATATCAGACTCATTCCGTCCTGTCATGGATTCTTCAAGGTGGTTGTGGCTCAGCCCACACTCACCTAGTTTTCCTCTCAGTTCCATTAAAAGCAAATTTACAACAGGTGGGCTGGGGGTGGGGGAAGGCTACACTCCCTGATGCTATTCGAGGCCATGTTTGATGTTCGTTTTCTCAGAAGCCAGTCTTGCTGGTCAAAGTCGCTTGACCCGTGGGATAACCCTGAAATTCACCTCTGAGGGTCTGAGCTTCTAGGAATTATGTTTGTGTTAGGCTCTGATTGCCCCTAGTGGCTGTGCCTACTAGCTTAAGGAAAAGAAGCAACCACAAGCAACCCTAAGTGAGTCACTGGGAGCAATGACAAAAGGGACCACTCTTCCCATGGATTCAAAGTACTGAAAGTACATTGTGCATCTCGAATGATTAATTTGTTTCTAACCTGGTACCTTAGCTGGAACTGTTAGAAGCCCTTCTTGTTCCATCAAGCCAGTAGCCTTCAGATTGTGCCGGGTATGAAAAGTACACTGGTTCCTGTGGTCACAGGCCATTATTATACTTCCTTTGCCATAAGGTGTATCCCTAGGTCTGAAGTAATGTGTGTGATGTCAAAGAGTCAGATGCTCTGGGAGCTCTCCAATGGTGGACCCCAAGAGGACACCATCACATGAGCAGGGAAGACATATTCTCACCTGGACATTGTAAGGATGAGTTGCTGTTCTCACCCTTCAGTGAAAGGGAACGGATATAATCAACTTGTACTAAGTGGCTGGTTGGTGTTTTCGAGGGTGGTATCACACGAAGCTCTGGGTTGGTTTCTGCTGCTCACTGATCAGATGTAAACAATGGCAGCAGTTAGAGCAACCTCAGTGCTTGATCTCTGCACCTTCCTCTAGCTAATTGCTCTCTCTTCACTCTTTTAAATACCTGACCTAAACAGGCAGAGACATATTTGCTAATGAGACCTCTCTAGTGATCTTTTTTCCACAAACTAGGTGCTCTTATCTCCTTCTTTCTCTTCAAAGAGTAATTTTCCCAGATGTGTTTGGGATCCAAGCTCAACAGATAACACTGTGCTTCAAATAGGTGCAACAGAAGAGTTGGATCAAAACAAAATTAAAATTAAAACTTTGAAAGAAAAAGGTGCAAGATCCTGCCCTGGAAGAGCAGGCTGATGTGGAAAAAGGGGCCAGGTGGGGAGGGGAGGGAGGAGTCAACCCAAGAACCTAATTGTTACTCGCTAATCTAATGCAAGAAATTATTTCTGAAGATCCATTTTTATAAAAGATAGGAATCCTCTATTTTTCTCTAGTAGTGGTTGCATAATGATCTGAAGGCCATAAGCACAGGAAAACATCTTATTTCCTCCATATTTCCCAAACAGAAACCACTGTTTTCTTAGAGCCCCAAATAAATTTGTGTTTATTGAATAAATGGATGAAGTATTGGTAGAAAAAGGATGCTCTATAGAAATCATTTGAATAGCAAGATGCTCCAACTCATTTAACACAGGACCTGTCTTGCTGAACTTTGTTTAGACGCAGCATTTCAAGGGCATGCTTTCTGCTGAAGGGAAGTATGTTTCTAGATGAATAATGACTTTTCACAGTGTCTGAGTCACCTCACAGCTCTCAACCTCATCTGATAACGGTCCTTGGCAGATCTGTCCTTTTGGTGGGGCTTCCCCTGGGCTAGCACCTCTTGTCTGCCGTGTGTGTGCTGTTGCCTCTCGCAGAGGTTGCCAGGCACCAGAGTGTAAGTACCATGCAGGAGGAAATGGGGGGAATGAGAGGGCAGGTTGACAGCACTGAAACCTCCTGACAGCATGCATTCAAGGGTGTCATGCACATTGGACCTCAGGAGGGTATTTTTTATGCTGACAGGAAGATAAAGGTGGACAATAAAGAAAAAGGTGACTACTAAGGTAGTAATGAGAAGGAATCAATTTGCTTCAATGAGACATTGTCAATCAATCTGTTGGTTTAGCCCAAGCATTTGCCTCCCCTTCCTCCCCACCAAGGTTATCTTTTTCTAATACATGAGTGGGGGGAGGTATCAGTGTGAGCCACTGCTGTCTCCCCAACGCTGCCTGCTTCTACCCACTGCAACAGGGAGACAATTGGGTATGACGAATGGGGCTCATCACAGCATCTAAGCTTTGACATAACTAGATTGTCTTTACCTTCTGCAAGATAAAAACATTTAGCTAGGGGTTTCTCCTTCAAGACCCCCCTCTAGCCGGGCAAGGTGGCGCACGCCTGTAATCCCAGCACTTGGGAGGCTGAGGCAGGAGGATTGCGAGTTCAAAGCCAGCCTCAGCAATGGTGAGGCACTTAGCAACTCAGTGAGACCCTGTCTCTAAATAAAAAAATACAAAAAAGGTCTGGGGATGTGGCCCAGTGGTCAAGTTCCCCTGAGTTCAATCCCTGGTACCAAAAAAAAAAAAAAAAAAAAAAAAAAAAAAAAACCTTCTCTATTAAATAAAGGAAAAGCATGGAGGCCCAATAGAAGTTAATTCTGAAAACTGCTAAATAAAAGGTAAGGAAAAATCAGTACATTAAATGCCTCCCAAAATGTCTGAGGGAAATCAATGGCCTTGGTTCTTTGATAAAGCAGAAGCTCACTTGGACATACAATGGAAGGTCCCTTACAAGAAGTTCACCTGCTCTCTAGTGCTAGCTCTGTGGAGTGGTGTGAGCCTGGCAAGACTTGGGCCTTCCTGGGACTTGGTCTCTTCCTCTATTGAATGTGTGGCTTGGTTTTCTTTCTTCCTTCTTTCTCTTCTTTGCCCTCCCCTACCTTTTAGTATAGGAACTGTTTCTTCAAACGAGATGATTTGACAAAGGTAAAGTAACAGATGTAAAGACTATTACATGGTTGAATGAGGCAGGAATAAGGTCAGAGGTGCCCATTTCCAGCAGCCCCTCTGGCCTCTCTCTCAGGAACCCTTAGGCTCCAGTTGGAAAAGCCTTCTAGCTCTGGAAATTTAGGATCTGCAAACTCTCTGAAAGAGCCTGCCAAAGAAGAGGTGGACTTTTCTGGCAAGGAAGGCCAAGAGTTTGGGATTATCTATTCTAGCCTGTTTTCCAGACTCTCCTGTATTAGTTATTGTGAGAAACACTAACTTGAATCTGAATTTCTATCTTCAAAGGGCTCTTGCAGACTTGACTTGAGGTTCCCAGTTACAGATAAAAAAAAGTCTCCATCATTCACCTTCCTGACCTAATGGCTAGCATTTCATTATACAAACTCCTTACAAGCTCTCAACACAAAAGAAGAAAGAGAAATGACCACGGGAGGGAAGATTTCCTTCCAGCCCATTTGAGGAGACTGTCAAGCCCATATTGCAGTCACCATTTTATACTTCATTAGGAGAACTAAAACAAGAGCCCAGCTCTAAGGCAGTTTCCCACCTGTGAATACAATACCAACCTCTCTAGCACCCAGGAGCCAAGCAATCTCTTCTGGCTCCAATCACCTCGCTGTGCCCCTTTGCAGTGTCTAAATATTACAGCCCATGGGAAACATGGTGCTGCCCTTGTAGTGCAGTGGCTCCAAATCCCAATTGCCACATCTTAGAAAATTTTCTAAGTGTGAGGACCTCTGCTCACCGAGCACAGTGCCTCCTACAGCAGGAACGCCTTACAAAATTATCCAGCCAGTGAAAGGAGGACTGAATGAAATTCCTCCTCTCTGGATCCATTTCTGGAGACATGCTGGTAAAAACCCAGCTCTGGACATCTTTCAGATTCATTCAATTCAGTTATGAAAGGGGGGGGGGAGTGACAACACCAGTGAAGTCAGAAGCTGGCATAGAAAGTGTGATTGGATTCTGCTTCCCCAGTAATTAAGTGTGCTCAGTGCCTGCCTGCTTGGGCAATGACAGCGTGTGGCTTGCCTGCCCACCCAGAGTGTGTGGGAGGCCAGGCAGTCCTCAGGATGCCACTGAATGGCATGCTCACCACCTTATCAAGATTGCCACAGCCATGGGAATAATTCTTACCACACCACGAACCTGTGGGCTGCCCTGTGCTGTGGCCCCTTTGTGCTAAGGATGTGCTAGCTGTCCTGCCTTCCAGTCTCTGGAGCTTCGCATCTTTCCTGAGCTCCCCTTGGTGTTTCAACAGCTGCCCTGGTCCCTGCTGCTCAGAGGGAACACTGCTGGGAAGGTCTCCGACGGAAAAATGACCCATTCTCCAACTGCTCTCCAGGGCAGCCAGGGCTTGATGAAGCCCAGTTAGTTCTGATGGCTGTCACTGGGCCCAGAACACAGCTAACTGAGACAGGAAAGGCCTCCTTAGTGAGGGTGCAGCAGACCTGGGTCAAGTGCACAGTGATGGAGGGCCTGGTCTTGTGTGGGCTGCGAAGAGAAGAGAAGAGGAGGTGTCTGTGTTTCAAGGTATTTTGAGATCCCTGCTTTGTCCCTTCAGTGGCCCATGTTGGTTCTGCAGGCTCTGGGACCTTCCTGAGGTCCCAGATGAGGGATGAGACCACAGCATCTGAAGGAATAGACACAGAATCAACAACAACAATTAAAAATAATGGAAGTCACATGGTTCAACTCCTTTGAAGTCTAGACCTAAAATTAAATATCATTTTATCCTTTATTTGTAAGGAATCTAGTTCTCCATTTTCCTCAGTCCACTCCCACCCTTTCACCTAGTAGAGAATGAATGTGTGAAGTGGCCAGCTCCCCATGTGACCTCTGTCTTCCAGAGACCTGCCTCTCTTCTCCTTCCTCTTTGAGGCCTCAGTCCCCTGACACTTCCTTGCATTACAGGCCTGCCTGGGGGGGGGGGGGGGCTCAGCGAGGGGCTATGCTGGTCCTCCACGTGTTGCTGGAGCCTTCTGCCAGACAATTATATACCCTCTGGTCCACTACTGAAAAACAGGACAGTTGTTAAATAGCAAATGAGCTGTTCAAAAGAGCTGGGACAACTTTTTAAAGGATGTGACAACAGCAGTTTATGTGTTCTTGCCTCAGATGCCCTTTTCCTTTATATTCCTTGCTGTCCCCAGCTGGATGTGTCTGCTCTCTGCAGACTTCCTCTGCCCCAACACAGTGTTTCTGTTCTCAACACTGGCTTTCTTTTCTACCTCCCATTCCCCTGCCCACTTGCCTCCCCTTAAACCTATCACATCAAATAACAGAAAGATCAATTTTGACATATGAATGGTTTACTTATGAATAATGTTTCTGAATTCTTAAAATGAAGTTAACTTCTCTTTCTCCCTCTCTCTCTCTAAATATATATATATATTCTTTAAATATATGCATATATATTTCTTTAAAATATGCATATATTTAAAGAAAGCAACTCTTAAATCACCTGCATTACTGTAGTTCTTTAGTTCAGTCTTGTTCTCAGGGACTTTTGATGGGAGCCTGTCATCCAGTGTAGGGAAGATCATCTTCCTCTGGCTGGGATCTCAAGAGGATAACAGGACTGCCTCAACACTGTCACCATCCTTGTGAGGGCTGTTCCTGTCAGGAGAGCTGAGACTGAAAGGGAGAGAGGTGAAAAGAAAGTGTACAACAGGGTCCCCTGAGCGCCACTTGATTAGAAAGCACCGCCAGTCCTCTAGGCTAGCCACTGGCCATTTCCTCCATGGAAGGCATCAGGTACATAAGGAGGAAGGATTCAGGATTAATTGGGTCATGACTCTAAGGCTCCATAGGCGAGTGGGTTATTAGTTCCAGTTCTGGGCCTTCCCTACTCGTGGTAGGTATGTCCTCCTGGACCCCTTGGGCTGTGTGGGACTAAGTGGCTATTCCAACCACTGAATGCATGGAAATGATGCGTGTGACTTCCAGACTAGAGTATTTAAATGCCAGGATGAGACTGTGCAGTTTCCTTCTACCACAGATGCATAATGCTTCTCTCTTGGATTCCAGAAGGACAATGTAGAATTGGGTCCTCAGCCAAAGTATGATGGACAGGGAGCGTAAGTGAAAAATACAACTTGCTTTTTAGTCACTGAGGTGGTAGGATTTCATTGTAACCTAAACTAGCCTATCCTGACCGATGCACAAGGCACAAACCTCCCCTGAGCCTCTTCCCCTTGACCGTAGTACCAGGAGTGTCCCCATGTGGAGAAAAAGGGCAGCTTTTTTTTTTTTTTTTTTTTTTGAAAAGAAGGAGCCCACATCAAGCTCCTCCCATGGCACTGAGTTCATTGAGTAGTTGAGAGCTTACAGGGTGTGTTAAATTAGCACACTTGTTGGCATTTGTTCTGAAAACTGACAGGGACCAGAGGGGAACTTCAGAACAGCTGTAGAGACTGCAGAAACTGCGGAGACCCCTTGTGCCAGCTGGCCTGACCCAGGGGTCCCTGAGGTGGGGGTGTGGGCTGCCAGAGCTTCAAGAGCTTTGCTGCGCACACTCCAGATTGTTTGGCCCTCTTTTGAGCTGGTGGCAAGGAACAGCTGCGTGTATGCTGGGAGAGGAGGTGGAAGGGCAGGAAGGGTAAGGAGGTGATTTGTTATGTAGCCCTCCTCAAGTCCATTGGGCTGACCAGGCATAGCAGCTGCTCCTGAGTCACAGTTTCCCCTCCCTTCCTTCCCTTTTCACTCAAAAATGACCGAGTTTGTATCCCAGGCACTGTGTTGTCCTGGAACTCCAGTGGTGAGTAAAACCACCACAGTAGTGACCATCATGTGACTTACCTGTTCGCAAGATGAGGTTAGGGATGTTGGGAGCAGAGGCAACCAGCCACATTTGCGATAGTGGCTCCGGGGTTCCCCACTAACCAGGTGGAGGACTCGCCCTAGTCACCCTTAACGATAATTGCAGTTTCCTTCTAACCCTTCCCCAGTTAGTCCCCTGCTGCTCTTTGCCAGTCGGCCTTTTTCTCATAGTTCCTCTCAAACAGTGACCCAGTTCTGACTGACATTGTCTCACAGTGGCTTGTCTTCTGCAGCACCCTGTGTCCTCAGTCTTGCAGTCTCCTTGGACTTCACTGCTGGATAGGAACCCACAGCCATTGTCTCGCCACTGCTGCCTGCAAGCTCACCTAGGATCCCGGCTGTCTTGCTGTCATCTTTTCCCAGGTGCGTTCAGTCAGGGATGTTGGCTGCAACAGGCGTCTCTCCAAAACTGACACCCTGCTTGTGTTAAAAGCCTGCATGATGAACATGACCTTCTTGACAGTGAGAGGTCAGTATGGGAGAATGGGAGGGGCAGCTTCTGGGTCTGGCCCCAGTCTCACATCTGGGAGCAGGGAGGACCTTGCCTCAGCTTTGCCAGTGTGGCCTTAGAGTTTGATGCAATTTTAACATGAGCATTCCAGTCTACCTGCCACCATCCCACAGGCTGCATAGACCTTATTTATTCGGCTCTCTCTTGGTCTTCTCTGCCATCACCAGGTCACTACCACTAGCAGGTGTTGCTATGTAGAAGCATGGCAGATGTCCTCAACCTGAATTCTGGTTCAATGTATTATTTAACTTCTCTGTGCCTATTTTTTTTTCCCTCCAGTGAGATGCACATTAAATAATACCTCATTCATGGGCTTCTCTTATAAGACAACCCACATAAAGTGTTTCTCCCTGGGTCTGTATCTGGGTTCTGGCAGCTGATTAGCAGGAAACCCAAGGCAGCACCTGTGGCCCCCAGTATCCTGTGCCTTCTCCCACCCCCAGGTTTCCCACATGAATCGTTGCACTTAAACCACTCTCTAACAGTAAGTCTGTTGTTAATTGTAAATGCACTTTCCAGATTTCCCTCTGATTATGTTTTCACATGACATTAGGTGACATTTTGCTTCATTTTGCAAAGATATGTAAAACCTGCCAAGTCTGCTGACTATGGAATTCAGTCTATTAAAATCAACCAATTGAATGAATTTGTTATTATCAACCAAAGAATAGTTATATATATAAGTAATAGTGATAAACCACCATCCAGAACTCTGATGTAGAACTAAAATATATCAGGCTGCTAATGTGTTTACATATCCTAATAGTATAGAAAATAATAAAGATCCATTAATTTTGTAGTATCTTTCAATCGTTAGTAATTGTTAATTGTGCAAATTTAGGAAAGATATGAGCCTAAGTTATTGATGATTTTAAACTTTAATAAAAATGTTTTCTACAAAGGACTGTGGCATCTGGTCTTTGTTGGGGTTCAGCACACACTACCCCAAAATGTAGCACCTTGCCATGTTGAATATTTTAATCTGTGGGAATCTGAGAAAACCACAGAAGCAGAAAGGTCTTTCTGTCCTCCCTTCTTGAAATAGGTCATAAAACCTATTTTCTGATGGTCCTTGAAACAGTCATTGACTCTCCTGAGAGGTGCTCACACTGTACCTGGAGGAAAGGAACATCTTTTCCCTGAAGACACAAGGACACAGAAGAATCTGAACAAATAGGTCTTGCTAAGTTTCCCCCAGTTTATTACATGATCTAGTGATCATGCACTTTCTGTCCTTTCAAAGTTCTCCATGTCCACTCTTTCTTTAAAGAAACGTTTTTGTGGTTGTAGATGGACAGAATGCCTTTATTTTATTTGTTTATTTTTATGTGGTGCTGAGGATTGAACCCAGTACCTCACGCATGCTAAGCAAGTGCTCTGCCACTGAGCTACAGCCCCAGTGTGATTGTCCACTCTTATCAAAACTAGCATAAGAAATACACAGGTTTAACTATTTCTTGGACCTTCCTTATGAAGAATACTGTATCATGTAAAACTTAAATAAATGTGTATGCTTTTCTTTTGTTTATCTGTCTATTGTTCTAGAGGCCTCAGCCATGAACCAGAGATGCGTAAGAGAAAGATGATAACTTTTCTCCCCTGCACCTCTGAGAACCTCTGCAAATTGCACTAGGTTTAGAATCCAATTTTCTGCTAAAAGGAATCTGAACACGTTTCAGAGGAACATCTGAAGTTGATGGATGTTTATCTTGTTCTCCTTTCACATCTCTTTCATTGCCATTGAAATCTTTAAAAGATGTGTTTACTTACAATTAGCATTAGGGCCAAGTTTCTGTTGACAGCCAGAACTGTCAAAGGCTGGCTTCCTAAACATTACCACCTGAACCTTTTGCTACCCAAAGTAGAGAATATGTCTTACATCGTAAGGGAGGGTAAACAGCTCTTGCTGGAGTCAGAGCATGTGCTATATCTCTGGATGGGGATGGAGGGACAGGTAAGGTGGAATACTGAGAATGGCAAGTTTGGTTAAAGGAAAGATTGGTGGGAAGAGGAAGATGAGGATCCTGACAGGAGAGACACAAGAATCTTTAGGGGAACACAGTCTTTAATGCTTTCCCTGGCAAAGTTCATGGATATATATTTTTTTCAAATACTTTTTTAGTTGTAGAGGGACACACAATATCTTTGTTTATTAATTTATTTTTTATGTGGTGCTGAGGATTGAACCAGTGCCTCACACATGATAGGCAAGCGCTCTGCCACTGAGCGAGAGCCCCAGCGCAGTTCATGGATATTTTGTGAAGCTCAGGCAGGACTTTCTTGGAAAAGCAAAGACATTCTAGCAAAGACCGTGGGGTAACAAAGTCAGTGTGTTGATCAGACATCCAGGGTATGGAATCTGCTCTCAGAGTCCAGGCAGAGTGTGGAGGGGAGATGTCATGTCTCAGGTCTGAAAATGTAGGTCTGCCTCCCTGGGGCTGGGGTCCCAGGCACTGCTCCCCCCACAGGCTTCAAGTGTCAGCCTTGTTTTGATGGGTTGGACTCTAACCCACTTCTGTTTGGGTGGTGGAATTTAGGTTTCCTCTGCGACATACGGGTGGCTGTGAAATAAAGCTAAGAAAAGAAGATAGAAAAAACCACGCTACACAGAAAGTAATTTTGAAAAGGGTGGCGGGGGGGGGGGGGGGACCGCTCTTTGATCTTAGAAGTCAACCTTCCACGTTGGGAAGAGAGGGAGTGAGAGCCCGTGTTTGCTTTATTATATTGGGGGAAACTTCAAAGGTTTTCCATAGAATATTCTTCTGCCAAATATGGTAGGAGGTGGGCTGTATAGGCCCAATGGGTCATGCTCAATTCCAGAGCTAGGAGAGCAGCCTTCCTAGCCAATGGAAGACTGAGGTCACATGCATTGCATAATCCATTAAGTGGGAGGATCCACAAAATGACTTGCAATACCAAACCCAAATCTCTGTGGCTCAAGGTCGAGTGAGAGTGGCTTCCCCCATTGTGCCAACCCTGGTTTACTTGGGCTGGTTCATATTGTTGCCATGGACAAAGTCAAATTTGTGCTGCAGGGAAGGAAGAGGGAATGGATGTTGGTCAGGCAACTAGAGTTATTTGCCACAGGTGGGGAGAAAGATGCCAGTGGAGAGGTCCTTTGTTCTGGGGGGCCATGGTTCCTCTGGGGCATTCACTGCTTTCTCTGCTCAGGGTCCTGCCTCCTGTTTACTGCAGGGCCAGACTCTGCTGAGCTGCCGCCTCCCACAGCAGGTGCATCCCCTCAGGATTCGTACTGTGGGTCAACCATTGCTTTGCTCTTTGGTCAGTCAAAGCTGGTGCTGGTGTTTTTCCTCCATCTTGTTCCATTCCATCTCATTTAGTGCCACTGTCTTCCTCTCTAGCCACACTCTTGGCCTTTAACACTTTGTTGGGTCTCAGAAAGCAGTACTTCAAAGTATGGCACTTGGCATGCTGAGTACATTAACTGAAGGACACTGGGCAGGCTTTAGAAGCAAGGTCTCCTTCTGAGATGCTTCTGTATTTCTTTCTTCTGTTTCCCCTTTTTTCTTCACCAAAACAGGGTATAGAAACTAAGAATTTTCTTTTCACCAAATTGAATCAGAGAAACAGAACCTCTTTGCCCCAAAGCCAGCTGTAAAGTCTAGAGATACTAAACTTCCACCACTTTCTATGTAGGAGCTGTCCGTGAAGAAATTCTCTGACCAGCCTTGTATGCTAGTCTATCATAAGACCTTATTCCAGAGGAGGTCTGGCCCAGTACCTGCGAGGCAGGAACACCACACAGAGAGGCCAAGAAGACCCTGAACAGACATGTCCTGCTGGGTCCCCTTTAGTCTACTGCATTGGCCATGCCTATTTTGTCCAGTTATCTCTCTTCATGGCTGTCCATTCATTATTCATTGAATGAAAGCATGAAAATAGTTTTCCCTGGGTCTTTCAGTCTCCATTTCCAAAGGTTCCTGTGTCACATGAAAGTATAATTAAATAAACTTGTTATGTTTTTCTCTTATTAACCTGTCTTTTGTTACAGGGATGTTGTTTGATGGGTGAGAAAAAGAATCACCACTTTCTGTCCCTACAACTTCAACTTTGTTCTGCCTAAGGGCATTTACAGTTGCTGTGCATCTGTCCCTGAATCCCCTTGCTGGATTCTTCTGAAGCTCTGTTATCTCTTCAGAGAGGCCTTTCCTGACTTCCCTTTAGAAAGCAGCTTCTGCCCCCAAGAACATTCCACCTACCATCTTTCTTTGCATCGCTCCCTCTCTGAGGTTACCTTGTTTACTAGTTTGTCTCCACTTATGAATTTGGGGTCTCCACACTTAATGTGCTGGAATAGAAGCTCCATGAGGGTCAGAGCTTATCTGTCTTCTTCATAACTGTAGCCTCAGGTCTTAGAAAGAACCCAGGAGGTAGTTATGCTAAAATATTAAAAAACAAAGACAGCTAACTTTTTGATTGTTTATATTATATCAGGCACTATTCTTAAGACCTTGAATGTATTATTATCTTACTTAATTCCCATAACAAACTGTATGATCCCAATTTTGCTGAGATGCACAGATTTAAATGAGAAGTAGGCAGAGTGAGATAAATCAAGCGTTCTGACTTCCCTGTCCAGGTGGCTTGTACTGTTAGGTAACACATAAAGATCTCCTGGCACAAGGAACTCATGGAGGGTAAAGGTTTTTCTCCCTGCCTTATTAATTTTCTAAGAGTACCACTTTCACATTTCTCTCTAAAGTTTTAACATACAATGATAGCATGAGTGTCACCCATCTGAAGATTACGTAACAGAATTATCTGCAAGCCCACACCACTTCTCACTCTTTAATATTTATACAGGATACACGTCACACATGAGTTAGAAGCTCTTTGATTTTGAGGATAAATGCTTACCCTCAAAATTCATCTCTATTAGAAAATGTCACCTGGGACTTTCCACTCCATTTTCAGCTAAACAGCCCAGCCAAGTGCATATCTATCTACAGACACACTGCCCGTGATCCTGTCTTATCCTGCTTCCCCTTATCACTGTGACCTTAATTCAGGCCTGGTCTCACTCTGCTGTTCTCCAAGGCTTCTGTCTGCTCATTGAAGTGTCATTTCTCTGGGCCTCACCCCTGGAAGTCCTGCTACTTGGAAGCTATTCTTTTTGCAAACCCACCTGCTTCCACCTGTCTATAAGAACCCATTCACTCAGCAGGATACAACAAATATTCACTATTTTATTCTACAAATACTAATCAATTCCCATTATATAGCAGGTCCTAATGCTAAGGAAATCCAGATGAGAAAAACAGACATGGGCTTTGCTCCTAAAGCATAGTCTCATGGAGGACCTAGATATCAATCAAAGAAGACAGGTGTGATGGCAAAACACCTATAATCCCAGATATCTGGGAGTCAGGAGGATCGTAAGTTCAAAGCCAGTTCAAAGCAACTTTGCAAGGCCCTAAGCAACTTAGTGAGACCCTGTCTCAAAATTTTAAAAAGTGCTAAGGATATGGCTCAGTGGTTAGAAAACCCTGGGTTTAATCCCCAGTACAAAATTAATTAATTAATTAATTAAAGAATCAAACTGACATATGATCTGATGAAGAAAGTTACTTATGTACTATAAGAGTGTGTTGTGGTCACCTAATGTGGATTGAAAGAGTAAAGCAAAGTTTCTTGGACCTCTAGCCATGATCTGAGGATGATTTGCAGTGGATGAGGTGAAGATGAAGAGATCTAAGGGAAGAGAGAAGTGGATGGGAAAACCCTGAGATGGGACAACTTCAAAGGAGTAGTAAGAGGCAGAGTGACAGAGCTCAGGGAGCAAACAGGAAGCAGTGAGGGATGAAGTGAGGAAGCCACATTGGGCAGGACCTTCAGATCTGTATCCCTAATTCTGACCTTTATCCCATGAGCAATGGAAGGTTTTAGAAGCATTTGAACAGAAGAGACACCATCTAATTTTTTAAAAATTCAGCCAAACTGTGGAGAATACATTAGATGACCCTGGGTCTTTGTCTTGAGCCATTTTCTATGATAGGAACAGAGGATGAGAGCTGCCTGGGGAGGAAGGGGCATCACTCAGGACTGGTGTAACCTGTTAAAGGTGCCCCGAAACACTCACATGGACACTGAGTGGGCGAGTGAAAAACATAGTTGGAGTCCTGAGAGAGACGTGTGTAAATTAGCTGTGTATTTAAGATGGCAATTAAAGTCATGGTTGGATGAGATTGCCTTGGGAGACATAAAGAGCAAGTCGGGAAGCAGCACCAGGACGAACTTTTGATAGATTCTGACATCTGAAGTCTGACTTGAAGCCAAATGTTTTCTCTGATATGTGAATGCTAATTCACAATAAGGGGTGGGGGTGACTAGGGAAGACTAGAGGTACTTGGATTAGACAGAGGGGAGTGAAGTGAGGGGAGGGGGTATGGGGGTAGGAATGATAGTAGAATGAATCAGACATTTATGTATGATGTGTCAAAATGCATTTCTACTGTCGTGTATAACTAATTAGAACAAACTGAAAAAATAAAACTATACAAAAACAATAAAAAGCCATTTATTTAAAAACAATAAAATAAAGTCTGACTTGAAGATTGCTAGCAACAGAGATAAGGAACAAACAGGTACGAGGAAGCCAGGGGATTGTAGTATATCGGAGACTGAATTAGGACTCTTTTAAATGCATGTAACTGAAATCCATCATCAACTGATGGAGTAAAAAAAATTTATTGGCTCTTATAACTTAAAATCAGGACTAGCCAGATATGATTATACCCAAGTCCTCAAATAGGTCCTCAGAATGGGCCTGTCCATCTCAGTTCTACCCTCTTTTAGATGGGGATCATTGCCAGATGCATTTTTACATATGGTGGTCTGATCAGGTCATCTACAGAAGCTTCAGGTTAACATCTTACCTGAGGTAAAGAGGATGTATTTCTTCTCTTGGATCAGCAAAACACCAGGTCTCACTATTCTTAGCATCCTATGAATTGGATGCTTATCTGAGCTGAGGACTGACATTGGCCCTACTCACACTACACAGATTGGAAGTTTGGGGAAGAAAATCAGGATGCTGTTACCTGAGGAAATGGAGAAGAATCCAGGAGAGCAAAATCCAGATGTCTATAGAGATGTCAGAGGAACAAGAATTCTAAGAAGGAAACTATACTCAGGAGTGTGGAATACTGCTGAGACCATGAAAAATGGTGACAAAATAAAATGCCTTTTGGATTTAACCTCCTGGAAGATGTTGACCCACACTATTAAATAGCTTCAGTAAAAACTAGGGTGTGGTAAGAATTACAGTGCAAGTAGAAATCGCCATGAAAAGCCAGAGGAGAAAAAGCACTTAGAATGGAGACAATAAAGCAAAGCTTCACATAAGAGGAAGCACTCAAGCTGGGTCCTGAAGGATGGGTAATATTTTAAAAACCAAAGCCCGAGAAGCAGAGAGAGGGAGACCACCCCAGCTAGCTGCCACATGAGAAAAAGCACATGGCAGGGCCTTTGGGATGTGTCCATTGAGAGCAAACAATTCACCTTGGGTCTGAGGGCCAGGGGCCAAATATGAATGCTGCCTGTGGAGGAGGGACTTTCCTTATCCAATTTCCAAGTTGTTCAACCATAACCTACTTGTCTCAGGTTACTGCCTGCATAGGCAAATGAGGGATAGCTGCCACTGTAGTGGAACCAACTCAGATCCTCTGGGAAAGTACCACCCTCTCCTGTTCTTGTACCTAAGAGGCCCCTGGGGGCTCTGTGAGTGAACTCAATGGCAGATCTTTCTCCTCTCTGCCTTGGCCTTCCCTCTGCCTTTCTGTGTGGCTGGGGCTTGCAGTGCTGAGTATGCTACTTGGGGCTGCTCTTTCTTCTCGCTGACTACGGCAGAGGAACACCCAGCTTTGGACAATCACCTCTGCTACAGCAGCTGGGGTGTTGCTCAGCTTTCACTTGACTCAGGTCTTACCCCCCTTCACTTTTTATCTGGGAAGCTGCACCCAAAGGATTGGCAGGATGAGGGATTAGGGTGGAAGACAATTTAGGTGACTCTACTGTATTATATTCAAATAGCCTCCAACCATGGTTCTCAGAACAAACCTAAGCATTCTGAATCTCTGACCACTGGGGTATGTTCTTCTCCTACCCAGTACAAGCCTAGAAATGACTATTCTTGGTGGTCTCCATTTTGGTGACCAAAAGCCAGCACCTATTCATGTAATCCATGTCTTGTCACCAGGCTCCTAGAGCCTTCCTGCAACTTGGACCCCTGTGGCCAAGTCCATTTGCCACTCAGAAAGATCACACAGATTAGAACTCAGGGTTGATCTCTTACTTATAACATACACTTGGGGATCCTTGACATAAGTAGTAAAGTCTTTAATGAAGGTCACTGAGGTCATTTAAGCAGGGGCATGCCAGAAACAGAACCATCGTTAGAGTCGATTGCACTTGGCAGTGGTTTACTAATAGATCTGGGAGAGCGTAGGTGGGAAATGGTGAGCTGTTAGGAGACTGATGGGTCCACAGAGAGAACCAGAGACATGGAGGTAGCTGTGGAAAAGTGGGGATTGGTTCTAGGTTCTAGAGACTGTTCTTTGGGAGAAACCATAAGACTGAAGACGAGAGAGAGAGAGAGAGAGAGAGAGAGAGAGAGAGAGAGAGAGAGAAAGGAAGGAAGGAAGGAAGGAAGGAAGGAAGGAAGGAAGGGAGGGAGGGAGGGAAGAAGGAAGGGATTCTATGAAAACAGAAATAGAGTGAGGAAACTTTTCATAGTAGGAAGGCCTAAAAAAAACATGTGGCCCTCAGAACACAAAGATCCCTTATGGTCACAGGAGCTGGGCTGGGAACAGGTGTGCTCCCTGCAGGAGCCTGAGGCAGTTATGATAGTGGGAATCTGGGCCCAGGCCTGGACTCTCATTAGTGACCAGCTGAAAGAGCAGTGTCTGCCCCCCTGGGAGGCCCCTGACCAGGGTGGGAGAAAGTAGCCTGCAGGAAAGCCCAACATCTTTGGTAGGTGGACACCCAGTGCATTTGATCTATCAAGGGATGCCCCATTCACTGTCATCTGAGACTCCCATCTCTATCCCCGCTCTGAGGGGCTCTGTGGCCTGCCATTCATCTCTTCTGATTTTCTCTCCCTTATGGAACTGGGGCTGTTTTGCTGGAGCCGCCCCTCCCCTCCCCACCCCCACTAAAATGTGGAAAACAGCCTTGTTTATCCAGTCTCAGGGCAAGATGTTTTAGATCATCAGTGATAGCATCCCTGCAGATGTACTAACTTCACTTTGCCAAGCATGACAAAAGACCCCTTCTGTTATTGTGCCAGGGGTGGGGGTGATCCCTTGACCTAGGAAAGGGGGGCCCCTTTTCTCAGCCCTGTTTTCGAGAAAAACAACTCTCCTGAGTGAAAGTCCACTGACTTCATGCAGCACACAAGGCTGGGCAGGATGAGCAATGACAAGCCCATAGGATTCCTGCCCCAGCTCCTGGGAGAGGGGCTGGAGAGGGTTCCCAGCGATGAATTTCTGAATCACTATCAGAAACAAACAAGTACATCCTTAAACAAGCCAGGGTAATTAGAAGGGAACCATAACCATAGTGAAGTTACCTTTCTCCATTCATTCCCTAAGCATTTTTCCAAGTGCTTATTTTTGGCACAGAGCTATTTTAGGGGCAGGGGAGAACATGTGGGGAAGAGGAAAGGGAACTGGTCCAATGTGCCAGCTTGAGAGGGGAGCGGAGGGTGGGGGATGGGCACTATTAGTGTTTGGTCTGTGGAAGATGAAACGCGGCTCAGCTCTGTGGGCGGTTCTTTGATCTTCCAGTAACTGCTAGAGTAGCAATTAGCATCCTTAATGCTGAGGGGAGTCTCTGAGAAACCCTTGAGCCTGATGATTTAGGTTAGTAGATCCGGAAGTGTGGGTGCTTGTGTGTGTGTGTGTGTGTGTGTGTGTGTGTGTGAGAGAGAGAGAGAGAGAGAGAGAGAGGGAATCTGAAATAGGTTTATTAGCTGTTTGATATTTCTTCTCTAATAGAATATTCAAGATTTGATGGGACACTTTCAAAATAAAGTTCAGTTTTGCTTGTTGAAAATTTAATCATCTGAGTCTTAAAGTCACAAAGTCCTAAATTTCAGAAAAGCAGAAACTCCTAAATTGAATAATGCTGACTAAAATAGCATGCTCAAAATCCCTTTACAGATGTTCTGTCAGGGGCAATTCTTTTCTTGTAGCCCAGTGGCCAGAGCTGTGCACTGGGTTTATTCTTCCGGGCCATTTTGAGAACTTACCTAAGTTATCTGACCCCTTTGAGCCTTGGTTTTCACATCCATGCAATGGGGATAACTATACATGTGAATAAGCTACTCCCAAGGTTGTTTCTTTTCTTTTTCCTCTTCATAAGAATTAAATGAAATAATTCATGTAAAGTACTGGTAGGCATGCATATGGGTAATGGATTATTATTAGAAAAGACTTGAAATAAAGTAGATATTACAAGGGGAATTCTTTTCTTCTTGTCATGGGCTGTTGGGTAGGGTAGGGAACATCATTTGGAAGCCAAAGAATTTTTTTAAATGAATTTGATTTAAATTTCTGTGATGTAAAAAATTATTTTAATTTACCATTAGGAACATCAGCCTCTTACTAAATAAATAGAGCAAATAAATTAATATAGAGATTAATACTACAATGCGGACAAACTTGGGTGCCCACGATGGAGAGCTGGAAAAGAGGAAAGACAACCCCTGAGAGGGAAAAGGACTGGGAGGGGAGGAGAAAAGAGAGCACTGCAAGGCCAGCAATGTCCCCAGGAGTGAACCTGGCACCCTCTCTTGACCCTCAGTCCCATGCTCTCCCCACCACCTGCCCCCAGTCAGCTGGACCTGCGGAGCCCAAACCTGGGACCCAACCCCTTCATCCTCCACCCTGGCCGCATCCAACTGAGCCCAAGTGCCTTACTCCTACAATTGTGCCTGCTCCCCGTGGCATGTTCATCTCCATATCCACAGTGCACCCCCCACTCTGAACCAGGGGCCCCCACCAGCCTTCCTGAGCTCCGTCCATCTGTTCCCGCCCAGGACTGCACCATTATGCTGGCCTAGGCCTTGTGTTCTCTCTACTTTTATTTCACCTTATGTTTTAATTGACTAAAATGATTTAATCTTTTTAGGTAACAAAACATTTCAAACAAACCTAAAAGTACTAACTACCCAGATTTAACAAATGTTAGTATTTTGCCATATTTGCAAAGTTACAGATAAATGAAAATGTCTTTCTCTGTCCCTAGAGCTAACTACTCTCTTGAAGTTGGTTCTTGTTTCTTTTTCATGCTTTCATATTTTATGGCATATGTACATCTCCACAAACAGCATTGCATATATTGTTGTTTGTGATATTTAAAATGTTTATGTAAATAGTATTTTTCTGTTTTTACTCAACATTGTGTTTCTAAGATTTCCCCTATTTTTGTGCTTGTAGAAATAGTTTGCTCACATTTTAAGTCACTGTGTAGTCTTCTATCTAGGAATGTATCATAATGATTTCAATTCCCTAATTAATGGATATGTAAGTGGCTTCCAATTTTCTTCTATGACAACATGACTAAAAATATTATTGTGAATAGCTTTTTGTGTACTCGTGTGATGGTGTTTCTAGAATGTGTATAGCGTGCAAAGCCACCTTCCTGCTATTACTAAACTGCTTTCCAAAGTGGTTACACTCCTGCCAGGACTCCATGTGCGTTCTCATTCCCTCACAAGCTGGCCAGTACTCAGGAATGCATGATGAACATTTTGCTGCTGTTTCACTTTGCATTTCTCTGATTGTTGTTAAAGGTGAGCATCTCTTAATGTGCTTTTAACAGCCACGGTTTCCTCTTTGGTGAATTGTTTGCCCATTTCCCCTTTGGATTGACTTTATCATTTTTTATCTGTAAGAGTCTTTAAGCACTCCGTGATGTTTCATTGATCGTATGGGTATCTTAGGAAATCTTGGCAAGAGCAGGGGTGATGTTCTCCTCTATGGCAGACCTAAATTAGTTAGTTGGTTCTTTTATATAAAATGAGATATAAATTAAGATAAGGACTAAAAATGAATCCCAAGATTTTTCAAATGAGTTTCTTTTGTTTTCTAATCAACATAATATTAGGTCATAATAACTATTAACTGCACTTTTTCTTAGCTTCTGCAGCTGAAGTTCCTTCTTGTATTTTGAAAGTCTCCATAAGTAAGAGCCAGCCCTCTGCCCTGCCCCTTCTTAAAGACAGATAGACTAAGAGCAAGTTTGCCATCCTATAGAAATAACATTATGACTGTTTCCCAGTCAGGGAGGGTGCCCTGACTCTTACAAGCTAGAAAGATTGGCAGAGCTGGAATCCAGTTGTAATTGTTCTTACTAGGGACACTGAGAAATGGGCTTCTCTCTTCGTTAATAATATAAACATGATACAGAAGTGAGCATACACCATTTTGTTTTTCTGAGTAAAAATTCAGATGTGAGAATTACGTGTCCTTAGACTTTCCTTGCTTGGGTTTTATATACATTATCTCTTGGGGTGCAATGGGGAGGGATTTGCACATGGTGCCTCTATAAGCATTAGTTGCCATTGTTTTTAACTTTTCCTGGGTGAAGGAAGAATTGTGGATGGCAAATGTCTGAGAGCCTTGGAGTGAGGGCAGGATTTTCATAGGATTTTTGGCATGCCAACTTGGAATATCACCTCCAACTTGTTGATTATCTCTAGGTTTTGGTGTACTTTCTTGGACAGGAGTGGACAATCTCATGCTTTGTGCCTATTCACATAGTTCATCAACACAGCTCTTCTAAAGACCTCCTTAAACCCATATTTCAGGTCCCTAACTAGTCAGCCCAGCTACCTGCCACTGTCTACAAGCCCTCATACACCTTTATCTTGGGTCACTTCTCTTTCTACACAAAGTGGATGATGTGCATCATCTGAATGTGTTTATCAGAAGGTTCGCCCCTCACCACTGTCTTTCTGAGTCACCCCAAGTAGGGTTATAGTGCAGAAGTGTTCATTGTTCAGCTTGTACCAACATACAAAGCCAATCCATCCATGACCCAGGCAGGCTGTTCCTTCTCCATAATCTAGTCATACGGACAACCAAGAAGGCATAGGTGTGAACTGAGTCGGGGCAGGAATGTAATGGAGGAAGGTAGCATAGGGGTCGGAGACAGCTCTTTGTGTAGCATAATTGTGCCTTCTGGACTCTCTTGAATCCAATTCCAAATATACCAAATCCATTTCCCAGTAGATTGTTCAGGGTCCCTTCAGTTTCAGGCCTTGTTGAGTCTGATATTGCCCAGTTTCTGGTTGCAGAATCAGACCCTAGTTTCCATCTTGGCCTGGTAGCATGTCGGGAACTACTTTTCAAATGGTCTTTGATTGTCTGCTGGGAGCCCTCCCTGTCTCCTGTTAGCACTTGCCAGAGGCTCCAAACATTGTCTGTTTCTATTGTAGATACCTCCAAGTACTGAGGGGTCTTTTAGGTCACATGACCTAAGTGACCAGGTTGCTTATGCTGAATGAAGTTTAAATCTGATACAGAGCTCTTTCTTACTTTCAAAGCTAGCAGCCTTCTACACCACCTAATTGGTATTTCAGACTATTAGGTCATAGAGCAGGAAAGTTAACATAGCACTGGGTCAGACTGTAATGTACTGTTGTCCATCCCAGGTGTATGCAAAGTGCTTCAGATCCTCTCTCATGCCAAACCAATGACCTTGTACAATGCCCCTGAAGTGGCTTTAATCTGCTTTAGCAAAGATATCACATCTGTACTAAGCTGCACCGAGATTCTTGCTTGGTTAAGTTATAGTAGTTGACTACCATCTGTTTTCAACTATTCAGTTTTTGCAGGCGTCAGATTGGTGAATTAAATGTAACAAGAACCATTGCCCACCCCCCCCCAATCCTCCCAGTCTTTGAGAGTTGACAACAGTCTCCAACCCCTACAAGTGTTTTTCCTACCTCAATGGCTATTATTCTACAGGTCACAAGTCAAATGTGAGATTTCTGTCAATTTGTAAGTATTTCCATTCCAAATATATTTTTGGGAACCAAGAAAATGACCACTAGATGGGTCTCTGCATGGTTTAAACCTGCTGTGAGATGGCACTGGGACAGAGTTCCATTTATTACCTATCTACTCTTTGCCCCTGGAGGAGGCCATGATGGTACTTTGAGGATTGCTTTTCCTAAAATATGTTTTTGTGAGCAAGGGCCCTTGGTCTTTTTGGCAAAGACCTGGGTAATGACTCCAGCATATTCTTGCCATGCTGATACAGAGCCTTTCCTCATGGAGACCCAACCTCTCCTTAATTTGTGAGTTCTGGGTAAGGGAACTAGTTCTGGTATGGATTATGAGCAGGGGGTTGTATTTCTCCACTGGGCCAGCCAACCCAAGCCTTCATCTATTCTTGATCTCTTTTGAGTATGCTATTATTGGTTGCCCACTTACATCGCCCCTTAGGAACACCTTGTTCTTAATCCATCTCCATAGATTCCTGTAGATCAAGCTCTCCTGCTGCTATTCCAGCCCTGTTGCTTTGATGGGAATGAGGCCCATCTTGCTTTTGACGATTAGATGTTTCTCTTTGCTGTGCAGGGTTCCTATAATTTCCATTTCTCTTAGGTTGTCAAGGTGTGAAATGGTGTCTTATATCATCCATTCTGACCTGTGAAAGAGACCCATCTGGAGCTTCTCAATGATGCTGGTGTCCCCTTACCAGTGCATTCTTTTTTTATGTGTGTGTGGTACTGGGGATTGAACCCAGGGCCTTGTGCATTCAAGGCAAGCACTCTACCAATTGAGCTATATCCCCAGTCCACTACCAGTGCATTCTTTCTACCTGTGCTCAGACAGGGACCAACCCATTAAGGTCAGATGGTAGGTTAGACCCATTCTAGCTTGTCTGCTTCTCTTTTGATCCCTTTCTACAGAGTTCCCCACCTCAGTGTTAACCTGTTTATGTAAACCCTCATTTTCCCTAAGATTTTAAGAGGCATCTAAGCAGAGTGTTAGAACTATCACCAAGGGTCCCTGGTGCAGTATTTAATTATTGTCAAGGAATCAAGTACTCATATCAGTAAATTCTCTTTTATACAAGTTTAGTTTTCACCCATCTTGATCTGGTACCTTGAAAATCATGTCCTTGCTTCCCCCACCCCACCCTCCTCCTGCTGCTCTTGTTTGGCCAGATCTTGCAGCAGCTTTGGCATTTCTCCTCTCTCACCCTTAGCAGGTTTGCAGAGCTGGCAAAGGTTCTACTTCATAGACAGCCAAAAATGCTTCTATGTTTCCACACCTTGCCTCTCAACAGGCAGAGGTCTTGATTCTTCTATAAAGACATTAAGTATATAAACCTCGATCCCTGAAATCTGTGCTTGAGTCTGTTGGCCAAATCATCCCCACCTTTCAATCTTGTCACTATAGGTTTTGTCACTACCTCTTGCCACTATCTCTTTCCCAGCCCTAGACATTTTTCTTTCTTTCTTTAGTTTGTCTCAATTATGTATTAAGTAAATCATTTTTGTTTTATTTCATCCAGTGTTTCTAGCTGTTTTTAGAAAGAGGTAGCCTGAACATGTCAGTTACATCAACTATATTTACTGGAAATTATATCAATTTATTTTCAGAAAGCATGTTGTTTGGTTTTTGTAGCCACAGAGAATTTTATGGATAAATTTAACAGACAACTTCAGATATTATAACCACAAATGCAGGGCAGTTTCTCTGTAAGGTTAGAATGGGATTTCTATTACTCTGCACTCAATATGTGAGCATAATATTTTTCTTTATGGTGGAAGGAAATACTGTTTCTAATGGAAACAGCTGGTGTTTATATATTCCTTATTCCTAAAGGTCATCGGATCATTAATGTGACAACATCACCATGCTAGAAGTGACTGTTCACGCAAAAGCAATATCATGTCGAACTATTGCCTGGTGATTAGGGGAAACTTCAAAATAATAAAATACAGACAATGAATATATAAATAGAAGCGGCTGAATTTTTTTTTCCCCAGATGATAAATGCAGAAAGGAGGAAAATAGGCACATTTCACTTAGATTTCAGAGAGATGATTTCTGGTTGCATTTGAGTATTCAACTTAAAGCTGCCTCCAGGCACTAGAAAGTGGTAGGGCTCACACCTACACAGCAGATCACAATGGGTTTGGCTGCCCTGACAGCATGACAGAGGTCACATAGATATGTACATATATTTTTTTCTTTTCTGTCAGAGATATTCCCAGAGCATAAGGCAAGTGAAGGCACATTTTCACTCATCTGCTGGCAGACATGTCTACAACTGCCATCCTTTCCAACCTGCTTCCTGCGCACAACATAATTACAGGGCCTGTGAGGTAAGGCTGGACCACAAGATGCCTTGAGGCATCCATAGAGACAGGAAAAGTAGGTGATGCTTGAAAACAGAAAGAAAAAAAAAAAACTGTCATGCAAAGACTTGCTGAGAGCAGAGCTGTGGCCAGAATGATTACATGCAAGGCAGGCGCTGAGGCAGGCATCCAAGAGAATTGTATTTGATCTTCATTTTTTTAAATATCAGATGTGTAGTTTTAGAGTTGAGAAGCTAAAAATAGGTAACACTCTATATAACCCACTCCCTCTAATGTCTTATAATTAATTCTCAAACAGCTTGTATTTCCCTACCATCATGTAAGAGGTACGTTAAGGACAATACTTGAAAATGCCCCAGAAATAAAGAGGAAAGTTAAAGTCATAGGCTTATCTAGTAATATGCTGATAACTGCTCTATGTATGTCAAAGAATATTTATTGATTTTTGCTTTCAAAAAGTGTTTAAATATGCTATTCCAGGTGCCTCCTATCATGGGGCATTATTGATTTTAAGCAAAATTTAATGAATATTTATTTGAAGGCTGTGTGTATTTTATTTAGTTTTATATCTAGCATGTAAATCGCCATTGCATGTGTTTAATATTTTGGCAAGAAATCTGCATGTAAAGCAAAGTAATAAAAAATCATACACCACATCATCTGTATTTTTTTCTTCTACTCCTTTACTGGATTTTTTCCTTGTGAAGTTGGGTTGGTTTCAACGGTTTAGTCTATTTTCTCTCATTCTTTTGTTTTTTTCTTAAGATCTCATATATGTTTCTGTTTATTATATTCCTGGATTCCTAGTTTTTCTTGTCTAAATTTTCCCCTCTTCCTTTTGGACAATTTACCTACTTTCCCCCTTTCCCAATAAGGATTGTATTTTTCTCTGGCACTAATTAATGGTTCCATTTTCCAAATGATGATGCAAAGCATGAGATTGCACATGAGAAGGAAGCAGCTTTGGTAAAATTTTTCCATATTCCCCTGAAACCTCTGGAACTGGAGACCACCACCCTTCTCTGCTTTTTTGAAAACTATGCAGATACGAAATGAAGACAGAGATTTTACAAGGCCATGCTTGACCTCCAAAATCTGCTCCCACTGCCTCTTTTGGCCACTAGATCCATAGGGAAGGCCAAATCTCAGCAGAACCAAATTGGAAAGGAGGTCCTGCTTAGGGTGAGAGAGGAGAAAATGCCAAATCTGCTGCAAGATCTGGCCAAACAAGAGCAGCAGGAGGAGGGTGGGGTGGGGGAAGCAAGGACATGATTTTCAAGGTACCAGATCGAGATGGGTAAAACCTAAAGTTGTATAAGGGTAAGTTTCTACTTGTACCTGTCTTCTTGAAATGCTTATATTCTGGCTTCCAGGAGTTTCCTCTTGGAAATGCTTTAAAAGAAGCAGGTTTCATTACTTTTCTTTTTTTGTAATGCTACCAAATACTCTGTTTAATAGGATATAGGTACTGAATGGGTGGACAAGAGGGAGAGAGAAGAGTTAGAGACGACTCCAAGGTTCTGACTGAGTGGTTAAGCAGAGTACTGCCATTCCCAGAGAAGGAATATGGAAGGGGACCACGTTATTAGGCAAGGATTAATAATGTAGGTTTATTTATAGCTTTATTAAGATATAATTAGCATGTGATGAGCTGCACATATTTAAAATGTAAAATCTGATGGTTTTTTAAAAATATTTTTAGATGAGCACAATACCTTTATTTACATGGTGCTGAGGATCAAACCCCATACCTCACACATACGAGGCAAGTGCTCTACCACTGAGGTACAATTCCAACTCAAGCCTGATGGATTTTAACATATAATTATATTCATGAAATCATTGCCAGAGTCAATATAATGAACATTTCCTTATCCTCAAAGTTCCTAGGATTCTCAGTAATCCATCCCTTCATCCCATGCCCCATTTCAGGGAACCACTGATCTGCTTTTTGTCACTATGTATTAGTTCATAATTTCTAAAATTTCATATAAATGAAGAAATAAATAAATAGTTTCTCCCCCCCCACTCTACCCCCCCCCCACTCTCACTCTCTCTCCCCCTGATACTAGGGCAGGTTGAATATTTATCTGAGATTCTTGGAACCAGAAATGTTTCAGATTTCAAAGGAGTTTTTCAGAGTCTATTTACGTAGACTTTACCAGTCAAGGATCCCTAATCTGAAAATCCACAATCTGAAATGCTCTAAAAGATGAAACTTTTTACTCCTTTTTGTTTGGTTTATTTCATTTACTATTTTTATTCTGAATCCACACATGTTGTGCTAGGTTTCAATAGTTCACTTCCTTTTGTTGTTGAATAATAATATCCTATTGTGTGGACATACTACAACTTTTTATTTAATCACCTATTGTTGGGCATTTGTGTTGTTTCCAGTTTGGGGATATTACAAATAAAGCTGCTGTGAACATTCATGTCCAAGTTGTTTTATGGCCACATGCTTTCCTCTCTCTTGGATGTGCTTTCCTTTACAGTTTTGATAAATACCTGTGTGTGGAATAGCCAGGTTGTATGGTTGGCATGTTTAACTTTTAAAGAAATTGCCAAAATCTTTTTTTTAATTTATTTTTTATTTATAATAGAAAGTATGTATTACAATTCATAATGCACTTATATAGCATCTTTTTACATACAACTGTTTGTGTACAAAGTATATTTGTACCATTCATGTCTTCAATCATGCATTTAGGATAATGATATCCATCTCATTCAACCACCTTTTCTTTTTTTTTTTTTTTCCCCCCTCCCTCCCCCTTGCTCCCTCCCTTCCCCTCCCTTCCCTTTGACCATTCTAGTGTTCCTCTAATCCTCCTATGTACCCCCATCCAACTACACTGTGAACTAGCCTCCTTGTATCAGAGAAAACATTCGGTATTTGGATTTTTGAGATTGACTAATTTCACTTAGCATTATATTCTCCAACTTCATCCATTTACCTGCAAATAGGTTGTGGAACCAACCTAGATGTCCCTCAGTAGATGAGTGGATAAAGAAAATGCCAAAATCTTTTCCCAGGTGATTGTATTATTTAAAATTCCCAGCAATGTAAAGATGTTCAACATCCTTGCCAAAACTTGGTTTGGTCAAGTCTTTTAATTTTTAGCCATCCTAGTATGTATGAATTGATATCTTACTGTGGTTTTTATTTGCATTTTCATTATGACTAATAATGTTGGATATCTTTTCATGTGCTTATTTGCCATTTGTATATTTTCTTGGTGAAATGTCTATTTAAATCTTTTGCCCATTGAAAAAACTGAGTTATATGTCTTATTATTGAATTTAAAGAGATTGATAATAAGCTTTTTGTTGGGTATGTTCTTTGTTGAATATATGTTTTGTGAAGATTTTATCCTAGTCTGTGGATTATCTTTTCCTTTACAATAATATATTTTTTTTGAACATGGTGAGTCTGTAGTGTCTCTGAGATACACAGTATCACTGTCCTGGGGAGTCACAATGTAGGTCTAGAATCCAGAGGAGTTAGATAAGGACTTAGAAACCATCTATGTATGAGCTGATTTATTCATTCTTCTGCAAATAATTTTTGAGGAAAGCCACCACAGACAAGGTCTTTGCCCCCTTGGGCTTTATCATCTTGTAAGGAAAACAGACATTAAATATGTTAACAAAGGGAGAGGAGGGCAGAGAAAGGGAGAGAGATTAGTTCCATAAATGACTTCCATGAGGTGATTCAGGGAACTAGGGAGTGCTCAGGGATGCTCAGAAATGCAAGAGTTTTCCATGAAAGAATACTGAAAAGTCAGAAGAAAAGGAGAACACCCCCAAAGAAACACAAATGCTTCTTTTCTAAAGCCTCCTCACAATCTACAGGATCTAAGCTCTTTAGCAAAGCAAATAGGGTTCTCTACTGCAGCTAATTGCAGCTAAATTCAATGTTGACCCAGTGGCCTGGATTGTCATGCTTCCTTTTTTTCTTCTTATCCAAGTCTAGTGCTTCCTGTAAGGTCATCAAGTCACCTCCTTTTGGAGTCCCCTTAGATTCACATCACCTCTTCCTGTTTCTTTTCCAGCCTCCCTGGATGGGAGTATCATTATTTGTTATTTATACATCATTGCTTAACATTTTACATGTGATCAGCTTGAGGCAAGAACCACAGTTCTTTGTAATGCTGAAAAACATCAATACACATAGGGCATACTTGACAAAGTATTTTCATTTTTTCTGTACTGGGCATTGAATTTGAACCAGGGTCTTATACATGGTAGGTAAGTGTTCTACCACTGAGCTTCATCCCATGCCTTTTTATTTTTGAGACAGTCTCATTAAGTTGCCGGTGAGGACCTCAAAACTGTGATCTCCTCCTCACCCTGCGGAGTAGCTGAGATTATAGGCATGAGCCACCACGCTTGACTATGAGCTGTCATTTTATAGACTTGTAACTACCAAAGGAGACAGGAGAACGGAATTCTTAATTTTAAAGGGTTATAAACCCTTAACTGTGTACTTAGTAGCCAGACAAATGTACAGTTATCTGAAAGAAAACGCTTATTGTTGGAAATCATGCAGACGCAAATGGTTGAGAGGAGGTTTCAGAAAAACAAGTTCCACATATGTCCATGAAGTGTCCAACTACTCTGCACAAAATGTACCTGAGATGTGCATCAGGGGGCCTCTCCCCTCCCCCTGCCTCCTTCTATGTCCTTCCAGTCCCCAGAATGGAGATGAAAAGAAGGCAGTCTCTGCTGCTGCGCAGGTGGAAGGTGGGAGCATTTCAGGATGCTTAGATGCTTTAGCATTAACATCTGCATGACAAACCCACCTTTCTCTTTTTTTTTTTTTTTTTTTTTTTTTTTTTTTGGTGGTGCTGGGGATTGAACCCGTGGTCTTGTGCATGTGAAGCAAGCACTCTACCAACTGATCTGAGCTGTATCCCCAGCCCTCCCACCTTTCTCTGATGACATTTATTCTGAAATCTCTGTTATCCATGATGCTACCATACTAAAGACCAAGGATCCCTGGGATAAGATTCATTCTTGTCTGGCTAAGGAGAATGCTAGTACAACACAGTGACACTCCTCATGTGCTTTTTCATCTACCTAGCTTCCCATGCTCTGTACACACTTTTCATTCCACTTTTTGTCCTAAAATTATCTTGATTTAGAGGAAGCAGGGAAAGCTACCTCTTGTACCTCTTCTTCCTCCTCTTTTTTTATTATATCTCTCAGTTTCTTTAGACAGGTATTGTATGCTTTTTTTTTTTTTTTTAATCAAGGATAGAGGTTAAATGAACAACTTCCATTACAGTGTAAGAGGTGGTCAGATTCCCTAGGTGCTTATCCAAGTCCTATTCCCTTCCTGCTAAAACAGGACGGCAAGTTGCTTATTCTCAGTTCTCCCATCTGTGAAATGGGGAAAGTTAACAGTATCTACTTTGTGGAGTCATTGCAAAGACAGGGTTATTCTATGTGACACTCATAGCAGAGTTAAACAATCCATGAATGAAAGCTGCTGATATTATTATTGGTTTAGGAAGGATAGATTTTTACTTTTTATTTTTATATTTTGGCATGTCACCATTTGGAAGGTTATCAGAAATTTGTAGGCAATTATCTTGACAAAAGTCTACAAAAACTGGAGAAAAATTAAAATGTGAATGGAATCATGCTTGGGTGAGTTACAAATGCACAACAGGTGGAATCACCCTGGGTATAACATATTTATTTCTTTGATATGAAGCTATTATTGAGCTTAAAAATAAGTCCAACTTAAAAACAAGGCAGAAATTCCAATTCTGCTATGGTGAGGTCATTCTTTCTTGCTTCTTACAACTGATACTCTAGACAAAAACCAACTACTGAAGGACTCTGAAAAATATACAAAAGCATAAGAATTATGGAAGGAAGATAAAACTTACAGAAGAAACATGCAAGCAACTTCTCTCAGCAATTGACAGAACAAGTAGACGAAAATTTCAGCAAGGATATAGAATACCTGAGTGACACCATCCACCAGAACTGGACCTGACTGACATTGATGGAAGCAAAATATATGTTCTTTAAGTGTGCTGACCAAAATATCCTGGATCATCACATTAATTTAAGGTATAAGAATTCAATAACTTAAAAATGTAATGTAAAAGAAAGCAATAGAAGAAATATTACTTAAATTCAATGATATTAAATTATAGATCAGTAACAGAAAGACAGCTGGAAAACAACACACATATTTAGAAATTAAACAACACTTCTAATGACCCATTGGAAGACACAAGGGAAAAATAGTAGATTGAATGGAAATAAAAAGAACCCATCAAAATTTGTGGGATGTAATTAAAGCAGTGGTTAGGGAGAAATGTATAGCCTCAAAATGCTTATAGAAAAGAGAGCTCTCTGACTTAAAAAAAAAGAGGAAATTAAACCCAAAGCAAGCAAAAGGAAGGATATACTAAAGATCAAATATCAGTAATATTGGAAATGCAAAAATAATATAGAAAATTATTGAATCAAATGTGAATTCTTTAAAAAGATCAATGGAATGAAACCTCTGTTGAACCTAACCAAGAAAATAAGAGCAAAGACAGATTACCAAAGTAAGGAGTGGTAGAGAGAAAAGCCACAGATCTTAAAGACATTAAAACAATAATATAATATTTTGAATAATGTTATACCCATGAATTCAACAACTTAGATGACATGAATGAATTCCTTGACAGATATACACAACCAAATTTCACACAACAAGAAATAACTTGATGTCTAGCATGCGCAAGATCCTGGGTTCAATCTCCGATACTGCAAGAAAATAAAAACAAAAACTTGAAGAATCTACAACAAAATTCAGTCATAATTTAAAATCTTACAACAAAGAAACCCCTAAACACCAATAACTTTACTGGTAAATTCTGCCAAATGCTGAAGGAAAAAAAAAAAAAAAAGATTCTGATTCTATGCTGACTTTTCTAGAAGGCAGGAGAGCAGGGACTACTTCCCAAGGTTTTCCAATGCCAGTATTAGCCTGGTACTAAAATCAGGTAAAGATATTACAGGAAAACTACAAACCAACATCTTTTATAAACATGGATAAAACAATTCTCAATAAAATATAGGACAAAACTTAACAATGTTAAAAAAACAAAAGTAGAATGTTTTCACTGACATGTGGAAGCTAACCCACAATAAAGGGGGAGAAGGGAATATAGAAGTTCAGCAGTTTAGACAAAGGGGAATGAAGGGAAGGGGAAGGGGATAGGAAAAGGAAAAACAATGGAATGAATCCTAAATAGTTTTCGTATGTACTTATATGAATACACCATAGTGAATCCCACCATTATGTACATCCATAAGAATGGGGTCCTAACTAGAATAAGCTATATTCCATGCTTGCATAATTATATCAAAATGAATTCTATTGTCATGTATAATTGAAAAGAACCAATTTTTAGAGGCTGGGGTTGTGGCTTAGTGGTCGAGCAAATGTGAGGCACTAGGTTTGATCCTCAGCACCACATTAAAAAAAAAAAATACATAAAATAAAGGTAAAAAAAAAGAACCAATTTTTAAAAAGGAGGATGATACATCATCATCAAGTGGATTTTATCCTGAGAATGCAAGGATAAAATGATTCAAGATGTAAACATCAACCAAATCATCATGACAGGAACCAGACATGTGGTTGCGTGGAGCTGTGGGTGAGAGAAGATGGCTCCAAAGGGGTAGCAGGGATATCTGGGGTGGCAGAACTCTTCCATATCATGATTTGGGTGGTGGTCATATGGCTGTATGCATTTGTACAAACTCTGGAACTGTATACCAAAAAAGTGAATTTTACTATATGGAAATTATACCTAAATTAAAAAAAAAAAAAAAGAATGAGGCAATAGATGAAACAAAAACATTGGTAATTGTTGAAGCTGGGTGGTGAGTGCATAAGGGTAAAAGGTGTTATTCTCTGGTTGTGTGTAGTTAAGTATGGAATTTTCTAGAGTAAAAATGTAAAAACAATACAGACACAGTTAACACCTTAACCTCAAATTCCTCTCTCACTTTTGAACCATTTCTGAGCTTCCTTTCCCAGCAAAACTTCTTGAAAGTTTTGGCTATAGGCACAATTTTCACGTCCTCACCTTACATTCAAGGGTTTTGTCCCTACAACTCCATGGACTCTTGTCAACCATCTTATTGAGGTCACCAAGGACCTACCGGCCTTCATGTAACCAAACTAAGAGTCATGTTCTTTCTTCATTCAGCTCCTCTCAGCAGCATTTCTTAGTTTCTCTTCTCAGTTTCTGTCACGTCATTCATGCACTTAGTTTTCTTTTCCTTTGTAGTTTCATTTGCCATTTCCCCTTACAAAACCTCTAAAACCGTGACATATCTGAAGATTGGGTCCTTAGCCATCATGTTTCTTTATTTACACTCAGTCCCTAGGTAAGTTCACTGTGAATTATGACTTCAAGTATCTATCCATCTTTGATTAACAAATCTGCATATGTGGCCCTCACCTCTGAAGTCGTATCTCTGACACCTATTTGACATCTCCACTTGGATACCTAGTAGGAATCTCAAAAGTAAAATGTCCACAAAATTAAAATAGTCATTTCCTTGTACTTGTACCTGAGGCCATGAGTCCTGGTAAATGCCACTCCAGCCCGCCAATCACTAGGGCTGAAAACTTAGCAATTATCCTGGCCCCTCTTGTGCCAGCATCTCCTACCCTCCCATTAATATCCATGGACTTCTGAAACATAGACTGAATGCTTTCAATTTTCATTTCTATCTACGGAAACCCTAATTTGAGCCACCATATCCTTAGTATTAATCTGTTTCTTACTCCTACTCCTTTCTCTTCTCCCTTTTTAATAAATGTTTTGTTTAATTTCAGTTCTAAATTTTTATAGTTTCAAAAATGGTGCACTTAAAAATGGTGCCTATAATGCGAAACTTTACCTTTCTATGAACCTACAACAGTCAACAATACTCCACTCTTCCATTTCTTAGAGACAGAGATGGAATGTTTTTTAAGTACTACTGAAGAAAATCGAGAAATTTTAGAAAAGTGAAGATGGAGAAAATATGGAAATCCCCTGTCTAGTTCAAAGAAATACCTGGATAACTAAACTGAAAGGTGAGAGTTTAGTTCCAAGTCACTGGTGGTTAAAAACACACACACACACACACACACACACACACACACACTTTATATGCAGTGAAATGTGATACTTGAAAACTAATAATATTTGAATTGTTTGGAAAAGATTAAATCTTGGAAAGTAATGCTATTGTTTTGCTCTGTCAATTGTGTTTAGAAACCTAGAGATTACCCTAGGACAAGAATTCCTTTTAGAATTTGTTTTATTTCATTGGGACTAATTTACTAGTAAGACATTGGGAAACTAGTCTTGGAAAGTAATAGAAAGAAAAATGAGCAAGTTAACTAATTAGAAATTAGCAAGCTCTATTTGCATGTTGCCTGCACATATGTCTATGTAATTTTGGGGTGTGGCTACGAGCTGAAGAAAAACATCCCTATCTCTCTGACTTGATAGATACAGCTGTTTCAAATTTTCTCTTAAGATTATTTAGCAAATGGTCAGTATTTGGAGCCATGTTCTTTAGACTGTTCTTAAATCAAATACTGAAATTGAAAATGACTGTAGAAAAGAATGGATCTTGGAAACAGAATTAAGGAAAATTGTAATAATAACTAGGAATAAAAATAGGAAAATTTGGGCCGGGCATGGTGGTGCATGCCTGTAATCCCAGCAGCTCAGGAGGCTGAGACAGGAGGATTGAGAGTTCAAAGCCAGCCTCATCAAAAGAAAGGTGCTAAGCAACTCAGTGACACTCTTGTATCTAACTAAAATACAAAATAGGGCCGTGGATGTGCCTCAGTGGTTGGGTGCCCCAAGTTCAATCCCCAGTACCTGCCCCCCCAAAAATAAGAAAATTTGGAATGCTTCATATATATTTATATGAAAAATTCAGAGCAGGTAATATCATTAAGATGTAATGCATTCCATACCTATTGTAGCATCACATAATTGCCACAAAAGCCATGGGCAATTTCTTTCATCATGTCACGTTCTTTGTATATAATTTGTGGGGAAAAAAAAAAAAAAAGGTTAAGTAGAAATTTGATTTTGGTCTATTTTTTTCATCTAAAGGAACCCAGGATCTTTACTAGTTATTCTTAATATATAACCAGTTCTATATCTTCATATCATTCCTATGTATAATTTTCTATCCTTCATCCATCATCATTGAATTTAATTCTGTTGGTAGTATTTTGTCATTAAGAGTTCTTTAATGTGGGTCTTTCTGTATATACTCCTTTCTCTTTTGATAATCAGACAGCAAACAAACATGCTTTATAATTTTATAGATTTTCCTAATTTACCTTAAAACTCAGATTATTGGCTGCAAACCCTTTTATTATCTATTGATGAACAATAAATGACCTGAAAATTGGGGATATGAAATTTGGGAGAAGAGGGAGTTTCTATGAAGACTTCAAGGCTATGAATAAGTGAAAAATATGATGTGCTTGTCATATTGCCTTCTGTCTTTCAAGGGCCTCTCTGGTTTGGTTGATGATGGCTTTGGTATGTGTTTTGTTTTAGCAAAGTGAATACATTGTATGTAGGTTAAAAAGTCAAACAACATTCAAAGTTTATAGCAAAATACTACCACATACTCACATGAATCCATCCCCTACTCCCAAGGTAACTACATAAATATTTCCTGCTATTTCACTTGATGTTTATCTGCATGTTTTCCTTAAGTAAAATGCACACATGGCTGCCTTTTAACACTTCAGAGTTATCTTTTGACTTACTATGGCACATGGGTTTTAGCCTTCCTACTGCGCTCACATATTTGTATTATAATTGTTAGTTAAATCCATATTCAGTTTTTCATTTTATGACTATCTAATTATTATTCCCTTCTGATTATTCTGAGTCGGAAACTTACATTCTTTTATTTAGTAATAATTACCTCAGTTTTTCATTTGCTTTGCATTTATGGATTAATTTCCTTATAACTTCCTGCAGCTTCCATAATCACTGATTTTTATTCTCTGAAAAATTCTTGGTTTTTCCTTCCATCTTTGTGCTCCAATTTAACCAGTTGCTATCTAGACTTACTAAGTGTCTATCACAATGTCCATGAGCAGCCCAATAGCCATAGTAGTCAGGGTTCTCTCTCTCTCTCTCTCTCTCTGTATATATATGTGTGTGTGTGTGTGTGTGTGTGTGTGTGGTGTGTGTGTGTGTGTGGTGTATTTATATATGTATATAAATATATATATATATTTTTTTTTTTTTTTTTTTAAATTGGCTTTGCCATTGTAGAGTCTGGCAAGTCCAAAATCTGAAGAGTGGGTCCTCAGGCTGGGAACCCAAGGAAGAACTGATGATACAGTCTCAAATACAAAGGCAGTCTGTAGACAGAATTTCTTCTTCTTCTGGGGACCTCAGTCTTTTTCTTTTAAAGCCTTCAGCTGATTGGATGAAACCCACCTACATCATGGAGGGTAACTGCTAACTCAAAGTCTAATGATTTAAATGCTAACCTTATCTTAAAAGGTTCCTTTACATTGACATCTAGACTGGTATTTGGCCAGCCAAGCTGACTTATAATTTTTTTATAAAAATTAAGCATCTTAAGAGATTACTGAGAATATGAAGAATCATAATACAATTTTCTGTGGAAGGGGTCCCCTTTTTTCTAGGACCCTATCCATCAAATTCTTTAATAGCCCTGAATTTCCATCATTATTTCCTCTACCCAGTGAGATCCCTGTTTGTGACTGGGACTCTAGTTAGTGTGTCAGCTGGGGAAATGCTTAGGGAGAAAGCCAAGGGACTGTCCATCACACCTTGTCTTCTCTGCATTGGTGGCTGTCTGATGCCTGGAGAGCCATTTTGCATGTTTGTGCAGGCTTTATAGCTATTTGTGGATGGAAATACAATTCCAGCTACCCTTTCTAGTCAGAACTAGAAGATTGGCTGGGTCCAGCTCTCTAACTGGTCTCTGTTCCTACTCTTGCCCATATGACCCATTTTCCAGTCAGAACCAAGTGGTCTTATAAAAAATTAAGTCAGACCATATCACTCCCTTGCCAAATCCCTTTGTTACATTTTCATCCCAATTAGAATGAAACCTCAGCTGCCTACAAAGCCCATAATGGCCTGGACTCAGTCTCTCTCCAGAATCATCTTTGTCAACCCTTCTCTATCCCTTGACCACATCAGCCTTCTTCTTGCTCCTTGAATATGCCCTGCCTATTCCTGCCTAGGACTCAGCATCATCCCTGATGTCACTTGGGAGGCTCTTTCTCTTCATTGTCTTTGGTTTATTATTGCCATTCAATCTCAGTGCAACTGGAGTATTAGCCATAAAGCAGAATAAAATTATGGCATTTGCTGGAAAATGGATGGGCCTGGAGAATATCATACATACTAAGTGAAATAAGCTCATTCCTCAAAATCAAAGGCTGAAAGTCCTCTCTGATATGTGGATGCTAACACACAATAAAAGGAGGGGGGAAGAATAGAAGTTCATTGGATTAGACAAAGGGGAATGAAGGGAAGAAAATAGAGATGGGAATAGGAAAGATACTAGGATGAGTAGGATATAACTTACTATATTCATATATGAATACACGACCAGTGAAACTCCACATCATGTACGAACACAAGAATGGGATCCTAATTAGGATAAGTTATACTTCATGTATGTATAATATGTCAAAATACACCCTACTGTCATGAGTATCTCAAAAGAACACATTTTAAAAAAGATTTTTTAAAAATCTCAGTACAAACATCAGCTCTTCAGAGAATTTCTCCTGATCTGCCAATTAAGCAGACTCCAAGCCATGTTCCATCAGGATGCCCTGTTTTATTCTCTACATTGAACTTTGTCACTAACTTTTCATTACTGAGCGATTTTCAGAAAACTTTTTTGTTCATTTTTGTGTCAATTTTCAGTCCCTCTCCACTACAGTGTAACTCCATAAAAGCAGGGACCTTGTCTGAATAGCTTATTGCCAGATCCCTGGCATTTACAACAAATCAATTGTTTTGTTTTTTGGGTTTTTTTTCAGTGAAGGAGTAAATCTAGAGAGATCCAGGACTGGGGCTACCTGTCATAACAAGTATGCTACTTAATGGGAATTGGTTTAGCTGCCACTTGCATGACTTTAAATTTGGAAGGAAGTTCTAAAAGCAGTGTTCCCTTCTTTGATTTGGCACCGAGCACAACTTTTTGGAATGCTGGTCATTTGTCATCACCAGAAAAGATCTCAAGGGCACAGCCTTTGGAGTCCAACAGGACCAGGTATCAATCTTGTTTTGCCACATTCTAGCTAAGTCACCTTGGCTTGGAAATATTAATTAATGTTTCAGAGTCTCCGCTTCCCATCTGTGAAATAGGGGAAGAATAATCCTTAGCTCACAAGAGTTCCCACAAAATTAAATAATGCATGTGTTATGGTTTGGATCTGTAATGTCCCTTAAAAGTTGATGTGTCAAAGGCTTGGTCCCCATTACAGCAGTGTTGAGAGGTGGGGCTTTGGGAGGTGATTGGATCATGAGGGCTCTGGCATCATCAATGGATTAATTCTTTGGTAGTTGAATGGACTATCAGGAGGCAGTGGGAACTATAGGCAGGTGGGGCTTGGTTAGAAGAAGTAGGTCACTGGAGGTATGCCCTGAAAGGGTATTTCCTATCCCTTACCCTTTGTTCCCATCTGCCATGAGCTGACCAGCTTTCCCCCACCACACCCTTCTGCCACCATGCGCTGCCTCACCCAGGCCCAGAGCATCGGAGCCAGCCAAGCATAGGAGGAAACCTTTGAAACTGTAGGCCAAAATAAATCTTTTCTCCTCTAAGTTGTTTTTCTCAGGTGTTTGTCAAAGAAATGAATAGCTGACTAAAACAGTATGTAAACTATTCAACAGTTCATTTTGACATTACATGAAAATTAAAAAAATATTTTGTGTTATCATTCAATATTATTAGTTTTTACAATTGCTGTAGCTCTTTTGAGGGATTAATAGAAGTATTAGTGGGGGTTGGTGATGAGTGAAGAATAAAGTATCATGGCTAATTGTCACCTTTCCTGGAAGTTTTCCCCAACAAACTGCCCCTTCTACTTCTGTCTTGGCTTCATGTGTTCAAGTAACAAAGTGTATATAGTTGTTACTTGGATCCTCTTATGAATTATTTTTTTTCTTCTTCTTAAACCTCATCATTATGCTCTAAGACACTTCTCTCTTTTCAAGAAGTTATTAAACTTTAATTTACTTGTACATTCGCTTCTATCTTATGCTCCTTTCTACTAGCAACCATTTTGAAGTATTAATATATATCACTTAAATTTAAGTGCTCTTTGAAAATGTGTTCTGCTATCTGTGTGCATGTGCTTCTAATTTCCACAAAGGATATTGTGTTGCCTACTCCTCTCACATTTAGCTCACCAAGCTCTGCTTTTGCTGTGCACCTACTGCTATGTGTGTATCTATTCTGTGCATCTATGGATGCAAAGCACTCCACAGTGGGCATTTACCACACTTTACGCGGTCATCCTCCCACTCATTTCCAGCATGCTTTCTATTCCCCACCCCTGCAAACAAACAACAACAAAAAAAAAAAAAAAAAGAAAAGAAAATCTTTGTACATGTCACTTTATAACTGGTGTTGAAAGCATCTTTAGGATATATTTTAAAGTGTAGAATTGTTGAGATAGAGTATGGAACTATATGTTTCTTGATAATTGCTCTCAAGTATCTCTTTCTGGGTACCTGTTGTACATAACTAGTTAGCTTGTGAGCAATGAGGTCTACTCTTGGCTCTTCAAACAACAACAAAAAATAGCAAAGAGAAATTGGGTTCTACACTGGGATAAGTGGTGCCGTGAGTGGGATACTAGAGGAATCATTCCTCTTCTGAGTGACCATAGAAACATAAGGAGGAAAATTGTGCCACTTATTTATTTTTATAGCTTGTCCACAAGAAGATTTGCTGGCATTACTTATATAGTATGTGGAGAATCCAAGACAAAAGTATCCAAAAGAAAAAAAATTAGCACCAGAAGTTATGCAGGAATTAATGGGTTGTGGCTGGTTGACATCCACCCCTTCCACAGCAGAGAGGGCATGATCTCCTCCGTGGTGTGAACACTTGATTCTAATCTGCAGTCATAAGAAACAATGGAGTCACCAGTGATCAAGGAAAGATGGGAGGGAATTGAGTTCATGTCTTTTTTCTTCTATTTTTATTTTGATAATTTCAGATTTTAGAAAAGTTTCAAGAATAATACAATGAACATCTTTCCCTTCACTCTTCACCATGATTCCCCAAGCATTGCCATTTTGCCATATTTCTGATCTATCCATCTATCCATCCATCCATCCATCCATCCATCCATCCATCCATCCATCCACCATTTGAATGTTCCACCATAAATCCTCAGCACTCCTTTCCTAAGAGTAAGGGCATTTGCTTCCATAACTATGGTACAGTCTCACATTAGGCAAATTTAGCATAGATGCAATGTTATCATCTAACAGACAGCCCATATTCAAATGTCTAGAACCAGATTCAGCACACTTTTTCCTGTAGAGAGTCAGAAAGTAAATACTCAGGTCTCTGCAGGTCAGACCTTCCCAGTTATTACTGCCAGTCTCTGTGATGGTAGAGCAGAAGCAGCTGCAGACAAGATGTGGCACAAGAGGTGTTACCAGGTCCCAATAAAACCATTTACAAAAAAAAAAAAAAAAAATGGGTGGGGTGGTCTAGGCTCATCTCTCTTTTTTTTTTTTTTTCCTTTTTTCCTAGGAACTGGTGCAAGATTCTACTTTAGAGCAGGGAAATCTCATGATATTAGGCGTATTACAGAGGTCAATCTTAGTTTTGAAAAGGTGTGGCATGTGTTGGTTTACTGAACCACCTTATCATTTTACCACCCCCATTTCTTCATTTCCAACTGATCGGTCTTTTAACTATTTGTAAAATGTGTGTATCATAAACATTGCATGACTTTTTAAAAAGCTGCCCTGACTGGAACTCTACCTATTGAAAACAACTTGCCATTCTCCCTGCCCCTTGTTCCCCTTTTGTTTGTGATGTTGACTACTCCAGGGGCTTCTGTATTTGTCTTCTTGCAACTGGCTCACTCACTCAGCATGTCTTCAGGATTCTTCTATGTCACATATTCATTCTTTTTTTAAGGCTGCATGTATTCTACTGTAGGTGCCTACTTCATGTTGTTTATCCATTCATCCATCAATGGGCACATGGGTTGCATTTACCTTTTGACTTTTGACTTTTTTTTTTTTTTTTTTTTTTGGTACCAGGGATTTAACTCTGGGAGCATGCGACCACTGGGCCACATCCCCAGCCCTTTTTTGTATTTTATTTAGAGACAGGGTTTCACTGAGTTGCTTAGTGCCTCATTAAATTGCTGAGGCTGGCTTTGAACTTGTGATCCTCCTGCCTCAGCCTTTGGAGCTGCTGGGATTACAGGCATGCACCATTGCTCCCGGCCTCTAGCTTCATTCTTTTATTTTTAAATTTTTAAAATTATCAATGGATCTTTATTTTATTTATTTATTTATTTATTTATTTATTTATATGTGGTGCTGAGAATGGAACCCAGTGCCTCACACGTGCTAGGCGAGCGCTCTACCACTGGCCACAACCCCATCCCCAGCCCTCATTGTTAAAGCAGTAATTTTTATTTGGGTTAGGGAGATAGAGCCTAACATCAGATATGTACCTAAAGTACTACATTTTAGCCCAATAGTGTTATTTATAAATTAGCTTAATAGAAAATATCTATACAAACAATCAAGCCACCCCCCCCACACACACCTCCTCTGCTTCTTTGTGGTTGGTTGCAGCGTCTCTTGCCTGCACATTACAATAGCCTGGTCTCCTTGCTCTCCTTGCCTCCTGCTCCACACTGCCACTGGAGTGACCCATCTAAAAAGCAAATTGACCCCTTGGGCCTCTTGCTTGAGATGTTTCCATAGCTCCAGACATAATCTGAAGGTTTACTTGGTCCCTAGCACTTACCCATCTCTCCACCCTTACCTCCTGCCATTCCCAGCCGTTCACTCCATAGTTCAACAGTTCTGAGCTGATTCTAATCGTCTCCTTTTACAAACAAAGAAAAGCAGTAAGTGATGATGTTTGTTGTCCTTCTGCCTGTGCTCATTGTGTCGGCTCCATCTGCCTGAAATCTTCTGCTCCCTTTCCTTTGCTGGAAGATTATCCCTCAGCAGAGGTGCTTTCAGGAAGCCCACTCAGATAGACCCCACTCCTCCCGTCAGGCTGAGTATTCCAGGGCATCCTGTGTGTGTTCCTGTCCTAACATCAAAGTAAATTTACTTCTGTAAGCTTGTCTCCCCAAGTGATTTAACCTCCTCAAAGATAGGAGCTGTGCTTAAGTCATAAGCAGAATGCCAGAAACCTAACTGGTGTTCAAAAAATATTTTCTGAACTAAATCACACATTCTTGGAAGGGAACGCCCAGCTCCTTGCAAGTTGCTCCTGTGTGTTTGACTATCATTCCTGCTCTTTGGGTGCCACCTCAGTCCATGTGCTTCAGCCACACCTGATTCCAAGGGTTCTCTAAGTAAGTAATAAACTAAATGCTTTTTTTCCTCTCTCTATCTCTCTCACACAGGAATTTCTTATACTTCCCTTCTGTCGCTGCCCATTTTGAATTGAGTTTTGTGCATGGTGAGAGATAAGGATTTAATTTCAATTTGGTGCATATGGGATTTCCAGTTTTCCCAGCACCATTTGTTGAAGAGGCTATCCTTTCTCCACTGTACATTTTTGGCACCTTTGTCTAATATAAGATAGCTGAAATTATATGTATTAGTTTTCTGTGTCCTCAATTCTGTACCATTGGTCCACCAGTCTGTTTTGGTGCCAATACCATGCTGTTTTTGTTACTATTGCTCTATAGTATAATTTAAGGTCCGGTATGGTGATGCCCCCTGCATCACTTTTCTTGCTCAGGATTGCTTTGGCTATTCTGGGTCTCTTATTTTTCCCAGATGAATTTCATGACTGCTATTTCTATTTCTTTGAAGAATGACATTGGGATTTTGATTGGAATTGCATTAAATCTGTATAGTGCTTTTGGTAGTATGGACATTTTGACAATATTAATTCTACCTATCGACAAGGTAGGTCTTTCCATTTTCTGTAGTTCATCTATAATTTCTTTCTTTAGTGTTCTATACTTTTGAGTATAGCGGTCCTTTCACCTCCCATATTCGTTAGGTTGGATTCCCAGGTATTTTTATTTTTTTTGATGCTATTGCAAATGGGGTAATTTTTTCTTCAGTTCCTTCTTCAGAGTCTTTGGTCACTGATGTACACAAATGCGCCCTCCTGACTTATAGTGCATTAGATTTTGTATCCATGCAACCTTAGAACTCAAATTGCCAAATTTTACTAGTTGCTTAAAGTTTTCTCTTGGCTTCAGTAAGAGTTTGTTTTGGGTATTCTAATGGTAGATTATCATGTCATCAGAAAATCGTTGCTACTTTGAGCTCTTCTTTTACATATCATCGATCCCTTTAATTTCTATTCTGTATGTCTAATTGAACTCTGGCCAGACGTTTCAGATAAGTACTATGTTATAAATAGCATGCTGGTGAAGATAGGGGGGGCATCCCCTGTCTCTGTTCCAGTTTTTTAGAGGGAATGCTTTTCAATGTTTTCTCCATTTAAGATAAGGTGAGCTTGGGGGGACGCTTGAAGAAATTTGCCTTTTATATCTGTTAAGTTATATGTTCCTGCATATTCCTAGTTTTTTCCAAGTGTTATTGAACATTAAAGGTTGGTGTTGTATTTTGTCACAAATTGCATTTATTTTTCTGCAGTCTATTGAGATGATCATTATGATTTTTTTGTCTTTATGTCTTATTGACTGTGATATATTAGGTTTTATTGATCTACGAATATTGAAACCAGCACATTGCATTCCCTGCGGATATAAACCCACTTGATCGTGGTCTGAACCACTATCTTTTTGTTAGGTTTTTGTAGGGCTGGAGTTTGCCAATGGGATTTTTGGTTCTGATGGATCTGTTTGCATTTTCTATGGTTTCCATTAAAGATATGGGCCTGGATGTAAGTTTTCTTTTTTGGATGTGTCTTTTGCCTTGTAGGGGACTTTGGAAGTATTGTGTATATATGGGCCTCCTCATAGGAAGGAAGAATGTCTGGATGAAATGGAGAGCCTACCCTCTAGCTTATTTCTTATTTTCCCTTGAGAATAGTTTTCGAAGGTGCCCATTTAGCGTATTAGTTCTTCTTTGAATGTCTGAATAGTAACCCTCCCGGCTGTTTAAACCAAATCTGCGTCCTGCGACGTTTCCTTTGTTAGGGTATGCTTTTTGATGACATGCGTCTGATTTCTTCGCTGTGTAATTGATACTGTTTAAATACATATGTAATAGCCTCCACATCTCAATGTGTTAGGCAAAATCATATGACTTTATGAAATCTGTTCAATTGCAGTTCCGTATTTTCGTATTTTATTAGAGTTACAGAGTTTTCCAAAGTAGGTTTATTTCGTAATTTTCTCTCTGTTTATCTGAGGTTGTTTGTTGTTGATTATTCACTTTATCATCAGGGAATGTTAGTTATATTTGAGTTTTTTTTCTACTTCTTTTCTTTTAGATTAGCATCGATAAACGCCGGTCATGTCAATTTTGTGTTAATTTTATTCATAAGAACCAACTATTTAGTTTTGTACAATTCTTTTGAATGGTTTCCTTAGTCTCAATTGTTCATTTATATTTTCTCGCCTATGATTTTAATTATCTTTTCTGCTCCTTCTACTGCTTCTTGGTGTATGTCTTGTTCTTGGCTGTTTTCTAATGCTTTGAGGTTGATGTTTAAGTCTTACTTGTTGGTTTTTTTACTTCTTAAGGAATGAACTCAGTGCAATGAAATTTTCCTCTTACTACTGCCTTCATAGTGTCCCAGAGATTTCTATATGAAGTATCTGTGTTCTCATTTACCTCTAAGAATTTTTTGATCTCCTCTTTGATGTCTTCTTCAACCCCTTGTTCATTCAGTAACATGTTGTTTTAGCTTCCAGTTGATGGAGTAGTTTTTTTCTTATTCCTTGTTTTGTTGTTGATTTCCAATTTCATCCCTTTATGGTCCGATAGCATGCAGGGTAGTATCTCTATTTTTTTATATTTGCTGAGAGTTGCCTTGTGACATAATATATGGTCTATTTTGGAGAAGGAACCATGTGCTGCTGAGAAAAAAGTGTATTCGTTTACTGAGGGATGAAATATTCTATATATGTCCGTTAGATCTAAATTATTAATTGTTTTAATGAGGCTGATTTGGTTTCTCTTTAGAGCCTCTATTTCCCTATTGAAGTAATCTTTTACTTCCTGTATTTGTTTTTGGAGTTCTTTGTCAAAATGATCTTTTGAGCGGAAGTCGCTTGGAGCAGCGAACGCCACAGGAAAATTCGGAGGCAGGATGAAAATGAAAAAAGGTCTTTTATTCTTCTTCTCTCTCCAGCTCCAGCAATCACTCCAAATGCTCTAACTCCAACCACCACCTTCTTCTTCTTCCCACTTCCTCGGGAGCCTCGGCCTGACTGACCAGCCATTACTTCTTCTATCTGGTTTCTCTTCTGTAACCGCTCTGCCTACGTTCTGGCCGCTCTGATTCTCCGACCCAAACTCTTCTTCTGACCGACCAAGCGACTGCACGACTGACTGAATGAATTCTCCTAACTTGGACCGCTTTCACCCGGTTATATACCTTCAGCTTTGCGGGTGCCTACAGGTGCGTCACATACATATCAGGTGGAATTTATGGCTTCCAGCTACCGGCAATAACCCTTCCTAATTGGGGCTCCTTCATATTCCTCCCCTTTAGTTTAAAAAGGTGCTTTAATTCTATTTTCTCTATTTTATTTTCTCTATTTTCTTTTATTTTCTTGTCCCTAACTAGCTTTTCACCTTTTGTTTTTAAAAGGGTGGATATTTGAGCCCTTTTTGAGGAGGTGCTGCGGGCTTTAAGGAAGCCTACTGCTGAGGAGCAGCTAACGCACTTAGTTAAGCACAATTGCATAAGCAGCTTTGACTTTTTTTTTTTTTTCTTGTCTCTTCTTTATTTTTATGGCTTTTTTGCCAAAGCTCAATGGCTTTTTCTCTGCATGGTTTTCACTGTTCTTTTTAATTCTCTATTTTCTTTTAAGCTCATGGCTTTTTTCTTTATGGCTTTTTGCTAAAGCTCAAGGCTTTTTTCTCTGTATACCATGCTATTACTTTCTGGCTTCTTTATTTTTTATGGCTTTTGGCCGGCTACTCTGCTTCGGCTTTTCGCGGCTACTCTGCTTCGGCTTAATTCTTAACTGGCCTCAACTGAGTCAGAGGCTATGCTCTCTTGTTTACTACTCTTTTTGCTGGTCTCAACTGAGTCTGAGGCTGTGCTTTTTCTTCGCTCTCCTCACTATACTTTCTTAGCTTCTTGTTCTTATTTCTTATCTTTTCTTCTCTGCCTGCCGAGCCCCGGACGGACCACCATTTGTAAGCTGCCTGTCACGTCCAGCCACGGCACCACGGGAGGAAAACTCGGAGGCAGAGTAAAGCTATTACTACTTTTACTTCTACTTTCTTAGAGAGAGCTTAGAGAGGGAAAGAAAGATTTTTAGAGAGAAAGATTAGAGAGAGCTTTTCTTCTTGTCTTCTTAGCTTAGAGATAGAGAAAGATAGAGCTTAGCTTCTTGTCTTCTTAGCTTAGAGAGAAAGAAAGATAGAGCTTAGCTAGAGAGCTTCTTGTCTTCTTAGCTTAGAGAGAGAGAAAGAAAGATAGAGAGAGCTTAGCTTAGAGAAAGATTATTTTTTAGAGCTTCTTTCTTCTTTCTTCTTTCTTCTTCTTCCTCGGGAGCCTCGGCCTAACTCTGACCAGCCATTACTTCTTCTATCTGGTTTCTCTTCTGTAACCGCTCTGCCTACGTTCTGGCCGCTCTGATTCTTTCTTCTCCGACCTCCCTTCTCCTAATTCGGACCGCTTTCACCCGGTTATATATCTTCAGCTTTGCGGGTGCCTACAGGTGCGTCACATACATATCAGGTGGAACTTATGGCTTCCAGCTACCCGCAATAACCCTTCCTAATTGGGCTCCTTCACCCTTCCTAACGTACTCCTATTCATCCTTCAACACCCAGCCTAAATATCTACTCTGAGAAACTTTCTCTGACTGCCAAACAGAAGGAATCTTCTGCTTTTCTGTTCTCCAGAGCATGAAATAGTCCTAATAAAACAATATCACACATTATATTATAAATAATTTATGTATTTGTCTTTCCACGTAGACCATTCCTTGAGTTAAGGTATGGTATTATAGGTATTATACTTTTTTAAAAGCCCGTCTTTGTGTTTCAAAGCCGAGAATAGTGCCTGGCACAGGGTAAGTGTTCTTCATGAATGTTGGATAAACAGGTGGTCACAGACATTTGAAGACCATGGTCTGGGCAGGCACAAAGAACATCTGATATTTGTTTTACACCAGGATAATATGGCCTAACTCAATGTCAGATGCTAAAAGCCAGATCTCCCCCAACTAACATGTGTACTTGATGTTTTATGTATTCTGACCCTCTATGAGGTTACATGGGTATTTGGGGCCCAACTCCACCCACAAGGAAAAGCAAGATACAAAACCATGACCAATGAGCTGGATTGTCCCAGATCAACTTTTGAGGGCAGTAGGGCCTTTAGGAAGACCTGACATAGGGAGGGTGGAGTGTGCCTCAGAGGTGAGCTGGACTCAGTCCCAGGTTCTCCATCTTTACTGGGAAGTGCTGATCTGGATGAATATACTAGCAGTCTTGCTGAGGCATTCACCCATCGCCATGGGAGAGTTTGGGGGAAAATGCCTGCAAATATGGCCATTGAAAGAGCTGTGATGTTCAGTTGAAATGTTGTAATAGTGGGGCCCAGGCACTGTTGCTGCGGGTCACCCCTGGAGAGATAGGAAAGGGCAGCTACACTCTCACCACCAGGAATGAATGGCTGAGCCTTGGCAAAGTGTCAGAGATCTGCCTGGGTGGTGAGGTGGAAGGCTCTGTGTTGGTAGAGGCAGTGACCGTGCTGACAGCAAGGCACAGGGTCAGCAGATGCATGACTTGTCACAGGCATATGGCTGAACTGCTGGCATGCTCAGCCTGACACTCAACAACAGTGGGCTTTTGGCTTCCCCTGCTGCGGAGTGCTAGTGGAGCAGGCTGCCAGGTGACTGGGGACCAGGCATAGAGGACCTTGTCTGGTTTCTGCAGCCACTGCAAGGAAGTGATGATGAAAACTAGTTCATAGACACATAGGAGCTGCTCCAGGGGAGTCATGAAATATTTGGAGAGAGCTCCTCTGGATAAGACTGGAATTCTGTGGAGAAGCAGCAGGAGCCCGAAACTCTGGTGAGACCCAAATGTAAATACACCTTCTTCCATAGTCACAGGTCCATAAAACCACACAAGAAGTGATGAAATAGTTAAATACGAGCTGTTGACTGTGTAAGGGAAGAGATAGAACTATTGAATTATCATCCATGGATGGAACCAGAGTGGACCTATCACAGGGGGCGCAGTAGTGGTGGGTGGGGGTGTTCTCTTCTGCCAACACAATTTGTGCAGTGGCCTCCTCATTGTTCCCAGCTACTGGGTCTGATGGCAGCCTGCTGGTGGATGCTTCCCAGTGGCTTTCCCAGGGCCCCTTCCTGTTCAGGCAGCCTTGGGTCTCCTCCCCCTCCCCCACCCCAGCGCAGTAGTTGGCTAATTCCTCCACTGTCCCCTCCTTTCACAGGCAGCTCTGCCCGGAAATCACTGTCCCATCCACTGTTTCCCCCACACTGAGTCCTGTGAATGCAGACTGCCGTAAGCTTGAACCACAGACCAAAATGTCTTGACCACAAAATCTCCTAAATTGTGGACTGGGCTCCATGGAGAGCAGCAGGCATGATTTCCTTCACCATTTAAAAAACTCAGTGGAAGCAATCTCTGAGGAATATGTTGAAGTGGGTAGAAAACAGCAGGAACCAGAAACTTAATGAGCTCTTTTTCTAATTTCAAGGATTCTTGTAACAAATCACATTAAGAAGTATTATAGTTTGAATGTCTCTGCCAGAATTCATGTTAAAATTTAATCCCCATTATGAAGTATTTAGAGGGTAGAATTTAACAGTACTGGAGATTGAACTCAGGGATGCTCTACCACTGAGCAACATCCCAGATCTTTTTACTTTTTGAGACAGGGTCTCACTGAATTACTGAGGCTGGCCTCAAACTTGCAATCCTCCTGCCTCAGCCTCACAAGTAACTGAGATTACAGACATGTGCCACTGAGCCTGGCAAGAGGGTGGAATCTTAATCTATAATATTTGGAGGTGGGACCTTTGGGAGGTAATTAAAGTTAAGTGAACCAGAAGGGGTGGCACTAATTCAATGGGACTCTGACTTTATAAGAGGAGGAGGAGAGACATGAGCTTGGACATGATGTCTCATCATGTGATAACCCTGTGCTGCCTTGGGGCTCTGCAAAAAGTCCCCACCAGCAAGAAGCACCTCACCAGATGCGGCTGTCGGATCTTGAACTCCCCAGCTTTCAAAACCTCAAGAAGAATAAACCTTTACTCTTCATAAATTACTTGATCTGTGATATTTCAGTTATAGCCACAGAAATCGGACTATGCAAATATAAAAAGAAAAGAAACAGAAGGACATTTCCCTTTTCCTTTTCCCTCCTCCTGTGGGGCTTACTTCATTTTAGAGAAGTGAGTTATTTTAACCCTCAAGCAGGCACTTGGGAATTTGTGCTTCTGGGAAGCCTCTAGTTCTTCTCATAAAAGTGCTGCTGATGGGACTGTGACTAGAAACCACCTTTCCAGCCAGTGAAAGCTGGGACTCAATGAACTAAAAGAGATGCTTTTTGCTTTCATCTTTTTTCCCCTCCACCCCCACCATCCTGCATGTAAGAAAAGAAAGTGTCCCTCCCTACCACCTCTTTTTTTTTTTTTTTTTTTTTTTTTTTTTTTGAGCCTATCTCAGACTGGTTAATAGAACAGGATAATTCTGGATACAAGTCTGTGCAAAATAGCAGAGTATAAAGGAGCTAATGAGAGGCACTTGAATGGATGTCATTGTCTTTCACAAAGCATCGTTTTGTCTCATTGTTTTCACCTAAGTCTTCTTACAAAACAAAGGCTTCTAAAGTGCAGGATGGGCGGCTTAACTCTTGAAGGGCCCACAGACATCACAACTCCTCCAGCAGGGCTGGGACTGGAGCTTCAATCATTTCTCCCCAATTCCTTTGTAGTAGGTGCAACAGTGAGAACGGTTAGCTGACTCTCCTACAGCCGTCCAATAGTGTCAAACTCAAATCATTGTGTGGTCAAACTACAGAGTCCTGCTCTAAAGAGCTTGGGTGGTGCACAGGGAGGGGTGGTCACATTACCTGCAGAAGTGGGAGGCTGCACAAAACCATTGCATGAAGTTTCCTTCATCTAAGAAGGCGGAGCTCTTCCTATGATACCACACTTGGGGCGAAACTAACAAACCAAAGGCCATTTCTAAATATAGCCAGATTGTGTAGGCTATATTTAGTCACATGTCTACCTCTTGAAAATATCAGAATGCATCTGGGCAGATTTTCACCATGATGTTGTTGGTTTTGTTTTGTTTTGTTTCCACTTTCCCACATTTAAATCTCTGGTGATATAAACATTAAGAAATATACTCATAAAAGTCCAGGCACTCTTTCTGGGTCCTGGGGTTATTTACTTTAAAATGTGTTGAGGACCTGAATCAGGGTTATTCTGAGTCTCTGCTTCTAATCAGTCTTCATTATAGTTTTTTTTTTTATGATTTGAATGTTTCCATATAGGAGAATGGATATGAAATAAACAGATCATCAAAGGTAACTGTTTTGCAGTGCTCTTGTAGACTCTGAATATGCTAATACCTACACAACACTTAAGTCACAGCCTGACACAGGTGAGTGCTCGGAAAATGTTAGCGATCCTTATTATTCTTGCATATAGTATAAGTATGTAAATACATTTGTATACACAGGTAAGCTTCATATATCGTAAATACACAGGCATGAAATAAAAGACTTCATCTTTCAGCACCAAAATATCCAAGAAGACTTCTAACTAAACAAGTCTGAATAGAAGAGGGCCTTCTTTTTCCCCCGCTTTTGGGCAAAATATAAAATTGACCACTTTAACCATTTGCAAGTGTACATACAGTTCAGTGGCATAGAGTACATTCACACCATTACCACTCTCCATCGCCAGAACTTTTTCATCTTCCTCTTCTGAAACTTTGTACCCATGAAATACGATTTCCCCTCCTCCCCCAGCCCCTGGCAGTGACCACTGTACTTCTATCCCTTTACTCTGACTATACTACATTCCTCATGTAAGTAGAATCATGTGGTGTGAATATATAAATCACATCAGTATGTACTACTATAATGTACCATTAAAAAAGTGGGAAAAATAAATAAAATTATCAAAACCAAACAAACAAGAAAGCAGAAGTGTATGCTGTTGGTCCTTCAACATCTGGCATATTTCACTGAGCATAGTGTCTTCAGAATTCTTCTATGAGGCAGCATGTGTCAGAATTTCATTCCTTTTTGAGGCTGAATAAGACTTCATTTTTAAAATTGCAGTATTTTGGGAAGACCATATGGCTATGGCTCCCACAGACAATTATTTCCATTCCTCTCTTTGCTCTCCCTTGCTTCATTATATGAATATTATAATGAGATTTAATGACATGGCTTCCCGGTAAGTGTTCTTCCTCTAGGAATGGCTTTGCCCTGAACTTGGGCTCTGAAGTCAGGCAGTTGGATTGACATTTGCATCTGTATTCTGTCACTTAAGAAGTTTATTATCTTGGGCATACAGTTAGATTAAGCCTCCTGATATTGCTGACATTTGATAACTTTATATACCAAAGGGCACTTTCATCTGGCTCAACCTAATTCTCTACCTGTCTGTTCCTCAGTTACCTTGCATGAAGTATAGAGTTAAAAAATGTGCTTATCTCATAGGGCTGTGGATAAAGTCCAGTGGTGTGGTGTGGCCCAGGGCACACTGAGTGTTGGTGCTGTAGGAGGTGAATGCTACCACCTCCCCTGGGGACAGAGCCTCTCCTCACAAGTCCTGGGTCTCAGGAGTTTCTGTCTTATCTTTCCCATCTTTCCCTCACCTGACTGATTGTACCTTCATCAACTCAATGACATGAGAAGTAACCTATAATGACAGTGATTTTCTTGACACTTAATTTTAGAGGGCAGAGAGCTCAGCAAACAAAAGTTCCTAACTTCGGAGAGTTAACGGTTCAGATAAAAAGTAAGAAAACAAGGAAGCAAAACACACAGCATGTTGTAAACACCACAGTGGAGTGGGGATTTGAAGTGTCAGTGACACTTCAGAGGAGAGGAGACGCCACACCCTTACTCTGCTACCTGAAGCAGGTTTGGGTATTGGGTCTTCCTTCAGGGCCTTCCTCATGTTATTCTCAGTTCCTCACTTTCCCTACATAGCTAGTTCACCCCACCCCCCCATCCCCACTTGAGTTCCTGAGCTCTACAGACTCAGTGGTATTCAATTGACCCTATTGGAGCATTAGCTGTGTCTACAGCTAATGTCTAAACTGCATTAGCTGTGTCTAAGCTCTGTGTTGGATACTTGGGCAATTGCCCAAGCCTCTTCTCAGGAAATTTCCCTTATCACATTTTATCTACTACCATCGTTTTCCTCATTTCCTTATCCTGCTTCAATTTTTAGTATTGCTACCTGACTATTTTTGTGCTTTTATTTACCTGGTTGTCATCTGTCCCTCTAGAGCGGGGTTTCTCAAACTTTAATGTGCACATGAATCCACATGGAGGGCTTGTTAAAATGCCAACCCTCTTTCGGTCTGATTTGACCTGAGCATTTCTAATAAGCCAACAGATGTTGACAATGTTGCAGGTCCTGGGACCATGTTTTGAGGATCAAGTCTCCAAGGTAGGTTGCATGACAACAAGAATTTTGTCCGTCTTGCACATCATTTAAATCCCTGAGACAGTGCCCAATGTGTGGGTGCCATAGAGCGCTGTGAAATTTAAAAAAATAAATAAAAAATAAAAATAAAAGAATTTTTCAGGGATAAAAACATCTTTCTCTTTAAAGAGAATAGACATTCACAAAGACCACTCTAATTCTAATGGAAGCTCAAAGAGAGAAAATCTGCTGAGAGCAGACACAAAGGTTAATTTTGATCAAAGGCATCTAGAAGGTGCTACAGAAGAGGTGGGGCTGGCGCCGAGCCCTGAAGACTTGGCAAGATTTGGAGAGTAGGGGAGACCCTCTGGGAGCAGGGGCAAGGACACATGAATGGAGTGGAGAGTGCTTGGCTTGTCAGCTTGGGAGGCGACTGGTCTGCAATGTGAATGAGGAGGCAGAAGGGCCACAATACCTTGCATGCTCCGTGCTTGCACGCTGCTCTTCCCCCTCTGCCTCCCTCCCTCTTTCTTTTTCCTTGTCTCTAGTCTGGGTCCTGGGCACCTCTTGGCTTAGTTGACACTGCTTTTCAAGGGTGACTGCATGAGGCCTCTGCAGACCCCTTGAGTTGGAAATTCCATGAGAAGCCTCCTCCCCTCACCCCATCCTGTGATGGGATACTCCAGCCCCCCTGCTCAGCCTTCATTTTACTAGTGGGCTCTGTTGGGCTTAACTAGAAGTTAGTTAATACCAAAGCGGAAGCTGGGGGCTTTACCAGCATTCTCTCTGCCCTCTACCCTTTTGTTAACCCAAAGATCTTCTCATTTTCCCCTACCCAAGTCCCTCAGTCTCTTTGCCAGCCAATTCCCCTTTGTAAATCTTGAGGAATTACAAAACCAACCATCAGCAAAACTCTAACATTTCCTCATCTGAACTCTGTTTCCGCAGGTTCCAGTCAGGCCGGATGCGGCACAATCCAGGGTCTTTTATGGAAAGCTATCCTGCCTTTTCACCTACAGTGTAGACGAGAACCTCCAGGGCTAAAAACTGCTTTGTGAAAAATACAGATGAGGTCACAAAAAATTCATCTATTAAAATATGTATTTCAATATTTTTGCACAAGGTATAGGATTCATTTTTTAAAAGTTTAATTGTGAAGCTCATTGTCCAGCAGTGAAGGTGTCTGAGCTGTGAGGAGGGCTGCGTGGTAGCTGAAGGGGCTGAGGATGCTCAGGACCTATAAAATCATTCTTGGATTTGAGATGAGCCACAGTGACTGGGTGGCACTGTTTCTGTGGCACTGCCCCTCAGGATTACCAGGGACTCAATTCTTTGCTCAGAAAATGCTGCCTCATCCCTAATGGCTGCTCAACCAGGAAAATATTATTTTCAGATGTTTTAAATCTGTGCAGCAAGAAACATATGTCCCGCCATATGGAGCACAATAGTAGCTAGTTAAGGCCAAAGTCGAAGCCACGGTTGGGAGTTCTCTTTTTTCTGTTTTTGAAGTCAGACCCTGCAGGCCATATTTCCCCAACCAGCAGACTAAGCGGAGTTCTGAATTAGAGTACGTGTGTATCACAGAGAAATCTTGTGCTCAAAACAGGCCACTGCAAGCTTGTCTTTCCTCAGCAATGCTGCCAATTAACAGAGCTACCAGCGTGCTGCCATCGCTCCATCTGAAGTCAAGTCGCAGATGACCTTGCAAATGCTCCAAAGTCACATGCACCATGACATAAAGTGTTAAAATAGAAGTGTCTTCACATCAAGATAGTTCCACTAAGCTGCACCTTTGATTGGTGTTATTTTTTTCCCTGTCAAGACAATTTAGGCTTCATTAATAGATACAAGGGGCTTGTGCTACTGAAATTTGGGAGGGTATCTTCATTCTAAAATAAGAGATAAAAGGATTTGTATTTCTATTGCTGAGCTGCATCCCCAGCCCTTTTTAATCTTTTATTTTGAGACAGGGCCTTCTATGTTACCCAGACTGGCCTGGAACTTACAACTCTCCTGCCTCATCCTCCTGAGTCACTGGGATTACAGGTGTGCACCCTGGTTCCCAGATACACTGATATTATCTTCATTGTAAATTTTATTACCAAGAGATTCCTTTTCTCCCCCTTTATGTTGTAAACTCAGCCATCTGGACAAGGATAACTATTTCTTTTTAAAAAACTTACCTGTAAACTTTATAAGATCCAACAAGTGACCACCACTGTTTACTTTTTTGAGAAAAGATCCCCACTTTTTGCTTCGACTGACTGCCCTGGTACAAAAATGAAAATCATTGAGGTGGGAAAAAATTCAAGAAATAGTTTGTAGAATTTTTTCTTTTAAATAAGGGCTAATAGGCATGATGAAAGGTAATATTTTAAAATTTCACATACTTGAAAAATAAAAGTAAAGATAAAATATACAAACTAGAACACTTCATATACAGAAGCTTTTAAAATCAAAGCCCCGATGAGTAGTGTAACGTTAACCATTAGTTTTTAAAATAAAGCTCTGGAGTTACAGAAATAATAGTATTGCACTTTCACATTTAATATGAGAAAGAAATGAAAGGGACACAAGGAGATGAAAAAGGCATTAAAGTCACTGACTCACTCAGCAGGTCCCTACTTGGTGTGTAGCCCAAAGGGGCTCTTCAGAGGAAAGACATGTCAGACAGAGTCCTGCTCACAAGGAAAGCTTCAAAACCACACTACTCTTACCCCAGTTTTCCTTCTAAAACTGTTTGGTTCGTTTTTTGAGCTGTCCCACATATCAGATGTTATGGCTGGATCTGGAATGTACCTCCTCTCCCAAATCTCATGTGTTAGGCAATGCATTCAGAGATGAAAAGATTGGATTATGAAGTCTCTGACTTCATCAGTGGATTAATCCATTGATGGATTAATAATTTGAATGGACTTACTGGCAGGTGATGAAAACTGTAGGCAGGTAGGGCATAGCTGGAGGAAGGAGGTCACTGGAAGGGGGTGGGCCTTGGAGACTACATTGTCCCTGGCCACTTTCTGTCTCTTTCTGTTTCCTGGCTATCATTAACTATGAAGCTTTCCTCCACCACACCCTCTTCCATGATGTTTCTGCCTTGGAGCCAGCCGGCCATGGACTGAATCTTCTGAAACCATGAGTCAAAATAAATCTTTCTTCCTCTAAGTTGTACTTGTCAATTATTTTGGTCACAGTGACACCAACTGACTAACACATTGTGCGATGAGCTCTCAAAGTAGTAGAAACAGTTGCAGAAACATAACATGGGCTAATTGCAATGATATCGATAATGACGGGATATGAAGGGAGCTCAGTGGGGGTCACAGGGATAGGACAGTTTCAGGCGGAAGATGGCCAGCGTCTCATTGGAGGGTTCTTCTGCCCAGAGGAATCCAAGTCACCCTAAATAGCCACCCTAAGTCTTAATATCTCAAATAACTAATAAATAATAAAATACAACACTCAGAAATATATTTACAAAAGCAAAGACCCTGATAGATCTAGTCCACGTGGGTTCTTGAACTAGACAAAAAAAAAAAAAAAAAAAAGGTTCTGGTGGTTTATTTAAGGGGGTACATCAAAGGCAAGGATAAGGTTTTAAGGGCAGAGTCTTGCTTTGTGATGTCTTACAGTCAGGTTGACTGACATCTTGGCAGGTCACACCCATCTCAAGTGCTGTGTGGAATCTTAGGCAGAGCTCGAGGGGGAAGTTCACTTGTATCAGGCAGTCAATCCCTGTGGGGAATGCCCAGGGGAGTTCCCAGTGCCAGACTTATCCCCACAGGAGGATACAATGCGTGACATAGTCAACACACAGCTTGTGTGGACTTGTGTGGCTTGTGACAGGACAGAAGCTCAGAGAAGGTCACAGCACCCACTTAGCTTCTGAAGTGTCTTTATTCACTCTGTTAAGATGATGCTCAACCTCCATCTCCACGATCCTAGGTTGGCAGCCAATTTATGTCAGACCTAGTGTTGCATAGAGCCAGGTGTCTCAAGGGTAGTCTCCACCATAGCCCAGAGAAGCCTCAATTTCCAAGCTCAAGTCATGAGAAACACCCCACTGAATTTCTGTTTCCAATCTAAGCAGTAGATATCTCTACTCTCAGCTCACGAACAGAGAAAAAGTATCTGGCAGATCTTAAGTCCAATGAGTGGCTGCTTTTCTTTGCTCTAGATATCAACTTATCCCCTTTTAGGTGGCCACTCAGAATCCTAACACAACAGACTTGCAAGAGAAAAACTGTCAAGCCATCCTTATAGAATATCAGCAGAGAGTGGTGGGCACTCTGTAGAATGAGGGCAGGGTCAGATGGTGGAGGGTGTTGAAGCCTAGACAGATGAGTGTGGGCAACAGGAAGTCATTGCTGTTCTTAAGTAGGGAAAACAAGATGGTATAATGAAGTTTCAGGACAATATCTCAACCATGGGGTATAGCGTGGATTAGATAAGGGATAGGACTAGAAGCAGAGAAATGAACAAGGGCAACAGAGCAATGGTCCAAGTTGAGTGAAAGAACAATATAGCCTGGGGAATGGGGAAAAAAAAGGATGAAGCAAAGGGAGAATTGAGGACGGAGAAAAACAGACAACAATAATGATGGCATCATGAGACAATCAGATTTGGTATGGGCAGAGGGGTTACTGTTATCTATCTGCAGTAGGTTTAATTATAATTTTAATTATAATTTTAAAGTCTGTGCTAAAAACAAGTGTTCTAATAGAATAAGACCATGTGCTTTAAGATTGGGCATCTGTCTCTCTCAGTTTTACCTTTCCTTTCTGTCTTATGTTTTCCCAGTCTTGGGTTGGGGTCCCTGTCTTCCCTCTTTCAAGGCAAGAAAAATACCTATTCTCCACTCTCCTTGGTGCCTGCTTTGGTAATACATGCTAAGGGCTTGGCCCCAGAACCAGGTAGGCCAGCACAAACACATTGTACCTGCCTACAAGGCTTGAGCTTTGAGTGGTCTTGATAATGTGTATTTTAATAAAACATTGTCTTTGTTTTAGTGTACAGATTGAGGGGCAAAAACTTTAAATCCAAACTCTTCCTCTTTGAAAAATGGAGTCCAACAACAAAAAAAATTTTTTAGGTTAAATTATGGAAAAAGAGTGCTCAAGACTGAATTCACCAAAAGCTTGTTTTGAATGGTCTGATTATTTGTAAACATGTTGGTATTGTTAGTCAGGGCTTTTGGGCCTCCATATCACCTGACCTGACGGTTTCTAACACTTCCCTGTTCTGAAACAGCAAAAGAGATTCTTGATGTTCTGTAGGCCACATTCAGTTTCTTTCTTTAAATAGACAGGCATATGTTGGATGGAGTTCTTTCAGAGGACAGAAATGGCCCTCCCAGAGACCTCCAACCCCAGCTTTATATTGGAAGGCAAAGTTCTTCAAGGCCAGTCTCCTGCACAGATCACTTTGAAGCACTGCATTTCATTCTGAGAGTTTAAAAGCTTGCAAGTTGAAAACTCAGATCTGTCTCAAAGAATCAGACATTGTTGACAGTCAACTTCCCCACAATGTCTGCTCCTTAATGCTGGACCAACATGAACTGAAAGCTGAAAAAAGTAAGCTTCATGTCTTTGCTACTTTTTTGATTTCTGTTTGGTCCTTTGGCACTATCTTAGCCAAAAGCTCATGGGATATATAACATCTGGTGCTGGCGTCCAGAGCAGAAGAGCTATAATTGATTGGAACATGGAGGGATCCTTGTAAATGCTATAAATGGCATTGTTGGGTTAGTGTAAAGTTATTAAAATAACACCTAAGACTGTGTCCCCAACCATTCAGAGTTAATATCCAGTCTGTGGAGACAGAAAAAAATTGAGGAAGAGGAGGAGGGGAGGCTAGAAAAAAAAAAATAGAATAAACTACTCTGTATAAACGTTGCTTTCCCCCCACCACATAAAACTTATTGGCTTTTTCTTATATTTCATGCTTTAAAATGATAGATAAGTGGCCATTTGAAAACAGTTCTTGGATAGGTTTTTCTTTCAAGATGCCAGAATTAACCACTTTGAACACATATTCTTATTGCTCTATATTAACATAACAAATATGAGCGGTTCAGTCAACTCTTTTGAAAGACAGAATAAAAAGAAAGAGACAAAAGGCAGTGTTCCAGGGGGCAGAATTAGAACAGAACTGCTTTCACCTGGTCAATTATTTTAGGGCAAGATAAGGCTCCTCATTAAGCTCGAGCTTCATAAAAAGTACTTTGAGGAAATTAAACAAGAAAGGAAGGTGATTCAGGAAGCCAGGGCTGGGGGAAATATTTCTAGATTTTTCTAATTATTCACTTCATTTCCTGAAAAGGAATGTCTACCCACTGGTGAGTTGGTCCAGTTTAATATTTACCTCAAAGCATAATTTTATGGCCTAAGCTTTATTAACAGAATTGATTCCTGAGGGAAAGTGAAAGAACATCAGAAAAAATTGGACCTTTCTGAATATTGGTGGGCTGTGTTAAAGGGAAAAGATATTCTTTAATTTTTCTCACCACTTTTTGGGAGTAATGGGAGGTTAATTGGGTAGGTAATTCAAACAAAAGAGAAAAACCAGATAGGAGAGAACGTAGTTCAAGTAACAAATAACACTCTTCTTTTTCCTTCCCTCCATCCCTCCCTCCCCCCTTTTATTTCCTTCTTCCTTTCTTTCTTCCCTTCTTTCCTTCCTTCCTTCCCTTTCCTTCCTTCCTTCCTTCCTTCCTTCCTTCTTCCTTCTGTATGAGGAATTGAACATAGGTCTCATGCATGCTAGAAAAGTGCTCTACCACTGAGCTACCCTCCCAGCCCTTTTTATTTTATTTTATTTATTTATTTTGAAACAGGGCCTCACTAAATTGCTAAGGTTGGCCTTGAACTTGCAATCCTCCTACTTCAGCCTTCCAAGTAGTTGAAATTCAGGCATTTGCTACCAGACATGGCAACACTTTTCTTTTTAAAAAATTTAGTGAGTTGGCTTGGGGTTTATGTAGGAAATAAATGATATCTCTATTTGACCTCAGATGATGGAAAATCACCCTTCTCCTACCTCTCTGAATCCTTGCATTTATTTTCTTGTTTATTCTTAAAACAGTTTCTGTAGATCAGACAAGAAGAGTGCTTATGCTTGCCCACCACCCCCTTCTTGAAGAATACAACCCCAATAGCAGAGGCACTGGTGGTACTAGGGATGGGAAAGGGGAAATTTCCATTTGACCTTTTGCATGTGTCTCTTTTGAATGTGAATTTTTCAGTGTGAAGTCTCTGATGTGGTTATGTTTGATGAAAATTATTTTTATTCACAGCCAACTTAAAGTAAACTCAAATTGTGTGTGTGTGTGTGTGTGTGTGTGTGTGTGTGTGTGTACACAGAGGTTTGTCTAGTTGAGCTGTTGGTGAGGTTCAATATGTATCCTTGGCCTGGAGCTTGATTTTATAGAAGGTAAAAATGAAGATAACATTTGACTTTTAAGTATCTGAAAGTAATATTTATAAAGTGATTATGTGGTCTCAATCATCATTGCTATTGTTATTACTGCTACTATTTCTAGATAGTGTGCAGATTTAAGAAACCAAACCACTCTGTGATGTAAAACAATAGGCTTAATCTTTGTTAAAATTAATGCAAAAAAACAGGTTATTTTAACTTTTTTTTTTATTCTACCAGCATTGAGTTTTGAGGGCTGGACAAAATTAAGCACCATTAACAAGAAAACACAAGGACTGGGCAAGAGAAGCCCATGATCAAATCTACCTGCTTGCCAAGTCTATTTTCAAAATGGAAACCACCATACTTCTCTATCTATGAACAGCGTACCCAACTCATATCTATTTATAATGTATTATTCAACAATAACAATAATGTGTTATGACCAGGACTCCTGTCAATTGACATGGGAAATTGTATAAGGGATGGTCTCCCATCTCTATTTTGTTCAATTAATTGCCTCTGTGTGGAAATATTGTTTTTTTTAATATCTATTTTTTTAGTTGTAGTTGGACACAATATCTTTATTTTATTTATTTATTTTTATGTGGTGCTGAGGATGGAACCCAGGGCTGTGCACATGCTAGGCGAACACTCTACCACTGATCCAAAACCCCAGCCCCGAAAGACTGAGTTTATGGAAGAAAGCAGTAAAGTCCAAGGGGATTTGCTAAAAATGCTGGTTGGGACTTTTGGAAGCAGATATTTTGATCATGTAAAGGCTGAGAAATTGAACTGACAGATAGATACAATGGGGTTGATTTATTACCTTTGGAATTGATAAAGATTTTTTTCAAGAAATGAGCAAGATCAGTGCTTCTCAAACCTTAATAGGCTTATAGATTATCTGAGGATCTTGTTAAAATTCAGATTTAGAGGGCTTTGGATTCCGCATTTCAAACAAGCTCCCTGGGTGGTGCCAAGTAGCAAGAGATATAGTTGCTTCCAAGAGATTCTTGTAAAAGAAGAGCGTGGAAAGCAGTATGGAGATTCCTTAAAAATCTAGGAATGGAACCACCATTTGATATGGTGATACCATTTCTTGGTATATACCCAAAGGAGTTAAATTCAGCATACTACAGTGACACAACCATATCAATGGTTATAGCAACTCAACTCACAATAGCTAAGGATATGGAACAAAATTTGGTAGCTTCAACAGATGAATGGATAAAGAAAATGTGGTATATATACACAACAGAATATTACTCGGCCACAAAGAAGAATGCCTTTATGACTTTTGCCAGTAAATGGATGGATCTGGAGGCAATCATGCTAAGTGAAATAAGCCAAACCCCAAAAGCAAAGGTCGAATGTGAGGGCGATCTAGCTATGACATCAGTCACCCCATTGATCGCCAGGGTTGATTCAGCTGATCTGGCTAGATGGGCAAGTGTCCCCTTCCTCCCTCACCACTCCATATGTGTCCCTCCAGAAGCTGCATGCTGAGTCGAAGAAAACAACCTTCCTGCATAGAGGAGGACCGTTCTATGGTCAAGATGATAAGAGTAGCTGCGCTTCCCTGCTAGAACCTCCAAACAAGCTCTCAAGGTCCAAAAAACAAAGGTCAATTGTTCTTTTTGATATGTGGATGATAACATACAACAAGGCGGTGGAGGGGAAGAGTAGAAGTTCAGTGGATTAGACAAAGTGGAATGAAGGGAGGGGGTATAGGAACAGGGAAGAAAGTAGAATGAATTACACATTACTTTCCAATGATTCTCCACATCATGAACAATCACAAGAATGGGATCCTAATTAGAATAAGATATACTACATGTGTAAAAATATAGTCTACTATCTAAAAAGAACAAGCATTTTTAAAAACCAGCTAAAACAAACAAACAAATAGAGTGTTTGAAAAGGCTGTGAAGAGACAGGGGAAGGGGCCCTGGATGGGAAGTTAAGGCTGAGAGCGTGAGGCTGATGAAGGGCGGGATGTTGGGTTTTCAGCAGACCCAGTGCCTGATAAGCCAAAGGACCTGTGGGGCAGAGTGGGCCAGGTTGGTCCCTTTAAGATGTTCTTCTGGGGAGGCAAGTTGTATCAGACCTGTGTGGGGAACAAGCTCGGCTGTTCAACAGAAGCTTTCTGAATGGCCCATCTGAGGTGAAAGCTCATGCCTGGGCTGGAACAGGATCTAACAGCCTCTAACACTTAGGAGAGAGCCCGCATTGGAGTTGGTAAATGATTGCAGTTAAGGAGAAGAGCTCTTGGATTAGGTTTAGCTTCAAGATCCGGCTTTGCTAGTTATGAACTCTTTCTGGCAAGGCTAAACCCTCTAAACTTCAGGTTTCTCACTGGAAAAAATAGGGTTCAACAGTTGCATATCCACATAGAGTCCTTTATATATCCAGGAAATCCTACACATTATGCTTGGTCTGTTAATTTTATAAAGTGGATTTCCCACGTATAGGAACTGGACTATGGGTAGGTAACACTAAGCCTGTTTCTTTCCTTTCATGAATATATATATATATTTTTTTTTTTTGGGGGGGGGATACTGTACTCCGAAGTCAGGCTTCATTTATATCCACTGTAGTGTTTCTTGCTGAATAGATGAATGGAGCATATGGGTCTGTTTTCTGTTTTCTAGTCTATAGAAAGGCCCTACAGTGAGAGTGAACTTGACGTGTTTCAGGGACAGAATGACATCTGGTCTGGTTCAAGTGTGGTAAATAAGAAAGAGTAACGTGGGGGCTGGGGTTGTGGCTCAGTGGTAGAGTGCTCATCTAGCATGCATGAGGCACTGGGTTTGATCTTCAGCACCACATAAGAATAAAATAAAGATATTGTGCCCACCTAAAAGCTAACAAATAAATATTAAAAAAAAAAAATATATATATATATATATATATATATATAGAGAGAGAGAGAGAGAGAGAGAGAGCAATGTGGGAAGAGCTCTGAGAGACTAGGAGAGACCAGATCATGTAGGGCCATGTATACCACAGAGCGGGTTTGACTTTTTTTTGGTACTGGGGATCGAACTCAGGGGCACTCCACCACTGGGCCACATCCCCAGCCCTTTTTGTATTTTTTATTAGAGACAGGGTCTCACTGAGTTGCTAAGTGCCTCGCCACTGCTGAGGCTGGCTTTGAACTTGTGATCCTCCTGCCTCAGCCTCCCGAGTGCTGGGATTACAGGCGTGCGCCACCACGCCCGGCTGGGTTTGACTTTTTTAAAAGGAGCAGGGGTGCAACTGAGATTATTTAGGTGCGTAATGATTAAATGAAAGTAGCAGTGATCCTTAATGTCTTCAGTACTTTATTGAAGTCTTACCCTAAGCCAGGCATGGGCTAAGGATTTATGTATACTGTAGTAACATTTAATCTCTACATTAACATGGAGGTGGGTACTATTATCACCTCCGCTGTCCAGATGAGTATGAGTTGAGATTTAGGAGATTAACGAAAATGCCCACATTCACCCAGCTTGTAAGCAACAGAAACAAGATACCACCACGCTGGGCCCTGTGAAAATTCTCTACAGTCTATTTCCATCCAATGTTTCAATGCAGGCTTGTTTAGTTTGCGTGATTTGGACTTGGTTAGCTTGAGGCTGTCACAAACGGCTCCACGCAGCAGTGAATATGGATGTGAACCCCATGCAGGTGAGGCTCTGCAGTCATGCCTGAGAAAAGAGCAAGCATCTTTTCACCTAGACCATCTCAGTGTTTTCCCCATCTGCACATCTCTGCATGCACAAGTGTCCAAACACGTATGTCTTCTTTATACCTCTAACCCTCCTTCCCTCAGGCCACAATGAGTCATTTCTTTTCATTAGGTGGTGTGATTAATCCATCTGCCCAGTGGTGCCTTGGAGCAGTATCCCCTTACCGGGCACATCTGTTCCTGCGAAGCTGCTTCCAGCAGGACCAGCCTCTTAGGAATCGCAGGTTCTGGGAAAGATTTGATTTTTACGTCAGCACACATTGCTCTCATTCTCTCTGGAGAAGCTGGCTCCCTTTATGTGGGTTAACAGGAAGAGGAAATATTCCTAAGCATTTGGGGCGAATCTGAAGGGCAGTCCATTGACAGGCCTCCTGGAGTAAATGAAAGATGACGACAGGTTTAAAGATAGATCAGATCAAGTGTCTCCTTTACAACCCATAGTCCTTAGGGTTTCTCTGCTGCTCATGAAAGCAACTAATACAGGAAATTGTGCAGCTAGGGCACCAGTAGGAAGGGGGGCCAGATTTCTGATTCTGCAGGCAGGCCTCATGCTTCATTCACAAAGTTGAAAAAGTCACTTTCTAAATTCAAAGGAAAGCAGATGCTATGGAGAATTCAAATAGCACATCTGACACCCCACTCAGAGCTGGCAAAAGACAGCAGGATCAAACCTCTTTCCTGGGCCCCAACTTATGACAACTAATGCTATTGTATGGCTCATAGGAATTAGCATATGAGGATATTTCATCAGTGGTATCAAAACAATGAGGACAAAAATAATCACTGCATACCGAGTCCCTGCCATTTATAAGATGCAGGCATCATTTCTGGGAAGTATAGCAGTACATAATGCCCATTGTCCTCTTAGTAATTGCCTTGGTCCCCAAGGGTCCTAATGGGGAAGGGCCTTAATGAGCTTTGGCTCCCTAGAAAAAAGGAGCTGAAACAAAATATCTATTGTTCTGAATATAACTAGAATGATCCCCAGGATCGAAAACCCTGGAATTATATAGGAAAGAGTCCCCACCACTGGTGAGAAGGAAATTCTATTACTAGGAGACTTATTTCAATATGGAAATGATATACAGCATTATTAAAATACATGACAAACACCCACTTCATTCTGCAAATTATTGAGTACTTAAGAAGGGCCCATACTATTCCAGCCATGAAGGTTACAGCTGTGATTACAACAAAATACCTGCTCTCACAGACTTATACTCCAGAAGGGACAAAAGATTATATACAAGTAAGTAAATGAAACACATAGTGATCAATGATTATGAGATAGGATGACAGGTCTGGGTGGTTGGGGAAAGCCTCTGATTCCTGAATGTCGAGGAAGAGCCACCTGTGCGAGGTGAAGGGGAGAGCATTACAGGTAGAGAAATAGCTCTCAGGCCCTACGGTGAGTGTGTGTTTCAGGGACAGAAAAACACCTGGCCTGCTTCACACAGGGCAAGTGAGAAAGAGTGAGATCTGAGCAGCAGCAGATGTCCTATCATGTATGATGATGTAAGACTGGGAAAGGCCTTGCATTATACTGTAAGCATGTTAGGAAGTATGGAGGGGCATAATGCAGGTAAAGGGCCTGGTCAGATGAGTGTAGTGTTTCAGAAACTTTTTATTTTGATATGATTTCAAACATTTAAAAAAACTTGCGAGAATTGTAAAAGTCATTGTAAGAGGTGTAAAAGGACTTAACAATTGCCTCCATTGTTTTCCATGACCTCTCTATGTATTCTTAGACATATGTCTATGTTCCCAAACCATTTGAAAATGAAGTGAAGACATTATACCTGTTAAACTTTAAATACTTCAAATGTGCATTTTCTAACAACAAAGACATTCTCTTGTATAATTGCAATGCTCTAAAAATTTCAAGAAATTTCATATTTATGTGTACATTATTATTTGACAATCTATGGTCCATATTGAAGTTTTGTCAAGTGTCCCAATAATGTCCTGTAATTTATAACTACTCTTTTTTTCAGGTCCAATATCCAATCCAGGATTAGGTATTACATATCAAGAGGCAGATAATTTGTTTTTATCCCACTATTGGTGATGTTAGCTATGATCACTTGGTTAAGGTAATATCCCCCAGGCCTCGCCTCTCTGTAAAGTGATCATATTTTTCTCCCTGCAATTAATAAGTAATTTGTGGAGGAGTTTCTTTGAGACTATGTAAACATCCTGTTACTTATCATACTTTTTAATAGTTTTAGTGACCACTGGTGAATTTCTAAATCCATCACTCCTTTTATATTTATTATTAGAAATTCAATTATAAAGAAGAGCTTTCCTTTCTCCCACTTATTGTGTTAAAAAAAAAAAAAGTCTGCAGGCATTATAGGAATGACTGTTAGTAAATCTGTCATTTAGAATTCCATTAAATTTCTTTGGTTAAAGATAATCATTTTTTAGGTTAACTAAGCAACATTTTCACTCTTGGTGAAAATCACCCATCTTTGAAATATTTGACCTAAGGTATAACAGTGAAATTTATAGTTCTCTATTTAGTCATTGTTATCGGCAGCCATTGGCATTATCAGTCAAATAAATAAGTTGTTGTCAAATAAAGTATAAACACCATCTATATTAACTTTTTGGTAATTATTTCCTCTTCTGGACAGTCCTTTAACCAGTGTATATACTTTTTGTATATACTTGTGTGTATGTGTACATTTATAAAATCCAGTGTGGATAAATCCATTCACTGTGGCACATTTTAAAATAAAATGTTCTACCAGTGACCATGGATTAAATAAAAAGAAAGATAAGGGAGCAAAAGTGAAGCAAGGAGAACACTTAGCAGGCTACTGAAGTATTCCACATAAGAGATGATAATGGTAATCTAAAGTGTGTTAGCAGAGGGATGGAGAGAAGTGGGTAGATTCAGGCTGTATGTTAGAGGTGAACTTGAGAGTTTTACTAATGGTTTGGATATGAGGGTGATACAGAGAAAAGTATCAAGGATAATGTCTATATTGTTGTCATGAACAAATGGTACCGCAGAATTGCACCAATTGGGGCTCAGAAAATGATGCCCCAAAGCCAAGGCCTTGGAGGCAAACTTGGGGTCTTTCTCCTACCCTCCCATCTCTTGTTTTTCCTTCTCCAAGGTAAGCCATAGAAATGAGAATTCCTCTTCTCCAAGGCAGATCATAGAAACCAAAAATATTTTTGCCCCCAAAGTCAGCCATAAAACCTCAGGAAAACAATCCTCTATCTTCCCCCCTTGCCTTCTCTGTAAGAGTTGGCCATAAGGAAATGATCTGACCTACCTTTTTTATTGTATTGTAAGACCCTCATTCCACAAAGGGTCCTGCCCTACACCTGGTGATAGGAATCCTGCACAGAGAGACCAAGAAGAATCTGAACAGACAGCTTTCCAGGGCCCCCACTTCAGTCTGTTGCTATTAGATCAGATCCTTCTGTTATAATCACATTTCTCCTTGTTGTCCATGCTTCATTGAACCTAAGCCAAAAAACAAATAGATCAGCCGGGCGCAGTGGTGCACACCTGTAATCCCACACTTGGGAGGCTGAGGAAGGAGGATCACTAGTCCAAAGCCAGCCTCAGAAATGGTGAGGCACTTAGCAACTCAGTGAGACCCTGTCTCTAATAAAATACAAAAAAAAAAAAAAAAAAAAAAGGCTGGGGATGTGGCCCAGTGGTTGAGTGCCCCTGAGTTCAAACCCCAGTACCAAAAAAAAAAAAAAAAAAATAAATAAATAAATAAAAGCAGATAGATCACCCTGGGTCTTTGGGTCTCCAGTCTTCAGTCTCCTGTGTCACATAAAACTGTGATAAAATACATTCATCATGACTTTCTCTTGTTAACCTGTCTTTTATTATAGGTGCAAGGGCCATTACCCTAATAAGCGGGGAAAATGAGGAACACCCCCTTTTCATCCCACAGTACATTTATTGAGATAGAGAAGACTGGTGGAGAAACTTCTGGAGGGAAAATCTTAAAATTTTGATTGGTCGTACGTTTGAGTTGCCTGCTTAACTTGGCAGTGCCAAATAGTCCAAGAGCGGGTGCCAGGGAGAGAAAGTGACATATATGTAAATTAAAGCCAGAGCACTGTTGTAAGACTGCTCAGAAAAAGGTACAAAGAGAAGCGATCAGAATTTGAACCCCGGGATACTCTAACATTCAGCATTCAAGAAAATGAAGCAAATTTGGAGAAAAATCTGACAAGAAGTAACCAGCATAAGGGATGCAGCCCCAGGACACCGTGTTAACAGTCAGAAGTATTTCGTGAAAGGAGGGAGTGGTGAACTCTCCTGAGAGGTGGCGTGGCGTGATGTGGATGATCTCAGGACACGCTGGATTCTGTTGCATGAAGAACATTGAGGCAGGAACCCAGCCAATGTGGCTGAAGGAGAGAATACGAGGGGAGGAAGTTGTGGGAGTGACAGTGATCAACTGACCCAGGAAGTTTTGCTGTGAAAGAGAGCAGAGATAGGGCAGGGGCTGGGCAGGAACATGGGTCAAAAGAATTTTTCTTTTTTCTTACCATTTTTCCATATTGGAGATACATTTTCATACTGTTTGGTACTGAGGCAAAAATGCTGCTGAGGAGAAGGATAATCAGAGAAACAAAGTCCCCAAAAGGACAGGGGAGATGGGAGCTGAGAGATGGCTGGTCTTTGGCAAGTGGGGCCCTTGATCCTCAGTGATAAAGAAGTTCCTGGGCACATAGTGTTTTCAGTGGTGATGGCGACAATGAGGGATGGCTTTCTGATTGTTTTAGGTTTTTTTTACCAACTGCAAAATGGGGTCATCAGCTAAGACTGGGGTGGGGATGGTGTGAAGAGAAAAGTTGTGTTACTTTGAACACTGGGAAAGTTAACAGGTGTGGAGAGTGGCTTAGATTACCAGGATGTGCAAGGGCCAACTTGAGATTTTCAGCCATGAGTTAGAATTAAACCAGTCAGAAAAGTTGTGTTTTAAATGTTATAACATGTGCTGGGGGCAATGGCGCATGCATTTACAAGTTATAAGTCCCAGTGGCGTGGGAGGCTGAGGCAGGAGGATGGTGAGTTTAAAGCCAGCCTCAGCAACTTAGTGAGGGCCCAAGCAACTCTGCAAGACCCTGTCTCTAAATAAAATATTCTCTTTCAACACTATTTTTGAATGTTCCAGAACCTATGCTTGGTCTACAAAAAACAAAAACTTGCAAAACTTGATCTCAGCCAAAAGACAGAGAAGCAATGTACTGTATGTAACAATAATGTACTGTAATTCCAAAAAGCCAGAAAAAAGAAATTTGAAAATTTTTGCCAATAAAGAAATGATAAATATTTGAATAGATGTTTTACCTGATTTAAACATGACACAGTGTAGACATGTATTGAAACATCATGTTGCTCCATTAATATGTATAATTTTTATGATTTAATGTATCAGTTAAAAAATAAAATTTAAATGGCCTAAAATAAATAAATAAATAAAAATAAAAAAGGGCTGGAGGTGTGGCTCAGAGGCTAAACACCCCTGGGTTCAATCCCTGGTACAAAAAAAAAAAAAAAATTAAAAAGTTATGATGTGTATATCCCACCATTATTCACAAAGCCCTTCTCTACTCTTCCTTTGTTCACCATCAGTACAGCCTTGGGGAGTGGAAAGGGGGCGTGAATAGCTCCCCTAGGCAGACATGCAGTCCATGGCTTAAAGGGATTAAAGGTCCAGATCTGACTCCAACCCTGGTGCTCGCTCCAACACAGCAGCACCTGCAGAGGTGAGTCAACGGCAAGGACAACCCTGGAAGCCAAGCATAACTGAGACCCGTGGTGTCTCTGTCTTTGAATGATTTTATAGATGATGCTGTCGCAGAATATAGCTGAAGGGTTCGTTGAGGGTGATTCATGACAGGAGAATTGTGGTTACAAGGATTCTTATGACATGCTTCAGAGAAAAACATGGTTGCCAAATGTGTGTGGTGATGGTGCCAACACAGCGTGGTGATTGAGAGGGTGGACTCTGGCATCCCAAGTATGTTCAAAGTCTGGCTGTACTACCCACTGGCTTTGTAACTTCAGGCAAATATTAACTTCCCGAACTCAGTCTACTCGTCTGTAAAATGGTCACGATAACATTACTCTCCAGATTGGGTTGCAGTGAAGATTAAATAATAATTCTTACAAGGACTGGAACATGGCTTTTGGTATACAGAGAGGGCTTGTTAAAGCTATGCCATGATTATTACTAGTGAAAACTAAAACTGCAATGTGAGGATGGGTTGCCATAAATTATATAACAGGTATTATAATGTGAACCCTAGCAGTTGGTTCTCAAATGTGGGTTGAAAAGGGAAATTCACACAGTACACAAGGGGTGAACCTAGGATTATTTAGCAATGACTTCCATCCATCACACAAAAACAGGTTTGACTCGTAAAATATTGCGCTCCTGGCTAAAACATGCAAAATGAACAGCAAAACAACACAAAAGCCTTCAGATACCTGTACATACTTATTTTATGAACATAAATATCTCATCTAACATCTGCACAGGAAATATAAGCAAGTATGTAACTGACAGCAACTACAGACAATGTGAAAACATGAAAAATGTAGAGGCAAACATGTTGGGTCAGCAATGTGAGTAATTCTTACGCTACCATGTGAACACTGTGCCTGGTGAGGAGCACAACACATTACAGAAACATTTCAAAAGGCAGGAGCTGGCTAGCTGCCTGTCATCAGAGCTGTATCCTCCATATGCCAGCATGTCGGGCTTAGCTGACGGCCCCCGTGCTATCCTATCAGGTTCCTATCATGGTTATCTGAATTAGTGAAATAAGAAAATAATGCAGCAATTCTGATATTTCTGGCCACTGTGCAGGTTAAGTGAGGTTAATCCAGATCCTGTGCTGTGCAAAATTAAAGAAGCCTATATTATATAACTTACAGCAGAAGGTCATATCTAAATCCCCTGTTTTATGGAGCCTGCTAACTTTTTGTAATGACATACAATGATTCTGTTGAATTAAAATAGTAGAACTCTGACATACTGCCCATAAGACTGTAGTACCTTTCCAACCTGACTCTTGGAGGTGTTAGTTACCTAGGAGACGGGATTTGTTGAGCTTCTGTCCCTATTAAGGAAGGCTCTGGGGTAGTTCTCACTGGCACACAGGTACCCATGGTGCTTTAACCATTTGTGATACCCGACCTCATTGGAGAGATGGGAGCCAGAATCTTGGATCCCAGCTGTGGGTGTACTTAAAGGACTCCCTTGTGCCTGAGGTGTGTGTGTGTGTGCATATTAAAGGTCAAGAATTGCATCTGAAACAAGCCTCTCAGGTTTCATAAGATACTATATAAATATCCATGTGTGTACACATACATTCATAGATATATATATTTGCTTTCATTAAAATATTTAGGATTAATTTAATGCGTGCAAAACTTATGCTCCTGAGAGTTGATAGGAAGTTATAGTGACTGAATTTTTCTGCTAGGTCAGCAAGGTATTTCAGAAACTTGTCACAAAGCTCATTATCAGATAAAGAGTGTTTTCAGCAGTACACAAACCTATCTGAGTCACAAACGCATGGAAAAGTATTTTCCTTATAAAACCAAGAAGTCTGAAAGTGCGCTGCTCAGGGCTAGTACAGCAGCTCAATGATGACAATGTAGTTCTAAGATTTTTTTGTTGTAACTCTCTTCTGACATCCTCACCGTGTTGGCTTATTACTTCCATGGTACAGCATGGCTGCTTTGGCTCCACACATCATGTCCCCGTTCAAGGCAGGAGGGAGAAAAGGAAAAATTGCATCACATGTCTTTATCAAAGAAGGAGATCTCTGGCCAGAACTATGTAATCTTCTTATTGCAATCTTTCACTTCCAGTGAGGCTGGAAAAGTGACTGGCTTTTCTTGTCACCACAATGGAGAAGGACCAAGAAGGAAAGAGGGTTAGGGATGGTCAGCCAACATTGACCACCATATTTTGTATTTCTATATACTTAATTCATTCACTTGCTTCTCCAGCACTGGAGAAAGTGTCTTAATACACCTCTCTGAAACACTCAGTTTTCCTTTTACTTTTGCTGCCATTGTTTTTATTAAAAATGTCAAAAGAAGCTACAGGTACCACTTATTGACCACTCACTATGTGCCAAGAATTGTGATAGATGATCTTTCTCCTTCACCTCCAATAGAGTTATAATAACCCTCCCTGTACACTGAAAACCACTGTCCCTAGTTCCAAATAAGGAAACTGAGACCGGAAGAGGGTAAATGGTTTATCCCAGGCTATGTACTAGAAAGTGACAGAGTTGGGATTTGAACTCAAGTCTACATGACTCTAAAACCTGTGTTCTTCCTAACAGAGCCACTGCCTTTATACCTGGATCAAAAATAGCTTTGCCAGATTGGTATGCAAAGGAGTACAATTTTTTTTTTTTTTTTTTTTTTTTTTTTTTGGTACTGGGGATTGAACTCAGTGGCACTCGACCACTGGGCCACATCCCCAGCCCTTATTTTGTATTTTATTAGAGACAGGGTCTCATTCAGTGGCTATGTGCCTCACTATTGCAGAGGCTGGCTTTGAACTCGCGATTCTCCTGCCTCAGCCTCCCAAGTGCTAGGATTATAGGCGTGCGTCACTGTACCCAAATTTTTTATCCCTACACATTCTTCTTATAGCAAACTCTTCTTATAGCACTGGCTGCTCCCTAACAATTCCTTGAAGTCATTCAAGAGAAAAACGTCATTTTGATGTTAAAGACATCTTCAGAGTGGTGTCAGGAAATGAGGTAGGCAGCCAGCTCCTATCCACAATCCCCTCCCGACCATATCCCCCCCCCCCCCCCCCCGCCGGGGACCCCTGCACATCACAGTCTCCCTGTGCTCCCCGTAGGATGGACACACTGCTTGACAGGTTCCCGTTGCCATTCTTCTAAGGACTCAGAAAGCTCTGCGGGAAATACAAGAGACACAATTTGAAAAGAGAAAGAGCTATGGTGGCATGACTTCTTCTGCCAAGGTGGATTTTGCAGTGGCAAAGTCAAGCCCAGATTACTGTGGGAGGCCCACACCCCGCAATGGTGCTCTAGGACAGTGAGCAGGGAATGGCCTGGAGTCTGAGCCCGGGGTTGCTGAAGTGGACCTCTTCAGGCAGAGTGGGCCTTCCTTGTTGAAGTCTGATCCTCAGGGAGATGAGCCAAGGTGCAGCAGAGGAAACCCTGTCAGCTCCTTAAATGGAACTTTCTATTAAGAGAGGGAAAAATATAAAGAGAGGGGCCAGCTGCATTTGCGAGGCTTTCCCTCTGCTCCCCCAAACCCTGGGGACATTTTTCTACTGGGTTTATAAAGCCAAGACCCCCTAGGTGTATAGACCAGCCCTTCATGGCATGAGGGTTCTCCGAAATGCTTTTGAGGTCCCTGCTGTGTGGTCTTTAGCAGTCAGAGGCAAAGGCGACGTGTGGGTGAAGGCAGTGTCTGAGGGATCTATTTCAAACCATGAAAGAGAAGCCCAGGTAATTATAACAAGATTTGCAGGCTAGTCAGTGCTGGAATTCTCTTGAGACTCAAACGCAAATCAGAAAACGTTTTCCTGATTTTGACTCTTGCAAATACTCAGTTTTGCTTGTGATTATGCATTAATTGCTTCCAATGAGGAGGCAGATGATGAAAGGTGACCCCAGGGACAAGGCTTCTTCTGTGTACCAAGGAGCTTCCCCTAGTCTCTGGCTGCTTTAGATTGGTGTGAGCCAGAAGCAGGACTTTCTTTCAGAGTCAATTTACTTATTCATCAAGCTTGAATGGCTTTGAGAGTCAGCCCCCATCTAAAAGCCCCCAGGGACTGAGAGCCACAAACACACAAGTATCCTCTTTTGGCCACGGCAAACAAAGAAAATTCTTTAGTTCTACCATCTCTACCTCATCTGTGCAACCTCTCTGCCTTACTCCACCAGCACAGACTTGGCCCTGCCAGGGCTTCATTCTTTATTGCCTACAAACCTGGTGGAGTGGGCAAATATCTATGCCCAAAGGGCACAGCTGTAGAAGAATTACATGAAACTCTAGAAGATTCTTACATTACTTAGCTCTAATCACAGGGCCTCAATATTTCTAAATTCATAAATGTCTAACTATTACTTGTCTCCTTTTCAAAGGGTGACAATTCTGATGAGGCTGTAGACACCTGAGGGTCCTCTGAGCTAGTCTTCCAGGCTCTAAATGCTCTTAGGCTTTCCTTGCTAAGCAGCAGAGGACTTAGGGTTTAGCAAATGTCCCATTTCTCTTTTTGTTTCCCTCAGAAGGAAATAAACTGAATCTCATGGCTTCTGCTATTTTATCTTTCCATATGTCTCATGCATTATTCTCTCTTGATCCTTTAATACTCTGTGACTTTTTGCTCTTTCAAGAAAATCCTTCAAGACAGATGCAGAGGTGCATGCCTATAATCCCAGCTACTCAAGAGCCTGAGGCAGGAGGATCACAAGTTCGAAGGCAGCCTGGGCAACTTAATAAGACCCTGTTTCAAAATAAAATTTAGAAAGGACTGGGGACATAACTTGGTGGTAGAGTACCCATGGGTTCAATCCCAAGTGCCACCCCCCCACACACAAAATTTAAAAAAAATAAAGTAAAGAAAGAAAACAAAAATCTTTCTGGTGGAGAAAAGTGAATCTTCTTGTCCTACATATGGGCAGCCCTCTCCCCAGGAGGCAGAAGGAAGCCTGTCAGTTGAGGATGTGGCATATCATTTTCAGTCATTCTGAGTCAATTCACATTCAGCAAATTTCTTCAGAGATCTACCACCATCTCTGTCCTTTTGTCCTCAGCAATTCAGCAGGAAATCCGTAGCATACCACCTGCCCACAAAGTAGCAGGATGGGGGTGGGTGGGGCTCCTGGTTGACCACAGACCTCCAACAGGTGAGATCATCTGAATAGCTCATTTGGAATATGACTTGTAAATAAAAATAAATCCAAAGTATAAATTCTTCACAGGCAGGCACTCCAGTGGCAAGAACAGAGGGTCCCTAAATCCCTCTAGGAGCAGATACATTTGGAGTTGTTTTTCCAGCTCAAGATAATCCCCTCTTCTCTGGGATTGACCTTCACCTTCCCTTCCCATCCCTGGGTTGGGCTTCCAGCAACCATATTTGCTTTTTATGACTCTGCCTGTGGACACCTGGAACAAGCTGGACCAATCAGAGTTCTTCTCTGTGGAGTTAGGGGCAGGATTCTCAGCTAGTCTCTGTGGTGATTGAAGTCTGTTCTCTAATCTCATGTTCTCACTGGGGTCCACTCTGTCCCATGTTTAAAACTGCATCCTGCTGACCCCACCTTATGCTCCAGATCTCCCCTTACTCTTCTGCACTGTTCCCTCTCCCCCAGCCCTGATCATCGAACATGCTACGGATGTGCTCACTGATGATGTTTGCAGCCTCTCTCTCCACTCCATGTCAGCTCCAGGAAGACACAACTCTTTGCTCTGTTTATTGATGCGGTCCAAATACCCAAGTAGACCAGTGCCTGGCACATTCATTCTATACACAAAAATAGTAATTGAATAAATGAATTGGAGTTGTAGTGTGGTCATATTGGCCCAGAGAAGCAGGAAAAGCCAGAATATACAGAAATGGCAGCAGACTTCCATGAAGAGGCAGACAGGAGGCAAGAGCTCTGTTCTTGAGTTCCATCCCTTCTGGAGTCCAGGCTTCCCTCTGCCCTGGATATCACGAGTTTGTAGTAAATTCCCTCCCTTTCCCCCTTAAGCTAGCTGCAGTTGATGTCTATGACTTTCAACTAAAGGACCTCAGCTAATTAAACAGACAAAACCTCAGGCTTCCAAGAGCACACATTCTAGTGGAGACAAGTTAGAGAAAGACCCAGGAGGCCAGTATGGCAGGAGCTGAGTCGACAAGAGAGGGGGAAAGTAGGACAGAGAAGCCAATGAGCCAGGAGGGCCTGTGTGGACATTTGAAGAGCTCTGCCTTCTACTCTGAGTTAGAAAGCCTCTGCAGGTTTTGAGCAGTTTTACATTTTAAAAGGATCTGTTGGCTGTTGTAGGTCAGCCATGGCTTGTGGTGATCAGGGAGAAGGAGGAATCCTAGCAAGGGGTTCCTGCAATGATCAGGAGAGAGAAGGTGTCTCTGAACAGGGTGAGATATGGCCAGAGCTGCTTGCTGACGGCAGAGCTGACGCCTCCAGCACTGAGGCCCCATTCTCTCAAACAGTGCAATGTCTTCTGAGAGCATTTCGCTGTGTTGGAGCAGCCGGGCTATTGACACCCTGGATTCTGCCAAACCTTTGGCCTGCCCTATCTGCCACCAGTCGTGGCCTCTCCTTTTACTGGGTGAGGCTGAGCCACTTCCATTAAATAAATCCAGTGCAGGGCTGCGCATCCTTTTCCATCTCGTGTGTGTGGACTTGGTGTGGAGGAGACAGACGCTGAGCAGTGAATTTGGATCTAATCCTGTGTTTGCCTCTGACTCAGGCCTCAGTTTCCTCATCTGTGAAATGAGGGACCTGACCTCCACGGTCACTCGTGGTCCCTTCAGTCTCCCGCAGGCTGTGCTTCTGCAGATCTGAGGACCTGGTCCCCCACTGTACTCAGGGCGAAGCCAAAGCCTGCATCCTGTTCATAAAGGAAGTCCCAAATCACTGGTGGCTCCTGGAGTGAGGTGAGGAGCTCCGCTCTGCTTGGGACCTACAGGCAGAGAGTGGTCGGTGATGTAGTTAACCGGGAAGGAAACAGGCCACAGAGCTTCAAGCTTAGATTCCATTTACGGAAACAAATGAGATAAGATAAATGAAATATTCCCTAGTGTTAGCAAGGGTTCTCTCTGGGAAGTGAAGTTATAGATCTTTTTTCCTTGAACTTTCTACATTTTTCAAATATCTTAATATGATTTTATATGCACGTATACATAAATTATATGCCTTTACGAATGTGGTCTTTATGTTTCTTTTCCTCCTTCCATTACCCACCTCCTCCTTCATATTCCTTGCCCTTGCTGTCCTTGACCCATCACCCAGAGACCCATGTCTACAATGAACTATGGTCGTCACATAATAATCAATCATTCATTTGTTCACTTAAAAAAGGCGACACCATGTCGTAGCCTTGAATCTGCTGCTAAACATGGGAAGCAGCTTCTTTCTCACCTGTTTTGGTTGGGCTGAGGAAAGGAGTAGATGACAAAACTAGAGAAGGGAGCAGGAGGAGATTTTTGTTTCTTGTTTCCTGAATGAGACTCAAAACCCCTAGGACCAGTAGGTTGGTTCCTATCTGTAAAACGATCCACCAGCTTCAACAGTGAGTAGCCTACACTCCCCATCAGACATTAACTCAGGGCCCGTTGTCACTGTATATGCAGGTTTTTGACATGTGGTTCTTGTGAAGGAACTAGGGTGTGATGTGTGAGATTGGGCCCAAGAGGTTGGCAGTGTGCTAATTCCTGAGCTAAACTGTCCTATAACTTTATCTAGAAATTGCTGAACAGTCAAGGGATGCCCCATTGGGTATCCAATAACCTGGAAAGCAAGGCTGGTGGCAGGTAACACTTCCCCAGTTGGGAACAGGATGGGGCTGGACCCCATCTGACAGGGCAGGGTATTCACTGGGTACTTCCTGCCAGCCAGAGTCCCCCTGCTGAGACTCAGAGCACCAGACTCTAGGCCTCCTCAGGCAGTTGAACCTTTCCTAGAACATGTATTTTTATGCATGCATATTTTTACATGTATATGGTGTCCGGGTATGTTTTCCTCCTTCCCTTAACACCTCTGACTGGAACTTTGATGATGGTGACAAGAAAGGCTGATGTGAGCTGGAAAGTTTGAACACTGCATGTGTGAGTCGCCAGGTTCCCAGAGCAAGACAGGGCCCAGGAGAGGGTCGTGGCAGCTGGGCCAGACACACTAAAACCATGTAATTACCCTGCTTCCTGGAAAGAAGTAGATGTAAGTGAAGATCATAGTCATGAAGGAGCCTTTGCAGGCGAGGAAACGTGCCCAAAGATGCAAAGGAGAAAACCCCCATTCTTTATTGATTTTTATGTGGTACTGAGGATGGAGCCCAGTGCCTCACACATGCTACCACTGAACTACAACCCCAACCCCCAAACCACCATTCTTCAGCAGCTCAGTGACCACCAATTAGACCCAAGTTCATTTGGGTCTGCATTCATCTACAAATGATGCATCTTATTAAGTATAGAGGAGAGCTGCCCATGACTATAACCTCAATGGCTCAGGAGGCTGAGGCAGAAGGATCGCAAGTTAAAAGCCAGCCTCAGCAACTTAGCAAGGCCCTAAGCAACTTAGAGAGAACTCTGCTTCAAAAGTTAAAAAATAAAAAGGGCTGAGGATGTGGCTCAGTGATTAAGCACCAAGGGATTCAATCCCTGATAACAAACAAACAAAAACCCACAATGAATAGAGGAATTAAGAGGATATTTGTTCTTCTTTTGTCATAATAAAACACATTTTATTGATTCTTCCAATGTAAACTCAAATTGTTGACTCCTTTACTCTTCCTGAACTGAAAAGTGTAAATGGATCTTCATCCCTTACTGTGTGGTCAAGGTCAGGGAGAGTTTACCCTTGGGCTCCAAGCAATCAAGTCACCTACACATCTTCCCAGTGGAGTGAGGACCTCAATTTGTGATTTGAATTTTTCATTCTTGGTAGCAGCATTATTTTGGGAAAGCTAAGGAGTGCATTGGCCTTAAATACGATCTTTCAAAACCCCTGGAAGGACGGGTTTGGGACTGGGAAGTCGGGTCCTCAGCAGCCCCAGCAGGGGGAGCACAGGCTTACACACCCAGGTCCCTCCTCACAGGCTATGAAATACAGCAGAGGAGTTCCTTCCTTTTTAACAAGCCCTCTGGGTCAATAGCACCTATGTTAACAGTTTTTAAATAAGTAAATAATCTAAGAGGGAAATCTTCTTAATTTGGGCTATTCTTGAGGAAGATCTGCCTGAAGAAGGAATAGTTTGGTAGATTTTTTTTTTAATAGTTTGGTAGATTTTTAAAAAATATTTATTTATTTTTTTTAGTTGTACACAATACCTTTGTTTTTACGTGGTGCTGAGGATCGAACTGGGCCGTGCATGTGCTAGGCGAGCACTCCACTGCTGAGCCACAACCTCAGCCCCCTGAAGTAGGAATAGAATTGATTTAAAGGAACATTTGAAATAAAAGGAGTTTAACCCCCTGCCCCCATTTGACCCAATTATCCCACTCCTCGGCTTATACCCAAAGGACTTAAAATCAGCATACTACAGTGATGCAGCCACATCAATATTTATAGCAGCTCAATGCACAACAGCCAAGCTACAGAACCAATCTAGGTGCCCTTCAACAGATGACTAAATAAAGAAAATGTGTTGTATATACACAATGGAATATTACTCAGCCTTAAAGAAGAATAAAATTATGCCATTTGCCAGTAAACAGATGGAACTGGAGAGTATCATGCTAAGTGAAATAAGCCAGTCTCAAAAAACCAAAGTTAAGCCGGGCGTGGTGGCACACGCCTGTAATCCCAGCTCTTTGGGAGGCTGAGGCAGGAGGATTGCGAGTTCAAAGCCAGCCTCAGCAATGGCGAGGCACTTAGCAACTCAGTGAGACCCTGTCTCTAAATAAAATACAAAAAAAAGGGCTGGGGATGTGGCCCAGTGGTTGAGTGCCCGAGTTCAATCCCTGGTACCAAAAAAAAAAAAAAAAAAAACCCAAAGTCAAGTATTCTCTCTTTTATATGGATGCTAACCCATAACAAGGGAGGTTAGGGAGGGGAAGTATAGAAGTTCCTTGGATTAGACAAAGGGAAATAAAGGGAAGGGAGGGAGGATGGGAATAGGAAAGACAGTAGAATGAATCAGACATAACTTTCCTATGTTCATATATGAATACACAACCAGTGTAACTCTATATCATGTTCAACCACAAGAATGGGATCAAAATTGTAATGGGTTATACCTCCATATATGTATTATATGTCAAAATACACCCTACTATCATGTATATCTAAAAACAACAAATAAAAAACCCCAAATATGTATTTATATTTAAATGAGGCGGGTATCAAAATCTTGTAGTTAATGCCCATGACCCCTTGTGCCCCTTGTATACAAGTTGTATAATGTTTATTAGGGATTCATTAAAGGTGTTTGACATCAATAGATTAATGTAAAAGTGTTCAAAATGGTGAAAAGCCACTGTGTTCTCCAGTAGTGATAAAAACACTTCTTCGTTCTTACTAAAAAAAAAAAAAAAAGAAAGAAAGAAAGAAAGAAAGAAATATAAAACCCTTTCTGGCTGTTACTAAGAGGTTTTATTCCTAGAGATGGGCCTGTAAAATAATTAGAATTAACAGAAATTCCAAACCCATCTCAAGGTGTTTGGGAAATATTTTGTTGAGAGCTTTCTACCTGACCTCCATATTTTGTGATGTCCTTGTTTCTCAAATAGCAGTAAGCATAGAAAATGTCTTTTCTTTTTTTAAGAAAAAATTACAGATCCTCTTGGAAAATAAATGATGTATGGAATAATAAAAAACAACTATACTTTGGAACCATGCCTTGCTCTTAGTTTTCAAATACCTAGGTTATAAGCAACTACTATATTATTTTACATAAGGGACTTGAAAATATATGGATTTTGGTGTTCTGAAGAAGTGGGGGAACAATTCTTTACAGATACAGAGCAAGACATTTTCATTGATTTAAAGGAAAAGTTGAAATAAAGGAGCTTAAACCCCCTAAGGACTGCACTCTCCCTTAAGGAGTGAGATGAGAAAATGGTAAATCTGTATACTTGGTGTGCAAAAATAGTGACTGGATCCTTGAACAGCTGGCCACTACCTTGTTCCCACGCTGTGCCACTCTCCTGCCCCTCCACTCCTGATTTCCCTTGTGACCCATGACCTCCACTGGGAAGGAGAACAGTGAGTCTGTGGCTGCAAAGGCCCTTATCTCAATGGGAGCCAGACCCCGTGAGTCACCATCTCCTCAGCACAGTCTCTATTATCACCTCTGCCTAAAAATGGAGTGCTCTGTCCGAATATTGTTTTAAAATACTTGGCTCTTGAAGACAGACCGGCCTTTTTGGAAAACAGCGCGTGGCATGAACCAAGCTATTTTGTGACTCTAAGCTCTTTGAGAAGGCAGCAGTCTCCGAAAGCCAGCAGTAAAAGCCACGGTTGCTAAGGGAACAATTGAATTGCTGACACAGAGACATGGAATGTGACTGAAAACTCTTTTTTCTTCTCCTGCCACGTGGAAAAGAAAGCGGATGAGTCAGAGGGAATGGTGGACGGTCCTTTCTGGCTGCTAAGAAAGCTAAGAGGTCAAAATAGGAAAGAGGCCAAAGGAGGAAGAGTCTAACAGTCGTTAAAATTGAGAAAAGCTGAGAGCGGCTGCCAAGTAGAGGATAAGTTAGTCAAGGCTGCGGCTGACGTGGTGACTCAGTGGGCTCCGAAAAGAAGAGCCTCCTACTAACAGAACCACCTTTAGGCCATAGTTCATGCCAAAATGCAGAAGGCACTACATGATCGTATGCAGATATGTTTCCTTGAACATCATCTCTTAAATACATCAAAATGTGTTTTTAACCGATTCATTCAATCATGTATCATTCACTTGCCATTTGGAGTCACCCACTGTTTTTTTTTAAACACCTTTTATTAAGGTATAATTTACATACCTTAACATTCATCCATTGTAACAATATAGTGATTTGGGGGGTCACTTTATAGTGTTCTACAATTATTCTGCCAGTCTAGTTTGAGAACTTTTCCATCTCACCAAAATGTTTCACTTTTGCCTGTTCACAGTTGTTCCCAGCCCTAGGCGACTACTGATCTGCTTTCTCTCTTTATAGGTTTGCCTTTTCTAGAAATTTTACCTGAATGGAATCATACAACCTGCAGTTTTTATGTGTCTGGCTTATTTCACTTGCCATGATGCTTTTGAGCTTCAGCCTTGTTCTGCAACTTATCTGTAGTTCATTGTTTTTATAACACTGAATGTTGTTCCATTGTAATGATATTTTACCCTCTGTCCATTCACCAATAGGTGGACATCGGGTTATTTCCATTTTAGGATGATTATGACAAATACTCATAATCATGTACAAGTCTTGTGTACAAGTCTTTGAGCAAACATTTTCATTCCTTTTGGGCACATACATTAGAATTTGTGGGTCATATTGTAGTATAGTTGAACTTTTTATTGGTGCATAATAATTATACATAATAGTGGGATTCAGTGTTACATATTTTATACTTGCACTTAACTATGTTTTACTTATTAAGAAATCACCAAAATATTTTGCCATTTTGCATTCTCATCAACAATTAAAAGTAGGTTTCAGTTTCACTTCCTTCTCCATCTGTGTTTGGTATTGCCAGTCTTTTTTATAGTAGCCACACTAATGTGTGTAGTGGTATCTCATTGTGATTTTGAATTGCATTACCCTAATGATGAATGGTGTTGTGTATTTTTTCATGTCCTGAATGGTTTCTTAATTTGGAAAAATATTTGAAGTAATATAATTTTAGTGGAAAATACCTGGAAACCTAAAAGCACATGGTCAAAGCATTCTCCATCAGAATTTATAGAAGTGTTTCTCCCTGAAGACTGCTTGCATCAGAATTACCAAGAGTATTTGTTACTGCAAATTGGTGAAGCCAATCTGGAAAGTAGTATGGGGATTCCTAGGAAAACTTGGAATGGAATCACCATTTGACCCAGCTATCCCACTCCTTGGTCTATACCCAAAAGACTTAAAAACAGCTTACTACAGGGACACAGCCATATCAATGTTTATAGCAGCACAATTCACAATAGCTAGATTGTGGAACCAACCCTGATGCCCATCAGCAGACGAATGGATTGGGAAACTTTGGTATATACACACAATGGAACACTACTCAGCACTAAAAGAGAATAAAATCATGGCATTTGCAGGTAAATGGATGGAGTTGGAGAAAATAATGCTAATGAAGTTAGCTAATTAAAAAAAAACAAAAGTTGAATGATCTCTTTATTATGAGGATCCTGACTTATAAAGGCAAGGGAGAGGGGATGAGAGGAATGAAGGAACTTTAAATAGAACAAAGAGTAGGGAGGAAGGAGAGGAGGCAAGGGGATAGGACTAATGGTAGAATGAGTTAGACAACATTACCCTAAGTACATGTATGAAGACACAACTGTGGCAAAAACACTTTACGTAAAACCCAGCAACTTAAAGTATAGGCTTGGAGTGATTACAAAGTGTCAATGTCAGTTCACTGATTATAGCAAATGTACCACTGTGGTCAACATGCTGATAGTCAGGGAGGCATGGGGAGGGGCCAGAGGTGTATGGGAACTCTTTCACTCAATTCTGATGAGAATCTAAAACTGCTCTGGAAAAAAAAATTCTATTTAAAAACACACAAACACAGAAAGTTTGTTATATCTGCCTTAAAATAATAAAATATGACTAATAGGTTAAAAAAATGCAATTATCTTGTAACTTGCAGACTCAATACCTGAGATAAGGGGCTACACCTTGCTGGGTGATTCTAATGTACCTTGGAGTTTGAGAGCCAATACCCTCAAACCAAGTCACTTTTACTTTTCAGGTGAGCAATGAATTGACTGAGGTCCAAGCGTCACTATCCAAGGGCTGAAGAAACAAGTAATCCTGTAAGAGACCTTTGCCCCAAATATCATGAACTCAATGTGTAAAACTGATTCTAGAGTTCTTCCTCTGAAAATTGGCAAATTAGAATTTGTCATACACAAATTTTGTGTCATACTCAAATTTTGTCATACGCAAAAGCTTGTGTGCTGGTACTAAACAAAGAAATGTAAGGACCTGGTTCCTTCCTCCTTGATAAGGTGGAACACAGACCAGAGAATATAGGGAGGTTAAGTGCAAGGTTTAACGATGAAAATGGTCTCAGCCAAGCTCATGAAAATATTAACCATTTTTGACTGAGGATTCATTATAATCAGTAGGTGATGCTTCATGCATGAGTCTGTAAGCACTATTGCTGTTATCCCTGCCCCAGCCCCTCGAAAAGAACAAAACTCCCAAATGCCATGGGACCATAGGCTTTGGGAAGAGTCTTCACTCTGGAAAGATTTAGGACTTCAAGGGGGAAACATTCTTTGTCTTCCATGAGGAAGTGTTAATAAAACTGGTAGAAAAGAGCTTGAAGTGGAGGTGCGGCTGGTGGCCTGGAATCGTACCAAGAAACTGCTCTTCTTTCCATATGAAGTCAGGCTAAAAAGGATCTTCCTATTTGTGCTTCTAACTAGTTTTAAATACATGAGGAAAAAATACATATACACACAACAAACCTCCCACCCAGACACCCTCCCTCTGGCTGGCAGTGCTATTTGAATGGTTCGTGGGTGGCATCCCATGCAGCTGGTACACCATTGTGCTACTCACTGTCTCTCCAGGGACACACAGAATACACACACGCGATGACAGGACCAAATAGTGGCTCTACCCATGCTCTTTGTGGGATTGTTCCCTTGCTAATGGCTACTTAGAGGCATTGTGAAAGTAGAATTGCTTTGTCGGAATCCAGAAATGCAAACATCCATGGAATTACTAGGCACAAATTACCTGGCACTACAAATTGGAACAATTAGCCAACCTTTGTGACGAAGGAATGCTGAACGTGAAACAACTTGAGAAGGGAATAAAAATGGTCCTATTAGTCTTTGATTCAATTAAGTGCACATAATATATTCTATGTGTTTTTGCCAAACCATGCCTTTATCTGTGTTGTTTGAGAGTGAGGGAGGGACTATTCCTGAGCAAGACCCATTAGCACCATCCCTGGCCTCACTAACCTTGGATTGAAAGGTACAAGCAGTTCCTTCAAATGGAAGCTCAGTTGCATAAGATCTGTACACAAGTCAAATGATGCCAATAACCTTGAGTTAGTTTTTTGTAATGGCCACAGATTTTAATAGAAATCAGTGATTGAGAAATGGGCCACCTGAAATAACACTGTTTAAGTAATGGGTCTTCTTTCCCCTTTGGATAAATCCAAATTATGGACATGCTGTTTCTTATATTTGCCCAGATGGTAAACTAGACATGTAGGTTGGAAGCAAGCTTTAAAATTGGCATATAATTAGAATCTCTGCCCTACTAAAATAAAAATATCAAGTGGTCTGATAATAGATTTGCATTTTCAAAAGACCATAAAGCCCTCTTTTGGCTTGTCTCTATATTATTTTTTAAATGTAATCTATTTAATTCTCATTGACCACCATCCTCTGGGAATGAGTAACCCATGACTCAAATTACTGAAAAGCTGCAAGAATAATAAAAAGAATTCCCGCATAGCTTTTATGTAGATTCTCCTATAGTTAAGACCCCCCATGTTTGTTCTACATTTTCTGAGTATGTACATATTATTAGTGGGTTTAAAAAAATTTTTTTTTGGTCTGAACTATTTCAGGGTAAGTTGCAGCGTGATTCCCCTTTACCTCTACATATTTCAGGGTGTATCTTACTATGAAAAGTTTTGCACTGCAATGCTGAAAAAAGAAAAAGCAGATAAGAAAAAAGAAGGTAATTAAAATCCATCTGGAATCTCACCACCCAGAAATAAACATCTTGCTGTATATTCTTCCAGTTCTTTCCCATGCATATATTCAAATACTTTACACAAATGTGATATTATTGCATACAGTTTTGAGCCCTGCTGCTAGAGGCAGCAGAGTCTGGTGGGAGAGCTTTGTGCTGGAGTCAGCCTGGGTTCAGATCTGGGGTATACTACTCACTACTTGTATTCTTTTCCTGGAGCTGCCATAATTAATTACTGCAAATGATGGAGCTTGAAACAACAGGAATTTATTCTATCGTAGTTCATGGAGGGCCAGAAGTCTGAAATTCAAGTGTTGGCAGGGTTGGTTGCTTCTGGAGGCTCTGAGGGTGAATGGGCGCCATGCCTCTCTCTCATGGCTTCTGGTGGCTGCCAGCAACCTTTGGCATCGCTTGACTTGCAAACGAATGATTGCAATGTCTGCCTTCGTCTTCTTATTGACTTCTAGCCTGGGTCTCTGTGTGTCTCAAATCACCCTCTCCTTTCTCATATAAGGACACCAGTCATTGGATTGAAGACACACCCTAAATCTAGGATGATGTCATCTCAAGATCTTTGATGGTCTGCAAAGACTGTATTTCCAAATAAGGTCACATTCTAAAGTTCTGAGTAGACATGAATTTGGGGGATGGGGGTCACTGTTTATCCTACTATGCTGACACAATATTCATGGGCAAACATCTTTATCTTTCTGAGTACGTTTTACTTGGAGTGTAACTTACATAGAGTGTTTTGAGGGTTAAATGTGATAATAATACACATAAAATAATTAACACAATGCCTCATACATAATAAGCAATCAATAAATGCTAGCTATTGATTATGACAATAATATGGTTATATCAATTTATTGAATCTATTGTCTATTTAGGGTTTTTTCTTTCTTTCTTTCTTTTTTTGTTATGATAGACAGGCTTCTAATCAACACCCTGTGACTGTTTTTGAAAAAATTTAAAACATATTCATGATTATTTCCTTACAATAAACCTCTTGGAACAGTTTGCAAAATTTTAAGGCTTTTGATTACACAATTTCTTTTTTGGACAGCATGGTTTTAGGATTGATTTTTGTTAACTGTTTTGTGAGATCATTTTTGCTCAGCATTCTAGGGAGCTACTATGGTTTGGAGATTGTGTGTCCCTCCAAAGGTTAGGTGTTGGAACTTGGTCCCAGCATGATGGTGGGAGCTCACAAAACCTTTAAGAGGTGGGGCCTAGTGGGAGGTCCTGAGGTACAGGGGCATGCCCTTGGAAGGGTTTATGGGAGTTCCTGGGACTCCTTGACTGTGTTCAAGAGAGAATTGTTGGGACTGGGTTTGTGGCTCAGTGGTAGAGTGCTCCCCTAGCAATGTAAAGCACTGGGTTCAATCCTCAGCACCACATAAAAAGATAAAAATAAATAAAATAAAACTATTGTGTCCATCCACAACTAAAAAATAAAATTTAAAAAAAAGAAAGGATTGTTATGATAACCTGAGCCAGGCCCCGCCCAGCTCTCTGGCTTCCTGGTTTGAGATGTGATCTCTTCCTTCCACCATTGCTATCTGCCATGAGGTGATGGCAGCTGAGGGCCGGGGACTCACCAGAGCCTGTGGCATGGTGTTTGGACTTCAGCCTCCAACAGCCTCTTTTCTTCATCAGTAACCTGCCTCTACTATTTGATTATAGTGATGGAAAACGTGCTAATACCAGACCCATCTTTGTTTTCTCCAACTTACCATTTCTGGAAATGCACACTCTGCTAAAGAGCTGGTGTGAATGCCTGCTCCCTTCATGATTCTCCTGATGCTAACTTACCCGGGGCAAACACAGTGAGGCTGGCAGGAGACAGTGTGTCACAGGGGTTAGGTGGGGCCGGCCAGGGAGAGGTTCCTGATCTGAAACAAAGCCACTGGATTTTGCAAAGCAGTTTTGAACACTTGGGTAGACGGTAAACCACAACAACCGTGGCAGGAAAACAGCCCACCACAAATAAAAGCCTAAAACCCAGCTGACTCTGTTCATGCCTTAATAAGAAATTGCTCAGCAGTTCAAACGACTGGGTTCAAAGCCCTCCCCACACACAGAGGAACCTGGGAGGCCATCGTTTGGGGAACCCTCAGGTCACAGGTGATCACAAACAGACTTCACTAGGGCACAGGGCCTTTTAAAGACCCTCCATCTTCCTTCTCCTAAGTGGCGCCATGAGGTGAGCTAAACAGCAGGCAGGGACCACAGCACGTCCTGCTGCAGCCAGAGGACTTTGGTTTCCAAGTTTAATTATGTTTTTCATCATGTTAGAACACAGAGATGTTCACAAACATGCACCAGCAAACCAGGTCATAACTATGATGACAAAAGGCACAGGCACACCAGGGCCCAGGCATGTGACAGTTCAGTTTCCTCTTGGAGCAAACACATGAACCTTGAGTCAGCTTCTTTTGACCACAATAGAAAATATTACCAGTGCAGGTGACCACAGTGGCATTTTAAAATATCCTGATGGTTTGAGGGGGTCAAAACAAACACCCCCACAAACATACACACTCCCAGCCTTCATTCCATCTCCCACGCAAAACTTTTTTTCTTTCGTTTGACATTCTATTTAAAACTAATGTTTGATACAGTTCTAAAAAGTCATGAATTTGGAATTGAGTGGGTCTATATTTAGCTCTGCAGCAGGCTTGTGAAAACTTGTTTTTATTTTGATTGTTGTGGGTTTGCACCCTAGGAGTTTCGTTTTGACTTTTAGAGTTAAATGAGTTTCGAGATTAAACTCGTCCAATTGTCAAATTTTCCCCCAAGTTTTAATTTTAAAAAATGGGAGGCTATCTTGTTCCATAAGGTTTTGAGTATTTGTCTTCCTCCAGAATTCCTCTCTTCTCCCTTAGGTAACCTGATTAGAATTTCCCTCCTACGCTTAGTACCTTTCTCTCTTCCTTAATGCCTTGGGAAACAGTGTGCAGAGGCCAAGGGAACACTCTTGATCTAAGTGTCAAAAGAGCTGAGCTCATTTTCTCACTCTTGGATGGCAAAGCAAACTTGACTAGATCTGTGCCTCAGTTTCTCCATTAGAGCAAGAGTATGCAAATAAGGTCTCCTATTTTGAAAATATTCTGTCATCAGAAAACTAACTTGAACTTGATTGTCAATCAAGAAACATTGTTCCTCCTAAAGTACAAGTTGTCCTTATGGGGAGGGATTCATGATCCAAATGCCTTCTAGCAGCATTTGAACCCTCAGGACATGACACTGGGAATTACAAATTGGATTCCTGCTCTCCTAAAGAGTTACAACCTCAGGCAGGTAGGTGCTGTGATTAGCAAAGAGAAGAATAAATTATTAAACCAATCTGTAAAGAGATATTAAGGTGAATGAGCTAATCATAATTCTATACTTCCTCTTTTATCACATCTTGTTGGGATTACTTTTTAAATGCCTGTTAAACATTATGCAAAATGTTTAATAAACTACAGCTATATTCAGCTTGTATTCATTTCCTATTGCCACTGTAACAAATTAACATAAATTTAGTGGCTTTAAGCACAACACAAATTCATCATCCTATAGTTGTGGAAGTCAGAATTCCAAAATCAGTTTCACTAGGCTATCATCAAGGTGTCAGCAAGTGGTATTCCTTTGGGAAGCTCCCGAGGAGAATCTGTTTCCTTTCCTTTCCTAGCTTCTAAAGGACTGCCCATCATCCTTGGCTTGTGACCTGCATCACTAACCCATACTCCTGCCTCCCTCTCATGGGAACCTTTGTAATTACTCAGGGCCTACCTAGATAATCCAGGGGATAATCTCTCCATCTCAAGATCCTTAACTTAATCACATTTGCAAAACCCTTTTGCCATGTAAGCTAACATATTTTCAGGTTCCAGGCACTAGGATGTAAACATCTCTAGAGAGCCTATTGTTTAGTCTATGACAAGCTATAAAAGCAGGAACCTAATCCACCTTTTTCACTGCTGATCCCAGTACTCAGTGCACACGTATAAAGTAATAGGCATATGATTAAAACATATAGAATGAGTGGAAAAAATAGATTATGCCTGATCTTGGCAGTTCAGTTTCAAATGCTAATTGAAACCAACTATGAGCCAGACCCAAAGGTGCAGAGATGCTCTGGAGGACACAGGCTGATGAGTTGACAGTCATGGAGAAAACTGAGATGAACAAAAGTGAGCCCTGGGCATCCAGGATCCCAGGAGAGCACTTCTGTTTGCACATTTGGACTGGAACTGCTGGCTGCTGTCTTCTCTGAGAATTTTTGGAACACATCCCCTTGGAAAATGTGATTAATTATGTTTAGATTGATTTGTTTCTAGACCCCCCTCCCCAAGGTACTCTTCTCATATACAAAGGGTTTCGAATGAAAGTCACTTGATGAACCAGTTACTAAGTTTCTGCGGAACTTCCCCATCCTTACCCTCTGTCCAACTCAAGAGTTAAGTTCGGATGCTTTGAAGACGGTCAGAACTTCAGTCCAAAAACACAGAATAGGTTAAGTGGATTTCCCAAGCTAGTCTAGGAACCCAAGAACTCAAGTAGCTCATTGGTTTTATGTGTAAATGGGTTTCAGATTTCAAATAGCATGGATACACTTGGCCTTTCAGAACACAACTGTTAGTAAGTTACAGACGTCCTGCTTGTGTACCAACATCCAGAAACCGAATTTCCATGACTCAATTCAGGATGACTCAGGTGAGTTACCGAACACTGTATGGTTTAAGTTCCTTCTCCGCAAGGTCTTCTGGATCTCAGAAGGACTCTACCAATGCAGGCCTCTAAGGAGTCAGCCCCCAGGCTCCCAGCTATCTGGGCCTCAGGGCTTTTTGCATTTCTCCCCCTTTCTCTGTTCTCTTTCTTTCTCTGTTTTTAAGCATTCAGAAATAGAGTCCCTTTTGGTGGTGAGTAGTCAGCTTGAAGGAGGAAGTTGATGGGAGACTGAGAGGAAAGAGCTCCCAGGTCTCCAGCAGCCATGTGCACAGGCTAGTGGGGGGTCCTAGCTGCTGTGGGCAGGTCATGTCTACATGAAGGTCAATCAAAAGGCAGGGTCCGTCTGATATTTGCAAGCTGCCCACCAAACAAGAACACCAGGCTCTTTCAGAAATACATACTTACCCACGTTTTAAATGTTGACAGGTCCTCCCAGGTTGAAGGAATGTTCTTTGTTGTTGGTTCAAGTGCAGTATTGAAGGCTTTTCCCTCACAATTTCTCATGTTCGATCAACTGATAACACTCCTGAGCATGAATGTGTCTATGCTGTGCCCTTTGAATGGCGGAGCTGGAAAAAATAGAGGGCTAATCCCACCCACCTGCTTTCAATTCTGCCCACATGGGTTTGGAGTGGGTTTATTCACTTCAAATACTACTAGACAATTTTTTAAACCTGCATCTTTTCATGGTTACACATTTCCGCTGTCAGCACCTAATTGAATGTACACACACAAAACACAAACACAGTGTCTGACAATTTGTGTTCTCACAAGGAAAAGTCAGCAAGAGTGAACTATGATCACCACTAGATGGCAGTATATAAAACACTCCTAGATGTACTCCCAGGAAGGAAATTCGAGGACCCCTCAGACCTGAGGTTCCCTGATTTTGATCTGTAAAATTAATAAAGGAAAAGAAAAGAAAAAGGGTATCATGGGCTTTCTAAGTTTGTGTTTCTCCATGGAATGTCATTAAGATATAAATTAATTTCAACAGCTGCACAGGAGAACTATTTTAACCATAAAGGAAAAAGGGAAAACAAAGAGAAAGATTATTTTGTAAATCTCATATATGTAGCTTTGTGAAAAGCTCATCATATTGTCTTTTTGTTCTCGTTGTGATGCAGACCAGTAAAGAAACATCACGAGCAAGCCCTTGGGAACTAAACCTAGAGGGAGATTTGCAATTCTGGGGTGTGTTTCCATGGGTGAAATTAACAACCTTGGGCTTGTACTATCTAAACTCCAAAATGATTCCAAAGACCTAAACTAAGTAGGGTTCAGTCAAGAGGCACAAAGGAGAAGCAGGGGTTGCTGTTTGGTAGAACCTGGATTTGATAAAACTGACTGAGGCGATCCAGATGAGAACACTGGAATATCTGCACCTGTGCTGGCCTTGTTGTTGAGCACCACCTCTTCATCTGGACCACCACAGCCTTCCTGTTCATTAGTCAGGATCAAACTGACCATTGCTGAGCTTCTTGGTTTAGGGATGGGCCCATGTGTTTGTACCAGGCTGAGCCAGGCTGTGGGAACTTTATGCCTGGCACCTTGCTCGACCTCACCAAAGAATTCTGAAGTAGAACACAGGGCCTGGCCCCTTCTGTGGCAGAGGTGGGTGAGGTAAGACACCACACACTGTTAAAAATGTGCTAAACACTAATTTCTAGAGACAGATTTTTAGTTTCCAACCAGACCTCAATTCAAATTCTAGGGCTTGGACAGATTCACTTCACCTCTGTATTCCTCAGTCTCCTCATTTGAAACTTGGGATAATCACAACACCTACTTCTGATAGTTATTGTGGGATTAAATTGAGGCCTTTATATAAATTACATAATAGCGCGTATTGTGTGTTCCATAGATATTATCTAATATTGACAACATAACTTCAGTTCAGGATACTCCTTCCTAGAGGCTGGCAAGCTGGGTCACCCCAACAGATGCCCTGCTTTGGGATGAGAACGCTACACATCTGTTTTGGGAAAAATTGCTCCCAGCAAATCCCCACCTCTGAGCCTCTGATTTCTTTTTAACAGAATGTAAGACATAGCTGGTCACAACTAGGAAGTGACCAGATATTTGTGACAGAGGACTGGGTTCTGCAGCAAAAAAAACTGCAGTGTCTCCTCCTGGATCCTCTTGGCCCTGCTTACTCTTAGGTATGGAGCTGACTTGGCATTCAAAGGGTGGGGAGTCCCATTAAGTTTTTTCCTCATTCACCACACCCAGTTCAATAGAGGTATCCATAGCTGGTACCTCCCAAGCAAGACTACGCAGACTCTGGTAAGTCTGATAAGCAGAAGGAAAACTCCAGATAACTAAACACACTGAAACCGACATCACGACACTGGAGTTGTGAGATGACTAACCCTGGCCTGGTTGGCAAACCTCACCTATCACTGCCTTGGGCAGTTGTTGGTAAGAGGCCTATGGAAGGCTGTGGTTGTACTGCCACCTAGTGGTGTGAGGAGCAATGTTCGATCTTGGAAAGCCCCAGTCGGACCTGGCTCTAGTTATGACTAAGAACAAATATCTTCCTCAGGAAATTACAAGATGAACATTTTAACCATTTTATGCTAATTTCCTAATTTAGTATCATCATCCCTGAAAGCATTAAGAAGTCTCTGAGTCAAGATATGGTTAAGGGTACCAGTCTAGGAGTCAGAAGGCTCATTTGAGTCACTAACTTTGGAAACTTGGTTAAAGCTTCTGTTTTCTCTTAGAACAAATGGAAATTAACAAAACTTTTAGGCCAGCGGTGTGACTCAGTATAACACTTGACTAGTATGCACAGGTCCGTGGGTTTGATTTTCAGCACTACAAAACAAACAAAACAAACTAAAAACTAAAGAACCCATTCTTTCTACTCATTGGTGGTGTGAGGTGTGAAGGTGAAGTCACTTTTTCTTCCCTTTCTAACATCCTGCTTCCTTGCCCCAGTGTTTTCTAATTTTTTATTTATTTATTTATTTATTTATTGTGGTACCGGGGATTGAACTCAGGGGCACTCGACCACTGGGTCACATCCCCAGACCTTTTTTGTATTTTATTTAGAGACAGGGTCTTACTGAGTTGCTAAGTGCCTCGCCATTGCTGAGGCTGGCTTTGAACTCACGATCCTCCTGCTTCAGCCTCCCAAAGTCTGGGATTACAGGTGTGCGCCCCCGCGCCCGGCTTGTTTTCTAATTTCTAAGCACAGGCTGTTTTTCTTTTTAGCTATCATATTTTAAAATCCTACATTTTGGAGCTGGGGATATAGCTCAGTTGGTAGAGTGCTTGTCTTGCATGTACAAGGCCCAGTGTTCAATCCCCAGCACCACCAAAAAAATAAATAAATAAAATCCTACATTTATTTCTGAATTTCAGGGAAATATTCTTTATCTCTGGAGACTCTTTCGTTTCAGAGTATGGGCTTGTTCCCTTGATTCATCTGCCCTAAGAATATCAAATAATGCTTATGTGGTCTTGTTCTCTGTGGGTGGTTTTCTCCTGGATCAGACAACAATTAAACCAGAATTTTGACCCCAGAATGGGCCAAGCTCCTGAGTCCCATTTGGCATTTGTATTGAAGTGATAGGTTCAAAATCCTTCTTAAGAGTTAATAGTCTGTAAACATGACTTTTAGTGAATTATTAAACTTTTCAAGAGTTATATATGCTCACAAGGTTAATATTTATCAATATAAAAATCTTAGCCTGTTTATAAACTCTCCTCTAATCAATAACGGATTCTGAGGGCCACATCTCCTCTCTTTACAGTGCTGGTTCAGTGCTTGTTTGTTGAATTGAAGGATTTTTACTAAAGAGGAATTCATAAGTTCATTCCGTCTATCCACTGCTGGATGGCTCCAAGAGAAGGTTATTCCCCAGAAGAGCTAAAATATATTTCCATGTAATTTGTACATTGTAGATGGGCAGAAGTTACGGGATCACATCAACTCTTCACTGATAGGGGAGAAAAATGGAAGAATACTGGTCTGCCATGATTCAGAGCAGGGATCAGGCAAGCCCAGAGTATACGTGTTTCATTCACATCTGGGAATCTGTGCAAACAAAGGTTTCTGGAGATGAGTTGCTGCTAATTTTTTGGTGCTTTAGGGAATGCCCACACTACAATAGCAATGAACAGTGGGAACTGGCCATGCTGGCACATAACTGGGCTTTCTTGCCCAACAACCATTGCAAATAGAGAAGAACATTTTTTTTATATCTTCATCTGCTATAAAAGCAGGGATTTATCCTGAATTAGTCTTTTGGATCTGGGGTCTTTAAGGAGGCTGGATATGAGTGTCATCACTCAGTCCCATCTACTGCCCCATCTGCCCACAAACATATCCTGTGAACTAGAGGTTCCCACCTCTAGCTTTTATTCTACATTGAACTGTAATGAAAGAGGCTTAAGAGATAATTAACCTGCTTTGTCCAATATAGTAACTGCTGATTTCATATGGCTATTCAAATTTAAGCAAATGAAAATCTAATAAAAATTTTTAAATTTTGTTCATCTATTGCACTAACCATATTTCAAGGGCCTAATAGTCACATGTGGCTAGGAGCTACCCTATTTAAGAGTGTAGAAGTGGAATGCATCCATCATTACAGGAATTTCTATCAGACAGTGTTAATAGACAAAAGAACTCATTTTAATAACAAGCAAGAACTTAAATGCTTCGCACGGTGCTGGGAGCCATCCATGAACTGTGCATGATCTAAAATCGATGTGGAAGCAATTGGGCAGGAAAGTGTGGGATCGGGCTCTCCCAGCGGCAACCCTGCTGGTTTGCGAATGCTTAGTTCTTGTGGCTTTCTATCCAGTTCTGTCTAAGTTCAGCCCAGCATTGTAGATGGGGTGACCCTTTGGAGCCACACAGCCTGTTGGAGTGGGTGTGGCTTGCCAAAATGCCAATCAACTGTTTGCTGCAAGACCCCTGCCACACTGAAGAGCAAGACTCCTCCTGCTGAAACATTATCACTGCTTTTGATGTACTCCCTTTAAATAAAGAACTGGAGCCATTTTTTAGTTGTTGAGTTCCAGGTCCTACCAGGACTGGACGACCTATCAGGCACTCCACTTCCTTTAAATCTAATTTCTGTCTCTGTCTCTTATTTCTTTCTAATTATTTCAGACTTTCTATTTCTCAAGCAGCTCACACTTTCTGAGCAGGAAGCTACCCTGGCGGGGTGCTGGCTACTCCGCGATAACATGGGACCCATGGCAGAACTATGAATGAAATGCAACTTTCCATACTTGAAATCTACTCTTCTCTCTACTACACTGAAAGGCGCACCATTTAAAATGCCTAGGGAAAGGTTTCTCAATAGCATGTGTGTATACATCATTACAGGATATTAGATAGGACCATCTAGTCCTCTCTGGGAGATGCCAGGTCAGGCAATGTGGAGGGCCAAGAAAGATGAATCAAAGAAGACCAGGTCTGCCATGATTAAGAGCATGGGTCAGGCAAGCCCAGAGGTGTGCAGGTTTCATCCATATCTATATTTCCGGGACCCAGACCACAGTTAAGACTTCATTGTTTCAGAGTAAATAAGAGGAGCCAGCAGCAGCACAAGCAGCAGATAACAAGGAAAGGGACTGTTAGGGATAACTACAGAACTCTGACCAAGACCTTTGACGAGAAGTAGGATGTCCCTCTTCAGTCTTGTCTTGTCCCGGTACTCCAAATCTATGCTCCGTTTACTGGGGTACATGACGCCATTCTGGAGGTTAAATTCTGCCTTAGTTCCCATCATATGAGACTCCATAATGACTTTCAACCCATTGTGAAAACAGACCAGGCATGGGTTAAAAGTTTGGCTTTGTATCAGTAGCTGTAGAGCTGTAGAATGACGGTAGGATAGAATCAGAAAACCCAAGTCTGATCTCCAGCACTCTTAATCCTGGTGGGCACTTTACTTATCATCACATCAATACCCTTATCTGTGAAATGGGACTATGCTAAGACCTCCTAGTGAGAATTATTGATGGGGATCAAGACAGTCATGTGCAAAGCTGAGAGCTCTGGACAGGTGTGATTTATCATCTTCGGTATTATTTCCTCACTTGGTTCCTCTTCTGTAGCAACTACGGTACCGAATGCTGGGGGGCTGCCGTTACCTGGGGGTTACCAGATGTGTGTGTCCCCTCCCCTCCCCCACCTAGGACTTACTATTTTAGGAATTGATGGATCCACCTAATATCCCTGTTTGAAGATGATGTAGTCACAGCCTATGAGGTTTTGTGAGCCAGCGAAGGATGGTTTAATGGTTCAATTAGCTCCTTGAGGAGACACGCAGTGCTTGAGATATGCCAAATAAGCAGCATGCGACCTCTGTGGGGAGAAAAGAAGTCAGCCGGCTTCTTGTGAAGACACAGCTTCCTGCAGAGCCAGATGTAGTTCGCATTTTCCTCTGCTTGTTCCCAATAGCAGTGCTCAGGGGGGATAAACTTTACTTAACCTAATTAATTTTAATCACAGCTTTCAAATCTCATACTGTGAAAAGAATTACAAATTGGAATACATTAATAGAAGCCATAGTTTATGCTGCAAGCTAATCATGAAATGTGCATTTACATTTTCTGCATGAGTTTGCAATTACCATTAAAATAAAATTCCGTTATGTCCTTTTAAATTACCAAAATGTGAAGAGCAGATTGAGCCAGGCCCATTTTTGTGCTAAATTACTAGAAGAGTGTCTAAATTTCCAAGAATTAGATGGCATTCTCCATTTGAATCTGCTGCAGTGAGGGATGATTTCCAATCATCTGCTCCAGGCAATATCTGTTTTTAAATAATAATCTTTTAAACTGATGATCTAGACATCATACCTGTTTTAACAAGTAGCCCTTTGAGTTTGGTACAGAAAAAAATATATGTACATATGTATGTATATTTACCTACACACACACACACACACACACACACACACACACACACGTTATGTAATATATATTCATTTTGCTTTTAGGTTCCATGTAGATTTTTGAGTTGTGGATGTACATATGTAAGTTCATGCCAGCTGGTTCCACAAGTATCTGAGGCAGTTTAGAGGAAACACAGAGGGTATAGTAATAAAATTTTAATAAAAACTAGTTTCTGAATTAGAGCAGAATGGCAAGACATCTGCAGTCATGTTTGGTGCTTCTGTGTGTTGGGCTTGCAGTTTTTCTACCTTCTTGCACACACGTCATCCTGCATGGTATTCATAGCAGTGGTGCTGAGGTGGGCAGCCCAGGAGTGACTGTCTCCATTTTATAAACAGGAGATTCAGAGAATGTTAATGAAGAGCAGAGTGGGTCTTTCAACTCCAGTCCAAGGTTCTCTCTACCAAACATGATGCAGGTGAGACTGGGTTGTTTGGCCATCTGGATGGACTCACTTAGACTTAGGTTCCTAGGTTCCTTTGAATATTTCATATCTAGTTATGCCTGCGCATGTTTCTAACATATTGCTGACTGGTTCTCTGGTAATGCATAGCAACCCTATCCAACAACGGTGGAGGGGAGAGAGGCGATATCTTTTCCTTATCCCTTGCAAGGTTCATGGCTGGGACTCCTATAACAAAAGACAGATTAACAAGAAAAAAAAAACCATACAAATTAAATATAAATTTTATGTGGCAGGGGAGCCTTCACCCCCTCAAATAGGAAAATCAGTATGTTTTTATGCCTAGGTCTGAGGAAGAAGCATGACTAGCTAATGGTAGTGAGCTGGGGGGTCTTGGCATGGCATATTTCATAGTTCAGATTCTTCTCCTCCATGTCTCTCAGTCTTCAGCTCCCTTCCTCTGGGCATAGACATTAATACATCCCTCTGGAATGAGGTCCTTAGGACACACTTTAGAGGATGGCCAGAAAAAAACATTTATGGTAAGAACAATGGGAGAAGGTCAAAGAGAACCTACTGCTTCTGGTTATCCAATGCCGGAGTGCTGTATTTGAGGATAGCCTGTGCTGAGCCTCAGCATCATTGTTACCTTCATCAACAACAATTGTAAATAGCACTTACCCATTACTCATTGTTTACTATGTTCTAAACACGTTGTCATATGTTGGTCCTTCCCATTCAGTTCTTTCTCTTCCTTTTTCCTTAGGCAAATATTCCGTTTCTGACAAAATATCTGCTCAAGATGGCTCCAAGAACCAGTTTTTCTACCTGTGTACATGCCGACACCATGAGGGTGCCATGGACCACTGGCTAGCCTACATGGAGGCAGATCCCCTCTGGTCACTTTGTGCAAGGGTGGTCCAATTCCAGATGCACAGGTTTCCTTCAGATGCCAACTTCTCCTGACATGCTTTCTCTTGGCCTCATGCTTTTTTGTTCACAGCTGGTATCACTTGCTTTTGGATCCAGATATCAAAAGGTCCTACCCTAGGGCACCTGAGCATAGATGCAGAGGCCTTTAGAAAGGACATTAATTAAATATAAATTTTATGTTATCTTTAGAAAGGACAGTAAATAGAGGGGGGCTGGTACCTGGAAGGCCTGGGCTTTCAGATCATGGGGATCTGGGTATGAACTATGATTTCACTATGAGCCAACTGGGATATTGGGCCATATACTGAACTGCTCTGCATATCTCCTCATCTGTTGGCAGGGACTTAAAGTCTGTTTTGCAAGGACCTTGTGTGAGAATGAAATGTGGCATCTAAGCAAAGCATGAACGTAGTCCCTGGCACACAGTCACTGTTCAGTGCCATGACTCAGAGGCTCTGCCTTAGCCCAGGCTCCTGTGTGCTGCTTCTCATGCACTGTAGTATTGTACTTAAACTCCTATCACTGAGATATCTGGGCCCATTTTTCTGAACAAGTGCCAGTCCCATTCCATAATTTCTACTTCCTTCCTTCACACTTCCACCCTCCAATTCTGGGTCTTTGGCCCAGATCACATGTTAGTCAGCTCTCTGCCAGCCCCTGAGGGCCTAGACATCTGCTGGATGGTACCTGTGCTTCAGGTGCAGGGAGGATCTGGGCATGATCCTTTTCTGGTAGCCTTGGCACACTGTTGTCTACTGGTTTGCGTGGTGAGGCTACTATGGTCTCTCTCAAGACTAGAGTGCAAGCAAGCAGATTCGACCTCAAAGTGTGGTCATAGGCTTCCTCTTAGAGCTTATTAGAAATGAGACATTGAATAGAGTCTGCATCTTAACAAGATCACCAGTGGTTCCTACAGACATCAAATCTTAAGAACTTTTAACCAGGCCACCAGAGGGCAAGGGGGCCCCAAGTAACAGCCCTGGAGAACTGCAGACAACACTGTTCTCCCTCAAGGGGTCAGTGTAAGTGACTGCAGATCCTCCGGTTGAATGGGGGAGGGGGGCATGTGTTCAAAACACACATTAAAGTCAAAGTTATTTGTGCAGGAATAGTGGTTTTTTTTTTTTTTTCTTTCTAGATGGTTAAATCAGTCCGTGAACCCCAAGACCTAACATTCTTGCTGGCCTGTGTCCATGTCATTTAGTAAAGTCCCCCAAACCACACCCATGCTGACCCTTTCTTATTATGGAAACACTATTGTACACACATGCACCAAGTGCGCACACACCTACACAGAGGCTGTGCCATTACCCCACCCCCTAGGATCTTAGCTTATATTCTCTTTTTCTGCCTGGGATGTCCTTCTTGCTGTCTTGCTGTCTTTGGCTAAATATTAGTCATCCTTTAAGTTTCATTGGAAACTTCAGCTCAGCCACAGCCTCCATATTGCTTCCACAAAGCCCCTGCGAAATGGCCCCGGGATGGGTTTGTTAGCACAACATCACAGTGTTCTGTGTGAGATTTGTTCACCTCCTGGAAACACTAAACCCAGTAGAGGGAAGGATTGTGTTGTGTTTCTTCGTCTCTTTAACTCCAGCACCCAGCACAGTGTCAGGCACATGGTGGATGCCCTGAAAATGTTTATTGCTTAAGTAGAAAAAGGTTTAGCATGTTACAATGGCTTTTCATTTCATCCTTTGAAGTTTAATTAGAATGAAATAAAATTACTGCAGACTCAAAGCATTTGGGAAATTTCTGTAAAACCTTGCAACCCAAGTGGAAAAAACAGATCAAAGGGAAATTAGATGGCAATTTGTTAAAAAAAAAAAATGTAGTGGCATTTTAATTAGAGAATATTCTTCTCATCGAAATGAGGAACTCCCAGGGAAATAGAGACGTCGGAGTATCCCTCCTCACATTTTCCCTCTAGCTATTACGGGACATGCTGAGAAGTCTTTTTACAGGAAAGCTCCTAGGACACAGCACACAGTAAAGACACAGCACTTACATGGTGCTCTACTCTTGTAACAATTAAGCATTCTTCCCTTCCTCGACTTGCAGGGGTGAAATTCCACATTACTGACCTATTCACTGGCAGAGGTAAGAGACCCTGAGAATAAATGACGTGCTCAATTCCATGCAATTGGACTGTCACATGCCAAACTCAGAGTTTTGGATCCTCCTCTCCTAACAAGCAATTTGTTCCTATTTAAGAGTTTAATCCCTTTTTTCACACATTATACATTGAATCCAAAGACTCTTCATAAGAAGGTCATTTGAAAGCGATTACTGTTTCCTTGACTTTGGGACATCCCAGATGATTAAAATTTTCAAAATGCAGAGATGAATGTAAAGATGAACTAAATATATTAAGTGTAGAGATGAAGGTAGGATGGAATGCAAAAAACTCTATGATCATAATTATGTCATAACAAAATATTTACACCAAAAATAAAGAAAAATGTCAGTTTTTAAAAAATTGAATATATTAAGCTTTATGAAAAGCTCACTGAATTATAGTATTTTTTTCTTTCATTGCAGATCAATGAAAACCAGCAATAGTTTGAAGTCCCAAAAGTTTTGGAACTTCTGGTTCCATGTATTTTGTTGAAACCCCAGAGGTTTGTGTCACAGAAAAGTGTGTTAAGAACCAGATGTGGTGGCACACACCTGGGATCCCAGAAATTATGGTGGCTGAGGCAGGAAAGATCACAAGTTCAAGGCCAGCTTCAACAAATTAGTGAGGTCCTGTCTCAAAAAAAAAAAAAAAAAAAAAAAAAAGGGGGGGGGGGCTGGGGATGTCACTGGGCAGTATGGCCCTGGGTCCAACCCCCAATACCACAAAAAAATAAGAAGGAAAGGTGATTTAAAGTTCATTTGCTGACATTCCACCAGCAGGGCATCACCTGCTCCTGCTACACAGCTCTGAAGTACACTGCTCACTCATGACTTGACTTTTCCAGGTCAGCATGCTATGGCTCGGATGGGTGTTCACCAGAGGGAGGAGATGGAGCACAAAGAAAGCCCATATATGGTTTTTCTTAGTGGGGTTTTGGCTAGGATTAGAAGAAGCAAGTTTTAAGCTGAGAATTTTATCTTGGGTATTGTATGCTGCAATTGTTTTTGCTTTGTCCACACAAGAAAACATTTGAAAGGTCATTTACATTGAGATATGAAATTGATTGGGGGCATATGTGTTGAGAAATAAAAAAATACAGCACTGCTTCCTATTGCCACACCCTTTCCCAATGATGTTCTGACTACATGGATAAACTCTGAAACTATGAGGAAATCATAGGATTAAGGCTAGAAGTATTGTCAATTGCTGTGATTGGATTAAGGAGAGTGTGGATTTTCTTTTTGTTTTCCAAATATTTTTATGTATTTATATTACTGTTAGAATTTTAGGTGATTTTTGCAAATGAGAAAAATTGAGGAAATATACCTTTATTGGCTTCTAGAGATGTCTATGAAATATTGTCAAAACAAATGGAAAACTAAGGAATTATGGCAGTTGTATTTTACAAAGGAGATCCCAACAATATTGCCCCTTCCACAGGCTCCTTGTACCATGTGACCTCGGCATGCTTTCCATGAGCTCCTCCTGCTTCTCCTGCTGAACCTGGGCAAAACTTTGTAACTGCATCAATAAATTCACATGATGTGACTTTTGAGGCTAGTGTTAAATAAAAAATTCTAGAAGGCCTCTTATGATTTGGATACAAGGTCTCCTCCAAAAGCTCCCATAGTAATGCAGGAACATTCAGAGGTGAAATGACTGAGTTATGAGAGCTATGACCTAATCTGTCCATCTTAGTTGGAATGGACTAACTGACTGGTAACTGTAGGCAGTGGGGGCATGGCAGGAAGGGGTGGGTAACTGAGGGCATTCCCTGGGGGGGTACATCATCTCTGTGGTCACTTCTTGCCTTCTCTCTCTCTCTCTCTCTCCCTCTCTGCTTCCTATTGCCACACCCTTTCCCAATGATGTTCTGACTCACATTGGATTAAACTCTGAAACTATGAGCCAAAATAAACTTTTTCTCCTCTAACTTATTCTTGTCAAGCATTTGATCACAGCAACACAAAGCTGACTAACATAAAGCCTTTGATCTAGACTGAGCTCCTGCACTAAGCCCTACCAAACCCAGTCAAAATGGAGTCACTTATGCTTAAGTTCTATCAAGCAGAATCTAGTTTAATCTGATCTGAGAAGTCAAGAGGGAAAGAAAATAGCCAAATCCCCAAAAGGGTAGATTTTAACTGGTCTAATAAGGAAGTCACCTCTGCTTTAATTTTTACAAAGAAAGTAACTTTGAAATGATCAGTCCACTATTTGGCCCTTATTTCTTCTTCTTTTTTTTTTTTTTTTTTTTTTTAGCCTTTTTGTGTCTATGAAAAGGTTCTGAAGGTTGCCTAGTTCTTTCTAGTGATTCTTTGTTCAAATGAACTCTGTTAAACTTATTTTGTCTAAGGTTTTCTTTTTTCACTAGATTGCAAAAATGCTGTATCCTTCTACTTTGCTCTCTCAGTGCATGGCCCTTTGATGTGGTTGCTATAGTATAAAGAAGTGTAAAGAAGCAGCCCATGAGAAAAGACCACATGCAGGTGTTGTGGTTGAGAGTCTAGGTGAGGACCCAGACACATACGTACAGAAGTCCCCAGATGATACCGGCTTCCAGCCAGTTAGTCATCTCTTATCTCTGAGTTTTCCCAGAAGAGGTCTCAGACACCGTGAGCAGAAATAGTTATTTCTGCTTCTCACTCTCTCTGCTTCCTGGTGCATGTCCCAAACTGCTTTCCTCCACCATATCCTTCTACCCTGATGTTCTGCCTCACCTTGGGCCCAAAGCAATGGAGTTGGCTGTCTATGGACTAAGACCTCTGAAGCAGTGAGTGCCAAATAGACTTTTCTTCCTCTAAAATTGTTATTGTCAGGTCTTTTGATCACAGCAATGGAAAAGCTGACTAAAATGAAAATTGGAACCAAGAAGTGGGGTCGTTGCTGTGACTAACATGGCCATGTGGTTCAGAAGCATTTAGAGCTGGTTTGTGTGGGGAGAAATTTTGAAAAGTTTAGAGATGCAATCAAAAAACTTTATATTATCATAAACAGAGCTTAAAGGGCAATTCTGGTGGGTGCTCAAAAGACCAGAATTCTGATAGGACTGTGGACAGTAAAGACCGGGCTGAAGAGATTTCAGAGGAGAAGGAGGATTCTATTGGAAATTGGATTAGTGGCCTTCAAGTTATGTTGCTAAAAAGTTGTCTACATTTTGCCCATGTCCTGAGACTTTCTGTGACGCTGAATTTAAAGGTGATAGACTTCTTAATCTGGTGGAAGAATTTTCTACACAGCATAACATTGAGGGGGTGGGATGGGTATTGCTGGTGGTTTTTAGCCAAGTTTCCTGTGATAATCAGGAGCAGGAAGAGTTGAAAAACTTGCAGTTTGGCCAGAAAACTTCAAGTAAAACTGGGGCTAAGGAAGTTGTAATTGTTAAAGACATTAAAGCACTAAAAAATGCTAATAACTTTACCAAGAAACAATAGGAGAGATGGCTTGAGGATATCTCAGGAATTGGCAAGAACATACCCATCTCAGGTTCAAGGATATAAAAGTAATACTTCCTATAAGAAGAGACCAGTGGGTCACCCTGCTTGCACAGGGGGGCCTAGGGAGTTATTTCATCAAATACAGCCCAGGCATCAAAAGCTGCTGCAGCCAAGGTCCCTGGAAGCTTGACTACTGCTCAAAATGCTGGCAGACCTTGGCATCAACCATGTGGTGCTGGTTCTGCAACAATGGAGGATGCTGGAGTTATGGGGTCATGAAGACTTCCACTGAGATTTCAAAGGAAGGCCTGGGAGGCCAGGCAAAGTATAGCAGAGTCAGAGTTCCTGTGGGCTACTCCTGAGAAGGTGATGCTTTAAGATGTGAAATGGAAGTCTAAGATGCAGTGATTAAGAGATGCCTGTAACATGGGAGGTCTGCAGAGGAAAGCTGCAGTAATCAAGCAGAAGAAAAGCCAAGAGAGAGGCCACATGGACTGCAACCAGCAAGTCCACAGGAATAGAGCTACACAAGCCCTTTGAAGAGACTATCTTGATGTCATGTACCCGAGATGCTGGACGTGGAGCTATAGGACTTGTTTGCCCAGCTGGATTTCAATCTTACTTTGGTTCCAACCCTTCTACCTATGCCCTTATTCTCCCTTGTGGAATGGAAATATTTACTCTGAGCCTTTATATATTGGATGTATGTAACTTTTGATTTTTATAGGCGCTCTCAAGGAGAGTTTGCCTTGAGTCTCAGTGAAGACTTTGAATGTAGACTTTTGGGCAATGCTAAAACTCTTAAGACTATGGTAACTCTTTGAAATGGACTAAATGTATTTTACAATGTGAGATAAGCATGAGCTTTTGTGGCCAGGGAAGGAATGTTATGGTTTAGATATGAGGTAGCCCCAAAAGCTGATGTGAGAGACAATGCAAAATAGTTTATAGGGGTAATGATTGGATTATGAGAGTCTTAAACTAATCAGTGCATTAATACACCTGAATTGATTAACTGGGTGGTAACTTTAGACAGGTAGGGTGTGGCTGGAGAAGGTATGTACCTGGGGCCATGCCTTTGGGATTTTTATTTTGTTCCTAGTAGAGAGTGCTCTGTCTCTGCTTCCAGATTGTCCTGCCCTGAGTTGTTTTCCTCTGTCATGCCCTCCTGCCTTGATGTTCTGCTTCACCTCAGGCACAAGACAATGAAGTTGGCCATCAATGGACTGAGACCTCAGAAACCATGAGCACCAAATAAACTTTTCTTCTGCTATAAAAAAGGAAAAAGAAATAAAGAAAGAAGTAATAGTTTTCCCTTCTGTACCTAGTTCAAATTCCTGATTCACAGTCTCTCATTCTATGTATAATTAAATGGCTGCTTTATATCACTAAGGTTTGGGGTTTGATATACAGGAACCTGTGTATATTCTAATTCTCTTATAGTTAAAGCAAACACACAAAAGCAAAACCCAACACCCCTGAGTATCTGTGTCTATGTATATTTTAATTAAAAGTTTTATTGTGTTAAAACATATACAATGTTTAACTCTATTTGTAACTGCACAGATCTGTACAGTAAGGACATTTACATTGTGACCAACCATCACTACCATTTATCTCCAGAATTTTCCCCATCTTTTCCACACTGCAACTCTGTACTCATTAAATTCTTTATTAAACTCATTCTTCAATGTGTTTTCCTCCAACCTGTGGTGGCCACCTTTTTCTTTCTTTGTCTATGAATTTGAGTATTCTAGGAACTTCATGTAAAATAAATCATATAACATTTGTCCTTTTGTGACTGGTTTATTTAACATATTTCAGTGTTTTAGAGGTTCATCCCTATTGTAGCAGGTGTCCGAATTTCCTCCAACTTAAAGGTTGAATAATATCCCGTTACATGCATATACCTCCTGTTATTCATCCATTCATCCACCAATGGTCACTTGGTTTCTACCTCTTGACATCTATGAGCATAGATGCAAGTGGGTGAGCGTGTCTATGTTTTCAATTGGGGAGGGGGGGTACATATCCAGAGGTGGAATCTCTAGATCACATGCACATGGTAATTTTGTTTTTAATTTTTTGAGGAACTGCTGTACTGCTTCCCATAGTGTCTCTGCCATTTTACATTCATTTTTTTTTTTTTTTTTTTTTTTTTTGGTACCAGGGATTGAACTCAGGGGCACTCGACCACTGGGTCACATCCCCAGCCCTTTTTTGTATTTTTGTTTAGAGACAGGGTCTCACTGAGTTGCTAAGTGCCTCGCCATTGCTGAGGCTGGCTTTGAACTCGCGATCCTCCTGCCTCAGCCTCCCAAAGTGCTGGGATTACAGGCGTGCGCCACCGCGCCCGGCTCATTTTACATTCTTATCAGCTGGGCACAAAGAGACCAATTTCTTCTCATCCCCTCCAACACTTGTGTGTGTACACACACACACACACACACACACACACACACATATGTGCCACTCACCCATTCTAGTGGGTATGAAGTGGTATCTCATTGTGATATTTCATTTTGATTTGTACTTTTACAATGATTAGTGATGTTGAATATTTTTTCATGTGCTTATTGGCCATTTGTATATCTTCTTTGGAGAAATGGAGAAATATCCGTCCAAGTCTTCTGCATGTTTGTTTTTTGCTTTTGAGATGGGAGTTTCACTGTTACCCAGTCTGGTTTTGAACTCAAGTAATCCTCCTGATAGCCTTTCAAGTTGCTGGGACTACAGGTGTGCACCATTATGCCTGACTTTCTTTGCCCATTTTAAAATGAGGTTGTTGTTTTTGGTTTGTATGTATTATTTTAATGTACTTATATAGAAGGTAGAGGTACAGAAAAAACAGACTGTGACCCCAGAGGGTGTGTGTTGGGGTGGAATCTTTGCCTTTTACGCCATCGTACGGGAGGGTCTCACATGTCACTAACTGAATAAAGAAAAAAATTAAGGAACCTATCAATAAAATGTAATTTTGTTTAAATAGCTCAGAATAGCTAACTAGAACTTTTGTAATAGTATTGTCAAAAATGAAATTGTTTTGAGTTGAAGCTCCAGCAGATTTCACGGGTGAAATTTTAATGCCGAGAAGAAAACTTTTTGTTGTTCTAATTCCAGATCCTTGGCCTGCCTTTTCCTACCTTCCTCTTTGTACTACTATAAAAGAACTAAGACTCAAAGAGGGACCCTCTGGCTCTTTAAAGAGATGATTTGTTACCATGGAAACTGGCCTTCATCTTTGGAGTTGTAAACTAGAAATTTCTATTAAAGGCTTATCCAGACAGTTGCTTTTGAAACTGTGTCTGATATCAGCTGTGCTTCATTCACCTTTGCTGTCCAGTAATCTTTTGAATGTGGTAATTTTGTTTCTGTTCAATGTAGGAAGTAAAATAAAATAATATGATGCTGATTATAATTGGCCCTATTGGTGCCCTCTTGCTAGGTCCCATGTGGGGCTCTCATGGTGCAGCCTGCTGGGTGACCAAGTGATCTGCATTGCACAGGTTCACCACCGTACTGGCCCCATGGAGCCCAGCACCCAAACCTGGGTGGCTTGGAGATGTGCTATGAGGTTAGCTATAAAAGACATAGAGAGAAGCTCAGTTGTCAAAAATGACTCCTCGTTAGAGGATTTCAAATCTTATCTATGAGATTCTGATTTGGATATGTGGAATTGATTATACTCCTGCTATGAAAATAACTGTAGTTCAAATAGGTGCAAATAAAGCAAGTAACCAAATTACCTGAGGCTGATAATTTTCATTAATTAAGCAGCATCTGTACTTGTAAAGTTGAATGCACTGGGTAGTGCAATAGAAGGTTTTGGGAGTTTTTTTTTTGACTAAGGTGATTGAAATACATGAAATCTACATCATCTTTAATCTCTCCAGATCCCCAAACAAAGGATATTAAAATCCCAGTTTACAAACATGAAAAATATGCCAAAACTCTTTTCTAGTCAGGAAATTTAGCTAATTTTAATCTAACAGCAACTTCTTCTGATTATATTGCTAACATAAATTTCTATTGGTTTTTCCTTCCTTTTTAAAAGCTAATTGCTTATCAATAACTTACCTTCAACTTTTGAACATAGTTCTTAGGTAGCATGTTAATACTTAAAAACAATATTTAGATTGCATGGTGAAAATGTCCTGGAGTTGGATGGTGATGGTGATGACGTACAACACTGTGAAGATGCTACTAACTATACATTTAAAAATGGTTAAACTGGAAAATGTTTTATATTTTACCATAATAAAAATGATGTTCAGAATTTTCCAATTGGAAAAATTGCTACAGAAAAGTAAAGTAGGCTCAGCTTTTTATGAAAATTTCCTTTCTTCTTAAACTTACACACCCAAGAAAATTCCAAATTTGTTTCCTTCTTCAGTTTTGAAGAAATCCAAATGCATTCTTTCCTTTTCTCATGAGAGATTATAAATGCACTATGTTCAGTAGCCCCTATCTCTAGAGACATTTTTGTATTTTTTTTGTTACTAACTCTTGCCCTAGAGGAGTTTTGTGTCTCACAAGAGGGCTCAAAGAGCACTAACCATCTAGAAGTATAGGGGATCTCTGTGGTAAACTTGTCCATAGTCCTATCTGGGTAGGCTTCTCTTTTCTAGCATCTCAAACCGATGGACTTTGAGTCTTTGCAGAATGACTTCAGTGGTGAGTAGCCCTCTGCTTCATGGTTACCATTGCAATGTTGTTTTGGTGTATGCGGTATTGGGAATGGAATCCAGGGCCTCACAGATACCACTGAGCTGCATTCCCAGCCCCCATTTCACTGTGGAACAGTCTCACTAAACATTCATTCAGTAAACAGTTTGTCTTGACACTGTATCAGGTGCTGGTGATACCAAAGGGAACAGGATGCATGTGGTCCTATTTTCATAAGTTTACATTAGAATGCTTTCTTTCATAGGCTGAAATCTTGACCCTTTAATTTAACCCCATTCATTCTAATTTTATTTGCTAAGTCAGAAAAAAGTACATGAGAGCTGGGTTTGTGGCTCAGTGGTAGAGTGCTTGCGTAGCATGTTTGAGGCCCTTGGTTTGATTCTCAGCACCTCATATAAATAAATAAAATAAAGGCCCATTGACAACAAATATATATAATATATATACATATGTATGACATATATATGATATATATACATATATAAAGAGTACATGAAACCATTTTGAGAATACCTGTCATGGATGCCCTGTGCCCAGAAACCTGCCAGATTCATTTCTTTTATTCCTCACAGGAACCCTGTGAGGCAGGGGCCATGACTGTTTTCATTTTGACAATGTGAACACACACACACACACACACACACACATACATATTTATTTTATGTATATATGTATATATACATATATATAAATAAATTATATAATTTTTAAATCATAAAATTACCAAATAACTCAGTGGTCCAACTGCTAGGTACACACCCAAAGAAAGTGGAAACGGGTACTCTAATACTTGCATGTGACTGTTCATAGCAACTCACTTGACAATAGTCAAAAGGTAGGAACAGCACAGATATCCATCAACTGTGAATGGTAGGCAATATGTGGTACATTTTTACAATGGAAAGTTACTGAGTCATGTAAAGGAAATGAAGTGCTTGGTTGTTGGGGACGTTAACAACATGCCAGTAGATAGAAACTCTCTGGCTGTCTCCCACTTCCTGATAGGGGAACTTGGCCTAGCCAAGGGGCGTTCCCCTGACATATGTCGAGAGGTCAGACCGCCACTAGGATAGGCTAATGGCTCCGCCAATGTGATTTGCTCATGCTCCCTCTGTGCCCCTATGATCTTTCTGCTGATTGGCCCATGTCTTCTATAAGGCTGTCCAACTTCCTCAATAAACCGAGCTCGTGCCTTGACCAGACTCCCTGGTGTATGCCTGATTGTCTTCCGTTATGAAGGCTGAGCGTGGCCACCAGTCGACTTCTACCTCTTCCCGATTCCGCCTCACCGCTGGGGCATGTTCCCCCAACCTTCTCTGCCGGCCAGACAAGGCCAAACCCGGGTTAGGGGGAGCTAGAAACCCCGGCACTTGGTAAATGCTGCAGCCCATTGACTACAGGTAGATGAACTTGAAAAACGTGCTAACTGAAAAAAGCTAGACACCAAAGTTTCCATTTTATATGATCATTTTTATAAGAAATATCCAGCATAATTAAATCCATAGATACATTAATGGTTTGCAGGGGCTGAGGCAGGGTGAAACAGGGCATGAGTGATTAATAATTATAGGGTATTCTTTGCAGGGTGTGTGTGTGTGTAAAGATGTTATGAAACTAGATAGCGCTGGTGGTTGCACAACATTGTGAATGTACTAAATGTACTGAATCATACAATTCTAAATGGCTGATTTTCTGTTGTGTGAATTTCTCCACAATTATGTTAAAAAGGCATGACAAATGGGCCAAATTTAAATTGGAGATCAAGAAACATTTCTCTGAGGAATCACTATTTAGTTTGGACCCTAAAGGCAGAGCAAAAGTCAGCTGGGAGAAAGCTGTAAGGAACATGCCACTGGTGAGAGGAAGAGGGTGTGGGAAGGAGTTCAAGGGAAAATACAGTGGCCAGAGGAAGCAAGGAACCATAGGCCACATTAATTGTCTGTAATCTTACCCTAATACCATGGGAAATCTACTGGTGGGCGTTAAGCAGCTGGCGGGGGTCGGGGGGTGGGGTCATGATACAGTCTACATTCTGACTTTCTGACTTCCTCTTTTTCTCTTGCTGCTCTGTGGAATGGATAGGGGTCGGGGGGTGAGGGCACAGCAGGGATGCATGCAGTCAAGGATGCGCCAAGGCAACTCAAGTAAAAGTCAAGATGTATTGGACCAAGGCTCCCTGGGGATGTTCATTTAATCTACATTCCTGTAGAAGTCATGCAAAGCATATCTTGACCTAGTTCCTTCCCATTCTGGCTTCTCTCTCCCTTGCTCACTGCTCCAGGAAGTATCTTTAGACCATGGATTTGAGAGGTGAATGCTTGTGCTTTAGGCCTTTGAACACTCTGCCACTCTGCTCCCTCTTCTGGAATGTTTCTTCATAATATTTGGCCCATTTCTCTCCAAGCTTCAGCCTTTTGCTAAGGCATTGCTTCTTTCCAGGTATGTTCTGGTGGCAGGCTTTGATAGGACTTGTCTTCAAAGCTCCCTCCATCACTTTGAGCCTAAATCTATGATGGTGCTTATTGTAATGGGCAGCCAATGCCTGCTTTATCTCCCTTTGGTTTTCTCCATTAACTCATGGATTCTTTAAGGCAGGAACTCATTTTCCTGGTGTCCTTAGTACACTACCTGATAAGAGAATGAATTCTTTCAAGAAAAATGAGTCAGAACTCAAGGTGGTGTTCCTAGATTTTCCTTTGAGTTGTCCTTGGGCATCTTTTCTTTTTTATCCTGAGGATTCTATCATCCCAGAGACACTGCTCCTCATCCAAATGCTTGTGTCTTCTCACTTTTCAAAAAACCTCCATCCTTGTAAAATATTAATCATATTTTAGTTCTCCAAACTGCTCAATGGTGAACAAGTCTCTCGCATTGCTTTAGTTTGTAAATAGCACAAAATGTAGAATGTAAAAAAAAATGTTAAGTAGGAAATTTCCTTCCTCTTTCAGGATCACATTTCCAGCTTTTTAATTTTAAAACTGTCAGTTCATAAATAACTGTCTTAAGTAAAGACATATATATTTATTTTTCAGGTAATGGGGATTGAACCCAGGGATGCTTTACCGCTGAGCTACATTACAAGTCCTTCTTATTTTTTATTTTGAGACAGGGTCTTGCTAAGTTGGCAAAGCTGGCCTAGAACTGGTGATCCTCCTGCCTCAGCCTCCCAAGTAGCTGGAATTACAGGCATGTGTTATTGCACCTGGCTAAGTAAAGATACTATAATTCTAATGGATATCTAATGCTTAAATTACAAGTTGCTAGTTGACATTTTTCCTTTTTGGGGAAAGGATCTGACATAAAAAGTAGGCAGAGTATCTAAGGACTTTATCCATTTTTCAAAACCCTCACCTCTTACCTACCCTGGAGTGGTGTTCAGACTTGAGCATGATGTTAAGGAGCCCACAGTTGAGCTGCCTGCATTGATCCCGCCACTGCAACTGACTTGCTAAGAATCCTTAGGAAACTTATTCCTCCTCTTTCTGCCTGTGTGTTGTGGGAGAGAATAAGTAGTATCTTTTCCTCAACCATCATGAGGTCCATAACTGAGACCATTATAGCAAGAAACAGTAATAAGAGAAAACCATACACCTTTATTTAATATCACTTTTACATGGCATGGGAACCTTCAGAAATAAAGATGCTAAGAAACTGGGAAACCTGTGTATTTGTGCAGGAAGTCCTGTGGAAGTAGGAATGGAGGACAAAAGTCTAGGATCTAATGGTAATAAAGTGGGGGAACTTAGCAAGGCCTGCTGGCTCAAATTCTTCAGAGTCTGTGTCTTAACTCCATCTTCCAGGGAGAAGGAGGGCCCTTATGGAATAAGGGTCTTATGAGCTCTATTCAGGGGAAGTTCAATTAGGTCTTAGGACTACTTCAGAGTGGAAGGGGTGAGGGAAAGAGTGACTTTCCTGGGTCTGTAGTTTTCTCAGTTTCCTTAGTTTAAGATATGTAGTTTGCCAAGATGCCATATTTGGGGTAGCATGTTCTGAGTATCGTTAAGTGTCCTCATTTATAAATGTACTTATTTATAACAATACCTACCTCAAAAAGTTTTTGTGATCACTGAATAAGCTAATAATTGTAATGTATTCAGAAGAGTGGCTGGTGTTTGCATCTGAGAAGGGGGAACCACAGGAGTGGTACAAGCTAAGCCTGCTGGGACCTCCTGCCTACTGGTGCCCTCCTGCTCCTTGATCTGTAGAGGAAGGACAGGTAGGGCCTGTGTCTGACCCAAGGAGTCTGTGCTGCCACCTGGGCAGCATACTCAAGGAGCATACCTGGCAGCAAAGCATCCTTCTGAAGTTAAAATGTCCTTAAGAACCTTGGTCTGGTTGTTATGGCTACACCATTTATGGGACTGATAAAAGATATTCTTTTAATTCCCTAGTCTGTTTGAAAAAAATCACTGCCCGCTGGAAGAAAGGGAAAGAGAAAGAACCTTCCCTGAAATTATAGTTTTAACTGGTTTGCATGTCAATTAAGTATTTAATTCACATGAAAAAGCTAAAGTCTGGGATAGTTTAGGAATACCTAAAAATTGAAAATATTTCTTTGGAGATAATTTTATTCTTTAAGCAAAAGTTACAGGGTAGAACTTTTTCTTTTGACATTTTATTAACTTTCTGATTAACCTATAGTTTATTGAGCATTTATTCCCTGATCATTTCAAAAAGTAGAAACAATTCCACATAATATGTAATAGAATGAGGGATTTAATGCAAACTAGAAACCATGTAAGGGATGTAGTAGGCCCAGATGCCATCTACTTGGTATATGTGACATTACTTGGGGAAAAGACAGAGTCAGACATTTCTCTGGGGGTGGGTAAAGGCAGGGGGAGGAAAGGCCAGTACATTCAACGGAAGGCCAGGCCAGGCATGTGGAGCCTGGTGTCCAGGAACAAGGTGCCCAGCAGAAGGTGGTGGGGGTCTCATAAGCTGAATGGGTCATCTGGGGACAGACCATATTTAGATGTCCAGATAAGTAGGGAATCAGTCAGGTTAAAGTGTGGGACAGCTGCTGACAGGGTCCCTAACAGACGCATAAAATGTACAAGATTCCAGATTCCATTGTAGGCCTTGGTGGGATTAGGGCCAGCAATGGACAAGATTGAGGTGGGACTTCAACCCTAAAGGGCTAGGCCATATAAGGGCAAAAATTGAGGGCCTGATGATCAGGAGGGGAAACGTGATATTGAGTCCCTGAGTGCCCACATCCCACATCTGTGGATGAGAATGAGCCAAGACACGTAGACAGTCATGGCAGGGGCATGGTGGTAGTACAAAGGCTCTGCCTGACTCCTGACATCAGTTAGGCATGCTTCCAGCTCACAACCTGATTTGCTGTGTTAGAGCTGGAGGGATGTACTGAGCGGCTGCAGAATGACATCACCAGGGGAGAAACGGATCTGAAAGGGAGTCTCAAACTATTTGAGAACATGAAAAAATATTGATATATGTGGATGATAAATCTGTTTGATCTCTTATTTTAAAAGGTGATAAATCTATAGACAAATTAAAAAGGCTAAGTAGTAGAACAAAAAATAATTTAAAGAGAAAAGTGATATAATTACTGTCTTACTCCATTTGGGCTGCTACAACAAAATACCACAGACTACGTGGCTACAAAAGAATAAAAATTTGTTTCTCGGAGTTCTGGTGGTTACAACCAAATGAGGGCTTGCTTCCTGGTTTGGAGATGCTGTCTTCTCCCTGTGTCTTCATGCAGCAGAGGAAGCATCAGAGTTCTCCAGGTCTTGTTTTGTCTCTTTTTAATTAGAGCATTTATAGCAGGATCTCTTTTTATAAGGACACTAAAGCCATTTATGAGAGGTCCACTCTTATGACCTAACTCACCTTCCAAAGGTCTCACCTCCTAATACCATCACCTTTCAGCATAAGGATTTTAATTGATGAATTTTGGGAAAAAACAAACCTCCAGACCATAGCAATTATGGTGATGTATTACTTGATCAACAGTGAACATTATATAGTCACAATAATGGATCATTGTTTATAATTTAATTCAAAATTGTGACCTAGCTATATTTGGATAAATGATAAAGGAAATGGGAGAAGTGTGTGTAAACTAGCTAAACTCTCCAGTGCTATGATAGTAAAAATTTTGGCATACACAATTAAAAAATTAATAAATAGCAGTATAAACCCAATATTTACAAATATGGGATAAAGACAGGAAATGTATTGAGAGCAGAATGGCAGCAGCTCATTTTGTACAAAGGAAATTTGATTTAAAAACGAAGTTAACGAGATGGGCGTGGTGGCTCATGCCTGTAATCTCAAGAGTCTCTGGAGGCAAGAGGATTACGGGTTCAAAGTCATCTTCAGCAACTTAGCAAGGCCCTAAGCAACTTATTGAGAGTCTGTCCCTAAATAAAGTTAAAAAAGGGCTGTGGCTGTGGCTCAGTGGATAAGAGTCCCTGGGTTCAATCGGCAGTACCAAACATCCCCCCCCAAAAAAAACAAAGCCCACAAAAAATAAAAACTAAGTCCCTGAATTACTTATAAAATTAAAATTCCTCTTTAGAACAGTTTAAAAGGCAAATTGATTTACTTGCTGAGAGGCATTCTTCTTCTTGGTTAGAGCCTGCCCCCAACCTGTGGTCAGCCCACCATGGATATGCTATAAAATCATAACCCTTAATGAGCTGACCCAGCAGGAGTGGAGGAGTATTCCAGGGCTTGTTTTGTCCTCTTGTTAAACATCCAAGTTCTAAACAGTTTTAATTAAGCTCAAATTGAGAATGAAGGAGGGGGGGGAGGGTTGGGAGAAGAGATGAAAACCCCATCCTTGTTACAACATGCCTTGTCCTATATTATTGCTTACATAGCAGTGATCAGCCTGACTAGGCTACCATGGGGGAAATTACCATATGTAAATACGAAACTCAGTATTACAAAAGGTTCTTGCTCGTTCAAACTGATTAGTGTTCAATTTAATCTTCAGGGATTAGAATTTTTGCCATGTTAACTGAGAGGATAGTCTGTAAATGACCCATTTAGTCATAGTGTACGTTTATGGTTTTATACAACTAATCACTACAATTTATGGTGCTTAGTATTAAGTTCAATTTCCACTTATGTTTTCAGGCAGCTGTTTCTCTCAGCATCCCTCATGTTTAATACTGCAAGACAGACAGGTCCTGTGCTGTCCCTGGGATTGCTACCCTTCACGACATTATCCAGGAGACTTTATTGTGCTGGTCTTGCAAACACATCCCTGACTCACAGCAGCAGTAACTTGCTTCAAGAACTCTCCCTGTGGTCCTGGAGATCTTCCACTGGAACTTGGCCTTTGTATTTGTTCTCAGGATATTCACTGATTCTAAATAAAGATAATACTTTCAAAAGGACCGTGCAGAATTTATGTTGACATTTTTGTATCTGTGAGAGGATTTAGAATCTTTTTTTATTTTTGAACTTGGGATTGAACTCAGGGGCACTTGACCACTGAGCTACATCCCTATCCCTTTTTTGTATTTTATTAGAGACAGGATCTCACTGAGTTGCTAAGTGCCTTGCCATTGCAGAGGATGGCTTTGAACTCGCGATCCTCCTGCCTCAGCCTCCCAAGTGCTGGGATTACAGGCGTGCGCCACTGCACCCAGCTAGAATCTTTTCTGAAAAAGGCATCAACATCCACATTAATTCTACCCCTCCCCTAACATTTTGCTATATTCTTACCATAAAACTCAGGTATACCTGACAGAGGAAATGAATTAGCCTTAGTGGAGAATGAAGGTGACATTAATAATTAGATTATAGGCATTTGCAACTAGATCTAGGCCATCTGAGTTTACCTGATGTGGAAACTGGGGCTGGATTCATGACAGAATCAAACTGGGAGGCGATGACCAGCTAGGGCCAGAGCTGGTCTGGTTGCCAGGTCTTTGTTGCTCCTTCACACAGTCAGCTACAAAATCCTTTTGCCTTCAGACTTAGAAGCAAAACTCATTTGATGACTGCTGTTCCTTCCCTGCATCCTGGAGCAATTTTATGAATGCTGATGTAAGAGAAAGCAAAAACACACTTGTTAGTTTGAATGCCTGTCTTGGAATTACAAGTCTTAAAAACTGGAGATTGTTGTGTCAGTGAATAGTCTCATCTTGTCCCCAGTACTATAGCTCTTTCCTTTTTCATTTCCTTTCTTTATACACACGTACACATCACTAACAAAATAAATAAATATCCACCAAGAGAAAATTAAAAAAGAAAATAGCCATGTGCTCTCAAAATCAGTTTAAAGAAGACAGTCATGTGAGGTGAAATATCACATTTTAACAGATAATAAAACACCCTGTTACTAACAGTGAGCAGTATAAGAGAATTTGGAACAAAAATAGGACAGGAAATTTTTTGAGTAAGAAATATTTAATACTTTTAAGTTCCATTAGGCCTTAGACACTCCCTCTCCTTCAAATAACCAAAGCATTGTCTCTGACTAGGGATAAATTTGTTTCATTTTGAGGAACTCTTGCTTCTCCAGGGAACAGTCTGCTGAAACACAGCTTATCTGCATACTTTGCATTTGGGACCAACCACCCTGCACTTGTCATTGTGACAGGTTGTTATTTACAGAGAATGGCAGGTTGCTGAGATCCTTAGTGAAGCTCTAAGGAACAATGACAGCAAGGATGCTTAAACATTTCAGACAGCTGGCTCAGGTAGGAGTGTCCTTAGGCAAGAAATGGAAATGAATAGTCCCTATATATTTTGATTTCTAGACCACCCAAAGAGTGTGCAATTTTTGTTGACTTTAAGGCAAAGTCATTTAAGCTAGCTGCATGCAGTTGGCGATAGCTGGCGTGGCTAATATTAGAAAAAGTAGATTCATCTGAAGCCTCCTAAGTGTGAGAATAAACTGGTTTATATGACTAAGGTACCTTTCCACAGTATTTTTACAGTCTTTTGACATGTCCTCCAGTGGTTGCCATCTGTTGGTAGAGCCTGAACAGAAGCACGGTAGGACACTTCCCTTTTATCTACTTAAATGAATGAGTAAGCAAAGTTAAAGGCCATTGCATTGCTTGCAAAGAATGTGAGCATGACTCACTCCTTTGGTCTCCAGTTTCACTGACTGTTCACTCAGGCATAGCAATGCATTTGTCTGCACAGATCTTCAGTCCACATGTGTGTTCTGTTATGTCTCTTCATACCTCTATAAGCTTAGTGTCTTAAGGGCAGGTAAAAATTGGGGTAGATTCCTTACAGATTAATGAATTTGCCTCCTTTTCTTTCCCTCCCAGAAGACAATACAACTTCCTGAAGCTTTTCCTCATTTGCTTCAGATCACAAATTCTAACATGCACAGAGAACAATTTATGTGTGGCTGGTCATTATTGTAGAAGTCTTCGGAAAAACTGCTGGCCATGACTTGTCTTCTCAAGATGGCTAAAGATGGGTTCATTGTGCTGGTTTTCTGTTTGTTTGTTTGTTTTGTGTGCTGGGGATTAAACCCAGGGCCTTGTGCATGCAAGGCAAGCACCCTACCAACTGAGTTATATCCCCAGCCCTGTGCTGTTTTTTTTGTGTTTTCTTCCCTTCTCAAATATTAGACCTTTGAAATACTATTCACAGACTGTGGTAATCATGAGGTCAACTAAAAAGAATATTTTTGATTATTTAAAATATTATCTTAGAAGCCGGGCGTGGTGGCGCATGCCTGTAATCCCAGCACTTGGGAGGCTGAGGCAGGAGGATCATGAGTTCAAAGCCAGCCTCAGCCATGACGAGGCACTTAGCAACTCAGTGAGACCCTGTCTCTAGTAAAATACAAAAAAGGGCTGGGGATGTGGCCCAGTGGTGGAGTGCCCGAGTTCAATCCCCAGTACAAAAAAAAAAAAAAAAAAAAATTATCTTAGAAAGCCTATTTCAGGGTTGGGTGTGTGTATGTGTGTATGTTATATTGTCAACAAAATGCACTTCCTAACAAGTCAGAAACATATGAAACATAAGAAATTGAGTAACCTCTCCACTACCAATCACCTGCCCTGGGATAACCACTTACGAGTATTCCTTCTCCACTGATTTCTGTATTACTATGCATCTCATATTACATTTTGGGGCCAAAATGGTATTCTACTTGTTCCTCGATGTCCTGTTTTCATATAGTTAATAGATCACAGATATCTATCCAGATCAACAGATATAAAATTCATTCCTTTAAAAAACTATGTAATTTACTAAAATGAATTTAATCTTTTCTCAATTAATAGGCAATTTTGTGGCTTAAGAATTTGTTATTGTTATGATTTGAATATGAGGTGTTCCCCCAAAAGAATATTCAGAGGTAAAATGATTACATTATAAGACCTGTAACCTGATCAGTCCATCCTAGTTCGAATGGTCTAAGTGGGTGGTGACTGTAGGCAGGTGGGGCAACCCTGGAGAAGATGGGCCACTTGTGGGAGTCTGCTCTGGAAGGGTTCATTTTCCCTGTGACCTCCTGCCCCTCGCCCTTTGCTTCCTAGCCACCATGAACAGAGCAGCCCTCCTCTACTGGGTTTTCCATCATGACAGTCTGAATCATCTTGGGTCTGGAGCAATGAAGTCAGCCCACAATGGACTGAACCTCTGAAACTATGAGATAAAATCAACTTTTCTTCTCTAAGTTGTTCTTTTTGGATATTATGGTTATGGCAACAAAAAGCTAACCCATTTTTTTAAATTAAAAAATGGGGGGAGGGGTCTGTTTCAAGTTACTTCTTTCAAGATACTTCAAGTATCTACGTCTTTACACACAGGTGCTCTTAATCCTGTAAATTCCTCAAAGTGGGACTTTTAATATAAATTTGTCATAAATATAACAACATCAAAGTCCAAAATATCTACACTAAAAACTATAAAGTATTGTTGATATAAATCAGAAATGAGCCAGGTGTGGTGGTACACGCCTGTAATCCTATCAGCTCAGGAAGCTGAGGCAGTAGGATTGGGAGTTCAAAGCCATCTTCAGCAAAAAGCGAGGTGCTAAGCAACTCAGTGAGACCCTGTCTCTAAATAAAATATGAAATAGGGCTGGGGATGTGACTCAGTGGTCGATTGCCCTTGAGTTCAATCCCCTGTACACAACCTCCCCCCCCCCAAAAAAAAAAAAAATCATTAACAATTTAAATTGAGAAAATCTCCAAACTCATAACTGGCACATTCAATATTATCAAGACATCAACTCCCCTCAATTTAAGGTAGGCTCAGTCAATAGTTTTTTTTTTTTTTTTTCCTAAATAGAAATTAACAAGTTGAGGCTGGTATAGTAGCACAGGCCTGTAATCCCAGAGGCTCGGAGGCTGAGGCAGGAGCATCACTAGTTCAAAGCCGGCCTCAGCAAAAGCAAGGTGCTAAGCAACTCAGTGAGACCCTGTCTCTAAATAAAATACAAAACAGGGCTGGAGAAGTGGCTCAGTGGTCAAATGCCCCTGAGTTCAATCCCTGGTACCAAAAAAAGAAAAAAAAAATTAACAAATTGATATGAAAATTTATATGGAAATTGCTAAATCAATTGCATAGAAGATTACCACTAGAAGATTTAGATTATTGATTTCAAGACTTGCTATAAAGCTACAATTTGGCATAGATCAATAGAATAGAGTGAATCTACAATAGACTCACATATATGGTCAACTGATTTCAACAAAGGTGAATTCAATGGGGAGAAATAAAAGTCTTTCAATAAACAGTGCTGGAACACAACTGCATAATTGTGAGAAAAAGAGGAACATTGGTCCTTACTTTCTTTATACCAGACATAATAATTACTCTTGAAATGGATCACAGATCTGAATGTAAAAAGTAAATTAGATAACTTCTACAAGAATTGGAGGTAAAAAATCTTTGGTATCTTGGATTAGGTTTTTTTTTTAACAGAAGTCACAGAACATGAAACAAACTTGAAGAACTGATAAATTGGATTTTGTTAAAACTAAAAGTTTTTCTTTTTGAAAATATCATTAAGAAAATAAAAAGGAGCCAGGTACAGTGGCTTATACTTATAGTCCCAGCAACTTGAGAGGCTCACAAGTTAGAGCAAGTTAATAAGATCCTGTCTCAAAAAATAAAAAGGGCTGGGAATGTAGTTCAGTGGCAAAACACCCTGGGTTCAATCCCAAGAATGGAAAAAAATAAAAGGGGGTGGGGTGGGGGCAAACCACAAAAGTTACAACTCCATACTAATGGGAAAAAAAAAATTTAAAAATGTACAAAGAACAATATTTCACAAATCATATGAAAGGCCAGTAAGCACATGACAAAATTCTCAAAATGATTAGCCATTAGGAAAAAGCAGATTAAAATCCTAGTAAGACAGTATTACAGAAGGATTAGAATGGCTAAAATTAAAACGATTGAACTTACGATAAGATTGGCAAGATGTGGAGCAACTGGAACTCTCATACCCTGCTGTTGGGAATATATAATTGTACAACCACTTTGGAAGTCTGTCACTTAGTCAAAAGAAATGAAAACACACGTCTTACGTAGACTTATATACAAGTGTTACATAACAGCTTTATATATAAGAGCCAAAAAGTGGAAACAAACCAAAATATTCACCTGTAAATGAATAGATAAATAAAATTTGTTCTAGTTATATAATGGAATTCTGATAAAAAATAATAAAGGAACAAACTATTAAAATATGCAATTACCTGGGTGAATCTCAAAATTACACTGAGTGAAAAATTAAGCCAAAAATGACTACATTTTGTAGGATTAAATTCTAGAAAATATAAAAACGTTACAGAAAACAGACCAGTCATTGCCTGAAGATGAGGGTAGAAAATTGATTTTACTAATTGGCACCAGGAAATTTGTGGGGTTAGGGAAACACTCAGAATCTTTTTTTTTTTTTTTTTAATTTGTTTTAGTTGTACACAATGCCTTTATTCTTACATGATAATAAGGATTGAACCTGGGCCACGCACATGCTAGGCAAGCGCTTTATCACTGAGCCACAATCCCAGCCCTCAAGATCTTAATTGTATTAAATCTTATCAAAACTTATCAAATACTATACTTTAATTATGTACAATTTGTATGTAAATTATACCTCAATTTCAAAATCTTCTTGTCCAAAAGAAACCCATTTCCAACTCCATTAGACTTTCAATTGAAATTAAATATATACATGTATACATACACAATTTTTTAACATTATTTACTAATTTAAGAAAATGTTAAGTTTAAGACTTGTCTTATATTATTAAGATTAATTTTCTGTGTTGGGTGTATGGCTTAGTGGAGCACATTCCTAGTATTCACAAGGGCCCTGATTCAATTCCTGCTATCATTAAAAAAGACTGATTTTTTTTTTTTTTTTGCCTTTGTTGTTTCCTATTAAATATTTTCCTTGGTATTTTATAACTTCATTATTATTGTCAGTTAAGATTTATAAGAATGTTGTACTTCTGATTATACAGAGAAAAGCTACTGATTTTTATGTCAGATACAGCCACATGATCAAATTCTTATTAAATAGTTGTTTAAGTAGGGCCTCATGAATTTTCTATACTATTTTACATTTCCAGCATTTACATAAATTATTCAGTGTGGGGGCTCTTTTTTCACTTAGCAAACATTTCAATGTTGGATGATGATAGAAAGTGCACCTTCTCTTTGTTTCAGATCTTTCAGATTTAATTAAAACGACATTCATAGTGTCTACACTTTAATATGCTATTTTTTTTGTGAGTTGTCTTGATAAAAACTTGGTAAACTTGACAAAATTTGAGAAAGTACATTTAATCCTTCCATTTTGTGAATATTGTCAAATGTCCTTTGGGCATTCTTGATATAACTGTACAGTTCCTCTCCTATAAATTATTTACATAATGAATTACATATTTTAAAAAATTGTTGTATTCTTGTTATAAACCTTGTCTTCTGGTGTGTCAATCTTAATATTTTGAGAATAGATTCATATGCCAATTATAGAACTATTATTATGCTTTCTAATGGCTATATAGTATTATATGGCATAGCTCTACTATAACTCTGATTAATGACTACTCAGATTGTAGTTTTCTTTCTTTATTCAGTGCTGTGATAAACATTATAGTACTTTTTCCTTTTCTTTTTGTGGGGCGAAACCCAGGGTCTCATGAATGCTAGGCATTTGCTCTACATCCCCAGTCCTTGTTTTTCTTTTTTTCATATGACCGTATTTAAAACTTTCATTTTCACCTTTACCTTGTAGGCTTCCTCCATAGGTATGGAAAAGGTGGAAAAGGTATGTTCAAATATTCAAAACTTTGATTTTTGTACATTCACATTTTCCTCCTTATAGAAAGGCAAGTACTTCCCCTGTTCCTCCAGGTCTCCACTTATCTAAAAACATTTTGAGTTGCCTTCCCTTAGTTTTTGAAAGCTGTCTCTGCCTCTTTCATGATTTTAAGTCTCACCCCCACATCTTCTGTGAATCTCAGGTATATGGCGGATTTCATCTCTCTCTGACATCCTCTCAGTTTTCACAGGACTAGATGGGTTAAGATCATGAAATTTTACATAGTACCGTTTTACCTATCTTTAGTGCAACAGAATCACTTGCGGATCTGGAAAAAAGTTATATGCCTGGGTCCTACTCTCCCATTCTGAAGCAACGTTTCTCCAGAATATGTATTTTTTACTTTTACAGCCAATTGAATTCTCACTCATCTCACTCCTCTTGCTGGAACTGTGTTGCATGCACCCCATCTGATCTATAGGCTCTTTGCCCTTCTATGAAAGCCTCCCCCCCCCCCCAACCAGGTTGGGGCCAGTAATGGGAGGGGAAGTTCCTAGTCTTGTAGGATGTATGCCATGCCCATTCTGCCTATCAGGAAGGGCCTCAGTTCAACAGCTGCTGGGTTGTCCTGTGGAATGCCCCTTGCCAATGAAACATGGCCAATGTATTGTCTGAAGTTTTCTCTTTTCCTGGCTTTTATTTTTAGGGCACAAAACACAATTTGAAAGGAAAGAATTTTTAAAAGGGAAAAATCATCACAGTAACATCTGAAGACATTAACTGCTTCACTTTTCTCACAATCTTTGTTGAAATGTTCCCATCCATGGCACTGTTTCATTTCCATTAAGGACTCTTGTGAATGGAGTTAGCTCTCTTCCACTTTATTAAGTAAACAAGAAAACACACTCCCAGTTATAAACCTACTAAAACAGATTTCCATAGGCTCTAACAATCTGAAAACCTAGGTATGACCTAGAATTCATCATTTACAGGCTCAAACTCCTTTGAGCTGTTGTTTATCTTTCTAAAGTAGGGGCTAACATAAGAAATGCCTGAAACATAATATACACTTTACAATTGTTAGCTCCTTATTCAATTCCATTCTTCAACGACAAGTTTGTTACTTTTCCTTACAGTTAATTTTAAAATATTTTATCACAGTTTTGTTTGTTTTTTTGGCATTGAGGATTGAACTCAGGGGCACTCAACCAGTGAGCCACATCCCCCACTTTTTTGTATTTTATTAAGAGGCAGGTCTCACTAAGTTGCTGAGGATAACTTTGAACTTGCAATCCTCCTGCCTCAGCCTCCCAAGCTGCTGGGATTACAGGTGTGCATCATCATGCCCGGCACCATTTTTTTTTTTTTTTTTAAACCAGTTTCTTTCCTAAGTGGGCACTGTATGATATTGGCCTTAAATTACTTCAAGTTTGGTTTCCAACTAAGATGTTCCAATTTAAAAACACATTTTGAAGTTTCATTTTATATTTCCAAGCTGCATCAATTATAAATACAAGAAAATTGCCCAAAGAATGTATACACCTTGGTCATTTTTACATCAATAAAAATCAAGTTACTTGGACATTCTGGTGAGAGGCTAGCTTTTCCTGCTTCCTTTTGTGGGCAGAACAGAGGAAGTGGTAACAAGTAGTACCCTACCTTCCTTTTCCAGAGAGTGTGGTGGAGGCTGCACACTGTCCTCTGTATCCTTTCCATTTTTCACCTGTAACTAAACTTCAAAAAGTTAAGCACAGGGCTTCCTCATATAAAGATGTTTCTCAGTCTCTCTGCAGTTAGAGGTGGCCATGTGCTTAAGTGGCCAAAGGAGGTGATGCTCTTGCCTTCTTCCTCTTTTCTTAGGCTTGGCCATTGCCTATTACTTTAGCCTTTCTATGAGAGAAAGAACTGCTATCTTGTTTTTATTTTTTTCTAAGACAGGATTTTACGGGCCTCAAAACTCCTGGGATCAAGTGATTCCACTGCCTCTGCCTGCCAAGGAACTGAACATGCCCAGAACTTGCTGTCTTATTTAAGCCATTATTTTGGGAAGCAGCCAAACTTATGTTCTAATGAATATAGGGAGATACTATACATGGTGTGAGACATTAGGGGTTTTCTCATATGGATGAATAAAGAAAGTAAAGGGGGAAGAAATTTGCATCTTAAGCCAAGGAAATTTGCACTACTTCTTAAGTCTTCTCACATGTAAAACCATGAATGGGGAGATAGAATTACTTAATCAGACATGAGTTTGACTAAGCATGTATTAACAGTATCATGTCCACAATGTACAGAAATAGATGTCATACAAGCATGTAAATCATTCACCTCTTATACTACTTAGATAATAAAATGTTTTCAATCCTCAAAAGAAAAAGCATGTGTTAAAATTCTCATTGAGCTGGGTGTTGTGGTGTATACTTGGGAGGCTGAGGCAGGAGACTTTTAAGTGTAAGGCCAGCCTCCAGTTGCAGGAGACCCTTTTTCAAAATGAAAGTTCTGAAAAAAGGGCTGGGAGATATAGCTCAGAGGTGGAGCGCTTACCTAGCATGTGAAGGGCCCTGGGTTATTCTGTAGTCTTTAGTGTTTCTGAAGACGATGACATTGCAGTCAAGGAGATCACACTGAACATCTATAGCTTTCTTACATTTTAAGTTTTCCCTCAAAGACTGATAACTCATTTTCAAGTATTACTAGAAAAGGTTTAATTAAAAATTCCTCTCAAAGGAATCACAAAACTATCCAAGTGGGAGATTAAATGCTTAAAAAGCAAAGGGTCAATTCTGTATGATTTCACTCATGTAAAACTGTAGAAAATGCAAACTCATCTATATAGTTGGGATGCAGATCAGTGGTTGTCTAAAGTCTCACAGTGAAAAAATTCAGGCTATGTTTCACTTTCCTGTGGACTGGAGAGAAAAGTCATTTTTTCTAGAGCAAACCCACAATATGGTTATTGTATTTTCATTTTGGGGGCACATTTTTTTCAGGTGAAATAGGTGGAAAAATGAAGACACTCCACCTGCCAAATACGTGAATATGAAAGCTTGAACTACCTCAGAACTTGGTGGGAATTTTAAATTAGTGTGGCAAAGTTGTTTAGAGCAAAGATTTGGGTTTGAAAGATACATGTAGATCTCAATGTTGGCTTTGTAGCTCCAATAGAGTGGTTACAAAGCCTCTGTGCCTGCTACTTGGGAATCACTTTAAGTTCTTCTTCCTTTATCATTCAATTTAAAATATTTCCTATATTCTTCTTCACATCAATGGGCAGACAGTAGCCAGAATCCTCAAGCATGACAACATGGAAAACCACACCCAGGTACAAGTTTTAACCTTTAGAAGCCCAGTTTCCCATCTGAAAGATGAGAATACTACGTAACTACCGTGTGACTGAAATGGACCACAATGTGGCATCAGTAACAGCAGCTCAGATTGTTAACAGGTGATCAATAAATACTGAAGACATGAGAAAATTAATGTATGAATTTACAAAAATGAAGGTGAGTTGATTCAAATGTGCATATCAGTAAGCCAGGGGGATAGTAAAAAAATTGAAATATTTCATATAACTTTGAAAAACTATTAGAAATCAGATTTCTAATAAAAATGAGTCACATATATGTGATGTCATGCTTCATACAAATTAAGACTCAAGAAATTATGAAAAGTACCCATTTAACTCCAAATTCTGAACTGAAGAAGATAATGTGTTAACTGGCTAATCACTCAGACTTCTTAAAAATAAAGATTATGGTATAACCGTGTTGAATATTGTAAAAATATTGATGTTTCAGTTTTTATTAGTTTCTGTTAGGCAAACACACTGCTAGAGTGAACGAAACATAGCTCATTTGCTGATATAAGCCAATCACCATTTTATGTACCAGTTTAGAATAATAATCTGAATTTTATTAAAAACAAAAATAAATCTAAAAAGCTTCTTTCAATTACACAGTATGCACAAGAATTTCTGTATTACATCATTTTACACATGTTCTGAATGACAGAAGTTGAAGTAGAACTTACTACCATTTGAAGAGAAGAACGGTGAAAACCACACACATTTATAGAGAAACAATAGTCTCACAGGGAAGACCTATGAAATTAGGCACATGAGAGTAACTTGAAGAAAAAAATTCAATTCTTAAAAATACTTCAGCAAAGAAAAGTCAAACATTTGTAAATAATTTTTAAACAAATTTTTTCAATATGCTGTTGCAGTAACTGATTTTTATTCAAACTTTTTTTTTTTTTTATTGCTGAGAAACATGTCCCTCTAGATCAGATAAAAGCTTTGCTTTCTTTCCCTGGAGGGAAGAATAAAATATAATTAGTATTTGTTCAGTGATTGTTTGTGAATTTTTTAGACGAGGACATTTTTGGATCTTATTTCCCTGTTTGCTATTTCCACCCCCAAAATGGTGGTTAGAATAAATTTAAAACAAGAATTACTCAAAAGTTTGACTACCTTGATAACATCTCTATTTGAAATTTTAATGGGCAAAGACATGAATGAAACTGGTCATGGATTTTAATTCTCCACAGTCTCCCCTTTCCCCCCATTTTTAGTGATAATAGGGACTTTAAAGTATGAGATCATTAATGTGGCTACTTAAAAACAGAGTAAGGTTGAACTATTCTCAATGTCTAGGACAACTACAAAACTGAAAATCCCAAGGAATTCATTGTAAACAAACAGCAACTGCTCAACAACCTTTGCATTTGGAACCATGACTAAATCTACTATTTTCTTTTTCCATTTACCATGCTGATATTTTTTTGAAGTTATCTGCATGTAATAACAAAAATAATAATAATTTTTCCCTTCAAGTCTTTTAAAACACAGCAAAACACATCACTGTCTAGAAATGAAATCTGAACTCTCTAATGCTAAATCCTTATGGAAAATCAAGCCTTAGCATTTACACTTGGATATCTCATGCTCTGAGATAATTAGAAAAGTTGCTGACTCTTTTGATGGACACAGATGTACGTACAAGCAGAATTGCTATGGTTATGTTTTCCTTTATTCTACAGTTATTTTCTGTGCCAATTTTATTTTACTATTAGCATGTTGAGCCCAATATTAATTTCAGCCAGATAGTTAAATCATATGGGAATGATAACCTTCCTTTTATTTAAATTAAGTGATAGAAGACATTTAGTTCCTAAAAGCTTTCTAATAACAGATTTTGAAGAAACTAAAAATGACACGGTTTAGTATGAACTGTCCTTTACATTTATTGCTTGTATACACATGAGATTCTTTATAAAACTCAGTGGGAAGAATAAAAAATAATGGAAGAAAAAGTCACCTGCTTTAGCATTTTTAAGAACAGCTTTGATAGCTTATTATTAAAACGGGAGGGGGGGGGGAGCTACTTGGAGTGGAACCAGGAGTGCTCTAACACTGAGCTACATCCCAGCCCTTTTTATTTTGAGACAGGGTCTTGCTAAGTTGCTTAGAGCCTCACACTAAGTTGCTAAGGCTGGCCTCAAACTTGCAATCCTCCTGTCTCAGCTTCCCGAGTTGCTGGGATTACAGGCATGTGCCACCATGCCCAGCAGTTTTGGTAACTTCTTAGATCCACTTGTTTATCCGAAACAGACCAAACACAGCAATAAAATCATGACAGAATTCTAATGAACAGAGCAATTATGCTTTCATTTTTTATTTTCTCTTCTAAAACACCAAGCTATAAAAATGAAAGTAATGACATTTTTATTTAAAAGATGCTCTTGTATTGGTATCAAAATGTGATTTGTTTTAATACCAACTGAAAAAAATAGACCTTGTTACATTATTATTTCAATGACATTTTATTACTCTAAGTTATTTTGAAGGTTGGTAGCAAAGTTACTGTTAACAATATAAATATTCTCTTTACAAGTGTTGAAATTGTCTCGGAAGTGTTGAAAAGGCAGCAGACATTCCAAGATGGGCTTGCAAGGAAAATAGATTATTTCAATTTTGAGGGTAAGTAGGATACCTGATGAGTTTGTTTGGACTATTTTAACTTCCGTGCTAACTTATCCTGGTTTGCCTGGTTTATTCCTCATTTGGTATTATAAAAAGAAAATCTAAGTCAAGGCATTTTAGCTTACAAAATTATTTCTGTTTTCCACAATTTTCTCTTTAGCTTTTTTAAATAGACGGTAACACAATCCAATTAATCATTGCAGGAAGGAATGATCATTTAAGCTAGACCATATTGTTTTGCCTTTAATTTCATTTGAGAGAAATTAATATTTGAGTCATAATAGCTTTATAGTTTCAATACACATACACACAGAATTCAAAGTCTTTATCCCTTAAAAATAAGAGCTCCGTTTTGTTCAATGTATCATGAACAATTTTTAGTCTGATGAAAATTGATAAAATTGCTTCCATTAATACAGCAGCCATCACTTACCTTTAAATATTTTACAGATGGAACTATGTTCAGTACTGATCCAAGGATATGGTGGCATCAAAACCATTACCATAAACTAACCCTAAAGGTTCTATATTTCTGTAATGTACCACCAATTATTCTAAATTTATAATACCCTGTCTTTAACTTGGTGTATACCATCTTTAGGGAAAAATATTATTTTTTTGAGATGAGACATAAGAACAAACTCATTCTCCAGGTTCCACCTCTGAAATAGAAAAAAGAACAATGTTTGCACATAGCAGCTAGTTTGAAAACCCACGTTCTGTTCGGCTACCCTTCACACAGGAGCATGCATATACACCCACAGTTCACTGCATCTGTTCTGAAGCTGAGAACTGCTGCTTATCCAAGTCATAGAGGCCATCATGTAATGCAACAAGACAGTGGAACTGCATATCCACCATGAGAAGGAAATAAATGACGTAACAAATGCAGCAAATATAGGCAGGTGGCATTCAGAACACGCCAAAAAGCTAATACTCATGAATTGTCATAAGGATTTTTCCTTTCTTAAGAAAAAAAAGTTTTTCTTTGCATATTTTAAAATTTAAACAGTCCCAGAGAATCATGAAGTGCCTTGTCGTTTTTGCTGTTGACTTCTGATGACCTCTAGTTGTTTTTTGCATTGCTGGTAGTAAGTAGAAAGGCTTTTGTTTTCATCTAAAAGCTTTTTATGTTCCTGTACCAGGCGAGATGTATTTTGCTGGTCCTTTTCATCCTGGTCCAATTCTGCAACTAGTTCTTGCCTAAAAGCAAATACCACATAATAAATACCACCAAGGATAGAAAAATTGGTACCTTAACTAGCTGATGACAGAAGCTCAACTAATGAGAACTTTTATTCTGAGTCTTATAATTTTGTATCTTAAGTACATGAGCCAATTATAATTATGCGCCACAACGGAAACTATTGCTCACTCTTTTGGTGTCGCCATACAAATAACATAATCCTTTCATAGGTAACTGTATTTGTACAATTAATGAATTATATTATGTGGTAAAATAAAAATTTCAGAGAATTTTTCATTTGCTATCTTCTTCTTGTGAAGGAAGGAAAAAAGGCTCTCTCCGATAACAGGAAAATAACACTGAAGTTTTTAAAATTCATATTCTACTTTTGTACTCATGTACTCATGTTCATATTCTGATGTCACAATCCTATTTACAGTGCTGAGTGGTAGCTAATAGAACATTTGCAAGCTAGTTAAAAGAGATGTTATCGAACTTAAAGCTCTTTCCTATTTTAAAACAGAACAATATAAACCACATTTAAACCACTTATATTTGCAGACACATTATGGAAAGACTATCAGAGTCTTAGTCAAACTTCTTTTAGCCCTTTTTACTTGAGGCTAAAGTATTAGCTCATAAAGTGAGGTTACTGGATATAAATGAATAACTAATAAAAAATATCTTCAAACAAAATAATTTCCCAATATTTCTCATTTAAAGTAAATACTTAAAATTAATTAAAACTGTCATAGTTTTCACATCCCCCCATATCCACCATTTATTTTTTCTGAACAGAACTCTTTTTTCAAAGAGAACTGATTAAATATGTGAAGAATATAGTTTTTTTTTTTTTTAACCAACATCAAATGCCAGCAGTTCTACAATAACTTCTACAATTTCCAGACTGTAATACTTAATTTCCTTTTCAGGCTTACCTTTAAGATACCAACTTGATTTCAGTTACATTACTATACAAAAAAATTGTGATAAAATTCTCATTCTGAAGCAAAATCACAAACTTTTCATGCATTATTTTGGAAAACAAGAATTTTCATTTATGTAGAGAAAAATTAATAGAAGGAATCTTATTACCATATATATGGCCATATTTTTTTCCTACAACATTTGATTTTAGATTCTACCTATAAATCAGCTTCATAAAATTATATTGGGGGGTTGGGTCATGCTTAGTTTTTTGTTTCTTTTTTTTTTTTTAAGAACTGAGCATAGGGTAGTGTGGAAATTGGTTTGGATTTCTTTTCTTTCTTTTTTTGTGGTACTAGGGATTGAATCCAGGACCCTGCACATGCTAAGCAAGTGCTCTACTGCTGTGTTCCATTCCTAGCTCTTCAATTTCTTAAAAATGGGAGGAAGGCAGTTTCTATAACTCTCAGAAAAACACATGTAGGTGTAAAATTCCTCAGAAAAACACTCAATTATATGAAATAAAGCCCTGTAACAAGTAATCCCATTCTCATAAACAAAGATCTGAAAGAATATGTGTACAAAATTGTTTGTAAGATGAAGCACACCTGAATGTTGGTAACCCAAATTATGTCCAAGGAAATCTTAAATCTTCATAACAATAAATCTAAACAGCTTTTAACTTTGAAACTCTGAGAACATATAACACTTGTATATATAGCACTACTTTATTCTCCTTAGTACAAGTATGATATAGTCAAAAGGATTGAGTTTTGCATAAAAAATAGTCAAAGGGCACTTAAAACTTAAGATAAATCTCCAAGCTGTAAATATTATTAATGATTAATTCTAAAAATTTTCATGTCTTCAAACATTTCATCTTATATATTTTGAACTCCAAATACTAGTGTTTTAATTTTTATTCATGAAAGACTTACTTTCTCTGTAATAACAATGCAATTTCTGTTTGAACTTTCATATATTCTTGTGCCATTTTACAATGCTGTTCAAACACTGCCATGGATTCTTTGGAGTTTGGGCATGGTGCTAGAGGCTGAAAATAAATCAGAATGTTAAAACATAATTAAAATCAAATCTTAGTTTTTAGCTAAGACAAGAATTAAGACAGAGACTGTGATATATTTTTATAGCACTAAAGCAACAATCTTTAAAAATAAGTGTTAAACCATGCCCTAGAAAATGTTCATGTCTTTTTGTCAGAGTTAACTCAGAACTTAAATTGACACTTGCTGTTTTAACACTTTCATGTTCTAGAGAAATATGACTAGAGCACTTGCAGCTTCTGATATGATATTTCAGGTTGCTAAACTGTATTACACTAAAAGGGTTTTTTTTTTTCCCCTTCCAGACAAGGTCTTGCTATGTTGCCCAGGCTGGCCTTAAACTTCTGCCTCAACCTCCTGAATAGCTGGGTATAAGGTGTGTGCCACAGAGTCCAGCTCCTAAGAGATATTTAGTTCTCATAGTTGTGAGGAAGCACAAAAGTATATTATTTACATTCTTGGTCACTTTGAGCATAAGAATGCATCACAAAATGTATTAAATAGGGATGAGTTTATATGAGTTTTGTATTTCAATGCACTAAAATTAGAGAGCGAAAATGCTATGCTTGGCAGTCCTGAACAAGGATGTGGAACTATTTTAAAACAACTGTTACGATAAGAACATATGATTCTGCCAATCTTAAGTCTGAATAACTTAACTAAAAATCCTTTATTTTAATTTGATTTTAAAGTTTAAGGAGGATATAAGCATAAATAAAGAAATGAATATACAATGATGAATAAAAACATAATAGTCAGCTTCAAAGATAATCTCTCTAAGAAGAAAAAAGTAAATTTCCAATGAGAAAGGGCTCCTTTACCTGTAGTTGGTGATCCAGTGTAAGATAAGCCATTGGGATAGAGTTATCTGATCCATTGGTATCTGGAATTCAAGCATATATTTAATCTGTTTTCTGTTATAATTATAAACAATAAGAAAGTATGCACAAAATATTGTTTACCCACATAAAGTGAATAGCATGCCAAACAAAAGTTACTGCTATTGGTAATGAAAAGGGTGGTTTTGATTTCTAAAGGTAAATAGAGCACATCTGATTATATATATTAAAATACAATCACATTCTGTAATTTAAGTTGGTTATAAACAAAAGAGAACACAATGTTAAAGCTTATGAGCCTTTGCTTAATTAAAACAAAACCAATGATACGAGACCTTTATATTCAGTCCTGACCCTACCTAATCAAACCCCAAATCTCTTTCTCATGCTAAGTTTACAATTAAGGCTGGGTCAATTCTGTCAACACCAGAGTAAATAGGTAAAGACAGCAAGCATTCTTTTCCAGTAGATCATTTTCAACTTATACAGATTCTAATGTGAACCTCTCAACTTGTCATTACAATGCTGTTCAATGAGAATTACAATGAGAATGAGAAGAAACAGGAGGTGTTACTGATGTGAGTACCTAATCCATACAAATAATATGGAAACAAACAAACAAAAAGTTTAGAAGTGTGTCTCAATGTCAGGTCAAAAACAGTTAAATTGGTGGGGCTGGGGTTGTGGCTCAGTGGCAGAGCGCTCGCCTCGCACGTGCGCGGCCCGGGTTCAATCCTCAGCACCACGTAAACATAAATGTATTGCCTTGTGTACAACTAAAGTAAATAAATAAATATTAAAAAAAAAAAACAGTTAAATTGGTTAATTCAAACAACCAATCCTATCAAACTGTTTGAACAGGGCTGCTGCCTGCCTCCACACCTGACTCCCAATGCTGGGGATAAAATCCAGGGCCTCTAGCATGCTAGGCAAGCACTCTACCAATAGTCTACATATGCTTTTGTTTGTTTCAAAGCAGGTAAAACTGCCATACAACTTGAAGGAATGGTATGGATAAAGGCAAGGTCAGGATGACAAAGGAGGTGCTGTACTCAAATCAATAAAAATCTAAGGAAGTTCGATGGTTCAGTAGCCTCTTAATTTATTAATGACTAATACAGTAAGTTGCCTTTTATTTTTTTTTTTTTCCTTTAGTGCTAGGGATTGAACTCAGGGCCTCACCACTGAACTATATCTCTAGCCCTTAGGTTTCTTCTTTTAAGGCCTTAAGAATGTGCTCACAAGTTACTACTAAAGCTAATAAGCTAAATCAGACCAAATGAGGTATGCCTGAAAGGAACTCCCTGCACAGTGCTCATACAGACTAAGCACTCAATACAAGGTGGTGGTAATTATTATAACTATTGATTATTACTATTGATACTAAATGGAGAATTGGAAATGAAGAGCAATTTTAAATAGTCAAGCTTATATTTCATTGAAAAAGTAATGTTTAGAAAAGAAAAAGTAATGTCTGTTAAATACTGGAATGCCACAGAGAATACAGCCTAGTAGAGCCTTATGGTTCTTACCATAAAATCATAACATAAATGTTTTCAAGAAGTACTAAACAAGAAAACATTTTGTTATTTCTCTCACCAACTTTCTTCCCCCACCCCAAAGAGTAGTTTCAAATTATGCTCCCACTCAAATGCTTTGTATAAAACTAAAACTGACTAAAAATGATATACCTCTGACTTAATAGAAACAATTAAGTAAGTGTCTTGCTTCCTGAATATTTAATATTTCCACTCTTATTATTCTGAATATTTAATATTTGAACATTTGAATATTCTAAATATTTAGTATTTCCATTCCTATTATTCTGATACCGTATGCATTCTATTTTATCAAATTTCTATGTCTGATATGATTTGAGAATTAACATTTCTCAGTAGAGTGGGTGTGGGGAAAAGTCCAAGCATTGTGTTTTTCAAATGACTAAAGCCGTTCCATGTAAGGTCCTTCATTGAATTTCATCTTTTTTCTAAAACCAAGAAGGATTTCACTTTCTCATTTATATCTAAATTGAAATTGAGCTTCCAGTTTCTAATACCAATAATTGGTCACGAGATTACTCTATGAAAGCAAATGGCAAGGTTATTCCAGTTTATTTTATTTTTTTAATGTTTCAATTGTTAACCAAATTTAACCTCTTCTCCTAAATGTGTCAAGATTCACACTGGTTTGATTAAATTGGGCAAAATCTCTTCTGGTTCCCCCAATGCAATACTTATTATCATCTCATATTATTTAAGTACGCAGTCTCTTTGCCTGGAATGCTGCCTTCTTCTTTCTGCTTTATGACTGAAGAGTACAAAAAAGTTATGGACTCTGCCAGGTCTCACATTTAATTGATTTCACTCAACTGTTGAAATGCTTAGCTTGTATTATTAAATTTAGTACTTTATTATACAGGATGATGAATTTACTGTTAATGTGTAGCATGACTTTAGTCATGATTACAAGGAAAGGCCACATCTTAAATGTCTATGTTTGCAAAGTACTAAGCACAAAAGAAATTCTTTAGTGAGTTTCTCCTTCTGCAGCTCCCTCTACTAGGTTTAGGTATTTTACTCACTAGGTCCTTAGTATGTATTTCTTTAGACACATTATATTATAAATAGGAACTGAAAAGCACTCATTATCTGCTGATTACTAAATTGTTATGTTCTTTGAAAACACCCAGAAACATCTGGCACTTGTGGCATTTTTAGGTACTGGAAAAGAAAAAAAAAAATACAGTTATGAGAGCTACTAAAAAGAACATGTGCCCCATTGTTGATTCACATGTCTGGTCAGATCAGTGTAGGCTGAAGTTTGGAAGCTCTGCCCAGCTAGACCTGACCACAGCTAGAATGTCAGAGAAAGTACTCCTGTGGTTCAGGAACCAAAAAGTGCTAATATTACCTGAATGTTAATGATAAAATCTGACAGGAGCAATTCCCTGTCTACCATTTGGGGGCAGGAACAGGACTATGATGAATTCTACTGCTGAGTAGTTGTGAGCTGTGCTAGGAATGAAATTTAGGGGTTATATATACACTATATTTAAACTTACTAAAACCAGAGGATACACCCCTTTGCTAAACATAGTCTTATCTTACACGACACAAAGAAAAGCCACTTGGTTAATTTTTTAAATTAAATTATAAACTTGACTAAACCATGCCAAACATCTATAAATACCTGTCATATTTTAGTTTGTGAAGACAGAAAGCTGACTGTTAAATTTTAATTATAATTGCTACTATTAATAACATAGTTGACCTTATGTAAAATCCCAAATGGTTTAAATTTTCTAAGGTCTAAGAGATCATCTTTCCCTCTCTGACTTATAAATAAAAATTTTCATTTAAGCATATTTGCTGAGTCTTTAGTTAGGTATTCTCTTAATGTTAGGAAAAGGTTTATTCCACTATAGCACATAATTTCTTGCTTGCCCAAAATGAAACTATTCCATCCCTAAAAATAGCCTTCAGATTTTAATACTAAAATACTAATATTGTGGCAAGTTAGTTATTCATGTTGGAGAGTTTTAATAACTTTTTTGTTTTTGAAACCAGGGATAAAACCCAGGGTGCATGACCACTGAACCACATCTCCTTTTTATTTTTTAGTTTGAGACAGGGTCTCTCGCCAAGGATCTCACTAAATTACTGAGGCTGTCTTTAAACTTGTGATCCTCCTGCCTCAGCCTTCTGAGTCGCTGGGATTATAAGCATGTGCCACCATGCCCAGCTTAACTCTTGTTTTTTTTTTTTTTTTTGGTGTGTGTGTGTGTGTGTGTGTGGTACTGGGGATTTAATACAGGGTCTTGTGCACTCAAGGTAAGCACTCTGCCAACTGAGCTATATCCCCAGCCCCTCTAAATTGGATTTTAAAGGTCTAAGTAACTGAATGAAGTCTCTCCATCAGGCTAATAATCAGAATATTTTTTCTTACTAAAAGTTGTATCCTTAAAACAAAGACTGAGATGAAGATGATGATGGACATTTTTACCATTCTACTAATTTTAGTTATGTAAAAATTAATGACTTTACTACTATTATCCATTGAATGGATCATAATAGGAAAACCACAGACTGAAGTATCAAGAATACATTATGCTTCCTAACTAGAAAAAACTATAAAAACTATCTTCCAAATACGTGTTTAGTATCTGGGAGAAAACATTGCAGAGATCAAGGTAGTCTTTGTCACAGAATTTAAAAAAACATTTTAAAATTTATTGGTAAATAGTCATTTTATTAATATGAACATCTAAACTGCTACATAATGCTTATGTTTGTAAAAATTAATAACAGTGCTAAGTGAATGTAAGTAAGATGAATTCAATTTCATACTGTAATGAGGATTTCGACTAGTCACCTGTGGAATCATCAGGGGTCCATGGATGACTGCGAGTTGGCTTTTCTGAGGTTGGTCCTGAGGTAGTGATCATTCTGACACTAGGACTGGATGACCTACTGCTCACCTGTAGGAAAGAGTGATAGAAGAAACAAAATGTGATTTTTCATTAAAAAAAAAAAACCCAATGTATGAAGACACAATTGTTATAAAAATATATAAAACCAGCAACTTGAAAAATTGTGCTCTTTATATATAATACGAAATGAAATGTACTCTGCAAACATGTATAACAAATTAGAATAATAGAAAATTAAAAACAATGTCAAAGCTAGGTGCACTGGCACATGGCTGTAATCCCAGGCAGGAGCATTGCAAGTTTGAGGCCCACCTGGGCAACTTAGTGAGATCTTGTCTCAATAAATATATAAAATTAACAAAGGGCTGGAGATACAGTTTAGCAGTACGAGCACCCCTGGTTCCATCCCCCAAAACAAAAACAAAAACAAAAACAAAAAAACAAAAGAGCAGCAAGAGACCATTTCCATTAAAAGGCAAAAGACAGACCTCCATTTCTATGAGTAGAGGTCCTAAAACACTGTTGAAAAAATAAACTAGGGGCTGGGGATGTAGCTCAGTGGTAGAGGGCTTGCCTAGTAGAGTTCAATCCCAATCACTGCCCCCACCAAATCAAACCCTAAAGACATTATATGTATCATTATATATATGTGTGTATATGTGCATATATGTATATATACATTTATATGCACTCATGTATACATATTATCCCTTTGAAACTGATAAGCTTCAAGAATGTAAGAAAAACAAGCAAGAACAAGAGAGCAGGAAGGGTAAATGCTACTATTCTTGGGGATCTCACAATGTAATAATAATAGTAAAGTCAATAATTTTTATATAACTAAAATTAGTAGAATGGTAAAAATATTCATCATCATTTTCATCTCAGTCTTTTGTTTTAAGGATACAACACTTAGTGAGAAAAAAAATTTCTGATTGTTAGCCTGATGGAGAGACTTCATTCATTTACTTAGACCAATGGTGTAGAGCTTTTGTTTTGATTGTCCTGCTGCAGAAGAGAAACAGAAGATTAAGTCTTGGGCCTTTGTAGGATGGGTAAGCCTGAAGGAACCTGTGTTTAAACCTAAAACTCAGGGCAGGTGTCCTTCTCAGAGGAAGAGTAAACTAGGAAAATAAAAATCTACTGACAAATGGTGATGGGAAATAAATCTGTCTCTGTAGTGCCTCTGTATGGGATGATGTTGGGGAGGAGGGAGAAAAATGTATCCATAAAAAATTTTCCAGAATCAGTGGAAAATATAACAAATCCCAACCACAACAAATCTCAAGTATAAAAAATAAGAGAAGAGCCATATCCTGAGTTTAATCAACATGGGACATATATAGTCAACTTCTAGAAAACAAATAGAAGACAGACAAAATAGCCAGAGAAAAAAGACTGATTATAGGTTGAACATTCCTCATCCAAAGACTTGAAATTAGAAGTGCTCTGAAACCCAAAACTTTTTGAGTACTGACATAATGCCAACAAGTAGAAAACTCCACACCTGACCTCATGTGACAGGTCACAGTCATAACATGAGTACTAAAAATATTGTATGAAACTACTTTCAGGGGCTGGGGTTGTGGCTCAGTGGTGGAGCACTCACCTAGCATGTGTGAGGCACTGGGTTCGATCCTCAGCACCACATAAAAATGAATAAATAAAATATAGGTATTGTGTCCATCTACAACTAAAAAATTTTTAAAAAGCACTTTACAGCTTAAAAATAACTTTCAGACTATACATATAAGGCATATATGAAGCAAAGAATTTTATGTTTTATTTTGGTCTCATCCACAAGATATTTCATTATATATATGAAAATATTCCAAAATCTTAAAAAAAAAATTGAAATCTGAAACACAATTGATCTCACACATCTTATAAGGAATACTTTATCTACAAAATGAGCTAAGAATCTCAACAGCAATAAGAGATGCCAGAAAAAAGTGGATTAGTATCTATAAAGTGAGGATTGAAAACTGCCTAGAACTGTTTAGCCAACAAAAAATGTGAAGAATGAGGTGAAATAACATTTTTAGATGAACAAAAACTGAGATAACCATCCAGACTCATGCCACAGGAATTCCTAGGCATGTACTTTAGCAAGAAAAGTTTTTCCTGGATGAAAGGGCCACAATCCAAGTAGGAATACTGATAAACAAGGGTATCAGTCCACATACTGAAAATATTATATGACTAGCACAGTGACTAATTAATAGAAACACCAAACAAATAAACAATATAGTAATAAAATTATGTACAACAACAGCATAAGCAAGAAGAGAACAGATTTAAAAATCCTTGTTCAGGATGAGTAAAAGAAGCAGAATATGGGAGGAGGGAGGAAGGTTGTGGAGACACTAGGGACAGAAATTAATCAATGTGTGTTTTTATGTAAGTATAAATATGCCACAATGAAACCCACTGCTCTGTACAACTGAGATGTACCATTTTTTAAAAAAAGTAGTAAAATTCAACTCTCAAACCAGAAAGAAAAAATAGGAGATAAAAATATATTTATTCAATCCAAAAGAAGGTAAGAAATGAGAAAAAGAGAAACGAGAAAGCACAAAACTTACCAGTAAAAGTTAACAAGTATAAATGGGTTAAATTTTATAGTTAAGACATTGAAAAGAAAAAGGAAAACAAAAACCAAATCAGATTATCAGGACTAATTAAAAGCTGTTAAACAGAGACACACCTAATTCAGAGAGAGAAAGAGAGAAAGGACAACAACAACAGATAGTTAAAGGATAAAGAAAGACAACCAGAAAAAAAACTATCCAAAATAAAGTACTTATATTAATATTAGAATACATTTTAGGGCAAAAAAAATTATTAAAAAGAGACAAAATAGTCAGTGGTCTAATATGGCATATAACAATTCAAAATTATATGTTGTACTTATTTATAGTTCAAATAAATAAAGCAAAAATACATAACCAAACTTAAAGGAAAAGGAACACATCTACCATCATAGTGAGAAATTTTAATATTCCTCTACATATGATACATAAAGAGACCAAAACCCCAAACACATAAAGATGAAAACCTGAACTCCATAAAAAAAAAAAAAAACAAACTTGATCTAAACACATATGACCCCATGCCAGTCAACTGCAGAACAGGCATTCTTTTCAACACCAATGGAATAGAACATTTATAAAACTGTTTATACTATAAGCCAAAATTTTTTAAAAAAACTATCATATTAAACAAAATGCAATTATCTTTGTACTGACTTCAAAACTAACTTTAAAAATCCTATGTTTATTAATTTAAAAACACTTTTAACTAACTCACTGGTTAAAGAAAACATAATGAGTACTAGTTAATATTCAAACTAAATTTAAACATAAATCAAACTAAAAACTTAATGCAGCTAAAGAGGAACATACGGCAAAATTTTTAATTGCATAAATTTATATGAAAAATAAATTTATATGAAAAATTGAAAATTTGCAAGGTAGGGATCTAACTTACAAGGTGAGACAAAGTACTGAACTGTAAGCCTCCCTAAAAAAAAAAAAAAAATAGTAAGCTGGGTGTGGTGGTGCATGCCTGTGATCTAGTGACTTGAAAGGTAGACTGCAAATTCAGGGCCAGTCTCAGCAACTTAGCAAGGCCCTAAGGAACTCAGTGAGACCCTGTCTTAAAATAAAAAAATAAATAAAGGACTGCAGATGTGGCTCAGTGGTAAAGTGCCTCTGAGTTCAATACTCAGGACAGGAAAAAAAAAAGTATAAAATATTTAAAGCTGGGCGTGGTGGCGCACGCCTGTAATCCCGGCACTTGGGAGGCTGAGACAGGAGGATCCAGAGTTCAAAGCCAGCCTCAGCAATGGTGAGGCACTTAGCAATTCAGTGAGACCCTGTCTCTAATAAAATACAAAAAAGGGCTGGGGATGTGGCCCAGTGGTCGAGTGCCCCTGAGTTCAATCCCCGGTACCAAAAAAAAAAAAAAAAAAAAAAAAAAAAAAAATATATATATATATATATATATATATACACACACACACACACACACATATATATATATATATTTAAAAAAATAGAACAAATACTGTGCCTAATAAATTTTTACAAATATGTAGTGAAATAGACAAATCTCTAAAAAATAAAAAGGTACTAAAATGTCCATTCATCACAGAAAATACCAAACCAAGAGGGTTGTTATACTAGGTATGCAAATAAGCCACTGAGCTACACCTCCAGCCCTTATTTTATTTTGGGACAGTGTCTTGCTAAATTGCCCAGGTTGGCCGACTTGTGATCCTCCTGCCTTAGCTCCGCTGGGAGGTGGGATGACAGGCATGTGCCACCATGACTGGCTTGAAAAGTTTTACAGGTAAGTTCTATCAATCATTCAAGAAACAGACTTTCCCAGTCTTAAAAAACCTACCATAAGAAATAGAAAAAGAGGAAATATTTTCTGACTCATCCTATGAAGGCAGTAAAACCTGATCACTAAATAAGGACAGTATAAGAAAGAAAAATTACTAGCAAACCTTCTAGTGATAATGTGTGTGTGTGTGTGTGTGTGTGTGTGTGTGTGTGTGTGTTTGTACTCAACTATCTGAATTTCAAATGGTTCAGTCTAATACTTTGCATACCTGGGTTTAAATCTCAGTTTGGCCATTTTTGGCCATAGGAACTTGTATGTGTAACTCAACCTCTTTGAACCTTCCTCATTTATAAAATGTGGATGAGAAGAAGTAATAGATGAGAAATTAGGCTTTGGAGACAAGAAAACCTAGTTTGAATTTCTGCTCTGCCAATTACAAGTAGTGCAACTTTAGATAAATTCTGTAATCTCTACGACTCAATGGAATCAAATAATCTAAAAGTAAATGAAGACAGTATGACCTATATTATCAAGTTGTAAAAATCAAATAAAATAATGTACATTAAAGATCTTGACACAATAACAATGCTCATTAAATGTTGGATAAGCTGGGTGTAAAAATAAGATGGGTATAAGAGTAAACTTTTAGCACTTAATTCCTTTCCTAGTTTAAAAATCAGTTCTTTTATAAAGCATATAAATGACTAAACCCTATTACATGGATATTTTTCCTTCTTTGAATTTTGGTTGTTTATAATAACTTCCTACATAAACTTAAACTTGGGCCTGAAATGCATTATATTACTCTAAATTTTTTTGGGGGGAGGCAGGGGTGGGTACTGGGGATTGAACCCAAAGGCACTATACCAGTAAGCTACATCACCAATTGTTTTCATTTTTTTTATTTTTGGACAGGGTTTCAGTTTCTAAGGTTGGCCTTGAACTAGTAATCTTCCTGCCTCAGCTTCCCAAAAATTGTGATTACAAGTGCGTCACCACTCCAGGCTACTCTCATAATTTTTGACTCTTCAAAAGTATTTTAATTTCTGTAGAGAACATATATATTTTTATATTATACTACCTAGGCTTTAGGAAGTTACTAACTATATAACAACCATATAAGTACTCAATTAATAAAATGTCAACATGAGCTGTTGGAATTCACATATACCTTTGGTATACAAGAAGAATAAACATACACCAAAGAGAACAAGTGATGAAATGTATAAATGCTACTTTTAAGATACCATTACCCTTGATAAAGCAAGTATCTGATATTATGAAATTATCACTGTTTTTTAACTTTCTCTGACTGAAAGCAAGCCTTGACTTCAGAAGCGTACACTGCTTTACTTGTAGTTATAATTTCTATTGTAAGTCATTTCTTTCTTTTTTAATCTTTTTGCAGTGTTGGGGATTGAACCCATGGTCTCATCTATACTGGGAAGTCCTCTACTGTAAATCGAATGCAGTGTTGCTTTAAAGTGGTGGCAGACTGGTTTCCAGTCAGTATAATTTTATGCTAAAATTTTTAACAGTTTTAAAAGGAAAACTAAATGTGTCTGCAACATAGGAGAATCATTGTCAGTTATGAGTAAACAAGATACAATACAAGTAAGAATTAGGTCTTTAAAACATAAGAATAGATTTAGTACATGGAAAAAAAGGCCATAAAACACTTGTAATATTAAAACAAATAAGGCTATCTGGACCTAATATGAATAATACGCCTGAAATTTAATTCTTTCAAGAGAATTCTTTATTTGTTTCTTTTCACCTTTTCCCAAGCTCTTGGCACTTCAGGTACTTGACACATTTGTTCTACTTATACAGATTTCTATAGCTATAAAACTAAGAAATAAAGCTAATATTTTTAGTTTAAGTTTCAAAACTTTCTTTAAAGCTACAAGAAAAGCCATATGGAGTTAAATTTATATGGATAAGTTATCTAAAGTCTTTATATGCCAAGGAATGTATATTTTAATGAATAATTTGCTAACATGTTTGTATGAAAAAACTAAAGACGTATAAAACTATATTTTCTGAATACAAAAAAATACAAAGTATTAACAAGAACAGGTAAAATTTGAAAATTTTAAAAAATTCAAACTAATTTCTGGTTAAATTTATGTTATTGCTTGCAACCTACTGTGGAGGTTATTTTATAGTAGCTATTTTTTTTAAATCACTGGAAAAATTCTGATGGCTACAAATACTCTCAAACTATTAAAACACATTTTGCTCCTCCTTCTTCAAGACATATACAATTACTTTATTTTATTCCCATATAACCTGAAAAGTTTCAGAGACAGATAAACATGACTTACCACAAGGATTGGACATGAAAGTGTTTATGAGTATACAGAAATGCCACAGAGCAATTTAAGGCAGCAAGAAAACACTAAGCCAAATTTAAACTGTAGGGGAAAATTACCATCAGTAGACATGAACCAGAATTGGCCTTTGACCAGAACTTTATATTTATAAAGAGGAATTTAAAGTTATTTTTCTGGAAAAAAAAAAAAAAAAAAAAAAAAAAGCTTGGCTTTTTATTTTTTACCTGAAAGTTTGGAAAAATATTTTCATTAAGGCAATAACTTATGCCCAATGCTACTATTTAGATTGTTCAGTTCACTAGATAATCATAATTGCATCATTTTGAAGTTGTAATTTTTATCAACTGTAGCCCCTCCAAGAGAAATCTCGAATACAGATCTACAATGGATAGAATTCCAAATGGGGCATGTAGGCATTCTCAAGAACAGATAATTTTAGTGAAATACAGAAAGGCTCATGTAAATGTATAAAAAATAAATTTATGCAGTTATCTGTGGAAAGTTATTATCATAATAAATATTATAGTTTAGCCTTGCTCAATGTATGATATAGTTAGAACTCATCATCACTGAAAACTATTTAAATAACGATCATGCTGACTATCAGAAACCAAAACTTTTAACATTTACTAAGATTGCTCTAACATATATTACATCTAGTTTTATATGAAAGATTGGATGAGAAAGTGTAGAGTTTTTGTGCCCCGTGATTCAAATTTGCATTTAAAATCTGGTCATAACAAGTTAACAGCAGTGTGAGGAAAGATTGAGACTTGGGTTCTAAGTTTCTCCAATCCTCAGTTTAGCCACCTGCAAATCAAGCAATAAAAAGTATCTACTCTATATAGGGTTAAGATTTAGGTAATATACATTAAGGGCTTGCTTGGTACAAAGTTAGTGTATGACAAAGGGAAGCTATTATTATTATAGTTCTTTCATAAGAGAATTGATCAGATAAATTTGATGTGTCCCCAAAGCTTCCTGAGGACTGGGCTTTATTGGTATTATCAGTGCTCCTCAGCCAAAGATGACCAGAAACTGATCTGCTTGTGTTAAGAGTTGGGTTTGATATTTGTTGCTGTGAAGACACATGGTACCATGGGGTGTGTCAGTCAGTAAGATGGTTTTAGAAAGAAACTTTTATAGAATTTAGCCTTTAGTTGAGTGATTTTGGGGAGGCTCTAAGGAAGTTGAGGTTCACTCTATACAGTGGATGCTGTCAACAGGAGTGATAATTTTATAAGGAAGGCAGACCAGAATGAAGTAAAATAGTAAAGAGTAGCAGTCACTCATATTAGGTGGCTATTTTGTTTTTGTCTGTGTTTAGACAACATTATAAACTGGGCTTGTTTTGTCTCATTTTACCATGGTCTCAGCATAACCTTGTTTAATGTTGGGGTCTGGAAGATGATGTCTAATAGGTAATAATACATCCAGCTGTGAGAGTCAGACCAACTTCTAACAATACTGAGACCTCAGTGTTAAATCAGTTCTTGGATAGCTAGGGTTTCTTTTATCTTTCTCAAAGCCTCTAGAAGGCCACATTCATTATAAGTGTTTAATAAAGTCAAACCATGGTTAAAAGTGAGTTGTACATTGCAAAGAGACAACCATAAGCACATAACACATATGCTTACCTTATTACCTTTAGTTAAGAAGTTTTTGTTTTTGTTGTTGTTCACTATTTCTCTCACAACCAATTCCAGTTTACAGGTGAAAAGTCTAAGTCATTTTATTGAAATTATATCTTAAGTCAAGAGCCAAAGTACAAAATTTGGTTGGTTCACTTTCTTTAATGACACGTAATGTTAACTTTTATCAGTAAATTCTGTCTCTCTGATGATGTACTAGGTGGACAAGATTCTTTGCTCTTTATCAATTTCCATGGACAGAAAAAATAAAGCAAAAACTAAAACAGAAAAACCAGCTTATCACTGATTTACCAGGAAAGAACTAACTATACCTTCAAAGTATTACAAATTCATGTTGTGAATACTTTTCTTTTTCAAATAATGATTATTTATCAGTAATTTAAAAAAAATTAATTTAGTGGTCATTTATCACATACTTTTCAGGGGAAAATGCTTTCATAATACATTAGGGTTACTGTTTATCAGTTTTATCCCAAACAGGACATTAGGCAATTTAAGGTTATAATGCTTAAGTAATTTTGAAAGAGTGGATCAATTTTGGAAACTGGCTTTACAATGGTTGCACATCAACTGTTTTAGAACAGAAGTTATAGTCATATAAAACTTTCCCTTACCCAAATCTTTTGGAATAGTCTAGGACAAATCAAGCAAATGACTGTCTCACAGTCACAGCCTGCCTCAATTCCTGTGTTTTACCACCTGAAAGCATCATTATAAATTAAAGGGTTAATAACCACAATTACAAGTTATATGGAACTTATGAGAAAATGAATAAGACTTGGTATAAGGAGAACAGTTCTGAATTAAAGCAATGCCTTTTTTCCCCCAGAGTCCAGAGAAAGCATGCACACTAGAAGCCACTGCTCATGTATCTTATGGCAAGCTTCTCATTCCTAGTCAAAGGGAGAGCACTTGGCTAGAGGTTCTCATAACTAGAATATCAATAACAATAGTAAACAGAGCTTAAAAGGCTGAGCTCATCAAGCTTCTCCAGAATCAAAGCAAGTACCAGATGTCAAACTATCTTACTAAATCTTTTAAGTATCTGAAGGCAAGAAAAAGGGAAAATTTTAGTCAAAAGTTCCACAGCCTCACAAAAAACAAATATATTGAAAAATTTACTGTTGAATAAGAGAAATAAAGATCTAGAGTTACTAATTTCACAAAACATATAGTAAATGTGTCTCTATATTTTAAGAATATATGTGTACATGTGCATGTAGTCAATGAGTTGTATAATAAAAATATTTCCAGATAAATGAGAATCAAAGACACTTATTAAATATCTCAAATTATTTTTGTTAAGTTAGTTAAGATAATGGCTATATAGGGCTTTCAAATTTTATTAATGATTACAAAGAATCTCTAAAATTTAAAGTCTTTTATAAAAATGAAACAAAACAACTTTTCAGGATGAAAATACTAATACAAATTAAATCACATTCTTTATAATACAAAATGCTAAAATTTTACATGAATATGGACCAGTTGTGATAATTTTATTATTTCAGATGCATGCTGTACTTATAAAATTTATTTCAGTATAAATGAAAACAAAACAACAATAACAACAACACATCTCATAATCAGTTCTCAATCATTTTAGAGAACGTTATATTAATTATATATATTAGGTACATTAACCTGAGTAACAAGAAAACTAATGATGGAGCTACTTTTATATACCTGGTTGGTTAAAACACTATATTAGTCAGTAATGGTTTAAATAACAGCACTGTCTGGACTATCTACAAAGAAGCAGTGATAACAAGATTATGAGCGGTTAGAAGAACATCTAAAAATATAAATAAAAACCTTGGCAACTGGAATAATGTGTTTCTAGAGTGTATCCATCTGCTTAATAAATATTGTCTTAAGAATATTTCACAAAAATATAAATGCAGAGGATATGCCACATTAAAAGATATGTCAATGTCCTGTGTGACCCCAGAAGAAAGGCATCTTATTGGGAAACTACTTACTCCTCTCACTGATAAAAAGGAGATAACATTGGAGATTTGCTTTAGAGTTTTATGATAATAACAAATTATTAAACTATACAACTGAATATTTCTTTATTAAAACATATATGAAAATCATATAACATACATAGAGAAATCTGAACAATTTACTTTCTCATGCAGTTTCAACCTACTTTCAAAAGTTATCCTTCCAGCTAAATTAACAACAGCATCTATGCTTTTTAAGTATTTAAGTTCATTATCAATGAACTTCTGTACCACAATTTTGGGTCAATTCACAAAACCACTTTTGAAGAGTATATTATAGTCAATGCTTGAATTCTGCCTATCATTTCTCAAAGACAAAGAATTTGAAGGTTAAGTCTTACCTGACCAGGCTCTGTTCCAGTAACAGTCAAGTCTTGGATGGATCTACGTCTTGGTTGCCCGTTGCCTTTTAAAAAATAAAAAAAGTAAAATAATGGAATCTATTCAAATAGGTAATGAGGGTATAACTGCTATAGCAGGAAGTTGCCATCTGTTGCTCCTTGGATCTACACAAAATGTTTATGGGAAAAAAGAATAAGTGAGTTTATTGTGTGAGAAAGAGAAAGGGAGAGGGAGAGAGAGAGACAGATATGTAAGGAAAGGAAGAGAAACAGCTGCAGTGTTTTAACTCAAAAGTTACTGGCCTGCAACAGAATATGTCCTAATACAATAACCATTTCGACCACATGAATAGCTGCTGAACTCTCTTCCACCATCTTTTGTCATGTGTTTAAATAGATGAATGCTGGGGGACTGGGGCTGATGACGGCATCTATTTCAAGGTCCTTACGTTACAGTTTTTTACAGCAAGACAGCTAGCATGTTGTAAGACACAACACAACTGACTTTAATGGGCAGCAGTACCTTGTTTCAGGACCTAAATGGATGCTTAGGCTTAAATTTATTATACCGAATCACACTTAATCCTATTAGTGTTTGTCAGAATCCAGTAATTTGTTATTTGTGAATATCAACTCAATTTCCTCCTGGAGATAAATGATTCTCATTTCACTCTCAAATATATATTGTTGAAATGTGCTACAATATATGTGTATAAATACATATATATTTCCTACTTTATTTAATATAAATAAAAAGAATGCTACAAATTTAAGTCTTTAGCAAAATGAAATGAATTGAGCAATAGTGTCACTCAGCACTTTTATTTGGGAACAGGGTTGTTTATACAGTATCTTCTAAGATGAGAGATCAGCTGTCTAAAAGGAAACACCAAAATACCATGTGTAACAGCTGACACAATATTCAAAATTCTTTTGACTATGACAGCTATATTATGTAATTTTTCAACTAGTGGGTAGCACTCAGAACATGCACTCTAATAGCTGTGGCCCAATTAGCAGAAAATTCATTTTTTAAATTTCATATTTTTATGATTCTGAGTTTAAAAAAATCCTCTTAAACTAATCCAACATAATTTAACAGCTTAAGCCATGTGACCTCATTATTGTTTTGCATATAAATCAAATGGACCTTACAATGGAAAAGAATGTTTAATGCAATAATATGTGTAGTGAATATAAAAACTCAAATTTATAGCAACTTTTGAAAGTCTCAGTCATCTCTTTTTTCCATATTAGGCTATATTTTAAAATTCTTTGCATAATATGAATTCAAATTTACTTCAAATTTCAATTTATTCACAGAAGTCCCAATTTTCCATTACAAATTAAAACAACAAACTGTGCATTTAAATTGAACCAGGCATACTAAGATACTTTTATGAATACTTTTAACTATCCCTGTTTTCCAAGGACAAAAAGGATTCCCATCACGATGACTAATAAGCAATTTTAGGCACATTTCATTCAACACACTCATTCTAAAATTAGTAATAGATGAGACAGGCTTGTAAAAGTGTCTGGAATTCTCTTTTCAGATCAGCAACATTTGTGAATCTGAGGAACCATCCTGCACATGTGTCTATAAACTATTACATCACCATCACTGCAATAACGACAAAAATGAACTTGAGTCTATGTGGGGGGTAGGAGGAAAAGGAGTAAAAACTTAAGGAAGCAGGGTAAAGAAGAGCAGACAGTAACAAATACCATTAAATGAAAAATCCTCCAAGCTACAGCATGAGTTAAAGCAAGCAATATCAGGCAATGCATTTTAATTAGCATAAGCATGGCAGAAACCACCTGGCAAATAGTTCAGACAAAGCAAAGAAGGATTGCAATCAACAAATACTTGTTGCTCCAATATTAAGTTTAAAAGTCATAATTTAGAAATATGAATATAAAAATCAATCTCATAATACTGCAAATGAAAATCACTGCCTGTGTTTGCAGAACATTTGGATTCTGAATATTTTGCAACTGAATAATTCAGAAATGCACTCATTGTACATTTTTCTATAATGTTTTGATATGTGCATACCTGTATTACACATAATAGTGCAAACAAAAAAAAAGTAGAAGAAATGAGCAACATGATGTAAACAGACACTTGATTAAGGAATCTAAAACCCACATATGATGTAATAAGAATTTCATTCTGTAATCAATTCTGAAACTTCCATTAATGATGATAGAGAAAAAATATATCCATATTTTAGAATGACTTTTCCTAAGTAAGAGCAACAGAGGGAATACATCATGAGGCCAACTAATGCTACACACCTTTGCCTACTCCCCATCCCTAAATCAAAAGGGACGCAGCTATAAACAACAGTAGCTTATAGGTCAGTTGCTTTCATATTTATGTTTTTAAGTCAAAATCCACCTCTTCGAAGAAATTCCTCTTTTAAATACAACTGCTTTCCTGAGCAAGTCATCCCAGAATTCTTCTGGAGACTGCTGGCTTAGATCCCAGGCAGACCACACCTGTGGTTTTTCTTACTGGTTTAAATATGTTCACAGATTTCCATCCCTTTAACTATACTCATTTTTTTATTTTTTCAAAGTTCCTGACGACCTCCTTCACTTAAAAAACAACACTGTAGGACTGGGGTTGTGGCTCAGTGGTTGAGCGCTCACCTCACACGTGCTCGCGACCCAGGTTCAATCCTCAGCACCACGTAAAAATAAATGCATTGTGTACAACTAAAGTAAATAAATATTTGAAAAAATTAAAAAAAAAAAAGAAAACAACACTGTACTTTCGCGAAGATTTCTCTTAATCAGAATTTTGGGAAATTTAAGGTTCTTAAGTTACAATAATAAAAACTGTAGGATGTTATTCTCATGTGTAAAATGATTAAAAATTTTATATAGCATCATATACTACAGTATTAAATTCCTGTTTCATGGCAAACTGAATATTTAAAATTTATTCTTATTTAGGCTACCACAAATTTCATATTCTTTAACCACTTCCAGCAAATTCAAACTCTTTCCTTAGACCTTTCAGGTAGGTTTTTTTTGTTGTTGTTGTTTTCTTTTTAAATTTTAAATTCTTAAATTCTATCAAAGGAGAGCAATTATTACTTACTGATGAATTGTGTCTTCTAATAAACCAGATTTATTAAATTTTTTTTAATATTACAAAAAGTAATCTTGGTAGACTAAAAATATTCAATGTAAAATTAACTTCTTTGTTAGCCACAATATACAAAAATTTAAAGGAAGTATGGTGGATATAAGTGACAGAAATAGGCATAGATATCTTAGTTCCTCTTGGGTCCCAGCATCCCTAATCAAAGGTTTACATCTGCTAATGACACTATCTTTACAACAATTAATGACACGTATCTGTGCAAGGTGTGAATATGCCAGAACTAGAAAAACTCAATTCTTTGTATTCAACTGTCTCTTCATATTAGTGCTGCATTATTTAGAATGATATATTTAATAATTTATCCAGTTAAAAAGAATGTTTACAAACATTAATATCCACTATTGCTTCAACCAAATTTAGTATTAGAAAGGCTATATTCCTTTTTTTAAAAAATATTTATTTATTTGCTTTAGTTGTACACAATGCATTTATTTATACATGGTGCTGAGGATCGAACCTGGGCCGCACACGTGCTAGGCGAGCACTCTACCGCTGAGCCATAATCCTAGCCCCAGAAAGGCTATATTCTCATCTTGGTAAAGCAAGCAAAATAATATCTAGGTGCCCCTGAAGAGTATCTGCTTCCATCTAACTGGTGCTCTACAAAGTCGGTCAATCTGTTTGCCAAATCTAAAATATTTGAAACTCCCAGGAAAGGCAACAGTATATAAACATAAGTATATAAGTAACTACCCATCCACTCTTCTGTTAAATATGTTTGATCCTTTTCATATTCTACTTACCTCACTTTACTACTTTATCTTACTCTCAACTAAAAAACAAAAAAAAATAAAAAGTATAGCCAGATGTCCTTACCTGAAATTAAAAGTGAATACTCATTAAACCTGTTTAGGTTAAAAGATTTAAATACAACTGAAATCATAATCTAAAATTTCTTTGCAGTTCTAAGAATGATACTGTAAACAATAAATAACAATTAAATTCAGGCTTTTCAGGAACCAGGCAAAATATTTTATATATTTTAATAACACAGAATAACATAGACTCAAAAAGTTTCACATATTCATTCTTCTTTATCATATCCTTAGGAATAGTACATAGGACAAAAAAAATGCTCTTTGGTCAAGACATCCTATCATTCTCAAAGGTTATACCATATAATTTTAGGCTTAGAAATCAAAAAGGTATACTACATCAACACTGTTCAAGGTTCTCAAATTGGCAATGGGTTATCTATAGAATGAATCAGAGAATTCTCAAATGCTTAACATGTAATCAAGCATTATAGTTTAGTCTGAATTAAGAAATTTACAATTATTGGTTACAAAGCATTAATAAAAAGTAAATACAACAAATGCTCTATAATATTTTTCAGTTTAGGTAATTTTCTCCAGATTTATTGTATTATAATATCAGTATTTGGAAAGTTTTACTTTTGTGAATCATATTTTGGAAGTTCATTTCATTTTATAATAGCAATCAAGCTTGTATAAACTATGTGTAACAAATTTTATATTAGAGTGGGAGTGAAGATGCAAGTGGTGGGAACATGAGGGTTGGGGTCCAACTCTGGGAAAACCACTCAGCATCATCAGATCTAAGTTCTTTGAAAAATGGCTATAATTTCACCTGGTAACCTCACTAGCTAATAAGGATAAATGAAGGCCAATTAAGATGATGCACTTTAAACTACTTTGTACATCTAACAAGGGTTTCTCAGTTTTGGCACTGTTAACTTTTCAGACTAGCTAATTTTTTGTTGTGGAAGCTGCCTGGTATGTCCTAGGATGTTTAGTAAGCACCCCTGGCCTCTGTTACTTAAAAGCCAGTAACTTGCCAGTTGTCAACTGTTATGGTTTGGATGTAAAGTGTTCCCCCAAATCTCACCTATGACACAATGCAAGAAGGTTCAGAGGAGAAACAATTAGGTTGTAAGAGTCTTAACCTAATCAATGATTTAATCCCTTGTTAACTGAAGTGGTATGGTGTGGTTGGAGGAGGTGGGAATTGGGGTATAGCTTTGGGTATGTTTGTACCTGGGGAGTGGACTCTCTGTGCTTCCTGATCACTACGTACCATTTCCCTCTGCTACACTCTTCCTCCATGTTGTTCCTGTCTCACCTGGAGCCCTGAGAAATGGAGTCATCTGTCCATGGATTGAGACCTCTGAAACCATGAGCCCTCAAATAAATTCTTCCTCCTCCTTCAGTTGTGCTGGTCGGGCCATTTAGTCAGAGCAGCAAAAAAGCTGACTGAAACATAAGCTATTATTCTTTTCTCTTCCTTCTTTCCTAATCTTGTATAGTAATGGCTGCATTACTAAACATACACACACACACACACACACACACACACACACACACATGCTTATCCATAAAAGCTAATTGATTATATTGCTGTTAGTCTAAATGTTTTATTCTCTTTACACATTTAAGGTAATCACAGCTCAGTAGTACGTAAGTTTAAATGCTACCTCTTCTTTCACCAGAGTATTATTCCTTCATAAATATACCTTTCAGCATGGAAGGAAAATGATCACAAACACTTTAATTCTAAAGCATTCCTGACTCAATAAAAAAATTACTATGTAAGAAATGAGTTAATGCTTTTCTTTGAAAAACAGTGATAATGGTGTAAAATAAGAAACTGCTTTAGTAACTAGTGAAAATATAAAATAATTTTGTATAAACAAAATGGCCCCAAAATGTATAATTTATATTTTTGTATCCTAGTTCCTAGCTTCTGGAAGTGCTCAATAATGGTTTCTTTCTTTATCTAATAAACACCTATCCATTAAGCTATGTTCAATATGTAGAGAATTGAGCCAACTACTACTAATATAATTGATAACAACTAACAGAGACACAGTCTCTATCCTAACAGTTTTCAGTTCAGAGGTAAAATCAACCACTACAACTACAATATAATCACTTTTGCTGAAAGCACAATCACAGGCAAAGTACAGAGCACTTTCATGCAAATCACACACATAATACTATAAGGAATACTGTGCATCTCCTTATCAAAATTAGGGGTCAGAGGTGGAAGAAAATCTAGAGTAGAGGGGTAAATGATAATTTTGACAAAATTAACATATATGTTAGTCAATACTTAAGGTCAATATGCCATTTAAGCTTGTACTAGAAATGGTATTCATATTTCTCTATGAAATGACTACAAGATATTAAAGCATTTTATCAATTTGACATTGAAGTACCATGTGTGAATTAGGTATAAAAACCGGTAATTTATAAGGTCTTCCTGATAAAAGAACCAGAATTAGCCTGTTTTACTTTTTTTTGGGCAAGATACTCTCAAGAACAGCAAACCTCCTTTTTTGTTTGTTTGTTTGTTTGTTTCTGTTTTCTGTGTTAAGACAAAATGGTATTTGGCAACTCTCTTTTCTCAACTTTATATTAATTTATTGCCAACAAAAAGAGGCTGGAATAGAAAGCCCAGAGGTAGCCCCCAAAATAGTAAACTTGAGGAGGAAAGGAACCCAGGACAACAAAAAATTTCAAACAGTTGTTTCCTCTTTCTGCTGGGTGCAAAAAAGGTCTGGATTGAATTCATACATTCACTTCCCAAATGAGAGGAAGTTGGCAGAATTCTTGGTTGGTGTTCTCCATTCCGTGAAAAGATTTACTTTCCCTTTTATTTTATCCTGGCTATTTGAAAAACAAAACAAAACAACAAAACAGGTGGGGGTGGGGTTTTGCCCATTTAAATACAACTTTGTAGAGTTTTGAATCTCTCTTCCTAATTTCTGCATGCAAGGTATTAATTTTCATGTCCTAAAAATTGGAGCAAGAAGCATTTAAAAAGTACCAGGGATCATTATTCCGGTTCCCCAGCTATCAGACCAACTCAGGTGGTCTATGATACCTGATACGACGATCTCAGGGACATCCAGAATGTTGCCAAATGAAGCGGTTTTACGGTGGCCCCGTTTGGGCTTGGAATAGGCTGCAAAAACACATATATACAGTACACATGCAAACAACCACAAATAGTAACACAGAAAATGATTAACTACAAAAACAGAATAATTCTCATATAATTATGTTAATAACATTTCATGCAGAATGGCATGCAGAACTATCTTAACTTTTCATCCATGCTTAGAAAAGGCATGATTACAGAGCAAACAACTAACAATACAAGAAGTTTTACACACTGGTTTTAATTAGCAAGGGAAAAAAAGAGAGACAGACAAAGCTGCAAGGTAATGAGGAAATTAAATTTCAAATGTGTTCATAGAAATAATCTACCTATGTGAAACCAATGATAGGTAATGAGGGCAGGGGAGGGAAGGAAAAATGGGAAAAAAGGAGTTAATAAGAAGTAAACTGCCATATATGTTTTAATTAAACAAACACAGAAATATAGTTTCAAATTAGGTGTTTTCCTGAAGTGCACTATAAAGTAAAATTCAGTAATTAAACAATAAGTATAGAATCAAAGTATGAAATATATATACTTTCCTAATTATAAATACTCACACATATATATATAATAACCTGAAACTATGATTTCCAAAGTTTCGGGTATATTTCTGCTAAACATGAAGGTTGTAAGAAGTTGTAGTATGAACCTTCAAACTAAGACAATTCACTAAAAAATTTAAATTATGTAAAATTCAAAGGATGTGCAATAGTATTTGTCCTACATTTAGGCAGGCAGGATAGGGTAATTTTAAAGTGCACAGTTATCCTTAACCTAGTGAAATATCATTTCTATAAAGGATAATTATATACCAGTACTTGACTAGAAAAATAACACCAGCATGCAACTATTATGATGACACAACTTTGTGTTTTAGGGTATAATCAGTACTTGGTGAATCTATCTTGACATCCCTGAACTGAAAAAGGGTTCCCTAAAGTGTAGGGGGTATGTCTCTGGGGCAGAGTTCATCAAGCCCACTCTACAAAAATAATTTTGACTCACAGCTTGTCAGTGGTTGGTGACCTACAATCAACTTGATTGTTTCTACAGAGACTGTTAGTTCCCTGCCAATCTCTCTTTTTTCCTTCTTTCTTGGCAACAGAGCTCTGACTTTAATTTAAGATAGCAATGTTCCCAGATAAATGACCCCAAATTCCTTCTTCTCTAGAAGCTATGAGTGAGCATATGACCACTATGTTACTCTGGCCAATGACATCTATGTGAAAGTTGTTGTAGAAAGCTCCTTTAAAAAGGCTGGCTGTCCTTTCATCCTTCCCTGATTCTTCCTTCCTGCTGTCTGGAATGTAGAAGTGATGAGTGGAACTATAATAACCATTTTGGACCATAAAGTAACCTTGAGAACAGAAGCTATATAATAGGCTTATAACACAAAGAGAGAGAGAAAGGAAGATTAGCTTCCTGATAATCACGGAGACTACTTCCAAACTTGTTTATGTATGAAAAATAAGGCTTATGTATTATGGACACTATTATTTTGGATACTGTGTTGTATCTAACGGAGTCTAGTACTAACTGATACAATCTGTTATCATGATGAATTAAAGACAAGTATATAGTACAATGGTTCATCTGGACTACTTCTTTCTGAAAAGAGCTTCATATACAATGAGAAAATTCTATTCAGAAAAAAAAAAAAAAAATGGAAAGGAAAGACCTAAAAAAATAAAACCTGGTTAGCTAAGTTAAAAAATATATATGTAAATACACATGGAAAACACACAGTTATATGTATTCTGAGTTAAAAGACTAGAGGTAACTACACAGAAATGTTAAGTGTTTATTTCTTAATAGGATAATTACATAGGTTTTTGTTTACATTTTCATATTCTCCACAACAAAAATGTGTTTACTTTTTATAATCAGCTCCCCTCTACCATGGGAAAAATCAGGTGAAGAAAAAACAAAACAAAACCAAAAAAATCCCAAATTAAGTAAGCATTAATAAAATGAAACCTGGTTAGAAAAGAAAGTTGTCAGTTTACTTGGGTAATAAACTACATAATTGGTTTGTACTGACTAGTTCTTCTATGATTAATAATTTAAAGAACTGACAAAATGGAATTTAAATGCTAGTTTTTCAAGATCCAATAAAATTATTACTACCTTTTATTTTATGATTAAATGAATTAACCACAACCAATTTACCTATTTTTCCCACTAGAAGGAAGGAGAAGCATACAGTAAGGTTAAATCATAGCCAGATCTGGAGTATATTTTTTTAGCTAACCTCAAAACAAAACATTTGCTATAACTGAAGTTCAGCACAAACATCTAGTAAAATTACTCAAAAATTCCTACAAACATTCTGAAGTTGGCTAAATTTCAATTTATCACTTAAGACTTTCATCTCATGTTTGAGCAGAAAGAATTATTTTTGATAAAATTTGTAATTGCGAAGACAGATTTTATAATCCAAGAAGTTTTATAAATCATACTTTTCTCATTTGCAATTTGATGTAAATATATAAATTATTGCTAAAAGCTTAGAATGTGTACTATAAATCTGCTTCCTGCTTAAAACACACACACACACACACACACACACACACACACACACACACTCTGACAACCCCACTAAAACAATTGCAATTACTATAACAAAAAGGATTATATACATTTTCACTCCTCTTTGGACTGTGGTTCCTTTTTACCTGTGGTTGCAGCGATCCTGGCTTCTATTTCAGACATGTCAGCACTCATCCTCTTGCCCTCGGAGGTTGGGGGCAAACTCTCCACACTGCTCCCACGGGAGGCTCCCAGGCTTAAACGTCCAGATTCACTCTGTTAAAATTATAGGTCATTCTGAATAACTGAAGTTGTTTAGATTTAGAAATCTTGAGCAGCACAGAAGGAGGGAAATTTGAAGAAAGAGGGAGCAACAGAAGAAGGAAAAGCAGGCCGAGATACTACCTTTATGAAAGGGCAGTCAACTAGAGTTAGGAGTTAAATGCCCCTGTTATTAGTTAAATGCCACAAACAAGAACAAAAATTGCTCCTTAAAATATTTTTAAGCCAACAATGTAATAATCTGAACAACATGAAGACAGATTTAGGACAACTCCTTTAAGTGGTTGGTGCAGCCAAAATCTGTCCACTATACATTTTTAAGCACCAACCAATAAAGTGAGGGGGTCATCACAGGCAGAGAGTTGCAGACTTGGCAAAACAGCAATTATCAGAAGGGAAAACAACTTGTTTGGTAGTAAATGGCAGGAGAAACCCATTATCTCTCTCTTCTTAAGCTCATTTGTCTGCTTCAAGAAGAAGAGTCATGCCAGGTGTGGTGGCACACGTCTGTAATCCCAGCAGTTGGGGAGCTGAGGAAGGAGGATCGAGAGTTCAAAGCCAGCTTCAGCAAAAGCGAGCCGCTAAGCAACTCAGTGAGACCCTGTCTCTAAATGAAGTATAAAATAGGGCTAAGGATGTGGCTCAGTGTTTGAGTGCCCCTGAATTTAATCCCTGGTACCCCACCAAAAAAAGAAAAAAAGAAGAGTCAGGATTTATATAATAGGAGATGGCAAATAATTAATTTCAGTTAGTTTAATGTTATGATTACTGGCAAGGTTACTGTATACGTTTACTTTTAATAACGTAACAAACCTGTTGCTTTGCTTGATTTTTCAACAATTTTGATTCTAAGCGTTTAATAGTATCATTTGTGGCAGGAACTTGCTCCATATTAGTGTCACTCTTATTACTAGTATTTGTAGAAGCAATGTCCATGAATGAACCTAGGAAAGCAGAAACATTTATGATCATAGGTTGAGAATATCACAAATGCTTCATTCAATAGCATGCAACCAAAATACTTTTCTCAACTGGCAAGAAGACACTCTTAAACAAGCTCATTTTAAATGAAACTATACAAAAAAGGAGTGAAATGCCTAATAACCTAATAGTCAATAACTTAAGGTTTATACCCTAAGCTAGTAGAACTAAGGACTATTAACTAAAATGGAAAAAAACAAGATGAACAAGTTTAAATGAAGTAACAAGAACTCAGTTTGGAAAATGTTAAGTTTGAATTCCTATTAGATAAAGCAAGTAGCTGGATATATGAATATGGATTTCAAGTATGGAATGAAGAAAAAACATCAGCAAGTTGATGGTATATAAAGCCCTGATATTAGAACAGGTTTTCAAGGAAACAGACATAGCTAAATTGATTTGAGGCCTTGGAATGATGACATTTGTAGGTTGAGGAGATGAGGAATAAATAGCAAAGAAAACAGAACAAAAGGCCAGAGACCTAAAATGAAACTCAGGCTAATGTAACGTCTTGGAGAAAAAAAAATGAAGAAGGTGCTGGTAAGAAGGAGATAGTAATGGCAGGGCACGGTGGTGCATGCCTGTAATCCTAGCGACTCAGGAGGGTGAGGCAGGAGGATTTCGAGTTCAAAGCCAGCCTCAGCAATTTAGCAAGGTCCTAAGCAACTCAGCAAGAGAACTTGTTTCTAAATAAAATACAAAAAGGGCTAAGTGGTTAAGTACATCTGGGTTCAAACCTTAGCACCAAAAGAAAAAAAAAAAAAAAAAAAAAAAGGAAAAAAGAAAAAAGGAGATAACAATAAAGTGTATCAGATGAGAAATCACTCATTAAATCATTAAATTTAGTAGTAGAAATAACTGGTTACTTTAACAAGAACTTAACATTACTGTTAGATAAAATGGGATGAAAGAAACTAGCAATTTCAAATATATACCATATTTACTCTGGGAATGATCCTAGTAGAAAGGCTAAAATTGATCATATAACAGAGAGATAATTGCTGGGAAGGGCAGATAGGATATAGGGCACAAGCAGAAAGGTTTGCCTTTGGCTAGAAACATGGACAGTTCAGTCACAGTAATGGGAGAAAATACAGGATACATGGGTACAGAAACAGGTAAGTAGGTGGATACTGGGGGAGCCTGTATAAGCTTTCTTCTGATTATTCCAGTTCTCAAAGAAATAGCAAACAAAGTTAGCTGAGAGTGAGGAGTGGAGAGGAAGTGTTTGAAGTTTGAGGAGAGAAGTCAAAGTATGGACTAACAATAGTACAATAGTCCAACAGTGCTACATATGCACTGGAGGATGATAAACATGTGCTATCTACAGTCACATTCAGCTGCACTGGCGTAGGCAAGGAGTAGCTAAATGTCATATTTAATCAGGCTGATTCACTGTCCAAATCTGAGAAAGGGGCTGGACAGCTGAGTAAATTTCCAAGGGATTATCAGAGTTGACTAGAATTAAGTGGAGGTATGAAGGAAAAAAGAACCTAAGAGGTCTTAAGGTCAGTGAAAAGGTGAAAGGACCAAAGGACTGAAGGTCACAATATGGAAACGAGAAGAGGGTTTGGAGGTAAGGGGAAAAGAAAATGATAGAATTCTAGAGAAGTTCACTTTAGGATTCAGAGCAACTCAATAAATTTTCAATAAACTAAGACTTTGAGAATAACTAGCCAAATAGTAAAGCAACTTAAAATAAATAAAAACTATTCTTGAGCAAGGGAAAAGAACATCAAAAATGCTTCAGTAAAAATGAAATTTTAAGTGTAGGGTAAACATGTGTATATGTATATACTTACCTTGTAGATATAATATGGTAACAAAAATGCAAAATATTTTAGAAGTATAATATTTACAAGTTAGAGTGCTATTTATGCTATTTTTTGATGACCACAAACTACCATTTCTTATTATTACTTCACATTTTAGAAAATTGAGAAACTTTCAACTAAAACACAGCTTTTTAAATAAGAGTCTCTTAGAAGGAAACCCAAAAGTAGGGTGTTCATGATGAAGAAACATGTTGTATACATTTACAATAATCTCTAATACTATTTGATCTAGCAATACCTATACAAAAACTATTTTTCAAATTAAGAATGATATTCACAGTAATACCATATTTAATCTTTTTATACATAACTATGTAAGAATTCCAAGACTTGGAAGCAGGTCTCATTTAACTTTAATCTAGATACCTTCATGAAGAATGATGTACCTGGAATCTCAAATTGCAGCTGATCATATGAAATGAAGGAATTAAAATGCAAATGGGACATCATTCATTCCTTCCTGATTATAATTTCATAGGGAAAAGATAGGAAAAAAATCAGGATATTATTCTTCCAATCTATCCATTTACCTGTACTAGTGGCAGAGTTGCTCTGTCCTTCATCTGAATACTGACAAGGATACTGTAATGGCTCATCTGCTCCTGGAAAGTACTATATATACAAAAGGAAATCACAATTTAAAATTTCTTTAACACAAATTAAATTCTCTTAAAAGAGTATATCTGAATTATCTTGTTGTGAGATTTGACTATAGCATAGATGCTGCTTTACTTTCCCTAAGGCATACTGAATTTGGAGATGCCTAAGTTTATGATTTGACAAAGATGATGATAATATGCTCCCTTCAAAATGTCAAATGTGGACAATGCCATGCAACTACCTAAGCCTCTAGTTTACATGAAGTCTAATAGTCTTGAAGAAAACAACAAATATTTTTCTCTCTTTTTTAAAACTACAAATATTTCTCTAGAGGAACATATGGGATAGAATAGTATTATTTTCATAATTACATGAAACACATTTATGTTCCTTACATATTTACCAATGATGTAAACTTCCAAATTGTTGCAATAACTATTAGTTTGGCAAGTGAGACTGGTATGTAATTATTAGTATTTTAAGTATCAATAAGATAGGCTTGGATATCTTCTTATGAATTTGAGATAAAATACTGAAATTATTCACTGGACAAAAAAATAGAATTTAGGGGAAAAAAAGAGAAAAGTATTCTCAAATTAGACAAATCACATATGAGCATAACCACAGTTTAAATAATTTAGATGACTCAAGTTTTATCTAACTACAAAGGCTAAATTGCTTTCTTATACACATATATTGAGGGCCTAGGTTTCTATGTAGCTGGCAAACTTTAACCAATTAGTTCATATGATGAATATAATGGTAAACTTTTAACCAATGAATTCAAGCTTCCTTGCCTAGGTTATTTTCAATAGAAGAAATTAATTCAATCTTTGACCATTTAGAAAATCACTTAGTTTGTATTTAAGGAAATTGCACAATTATTCTGCTGAACAAACTGCTCGGAAATTCATGCACTTTCATAAAGCATATAAAAATTTATTTATTTAATTAATTTATTTAGTATTTGGGACTGAACCCAGGAGTGTGCTACCACTGAGATAGATCCCCAGCCCTTTTTATTTTGAGACAAAATCTCACTAATTTGCCCAGGCTGGCCTCAGACTTGGATCCTCCTGTTTCAGCCTCCTAAGAAGCTGGGATTACAAGTATGTTCCACTATGCCCAACAGCACATGAACTTATTAAAGTACTACTTGATGGTTTTTGTTAGTGTTCTAAAATCTAAAAGCCCAAAATATATCAAATAATTCTAAAGTGTTTAGTTTGCAGACCAGGAAAATTTGGTCATCATTTTACAAAGGTTTTTCTAAACTAAAACATTCTATAAGCTCTAGAAAAAGCTTGATTTTTTACTGGCATGTGAAAACCTGAAAATATGCAACAAAAAACCCAAATAATAAAAAACAAATAAATGTGCCTGAAGAGTATAACCTCTCTAATGCCCTGCATAAATAATTAATTTTTTTGTATCAAAAATTTTAAATGTAGGTTAGCATGTAATTAAAGAGTCATAATATACCTAAATACTGTGAAGGCTTTAGATATCATCTAATTCAGCTTCTCTCACATTGCAGATGAGGCAACAGGCCTAGAAACAAACATACTGTCCACTAACGTAAACAGTATGAAACAAGTCCAGAAACCTAGCCTAGCCATTTTTCCATTATGAAGAACTAAACTTTTTTCTAAACTAATGTTTCCTTTTCTGATTATATGAGTAATATCTACCCTAACATGGAAAATACATAAAATAATATTGTACTCTTTATTTTAAAAATCCATTAAAACTGAGTATGTATTAAATTCCCCCAAACCCAAAGCCCCTCAAAAGAAGGATTATACCCGCATCAAGTGAGTCATTATTTTCACAATTTCCTCCATGGAAGGGCGTTGAGAAGGATCTTTAGACCAACAACGAGTCATGAGGCTTTCAATGGGCTTAGGTAAATTTTTGATCAGTGGTGGTCGAGTACCTATAATTGAAAATAAGATGTGGGGGGAGAACATATTTATCAATAGAATGGAGCAAGTTTTTATACATATTTCTAAAACAGTATTTATTTTACAGATCTTATAATTTAAGAGCTATATTTTGAATTAATGAAAGTACTTGTTGGGCCTTCAGGTTAGCATTTATTCTATCATGTATATTTTCATAATAGGAAACTATACCTTTAAAAAGGTAAATTAGATTTTTTGCAACAAATTATGGTAATTCTAAGACTGAGAATTAATATTTGATTTGTTATAAACATTCTTTTAACAAATAACAAAGGCTTAATGTGTTTTATTATGAAAAGCTGCTTAAGTCAAGTTTACCAATTTTTCAAATTTGTCACAAAAATTCCAAGTGTTTTTAGAAAATCACCTTCCATATTAAAAAAGTGGTCACCTATGGTATTATACTCACTGCTTCCTAATAACCCTTTGGTGGGAGGCAGACCTTTTGACTGTTATGAATCAATCATTTCACAAGTTGAAAACTGCCAACTTTTTGTAATTATCAAGCCTGTAACTTTATTAGTAAGGTTTACACTTAAAGAAGGCCTCAAATATGCAATCATTGTAATTTAACTAATTAGCAAGTTAGTTTACTTCACTAATGTTCAATTATTTACTGACAATCAATGGTGAGGAAGAGAAAGTAAATTCTCTTGGTCAATGCTCCATCATTCTCTATAATAAAATGAATAATAAAATAAAATAAAATGAAATAAAATAAATAAAAATAGCAACATTAAAGATGCTCCAAGAAACTGATAAAATAGCTAAAAACAGTGCAATGGTTGTATAATGTGACAGTATAAAAGACCTAAACAGGCAGGCATTTTTTTTTTTTTAATCACTTGTGAAACAATGTTTAAAAATGCATTAATTAGAATGGTTATAATCAAGTGACAGAAATAACAGTGATGCTAAAGTTAGGAAGGTTAAATAATTTTCCTTCATAGTTTCTCAAGGCAAATGTGAAGTAATTTTATTAATAAAGAAGATGCGTTATAATATTATATGTGGATAGAAATATCATTAGAAATATAAAAAGGAGCCGGGCGCGGTGGCGCACGCCTGTAATCCCAGCACTTGGGAGGCTGAGGCAGGAGGATCGCGAGTTCAAAGCCAGCCTCAGCCGTGGCGAGGCACTTAGCAACTCAGTGAGACCCTGTCTCTACTAAAATACAAAAAATGGCTGGGGATGTAGCCCAGTGGTCGAGTGCCCCTGAGTTCAATCCTCGGTACCAAAAAAAAAAAAAGAAAAAGAAATATAAAAAGGATCAAAGGGTTGTAAGAACACTGAGTCCGTAAATTAATATGACTTAAAAATATAAGCATTGGAGTCAGAAAGATCTGGATTTGAATTCCAGCTCTACCACTTACTAATCTTGTGCTGTTTAACCTCTCTAGGCCTCAGTTTGCTAATTTGTAAAATAAGAATGGGTGAGAACATAAAAAAAGGATATGTGAAGTGCTTTGTGCTTTGCTTATTTGTGCCTAAATAAAATCTCTTATTATGTGTTCTCGCTTTCCTTCCTTGTGAAACCCTTGCCTCCCCATGAGAAAAAGGATAGACTTTCTCATTTATCATAACCATGTGAGATGAGATTTTTATAATTTAATAAATTAACATTTATTTATGTATTTTTTTTTTCAGAGTCTAGTCTGATGATTTTCTGTCCCCAAGAGGGAGACAAACAGGTTCTAGCTATGCACTGATGGTCCTTCCCAAATCAGCACACCAGCAAACATCCTCTGTTCCATGAGGAGGACAAGACTGCTTTCTGCATTGCCCCACTGGAATCTGGGGTTGAGGACAGAGACTGGTAGTAAGAAAGTAGTCTGGTAACAAAAACTGCACATTTTAATGTTAGGGAAAAACGTTCTTATTTGGCGGAGGGAACAAGAATAATCTTCCAAGTAGAAAATATAAAAAGTCAATTAAAGAAAAATTTCTTTTCACAAACCGTTATGAACAGCCCACATAATTCGGAAAGCTGGGCCACCAATCTCATCAAAAGGTTTCCGACGTGTTATCACTTCCCAAAGAATAATACCCCAGCTGAAGACGTCACATTTTTCACTGTAATTGCTACCTAGAAAAAAAAAAGATAATATAATCTTGAGACCTTTTCCACATGAAATATAGAAACAACTGCTTTCATAAATTTTGGGGTATCAAGACAAAAACAAGAGGCTGCCACATGTACAGTCAAGAAATTATTCTTTCTGAAGTACCTTAAATCTGTTCAACAAATACATTTTCTAATAAATTAAGTTTCAACCATACACTAAACAATCTACTTTGGAAAGTTAGTTATTTTCTACCTTTTCATCAAGATGCCAAGTTGTTTTTATATATGTAGACTGATAATTTCTCTGGGGCAGTGTATGAAATATTTGTAAATTCCTTTCTGTAATTTTTTTTTTTTTTTGTGTGTGGCACTGGGGATTGAATCCAGGGCCTTGTAAATGTAAAGCATGTGTTCTACCAATTAACTATACCCTGACCCCTGTCATTTTTTAATCTTAAAATTTCCCCCTGTTCTCTAATGGGCTATACTACACTGCATGCTATCAAAGCAAAAGACATTTGAAATTTAGTGTTCTTTTCTCAATATATGGTGAGATAAAATTCTTAATTTGCAAACTTAAAAATAATTGTAAGTAATGAAAATTATGGCTAACAAATTTACAGGAAGCAGATTGTAAAGCAAAATTTACAGAACCACTAAGCTGGAATGTGAATCTGCACAATAAATAGCCAAAAAAAATACCTAAAACCAAACCAAACCAAACCAAATACCAAAAAAAAAAAATTGTTAGAAGGATGAAACATTATTATAGAGATAGGTTTTCATGCTAAGTAGTAGGCTACAATGTAGTACAGCAATGATGTCACGATCTTATTTGGGGTGCAGGTGCTGCCAGATGACATCTTTCAGAAATGTAGAAATTTTACAGTCTGACAGACTAAGTTTTGTTTTCCTAAACAATTAATGGTAACTATTACTCTTCCATATGAACAAATCTTTTTGCTCTCCTTATTACAGTAACACTGTTCCTTTTAAACATCATAAAATCAAAGAAGTGATTTTTTAAAAAAATGCCAAATAATACATATTCTGTGTATGAAACAGAAGATATTATTTAATTTTGTGTAATTCAATGCTTGCTTGTCCACAAAGAGCTCCACTCAAGTGAAAGCTACATAGCATTTTCTCTTTCCTCTGGGGTGGCTAAAAAACAAAGAAACAAAAAACTTAGCAAAAAAAAAAGAAGTAAACCATAACCAGAATCAGATTACTTAATGCAAATTTTTTGGGCATTCATACTTCCTAACTTATAAACCAGATACCTTGAGTTCAACTTCTTTCATTTAAAAGATAATTTAAATGCTTTTATACAGAAAATTAACATGGCCAGGTGTGTGGTGGTGCATGCCTGTAAACCCAGCTACTCAGAAGGGTGAGGCCCAAAGCAACTCAGCAAGACCTTGTCTCTAAATAAAATACAAAAAAGGGCTGAGGATGTGGCTCAGTGGTTAAGCAACCCTGGGTTCAATCCCCGGTACCAAAAAAAAAAAAAAAAAAAAAAAAAAAAGAAAAGAAAATTAGTGTATGATTTATGAACTACTCTTTTAGAACCTGAAAGTAAACATAAGCACCCTTTATTTGTAGTTCTTAGTATCATATTTCACTACTCAGTTATTTGTAGTTTTTAAGACATGCTCATTGAAACTTTAAGCTGTTATTTTTTAAAAAATATTTATTTTTTTAGTTGTATTTGGACATAATCTTTATTTTATTTATTTATTTTTATGTGGTGCTGAGGCTCGAACCCAGCACCTCACATATGCTAGGTGAGCACTCTATTGCTGAGCCACAACCCCAGCTCAGCTGTTAATTTTTAATTGCTAGACAAAAGCACAGTTGATTACTGTCGGCATTTCTATTCTATGAAGTCTCTGTGAACACTGACTTAACACTGAATCACTATTCCTACAGAAAATATAGTGTTAAAGATCCCATGTGCATCTCATCACAAAAATTTGTCAACTAATTGATAAATAACTTTTTGTTTTAAGTGTGCTTGTTTAAAGAACCTTATTAACATATAACACTGATTTACTAACATTGAACTCTTAACACTATAAAATCATGTCCAAATGAATGCTTCCTAACACAAGTATTTTCAGGTATTATCTTACAAATTCATAGCCTTCTTGTACTTGGGCATCATTAAAATTGGAAACCATTTTTAATAGCAAAATCACCAATAAAATCATGTAAATGGGGAAAATGTGGCTCTGAATAGAGAGCAAAAAGGTTACCCATTTATATTATCAGTCTAAGAAAAAGGTAGAACATCATCTTGTTTCACCTTACACTGGGAAGCACCTTGGGTGACTCAAAATGTGCACATGGTCTATGAATAACAGAAACAGCACCATAAATGCTAATCTGGGGGTTACAAGTGAAGTGTAGTAACTAGGCAATTTTGTAATTATGGAATCTGTGAACAATGAGGATTAGCTACACATGTGCTTAAATATGCATGAATGATGCCAGACAATTTAAATTTTGCCATAAAATTTGGGATCTAAGGCTATATTTTTAAAAGCCTTTTTAGACTTCTGTATGTTTCTTAAATTACATACTATGAAGAAATAAAACCATGGATACAGGGAAAATTTATATATACATATTCAAATCACATGGAATAAGATAAATTATCAGTCATATCTTGTTTTTGCCATTATACCTTCAAAAACTTCAGGTGCCATCCAAGCAGCACTTCCCTTGTTATTGGTCATGTGTGTCTGAATGTCACAGGCTGTACCAAAATCACAGATTTTTAGAACTGTCCCCCCTGCAACCAGCAGCAAGCTGTTTAAAAAATAAAAAATAAAAGTTATAAGACCAATATTTGATTCTACAATAAAAGAAGTGACATTTGTGAAGATGAAAGGAGTTAAATGACTGTTATCACTGAACTTCTGTGAAATGTTACCTGGTCACTTTAAGAGCGGAAGAGTTCAGAGAAATATCAGCAAAAATTAACTGACCATAATCTAGTGCTCTCTTAGGAGGACTACTAGACTCACATTTTGATGTCTCCATTTCTAGCTCCATAATCTGTTCTGACCATAATACTCCCTGGCCAAAATAAAACAAGGGGTTTATAAAACTTCCAGCAGCTCAATATTATGGTGTCTGGAAGTAGAAGTCCAATCACAATATGTATTATTATTTAAAAAATAATAACATCATATAATTAAAGTAAAATATACCAATACAAGATAAAGATGGCCTTTATTTTAAATGTTTTCATTTTGAAGATATTTCTAAAAATGTTCAAACTGTTTTTTTTTTTTTTTTGGTCTAGAATACATATGTGTGGAAAAAGTAAATTCTCCTATGGTTAAAATAACCTAATGAAAGGTTTCCAGAAAATTTTCAAAGATTCTCTAGGTGCTATTATTATCCTATTACAATTACCAAGAGGCACTTAGACTTTGCTTTAGATGACAAATAAACAGAGATGGGTGATATAATTTTGCAAAAATCATACAAAATTTATATTCAACAATAATTAGAATACAGGAACTCATTTCAATAATAAATTTCATAAATTTTTTGTATATAATTTTATACTTAAATTCTAACTGGAGAGATTTAGAATCAGTTTTTTTTTTTTTTTTAGTTCAGTGTGACTAAGATAGCCATCTCTATAACTCCAAAAATACTTCCATGATAATTCAAGTGGAAAAAAATACTTAATGCAGTTTACCTCTATATGGAATTCAACAACAAAAGAACTCCCCATTTATTGTTCTTTACTCAAGTCAATGATAAATATTCTGTAACTGGTTTCCTTGTTTCATCCCAGTAAATTCAATATATCCAAGTAATTTTTACAAATGACATTTATAATTAGTACTTCTTTACTCGTAAGTCTTCAACAATCCACCAACCCTGAACATGACATTCAAGGCTGGATGAAACATATTTAAATTATCTTGTAGGCTTACTTTCACAAAATTAAGACTAAAAGCACTTTTAGTTTCTGAGGTACATGTAAATGAACTTGCAAAAGATAAATAAAATAAAAGAAGGACACAAGTTCACCTTGATACTAGGTAAAACTCCTCATCAAATCATCAGGTCCCTTCTTTATGTGCTATTCTGGGAACTCTTCTTAGCAAGAGAAGCTGTCGGTTTTCCACTGACAATAAGACTTAGCAGGTGTGTGTATATTCAATTGTATATGAAAGCACAGCTATTCCAAAGAATTTCATTAGTACATTATAGGGAATCAATTCTAATTCTAAAGTCTGACTAGAATGCTGCGTGCCCCAAAGATGACTTGTAATACTATAGGATGAATTCAATTAAAGAGATGCTGAAGAGAAATGAAGGACCCAGACCTAACTTCTTGTAAATGTTAGTGGCATTTACTAGCAAAAGAAGAATCTTTTTGATTTTATTATGATATTTCTGGGCAGTAATACCAGGCTTATGAAGTAAATCTAAAATTTATGGGGTATACTGTTGAAGGATATTAGGGTTACTGGTTAACCTGTTTGGTTAATGCAATATAAAAGATGCTAGAAAATGTAAATAACTTCTTTTATAAGATATTTCTTTATATATATTGTTCAGTAACTAGTCATTTATTCCAAAAGCAAAACACATCCTAATGAAGATGAAAAAGGATACTGGTGGGTGTTGCATCTAATGGTTTCAGCTCCTCCAGGAAAAAAAATATTTTGTGCCTGATGCTTACCTAAAATCAGTCATGTGTTACTGGTTAAGAGCTATGATTCTCACAAGCCTGCTTTAAGCATTCAACTCTGTGTTAACAGAGCGGGGAAAGGACTAAATATCAATAATCAGGAAAAAAAGGGATAAGTGAATTCTTCATCTACCAAGGCAGATAACTAAGATACTAGAGTCACATGAAAAAATAAAAATGTCATGAATCTAGAGCTTAAACATTATTTTACCAGGGATCTGGGAAAAGAGAAATCATTTTAAGCATGGAAGTAGAAGGTACACTAGCACTAACAACAATTTCAAGTTTTAGAACTATGTAGAGTGCATCAGATTAAACATGAGTGATGAATTACAACCAGAAGGGATGTTTTAATGTTTTAAGCCAGTATCAAGAAAATGAAATAAATGAAGACTCTACTGTTACACTGTGACTGATTTCCTAAGAGAAATTTCATATCTGAGAGTGAGGTAGTAGTGGAGGGAAGAAGGTAGGTGGAGATGCTCTTAGTCTTTCATAGGTGAGTACAGAAGGAAAAAAATGGACAAAAAAGAACAATACATTGAGTGTATATTTTCTTTAACTGAATATCTAGACAAATGAAAAAATCCAAAAGTTTTAGCCTTTTAAAGTTATTTAAGGAATTTTATTAAAGTTCTTTCAAAATCCCAGGATTCTCAATATGGAGAAATATGGAATAATTTTAATTTTTACCCAGATGTGAGAAATTCCCTTTTGCTTTCCTCTGAAAGGACAAGTAATACCACTGTAAAATTTTTGTGAAATGTCTACTGTGTATGAACACTGTGCTTACTGTTAGGAATACAGGGGAACAATATGTCAAATTTGTCTTTGCTCTTGAAAAAATGTCTAGGAGTAACATCATATACTGCATGCACAAAAAAAAAATTAATTAGCTAATAGATTCTAGAAGTCTGATAATCTAAGGTAGGAGTTATTAAAAATAAAAATCTTCCTAAAGACAACAATCCAAAATACAAGATCAGATAAATGACTAAATGATGAAGTAAAAAATAAACATTCTTGACTATGCTAAAAGGGAAGAGAAAAACAGAAACTCATGGTCAACAATTACCTTGAATTAGGGAATAGGTAGAGAGTGGAGAGAGAGAGAGGGAGAGAAGTATTACATTATCAGAACTTACTTTGGAGGTTTCAGGTCCCTGTGAATTAGAGCTTTGGGTTGCATGCTGTGTAGATAAGCCACTCCTTGGGAACACTGTAAACACCAACTCATTGCATGGGCAGCAGTGTAATATGGCAATGGTTCAGCACCATGAAGCACTGCAAAACAAAGGCACAAACTAAAAAGAACTTTATTGCATATAACAAAAGATACAATGTGAATGCAAGCTCTTTCAGAACACATGATCAGGTATTTTTCTATACACATTCCCATTAGTCCAGCTCTCAATTTTCTTCTAAATAAAAAAGATGGAAATATGTAATAATTTTGAGTGGATAACAGCCATAAGTATCTAACACTGAATAGGATTTCAATTAAATGTTATGTGTACATCCAAGTAAAATTAATGTACATTACATACTTTTTCAAATTGATAACCACACAGAAATGTAAATTACAAGCAGTGTTAGTTACACTACAATAAAATAGATGCACAGAAATAGTACAAAAATAAGATGGGCATATCAAGATACTTACAATTATACTGTCTATAATAACTAAAAACCAGAACTTCAACAAAGTAAAACTATGAAGTACCAGAAAACCCACAAACAATGAGGGACACATAGACAGTAAACATAAAGTACAAATTTACATAAAATGGTGTCAATTTAAAAATTGATGTAACTATTTTTATAAGATCAATCAATTAGAAAATTGGTATACTTAGAATTCTAAATTTCACATACTAATGTAGCATCTTATGTTTTTTTTGTTTTTTGTTTTTGGTACCAGGGAATGAACTAAGGGGCACTCGACCACTGAGCCATATTCTCAGCCCTATTTTGTATTTTATTAGAGACAGGGTCTCATTGAGTTGCTTAGCACCCCACTAAACTGATGAGGTTGGCTTTGAACTTGCTATCCTCCTGCGTCTGCCTCCAGAGCCACTGGGATTACAGGCATGCACCACTGTGCTCAGCTTTCTTATCTTTTAATTTTTAATCTTTAAGATTTTTTTTTAGATGACTTCCTTTTGGAAATCTGATGGTAAACTTTGAAGAACATTAAACAACTTAACAATTTGTATACAAGTTTTCAAATTATTTTAATCTACCAGAAAGACAGGTCTAATGACACTCACCATTATATAAAGAGCCTCCTTCAGCATATTCCATCACAAGACACACCTAAAGGAAACATGCCAAAAGAATTCACTGGAGCTATATAGCATCTTAGAGCTCTGGAAAATTAATTTAATTCAACCTCTTGATTTTATAGGTACATTAAAAATTATTATTTTGGCCTTTATCATGTGTGCTAAAGTAAGAAATGAAGGGGTTATATCTATGACTTAAGACCTTGTCTTCTATGTGTCTGCTAAGAGTGGAGTTGAATATAAAAACATAATCACAAAATCTTTTGGGGACTTTCTCTAGTGCTAATAAGTAGATGAGGTTAATAGATGCGACCACCTAAAAACAACTCCTCTAATATACTGTTTTGCTAAAAGACTAGAAACATCAAATGCATAAAGTACAACTGTTTTTGTTTAGAAATATATCAAAGTAGATCAAAATAGTTTCATGAACTACACATTTGCATACATCTGCCATGTCATTCTTCTAGACAAGATGACAATGAAAAAGTGACAAACTTACTGGATTCAAGCAGGCTCCATACAACTTTACAATATTAGGATGGTTCACACGGGATAACTGCCGAAGCTGTAACAAATTAAGAATATTTTTAAAAAGTGATACTTTTTGAGGTGTTAATTTCATAGCATTATTAAATGTGATAGTCATACAAACTATTTGTTTAAGCCACTCAACGATTACTATTTATCATGTAGCAAGCACTGTGGTCTCAGGCACTGAAAACACCAAGTGACTATGTAGAATGGCACAGAATAGTTTGGCACTCCAATAGTTTAGCTGGGAAGACAGGCAGGTAAACAAGTACTTGTAAACAATGTGCAAAGTGCTATAACAAGAGTTATGAAGAATGCATGAGCGCACAGAAGAAACAAACTCTGCCAAGAAATGTTAGGACATCATCTCGGAGATGGCAGTGAGCTGAGTTATCCAAGCCAGAGACCACTCTACTTTTGTTATGACTGTCTTTGCAGCTACAGCTGATCTTAAGAGTCTACCTACTCCCATGTGGCCCAGTTTTATTTGATATTACATAATTATCACAACACTGTATGGAAGGTAGTATCATTTCTGTTTTAAAGACAAGACCTTAGAATGAAGGCCTAGAAATTCTACAGATTGAACTTTGGTCTTATTTTTTTTTTAATTTTTATAATTTTTAATGTGTACAACTCATAGTGCATGAATTTAGCATCTTTTTTTACATACAACTGTTTGTACACAAAGTATATTCATACAATTCAGGTCTTCAATCATGCATTTAGGAAAATGATATCCGTCTCATTCAACCACATTTTCTTTTCTTTTTTTTTTTTTTCCTTTTCTCCCCCTCCTTCCCCCCTTGTTCCCTCCCTTACCCTCCCATCCCTTTGACCATTCTAGTGTTCCTCTAGTCCTCCTATGTACCCACCTCATCCAACAATACTATGATCTAGCCTCCTTATATCAGAGAAAACATTTGGTACTTGGATTTTTGAGACTGACTAACTTCACTTAGCATTATGTCTTCCAACTTCATCCATTTACTTGCAAATGCTGTTAATTTATTTTCTTTTATTGCTGAGTAAAATTCCATTGTGCGTATATACCACATTTTCTTAATCCACTCATTTACTGAGGGACATCTAGGTTGGTTCCACAACCTAGCTATTGTGAATTGTGCAGCTACAAACATTGAGATAGCTGTGTCACTGTAATATGCTGTTTTTAAGTACTTTGGGAATAGACCCAGGAGTGGGATGGCTGAGTCATAGGGTGGTTCCATTCCCAGTTTTCCAAGAAATCTCCATACTGCTTTCCATAACGGTTGCACCATTTTGCAGTCCCACCAGCAATGTATGAGTGTGCCTTTTTCCCCACATCCTCTCCAACATTTATTGTTGCTTGTGTTCTTGATAGCTGCCATTCTGACTGGAGTGAAGTGAAATCTTAGAGTAGTTTTGATTTGCATTTCTCTAATTGCCAGCGATGTTGAACATTTTTTCATGTATTTGTTGATTAATCGTGTATCTTCTTCTGAGAGGTGTCTTCTCAATTCCTTAGCCCATTTATTGATTGGGTTATTTGTTTTTTTGGTGTAAAGTTTTTTGAGTTCTTTATATATTCTAGAAATTAGTGCTCTGTCTGATGTGCATGTACTAAATATTTGTTCCCAATTAGTTGGCTCTCTATTCACCTCACTGATTGTTTCTTTTGCTGAGAAGAAGCTTTTTAGTTTAAATCTATCCCATTCATTAATTCTTGGTAGTAATTCTTGCGCTACAGGATTCTTATTAAGGAACTTGGGGCCTAATCCGACATGTTGGAAATTGGAGCTTACTTTTTCTTCTATTAGGCATATTGTCTCTGGTCTAATTCCTAGGTCCTTGATCCACTTTGAATTGAGTTTTGTGCATGGTGAGAGATAAGGATTTAATTTCAATTTGTTGCATATGGATTTCCAGTTTTCCCAGCACCATTTGTTGAAGAGGCTATCCTTTCTCCACTGTACATTTTTGGCGCCTTTGTCTAATACAAGATAGCTGAAATTATATGTATTAGTCTCTGTGTCCTCAATTCTGTACCATTGGTCCACCAGTCTGTTTTGGTGCCAATACCATGCTGTTTTTGTTACTATTGCTCTATAGTATAATTTAAAGTCTGGTATGGTGATGCCCCCTGCTTCACTTTTCTTGCTCAGGATTGCTCTGGCTATTCTAGGTCTCTTATTTTTCCAGATGAATTTCATGACTGCTTTTTCTATTTCTTTGAGAAATGTCATTGGGATTTTGATTGGAATTGCATTAAATCTGTATAATGCTTTTGGTAGTATGGACATTTTGACAATATTAATTCTACCTATCCAAGAGCAAGGTAGGTCTTTCCATCTTCTGAGTTCATCTATAATTTCTTTCTTTAGTGTTCTATAATTTTCGTTATAGAGGTCTTTTACCTCTTTCGTTAGGTTGATTCCCAGGTATTTTATTTTTTTAGATGCTATTGTAAATGGGGTAGTTTTCATCATTTCCCTTTCAGAGGCTTTGTCACTGATGTACAAAAATGCCTTTGACTTATGTGTATTGATTTTGTATCCTGCAACTTTGCCAAATTCATTTACTAGTTGTAAAAGTTTTCTGGTAGAGTTTTTTGGGTCTTCTAGGTAGATTATCATGTCATCAGCAAATAGTGCTAATTTGAGCTCTTCTTTTCCTATCTGATCCCTTTAATTTCTTTCGTCTGTCTAATTGCTCTGGCCAGAGTTTCCAGTACTATGTTAAATAGCAGTGGTGAAAGGGGGCATCCCTGTCTATAATGTGCACTCTTCCTGCACAGTTCCATTGTTTATCTCTCAAAATAATTCCCTCCTATCCATTCTCACTGCCTTAGTAATTCCAACTGAATTGCTGCAGTAATTACTATAGCTACCTCCTAGCTGATTTCTCTACTTCCAGTTTTAATCTTCCATGATCCAATAATTCACACTGATATTTACGAGGATTTGGCTGTCCTCATTTCCTTTGTTCATATCTAAACTTCTATGAATCCATCAAGTCCCAAGTTTTCAATTCTGTGAATATTTCAGGGAAGTTGTCACATGTGCATTAAGGTAGGTTGACAATCATAACCTAGAGCTTGTATATGTATATTCTTAATATTATAGTTACTATATTTGATATCATTATGATATATATTATTACTATATTTAAGTTTCTATAGGTGTTCCACATCTAGGATGATGGGAACAAATGGGTTCGTGTATCTTCCCCACAAAAACTGCTTCTTGCTCTCTTTTCTCCCTTTGCCTCTCTGTTCTGCCTTTCACCTTCTTTGTTATTACCTACATTATGCTGCTGGCTCATATTAAGTCCATTGAAGTCTCTAAATCTTTTTACTATATGCTAATAGAAAGCTTGTCTCTCTACAGTCAACATTTACAGATTTGGGGTCCTAATAGAAAAACTAACATGACTATTTACTATATTTATCATAAATATGTACTTAGAGTTTATTCCAGTAAGATTCAGATAGCAGATTAAGTACTTATCCCATTTCCCCTAAGATGGTAAAGGCTTTTTTTAAGGTATAAAACTCAAAAGCATGGAAAGAATGTGAAATGAGAAAACAGAAACATACATTTTTGGAAGCTAGAAAGCTCATGAATAGCAATAACAGACATAATAGACCTAAAAGAGCTGAATCATCAACTTCAATGAGAAAAAAATTAAGAAGCAACCAGACTGTTTTCACAAAACCTCCAAGAAATTGAGTGGTAGAACCAGGTACCTATGCAAGTGAGCTAGTAAATGGGGGTAGGGAAGAAGTGGTAGAAAATTAGATCTCCAAGTTCCTCCCCTAACCTCCAATAGCTCAATGACTACCTCAGAGCATCCAAGCAGTAGACAAGAGGTTAATTCTTTAGGACAGTGCAACAAATAGTATTTGGATTAGGGGACACTAAACACTAAAGTGGTTGTCTCTGGGAAGCAGAAAATTTAGATGGGAGAAGCTATAGGGGATTATAGTTTCTTACTATACAGTCTTAGAGAACCACTTGACTCTTTAAATTACATGTGTGTACAAGTTAATTTAAAAAATTCCCATGCTATTATGATCTTTTGGACTCTTGATTCTTAGCATTTAACACACATGCATCCCATCCATCTTTGTGACACTGTCAATGCAACAGTATATGTTGATTTTATCTAACTATAAACAAAAAATTGGGACTAAGGTAAGGCTGAGTCTAGACTCCTAGAGCATACTACTAAAGATCATCTTCCTTGGATAATTAAAACCAATCATCAGCGTTTCTCAACTCACTCAGCCAATTATAAATCACTTCATCATATCACAATTAAATTCTCATTTCTCACAGGCTGTGGTGGTACATGCCTATAATCCCACAGACTAGGGAGCCTGAGGCAGGGGAATTGCCAAATTTGAGACCAGCCTAAGAAACTGAGACACCTGTCTCAAAATAAAAATTAAAAAGGGCTGGGGATGTGGTAAAGCACCCCTGGGTTCAATCCCCAATACTGAAAACAAAACAAAACAAAGCTCATTTTTCCATGTTATATATTAAAAAAAAAAGTATATTTTAAAATTCTGATTAAATGAGAATAGAGATATAAATTCAGAAGCATTATAAGGTAAAGGTCACTAATCCATTGGCAAATGAGGTTAAAAGTGTAAAGCACTGATTTAATCACATATTGTGATCTATATACAAAATAATACAAAATTAATATAATAAGGAATAAATCTAACAATATAATAACCTCATGGTTACCGAACTTTTCTTCATCATCCAATCTGTGAAAGAACAGAACTGTAAATTTTCATGCTAAATGAGGAAAAACCAAATTTGAAGTTATTTTTCCTTAAAATAATCTCATTTGAATTTCTAAAAATATTAAGAATGAATGCATAAAATTTCTCAATTTTCAATTATGAAAAAATATTTTTTCTATTTCAAAATTAAAATAACATGTCTTGAAATAGATTTGAATTCCATAGATGAGATACTATTTTAATTCAGGGATAAATTCATTTAAAGTTTAAGTTTCACCCTAATTTAAAATCAGAATTGAAAGTGTGAATGAAAAAATATTTCCATGGTACTACCTTTGGTTCAACCAAATTGTTAATGTTCATGTATACAGAGAAATGACAATTGAGAAACAATACCTCTTATAATATTAAATTCACAGAGTATCTCAGATTAAGGATTACAAAACAGAAATAACATCTCAACTTACCTCTACAATAAAAAGCTTTCCTCTCAGATTCACTTTCTATTTGTTTAATAGCAACATCTTTTGCTCTCCACTTAGCTTTGCAAACTACTCCAAATGCTCCTCTTCCAACAACCTAAATTAAAAGAAAAACCCAAAAGAATCAGAAGCAAATAGATTCAGTTCAAATAAACACCGAAGACAATCAAATCTGATTAAAGAAAATTTTAGAAATCATTCATATCTGGATTTGCCACTGGGTAAGAAGTAATTTTCATTAAAGGAAGGAGAAAAATGTACTGTTTCAATCTGTAAAACAGATTGTACTGTTTCAATGATCTAGACACCCCTACATTCTCAAATAAAATAAAAAACAACAAACCAAAACATTACTTGAAGGCATAAACAATGTAAAGTATTTTATTAATTGTAGGAAATAATTGAAACAGGCAAGATAAATGAACAGAAGATGGTTCAGAAAAATAAAAAGCAGAAACATCATAAATATAATAAATGTTTTAAGCTATCATATTTAAAATAAAAATAGCTTTGAGTAATTGAGTAAGGATAGCAAATAAAAGGATAAAAAATATAGATAATTAAAGATGCAATATTGAAAGATGGACAAAATGCAGTATTACCTATACAATGGAATATTATTATTCATCAGGAAAGAAACAAACTACTGATACATACAACACCACAGATGAACCTCAAAAATACTATTCTACTTAAAAAAACAAAAATATTATACTAAGTGAAAGAAGCCAGACACTTCAGTCTACATATCAGATTCCATTTGTATGCAATGCCCAGAAAAGAAAAATTTATAGTGTTAGAAAGTAGATCAGTAGTTGCTTAGTTCTGAAGGTGAAAACTGGAATTAATGTAAATGGGTAGCAAGTATCCTGCAAAGATGATGAAATATTATAACTGATTTACTGTAATGGCAGACAACTAGGTAAATTTGCAAGTCACTGAACTGTAACCTTTCAAAAGGGTGAATTTTGTAATATGTAAAATATATCTAGTTTTTAAAAGCTACTAAAAATGATGAGCTGTGTATCATATTGTTTGCAACTAACAGATATCACATGGGTCCATCATTTTGTCAAGTTGTTTTATTTTTATGAATATTTGAAATTTTCCATACTATAAAAGTAACAATAGAATAAAACAAAATAAAAATTAGCTTGTATACCTATTAGAACAAAATCTTAGATATTATCATTGGGAAGAATCTTTTGTTAAATTTTATCTACTCTAATCTTTCGATCTCTAACATATTTAAGCATTGTGTCAAAGTCTTTTCCTCAAGCAAAAAAACCTCTCTATATAGCACATTTTTTCTATGTAGTAAACACTGAGCTCCATGCTTTATATACATCACCTCATTTACACAGCCTTAGAAGGAAAGTACTAATGCTATACTTATTTTACAGAGGAAGCACCTAGCTTTAAAGTGACTTCCCAAGGATATGTAGCAAACAAATGGTACAGTGCAGTTTAATGCCAGGCAGTCTAATACTAGAATGGTAGCAATCCTAATTTGTAACACACATAATGTCCTCCATATGCCAGACAGCAGTTATGTCTTCTCTTGGAGGAGGCTTCACTTTAGAGAAACTTACATAAAACTCTTCTATAACAAAGCTGACTAAAGTTAGGGTAATCAAATGATTTATTATCTACATAGTGAAACTCTGTAGGGGGCATTAATAATAACTGTACCAGACAAGGAACAGTTGAACACGCCCGTAACACCAGCCACTCCTTGAGAGGCTGTAGCAGAAGGATAGCAAGTTTGAAGCCAGCCTCAGCCTTAGTGAGACCCTGTCACAAAATAAAAAATAAAAAAGGGACTGAGGATGTAGCTTAGTGGTAAAGCAACCCTGGGTTTAATTCCCAGTACAGAATATAATAACAACAACATAAAAAACAACAAGAACAACTATACCAGGACAGTAATTGCATTCTGGAATGTATGGACACTCTAGCCATGGCTCAAATTATACTTCATAAATCATTTCAAGTATGAACCATTCTCAATATTGTTTAATGTATAAAGCCACCCATACTTGAAATGATTTATGAAGTATAATTTGAGCCATGGCTAGAGTGTCCATACATTCCAGAATGCAATTACTGTCATATTACTCATCATATTAACATATTCTTCAACCATATATTTATAATACATCTAACTATGAACTAATGATTATAAAGTAATTTAACATATTCTTCAACCATATATTTATAATACATCAAAACAACTGGTACTTAGTAGGATTCCCTTTCATTTTTCTATTCTGAGGAATGTTCACATAAGGATTTCAAACATCACCTATATTTGTGGATCACGCCCTTCTCAAAAAAATTGTGATCCACAAGTGCCACCTAGTGATGAGATGATAGCTAACTCTGAGTTTTCAAGTTAAAATTATGGGAACAAACTGTGGGCGAATGAGGACATAATAAAATTTTCCCTTTTGCTCAAGAAAGCAATTTTCCAAAACACCCTGAAATATAAAACAGGCACATTCATGATGAGAGCCTATGGCTTCAAGAAGTCTCCATTCTCATTATTATAAGCAGAATGAAGTAACAGGATCTAAAATGATAATGAAAGGCAAGATGTCCAAGGCTGTACACATACATAGATATGACAGAAACTCCAATGAATTCAAGGGAGTAAGGCTATAAGCACAAAGTCAATGCTTGAGAACTAAATTTCTATGTATCAGAAATGACTTCTTTTTTTTACCCAACAGTATAAAATATAGATATTATATATTAGGGGTAAAAAGAGAGAGTTTCTGTAAATAAGTGACCACTATCTTCATGGGATGAAAGGAGGGTACAGAAGAAATTCAAGACTTAAACAATAATAGCACTTACTTTTTAAAAGTAACAGCTGAAGAGAACCAAAAGTGATCGTCCATGATGGAGGCTAAAGACTTTACCCCCAATCCGACCTGTTCCAGAACAGGCTTAGGAATTCAAAGGCAGAAAGAATTTATATTGGCCTCACCTACTCCTCACTTAGACCCTCAAGAGCAGGCAGCCTCACAGAACATGACTTGCACATAAGAGAAGCTACATATGAGTAAGAATAGTAGCAAAAGAGATAAGACAGAGGGAGGCTTTACCCTCCAAGCTCCCCTAGCCCCAGAACATGGAAGTGATCACAGGAAAAACTGACAGAAAAGGTAACTGACAATTAAAGAGTCTTCTAACAATGAGGTTATTATAGGGCAGAGTGTTAGGACTTGTATCAGAGGCTATGGAATGAAAGACTGTTCAAATAAAGGGGGGCTTAATGCAGAACACAGGCTGAGTTCCTGAGGATCAATGAAAGTCAAGGAAAAGGCCTAGTCACCAAGCAGGGAGAAATGGGTGACAACTAACTGAAAATGAGGCTTTATGATAAAGGAATAATGAACTTCATTTCTTTACTCCTTATACCAACAATTCTTAAGGGCCCACTACATCCAGCTACTGTTTGGTATACCAGAAATACAGAAGTAAAGACAAAGGGCTTGATCTTCCGTGAAATATAATTCCTAATATATGGGGTCAGTGGAGGAGAAAGAACAATTAAGACAAAAGGATGAATAAACAGAAAGCCAGACTGTTTTTAAAAAGCCACACAAGACAATTAAAAAAAAAAAAAAAAGGACTTATGATAAAGACTGGTGACAGTGACAGCTTCTGATTGGGTAGAACAGGAGGCCATCTGAGAAGGTTATTAACCTGATATTTGAATAACAAAGGGACTCAACCAAGATGAGGGAGAAGAAACAACTAATGTAAAGTCCCTAAGAGAAAATACCCTTATTCATAATATTTGAATTCTATCTATGATCTAGGCACTATTCTGGACTATAAATACATAGCAGCAAACAAACCAAACCAAAATCCTTACTCTTGCTGTTTATATTCTTATGGAAAGAAACAGATAGATAGGAAGCAAGGTATGTAAGAAAAGTATACAAAGTTTTAGAAAGTAAGCATGCTAGGAAGAAAAGGAACATAATTGTATGTGTGTTTACATACACGTATGCACTTCCCCCCCAACCTAATTTTAGATAGGACAGTCCAGCAAGGCCTCACTGAGAAAGGTGACATTTTACTAATGACCTAAAGAAATACTTGAAGAGTGTTTGGTGTGGTTGGTGCCTAGCAGGGGAAGAGAAAAGTGATTTAAGACAAGGCTGGAGGAATAGGCAGAGGCTAGATCCTGAATGGCCTATGCACTACAAAAAGGAGTTTGGATTTCAGTCTAGGTGTAATGGGAAGCAGTGGAGAAATTTAAGGGAGGAAATATGTGATAGGATTTCCATCAGGAAAAAAAAATCATTCTAGCTCTTATATGAAGAATACATTATAGGGAAGAGAGAATATATAATAGATATGTTAGGAACAGCCAACAGCCCAAACAAGAGATAGCAGCTGTGAGGGAAAAGAGAAATGGCAGTGCAGAAACCTGAGGATACAAAGTCAACAGGGCTTGCAGATGGTCTGCATGCAGGGATGATAGGTAGATAGGAAAAGAGATGAATCAAGGATAATGTCCAGATTTCTTAGAGGATAAGAATGAAAAGCAAGTTTAAAAAAATAAATTCAATTTTAATCATAAATTTAAGAAACCAATTAGATATCCAAATAGAAGTTTAAAGAAGGTAGAAACAGAGTCAGGGCATCTGTGAAGAAGTATGGGGAAAATACAAAGGTGGGAGTCATCAGCAATGGTAGGTATTTCTCATCAATTTCTCATGAAGCCAATTAGATGAGATCACACACACAACACCCCCCCCCCCAACATTTAGATATTGTAGTCTGAGAACCGCACTTTAAAGCATTTCAACTTTGTGTGTGTGTGTTGGGGTGGGGTGGGGTACCAGGGATTAAACTCAGGGGCATTCAACCACTGAGCCACATCCCCAGCCCTGTTTTACATTTTTGTATTTTATTTAGAGACAGGGTCTTGATGAATTGCTTAGTGTATTGATGTTGCTGAGGCCGGCTTTGAACTCAAGATTCTCCTGCCTCAGCCTCCCCAGCCGCTGGGATTACCAGCTTGAGCCACCGCACCTGCCAGCATTAAAGTTTGAGAACACAACACTGGGAACTAGCAAAGACTAAGAAGGAACAGTCAGTAAGATGGCAAAGCAGAAAAGTGTCACAGAAATCAAGAGGAAAATAAATGTTTTCAAAGGAAAACAGCTGTAAGAACAATGACCTTAAGCCAGTGGCCCTCAAAGGGCAGTCTCTGGTTCAAAAGCATTAGGATCACCTGGAAATTCATAAGAAATGTAAATTGTGAGGCTCCTCTCAGAATTACTGGGTTGAGAGTCAAAGTGATCTCCCAGCAGATACTGGCACCAATCAGCCAGAAAAAGTGAACCATCTTGGATGCTCTAGCCTATTAAGTCCCTAAAATACAGTAATATGTGTCAAGATATTAAAAAATGTATTCATTCTGACCCAGAAATTCTACTTCTGGAATTAATTCTAAGCAATAATCAATAGGTATGAAAGGACTGTTCATGTTAGTTTGAATTATCAAAAACAAATGAGAATCAACCACAATATAATCAACAGAAGACTAATTATGAAATAGTTCCATCATAGCATTATTCACTAACTCTTCTGTCCAAATCTTACATGTGATACCTTCTAGGGTTCAGTCTTTGGCCCTTTTCCCCCTCAATTTACTTTCTAATCTCATGAGTTCATACTCTTAAATCTTCTTCCCATCCAAATGTTTTGCCCAAGCTGGAGATATATTTAAAAGTGGAAGACCAAGGTTCTACAAGTATTTCAAGTCTAACACGTCAAATACTGACTTCATTTTCTGTCCCTTCCTTTTAGCATATAGTTGACTTGACTTTGATTAAGTAGATTTATAGATTATAAAAAGCCTAATATTATCTCTCTTTTTGCAGGGGATTGAACTCAGGGGCACTTTACCACTAAGCTATATTACCAGCCTTTTTATCTTGAGATAGTCTTGGTGGCCCAGTCTGTTCTTGAACTTGTGATCCTCCTGCCTCAGCTTCCCAATTAACTGGAATTATAAGCCTGTGCCACTGCACCTAGCATATTAGCTTATTTTAATTAAGCCAATCCTCACAATCTGTCATGATCGTATTTGGAAAATATTTATTGTAACTTGAGGCATAATTAGATGATATTATGGAAGTATAAGTTTTGCTAATTGTTATTACATCTCACTGCACCTATTTTGGCAAGTCTTATACATATTTAATACACACATATCAAAAACAGTGTCTTGCTTTACTACTGGGAAATAACCAAAAACATGGTTATGCTTTTGACTGCTGTAATAGGATTTACTGAAGAAGAAAGTTCACTACTGTCGGCATTCTAGCTCTCTTGGGCTAAGAGCACTCTGCAGATGGGGAAAACATTACAAGTGTATTGATTTTTTAAAAAAAAAAAACAACACTATGCTTTTAAGAAAAAAAGTTTAAATACCAATAGCTTGGTAGCATATTTACTTATTACATTAATTGAGAATAAAAACTGGTGGAGAATATCAGATTCAGAGTAATTGTCATGCCTGGACTATGACATGTCATACCCAGAAACATGTAAGGAAATTATAAGGAATAGGTCAAAGTTACAAATTGCAGACAGCAGCCCAATGTTTTTACTGATATGACTAATCAACAGAAGAGAGTAGCAGGGCCACTACTGAGTAAGCAAGGGTCAACTGAGACAAACAATGAAAAACCTAATACTCAAATTATAAAATACTGAAAAAAGTACAATTTACTTACATCCAAATTTCTAATTCAAATTCACAAATCAAATATACCTCTAGATTGTATTCATATCTGAATAATGTTTTTCTGAAACATTTCCAGTAACAATTGTTTTGAATGACTGTTTTCCCCCAAAACCAACTTTTAATCAAGAGTGTAAAAAAGAGAAAATATCTAAGTTATAAGTATCTCCCCCATCATACAAATTCATTCAAAGTGGTGAACCTACAAATAAATATTTCAGATATTCTTCATATCCCTCATCTTTGTGAAAATAGAATAGAGGAGCGTAAAGAGGACTTTGTAAAAAAAAGTCAATTTAGAAATATTTCCTTCTAAATTAAAATATTTTAGATTTATTCTCTTATAATATAAATTTCCCCTTTCCCCACGTGGTTTAGTCTTCTTGGTTTTGGATCTATAACTTTAGTCTCATTAAAAAGAAAAAAGCAAACTTAAATTTCTTAACAAAAATATAATAACAATATAAAAGATGGTGTAAGAATGTTTTAATGTAATTACTACTGTAAGGAACAAAAACCAAAATAAAAATTGTTTTGTTTAAAGAAAGCAACTTTTTAAAAACTGACTTCTTCAGGAGAAAAGATTACTCCATTCCTTCATGAAATTAGGTTAATAAAAAAAAAGACATCAACTAAACTTAGTGGAAAATGATGTATACCTTTGTGCTCTTAATTTGCTATTAAATAATTCATCTTAATTGTCCCCAGTTTGTGTTATTTTTAGTTCAGTGACTATAGCTGTCAGTTTGGTTTGGCTCTGTTATATGGACTATGTGAATGGACCCCTGGCTATGTTGCCATGACTCTGGCTAGAAATCTGGAATATGACAGAACAAGCATAGATCTTCCATTTATTAGTTAGGACTTGGGGCCTCCAACTATTTCAGAACTTCAATATCTATTAATAAACTGGCAGAGTAGAACTGCCATCTGCTGACAAGACAGATTTGATAACATAAAAGGGGTGATTATTCTTTCTTCTGAATTTTCCATGTACTCTTTTAAAGCCTGCCATAAAACTTCTGACCTGTTTAATAGGACTTTCCTTCAAATAATACGCTCAGGTTACTTTTTAAGCTACACTTGCACAACACAAAAATTATCTCTGTAGCTACCTCTTTATCATTATAACCATTCCAGATTTCTATTGAAATCAGTGTTCACTAAGTTCCACGTGGTAGAGTTTATTGTATTAAATAGTGACTAACAAATCTACAGACTCAGTTCATTTAGATGACTATTATATATATGTACATATATGTACATATATGATTAAGAGTTTTTTTCTAGTTGCACATATATTTATAAACAAATAAAACATATATCATTGTGCAAGCTCTTTCTACATTTCCCCTTCCCAGTAAGTTTTAGCTTTTTTTTTTTTTTTTTAAATATTTATTTATTTACTTCAGAAACAAAACCTTTGTGTGTGTCTCTAATAAGACTTAAGAAAGAACATGTTTAGTGATTGTATATGTCCAATATGCTTGCTCATACACTATACTTGTGGTCCACATTCTGCATCTCTCTCTCTCTTTTTTTTTTAACAAAGCAACCATTGTATACAGGGTTTATTTAATATTTCAATAAAGGTCCACCAATACTTGGCTTATTCATAGCACCTGGCCCTTGACTGCATCTTTCATCTCTGCTAAACAAAAGTATTTGCTAAGTATCATAGAATATTATGAAACCAACATTGGAATAAGAACCAGATCTCATTTCTAGTGTAAATACCACCTTAGTCAAATCACTTAAAACATCTTAACCCTTATTTTATTACATGTGGTATAGAGATCCAGATAGGCATTTAATTCTCATAATTATGCTGTGATAATTTTATTTACTCATTCAACAAATATTTACAAAGAACTTTCTAGATGTTAGGCATTGGGGTTACAAATGTGAATTTTGCTGAGAGGGATACACAATTTCAGTTACTGGCAAGTGTATGAAAAATAACAGAAATGAAAAGATCTAGGTTGCAGGAGCAGAGTTTCTCTAAGGACTCTGATGTTCTCAACTTCTCTGAGGTTGGACTTGAATACTGAGGAGACACAAGCACTCACTCTGGGCACAGGAACAAATGCAAAGACACTTCTTTGTGAATCTCAATCCATGATAGTCACTTTATTCAAAACCCTAGTTTAAAACTTGTCCCCACTCAATGAAGGTTTCTGCAATTAACTTTCAAATTACAGTTTATATGCTCAATTTACACCATATTCATAGTTTTAAGTTCATGGTTCTGAAAATTTAATTAACAGTTCTGTTTATTCTAGTCTCACACCGAGTCAGATATTTCTAAGAGAATCCTAGGATTCTTCTATTCATGTTCCACAGAACCTCAGTAGTATTGTTCACAGAGAATGCTTGTTAAATGCTGGGGACTAACTACTATAAAGGAAGTCAGTATTATGTATTTCCATTCCCAGATAAATCAAGTACATCAGAAAGAACTAAAGTGACATTGTAAATACAGTGGAAAGAGCATATGACTCATGAGCAAGAAATCTCAAATTCAATCCCCAGCCCTACCATTTACTTAACACACATGGCTTTTGGCAAATCAAACTTCATGACCACTTGTTAATATCTATAAAACGGGTATTTAATTTGACCTGTCTATCCAAAATTAGTTGGTCACCAACTATATTCCATGGGATATCATAATCACTGTCTTTAAAGAATTTCTAAACTTACTATGGAAACAAAGTATAAAAACTGGAAACAATGAATGCGTTTTCATTTGAGAACTGGAAGAGATATCAAATGATCTTGTCCAATCCCTTACTTTATAAGAGAAACCACAGGCCCAAAAAATGAGGGAACTTGCCCAAAGTTACAGAAATATATTATGGCCGAATCTGTATAGCATTGAAAATTTTTAAATGCCCAGCTCAGCAACCTTTCACTACACCACATTCTTTTTTATCACTTCTTGCAACCTCATCCTCAATGTACACAGTTCACAATTAATTCTAACATTCTCTACACTCAAATCTAAGAAGGTAAAAATGGAATGACTTTTAAAAAAAGTAACAGGTAAATTCCTGAGGTTGAGAACTTACATAAATTTGATAGAAATGAATTTTATAAGTGCCCAGTATGTTACTGAGCCACAATGTTAGGAATGCAGTGATTAAAAGCAGCTGATGTCTTAGAAATATTTTTATTTACTAAATGATTACAATTGACCTGTGGTTAGAATTTTTTAGTTTCTAATTATGTTGATGTAATGTTGATTTAATTATACTATTGAGAAATACAGTATATGATTTTAATTTAAAAGGTGATACATTTGAACATATAAAATACTGAAAGTAATGTAAAAGTTTTTTTGCTTGTTTTTTTTTTGTTTTGTTTTTAGTCATTTGTTTTCCTATTCATGATTTAACCTAGAAGCAGAATCTAAAGTTGAAAAATAGGGTGCCCCTGATGCACCATGGATTATATAACACTTTTAATGTGTGCAAATGAAAAATATGATAGAAATGATGTCATAGTTTCAACATCAGAAAGATCTGAAATAAATCTGCAATGTGAAAATAAACTGGGTACTAAAAAAATGAAAGAGAACAAAACCAAAAAACTACCTAAAAATAGAAAAAAAAATGTTCATCCAAAAACAAAATTCTTCTTCCCAGAAATGTCTTTAAATACATGAGGTAGTGGTTGAAACATAGAACTGAAAAAAAAAAAAAAAGTCTTGCAAACATAAAAACCTAACCAGAAGTGAAATGGCTTTTGGAGAAAAGCATCAAATTGATAAATGTCTCTTCAGTAATCTGCATTATTTCATAAAGCAAGAATATAAAAAACTTTATAAAGTACTGTGCAAAAACTAAGGTTTCAATAAGCCAATGAAGTAAGTTTGTGAAAGGACTTGGTAAAGCTATTATTATATAACAATTTGTAGTCTCCAAGCATAGTAGTTCACCACAGAGTAGATGTAAATGCTTATTTAAAAACTGAAATTCTTGTATTCTGACTCACTGAATTTTTATTCTTAAAAAAGAATGTTAGCCATGAAAGCTGGATCAACTATCCATTTCTGAAAAAGGAATTTAACATAGCCTCAATGAGGGGAAAATATGACACCAAAAAATATTTTCTTTTCTTCAAAATACAAGTCTTCTTTTAGTTACACAACCTTACAGCAGGTCACTGTTCCTCACTGGAACTGTTTTCTAATAAGTATCAGGCTCTGTGTAGGATGATATGTATATTGTTTAATCACATTTGCTATATAGACAAAATAGAAATTATTACCTCTATTTTGTAGTTAAGGAAGTATAGTTAAGGAACTAGGAAGCTCAAAGGGGTTAAAAATGTGCTCCCAAGTCGCACAGCTAATAAGTGGCATTTATGATATATTGAACCTACCTTTAATGCCCGAATCTTGCTCTTTCCACCACACTACCTTGTAAGATGAGAATATTCTGAAGGAACACAATGTTCTCTACAGGTATTCTATGTGATAAAAATATGTAATTCAGTAATCCATTATTCTTCCAAAACATGCACGGGGAATAATGTATTTGTTGAAGCTAATTAGCTTACTAATTTTAACTTGCTGCTACTGCAAAGCAACTTTAGATTTTTAAAATAAAGATAACTCAGGAGTTCATACTATTTTACTAGGACCAGCACTATGACATCTGCAATATGAATTGATTAACTTAAAATTGATAAATGGTAACTGTATGAAACTATTTCCAAAAGTTTTAACAAATTCCAAAGTGTATTTAAAAATAGATAAAAACAAACTTTTCTAACTTTTATCATCCTCAGAACCAATATAACCCTCTGTGAATTTGAAAAGTGGCCACGTGTTACAGGTACAATAAGCTACCTTACTCTAAAATAAATTAGTGCAGAATAATATATGGATTCAATTTTCTAACAGCGATTTCTGGTCTGGTGCAATATTCTGGTTGTCACCATAATCATTAGTTATCCCTTTTAGAATATGCTACCTGCAACACTCCTTCATCATAGACTAGTTTGTTACTAATGGTAAAGTTCATCAAAATTGGCCCAATTGGAGAAAGAACACTTAATATTACTATGGTATATCACTATCCTATGGTATCAGATAAACTGAGAACCATTTTGGTACTGGGGGGAACATTTTATTAGACTTGATTATCCACAAATTTAATAAGCATTTATTGAGCATCCCTAAGTACCAGGCACTGGGCTAGAAGTCGAACACAACACAATCTTTGGCCCTTAAGAACACCAGGTCTAGCGAACTTAAACTCCACAATGGCCAGGGTCTTCGCTGAATTTACTACTTACAGATGTGAGAAGTGGTGGACCACACTCTCACCAGTTCATTCTCCTATTTAAGGTGAACCAAATCCAGGCACCAGAGTATCAAATTCAAACTGAGTAAGAGTACCAAAGTAAGGGGGAAAGCTACCAAGGAGCAGTTGATCTGAGTCCTCCACACCTCATCCCCGAGAGGCTGTGGGGGCTCCCGGGTGAATCCCTCGAATTAAAGGGATCAGGGAGGCGCCTTCAGAGCCGGGACCCAGCAGAGGCGGGGGCGGGCCACAACCTGCACTTCGGTGGTGGCGGGCCTCGCTCACCTCTTCCACCTCGATTTCCTTGTAGTCGATCTCTTCAAAGTTAAGGACCTGGGAAGGAGTTTCGATCATCTCACTGGCCGAAGACGAGGAGGAGGAGGAGGCGGCGGAGGCTGTAGACATGATCCCTCGCGGCGCCCGGGAGGGCCGGGGACGGTGCCGCCCGGACAATCCGGGTGAGACCCGTGCCCACTCGCCTCCGGGCTGACCTTCAGCCTGGGGCCGCACAGCCCTGCCACCCCGCGATCCGTGGCGGTGGACTGGGCAGCGGCCACTGCCGTGTCCCGGCTCCGGCCCCGGCTCCGCTGCGTTTTCCGCTGCCGGGCCCCGCCCACCACACTTCCGGTTCCGATACGAAATCGGAAACTGCAGGAGGACTGTGAGCTTGAGGGAGGGGAGGGGAGTAATTTGTGGCTTTGAAAGAGAAAAGATGAACTGGTTGGGAGGTGGGGTGGAGAAGGGTGAGAGGCTAGCTCCTGGACCTGTAGAACAAGTTTCACGAGGCCCTTCTTAAAAAGGCCCTTTGGAACAGGATGATACCGCGAGATCTGAGGTGGTGACGTAATTAAAATGCGCCAACGGAAGTGGCGAGAAGCACGACGGAAAGTCCTTGTGGTTGGTCTTTTAAGAACCAGCGGGAAAGATAAAACCTCGGATTTTGTCTCGGCTTCGCGAACTGTGTCATCCTTCTACTTCCGCTTCTCTGTTCCACCTGCAGATGGGCAAGGTGGTGTTTAATTGTTTTTTTTTTTTTTTTTTTTTGTGGTTACCGGGGATTGAACTCAGGGGCACTCGACCACTGGGTCACATCCCCAGCCCTTTTTTGTATTTTATTTAGAGACAGGGTCTCACTGAGTTGCTAAGTGCCTCGCCATTGCTGAGGCTGGCTTTGAACTCGCGATCCTCCTGCCTCAGCCTCCCAAAGTGCTGGGATTACAGGCGTGCGCCACCGCGCCCGGCTGTTTAATTGTTTTTGTGGCGTATTTTTCAATCGCGTTCTTAAACCAAGCAGAGTCATGTCTTTTTAAGAAGGCTTGCAACTGTTTCCCCAAATTTAGTATACGTTGAAGGAGGCAGTTTTGTCTGTCACTTTGAGCTAGTTACCGATGCCTTGAGAGTGTCTTTAAAAGCGAGTCAGCGCACGCAACCTGAGTAACACTATGGAAGCTGAATGCTCACGGATAGAAGTTAGTATTTTGGTATTAGAAATTTTACACAGAGCGTGTGGGTTTATCATAATTTGTCATGTTCATTTAAAGTTGTGGATTACGTGCGTGTAGCACCATACTAGCACTATCAATAGGCTTGCAAATCAAATATTTTTGTCTCCGTTTTCAGGACGTGATAGGTAGATTCAGAGAGTTTAAGCCACTTGATCCTTACAAGCTAAAACAGTCTGTCTCCAAGGTGGATAGTATTGCCCGTATTGTACAACCTATACATTTTTTAGTTTTGAGCTAGGTATTAAATTTTAGTTAGTTTGACCTGAAACCAGTGGGAAAAATGGGGTTAGAAGCAAGGAATTAAGGGCCAATAGACCAGGGGCGGATTTCTGCAAATGTCAAATTCTAAGTCTCAATGATAGACTTAAAATGAAGGTGTAGCTTAGTGGTAGAGCACTAGCCGAGCATGCAGGAGACCCTGGGTTTAATTCCAGCAAAAAAAAAAAAAAAAAAAAAAAAAAGAATAAAAAGGGCTGGTGAGGGTAATAGAGATCAAGATGTCACCTAAGAGAGCTTGCCAATGAAAAGGTAGCCAAACAAGTAAGTGCTGTGTGGAAGTAAGTTAAACATATTTGGGCTTGCAAATAGGTCATTGTATTTGGCAATCAAGAAGTTATGATGGACTAGACAATACTGTCACTTTTTATTTGTAGGTCCTGTAACACTTAATGACAATTTGGTAGGTGGGTAAAAGAATAAAAGAAGGAATAATTTCTTCTCACTGTACACAGCCTCTCTGGATGATCTCATCCAGGGTCTTGGCTTCTCACACCATTTTTATGATAATGACTCCCAATCTTATCTTAATACTCATTTTTCCCCAATTCTGGACCTGTTGGATATCTCTATACAGATATAACATAAACACGTAAAAAGTCACTCCACAAATGTGTTCCTCTTTGTGAGTTTCCTATTTCACTAAAGGGTGCTGTCACCTAGTCAGTTGTTCAAGTGAGAAACAGGTCATATGAAATGATGTACAGTGTACTAATAACAAAATAGGATTAGATTACATCAATGGGATAATCATTTTCACCTGTCATTATTTTAGGTTTCCAAACTAGGTTAGTCACTTCTTTCTTAAATTATCACTTTGCAGGTCTATTCAGATTTCTCTTTAACACCTCAGTCTTAGTTCAGTGGACCCTGCCAGGTGGGAGATAAGGAAATAAATAATTTGTAATATATTTCGGACAAATGAATAGTTTTTATCAGTCTTCCTTTTCCTTGGGAACATAAGATGTGTTTCCTATACCTTCATGCTGGGACTAGAATTCTAACAAAAGGGCTAATCACTGTAGCCGTGATGCAGTTCTGCTTGAATTTTCCCCCAACTTTTTGTTACTAAAAATGTCAAATGTACAGAAAAGTTGAAAGAATTTCATAGTAAACACTTATATATCTACCAAGATTCTACCTTTAATATTTTACTATACTTGCTTTATCATGTATCTATTCACCTATGCATACTTAAACCTATTTTTTTGTTATATGCATTTCAAAAGGAATTGTTTACATGATTTTGAATATCATCCAAAATAATAATGTTCATACACAGAAAAGCAATGGAAAGGGAGCTGGACCCCTTTTGGTTCATCTCAATTTTGACTTTGCATTCCCTTTAATTTCTTTAACTTTCATGAATTAAGGATGAAAGCTAGACCTGACATGCGGATATGGGGAAGGAGGTAAAGGAAAGTACAATATATAGGATGATTTGCAGGTTTCTCACTTGTGCAACTCAGGGCAGGAAAGGTGCCTTCTACAGAAGGAAGTAAAATAAACCAGTTTGGGAGAGGGATGAATGAAGAAATCCATTTAAGACATGTTGAGCTAGAGGTACCTGAGAAACAGATTCTAAGTGTTGGTTGTTGTTGGGAAGTGCTGGGGATTAGAACCCAGGATCTCCTGTATGCTGAGTAAGCACTGTACCACTGAACTATACATCTCTAATCTAAACTGTTGTTATTAAATTGACATTTTATCCTAGGGAAAAAGATGAAGGTAGAAAAGCAGGTGCTGACTTCCTGATGATAATTAAAGCCATGAAAATGCATGAGATCACTGAAGAAAAATGTGTAAAGTAAGGAAAAATTGGACTTAAGACACAACCGTAAGGAATAAAATGGTTAAGAGTGGGTTAAGGTGAAGGCACAATTTGTGAAAAACCCAAACTATGAAGTGGAAGCAGAGATAAAAAGGGCGATTCGGTGTTAAATACAGTACTTGCAAGAATTTAAGTATGAGAAAATTTGAATAATATCTATTGGATTCAGACACTCAGAGGTCATTCATAACCTTGTCTAGGGCTTATGGGAACAGAAACCAGATGAGTTGGATTGAGAAGTGAATGAAAGGTGGGGAAAATGAGGGTAGTAATATGGACAACTTTTGGAGAAATTTGATTATTAAGGGGAGGTAAAATATGTATGAACTAAACCCCATGGAAGCAAGGGAATTTAGGGGTTTGGCAAGAGTATAGTTGAAATGATAGGTCATAGAAGCAAACCTGAAGAGATAATGGAAAAGTGTACTGGATCAGAAAAAGGTAGAAGGCTCAACAGGCTGGATGTGGTTGAAGAACAGGTGTGATGAGTGGCCTGGGAATGTATCTCAGTGTTAAGAGTACTTGCCATGCATGCACCAGCCACCCCCCCTCCAAAAAAAAAAAAAAAAAAAAGTGTGATGAAAGTTTTCTGAGCAAATTGAGTGAATCTGGGGTTGCAATTAGAGGGTGAGATGTTCAAATTTGTTATGTTAGAGATGGTGCTATTTCAGGCAAGGGAAAGATCTAAGATATGATCTAAGATATGATTGGGAAAAGGAGGGGTAAACTCTTTGGAAGTGAGAAGAGTGGAAACATGTCAGGATATCAATGGGTCATTCATCTAATTGTCTTCTGTTGGACATGAAAGTTGTCTCTAAATTTTCTCTATTATGACACGGACACCTTATATTTAAATCTAATGTTTTTTAGGGTGTCTTTATGCAAAATATTTTGTTTCTCTGATTATCTTATTTTCCTTTCTATGAAACATTTCTAATTTGCCTATTCTTTGAAGAGGAGTGGTAAATTAGGATTTCTGTGCTTTATCTTTAAAGCACAAGTTTTAACTCTAATGATAGAGTTATTACTTTATATATCCTGAATAAATTCCTTCAACTTTCAACTTTAGTTTATCTATCTAATACCTACATCAAAGATTTTGGTACAAATTAAAAGGGGCTCATAGAAATTAATTAAATGTGAAATAATTGCTACTTTTCCATTTTTACTTCTTTGAGGGGTTATAATGGGGAAAACTGTTCTCTATAACAGATACTAGGAGTCTGTTATCCCAGGGAGGGGGATTGGTTTCGATAGATTAATGAAGGGGGAAGAAACTTGCTGGGGACTTTCCATGTATTGTACTTCCCACTAGTTTTAGCAAGAGGGATGTTTTCTCTTAGCCTTACACTTTAAAATGGGCTTCTCTGATTCTCCTATATGATGTTCCTCATGGGATGGGAGCAAAAGGAAATCATGTTCCAGGGTTTCTAGAACCCTGAAGTACCCATCAAAACAGCCTCAAAATTTTAAGTGTAAGCTTTATCTCTGAGTCTGTCTTCTGAAAGGCTAACCTTTGTCTCTCTTTGTGTGTAAATGAGTTTGAAGGGGTAAGTTGGGGTGCCCACATGTGGGTGTGTAAGGCCCCTTGTAGTGTAATTGAGCCCAGTGTAGGAGGGTAGGATCAGTCAGGAGTTAGAGGCCATCTTTGCTCATCTCACTATTTCTGGTGAAGGGATTGTATGTCCTTAACCAGTTCATCAGCTCATTTGGAACTTATAAATATTTAGACTTTTAGTTTGTAGACCTTTATTTGTACTCTTGCCCTGGGCCCCATAAAAATCAGGAGGTCTGTTTTGTATTTGTTTGATTTCTGTTCTTTCGTGCTAGTGAGTTACAGGTAAGGTATTCCCAACTTGGCTTTGCCATTTCCTAAATAGGTGCAGCTCAGTCACTGTCTGGGATAGTTATATTATACTCCCTTTGGCTCTTTTCCCATTTATTTTCTCTTCACAACTCAGTTTTATTTTATTTCTGTGTCTTTACCTGATACCATATTATTTAATTATTTTGTCTCTTGTTTATTTTCTGTCCTTCTACTCCCTCCTCAACCCTGCCAATTGGCTATTAGTTCTGCTGGGGTAAGAAGAGTGAGTTTTTTTTTTTTTTTTTTTCATGGTTCCCTCAGGATTTAGAACAGCACCTGTAATGTAGTAGACATTTAACTTTTTAAGAAGTAAATAAGCATCAACAGTTTTAAGTAAGTGCTACTTAATTCATTTCAGCTATAAGAATTGGGTTAACCAAATATTTTCTGTAATATTATTTGGAGAAATTTTAATAAATAGCTAAATTGATATACAATTAGCATACCAATTATGTGTAATGGAGGTTTTTAAAGTATTTTGAGGGTTTTAAAATTGTTCTGTTTTCCTGGTCAATTTGAATCTCTCTTCAATCTTAATCTAACTAATATTTAGGATACTTTTTCTTCCTAGATTTTCCAAGGGGAAACTTTTTAGTTTTTCTTCCTTTAAATACCTACTGCTATATAGTCCATTTTATGGTTTGCTTGCTGAAATTTAATAGGAAGGTTTTACTAATGATTGCTTTCAGAAATAACTGGTATTTTAACTAAAAGTATGGAAAATTAGATTTTTATTTACTGAGCTTCTGAGGCAAGCTTAGACATCATGATATACCCCAGCATCAGTGTTTAAATGTAGAAACTTAATCAGATAAGAATATGCTTTAGAAATAAAAATAACCTTCATGGAAATAGTGTTCTTTACTACAAAAGTGCATTCATTAAATGTTTTATTTCACAGACTAATATATCAAATTGGTGTTTTTAGATGATCTTTCTCAGAAGAAATTCCAGAAGCAATTTGGCTTCATTTTCAGAAATAAATAGGGGTGTTTCATTTCACACAGCCTCAGGGAATCACAAATTAAAAGTTTCCACTAAAATGGATGCCATCTACTATTCATTATTTCAACAAACCAACCACTCCACTTTGCTGAAGTTGCAATCAGGGTAAAGAATATTGTGCTTAAAACCTGCAAGGCTGAGTGAGAGGGCCTATTTTGCATTCTTGTTCATGAGCAGCCCATTTCACATCTTTCTTTGAATTCCTCAGCACCCCACAGAGCTACTCTCAGTGGTGAAAAGCTCCATTAAGTAAATAGAGGTCCATATTTAGAAGCTATCTCTGGGAATTCAAAATGCTCTGAGAGGGAGATTGGAGCTATCAAGATTAAGGTATTAATGAAAGGTTCTGTTAAATTTCTGTTGGGATGCTAATTAATCTTCTAAAAATTGTTAATCAATTCAATTATATAACACACTTAAACTTTAACACACAGTACAGGAAAAGTAACAGGGTCTTTTAATTATGCCCCAAGGCATTTAAAAAGTTAAAAGAAATAGTCTAATGAGAAAATCATCCCCAAATAGTGTTTTAGTTTGATCGTCAATATTAACTTGTTCTTTCACACTTGGTAAGTTTGGGAAATTGATATTTAGTGCTCAGATGTTTGAAGAAATATTAGAAGTAGTAGAAGACATTCACAAAGTGGAATTATGACAACTATTACTTAATGGAATTGCCTACCTGAAGTACTGAAGTCTGGCTCTGCACAGATTATTAAACTCATGTTGATAGCTTTAGCTTGAATTGTTAAATTAAAAAATAATCTGATAAAATTATAGTATTTGAAACCCGATTAACAATGCGTACCCTAAGTACTGTGCTAAATGAGCTATGTTAAATTGCTATCAGTATTGGAATGCTTTGTTTGCATTAGTAGTAGGAATTCAAATCATCGGTTTTGTTAAAATTTCAATCCATTTCTAAATCTTTTTAATGTATATGAAATGAAATATTAAATTATATAGGAAATATATGGCCTTCAAAAGTATTAATAGGAATGAAATACTATATAGAGAAACAGAAATAGATTAAATGATTCAACAAAGTTAGCCATAAACTTATAGGTAAGTTAGTGAAAATTACTCTTCTAGATTCTGATCCAATAAGTCTTAGATGTGACCAAGGCAGAACTGGTTTCTATTTTATAGTCCAGTCAGAGTTAAGAATGCTTGGGGGTATTTGGTGGCAACATTTATTTTAATAAGTTTTTATTTGAATAATTTTGAAGAACCAAACATTTTGATTACATTTAAATTTTGGGCCCATTTTCTTATTGTTTAAAAGAAGAAAGTTGCATTTAGTGATTCTGTCTTGGTTGGTAATACATTTTTATTGATTAAGGTTGAAGACTATTTCTAGTTGTGTTCATGGGCCATGGGACCTTAGGAAGACATCTTGATCTTGGCTATAATTTAGGTTTTGTAAGTTCAGTAATTTTGGTTTTATTGGTTCATTCAAAGGATGATTAGGTTTTTAATTCCTGCTTGCCAAAACAACTAGTGACTATATGAACTAAAGGGCCTACTGTTTACTAGTCCTAAGTGAGTGGCTGGAAGAAGGGAGAGCAGTTAAACTGAGGAGAAATTAATAATAAGGTAGATAAACAAAAGGACCCTTGAGGGCTGGGGTTGTGGCTCAGCGGTAGAGCGCTTGCCTAGCACGTGTATGGCCGGGGTTCGATCCTCAGCACCACGTAAAAATAAAAAACACATTGTGTACAACTAAAGCAAATAAATAAATATTTTTTTTTAAAAAAAGGACCCTTGAAGGAAATGGTATGTATAGGGCTTGGCACATGTCTGTAATCCTAGCTGCTGCGGGAGGCCGAGGCAGGAGGATCAAAAGTTCAGAGCCAGCCTCAGCAACTTAGCAAGGCTTAAGCAACCTAGCTAAGCCCTGCCTCAAAAAATAAAAAGGACTAGGGATGTGACTCAGTGATTAAGTGCCTCTCGGTTCAATTACTGGTACCAAAAAAAAAAAAAAAATGTGGTATGTTTAGATATTGGTATAGGTATAGGAGAACACAATAGAGTCCTGTAAAATTGTTTTATCAAATTTTATCTGTTCACTGTTTGAAAGGACAAAAACTGGCTTTATACTCAGAGGAAGACATTTCACTTTAATGATCTCTAGAGGATTCTCCTGAAGTCACCAAAACCTATTTGCCTGAAAGCTTAGAGCTAGATTTCTAGATGTAGATTTCTACTGAGTTATCAGATGATCAACTTGCATATTGGGGTTCCCTAAAGCAAATGATTAATTGTAAACTTACTTGTTGGCAGAGTGTTTTTTGAATATCTACCCCTCTGGGGGGGAAAATGAGAATTCTGTTCATTTATTTGAGTAATTAAGGGTTGTATCACTGTGGTTTTCCTAATAGTACTCCCTTTCTTTTCTTATTTGATTATTTACTACTGACTTAAGGTCAACTATATTTTAAACTTGAGGAGTAGGGTGGAGAGGTGCTTTGGTTTCAGGGAAAAGGAATTAAAGTTGAAATTTAAGCAGAGTAAAGCATTTTAAAGAGTGCGAGTTTTATTAATCCCTAGGAATGAATCCTCAAGATATTTAGGAATGTGGTCTATACTGTAATGAGCGCATCAAATTAATGTTGTTATACTGCATGGTGTGAAGTAGAAATAGGTAATTGGGAGAGAATGAAAAATAGCAAATATTATCATTCGGCTTATGTTAGGGTTTTAAATCTCTAAATTTCTTGCACTTCTGTAATAAATATTTCTGGTTTTCTTGATAAATGACAGTTGCTTAAGGTTAGCATGTCATTATCTTGATCAAAATGGGATGAAATTCACAGCCTAAAGGGAAATTTCATATTGAGACCAAATTAAGCAATTCTAGATCAATCTAAATGAGAGTAAATTCTATACCTCTTCATATTCAGACAATTCACAAGTTTCTTAATCAATATAAGCTATCTTTATTAAAAGAAAAACAACAGCATATTTTAATTGATATATAGTATTTATTAAGCTAGAAAAAATGGAGTTATCTTGGTCTTAATTTCATATAATATTGCTTACCTTAGCTTTCCTGCCCAAAATTGATTTCTAACTTTCTAAAGGACTCATTATCAACTTTAATAAGCCTGGGATTGATCCCCTTTGGAAAACAAAGAATACATTATATCCTAGGTCTCCAACTTAATTTATAAAGAAATAGATATAAGAATTGATAATTCACCTCCAATTGAAGCGTATTGAACAGGCATTAAAATGATTTTTGAAAGCAACCAAATTTAACTACAGGACCATAATAAGATGTGAAATCTGCATTAAAATTTTAGCATTGAGATGCCATTGAATTTGAGAAAGATTGTGAGAGATTCAGTATGTGTAGAGAGGAAAAAGATGCCTGTGTTTCTTAAATTCATGTTGCTTTTTTCCTTTACACTTGTAATTAGTTATATAATTGCATTTAATCTATTAGGATTTAATCTATTATTTTTATTTTTGGTTCTTTACAGCAAAAATGGAGTTTGTGCCTATCTCTTACAGAGGAAAAAGCCCTGCATCAAAACTATCCCTTCTTAGCTGAGTTGTTGGAAATGTACTTTAAAAAATAAATTAAAACACAGAGCTCAGAGTAAGTGGGCTGTTATGGCTGTGTTGTGGAGTATCTATATGTGGACAGTTTATTCATTTCTTCATCAAACTACAGTGATTTACTGAGTATATATAATAGTACCCTTGAAGGCTGTTTAGCCTGACAGTTATATTTTATATTCATAATCTCTCTTTTTATTCTGGGGTACCTTTCCTTATGTAACAATTGCCATTACTTGTCTGGTGTAGCAGCCATTGTGAGTGCCTCACCCATTTCCCCTCAGATTCTCTTAACTCTTCACACAAGTTAACTTGACTTCCCAGGGCCAGCAACCAACATCTTTTGGGGGAAGCTACCTTTAGATCACCAAAACCCGCTTCCCTACAAACATGAGCAGGCTGGTGCATGGAAATTCATGTCCCCCAGGTGATGGCCCTTAACCCACTGACCTATGGTATAGAGGTGTAAATATCCAGTTTCTTTACCCTGTTTGCTAGAAGGTGGGATATAAATACCCCATGCCTTCTAATAGGGTATTTGGATTAATAGTTCACCCAATTTATTGCCTGACTTTTCTTTTCTGCATCCCCTTCCTATTTCTCTAAGGGTCACTGTTCCAGATAAACCATGTATGCTCAATCATTTTCTAAGGGGTTGATGATAAGGAAAACCCAACTAAGAGCTTTGTATTGTCCAGACAGTCCAGGTGGAATCTTGGTTGTGGCAGTGTAAGTCTACCAACTAGTGTAATGGGTAAAATTTTTGTTTCTTTTTCAGTCCTGAAAAACTTATATACCTTTATGAGTGACTGGTAGAATCCTAATGAGTATATTTTATTGCAGATTTATATCACATAAATCCTGGTATGTATACATCCACATTGTATGATTTTACATTCACATGAATTTTGTGTTTGATTAATTGGTTTCTCTTTGAAGTCACCAAATGACCCAACAAATTGTTAATGTTAAATAATGGAAATAACTGGGTAGGGTGATTATGTATATCATTCTTTAACTGAAAAAAACATATTGAACATCTATGGTGTGCCAGGTACTATAGTAAACTTTAGAGATACAGTAATGGCCAAGACTAATTGTTTAGTATTAACTCTGCCTTCATGGAAGTTTGAATTTGAGCTTATTTGATTTTAGCTATATCTATTTACTGTTCTTGTAAATATATGTTGTTCTTGCTAATTTTTTTAAAAGGTTGTAAAAATTACTTTATGAAGCCTTAAGAAGCACTGAATATAATTCAACTGTAATCCAGGTTTAGATACAATTTAATAATAGTTCATTTCCAAAATAAAAGTTATCATAAGTAAAACCATGAAATTTCCTAACACTTGATTTTAATACATTGCACTAATTTTCTAAAACAACTCTGAGGAAACAATATTTACAATAGATGGAATATTTATGAAAAATCTGCCATCAGGTATATTTTTTGTGTATATATTTGTATACATAGAACCCAAGAGATTACATGAATGAGGAAATAACAGCAGAACTAGAATGCAGAGTGTGAAACTTTTCAAAGCATGGGGTCTGGAAAAGGAGCAGACATCTTGTTTCAAAACCTAAAGTTTTCTCAGGACTAAAGTCAAAATCTTAACTGCCATAGAGAAAGGGAAGCTTTTCCGGCTTTAACTTTTCATCTGCATCTGAAAGTCTAGTATCCCTGAGATAGGAACCACTGCAATAGAAGGGAGTAATAGGTTCTCCCAAAGGAAGATTGTTGCTTAATTCAGATGACTTGCCCTGGTGTAAACTCATCAAGTGTAAACTTTTGTGTTTCCCAACCTAATGCTTCACAGCACCAAGATGTTTCAGTAATGGTTCATCATAAACCCAGCATTCTCCATCTTCATGGAATAACCTTGTCTCCCACTGAATTTCCTTCTCCTTCCTTTCTTGGCCTTCTGCCCTTTGTCTTTCTTCAAGTCTGTGCTTTGCTTCAGTTGCTGCATCAATGTCTCTAATTTTTAAATTGAAAGTGACATCCTTCCAAAGGCAGCGGGTCTCATACTCATTCTGATCTTCCAATTTCCTCACTTTCTTCTTGATTATAGGCAACTTCTTGGTATCTACAAAGACTGTATTTTCCCCTATTGCATATTTTGCATACATTACACCATTCCATTCCCCTTCAATCGAGCAAAAAGATTTCTTGTCATTTGGAGAAAAAAATCTCAGCAATAATTCTGTGTTTCTTGCCTCCATAAAAAGGTTTAGTGTGGAAGATAATATTTGCACTATAACCAGTTTTGGAACAATTAATATTGCGTTCTCCTCCTAGTTCCACCCAGGGCACTGTGAAGATAGACCTTCCGTAACCATTGGGGAATGTGAGAATGTAATGCTCATCATAGTCTAGACTCGAGACACAGCCTTGCCCTATGTTGTGCACCCCAATTGACATCCCAAGGAATTTTGATTTAGTCCAGATATGAGCATTGAATTGGATTTTCTTGTTAAAACATTCAGCACAAAAAGCTGAAATGGGTGGATGATGGGAAACCTGCTCAGCCATGAATGTTACACTGTTTTTGGAAATCCAGGGAACTGGTCCTTTTGAAACTAGCTCTGTGTTCTCTTCAGTGTCATTTGGTAATGTCCAGTGACACTGAAAGATCTCACCCAAAATGGGGTTGTATGGATTTTTGGCAACAGATCCTTTCCTTCCTGCATGAAAAGCTTAGAGTACCATTTCACAACCTGAACCATTCGATTCCTGGGATCTTTCTGGTCACTAATGCTCACAAACAGGTCCAGATGTGCAAAAAAGTCTGCATACATTTCTAAAAGAGATCTTCTTTCAAGAATAAATGTTGGAAGAACTACCTTAGATCCATTCCGAGCCTAACCTGTGGGTACATGATAACACTCTTGTGCTCCTCCACTGACCCTGCCTCCCCGTCATCGTCTCTATCATCATGTGAATCAAAAAGGTCAGCATCACTTGTACCATTGGACATGGAAGAATTCAGTGATTCTGTGGTATCTGGCGCTTTAGGCTATTTCCCGAACTGCTATGTGTCAAGACTGAGGCAGATCCAGAAGAATCTATTAAGTGCTTTGGGAATGAGCCACTCTGATGGAATTCATCAACATCATAGAATTCATCTTCACTGCTAGAGTAAGAGAACTCTGGGACTGTATTTGGAGACAAGTTGACATGACTTGAAGAAGTTAAGACTGCTACTAGGTGGTGAATGCCCACTGCCTGTACTATTTGGTGTTGGAGTCTGATCATGTCCCAAGGTAGCTAATACAGGTCCAACAGGTAAGGAAGACGGCTGCTGCTCTGACTTACACAACTGAGCTGGTGCTGGAGGTAAGACAGTCTGGGAAGGCATTGTGCCGATTACAGGTTCCAAGGGACTGGGTTGATATATTGCATCCTCAGGATTAATAGTACTTTTAGCAATCTGCAGCAACACAATGCAGTGTTTAATTGGTTCTACCATTCTATTTGTTGTCTGAGAGTTTCAATTTTCTTTCTCTGTTCATCATCTTTACAGTTTTGAAGCTTGTCATCAAAAACTTTTAGTTGTTCTATCAAGATTTGTAGGTAAGCATCTGCCTCTTTCAGTTTCTTGTCAAAGTCTTGGACACTAGGAATTAATTCTGAATCCAAACCCCAAAGGGTGACAGAAGGAGGCAAGGGGAGCACATTGGCGCCTCCAGCCTTTGCTGGCCAGGCAGCTGGGACCCTGGAGACTCAGGGGTGGGGACCAGCCCCTCTCCCAGACCCTCGGGGTCTACTCACTCCACAAGCAAGCAAGCAAGCGGCCAGCAAGAAAGCCATTCGCAGAGGCTGGGGTTGTGGCTCAGGGGTAGAGCGCTCGCTTGGGACGTGCATGGCCTGGGTTCAGTCCTCAGCACCACATAAACATAAATGCATTGCATTGTGTACAACTAAAGCAAATAAATATTAAAAAAAAAAAAAAAGAAAGCCATTAGCCGAGCCCTCCCCCACCCCCCACCTCACCCCCCGCCCTCGATGCCTCCTTGGACGGGAGCGGGGCTGCTCCAGTGCACCTCTCTTCTACTCCCTCAACTGGATCCCCAGGCGGCCGTTCTTGCAAATCTTAATAGCTTTTCCAAATATTAATAGTTGTTAATAAGAGGTTATTTTTTTTTATTCACTGTGTTTTATGCTTTTCGCTAGTACTTGCACTATAAGGCAAGAGTGGTGATGGTGTTTTCTCTGTTATACTCTGTTCTATATTGGTTGCAGCTTATTTATTTTTTATATATGTTATATCTACCCAACTAGTGTGTTCTCTTTTTCTTTCTTTATCCTTTGTTCTTCATCTTCAATCATTCTTTTAAGAATGACTTTTCATTGTTGTGGAATTTTGCTTCAAGTTCTGTTTCATTACCCCACTAATGCCTCACTGAGATTAGTATTTCTCAAAGTTTTCAAATTTGGTTCAGTTATATTTATTCTTTAAGATTTTTACACATTTGATTATGTATACAAATGCTCAAAACTGAATACATTTTGTTAAGTAAATAAGAGGTCTGAAACAAATTATTCTTAATTCTGTGGAGGATGTTGTATATAAATTTGAAATAATGCTATATTTAGTTTTACATATTTCAGAAATTTTTCAAATTTAAAAAGCACTGTGTCAGCATAAACATCTATAAGTTAAAAGCTATGTTTTTCTCATGATCACTGGATTCCAGTGCATTATTAGAGTGTTCACCTGTAACCTTAAAGAAACATGGCAGAATATTTATATATTAATATATATGTTTGTATTTTATATATACATATGTATCCTTGAAAAAAATAATTGTTATTAGTCACTTTCTGCCTTTAATATTGTTTGCAGATAGAAATGATGCTTAACTCTGTATTTGACTTCTTTTGGCATTAACCTTTTGGTTTTTCCTTTGGACAATGAACCCTCTCAATACTTGGGTTTCAGGTGAGATTGACTGCTCCCCCTTTAGTAGGAGGAACATCTGGACAAAGAGAATGGTATATCCCTTTGGCAACATCCTTTTGGTTATTGGTTCCAGGGATGGATATGTAAAACAAGTGAAGCCAATCAGAGCCAAAAGATTTTGACTAAATTATAGGGAAAATGTATTTTCTTCCTGCTAGGATTTCTAGGCTGGTAGTCTGTCTGCCTGAAGACACTAGTAGCTATCTGCTTGAGAACAAAGCTTGTAAAGGGAATTAGAGCATGGATGGAAAGAGAGAGAATCGTAATGACAAAGCCTGAGCATCTGGGTTCAGTGGTGCCTGGAGATCCACCCCTGCATTCTTACTTATTGGAAACATTAAGTTTTAGCAGCTCTATTAACACTTTCCCAGCATCCTTTCAGAATTTGCTTTTTTTTTTTTTTTCCACTTGCAATGGTAGGTTTCCTAATGGTTACTTTATATAGTCTATATGGATCCATTGTTCTCCCTCCCTCCTCAAGACTTTTATGACAAACACCAAATAAATAGATTTCTATTTTAAGAGCCTTTGCTGTGATGCAATAAGAAATGCCCTATGGTGTTGAATCTAGTTAGATGCTTAAAGGAGAGCAAAGCCATTAAACTGAGTATTATCTAAATCTATGATCAACCTGGCTTGGTGTATACCTATAATCCTGCTACTTGGGAGGCTGAAGCAGGAGGATTTCAAGAAGGAGGATTTGAAGCCAACTTGGATAATTTATTGAGACTCTTATCTCAAAAATAAAATAAAAAAGGACCAGGGGTGTGGCTCAGTGGTAGAGTGCTTGCCTAGCATACACGAGGCCCTGGGGCTCAATCGCCAACACTTAAAAACAAACAACAAAAGCTACAATCATGAAAAGGAATCATTATCCTTAGAGATGTACTGTTTATTCAGTAAATGTTTATACTGAGTTCCTGCTAACATGAGGATGGAGTAGTAACCCAATACAGATAAAACTTCCTGAACTCCTAGAGCTGACATTATTCTATTATTCTAGAAGGCCTGCTTACCCAGAATTCTAGCAATTTCTAGGTCAGGTGGTACTCACAAAGACTTCATTCCTCTGCCTGAAACCTTTCAAGTTTTCTCATTGTACTAAAATAAAATCTAAAGGCCTTAACACACTTACCAGGCTCGCACAATAAATCTGACACGTTTCTTGTCTAAATAAAACCTTATCCAAGGACTCATGTCCCCTGGCTTATAGCAGCTTAAAGCATTCACACCAGCATTCTTACCTTTCCTCTAGCATTAATCTATATTAGAAACTTTCACATCTTTTCCCTAGTCTTGACTATCTCCCACCCATCTCCTGCTCTCCTGCACTTCACTTTTCATGGTCATAGCTTAAATGGCAGTTCTTTAGAGAGATCTTCCATACCCATCCCATCTAAAATGGGTCTCCTTAATAGTCTCTTAAAGAACTATTTTCTACAATATTTATAATGAATTATTATACATATGTATAGATATTTGTTTTTGTGTTTATTTACTACATTTCCTACTGCTGTATGTTCTGTGAAGTCAGAGACTATATTTGTTTTGTTTACCATCAAATTACTTAGTGCCTGGCACAGTGCCTAGTACATTGTAGAAATTTAAATAAGTTTGTTGAATAATTATGTGACTTGACCTGAGGCTCTTTAGAAGTAGTCTCAACTCTCTGAACAGCTCCCCCCACCTTTTTGAGTCTCAGGCCTTCCAAATCAAAGACCCTTTCTAACCCTCTTTAGCTGCCTATGCTAAGGGTCATGCTGATATAGTAGTCATCATCTATTTATGTAATTGTCTGTGCCTCAGGCACCAAAGTGGGAAAGTGACTGTGGGAACCTGATGAGATAACAGGAACCAAAACAGAAACTTTACCCTTACAACTAGAGCTTTCCAGAGCTAGAATTAAAAGGGGCAGGATAATCCCAGAATTCCATTGGTCTTCACTGGTGCTCTGAATCTGAAACCTGACTGTGGGCAGAAGAGACTCAGGCAGCAATATGAAAGTTAATGATGAGACTAAGAATATAGGCAAGTGTCTGTTTCTAAGCTTATTTGTTTGAAATATGTGTTTGTTGGGGGTGGGTGTATAGTGAATGGCAGTATGTGCTTACATATTGACCACCTAACACTTAGAATGACTGGAATACCAGGAAAAAACTGACCTCTAGGTGGGAGAATCAATATAACCAACCCAGTGGTGCCTGGGGAGTCAAAGGTAGAGAAAATGAGATGAGTTGATATTCTGACTTTATTCCCATCATTCTGGTTCTCAGTTGGTTTTAGATACAGTGTAAATAGTTCTTGCTCTGGCCTTCTCTATTCCATTTTAGACTTCAAACCTTCTTAGATTCAATAAACTAATTGCCCCCCCCCAGCATTTTATTATGCAAGTGTTCAAACATAATAGTAAGCTTAAAACAATTTTACTATGAACATTTAAATATGTACCACCTAGAATCTATCATTAACATTTTGCTGCACTTACTTTGTCACATCTCTATCCATCAAGGCCAGGGCTATTATGTTTTTTATTCAGTTCTACCATTTGCTCAAGATGTTGATTTATACCAGTTAATGTCATTAATGAGCCCTTATATAATTTTTCTTCAATAGTTATCTGTTCTCCTCCTGATTTGAATAGAAAGAACTCCACTTCCAAAATTCCAACTCAACCAAAACCTAGAAGAACTTGGCACAAGAAAGCCAGTGTCAACTTCTTAATGACTTTCTCCAGTTAGGTTCTTGTATTATGTTATCTAATTTGAATTTGTTTAAGGTGCACCAGATACAGAGTAAAAAAATAGGGTCATAGAGTCCCATTAGCAGAATCAAAGCAGTATTTTCCTGGATATCATCTCTCCCTTACCTCCTAGTCCACTTCAAGGTCATTCTAGTCTCTTAAATTCTTACCAGTGTTCAGGAACTCTCTATACATATCTCACTTAAGCTTGCTAACAGCCAAAATTATCCCTCTTGTATTAACACTTGCTTATTATCCTTCAGTGGATCAAACTGATACTCTGAAAGTCTCTGTTAACCTAAAGATGAGTTATTTTCCTGGAGCATCCTCGTTTCTTGTGAGTAGAACTTTGGTGACCAGTCTCACTTGTCTTCTAGATATACTCAGACATGTCTGAATTTTCTGTGGTTTTACTGCTTGGCTTAGTCTTGGTAATCTTTTGCTATTATTATAACTGACATCCTCGGAGACTAAACCACACCTTTTATCTAGCCCTTACTTTCACAATAAAATGGCAAGCACTTTATATTTTATGTTAAACTTCATCACGCAGAGCTTTTCAATGCAGACTTTAATACACTAAATATGGATATGCCCAAACAAGCTTCTGAACACTGAATTTGGTTTCTAGAACACCATCTTATCAGCAATGATTTTGAAATAATGCTGGGACTTCATTGATAGCCAGTTAAAAAGTTTCACCTGTGTGTTCTTGGTTTTATCCAAACAGTAGTATTTATTTATCTATTTGAAAAACATTTTATCTTTATTTGAAAAATGAATTTACAATAAAAAGTAAAAGGTCTTTTAAGATATAAAGGCTTAAATATCCTAATAATAAATTTGGACAAAGACTAAAATGAGCTGAAAGTGGTGATTTGTCAATCTTGATAGACGTTTCATTAGACAAGCAGTTTTTTTCATATGTTGAAGTATATAAAAAGAGAAAAAAGAAGGAAAGAAAGAATGAAAGAATATATTTGGAATGCTTTAGAAATACACCAACAAAAATTGGGTCCAAGATATTGTCAAGGCCAACCTCAGCAACTTAGGGAAGCCATAAACTATTTAGTGAGACCCTGTCTCAAAATAAAATATAAGAAAGGGCTGGGATGTTGAACATTTTTTTCATATATTTGTTGATCAAATGTATATCTTCTTCTGAGAAGTGTATGTTCAGCTCCTTAGCCCATTTATTGATTGGGTTGTTTGTTTTTTTGGTGTTCAGTCTTTTGAGTTCTTTATATATCCTGGAGATTAGTACTCTGTCTGACGTATGTGGCAAAAATTTGCTCCCAAAATGTAGGCTCTTTGTTCACCTCACTGATTGTTTATTTTGCTGAGAAGAAGCTTTTTAGTTTGAGTCCATCCCATTTATGAATTCTTGTAAGCTGCCTGGTACCGTAAACCGGGATAAAAACTCTCGGGGGCAGAGTTAAGCTTTTACTACTTTTACTTCTACTTTCTTAGAGCTTAGAGAGAGGGAAAGAAAGATTTTTAGAGAGAAAGATTAAAGCGAGCTTTTCTTCTTGTCTTCTTAGCTTAGAGTTAGAGTTAGAAAGATAGAGCTTAGCTTCTTAGAGTGAAAGAAAGATCTTAGAGTGAAAGAAAGATATAGAGCTTAGCTTAGAGTAGAGTAAGATTAGAGCTTCTTTCTTCTCTCTTCTTTCTTCCTTCTTCTTTCTTCTGTCTTCTGTCTTCCTCAGGAGCCTTGGCCTAACTCTGACCAGTCATTACTTCTTCTATCTGGTTTCTCTTCTGTAACCGCTCTGCCTACGTTCTGACCGCTGATTCTTCTGACCGACCGAGTGGCTGCCCGACTGACCGAATGAATTCGTTCTCCTAACTCGGACCGCTTTCACCCGGTTATATACCTTCAGGTTTGCGGGTGTCTACAGGTGCGTCACATACATATCAGGTGGAACTTATGGCTTCCAGCTAGCTACAACAGCCCTTCCTAATTAGGGCTCCTTCATATTCCTTCCCTTTAGTTTAAAAAGGTGCTTTCTATTTTCTCTATTTTATTTTCTCTATTTTCTTTTATTTTCCCTACCTAGCTTTTCACCTTTTATTTTTGAAAGGGTGGATATTTGAGCCCTTTTTGAGGAGGTGCTGCGGCTTTTAAGGAAGCCTACTGCTGAGGAGCAGCTAACGCACTTTGTTAAGCACAATTGCATAAGCGGCTTTGACTTTTTTTTTTTTTTTTTTTCTCCTCTTCTTTATTTTTCTTTATGGCTTTCTTGCCAAAGCTCAATGGCTTTTTTTTTTTTTTTCTGCATGGTTTTTACCATGCTATTTAATTCTCTATTTTCTTTTAAGCTCATGGCTTTTTTACTAAAGCTCAAGGCTTTTTCTCTATATTTTTTATGGCTTTTGGCCGGCTCGCTTCGGCTTTTCGCTGGCTACTCTGCTTCAGCTTAATTCTTAACTGGCCTCAACTGAGTCAGAGGCTATGCTCTCTTGTTTCTACTCTTTTTGCTGGTCTCAACTGAGTCTGAGGCTATGCTTTTTCATTGCTCTTATTTCTTAGCTTTTCTTCTCTGCCTGCCGAGCCCCGGACGGACCACCATTTGTAAGCTGCCTGTCACGGCCAGCCACGGCGCCGCCACGGGAGGAAAATTCTCGGAGGCAGAGTATAGCTTTTTACTACTTTTACTTCTACTTTCTTAGAGCTTAGAGAGAGGGAAAGAAAGATTTTTAGAGAGAAAGATTAAAGCGAGCTTTTCTTCTTGTCTTCTTAGCTTAGAGTTAGAGTTAGAAAGATAGAGCTTAGCTTCTTAGAGTGAAAGAAAGATCTTAGAGTGAAAGAAAGATATAGAGCTTAGCTTAGAGTAGAGTAAGATTAGAGCTTCTTTCTTCTCTCTTCTTTCTTCCTTCTTCTTTCTTCTGTCTTCTGTCTTCCTCAGGAGCCTTGGCCTAACTCTGACCAGTCATTACTTCTTCTATCTGGTTTCTCTTCTGTAACCGCTCTGCCTACGTTCTGACCGCTGATTCTTCTGACCGACCGAGTGGCTGCCCGACTGACCGAATGAATTCGTTCTCCTAACTCGGACCGCTTTCACCCGGTTATATACCTTCAGGTTTGCGGGTGTCTACAGGTGCGTCACATACATATCAGGTGGAACTTATGGCTTCCAGCTAGCTACAACAGCCCTTCCTAATTAGGGCTCCTTCAAATTCTTTTTTTTTTTTTTTTTTTTTTTTTTGGTACTGGGGATTGAACTCAGGGGCACTCGACCACTGGGCCACATCCTCAGCCCTTTTTTTTTGTATTTTATTAGAGACAGGGTCTCACTGAGTTGCTAAGTCCCTCGCCATTGCTGAGGCTGGCTTTGAACTCGCAATCCTCCTGTCTCACCATTTATTAATTCTTGATTTTATTTCTTGCACTTTAGGAGTCTTGTTAAGGAAGTTGGGGCCTAATCTGACATGATGAAGATTTGGGCCTACTTTTTCCTCTAATAAGGCAGAGTCTCTGGACTAATTCCTAGGTCCTTGATCCACTTTGAGTTGAGTTTTGTGCATGGTGAGAGATAGGGGTTTATTTTCATTTTGCTGCATATGGATTTCCAGTTCTCCCAGCACCATTTGTTGAAGAGACTACCTTTTCTCCACTATATGATTTTGGTGCCTTTGTCTAGTATGAGGTAACTGTATTTATGTGGGTTTGTCTCTGTGTCTTCTATTCTGTATTCTATTGGTCAAACAACCCAATCAATAAATGGGCTAAAGAGCTGAACAGACACTTCTCAGAAGAAGATATACATTTGATCAACAAACATATGAAAAAATGTTCAACATCTCTAGTAATTAAAGAAATTCAAATCAAAACTACTCTTAAGATTTCATCTTACACCAGTCAGAATGACAGTTATCAAGAATACAGACAACAATAAATGTTGGTGAGGACGTGGAGGGAAAGGCACACTCATACATTGCTGGTAGGACTGCAAATTGGTGTAACCAATCTGGAAAGGAGTATGGAGATTCCTTAGAAAACTTGGAATGGAACCACCATTTGACCCAGCTATCCCACTCCTTGGTCTATACCCAAAGGACTTAACATCAGCATGCTATAGTAAACCAGCCACGTCAATGTTCATAGCAGCTCAATTCACAATAGCTAAACTGTGAAAGCAACCTCGATGCCCTTCAGCAGATGAATGGATAAAGAAACTGTAGTATATGTACACAATGGAATATTACTCAGCATTAAAAGAGAATAAAATTATGGCTTTTGCAGGTAAATGGATGGAGTTGGAGAATATTATGCTAAGTGAAGTAAGCCAATCCCAAAAAACCAAAGGCTGAATGTTCTCTCTGATTAGTGGATGCTGATCCATAATGTGGAGGGGGGAGGCATAGGAAAAATGGAGGAACTTTGACTAGGCAAAGGGGAAGAAGGGGAGGGAGGGTACACGGGGGTAGGAAAGATGGTGAAATGAGATGGACATCATTACCCTAGGTACATGTATACATTTTGTACAACCATACAAATGTAAAGTTGTGCTGCAATTGTGTACAATGAATCGAAATGCATTTTGCTGTCATATACCTAAAGTAAATCAATTTAAAAAGGGGGGAGGCTGGGGGAGTAGCTCAGTGGTTAAGCACCTCTGGGTTTAATTAAAAAAACAAAAAGGGTCTAAAAGTTCAAGTATAATGAGAGATTATTATGTCATTTTTGTAGCTCTTTTGAGAAGATACACTAGGTCCAATACATATTTTGAATGAATTAATAACCTGTTAATATTTCTATAGAAAAGTTACTCAATGTTGAGTTGAAAGATATGTATATTTTAAAAATTGATAGGGCCAAATAGCTCTTTTAAAAAGTATAAATCCAATTATTGTGACAATGGAAATATTTTTAAAAGATAGGTGTATTTGTTTTCTTGTGAAGTAATTAATATGTATCTATTCCTAAAAACATCTGTTCTGTTGTATTTTAAATGTTCAGAAAGAGAAAAAGTTGACTCCTTCAGGAAAAATTTGTTGTATTGAGGAATTATGTTTTGGATTTTGAAATTATTGCATCTTAAAAGTTGATGTGTGGTTACTCTGAGGAAGTAACATTTTAAAAAAAAATGAAACTTGCATGTGCAATGGTTGGCCAGGTGAAAAGCATAGGATGTATATTTTGGGAAGAGCAAGTGCAAATATGTGATATAACAACAAAAATTCAAACAGCAATAGAGATTAAATGATTTATATATTCTGTATCTTGAATACTGTGGAATCTTTGCAATGAACGAAGTGGTTCTGTAGCTACTAAAACTGAAAGATGTTCTTATGTTATTGAGGAGGAAAACCACAGTTTTCCTGTTTTCTCAAAAAGAATAAACAAACATTGTGGGTGTGGGTATGTATGCACACCAAGCGTCATGCACCTGTGCACACAGAGAAAAAAATGGTTTAAGAGGATATAAACCAAAATGTTAGCTGTGTTATGCCTGGGGAGTGGATGGGGTATGATATAGAGATTTTTAATTTAATACATTTTGATTTTTTAAAAAGTCAAATCTGTATAAATCTTGTAATTACTGACTTTTTAATTTAAACAAAAAATGCAGTATGTAGACGCATGTTGGATTGCTCTTGAACTGCATTTGTTAATAAACTTGCAGGAAGTATCAGGACATTTCTTATATCAATTATTTACTAGACTTATAAAATAGGTTTGGATAGATTGCTTTTCTAACATTTTCAAAGCCATGGAGCCTGTTGTTTACATTCAATCTTAGGCAGAATTCCTGTATATGAAAATGATGAAAGCAGAGTTGCTTGGTGGAAGCTGGAAGTGAGGGGCCTTTCTCTGTGTTTCCCTCCCCTCGTAATCTTTTGACAGCCCCTAGGGCTCTGCTGAACACAGTTTGAAATACACTGGTTTCTTCCCGGGATGCTTTTGATTTAGTCCTTCCTGAAGGTCAGAGGGATATACCAGCCCTGTGATTCTAAAGCACAAAGAATAAAGAATGCCTACAGGTAACCCCTGAATTCCCTCTTGCTTTACAGAAAACACGTTTAGAACAGGAAACATTTGTGTCATGTAAGATATTTCCAGATGTACAATAGAAAAGGAACAATTTTTTGTTTTGCATTTTGTGGCTTTGGAGTCTTCTAGTTTTACTTCTTAAAATCCAAGCTTTATGATCTGTGCCCTCTAAACATCCTGAAAGTGACTGTAAACGTTTTGTTAAGGTAATGTATATAGGTCCTATAAATGGTTGTTCTACTATTAGATGTAATGAGACAAGAAATTTTTAACAACAAAAAAATGCTTTTAAAATAAATCTAAGAATATGCCTTTTCCAGATTTGAACAACTGAAGAAAGAAATGCATTTTTAAAAAGCACAAGTTGTATTTGGTAGTGAAACAAGTTGTATTTGGTAGTGAAATCTGAGCTAAGAATGATTTTTCTTTTAGCATTTGCACATAATTTTATATTTATTGTTTCATTCTTAACATTTGATTTCTGGGATTACTTTCTGTAATAGAAGAACATTTCTCAATACTATATATTGTTATGTTTAACTTAGTATAATCTTAAAAGATTTGATATAAACATGCTAGTTTGTGTAAAATAATAGAGAAAGCATAGTATCACAGTTTGTTTACATAGACCTAAATTTCTGCCTATACCTTAAGTGAACTTATTTTTAATGTTTGTGTGTGTGTGACTATAGTAAAGAGAAATTTTTAAAAACATAATAATAAAGAAGAAAAAAAAATTTCTGTTCCCCACAAGGTGGTACTGTGGTTCTTTTACTCTTTCAAAAACTGTGCACATAACTGGTATTTCTCCACTTTCCTGCCTTCCCCCACCTTTTACAGGTGATCTTCAATTAGATTCTAATAAAAATGAGAAATAATTTCAAAGGAAAACCTGATACCTAAAGATTTGAGGTAACCTGCAAGCAACTAAATTTCTCTATTTAGCTTTCTTTAAAAGAGTCCCACCCTGCTCCCCTTGGCTTTTTGTTTTTTAAAGTTCATGTACCAACTCTGGTTATAATTTATGGCATTTTATTTATACTTTTTGAACTATACTATTGTACAAAGTATAAATAAAATTATAAAAACCATTACCATGTATATATAGTAGTTTTGTTGAAATAAAGAAATTTATGTTATTAAGCATCCTTAAAATGTCTTAGAAAATGAGTATAAATGCAACCCATCATCTTTAGGCAATTAAATTTCATGGTGTTTTAATTTTCTTCCTTCTAACCAATTTTTTCGTAGTTTAGAACTTTATCCAAGCTTCAGTTCTTTAGGTAAAAATTATAGAACATGTTTTTTTTTTTTTTAAGCATTTATGTAGACATTGTGCTATTATTTGTTTTACACTGTATCCTTCAGTTTATTTGAAGATGTAAAAAAAATCATATTTGAATATGGAACACCATATATAAATCTGTTTTTCTCTGCACCCAGAACCAAGAGAAATAACTGGAAGACTAGATTCCAGTCTTAACTTCCCCACTCTATCAGCTTGTCACAGGCCTATATTTTTCAAACCCTTGCACAGGTTTCTGGAACTGGAGTTGGAGACAGAGCGACAAAGAGGTTCTATTGGATCCTGCCTTCTGGGCAGAGGTGGTCTTAGCGGGGCTCCTGCATAGCAGAAATTTAATGGTTGGAATGGGGCCGAGGGGACGTGTTTTCAGAGTAAGCAGAGGTTTTTTTATTTATTTATTTTTTTTTGGACTGCCTATTTGGAGTGGCCCGCGGAGGGGTCTGGATGAAGACGATAGGGGCTTGCCTTGGGAAGCCCAGGGTCTGGGGACGGGAAACAAATCTTTGATGCATGGGAGGATAAGAAGGGGGAAAAAATTTTTTTTGCGAGAGATTGGAGAGTCAAAATCAAGGGAAAACAAGATTCAAAAACGACAGCAAAGCCAGAGAAGGCAGAAAATAGAAGTGCGGGGTGGGGGTGGGGGTGGGATAGAGTTGGAGGAAGAAGCGGAGTCGAAGGAACACGGAACAGGCAAGAGGAGCTCAAGCCTGGGCAGCCATCCCTCCGTTTCATCCTCTTGCAGAGCTCGCGAAGGCGTTATCTTCAGTTTCACTTAACGGGTGGGGAAACCTCGACCTTAAGAGGCTAGGTAATTGCTCAAGGTCACCAAGCTAAGGGTCAGAGCCAGGATTCTCATCTCTCCCCGACCCGGATCTGGCTCTGTCCAAAGAGCGCCGGCCGCTGGGGGAGAGGACTTGCAGGGAGGGCAGAGTAAGCGGCCGGGCGGGGAACCATTTCCTCCCCGAGAGCGCTTTGGAGGGAGACTTTCGGCCGGGGCTGGGGGCGTCTTCTATATACTCCAAGTTGGTTGGGGTTGAGGGCGAAGAGTTGTCAGCTTGGGCGAGGGGAGAAGCGCCCTATCCCTTGGTTTCCCAGCCTCTTTCTTGCAGCTCCTTACTCGGGTCCTCCAGCCACGCCATCGCGGGCCGCTCCCCTTCCTGTCCACTCTCCCAGTCCTTACCCGACCCAGTAACGCACTCCGAGGCCTGCGGACAGGGGACTGCACCCAGTCCGTGCCGCGCTAAGCACGTGTCCCGGGGCTCTTGGCGCCGGGCCGGGACCATGTTTCCCAGTGCTGGAGTCGGGGCGCTGCAGTGGAGCATCTCTGTAAATGAGGCAGACTCAGACAGGGGGCCAGAGGTATTTACAAACCTTTTGGTAACTTACACGAATATTACACAGATACACAAGAATAAGGACACGTGTACCTCACAGGAGGTAAAAAGAAAGCGATCACGAGGAAGAATAATGCCCAGTCTATATGGTAAATCAATGCAGTTCTCATATTATGAGCACCCTATTCGATGAATAGCTCCTGCCAATCCTCGGTGATTATTCAATGATTATTAATTGACGAGACACCTTTCACCTGAAAATGGCTTGTCTGCATTGTCTTTCTTCGCAGAGAACTGCGAATTAAAGTTTCTTTGTTAGGGAGAACAAAGAAGAATCCAAACTATTTTAAGGAGGCTTTAGCATTTGATTTGGCAAAACGTTTTGCTAAAGATCAGCCTTCGCTCTTTGACTCGCCCCCACTCTGTCACACTCTCAGCAGAGTTGTCTTTGGAACAAGGCTGGTGCCCCTGATGGGTTTGGGGACCCCCTCTTCCAGATATTAGCAATTTAGAGTTAAGAAATTTAGAAGTCTCGAAATAAAACCTTTCATATTAGCATCGGAGGTAACCAAGGCCTGGAAAAGTTAAGGCCCTCTTGCAAGTTTGGTGCCTACGTGGGACCCGACACTAGGTCCTGTCCTGCTATGTTGTAAGTACTTTTATAGCAGCAGGTCCCAATATCTTCCTTCACGCGGTCCCATGCCCCACGCTCATCCTGCCTCTTGGGAGCCCAGCAAAAACTCCCTTCTTTAAAGTTTCTCAAGAAGGGAATGTCTTCCTCCTTTCCATTTTAAAAATTATTTTCTTTTGCTGTCAGATTCATTCTGACATAGATCAGGAGTGGAAAAGTGTGTGGTATAGAATAGAGTCATTAGTAAATCCATCTCGTTTTTTGTTTCATTTGACAGCAACACATTAAATTAATCCCTGTCCAAAAGAATCACATTAAGGGAGCTGTCAATGCTAATCCCCAGCTCATTGTTGCTACCTAGCTCAGGGTTGACTTTAATAGGTCGCGCTGACATTTGTTTCTTCAGAGGCACATCGGTGACTTCATCCAGACCCAAATATATTCCCTTCCAAAAGTAGAGACACCGACAAGTTTCACAGACCCTGAATTCTCTGGGCTTCTAGTTTTATGGTTGGAGCTCTAGTTGGAAATGTTGATTCACACTTGCACCTTTAACTGGGTTAAAAAAGGAAGGAAGGAAGGAAAGAAAGAAAGGAAGGAAGGAAGGAAGGAAGAAGAAAGAAAGGTAGCCTCCTCCTTGAGAGGGGGAAAAAAGTTAATTAAAAAAATTTTTACAAGTAGGATTATGTTGCTATTGTTTATGTACTTTGTAGCATCCTATGTTAGCTACCACTGTTGTCTATAGATGTGATTGTGTACAAACCAGATTTAAGAGAAAAACTTTTTTAAATGATTAAGAGGAGAGCAGATTATATAGACAATGAAAAAAGAGGGAAAAATGGTTGAGAATATCTGGAAATCGTAAGTAAAAGACCTATAGAAGGTATAGAGAAAAGGGAATTTCTGACAAATCCAGGCAGTAATTTAGATAGAAAAACTTTAGGGAGTACAGAAACTAGGAAAAAATATATTATGATAAGATTAAACATTATTTCAACCAACATTTATAAACTATGATTATAAAATGTTTTCTTTCAATGAAATCCCCTTGTCTTTCTTTCCTCTCTTCCACCCCATCATGCCCACCCCTACATACTGATATGGATTATACAGCACAAAGCTTATGATATTGATGGATGCCAGATCTGACAATCATATATTAGCCTTTGGGTATCTAAGAGAAAGCCAAGGACTGATCCAATTTTAAATTATTTAACTTGTTCTTAAAATATGCTTTCCACCTGGTTATTCTTATTTTCATGTATACTTGGCAAAGTTTAGAACACAAAATGGTAGCTAAAAATTGAGAAATGACCATCCATTATTCAACAAGCTTATATTGAGTGAGTAGTATAAAGATACTAGAGATTTGCTATATCTATGCATACCACAAAACATATATTTATATATCAATATTTATCTATAGATACCTATATATTTTCTATATACATCTATATAGATATATAAAGAAGTTATATACTCTATTTTACTAATTGAAACATGCTTTATCTATATTGCAAAATGATATTGTAAATCTTTTAGTAAATGAAAACTCACCTTTGCCCAAGTTTTGTTCCCTGAAAATCTGTATTTTTAAGAAAACATGGTACAGTTGTACCTCTTATGCTCAGGATTTTAGCTATTTTAATTTAATTTTTAATATAGCTTCCTCTCCTTTTTCTTCCTTTTATCTCTTGAGAGTCATTTCTGGACTATGTGTTTGGGGGAGGTATATTTTCTTCTACACATCCTAGGTTCATGTCTGAGAACCCTTTAACAAAAAACAGATTAACAAGAGAAATTCACTCATGTTTATTTAAGTTTTACATGATATGGAGCCTTCATAAGAAAACTAAGACATGAGGAAAAAGTTAAATTTGAGTGTTTTCTATAATAAGTTTGGTGAAGATTGTTCCAATGGGTAGAAAAATTATAAGACAAAGGGGGATACGAGCTAAATGTGATAACTGGGGGAATCTTAGCAAGTCTTGTTTGTTAAGATTCTTTTCTGTGTTTCTTCATCTTCCAAGATAAGGATACTTCTTTCATTGGGGTGTCAGTCACAAAAGGTCTTATGACCTGCTTCAGGGGAAAGTCAGAACATCCTTCCTAGGTTTCTTGACTTGCTTCATGGGAGAAGGGTTGTGAGAGGTCAGGGAAACCTTCCTGCTTCTGCTGTTTTCTCAAACTCTTTCAGCATAAAATATGTCTTCAGCTTAAAACATGCAACCATTCCATATTTTCTGGTGACAAGTCCTAAACCCATTCCAGACATAACAACCTTTGAAGTTATTTTATACAATCTCTATAAAGCACACTTCTATTGAGCTATGGAAGTCTATTTCATTTATTTTATTGATGGAACACCTGAGTTTTATTCAGAGGAAATGGGTTATGTTTTATTTTATTTTATTTTGTGTGTGTCAAATAATAAAACTATAAAGGATCAGTAAGAAAAGAACTATGTATGCATTCAGACTCTCCAGATAAATGTCAGGAATATGAAGATAAGGACTTAGGTTCATATTGCATCAGTTCAAATTGCTCACTAAGACCTGGTTGACATTTTAGAAACTGGTGGGTTAGAGCAGACATGAATGGAATACTGAAACTCCAGGGACTCCAAACTTAATGATACCTTGTAGTCAGTGTCTTATATCTATTAGACATCTAGTGAATAACTTTGAAATCAATAATTAGTATGTGGGTAAAGCATGCATGGAGAGGGAATTCATGGTGAACTGAATATAGATAGGAAACAAAAGAGATGGCCAGAGGAGAGTTGAATGTTAGTTGTAGAAGTGGGCATGTTTGGTGGCATGTTGCTGGGTTGAAATAACTGAGGAGCCATCTCCCTGTGAATCAATGTAGAAGATAAGGCCAGTAGGCAATAATACAATCGATTATAAATGCCCTTCAAAAATGTATTCATATGCACTCTTCATTGTATTCATGTCGGACAAGAACTTTGCCTTTAAGAAACATCCGTATTTCAAAGGAAGAACTGTGTTCAAATTTAGGTAATTCAAACATCCTCCCACAGAAAGGTATATATGTAGAGGTCCTTAAGAGGAACTGAACCTACATCACTAGGTGTAACAATGTTGTGCCAGGAGGTGACTTTCAGCAATGGAACTTCTGGGAGTACTGTATTGTTTCCCTTCATGCAGAGAGGAAAGACTCTTCCTCTTCTCTTGCTTCCTGTTGGGCCAAGAAAATAGAGTACCCCAAGGACAAACCACTGGTGGTAGAGACACCCTGGCAGACTAAGCACTGGCAGAGGCTGGGGCAGGGCCTTGGGTGTGGTTGATGTGGTGATAGTTGCAAAGGTATTCAGGACTCTTTGGTAAAGCAGACCCATAGTCATTCCCTGGATCCTGACGTCACTTGTATCCCATCCCTTGTACCAATTCCCTATACTGTTTTCTTCATTGATCCAGGGTTGATTGGACCATACCTGTCTCTTGTGGTTTTTGTCTGTGGTTTTCTACATCCTGTGGAATAGTACCTGGACTCACTTCTTTTATCCTATCATTTGTCTGACCCTGAGGCAAACACGGTATTTTTGATTTTTAAAAAGGATTGTATTTATTCACAATGATGGGAATAGGGTGAAGAAATATAGGTAAAAGGGCACCCCCATTTTCCTTGTTTTATATGCTTAGCCTTTTATGGAAACAAAACTGTATCTAGATGAGATGTGCTTCACAACATATGTAAAGGACTGAAACCAGAGATTCTGAAGTTTCAGACTTCACTTATTAGATAATTGTCACAGTGATTGGAGGAGAAATCTGGGATGAACAAGGCCTCTGAGACGTTTAGACAGAGATGTGGTTCCTGTTGGCCATATGGGGCCTGGCCTGGGTAGAGTAGGTTAGAGAAGAGGAAGGCATTCCAAGGTTTTATTTTCCATTCAACATTCCTTTGCCAAACTTCTGAACACAGGCCCCACATCAGAAAGCAGGGGCAGGGGAGAGGTGGCCCACACACTCACAGTTATTTCTAAGTGATAATAATTTTTCTCTGAACTATCAATGTCCTTTCATTACTGACCTGTGGCATATTTCCAGGATATTCTTGTCTGGGTAAGTGGACCATGCTGTGGAATAGAAAGAAGATTCAGGGGGAAAATTGAAAGAGGCATAGGAACCTATAAACTTTTAGATTTTTTCCTATTGCTTCTAAGTCCATTGAAAAGACTGTAACTGACAACTACGACTCACTTTCAAATTTAAATTATATCTGTGTAATTTAGGTAGAAAACCCCTGGGCAAGTATGGTACCTGTGCTTGCCAGGGTACCAAGCATACTGAAAGCATTTAGCCAATAATGATAATAATTTAAAGCAATGGGAGCATTGGGTGTATAGGGAGATAAGAAACTAGAAGACTATGGCCCACTAATAATTAATAACGTCTCAGGAGGTGGTCCACTGTTTTTGGATTTCAAATCCCCATGTTCAATTTCTTGCTGGAGTGAATTCCACATACAAAAAGAATAATCTTTAATTTGATACTTAGTCACTTCAGTGTCCTGTGCTGAGCTGGCTAAGATTGCATATTCTTATGAAAATATACACATTCATAATCAGTCAGATAATGTTGCTCCCCAGGGCTTCTAAATGCAAAAGCAAGAGATCATATATTCAGATATGTGGCTTCAAAGTCATAGGATCATCTGAGAAGTTTGAATTCCTTATTTCTTACTTTTTATTCTTGGAATTGAAAGGAAAACAACACTGTGAAAACTTCTAATTAAAGACATAATGAAACAGAGCCCAGCATCCACAAGTTAAGGCTTCACTATGAATGAATTCTTGTCCTTTTGTGTAACAGGCTGAATTGACAGACATTTTAATAAAATGACAGAATAATTGGAGTATGCTTTTGATTAAGGCTTAATTACCAATTATTTTGTTGCCCTTTGTGCTTATACCCCAAAGAGCAGGGTCTGCCATTATTTATTTGGGTTAAAATATTCAGAGACCATACATAGACTCGCCCATTGAAACGACTAGAAAGAAGGCAAAAATATATCTTGTGTACTCATGACTTTTAGTGTGTTCTTAGCCCCACATCTGGTGCATTTCTTGCCACTGCTTTGAGTTTGGTTTAAACTTTCCTTCTCTTTCCCAAATAAAATTTGTGAATATTTGCTTTTCTGAGCTGACCCCATTCCATTTTGTCTTCTATTTTACCAATATTCTTGAATCCTTCCTCTCCTGTGTATCTTATTTGCCATGGTCTTATTTTTGAGTCTTTACCGTCTCTTACCTGAATTACTACAGTACCTTCTAGAATGGTGCCTTCAGTTTGTTCTCCTTATGGTCCATCCTTCACTCTGCTGTTAGAGTTTTCTTTTAAAAACACAGGTATGCTTTTGTCTTTCATTTGCTTAAAAATTTTTGATCCCCTCCCCATAAACTCCAGGATTAAAACCAACCAAATGTCTTAACATATTTCATCATCTGGTCCCTAGCTATCTTCCCAGCTTTATCAATTGATAAATGAATATTTATGCAGGGGTGTTTTTTTTTACATGGGATGCTTTGCTCCATCTATACCTTTTAACATGACATCTGTGAGCTTGAACCAACTTTTTCCTTTGTTTCTCTTGAAGATGCCTACCTTCTCTTCAGGACTTAACTTGGAATTACTGTACTGGAGAGGGCAATGAATTACTCCTCATTATCATACTTTCTTTTAAGAAAATCTGTCCTTGGACTAGGTGTGGATTAAGTCAAACTCGCTTTCAAAGAATAGATATGGAGATACAGAGAGTGAATTAGTTGGTTATGGGTATTGGAGAAGTAAAGTCTTATGGTCTTAAGGACTGATGTGGCCATATGTGCAAATGGCCAAAAGAGTCAATCTGGAGGAAAGGTAGAAAATAGAGAAAATTATAGGAAAAGGCATATATGAAATGTCCTTGGGGGCATAAGAGTGGAGGAGTGGGCACTGTCTTGGTTTCTGTTGGCTTATTAATTCCTTTTTGAGTACCTCTTGAGACCCAGATTGCTTGTTAGATGTTATTAACCCATTATGCTAACATCTTTTTTATTTAGCTGGCTCAAGCAAATTCCTGTTCCTTCTTATCAAATGATTCCTTCTGAGGCTCATTTATTATATGCAATAAATTATTTACATATATGTCAACCTTCCCCACAAGACAGTAACCCCCTTGAGAGTGGGACATTTAAAAAAATGTATTTTGAGATTCCCAGCAATTAGCCCAGCTAAATGGTTGGTTGGTTGGATGTATGAAGGCTAACCTCATTTTTTATTTCTTTTTTTAAACAGAGGTTATGAAATTACAGAGTTGGTGTTGCTATCATACACATAATGAAGTTTTAGGTCTTCTTCTAGTGACTTTTTTTTTTTTTTTTGATAGTTCTGGAGTTTGAACCCACGGGCTGGCACATGCTAAGCAAACACTATACCACTGAGCTATATCCCTAATCTTTTAAATTTTTATTTTGATACAGGGTAGCTTAATTGCCCATGTTGACCTGAAACCTGTGATCTTCCTACTTCAGCCTTCTGAGTGGTTGGGATTATAGGACTGTACCAGGCAGTATTTTTGTATTTTAAAAAGCTTTCTAGAATCAGTTCTTTGAAGTACATGAAAAGTCATAATAAAAGTAGGAATTTGTCAATGTTGGATTTCATGGGGTGGTGTTTGGGGAACCTTGCAATATCTCTGAAATTATGATATACCTTTGTTCTGTGCCAGCAGAGAGTAGGAACAGCAGCACAAGGAACTGCATGAAGAATAGAGGGACTCCCTCTGTAAGGACTGGCAACCATGACTGGGACCTCACTTCCCTGAACTGCATTTGCTTCCTTCCAACTGTTTTCAGATAAGCATTGATCATCCAGAAAAAATGAATAGTGCTAATGAACCAATCAAAACTCCTAGTTACTTGAGCTAAGATCATCGTGAGGAACTTCACTCTATGAATCAGGGTATTGCTCTTTAAATATTGTTGTCTCTAATAATCCACTCTCTACTTTCTATGTTGGTGTTACTGACTGAATGACACTTATAAAACATCAAATAAAGACTTTTTTTTCAATGGCAGGGATTAAAGAGGATGCTGTCATATTATACCTGAGGATTCACTTTAGGAAAATCAAAGGGATGGATCACTGACATTAGTTTGAGATGGGTGTTTTCCTCCCCCCAGTTTTACCTGCCAGGATATTTAGGCTATTAGAATTCTTTATCCCCCCCATAACCATGAGTTGTACATTTTCATTCTTCCCTCTTTATAGTATTATATTAGTAAACTTCCTCCTTCCTGGTCACACCAAACAAGTGCAGTAAAACTATAATTTCTTAAGCTGCTATCTTTACAGCCTGGCATTTCTGTAGGGGCAGATACCTTAGAGAACTTCAGTCTTTACTAGACCAAAGATTGTTTAAAGCAAAAGTTCTTCTAGAAAACCATTAAACAGGAAGTGCCTCTTAGTGCTGTTTCTGGCAAATGAGCCAGGCTTTAGAGGCAAGCTTTGTTTGAGGACTTAATAAACATTGTGGTTTGAGATGATGGTTCTTTTAATGTTAAGTGTAATTATAGCACGGTAGAGGTGCAGTGTAAGCATGTTGTTGCAAAAACACATAAATTTACGGATGCTTAACAGATTCTGGGCTTGTTTATTCCTCCCTGTGAAAATGTTGCTCAGAAAAAGTCAAACATATATGCAGTATCCTTTGGAGAATATATGAACATAAATGGAGGTTAAACAGCTGGACAGAATGCCAGTGTTCTAAAATACAGCTGGGAATCAAAGCTGGGAAGCATAAAGACCTCCTTAGCTTCAAAGGTAGCCAATTAAGTTGCAAATGCTATTGATAATAGTTCCTTTATTTAGAGGCTTATTATACGAAACACCATGCTGTCTTGAAACTGAAGAGGTTGTGGTGCAATTGTCTCCATAATCCATAATTGAAAGAATCATAAATGTAACAATTGTTTCCCTCTATGATTGCTTTCACAATTTCTTGTTCTCCACAGGATCCTTGTTTTTTGTTTCCTTCAGCTCATTGCAACAATCAAGTAATTATAGTGTGATTCATATTTAAGATTAAATTTTGCATGTCCACTGAGGTACATAAAAATCTCTATTTTTCATAATTGTAAACCATGTTTATATAATCAATCAACTTTTAAAGTAAGTAGCATTGATTGCAACATATTCTTTATAAGTGATGTGTATTTGGCTCAAATTTTACAAGTTTTATCAATCAATGACTTATAACAATGCATTTAATTTAAAGATGAACATAAATATGGTAGGAGAATGTTCCAACTGGGAAAACTGTATGATGGAAAGAGATAAGAAAGAGATAAAACAAGCTGTAATCCCTGTGGCTCAGGAGGCTGAGGCAGAAGGATCGGGATCGAAAGTTCAAAGCCAGCCTCGGCAAGTTAGCTAGGCCCTGTCTCAAAAAATAAAAGGACTAGACATGTGTCTCAGTGCTTAAGGCCCCTGGATTCAATCCCTGGTACCAAAAAAAAAAAAAAAAAAAAAAAAAAAAAAAAAAAAAAGGAAAAGAAAAAGAAAGTAATTCTTATGTGAAATATTTAATCTTTTAAAATTTTTGTTCTTATCCAGAAGTTCTTTCTGGTTCACATATTTAAAAATATTTAGGAATGAACTAAATAAAGATGCTATTATTCTCAGATTCAATATTGTCATTCTTTAGATTTCATGCAGTGACATGACAGAGGACTCATAAATCTATATTTTTCTTTCCTATATTTATCAGCTTCCATTAATACTTGCCTAGGAGGGATTTTTCCCTAGGCTTGGTTTGAAGAAGGGCCATCTTTTTCGGGAACCCTGATGTAAACCAGGTGGAGTTTAGGGAGTAGGGAGAAGCCCTCTCTCAGGTTTGTTCATCCTTCCCCCACCTTAGAATAGTGGAGCGTGAAAGCAAGTAAAGAAGAAGAGCTTCAAGTACTATGTTAAATAACAGTGGTGAAAGGGGGCATCCCTGTCTTGTTCCAGTTTTTAGAGGGAATGCTTTCAATTTTTCTCCATTTAGCCTGGGGCTTTGCATAAATAGCTTTTTTAATGTTGAGATATGTTCCTGTTATTCCTAGTTTTTCTAGTGTTTTGAACATAAAGGGGTGTTGTATTTTGTCAAATGCTTTTTCTGCATCTATTGAGATGATCATATGGTTTTTATCTTTAAATCTATTGATGTCCCTCAGTAGATGAGTGGATTAAGAAAATGTGGTATATACACACAATGGAATTTTACTCAGCAATAAAAGAGAATAAAATAATGGCATTCGCAGGTAAATGGATAAGTGAAGTTAGTCAGTCTCAAAAATCCAAATACTGAATGTTTTCTCTGATATAAGGAGGCAGATTCACAGTGGTGTTGGGTGTCGGGGTACATAGGAGGATTAGAGGAACACTAGAATGGTCAAAGGGGAGGGAGAGGAAGGGAGGGAACAAGGGGGGGATGGAGGGGAAAAAAAAAGAAAAGGTGGTAGAATAAGATGGATATCATTATCCTAAATGCATGCTTGAAGACTTGAATAGTACGAATATACTTTGTATACAAACAGTGTTATGTAAAAAGAGGCTCTATATGTGTATTATGAATTGTAATACATACTACTATTACAAATACAACAACTTTTAATAAAATTTAAAAAAAAAAGAAGAAGAGCAAGTCAGGGGGAGTGAGGAAGGGGCTCCAGAGAGATGCACGCATTTCAAATAAGTGAAATAAATGTAGTTCTCCACATGCTCATTAGTTCATGCTCCATTTTTTCCATTTTAAAATAAAGATATCAAATTATGCCACCTTCACCAAAGCTAATAGCACTTTATATAAGATTTTATACATTATTTACAAAGCACCCAAATATTTATTTTCATGTATAAACTATGTATTTTCATAAAACCCTTGTGCTTTACATGAACTCAGAGGCTGTCAAATTCATTCTCCTAATTGTATGGGAGAATAACCAAACACTTTATATTATAATTAGAATTATTACATACTTTATTGTTCAAACCTGGACACTTTTGAGAATGAAAGGAATTGCTATATTAATAATTACCCCAGGACAACAGGTGTAAACTAGGGAACTAGGATTTATGAGCACATTAACTATAAAAAAATAGAAATTAAGATTGCCAGATGGTTTAATCATTAAAAATAATTCCCTTGCCTTTTTAGATTTCTGCCTTTATGACTAAGAGAAAAAGTTAAACTTGCCATTTTAATAATTGCTAACATTTTTGATCACTTATTACATATTTTGATCACTTATTATATACCAGATATTATTCTGAGCATTTTATCGTGGAACCATGATTAATCCTCAAAATAACCCTGTGAGGCTGCTCACTTGTCTCTGTTTTATAAAGGAGGAAATAGAGACCTTGAGAGGTTGTTACTTGTTCACAGTCATGAAATTAGTAAGTAAAAGATCTGGGATCCAAACCCAGGTATTTTGGTTCTAGGGTCCATGTCTTTATAAGCACCTAATTTTGCCTCTAGCACTGATGGCCGCAAGGGCTGGTCCAAACAGCAATCATATTTGAGCTGAGCATTGTGCCACACACCTGTAATGCCAGCGACTCAGGAGGCTGAGGAAGGAGGTTTGCAAATTTGAGGCCAGCCTCAGCAACTTAACAAGAACTTGGCAGCTTACAAAACCCTGTCTTAAAATAAATTAAAAAAAGAAAAAAAAAAAAAAAGAACTGTGAATGTAGCTCAGTGGTGTAATGCCCCTGGTTCAATCCCTAGTATTAAAAAAAAAAAAAGCAATAATATTTGGAGGGCTGAGCAGATCTCAAAGGTTTGCAATCCTAGGAACCATAAAGAATTAGAAGTCCAGAGTAGATGGTTGTGAAGTACATGATAAGAGAGCCAGACAAAGCATCTGATATTGGAGATCAGAAATTAAAGAATAATGCTACAGTTATGGAGGCCCATCAGTGTGCTTCCTGAAGTGTGGGTCTTACACGTGGTGTTAAGGAAGCAGGAGTAAAGACTACATAGTGAGTCTAGATGAGAAGATAGGTAAAAGTAACCTCTGAGTGAGGAGGAATGGAGATTGCTGACCATTGATTAAGCCTACACATGAGCTGTATATACAACCTAGACTTCAGTTTTTGTCAGTAGAAGGGAAAGAATTCCTCTTGCTTTCAGAAAATAAAAAGACGAAAGGAAATTAGTGGTAACAGGGACACGGGGAGGTTTCCTAATCAATGCACACAGAGGATTCTTGGGTAGAGCCTCCAATCCTGGCTACTACTAAACTTGCTGGAGACCTCGATAGAGATTCTACTTGGTTAATGCTGTGCTGAGAAATCACAGAGGAACTATTGGACTGATTGTTCTTTGATTTCCAGCTCTCTTCATAGTTGGAAGTTATGAGATTGGCGATCTGGGAGCAATATACTACCAGTTCTAATTCTACATAATGAGAGTTGTGTAGATTTTTTTAGGTGGTTATATTCTTCTTTATCATCAAGATATCTCTGGTTCCAGTTGTTTATCATGATATAGATTTTGGTGCAAACATACATTTACTACATATACATTAAAATTCCTTGGCATATTGTATCTAAGTTTTCCTTTAACAATATGAGAACATACACATTCACTTCTTTTGTTGATAATTGATTCACCAGGGTCCCAGTTGTAATTTATTCATTAAACTGGCAAATTCAATCTTGACTATGTTGGTAAATCTCATTGAGAATTCCTTTAACTGAATAGTGGTGCCATGGGGAGATAATAATGGAGGAAATAATTCTTGTCTTTAAAGGGTAGAGGTAGGAATACACACCAAACAAAGACTAATAAAAATAATATAAAAAATGGTAAATGACAATAGAAATTACTTACCTTAATTCCAAGTGATTATACTTTATAAGTACTTTCACCAGAGATATTTTATTCTATCATAGTCTATTTGAACATTATCATGTAATTATGCAAAATGATCAAGTACAATGAAATAATGTAAAAGAAAAAATATATTAACTTAAAAAGATAATTAATGCCTTATAATTTTAGATTATAAAGACAAAATGATTATATATTTTTCCATGTGTATCATTGTTTTTAAACCTTAAGTTTTAAATTATAAGGGAGCTCAGAAGTTATCTAATCCAATTGCCTCCTTTGTAGGGTGAGCAAAACAGAATCCGAATGTTTTTATGCCTTTGTTCAAGGTCAATTGGTAGCACAAACAGAACTGGAATCCAGGTCTTTTGTCTCTCAGCCTGTATGCAGCCTTTTCAATATTTCTGTGTTCACTTAAAAATTACTATCATATACATATAATATAGTTTGTGCATCTTTAAAACTAGTGCTGAATGATAAAGACATGAAATTGAATTCAGGAAAATGTGGGGATTTTTTCCCCAACAAAATAACACATCCCTGTGATACATACAAAGCACCAGCCCAAATCAGCAAACTGCATAAATACTTCCAAATTCTAATCTTGTTTTCATCAGAGACTGTGTGGTTTTGATAGGTAACTTCACTTCAGTGAAAATCACCCCAAGTATATAAGAGAAATTATGTCTTTACTTTCTGAGGCAGGGAAAAGGCTATCCATTTTTTTTTTGTCCTTCCCATCAACAACTGGAAAGGACTTGAAAATTCCATTCTATGGACGTACTACCTTATTTTGATAAAAAGCAAATTATCTAAATTACTGACAAGGCAGTTAATTGGTTAAACAAGGCAGAAAGTCTGTCTTTCATTTCAATTCTCCTCTTCTAGACAGAATTAAATGTATTTTTTTGCGTATGTTTTTATATCATGACCAAATTCTTGTTAGAAATTGTCATAAAAATACAATAACTTGTTATTTATTAAAAGACATCTATTTTAATCTGAAAGGCATAGGTTTAAATCAAGGGAATATCTTTTAAATGGAAATATTCTTTGCAATTAATATGTTGGCACTTATTTTATGGTTCTGATTATATTTTTATTTTAACCATTAGAGGGCACATTAGTTCAAGAGAAATTAAACAAAAAGCACGGCAATATGCTGGAAATAGGCTTAGACGTGGTAGAAAAAATTTATGTATATAACTGTGCTTATTTGCACTCATTTCACTGTCATTTGCAATATAACTTATTAGAATTTTTAAAAATTTTGAAATAATTCCAAGTATATACAGTTACATGTGAGAAATAACTCTTCACTTTTTATTGCTAGCTACTATTCCTTGGAGAAGGAGGCTGGCCTGGTTGAATTTGACAAGGTTGACTGTTCGGTGACCAAGGAGGACATAATAAATCATGGCATTTGAAGAACATCCTGAGTTCAAAGGTATGTATGATTAGGTTATTATGAAGTAAGTAAGTTCCAGTTCCCAGTCTTGTAGTTAATAAGAAAAGGAACCTACACGTGAATGAATGTGGCTCAACAACTAGGCTTTACCACAAGTATTTATAACCTTTAAAATTTGGTACAAATTACAGAGAGAACAATAGATGGCCCCGGAGTGAACACAGGCTTTATTTCACTAGAAAGACTTGACTGAGGTCATAAACTGTAAGAGGGCAGGCAGCTCAAGTGGCTTATGAATGACTGCCTAGTCTCAGAATGAGTTCATTTGTTTTCAATCTATGGCAAATGATTATTATTTCTAATGTTCAGCCTTTTGCTCTAAAGGCTGCAGGTTGTTAATCTGTAAATGCTGAAATGGATACTAGCTAACATTCAACAACAATACTCTTATGATGTCAAGTTAAAGGAATCCTTGAAATGATTAATTTATTAGTTTATTTAATGAAATTATTGAGCACCTACTAAGTTTCAAGTTCTGAGCTGGGTGCTAGAGAATAAAGACAGATAATATATTGTCCCTGGCTTCAGAATACAATTTTTTTTATTGCCCTGTGACTTATAGAGTAATAAATCAGCAAATAACAGTAGTATACAATAACTTTATACATTAGTGGGAGAATAGGAAAGAGATTTATCAAATCTATTACAAAAATATTTCACATATTTTTAAAGGGAACTGAGCAGTAAGACAAAATCATTAGTATATACCATTTTCAGCTTAAAACTGCAGAACTGTTCTGGTAATATTTTTCTCTGAGAGTCAATTATACAATAAATTGTAGTAATTAGTAGCATAAAACAAGGTAATAATGTAATTAAAACCAAAATATTTACTTGCTATAGAAGATACTTTTATGCATCTTAATTCTGCTCCTTGCAAGCTAATAATACTCTATAGGAATTTCTGTGTGGCTTTTACATCTGGTGGTGGAGGAATTAGCATGTACAAAGAGAGCTCAGAATTATGCTTTAATTATGATTTGAATGATGATTTGAGTCTGAGCATGAGTTGTCAACAGAATTGTGAGCTGGGGGAAAAAGAGATAAGGACTGCTAGTGGGATAAAAAGTATATTTGTAGTCTCTTACTTTTAAGTGCCTTTTGTTTTAAAAGAAGTAATTAATGTTAGGAATTAATTGGTTCAGATTCTTGATTTTAAAGTTATCACTTGGTTGCTAAGATGAAGCCTTTTCAAAATTACTACACGATATGCAATGACAGGAACATTTCAGTTGAAGGTAGAAAACATAATTGAAAAGCTAGCTTTTGAGTGCCTGCTTATCACCCTAATTGATAGCAGATGAGCCCAAAGAACTAAATGCTGTAGTACAATAAAAAATGTATTTAGCTGGATTTCATGTTAGGATGCATGGTTTCTCTACGGGCTAAACATTATTTCTGATGTTTTGATACAAAACTGGGTTTTAAGTGGAGCCTGGTCAGTGAGATTAACATTATAAAGCAATGATTGTCAAAATTATATGTAAAAAATAGTATCTAAATTTTTTTTAAGGTTTGGATAATCAAATTAAGGTATTCATAAAATTAAAAAAAATGTAACCATAAGGAATGATGTTTTAGCTGTATATTTATTAACATGGGAAAGCATATTACAAAACAGACCATACATTATGAGTCCCAGCATTGGAAGGAAAAAACAATACATATAAGAATGTGAAAAACCAGAAAGGACATTCACCAAATGTTAATAATGGTCATTTTAGGTAGTAGCATTAGGGAGACTTTTGTTTTGTTTAGCTATCTATATATTCATAATTTTTCTATAGCAAATATATTTAATTGTGTAAAAAAGGATATATTAGTATCCAATTGACCCAACATTTAACAGAGAAATTTTCATGACCTTAGAATATATAATAATATACTCTTGTTGATATTAAGTTTGCCCTAACATATATTTACAATTCCTGTCTATTCCTGTGTCCTGTTTTTATATTTTACATATTTCCTTGTAACAAATATTTAAAATGTTAGCAAAGTAAAAGACAAATAATATCTAATTTGTCTCAAGCAAATGAGAAGATACAGTGAGTTCAAAAATAGAAAAAGAGAACAATTGAACAATGGATCAGAATTTTAACTTTGCAATTATAGGAGAAGTGAATATTTAAGATAATATGAAGGGATTATGTACAGGATGTGACCTGGGCATACAGGAAGAGTGAAAGGAAAGAAATTCAAAATAGAGTACATCTGGAGACTGCACATGGGTGGAGAATGATAGAACTATTAGTAGCGAGTGGTCAGACCATTCAGGTCAGGAGATGTGACATCCCTTTGAAGAAGGATTGTGAGCCTGTGAACACCCTTGCAGTCCGTTTCTAAAAGGTGGTATTTTTTTTCAGTGAGGAGAAAACTTGGCCCTGCTGATCTGCTTAAGGAGAGTTTATTTTCTTATTTTTATTTAAAAGAATAGCTTTTGGCAGACACATTCTCAGGGCACTATAACTCACAGACATCACATCAGTGTGAATAGCTGAGCCACACGTACCAAATCGAATGAGATGGGTGGGTATGAGTGGAGGTTAAGCAGAATTTTCCACTGATAGGATGGGCCAAAATGTCTTCTAGACTATTTACTTGGGGGGGGGGGAACTACATAGGCATACACACAGATACACATATTATATAGCTCTTTGTGGCATTTCTATGCTGAGTCAAACAAGGCCAAACTATAAAAGAAAAAGATTACTAGTTAGGATTAATAGCTTAACATAAGGTAAGCATTTATTAAGTTGTTGCAAGGAAATGTTATAAAATTAAAATTTAAGGGAGGAAGTTACGTTTTGGGAGATGGAGTGTTAAGCTTCTTCCTTTTCTGGTTAAACAAGATACTCTAGTGGATTTTTTTTTTTTTTTTTTTTTTTGTCTGCTTCATAGACAGTCTTCATTCTGACATGTGGAAAACAGCTTTTACCTACTAGTGAATAATCAATTTTCCATTACAATTTTATTAACAGTAAGTAATTAATCCGTCTCACAATTTTATTTAGAATGTTGGCTCAAATATATCTGGCTGTAATTTTTTTTCAATTCAAATGAAAATTTGTAAACCAACCCTGTTTCAAATTAGTCCTTTAACAGATGAACTGATTTTCTTGAGAGAAAGCACAGAAAAATTTCTAATTAGTAGTAAGACCTGATTTTCTGTGGCTCACTGCTTCCTGTATTCTACTTCTTCAAATTATGCTGTGGGAAATGTCTTTAGAGCTTGGTGTTTTCTATTGATCTCTACAGTTGTTCTCAGTAATTTAGAAGTTAACTGTGCAGTGATTTTTTCTAAGAGTGTGCTGGAGCCTTGAGTCAGCACATCTCTTCTCCACTGAGCCAGGGGCGAAGATCTTTGGAGCCCCATCTGATGGTTCCATGCAGAAGAATGCAGTGCACAGGCTCCAACTGCCAGTTCATTTTCTCCATGTAAACTCTCCTACTCTTTCGCCTGCAGCTCACACCTTAAATGCCTCTTCTTTCATAAAGAGCTGAGAAGGGAGTTATGTAGCATGAGCTTACCTGACAAACTAAAGATCATTAATTAGGAATGTGCTCCTGGGCAACAGGAAATTTTTCATTGGAAAGGTTTCAAATCTAAGAAAGTAATTAATTTCTCTGTGGAAGAGGATCACATTTTCCTCTTCTGGTGTCCTTTGCTATTGCAACTGAACGGTTTAAGGCAGAACATAGGGATTTCAACTCCTCTCTTATTAATCCTCACAGTTTGCTTCCCTCTTCTGTCTCTTTTTTTTCATCTTCCATTTTGGCATGAGTAGTATGTTCTAGGGGGTGGGGGAGGGGTGTTTTATTTTTATGAAGAGAAGTCAAGGAATAAGTTTGAATGAATATGATATACAGTAAGTAGTTATTTTTCTTTATGTGACTCTACTACCAGAAGGAGTTCTTAAAATAAAAATTATCATTTGTTAAAATGAAAAAGACAACTAGGAAAATAGTTTCAATAAATGTGATAAAGGTGTGCTTTCATACATATATACATATATGTATATATGTGTATACACACATGTATACACACATACAATAAGACAGACAGAACTTACAATCTAACAGAAAATATTTAAACTCTAATCAAAACAAGGGAAAAGGACATAGGTAGATCTCTCTCTCTCTCTCTCTCTCTCTCTCTCTCTCTCTCTTTTTAATGGTCCCTGGGGGTAAAACCCAGGACCTGATTTATACCAGGCAAGTGCTCTACCACTGAGCTACATTCCCATCCCTTTTTTAAAAAAAAGTTAGACAGAGTCTCGCTAAGTTGCCCAGGTGCTGGCCTTGAGCTTGTGATTCTCTTGTTTCAGTCTTCTGAGTAGCTGGAATTATAGGCCAGTAGATATTTCTAAGAAGAAATAAAAATATCTTAAATTCTTTAATATTGAAGTAAGATACATCTAAATTGTGTATCTATTTGTCTATCATTTCCATTTAATATTAGCATGGAGTCATATATTCCTATTTTAGTCTATGGGTATTTGTTTTCGTGTCCAAATTGCCCCAGATTTGGTCAGTAGGAGGCTTTTCAAGCTGGATCTTCTTTCTTTTTGACACATTTCCATCATTGTTTTGAGTACTCTTCTTGCTTTCTGGCATTAAGGCTGATCTTGAACATTTTCTATCCTAGACCTGGGACAGCATTTCCAAAATGAACTCTTGTTTCTATTAGGAGAGAATGATGTTTAGAAATCAAGATGGGATGCAACAAAATGAAATTAAACCCTTATCTCTCACCATGCACAAAATTCAATTCAAAGTGGATCAAGGACCTAGGAATTAGACCAGAAACAATACGCCTAATAGAAGAAAAAGTAAGCTCCAATTTCCAACATGTCAGATTAGGCCCCAAGTTCCTTAATAAGAATCCTGTAGTGCAAGAATTAATATCAAGAATTAATGAATGAGATAGAGTCAAACTAAAAAGCTTCTTCTCAAAAACAAAAGAAACAAAAGAAACAATCAGTGAGGTAAATAGAGAGCCAACTAACTGGGAACAAATATTTAATATATGCACATCAGATAGAGCACTAATTTCTAGAATATATAAAGAACTCAAAAAATTTAACACCAAAAAAAACAAATAACCTAATCAATAAATGGGCTAAGGAATTGAGAAGACACCTCTCAGAAGAAGACACACGATTAATCAACAAATACATGAAAAAATGCTCAACATCGCTGGCAATTAGAGAAATGCAAATCAAAACTACTCTAAGATTTCATTTCACTCTAGTCAGAATGGCAGCTATCAAGAACACAAACAACAATAAATGTTGGAGAGGATGTGGGGAAAAAGGCACACTCATACATTGCTGGTGGGACTGCAAAATGGTGCAACCGCTATGGAAAGCAGTATGGAGATTTCTTGGAAAACTGGGAATGGAACCACCCTATGACCCAGCTATCCCACTCCTGGGTCTATTCCCAAAGGACTTAAAACCAGCATATTACAGTAACACAGCCACTTCAATGTTTATAGCAGCACAATTCACAATAGGTAGGTTGTGGAACCAACCTAGATATCCCTCAGTAGATGAGTAGATAAAGAAAATGTGGTATATATACAAAATGGAATTTTACTCATCAATAAAAGAGAATAAAATAATGGCATTTGCAGGTAAATGGATAAAGTTGGAGAATATAATGCTAAGTGAAATTAGTCAATCTCAAAAATCCAAATACCAAATGTTTTCTCTGATATAAGGAGGCAGATTCACAGTGCTGTTGGGTGTTGGGGTACATAGGAGGATTAGAGGAACACTAGAATGGTCAAAGGGAGGGGAAGGAAGGGAGCAAGTGAGAATGGAGGGGAAAAAAGAAAAGGTGGATGAATAAGATGGATATCATTATCCTAAATGCATGACTGAAGAATTGAATGGTAAGAATATACATTGTATACAGTGTTATGTAAAATATGCTCTATATGTTTATTATGAATTATAATGCATACTATTATTATAAATACAACACTTTGAATAAAAAAAGACTGAGAAAAAGAAAGAATAAATAAAGGTATTGTGTTCAACTGAAAAAAAAAAAAAAGAAGAAGAAGAAATCAAGATGGGATTGGGCATGGTGTTGTATTCCAGTAATCCCAGTGACTTTGGAGGCTGAGGCAGGAATATTGCAAATTTAGGGCCAACCTCAGCAATTTAGTGAAGCCCTTAGAAACTTCATGAGACTCTGTCTCAAAATAAAAACAATTTAAAAAGGGTTAGAGATGAGTACTAAAAAACAAACAAAAAAACCAAAAACCCAGTCTGGGGTATTATGTGTGTATTGCTATGAGGCCCCTTTATTAGATAGAAGTGTGTGTATGTGTATGTGTGTGTGTGTGTGTGTGTGTGTGTGTGTGTGTATGTGTGTATTAGAAATAATGAGCTCATGTTGATACCTCTAATTTTAATCCAAATTCATGAAGTTCTAGCCAGGTGTGGTGGTGTACTCCTGTAACCCCAGTCAATGGGGAGACTGAAGCAGGAAGGTCAAAGCCAGGCTCAGCAATTTAGCAAGGCCCTAAGCAATTTAGCCAGACTCTATCTCAAAATGAAACATAAAAAGGGCTGGGGATGTGGTTCAGTGGTTAAGTGCCCTGGGTTCAATCCCTGGTACTCCCTGCAAAAAAATTCAGGAAGTTCTTCATCCGTCTTTCTCCATTACATATTTTTGCATGTCCCTTCTATAGTGAGCACTGGATTCTGGTGATACAAACATATTTATTCATTTTTCTAATCCCTTTAATATACATAAATAATTTCAGAATTCATACTTTATCAACACAAAAGCAAACCTAACAAGAAGAATTCAAGATTTGTTTGAAATTCTTTAACTCCTTAGCCAGTGTTGAAAAGTAGTGTGGGTTGGTTTTTTATTTCTTCTGCAGATTAGTTATATTATTTACTTAAAATACAATGGTTCACTTGTTTCTGCTTGCACTTAGTTTCAGGTCTTATAAATTTTCTCCCCAAACCTCATCAAGTATAGTTAAGCTTTTGAATTTTTGCAAATTTGATGGGCGAAAAATGGTATCTTAGTGTGATTTTAAAAATCAAATATTTTGGAGGTTAGTTCACAGTGTGATTGGATGGGGGTACATAGGATTAGAGGAACACTAGAATGGTCAAAGGAAAGGGAGGGCAAGGAGGGAGCAGGGGGGGAGAAGGGGGGAAAAATGGTGGTTGAATGAGATGGATATCACTATCCTAAATGCATGATTAAAGATCTGAATGGTACTTATATACTTTGTATACAAGCAGTTGTATGTAAAAAGATGATATACTTGTGCATTATAAATAAGTAAATAAATAATCTAAAAAAAGTCACATGATATAATCTGAAAAAAAAAATCGAACATTTTTTCATATGGCTAGCATTGTTTTTAAGTCCCCTTCCCTTTCTTTGGTGAATTGACTGTTCATGACTACTGCTTACTTTTTTTATGGGATTTTTGTTTACTTTAAAAAATTTCTTTTTATATCAGAGACATCAGCCCTCATCTGTGATATATGTTATAGATTTTTTTCTCCCAATTTGTCATTGTCCTTTGATTTGTCTTGTGGTCTTTTATGTCAAGAAATGTTTTTGTCATTTTTATATATTCAAATACAAGTTGAGAATATCTAATCTGAAAATCCTAAATCTGAAGTGCTCCAAAATTCAAAGCTTTTTTCAGTACTTGACGTGATACCACAAGTGGAAAATTCTATACCTGACTTGTTTAATAGTCACAGTAAAAATGCAGTTACACTAAAAATACAGTATAAAGTTAGCTTCAGGGTATTTGTATTAGGTATATATGAAACATAAATAAATTTTATGTTTAGACTTGGGCTCTAGCCTGACAAATCTCATTATTAATTTATTAATTTTTATAAAGAAATCACAATTTAGATTTATAAATTTTGATCAATTGGCTTAATTCTCTGTGTCATTATTTTCTCTTTATCTTTTTTCCTAGTCCTTATTTCTGGTTTATTCTGTTGCTATTTTTGTGGCATTTGAACTGAAAATTACATTTAGTTATTCCTATTATTTTGTTTTAATTAATGTTGATGTTTAAGGTTATAAACTTTGTTTTAATCACTCACTGGCTTAAATGTATCCAACAGACTCCGACATATATGTATTTGTATTATTGATATTTTTCAGAAGTTTTCTGTTTATATTTCATTTCAACTTTTTGAAAAATTTTAATCAAATAAAAATTTCTAAGTGGGAGGTCATTTTATTACAGTTTTTCACTTCTGGTTTTGCTATATTTTGATCAATGTATGTTGTTTGTAATATTTTTACTTTCTGCCACCTTATGAAGTTTTATAGCTAGGTGTGGTGGTACAACTTGGGAGGCTGAGGCAGTAGTAGAATTGCAAATTTGAGGCTAGCCTCAGCAAGTTAGTGAGACTTTGTCTCAAAATAAAAAATAAAAGGGACTGGGGATGTAGCATAGTGGCAAATCATCCCTGGGCTCAATTCCCAGTACTGGGGGAAAAGTATAATGTTATACACATTTTAAAGATGTATCCTATTGGTAATGTGTTTAGACTTTCTATATTCTTTTTATTTTTTCCACTTGACTGGGTTTGTACTGAAAATGGCATATGAAGTATTAAATTTTCTTATTATTATAAGTTTCCATCAATTTTTTCTCTCTCTCTTTTTTTTTTTTTTTTTTTTTTTTTTTTTTGTGTGGTGGGGATTGAACCCAGGGCCTTGTGCATGTGAGGAAAGCACTCTACCAACTGAACTATATCCCCAGCCCCATCATTTTCTCTTGTTTCCTGATGATTATTATTTTGGTTTGTTACTGGAGATCAAACTCAGAGATGCTTTACCACTGAGATACATCCCCAGTCCTTTAATTTTTTTGTGGGGGGAGGGGCATGTTCCTGCTAAATTGCTGAGTCTAAGTTGTGGAGGCTGGCCTCAAATTTGCAATCATTCTGCCTCAGCCTCCTGAGTTGTTGGGATTACAAGTATGAACCACCACTCCTGGCTCATGAATAATTTTTCAAAATTATTTATTGGTGCATACTAATTATACAGAATAATGGGTCTCGTTGTGGTATATTTGTACATGCATGTAACATAGTTGGATCAATTCTACTCCTTGATTCCTCCCCTTTCCTCTCCCTTCTCCCTCTTCTGTGAATAATTTTTGATTTACATATGTGGTCCTATTAGTCTGTTTTTCAATAACTAGAACAAAAACTAGAGGCAGGCTAACTTTATAAACAAAAGGAGTTCCTTCATCTCCCAGTTCTGGAGGTTCTAGGCCATGGTGACTGTACCAGCTCAGTTCTAATGAGGACTGCGTGGGGATGACAGGGTGTATACAAGAGGGAGAGATCACATCACCAAACAGAACACCCAAAGAGACTGGGCGGGACCAGGCTCAAGCTTTTTTTTTTTTTTTTTTTTTTTTTGTGGTACTGGGGATTGAACTCAGGGGCACTCGACCACTGGGTCACATCCCCAGACCTTTTTTGTATTTTATTTAGAGACAGGGTCTCACTGAGTTGCTAAGTGCCTTGCCATTGCTGATGGCTGGCTTTGAACTCGCGATCCTCCTGCCTCAGCCTCCCAAAGTGCTGGGATTACAGGCTTGCGCCACCGCGCCCGGCTCAGGCTCAAGCTTTTATAACAAGCCTCTCAAGAGAACTAACCAGGGTTCCAGAAGAAATACCAGAATTTCTTCTGAGGGCAATGCTCTTCATAACTGAAGGACCTTCCACTAGGCCCCTCACCCCAAAAAGTCCACACTATTTCCCACATTGCCACCTAGGGGACAAAGTGTCTAACAGTGAATCCTTGAGGGACAAACTCAATTTGGATTTAAACCATAGCAGTGTTTTTGTTACTTGGCATGTGGATATTCATAACTGTTCTATCTTGGAAGTAAAAATTCTGACTTTCATAGCATTATGTATTGTCTTTTATTTTTTGGTTTAGTGCTTTTTGGTCTGAATTCTACTTTTTAAAAAAATTTATTTATTTTTATTCTAATTTGTTATACATGTTTGCAGAGTACATTTCATTTCATATTACATATAAAGAGCACAATTTTTCAAGTTGCTGGTTTTATAAACCTAGCTTTCTAATTGTTTTACATTTGACTTGTATATTTATGTCCATATCTTTATATTTAACCTTTGAAAATTAATGTGTCTTTTGCATGCAACATTATTAGGTTTTAAAGAATCTCTATGAACTGATAGCAAATGATTTATAAGCCACTTGTTAACTTTTAGTAGTCAAGGTAAACTAATTTTATATTTATTGATATGACTGGTATGTTTGGTATTAACTATATTATGTTTTAAATACTGTGTGTGTTACATTTGCTGTATTTTCTTGATATATACTTTGCTACTTTTTGAAAAGTTCCTTTTGATATTTAGGAAGATTTGTATTTTTCAATAAGTTGCTTTTTATTTCTACTTTAATTTCTTTCTTACTTAACTATATATAACCCTGTCAATTTTAAATGGTGTCTATTTATTTCCACCTATTTTTTAAAAAATTTATTTATTTTTATTCTAATTTGTTATACATGTTTGCAGAGTACATTTCATTTCATATTACATATAAAGAGCACAATTTTTCAAGTTGCTGGTTTTATAAACCTAGCTTTCTAATTGTTTACATTTGACTTGTATATTTATGTCCATATCTTTATATTTAACCTTTGAAAATTAATGTGTCTTTTGCATGCAACATTATTAGGTTTTAAAGAATCTCTATGAACTGATAGCAAATGATTTATAAGCCACTTGTTAACTTTTAGTAGTCAAGGTAAACTAATTTTATATTTATTGATATGACTGGTATGTTTGGTATTAACTATATTATGTTTTAAATACTGTGTGTGTTACATTTGCTGTATTTTCTTGATATATACTTTGCTACTTTTTGAAAAGTTCCTTTTGATATTTAGGAAGATTTGTATTTTTCAATAAGTTGCTTTTTATTTCTACTTTAATTTCTTTCTTACTTAACTATATATAACCCTGTCAATTTTAAATGGTGTCTATTTATTTCCACCTATAACTTGTATAATTACTTTTTCCTATTTTCTATTCTTTCTCCTTCCATTATTTAGTTGCTTTTCATTCATTCTACTTTGTGAGAACATACAATGTTCACAAGTTGTTTTTCCACCAAAGTCCCCATTCTTTGTTTTAGTTTTAGCTCTCTAACTAAATACATTAAACATGCCCCACAGTGCCTTTCAGTACTGAAGTTTTCTCAATTATCTTTTGGTTGGATAAATATCATCTTTTATTTTATTCATTAAGAAGGGCACATGTATATATTATCCTGTGATTTTCTGTACATTCAGAATTACTTTCTATAGGTTTAAAGGAGAACTTGAGTAGATATAAAATCTCTATTCTTTTTTTTTTCTTGTTGAGAAAAGAGGAAGGAACAATCCTCAATTTATTTCATAAATCTTTTTAAAAATTTTTTTATTATTCTAATTTGTTATACATGTTTGCAGAGTACATTTCATTTCATATTACATATAAAGAGCACAATTTTTCAAGTTGCTGGTTTTATATAAAGTATTTTTACAACAATTGTGTCTTCATACATGTATTTAGGGTAATCATGGATAACTCAGTCTGCCATTATTACTATCCCCTTGCCCCCTCCCTCTTTGTTCTAGTTAAAGCTCTTTCATTCCTCTCTCTTGCCTTTACAAGTTCTTTTTTAAAAAAAAATTCCTTGAAAATGTTGTTCCCTATTGTCTTTCTTTATATATCATCCTTGAGAAGCTTCACACAGTCTAGTTTCTTAACTTATAAATAATTTGATCTTTTTGTCCCTGAGGATTTTTCTTTGCTTAGAAATCCCAGTTGGTTTATTTGGATTATTTTATTCATTTTTTTCCATTTATACAGTAGGAACTTTTACCATGTGAAATTTATCTCTTATTTCTAGAAAGTTTTCATTAATATATTTTAAAATTTTAGTTCTGTGTAAGAGCCTTGTATGAGGAAGTAGCTAAGATGGCAGCTGGCTGAGAGCCAAAGAGGAGGCGTTTAATTGTTTACACCCAATCTTAATGTAATTAACTAAGAATCTTTCTGTGCCCGTGAACACTGTGTGATGCACCTGTAAGTTGAGCTTGTGACACGTGTATACTTGTTAAGGTAAAAAGTATTTAAAGAGACTGTGGAGGAAACACAGGGGGATGGAGAATACAGGGGATGGAGAATACAGAAGAGAAAGCAGAGAAGAAGAAGCAAGAATAAAGGAACCAGTCATTCCCAGTCTGCCTCCGATTTCTTTCCCGCGGTATCCGTATCGTTGCTGTAGGCGGCAACAGTTCTGTATTGTTGCTTTGTGTTTCTTTTTCAGAACTTCAGGTATACATAGTTTGGATCTTTTCAACATTAGGTACATTTTTTTTTACCTCTTTTGCTCCTTTTTTTGAAAAAAAAAAAAAAAAAACTTATGTTCATTCTTTTGGTTTTTATTCTTCCCTTTGAAAGTCCCTTATTAAACATTTTTTGAAATCTAGTCTCTCTTGGGCACATTGTAATTTATTCTTTCCTGAGATAGTTTGCTCCAATTTCATTCCTGTGTTTAATTACTCCCCATGAATGTTTTCCTATTTTCTAATGTTCTGAGATTTGAAATTTCTAAATCTATTTTTCTTTCTTTTTAAAGCTAATTCTTTAATTGTTACAATGTAGATATACATGGTAGTGGAGTTTGTTACATATTTGTACATGCACATAAAATAATTTGGTCTATTTAATTCCTCAGTATTCCCTTTCTTCTCACCTAAAATCTAATTTTATTTTCTGTTGATTTATTTTAATTTTCAAAATGTTCATTTGATGATATTTAATTCAGCTTGGAGTGTAATGTTATACTTTTCTTCTGCCTTTTTGGAGGGGAGAGGAGGAAGGACTTTTTGTCAACTGAAATGCATTTTGCCCTTTTCTTTGTATGGTAGATTTGTATGGAATTAGTTTCATTTTTTTATATTCCTAGGCATTTTTTAGATAGGGTTTATAATTCAAGAGAACTTTTTCATGAAGTAGAGTGAAGTGCAGTCTTTTCAACCAATAATGTTGTTAGTGCTGGTGTCAGTGAAAAGCTTGGTATTTCATTTATTTTCTTTTGTTTTTATAGAACTTTTAATATCTTCTCTTTCCTTCTTAATTTTCCCTTTAAAAAATAAGTTGCCATGCCCACTAGATGCACCATCCTTTCTGTCCATATGCTATTCTCCCCTAGAAGCAATGCTTCTTGGAGGTTGTCACTTTCTTTTCTACTTACTTCTTCTCCCCTTCACTGAGGTGGTGCTGGAAACTACCAAGTCCTGCTGCTTTAAACAAGTCCTGTTTTTCAGTATTTTGGCACTTAGTGTAGGATTCTCTTTGTAGAGTGTAATTTTGTCTGTGCTTGGTGTCAGTCCTCTGTTTCTCTTTCTCTTTTTTTTAATTTTCCACTGAGTCTTTTATGCCCCCCACTCCATTCCTCATTCTTCAAATTCATAAGATTGTAGTAACTGGAGAAGTTTGTTAGTTATGTGGTGTTTATTTCTCTATTTATGATAATTTTAAGTTCACAGTATTCTCATAGTCTCATGGTAATGTTGAAAGTCATTTGTGGTTTTACTTGTGTTCCTTGTTGATTTTATTTATTTTAAGGAGCATCTGCTGGAAGTCTTTATCTCAGAAGATATTTTGCAATTAAGTATTTCAAAAAGGTATGTTATGCCACTTGTCCCCTTATCAGGGGGCAACAAAGGTCTTCTGATGGGTGAGAGCAAAATTAAAATCCCACTAAGACTCTCCCACTAGAAGGTTCAGGTTTATTTAATTGAAGCAATACAGAGTGTATGCAAAGTGCTAGAATTGGACAGTGTTTTTTTGCTTTTTGATTTATTTGAAAACTTTCTTCTAGAGGTACTCTCTTTTATTGCACCCAGTATATTGGGTCTGGCAATGGCTTATTCTAGTGTTGGCATTCACAGATAGCCAATTAGAAAAGAAAACCCAGTCTCAGTGTTTTATATCAACTCTATTTAAGGATAAAAGGAAAACAAATTTTATTCATTTTCCGCTTGGAAATGGTAAGATATTGGGGTCAACCTCTAGGTGTGGGCTTATGAACCCAAATGTGGACCTGAATGCATGGGCCTTGGGCTAAATGTACAGAATTGTCTTTGAGGCTCATATGTGGTCCATCACAACTCTGTAGAGAAGAGATTTATGTTGAGAAAAACTGAGACATTTTTTGCTCTCCTCATCTCCCACTACCACATGCCTCCAACTTTACTCAATTTCTGTAGTTGCCTCTATTCTCATTAGACGAGGATTCCCTCCTCCAGCTCATGGCCAGTTCTTTTCAGCTGGGCCCTGACCCAGCTATACCTTAATCCTATAACCTTTTTTTTTTTCCAGTTTTCCATTCTCTATTTTGAATCTTCAACATCTACCCTATATCAACCTCTTGCCTCTTAAAGGCGCCTTCCCCCTTGACCTACAAACCTGCTCAAGTTTTTATCACTCTTAAAAATTTTTAAGGTAAATTCTTCCCTGGTGTTGCCTTAGAATTACTATTTAACTTATATCTTTCTTTTCTTTTTTTTTTTAACTCAAGTGTCTCAAAAGATTTGTCTGTATTTTTTGTTGCTTTTAATTCCTCTTTTCCGTGTACTAGTGCTTATTGAAATATCTCTCCCAAATGTCACCCATAACTTCACAATTTCTAGTTGTAACAACATTGTTCAGTCCTCATATCCTTGGATTTCTGTGGTTCCTTGACTTCTATGCCATTGTACACACTGCTAGTCTTCCTTTTGATTTTCCTTTGATTTTCTGACTGGGCCTCCTTTACCTGTGAACTTCATTTAGGGGAATGATATTTTTAACTAATACAACTATTTTGTCTATTTAAGTGCTTGGAATGAAGCAGAAGCTCAACATTAAAAAAAAAAAAAAAAACACTGCAGAAACATCATTGCATATCTTCAAGCTGTGACCTTTAGTGTGTGACCTGTGCTGTAATTAGGCTCAACTACTGCTGCAAGTCCCTATTACTCATTTACTCAATAGACTTTTAAAATTAGAGGATTCACAGATAAATCTTGATTTTTTTTTCATTCTTTTGCCTAATGTGAAGCTCCAGTGATGCTGGGCTGGCATTTATTCAGAGCAACCTGCCACAGAATTGAGTAGCTACTGCTCCCAGGTATGTGATCTTGTTTGATTTGATATATTAATTTATCTTGCCTGCCTGGGACATTTTAATTTGGCCCTCCTATTTCCATCTGTTATCTACTTCAAATCATCACCTATCTCAGGATAGCCCAGGAAGTAATGATGACTCCAGGTAGATATCTGCTTAGGAATAAAGAAACTTGGTATCCTGAGCACATTTACTCCTAGCAGTGCAAGTTCCATATATGTTTATTGGCTAACTTAGCATATAAGTGGCTTATAAAAAGTCATTGAAAATTATATCCCAGGAAAAGAAAATGATAAATTTAAATCCCAATTATATGTGTTTTTAAAGAGAGTGTCACAAGCCTAAACAACACTTACATTAGCCAGTGCAGGTATGCCTTTTTTAAAAAACAAACATAAAACGTATAAATTTGAACTTAATAAGCAAAGGAAGGGCTGGGACGTAGCTTAGTGGTAGAGTGCTTGCTAGCATATGTGCAGTTCTGGGTTCAGTCATGGTGGGCAGGGAAACAAAGGCATTATAGTTTGACAACTCTTGTTTTTTACACATGGTTTAGTTCCTTTATAATAGGAAACAATGTTATATACTTTTGAATAGTAATCGCCAAACCCACATAAGACATGACTGTATTGATAAGTACCTGTCCTTTTTATTGAATTCAATATTAATAATACCCATTGCTTTAAAAATTAAGCATTTAAATGAAACATAAATATTTCAGAAAAATCTATTTAGTTTCTTTATTTAAATACAGTAACTATACTATTTCATCTGATTTTTATTTTAAGCTCATATATCTTTATATGATTAATGATCAATGAGTTTTAAAAATTTTCTTCTACTTTTTCACTTAGCATTGTTTTACCTAGGTATTTATTTGCCCACATTTTATATTTAACTCATTACTGGCATCATAATATTCTATGAAATCAATATGTCATAGTGCACTGTATATTGGAGATGTGTGCGGATTGCCTACAGTTTTTCAATGCTATAGTAATGCTAATACAGTTATCTTTTTTAAAAAAAATTTAGTTGTAGATGGACACAGTACATTTATTTTATTTCTTTATTTTTATGTGGTGCTGAGGATGGAACCCAGTGCCTCACACGTGCCAGTTGAGAACCCTACCACTAAGCCACAACCCCAGCCCTAATACAATTATCTTTTAGTAATTAAAAACTATCTCCTTTTAATGATGTCCTCCTATTTCTTCTTAAAACTCTTTTCATCCATTGCTTTTTGGAAAAAAAAAATTGCTCTGTTTTTTTTAAATGGTCCATTTAGCTGTTCTTTGAATTTAATTGCCATCCAGTTCTCTGAATCAACCCATTTGGGAATTTTATATTTCCAGTCTCATTTAAGTGTTGCCTACTCCAATAATTCTCAGATGTATATAATAAACAAATGCAGACCCTTATGAAGAACATTCTTTGAACTAGGTTCTTTTTAGGATACACAGTGAAGAATAGGATATGGTTTTTGTCCCAATAACCATCCACTCTAGAGGAAGTTATAGGTATTTAAGTATACTTGCAATAGAGTAATATGGATTATGTATAGAGAAGACACCAAGAAAGGGGTGATTAATTCTATTAGATGAGGAAAGATCAGGAAAGGTTAAATAGAGAAGAACATTTTGGGATTCAGTATTGAAATATAGGTAGTTGTTCACAAGCTAGAAGGAGTAAAGAGTCTGACTAAGAGAGTTGTGTAGAGAAGGGCATTCTGATTAAAGAGAGTCCTCCAATCAAATGTCTTGACATGCAAGCCAGATAGACTGTATAGACAACTACATATATTCTCATCTTGAGAAGGGAGGAAGAGTAAGATTCTGGTAGAGGAAAGGGGCTTAAATTCCATATAGGACTATGAGAATAGTAATTAAAGAATTATATATACAGGGTAGGGCATGGTGGGTGCACACCTGTAATCTTGGTGGCTTGGGAAGCTGAGGCAGGAGGATTTCAAGTTCCAAGCCAGCCTCACCAACTTAGCAAGGCCCTAAGCAACTTAGGAAGTCCTTGCCCCAAAATAAAAAATTAAAAAGGAAAAAAAAAAAAAGGGCTGGGGATGTGGATCAGTGGTTAAGTGCCTCTGTGTTCAATCCCTGTACCAAAAAACAAAACAAAACAAAACAAAACAAAAGCCCCCAAACAAACAAGAATTGTAAATGCAACAGTAACATGATGATCTTATTTTGATTTGCTGTACTCTAATAGTTATATGTAAGAAAGCTTAAATAGGATGTAGTCTAGAGACAATGGAACCCATTAGGAGACGATTGCAATTTACAAGGCATGAGATAATAAGTGTCTAAACCAAGGTGGCAATAGTAAGGATGGAGAATTATTGAGGTGGAAAAATCAACCATGACTACTAGCTACTGTCAGTGAAGGAAAAGGAGATGAACCCAGGTTTCTGACCTTGGTTATAATAAATATTTGCCCAATATTTGCAAATGAAAAGCATTAGTGGTACTAATCAAAATACAGAATAGAGATAATGAATCTAAATTGAGGGTTCCAGACTCAGATGACTGGTTTGATATGTGATGATACTGGAGTCCAGAGAAAGGTTCCAGGTGGTAGTTATAGAACTCTACTGTCACCACTGAGCAGATCCTTATTTCCAATGGTTGTAGGATATGTTTAGCTATGTATTTTGCCATCACCTAAAATTCAACTTAATCAAATTCTAACTCCTCAGCTTCCCTCTAACAAATTTTCATAACTCCTTAATGGTTAATTGTGACTAAGCTGTAGAGGTAAGCATTATGCTTTTCATCTTTATTGTTATTGCCAAACTTGACTATTATCAGGTTCTATAATTTCTTTCTTTAAAATTTCTCTAGTGAATTTTTCTAGGTATTCCCAAAACTAGGTTTCACTCCTGATTCTCCTGCTAATTCAGGAGACAATCAACTTGTATAAACCATATAATCCTCCTAAATCCTAGTTTTCACTTTGGAAAAAGGAGGAAGGAGAACTTTGAATTGGGTAGTCAATGAATTCCTTCTAAGATATTCAGTCTTATATCTTTTCAATTCTGATGCTAAGAACTAGATTTATGTAACTAATTACAAATAAGTGCCCCAACTTTCATTGTCATTCCCATTGAGTCTCGTGCTTATCACAGCCACCTGAAGCCTCCTTAAACACTAACCTTTCATATTATGTCTTTGTGTAAGAACTATCCTAATAGCTCCTTTGCCTATCAAGCCTGACTTCTTTGTCAGGTTATCAAGATTTTACAAAATGATTTTTACCTAGCTGAACTAATCCTTCATTAACTCTAAATATCATCCCTTATCTCCAGTCAGTCCAGACTTCTGACTGATTTCTTCCCAGAATTAAATCATGATCTTTCCTCCACTTGAAAATCCAATACCTTTTTTTTTTCTGAATCCTATCATCTTTCAATGACCAATTGAAGTTTTCTTCTCCAGAGAGATTGTCTTAGTTCATCCTAATCCTTAGGATTCTCCTTTCTTTTGATTCTTCCAAGAGTATTTGTATTATGTTGAATGATTTAGCACTGAGCTATCCATAGGCTTGATTTTCCACTGATTCTCATGGGGCACCATCGCCTTTGTCTGCCCCAGCCTAGTGAGTCTGAAACCCAGTAGGCTGCAAAAGCATGTTGGCTTATAGGATTTGAGGAGCACTCTCATTAGTCAAAATAAGGGGTGATCTATATCCCCAATGCTTGAAAAACCAAACCCAAACCCAGACTGAACAAACAAAATCTGGTCCCCACCCCCACAACGACAAAAACACCCAAACCAAACCAAAAAACAAACAAAAAGGGAAGAAAAGTGAAATCAAACCAACCAAACAACATTCAAACAAAGTCAGAGCTCTGTGGGAAAGAAGATAAAATTCCTACCCCAGAATGGACATGAGACATTGAAGAGCTTATTAGAATTCATTTTGGTATATTTACATACAGTTGACAATTTGGACATTGTGGGTTCAAGTATCTTCATTGGAAATTGTGCATGTGGGAACTGAATTATCTAGGTTATCACAAAAGCATTTAAGTTTTAATAATGCTATTTTTAACTACTGGAGAAACAGTGTAAGTTCAAGTTATAAATTGTTTTAACAGGTCTAAGTTTGAAAATAAAAACCAAGAATCTGTGAAGAAAGCAGTCACAAAATTGGCTGTGAAGTACTTGGTCATGACCATAGGTAATATTTAACTGAGTTTTGAAATTTGAATTCCTCTTTGGACTTCACAATTTATTTCTATTACATTTGGTTTCAAAAGAAAAGAGAACTTCTCTGCCACACGTCATCTTTTGTCCATATCTGTCATCATATGCTTACCTGTTTTTGCAATTATCATTAGGTACTTTCATATTTTATAAGGCACATTGAAGTAATTTTAATTATTATGACAAATGTGTTACAGAAATACTGTATGAGTCTACATGAATTTCTGTGTGACTTTCTCTGGTTTCTAGGTATTTAGTTATCTCCTACTTATAAGAAAGTTTATTTTGCTATGTCACCGCCTTCAAAAAGTTTAGTTTTCCAGATTAACAATGCACTTTAGAGCAAAGACAGGCCAATCTACATTCAGAATTTAAATTTAAACCCTCATGGGCCTAAGACAGGATACTAAAGAGAATCATGATTCAGAGTCTGTGTTCTCTAAGGTGGAACAAGTGTCTAGACTCCTGAGAGCTGGATGTCAGCAGGTTTTAACACAACGATTCTCAGTTGTAGCAAAAGTGGTGGAAAGCCACATCAAGGACAGAAAAACTGAGGGGGAAAGAGCTGTCTCCAAAACACTGGGGACCCAGAGAATATGAAATATGGCAGAGACCTTGTGGTTTCCATCTGTTCATAAAAAACTTGGGTAAACATTTTAGTTGGTTTCCACTCCCTGCCCCACCATGCTGGCGTTTGCTTACTGTTCGCTGCATCTGCATTACATATTCCTATTACCTGAGAGCAGTCTGCTTTTTCCTGACTTGAATATGATTGTATATTGCACTTATAATGTAATGATAATATCATCATCATGTGGCTAATGTTGTACAATTTATGTAGCACTTTCACAGACATTGTGATAAGCCTGTGGTGTAGGTAGGAAAGAAGTTATTTTGCTTATGAATAATTTGAAACTCAGAGTAGTTAATTGACTTTTCCCAAGAACTCACAGCTTATAGCATGATGCTAGAATTGGAACCCTGGTCTCTTGACCCGAAGTCCAGAGATCTTCCTATTGATCTTTAATTTCTATTATCAAACTTGTTAATGATGGCATGCCTGGGTGACTTTCATTAATGGAAAAATGTCTATAAAGATGTGGAAGGACTCATGTTTCATGGAAGAATGGAAATGAAGACAGAGTTCTCTGTTTTTCTGATTTAATTAGAGAATGGTAGGATTTGATAATCAATAAAGCAATGTACAGATACAGTTTTTTTTTGGTCATATACTAATCCCTAAAGTTACCTGAGTTCCTGATTTAAGAGATTCTGGAGAAAAGAGAAACCAACAAATTGTTTTTTAATGGTTTCAGGAAGGGGGGAGGGTCTAGTCTCTCTTATATACCCTTTTCAATTGTTTAATTTCTCTCATCACAAAATATTTATTTCTATCAAACCTAAATTGTAACTGCTGTCATTTAAGCCTAAATCCTTTTGTTCAGTAGGTGCTAGTTTAAGATTTTTGTTTATAGTTTTGGAAGGGTGCAGGAAATTTATTTAAATGCTTTCTGACTGCTGACAAGACCTAATAACAAATAGTCCAAAACACTGAACCGAATGTCCTTTGGCAGGGATGGCTATTTTGAACGGAAAAGACAGAAACTGGCAAAAAACTTTTTTCATGCAGGTGTGATTTTATGATGGAACTTTATGACGGAAATCAACCAAGTGTCCTTTATATGGTTTGCGATGTTATCAGCTCCTATGCTGAGATTTCTTTCTCATTATTCATGTTTATTTGGCTTAAAGCAAATTAAAAACCAGACAAGAATATTGCAGATGTTATCTGACACCTGAGCGACCTCAGAGAAATTTGCTTGATTTATTTGTGCTATTTAGTTCTCTTCTTAAAAATGCTTTTACTTTTTCAAAGGCAGATTTGTGTTTATCTCTATGGTTTGTGCCATTTTGAGCACTCTATCTGTGCATGATACCAATGACAAGCAAGGAAAACTGCATATAATAGTTTTCTTAGCTTCAAAGATTATAAGAATGATATTTTAAAAATTAGTCCTCTCTGAGGAAAGAAACCTCAGCTGGAGTTCTCTGACTTCAATATATTACTGATGCTTTTCCTTTACTTCTTTCTTCAATTTGACCACGAAAGGTGAAACATTTACGGCAGAAGTTCCAATTTATTATCATGCTTGTTAAATACAAGAAATAGGTGTCCCTTTAAGAGGGGTCTTAGAGTACTTTTCACCTTCACAGCTTTCTTATGAGTGGTCACTCTTCTATTATAACCATGAGACCCTGCCACTGACCAGTCTGAATGGACCAGGAGGAGTTGGAATATCAGAGGAGTGATAAACTGGTGTGGCTAACGGACTAGCTAAGAGGGACAAGTTAGAGTGTGCAGGGAAGTCTTAATTGTCTTATCTGAGAAGCCAAGCACATCTGGGTGTCAAAGTGGGACTAGGGGAAAGTCTTCCATAAGTTGAAGCTCTGTGTGGCTACTCCTTCTGAGAGGCCACAACTGAGCCTATAGCCCGTACTGGTCAGCAGGGCCAGCAGTTGGGAAGACCAGTTGGACACAGAGCAGAGGGTGAAGACAAGAAGTTAGCTACCAGCATCTCTGAATATGTTTGCTACCATGTCTGACTTTGTTATGGTTTAGATATGAGGTGTTCCCCAAAACAATTCAAGAAAGTTTAGAGGTTAAATGCTAAGATTTTGAGAGGTACAAACTAACCAGTGGGTTAATCCACTGATATGGATTAACTGGGTGGTAAGTGTAGGCAGGTAGGGTGTGGTTGGAGGAAGCAGATCCCTGGGGCATGTCTTTGGGATTTATATTGTGGCCTTGGTGAACAGAGCTCTCTCTCTCTCTCTCTCTCTCTCTCTCTCTCTCTCTCTCTCTCTCTGCTTCTTGATTGCTATGAACTGAGCTGCTTTTCTCTGCCTTGCCTTTCTGCCATGATGTTCTGCTTCACCTTGAATCCAAAACCATGGAGTTGGTAGACCATACACTGAGATCTCTGAAACTGTGAGCCAAAAAAACAAAAAAAACAAACAAAAAAAACTTTTCTTCCTTTAAGTTTTCTTATTGGGTCTTTTGGTCATAGCGATGCAAAGCTGACTAAAACAGACTGTGACCACCTTCCAGGAGTCAGTGCTGCTGCTTTACTTCTGTCTTCCAAATCATGCACAAGTTTCTCTTTTGGCCAACTTTAACTTGCAACCTTCAGAATTCTTAGCTTTAAAAATTGATATAGCATAACACAGTACAGGACTATCAGTTTCTACATGGCTCTGTAGGAAAAAGGAGTTAATGCTTGTGGTTGAAGATGAACATCATTATTGGGGTGTGTCATTTGAGTGTTGTTGAAATGTCTACCTACTGACGAATATCTTCTTTATTCTCCAACCTATCTTCATTGGTATCCAGTGCTCTCACCACTAATTTCTATTTTACATGAAAGTATTATGTCTATAAAAATTTCCAGTTAAAATGTAAAATATTACTGAGAGAGTTAATACATTAAATTTGATTAGTTAATCACTTATATTACTTTATCACCTTGTTGACCTAACATCTGGAAAACTTTGGATAGAGAAGACAGCAAAAACTGCAGTGTTACTTCAGAGAATAAGGTTGAGTTAAATATTTTGGAGAACATCCTAAACATTAAAAGGGTATATAAATGCAAAGAAAGTGTTCAAAAGTGGAATTTAACTACTTACCTGTGTTTCCTTGAAATAATTCCATTTAGAATTAGCTTTTCCACTATACTGCTCAATGATGAAATTACAAATAATACCCGTGAGATGTTAACATTCATATTTATGTTTATGAAGTTAACACTGGAATCATTTTCAGTTTGAAAAGGTATATAAATATGTAATACTTTGTTCTTTAGTACTTGGGAAATCAGCTCATTTTCAAGTTTCCCAGGTTTTACAATGTTATTTTAATTTAGCTTATCTGCTTCTATTATAAATCTTGAGATGGATCTTCAAGATCAGGGTGTTTAAGTTTCCTTTCCTGCCTTTTTCTTCTCCTCTTTTCTGATGTGGCTTTTCATATAAAATGCAGTGGTGATTTCTGTCTTTGACCTCTGGCAAACTGGCTTCCTGCAAATTGGCTTGGGTGCTATCCTTTCAATGAGCAGGATTACAGACAGCAATGGGCACCTGGAGGCAGTTATTTGTGTTCTGGTGTATATGAGATGTGATGGACAAGAACAAAATTAGGCAAACATGATAGACTGACACCGAGGACATATGGAGCTTGCACATCCTTGTAGTTTGTATGTGAGATAGCAAGTCAGATTAATAAGGGAAATCAACAGTCATTTGTACCTATGGACATTAGCAGGCATCTGAGCTAGGTTGCTGACAAAAGGTCACAGCTCAACTAGTATGGAGACAACTAGCAGTGAGTTTTAAAATAATTCATTTTTCAAACATAGTTTAGATACTTTATACTCTGTGGTGACAGAGGAATGCCTCATTTCTTCTCCCTCATCCTCTCCTACTCCTGACTCTTTAACTCACTTGTGAGCATGCATGCACTCTTTCTAAAATCATGCAGAAGCAATAAATCAGCCAGTTTAAGAAGACCCAGCCAGGCCAACACAGATCGATTTCACAGGGAAGTCGATGGGCTGCTAATAGAATTACAACTACCTGTCAAAACAGGGAAAATATATCTGTGACAGTGACAAAGGGCAAATCAATTTAAGAAGAGGTTTTTTCCTTCCAGAAACATAGATGTGGAGTACATGGCTATCTTTGAGAGTCTGTAATTGTGAATAGAAACTTTACACTTGGACTGCTAAAGCTAAGGTTATGTCAGTGGTTCTGGAGAGCATACTGACTCTTTTCTTCCAGGGAGTTTGTCTGGTAACTTTAACAATTTTCTCTATAATAGTATAACAGAATAGGGCTGTCAGAAAATACATTTTACTAACTATGATGTCCCAAATAAGTTGGTCTTTCTATTAAATAAATTACATTCACACAAATTTTGCATTTTCATATGGTTGCTAGTGTTTCTTGTTTCACACAAGGAGCTGTGCATTGCCAGTGATGTCTATCTGGCAAGTCTTTAGCTTGTGAGTCAACTTGATCATTTTCAGTGGTCCCATAAAGCTATTGACAATATGACTTTTACTAAAAGCAACTTCTGTGCTCAGGCCTAGTTTCATGCTTAAGGAATCTCAATCATGAGTACAACTCCCAGGCAGAACCCGTTTGTGTATTAGCATGAGGTCAAGACTTTTTTTTCCCAAATATTTATTTGTTTTAGTTGTACTAACTACATTTATTTGTTTTAGTTGTACACAATGCCTTATATTTTTATGTGGTGCTGAGGATCAAACCTGGGTCGCTCACGTGCTAGGTGAGCTCTCTACCGCTGAGCCACAACCCCAGCACCGCCCCCCCCCCCCGTGTGCCCTTTTTAATTGATATGTATTAACTTGGATCTGCACTATGGATTTCCTGAAAAGCAAAGGAAAAAAAAAATAAATAAGTTATTGTTTGCTACAGCACGATCTAACCTTTTATTATAATTAGGAAACACACTGAGTCACAAATTTACCATAACTCAGTAATCAAATGTACCCCTAACAAACATGTTGTTGCTCCTTCACTGGAGAAGAGCTGCTCTGTGGCAATATGGTGAAGTCAAGAAACATGGTTCTGGAATCAGATGCTTCTCCATTCTCTTCTGCTACCTGCCACTTAGCCGCATGATTTGGTAAGCTGCTTGATCTCTCCAACCCACATTTCTCACTTGGTACCAAAAGTTGTTATGAGAAATAAAGAAGCTAATGTGAAACTCCATGTTTCCCAGTGCAGAAGGGAGGAGACTTCTGACATCACTCATTTCTGTTATCTCCCTTCTAATCCAACCAGGTCAAAGAAAGAATGATCCATTTGGCCTTCCCCTGTCCCTCTGGGAAGCCATGTGAAGGTTTTCTGTATTCTCTTTAACATATGTGTAAGAAGAATTATGTTCATCTCCATACACAAGGACCCCCCCTCCCTTGTCATATCTTAAGGATCTTACACGTTCTTTTAGTTTCATTTTCATCTCTACCTTTAGAAATCTCACTCACCCCTGGTTCTTTATTGACTGGGAAACACACTGAGGTGTCTCTGGTGCCTTATATCTGTTGAGTTAGCAGCTTTTTGCTTGCCTCTGAGAGCTAATACTCCAGATCTCATGAACACAAACTCAGTTCCATTCCCACTTCCATGGTAGGGTAGGAAATGAAAATGAGAACAATTTAATTAGTTTTCAAGAATGCTCGATAGTGACCAATAAAAAAATTTAAAAATTTCTCCTTTTCTGAACATTGAATGAAGTTTCCAGACTGAATGCTGTTCCAAGCTACATTCTAGGACTTAGCAATAAAACTGTACTTGGCCAAGCTGTTTTAGAATGATGTCTATAAAGAGGGAGAGTAGCCTGGTATGATGCTTCTATATCATACCTCTTGCTTGTGCTCAAACTCCATTTATGTTTTGTACTGCAGTGTCATGAAATGCATCCCGGAGCTCCCCAATTTCAGAGGAATCATTGCTTGACATGCACAAATATTGAGTGTAGCCATAATATTTATGCTACCTGACTTTATTTCCCCCCTTAAAGAATCTTACAAGAAGCATTATGGTGCATCTATATCGATAAAGATAATTGTGTGATAACTCTATATTTAGCATATTTTTACATTACTACTCTGGAAATACATATTTAACATTGTAGTAGAACAAAGTGCTTTATTCATTGAGGGATGAAAAACAATATGGCCTATGGAGTCAGTACTGGATATTTTAAGTATGGTAGAGCTAAGGAAGAGTGCTAAGTGATTTAGTATCTCCATGTTAGCCTGTATTAGTTATTTTTTTTCTCTGTGACCAAAATACTTCACAAGAACAATTTGGAGGAGGAAGGATTTATTTGAGCTCATGGTTTTAGAGGTTCAGTCCGTGGTCAGCAGCCTTCGAGGAAGAAACATGGTGGAAGGGTATGGCAAAGTAAAGGTCCTCAGCTTATGGCAGCCAGGAAGGAGAGAGGAGAGAAGAAGATGGAGGGGGAGGAGGGTGAGTGGGAGGGAGGGAGGGAGGGAGGGAGAGAGAGAGAGAGAGAGAGAGAGAGAAAGAAGAAGAAGTAGAAGAAGAAGAAACAGCAGCAGCAGCAAAGGAGAAGGAAGGGGAGGAAGAGGGGGGAGGGAAAGGGAGGGGAGAAGAGAAGGGGCCAGGGACATGGCCAAGGGCATGACCCCAGTGACCTACTTCCTCCAAGCATGCCCCACCTGCCTATAGTTACCACTCAATAGTCCAATCAAATGAGTGAGCCATCAAATGGATTAATCTACTAATAATGTTACACCCCTCATGACCAATCACTTCACATCTGAACCTTGTTGCACTGGGGACCATATTTTCAGCACATGAACTTTTGGGGGCATACAACGTCCAAACCATAACATAGTCCCTGCACTGAAGTTCTTTGTGTAAGTCTGTGTTCTCTGCCTCAAATTCCTCTTGCTCTTATGAGGGGAGAACCTAAAAATAGTGCTTGAAAAGGTTGCAAGGTCTTTGCTTTGTGGTAGAAAAGTCATCTACTAATCTCATCACCTGAAATCAGAATGAAAGAAGGTCTTCCTAAATGGGGATTCAGAAGAAGAGCAAACACACCGCAGATGGTATCTGGACAAAATGTAAGCCTCCTTCTTGGTTGCTGAGAGAGAAGGTAGATGAGAAAGAGCCTGTGGTTTGGGGTCAGGGACTGTGGTGTCTACATTTCTCCTCTGTGTCTTGTGGTCTGTGTGAAGTTTGGTATGTAACTTAACCCTACTCTGCCTTAGGTTTGCAGTACAAAAAATGGGGGAAAATAGTTGCTGTATTGCAAATGATAGAAAGCATTTTTTTTAATTTAAAAACTGTGTGGCACAATTATTATTTTTTAGAACCACAGGCAAGAACCCTATGAGGTGCTGTAGTTCTGTGCAGTAATTTCCTTCTCTGCAGGTTCTCTTTCCCTCTTCCTTCACCCTGGGGACCTTCAGTGGCTATCTCCTCCAGCGCAGAGTTAAGACTGTCTGGGGAATACTGGTTAATTGCTGAGCAGCTAATCAGAATTGCAAAGGTCAGTGATAACAGGCAACAACTTACTCATGTTTAAAAACAGCAGGATGTGACAAAAGCAATTTATCTTGATAAATGCACTTCAGAAATCTATTGAGCTTATTTTGTCTCCCTCAGGCTCTGTCTGTCCATCTTCATTTACCCCTTTCAGTTTCTGCTTCTGTCCCTTCTTTGGCTTTTGTTTCTTGGTGGTGCATGTCACTATCTGGTCCCCCTTGTGACTCTGCCCTCAAGGTAACATTAATGCAGAGAGAACCATTCCTTTCTTTTGGGTCTCTTTTTCCTTTTCTTCTTTCTTTGATCATTTTTTATTTTTTACTGATTTTTATTCTTCATCCTCTTTTTATATCCCTGAAGTACTATTGGTTACCTGAACCCCAGTTCCATAGCTTTCATTTTACCTGCTTCTGTAACACCTCTAGCTCCTTTTCAAGGATGTAGACAATTATTTCTATAAATCATGGTTTGGAGGGGGCAGGGGTAATGGCTCACATGAGCTCACATGTAGTGCCTTTGTTGTCCTTATGCCAGGCTCTCTGATGCCAGCTCTGGAGGCCATGAGTGCCCACTGCGCTTGAGCAATGCACAGTCCCCATGGTTGCTACCATCCTGGGTCCTCCTCAGAAGTAGGGAGAACACTCCATGCCCCACCGTGGGCCACACATTTCCAGGAATGTAGAAACTTTCTCAGGCCCTGCATCAGACAGGGCCTTAGAAGGAATGAAATGGCACAAAGTTGATTGTGAGAGTTTGCAGGGGAGACTATTTTCAGAGGTGATAGTAATAGTTCACATATCATTAGTAGTTCATACAGTGTTCACAAGACAAATGGTTCACAAAACATTTTTGATGTCTTATAAATAATAATTACATAATAACAGTAAGTCACACTAACTTCTATATGTTGGCTATACAAAGGAAACTATTGAAGATCATTCACTTCCTTTGTGATTTGGAATGATAGCCCAAATCCTTTATAGTCCTACAAGGCCCCTGGCCCCTCCCTACCTATGCAGTGTATCTTCAAACTCTCCCTCAACCCCCAAACCTTCCTTCAGTTTTGCAATCAGCCATACTGTTTTCTGACTCAGGGCCCTTGCACATGTTGGTCTCTCTGCCTAGAACAAAGTCCCCCCATCCTGCCTTCCCTTGTTTATCTCATTTCTCAGGTTGCAGTGTCATTTCTACAGAGCATTGCCACACACTCTCATGCCACCATCTACATTTTCCTCACAGAACCCATAGTAAATAAAAGAAGGCAACAGAAGAGCCATTCATGGACCAACTTTAACTCTGAGCATGTGAGGTTTGGTGGGATGTGGGGGGCTGGGTTTATTTATATAATTTGTGTGATTGTTTATTATCCATCTCCCATGTGATTGTAGGCTCATCTTTGGTTTGTTCTGTTACTTCTCCAGGCCTAATATCAAATAAACTAAGCACTCAGTGTATGCTGGTTGTTTTGCTTATGTTGTTTGGGTTATTTCAGTTTTCACTATAATTCTATGGGTTGTGGCGAGGCCGGCAAATTATAATCTACAGGCCAAATCTGGCCCATCAACTTTGGTCAATAAAGAATTATTCAAACATAGCCATGTCAATTTATGTATTTTTGTAGCAACTTTTTGTGCTACAATGGTCATAACAAGTAATCATAACAGAGACTATTTTGCCTGCAAGGACTCCAATTTTTCTCTCAGGCTTTTTATAGAAAAAGTCTGCCAGCCTCTGATACAAGAGAATTGTAGAATCTCCATTTCATGGGCAAGAAAACAGAAGATCAACAAATTTTCCTCATACTTAGATTTCAAGTGGCAGAACTGAGATTCATCTTTCCCCACAAGCTGGATTTCCTGGCTGATGTATGTCTAGCAGAGCAGAGCAGGTTTCCATAGGGCAGGTGACAACTGCTTTAGGTCTTAGAGGAAAAGTAGGAATTTCTCAATGGATGAGAGCAATATTTCAAATATTTATGAAATATTTCAAAATATTTCAGGCAGAGACAGAGATGTAAGAAAGCTTGGTATGTTTAGGAGACAGCTAGTCAGACTGACTAAAACGTGGTGGTGGTTGTGGGGGAAGAAGTGGAACACTGACAGGAAGAGGCAGCTAGATAGAGAGGAACCTGCCACACAGGAAGCTGAAACTCCAGTTTCCAAGCCGGTAGTCTTTGCTTGCACATCTTCTCTCTCAGTTAAATAGTTTGAGCTTTAGTTCTAAATATATTTCTTTTTCATAAATTACCTATAGGTATCAATGTACTAATATTATACTGTCTACATTAAAAAATATACAAATGTGGATTTTTTAAAAAGACAAGCTAAAGATAAAATGTATATTAAAGTTATTTTTCTTTGACGAATGGTTCAAAATACCTTTTGACTGCCTTATAATATGATGATATTTAATGAGTAAAGTTCATGAATAGGTTTAACTATATTTGAAAATCTTGGCTTACAACTTAGTGATACAACTGTTTGAATATATCATTTTATGATTAGTTTTCTTTAATAGCTAATTCTGCTGGTGTCAGAGCTGAAAATGATAACTCACAAAGATACATAGATTCAAGTGGGAGAAGCTCATTGTTGATTTCACTTACAAATTATGATTATTATTGCTCAAATAATTATCCACCAATCCAATTATGTAAAAGTTTTTGTTTTGATTGATCCAATATGTTTATACCTTCCTTTCTGTCAATTGCTTGTCAATATGCAAATGAATAATAGGTGCTGTGTTCTCATATTTTATACAATGTGTTCATAAGCCACAGAATTTGTTCCCCTCAAAATTTTTAGACAGGTTGGGAAATTGTAAGTTTAAGCACCTATATTTGGCAGTTCTTGAAGATGATGTGTACCATTTCCAGCAACAAAAATCATATAACAATGAAAACATTTGTTTTCAGAGTGTTCTTGCCAAAGCATAGGTTTCTTCTATAAAAAGGTTATTTCCTCTCTCTCTCCTACACTGTCACCCTTACCTAGAAGAAACACATTTTGTGCTTATTTTTTTCTAAAAATAAATGTATCCCAGTGACAGGTCTGATTACTTCATGTTGCTTTCACCTCCTTTGTGTCTGAGAGTGCAAACTGGAAATAGAAGAAATGTTTTTCTTACCATTTTCTTGTTATTCATTGATATCATTAGTGTTTTCTTTAATCCACAGCTTCTTTGAAAGGTCTCATTAAGTCATTTATCACTTTTGTGATGGTTAATTTACTTAAAAGTATTCCACATATCCTGTAAATCCACAATACCAGCATACATAAATTGTTGTAATGCATTTAAGCAAATGAATGACTGTGGGCTCCACTTTGAAATCGTCCAAGTTAACACACATCCTAAATATTAGAAATCCTTAACTACTTTCTTACATTTTAGATAAATACAAGTAGAAGTTGTAACATTTTCTTCTCATATCCTCTTGGCTTATCTTGCTCATCCCCTGGGTGCACACTTTTTATTTCTGAGACCATTGCTTTGAGTCCTGGAAAGGAACCACAAATAATTAAATTTGAGACAAGTGACATGATTGGGTTCAATTTGTCTTTGGGATTATGTTTTGTGGCTTTGAGTCTAGACACTTTAAGTATTCCCCTAGGCTTTTACTGTATGCATTTTCAAGTAAATAAGTTTTCTGATTTTACATTATATTATCCAAATATCTTCAGAATATAGGTAGTCACTCTGAGCCTCAAGAAGACCTGGCATCATCAGAATCTCCATGCCCCCTGAAGTTTTTTGATAGTTCCAGGGCCTTTTGCCCTTTAGGTTTGAGAATAAGGTGCTTTGGATACAAGGAGAGGACCGAGTTGACTTCAGGACCTCAGAGTGGAAAGAAGAATAGTGGCATTCTGCAAAAGACAGGGCAAATTTTGTGACCCTATTAAAACTAAAGACTTAAGAGAAAGAATTATTAGCTCCAACTCCATATTTAAAATGAGGAAGAAGAATACAAAAAAAATGAGAAATGACTCTAGGCTGAGTTGCTTTAGGAGTTATGCCCTTTTTAAGTCCTAATAAAAATTCTTTTTTAAAAAAATATAAGCATATGGAGATAAAGAACTAACCACTGACCTTGAAACAAGGAGAGGGGAAAAAATGGAACTGGTCCCTGAGAAATAGAAGTTGTCAAAACAAAACCTACCTAGGAGAAATTTAATAGCCATTTTGAATAAAAGTGCTGTGCTAGTTTATTTTGCAGACCATGTTGCTAGCGCACGAGGGACTTCATCCCTTGTTTAGCCTGCAGAATTACTTTTGAGAGAAGAATTTTCACTAACTCTTTACAAATAATTATGTAAAAGTTTATTGCTTCATTTCATGATTTTTTCCAATTACTGTAATTGTGTGAGTTTAGAAGACAAAATAAATTAGAAATTTTAAAGACCACTCTGTGTAACTGCAAATGGCTTATAGGATGGCATCCACCTCTAAACTATCCCACACCTTCCAAATTCTTAAGTGGTTGGAAAGTACATTTTATGCCTAGGGAAAAAGAATACATAGCTATCCAGAATGTTAAATTGGAATCTTAACCAAGGTACCAAGATACGATTGATTTCAGGCACTAGAATGAGTTGTGAGACAGAGCATCTGTTTGGAATTTCAAAGTAGGATGTTAAAACTCAGTTTTGTGACTCTTCAATCCTATACTGACTTTGAGGGCAGGAGAGAATAGGAGAGAATTGAAAGGATGTATATCTGCGGGAACAGAGACTTTTTTTTTTTTTGTAAAGAATTTCTTGAGAGAAAGATTCTGGGTGACTGGATGAGTTGAGTTTGGCCTCCTGCCATCATTGAGGGATGGGTAGAAGGTATGTCTTCCTCTCCTATTGGCCTTCAGCAAGATCCTTCCGGAGGTTTTGAAATTTGCTGCCTATAGTCATCCTGCCCAGCCTGGGGAATCCAGAATGAGAGAATGGGCTGCCCAGCTTGGAACTGGAGGAATGAATGGTTCCTGACACATTGTTTAGCCTGAAGAATTACTTTTGAGAGAAGAATTTTCACTACATGCCCTGGATTTGTTTAAAGAATTTGTGGGTTTTCCCCAGGCTAGTTCTCAGTGACAATGAGAGAGAGTTGATGTGGTGGTCATCTTAGGTCCTGTTCAATAGCATTGATTAAAGAAGCAATGATGTCCCAGCAGACAGAATGAGCTGGAGGTCACTGAAAGAGTCCCAGAAGTTGCAGAAGAATTTGGGTGACCAGCCAGACTGGAGATGCAATTCCTTGGTCTGAAAAGTGATAGCACAAAATTGCAGAGTGCTTAAGAATCTCAGAGGAGCTCTCAATGTGCCTCAAAACAAAGACTTTTAAACGCCCACTTTTAAATGCCTGGATAGCAAGAAAAGCCATCTTACAATGCTATTGATCAAATAAAAACTTCTCTTCCTTCCTTTTCTTTCTTTTCTTCCCTTCCCTCAATATAAGCATGACAGAACAACAACAACAACAATCCATGAATGAAGTTTTGGAAGTGAAAGACAGGGAGGGGTAGGAATGGGGAAGATGGGACAAGATGTTTTAGGCTTGTGTTTGTGACCTAAAGCGACTAGGTATCTTTGTAATTTGATAGTAAACTGAAAAGCTATGGGAATGCTCAAGATTGTATTTAATGAGTGGAAATCTCCTCCACTGAATGAATTTTCCAGATATAGTGGGAAGCAGAAATAAAACTGCTTTGATTGTATTTCAGGAGTCCTGTTTATTCAGTGTCCTTGTCACAGAGTTCAGGGACCCTCAGTTCAATGACCCCAGGATGAAGAGGCAAAAGGACACAAGGGAGAGCACTGTCCTCAGAGTCCAGGGGTCCAGAAGAAATGCAGACTTGCAATGTGTCAGCCCCTTTCTTTGGCTGTAGTGGTTAGGCTGAAGGCAGAGGAAGTGAAAAGAGTGCTAATTGTTTTGATCTGCAAGTAGAGGTACTGATTTAGTCAGGTTTTTTGTTTGTTTGTTTGTTTGTTTTGCCACTGTGACCAAACGACCTGACAAGAACAATTTTAGAGGAAGAAAAGTTTATTGGGTGCTCACGGTTTCAGAGGTCTCAGCCCATCGATGGCCAATTCTATTACTCTGTGCCTGAGTGAGACAGAACATCATGGTTGGAAGTATGTGGCAGAGGAAGGCAGCCCAGGACATGATGATCAGGAAGCAGAGAGAGAGCACTTGTTCACTAGGGACAAAATACATACCTCAAAGCCATGCCCCCAATGATATACCTCCTCCAGCCACACTCTACTGCCTTCAGTTGCCACCCAATTAATCCCTATCAGGGGATTAATGCACTGATTAGGTTAAAATTCACATAACTCAATCATTTTACTTCTAAACTTTCTTGTATTGTCTCACACATGAGCTTTTGGAGAACACCTCGTATCTAAACCATAACAGGTGCTATAGTCTGAATGTTTGTCTCCCCCTTACCCCAAAATAAATATGATGAAATCCTAATTCCAAGATAAAAGTATTAGGAGGTAGGGTTTATGGGGTGGTGGTGGTGCTTAGGTTGTGTGGGTGGAGGCTTCATGAATGGGATTACTGAGTTTAAAATAAAGGACCAAGAGAGCTGCCTTGCCTCTTTTGCCATTTGAAGACACACTATGAAGGTGTCATCTATGAGGAACGGGCCTTTGCTAGATTCTACACCTTACCACTGGCACCTTGATTATGGACTTTCCAGCCTCTAGAACTGTGAGAAATAAATATGTTGTTTACAGGCCACCCAATTTATGGTATTTTATTATAGTGGTCTAAATGAACTAAGACAAGGGGTGTTTAATATTACCAGTCTTCCCATCAGTGAATTATTAAGTGCTGGTAGGTGTTGTGCACCTGAAGCTTGGAAACTTTTATGCACCTCTAGTACAAGTTAACCTCTTACAATATTACCATGTATGTATTATTACCTTTTCTTTCTTTTGTACACAGAAGTGAGGAAACAAAGTAATAACACCAAAGAATTCAGACATGAGTTGTTTGTGAATTAGAGAAAAAATCACAGTATTTCGCCAGATTGGGAAAACTAGTGAGGCTCAATCCAGTGGAAAGATTAAGATCAAAGGAATTGGAGTCAGCCTGTCTGAATTTAAATTCTGTGACCTTGGGTCAATCTAAGTCTCTGCTTCCTTATTTATAAAAGGGGTAAAGTACTTATCTCATGGGCCTATTATAGTACGAAAGAAGGTAATCCCTATAGAGAGCCTGTTGTAGTTCTTGGCACTTTAGAAGTGCCTAGTTTTTGTCAGCTAAGATTACGTTGTTTTTCTACTAGGCACAGCTAGTTTTTATTATTCACAGTATTTGTGTTCTGTAAAGTTGAATTAGCAAATGCTGAATCACTGCTCCTAAAGAAGATATAGGGTTAAATTCTTGTAGGTCTCCAGTTATATCTTCACCAAACAATGTTTGATGTGGTTTTTCTATCTAAATGCACCTTAGTCTGCATGTATTTTTGATTCATTAATTGTACTCACAGCTAAGAGGACTAGAACTCAGGCCTCAATGAGGAATATCTCACACACATATTTTTTCTGCAGGCATATTCTTACACTTAGGAACAGCAGAGAGCATTCCAGTCCTACAATTGAGGGCAATTTTAAACAGAAAAATCACCAACAAAAAGCATAATAATATGAAAAATGGAGAGCCATAGACTGCAAGAAAGTATACTTGTTTATAGGATGAGAACTGAAGCAAAAAGGCAGAGAAACAGCTTGTTTGACCTGAGCCAATAACCTACACATTAGGTGAATAAATTCTTTTGGTGTTATGCACTGGTCTGCAAAATGACTGTAACAGTTCCAGAATATAGATTTTGAATACAAATAAATTTTAGGCAAATTTGAAACTACAGAAAACATGGATAATGATGATTGACTGTATCTGTGTAACCAGCAACTGGTAATCCAAGGGCTGTTTGATTTTTCTCCAACAAGGGAGAATGACATTCAGAGGCAGCACATTCTGTGCTTAGCCAGGTCTCACTTTTACAAAGCTTGCCAATTTCCACCCCATGGGACCTTGCAGAAGCACTTTAACATTTCTTTAAAATGACAGTCATTCATATACTGGAAGACAGCTATTGTGTCTCCTTGGACTCAACTGTGGGTTAAGCAGCCCCATTTCCTGTAGCTATTCTCCATATGATAATACTGTGATTGCTCTCACTGTCCCCACTGCCCTCCTCAGAAAGCTGTTTCAGTGTTTCAACGTCTTTTTTATGTATAAAGCCCAGGACTGAAGCTGAGCGTCTGAGTTCCAGGTAAGGTCTGATCAGAGCTCCAGAGAAAACTGAGAATCACATCTCTCATTCTAAGTGCTTTATTTTGCTAAATATATTTAGAGTTTTTGAGGCAGAGACTGTAGGTACTTACACAATCAATAGACATGTTTCTTAACATTTCCTTGCCTGATGATCTAGGTAACTAATTCTTACCAAGAGATACAGGTGGAAGTGATGTAAGCCACCTGCAGATTTGATCCATAAGAGCATCCCAAGGAGTTCTCCATTGCCACCTTGGGGGGCATGTGCTCTAGATGACATAGCAACAGATGGAAGCAGTCCTGGATTCTGAGTGACTACCTGGTGGCGAGCCAGCCAACCTCCCATTAAGACTTGCATGACTGTGAAATAAAATTTGATTATTTTAAAAACTGACTTTGAGCAACATAATAGTGTTAATTACTGTAATGAATATAATCGGTAAGGAGACTTTTTTGATGGTAATGTTACTCTGATGACTCACATCCAATTTGTTGTAAGCTCAAATCCCTTCTTCTTTTTAATACAGGCTGCTCCTTAGATACTTACCTCTATCATGAATATAGAGATATTTTTGAATGTAAGTCTCAAATGTTACATTTATCCTCAATAGTTTTATGTTTTAGATCTGGCTAATCCCTTTCCAATTCCTCAAAAACTCTGCTGTCCTTTCAAATTGTGTGTTTTCCACAAATGAGTAGTCTTTAAATTAATTGACGAACACGTCATTATCCAATATCCTGGGTTTTGTATTTAGGCAAAGAAGATGCAAACGTTGCTTCTATCCCAATTGAATATTATTTCCCATGTGAATTATTGGTCAATTCTAGGCACTGTTCCCTTTTTTCTTTTCCCCCCAATTTCTTCTTTTTCTTTCTTTTTTTTTTTTTTTTTTTTTTTTTTTTTGAGTGCTATGGTTTGGATATGATTTGAATGTGGCCCCCAGGAGTTCATGGGATGAAATTTAATCCCCATTGTGAGTTATTAAAGGGATAAAACTTGATCCATGATGTTGAGAGTTGGGGCCTTTGGGAGGTGATTAGAATTAGATAAATTCACTGGGCGTGGTGGTGTAGGCCTGTAATCCTAGCGGCTTGAGAGGCTGAGACAGGGGTGGGGGGTGGGGGCATCACAAGTTCAAAGCCAGCCTCAGCAATTTAGCGAGGCCCTAAGAAACTCAGCAAGACCCTGTTTCTAAATAAAATGTTAAAAGGGATAGGGATGTGGCTCAGTGGTTAATCGCCCCTGGATTCAATCCCCAGTGCCCCCCTCCTCCCCCAAAAAATATTAGATGAGTTTATCAGGGTGGAGGCCCCATGAGTAAATACTGTTGACTTTATTAGATGGAGAAAAATCAGAAGAGACATACATGAACTCCTTGTCTCTTTCTGTGTGATGCCCTGCACTACCTCAGGACTGCCAGCAGAAAGACCATCACAGGATGCAGGCCCTTGAACTTCCAGAGCTGTGAACTAAATAAATCCTTTTACTTCATAATGTTACCCAGCTTCAGATATTTCATTATAGTAATGCAAAACTGACTAATTCACTGTCCTTCAACATAACTATTTATTATTTTATCTTTTCAAAAAAATTCCCATTTATTTAAGCATTCCCTTGTTTAGTCTCTGGAAACTATTTCTTCTCTCTTCTTGAAAAAAAAAAAAAAAACACTCATTAGTAGCTAAGGATTCTTAATTCTGGATTCTGATCCAATCCTACTCTTGGACACCATCTGCAAAGAAAAGAACTTCCCTTGCTCTTTCAAAGTCATAAACACTTTCTGTCCCAAAGCTGTTTGTTTTTTTAGTGAAGTGGGAAAAAAATACCACCTTGAAAATTACAAGAGTTTGGTTGGAGTCCTGTTTTTTTTTCCAATTGCAAGTTTAATGATCTTGAAAAAGTGCTGTAACTTCTATGAAACTCAGGGTTTTTGTTTTGTTTTGTTTGTTTTAACAAACTGTAGGTAGAGATAATAATTCCCATCCAGGATATCCTCTTGATGGCATGAGGATTGTTGAAGAAATGATACCCAAATGTTTAGGAATAGATAAGTGTTACCATAGGTAATTGTAGGAATAGATGTGTTGCAGTCTGCCCTGTAGACACTTCCCGTGTTTTTTCCCGTCAGATTCTTCATCCCATTGTGGATGTGTAGGTGGTCAGTAGGTTTGATATATCTTGGCAGGTTTTCATATATTATTCTGTGTATCTGTTTTAGGAAGAGAGGGAAATGCCTCACTGACAATATTGGATCTATGGGTAGTGATTTTCATTCCTCAAGGGTAGGTAAGGGTACTGGCTCTGGAACTGTAGACACCAGAGTTATTTTCAATGGGCACAGCAACAGACTTTTCCTACTAGATGCCCCATGAGAACAGAGTTTTAGGGTCACAAAAGTCTTAGAAATAAAGAATCAGTCTTGGAGATTAACAATACAACATTAACAAGCTAAAGACTCAGAAATCCTGCAGTGGGAAAAACTATTTGACTTCATTGAATTCAGTGGCTCTCTAAATTATTTGACCTTGGAAACCTTTCTTCTGTGGGATTAATATTAATGTCATATTGAACTAGCTTTCAATGGACATTCTGGAAAGCTAGCCTAAAAAAGTTGACTGTGAAATATCCTTTGATGGATAGTAATAAGGCAGTTTATTTTTGTCCTGATCTTTTCAAAACCTAGCCCTGTCTCAGATAGGTTTTGGAGAGAGTTCACAAACCCAAAGTCTTTTGTATCAGGTTGTTAGATATCCTCACACGCATCAAGAGGAGTAATTCTCTCTGCCCTTCCAGACTTCCAGGATGTGTCTGTGTATCTTCCCGAATTTGAAGTCATCTTTTAGGTTGTGTTGACATCAAACAGCTGTTGGGAGCTGTGTGACTTTTGTCTATGTCACTGAAACAGGTGCTAAGGGGCTGGAGGAAAGGACACAGGGAGGACACTGGAATCTCCTTGTAGCCACTACCATGTTCTATACTACTTCACAAACATACACAGAGTATGTGGCATAGACATAGCATGTGAATTAACATAGCCAAGCAGCTCAGGGAAACATGGTGTTGAGGCAAAATATCACTTATTTATGAAATGTTCATATTTTTCTATTATTGTCTATTCCTCAGGACTCTATTATAACTCCTGATCAACTTTACCAAAATGATACCCTGAGATCTTGAACATTAGGTTCTCATTTTCTGAAAACAGCTCATTTGCTACTGGGTTCCTTCCCTCAATAAACTCACACAAACAGCCATGACAACCACAGCTATTGCTTCCTGAGAACTTAATATACACTGGGTATTGTTTGAAGTACTTCACTTGCATCTATGCATTTAATCCTTACAATATAAATGTGATCCAGAAATATATCAGACTTGATAAATAATTTCCATGAAGATGTATAGCTAATTAATGGTAAAGGCAGACTCTAAAATAAGGTCTGTTCATCCCCAAACCCATGCTACTATCAGTGACTCTGTATTGCCTTCTTTTCTTCTTCTTCTTTTTTTTTTTTTTTGGTACTGGGGGGTAAACTCAGGGGCACTCTACCACTGGGCCACATCCCCAGCCCTTTTTTGTATTTTTATTAGAGACAGGGTCTCACTGAGTTGCTAAGTGCCTCGCCATTGCTGAGGCTGGCTTCGAACTCGCAATCCCAAAGTGGCCTCCCAAAGTGCTGGGATTACAGGCGTGCGCCACCGCGCCCGGCTTTGTATTGCCTTCTTTAGGATACACAAGACACCTTTGCTCCAGAGAGCCTGGTGAGCTACAGCAATTCTGTACTCTCTAGCATCTTCTATTTCCTCACTTCCTTTACTTAACATTGTATTGAGTTAATTCTGTACTGATTATCCCTTCAAGGCATTCTTTTGTCCTGCAGCTTATCTCCAGCCACTGATAAAAGAGATACAGAGTCGCACAGGTCCAGATAATGGTGGATATAGACTGTTCTAGTCTATATAACAAATTACCATAAGCTGGAGGCTTTAACAGTAAGCATGAATTTCTCACAGTTCTGGAGGCTAGAAAGTCCAAGATCAAGGTATTGGCAGATTTGGGGAAGGCCTTCTTTCAGTTCACAAATGGCTGTCTTTTCATTTCTCCTTTGAGAGAGAGAGAGAGAGAGAGAGAGAGAGCACTCTCATGTCTCAGGTCTTTTCTTACAAGAGCACTAATCCCACTCATGAGGGCTGCACCCTCATGACCTAATCACCTCTGAAATGTCTCCTAGTGTCATCACAGTGGAAGTTATGATTTCAACATATGGATTTGGGGTGGGGGGACACAATGTTTAGTTCATATCTTCTGTTGTCCAACTTTTCTCAGGTCCTGCTATGCTTGTTGGCCCTTTTCATTTCTTATTGACTCAAAGCATACTTCATGAGAGTCATTTTCTCCTGGCATCATAAATATTTGACACAGAAGCTTGAGGAGTAGAGAATGATACAGTGAGAGAAAGGCAAGGTGCTCAATGTTGAGATCAACCCCAATATTTTTAAACCTCTGCCTTTGCTTTAGCAAATCATTTATCCTCCTTTCTGTCTCATTCTACCCTTTAAACTCAAAGGCAGCAGATTCTTTACCTCTGATTATAGCCTTCCTTCTGGGGCATCCTTTCTTACTGTTTCTCTCAGTCCCTTTTCTGCCCAAATCATTCTCTTCTTTTAATGCTTAATTGCCTGAGGTCTGTTTTATATTTATTACACCAGTGTGTTGGGTTTCTCAAAGATTGTTAATGATTCTTAACATATCTAATGAGCTTTCTTCAGGTCTTATCCACTTTGACTCCTTTAGACATTTGATAATGTTGATTGTCCATGAAAAATCTTCTCTTCTTAGTTACTTTCATAGCAAAGTGTTTTTATTTTTTGTTTTCCCTACTTTTTTGTATTCATTACTTGCTTCCATGACACTCTTGTTCTTAAAAGACTGTTATTTTAGCCTCTATAATAGCATGTATCGTATTATATATTTATTATTATTATTTTTTAGTTATGATCACAACACCAGGATACTCCTTGACATAATCACTATAGCATGGAACCCAACTCCACTTTGAGGAGCACTTCCTCCCTTGACCCTCTCCTCTTCCACTATACCGATCCCACTCCAATCCATTCAATCCATTTATAGTTTACTTTTTTTCACAATTGGTGTCCTGTGGAAATACATGAGGCCAGGACCACCATGACACGTCCATAATGCACATACAAAAGTTCGGTCAAATTCATTCCACTGTTCTTTCTTTTTCCCATCCCTTCTTCTTCCTCCTCAATTTTCTTTGTCTACTTTACTGATCTTTTCTCTATTTTGATGAAATTCCCTCTCCCCTCTTCTTTCTTTTCCTCCCTCCCCTCACCCTCTTTCTTGTGTTTTTCTTTCTTCTTCTTCTTCTTCTTCTTCTTCTTCTTCTTTTTTTTTTTTGTTAATCCCAAATAAGCCAATACCAAAAAGTCAAAGGTCACATGTTTTCTCTGATATGCAGAAGGTGATCCAGGCCACTCTCAAACCCATTACTATTTCTATTTTCCAGAGCCAAAGCCATGTTTGCTCTTCGTTTCCATATGCACCTCTCTTGACTTCAGTTATCACTTCTTCACTGAATGATTTCCAGATGTGCATTTTAATCTTACCTTAGCCTTTGCTCCAATTGTGCATTTCCAGCTGTCTATAGTGTACTATAGTATACTCTATTTGAAAGGAAAATTAAAGGCTTTTACTTGCCTCTAAAATGGGTTCTTTAAAAAAAAAAAACCCACTTGATTTCTCTAAGTATTTTTAGCAATATTAATCTTTTAAAAAAATTTTTTTAGTTGTTGATAGACATTTATTTAATTTATTTATTTTATGTGGTGCTGAGGATTGAACCCAGTAACTCAACACATGCCAGGCAAGTGCTCTACCACTGAGCCACTAACCCATCCCCAGAAATATTAATCTTCAAACAACTTTGAAGTTATGTTTTACGTTACCCACCTCCTCCATGCAATGTGCATTAGCTTTGTCCTTTTATTTTAAAAATTTTCACATTTTCTAAATGTTCACCTCCACACCTGAATCTTGGTCCAGACTGAAGCATGCAAAAGTTGTTTTAAAGATCCTAACTCAAACTATCCTGTATCTGAGCACTCTTCAGTGATGTCTATTTCTTCTTCCCTCAATTTTACAGTGCCAGCAATCTATCTTCCTTCCTCTAGTTAAAATTCTCTTTCTCAAAAGACAAAAACAAAAACATTAAACCTTTACATTCATTAACCCTGAGGTAGGAATATCTAATTTCAATTTACCTCATTTCCCAAATCCTGTTACCTCAAGTTTCTTTAGATCAAAGTGGAATCAAAGCTTTGAATTGAAATAATGAATGTTCTAAATCTTACATGTCATCCACTGCTCTGCTTATCTGGACACTCAGTGCCACTATTCTTGCTGCAGTCCTAATCTTGACACCTCTGTGTTTTACTTCAGAATCAAGGGTCTCCTCCCCATGTATCTAGCCACCATCTTCCTACATCCATCACTCTTTCTCATTGTTTACAACATTGCCTCGTGCCCCACATTAAGTCCCTCTGCTTACCCTTGGGCTTCCTGTGGGCTAGTCTCTCTACACCTACCTTTCCAACCTTAATCTCAGTTTCTGAATAATCCATCAGTCAGTAGGTGGGACTTTCCCTCTTTTCACCCAGTGTTTCATTCTTTCTCCTTTGTGTTCTGCTTTTGCTTTTCTTTTACCTTTCTCTTCATCTACTGAAATTGTGTTTGGCTCTGAAGGACAAATATCCTACTTTTTAAAATATAAAGGCATTCTTTCACTTTGTCTAACACAGATTTCTCTTTTTTAATTTCTATTGTAATCAAAATCAGAACCATTTACACTGGTATATAATTGTTCTTTAAATTTTTTATTGTTCTTTGTTTTTCCTCTCTAACTTGTAGGCCAGAATCTTATGTTCCTTAACCATTTATATATTATAAGCATTAGATAGATATCTGTGGATTGGCAGGATGTTCTTTTATGTTTATGATAAAGTGTCTGAAGTTGATAACTTTGAATATACGCTGAAGTTATTCCTTTGATTCATTTAAGAATGGATTTATTTTTTCCACTTGAAGAAGTAAAAAATTATTCCCCTCATATTCACAATATTTGTGTGAATTCCACAGATGTTACTACAAATACTTAGTTTATAATAAAAGTTTTGGAATTCAGTTCTAAATGATAGGGTAGGGTTTAAAGAAGTTTGATAATGAAGGCATTTAAAATACAAATGTAAATCAAATGTATGAAATGCCGCAGACTGAGTCATACAACCTTTCCAAAATGAATTGCAAAAATAAGGATTAAAATAATTTCTCAGGCTCTTACTGTTAAATTATAGAGAAATGAAAGCATTTAGATGGGGTTATAGGCATCACATCGTTAATTACAGTGGTTGCATTTGCTTTTGTTCCAGTGCATTGTAATTAATGAAGATCTACAGCTCTGTGCTTTGTCTTGGAAAACACACACTATTCTCATATGCATCAACACTGTTACGATATTCTTCATTTATTTCTCACGAATGACTCTTTTTAACACAGGGGAGTCCATTGTTGAGGCAGCAACACAAAAATCACAGCAAGATTTGAGCTTCGATGGATCAGAGAGCAATTGACTCTATTCATGTATGCCTAACCTTGTCTCGACACCCCACAAGTGTGGGCTATAATGACATGTGGGATATTGTTTAGATCAGCTCAGTAATGATAGTATAATCATGGTCTTTAAAAATATTTCAAGCCCTACAAATGACTTTAGGGCACAAGTCAGAAAATTTTAGCAATGGCATAAATTAAAATGTATATTCTAGTCTTGAATCTTGGTTTGGTCTTTGTGATTATATGTGTTTGCCAATTTGAATTGGAGAGTATAACAAACTTCTTTGGGTGATAATGAGGGATTGTGGGCAATTAAAAGGAACTTTAACCTAAAGATATCAATGTTCAATATTATAAAAATTGAACATACATCCTATGATTTATTCAATAAATCATAAAAGCCAACTATAAAAGGGAGATGAGGGTATAATTTCTGTCTCTGTTAGAAATATTAAATAGATATAAAATATGATAGAGAAAATTTTTATTTTTCCCTTCTGTTTGGTTCCATTTGCTAAAATCCTTCCCCAAAGGATATTAATTCTAAAAGCAAAGGCAATGATTGGATTTGTCCCATGGCCCAGCGGAAGCCCAACAGTTATCTCTCCACAGCTTTCAAGACATTGAGGACTTTGCACTGTTATTTAAAAAATAATCAGTTTGCACACAAGAGTGAATGTACAAATTGTGCCACTTGATCCTTCCTCTCTTCTCTGCAGGGACCAACAGGGCGTCACATGGAGACATGGATGGGAGAAAATTCCTTCCCTATTTCCCTCCCCAATTCCCTGTTGGAGCTGGGCGTCCAGCCTAGTAGATGTTGGGAAGCACCAATTAGTTGCCAGCACCTTTCTACCAGGCCACTGGCTTGAATGTGACTCTATATCTCTCAGAAGAGACCCCTGGTTGGTGTGTGAAGCCTCAGAAAATTCTCAGGAATGCAAATGACAAGCTAGGGAGTGGCAGAGAAATGGGCAACTCCTTTAGGGCCAAGGAGCTAACAGGCTATTCTATGTCTTAGAAGGCAGAGCTGATTTTACCCTGTTGCATAAATCCATAGAGGGTTACCAGATAGGAGTTTCTAAGAGTTTCATTTTCTCTCTGAGTGTTGAAAAACTGGGCTGATTTTGATGTTTTGAAAAGGAGTTTAAAAATTTTGTTGTAAGTACCACTTGTGGTTTCTTTTTAAAAAGCACTTCCCTGTTTATAGAGGAAAACACTCCCTACATAATATGAAGAAGAAAATCTCTCAAATCTGGGGAAAGTTAATTGACTTTAGATTGTCTTATCAAAATATGAACTGATATCATAGGACTCCAGCAGATTTATCCACTACAGATCTTTTACTTTAATTTATTGGTTACTTCACAGAATTGCCAACCACATTACAGTGCCGAGTGTAGTGGGAAAGCACTATCATCTAACTCTTGAGCAGATGTGCTACAAGAGTCTTTTCATTTCCTTTCTTAAACTCAAAGAATAATGACACTGCAATATCGTGTGGTGAAAAGAGCAATAATTTGATAAACATTGTCTTTCCATTAGATTAGAGCAATTAATCTGATTCTAATTTGGCTGAAACATTATCATACTGGAGTCCCCAGAGCCCTGTGAATAATCTCTAAACACATTGGCACACTCAGTAGACAAACATTATCTCTACTCGCACTGTTCTTCCATATGGTCTCCTCCCATGGTGATGGAGGGCACCCTGCTGTTTCAATCAAATAAATGTCAATTATCTGAGATAGATTTTTAGTTCTCAAGCCTGGGCTTGCAGTGCAGCCAGAGTGACTGCATAGAATGGTCTGCAACTCTTTTCAGCACATGCTACTTGCATTTTATAGGGAATTCACACCTTGCTACACCATGCAGCAAGCATTCCAGGAACCCCATAAATAAAATGGCTGGTTTCAGAAGGTGTGTGTGTGTGTGTGTGTGTGTGTGTGTGAGTGATGGGGGGAGGGAGAGAGAAGGAGGGAGGGAGGGAGGGAGGGAGAGAGGGACTCTTTATATCTCTTTATATGCATGTATCTTTAGTTATTCTGGGAGGTCAGTATTTTTTAATTTGAGGAGGGATACTCTTTACCCCTTCTTGGTGTGAAAGAGGGCTACTGTGTATATTCTTTCCCTATTTAGGCACTTCTCCCTATAGCATTCCTCCTGAAGTTTGGACATAGATCTCAGTGGCAAAGCTTCACACCTGACTGGTTCCTCTCTCAGGCAGGCCTTTTCCTAAGCAAGTTTGTTCTGAGTATGGTGGATCTTGGGAGTGAGAGCTGCAGGAGTTTTCCATGGGTATTCCCAGAGCTGCTCATGAGATCAGCTTCAGCTCTGGACTCCAAAAGACAGTAGAGGGAAGGAGGAAGACAGCACACCTTCTCCATGGCTGGGGGACTGCTAGGTACTTCTGGTGCCAAAGAGGAGAAGCCAGTCTCTTAGAAGAGAGCTCTGGATATGAAGCTGACATAGTCAAAGCCAGCAAAAGCAGACAGGGTGAAATGGTATGACATGCTGAGAAAGCTGTCAGTTCTCTGTTTCTTTGCAGAGCTCTCTCTCTATCTTTAGGGTGTCAATTATCAGGTGTTGGTTTTGTTATCAGACAGGCCCTTGTCTCAAAAGCTTGTAAATTTGCCCAGAGCCCTGAGGGCCTCTGATGACTATATGTCTAGACTAAAAGCACTGGGTCACCCTCCTTGCTGCTGCTACTGTGACAAGCTGGCACAAAGAGAAAGGCAGTCCATGGGGATCTGGACTAATTCACTGTGGCAATCCAGCAAACGTTGTCAGAAAGGATTTCAGCTTCCACTTTGGCTGTGATCCCAAATCAAGGAGGAAAGCCACTGAATGCTCAGGGTGAAAAAACTCAGTAGCATCAAACTCCTCCTGCCTCTGACATGGTTTAATTGGAGACCATCAGGCATTGACATCAGATGTCAAGCCCTGGGTCACCTACTGCATTTAGAGGGCAGGAAGTCTCTGACTCCAGAGGTGGGCCCTGTGCACCTGCTCTGTAAGGCAGGAGGTGTGGAGGATGGATATTTTAGCAACAGCTGGAGCATTTGCTGAAGAGAGTGAATATTATGGCAAGCTGACATGTGAATGAGTTTCACAAAGAGAAGACTGATATGAATTACACAGAGGTCATAGGTGCAGTGGTTAACTATGGAGGCTCTGGGTGGAGGTGGATGGTATTAAAACCTGACATCACCAAACTCAGTGTATGATTGTGGACAAGTTATTTTCTTGGCAGAATTCTCGGTTTCCTGATCTACAAAGTGGGGACTGATGATAGTTCCTACCCTAGGGGTTTGTTGTGGGGACTAAATAAGATAATGACTGTAAGGTATACAGCACAGTGCTGGCACACAGTATGTGCTCAATAAATATTTGTCTCTATTCTTAGGAAGTGAAGGAGCCATAAGACTCAGCTTTGTATTGTGTGGCTCCACCAATTAACAACACATGTCTTTGACTAGGTCACTGACTCATTAAGACTTTGCATCCTAGATAGCACGTGTCTACATGGTTGGTCTGAGGCTCAACTGATGGAGAGATGTGGTATTGTAGTAAGGACATAGTAAAGTTTGTGTAATGTCTATGGTGGCCATACCTAGACGTCTGTACCATGTACACCAGGACAAGTGCCTTCCTCAGTGCTCTAATACAGAGCTGTTGGATTAAATAGATTAAACATGAAATATGTGAGGGAAAGGACTTTGTGTCTGTGTTAGATTGTTAGGGCTGCCATAACAAATAACTCAATCTTAAACAACAGAATTTTATTTCCTCACAGTTCTGGAAGCTAGAAGTACAAGTTCAAGGAGTCAGCAGAACTGTTTCCTCTGAGGACTTCTCTCCGTGGCTTGTAGGTATCTTTCACACTGTCTTTTCTCTGTGTGTGTCCTAATCTCTTATGGGATACCAGTCGTATTGGATCAGGGCCCACCCTGGAGACCACATTTTAACTCCATTGCCTCTTTAAAGACCCTATCTCCAAATACAGAAACAAGTACATTTGTGCCATAGGGAAGATTTGGGGAAATGATGCCCAAAAGTCTTCCTGTAAAGTCAAATTTTCTTTGAAGTTTCTTTTTATCTCAAAATGGTACATGGATGTTGCATTGTTTTCTGTGATATGTTCATATTTGTTTTCATGTAAATTTAAAATTCCTTGCCAATGAAATTACTTTAATCATATGTTAGGTAATGCTGGCTTTTATAAAAAGCCTTCAAAATTCATTCAGTGGTTTGACATGAACCTTCTGTCCTTGTTCAAGTATCAATCCAGTGTAGGTATTTCTGATCAGTGAAGTGCTTTCAGTCAGAGGCAATTTAAAATCTGAACTCAGGCTCCTTCCATCTTTTGGCCTTACCACAGTTATGGAGGTTAGAAGTCCAAGATCCAAGTGTCACAGGGTTGGTTCCTTCTGAGGGACCAGGAGGGAAGTCTTGGTTCCAGGTCTCTCTCCTTGACATGTAGATGGTCATCTTCTCCATGTGTCTCTTCTTTCTATTTTTGTCTCCCCTTTTTGTGAGAACACCAGTCATACTGGATTAAGGACCTAGTCTATTCCATATGACTCCATCTTTACTAATTATATCTGTAAAAATCCTATTTTCAAATAAGATCATAGTCTGAGGTACTGTGGATTAGGAGTTCAAAGTATAATTTTTTAGGGTGATATTACTCAGCCCATAACAGAGTTCTATACCAGGATTATATTATAATAAAAGATGCTCCCAGATCTATCAAATTTGAATAGAAAGAAAGGTGTTAGAAAGAATATTGCTAAATACAGTGGCTGCTGAGGTCTGGTGAGCATTCACACACATGAATTGGGTGAACTTGAGGAACTTTCTTCCTATTTTTGTCTTAATGTCGTCTTTTCTAATGTTCATTCTAGCATAAACATCTTTTTATGATTTAAATACCATCTGTCTATCTGATACTCTCCATCCTGTCATCCATCCATCCCATCATCCATCCATTCTTCTATCCATCCATCTCCTCATTCGATCAACAAACATTTATTGAATACCTATGATGTTCCCAGCACCAAGCCAATTTCTGGGACTACAATGATGGATGAGACACAGTCTTTTCCCTTACGGCATTTACTAGTCTAATGGAAAAGATAGACAAGGAAACAATACACACTTTCTCTCTATTTTGTCTTCTACATTTCAATCCTTCAAATATTTGAGGAAAGTTAGCATTTCCCACTTTAAGTCTCTGGCTTCTTGTTTCTAGATTAAATATACTCTAATTGCTTTAACTACTCCTGAGGTAACACAAACTCTTTATTCTTTTAAATTAATCTTCTGTGGTATTTTCTAGTTGTTGTTGTTGTTTAAACAATTCATAAATAAATAAAAGCTTTGTGAAGATACTGCTACTTGATTAAGAGGCAGACAACACTTAGACTTTGCCCATGCTGGGGGCTCACACTGATTTTTATCTGTAGCAAGATAAGATGCACAAATTACACTGGCTTTTTGCATTACATTTCTCTCCCTTTTCTCAAGTCACTCAAGCACATTTACTGAATTCTCATTTATTTTGGAGCACTGTACTGGGCAAAGTTAGCAGGTACCTTTAAGCCTAATGTAGAAGTCATGATATTGACACAAGGGTCACAATAGTTAAAAATAACAACAAAAAATAAAACAAAAACGGATCACATGCCAAGCCTATGGTGAACTTCATCTCATTTAATCTTTATAACAACTTTCTGAGATATTCACCTTTTCATGATTGGGCTACTGGGTCTTGGAGACTAAATGACTCACCCATAGTTGCACAGCTGGAGGAGGAGTCTGGATTCACCTCTTTATCTCTTTGATTCTTAAGTCTTAGCTCATAACTCCTATGTTTAAGCATCTCTTTTAGGACCCTCTGTTCAATTAAAGATCAGAGACTTCTTGGTGAATTTTCTGCTGGGCTGCTGATACATTAGAGCTCCTATTGTAGGGGAAGTCAGCTGGCAGATTTAGGCCAGGCCTCACAGGGATTATACCTTGATGGACACATTATAGTCCTGGGTCTAGGCCTCAGCTTTTCTCTTTCAAGATCTTACTTTTATTATTTTGTCAGGGGGAACAGGCTTTGAAGGATAGTATCTCTCTAACAAAATACAAAGGAGAATGATTTATAAACTGCAACACCAATTTACCATGGGAAATAGAACTGATTTTTTAAATCAGGAGCATTTCTTGAACCAGGCATTCCCTTGTTGTGGGGTCAGTCACTCAGAAGAACAAATAATAATTCAGAAGGTTGCTTTGGTGAACACAGAATTTACAGCAAAGAGATTAGGTATTGCCCCAGGGAAGTCTCCTCAGGCTAATATAACTTGGACTTAATCCTTCTCTGCCCTCCAGTTATTTCTGCCTAAATTACTGGAATCCATCTTCTAGAATCGCAACATAATTTTCTTTGGTCACTGCTACATTCAGATACACCAACAGTCCAACCTCCCAGTTCTCCTTGGACAATATTTCTCTTTTGGAAGTATCTATTATCAAACATCCCTTGTGGCATTACTTCATGCTGTGGCAGTCTAAATTATTGTTTATCAGCTCACACGGTAGGTTGTCTGCTCTTTAATGAGAACTTGCACATGGAGGTTTGAGTCACTTGCTTTGCAGGAGCTGGAAGGTTTAGGGTATTGGTCTTAGCTAGAAGAATGAGCTCTAATTAGTGTAAGAAAATTCTAGTAAACACTTGCTCCCAAGCTAGTGCCAGCTTCTGTTTTAGGACACCAGGCTTGAGCTGCCATGTAATTTCTATGGTTAAAGGGGTCAGTCCAGGAATCTATGCAATTCCAATCGAGATTAATGGACTATGGAGATAAATGGGGAGGGAGGGGGAGGCACTTCTGGAAAAAGCTTCCCTGCTTCTAAGAGGGAGCAATGGAAAGGATATGGGTGCGAGACCAGAATAGTTGGAACTTCTTTTCTGTGAATCTGGGGTGTACCACCATAATACAAGAAAGAATGCAGAGTAGTGCAGGGAGATGGGGCTGGAGTCATTGTGCAATGTCAGGCCTTACCCAGTCCACCTCAAGACTTTAACTTATGAGATCAAATGAATCCCTCTTTGTGGGAGTCTGTTTAATTTAGATTTTTCTGATACAGGCAGCTTAAAGCATATCAATTGCAAGATGACTTATTTTATATTCACAATCATAAAAAGTTCTTTAGAGAGCTAAACCTATCCATTTCATGTGATTTTTTTAATATTCTCAGTTCATCCAGTAAGATCTTTTAAATAGCCATTAGAATATGAGGTCCAATTTACCTTTTGTGAAATCACTGCAGCTACCACTAATTGGGCTGTAGCTCACAGAAATATCAGCATAGCCATTTCTCTGCACTCAAGGCAGGAACTTGCCAGTACATTTATCTATATATCGAATGCATCATTCTTCAGAACTATCAGATTACTAGCCCCCAAAGTCTGTCCTAGGCCTCATCCTGGCACTAATAGCATCTTTGTTCAGTACTGAGCTCGTATTGTAAGAGGGTTTTACTACCATTGAATGCCCAGCTGAATTAAATTTAGTGGCCTACTGTTCAGGATCAAGACCATAATATTACCAAAGTGCTGGTTTCTAATGAAGCTGAGAGGTCATGCCAGAATGTACCAATGTACTGCTTTCTTCCTAGAAATAATTTTACTATAAAAAAAGGTAGTGAACTAAACAATGTGTTTTGTGACCTAATTAAGGTACCTGTGGTGCAAGATTTTATCTTGTCATGGATCAAATGCTTAGCCATTGGAATGCTGGTCTTTAGACCTCACTTTGAATAACAATGATGAGATCAATTTTCATGCATGTATGAATTTGTTGGGATGAGCCCAACTACTATGTATAACTATAAAGCTCTAGTAAAAATGAATATAATCAGCATACTATAGTGACGAAGCCATGTTAATGTTTATAGCAGCTCAATCCATAGTAGCTAACTATGGAATCAACCTAGATGCCCTTCAACAGATGAATGGATAAAGAAAATGTGGTATATATACACAATGGAATATTACTCAGCCATAAAGAAGAATTAAATTATGGCATTTGCAGGTAAAGGGATGGAGTTGGAGAATATCATGCTAAGCGAAATAAGCCAATCCCCCCAAACCAAAGGCCAAATGTTTTCTCTGATATGCAGATGCTGATCCATAATGGTGTGTGGGGGGGTGGCTAGGGAAGAATGGAGGAACTTTGGATTGGGCAGAGTAGAGTGAGGGGAGGGGAGGGAGTGTGGGGGTGGGAAGGATAGTGAAATGAGACAGACATTATTCCCCTAGGTACATGTATGACTGCATGAATGGTGTGCCTCTGCATTGCATACAGCCAGAGAAATGAGCAGTGTGCTCCATTTGTGTACAATGAGTTGAAATGCATTCTGCTGTCATGTGTAACTAATTAGAAAAAAACAAAAAGAATGAATACCATTCTAAAAAAAAAGTCGTTTGCTCATTTATTTAATAACATTCACTGAACTAATATGTGGAAGTAATTCAAGAATAATCTTGGGAATAATCTAAGAAACCTTCTGCCTTGCTCTTCATATTCAACCAGACATCATGCCTTCCTCTACATTCCTGTTTCCATTGGTTTGAAACCAAATAATTTCCCAAAATGCTGCCATTTCTCTGCTGCCAGTTTTTGCTCTCTGCTGGCCACAACACACTATTCAAACGTGTTTCTGTGCTCAAGGTGCTTCTAGCCTCTACTCTTCTTTGCTAAATATACCACAATGTTAGTGCCTTGTACTGAAGATGTTATTATTTATTTATTAATTTATTTATTATTGCATATTAAATTTACAGAATAGTGGGTTACATTGTTTCATATGCATATATGCAGATAACATATTTGGATCATTTTTATCCCCCCCCCCCCCCCGCCCATTGTGCAGATGTTCTTAATTAATGAGCCTCTCATGCTATCCTGAGATGAAGAGATGAACAGGCTCTGCAATTTGTGGTTTCCTCTGTGGCGTCTCTGTATGCCATTTGGTTGTAGTAGAGAATATTTTTGACTCATAATGGTTGTAGATGACAATGCTAAACCTGCCTGTGGCAAAGATACAAAAGAAGAGAGACTTGTTGGATGTTATAATGAAAGCTCTGTGGCAGTTCAGGCATCTTTAGGAAGTGATTTAGGAAAAAGAAGCCAAAAGAGAGTAGGTGGATGTTCTCTGAAATCATGAAAGGCATCATAGTTATCATTGCAAGCTCAGAGAGTCAACCAACTGTGTAAATGATAGTGGGGACAAACAATAGTAGACTATGATGATTTCAGATGATTTGAGAAATGAAGTGATATGTTACTTGTGGGATTCTGGAAACAGTAATTTATTGATTTATCAGTGCTAATTAAAATTAAACCCAATTTCCACCAATGCATTCCTGTGCTTACAGGATTATATTTCATTGTAGTTGCTTTGTATTATAATTTCTCTGTCCCTTAGTTTTTTGAAGAACCCAAATTTTATTGTATTGTATAGATTTATCTCTACATAAATCTCACTAAAACACATCACATTATTCTTTGTTTCTGAAAATACTGTTAGGTGTGTTTAAATTTTTCATGATAACTTTTTGATTCATCATTATGGACATTAAGTATTATTATTCTGTAATATTATTCTGTGCTATCTTTGGTAGGCAAATAAGTTATGTGATACTGTTTTACAACTGTAAAAATCTATGCAAAATGGCTTAGAAAACTTTCAGTAAACAATAATAATGAAGGGAGACTGTTCCACCAAGTGCTTTAAAAGCTTTAGTAATCAACAATATTTTTATCATATAGAAGCTGGATATATAGTCCAGATATTTGTTGCACTATATCCAAGTATTTAATATAATTCAATGTGAGATTTCAAATTAGTCAAGAAAGAATAGGTTATTTTAAAAAGGTACTGGAAAATTATCTTAATCTTAAGACCAGAAAATAATGTTTAGTATCTACTTCATATGATTAATACCATATGTATTAAAGAAATATTAGAAAATGGTATTTAGAAAATACAACATTGGAATAGGGAAGGGTATTTTTTTATTTGTTGTTTTTAGATATACATGACAGTAGGGTGTATTTTGACATATTATACATACATGGAGTGCAACCTATTCCAATTTTGATCCCATTCTTGTGGTTGTACATAGAGTTATACTGTCATGTATTCATATATGAACATAGGAAAGTTATGTCTGATTTCATTCTACTGTCTTTCCTATTCCCATCCCTCTCCCTTCCCTTCATTCCCCTTTGTCTTATCTAATGAACTTCTATACTTCCTCTCCCTACCTTCCCTTGTTATGGGTTAGCATCCATGTATCAGAGATAACATTTGACCTTTGGTTTTTCGGAACTGGCTTACTTCACTTAGAATGATACTCTTCAGTTCCATCCATTTACTGGAAAATGCCACAGTTTCATTCTTTTTGGTGGCTGAGTAGTATTTCATTGTATATATATATATATACCACAATTTCTTTATCCATTCATCTGTTGAAGGGCACCTAGGTTGTTTCCATAGCTTGACTATTATGAATTGAGCTGCTATAAACATTGATGTGGCTGCATCACTGTAGTATGCTGATTTTAAGTCCTTTGGGTATAAGCCAAGGAGTGGGATAACTGGGTCAAATGGTGTTTCCATTCCAAGTTTTCTAAGGAATAATCCATCCTGCTTTCCATAGTGGTTGCACCAATTTGCAGTCACACCAGCAATGTGTGAGTGAACCTTTTTCTCCACATCTTTGCCAACATTTATTGTTATTTGTATTCTTGATAATTGCCATTCTGATTGGAGTGAGATGGAATTTCAGTTTAGTTTTAATTTGTATTTCTCTAATTGCTAGAGATGTTGAACATTTTTTCATATACTTATAGTACTTATTGACTGATTATATTTCTTCTTTTGTAAAGTTCCTGTTCAGTTCTTTTGCCATTTATTGAATGGGTTATTTGTTTTGTTTTTTTTTTTTGGTATTAAGTTTTTGAGTTCTTTGTATAACCTGAACATTAATGCTCTATCTGAGGTGCAGGTGGCAAAGATTTTCTCCTATTCTGTAGGCTCTCTCTTCATGTTCTTAATTGTTGTCTTTGCTATGAAGAAGCTTTTTAGTTTGATACCGTCTCATTTATAAATTCTTCATGTTACTTCTTGTGCTTTAGGAGTCTTATTGAGGAAGTCTGTTCTTGAGCCAACATGATGGAGAGTTGGGCCATCTTTTTCTTCTAGTAGGATCAGGGTCTCTGGTATAATGCCAAGGTCCTTGATCGACTTTGAATTGAGTTTTGTGCAGGTTGAGATATAAAGGTTCAATTTCAATCTACTACATATGGATTTCCAGTTTTCAGGGATGGGTTTTTGAAGAAATATACTTGAGTCTTGCAGATAAAAATTGATTATATATATATATGTATATGTATAAATTGATTTTATATATAAATTGATTATATATTATACACACATATTATATATACATATATGTTATATGATTCAGTAATCCATTTCTGGTTATATACCCAGAAAGATTGAAAGTAGAGACTTGAAATCATATTTGTACACCCATGTTTATAAAAAACCTTATTCATTTGCTGTGGGGTTTAAGCAACACAAATTTCTATCTGAACATGGATAGATAAGCAAAATGTGGTGTACATGTGCAATAGAAGGGAAAAAAAGGAAGTAAATTCTGAGACGCGCTGCAGCATGGCCAAACATTTCAGACACTATGTTAAGTGAAATAAGCCAGTCACAAAAGGACAAATACTGTTTGATTCCACTTATATGAGTAGTTAGTGAGCTCAAATTCTCAGAGACAATGCAGAAAGGTGATTGCTAGGGGCAAAGGGGAGAAGGAAATGGGTGTTACTGCTCAATGAGTAGAGTTTCAGTTTTGCAAATTGAAGAGTTAGGGAGCTAGAAGGTAGTGATGGCTGTACAACATTGTGAATGTACTTAATGCCACCACACTGTACACCGAAAAATGATGAAGATGGTAAATTTTGTGTTATGTGTGTTTCATCACAATTTAAGAAGGAATAATAAATAAGAGAGGACTAGCAATGCTTAGAATTAAGTGCACCTGCTAGAGTTAAACACACCTGAATTATCCTTGTTTGTCTTTCTCTTTATGGGCTCAATGACTTTAGGCAAATTTGTTAAACTCATTGTGCCAAACTGTCCTTATTTCAGGGTTATTTTGAAAACTCAGTGAGATAATTCTGAAAAGTGACTTTCATAGTGCACAGAGTGAAATAACTACCTGGTAAATACTGCCTACTATTATTTAAAAGTCAATGATGAACAATATTGTAGACTTAAAGTCTGGATATATAAAGAACTCTAACAAACCCAATGAGAAAATGATGATAACCTTAGAGTTTGTGGACAACAGACATGTTAAATATTTTCTAATTTCAAGGAATGAAGACTTTTCTTTGCTAGCGTAAGTAACTGGGGACCTTTCAAGGGATATGTTAAAGAAATAGAGATTCAGAGAAATCAGAGTAGGACATTAAGACAGGATTGGAAATAGATCTGGGGGATCCTGACAGTTGCATTTCCTTCTCTATACTCTGTCATTAATGTGATTTATCTCCTTAGTCTCCATCTCATTTCTTCTCATCTGATAAATCATCACCTCCCTCCTTTACCTGTTTTATAACATTGAAGCTTTTGCTGACTCCTGATTTGTGCTTCATCGTAACTTTGACTTCCTCATGACTTCAGTTTGTTCCCAGGCCCTCATGAATCTTAGAGAATCTTTTCAGCTTCAGTTCCCACTGTGCACAGTTTGATTATTCTCCATTTATCCAAATCAAATTATTAGAAAGATTCTTGTTTGGGCAAGAATCATACCGAGACTTTCTCTGTTTCTGGTGAAGGTTTTCATATCTAGCCATCTCTTTTTTTTTCCTTTTATTTATATTTCTAACTGGTGAACTATAATTATATGTAAGAGTAGGATTCATTAATCTACATTTGTACATGCACATAACCTCATAACCTAATTAGATCAATCTCATTCCCCAGTACCTTCCTCCCCTCCTTCTTCCCCTGGTGCCTCATCTAGTCACCTTGAAGTTTATTGTAGCTGATTTTGGCTGCATGTATGTCATGTGACCAACCCTATGCCTATTAGCTATGATCTGAGTGGTAAATTTCTCTGTGTATGGAACAGGACTATGTAGGGCTTTCTCTGCAGAAGGGGTTATTTGTATTTTTAAAATATTCTTTTTATTAATAACTTTTGTGATGACTGGACTGTTAGATTTTTCTAGTAGAAGCTCTGACACCTCCTTCATTTTTTATGTCTGCTTTGGGTAATTTTTCCCTAAGTGTTTTTCTCACCTTGTTCATAAGCTGCTAATCTGTTACCCGGGCTTCAGTGTTTAAATCAGAACCGGACAGAAGTGTAATGAGAAGATAAGATCACCACATAAGAAAACCATATCAGTAAGCTTGATTTAACGTTGATTTGCAGCAGAGAGTAGGTCAATGAGCTCTTCTTTGAGGTTAATTTTTAAAAAAATTTTTTAAATGAAACACAGATGATCTTGACTCAGAGCAAGCTTATTTTTGGATTACTGAGGTTTGTCTGCATTCTGAGAAAGTGAGGTGGCTGAAGTCTATCAGATTGAGTAAGTTTCTTGTACATCTGAGCAGATGTGACACCTTTATTCACAGCATGTCTGACTGCTTTATTGTACTTGCATTACTTTTTCTCCCACGGTGCTTTTGCTATGAAATGCTTCCCTTTCAGTAGAAAAATAAGCCAAATTTTGTTATCTTTTGCTTAAAGGTGGGGGGCGCTTTTTTCAGGGAAAACAATTAAAAGTAATATAAAACTCTATGGTGTCAAAGTAAGATGATCTTTTTATGCAAATACTACTTTGCAGTTTTTAACCATCTGTTCTTAATTGAGCTTGCAGGTGATTAGCCTCATCTTCTAACAGACATACTGCAAATGCTTAGGTACATGCTGGAGAGCCCAAGAAAGCAGGGTTCAACAGCACGTATGTCAAAAGAAATTATTCAAAGGAAAAATTTTGCTTGTGTTTGTGCATTAAAGATGGAATTGAATAGCAAAGAAGATATTCTCAATTTCAGTGATAGAAACAGTCAGTCAAAGTTAAGTCATGGTGATTTTGTTTAGGAACCCGAACATATTCACTTAGGAAGACTTAATTACTTTCAAAGCAATAAAATATTTCTGTTTATTCCTAGTATGAATTAGTCTTTGTGGTTCTCTAGGACCCCCAGAGATTTTGAAGACATACTACACAAAGATGGATAAAACCTTTTATCTCATCTCTGAGAAAGTCAATATAATTTTAATGTAAAAAATTGGTTGTAGGTTGGTGATAAAGACACTACAAGTGGCAAAAGAAGGTTGTTGGCCCAAGGTAAGAAACAGGATGACAAGTATCAGGGCATTTAGGGAGCACATGTCAAGTGCAGATAGGGAAGTATCTGTAGTAATAGTTTTGTTTTGGGGCATTTTACTCGTATATTATCTGACAGATTTATAGATTGGCAGAAGAAATGTCAATATAATTATTGGATCAGCTTCAGAAAAGCAGCATAAATGAACCTCTATCCAAGTGGGAATTTGTTCTGCTTTTTATCTAACTCAACAAAGTCACATGAAAACCACAGAGCCTTGAAAGTCCAATACCTGCATTTTAGAAATTAAGAAATATTGGTTCAGAGAAGTTAAATAAGTTGTTCTAGGTAACCCAGCTAGTAAGTGGTTGACTCAGGATAGGAAATCACATCTACAGTTTGATTCACTTTTTAAAAAATATTTTTATTAGTTGTTGATGGACCTCTATTTTATTTACTTATTTATGTGTGGTGCTGAGAATCGAACTCAGTGCCTCAGCATGCTAGGCAAACACTACCACTGAGCCACAACCCCAGCCCTGTTTTGCTTTTTAATGCACTGCACAGAGCTTTGCATCCTGTTGAGTTTGTAAAAGTAGCCATTCAGTTTACACTGTGTTACTGACATAACTCTGAATTTGTTGCTATTTCTCAAGGCTTGTAATGATTGTTTTGTCTGTTTTGTATTGGTCACCCTTGATGGTTCGTTTTCATAGAAGGACAGAGAATTTATGACAATATTTTTCCTTCATGTTTTGTGCAGTGAATGGAGTTTGTAAATGGACATACTATAGGACCAGTTGCTTTCTTGGTGCCAGATGAGAGGAAGAATTGTGGCTGTGTATTTGCTACATGTTATTAATGACCCCAAACTGACAAAAACTTTGGAATGTGGTCCCCTTCTGCGTTAATTACCTCTGAGCTCTGCTTCTTAATTTCCTCATCTGACCCAAGGAAGTTTCAATTAAATAATGTGTAAGGTCTCTCTAAGGTAAAATATTATAATTTTCTAGATTGGGAAAAAGTTAGAGAAATTTTAGCCTATGCTTGTTATAGGACTGTCATGGACTAAAAAACTTAAAAGCCTTAGTCAGCTTTGCCACAATTCGCTAAACAATTGTCTCTTAATTTCAAACTGGTTTTTAGGTTTTCTTGCTCACAAGTTGTTTAATTTGAACTATTGAATAGTAAGACCTGAGTACATCTGCCTTTACACATGCATTACAACCACACTGAACTCCTGATTCTACTAATAATAGTTGTACACATTAAGCATGTGCTGAACAATAAAATAACTGTCTCAGGTCAGGGGATACAAAGATCAATAAATCAAAGTATCTTACACTGATAAATTCATGAACTCACAGTCAGAGAGTACTGCTCAGTAGAACTTACTGCAATGACTCCCACATTTTCCAGAACTCCCACGTTTTTCTGCTTTTGTGTGTGACATTTACTGCTTTATATCCCTGCTACCCTGTCTTGATCTGGAAAACTCTTACCTGTTCTTTAAGATTCAGCTCAAATATCAACCCCTCCAGAAGCCTCCTATAAACATCTCAGTTGTCAAATCATTGATGAATAAACCCTTTATTGATCACCTACTATGTGAAAATCATCCTGTCAGTGGCTGAGGATGGTCACAGTTCCACCTCTAATGGCTTAGTAAGCAAGATTGGCATTAAGTAAATAATTATAAATAAATAATAATTATAAGAATACAAGTGATATGAGGGAAAAGTGCTGAATGTTCTTGGAGGATCTAGTGGCAGAAACTATACTCAATCAGAATTAGTGGTTCTCTTCCCTGGATCCCATAGCATTTCACTGCACGTCTCTACCAAGAAGCAAATCACAGGGCATTCTTGCTACTATTAGTATTATGCATCTATATAGCTCTCCCTTTCTCTAGACCTGTGTGGTCCAATATGGAAGTTAGTTCTTCGGTCATAGTTTCCACATTTCAAGTTCTCAGTAGCCACATGTTGCTTGGACTTCCATTTTGGATAGCACAGATAATATATCCATTTTGCAGAAAGTCCCACTATGCATTGCTGCTCTGACTGTGAGTTCATCTATGTTAAATATTGTGATTCGTTTGTCTTTGTATCCCTTGACCTGGGACAGTGATTTTATTATCAGCATATGCTTAATGTGTGTACTTACTGTACGCCAGGTGCAAATCTGGATGCTGGGGGTGAAACAAAAAAATGGTTTTTGCCTTCATGGATCTTACACGTTAGTGGTGTTGAGTGGAATAGGACAGCCCACAAGCCAGCAGGTAAATACAATACATCAGGTGGTGATGGGTGCTATGGAGAAAGATGAAGAGGTTGAGTTAAGTAGGAAGTAACAGAAGGGTGTGAGGTAGATGGGTTGCTCTTTTGTGTAGTTGGGCAGGAAAGGCCTCACTGGGGGAGTGAGTCACAAAGCAGCAGCAGCAAGCACAATGCTTGTGAAGCAGGAACACTTTTTCTTGTTCCAAGAACAGTGAGGATGATGTTCCAAGAGCAGAGTCAATAAAGCAGAGAGTCACAGAAGTGGGGGCAGTGGGACAGAAGGCGAGAGAGAAGCATCTTTGGCTTTTACTCTGAAAGAGGAAAAGTGGGGTGGTATTGAGCACAGGAATGAATGAATGAAGAGTTCAGACTTATGTTTTAAAAATGATCCATCTGGCTGCTGTGTTGAGAATAGATGGAGAGGAGCAAATCCAGAAAGCAGGTAGAGGCTTTTGGAGGCAAATGAAAACAGTGGCTGGGATGGAGTGGTGGCAGTGAAGGTGGTGAGAAGTATGAGTACTGTGAATGTAGGGGAGGCAGGACATGCTGGTGAATTGGTTGTCAAGGCAAGGGAAAGAGAAGAGTCATGGATGACCCCAAGGATTTTGACCTGAACACGTAGAAGAATGGATTTCACATCAACTTGTGATAAGAGAACTAAAGGGACTCCATCTTGTTCTTCAGCAGCCATCTTAGGAGTTCCGAGAAATAGTTCTGTTTCTCAGAAATAATAGAACACGGAAAGTCCTGCCTCTGTACCCACTAATCATTACCTAGCATAACATACTTGGCAACACAAAAATAGCAATTCTTATACAATGTAAAATTGTTCTCTTTGGTTTCCATTTTTCTTGGGCAATGTACCTTGTCAGAAATTGATTGTCTAGATGTTAGTAACCATCCTCTGACGTGTACTCAACTAGGGTCATTTTAACCGCCCCCCCTTCCCTTCTACTTGCTTGTTGCTATGCCAACCTGGAAAATCCCATGAAAAATACCATTGTACCCATTGCATTGTCCCACTAACTGCCCAAATTCAGCTTCTGTACCATGGCTTACTTGCATTGGCTGAACAAGCAAATATAAACCCTTGAAAATAACTGCCGGTGCACCATCTTGTCACGCTGTGTGATGCCTGTGATGCCTGAGGATGGTGGCCACTGATCAGCTTAATAAAGGTTTTTTTTTTTTTTTTTTTTTTGCTCAAGTGTGATGTGGCTTGGAGTTTTAATCCATATTTTGCTGTGTACAACAAACTGAAATGAAGAAGACTGTAGACATTTAAAATTGGCTAGGAATATCTGAAGTTTGAATTTGGCCATGTTATGTTGATATGTCTGCTGAGTATCTTTATGGCTCTGCTGTGCACAGGATATTTGCATCTGTGGTTCAGGGGAGAGTTCTGGCTAGGAGTATAAATGCTTGTTTTGACTGACTAATCAGATGAATGAGTAATACATTTTTTTTCTTAAAATAACAATTCTGAATTTGAAGCTGTAGGTCTTAGTCCAGGGAGCACCTTGTGTCTTTAAAAGACAGAAACCAAAGAGGAGGCCTGAGAACCTGGGCAGACCATAAATATATACTAAACAAATAAGATCAATTAACACTCTAAAAATTGTTTGAGCAAGGATTTAATTACAAAGTTTCCTCCTCTCTGAATGATGGGGGAGGGTGTGTTAGTTTCCTATGGTTGCTGTAACAAAGGACCACAAACTTGGTGGCTTACAACACAAATTTATCACTTGCTATTCTAGAGGTTAGAGTTTGAAATAGGTCTCATGGGCTTAAAATCTTCCATTCCTTTCTGGAGACTCTAGGTAGAGTCTGTTTTTCCTCACATACCATCATTGGCTAATTTCTTGGCCCTCTCTGTTATGAATTATATTGTGATTGAGTCTACTGGATAATCCAGATAATCTCCCCATCTCAAGGTGGTTGATTAGTGAGACTAATTCCTGGAATCTTTGTTCCCTTTTGCCATGTAATATAATGTATTCATAAATTCTGGGGATTAGGATGTGGATACCTTTGGGGGAGGTAATGTCTTGAACTTGTTCATTCTTTTTTGTGCCAAAGAATCAATGTATAATAATAAAAATGATTGAAAGAATGTCTAGGGTATACACAAGTCCCAATTAGACATCCTCTCAATCACTTTTATTATTATATATTGATCTTTTCAGCACTAGAAGCCAAAAAAGGATGGAAATTGCTAAGCAAAAGAAGAACTTGAAGAAGGGCCCACATTTATGCCAAGTTGTGCATGTGCTCTGTTTTTGAGTAAACTTAAGAATATTTATGGCATGTATAAAACCAAATTCAGACCTAAGAATATTGTGCTGGAGGGCATATGCATGTGAGAGCATATATGTATGTAGTTGTGTGATTATTCATATAAACTTTTATTGGTTATTAATCTTCTTTTTTCTGCTGTTAGTAGAGTTTTATTGAAGATAGTAAATAAAGCTAATATCATTGAAGTCATTAGGCATGAAGGACTTAACCCTTCCATAAGTCCAAAGACCCCCTACCCTCCACCAAAGAACAATCTCAAGTGACATTTTCCACTCCCAGCAGCATCCAGGCTCTCATCTGACCCTCACAAGGTAGTTGTGAAGGCCTTGCTTCCCTGAATCCATGCATAGCCTGTGACAGGACACTCCCTCGGACAGAGCTTTCTGAGTATTGCAGAAGCCAGGCATGCTAGGTGGGGAGGAACCAACAGTCCAAGGCCTAGGCCAGCTTTGGACCAGCTCCAGGCCTGTGGTACAGAGGACAATGGCAGAATAGCCCAGAAGGATCTGAAACAGCCTAATGTAACCAACATTGTTTTAACTGCAACCCAAGGGCAAACACACCCATTATGATTCCTCTTTTCCCACTTAAGTGACCTCCGAAGTGGTACTAAGCATGGCTCACTGACATAATCCAGGACGGAGCAATATTCAGATGTCTGGACAACTAATGGGCCCAGCCCTAGGAATAGGAATATCCGATAACAGCAGTACAGGGTTTCTGCCCACATTAAAGAGAAGTGGCCAAAAAAGAGTGACTCCCACAATGCTATCCTTCTTAATGAGCTTTGAAAAATAGAAGTCAAATCCCCTCACCCTCCCAAGAACTCTAGTCACTTTATGTGCCAACCCCAGCCCCTCACTCGAGTCCTGAGACTTGAGATACCCTGGAGGCTCTTGCAGGCCCCATGGCCTCTCACGAGCAGCCACACTTTTCTATCAGGGATGTGTTCAGGAAGTGCACGCTCATCTTGTATTCATCATCCTGGACCATCAAGGAGAAAAGCCTGATCTTGACGGGACCACAGACTTGGAAGAGCCAGGAACAGGTAGGTGCCTCCTTCTTATAGCACTCAAAGTTGGAGTGAAGGGGCTCACTGTTCAGAGCCAGGCAGGTCCCCCGACAGCGAGGGAAGCTGAAAATCTCGGGTGCAACAATGTACTCACCCCAGAAAGCTCTGTGAAGGTTCACCTTGCAATCCTGCATGTGACAGAGCTTTTCTGCCAGGAACTGAGCCTGGCCATAGTCTACCTGCCCGTGATTCTGGCCCAGAATCAGCTTTTCCACGTTAGGGATAAAGGGTTCCTGGATATAAGGCAGGTGAAACAGAGGTGGTTGTGCATGGAACAAGGATATGAACAGCAACACCACATCTCACTTTTCTTGGGTGCTGGAACACTCATTCAGGCTGGTTTCTGCTTCATCAGTGGATGAAGTCTTTCCCTCTGTCATGAGGGTGGGCACCACCTTCATCCAATATGTTAGTAAATAGTAGATCTCTAATAATGAGCCTCTCTCTGACTGATAGGATGGGAAGATAATGGGGAAAGAGCCCAGGAAGGCTCTTTGGGGACCCCTTTGATGGTCCTTGAACTCTAGAATAAGCTCGGTGCCATGGGGAGAAATTGGCACGCAGGCCCATAGCTGTATTGAGGAAATCCCCAAGAAGTGAGCTGCCTCAAAATGGAGAAGCCAGTAACTGTGAAGGAACTGGATGCTTTTAGATATGAGGGTAAAGCCACATTGCCTGGCAGAAAAAATCTCTTTCACATGGGAAGGCAGAATCCTAGTGGGACAATCCAATGACTCCACCCAGCTAAAATGCATGCACCAAAGACCCAGAGTCAAAAGCACAGGAACAAACCAAGAGCTACCCCTCCTGCTGCTACCCCCCTCCATGGTGCCACTCTCAGATGCTGGTCTGCCCGATTCATTGTCTTTAAATATATGGTTATGAATCTTATATAAAAACCATACAAAAGGAATATTGGAATTAGTTCTATACTACTCTTAGGATTTATTTTTTGATTTTTATGTGTATCTTATATTTATAAGGACCATATTTTATGAACCTACAACTTGTAAAATGCAAATGCCCTTATGGGTCATAGGATAGAATACTTGAAGTTCAAATTACCCTGGAATAACTATAATGTTTAATTGGTTCATGAAGATTTGAGGCTTACTCTGAAATGTCTCTTTCAGCTATTCGAATGACCACTTCTTTAGGCTGGGCCATTGTAACAGCTTCTTAATTGGCCTTACTAGATCAAATTTGTGAAGCAGTGGAGTGTAGTGGTTATAAGAATGGGTTCTGGAAACAGAGTATTGGAATTCAGTCTTATTTCAAACACTTAACTAGATAGCTTTAGAAAAGTTACTTTACCTCTATAAACCCCAGTTTTCTGTAAAATGGGGATAGCACTGATCTTATAGAGCTGTCAAGAAGTTTATATTGCATTAAGGAGTACACAAACTTGTCATGTTTAAATAATAGAGTGACCAACGACGGGAATATTCGTAGGTGAGCAGCAGAAATAAAGTCTGATAGGCTGGCAGGAGCAAAATTGTTTAGGGTTCTGAAAGTCCTGATAAAGAGCTTGGATAGTTTAGAAGGAGGTTATAGGCAGCTCAGTCAGATGTGGAAAATAAATAATAGACATGGGGAATGGAGAAACAAAAAAGCATACTCTCATATTCACAAGTAATATGATTTTACATGAAATTTGAGAGAATCTACTTTTAAACTAGTAGAAGTCACTAGGGAGTTTATCAAGATTGTTATCTGATAAAACTCTATTCACAAATTAGTACTGGTAGACCCTAGATAAAATTGTCTTAAAATGTAATTTTAAAATATCCATTCCTCTTAGTCACAAAACTACAAAGTATCTGAGATTAAATTTAATATAACATGTGACTTTAGGAAAAATTGTGTAGTCGCCTGAAGCGCTTGGAGCAATGGAGCCGCGGGAAGAACTTCAGAAGCAAACTGGAGACAAACAGCTTTTTATTCTGATAACTTTTCTCTCTGGTTCTAACAACAACTAACACACGCCAAACACAAACACTAAAAAAGCGCTGACCCGATCAGCAATTTCGGCCAAGTCACTCGAGATCCCGCAACAAGTCTCGTGAGACTACAGGAGGAGACAATGCCCAAATCTCCACGGCTCATAGTCAACTGCAATTCAAGCCAATCCCCAAACAGGGCTCCTGCATTTCCCCCTTTTTGTTTTAAAAGAGGTAATGCTCTAGGACGTCTATGTGCAACCAACATTCTTACCCGTCATCGGATAATCAAGGCTGTGCCCTTGACTCCTGTCTTAGGTTGATATGTCGGCCACATGAGACTGTCCCGTGCGACTGTGCCTATCTTAGGTTGTCCCCCTCTGGGGATCTTACCCGTCATTGGCTAACCAGCCATCCAATGGAGCCCTTTAGGATCGACTATATATGATGACTAACAGCCGTCCAATTGTGAGGAGATGTTGCGGCTTTAAGGCGACAAGCCTTTTGGTGATGAGCCAAATTGCATAGCATATCAAATTGTTTAAACAAATCAGCTGCCCTAAGTTCCATCAAGTAACACACTGAATTCTCTAGACAAATACCCGCAAGGCATTGTCTCGTAAAGTCCCAAACAATGAAAGATCAAAATGTCCATTTGTTGTAACATGTTGATGTAGGAGGCCCCATGCATGTAGAGCAGAGGCCACACTGTTGGTGAGGTTGTTTGATGTTTGAGCAGCAGGGATGCTTGCGGCGGCCGCGATCCCTGCAGCTGTAGCAGCAGACGTCTTTTTTATGTTTAGACAATGCCACCGGCAAATCTTCAGGGCCCGCTACCTAGAAACTCAAGCATCAATTATTAAAGGAAAGGCAGTGCTATTGCAGCACTGAGTCAAGAGGCGAGTTGTCAAACTACAAAATAGAATAATTAGATTAGAAAATTAAAGTTGATTTATGTTCACACACATCGCTGGTTGAGCTTCTACAAACATAAGTTGGAAAAATATCATATTTAGAACAAAACAAAGAAAGACTGAGGGTAATTACTGCATTAAAGATAGATTAAAGAAAAGGTAAAGGCACTTTAGAGAAATAATTTGTTAGCTGGAACCCTTGAGTCTCTGTATACAGAGCAATCTTTTACCTGTTGAGATAATTGAAATTAATGAGCTATTAAACAAATGAAGTTAATAACAAATAAACAATCTTATGTCAAAACACCAAAATATCAGGTTATATAGCACTAGTCATATTGTTTGCTAAAGAGAAGTCCCAGGGACACCTATAAATCAAAATTGAAAGTAACTTCATTTATAAAATTATTTACCTAAATTGAATACTCTTAACCTAAAATGAATTAAAGTTATTTGGATCCATATATATATATATATTTTCTTTTTCATAAGCGCTTTGTTCTTTGTGACGTCACACTGGACAGACGAACAAGCATACAAACATATATTTGTGACGTCACATTAACATGAAATGTAGACAAATGTACAGACATAAAGACATGTATAAAAAGAAAAAAAAAAAAAATTTGTGTGCACACTAAAGAGAGATCTCCTTGTCCCGGCCGGGAGAAATGACACTTAAGTTGTGAAATATTTTGAAGGACTCTTTTGAGGGAATCATTCTGTACCTTCATCTTGGTCCTCTTGATTTTGTACCTTTTTTATTAATCTTGATTCTTCAATAACTTCATCTTGATCATTTTGATGTGGTACCTGTTTTATTAATCTAGATGGTATCCATATTGGAGAGGATTCGTCTTTTGGAAAAACACAAACAGATCCTCTTCCCCAAATTAATACTGGATCTGGACCCTTCCATGTACCTGAAAGAACATCCTTCCAGTAAACCAAAGGTTTATGTTGTTGGTGTGGATTCCAATGTCTGTCTCCAGCAGAATAACCATTAGAGTCTAAAGTTAAAAAATTTAAGGTAAACAGGGCAACTGCCAATCTGTCCTTAGGACTTTTCCAATTTCCTTCTTTTTGTTTTAATAACATAATTTTCAGTGTTCGGTTTGCTCTTTCAATAATGCCCTGACCCTGAGGATTGTATGGGATGCCTGTTTTATGGGATATATTGAATTTTGCGCAAAACTGTTTGAAAGATGAGGACGTATATGCGGGGCCATTATCTGTTTTAAGCATTTTGGGAATGCCCAATGCAGCAAAAGCTTGCAAACAATGAGATGTAACATCTTTAACTTTTTCTCCAGAATGTAAGGAAGCAAAAATCATGCCTGAACATGTATCTATGTTCACATGAATAAATCGCAATTTTCCAAAACTTGGCTCATGAGTAACATCCATCTGCCACAAATGATTGGGCATTAATCCTCTAGGGTTAACGCCGAAATGAGGATTGGGCAAATGTGTCATACAAGATTTACAATCTTTTACAATTGTTCTGGCTTGCTCCTTTGTGATTTTAAACCTACATTGCAAGGTGGTGCTGTTGACATAAAACTGGGAGTGAAATAAAGTAGCTTGTTGTAGCGCTGAAAGTATAAATACTGTTTTTTGTAAGTTCATCAGCCTTTTGATTACCTTCATGGAGGGGACCAGGCAAATTAGTATGTGCTCTAATATGGCCTACGAATAGAGGTTCTTTTCTTGCCCACAAAAGTTTTTGTATTTGATAAAACAATTTAAAGGCTGGAGTATGAGGTGCTATTGGTCCTGCTAACTCTAATTTTGGGACGGCTTGTACAATATAGTGGCTATCTGAAAAAAATGTTTACGGGCTGGTCCCTAAAATTTTCCAGAGCTCTTACCACAGCTTCCAATTCCACTAGTTGAGCTGATTTGTGTGCAGTTATGTAAGTCATATTTTCTTTTTTAGTGACTACTGTAGCAGTACCATTTGAGGACCCATCTGTAAATACATTAAATGCCTTAGGAATAGGTTGATTTTTTATTACCTGTGGAAATATAATAGGATGATTAATACAAAAAGATAATATAGGGGACTTAGGAAGATGATTATCAAAATTTGCAGAAGTAGAGCATTTAGCTATAGCCCAATCATTATCATTGAAGCATAAGTATTCAATCTGTGATGATGAATAGGGAGTAATAATAGTAGCAGGGTGAATGCCAAATATTTTTGTAGAAGTCTTAAGTCCTTGAAGAATAAGTTTAGCCACCATGGAGGTATAAGATTCAATTATACTTTTAGGAGAGACGGGCAAATGTATCCATAATAAAGGCCCTTGTTGCCAAAATACTCCTGTGGGTGTATATTGTGAAGAAATAATAATCAACATCAGCGGTTGAGTTAAATCAAATCTATCACAATGAGCTCCTTCGATGGCTTTTTCTACTAACTTTAAAGCTTTCCTAGCATCAGGAGTCAATGTTCGTGGTGAAGATGGATCAGGATCTCCACGAAGGATGTCAAATAAAGGTTTTAGTTGGCCAGTAGTGAGATTTAGTGTAGGGCGAAGCCAATTAATGTCTCCCAGTAGTTTTTGGAAATCATTGAGGGTGGTCAAATGTTCTTTATTTATTAAAATTTTTTGGGGTCTAACAAAAGTATCCATGATTTTAAATCCTAAATATAATATGGGAGATCTGGTTTGAACTTTTTCTTCTGCTATATATAATCCATATTTTTTTAAATTTTCTACCACATCACTGAATATATTAAATAAGATTTTTTGATTAGGGTGGGCCAATAAAATATCATCCATGTAATGTAGACACATGAGGTTTGGATATTTATTTTTAATGGGTTGGATAGCCTTGTCCACATATATTTGGCATATGGTGGGGCTATTAACCATTCCCTGTGGTAAAACCTTCCATTGATATCTCTGATCAGGGCCATTATTGTTCATAGAAGGAATGGAAAAAGCAAACCTGGGGGCATCCAGAGGATGTAGGGGAATAGAAAAGAAGCAATCCTTTATATCAAGAGTAATAAGATGGAAAGTTTTTGGAATAGCTACGGGACTAGGAAGTCCAGGTTGAGTAGGCCCCATAACTTGCATGGTTTTATTGATTTGTCTAAGATCATGTAACAATCGCCATTTTCCTGACTTTTTCTTGATCACAAATATGGGGGAATTCCAGGGAGAGGTGGAAGGTTCTATATGACCTGCTTCTAATTGTTCCTGAACTAATTGGTGGGCCGCTTGTAATTTCTCTTTAGATAGGGGCCACTGAGGGACCCACACTGGCTTATCAGAAAGCCATGGTATTTTCAAAATTATTTTCTCAGTGGCCCCGAAAAAAAATATCTTTTTCCTTTATGACAATGATTACTTTTAGGGTTAAGATTACTCTGTACTTTTTGATAATGAGTTCTTTTATGGTTAAGATTACCCTGTAGGTTTTCACATTTAACATCTGCAGGCTTGGTTGCAAGGTGTACTCCCATTTGTTGCAAAATATCTCTTCCCCATAAAGTAACCGGTAGATTAGGTAAAACATAAGGCTGAAATGTTCCTTTATGGCCTTCATCATCCTCCCATTTTAAAATTACTGCACTTTTATCTGGGAGGTTATTATATCCCAATCCTCTTAAACTGGTTGAAGCTTTTTGCAGAGGCCAGTGCTTGGGCCATTGGCGTAAATTAATAATGGAAGAGTCAGCTCCAGTATCTATTAATCCCTCCATTTCTATTCCTTGGATTTTTATTTTACACATAGGCCTCCTTGAACAGTCTCGAACCCAGCAAGCCATGGGACTTGAGTCAGTGGAACAAAATCCTCTATTGTTCCCTTCTTGAGGCATACCCATTTTAAATGAATTATGTAAATTGGGAAGGAGAAGCAACTGAGCAATTCTATCTCCTTGATTAACAGAACTTATACTTTGGGGTGAGCTAAGCATTATTTTTATTTCCCCTTTGTAGTCTGAGTTTATTACTCCTGGGGTCACTTGCAAACCTAATAAGCTTTTAGGACTACGCCCGATAATAAGTCCTACAGTCCCTGAGGGAAGAGGTCCCCTGACTCCTGTGGGAATCAGTTGAACCCCCATTTCAGGTGTTAACACTATTCGGGCGGTGGAACAGAGGTCTAATCCTGCATTTCCTCTTGTTCCTCTGGTGAGGGAGTGGATGGGTAGTAGGGATTGTGTCGGGGAAGCATCTGAGTGGATGCTTGAGGATACTCCTTCTGCAATGCCCCGTACATTTGTGGGCCCCGGGGTACTGGGCCCCGTGCCCCGTTTTTTTGAATTCCTGAACAAAGGATTTCCATGGATGTCAAATTTTGAATGGCATTTATTGGCCCAATGATTTCCCTTTTTACACCTGGGGCAGCGGCCTGGGGCACGATATGAGCTTGGTCTTATTTCTCTTTTGGGATTTTGCCTAGAATTGCCTGATTGATTATGATAATTTTGCCTGGAATATCCTGATTGATTATAATATCTACGTTTAGCCTTTGTGAAATTTCGAGAGGAAGCACCTCTCATTGAGGCTGCAATCACATTTCCTGTGACAAAGGCGTCATTTATATCTTTACATAGTTGTATATATACGGAAAGATCCTTTTTAGTTCTCCATGGCCTGATGGCTGCTTGGCACCATTTATTTGCATTTTCATAAGCTAATTGAACAACTAATGGCATAGCTTGGTCAACATCTGCAAACACACTACCTGCAGTTCTCAAAAGTCGATCAGCAAAGTCGGCATACGGCTCATTAGGTCCTTGAATCACTTTTGACAAGCTACCTTGTAGATCCCCAGGTCCTTGTACAGTTTTCCATGCCTCTAAGGCAGCTGCATTTATCTGAGCATATACATCTGGGTCATAATCTGTTTGAGCCTGTAAGTCTGCGAATTGCCCTTCTCCTGTGAGCATGTCTATATTATAGTTTTCAAACCCTGCAGCCGCGTTTCTTTTAGCCGTTTCTATACAAAGTTCTTGGAATTGCGATCGCCAAACCAAGAATTGCCCCCCGCTTAATGTTGCTTTACATAGACTTTTCCAGTCTGAGGGGGTTAAGCTAAAGGTGTTAAGGGACTCCAGCATACTCAACGTGAAAGGAGCTTGGGGCCCATAAGTCATTACTGCCTCTTTGAGATTTTTTATTGTTTTGAAATCTACTGACTGATGGACACTCTGTCCATTTTTCTTTTCAAATGCTGGCGGTTCCCAATGTATCTGTGAGTTGTCCTCGAGAGCGCATAAGCGATCAGAAAGACTTTTTATTTCTGTTTCTAGGGTATGCAAATGCCTAGTAATACCCTTCATATTTTCTGTAATGGATTCCACCCATGGGGGAGTAGAGGACACAAGTGACTCCTCTGCCTGACGGACCTTTTTCTCGGTCTTTTTTAATTTCTTTTTCCTCATTTTCTCAGGATCACTTTTAATAGATTCCTCACCACTGCTAATTTCACTGACAGCAATATCCTGAGGCCCAGGTTCCAGTGAGAGCAAGTATCCTTCAGCTTTCGCCAATAACTCCCGAATAGCTTTAATAGCTTGGATTTTTGTCATTTTTGGGTCTCTTCTAATACTCTCTTTACTGGTCTCAGTTGGCCCAGTGGAATCTACACTTTTTTGATCACTTTCACTTTTGTCTATATACTCCTCACTGAGAACAGAGTCAGGTATATCAAGGAGTCTTTGCATAGCCTCTATCACTTGGGATTCAGTTATATTCGAACCCATCTTTAGAGACCTTTCAGTTCTTACCTGTCCGCTCCGAAGTTCCCCGTACGGGCCGCCACCTGTAGTCGCCTGAAGCGCTTGGAGCAATGGAGCCGCGGGAAGAACTTCAGAAGCAAACTGGAGACAAACAGCTTTTTATTCTGATAACTTTTCTCTCTGGTTCTAACAACAACTAACACACGCCAAACACAAACACTAAAAAAGCGCTGACCCGATCAGCAATTTCGGCCAAGTCACTCGAGATCCCGCAACAAGTCTCGTGAGACTACGGGAGGAGACAATGCCCAAATCTCCAAGGCTCATAGTCAACTGCAATTCAAGCCAATCCCCAAACAGGGCTCCTTCAAAATTGACAAACTTTTATTAAAGAGCCCATAAGAAAACCTTCAAAAATGGAGAATTATACCATGTATTTGGATGGGAAAGGCTAGTATTTAAAAATTTTGATTCTCCCCAAATAATCTGTGAAATCAAAGCCAATCTAATCTAAGTCTTAAATTTTCTCAGAACTTGATAAGCTGTTTCTAAAATTAACACAAATGAATACAATACCAAGAATAGTCCAAAGGAAAAAAATTGAAGAAGATGGAATGAATTTACTCTATCATTTATCAATGCTTATCATAAAGTTATAGTAATTAAAATGTGTTATATTGGCAAGATGGGTGTACACATAGACCAATGCTGAGACAATTGATTAGACATGTAGGAAAAATAAACTTGAAAGTCTATCTCACACCATACATAAAAATAAATTCAAAATGGATTTAAGATGGAAAGTGAATTGAAAAATAAAAAAACTATCCTTATGATCTTCAAGGTAGGGAAAGAGTGACAAAAGCACAAACTTTAAAAAGATAGATAGCTTTAATTATTTAAAAAAGAAAAGATCTGTACAAAAAAAGTCTATAAAATGAAAAGATAAGGCACATATTAGGAAACATGTAAAATCCAAGATACCAATAAATAGTAAATAAAATACATATTAACTAAAACCCTAAAAACAATAAAAAAGAAGCATTTCAACAGAGAATGAACAGTGTGTGGTGATGCACGCCTGTAATCCCAGTGGCTCCAGAGGCTGAGGTAGGAAAGTCATGAGCTCAAGGTCAGCATGCACACACACATATGTATAAAGGGATGGGGATGTGGCCCAAGAGGTTAAGCATCCCTGGCTTCAATCCCTGGTACGAAAAAAAAAAAAATTAGTTAAAGAGGAAATCTTTAGCCGGGTGAGGTGGTGCACGCCTGTAATCCCAGCACTTGGGAGGCTGAGGCAGGAGGATCGCGAGTTCAAAGCCAGCCTCAGCAATGGCGAGGCACTTAGCAACTCAGTGAGACCCTGTCTCTAATAGAATACAAAAAAGGGCTGGGGATGTGGCCCAGTGGTTGAGTGCCTCTGAGTTCAATCCCCGGTACCAAAAAAAAAAAAAAAAAAGAGGAAATCTTTAAGAACAATATATACATAAAAATTGCAAAGTCTTACTTATCATTAGGGGAGCCGAAAGTTAAAATAAAATGGGACAACATTTCATAACCAGCAGATTGGCAAAACTTAAAATCTCTGATCATACTAAGTGTTGGCAATAAAATAGGTACATAGAAACTTTCAAAAAACTGCTGCTACTAGGTGCATTGGTACCTTTGTTTTGGAGAGTCATTTAATAATATCTAGGGGTTGAAGATGTATGTACTCTACAAGGCAGAAAATATACTTCTAAGTTACATATTCTGGTTGCACTCTCAGAGAGGCAGCCTAAAAAATGTCAGTGAAATACTGTTGTGTTAACAAAATGTGAAAATAAAAATAATTATTCAAGAATAGGGAAATGGAGAAATTAAGCAGAATTTAATAGGATGCTAAGCATCAATAATTATGAAGAAATTAGATTGATATGTACCAAAATGGATACATGGTAAGATATGATGTTGAGTGAAAAAACAACAACAACAACAACACAAGTTGACAAAGGATATGGTATGGTAACATTTAGATAGACTAAAAATATATTAAAATAATTTTACATGTTTATTGATATATTCATATGTAGAAGTGAAAAAATACGGGTAGGAAGAGTATACATAGTGTTTGTGGTGATTTTTCCAGAGAGTGAAGGAATGTTATCTCTAACACTTTATTTGTATTTGCTGTATTTTATTTTACAAATACCTGAGATGAATATTATCAAATATCAGCATTTGTTAAACTCTAGAAATTATAGTTGAAGCTTATTATTGTCTATACTTTTGTATATATTTAAAAGAGTTCATAGTTAAATATTTAAGTGAAGAAAATAGACAAAAATGGTAGAAGTCTTTTACCTACTCCTTGTTAAGACTTACAACATAAATTTATGATTTGGGATGGAGTCTTTACTCTTGAACTAAAAGAAAATAACTGGCTAATAAAGAAGAAATTCTTGATACTGGTTTCATGAGTGCTGTTCTCTAATTAAGTAACAAAATTTATAAATAAATAAAAAGTATTGTTTGTTCATGAGTTTGGACATAACACGATTCTAGAGGAATAACTGTATTTCCATGGAAGCTAGAGCTGTAAGATTCTATTACCATTCCAATCAATGTGACATAAACATGTTACATGTTATAAAATAGTTGGGCTATTCACAACTTGGTATCAAATTCAACTGAATTAATTTCTTTTTATTTTATTTTACTTTTGTGGTACCAAGGATTGAACTCAGGGACACTCGACCACTGGGTCACATCCCTAGCCCTTTTTTGTATTTTTATTAGAGACAGGGTCTCACTGAGTTGCTAAGTGCCTCACCATTGCTGAGGCTAGCTTTGAACTCGCGATCCTCCTGCCTCAGCCTCCCAAAGTGCTGGGATTACAGGCGTGCGCCACCGCGCCCAGCCTGAATTAATTTCTAAGATGTAGTTTTTGTAGGGAGAAAAGTAGTAAGCAATGGTTCATTTGGATTTAATTTTTATAAAACAGTGATGTGCATGGAGTTGAAAAGAAGATAGCTTTGAATAGAATTTGAGAAACTTTAAAAAGAGGGAAAATCTCACTTTCTTGCATTCACAGATTTCAGAGTTTAGAAATTCCATTTCATGAGCAAGAATTATGTTTTTGAAACCCTCAAGTTAGGAGAATTTCTTAAAGTTGTATTTTTTAAATTTTTTGGTTAGGGGACTTAAGGACTATTTTAGTCAACTTTCCATGACAGTAACAAAATACTCTGAAGAATCAACTTATAAAGACAAAAGGTTTATATGGCTCAGTGTTCAGAGATTTAGTCTATGGTCTCTTGACTCTGATGCTTTGAGCCTGAAGTAAGAGCACATGGGGTAGGAGGCTTGTTCCTCTCATGGTGGCTGAGAAGTGAAAGATGGAGGAAGGGGAAAGGGCTGGTGTTCCAATATTCCCTTCAAGGGCATGTCCCAGTCACCTAATTTCCACCCAGTAGACCCTACCTGTTAAAGATTCCACTATTTTTCAAAAATGCCATAGGTTGAAGACCAAGCCTTGAACACATGGGCCTTTGGGGGACACTTATCCAAACCATACAAGGACCTAGGAGAAAAACAAGACAGGAAGAGTAAGATTTAGAGAGTAACTGTCAAAGCTGCAGAAACAATGCTGTAGTTGCTTATGATCTGATTGAAGCTGCTTATAGGAGTGGCTCAGCAATTCCCATATGAGAGCAGGAAGGGTTATGATTTCTGAAAATGTTTAGAGAAGGAAATTCCATTGTACTTAGATTTCATGTCAAGATAATTTATATGTATGTGTGTTTATGCATATAAACGTATATATCTATATATATATTAGTTTTGATAGATAATAAAACATGAAAATCATACTAGATAAGAATATCAGGGACATTTTTCATGTTTTGTTTGAGTAATGATAGCAAACTTCTAATTAAATCTAATTTATCCATGATATATGGGTGACTTCTGAAGGTGCAAATAATGCATTGTCTATGAAGGAGGAAATGAATGAAAGGGAAGGAGCTAGATCCTCCTACTCAAACCCATGTATCTTCACACTCTCATCACTTAAATTAAAATCTGAAAGCGTGATTGTGCATTTGTGGCTTTAAAGGGACTTTGGTGTCTAAGTGTGGTTAAATGGCACAGTTCAATGGGTCAGATCTTTCTGAAGACATTTTCTGCAAGTAATATTAATGCAAAATAAGACCTTTCAGTAAGGTTGTGTTGGACTGTTTTTAGGGTATGTAAGCTTTTCTGGTTCTCCTATCTTATTCCCTGCTGAAGGAGCAACACAAAGAAGGTGGTTGGAGCTGAGAGAGATCTTCCCTTCTCAGAGTGGTTCCTGATCCTCTGCTTGAGGCTGGTTCCAGGAGTGGCCTAGTAATTCTCACATGTTAGGACTGGAATTGCGGTCATAATTGATGTAAATGTTTGGAGAAGGAAATTCCATTGTACTCAGATTTCATTAAAGGGAGCTCATGGTTGGGGAAGGAGCACTCTAAACATATTTGACTGCATTAAACCATAGAATTATAGAATCCTATGCTATTAGAGCTGGAAGAAACGTTAGAAGTTTCTAGTTTAACCTTTTCATTTTTCATCTATAGCAGGGATATTTAAAGCTGTGTCTAAAGGCACAATTTGGCTCAACTCTTTTCTAATTTATCTTGACAGTCATAACAGTCAAACCAATTGTGTGTAGAAAGAGACATAGAGACAATTTCAAGTGGGGTGTTAACCTCTTGATACATTATTTTAAATATCAGTCATAAAAAGCCAAGGTTTAGAAACCTAGCTTGTGTCTGATGTCATCCTGCATATTTTAAATGCACTATAGCTGAAATTTAAATGCCAAATTGTCTAGGTATCACGTACTGCCAAATATGCCTTAAATAGACAAGAACTATGCTATTTATAACCCACAGAACACCATGAAAAACCTCATTTTCCTAAGTGTGAAGTATGGAAGCTAGGATGAAAGAGAGAGTGTTTCACTTGATTTATAAGCTTTACAATATTAAAAATAAGGTATCCCCAACCAAGACCTGCCTTCCAAGATTTGATGAGTATTTATCTAGCTGCATGAACTGTCTCTTTACATAAACCACCTCGTTATGGTTAGACTGTTTTTCAAAGCTCTCTGAAAATTTGTCTTCCAGGTATATGTGAGTAGTTCACCATGTGGGGAAATTTACCAAGATGATTTTTTTTTTTAAAAAGTCCATACAGTTTTTTTTTAGAAAAAGAGATGGAGAGAAACGTCTGGAGCCTGTATAGATGAGACAAAATAGGGCTTACAGAGATACTTTTAGGCTTCTAGGCCACTTATGCACTTTCTTGTGGTACAGAGCAGAATGGAATTGAATGTGCAAGGATTTTATTAGTGGATATGTCTGTGAGAGGAAACAGAGCAAGTCAGGCATGGCAGGAAGAATCATCAGACTATGTGGCAAGTCTGACCCTGAGTAAACGAGGGAGAGCCTGTGTGGAAGTGTCCTGGGCTGCCCAGTAGTAAGGAAGATACGATAATGCTTTTGAGGAGTCCTTGAACCCAAGCTGGACTGTACAGGAGTCCCATGTCTTCCAGGAACAGGAACCTGTCTGCTTGAATGTCCCTCTTATACACAGTCTTTGGCAGGCAGCTGCCTGTGGGAAGTGGAGTTTAGTGGCAAAGGCTGAGAAGGATTTTACAGAACAGCAACTGGAGCCCTGGATCAATTTCACTCCCTGTAATAGGATGTCTCAATGTGCATCCTCATGGCTGGTACTTCCAGCCATGGGCAAAATCAGGAAATAGGCAGTTTCCTCTGCGTTCTCCGTACCTTTGTCTCTACAACAACTGTTTTGCTTCCTTAAGTAGTTATTTTTTTCCCTAAGGAAAAACAACTTCTTTAGCATTTAGTCAAAGCCCTTGAAATACCTTTATTCTCTTTAAAAGTATTTTTATTAGTAGTTATTATTTTGATTGTACATATTTATGTGATGATTCAATACATGTTTGTAATGTGTAAACATCAAATCAGAGTAGATAGAATTTTTGTCTCCTTAAAATTAACATTTTTTATTAATATTTAATATTTGAACATGTTTATGGGGTATGATATGACACACACACACATACACACACACACTCACACAATGTGAACTGATTAAATCAGGGTAATTGACATGCTTACATCATCTTGAAATTGTTTGCTCCTGGAAAGTTCTTGACATTCAAGGTATGATGACATTCCATGTTCTTCAAATATTTTGCTTTTGTAATCTTCTAAAAGAATTTCAAAAATTGTACAAACTAACAAATCTTTGGTTTGGGGTTGACTTATTTTTAGTATTTTAGAGCCTATAAATCAAGTGAAACACTGTCTTTCATCATAGCTTAACTTTCCTAGCACTTAGGAAAATGAGGTTTTCCATAGTATTGTTCTTGTCCATTTAAGGCATAATTGGCAGTTTGGCATTTAAATTTCAACCATGGTACATTTAAAATATACAAGACAACATAATTTAAAGAATGATATACACATTCATGAATTTTTGGACATCTCCAAATTTTCTCCCATAGTGCCTTTGTGTACTATGATAGCAAAGCTCTTTTCTAGGACTCAATTGAGAGGCAAGATTTTGTTGTACCATATATCCAGGGAGGCTGCATCATTTGAGGGAGGAACCAGATAGCAGAGGTCTAGTGGATTAAGGTTCCAAATGAGTTGGAGGGGCATCTGTTAATGGAGATTCACCATCTTCCCACCATGTAGGGTTATTTGACTTACCTAGCATTTATCATCAATCTATTGAGGATGGTGACATAGAGGGAACCAAAGACTTAATTTAATGGATTGTGGGGTGCTGGTGAATCCGGGCTACCTCGTTAGTTTCTGCTCACCTGTTAGGACACATGGGGCATGATAAAGGTTTGTTGAATATCAGTCAACACAGAACTTAACCAATTGCTTTTCCTCTTAGGTAACATTCATTTCAATTCTTCTTTTTCTTGATATTTATTTTTTAGTTGTTGTGGGACACAATACCTTTATTTATTTATTTATTTCTATTTATGTGGTGCTGAGGATTGAACCCAGGGCCTTCATTTGCTAGGCGAGCGCTTTACCACTGAGCCACAATCCCAGCCCCTCCTTTCAATTCTTAAACTCCACTATTGTCTCCAGAAATTTCTTCGCTGAAGATTGATTGCACTTTATCAAATTTATGTTCATTTTTTACCCCAAGCAGAGACTGCTGCACTTGACACTAGCTGATATTGTCTATCCTCTATTGTGACCCAGGGAAAAAATGAATTATTTCTAATGTGCTCAAAGCATTCTAAATTTCCTTAGGATAAGAATCCACATGCAATTTCCTAGTTGAACACTAATGCAGAAATGCATTAATGACCATGGTGGAAACCTGAAATTTGTGGGCTGTTGTAGACTTAAAGTAGGGAGAAACCCCATATGGAGAAGATGAGCCATCTCTTCACACATGCTTATTCAGATCTTTGTTCAAGTTGTTTCTTGCTTCTGTCCTACTTTGGCTGTGTTTTGTACAACATACAATTATTTTGCTTTCATCTGTGGCTCAAGGATATCATGGCATTTACTTCTATTTTTGACTACTTCAGCATGTTGCTAATACTAAGTTTATAGACTAAGCTTTTGTTTGGGAAAATGATCTGATTTTTCAATAGAGTGGGATTCAGTACCACTAATATACTTTAAAATAACCTTTTAAAATTGCCTTTTTCTCCCCACTTAGACATTTAGTTGCTTTTCCAACATACAATTTTTATGGATAAGATTTCCATTTAACACCACGATTTAGATTAAATTACTTTCTTAAAATCACATTGCTCCCATAGTCTACTTAGTTTTCTAATTCCCATATGCTTCACTACTGCAGAGAAACTTCATCTATATAATGTGACTGAAGAGGCAACCTTCATTCACAACAGAGCACAATCTGTTAAAGTGGTAAATATTACCCATTTCTATTATTAGAGCTGAAATGGAATTTTCTCTTGCTGCATTTTCAAAACGTGACATAATTAGATAGCAAGCATGGAAAAGTCAGAAATAGTGGAAGCTAAAGGTTGTCATCAGTACCAGGAAAGCTCGAATTCAGTCTGCCTTGCCTAGCTCCTGACTTGTTCACACAACGCCTTCAGGCCACCTCATTCTCTGTTTGAATTATAGGGTGCTATGTGAGCTTTGCAGGTACTGGGGTAAGGAAGCGTGAAGCAAGGTTTCCAAATCTATATTGGTTTTCAGACTGAACGAGAACAGGGAAATTCTTGCTTGATGTTTCAATTCTGTTCAGTCTCCTGCAGACATGCCTTCCCAGCTCTCAGACCTAGCTGAGTAGTTCTTCACCCTACCTAGAGAGACTTCTGACTTCTCTCATCTTGACAACAAACTTGAACTGTATGAAAAGAAAAAAATATATACAGAACTCTCCTTGTTGTAGAAATACTATTGAAATTAGTGCAGTAAACAATTTCTAGAAAAAATAGGGAGAAAGGGCATGTATGTGTGTGTGTGTGTGTGTGTGTGTGTGTGTAGACCTTATAAAAATGATTGAGGAAGAAACTGGTACCAACTGGAGTAAACCTTGAATAAGTTTCCTTTTCTTTCCTTTCTCCTTCCCCCGCCCCCCCCCCTCCCTCCCTTTCCCTTTTCTTCCTTCCTTCCTTCCTTCCAGAAAATTTTACCATAAAGAACTTTATAGTTAAAAGTCATATTCATGTAGGGGATATCAATTTGTTAAAGGAAAACTTTACATCTTCAACTTGACTTCCAACATCGCAGTTTACTCATTAATACCTCTTTTGAGGGCATCTATAAAGTTCAATTCAGCTTTCTCTGTACACGAGTTGTTCATTAATCACTGATACCCCATGGTTTGGGTTTTCTCATTGCTTAAATGGTTTCCTACTCTTTTATGTTATTATTTGGCCAGAGTATATTGAGGATCCCAGACAAAGTTAATAGGATAGCATGGCATGATTTGTTTTAATAAACACTGGCTAAGATTGCTGGTTTCACTAGAGTGGTCTGATTTGTAACTTTCAGTGAAAACCTTCTTTTTGAGTCATATACTTTGGAATTAGAAGGTATGCAAACCTTTCCTCTTCCTTTTAAGTCATATGTGGGTAGTGGAAAGGAAACTATAGGGAGTATCAGGAGCCATGTTTTAATCCCAGCTCTGCTAGTAATGAGCCATCTGACCTTAGGTGAATTGCATAATGTCTCTGGGGCCTATTTTCTTGTATGTAAAATTATAGGGGTTGGATTTTGTGATGTCTCTTTATGATTTAGGTATGTTGGAAAATCTACAACATCTGAACAAGAAATAATAGTGGAGTTCTCTGCGTATGGTATGGTATTGTTTAGTGAATGAATAACAGGGACACCAAAAATTATTCATGTCCTTGTCAATGCTAAGCAAACTGTGTTGAGATTATGTTTATTTGACAGATAGAAAATGATTTTAGTGGGAAAAGGAATGACTGAATCAGTAATTTTCTTGTTTGTTAAGATATCCACATGATTCTAGCTAAAAATAAGGGGTTTAATCACACATGACAGTCACCTTTGTTGACTGACTGATTTGGGTTCATGGGTTTGGCTGCTGGAGCAGTCATTAGTAAAGAGATATGATGACTCCTTTCTAGATCTGGTGCATAAGGGTACACATTCTCAGCTCTTTCCCAGAGCTCACAGTAGTCACACAAATGTTTTTTTTTGTGTCTATAAGAACTTACTTTCAAAAGTATATAGTAACATCTTAAAATGCTTGTATGTTTCTAAGTAAATGACTACATTAAACCTTTACTGCACAAAATGTTTTAACTGTGTTTATATCATATACTTGACATAGAGATAGTCTAAACTTTCAAGGATGAATAATTGATGTGATAATAATTGTGATAGTGAAGGCAAGTCCTTGTCCCAGAGCTGTGACATAGTGGCCCCAGGTGGGCTAGAATGCAGATGGTGAACACAGGCTGCAGCCAGTAGAGACTGCTCCACCTAGTGCCAAGGCCCTGAGCTCCTGAGTATCCACGATCTGATGACTTCAATCTTCCATTTCCTGATAAGCAGAGGAAAAATGGAAGTGGAGCAGATCTGAATGGAAGTTTAAAATTGAGGGTTAACCAATAGTGTTAGTACATTTCCAGAACATGATTAGCATAAATTCTAACTAGTAGCATTGGTAATTTTCCAAACCCTTATTGGCATAAATTTGGACCAGTAGTGTTGGCCCAAGTGCTATATGAACCCCTGGACTAGCACTCTCCTGTCAGGATCCCCTCTCACCCCTGTGAGGATTGTTTCTATTCTTCACACTTGAATAAATTCTACTCCTTTCATTCTTTCCATTGTCCTATAAATTTTAGTCTTTGAATTTGTGAGACAGGAACCTGGAAAGAAGTTGGCAGTGAGCTGCTGAGGTCTCTTGCAATACTGGAGGACCTAGCCCACATTAAGAGATGCAATACTGAGAGCTGGAATATGACACTCAATAATAGTGGAGAAGAATCCAGCTTTGCAGGCTGTGACCCTTAGAGCTGACACAGGTAGGCATCTCCTGCTGTGAATAGCTACTAACACTAAAACAGGCTTTCTCAGTTGCAGAGACCAGCAGCTTACACAGACCCCACCAGCCAACAGAAGTGGAGAATGGAGTTTCTTCTCAAACTCCAGTTTCTATAGGTTGTTATTATTTATTGCATGCTTACTGAATGTCAGGCACTTGGAATCGTATATGCATTACCATTTATAGGCATTCTCTCATTTTAATGTTATCAACAACTTATAAAGGAGGTGGTATTATTGTGTCCATTTTACAGATAATATAGTGGAGGGAATAAGTGATTTCTCCAGTTTTAATATAACTATAAAATGATAGAACTAGAACTCAAATCCATATCAGTTTTACCATTAAGTTTTGTTTTCACCAATACTACAAAGTTCTGTCACTCTTGAGTCATCATTTTTTCTGCCCAGATACCAACTCCTTACCTCCATCCTCAAATACCCATCATTCCCATGACATTATAGTTATGCCTTAGGTGTAAAGATGCTTTCTTTAACACAGGTATACTTTGCCAGACATGTGTTTCTGCCCTATTAATTAAGGATTCTGAAATTTTATTTCCAGTGTAGATAGAGCCACTGGTAAAAAGGAAATCACATATTCTTGTTTACATGGAGAGACTGCTATTTCCTAAATTTAAAGAGATTTTTTCAAATGTAACTTAACATCTTTCTTCCCATTAAAAATAAAAGTGCCTCTTAGCCAACAAATGAGCAGAATATTTCCCCAACAGGTCCTTTAATTTGCAGACACTTGAAAATGAATGAAGATCAAAAGCTTTTTTGCAGACCACTTTCCCCTCTGGGAGACATTTGAACACGTTAAGAATAAGCATCACTTAAAAAAAATTAATAAAACAAGTTGGATTTTAAATGTTAAAAATATGTTTGTACAAATAGTATTCCATTTTGCTCAGTCTTTTACTGAATCATTTCCCTAGCCCCTAACCCTTGTTGTTAGTACATATAGGCTTTTGTAGGACAGAACATCTTACTCTAACCAGAAAGATCATCATTATCCAGCACATTTGTATATTGCAGAGAACTCTACAAAAAGTATCTGTGTCCTTGCAGATAAGGATGTTCCCATTTAGATTAACTGAAAGAAAAAACAAGTCTGACAATGGATGTTGCCTTTAAAAAAAAAAATAATCTGATTTTCAAATAATGTCCCAGAGCCACTGTGGGAATAGCTGTCATTCTGTCAAATAGAGTTGGCCTAGTTTGCTGTGGACCATCTGAAATGGCAAGGGCCAAATGTGTGGTTTAGATTCCCAGTTGAGTTGGTGTTGTGGAGGCATATGGACTGTTCAGCAACACCCCCCCCCCTACATCTCATTAGGATGTGGGTTAATATTCTCTACTTTGTTTATTGGAGTTGCTTAGACTCAACTAGGACCTGACCTGCCCCGGACAAAGCTCTGATGGAGATAGGGTGATTTGAAAGTATCTTCTATATTTCCTTTAAGTATCCTCCTCTGGGAGTTGAAGGTGTACTACCCCACTTCTGGGGTTGGGTGCTAGTTTACTTCTTGTCACTGTGGCTGCTGACCCTGGGCACCTGTTTAGCCACCACCGCTGTCATATCCACTCCCCACACATGGTCTGGAGCATCACTTTCACCTTGCCTCTCATTTGTGCTTGCCCAACCAAGTTCCATTTTCCCAGGGTGACTGAGGCTAATGTGATAAACTAATGACTGATATTGGGTGAGCAAAACATTAGCATTTAAATAGGGACCTTCTGAAGGAGACACACTTAGCAGAGAAGAGGTCTTCAGAAGGAGCAATTTCAGACAAGATGACGGGACCAGGTCAGAGATAATTTTGTCAGATGGGGCCTTGAGGTTGTGCTTAGGTTCGGCCCTAGTTTTCTAGCCTTTCTCTTAGTCAGGATTTCAAACACTTATGGCAGGATCCCAACAGCTTTCACAGGACTTTTGACATAAGTACTTTGACCCAAGAATATTCCCTCCTGCTTCTTGATGGGCTCCACCTTTCCTCCTTCAGAGGAGCATACTGTTCTTGAGAGACTGAAAATAGAACTCTCCAGCAGTTAGGAAGAAAACATGATTAAACACGTGGCAAATGGACATTTTTCAAAAGGTCCCAAATTCAGGGACTCTGCTGTGCTTAGCTCCAGGAGTGAACTTCACACAGAATCACAATGAATGCTGTTTCCTAGAGACCTGCACGCAGAAGGCTCTGCAGAAACCCAGATTTGTTCTGGGAGATCCTGAACAAAAGTGGGGTCCATTCAATCCATGAGGACTACTTATAATCTTCACTCTCCTGTTTCATGTAGGCACAACATAAGTATTCTGAGGCAGGGCTCAAGGCCTAAGTCATCATCATCTCCTGCCTCCTGAAATGCAGAGAAAACAAGAGGTTGCTGTGTGAAGCAGAGGCTACAAAGGGTACTTCTGGGCCACTGAGCAAGTCTGCCTAAAGAATTCATGTATAAAAGCAGCCCTTACTTGAGGCTGGTGCTTTATTATCTTTATTAATACATTCAATGTTCCCTCCCTGGTTCTTTGGATAAAGATGATGGGTAAGACGTCTGTTCCAAAGCTGTTTCACTGAATGGCGATTTTGATGACTTAATGCCTTTTCAGACTTTTGCTGCCACCGCTGTTCTTTGGTTTGATTTTAAAGCAGCTGAATGGAATCTCTAAGCCTTCCATTATACCTGCTTTTTTTTTTTTTTTTTTTTTTTTTTTTTTAATTCTGAAGAAATAATTCAGAACATGTCAAGGACAAATTCTTCGGTTATAGAAACTTCAAAAAAATTACTATTATTGTTACAAAGCTACCCCAAAGATCTCTTAATTTCTTTGATTGTTTAAAGTACCTACGTGGAAACATGATTGTATTCAGTGTAGAGAGAGTTTATAATGGAGCACCAAAGTCTGAGTGTTGGGACAATGTAGTTTGTTGCTGGGATTCCCAGGGACTCTGGAAAGTGAAAGGGGTCAGGAAAAGTTTATCAGAATTTGATAGCAATCTCTGTACAAACATCCGGATAAAACTACAGCCAATTACTATGTATGGTTTGTTTTGCCTGCACCTCCCTGCCCCCCAGTCTCCAAATTCTGTGGAGATTTAAATCTTTCATCCAGAACAAAGATTTGTAGTGTAATGACCTGATTTAGCTACAAAGAAGAAATAAATCTGACAGCTGGGACCAGAAGATGTATTAATCTCCAAAGTTCATGTAAGCCTTTGTTTCCCCCTTTCGTTTTTTCATGCAATAGGGACAAAAAAAAAAAAGAGAGAGAGAGAGAGAGAGAGAGAGAGAGAGAGAGAGAGAGAGAGAGAGAGAGCTCTGTTTGTATTTCAACTCAAATTACACTGCTTGGGAGAAAAAGGGCAGAAAAGAAGGGAAGGGTGTTAGAGTTGAAAGAAAGATTTTCCATTCTTTAGCAACAGAGCAACTGGCAGCAAAGCACAGTGATGGAGCTGGATGGCTCCATCCCAAGGTCTGCCTGGGCTTAGGAAGGAGAAAGGTGGACAGAGAGGGCAGCATACAGCAGAAGGAGCACTGGGGGTGGGTGGGGGGGAGACCTGGAAGTTGTTTCTGATCACCCACACATAATTTAGTGGGACATTTCACAACGTGTAGTCAGGTACCAAGTGGGTAATTATTCTACTTTTCAGTTTCAGGTTTGACCCCTGGCATAGGCTGACCCCAGGTGGAGACAGAGCTGACTCTGTAGTCCACCAAAGGATGGGCTCTGATCTAAGCCCTCTGAAGCAGCCCTGGCCTCTGGTTATATGACCTCTTCAATTAGGCTTCTTTATGTTTCATATGGATGGAGAGCTTTTGGCTCATTTCCCCACTTCTGCCTTTGCTCAATGTGAAAACACATTATAAAATATAATCATTTGAGGGTGGTTCTAACAGTTCTGACGGGCTGTTCTGTAAGAGAAGAATAATAATATGATTTTAAAGAACCTTAACTTTTGAAAATGAGGCGAGTATTGCATGCTGCAAAGGAGAATATTGATTTAATGGTCACACATAATCCTGTAAAATTAGTCATGAAACAGACAGTAATTTTAAAGAATGGGGCTACTATTAAAATATATCTTTACTCAGTTATAGGACAAACAGGTTTGATTCCCCTAGGGGGAAACTGAGAAGTCCATGTGGTCTTTACCAGTCTGTGAACTTTCTGTGTGTGTTAGTGACAGTTTGAGGACTTTAGGCTATAGGACTTGGATTCCTAAGCAAATTTTCTAGGCTCCCAAAGAAATAAGTGATAAAAATTGCCCTTCTGTGTTTTTAGTTAACTTCTTTTAGATCTCACTGAGCCAAGAGTCAAATCCACCATGAGTAAATGTGTGGAGCATTGTCAGAGAGCTGTATTAATGGACAAAGGCCCACTTTGAAGGTCATAAAGTCCTTCTCTCACATGGGTGATGAATAACAGTCTGGAATTTCCTTGGCTCTGCTATGCTGTGTGCTGAGGTGGTAGAAATGTTCATCAGGGACAGGCTGTCTTGGCTTATTGGACTAAACAAGAGGCTAAGCATCGAATTCTCTGCCATGTCAGGGTCTTATAGATAAGTCATGAAATTCTTTAATGAGGTTTACAAAGGCTCTCCTTTCACATTAGAACTATAGCTAGTTATAACTAGTATTCAAAATGAGCTGGGCTTAAATCCCATGAAACAGTCACAGTTTCATCAAAGATCATTATGACTGAAATAGAAAATTATACCACAGGGCTACCAGATATCCACAAAAAGATGGACATGACTTTGAAGCTAAAGGATTAGGGTTAAACTGTGAATGTAGAAAGTAGCAGAATGAAGTCTGGTAAAGATGAGATCATCTTACACAGAAAACAATTTGTACAGAGATCAGATAGGAACGAATGGTTGGAATACATTTCCAGCAGGAAATATAATTTGCATACTTGTCTAATTGTTTTTTGTTGTTCTGTCATTTCATAATTTAGCCTTCTGTCTGGTAGATCTTCTTCCAGGGGAAATAGACCTAGTGGAAAGCTCAGCCTTTAAGGAGTTTGCTTATGCCCTTACTTCTGTGTTAGAAGCAAAGGTAGTTTTGAGGTAGGGCTGCGAGAGTCTAAATGCTAGAAACTGACAGCATACAGTGAAAGGTAGAGGAGGCTGAGGCTGTAGAATCCCCCATTATGAAGCAGCCTGGGGCCATTTAGTGTAGGGGCAAATGGCCTGCATATCTCAGACTCATGGGGTTGCTACTATATTAAAGCATAGTGCAACAATGCATTATTTTTACCATGTGAACATAAAGCATCATGAAAATGTTAAATGATGTTTAGTAAAATTTGGGCTCTTTAAGAATTATTCTTATTTACATGAATTTTTCTATTGTTAATAAGACTACATAAGTTTACTTACTTTTCAATCTGTTATTACCATTATTTTTTCACATATAGCAATTAAGTAAGCTGCAGCATAGCTCTTGCACAAATAATCAGTTTAAAATAGTTGGGAATAAGTTAATAGGTTTTCAAGGATAATTTTGAAAGCAAAAGTAGTTAGATGGCTTCAGATATTTTATTTGTTTCTTTCCTGCATTTATTTCCACCTTTATACAGCAGATTTCTTATAAATAAAATTAGAGAAAAATATTTTCCTAAATATTGTAGTGTGGTGGAGGTGCTTATATGTTGAGTCCAAAAATAGGTAAAGATGAGTCTTCCTAGCTGGTTAAATGATTTCCAACTTGAGTCATCTTTGAATGAAACATTTTACTGTGGCTTCTGGGGCCAGCATAAATAATCATGGAACCTTGTTTTAAAACAAGAATTGGAAAAAAAAAATTACAACAACAACAAGAACAAACAAACCTCCCACAAGTGTAGCTATTTTAAAGATCCTGGTATATATGATTTGCTGTTGAAAATGATTTCTCACTGCAGGGAAAAACAATCGGTCATGCACATCCGTGAGTAAGCCGCGGAATCATGGCGCCACCTTGAATATTGCAAATGTCAGGGACTATTTACTGGTGTAGATCCAAATAGTTCTGAGGAACTCTGGGGCCATCTATGTAAACACAGTTTGTTAGATTAGGACAAAATGTGTTGGTGACATGGGTAAAGCAAATGGAGCATGCATTCCAGCACAAGGGACCTCCTTTATGCCACTGCAAAGAGGAAGCATTTTTAAACTTATCTTCGACAAGATAATCCAAAGAACATCAAATCTCCACTAAGCCAAAGACAAAACGTTATAAAACGTCATAACTGCCCCCATATTTGTGCTGTTTTCCTTGTTCATTTTCATAGTGCACGCTGTAGTTAATAGAATCAAAGCCTTCACTTTATTCTGACCTGACGGTTTCATGGAATTGTATACTGGGTCAAAAATGTGCGCCAGTTCCATTCTCTTTCATCCAGTTGAAACATTACTAATGAATATTCTCTAAATATTGAATGATCTTTTTCTAGTCTAGTGTAGACTGTATTTTGAAAGCAATAAGTTGTGAAATACTGCTAATGGGTCCCTTATAAATAAATGCTGGATTAACAGAGCTAGTCGTTTTTGCTTTATGCTCTCTTTAGAAACCAGTTCTTTATGAGTATTCAATAAATATTAAATAATTAGGGTTACAGCTATGGAAGCACAGCCAAAGGCTAAGTGGTGTTTTCAAGGTTATAAAACACGTTAGTAAGGAAACCTGGGATTGAAATGAAGAGTTTTTAACCTCTTCCTGGGGTTTGCATCACTATGTCCCTCTATTTTCTTAATCACATAAAGCCAGTGGGTTCCTTACTAACTCCTAATCCAGTGATCAGTTAGGCAAAATTTGGAAACCTCCAGGCAATGACCTGCTTTTCAATGGGAGAACTTATTTACTTCCAGCTGGAACACATCAATATAAGCCATTTCTCTTATAGCCCCATTCTTGCCAAAAGACTGGAAAATAACTTATTAGTGAGTCGAACATCTCAAGAGCCACAACAACAGCTGCACTGAATATAGAACACACAGAATGACTGGACACTGTGAAACTGGATTGACGGAAACCAATGCAATGTTAATTCCAGGCCACACTTTGATCTTTCCAACAGAGGGCAAGTCAGAGGGGAACTTGAATGCCTCCATGATCAGATTTACTTAGCTGGTCTGTTCATTTGTAAATTGTCCTTGTAGGCTTTGTGTATGTGCTATTTGAGAGCACATTTAAATTAATAATAGGGGCTTGTGGCTGAATCTTATTTTTAGTTTCTCTCTATAGTTCACATTTCAAGGTTCTTAATTAGGCTATGTAGCCCACTGAGGAGATAAACTCAGTTACAAAATATATTTGTATATTTGTGAAATTAAAATACTCTATAGGACCAAATTAGTTCAAATAAATCATTATTTGTAGTATGCATTCTATCACACTACTGAATATTTTGTAATTTAATGAATTGAGTAACTCAAGTTATATCAGTCACTAAATATGTTCCTTCAACTAGTACAGCTTCCATAAAATGATATTTGTCCTTTATCTGGTTAGCAACGGCATTTGGGAACAATCTGCTGTGTACTGGGCAGGTTTAAAAAAGGAAGAGGGAAACATTCCAATCCTTTAGAGTTCATTCCTTTAAGACTTTCATTTTTGCCAGTTTAATATAAAGTTTTAAAAGTTGAAAGTAAATGTTATCACTAAAACATTGAAATGCAGCTGAGATGTTAGACTGTTTAAACTTTGATGGTTTAGAATTTAAAAAAATTAATTTTTATTTAAAAGTTGAATTTATTTATAAGTTGGTTCAATTATGGCAACTGGTGTGCATCTTGTCAACATGATGCAGTTGCTAACTAGCAATGTTTCAAGTGATGCTGATGTTCATTATTAAAATATAATGATTTATATTTGTGTAGCATGTGAGCAAACGGTAGTTCTAAATATGCACTGTTATTAAGCTCATTGCAATAAAAAGAAATTAACATTCCAGAACAATTTCTGATTTTCTAGTAATGTAAGTAGCTTGTGATTTTAATTATTGTTAAAAGTCAAAAAAATAACTGAGATAGTAATCATATAACAAAGTAAATGAATGCTATTATTTATTTTATATTGTATTTCATACACATTGTCTCATCGAGTACCACACTAACCCAGTGAGGCAGAGACTACTTTAGTTATTTTAAAAGTGAAGAAATGGAATCACAGAAAATGTAAGATTGTATAATGAGAAACTAGAAGGAATAGACTTTGAACACAGAGCAGTATGACTTTCAGATCTTTTCATGCTCTGCTATATCAATTGCTCAAAATGATACAGAGGTGTATTTGAACCTGGAATTCTACCTATATATATATAAGAATTAAAGCCTTCATTTTTATCAGTAAATACATATGTACTTAGTAAAATTGTAATAGATATTATTTGCCCACTCGTTTTTGTGCAAAATGGACAGAAGGAAGAGGAAATACAGAAACAAACTTACATGTAAAAAAGTTCTGGGGATGGAGCACTTATTTTGTTAATTTGTTTTTATAAATTTTGTAGTGTGGAATTCTAGCACCATTTTGACACAAAAAAAGTACTGTTATATAGAAATAGCTTGTAATTTAAAAGGCAACTCCAAAAAAAAAAAAAAAAGTGATAATTTTAAGATTGACAATGAGCAACTAAACTAATTTTGGGATAACCTGCATAACAATTCAAGGATCTTACATAAGAAATGCAAAACCATACCCGGCAACTCCAAATAATTAGGTTTATTTACCAGTCGAGTAGAGCATGGAATGCAAATCAAGACTTTCTTTTTAAGCTTGCATATTAATGTAGAAATGCCTAAAAATTCTTTGGTATGATGGAAGAATACAAGGATAACAAAAATGTTTTAATTCTATTAGCAACTCCAGTTCCTGTCTGGAATAGTATTGTGTTGAGAAGGATTCTGAGGCCGTGTCTGAGTTTAGTAAGGAAGGTAGTGATCTGTGGCGATATCTGAGATGTGTGAGCATTTCCACACACGTACTGCACATTACTTTGATTCATTAGTGTCTCTCCCCCCACGAATTTATCATCACCTCATTTGGTATGAGATCATTGAAAATAAACACTATCTCTATTTCATTTTATATTGGGACCAACAGTCCCTGCCTGCCAAGTCCTGAGGGGTTTCCCAGGGCATGGGAATTTCATTGCTAAAACTGGTTTCTTATACAATTTCTATTTCTTATACATTTTAAATTTTGAAATAATTATAGACTCACAGGAAGGAGAAAAAAAAGTACAGAGTTCCATGTATCCTTCCTACAGTTTCTTCCAATTTTGACTTCTTATATAGATGCAGTGCAATATTCACCCTATTTTTGTGTCTCCCATCAGTGTTAAATATCTTCACAGACAATCAGCAAAAGTGTGTTGAATGAATGAATACTGATGTCAGTTGAGATGTAACCTGTATGTATTTTTACCCCCTTCCCATAAAGAAACAGGGATAAATATTCCCAAAGTTTAAAAACTGTAGAAAGAATACTTCATTTACTTATTTTTAAATTTTTGGTACTGGGACTAAACCCAGGGATGCTTTACCACTGAAGTATATCCCCAGATCTTTTTATTTATTTATTTTAAAAATTTTGTCTCACTAAGGTGTTCAGGCTGCCCTTGAACTTGCAATCCTCCTGGCTCAGCCTTCTGAGTCACTGGGATTACAGGCATGCGCCACCATGCCTGGCCAAGACCACTTCATTTAAACACAGGAAAAATTAGAAAAGTAAACCCTCTTAAATTGGCCTGTACACAGAGGAAGGTGGGATTACAAAATGAACATGTAATTGTGAAATTTACAGGAAGCCTCTTGCACCAGAACCCTTTTGAACAGTGGTTCAAATCTCAGTTCAAAAGTTCAAAGATAAGGGTTTTCTTATGCAGTTGAAAAGATTAATTCTAGTAGATTTGAAAGTATATCCAGTGTACTTTAGCTTATTATTTAATGCAGAAAATAAAAACAGAAGCTGGCAGCGGTGAGTGAGCTGGTGAATCATCAAGATTCAGCGTGGGATGGACAAGTGGAGCAGATTTTCTTATCTTGGTAGGAGGCAACTAGGCTGAGAGTGTTCTGGGGTGCCTTTTTGTAGACTGCAGACATATGTTTGTGTTTTGATCCTTTGAAAATGATCAATTCAAAAATTATCAGTGTAACAATAGCATGAGTCGAATGACTCAAACTTATGGGAAAAACAGTTTTTTCCTCTCCTAATCCATCACACCTGCACCCACACTCACCCATCCAGTGCACATGAATACTACAGGCAACGTTTACTTAAAATTTTGAGTTCAATCCTCGGTACCAAAAAAAAAAAAAAAAAAAAAAAAAAAAAAAACAAAATTATAGCATCTAAAAAGAAATAGCCTAAGCACATAGATCATTTCCCCCCCTTTTTTTCTTCGGATTCAATTTTGAGCTCTTTTATCTAATTTCCAAGTTCATCTAAGTTTGAATTCAAAACCAAACTCCAGTCACCAAAGATCTTGAGACAAGTTCTATCTTTCCTTTGACCTCATGTTCACCTTTACTTCCAGTGCTATTCATTGTCACCTTGCCTTTCCCCTTTAATTTGTTTTTCTGCTTTTTTATCTTCTCTTTACCTTCCATAGTTGTAGCAGGGAGGAGTCACAGAAGTCATTTTATGATAAGTCTTTCTGTTCATTGTGTGATTAATCCTTTTTTTGAAGTCAGTGAAATTGGACACTAAATGATCTGTAAGAAATTAAAGGGTACTATATTTCATTACATTGTTGCCCATAAGATACTCTTTTAAACTGATTAGGGGAAATTTTGCCTTCCATTAATAGACTGAACTTACAGCTGTGTATTTCTGACAAATCCATTAACATAACTGGTTAACTTCTTCTTGGAATCCTATTTATGTCTTGTCTTTCCACATCATATGCTTGAAGCAGAGCAGCGGCATGATGGTGGGGACAAATGAGGTGCATAAAATCCCCTACCCCCAGCACAACCAAACATGCCACTGGTCCTACCTGCTGGGCATCTTGCTTCAGGGAAGGAAGCCATAGCGCCTCAGCCCAGCTGGGACAAATCTCCAGTGAGGAAGCAAATCTGCACGAAAGGGGAAACCATGGGTATGCTCACACTGTGTCTGCACATGTGCCAGTGTGATTGAAGTTAATTAAAAGTAAAGCCAAATAGAGTATGACACGTGTTTTGATGCCAAACAACTGTTTTTGGCTAATATTTTTCTCTTCTGTGTCTATTCTTTGTTCTGCATGGTTTTACTGCAGAAGTTCAGGCAGCTGTGATTTTCAGCCCAGTATATTTTCCACCTCCCATCCTTTGTGATTGATGGGACTCCATGCCCTGTGCCTGGGGGGTGGCCTGCCTGTAGGGAGGTTCCTGGATCAGGGGCACACACAAGCGGCTTGTCTCTCTCTACATTCCTAGAGTTGGAGTTTCAACTTCCTTTGTGAAGTGAAAGAATAGAGCTGATTTACAGGGTAAATAAAATATCAGAGGAAGTGGAGGTTAGCTGTTACTTATGGCTAAGAGAGATTTATGAGATTACATAGTAACTGAACCTACACTTTAAGCTGCAGTCATTATGGTCTACATAGTTCCATACCTCATTAGAGGGAAAAAAACGTGGAGAATGGAGAACACTAAGTCCTTCTTCTGTTAAAAAAATGTTTCTGGTCTTGGTGCAGATGTGATCCATAATCAAAAGAACACTCTACATTTTTTATAGCATCTTTCCACAGAAGGTTTCGCTAGAAACTATAAATCCTACTCTAGCAGAGTTGAGTGGAAAATCCTTCTATTTTATGTTTGGAGAAACTGAGGCTCAGAGGTATTCTGCACTTTAAGGTGCACACAGGACACAAATAGCTGAGGCAAGAACACCTGGAAATTATATTTTATTTCTAGTCTGTTTTTACCTCTCAAAAAACTTCAGTGAATCACAAAAGAGGGGCGGGGAGCCCTTGCTGGCTTCATTGATATGCCACACATCACCCCAGATTCAATTCCATTTCAAAAGCATTTTTCCCCCTAGAGCAGTGATGGATTCCACAAGTCTTGGAGCAAGTTAAGAGACTGAAGGGTGCTTGTGGGTACAGTGAGCTATTTTGAGAGTGCTTTTTGAAAACTGAAGTTACTGGAGCAAAATCTGTAAAGGCTCAGTCATATCCTTGTTATACAAAGGGAAGGATTCATGTAAATCCAGAGAAATGTGGCTCAAGATGTGCACCAAGCTAAAGGAATCCTGTTTACATGCCAATACTGTCCTGAATGCTAAATCTCACTAATCCAAGTGCGGGTCCCTGGGCTAGAGTGTCAGCAGCACCTGGGTGCTAATTAGAAATGCAGAGTCCAGGATCCATCTCAGATATACTGAATCAGACTAAGTTTTTGGACAAGATCCTGGTGACTTGTGTGCACATGGAAATTTGATGATCATTGTGCTGACACAGAGGAAGGGGTCAAACTTTAGGTTAAGACTAGGTTAAGACTCCTCTTGAGGAGGAGGGTTTGCTAATTAAGGCCTATAGACTAATTCATGGAACAGGCTGCTCAGGCCTTTCTCAGGGTGGTCTCATTTCTTTGTTTGTAGTAAGAATTTTCCTTACAATGAATCAGTGCTTGGTTTGGTCTCTAACACTGACACATTTGTTTTGATTTTAGCAGTGTTTGGGCTCAAATGCAGAGCTCACTATGCCAGGCAAGTGCTCTACCACTGAGCTAACACACCCAGCCCAACACTGGCATTTTGAAGTTGCATCATCTTCTTTGTCTCCATACTATCTAACACAGACATGAAGCTACTAGTCATTTTATTGGCATGCTACTTCTGAGTCTGATTTGAATGCATATTTTAAGTGATCATTGGGAAATACATGAATAAATAGGAAATTTTAATAAAAGACAGAATTCTAGGCCAAAATATAGTTTGCTCCCTGACATTATATCCCCTAAAATCACAAATGTTAATTTCTAAAGAAGATTCTGTTACAGAAGTAATTGAAAAAAAATTGGTTCTTAGCATAATTAACTCCCACCTCCTCACTCCTAGAACAGAATTATTCACATTTGAAATTAGTAAGTGAAAATTTAATCCTAACCCTGTGTCTGGCACTTCAAGTCACGTGATTACACTCAGTTTCAGAGAAAGGAATGCTGTGTTGAGCCTGATCTCATTTTATACAACATTTTGTAGGCTTTCTTTATATGGAAATAAAAGACTAATTTAGTCCTTGGGCAATGTTAATTATAAACCAGACTGAGCACCATGCCCATCTTTGTAGGATGAGGAAGCACAGGAAGTTTCTTTAGAGGATGGATTCTTTTAATGAGATAAGTACAGGGCAATGTTTCTACTTATAAATAAGTTGTTTAGGAGAAATCAAGGCTTTGAATTCTGTAAAGGAGCCTCAGGCTAGAAAGCACAGAAATGTGGTACTGTATTCTGTGTTCTCTGGCTCTCAAATGGCAGTCTTTTAAGATGAGGAATGTCTCAAGTTTTTGTAAGAGTGACTATGATTAATACATATAACAAAAAACCATGAAGGGGTCTGGTAGTGCCAGACCTCATTTGCTAAAAGGAGCTTCAAGTGATAGGACTGGGCAGAAACCTATGGAGCCACGTAGTTAGGGCTGGAGACTGATGGTACCTCTGCAATTTGTTCAAGTACACATGGGAGCAATTTGTGGTAAATACAAGTACTAATTAAGTATCACCCTCTCCAATGGGTATGTTGGGAGGAACAGAAAGTTACCATTAGAATGACGTCCTTAATTAAATGATCCTCTCTGATTCATCCTGGACTTTTGATGTTAGGAGTCAACTGTATCCATAGGTTCTTCAGTGGTAGAGTTAGTGTATCTGTTCCTACAGGGTTGATCACACATGGTCATCTTATAAACATCTGATTCATTTAACTACTTGATCACTTTTTTTTTCCATTTCTGTAGTGAGGAATGTCACTTGTCCAAAATATAGGGAAGACTGATGAAACTCATTAAAGAAAATAAATGACAATGATGAGATTTATTTTTGGCTATGGCTGTTAACTAGTCATTCTTTCCCTTGCTTTTTTGGAGAAGGTAACAATGCCAAAACATTCATATTTACTGTGTAACAATTGCTACCATTAATATATACTGAATCATCATAAGCTTTTATGCATGCAGTTCTCACAGGAGCCTCAGGACATTGGTCCCTTTATGGTATTATCCTCATTAAGAGCTGAGAAACTGCTTTAAAGACATGGAACTTTCCAGAGATTGAACAGCTTATAAGAGGCAGAATTCAAACCCAAGTCTGTTTTGGGAGCTGAGATCATCCTCCAAATGCATGGGCTAGTCTGAATATTATAGAACAAAGGCTCTGAGCTTTTCAACTGAAACTTGCCATTTAGACTGAAAAATTACACTTTTCAAGAAGGTCAAGTTGTTTCTCACTGCCCTGCATCTACTAGTTAAAGCATTTCTTGTCATCCACCAGTTTCCCAGCACCACTGCTCTACTTATATTCCCTTGTGGTCTCTAAATTTCCCCCTGTACAGCCTAGTAAAGGAAACCTCTCCTGGGGCCCTTAAGCTTCTACTTTTTTATGCCTTCTACTCTGGCCTCCCTTCATTTTCCCACATCAAACTAGACACACAACGAGAGGAGAGATTCAAAAGCATTTTGGCAAGTTAGAAGCAAATCAAACATAAAATATTATGATTATGTCTGAAACGGCTTTCTACATCTGCTCAATGAAACAAGCCTTCTCTTTGCAAACGAGACACTCCGCAAAATTCTTTCTGGAAATTCCAGAAGGCAGACATGCGATGAATCAGGCTCATGAGCTGCCAAGTCAGTCAAAAGTGTCAAACTAGGTTATGTATGTAAGTGTACCTTAAACCCAAAGAAGGGCAGCTTCCAGGTTCAGGGTCATGGGGAGATTTGGGCGAAGAGTGTGTATTGTATTATACCACTCAAAAGCTGTTCCACGATCAGAGGTTAAAGAGCCTTCTTTTGCCAAGCAAAATGAATAGACTGAGTATGACAACATTTAGACTGGCTACAATGAGGTGAATGAGGAAGTAAAATAGTGACTCAAGGAGGAGAAAGGGATTAAGAACTCTGTTTCAAGGGGAAGTAATATGCAGTTATTTTCTTTTTTTAATTTTTAAAAAAGTTGATTGTGAAAACTAAGCCTTTATTTTAATGTGTATAACTGATACCACAAATAGTTTGGAAATTGTATGGGAGTTATAAATGACTCAAGATTAACTAAATGTTCATGGTGAGTGGCTGTGAAATCTCCAATTGGATGCAGTTTCTGATTTATCTCTTTAAAATTTTATGCCCACATGGGTACTTTGTAAGTCATGCCAAGTGAATCATCATCTTCATGTTCTCAGATTTCTACTATGGTCCCTAGTCATAGCTCTGTTATTATTTATGGGGCTTAAAATTTGGTTCTATTCATGTGATGATTTATGGACTGCACAGGAACAAAAGAATTTAATGACTAGTCCCAGTACTGGTGCCTTCAGGAGGTTCTCTCCCTCCTTATTCCAGAAATGCCCAGAGTCCTCTATTCTGCCCTTGGTTTCAACTGGTAGACACCAAGATGGTCTCAAGTCAGTGAGGTGCTCCAAACGCTAACAGACACAATAGAGCAATTCATTTTTTCAAGCCTCTTATTTAATTTATAATGAACTTGTTTCTTAAAAGTGATTTGTAGAGGCTTTTCATGAAAACTAGTTATTGGGGGTGAAGAAATGAAACTCATTGCTTTGCAAACGTGGTTCTTGACTCCAGGTAAAATATGAAACATGTGTTACAGCCTTTCTTATTCCCCCCTCATCTTCCTCCATCCCTTCCCTCTTTCTCCATGCTTTGACCTTTCAGGATTCTTTTATTAGATGTAGAACTTTACCCAGTCACGTGTACTGCCTTTGCCTTGGTTTTCTTTATCTGCATTGTAATGATTAGATCAATAATAATAGATCAACTAGATAATTTAATTTATGTAAACTGTGCTGAATAATATAATGTTTTACCTCATTAAAGAATATTTAAGGGCTGGGGTTGTGGCTCAGTGGTAGAGCGCTCGCCTAGCACGTGCGCGGCCCGGGTTCGATCCTCAGCACCATGTAAACATAAATGCATTGCATTGTGTACAACTAAAGCAAATAAATAAATATTTTAAAAAAAGAATATTTAAGATACAGCCAATAGCAATGTTTGTATATAGGAATGAATCTGAAAATGTGATGGCTGGAAGTATTTGTTTAAATACAACATGAATAAAAGTTTCACTCCAAAGTTTATCTTTGGGTTAGAGGTACACACAAAAAGTCTGAAGAAAGGAATGTTGAAAAATAATTGTGTTGTAGCCATACTAATTAATGTTCTGGGATTTTTTTTTTTTTTTTTTTTTGAGAAGAGATTCTGATCCAGAGATAGCTGACTGAACAGAACTTGCGGGAATTTGAACTATGTGGCTTTCTTAGCTCAGATTTCCTAAAAAACAGAGCATCTGAGGCAAAATAGCTAATACTTCTTGGGGAAGAGTGCAATACCATTAGCAAGGGTGGTGGGGGGAAGGAGGAAGGGAAGGAGGTGGTGCATTACCGAGCTTCATGAGAAACACAACATTGATCAGTGCTGTGTCTCTGAAGGGACCTTAGGAAACCAGGATGCTTGGGATAGTGTAAGTGGAAGAAGGCTGAGAAATTTGTCTTCTGTTCTCACTGTTTAGGTGTATCCCAGAGGGCATTAATTCCCTTAGGTTTCTGGGTTGTGTTACCTGATGCTGAGAATAGGTGACTAGATGCTTGCTCCTTTCAGCAAGAGACTGAAGCTCTGGGGCAAGGGCAGGGAGAGAGATCCTGTGTGGCTCAGTGAATTTGGGAGTTCTGTTAGTGAAGAGGGTGGCCACTGATGCTGATTGACCCAGATAGAAATGGTGTTGGTGGTGAGAAAAGAATAAAACCACCAAAACAACCCCAAACAATATGAAAAGATCAGATGGCAATATTAAATAGAAATTGGATAGTCATGTACAGCATTGTCAGAGGAGGTTAGTCTGGGTGCTAGATGCCCAGAAGAGAGGAGAGGGGAGACTCAGGAACACAGAGATGCTACTTCTTTGTAGTTCTAGTAGTGATGGTGCCGTGCACTGTCACTGTAGACTGAGGCCCTCAGGATAGGCTCTGACCTTTCCAATTCTGTAGCCCCAGGAGTTGGTATAAGGCTCACGCAGGCTGTAGGAACTGCTCAAAAGGCATTTATTGAATTAGAGACCAAATGCTTTAATTTGAACCAAGTTTATCTCTTTGTTTCAAGTAAGTTTTGCCTTGGTAAAAGATCTTAAGGCTTTTGTTTGTGAATGCCAGGACTTGATAGAGAATCTAACTTTCCTTAGGACAGAGAAGACACATATTGCTTGGGAGATGATATAGCATAAGAATTAGTGTCAGACAAATTTGGGTTTGAATCCCAGCTGTGTTAGCTTGCAGTATGACCTTGCAAGTCACTTTTCCTTATTTGTATAATGCATGTACCAAAACTACTTATCTGAGGGATTGTTGATCTAATAGTGATTGATATATACTAAATGGACAATTACTACTAGTTATTATCTCCTTTGCTACTGTACGTTCTTCATCCTGTTTATTCTTACAAAGATTAGATTAAACCATGGTATGGAAAAGAATTTCTTTTATTAAAGTTCTTTATAGGAAAGTGAAACAGTAAAATTAGCAATTGGTTGATAAATCCTGAGCCATTATTTTGAAGGCTGTTTCAAATTTCAGTGTTATATAAAATAAGAAATTCTAATGAGTTAAATAGTTTCTTTGTAGGAGATAACTATGATACCTGTAGGACGTATTCAAATTAAAATGAAAGGAGCCAAATGACTTTAGTGTCTCATTCTATGAATGTGAACATAATTTGAATGGGAACTTCCTATTTTTTACTTTTCCTGTTGTTACTGTCCTCCATTAACAAACGGAAACATACTGTCTATAAATAATTACTACTTTAATCATGTCCCTGGTGGATTTTGTAGTTACTTATTTGATATACTGATGGCAAAAGTTACTTTCTTATTAGGAGCAGTTTTTCCTATAATTTAACAAGTAAAAATGTCACACAGTAACTATTCCAAACAAAAGTGGGTGTGCCAATGTCTATACAATTACTAGACTGCTATGAAATACTCAGACCCAAACAACATCTATGTGAAATAGAAAAGTGAGTTACTGTCCACAGTTACCCTTGAAGCACATCATTATTTTTTCATTTAATTGAGATTTGTGCCTTTATCAGAGCTATAACTACAAAGAAATGCATACTAACTCTGGCTGTTTACTATGAAGTAGAAATATCATGAAAGAACTTTGAAAGGAAGAAAAGGAAACCAAAAGAAAATATAGAAACTTAAACTTACCAGGGGATTTATAAGCAAGGCACTATCTCTGTTTAAATTAACAAACTCTTAGTTTTGGAAGTAAAATTGTAAATAATCATAGTTCACAAATGACCTCCATGAAGTTGTGAAGTTCAGTGGGTTCAAACTGGCTCCAGCACTTACCAGCTATGGATACTAGGGCCAGTTAGCAAACTTTTATAAATACAATAATAGTAATAAATGGAAAGACTAAAAAACACTTCATGTGTTGTTCTGGGATTTGAACTAATGAACAAAAATTATAGTGTGAAGTCGGTGTCATGGAATAAGAATTTAATAAATATTGTCTACATATAGTGTTCTTAACTGTAGTGAATATTGTTATCATACAAACCACATCATCTATGAGAAACTCCTGCCCTCATTATGTTTATTTACTGAGCCAGACTGTATATATTTTATTAAGCAAGAATTTATTATTAATTGCATTTTGATTGAAGGACCATGGAAAGGTCTAGATAATTCCTCACCTTGACACTCTCATTTATTATCCTAAATATTGGCTGGGGACTTGCATCTGATGTAAATTTCTAAGAAAAATGTAACACTGTTTTTCAGACTATTGAACACAGGGCAGAGCCAGAGAAATTAATGTAAAAAAATTATGCAACTGGGATTTTCTTTTCTGTTGATTACTAATTTATACTTTGCAAGTGAACTAAAGGAAAAGTATGCAGTTTAAGGCCTCAACTCTGGGGATTTAGTAGCAGAGGAAAATTCTCAGCTCCATTATGTTGCTGACCTTCTGAAATTAAGAAATAAAGAGGTTATGGGATTTGAAATACATAGCAGAGTTTGCATTATAATAGCCTGATAAATAACTACAAAATGTTTATTATCCCACTTATTTAAAAATGACTTTTGTCCACCATGTGTATTACACTGGTGATAAAAATGAACAAAATCAGTGTCCTTTTTTACTCCTGTAAATAAATTGTTTCTCACGTTGGATGAAAAGGTGAGTGGTTATTTCTACTGCTATCTTCCAATGTAGTCATTTTATGTTTTCCAGGCTTTTGATGTTCTAATCACCACAATTTTAATATAGTCACAACTCTATAATTAAAAAGAAAAGCAAAACCATATATTGGCCATTGCCTATTTACCTGAAAATGGATTCATTTAGTACCAGGAAACATACTTTGCATTTCTCAGATTTTTATTTGTCTACATAATTTTTTTTTTTTTTTTTTTTGGAGCTGAAAATATCCAGTCATTGACTTGTTGAGGAAGGGAAAATAAATTAGCAGCCCTCAGGGATTATTAACTGAAACAGAGAGGGACCACCTCTTTTTACCCTATGCGATCAATGGAAACACTGCCAGGATCTCTTGAGTTTCTTTTGAACTTACTCCAATGCCTCTAGTGTTCTGGTATACCTATCTCCATCCTGGTGGTGGTGATGGTATTCCTCTACCCTTTGGGAATTACTCTAATAAATGATGTGAGCATGTCTTATCTCTCCCTTGTTTTATATATTAGAAAGATTTTGAAAATCTCAGTCATGATCATAATGAGATTAAAAAAAATATTGGATGTTTGCTTGAGAAATATGTGGACAGAGTCTCTGTTGTCTGGAAAACAAAACAAACAAACTAACATCCTTGATCCAAGTATGAACAAAATATTCTTCAAATAAATATATTTCTTCCTTGAAAACTTAGAGTAAGAGTTTGAGATGAAATTATCTGAGGTCTTTTATATAAAGCTGGCTGATATTTCCAAGGTAAGTTTCAGAGACATGATTATATCCTGGGAAGGATCTTTGACTTTGTATTTTCTAAATTAATATCCTAGAGAACATAGCTTTTATAACACCCTGGGGGAAAAAAAAGGAAATGTCTGTGTGGGCTCCATGGCCACACTGATGGGAATTCCTGAATCACGAGAGTCTCGGGGTCTTGCAATCACAGAATCTATCACTCACAAAACTCAAGTGAAAATGTATGTGTTGCTCTTATCCATCGCTTACCCTTTGAGCCAATCCTCATTATTCAAAATTTGGGGACTGGGGAAAAGATATTTGAATCACTGCTCTCAATTTGATAGCAAATAACCAAAACTGTTAGCAAAGTTCTGTGTAAATTTTAATGATTCTATGCATGGTGTGTATGCACCTTTGATCTAGCCTTATATCTTTCCACAACAAACGAATATACTGAAGGATATTACAAGAGCATGCAGTAAACTTTTTAAAGTAATAAGATTAGTCAAAATAGGAAGCTACTTTACCTTTTGATGTTTTACTACGTTCCTATGTGAATTGCTTTTGGCAGCTCAGACACAACTTTAAAAACCAAAACACCATAAAGGAATCCTTGTGTTTCCATGCATAATTCAACCAGGGACCAGATTTTGAAAAGATGTGCCTTTGTGATTGGAGGTTACTGACATTTTCCCTACATGAAAACTTGGTTTTCCAAGGCCTTCTGTGACTTGATGATGATGACAAAAAGAGCAAAGAGCAAACAACTAGGGCTGAAGCACAGGGCCCAGTGACACGTGAGTTCTTTGACTGCTTCTTTGCCTGTCTCCATGGCAGGCTGTTGGCCTGTGCACCATCACTGTTGGACCTGAGATCTCACGAGGTACTAGACACTATAGATATTAATTATCTGAAGTAAAAAATTTTCTCCTCCAACATTTAAAAACCAACGTGCACTTCCTGATTATAAAATAAACACGAGAATAATGTCCTGCTGCTTTACATGCATAGCTTACTTAATTCTTACTCTACAAGCTAAGGAATGTTATTTTAACCACTTTAAATGTGAAAAATTACAATCAAAGATTACCCAGCCAGCAAATGAGGCAGAACTGATTCTGACCATCTGGCTTCAGAAATCATACTCTTAACCTCTGTGAAAGACTGCTTCCCAAATTGTTAAAATAGATGAGTCAAGATGTGTGAAAAGTTAAATGAATTCAGATTCAAATAGCCATGGGAAATAATAGAAGTGATATCAAAAGGTGGCATGTAATTAATTGCCAAATAAATTGTGTAGTCCTTACATATTATTGTGGTATAAAAAGAGCAGACATTAATTTAGGTTGGGAACACATTTTCAGGCTGTGCTTTCTTGAGGGTGACTGGAGAGGAGAGTGTGGTGTTAGCTTATGCTTGATGCAAGGGTAATGTTTGGACATCAAAGCACACAGAGTCCTGGGAATGAAATGGGTCTTGGTCAGTTACCTGCACCTGCACAATCTTGTCTAGAAGAGAGTGTTCTAGGCCTAGAATTAGACAAATCTACTAGTGTAGAACAGAAATTGGGGAGCTGGCTTCAGATATGGTTGTTGATATTCTGTTCAACCTAATACACATAGAATTCTTTTCTTTTTTCTAATTTACTAATTTATTTGTTCTAATTTGTTATACGTGATAGCAGAATGCATTTCACTTCATAGTACACATATGGAGCACAATTTTTCATTTCTCTGGTTGCACACAAAACACAGTCACACCATGTGTGTCTTCATACATGTACTTAGGGTAATGATGTCCATCTGTCATTCACCATCTTTTCTACTTCCATACCCCTCCTTTCCCCTCCTTCCCCTTTGCCCTATCCAAAGTTCTCCCATTCCTCCCACACCCATTATGGATCAGCATCCACATACCAGAGAAAATATTTGGCCTTTGGTTTTTTGGGATTGGCTTACTTCACTTAGCATGATATTCTCATGGGATTCTTTTCAAGGGGTCAGTATTATCACTGGCAAACAGTTGACTTTGGAAGAAATATGGTAAAGTAGAAAGAAGGATGTGTCAATAGATTGATGAGACACAACCATGTAGGGATTCAAGGAGGACTTGTAACAGAACTCTAGACCCTGGGAGATTGCGGATGAGTGTGGGTGGGTCAGAGCTAGAGAATCCTTGAGTGAACAAAAATAAAAACTCCTTTATAAGAACTGGGCTTTGAAGTTGGGACTTGTGTTTAGAAAAGAGGTGGCAGACCCAGATACTGAAGTAGTACAAGGCAACTTCTGTTTCGCCTGCCTCAAAAATAAGTCAATTTCTCCACAACAGCTGGGAGACAGCTTAGAGCACAGGGCAATTAGTGTCTGGGTGACTAACTGTTTCCAGAGGATTGATATCATTAGATTGAGCCCAGAGAGATTTGAATTTGGGGGGATGTAAACTTGGAACTGCTGGCTACCATTTTGATACACCTAAGTTCTATATCTTAAAGCTAGCCATGTTTTCATTTTTGGTTATATGAGCTAATCAAATATTTTTGTTGCTTATTTTCTTATGTCATATCTTCTCTCACTTGCAGAACAATCTTTAACTGATACTAAAATGAGTTATAGAATTTGGGATAATAAAGGAATGATCTTATAGAACTAACTGGTTGATTTAGAGTTGGATGGAGAAGAGTGAAGACCCTTCCATTGCATTTAAAAGAATTTACAATTTTAAATGTTAATTTAGGCTATGGAAATGGAATGCTGTGCTATTCAGTAGTGAAGAAGATTGTTAAAGTGCCATGTTTGGTATCTTGGTGCTCAGGCCATGTGTTTACTGAGGCTGCAGCATAAATTAAGGGGGTTGATAGCCAAGTGGAAACATGCTGGATTTTATGGATGATACTTGGAAGCCTTGGTAAAGTCTTATCAAAAGAGGCAAGCTTAGGTAGAACCTGTCCTGTCTGAAGGCAGAGAGGAAAGAAAATGTGTCTTTGTTAGGAGATACCTTTTAAGCTGAGCAGCCCAGAATGCAAGATGGTTTGAGTCTGGTTTTGCAGGTTATGAAAATCTTAATTCTCTGCCTCAAGTTAAGGATATTTACACAATGAAGAAGGTATATGTTATGGTTTAGATATATGGTATTCCCCAAAAGCTTATTTGAGATTTAATTCAAAAATTTCAGAGGTAAAATGATTATGAGAGGTGTAACCTAATCAGGGATGGATTAATTGGGTGGCAAATGTAGGCAGGTAGGGTATGACCAGAGGAAGTAGGTCACAAAGGGTGTGCTTTGGGGGTTTATATTTTGTCTCTCATGAGAGTGGAACTCTCTCCACTTCCTGGTTATCATGACCCAGCCGCTTTCCTCTGCCACGCCCTTCTGCCATGATGTTCTGCCTCACCTCAGGCCCAGAACCATGGAGTCAGCCAGTCAGGGATAAACCTCTGAAACTGTGAACCCAAATAAACTTCTCCACCTTCAAATAGTTCTGTCAGGTTTAATGGTCACAACAACACAAAAACTGACTAAAGCACTGTATTCAGGCAGGGAGGTGGGAAACATAATAGGTAAGATATTGGTCTGAGGAAAGCCCGTTTCTACAGGCCTCTTCAGGCAACTTCTGTTTCACCTGCTTTAAAAAAGAAGCCAATTTCTTCACAATAGCTGGGAGACAGCTTAGGGCACAGGGCACAGCTTAGTGTCTGGGTGACTGTTTCCAGAAGATTGATATCATTAGATTGAGCCCAGAGAGATTGGGCTGAGCACCTAGATGTGTTGCTCAAGGACAACATTCCCAGGCTGGGTTCTAGATCTAAAAATTGTGACTTAACTAGATCTATGGGAATGGAATCATTGAATTGACTGGGAGTCAAAAGACTAAAGTCCTACCAAGTATTTAAGAGAATTGTAATGCCAGGTAAAAGCTAATTCTGTTAAACTGACTTCAACATCATCAGTTACCTCAAACCCCCAAATCTCTAAAACAAGCATATTTAAAAGAAACATTCTGAAGTAAACATTTATTTATTCATTTAGCAAGTGTTCAGTAGGTGCCAAGGGTCAGTCACTGTGCTCCAAGTGATAATATGTTTTGATGAAACTGATACCCTTCCCCCCAAATGCAGAACTAAAATTTCAATCAAGGGAGCTAGACAATGAACAAGTAAACAAAAAATATATGACATGAGGTTGTATTAGGGCAGAGAGAGAAAGAGAGAGCGAGAGAGCAAGAGCAAGCTGTAATAGAGGTCTACTGAGAAGGTGGTGATAATATGAAAATTTGGAAACTCTCCCTCTTCTTGTATAAAGCATTAATAAGCTATTTTGGCCCTTCTACTAAAAATCACTGAGGTAGTAAATTACCTTTGGCTTTGACACTGTACTTATCTTTTAGAGGGGTCCAGATCTTTAATATTCCTCAATTACTTCTGCAGTGCACAGGTAGGCAGTAGCGGAAGGACTTAATCACTGGGATATTTGAGCTGATTGGTTGAAGGCCATCTTCATCGTGCAGACAGTAACCTGAAATGCAGACTAGATGGCATATTACCAACCACCTAATGAATCTACTCCCTCCCAATTGGGATCTCTGGCGCATTTACTCATCTTCAACCAGTGTAATTAAAGATGAAAAGTATAACACTGATGTATCCTTCTCTGGGGAGGGAGTTGTTTTAATTGTAGACCCATCAGTGGAAAATGAACTATGCTGGAGAAGGATCAGGCTTAATTACACACCTGTTGGTGGTATCAAGTGAAGCTGTTGCATTCTGCTCTAATAGGGAGATGATCTAGAAAAACCCCGTGATTTGGCAACACTCAAAATATCACCTCATTAGAGCTCACAATTTCTGCCTTTTTCAATCATTGAATCATCAAATTTTAGGTGAAAGGGCCTTGAGATTGTTTAGTCTAATTCACATAATTTGCAGATGAGAAAACTCAAGTCTGCAGTACTTAACTGACTTGTCCAAACTCATACAAATAATTCAGGAGGCATTTATTAAGCTGCTTTGCTGACTGCCTGTGTCTTCTGAATGCTATGCCTGGATTTGAAAGTAAATAGTAGACACCAGAACCTCTATTCAGGATCTCACAAAAAGTTCAATAATTAAGACCAAACAACTTGTCTTAAAATGTGAGGTGCAGACCATCAGTTGGGGGGAAACGGCAGTGATATTGGATTCTTTAGGCAGCCACCCACCTACTGGAACTGTAATCCATTGTTCTAAATTCCTAAAGCATATGATTAAAAACATAGAAAACTCTCTGGGAAAATATATTTAAATATTATGCCAGCCTATAGCCCCAAATTTCTATTTATTTATTTTCTTGGTGATTGTTTTGAAATATGTGATCTTCAAAGTCTTCCTTTACCACTTTGCTTACTCTTAGGCTATATGTTAGGTCAGAGTGGTCTGCTTCATGCCTTCTTTCTCCTGGGTGACCTTCTGGAATCTGTTTGGTTTTCCTAAGGCAAGTTCTTTCCAAGTATGCAGTATATTTAGGCCCAATAGAACAAGAAAACTATGAGGTACAAGAAGAAAGATGTGTGTGTGTGTGTGTGTGTGTGTGTGTGTGTGTGTGTGTGAGATATCTCTCTCTCTCTCTCTATATATATATATCTATAGTTGTGTATGTGTGTATCTATCTATCCAGAGATAGAGACAGAGACAAAGAAACAGATTCATTTGTTAATTCAACAAATTTTTATCAAGAGCTATTATGTGCCAGGTACTCTGATGGGTTCTAGATATAAAAATATAAACCAGATGATCCATCTAGAATTTATAGCTATTGGAATTTATGGCTATTGGATGAGCTAGAGCATGCTTTTGATATTATTGGTATTTTAGACTAGATAATTTTTTGTTGTGGGGCTGCTCTGGGCATTGTACAATATTTATCAGAATTTCTGGCCTCTACCCACTAGATGCCAGCAGCACATTCCCAGTTGCAACAATCAGAAATATCTCCAGATGTTGCCAAATGTCCTCAGAATAGCAAAATTGTCCCCAGTTGAGAACCACTGAGCTAGAGAATAAGCAAATGATCACACATAATTAAATAATTATAATGATGTCTAATTCCTTTTTGTTATATTTTCTGGTTGATTACTTTCGAAAATAGTACAGAAGAGAAATACTACTTTTTGAAGAGAAACATGTTGAAACTACAATATGCATATGAAAATATATGAATCATAGCAGAAGGACACAGTTTGAAGAGTTTGTTTTTCACAAAGCAAACATGTTCATGTAATCAGCACCCAGTACCCAGATAAAGAAATAAACAAGACCAGTTTCCTGGAAGCCCCTCTCATGCTCTGCTGCACTCACTCATGACTTCTTACACCACACTATGTATATTTATGAAGGGCTTCTTCTGCTTATGGTATATTGAGTCACCCATGTTATTGCTTTATCTATTCTATTTTTTGATGCTCATTTGGGTTGTTCCCAGTTTTGAAGCATTAACTATATAATATTGCTGCTGCATATTTTAAAAAAATAGCATCTTTATTAAGATATAATTTGCATACCATAAAATGCACCCTTTGAAATTGTACAATTCAATGATTTTTTAGCATATTCACAGAGTTGTACAACCATTATCATGACCTAAATTTTAGAACATTTTTCACCATGTGAAAAGGAATCCTATACCATTAGCAGTTACTTTCCTTCTTTCTCTTCCCCATCTTTGGCCCCTGTCAATGCCAATTTACTTTCAATTTCCATGTATTTGCATTTTGGACATTTAATACCAGTGGAAATCATATAATATGTGGTCTTTTCCTACTGACATCTCTCATTTAGTATTCTTTTAAGGCTTTTGCATGTTGTAATATGTTTCAGTACTTAATTACTTTTTAATGGTCAAATAGTATTCCACTGTGTTTATACTGTTTTATTTATGTATTCATTTATTGTTGGACATTTAGGGCTATTATGAATAATTCTTATATGAATATCCATGTGTGAAATTTTGTATGGACAAATGTTTTAATTTGTATTGTTTATATATAGGAGTGGGATTGCTAGATCATATAATAATTCTATGTTTAATATTTTGTGAAACTACCAAACTGTTTTCACAGCAGCTGCTCCATTTCACAATCTCACCAGCAGCGAATGAAGTTTCCAGTTTCTCCTTGTTTTCATTGTTCTTTATTCATTGTTATACTCTGGCTCTGTTATTTTAGCTATCTTGGTGGGTGTGGAATGACAATCACATTATTGTTTTGATTTTATTTCCCTATGACTAATGATGGTGAGGATCTTTTCATGTGCCTATTGGCCATTTGTACAGCATTGGGAAAACGTCCACTTAAGTCCTTTGCCCATTTTTAATTGGGCCGTCTTTTTTTTGTTGTTGATTGGAAATAGTTGTTATAATTAATTTCAGAATACAAATCCTTATCTCATATATACATCTATGATTTGAATATATTTTGTTTTTGTACCATCCTTTGTGTAGACTTTTCTTTCTTTTTTTTTCATATGGAACACTTCATATATTTGCATGTCATCCTTATGCAAATCATGCTAATCTTCTCTGTATGATTTCAATCTTAGTATATATGCTGCCAAAATGAGCACCTTTTCTCTTTCTTTATGATGTCCTTTGAAATATAAAATTTAAAAATTTTGATGTTCAATTAATCTGTTTTTCCTTTGACATGTCCTTTTAGTGTCACATCTAAAAACAATCTATTGCCCAGTCTAAAGTCATAGTATCTTCTAATTTTCCTTTGATTTCCTCTTTGGCCCACTGATTAACAGTTTGATATTTAATTGCCACACATTTATAAATTTTAATAATCATTTCTCTTATTGATTTCTGATGTTGTAAAATTTCTGATTTTATTTCATTGTACTAGAGAACATATTTTGTAGAATTTCAATCCTTGTAAGTGTTTGAGGCTTGTTTTATGTCCTAACATATGATGTATACTGGAGAATGTGTACTTTAGAAGAATGTGTATTCTGGTGTTTTATTCTGAAGTGTTTTTTATATGTCTATTTGGGATAACTGGTCAAACCTTCAGTTTTCTGGTTGATCTCTGCCTACTTGTGGTATCCATGAGGGGATATTGGAATTTCCAATGATTATTTTTGAATTGCCCATTGCTCCTTTCAATTCTGTCAATGTTTGTTTCTTGCATTTTGGAGTTCGGTTGTTCGGTACTTACAGTTTTATGATTGTCATATTTTCCTGCTGGGTTGTTCTTTTTATCATTATAAAATATGGGTTTTTGCTGGATGCAGTGGTGTAGCTTGTAATCAAAATGGCTCAGAAGGCTGATGTAGGAGGATCCTGAGTTCAAAGCCAACCTCAACAATTTATCAAGGCCCTGAGCAATTCAGTGAGACTCTGTCTCCAAGTAAAATATAAAAAAGGGCTGGGGATGTGGCTCAATGGTTAAGTGTTCTTGGGTTCAATCTCAGGTGCCACACACACACGCACACACACAAATTATCCATAAAAAATTTACAAAACAATATTGTTTTACAGAACTAGCTATTTGTCTCTAGGAAATATTTTGTCCTAACCTATTTTGTTTGATATTTACTTTACTTTTTTTGTTACTCTCTTATGATTTGTACTTTCCATTTTGTCTTCAGACTTATATGTGCTTTTGATATTAAAGTGTGTCTGTTGTATATGGCATTTACTTGGATCATATTTTTTCATTTCTTTCTCATCCATTTTGATAATCTCTGCCTTTCGAGTGGAGTATTTAATCCATTTATATTTAATATACTTACTAGTAAGGTAGCGTTTACATTTGTCATCTTGCTATTGATTGTATGTCTATTATATTTTTGTTTTCCTATTCTTATATGATCACATTTTGTGCTAAATTTATATTTCCCAGTGTGCTATTTTACTTCCTTTTGCTTCTTTCACTATATTTTGAGATATTTTTGTTATTATATGCATTGGACAATATAATTAACATTTGAATTAAAAGTTTTAATTTAAAAGTTGACTAATAACATAATTTCAAACAAAATTCTATTTTAGTGTAGCTCTATTCTGAAGGGCAAAAATCACACCAGAGACAACCGTGCAGCCAAGAGATTTATTCACCAGCCTTTATGGCTGGTCGGAGGTAGTAGAAGTATGGGGAGAGAGGAGTTGCGGAGAAGGGAGTGTGCGAGCTTTGAATAGAAGGTGGGTGCCTGGTCACGCTGGCTGTGGTCTCTGGAGCTGTTGGCTAAGGCAGGTGTCGTCAGGCTGGAGGCTGGAGTTGTTGGCTGGGGCAGCTGCCATTGGGCTGGAGACGGTGGGTCTGGAGCTGTCTCTTCAGCAGGGACAAGCTGTTGTGACTGAGCTCCAGGCAGTCAGGAGTTTTAAGTAGGGATTTCTGGAGGGGGTGTACCAGAGTTATCTTTAACGCTATTGGCTCTTTGCCCAGGGAACAGGGTGACCTTTAAGCCTATTGGCTCCTACCCAGGGTACAGAGTGACCTTTAAGCTGATTGGTTCCTGCCCAGGGAAAATGAAACCAGGTTGCTTCTCATGAAAATTTCCATGGGGGTGGTGGTCCATCGGCCTAGCCTATCTATCATATTTTCTCCTCTGTGCAATTATTGCCATACAAATTACTGTTTTATACATAACAAGCCCATCAAACAAAGTTTTGTTTATGCAGTTGTCAGTTTAAACGTATATGAGAAGAAGAGAATTACAAACAAAACTGCGTTATGATATATTTTATATTTAATAGGTAGTTACCATTACTTGTAATCTTTATTCCTTTGTGTGGTTTTGAGTTATTGCCTAGTCTTCCTTGATTTCAGCCTGAAGGACTCCTTTTAGTATTTTTTATTTGACAAAACAGCCAGCAATGCATTGTTAGTCCACCCCCCTCCCGGGGATTTCTTAATTTTTTCCTCTATTTTAAAATAATCATTTCTTGGATATAGAAATATTGTGACAATACTTTTCTTCAGTGCTGTGAGTATACCTTCTAACACTCAAGATTTCTGAGTATATCCCTAGTTGTCTTTCTCTTGCTACTTTCAAGATTTTTCTCTTTGTTTTTACCTTTTGATAGCATTCTTTTAATGTATATGGCAATCGATCTCTGAGTCTATCCTACTTAGAGTTTGTTGAGCATTTTGACTATGTGGAGTATTTTCTAAAAGTTTGGAACTATTCAGCCATGATTTCTTTACCTATTCTTTCTTTCCTTTCCTCTCTTCTTTTTCTTCTGAGACTCTAATTATGTATATAATGGTATTCTTTGAGGTTCTGCCCATTTTTCTTTGTTCTTTTCTCTTTTTGTACTTTAGATCATCCCAATTGATCTATTTTCAAGTTTGCTGAATTTTTCTTCAGTGTCCAAATATTCTATTGACCTCCACTTGGGAGTTTTTTTTTTTTTTTTTTTTTTTTTTTTTTTTATTGTATTTTTTTTTATTTTTTATTTTTATTTTATTTTTAATATGTACAACTCATAGTGCATATATTTAGTATCTTTTTACATACAACTGTTTGTATACAAAGTATATTCGTGCAATTTAGGTCTTCAATCATGCATTAAGGAAAATGATATCCGTCTCATTCAACCACCTTTTTTTTTCCCCCCCTCCCTCCCCTCTTGCTCCCTCCCTTACCCTCCCTTCCCTTGACCATTCTAGTGTTCCTCTAATCCTCCTATGTACCCCATCCAACAATACTTTGAAATAGCCTCCTTATATAAGAGGGAACATTTGGTACTTGGATTTTTTGAGACTGACTAACTTCACTTAGCATTATGTCTTCCAACTTCATCCATTTACCTGCAAATGCCATTAATTTATTTTCTTTTATTGCTGAGTAAAATTCCATTGTGCGTATATACCACATTTTCTTAATCCACTCATTTACTGAGGGACATCTAGGTTGATTCCACAACCTAGCTATTGTGAATTGTGCAGCTACAAACATTGAGATAGCTGTGTCACTGTAATATGCTGTTTTTAAGTCCTTTGGGAATAGACCCAAGAGTGGGATGGCTGGGTCATAGGATGGTTCCATTCCACTTGGGAGTTTTTTATTTCAATTTGTATTAGTTTGCTAGAACTACCATAAGAAAGTGTCACAGACTAGGTAGCTATGCAGTGGACATTTTCTCACAGTTCTGGATGTTCTACACGTGAGATCAAGGTATCAACAGGGTTGGTCCTTTTGAGGACCATGAAGGAAATTCTGTTCCTAGCCTATCTTCTTGGCTTGTTGATGGTCATCGTCTGCCTATGTCTTCACATTATCTCCCTTTGTGCATGCCTCTGTCCAAATTTCCTCACAAATGAGTTGTGGCTCAGGTCAAATAAAGATAAACCCTGGAAATGTGTTTATCCAGGGAGCTACTGGACAGGTTAAGTAGTAAAAATTCTCTGTGAATGGTACTTGTTTTTTAGAACTTCAAAATGTTTTTTTACCCCTCAAGTGTCAGCTACATTGTAGGATTTTTACAGCACTGTGGTACCGAGACTTCTGGTTTTCAAGGATACTGTATAGCTGAGAAGAGGGGTGTGGGACAAGGGAAAATTAGAATTCTGGAAGGTTTTTTTCTAACTGAGATAAATAATTTTCCTTAATAAATACTCTCTGGGATTATTGTTGGTTAGTTTTCAGAATTTTGAAAATGTTTATTTTGATAATTTTACCAGTATTCTTAATGGTTATTGAAGGGTTAGGGATTGTTTTAGTCTACCTGGACTTCTATAACAAATGCCATATAGACTGGCATTCTCATGGTCCTAGAAGCTGAGAAGTTCGAGATCAACACCCCAGCAGATTCTGTCTGGTGAGGGCCTGTTTTCTGTCTGGTTCATAATGGGTGCCTTCTTGCTATGTCTCTACATGGTGGAAGGGACAAGCCAGCTTTCTGGGCCTCTTATATAAGGTCACTCATTCCATTCATCATCTACCAAATGATTCACCTACTGGTAGCATTGCCGTGGCATTTGAATTTTGGCCTACAGTTTTTTTGGGGGAATATTCAGATTGTAGTAGTGATGTAGATAGAACAAGATTGGTCATGAATTGATAATTATTTATGCAACGTGATGGTTTATGGAGATTTGTTATGCTAACCTGAGATATTCCATAATAAAATAATTTGAAAAATATAAGACTGAAAAAAATTCAGTAAATATTACAGAGAAAATAGGGGATACTTTAGGTCATAGGCACTGATAATTAAGGGTCTTTCCATAACCATAAACAATATTTAGTTGATTGCTATCTTTGGAAATTATTGCAAATAATTGATCCATTTCCAATTTGCAAAATATTGACCCATTTATTGAAACAATCATTTTGGTACTGATGCCAAAAAATTATGTTTACTTATAAGAAGGGGTTTTCTACAGATTTAAACATTTTCTTTTTCTGAAACATTTGAAATTTCTCTAAGAAGATAATCTCTAATACTAAAATAAAAGATGGTTGTTTTCCCAAATCTCTGCTGTAAACCTGATGTTTGTGGGAGATATTTACACCAGGGTAATTGTATTCTTCTGTAGGTGGTGGAAGTATGAGTATTTTGAATTTCCTGCTTAAATCTATTTTGTATTGTTTTAAAGTTTTATTTTCATAAAAATAGTGAAATTTCCCTGCAGGTAAAAACAAACAAGCAATCAATCAATCCCACAAAACCCTATACTACAAGAATACAGATTCTGAATAGACAATGTTGAAGGAATGAAATAGTGATAACATTGAACCTACACAGATCTTTTTTATTTTTCAGAAATTGAATTGGCTCTATAATTTTGTCCAGTCTCAAAGCAATATGTGCTTATTGTAAAATATTTTAGTTCACATATGGAAACAGATAAAGAATGAATAAAAATCCACTGGTTTTTCCAAAATGTTTTTATGCAAACCCACACATTTCTTTTTAACAGAATTAAAAGCATTGCCATAGTGAATTTGATATTGCTCGAGCCCTATGCAGCAAATGTGTCATTATTTCTTTTATCACTAACTTTATTTCTATTCCAAGTCCTGTTGTTACTAAGGGGCCCTATGTTGGAACCTATGGAGTCACTTCTAGGTAGATTCAGCCTTTTGAAAATGATTTTTCATTTAGTTCACTCTGCCCCTTCTCCTCAGTGTGACATAGTTTCAGATGGTGTTATTCTGTGCTTAGGCAATGGAGGAAAGGGGCATATGGCCAGAGTGCATCCTCTGGCATCTGCTGAGGTGTAACTCATCCATTGTGTCTTTAATTGTAGGTTTCTGCTTGCATCTGCTAGTATGTCAGATTCTGCTCTGGCCATGAGTTATGTCCATGAAGATCACTTTGTGTTTTCCTAGTCCTAATTGAAAGGCTCCGCCTGCCCTATTTTGTACCCCTTTTGGGGATACAAGGGAAATTTGGGTTCTTTAAAGTATAGTCAGCTTTTCATCTACTGTCGTTATCATCTATTATCAATTGCATAAATTTTAAGCCCAGCTTGCTTCAGTGAGTTCCAAAATGTGCAGTCTGGCAAATCAATAGCCCTGGCTTTCAAACCTTTTCCTCTGCTAGGGGCATCCACAGCCTATTTTGAAATTCAAAGCCAAGAGTTTTTCCTCTCTTTTTTTCCCCTTTTGTGTCCTCCAGTCAATGAATGACCTCTGAGACACTGAATGATATTGAAGTGATGGGGCTATCAAGGGGAAGGAACAAAAAGGAAATGCAGGGAAAAAACCCACAAGCAAAATGTATCTAAATTCAATTCCATCACATGGATCTATTTATTTTTTAAATAGGTTTATAAGTCTCTTCTCTGAAAAAGCATACATAATCATAACGAAGATTCTATCTTTCCCATCAAATAGAAGTCATTCTGCATCCATTTCCCAGATCAGACCACTGATGTCCTATTAATTCACTGTCTATAGCTCATGTGACTGTTTATACTCTGTCCTTACTTTATATGAATGTATCATACCATTTTTGATATGATGTGATCTGCTTCTTTTTAAAATACTTTTTATTAAATACTAAATTTCTATAAAGGGAGTTTTAGAAAAATGTGTGTGATGTAAAGAATAATAAAAACAAATTCTCTTATGCTACCCATCCAGTTACAGAAACACAAATTTCTCATTTACCTTGACAGTCTTTGTGTTCCCTTCCAATCCCTTACTTTTTCCTTCGGGAAAGGCATTTATTCTGAAATTCATGTTTCTTTTCCTTGCTTGTAATTCTAGATTTACACAATAGTAGGTCCCTAACCAACAAAGTAGCCAGTAATTAACCAATACATTTAGTTGTGTATTTTTTTTTTTTGAAAAAAAAAATTATATAGACTGAAACTTTTACATTTCTTGTGACTTGGTTCATGCATTCAACATTTTAATGCTAGATTTCTCTATGTTATATGCATAGTGTAGTTTGTTCATTTCTATAGATACATAGTATTCCATTGTGGAGTGTACTATCATTCATTCACCTGTTTTACTTTTAACGGACATTTGGGCTATTTCTTGTATTTTGTGCTTAGGAAAAGATTCTGCTATGAATCCTTTTATACATATCTCCTACTGTAGTTCTAAGTTCTTTAGGCTAGATATATTCTAAACAGAAAAGTTCTTGGGTCGTAAGTTAGGAGCAATCAAAATTTTGTTGTCAATATTTTTCACTTTTGCTAATTAGGTGAATATAAATGATAGCTTATTTTGGTTTAGATTTGCATCTTCCTGAAAACTAGTAAAGTTAAGTATCTTTCAGTATCTATTGTACATTTGTGTTATTTTACCTTTCAAATAAAAAATTTCATTTCATACCTTTTCAAATATTTTTCTGTTCTTTGTCTCTTATTAATTTGTATTAGTTTTTAAAACCTGTTTTTGGAATGCATTCCTTATTGGTTATTTTGTGGGTTGCAAATATCTCAGTCGATGTTTGTATATATATTAGACACATTTAGATAACTAGACTGCTTTCAGTGCATTACTACTATAATATACCATTGAATCTTTTGTAGCACTTTTGTAGAATTTGGGGGAAAAAAACTCTGATCAAGTTAGCAGAATCTCAAGGGTCCAATTACTGGGTTAAAAGTTATGAACATCTTCATGGATTCTAAACAAATATTGCCAAATTGTTTTCCAAAAAAGGTTGTACCAATTTGCAATGCCAGAAACAATCAAAGATGTAGTAGCAATTTTACTCTAATCAACCTTAGGTTTTATCATTAAATATTTTTGGCTAGTCTAATGTGCAAAATGTTTCTCAACATTGCTTTAATTTGCATTTCTTGATTACTAGCATGGATGAACATTTTTCACAGTGTTTGTTTACTAATAGTATCTTCACTTATGCAAATTTTGTATTTTTTTTACCTTCAGGGTCTTTATTTTACTTTATGCTAAGAATAATAAAGACAGCTCCCACAAACCAAAAATAAAAAGTGATTTTCTTCTTTCAAAATAATTATGGAAGGCCTGGGATTGTGGCTCAGTGATAGAGTGCTCACCTAGCATGTGTAAGTCACTGGGTTCAATCCTCAGCACCATATACATATAAATAAATAAAATAAAGGTATTGTGTCCATCTACAACTAAAAAAAATCTTTAAAAATGATTATTGAAGATTTTCAAAGTGCCTAACATATAACAATTTATTGTGATTCTAGCAAATATTATTTTTTAAATTATCTATGTGTTTGGCATTGGGAATGCAGGGTAAAAGAGTTATTTCTTGCTTTTAAGGGATGTAATATTTCAGATTAAAGCAAAGAAATATGACAGATTGGGGCTGTAGTGTCATGGAAATGCAGAGGAGGGTTGTCTAAATCAGATGAAGATTCTGAAAGACTTTCCAGAGTGGTGACCCTGAATCAGATCAGAGAGAATGAATAAGTTTAAGCAGTGGAGGGGGTGCTGAAGCCCAAGCAGAGTGAAAAACAAGGGAGCAGAAGTATGGAGGATTTGCCATCGCCTGTGAATGACAGTAGGCTGAAGACCCACATGTCCGTGCTAGGGAGTTGAAAGTCTATTCAGAAAGTATTGGAGAGTCTCTGAGACTTTTAAGAAAGTCTGGCAAACCTCTCCCAATGGCAGAATAGGATGGAGGATAGGCAGGTGATGGTGAGAACAGCAGAAACATTTAGAAGTAAACCAGGAAGATGAGATAGGGCGATTGTGATGGGAATAAAGAGGATGATGGTGGAGCTTTGGAAGTATAGCATCAACTGTAAGAAAACCCAAGACTGAGTCAGATGTGCCACGAGATAATAAGAGGAAAGTTTATTACCCCACCAGGGACAGGATGACAATTTCAGGGTTGGCTCCAGAGACAAGACTTTCAGTTATGGGAATACATGGCTTTCCAAGGTGGCCCATGTTACCTCCAGACATTTCTAAAATGTCTCCCTTGGATTTGTTGTTTTGATGTCATTGGAGATACTGAAATGCAATCAACATAATACTGCTTTTAGCTACACTGACTGTTTATTTCCTCCAAACCTTCCTGACCTCATTTAATTCTTCTGCTCTAAAAACTCCACATGTTTTTTGTAGCACTGGTCATATTTTCATTTCACACTTATTTGGGTGATTTGATTCTTGTTCTTCCCTCCCAGAGATTGAGTTCTATCAGGGTGAAGACAGGGTCAGGCTTGGCTCTCTACTCCATCCAGGCTCAGTAATAAGCTTGCTGCTTACAGATTTTCAATAAATACATGAATTTTTTTGGAGTGAACAGATGCCTGGAAGTTTTTAAATGCTTAATAAGTCCAGAATGTTGTAATTTTGATGATATGTTTCAAGGTCAGAGCATGCTTGACAAAGTGGGCCTATAAGAAAATGTCTCATATAAATATGAATTTTCCAGTCTTTAATATATAGATCTGGACAAGTAATATGTGTACTTGTTTGATTTTTGCACCAAGAACAGTGGTGAAAATGCAGGTAAAAGAGGAGGGAAGCCATTTTTAAAAATAGAAACTATTTCTGAGCTGACAGAATAATCTCCCCATGTCAAGAAGGGAAAGGGAGAAAAATGGTGGATGGGAAGGCTGAAATTTAAGCAGAATTTAGACAGAACTAGGAATAAGTGTAGGATTATAATGTCAGCAAGACTTAGATTTCTGCATTATGTTGATAGCATTTTTGTTGGCACTAGGGAAAAGGAGAAATCTATTTTAGAGCAAGCATTTTGAAAAAGTATGAATTCTACAACTACCTTTGCTAAATTACTGAGCATTGTTAGAAATCAAAGACTGACTTATGAAACTTTTCCTTTTGTGGTAGGCTTTTGTGGCAGCCAAAACTAGACAGGACAAAGAAATCAGAAACCATTAGGCTTGAACTGGAAAAAAATGAATTGAGCTAAGAAAAACAAACAAATGGGGAGGTTTACTACTTAGGGAAAAGATTAAACTTAGCACGCTACTACTTGTTCAACATGAGCAAATCTGATACTGTAATCAGTATTTGCTAACTTTTCTCATCCACTATCTGCCTCACAACTGTAATAACAAATGGATCAGAAAAGATCACGTGGAAAGATAGGACCACTGGTGGCTTCTTCCTTTTAGACCCCCAAGACTCTCAGTGAGGAAATACTTGGCTTTCCAAAGTGGCTCGTGTTACCTCCAGACATTTCTATTAGCAAGTTCCTGTTCCTGTTGAGCCTGTCTTCTATCATTTCTATCTGTTGGTGTCTTAAGTCTAATTCATATTCCATATGAGAGCCTCCAGATATTTGCAAGACAAAATCCTTCTTTTGTCCCTATTTTTTTCTTCTGCAGGCCACCTACTTTGCTCCCCTCTGCAAATCAGTGATTCACTTATATCTTATTTTTTAAAATCTGTGATGTCCCTAATTTCAGTATGGAGTAGGGTGCTAAATACATTTATGCTCAATATCATATTGCTAAAAAGTATTGTATAACAAATAAATAATAATTCTATATATTATATTGCCCTTGATGAAAAACACAATTCTTGCTAGCCAGATTATACTATTGAAATCTATGGAGCTTAGTGTCAGAGAAGTCCTTAATTTCTTTTCAACTTATTCTACTGCTGAACAGTGTCACCTCATTCTGACTTTATGCAGTTACTTTTCTGGAACAGTTGTTGTCCCATGGCTCCAGCCTGGTGACTATTTCAGTTTTAAATTTTGTTATCCAAACTATTTGTAATTCTTTTCAATTTTATGAAATAGCAAAACTATTAGACATGCCTCTTTACTTCTGTTGAAGTCCCTGGTAAATCTTGATCAGGAAAGGCCCAATATCAAAGTCTGTAGTTACCATGAGAAGGCATTTCCTTACAGGTTGGTATTAATCTGTTAGTTGGTATCCTCTTTGGTATAGTTATTTGATCTATTACAAGTCTATCTTACCATGCTGTCAACAGGCACAGTGAGTTCTACCTTTGCTACGTATTAGAGTAAACTGGAGAACTTTTAGAAATCTTGATGCCTGGTCCCCATTCTAGTCTAACTAGGTCAGAATCTATGGGGTGGGACACAGGCATTAGTACTTATAAAAGCTCCCCATGTGATTTAAATGTGTAGCCAAGGTTGGGAATAACCAACCTAGACCAATATTTTCCAAACTTCTTTGATGACAAAGATTACCTGGAATTTATCTTGTAAGTAAAAATTTCTAGTGCCACCCCAGTCACTGAATCAGATATCTGAGGGCTTCGGTAGCTTGGGAACACTGAGAGCTCTGACTTAACACTTTCTTTCTCTGAGGATGTGACCAGGGAAGTAGCCAAATCACTATTGAAATCCAGATATGCTATTTTACTGCATTTCTCTGTAAAAGAAGAAAAAGGCTCAGTATGACTTACACACATCTAATAAATTGTATTTTGAAGTAAAATACTGTCTTATTTATGATAGTCTCTCAGATGCAGTCATGTGTGGGGGTAGGAATTTTCGAGGGCATTTATTCATTCAACAGAAATGCAGTGAGTATTTTCAGGCCATCCCTGATGTCAGGCAAAGGGAGAATGAGATAGGCATCATCTTTTTCTCCATTTGTTTGCTGTCTGGGATGGAGTGGAGGAGAAATAGGCATCAAACAAGTGTCCTAAATAAGTACATGCTGTTCTAAGTGGAGGGCAGGAAGAAGAATGCTAAGGGGAATGATGGGATGGTGATAAGGAGGCTGATTTCTGAGGGTTGGCTTTTCCAAGGAGGAACATCTTAGTTGGTACAGAAGATCTAACAAGACAGTAAGAGAAGTGGAGGAGGGAACTCTTCTAGACAGGGGAACAGCATATGAAGGGCTCTGGAGCAAGCATGAGCCCAATTTGCTTGAGGTATAGGAAGAAAACCAGTCAGTGAATGGGCAAAGAATGAAGTGTGAAAGAATGTAGGGGCAGATTTTTATTATGGTAATGGGTTTGGATCTTAGCCTAAGTGAAATGAGAAATCATAGAATGTTGTTGTGTGGATGATGTGCTTGTGTGAGAAAATGATTAAATAGGGGTTGAGGGAAGATGGAAAAAGGGAGACTGTTTGGGATGTTTTTGCTGTAGTTCAGATAGGAGATGATAATGGCCTGGGATGGGATTGTGGATGTGGAGAAGATAGAAACAGATGGATTTTGGAGATAAAATAAAAAGCACTTGGATATAAAGTATAAGATAAGGGGAGGGAGCAAAATGAATATTTTCTATAAAATGTTACTATCTTGATAATCTTTGTATGTATCATATATATGCACACAAATGATATGCACACACATGATATAAATGACATATGATATAAATATATGATGCATATGTATTACATATAATATTTTATTTGGATGGACAAAGCTTGAAATACATAAGTAAATAATAATTAAAGAATCAGTGAAATACCTGCTGTTTACAGGTCCTGAGTTGTCTGCTATGGAATATACTCATGATTGCTATGGACTTGGATTAAAAGAAGGAAATCAGGGAAATTGAATTCCAAGCCCAGGTGTGCTATAAGTTGTTTCATTGCCAGTTTTTGGATAGTGTAGTTAATGTAGAGCTGATAACTAACTCCCTTGTCCAGTTGTAAGCTACCTGGTACCGAAACCCGGGAAAAACTCTCAGAGGCAGAGTTAAGCTTTTACTACTTTTACTTCTACTTTCTTAGAGAGAGCTTAGAGAGGGAAAGAAAGATTTTTAGAGAGAAAGATTAGAGCGAGCTTTCTTAGAGAGAAAAGAAAGATAGAACTTAGCTTAAAGAAAGATAGAGCTTAGCTTAGAGAAAGATTAGAGCTTCTTTCTTCTCTCTTCTTTCTTCCTTCTTCTTTCTTCTTTCTTCTGTCTTCCTCAGGAGCCTCGGCCTAACTCTGACCAGTCATTACTTCTTCTATCTGGTTTCTCTTCTGTCTTCTATCTGGTTTCTCTTCTGTAACCGCTCTGCCTACGTTCTGGTCGCTCTGATTCTTCTGACCGACCGAGTGACTGCCCGGCTGACTGAATGAATTCGTTCTCCTAACTCGGACCGCTTTCACCCGGTTATATACCTTCAGGTTTGCGGGTGCCTACAGGTGCGTCACATACATACCAGGTGGAACCCATGGCTTCCAGCTAGCTACAACAGCTCTTCCCAATTAGGGCTCCTTCATATTCCTTCCCTTTAGTTTAAAAAGGTGCTTTAATTCTATTTTCTCTATTTTATTTTCTCTATTTTCTTTTATTTTTTTGTCCCTACCTACTTTTTTCACCTTTTATTTTTGAAAGGGTGGATATTTGAGCCCTATGAGAAGGTGCTGTGGCTTTAAGGAAGTCTACTGCTGAGGAGCAACTAACGCACTTAGTTAAGCACAATTGCATAAGCGGCTTTGACTTTTTTTTCTCTTCTTTCTTTATGGCTTTCTTGCCAAAGCTCAATGGCTTTTTTTTCTGCATGGTTTTTACCATGCTATTTAATTTTTTTTTTCTCTTTATTTTTCTTTATGGCTTTCTTGCCAAAGCTCAATGGCTTTTTTTCTGCATGGTTTTTACCATGCTATTTAATTCTCTATTTTCTTTTAAGCTCATGGCTTTTTTCTTTATACTAAAGCTCAAGGCTTTTTCTCTATATAGCTTTTCTAGCTTCTTTATTTTTTATGGCTTTTCGCTGGCTACTCTGCTTCGGCTTTTCGCTGTCTACTCTGCTTCAGCTTTTGGCCAGCTACTCTGCTTCGGCTTAATTCTTAACTGGCTTCAACTGAGTCAGAGGCTCTGCTCTCTTGTTTCTACTCTTTTTGCTGGTCTCAACTGAGTCTGAGGCTATGCTTTTTCATTGCTCTTATTTCTTCTGTCTTCTGTCTTCTGTCTTCCTCAGGAGTCTCGGCCTAACTCTGACCAGTCATTTCTCTTCTATCTGGTTTCTCTTCTGTAACCGCTCTGCCTACGTTCTGGTCGCTCTGATTCTTCTGACCGACCGAGTGACTGCCCGGCTGACTGAATGAATTCGTTCTCCTAACTCGGACCGCTTTCACCCGGTTATATACCTTCAGGTTTGCGGGTGCCTACAGGTGCGTCACATACATACCAGGTGGAACCCATGGCTTCCAGCTAGCTACAACAGCCCTTCCCAATTAGGGCTCCTTCATCCAGTATTCAAAGGAAATAATAATTAAGTTTAAATAAACTTAAAAAAATTTTTTTTTTGTGTATTGTGGATTGAACCCAGGGGTTCTTAACCACTGAGCCATATCCCCATCTCTTTTTATTTTTTATTTTGAGACAGGCTCTCTCTACATTGCTCAGAGTCTTGCTAAATTGCTGAGGCTTGCTTTGAACTTGAGGTTCCTGCCTCAGCCTCCCGAGCCACTGGGATTACAGGCATGCACCATGGTGCCCGGCTAAATAAACGTTATTACTATATAATTTGTCTATCTACTGTGAGACAATAGGCTCACCTTCCTTTTCTATAATGTGAGGGATTTGAACTGGAAAAATCTCTCAACTGTTCATAGCTATGACCAATCTATAGAGATAATATACTGTTATCACATAAATTTGGGGCATTCTAAAATAAATATCAAATGAATGGGTCATGTGGGTTTTTTTTTTTTTTTAATTCTGATAAAGGAGAGGTAAGTACAGAGAGTGCTGTTCAGATTAGATTTTGCTAGAGGAAGAGGGAGCAGATCAGTTTGGCAGAACTAGAAGTCATAGTCACTTAAGGAACAGTGGGAGAGAAGCTTGCAAAGTATGTGTTCAGATGGGATTGTGGAGCTTTGTATGTTCTTGACATATTTCACTTTATCCTATGGTGAGCTATGAGCACTAAAATAAAAGTTTTGGGCTTCTAAATCAGTTTCATGTGTACACAACATGGTGGGATCTGGAAGTAAGTTGGGGCAGGGCCAAGATCAGTGTTACCCATGAGAAATGCTTGTCGTGTAACCCTGGAACTCCAATTTGTTTCCTCTTTACCGTAGAAGTAGAAGCAGTTCTGGGAACAGGATGTGATTTGATATAGATTGGATATGCCTGCTTACTATGGATATGACCCTTCACTTCGCCACTTCCTAGCTCGGAGACTTTGGATAGACTCTTTAACTGCTCTGCACCTTAGTTTTATGATTTCTTAAGTGAGGCCAATAATACTTTCTTTATGGAGTTAGTGTGAAGATGAAGTATTTGACTTCTAAAGCCCTGTGAGCACTAAAGTTTGCAAGTGCCCCTGATATGTGTGTGTGTGTGCACAGCTCACACTTAGCCCACTGCCTGAAGTCCAGAGTTGTCTGTCTTTTGGCAGGCACCATTCCATTTTCATTAAGCCTGCAGACTTACAATATAAACTTGACCAGTTAGGACCTTTCACTGCACAGCTATGCAGCAGTGTGTCTCAACTGATGGTCACGGAGTAGGGAGAAAAGAAACAAATGCTGAGGGGGGAGGCAACCTGGAATTTTGATATGTTCCTTAAGTTTGCAACCTCACACCTCCCTGGAGGGAAACCACTGGTGACGTGATGCCATTCCTTTTGTTGGTGTATTGCATGGCTTTGTGGGCTGGGGAAGCAAAGCGGTTGAAAGCCACTGCTATGGAGAATAAATAGTGGTGTCCTAGAAACTTCCCCAGCAAGATTCAGATGGTAACTTAAGACCCATGGCTTCATGGTGGTTTTCTACTATTTTGGAAACAGTGAGCTCATGCCTAAGAGTCACTGTGGATTAAGAAATGCTCAGATGGCCAAGGTTACGACTACCAAAAGTCAAAATAGGTTGTTTCAGTTGAGGGACTGGGACAGGTCTTGGCCCCTGCCTTTGAATTCTTCCATCTACTGTTTCATTCTAACTCTTTGAGCTTCTACATGCAAGTTTTAGCCTCCGGTTTTTCATCATGATTTTGGTCAGATACGGTGACAGTTTGTAGTGATTACAGGTTTATTTTTTAAAGACAACCTCCTGACCTTTTTATGAATAGCAGCTTTAAAAAGAGTAGAAATTCTCTAAGCCAAGCTTATGTGCTTGGCATTGGGTTTAAATTTGGAAATGATACAATGCGTAAGGCTAACTCTACTCTCCATGTGTTTTTAGTTATTATACTGTTTAGTACAGTGTAATTTATATAAGCTTAATCAAATTTATTATCTTTGACAAAAGGCAAATGCTTGGAATATTAAGTTGTTTTTTTTTTAAAGGTGAAGAACATAATTAATTTTACCAAACTTGTCTAAAAATGCTTAGCGGTCAGTTCTGCCATTTAGATTTATTTAAACATATGTAAATTTGGCATTTTGAGCAGCAATTAATAAAGTTGCTATAATTTTAATCTTGGGTTTTCTCTTCCTCTCCGGCTTTCTGAAAGATGCTAGGCTAATCATTTAATCATTTATTTCCAGTTTTCAAAGATCTTGGCTAGTTCTTTCTGGAACACAAAATAGTTTGCTTGAAAACAATTTCATTATAGATTTTTAAAGGTATACGTTTTCATTTCAAATAACATTTACTTTTACTGTATTGAAAGCATGAATGTGTTAGTCTAACCATTATGGCAAATAATCCTTTTTTAATTAGAAGTAAAATTTTGATTTTTTTTAAGGGTATACATTTATTTTTCTTTCAGATTATTCTGCAGGCTTACTATTATGAAACAATGTAGTAATTAATGTGGTAGATCATAAATCTTTGTAATATTTTCCAGGAATACATTTTTAATCAAGAAATTCCTAATCAGAGAAATTGTACATATTAAATTTTGAAAGTCATTGCTGATTTACTTTCTGAAAGTATTATATCAAAAATGTTTTTACAATATTAGGTCTAAATTTATTATTTGGCAGCATGATAGGTTTTAAAAGTTTTAAATTATTTTAATTATGAGTATATATCTATTAATCATTTATTTTTTTATGAGCTGCTACTTTAAGTCTTTTGTCCTATTTTCCTCAGTTTTCACTTACTTTTATTTTTTTTTGTTTTTTGTTTTTTTTTTTTCTTTTTTTAAAATTATTTATTTACTTATTCATAATGCACAAGTATAGTATCTTTTTACATACAACTGCTTGTATACAAAGTATATAAGTACCATTCAGATCTTCAATCATGCATTTAGGATAATGATATCCATCTCATTCAACCACCAATTTAAAATTTTGATTTTAATTAGGTATTTTTACTTTTTTTTTTTTTTTTTTTTTTTTTAGGTACCAGGGATTGAACAAAGGGGCGCTTAACCTCTGAGCCACATCCACAGCCCTTCTTTATATTTTATTTTAAGACAAGGTCTTGTTAAATTACTTAGAGCCTTGCTAAGTTGCCAAAGCTGGCTTTGAATTTGAGATCCTTTTGCCTCAGTCTCCTGAGTTGCTAGGATTATAGGTGTGTGCCACTGTGCCCAGCTGATTAGTTTAATCCCCACATTCCTTATCTTAGTGCTGTTGGAACTTTTGGATGCATCTTTTTTTGTGTGCATTTGTTTTTTCCTGTAACATTGATTTATAACAAATAAGCTCTACTCTTTGAGCAACCATTGAAGAACTACTTAACTGTAAGAGATTTTGAACAAATCACTTTGAACTTTTGCAGGCCTTGTTTTCCTTATCTGGGGAAAAAAAAATGATGTTGGAACCCCAAATATCTAAACTTTTGTGTAGCTTTAAAATTGTTATTCAAAGATTTCTCTTCTTTAAGAACACATGAAAATTTTCTTGACCTATTTTGGTATATTTAAGTTTAAGCATCCTGTTTGATTCAATTATACAGATATTTTTCCTGATCTGTTTTCTAAGTTCTGGGGAGTTAGATGTCTGAGTTATTTATTTTGAATTGCTTTAACATTTGGAAGAAAGTCCCACATAAACAGAAACTTTGTAAATTTGTAAAATTTATGCATGAGTACTATAGTTTGGATCTGAATTGTCTCCCAAGGCCCATGTTTTAAAGTCTTGGTCCCCATTTTTATGCTATCAGGTGGTAGTAGAAGAAAATTGGGAGGAGATGAGGCCTAATGGGAATTTTAGGTTATTGGGGGCATGACTTCAAAGGTGTTTGTGGGACTCTGGTCTCTTTCTCTTCCTCTTTCATGCCTCCCATCCATGAGTTAAGCAGCTTTGCTCTATAACATGCCCGCCCCCTACCATGATGTGCTGCATTGCCAAAAGCTCAATAGCAGTGTGAGACAAAAGGTAAACCTTTTATTTTTAAAAATTCATTATCTCAGGTATTTTGTCACAGCATTGCAATGCTGACTAACACAATGAGTTTTTCCCAAAGCAATTTCTGTCAATATAAATTAAAGTTTCACTTTTGTTTGTATATTTTTATAGCCAAGATACCTGAATTTACTAAAATTTTAAACCCATGAGTTCACATAATATTTACTTTAAAAAAAGTTAATGAAAATAAAAATGTGGAGGGAGCATCATTTGTGCTCACCAAGATTGTGATTCTCTTCTACTTCAGGCTTAAAGTACATTGAGGTTAGACAGGGCCATGGAGTGCTCCTCCCAGGTGAACATGTGAAAGAGCTGGTATGTGATTCTTTATCTTCCTTTTCCTAGCCACAGTGAACCTGAAGCTGCAGTTGAAGTGATGAAGTCATAAGATGGTGGAATCTTTATCAGTGGGAATCCTTGGATGATGAAAAGGAGCAGAGTCCCCTCTCACCCTCTGCTTGATGGGGACCAACATAGATACAGTTAGACAGGCAGCATAAGGTTGTTTTTGGAAAGCCAATGATTTTTTATTGCCACAGTGTAACATTAGCTTATTCTGACTATTTTGAGTTGTAAATCTAATGAGAATAATTTTATACTTCACTAAAGTCATAACAGAAATATTTGATAAATTGAAATATTTCATATTTTTATTATGAGCCTCCAGTATGCTTGGTAGAAAGCTTAATCCAAACACTTGAGTAAAATTTAGCTGAACTTTCACACACTGTTTTCATAGAATGAAAAGCAATACTGCTTTTGATACAGCTGTAAAGTAAATTATTAAAGAAATATTTATAGAATTGTATTACAATAGAGATAATGGAAAAATCTCTGGAGATGTGCATGCTTGTTGGATATGTTTTGATTCAAGCTCACTTTCCCCAGGTAAGAACAGGGCTCATCCACTTCCTAAATTCATTATCATATTTATTTACCACCAGTGATTTTCAAGTCAATTAATTTTTTTTAAAAATAGGAAATAGGTTTGAGCATGTAAAACCAGACTGCATTTAAACTCTCCCTAGTTTTAACTGCAGTTTTTTTTTTTTTTTTTTTTTTTTTTTTTTTTTAGCATTTCTTTCCCTTAAAGGAGAATAGATCATAGAGACCAAAAATTGTCTGAAAGGTTTTTGCATGACAACTGCTGCTGTGCACAGAAACATATAATCCAAGGCAGGACATCTGGGTTCAGACCTCAGCTTTATGAGTAGTGGGCTTTATGACCTTGAGCTAGTTACTTATTCTTGTTGTGCCTTCGTTTTCTCCTCTGATAAGTGGGAGTCCTAATCCTAAATCTTGGGGCTGATGTACTGATCTATATAAAATGCTTAGAGAAGCATCTGCAGTGTAGTAAGCAATTGGTGACTATTGCCCACTCTGGATGGATATTTTATGTGTAAAATATTCCTGTTAGGAGGATTCTGCTGTTATTGGAGAAGTGTATCAATAGCCTTCCATTTATTTAGCATATGCTCTTTGGTTTCTTTTTTAGCATGGTGTTTGTTCTTCTGCCCCTTCTTGTTACATTTTCCTCTGTCATGCTCATACTTAATCAGGTATACAAGTTGTAAATTATATTTTCATTTATTTTTGTTGGACTATGAGATTAGTTACCTCTAAATCACTATTACTATGACTAATTTCCCTCGTAATACTACAAATATATAATGATGAAGTATGTTTCTAGCATCATAAAATTTATTTCTGTTCCAAAGCATGTACTATAGATGGAACATTAGTCAAGATAAAACACTAGGTGAACAAGCATTTATTAATGTACTCAGTATTGGGTGGGTGCTGTTGGAAATAAGTACAGAGAAATTTGCAATATAGCTTGAGAATTAGAAATTATAAACAGGAAGCAAAGACCCATACACAAAGGTGGAGAAGAGTAATTGTTCTTATATAAGTGATATAGAAGTTTTGAAAAGCAAGGCTTTAGGACAGGATAAAAAATTCTTGAAAGTTTTAAGAAAAGGGTGCAATATGGATGTTCCAGACAATCTGTTTCAGTTTGATGTAATTCATACACAACTTCTATAGCATGAAAAAGTTGTACAAACTTAATGTAAGTGTTGTACATCAAAGGACAGATAAATGAATCTTGAGGAATCTTTGGTGTTGGTACTTATGAGCAAAAAGGAATGGATGGAACAAATGGGGCAGTGTTTGGAGTGGAAATATCCTGAGGAAATGGATTGCATGAGCAGAAGAAATCAAAGAGCAGGTCTGGGGTAGAGAGGAGAGAGCATCTGGTGGGAGTGGATAGGCATTCTCTGTGGGGTTGGACAGGAGAGTCTGACATTCAGACTGCATGTCCCGGATGAGTTGGCTTGTGGACTTGGCTGATCTTTAGCTTCAGAAATCTGCAGCTTTAACAGAACAGAATTTGTTATTAAAAGGAAAACAAGAAAGAAAGAAAGAAAGAAAAGAAATCTGCAGCTTTCCAGAATGTCCTCTGTGGCTCTTGAATTTCAAAGAGCAATGTTTCCATTACAGATGACATTGATATAATGATTTGGAATACTTAATTGTGTCTTGAAGACCTAAAATGGCAAAATAATGTAGGAATATGAGGACCCTTTTATATATATTTTGGCCTTTTAAAAATGTGTTTTAAAAATATGCATTGATAGTTGAGAAATAAACTCCTATGGTCTTCTGTTAGAAACTTGTGCATTTGGGCTCTCTATAAGCTGATGGCTACTATGGGCAATAGGAAGGCGTGAAGATCTGTGTTCTGAAAACATTAATCAGACATTTTCAGAAAGGATTACAAGTGGGAGTGAGAAGAGGCGCCCAGGCAGGTGGTGATGAAGGGGTGGAGCAGGGGGTGGCTATGCACACCAAGAAAGCTTGGCAAACAAAGACACTTGAAATAGTGAGTCAGCAAAGCTATTTTGTCACACATCTCCATTCTTCTGCTTGTTTTAAAGGGGAAAAAAAGCCCACATTATTTCCTGAAGAAAGATTTGAAAAGGAGAGTGGCAATTGCATAAGGCATGTAACAGGCTTAACAAGGGAAGAAGGAAGACAGAAAGCAAATGGAGAATAACAAAAAGCATAAGAAAATGAACTTAACCTTCTTTGTTCTGCTGGAGAGAGGGATTCAGCCTGCACAGGAGCATAGCTAGCCCCAGGATGATGCCTATACCTTCCCTGTCTCTCCCACACTGGAACTATACAAAATACACTGGGCTTTTAAAAAGAGGATTTCAATAATGTCACTATGCAACAAATCATGAGAGCAGACATAAAATTTCTTCTCTGGCTGACCCTGGGGAAGGATCAATGTAGAAAAGAGGATTTTGAAAATCTTTCACAATCAATATTATTTGAGCAAAAATCAAAATGAAAATGACTTTGCAGATTTGTAACACATTCACAGGAAAAGTCTTTTATAAAGTTTTTCTTGCCATCTAAAAGGAGTAACTCATGTGTAATCTGATGGTCAGGATGATATTCATACATCTATTTATCTGTTCAGTTCAACTATATCAAAGAAAGCCACTAGCTGATCATGTCTCTAGATCTTTATTTCCCACTAACCTCTCAGTAGTAAATTGAGATGGAACACACAAGAAAAAGCTGCTTTCTTTCCTAGTTTGCTATATGCCTTGGCCTCTGGTACATAGGCAAATGGCAAATTTCAAGGCTGAATTATCCCCGTCAGCATGGGTTCTGATTTTTGCCACACTCTACATGAGAAAGTGCTAAGTGGAGGTTGATGGGAAGCTGGGTGATTTGTAACTTTTTAAATAGGCTCATTAAACACAACATCAACTCAAGTCTGCACACTTTGTTCCCGTGTGGCATGGCTGCTAATTATTCCCTGCTGACTGAGTGTTATAAGAGCAACACAGCGAATCAAAAGTTGGGAAATTCCTAGAAATAGCAGCTGCTGGTGTATATTAGTTGCTATGTGTTTACAGTTCATGGTTAACTTTCTTGTCCGTCAGTTCTAACTTCTGTCTTTGGATCAAAGGGGCCTCAGTGGCCCAGTGTCCTCAGGTGATAGGGCATGGCGCTCCAATGAATGAGGTCAAGGCTGCTCAGCACCCAGTCACAGTTTGATTGTAATGAAGGTGAGTCCCAAGATAAGGAACTCTGCTTGGGGTCCACCTAGCCTAGTTCACTCTTCCCTTTAGGCACTATTTACTCAGGAATGACTCCACTTTATTTCCTAAGACTGGCCCCTTTGTGGCCACTTCCTTAGGACCTTGATGGCTTGAATTTGAACTACAGGAGAAACATCTCTATAGATACAGAAAGGGGAGATCTTTACTGTGAAGTTATTTGTCCAGGCATTTCCCTGATCAGGTGCTCTGAATGATTGAGTGAATGTAAAAACTCATTAGAGTTGATTGAATTCGTACTAGTAGTGATAAGGCTGCCTTTAATTCTATACATTATGTCAGGCACTGTAGTAGAGTTTTCCCTGTATTCTCATTTTTAAAAAAATTTTTTTCTTTTAATTTTATTTATTCTAATTTGTTATACATGCTTGCAGAGTGCAATTCATTTCATATTACATATAAAGAGCACAGTTTTTCAAGTCACTGGTTTTACATAAAGTATTTTCACACCATTTGTGTTTTTATACATGGACTTAGTGTGTTGATGTTTAACTCATTCTGCCATTATTCCTATCCCCTTGCCCCATCCCTCCTCCCTCCTCTTTGTTCTATTTAACATTCCTTCATTCCTCTCATACCCCTCCCTTGCCATTATAATTCAGTGTCATCATAGCGAAGGAATCATTCGACCTTTGGTTTCTTGGGATTGGCTAACTTCACTTAACATTATTTTCTCCAGCTCCATCCATTTACCTGAGAATGCCATGATTTTATTCTCTTTTAGTGCTGAGTAGTGTCCATTGTGTATATATGCCAAAGTTTCCCTATTCATTCATCTATTGATGGGCATCAGGATTATTTCCATAATCTAGCTATTGTGAATTGTGTTGCTATAAAATTGATGTGGCTGTGCCCCTGTAGTAAGCTGTTTTTAAGTCCTTTGGGTATAGACCGAGGAGTGGGATAGCTGGGTCAAATGGTGGTTTCATTCCAAGTTTTCCTAGGAATTTAGTTATACATGACAGTAGAATGTATTTTGACATATTATACATACATGAAATATAACTTTCCATTCTTGCAGTTGTGCGTGATGTGGAGATACATGGGTCGTGTATTCATATATGAACATAGGAAAGTTATGTCCAATTCATTCTACTGTCTTCCTATTCCCATTCCCCCTCTCTTCCCTTCACTCCCCATTTTCTAATCTAATGAACTTCTATACTTCCACTCCCTTGTTATGGGTTAACATCCATCTATCAGAGAGAACATTTGGCCTTTGGTTTTTGGGGACTGGCTTACTTCATTTAGAATGATACTCTCCAGTTCCATCCATTTACTGGCAAATGCCATAATTTTATTCTTCTTTATGACTGAGTAATATTCCATTGTGTATATATATACACCACAATTTCTTTATCCATTCATCTGATGAAGGGCACCTAGGTTGTTTCCATAGTTTGGCTATTGTGAATTGAGCTGCTATAAACATTGATGTGGCCCCTGCATTCTATTTTAATCTCCACAATAACCCTTTGCAATAAATGTTATTGTTCTCAGTTTCCAGATAAAGATCATAGCAGTTACACAGGTATTAACTAATGGTCATGAGATTAGAATGTGGTTCCACTGAAGGCAATCCTGTGCTACTTATGTAGAATCATGTCAGTCTGAAATAAGAACTCTCCTGATAGGTAACCTATTGCAGAAAGGGTTTCTCCAGGGTTCAAAGTTATCCCTTTCAGTCAACTCTAGCCTCACCTCCTGAAATGTCTAGAATCTAGACATAGCAGGGAAAATTGAGAAATAAAACGGTTTTGAAGGCTAACCCTGGAGGACATGTGGTATCTGTGCCCCCTCCTTACTTCCAGAGGGCAGCATCTATCACCTAGATTTGTCTTGCCTATGAGGAAACTTGAATTAAAAGGCTTTTGTTTTTAAAATGTAGGCTCAGCAAAGGAGAAGCTGGATTAATGCGGAAATGACTCCAAGTATTGAAAGAACAGAAAAGTTGCCTCTACTTAGAAATAGTTGGAATGTGCATGCTTTGTGTATGTTTCATAGCACGAGTAACAGAGGAAGAAACCTCTGCTTGGTTTCTTCTGGAGGGGAGCAGGACTGTGAGCATCGCAGTGACCACCAAGAGCCCCTTCTGAAGTTTTCCAGTACTGTATCACTCCTGATGTTAGTGTGCTCCAAAGGGACTGAGACTAGATTTCTGCCTAACATTTTCAGTTGGACTGTTAATCTAGATTTAATTTGGTTTAGAAAAATTAAAGGAACATCTACTTCTAGCATATTAGAGCAAGATTGTACTTATAACCCAAAAAGGTGCACTGGTACATTCTCAATAGGGTGATATCCCCCACAAGGGGATGCAAATTAGTTCTTGGGGCAAAAAATAAGTATTACTCTATTTATTTATAAAGCATAGATACACATATAGTACATAAGTAACTGTACTGTGTATCTGTAGTATAATTGGGGGAGAGGACAAATTCCAAAAAAAAAAAAAAAAAAAAAAACTGTTTCAAAAGCCTTCTTAGAGGTATGATAATGAAAAAAAGTTGAGAAACATTGGTCTAAAGTCTTGATGCTTAGAGAAATATTCAAAGTTACAAAGGTCATAGAAGAAGATATGAAGTGCCATTTAGAAAGGAAGATACATTTGCAGTGCTTGCAGGAACAGAATGAAATGGGGAGGAGGACCAAACACAGACATCATAAGAGGATTTTCTCTCTGTTACTTTTTTTTTTTTTTCTTTTCTGTTCAGATGGGCACAAATTCACAAAAATAAGACAGGAAGTTAGTTAAGTTCATTGTTTTAACCTAGAAGATATTGCTAGAAGCTCTTAAAAGGTCTCTGCAAATGTCAGGAAACAAAAGTTCCCCAATTACTCAGGTTTAATACATCCTTTTTCACATTCAGGATTTGCCTGTTGTTGGGTATGAAATATTCTAAACATTTTGCACAATGTGGCATTAAGTGGCCCCTCCTCCCTACAGTCATTTTTAGTACAGTCTATACTCTCCTCTTTCCATACATTGCTCTCAGAATTCTAGAGAGTAAGATTATTATTTTTTAATGTTTCTTCTGAATTGCAAAAGGGGTGGGATAATGATGAAATTCTCTGAAGTAAATTCTCTGTCTCATCAGTTCTCCAACTTGAGCTGTGTCAGAACCATTTGGGAGCCTTGGGGTAGCTTAGGTTTCTTGGGAGTTTCCCTTTCAGGAGATCTGCAGTGGGGCCCAGTGATTTGCATTTCTAATCTTGCTGCTGCTGATGGGATCTGGGCTTTGAGAACTACATTCCTCCTGCAATGGATTCCCTTTCTGGTAGGCCATTAGAATTACTGGGCAGCTTTAAGAAAATATGTATTTCTGAGCTAACCTTGTGGGAATCTGGGTCAGTGGGTCTAGAAAAGCTCTCAGATTTAATACATCTTCACAGTCCTTCAGATAATTCTGACAACCATTTGTGTGTAGGAATTATCCCATGGCATTGGGGACAAACTGCCCTTTGGTTTTTCATTTATAAAATGCTTTTCCTTGGCAATGTATTGTTCCCAGTGGGTGATGCAATTTTATAGTTTCATTTATTAACATTCTCCTTCTTATAAAATGGATGTTGATTGCATTTTCTAGATTTAAAGGAAAAAGGTAGATCTCTTTCTTTGGGGGCTAGTTTATAATAGATATGATAACATACTAATTAGACCATTTGTAAGGAAAAATATAAAAAACAAAATTCTGAATTTTGTGTTCAACTGTTCAAATAAATCAAACAATGGACCTCAGAGAAATGTGTACTATTTTACTTATCACTTTGGACTTGTTCTCATGCAAATTTTGTCTTTGAATTGGAGCAGGAGAACACAAAGCATAGGCAAAATTCTATTATTACTTGGGAAACTGGTTGGGAATGCTTGGGATGGCAGTATTGGTAATTGTACTTGAAGAAAATAAGATTTTTGAACCTAATTATTTTGAACACAATAATTTCCTTGAACTTATTTTGAAAGTGATTTCCAAGATGAGATTAGCCAATTAAAGCTGAGGTCTCTTTAATCTGAAGAAGGAGTTAAGACCCACAGTAGTCAGTCAGTACCACAATCTATTTAATTTTCCTCTCTTCCCATTGACAGTTTGTGGTAGCCCATGGATAGACTTTTAAAAAAGATTTTCGGAGGGTTTTTCTGATCTATCTGACTAGGATATTTTAGCAAACCCAGGCTGGGGAGAAACAATGATTTTTCTGTGCAAGGTCAGGGAATAGTAAGAGATCATGGCAGGCTAGGATGGTGATATTGGGTTAGGTAAGTCTTTCTTCCTAGGAACTTGAACATTGGAGAGTACCTAGGACTTGAGGACCACATGGCAATGGTTGTAGAATTAGTCGCGGATCCTCAAGGTACTAGCCTAGCAGCTGAAAAAGATATTTATCAGAGAATCATGGATGTGTACTCACTCAATTAATGCATTTTTAAGTGTGGTGTCAAGTACCTGTCAAATTTCATTTCTGTAGTCGAAGAAACTTCCTTTGCCTTAATGAATAAACAATTCTATTGCAAAATATGAGGCATAGAAAGCTCTGCGAAGAATCTCTGGCATCCTGGCAAGTTTTAAATTATTTCGTAGACTACTGTCTATACCGAGTTTATTGTATTTCATTGTTGATATTTCCCCCCTTCCCCCCAGCATTATCCTGCCCATTCACACTCCCCAGTAATTGGGAAGTATAAATGCTTGCTCATTGAGATTATTGGCATAGGCTAACCACTAAGGCACAACTCCTTTAACCTTTACTAAAGTGACAAGGTGGAAGAAATGATGCTTGTAAAATTGATCATACATATAAATTATCATTTTTTTTTCATATAATTGAGAGATATTTATTTCATAGTCAAAAGTAGTGACTAGTATGGCTCAGGAGGCTGAGGCAGGAAGATCACAAGTTCAGAACCAGCCTCAGCAATGGCTGCTAACCAACTCAGTGAGACCCTGTCTCTAAATAAAATACAAAATAGGGCTGCAGATGTGGCTCAGTGGTTGAGTGCCCCTGAGTTCAATCCCTGGTACCTGCCCCCCCCCCCCCCCCCCCCAAAGTTGTGACTAATAAAAATGAACTGGATTTTTGTTCATTCTTTAGATTCCAAGATGACTTATGGTGCCACTGCTAAGCTGTGGGACAGCTCTGTCAGTCTCTTCTTTGGGGTTCTGAGTGAGACTGTGATCTGTTTTACATTAACACCCACTGGGGAAGGTGTCCAAGGCTATAGAGATGTACTGAATTTGAAGAAAACTGACTTGCAAGAGGCTAACTGGGGATAGATGAGTTTTGGTTGAGGTTATCAGCCAAGAACTTCCTGCCAAAAAATAATGAAATGGTAAAAGCTTTTCTCTCTGCTTTACAATGGGTGGAATCCTTTGAAGATCTGAGAGAGATTCTGATCTTTCACAGCTCCAACTGTGAAACATCAATACTGAAAAGTTTGTCATTCAGGTTGAATCCAATCTCATCATGTTAAATAATGCATTTTTAAGGGGATGAAAACTAGATGAATGTTGCCTAGGAGTGTAGCAGCTTGCAGTGGAAGTTAATGTTAGCTTAGCCATATCCTTTTATGTCTTTCAATATTAATGCTGTCCCTCTTAAAGCAGAGAATGTCAGAGACCCTAGACAAGTCTCATTTGATCACACACTTATCTGTTGCTTTGTCACCAGTGAGTGTTCAGTAAACACTCCTGGGTGGCGTTTTCATCATAAATGATTATTTCAAAAAGATATGTGATAGAAACGGTCATTGGTTTCAAACAGAGAACCATTTTGCAGTAATTATATTTTCTTATTAACTATGTGATAGGCATCGGAGACACAAATTTCCTGTGCTTAATAACTACAAAGGATCTTTGATAATAAGCCCCAGTCTTCACTTTCAAAAGTTTCTTTTTTAGTGGGAAAAGAGAACACAGGCAAATCATGATCCTGAGAGACTTAAAAAATGGCTGACTTGACTCATTGTTTAAATGGGACAGGATCTTAGATCTCTTATCTTTTGATGGCAGACAGGGGATGGGGGATTGAAGAAAAGCATGGAAAATGAGCACTTAATTTTCTTGATGAGGTTATACCAATAACAACAGTAGACTTTATAATGGAAGTCAGAAATGTTGACCTTAGTGGACACAACGAAGGCCAATTTTTTTTTTCATATGTACCCTTGGGCTTCCCAGTGTTATTACTTCCACACTGTTGCAGATCATTCCTGTTCAGATAGCCCCCTTTGGAGCTAATGAAACCTCATTTAACTGTATCATAAGTCACATATGTTTCCCAAACATGAGACAGCCTGACGGAATAGATAGCTAGATAGCTAAGCAGGGTAAGAGGATATCTTGGAGTTGAATTACAATTGTAAATATTGTTTGGTATGATCAAAACTCTCATAAAACAGCAATTAATTTTAGATAATTACTACTTGGAAACTACATAATTGGGTGTTTTCTCTCTGGAGTCACCTTGCCTTTGTGCGAAGTATTTAATCGGTCATGCAGTTAACCTGGAAGGGAAGGGCACTTACAATAGAATTAAGAACTGTAGCAGTGTGACATTCTAAATTGCAGTATGTGAGGACACTGAAATCTTTAATAAAGGCACTTATTATATCATTGGAATTAACTTTGATAGAGAGAAAAAACTTAATTTTGGGATTGGTTACATATGAGCCTCCCTTCTCAGCATATAAAAGAGCCATATGTGTGAAAATCTGAGGGCTGTTCTTGGAGGGAAAACAGTTTTCTATCCACTTTGGAGATGGGGAGAGACCAAACTGGGGGATTTGCATAAGAAACTGGCTCAACAGGAATTCTGAATGTTGTCTATAGTATAGTGGTTAAGACAGAGACTCTGGAGTCAGATCCTTTGTGTTTAAAACTATTCTGTCACTTATTTACTGAATAAACTACATCCTCTTTGAACTTTAGTTTTATTACCTATAAAATGAGACTAAGAAAGTACCAATATGGGAAGGTTGTGACTTTTATAAGCTAATATATGTAAAATGCTTAGCATGATACCTAATGTTTGATGAAATGTTCAGGTGTAAATGTTTATTTTTGTTATATTTAGTTTGATATGGCAACTTTTCCCCTAAGATATATACTATAAGATATACATGAGCTTCAAAATTTTGCTTCAATTGTGATTTCTCATTCTGCATTCAGAGAGATTTAGTTTAAGTTAGTCAAATACAAATTCTCATGACCCTTATCAAGGCATTATTTTAAAGGCTTCTGTCTTTGTATTTTTGGGTAGTTTTAAAATGTTGCAGTGCACCTATTAAATTCACTGTAAAAATATACATTAAAAGACACCATTTAAAAAGTCCTCAGTAAACTTTTTTTTTTTTTCTCCAAATCAGAATTTTTCAATGTCTTTTTAAAGACTCCTTCCTTGTCAAATTTTATGTGCAAGATCCCATCTGGGTGGTTCAGATTTAAATTTTTCTCATCTTTTAAATGGAGATATTCTAGATCTCTTAAACAACATATTTCATTGGACAGTCCATCCAAATTTAATGACAGTTTCTTCTTTAAATAATTTTTGGGTTTCTCTTGCCTATATTTTATTTGTAGAATAAACAGGTTTTAGGATACTTCTTGATTTGCCACCATTAGAATCTTTATTGCCTTATGAGAAAGTTACCAGTGATTATAGAACTTTGAAGGCCAAAATGCCATGAACTTGATATGAATCTGTATTACCAATGCCTACTCAAACCCTATGTCTTAACATCATATCAGGAATCTCTGGTATATCTTCAATTTATACAATTTTATTTGTCAATTTTACCTCAGTCAAGCTGAAGGGGAAAAAAAAAAAAGCAATCTATGTAGGTCCTCTGCAGATTAGATAACAATTTGCAAGGGCATAAAATAAGGCTGTATTCTGTCCCCCCTTTTTATAGTTACTTTACAAATTATTAGAATTTTGAATGGTGTAGAAACAAAATCCTTTTATCACAAAGAACTTCCTTCCTTCCTTCCTGTCTCTTTTTGTTCCCTTTCCTTTCTTTTCTCTCTCCCCCCACAACCTTTCTTCTCTCCTCTGATGGTTTAATTCTCCTGCAACACGAGAGGCCTCAATATAAAACTTGTCATATTAACTCACTGTTTCTAAAGGAAAACAATTATATTTCCTGAAATCTAAGATATCATTAATTGTAAATTTCACCAAAGAGTTAATAATAAGTTTTAGTTTTAAAAATAAATATCATATTCGGGCGCAGTGGCTCACGCCTGTAATCCCAGCACTTGGGAGGCTGAGGCAGGAGGATCGCGAGTTCAAAGCCAGCCTCAAAGGCACTTAGCAACTAAACCCTGTCTCTAATAAAAAAATAAAAAAATGTGGCCCAGTGGTCGAGTGCCCCTGAGTTCAATCCCCGACCAAAAAAAAAAAAAAAAAAAAAAAAAAAAAAAAAAATCATATCTTTGTTCTAAAAGTTAAAGAACCAAAAAAATAAATTATGGTAAAGAAACTTCTTGAAGGATAGATGAACACACGCTGAAACCACCGTGTAGAAAGAAAGGGGGGGTTTATTGATTCACCAAAGGGACACGTGGAGGGGATGGGGGTGAACCGCGAAGGGAACGAGTGGGAGGAGGAAAAAGAAAGGAAAAGAGAGGGTTTATTAAGGGAAGGGGAGAAAGGGGAAGGGGGGAAGGGAGAAAGGGGAACGGGGAAGGGGAGAGCTAGTGAGAAGATGATGGTGAAAAGAGAGAGAGAAGAGTTCTGGACAAGCCGGGGCTTAAGTACTGAGGGGTGGGAGCGAGACTTGTATGGTCCGGATTGGCTCAGAAAGGGAGAGCCCGCCCAGGGTTGGATTCCCGCGAGAGAGGCGAGTATTCCCAGGATCAGGAAGGGTGGGGACTCAGAGCCCGCCAAAGGTGAATTCTTGCGAGAGTTGGGCACTTCCGGGAAGGCGCCTGGGGGTATGGCCTGCCAGCCTGAATCTTGTCCAACACTTCTCAGTTCAGAAATGCTAACATGAGAGAGTGTGCAAATGTATCTTATGATTAAGAGTGAATAGGTGGGGCATGAGGTGTTCTTGAAGGACTCTGGGAATACTGTTTGTTGGGAGTTGGAAGAACCTGTGTAGATACTTCTCTACTGAAATGATAACGAAGGATCAAATCTCTTATAGGGAAGGTTCAGATGCAAACATGACATTAAATGTTTAATTTCTATATAAGGCTGGAGGACATTTCATGTTTCCTGGGGAAACCGAGGTGAGTAGTACCAGTGCTAGGCATTAATTTGAATTACAAAAATCTTACTCTCAACTTTGGCAAAATCAAATTAGCAACCACAAACAGTGAACTGAAATGGATCAACTTTAAAAATATATATATTTATTGTTTATGAGTCTCAGGTGGGGAATATCAGTAGTGAAGAATGTGGTAGCGTTTTAGTTATCTTTTTCACCGCAATGACTAAATGACCCAACCAGAACAATTTTAAAGGAGGAAAATTTTATTTGATGTCTCACAGTTTCGTTTTCAGAGGTCGTAGTCAATAGACAGCAGGTTCCATTCCTCAGGGCTCAAGGTGAGGTTTAACATCATGGCAGAAGAGAGTGGCAGAGGGAAGCAGCTCACATGATGATCAGAAAGCAGAGAGAGAGAGTCTCCACTCACCAGATACAAAATATATACCCCAAAGCCATGCCCCCAATTCCCACCTCCTCCAGCACACCCTACCACTTAAGTTACCACTCAAGTTAATCCCTATCAGGGAATTAATTCACTGGTTGGGTTAAGACTCTTACAACCCAATCATTTCTCTTCCGAACCTTCTTGCATTGTCTCACATGTGAACTTTTGGGGGATACTTCACGTCCAAACCATAACATTCTTCCCCAGACCCCCAAAATCTCACAACCATCTCACAATAAGAAATACATTTTGTCCATTTCTAAGAGGCTCCATAGTCTCAACAGTTCTGAGATTACTCATGGTTCAAGTCCAAAGTCTACTCTGAGGCTCCAAGCAATCTAACATTGTGAGCTCCTATAAAATTAAAAGCAATTTACAAATATCTAATATATAGTAGTACATAGTAAACATTTCCATTCAGCAAAATAGGGGCATAGAAAAAAGGGATAGGACTAAAGCAAGACAGAAATCCAGCTGGGAAAACAAGTCCTGTAGCTACATGTTTGGCATCTGGGGCACATGGTGTTATGAGGTTCTCTCCAAAGTGCTTGTGTAGTTTGTGTGGCCATGTTGGTTGCAGCCCAAGTGGCCTTCTTGTTGGCTTGTCTCTGCTCAATTTCTGCAGCTTTCCTAGGACAATATCCCACATAACTGGCATTTCTTAATCTCAGGGGTCTCCACTGCATTTTTGGCTTCCTCCTCAAATCTCCACACATTGCCCTCTCAGGGGGTGCCCACAGGGACTCCAGCCCTCCTGCATCTTGTCTGGCCTCCAAGGTCTTCCTTGGAAATCTTTTTTTTTTTTTTTTTTTTAATATATTTATTTATTTGCTTTAGTTGTACACAATGCAATGCATTTATGTTTACGTGGTGCTGAAGATCGAACCCGGGCCGCGCACGTGAGAGGCGAGCGCTCTGCCGCTGAGCCACAACCCCATCCCCCCTTGGAAATCTTATTGGAAGCCTCTATGACTCCCTAACTCCAGCATCCTGCATTCCAGTAAAACCAACACCATGTGGTTTACGCCAAGGTCTGCTACCATCTTGAACAGTAGCCAAGCCTCCAGTGACCTGGCTGCATCACTCTCCAAGTGCTGAGAACATTGAAAAAACTTACTAGGCTCCCTTGAACAAGAAGGGTACCCCACTGGTCTCTTCTCAAGAGAATTTTCACTTTTACTCCCTTGAGCCTGAAATAGGTATGGTCTTACTAGCTCATGAGATGCCCTCAAGCCATCTTTCTTATTATCTCTGAGCAAAGTCTTTAGCATTTCTTTAGTGGCAGTAAAGTCTTTAACAACTGCAACCTCTTTAGCCCCAGTTTTAGTCCTGCCTTTCAAGTCCAAGTTTTTCAAATCTTTCTGTTCTGCTTTGTGCTCCTGATCATCAAAATAAGTTTGGCTAAAAGCCATCACCAATATTCATGCCACTGCCTGAATGCTATCCTGCCTAGATATTTCTTCTGCCAGATTAAGAAATCCATCACTTTTAAAATCAGCCTCACTGTAAGTCTCAGGAAATGGGCAAAATGCAGACCATTTCTCAGCCAGAACACAACAAGAATGGCTTCTAGTCCAATTACCAATAGTGCCTCCTTTTCCTCTAAACCCTCTTGAGCCTTCTCTCCACTATCCAGAGTCCTACTGGCATTCTGGTCTTCTGAGTTCCCACAAGAATTGGCCATTAAGCTCTGCTTACAACAACTGAAAGCATTTCCAGCTTGCACTGCTAAGTATCTCAAAATTTCTCCCACAGATTCCAAAAAGCTCCAAAAATGTCTGAACTACATGGTCAGGTTAGTCATAGCAATGACCTCACTCCTGGTACCAATTTATGTTTTAGTCAGCTCTTTTTTGCTGCTGATACAGAGGGTTGGATCTCCTGGCTACCACATTTTGAAGACCATGCAGCTCATTCTCCCAAAGACTTCTGTGCACTGCTTGGTTTATAAGGATTTGTGTCAGGTTCCTACCTTGATGAATTTTCTTGCTTTGAGTGGCCATCAAGCCTTGCTGAATGGGGAGAGGTTGGTCAACATGTACAAATTTTTAGTTATAAGATGAGTAAGTTCTAGGGATCTAACATACAGCTTGGTGGCTATGGTGAATAATACTGTGTTGTATACTTGAAATTTGCTAATAGAATATATTCAGCCCTCAGTATCCATAGGTTCCACATCCACAGATTTAAGCAACCAAAGAATGAAAAGATTTGAAAAAGAAATTGCATCTGCACTGAATATGTACAGTCGTGTTTTTTTTGTCATTATTCTCTGAACAATACAGTTTAACAACTATTTACACAGCATTTACATTGTATTAGGTTTTACAAGTCATACAGACACAATTTAAAGTATGCAGGAGAATGTGTGTAGGTTACATGCAAATACTATGCCATTTTATATAAGGAATGGGAGCATTCATAGATTTTGAAGTCCTTAGGGATGGTCCTGGAACCAATCCCCTGCGGTTACCTAGGGACATCTGTAGATCTTATGTCCTCTAAGCACACACTCACAGAATATGGACTCTGCAAGGTGATAGAGGTGTTAATTGACATGATTGTGGAAATCACTTCACATGTGCAAATGTCATATCAACATTTGGTACATCTTAAGTATATGCAATTTTTGTCAATCGTACCTCAATAAAAGTTGAAAAAAAGCTTGTTAATCCACTCAAAAAGATTAGTAGGCATAAGAGAAAACAGTCATACCTACTTCAATTCCAATTCATAGCTGCCTTCTCCACCCTCATACTCTGTAGAATTATTTTCACTAAATTATGATGGACATTCTGTTCTCAGTTTATATGTGCTGGACACTATACAAAATAAAATATTAGTTTAAAACTCAACAATGCATTTTAAGTGGGGATGCTACTAAAAATATTGTATTCTATATTCACCATTGTCCCCTGATTTTAGACTTGTGGAAAATTATTTGAACAACTTTGAGTTATTCTTTCTGGATGATTGAAAAGGTAACATATCTGGTTTTGTTACTGTATTAATTGGAAGCTGGGAAACAAAATTTTAGCTCAGTTTTATTAATAGCATATAACGTAAATGCAAGTTTAACTTTCCTTTTGGTCCTGATATTTTATCTTAATTCATATTTTCCCAGACCTTGAATGTCTCTTTATATTTTAATATAAGTGATCTTGTGGGATCTTTCAAACACTGTGTAACACACTTTATTAAAACATGCACACTAAAGCATTTATAAGAAGTTCAAATATATTTTACTCTTGCTCCTTCCTTACTTTTCTCCTTCCTTCCCCTGTTTAGTGTGATCTGATTTGTTGAATTATCAGTGCATTAGTTATTGAGTGTTAAACCAGTTTGTCCCACCTGCTGTATACACAAAACACTTCTGTAGCTGGATGTGTGAGGTTTCCAAGCAAGCCATCAGTTCTGCAGTGGACACAGAGGAAGTGTCCTCTAATTCTATTCAATTTAGACATCATCTACTTGGTTGAAACCTCAGTCCCACAAGACTGCCTCCCACTTCAGACTCCAGTCACAAGTCTAGGGCTCCTACAGTCTCTCCTCAGATTCAATTAATTTGCTAAAGAGGCTCACAGAACTGAGGGAAAAAATATCCAGCTTATTATTAAGAATACAGATAAACAGCCAGATGAGGAGACACACAGGGCAAGGTCTGGAAAGTTCCCCGGCATAGGAGTTTCCATTCCCGTAGAACTGGGGTGTGCCACCCTTACAGCAGGTGGACATGACTTGTTTGCTTTTCTAGAAGTCCCCAAACCCAGTCTTTTGGCCTTCTTATCAAAGCTTCATTACATAGACAATATTGATTAAATCATTGGCCATTGAGCTGAATGTCCCAACTGTGGGGCTAATTATGCATTGGTCTTTGAGGAGATCAGTCCCAACACTAGAGCTCTCTAGGGATTTCCAGCAACCAGCCATCACCATACAAAGATACTTGTAACTCTGGAGATTCCATATATTTTAGGAACTACACATTAGGGACCCAGATACAGACCAAGTATATATTTCACAGTATCACAGTTATAAAAAAAAACACTTGGGTGTCAGAAATGTAGGAAGTGGGATTTGTTAGAAAGACAGAAACACTAGTGAGAAATGTCTGGTCCATAGACTGAATAAAACTTTGGTAGTGTAGGGCAAATTCAGTTATTTATAGGATTATGTAATGGATGACTTTAGTTACTTGTTCCTCTTCAACTTTTAAAGTGTTTTTGCTGGCTTTGCAGCATATTATTCCTCGTTAATATAGTCACCTCTGTGGATTAATTTCTCTTTCTTCTGGAAAAGGAAACTTCTAGCTAAGATCTCCAAGGAGAACCTTGATGGATCATGAGGGAGGCATGAATCATGAGGAAGGGGACCTGGGCATTTCTGACCAGCCCCAGGGAAGGTGATATTGAAATAAATATGAAGGTTCTGTGCAAGAAAACAAAAGCCGTAAATGTACATTACATGAATGAGTCTCAGTTAAGTGATTTGCAGGAACCTTAAGGATTCACTGGACCTTTTGGAGCCCTATGTTCTTATTTTAAAAGTGATTAGGTTTCTCACTCAATGTCTGGGTGCTCTGATGGCAGGACTAAGATCACACTTAGATTTCCTGCAGCCCAGTTCCCCTGTTCTTGCCCTTTTCACTTCCAGAGAAAAAATATGGGAAGGACTGTACTTCTAACCTTGGCAGTGACAGTCATTCTATTTATGTGGAATTGTTCAAATGCTCTTAGGAATTTGGAAAAATCAAAACAAATTTTAATTCTATGCCTGCTTAGATAAGTTTAAGTTTTATCTGACTCATCCCTGTGATATAATTTCTCAAAGAATACATAGTCTATGTAGAACTCTGACTGGCAAAATAGTCTGCTGTTTTTAAATCAATACATATCCTTCTTAGTCATTGGCACAGAGTTGAGAATACAGGCTTTGGAGCCAGACAGACTAAATCTGAATATTGATTTCTCTACTTAGTAACTGTGTGACCTTGGTCAAGTTCCTTAACCTCTCTGTATGTCAGTTTCCTCTTTAGCAGAGTGGAGGTCATATTAGGAACTGGCTCATTTTTCATGAGGGTTAAATGAGTTCATGTATAAGCACTTTGTACAGTACCTTGTGCAAAATAGATAGTTAATAAGTATTAACTCTTTATTTCTCTAGCTTGTTTTTCTATTTTTAACTTTTAGATTATTGTATGTACAGATTTTCTCAGGTTTTGCTATATTTAAACAACAAACAAGATGTAGAATAGAATATGAGTGAGCTAAAAACCATGCAAAGAAACAGCAATCAGATAATCTGTGGACTGTTTGATTCATAAAGGTCTATTGTCACATCCTATAAATGGTCATCCTGAGTGTGCTTAAATTTTGAAAGACGAGGAATTCACATTTTTCTGGAGGCAGTCCATTCCATTTGGACAAGTTTATGAAAAGTTATCCATATACAGAGCTGAAATCTTTCTCTAGTTTCCATTGGTTTTAGCTCTTTGGAAAAGGCACAAAGCAAATTTAACTTTTTCAATTGAAAGCAGCTAAATATTCAAAGATACCTTTTAGGTGGATCTGCCTTTTCCATTTTTTTTCTTCAAAGACAAATGAATATTGAGACTCATGATTTCAAACATTTCTCCACTTCTCTCCCTCTCGATCCTGGTACTTTATTCAAAGGTATTTTATTTGCCTATAATAGTTTTAATCACCAACTAATTGTTATATACACTTTCTGTTCTGATTGAGTTCCAGAATCTAAAATATTTTGCATATTTTACAGATAGCAATTGATGAAACATTAAAGCAAACTGTTAAGGAATTTACCTTTTGCAGAAAGCCTTTTCAGGATGCACAGACCCTTTTTAAAATGGTGACACATTATCTAAAATACCTGCTGGTTTTTAGGGACTAGAAGTCAATATTTCACTTAATGATTAAAAAAAACATAATTTTAATACAATGCTTTCCTTTTCCATTGATTGTGGGCATGAAAACTTCATCCATCCTTAGAGTTCTTAAAAATCTGAACTGTTGTTATTTTGATTTCTCTCGCTGTCCCTAGGAATACAGGTTAGAAGGAGTTTCAGGTGGCTCATTTGTGTACCCCCACACCTAGGGAAAGGTAATGGGATACATATCAGTAGGTTTGGCACATACTTTCAATATAGGGATGTGTGTCAAAAACTAACTTGTGTATGTTTTAATATGGATTTAAAAAAATAAAGTACATGAATTGCTGAGTGTAATGCCTTACATAAAGTAATTGCTTAGCTAATAAAAAGAAATAGGACTCATGAATTTCTGGTTCAAAAGGAAACCTCATTGTATACTACATTTGTAATGTTCCAGACATTGCAAAATATTCAATATATCTTCCTAAGTATGTGATATTATCAAAGAAGCAAGAAATATAAAAGTTGCCTGTCATTCCCCGTCCTTCACTTTGTGAATTCCACTTTCCAGAAATAACTATTGTAGATGGTTCAGTATGTGTTGTGTCCTGTCAGATATTTCATTTTCATAAACTGTATATGTGTGTGTGGGGGGGGGTGGATGTGTAAAATGTACTATCGATACAATATGAATAGATATGCATATATCTATTAAATATGTTTTATAATTGAAATCATATTACATTCTGCTGTACAATCCACGTTAAATTCACTTGATAGTACATAGACATTTCTCCATGGACTAAAAATGCACATACTTTATCTTTTTAAAAGCCACACAGTGCTTCATTGTAAGGATGCACTGTGCTTTATTTAATAATCTCTTAATTACAGACATTTAGAATATATCCATTTACTTGCTAATGTAAGCAAGGCAATCATAGATAGCCTTGGACAGAGATTTTTGCACCATTAAGTAAACCTTAGGGATACATTCTTAAAAATTAAATTGCTGGGTCAAAGGGCAAGTGTAGTCACATTAAAATGGCTATTGCCCAATTGCCACTCAAAAATTTATATGAAAGTGCACCTCCACCCACAGGGCATCAATTTATTCTTTCATTTACTAGAAGAATTTCTCTTGTTCCTACACTCTTATCAGTAGTGTGTATTATAAATTTTTTCTTAATTTTTGCCAATTTAGTTAGTGAAAAATGATAATCTACTTGTTTTAATTTGCATTCTAAAACTATGAGTCACATTGAGCATCTTAAAACACATTTATTGGCTATTCATGTTTCTTTTACCGTGAACCTGCCAGTTGAATTCATTGTCCATTGTTCTATTGGATTGCCAGTCTTTTTCTTATTGATTTTAAAATCAATAACATATTTAGATCTTTGTTGTAAAATTTGTTTCCTGGTTTGTTGTTTAGAGGGAGGCCAGCCATTTAATGATTATTTGATTATTTGAGACAGCATGCTACTGTGGAAAGAGTGCTAGACTATAGAGAGAATACATGAGTTCTAGCTCTGCCTCTTTCTCTTACCTATTGCATGAGTTTGGTTCCCCCTTTATAAAATGGGGCTACTAATAGGAGACCATGAAAGCACCACGAATGCTAAATGTGATAATGCCCATGAGAGTATTTGGTGGACTCTAAGCTTTACAGATACACATGTTGTTATTCCTGTATATCCATGGAATAATCCATCAAATAGAGGAAAGTTTGCTTATCTTCAACCCTGAAACTCTGGTGACTGGCCTCACAGTTTCAAAGCCAGCCTATTTCCACATGGAAAATTTAAAAGTATTGACTTCAAGTTAAAGAAGTCTACATTGGTCAAGAGGACAAAGCTCATTTCTGTGGCCTGTGTTTTAACTTTGTTGTTCTGGAGAGCACTGAGACAGAGGTGCCAAGAAGGAAAGATACCAGAAATCATGTTATAAAGGTTAGGAAAACTTAACTTTGAAAAAAACTTATGTTATAAGGATTTAACATTTTTCTTCAATATTTTAGAGTTCATTTTCTGGAACTGGGTATAGGCTTGTTTTTTATTGTCCTATAGAGAACAAAAAGTACTTAGAATTAGCAATTTGGGATCCTTATAAGGAAGACATTTCTAGCAATAATGTTTAACAATGGAATGAGCTACCTTAAAATGGTAGTCATCTTATTACTGGGATGTATTGTAGCAGTGGTAGAATTTCTCTGTTGATTGGAGGATAGTGATTTCTGAGACCCATCTGCATTATCTGGTCTTTTCCACTCAGTTTCATTTATTCTCCTTACAATTTCTGAGACCATAGTATTTGTTTAGTCCTGAGTTAGATGTTGTGAATAACATGAAAACAGATAAGATTTGATTCAGAGCTTATCCTAATAGAGAAAACAAATTGTAGGAGGGTAGTATGTTAGTCAGCTTTCCATGACTGTGACAAAATACTTGAGAAAAATTACTTAAAAGAAGGAAAGGTTTATTTTGCTGCTTGTTTTAGAAGTTTCAGTCCTTGATTCCTTGGCTCTGTTGTGTTTGGGTCTGTGGCAAGGCAGTAAATCACGGTTGAAGTGGATGGCAGAGGAAACCTGTTTACCTCATAGTGGTCAGGGAGCTAAGGGTGGCAGGGCAGGGTCCAGGGTTCCAACGTCCTCTTCAAAGGCACACCTGAAAAACCTAAGTTTCTTTTATTAAGCCCCACCTCCTGAAGGTTCCCCTCCCACTAGCACCACAGGCTGGTGACCAAGCCTGTATCATGTGGGCATTTGGGGGACCTATATGATCTAAATCATAACAGGTAGAGAGAGAGGCTTGAACTTGGAATTGGAAGATTCCAGAAGATGGAGGAATGTTTCTAGAAACTCCTTTTCCACAGTCACCATTATTCTGAAGCTTCCTTTGCTGGTTTTCTTTTCTTCTTTCTTCCTCCCCCATATCCTCTCTTCTCTCCTCTTTTTGTCTGGATCATTCTGTTTTTCTTGTATTTATTTATTAATAAAATAATGAGTATTAATGAACCACCACTTAAATCAAGGAATAGAACACTGCAAATAACTTGTAACTCCCTATGTGTTTTCCCCTTTCCCGAATCCCTCAGTTGAATTTTGTATTTTTATTTCTCCTGTTTTTGAAAAATAAAAAGTATATATTTATATTTAAACTATATGTAGTTTTAGTCAGTGTGTTCATTGCTGTGACCAAAAGATCTGACAAGAACAATGTAGAGAAGGAAAAGTTTATTTGAGGTTAACCCTTTCAGATAGCTCAGTCTATAGATGCCCAGCTCCAATGCTTTGGACCCAAGGTGAGGCAGGACATAATGGTGGAAAAGCATGGAGGAGGAAAGTGCCTCAGAACATAGCAATCAGGAAGCAGTGAGAAAACTCTGCTCACCAGGGACAAAATATAAACCCTAAAGTACATCCTCAGTGACCTAGCTCCTCCAGCTACACTCAGTCTGCCTAGAGTTACTGCCCAGTTAATTCCTATCAGTGGATTAATGCATTGATTAGGTTAAGGATATCATAACCCAATCATTTCACCTCTAAACTTTCTTGCATTGTCTCACACCTTGGGGAACACCTCATATCTAAACCATAACATATATATATATATATGTTATATATATATATATATATATATATATAATGATATACAAACACATATGTATATACATACATATCTATATATAATATATTTGTTTTACTTGTTCAAGGGTTTATAAAATGCTCATGCTATATGAAGCTTTCTGGGTTTGCTTTATCAATTCATGACACTAAAATCCATGTTGTTAAGTATTGCTGCAGTTTATCTGTTTTTCATTGCTATATAGTATTTCATCATGTGAATATGCTAAAATTTATTGTTTGTTCTCCTGTTTTAAAATATTTGATTTTATTTTCTGCATTTTAGCATTATAAGCAAATATTGTTTTATAGACCTTCTGAAATTCTGTACAAGAGTTTCCCTAGCAGTTATAAAAGTGGGAATGTTGAATCATCAAGTTATATAAATGTTTAAATATTCAGAGTAATGCCAAGTTATTTTAAAATGTGTTTGTGTCTTTGATTATATTTTAGATAGATTTTTCTTATAATAGCTTACTTTGTCAGAATTTATTTTCCTAAATTACATTATCCACATGCCCAAGAATCCATAATGGCTTTCTGATAAAATGATTCTCATAGTGCATTTAAATTTCTCCAGTAACTGGTGACCCAGTCATTTGAAGTCATCTCTTATCATTCCCCTTGAGGAACACTTCACTCCATCAAAGCTTGTGACCTCATAGTCTCACCTGCTTTCCTGTCCAATCTGGTATTCTCTGTCTTATTAATATTAATCTACTTATAGCAGAAGATTTAAGAACATAGACTCTGGACCTGGCTGCTGGAGCTCAAATCTCCACTTTGCCACCACTCATGGAAGCCTTATTCATCTATGTGTCTGTTTCCCCAGTTGTGAAATGCAGAATACAATATTCCTTACCGTAAAGGTTTGTTGTGAGGATTAAATAAATGAATATACACAAACTTTCATAGAACAATAAAGACTATGTAAGTGTTTGATATTTTGTTATTACCCCAACACAGCCTCTTAACATGTTCTAGTGTATTTTATGACTAAAGTAATTTTATATTGTGTTTCAATTTCATAAATAATGCATCATGAGAGTAAAAATCATATTAGTACAACATCCTTTCCAAGTATTTAGTTTACATTGGATTTGTTGATGAATAAGTGAAATAAAATAGAGTGTGGAGTTAGCCCCACATTTTTCATAGTCTTGGTATTGACTAGGGAAGAACATAAAATTCCACTTGGCTATTTCACTGATGTGGCATGACACAGACCTTATCACAAAGCCTAAACAATTCACCTTGGAATCTAAATCTTGAAGATGTAATTTGAGACATAGGGTGAGACTGAGTCTCCAAAATACAGAAATCTGGTAGCTGCCCATTTTCCTAACACTGCATAGGGCTCCATATTCTACAGACTAGATTAGGTTGAAAGAAGTACCTCTTTTTATAGAACTATTTTAGTGAAAAGGAAAAAAACATGGAGTCCTAGTCAGAGCTGAATGAAGCACCAAAAGCTAAGGTCATTGCACTGACAGTCACTGTCTAACCAGATGCCCCATTCTCTTGATGGCATGCTCCCCCAACAGTGCTGACATAGTCTGTTGACCAACATCACCTGTCATAGAACAGCTACAGGGAACTGGCTACCTCAGTTAATCTAAGACATGTCTTCTTTGATTGTGTGCTATAACATTATTCTTGTAAGTACCATTTTCTAAAGGACTTCTGAAGCAATGGAAAAAGCCATAAATTGCTTTCCATCGCTAGGAAAAGTCATGTGTCTATTTAAGAATACAAGCATCTTCAGAGAGCTATTTGTGATTGCAGCATTTTCAGACTCAATAGAGCCACATAATAAAGCAAACTCCCTCTTAGCATTTGAGTGTCCTCTCTCTGCAGTTTGAAGCACACAGATGAAGATAAAGATACACTAGAGAGGAAAACATATTTCTCCCAGAAGCAGAAAAGGGCATGTGAAGTGTTGAAGCACCCAGGAAAGGGATAATGATTAGAATTTCAGGTGTTCTTGAGCTATTGGATCAATTCAAAATGCATGAGTGTTTCAATTTTTAGAGAATACTATAAATGAAAAAAAAAATTATCCATGCATGTTTACATTTAAACATTGCTGACTTGGAATTTCAACAAAGCAATTCACATTTCCATGAATTGTAGATGGCAAGATTTGCATTATGCTGAATCTGACCATCTGTTGAGCTCTTAAATTCAGTTTTTTAAAATATATGGATCCTAAAATATTAAGATAATTATAATATTCCTCTTGTATAGACATGTAGTATAAGAAAAGAAAGTTGCTGTATTGTGAAAGTTTAAAAAAGTTAAGGAGAAAACACTTTAAAAATATAAATAATATTTGTAAATAAGTATTTAAAAAGTGTTTCTAACCCACCTAGCCATAATTATATAATGGCCCAGAATACCACAAACCCGGATAAGGGAGGAGAAAGTTATTTTTCCATATGGAATGTTAGTTGGAATTTTCTGTTTTTATTAACGGGGGGGGGGGGGGGGGGGGGAGGCTTAAACCTAAGAAATGGGATGTCATTCTTCATCTTTTTTGTGCTAACCTTTCAGCTCACTTAAGAATTAAAAGATGCATAGCCTTTTTAAGTCAGTAAGAGGATTCTCAAATAACATGCTTAGAATGAAGAGATCAAGATGGCAATTCTTTAATCTGAACAAGTAATTCATAGGATTAGGAAAAATCCAGGTTCTTGACCATCTTCACTTCAGAGAAAGACCAAATTAAATTAGAAGAAGAAAAAAGAACTGAGAATCTGCTGTATCTTAATCACTCAATAGATTTCAATAATGATTGAAAGCAGGTTGCTACAAAACTCAGCTATTTGTCTTTGATACACATGAGAATATTTTTGGACATATTGTCTAAATCACTTTGAAACACCCTAGGAGCTTGGTTCTACAATGCAAACACCCAGTTTTATAAATTGGGTAGTGGTACTCATTCTTTGAAAGGTGCATAACATTGCTATAGTCCAAAGACTCTTCTGTTTCATTTCATGACAATGATAGTAACTCAATTTAAGTGACAATGACCCAAGCCAGCCAGCCATAGCAGCAAAAACTTAATAGCAACCTTATCTGGAATGCTGACTAGGAACACATTCCAAGAAACCATTAGCGCCTCTTTAGTTTACTAAACAATTGGTTTTAATCTTTACTACTGTTAAGTAGTAGGGGGCAGATAGGCACATTAGCATAGCTTAGTTTTTTATAAGTAGCATTTAATACACTCTATTCACATACTGTTGGCCTAAGCATCTTATGTCAAAGAGTTTTAGACTTGAGTAAATAGCGAAAGGATTTCTTTTTTCTTGAAAGGCAAGACACAATGCTTGCATTTCCATGATGGGTACATAGTAGGGTATTAGAGTTTGTATATCAGTGAAGTTTAAAGGCAAAAACCGTGAACATGTGCCCTTAGGGAAACATAAGACTCCTTGATATAAATTTAAGTTACAATAAGAAGAAAACCATTAAGGAGAAATTTTCTCAATTCAACATAGAAACCTTAGCTTCATTGAGTTCATGTACTCTGCTTGTACCACAATGTAGCACTCTAGCCCTACCAATATAGTTCTTCCTCTACTCCATGGTTTTTCACATCTAATAACTTTTTTTATTATTGCATGAGAAGAATCCAGATGTGAATTTCAGACAGTCTTTTTGTCAAGGAAGCAAATATGTATCTTTATTGTTGTAGTGTATCTTTGGATAATATGGAAGAAAGGGCTTAATAGGATTGCTAAAATTGAAGAGCTAAGCTTGGCTGATTTTTAAATGATTTACTGGGATCCTCACACTCGGTGTATGCTGGATAGTTCTGTAAGGCACACCACATGCATACCACATGCTTTCCTGGAGCATTGGCTTCCTTGATGATAAGAAATAAAATTATTTTTATGTAAAAATAAGCACAAATATATTATGAATATGTCCAAAAATTTACCAGCACTTTAAGATAAGAAAAATTTAAGGCTTTTAAGAAAGTTCACATTTATGCTGCATTGCTTCAGAGGGCACCCCCAGGGCTAAGAATAGTTGCCTTTCTGTTAAGGGAATTTTGTAAGGAAGGTTTGAGGAGGATGGACTTGAACAACAGGGAGCAAGATCTACAGTCTGTGGAAATCATGTGGTTAAATTTTAATTTACAGACAAAAAAAAATCTAAATACAATTTTGCCTCAAAGTACATTCTGATGCAATTTTTTCTCGAATTGCAAGTAGCACAGGAAAAAAAAAAATACAGGTTTTGACTTCTTGGCTTTATATTTCAAATGTAATAAAGTCACTTTGGAATTATTTTAGGTGTTGTTATTTGGAGGGAGTAGATTTATCAACTTGCTTCACACTTTGTATCTGACCTTTCTTGATTTGTCTCATGGATTTTTGGGGAGTCTTTTTGATAATCATCTTCTCCTATCTTGGTTATTAAGACTCTCCCACTGTATTGACACATTAGATGGTTTGACTGTTTTGATTAAATTGCTGCTTAAATAAATTATATATAGAAGAAACAGGGTATCAATAAGAGTTTTGTGTATTCTGACTTTGAATATATATGTATGCATCAGTGAATATACTTTCTACTGGAAAACATCATCTTTATTGATCTTTGTTTCCATCTTATTGTAATCTCATCAATCTTTTAGTCAATAACCATGTGTTAAGTGTAGTGCTACTTGTCATGGGAAATCCAAGGGAAATATCAGACCCTCACCCTGACTTCAAGGAATTTATAGCCTATTTTGGGAGATGAGGTTAAAATGCAGAAAACAATTTTTGGAAAAACCAAAACAATTTTTGGAAAAAGCAGCATTGTAAGATATTGGAATAGAAGTTCAGAAAGAGGATTGCTGAGCAAGACCTAAAGGCTTTCTTTATAGCTCATTTGAAAACATCTAGCAAAGAGTACATATTCTAGCGTTAACTACAGAATCTTCTCACACTATTTATGCAGTCTGTGTTTTCTGAACAGCTTTTACTTGATCCTCACAAAAGTTCTGTGAGATCGTAAATCTTTTGCTTCCATTTCAGAGGAAGAAACTAAGATTCATAAAGACTACATAATTTATCCAAGGTCATTGTCCTAAAAAATGGTATAGCAGTACTTGACCCTACACCACTATTCCAAGATCAGAGGTATTTTCTCAAATGCTTTGCTATAAGGTTTCATGACAACTAAGTTCTTTATAAATATGACTTTGTATTGATAAATAAGACCTTTACATTCACATTAAAAGGAATAAGAATGTGGAACTCAGTCCTACTCTATGTGGATGTTCAGAAATATACAAAACAATTATTTCTTAGAACTTCAGAGAAGAGTAAAAATTGAAATATAAATTTGGGGAACACTAGATACTGTGGCCCTTTCTGGGAAATTCAGTGTTGCACGGCAGAGTAATGACCCTGAGAAGTACTGCCCAAAGTAAATTTACTTGATTATAGGTTTCTGAAACTTAATTGGGCTTGGAGCTTCCTTTTCATTCCTCTTATTAACAGTTCCTATATTAATACTGAATTAGAGCTCATTTTAGAAATCGATTTAGTTAAGAGTAGTGTTAAAAAAATAAACCCAGTTTGAAATTCCCAATGCCAAATTGGAGAGTAAATGCCTGGAATATGAATCTTATTCCCCTTTAACTTTGAAGTTTCCTGTAAAGAAAGAAGAGGATCTTTCAGTTTCATTTTTCCTTCTGCTTCCATCCTTTGGCTGTTCCAGAGCTGTTAACCACCATGCTGTGATGGTTTGAAATAAGCCAGCCTTGCTATGAAAAACTTTGATAGATTCAACATCTCTTTATTTTCCTCCCTGTAGTGATCATTGTGGCACAAAATGATTTTTGAGGTTATGGGATAAGAAAAAAGTTCTATGAAAGCAGGTCTTATTGATCCTATTGCAGGAGGTCTTATCACCGAGGATGGAAGATGCGGTTACTGAACTGCTTTTTACCAGCCTATGAAGAGTCGATGCATTAAGTTGAAAAGAATGGGCTTAGATCATAAATCTGTTCTTTGGGGAAATTACAGATTCATGCTCTTTGAAGATATTTATTTCTTCAAAGTTCTTAATTTGTATTTATTCATTTTCCCCAGTTGATTTCAGGTACAAAGATAAGAAAAACTTAATTCTTGATTGTAGCCATGCCTGGTCAGTGATTAGTATGAAACTGCTTTCGAAGTTTTCCAAGATTGCTTTTTAAAATAATCATATTTTGCTGCCTTTTCTGTAATTCCTTTTTGTGTCTGATATTTGTCTAAATCTTGTTACTTTTGTGAATATTAATTTTAAATAAAATCTTAAAGAAGAATGACTGAAAGGAAATTCCCCAAGATATTAACAATGGTGGTTTTCTCAGAAAGTGTAATGGTGGGTGATTCTATTATTTTTTCTTATGGCTTATGTATTTTTCATCATACTTTCTACACTATTACTATAATGTCATATATTACTATGAAGATCAAAAAGTACTAAAATTATGTAAAATTTAAAATTAGGGTTCTGTTTCTCCCTAAACTTCAGACACAATTTAAAGGTTTTTGCTTTTCCCTTCACTACCTTTAAAAAGAATGGAAGGGGCAAGGTAAATGTATAATATTTCCAATAGTAATGCTTTGCTAAAATCAAATGATCACATAATGATGATTAAATATCTAGGTCTGCCTCCAATAAAGAAATGAGGAATGGCCTCATTATTGTAGTTTGCCAGTAAAAACCTATTCATTTATCATTTCACTGAGCATTATGATCAGAGTTTTACAAAAAGAGTATTTTTCAATCTATAATTTCCCTCCCTCATAAACTGAGGTTTCTGTTGAGCAGGCATGAGGGATTCAGCTGACATTCACGGAGGAGAGCCCTCCAGACTTTTCACAGAGTGCTTGAGAGACTTTCACGAATTTACATGCCTCAGGTCTCAGGAACTGTTGCCCTGAACAATCTGAGAGTAGACATCTATCTGCCTCTGTTTCTTAAGTGGATTTGTTTCCATATAAATTTGCTCTCCTATTTGGTTTTGACATAGGTAAGACCAGAAAGACTATACAGGAAAGATATGGGTAGTAGGTCAAGATAGTTTTCCATCCCTTAGAGAGGAACTGGAAATAAGTTTGTATGAAAAAATATAATTTTTCTTTGAAGATATGGGAGAAACTGTTGTCTGTATTTAATATATCCCCAGAATAATTCCCTAAACTTCATACTTAGGTACCAGATTTAGCCAGCGTAGTTCAACATGATTTAGTGAGGTTTCCTCAACTTTTTTGACAATTCATAAGGCTAATAAATCTTGATGACAAGAAAAAATCTCCCAATAAAGTCAATATTGAACTATCCTGAATTCAATGATATGGTTTATGGACTCTCTAATATCTCTTCCATTTCTTTCTGGCCACCTGAATTGAGACTATTTTGTGAAGTGCCATAAGAAAATGGGACTATTATGAAATCCATATCATTTGCTAAGCCAATGCAAAGGTTAGGATATTTCTCACCACATGTATTTTAGAATAAAAGGGAAGAAGTCATAAAGAAGAAAGCATATTACTAATGATGTGGCAGTAATGAAATCTTGGATTATCTACTTATCATGTTTTGATGTATTTTCCCAAGCTTTCTTTACAATCTTATCTCCCAAAGTCCCTCAGATGGACTCACCCCAGACTAAGTCCCGTAATTTTTTTTTACTGGATATATGTATTAGTAAAGGTTCTTTAGAGAGCCAGAACCAATAGTGTGTGTGTGTGTGTGTGTGTGTGTGTGTGTGTGTGTGTGTGTATTTCACTTAAGGAATTAGCTCATGAGACTATGGAAGCTGACAGTCCCAAAGCTGGCAGGGTGAGCTGTCAGGCTGGAAAAGAGACCCGGGAAAGAGCAGATGCAACTGACAGTGCCAGTCTGAGGTCTGTCTGTTCCACAATTCCTACTTGCTTGAGGGAGGTCACTCTTTTGTTCTCTGCTGGCCTTCAACTGATTGCATAAGACCAACCAATATCATAGACAGCAATTCCTTTTACTTGAAGCTCTTCCACTTAAATGTTAATCTTATCTAAAAATGATCTCAGAAACATCCACGTTATAGTAGTTTACCCTTACTCATGGTTCCCTTTCCTTGTTTTCATTTATGCAGTCCAAAAATCTTACACGGAAAATTCCAGAAATAAATAATCCATGTTTTTAAAATGATGGGCTTTGTCCTATCCCGGAAGTAAGTCATTCCTTTGTCCAGCATATCCATGCTGTTTACCCATACCTTACCCACTTGTTTGGAGCTTATAGCCATCTTGGTTGTTGCATCAACTACTGTGTTATCAGTGTTGCTTGTGTCGAAGTAAATGTTAGATAGGAGATTAATGTGAACTTGTAAGGCTTGCATCTCCCACCTCACTTCAGTCCATCATGCAGGCATTGTATCATCTCACATTATCATAAGAAGAGTAAGTAGAGTAAAATAAGACATTGAGAGAGACAAAATATTCACATAACTTTTGTTTTAGTATATTTATAATTGTTCTTTTTAATTGCTAGTTACCATTGCTAATATTTCACTGTGCCTAATTTATTAATTAAACTTTATTATAAGTGTGTATATGTAGGACAAAAAAATGATACTGTAAATACAGGTTTGGTATTATATGTGGTTTTAGGCATCCAGTGGGAGACTTAGAACATATCTCCCACAGATAAGTCAGGCAACTGTAATGGTTGACAAAATATGTGAACACCATGGCCCAGACAAGTTGACACATCAAATTAATAATCAGAGGGCACATATTTTGTTAAATCTCCCACATCGTTTTGATACAACTATCTTATCTCTGAAGTAAAAAACAAAACAAACACTGGTTTCCCTGCCCAGCTCCTGCCAGTTGAAAACCATTTGCATTAGCTATGCCACATGAATTCTCTGAATATTGTCCTCTTTATGGATCTGAGTCTGACTTTGTTGTCCCCTCATTTATAATGTCCTTCCTTCCATTTCTCGTTGTGGCTTCCTCCTGTACTCTACTTGTTTTTAAGATTTAGCTTAAGCATAAACCAGTTTTCTTTTTTATTTTTTTAAAGATTTCACTTCTGTCCTGGTGGTACTTTCCCACTGTACCTGAAATGTCTTTATTTCAGCACCTGGGATGTATTCTGTGGTGATATTTGTCTCTTCCATTAGCATGTGAATTCCTTGGTACCAGACAGTAACTTTTTCATCTTTGTATCCCTTCACCTAACAGGGCCCAGGAAAATCTAGGTTTGCAATGAACAATGACTGAATGATTATTTGATGACTGAATAGTGGATCTGAAGGTCATATATCACAATTTTGGCAAGTGAAGTTGGAGAGAAGAGTTTTAAAAGAATGGTGGATATGGACTATTTGCCCTCATGAGAGGGCTAATCCATGTGGGGCATTCTGGGCAGTGGAAGGAAGCTTATTGAGAAGGAGTGGGGAACAGAGAGAGCAGGAGTAGGTATTCTGATATCAAATATCAATTATTTTGATTTTTTCCTTAAGGTCACCCTTAACATGTCCCATGTACTTATCTAATAGATAATAAATTAGTGCAATATAAGTTTTATGTTTGTTTAGTGTTGTTTCATATAGAATGATGAAATTCCAGGAAATTCAGTGTTTTTCTGACCCTTTCCCATCTTCATTTGTATATCAAGCTCTTGTAAGTAATCCAAATAACATAATGGAAGTCTCCCTGCCCTTTCTGGATTTTGTGTACCTTGACATTTAAGGATTCCATGGCAAAAAAAGTTTGGAAGTTATGGAGTTAAAGTCACTGATTCTTTATTAAATTGGGCAAAACACTAAGTCAGAAAAACAATAAACACTGTATTAGGACAATGGGAAATGTCTGCAGAGGTAAGGCGAGGTGTGAATACATTGATACTGGTTACATCTCAGATATTTTGAATTTAAACTTGCCAAAGTTCTGAATCACTACACCAAGTTTCCTTAAACTTTTTTTATGTGCATAATTGAGTGCTCAGCTGGATGCTGTACTCTACAATCCTGATTTCCTTCCTAATTGCACAAGTGGCTGAGCTCTTACAATGCCATATTTCTGTTCATTTGCATTTACACAATATACTTCACCATGTGCTTCAAATGCACCATGTGAATGTTGAGTTCTGTCTCTGTCTTTAGGATTCTTATAATGGCCAGGGCCACGAATAGAGCAAGTCTGGGGAGAGCTACTATAATCTCAATATGAGACTGTCTTCTTACAATTGGCCAATATTCAGCTGGTTTCTGAGGTGATGCTGAGCAGTAATTCAAATGGAAGAACACAGCAATAAGTAGAGGGAAAGAACACCCAAGGTGATCATTTAGAAATCGTTTTCAGGTCAGAATAAAAGAACATGGGATTTGTTTTATTTTATTCCAAACACCATATAATCAAAAGGGTCTCAGACTCCCTAGGAGTTCACCACATGGGGTTGCTTTATACAACTGTTGAACAAAGCTAGAAAGAATTCTTGCCTCACATTCCGTTTCTAACCCATACACTTGTTTTCAGATAAAATGAAGGGGTTTCTCCAGTCAAATAATGTAATTTCACCAAATGCTATAACTTCGGTTTCTACAGAAGATCTGTTGATCAAATAAAGCACTCACTTGAAGTAGCAGAGCATATCCATATTGTGATCTACAATATTTATTACATTTTGAATTTTGAAATACCCTTTGTTCACATTAACTAAGCAAGAGCTACTGGGTTGTCCTGAATGATAGAATCTTTGGAACCAGAGATGGAGGAGTCCTGATGGGCTCATTCTATATCGGCTCGTGCCAAATATTCCTCTATGGCAGGATCCCACAACTTCTACACTAGTGGTATTTTGGCCAGACACTTCTATGTTGTGGGTGCTTGCCTGATGCACCAGAGAATGTTTAGCAGCATCCCTGGTCTCTACTCAGTAGATGAAAGTAGCACTCCCCCAGTTAGGGCAACAGAAATATCTCTAGACATTGTCAAACGCTCTCTGGGGGCACAATTGCCCTGGCTGAGACCACTTCTCTAAAGTAACAATTTTGGTGGTTGTGATCAGCCTCCTTAGGCCATAATTTTACTCAGAAATTCTAAGATCTAATGAGATCTAACACATCAAGTGGTGGGCTTGGCTAGTATGGTGGACACTGAACATTTATTGATGACCTCTAGTTTATAGCCAAAGTGGCCCAGAGTTTTAGTTTATGGCAGAGATTTTTCTCACCAGGCTATGCCTAGTATATTAATCAGAGTTCTTCGCAGAAACTGAATTAGTAGGTTAAGAGATAGATAGATAGGGGAGGAGACTTATTATGGGAACTGTCTCATGTACTTATGAAGGCTGAGCATATCATGATATGCTGTCTATAGGGTAGATGTCCAAGAAAACTGGTGGTGTAATTCAGTCCAGAGCCTGAAGATCTGAAAACAGGGTTTGGGTAGGTGGGTGGTGGTGTGTGAGTGTGGGCGGGGCACTGGTATAAGTCTCAGAGCCTGAAGACCATGGCAGTCATGTCAGAGAGCAGGATATTCTGTCTGGATGCCACAGCTACAGGAAAGACAGTTCACCCTCCCTCCATATATTTGTGCTATTCAGACCCTCAAGTGGATGATGGCATGATTCCTGCCCACATTAATGAGGGTGATCTTCTTTACTCAGTCTATGAATTCAAATGCTAATTTCTTCTAGAAACACCCTCACAGACAGACCCAGAAATGTTTAACCAGACTTCAGGGTGTCCTTTAGCCCAGTCAGGTTGACATAAAATTAACCATCACACCTGGTCTGTGGTCTCAGACTTCCTTAACTCTCCTAATGTAGGACAAATATAAGCATACCACCTACCTCAGGTTTTCAAGCAAAGAACATTTGGTTCCATAAATCAAACCAAGTCCAAATAGATTATTGCCATTACTTTAAAACATTTAGCTTATCAATAGGGCATCACCAGTGATACTGCTCTGAAACATTTCAAATTAGAATAAAAATCTTGCACTTTTTTTTGATGATTCACAGGTTGGCTTTATAAATCTGTAGTCACCTGAAGTTATAAACCCAGAGTTTAATTTATAGACCCTGCCAGCAAATCTTAGCAGCCTGCTTTTTATTTATAAGTCTCTCTTCTTTTTAATGGTAGTTGTAGCCAAATGGTTTTTTATTGTTTTATAAGTCCAAAAATTAATTTCCATATCCTTAAATGGGTTTACAAATCCTAATATAGCTTTACAAGTCCTGAAACAGATTTTAAAATCAGGCCAATAAAAAGTCTTGATTTACAAACCTTGATTTTGCACCTGGCTTTCCAGGAAGTGATTTATAAATGAGGAGTTGAGCACACCCCTGACAGAGTGAGCCTGTTCTCTCTCTGGAAGGTCGTGCTCTCTGCATTGAATTGCACAAGCCTGATTTACAAGGCAGTAGCCCTGAGCTGGCCAAGCCTCCTTTGGCTCTGACATGCCTGTGCTGGGGTGGGTAAAGGGCCACATCCCACAGGCTGGTTAAAATGGCCACTAATCAGACTGAAGACAGCAAGCCATTCATCTTTTTTGTCAGAAATGGAAAGTGGCATCATCCAGATAGTGGAGACTCCCAGTTCTACCTGAGTAAAGTGACTGAGATACACACAAGACTTTGGGCATGAATCTAGTTGACATTAATCCTTCCATATGCTACATAGTCCAGAGCCAATGTCAGAGTGAAGGGTGTGTGTCACTCCTCAGATGCAACTGAAGAGAGCATCTGCACTTTATCCCCTTACCACCAGCATGCTGCTGAAGATGTTTGGCCTGAGGAAGGAAATACACCAAACTTGCGAAAGTGGTTTATCTGGGAAATGGTGGGGGTCAGGAATGAGAGGAAAATGGAGAAATTTCCTTTCTACTTTATTTATTCCTGGGCTATTTGCATGACTTTCACAGGGACCATATTATAAAGAAATTTTATCAGCAATATAAGGAAAACAGGGGTTTTGTTTTTATTTTCTTTTTACTAAGTACCTGTTACAGCCTGCCATCACAAAGGGCTTCTTCATTAGCTAGCATTCTGCTTCATTCTTATAAGTCCCCCCTTGGATTTATAAAGCGGTTTGGAGTCCTCAGAATCTTCAATCCTTTTGCTTGACTTACCCAGTTTCCTGTGAATCAGGCAAAGCGGTAGTTATGTTTCAGATATGGAAATGGAAACTTCAGAGGATAGGTGGCTTGCGTTCTCCAAAAGAAAATTTGAGAGGCGTGGACAAGTTTGGCCCAGCTTTGGACTTCTAGTTCCAAGACCAGGGCTCTTTTCCTGACGGCACGCATCACACCATGCACACCTCCTCACTGTAGAGGTGGGCAGTATGTTCTGGCTCCTCTGTCCTAGTTGTCCTCACTGCCACTGTAAGGTGTTACGTCTCCATCTGAGATCACATTGAAGCACTATCAGTAATGGTCTTCTCTGACAGACAACTAGCCTTTAAATTCTCATTCACTCTCTGTTCTGGTCTCTCATCCTTCCTCTGGTATGTATGTATCTTTCCTCTGAGCCAAGTTGTGCCCTTAGACAACTCTGCCCAATCCCCTAATGACATGAGTTGGCTCAGACTCTAGGTTTTGCGGTTCATTTTGTTTTTTCTTAATAAAACTTCCCTGACCACAGGAACTTGGAGTGCTCCTTCAAATGAGCACAGCAGTTATTGTTCATTCATCTAACAGTTAATTGTGCCTGATACCTTTTATCTTTGGGGAGAAATGTCTCCAAAGTTAAAATCAGAATTCTTGGGTTTTTGTTCTGGTTCAATTACTTGCAAAATGGAAGCCCAATGAGCACCCATTTATTCCAATGAGAATGTATTTTTACTTTCCTATGTATTGAACAAAGTGACATAATGCTCAAATGGGATAAAATCAGAGAAAATGTTCTGCAAACTTTCAATGCTATATGACTGTAAATAATATAGCCCCAGAGTTGAGGGCCTACGAAATTTCAAAGTGGCTGGGGCAATGATGCTTAAAGTAACTGTAGTGATGATTTAGATAGGAAATGCAGCTCAGTTATACAACATATGAACTTGAATTATGTAAATTTGAAGTCGTATAATGTGATATATTAATAAATTATTATTTTTATGTACAGATTTTGAGATAAAAGGAGTCTTCCAAATTAAAAAGTAGTGGCTGAAGTTGTACCATTTCGAAGTTGTTGGGCTGAGTAAATTATAAACTGTGTATGTGATATTGTTACTGGCAGTGCCACTTTAGCTGGTAAAGAGAAAGAGCTCTCATTCTTTGTCAGAAAAATGTGAACGAAACCCTTGCTCTCTGTGTTGAAATGTGCAATTTTAAATTCACTTTATTATAATGAAACAATATAAAGAGCCAATAGAAATGTCATTCAAACTTTTATCAAGCAGTGGTGTTAGCATTAATGCCATGAATCCCCCTCCTTTTCTGCCTTCCAAAGTAGTAACCTTGTAACATAATTTAGGTGTGATAAAATACCATTTTTACTGCACAGTTATTTGGCAAAAAGAACCTTCAGAAATATTAGAGATAATATTGAGTAAACAAACAAGTAACAGCAAAGCAGATTTCCTTTCAAATTCGTTGGTTGAAGTCATCCTATTTTCGATCAAGGGTAACAGGAAAAATTGATAAGATTGTGGGACTATTGCTATACTATAAACTGTATAATGTGCCTCTCAACTATAATGAATACAGTGAATTCTCTGAGAATACAAGCCACTATTTAAATTTATTCCTAGGAGGAAATTAGTCTTGAATTTTACAAGTTCTGAAATACCTCTTAAGGGAAACCTTTCTTGCATACAATCTGGTTTTCCTGCATCAGTGTGGTGGAGATATGGCCCTATTTAAGATTCACAACTGGGTATTGGAATAGAGTAAAAGGTAAGATTGTGACCTTTAAACTGTTGTCTCTCAGTTTCAAGACATTCTCTTTACACCCAGATGGTTGGCTTCTGGAAATCAGGAGTCCATTTCATAATTTTCTGACATTGTTCACTATCTATGAAAAAACAGATAGATATTTTGGAATAACTGATTAAAATATACACCTGTATCATTCACAGATTCTATGTAAGGGTCTAATAAGAATTTCACCCCATGAATGATTTTGAAGATTATTTCAATAGATGGGGTGCTTTGTTCATTCTAAGTCCACTGATTTGTGCCTGGGCTTAAAGATAAGATGAGATTTGATGGGGCCTGCTGATTGCAAAATGATTGTTTAAATCTTTGCTTGTTGTCAGAAGCCCTTTACCAAGTATTAGAACATACTAAATAATCACTCTCTAGTCTAAACAAATAAATCAGATAATCCCAACATTATACAAGAATCTACAGACAATGAAAATCTTAACAGGGAAGAAGATGTTCAATAAAAAACATTCATGTGCATCACTTAATTTAATGAACAGAAAAAAAAGCTACAGTCTTGTAGTTTGCACATAAAGGTAAAACCCCTTGTCCCTACCCCCATCGATGATGACTGAGTTAGGACAAACAAACACATACCTTGTATTAATTCAAGGTGAGTTTGAAGCTTCTACCAACACTGAGTATTTAGAACAATCAGCAGAACTAATTTAAAGGATATATATATATATATATATATATATATATATATATTTTTTTTTTTTTTTTTCCTTCATGAGAATAAAGTCCAAAGATATGGGGGGAAAAAAAACCCTTACTTGGGTAATTTCACTTATACTAAAATTTCACATTTTCATCTATTATGAATGTAGGCAAAACAAACAAGCAAAGAAACAACAACAAAAACCCACTGTAGTAGTGAGTGGTGTTCATGACTTTGACTCAAGGTATTTACATATCATATTACTGTTGATTATGGAGGCTTTTTTTCTTTGAAATCATCATTAGTAAACAAATCCATTAGATCTTGTTATTTAATACATTAATAAAGAAGCACATAGATTATATATTTCAAATAAAGAAAACTGTATGACATATATCCTCATGGTACAATTGGTTTCTTTTTCAATCCTATTAATTTAATTTTATTTATTAAGAACAGTCTTGGAAATAAATGCAGGAGCCTCATAGGATTCCCAAAGGAGATGATGACCCAGAAAAGATTAAGAAATTTTGATCTACGGAAGTCAAAACCATTGTTAGATTGTCTTTATTTGTGTATTAATGGGTCACAAACTTTGAAGGCTAGAAGTCTAAGAAAGATCCCTTTATTGACCAGGTCTGTTATGTTGTAAATGGAGACTGGAAAGGCAATTTTTGTTACTACGATGTGTCAAAAACGTCTGCACGAGAAGAGTTTATGATCATTTTTACCTTTTTATTCTCCATATGTTGATTAAAAAGTACTTTGGGCTGTATCTTTTTGGACCTTCTCAGCAATAGTTAAGTGTTTTTTTTTTTTTTTTTTTTTTTTTTTTTTACAAAGCCACACAAAATAGAGCCATGATCTTAAATCTTTGTGCCCTATGTATAGATAACAGGATTTGCAATGTAGCAATATTATATACAGTGATTATGCTCTACCAAAGAGTAATGGCAGCAACAATAATTCCCCAAGTGGCTTTTGTTCATTGAAATGAGTGATATTTATTCCACTTAGAAGTATTTCCTAATTACATATGGCTACTTTCTTGCCAAGTGCTGACCAGGCCTGGCTTTCTTTTTCCAAGCTGACAGAAGGTTTCAGGTTGAAAGGGATTTGGACTTGAAACTGAATTTTTAATCTGACCAGCTCCCCAAATGGGGCTCCTGTTCTTGGCAAAAATGTTCCCTGTGTATTTCCAGAAAGTCATCAATTATTCAAAGAGACCTTTCAAATGTCGATGGCTTCAATAAGAAAATGTGCCATGGCAGAAGGAAGCAAGAATGGGGAGTTCCTGGCCAAGTGGAGCCTGCTAAAAGTAAATTTCCTTTAACAGGGCTTTAGTCCTCAGGCAGGTCTAAAGTGTCCCCCTACACCATCTGGGCCAATAGGGATTCCAAGCCTTAACATTTTAGCCCATCTGCTCTGAGGTGGGTGGCCTAAGATATTGACTCTTCTTATCTCATATTGCAGTCCCTGAGGGGCACTGAGCCTTACGTGACTCATTATTGGAATACATTCTTCCAATGCTTTTTGCTTTGATATTGAAATGATTCTTCCAAACTCAAAGTTCTGTGGGAAGAAAAGGACATAAAATGTTGATTTTCCACCATTTCGTTTCAATATATATTGAGTGTCTACTATGCACTTGGCATTATGATGGCTGTTACAGGAGACACAGTGTTTACCTTATGGAAATTTAATGAATTGAATAAGGCACAAAGATTGTAGGTGATTGAGTAAAGATGTCCATGCCTTAAGCATATTGAGTCTCTCATTATCTAGAAAGCTTAGAATCCCTACATCCCCAAATATCATTAAAATCATTATTTTTTTGCTTTTTCATTTGTAAAAGGACAAATAGTAAGTGCCTCAGAGTACATAATAAAGCCACACCCACATGCAACTTACATGAGATTATTGTATCAGAAGAGGACAATACCTTCCTTATAGGTAGGTAGAGGATGGGCTAATTTACTAATGGAGCAACTCATTGTAGTCTTTTGTACGAAGCACAAATAATAAATTTCATTATATCCCAGACTTTTTTTTTTCACCCCAGGATAAGCCCTGAGTATTAAATTAATTGCACAGTTAAACTATTATGGAAATTAGGGGACAGTTAACATAGGGGTGTCCTTAAGGAAGTGGAATCTTAAATTGTTGGGAGATGACTGGGAATGGTTTCTGTCAAAGGAAGTAATATAACAAAGGGTCGGGTGAGTATGACACACCTGTAAGAAACAGTGAGAAGTCTGGTTTATGTGGTTCTGGGAGGGTAGGCTGGGCAATAGTGTGAATATTCTTCATTTAGTTGGCAGTCATGGAAAGATGTGTTTTAACTGTGTCTGAGCTGTGTTTAGGAAGATTAATTAGGTAGCATGTAGAATGAATCAGAGAATGCAAGCATTCAAGGAAAGAGAGAGAGAGAGAGAGAGAGAGAGAGAGAGAGAGAGAGAAGAGTACTCTCATAGGAGATAGTAAGATAGTATAAGAATTCAATGACTAGTTTAGAATGGCTCTCCACAGACATTGAGGTTATTATGACATGAACTTGAACTGTGGAACCAGCTTAGCACCAGTTTTATAGGAATGAAGGGAGAAGATATTAAGATGATTTGGGAGTTTGAAGAAAAGAGAAATAACAGTAATAAAGAAGATGAAAGAAGTCAGTCTGTAGAGTGAACAAGATAGAGTAATTCATGATATCAATTTGAGGTATTTTGAATTTCAGTTGTATGAGAGACTTCTGTGTGGAGATGACCAGGAAGCTGTTAGGAATTTGGGTATGGAGTGAGAAGAACGATAAGGACTCAATTGTACACTTAGGCATCGTCTCAAAGGAGAAAACATTTGAAGCTGGAAATTAATAGGATGCTTGAAAATATAAAGGGAGTAAGAAAGCTGATGTTAGAAAATTAGCAAATAACTGTTGGCACAAGGGTATGATTGAAGGCATTATAGGATCAGGGTCTGGAAAAATCTATAAGTGTGAAGGCAGGAAACTTAAAGTGGGAAGGGAGACTGGGGTCAGAGCACCCTCAATCACTGAGTATTAGGTGAGGATTGTGGGGTTCTGAGGAGAGTGGGACTCTGTTAAGGGCACTACTGGGACACAGTTTTAGTGACTAGGCCCAGTGTAGCTAAATCTTTTGTCTTTTCAAGAGAAGTAAAGAAATCTAGATTTTAGGAATCAAGGATTAAAAATCATTAAGTCAAACTTTTAAAAGCACTCTGCAGAACAAATAGAACATAAACATGGTCCTGACCAAGGTCCATGCATCTCTCTTTCTGAGGCAAATGGAAGTGTCAGAGAGGCAAGAGTGAAGCCAAGTTCCTATAATTCAACAGATGAAATAAGAAGTGAGAATTCCAAGTTAAGTGGGTTTTATCCCTCCAGAAGCTGAGGGGAATGAGAAGTGAGAATGCTGCTTTGAGTTTGACAAGTAGGATATACTTGCCTTTCTAGAGAGCAGTTTCACCATCAAGGTGAAGTTAGAGGTCATATGAAAAGAGAGATACACACACCCAAAGAAGGAAGAATTCTGGGAAGTTTTTCTGGGTTGATAATCTTCCATTGCTTTTGCTGTGATGGCAGATGGAGAGTCTTCAGTGGTAGCGAGGACCACCGATTAAGAACATTTCATGAGGAAAATAAAAAAGACGTCCCAAATTACTATATTATTATGAGTGAATTAGGAGAGCAATTTGATCACTTGGAAAGTGCTCCTCTTTCAATAAATGTAAAATATGGATTCTTGCTGAGATTTCTAAGCTGCTTCATCTAAATTATATGCTAAAGGAGAGAAACAGATGTTAAATATGATTAAAAAACCAATTACAAATTCCACAGTACAGTACTGTGTTTTACTTACATTAGTCTCCCTGCTAGCTTAGGTGCCATCCGTTTTGCCTTTATTTCCTGTTCATAACTCCAGGGTAAGCAACATGGGGGATTTAAGCCATTCAGACCAGAGCCTGACAGGGATATACTGACTCAAATAGAATTGCCTCAGCAAATTTAGACAACTAACATAAGGCTTGCTGGGGAGGGAGGTAGGGGGTGTCCTAATTTTGCACATAAAGCAGATTATCAAGTTGCCTGGCCTGACATATCAGTGCTTGTATCAAAATTGAATTTTGACTCAATACTGGGGGGAGATTTTCTGGATTTTTATTTATTTGTTTTTAATCTTTTCAGTAGGTTGTTGTGATCATAAGCATACAACTGTCTACTCTACATTTTATCATGTAGGGACTGGGAACAGAAATTCACTAAAATGCCTCAAGAAAAAGGGGGGTTGGTTCATTATTAACATTTGGGTAGCCTGGGATGAGAAATGAGTGGCCATGAGGCAGTTCCGGGGTCTTGCTACTCTTGTCACCTCAGTTCTTTTGGTGTCTGCTGAGTCAGTGTGTATACTCCTGTTTTCTCTCCAGATGAATTTCTCTGTTGACTCCCAGAATAGGCTCCTCAAAACTTCAGCTTGTGAGGAGACTTTTGGTTACGTTGACGCCCCTTGCTTCCAGTATTTTAGTTCTCACAGTCCACTATCTCAGTCTCCTAGGATTTTCTCCATAAAATATCATGGGGCAAATGTCATGGTTTCTGCTTATCTATTCAAATCTGACTGCTGTCCAACCTCTGGATTGCCTGGTCTTGGGTCAAGTGACCATTCATTGCCAATTAGCTTTGATGGGGATTTGGAGTCATCTGCTAATAAAACATGCCTGTCCCTGGGCAAGACTGTACATCTAGGCTGGGTGTGGTGGTGCACACCTGTAATTCCAGTGGACCAGAGAGCTGAGGCAGGATTATGAGATCAAAGCCAGCCTCATAACTTAGTGAGGCCCTAAACAACTCAGGGAGACTCTCTCTCCCTCCTTCTCTCTCTCCCCTATCCCCCCCCTCTCTCTACACGCACGCACGCACACACACACACACACACACACACACACATAAAAGGGCTGGGAATGTGGCTCAGTGGTTAAGTGCCCCTGGGCTCAATTCCCAGTACCAAAACAAAACAACAATAACAACAAAATACTTTAGATCTAGAAGTTTTAACTGAATGGGACTGTAAGTTTCCACTAAGATTCTTTGCTATTTTCAGCGCACAACAATTAGAAGCCCTCAAATATCTGTTGAATAAATGAATGAATGAATAGAGTAACTTTTCCTTATTATTAGATGTGTGTATTTGCATGTGTGAGAAAAATGTTCTCACATTTGAGACTAAAGCAAGTCCACTTGTATATTTTTTAATTATTGCAATTGGAAAATGAAATGAGAAAAAGCTATTGTGCCAAAGTAACATCTGATAGAAAAATAGTTATATTTCTTTTTATAGCTTTAATGGTCAAACTTATCTTAAATTCTTCCAAATCTCCAATTAGTCATGGGTGGTATGCCACAATATCCCATCTCCTCTTTCATTCTTCTCTTTGTGTAAAATAGAGCCAACAGAGAAATCCAAGTTGATTTAAATATATATCTTTCTTACAAAATGAGTCAATTAATAGTTTAAAACTCTTGATTTCCTGGGACTCAAGTCTCATAAGAAACTGATTACCATAACTCATTTTCAGAGTCAACTCTCTCAATTCTAATTAGAATTAGAAGTTTCTGAGGAATCCTGAGTACTTGTAATTCATACATAACATGAGATATTCTTGAGTTATTCATTGGTTTCTCTTTGGGCAGTTTTGAAAATGATCTCTTGTCAATATCTAAATGACTAGAAACCTCTCCTTCCTATTTTCTTATCTTACTCCACCTTCTTTCCATTCCAAATTATTACTATTCTAACGTGATCAATGTGGTCACAGTTATAGTGACTTGATTTATTTTTCTAAAATCTTAAAGTAGCCTAGTGTGTTACATTACAGAGTACTACTTTTGTGCACATTTATTTGGAATGGAGTGAATTTTAGAATAGTCCAAAAACACTACCATCAATCTTTTAATACCATTTTCTTTCATGGCAGCTTTGGATATTGAGAACCCACAGAACAAAAAGAAAATGCCATCTTATATCCTGAAGCTTTGCTTGGTGGGAATCAGTGTTTCCTATTTATAGATTCAGTCCCTCATGATGGTATGTGTATTGCAAATTGCATGCTAATAACTTAATATTGAAGCAGTTATTTTAATATTAAACATTGTAATACTCAGGATAAGAACACACATAGAGAAGAAGCTGCAGGAAACCAAGAGAGGGCAGCAGAACTAGGAGAGTGTCAGGACTTGGGTCAGAAAATACTGACTTCTGAATCTTGGGTTTTGAATGGAATATTTAGTAAATTAATGACAAAATAATAGATAATTTTAATAATCAAAGTGAGTAGCTGCAAGAATCTATGGGAAAAAGTAACCAGCTAGCAGAGATCATGTTTACTTCAGCAGAGTTTGAATGTTGCCCAGCTGAAGATATGGCAGAGCCAGATATCAATGGACATTAAAGACTAAGGGCTTAAAAGCCAGGCTGATCATACATGAGCAAGGATATTAATAGGTTAGCCACACATCTCATGGCAGATTATCTCCATGATAGTCATCCTGTCCTCTTTGGAAGCTGGGATCCAGTTCTGCAGCTGGAGGTGCTATAAGTTTCCTGCACTTGAACCTAGGATTTCTCAATTGGAAAACAGTTTTACTTCCCTGGGTACATTTTTTCAATATTTGAAGGCAGGTTTTCTTGTGACAACTGGTGGGTGTTATTGACATCTAAGCTAGGGATGCTCCTAAACAATGTACAATACACAGACAGCCTCCTACAACAAAGAATTAATTTATTCAACATATTGATAGTCTCGAAGCTGGAAGGCTAATGGAAGAAGTCATTATATCTCTTGCATATGGCCTCACATCACATGCTGATCCATGCAGGGCTACCTCTTCCCAATATTCCCTATACCATGCAGCATCTTATTTTCCTCCCAATTCATACTTTATCTGGCTTTAAAAAACCTACCTCTTGTTCTTGTCAATTATTCTTATCAATAATATCAAAATGTTCTTATCAAAATGTTCTTATCAATTATTCAGTTCAATTCAGTTCAACAAACATTTGTTGAGTTTTCTCTCATAAGTATTTTGCTGTATTCCCTACATGAGGGAATACAGAGGTGAATAAGCCAAAGTCCCTGTCCCTTAAGAGATCACATAATTTAGAGAGAGACAGAGATATACATAATTAATTATAATAAGGACAGACTAGAGTACTACACATAGTGTAGGGTAACCTACTTGTCAGTTTGGGTTTTCTTGGCTCTAGAGATACAGGCAACAGTGCCTCATATCTCCAGTTCTGTGCTGAATGTATGTGATCCTTCTAAAATATTTGCAAAATCATAGGGTTTACACCTTTATGGTCTGGCTCCTGTGTCAACACCTCTGTTGTCTCTTCCTTCTTCTAGAAAGTAAAAATCCAGTCAAGATTGGCTTCTGAATATAAATCTACACATGTCAGGAATTCTTTGTATTTTTGCAAAATGCACTGGTAATTCCAGGTTATTTATGGACAGACCTCATTGTATATTACTTAATCTACCCTTTCAGAGTTCTCCCTTCCTCTACCCTTTTCTGATTCTTGCCTCCCTATCCTTCTGGAGAATCACACATTTTGTCCATTGCGTCATACCTAGCAGTACTCCAGGCACCCAGGCAATTTGTGATCTCACTGTCTACTCTAGTCAGTTTTAAGAATGCTTCCCCCCACCGAAAGAAATATATATATTTTCCTTTCTAAGGGATTTTGTTTTCAGAAATACATTTTTTTCTATATTATTACAAAAACATTGTAATCACATTACTTAAGTAGAAGAAATAAATTGAGAAACAGGGATAGGAGATACTATCTAGGAAGTATAAGCCTGCAGACATCACCAGAAATTAACAAACAGAAGAAAGGAGTATGGCAAATTCGTCAGGCAAAGCAAAGACTATAAGCAATGACATAGGGCAAAACTGTTTTGTGTTTGGGAAACCACTATGACAAAGGTGCAGGAGGTTTTCATGGTGAAGAGTTTAGAGGAATCATTAAAGGATTTTGTGTGTGTCAGGAGGGGGGAAGGAGAGAAGAGGAGATGGGAATGCTATATCAGATCCATATTTTAGAAAGATCATTATGGATACAATATGGCAGATGGATCAGAATAAGATGGAATAGTGACTTATCAAGAAACAATCATAGTTGTTCTATCAATAAATTACACAGAAAGAAGAGGAGGAATACAGAGTATTTTATTTCATTTAATTTTTTTTTGTTATTTCTTGTGTATAGAGAGGAAAAGAAAAGAATACAATGTAGTGTCACAAGGTTTAAGTTTGAGGGACTGGGGTCGTGGCTTAGCGGTAGAGCACTCACGTAGCACATGCAAAGTGCTGAGTTCGATCCTCAGCACCACATAAAATAAATAAAATAAGGGTATTGTGCCCAACTATGACTAAAAAAATAAAATAAAATAAAATAAATTAAGTTTGAGTACTAGATTTGTGAATTCTTCAGTCTCTAAGTCCATAGGGCTTCTATTTGAGTTGTTTCCAGTGGTCATTTGTACTAAGTGATCATTGGCTTAGAGATCATTAACAGGTAAGTAAGTAGCAAGACCATGTCTTAGTAGGTCAGGTAAACACTGTGGAAGTTTTCTGAAATAATTCTCTTGAGAGGATTTCCTCCTTACTTCTTGCTGTAGTTTGTTGGTTGGTTTCCCAAGTTTCATGTGTTGGGAGCTTGTTTCTCTGTGGTGATGGGAGGGGGGCCTTTAAAAGGTGGGGCCTAATGGGAGATTGTTAAGTCATCAGGCAGCTGCCCTTGGATTGGACTAAGGCAGCTTTTGTGGGACCCCTGGACTTTTGTGAGAGTGAGTTTTAAGAGTGAGCACAATCCCTGAGTCAACTTCTGACTTCCTGTTTGGTGATGTGATCGCTTCCTCTCACTGGTACTCCTGCTGTCCACTATGAGTTCCTCATCAAAGCAGAGCTGATTCTGGTGGCATGCCCTTGAATATCCATAACCATGAGCTAAGTAAACCTCTGTTCTTTATAAAATTAACCTACTTCAGTCACTTTATTGTAGTAAAGATACGGACTGATACACTATTTTATTTTCCTTTTGGTCAATAAGTCATCTTTGCTACCTTGAAATGTCTGGGGTTAATTCCTCTTGGTTTACCCTTCAAAAGTTCAATATCTGGAAAGGCACAAACACTGGATGTTCTAGTCCCAGATCACCTCCTTCAATTGCCACTTCAGAAAGTTGTTGCAACTTGTTTCCTTCAAAAAGTGTGAGCTTTTGGAGACCTGAATATACAGTATGTATTTGCTTAACAATGGTAAAAATCTTTTTTGAAAGTATTTGGAAGCTTCCTCTTGAAGATATTCCTGATAGCTTCAACTTCTAAAAGTCTGTACCTTGCCCTCCTTTGCACCGTGACTATACAAAGTTCATATCCGAAGTGTCTGAATTCTTCCAGTGATCATCATTCCGGGCTCTTTGTGTCTTTGGGCTCTTGTAGTCTCCCTTGAGTACTTCTAGAGCATTTCCTGGAAAACTCTAAACACCCTGTCTCCTGCCAGGGACACCATTTCTGTCCTTTTAGATTTGAGTGAGTATTCCCCAGGAAGAGAAAATCTGGTGGATTCATATGATTTGTCAGTTCAAATCTTGGTTGGATCAGTGCATCTTTAAAGAACCAACAACAGAAATGTAGGGAAAAAAAACACTGCTAAGAATTAGTAATTGTATGTTGCCTTCTAGCTATGCAAACTTGGAAACCTGCAATGATCCTCTAAATCTTAAACTCTGAATCTTTTAAGTGAATACAACACATTATAGGTTATTGTGAGAGTTGAATGAAATAGTGCAGGTGAAAGCACGTTCTGAACTCAAAATAGTGTATAGTGTAGCTGTCTAATTGTTCTACATCATTTGTTGCACTTTGTACATAAGTAAGTTGTTAAAACTGTCTAGTAAATGATTTACTTGAAAATATCAAACTAATAGCCCTTGATTATGGGGGTAAATGGGAGTAGGAAAGGGGGCTGCAAGAAGGGAGGTAGCCCCAAGAAGGGAGGTAGCCCCAACTTGTTGGTGGTATAATTATTTTGTTTATTACAATAGGGAGGAAGGGCCTTCTTATGTTTTCGTCAAAAGCCTACATTTTTAGATTTATGCCATAAATCTGAGCCTCTGTTTCAGTTTAGTGTATAATAAAAGTACTATAAAATCCCAAGTCAGGCTACATTTTGTAGAGTTATGGGTTAAAAATGTTGAAAAATTTGATTAAACTTTGCAAGAAACTACTTCTTAAAGATTTTAATTATAAAGACTCAAGAGATAAACATCTCAACTTTTAGAAGATTAAGTATATCCTGAAATTTTCCTGTTCCGAGTGATCCACCTCAATTAAACCTGCCTCTCCAGTTCTTCACCGGGAACAGTGAACCCAGAGACAATGATGCCTCATTTAAAATGATTTCCTCTATAATTAGGAAAAAGAAAACATGAGTGTTCAGAAACAAAGAAACCATTCTGTGTATTTTGGATGATTCACAATCAGCTGGAGAAGTGGCTTCCTTCATAGTTCAAAGCTCCAGTGGTGGTTGTGGCATTTCATGCCGGTAAGTGGATTTCATTTTTCTCCCGGGCAGCTTTTCACTTTTGTTTTAGCTACTTCTAGAATGTACACCTGGAAATCAGGCTTAAGGTAACTTAAGGTAACTCTCTTTTTAAAAAATCATCACAATCAAAAGCCCAAAACCATTCTATGACTGGCATCATGTTATTTGTTAAATGGGGAGATTTGCTGAAATCAGGGGTCAAGTCATCAGAAGAAAAGATGAGAGATAAGTCCCCTGAGTGCATGTTAGAAGTTGGAAATGTGGGTTCAGGCTGGGGTCAGGTATCTGCCATCTCGTTGACTGGGCTTAAAATTTGGGAATAGTCAGGGAAGATGTGAATAGAAATAAAAAATTATTAGTTGTCACTGGAGAATTTAAAGAGCTTAAAAAAAAAAACTTTGGTAGACAATGATTAACTAAATGAGTCAGTGTACTTTCATTGATAATTTCTCCAAATGTTTATGGGCTTTCTTATTTAAAGGCTTAAGGATAGCACATTTTCAGTTGTGTATTGATTGAAGAACTCACCTCTACCAAGGTGACTTATAAAAGCACCTTGGTGCCTTTGCCTTCTACTCCCTCCTCCTGAGAAACTAATTTTGCCAAATGAGTTGAGAAGATGAATCTGTTTGAAACTTATTCCAGGTTTGCCTTGCTGAAAATTATGTTCCTTCTTGTTGTGAATGTCTGAAGATAAAAATACTATGCCATTGCCATCTGTTAAGTGTATTCTATACATTCTGAGAATATATTAGAACAATACCTTATGTATTGAATTTATCTTCCAGAAACGGGGTGGCCTCATCAGTCTCTGGTGTCACATCAGAGCCAGGATGCCTGTGAATAATGAAGCCACCCTTATCTTGTGCAGATGAATTCAATTTCCTTTCTATTGTAATGTCATATTTGATTCACTTACTTCTTATTTTTATTTTTAAAGGTTGCTTACTGCTCCAAGCCTTTTTCTCTGTCACCACTAATATGAAACATTTCTCAGAATTATCCAGTTCTGGGTCTGTTCGCCTTAGCAAGCTTCATGAATACCTCAAACACCTAAGTGGGGAGCATAGATTAAAAATATTTTCAGTCTGTGAATGTCAGGATGACATCTGAAGTTCAGTCGGTAAATTTATCATCACAGAAATTGTCTGTTTGATTTGATTTCTGTTTTTTTTTTTTAAATCTTACATATGCTCAAGCAGCACATTTGATCCTGAAATATCCTGCAGTAATTGATAGCATCCTATAAACTGAACATTAATGAGGGATAGGTCACAGCACAGCCCAAATTTGAACCAATTCAATTGAAGTAGCAAAGGATTTTGTGAGAATAAATCTGTCTTTGCTGGTTTCCTCTTTAGAGAAACAAGACAATATTTCCACATTATATTTACCTAATGGATGAGACTCAGTCTATTAGATGAGATATAAAATAAATTAAATTCTGTGGCAGGTGAACACCCTGAGGGCACTGCAGTTTGTAACACTATGTTAATATTCTCCAAGACCACTGCATGAGCTTAGCAGAACTATCTTCAAAATTAGCTTTACAGGCCACCTGCAGACTTCTCTTTTGCTTTCCTAATCAAAACTGCAATCCTGGGTAATTTAGCAAAATATTAAGTAAATAATTGCTTCAGAATATTTTAGGTTTAGGAACATAAATCTTATTCTTTTTTACATGCCTGCTGATGCTAAGAAGCAGGGAGGTTCCAACCTTGCAATTTAAGTTTTCGGTGAGCTCTATTACTTTCCTTTCTGAAAAATTAAATTCCTTTTGCAGACAAATATAACAGAATCCTTAGCTAAATTATAGTGGGAAGAGGATCTGACTTCAGTGGTCTATTCAGTACATACTCGGGATCAAGATGAAAACAGTGTAACAAGCTCTAGGGTTTTGGAGTGTCTTCATGTGTACTTATGAATGTGAACTCCTTTTGGGGATGGTTTCTGTTATGCTCTTTCAAAACCATGCCTTTGTGGGAGCACCAATGGTGATAACAAGGGCTTTGTGCTGGGTGAGCCTCATGGCTGCAGTTGTGGATGGAAGGGGCTTCCATATTAGACACTGACAGCTGAATTCTGGCAGTCTCTCTTTAACAAAAAATAATTGTGACAATAATGACAGCAACAGGGTGTGCTGTCTGTGAACAGAGAAGCATTTGCATTTTGAAAAAAGCAATCTGCTTTTGGATGTAGCGCTTCCATAATGTCAAGGTTTGGTTTAAAGCCTGCTTTGGATCTGTAGATGGCTTCCTTTAGCCTTCCTTTATCTCCTTCCATATTTTCCATAGGACACTGAGGTTTTCATTGTTCTTACCTATTTTTACTTGCTGCCCCTTCCTGGTTGGTAGGTTACTTATCACATTTTAAATTTCTTAATGGTTACCTTTATTTTACATACAAGTGTTGACTTAGTAATGCAAATATAAGTCAATGTTCTTCCCCTCTTCCAAATGATGGAAAGACCTTCAAACTCAGCAGCTGTTATACTTGTGAAAACTTGTATGTTGTTGCTGCTCCATATTTTAGTTTTATAGTTTTTTTAAAACTCAAATAAGTCACTGTTATAAAGTCAGCATTTAAATTATTGACCCCTGTACTTCCAACTTTCTGCTCCCTCTTCCTCCTTGCATGTCCCTCAGTCTTTTGTCTCATTTTGTCATTTTAGGTGCACTTGCATCCTGCCGAAATGCATCTCTTAAAAATTCCTCCTGTAGGGATCTGTTGGTGGTAATTTTGCTCAGTTTTGTAGCATACATGTATTTTATCTTCACTTTTCCATAATAATTTGGTGGTGTATTTAATGCTAAGTTGAAAGCTATTTTCTTTCAGTATTTTATTATTTTCTTCTTTTTTTTCTGGCTTTCATTATTGTTTTTAGGAAGTCTTTAATGGGATACCATTGATTATGGTTATCTATATATTTTAAATATACTATCTTTGTCTTTACTGTATTTCATCTTCACTACTGTGTGCCTAGGTAGAAATCAGTTTTTATTCATCCTGTTTAGGACTTCTGAAAGTATAGACCAGGAAAAAGGGGGTGGGGTAGAGTGGAGGAGATGTCTGAAGTCCTAGGAATTTTTGTGCCATTTTTCCCAAAGTTCCATCATTCATTGGTTATCTTGTCAGTGTTCACCCTCTCTGCCTACCACTTGTATCATTATTTATTTGCTATCTTTCTTTAAACTGCTTTTGAAAACTTAAATAATTAGCCAGGTATGGTGGTACAATCCTGTAATCCCAGCTACGCAGGAGACAGGCAGAAGGATCCCAAGTTCAAGGTGAGACTCAACAACTTAAGCAAGACTCCATTTAAAAATAAAATAAAAAATGCTGAGGATGGAGGTCAGTGGTAGAGCAGTAGTCTACCATGTGTGAAGCCTTGGGTTCAACCCCCTGATCCTCCCATAAAAAAAACCTTTCAATAACTGGAGTGTAAATAAGTATAAAAGAAATAGCCTGTGCAGTCATGTGTTTAATATGCTAATTGTAATTTTTCTAATTAAAATATAACTATCTAGTGTTTCATTTGAATAAATATTTGTCTATCATAATAGAAAAATTCATTCACATCTCATCTAAAATAACTTGTACACCAGCAGTGCTGGATATGAAATGAGAAATGCTACTAAACTATGTCATTGTGAGCTCCCTGTTAAATTTATGAGGGTGACTTTAGTTATTGACTATCTGAGATGGTTTCTGGAAGGTTCTGAATTTGCTTAGGGAATTACCTGATTCTCAGTATTTGTCTCATCAAGAAGGGAAAGATTGTTGTTCTATGTCCCTGGCCTGTCTGGCCAAGGGTAGTGGCCAGAAGTGAGGAACAGAGGCTGAGAATTGGGAGTCGCAGGATTCTGAAGACTTTTGTTCACTTCCCTGCAAGGAATGTGTCATCCAAAAATGCTCAGATGATCTGTGAAGCCAAAAAACACTTATTGGGGAGCACAGGTTTTAATAGAAACTAGAATGTTTTCCATTAGAAAGGGATTTAGAGTTCCTCTTAAGGATAAAAAAAGAGGAAGTATAAGAGACGTTCATGGTTGTTTGTCAAGAATTATGGTTGGAGGATAAATTTACTTGTATAGTTCATTAGTTCAGCACAAATCAGCTCGGATCAAACTGTTACTCTAGGAAGGAGTTGAGTTTGTTCAATCCTCAGGATGTTCCTTCTGAGCAAATAACTTTCTTTTGGCATGCCAGTAAGTACACAGAGTAGTCATGACAGCACAAGATGGAGTCTGGGTCACAAAATGGGGTCTCGGTCACAAAATGGAGCCCCTGCTGACATTTTCTTTCCCAAATGATTTATCTAAGATAGACACATAAATTTATATTTAAACACCATGTTATGGTCAGTGCTCTTCCACTGGTGAAACCAATAAATAAAACACTTCTCTTAAATATGCACTTCATAGAAGGTTAACAAAAGCAGCAAAACATTTTATAAACTTACTACAGTTTAAGTGAGCAAAGGGCAGAAGAAATTTATGGGTAGATTTAAAATGCTTTGCTTGATCAAAATATTCACACAATATGCTAATTGAGGAAGAGATAATTCCTCAGTCAAATTCCCACTCCAACTGGGATATTATCACTGTTTGAAACACTGAAGAGACTATGATATGCTAATAGCTTTAAACTGGTTCACATTCAAATTTCTAGGTGTTTGGGGAAACTAAACATACTTTACAGTAATTGGCCTCTTCTGTAAATGTGGCCTTAGGTACCACTTCTTGTGTTGAACAGCCACTTTTAAATCCAGGAGTGATGGGTTCCAGGCCTAGTTATGTTGGTCTTCCTTAGTAGACATGGCTATATGCCATCTCACTGGGGGAATTTCCCTGGTGTGGTGCCTAGCTCTTTAGCAGGTTTTAATTTGATATTTGTGAAAATTTTTATTTAAACACAATTATGAAAAGGTCCATGAATACTCAAGAAAGTAAAATTTGGTCCAGGATGAAAAGGATGTGAGATGCCAAAAACCATGGATACTTAAAAACAACCTTGAGAGAAAAAATAAAATCAAATAAGTGTGATGCCACCACAATAAGCTGTGCTTGGTTTTGGGTAAAATACACATTTGCAGATTAGGTAAGGGATTAAAGAAGAGCAAACAGGTTCATGCTAATTTCTTTTTTTACCTGAATTTACCCATGAACCCAGTGGTGATTCAAAGGGATACACATTATACAGAAGAAAGATCTTTTAAAAACAATAATCTCTGCTCTCAAAAATGAAAAATAGGAAAGAAATAAAAATAAATTTAAAAATTAGTCCTAAAGTCAGAACTCTGATGTTTTGTGTTAAGCAACAGAGAAGGCTTTCTATTCTTCTGGTGGCTCTCCCCTGCCTAGTAATATAGAGGTGACAGACAATAAAGTTCTTTAACTTGAGAAGGTAATGTAGACATAGGAGCTTGAGTTTTGAGATAATCACGACAGAGAAGATGTGGATGGCCCAAAGTTCATGATGGAACAAGTTTATAATAGCTTTAGTGTGAGCAGACCCAGTCCTTAGCTGTCTGTATACAGCCCAGTGACCACAGTTTTCAGCTAAGGGTCAGTAAGTAGACTTTGCTTAGGGTGTTCAACTAATCTCTCTCAAAAAGTTGGGTAAGTAGAGAAGAGGTATGCATTAGTTTGTGAGGACTGCCATAACAGGGCACCACAAACAGGGTGGCTCAACAACAGAAATTGATCTCCTCTTATTTCTAGAGGCTACTACAAGTCCAAGATCAAGGTTTTGACAGAGTTGATTTAATTTTGAGCACTCCATCCTTGACTTGTATTTTCATTTGGCCTCACATGGCCTTCTCTCTTGTGCAGGTGTGTGTTCTCTCCCTACTTCCCTCCCTCCCTCCCTCTCTCTCTCTCTCTCTCTCTCTCCCCCTTTCTCTCTCTCTTTCTCCATTTTTTTTTTCTTTTTTGAGAGTGGGAATTGAACCCAGGGGTACTTAACCACTGAGCCACATCCACAGCCTTTTTTATTAAGACAGGGTCTCACTAAGTTGGTTAGGGTTTTGCTAAGTTGCTGAGGCTGGCTCATGATCCTCCTGCCTCAGCCTCTTGAGCTGCTGTGATTATAGCTATGCACCACCACTCCCAGCTTCTCTTATTTTCTCATAAAGACATCAATTATATTGGATTAGGACCTGCACCAGTGACCCAATCTTACCCCTTTAAAGGCTCTCTCTACATAGTCAGATCCTGAGTTACTGACAATTGGATTTCAACATATGAAGTTGGGGCAAGTGGATTGCAATTTAGCTCATAACAGGGTGATTTGGGTAAATGTCCATGAATGTCTTAGCAGAACTAGATAGTACTTGGTAATTGTCCTTTATTATCTATAAATATTATTCAAGTCAAACTGCTACATGTGATTTTTCTAAAATTAATAATTGAATCATAAGATATTAGGATTACTTAAAAGAAGAATATTGTAAGATTTTGAAGCACTCTTGTATTATCAGTATTCTCAAAATAGAGATTCAGGAATCTTGGTTGAATATTAAATGCTGATGAATATTCAATAATGATAATATTAATTAATAATAGTAAAATGATTTTGAATTACTTTAAAAAACCCTCCCACAATGTGGGATGTTTTTTGTGATATAAAAGAAAAAACCATCATTTTCTATGTCTATAAAATAATAAAAGTGTTGAACTTATATAAGCCAGTTCTGAGGAACTTGACTGTTTATTCTTGTGCAAATACAACTGCCTCAAGAAATATTTCCACACAAGTCCCTTAACCCCTAAGCCGTATATCTGAGCATTCTGTTTCTCAGTTGGCCAATTATAGATGATAAATAATTGATAAATATAGTCACAGACTAAAGTCCAAAAATCTGAGATTTGAAAGATAAATTTTAAATAAGAAAATTGAAAATCACATTAATAGCAACATTTTAAAAAACACATGTTATCTTTTCTTGATTTCTTTGAGTACAAAGTTTGGATCCAGACTCACCATAGGGTTGTTTATATTTGTCTCTGACATGGCCTGTTGGTTACCTTAATTTATCTCTAAGTACTTTTGAGCTTCTTTATGCAAAGTGCTCTATTAGACGCTTGCGTTATTAGTCCTAGAGACTCAAATAGAAGCTAAAGGGGAAATATATATATATATATATATATATATATATATATATATACACACACACACACACACACACATATATATCTTTGCAAACCCTAAAAAAGAAAAACAGGAGACTATTTCCTAAAGGTTAATGTTTGCATCCTTATGGACTTTTAAGGACCAGAAAAGTTGGAGTTAACAGAGAAAAAGACTTACTAAGGATGAGATATTGTTCTCATTTTGTCTTTTGTAAGAAAATGATAAGTAAAATCAAAGCAAAATGTATAGTTAATATTGGAGACATGATTTTATTATTCTCAAGAAAATATATTATTCTCAAGTTTTTTCTCAATAAAAATTGCTGACGTTAAAAACCATAAAAGTAGCATATTTGTTCAAACCCTTTGAATACAGACATATAATTCTTAATTTCATGATAAAATATTGGGGCCCTCTCCTCCCAACTACACACTGACTTTATTTTGTTTGGTTCTTATTCAACTGATTTTACAAATAGGTACATTTAGCAATGCCTCCCAAGAAGAGTAATTATAATTTGGCATGGCAACCTATGACAATATTTGACATCAAATAAAAAATTGCCTTTAAAATAATATGCATATATCTGCCAAATAACTCATTTATTGTTTTTATGAGCATTGTGGAGGAATACATCTGTGGTGAAGGTATTCACTAATCTAATAGCAGAGCTATTATTTCTGATTTTTATATAGAGCTTCCATTATAGATTCATCTATATTTTTTGTGATATAAAAGAAAAACCATCTTCTTCTTTCATATACAGTCTTGCTTTACAAAGAAAAGAGAAAGGGAAGCAAGGAGTTTAAGCAAGGACAGAGGGTTCTGATTCCCTGACCTCTGGGTTGCTATTTTAACACCCATACCAGGCTTTTCTTTTTTCCCATGGGAGAAAATGAAATATCTCACACAACATATTTACAGTACAATATGTAAGGTAAGATGGCAAAACATAGTTATGTCAATACCATTTATGAAGAACAAATTAAAAAAAGACCTCCTTCACAAAATCAATAGCAAGGGAGAAAAAAATCAAGATGAATGGTCAAGGGAAAGTAGGTAACCAGGATAACAAATGAGTGGAATCTTCGCAGGGCCTGCTTGAGTGAGCAAAGGTAAACAATTACTCGCTGAATGTGTGTTTTCACCGAGTAAGTTGGGTCAACAGAGTCTGATAAGAGAAAGAGAGGATAAATTGTTGAGGCATAAAATAAAAATGTTTATCTGAGCATTTATCATCCCTTGATCTAATGTGGAATTCATAGATGGAGCCTGGTGCGCGGCAGGCTCCGCTCTTGGTTTATACATAGCCTCGGAATCGTTCAGCAAACCATAAAACGTGCTTTCTCACTTTTTTGCTTGAATGATTTCAGAGCTGCTCTCTAGGGACCAATTTCTCTAATGGCGAGATCTAATTCAATTGTGTGCTCACTCAGTTCAGAGGGAAGACTGTGGAGGGAACAGCAGTGCTGCAGACAGCATGTGTGGGGCTTGGAGGGACGGAGGGCCTGTTCTGGGGAGTGGAGAGAGTGAATGTGTTGATCTTCCACCTCTCCCCATCTTTCTCACTCATCTAGTTCAGGTGGAGACCCCACTGCCCAGGAGGGACATACATCTTGCCCGATTTTAAAATGATAGTAACAGTTTCTCTTTTCCCTGAATTCTACTTTTAATCCCTGTTATTTAGCACTTCAGGGAATGGGATGTCAGTTCACAAAGTGTTTCAGCCCCTTCAGTCAGTTACCATACAATGGATTGAATGGCATGTATGTACTCCTTTGAAAATTATCATGAAGTCCCCAAATATCACATTTCTCTCATTTTGTCCTTTAGAAAGGTCTACATGGTAACTCCTGTAGTCCAAGATTAATTTAGTGCTGCTCTTTTTGTATTGCTCATATTTAGTATTGTGCTCACCATACTTTGGAAAGTTATAAATTCTTTCTGGTGATAATTTTTATCACCAGAATTCATAATTGCCTACAATTATGTAGGATCTGTGCTTTATTTGTGTATAGTGATGACAGATGTGGTCCTCATCCAAATGTCCTCTTCTAGCCATTTCCACAGGACCTGATGATTTTATTTGTGCATGAGACATGAAGGTGGGTGAACAGACTACCTTGTATATTAGGTATTATTCATCAATGAAGCCTTCCCACTTTCATACTCAGTATATTTAGATTTAACAGACCAGTGCTCCTGGACTTTTAATTTTCTCCTGAGTATCTGGTTTCCAATGAGAATAACAGAATTGCAGAATTTGGGAAACTGAGGGGGAGCTTAGAGACTCTCTAACAGCTTCTCTTTATAGATGGAGAAATTGAGGCTCAGTAAGTTGAAGTCACACATTAATTAATGGTAAGGTGGCAAGTTGAACTAGTTTGTATCTTTTCATTTATTTATAATATAGCCTTTTATGTGGCATGTACTGTTCTAGTTGCTGTGGCTGCAATAGATTCAGGCCCTGGGGGATAAAATTTCCTGGGCTCTAGCTGTTTCCTACTGGAACTATGGACTGGATCAACTGAATGCTGACTTCCTGATGAAGCACATTCATGATTGAAAACAATGTTTAAAAACTAGACATTCTTGGGTAACTGTTTTAATCCTAGTCTTTTCTTTCACTTTTTATCATTAGGGTGCTTAACAATGAATGCTTTTATGTAGGATTCATTCAACAATCAATACAAGTGATGGCATTTGGTCCTCTACAACTAATCTTGCCTTGGGAAGACAGTTTGAGTCCCAGAATAGAGATTTAGAGTGCAGAGTCTAGAACTAATCTGTTCAGTTTCAAATCTTATTTCTACCACTTATTAGTTGTGTGACTAACCTTGTGCAAATGATGTCCTGGTGCTTCAGTTTCTTAAGTCTATACAATTGTTATATTAATAGTTTCTAGCTCAGAGGCTTGTTGTGATGTTTGAAAAGCATGCATACACATGTGTGTACCCCCTATACCCTCTGACAAAATGGAGAACAGTGCTTGGAGCACAGCCCAATCCAAGTGTTATTCTTAGGACAATATGTCAAGAAAGTGACTTGTACCTGGAATGGTGTAGTCTGCAGAGAAACAAAGCACCAACAGAGAGGCAGGAGTTCATGTAATAAAGATGGTGTTTGCGAGTCTCATAGGGTCAGAAAGAGCTCTAATAAGAATCCCAACAGAGCAAAGATGGACTAGTACAGGTGGTATGCTGTTGTCCTCACTGAACTTGGTTCCACTGGTGACACTGGGTCCATCCTTTATCACCAGACAAATCACCAGAATATGAACTTTGGGAAAAGGTTATGTGAAAGTCACACAGTGTCCCTCAACCTGCACATCTCTGGAATGCATGCTGCTGGGTAGGGATGAAGACATCACAGAGAGGGGCAGCAGGTTCTCATTAGCAGTTGTCTTTGGGAGATATTCTGTTCCTGCTGCAGAAGTCCTGGGAAATCCTCATCTCTGCATTCTGGGTTGGACAGTTAAGGGACAGAGGCTTGTTCCTAAATGGCCTAGACTGGCACTGGGAGAATGTGTGGTGGGGGAAGGATAAAGCTACTTAAGAGTTTGCTCTTTTGAGTTGGGGCTTGTCTGTGAACCAAGGTGGAGTTGAGGTTGCCCATAGTGAGGGGAGTTCCCCACCTGTCTTCCCTTTTAAATGCAAGATCTTTAAGGGCAAGGACTGAGCATGTGCACAGTTGCTCTTTAGTACATATCTGTTGATCATATTTCCAGGTGATCCATCAAGAGTTGGTGAGTGAAATGCAAAAGCTAGGGAGATGAAGTAAGAGCTGACTTAACCAGAGACTAAACAGACATTGGACCTCAGGCCTGATGCTTGGTGAGTTGAGGCACTGCCAGATCAGCACTTTGCAAAGCATGGGATGCTATAAACTTGTGGTAATGCTTGGATGCAATGGAGCATGAGGAAATGAAAACTGACCCCAATTTCTGTGAGAAAAACTCACAAAGAAACCTTTTAGTAACTGAGAGAGTCAGTGAACACAGTTTTAAAAATGTGCACCAGTGTCCCTTGTAAACTGATGTAAATAGTTACTGTCATTTGCTAGAAAGGGGAATGGAGGTAAAGAAAAAATAGTCAACAGTCCAAGCCCCTACAGCAGGGGAAGGCAGACTGGAAGGCAGGGATCAACCTGTCATCTTGTGTTCTGTTTTGCTATTCTGTTTAAAATTTATAAAATCTAAGCAGTACACAAGGCCCAATTAATTCTGGGGAAGAGAACTAAAATTCATGACAGTTGCTCTCTCCTGAGGGCTGGGAGGAGGAACCAGGGCTTCCTTCTGGTGGAGCAGGGACATAAACAAATGTGAGAGGCCATCTTCTAAATGACTGCAGAGTTCAAAATCAGTATAGAAGCTTTGGTGTGTGGCCTCATCCTTCCAAAAACAAAGTTCTGGTCTCACTTTGCAAATAGTCCTCATGCAGACAGCCCCAGGCAGGTAGAGATGGAGAGTTTTTGAAATAAGGCATGACTCTGAGGATTCAGGCAGAAAGGCAAACCTCAAGTTGTCTTGCCGGACAATTGGTCTTTCCGCTTCCCCTAGGTTTCCTGTTCCTTAGTCCAGGCTGGTGCAATTACTCTGCACTTGCAGCCTGCAAATGGTTTCTGAAGAGCCTGGTAGCTACACAATCTAGGTTTTAAAAGACCGACACGATGACATTGTATTGACACAAATTTTAATCATTTCTCTTGTGTTGGGCCACACCTGATAGAGTGGCTAGACTTCTGTGCTATGATTTCATTCACTTGCATTGTCCAAAGCTGCTAATACATTGTAATAAACCTTTGCTATCAATGGAGAATTTTTGAAGTCAGTGTTCACACTGGTTTTAAAATATCAAAGGGAATATGAAAACTAACAAGGTAATATTAGAATTCTAAATGTAATGCTAAGAAAACTGAGTACAACTGCCATAAACCTCAGACTCTTGGAGACAGTAGCAGTAGGGGGTAGGAGGAAGGAAGACTGTGTTTCAGTTTCAAAAAAGATCAGTGAAGAGAAGCTTCTGTTTTTTTTTTTTTTTTTTTTTTTTTTTTTTTTTTTTTTTTTTTTTTGTCAATTGACTGTGTTTTGGCAATTCAGTTCTAGCCCTGGACATGTATTTTATTTTATGTCAAACACCTTGGGCTTCTCTCTTTGTCTCTCTCTTTACTTTTATCTATACATCTTTTCTTTATTTCCTGATAGTCTTCGAGTCTCTTAAAACTAATGGCTTCTTTCTCCCTAACCCCACTCCTTAAGGTAGTGCCTAGATCCATAGTATATATGTGTTGAATGAAAAATTGAATTACATTGTGTGGAATGATCACAAGGTAGTGAAAATATTAATTATTTAATTCATGCTTTTGTTTTTGGTTTAAAGATTTGGGCTATATTTTGATTAATATTGTACCACCAATAGGTCAGACTTTGGACCTGGATTGTCAAGTGTGACTTTCATTTCCAGCACTTAATTTCTGTGTACCCTTGGGCAAATTATTTAACTTCTCTGTGCCTCAGTTTTCTCATTTGTAAAATGAAGTTTTTGGAGTGCTGGTGTGTAGCTTAAAGCTTATATGAGGCACTGGGTTTGATCCCAGCAAAATACACACACACACACAAGAGAGACACAGAGAGAGAGAGAGAGAGAGAGAGAGAGAGAGAAAATAAGGTTCTTTTTGGAAGTTACCTCCCAGAATTGTGCTGAGAACTGAGTGATTTAAGACATGTAGTGTTTAGGGAAAATCCTAATACATAGTAAGTGCTGAATATGTGTTAGTCTTTGTTTTGATACTCTTACCCTGGGAGTGAGTCTCCTAGAGCAAGGTTTCTAAATGGGTTCTATCTTCACTACCAAAAGCTCAAATTAGTTTTCCAATCTCTTTGAATTATTTTAATAAGTGTTTAAAATGACACATGATTTCCTCTTGGACCTTTTTTGGGATTTATTTTTAGTAGTCGAGAAAGCTGATATCTTACATGCTCACAGTTCCTGATGACCATTACTTGGGCCAATGCTACTTTTCTGAATAAATGCAACATGAGGACCCAGTGTTCAGAGATAGGCTCCAAAACCACTCTTCCAAGGAGAAAGTCTGATGTAGAGTGAGGGGATCAGCACTTTCAATATAAATCTACAGTATAGTGTCCTAAGTGTTCTCAGTCTTCAAAGTTTGATACTTGGTAGGAAAAGCTTCTGACTTAAATGACTTGAGCTAGGCCAATGGAAAATCTGATGAACTGAACATGGAGTTCCTAAACCTATTGAAAAAAAAATGTGTGTTTCTGGGTTGTTGCAGTTCTAATATGGGAAGTTATGTAAAAGCAGTATGTCACCCCACTGCAGGATGCTTAACACAATTTCATGGTATGTTTAAATGTGAAATCTGAGAAGACATAGTACTTACTACATTTTTACCCCCACATTGACTCTTAAGCTACATCATCCTTTTGCTGCATCCCCTTCCTGTTTTTGAATTCTTGTTTTTGTGTGTGGAGCTTCTTAAAACCTTAATAACATGGGATTATATTAAGAGGCACTAGTAACCAAGTTTAATACCAATAAACATTGAATGTCTCATTATAGGACAGAAATCTGGAAATGCAAATGTTAGTTGTTAAATAGGAGTTTATGTATCTACTAAAAAGGGTTCTGTTTTTCAAGCTATCTTTTATGGTGTATTAGGTTTGCTTTCTTGTGTTGAAAATCTTGACATCTCTTTCACATTAAATATTTCAAGATCATTGAGTTATTTATCCTTCACATACAATGAGTAAAACTATCCCAAAAGGAGGAATATGGCAAATTGCTGAAATTACAACTGTTTTTACTTTTCTCTAATGGAAGTAGCTTTAAAATCCATAGGGGGAAAATCCAATTTGAAGGAAAGCAGTATTAGAAAGCATGCAATTATGTATAGTGAACATTTCCTCAATGATGGAAAAATTCAAAATACATGAAGAAAAGCTTTCGTGACCATTTTCTCAATAAGGTGAGATGATATTGTACACTGCTATTGGGGACTCCTGTCGTCAAGGAGGCAGAGTAGAAATGGATTTATTTTTGCATTCTGGACTAGGGTAAGGGCACAATATCATTGATGGAGATGGGGCAATGTGCCAGAAACCACATAGGGAATAAAATATGCAATTTGAGCTTCCATTCTGACTCTGCTCCTAAAAATAATAATAATAATGAAAATCGAAACTATTAATAATATTAATTTAACAATACAATTGCTGTGCACATTAAGTAAGACAATTTTCTTAAGTTATCAAGTTTAGCTGCATGATGTAAGTCAAACCACTTAACTAAGTTTTGCTGCTATGGTAAAGAGAATAAACATTACTCCCTTGCTCCCTCTGAAATAGAGGACTTTAAAATTTTATATTAAATATAGAATATATTTTACATTAATACAGAAGTCTAATTTTGTGAGCCCTTGTTAGGTACCCATTAAGTGTCCTTTTCCATTTCTTATATGCTGGTGTGCTTTTTTCATATAAAAGTTGCATTCAGGCAGATTATAAAACTCTTAAACCAGGAAAATATGAAAATGACTAACTGGAAAGATGGATGGAGTATTGTAAAGCATATTTAAACCCACCCAGGATGAGTGTGTCAAACTCTGGAAATATGGGACAGGGTTACTACAGCTTTGTGTATGAATACCCAGGGTGAATCATTTATTCTTTCATATCCAGGTCCTGCCTCTCTCAAAATAAATTTTATGTGGCTTATGGGGATGAGGCACTTAAAGGAATTAGATTACAAAAAATAAATCAAGCACAACTCCTCAAAACATTAGATAGGGAATTGAGAGGTAATTAAATCTATTTTTCTCTACATTTCTTATGTCTACTGTTAAGATTTTATGGAATTATTTTTCCAGGACTTGGCTATAGGATTAATAAGCTATCCTTCTTAATCTATACATTATACAGCCTGATATTTGTGAAGTTTGGATGTTTTGTGTTTCTGTGCATATCTTACTCACAGCCAGATCATGTCCTTTTGCAGCCTGGTATCTATAATGACAGGCACATGGCCTTTGGCACATACTTGATAAATATGTGTGTGTGTGTGTGTGTGTGTGTGTGTGTGTGTGATTCTTTTTAATTTTACTTTTTAGAAGTTGTCATAAAATTTTAAAACTTATAAAAGGTCTGAATGTGAATACAATGAACAATTGTATCCACAATCAGTTTATAAAATAAATATTACCAATAAACTGAAGTTCCTTATCTCACCCCTACACCATAGGTAGCCTCTATCAAGTTTGGTATTTATTGTTCTCAATTATATCTTTTTCTTATACTAAAGACAGTAACATAGAGACTATTTTCAGAATACAATGATAAGCATGTATAAAGAAAATTATGTTTTTGTGTTTTATGTAAATGGGATAATCTATTCTACTACAATTTGCCATTTTTTCCAGGACTTGTATTTATGGAATTCATCCATGAAGGTATGCATGGTTGCTGTATTCACAGTCACTGCTGTAGCCTTCCATTATGTGAATATACTACAAATAATGTTTCCATTGTTCTCTTGATAGACATTTAGGTTATTTCTAGTTTGGGGCATTGTAAAATACGCTACTAGGAGCAACATTGTGCATTCTTTTATATGAACATGTGCAAGAATTTCTGCATGAATCCAGGAGAGGAATTGCTGGGCCCTAAGATATGAGCACCAACTTTACCTAATGTTGATGAATTACTCTTTGGAAGGGTGAATACTTATTTACCTTCCCACTAGTACTGTATGAACATTCCTCTTGTTGCACATGCTCTCCAACATTTGTGATTGTCTGACTGTATAATGTTTTCTAATCTGAAGGATAAGAAATGATATCTTATGGTTTTCATTTTCATACCTCTTCCTACTAATGAAACAGAACATTTAATCAAGTTTATTGACCACTTGTTTTCATATTCTGTGAATTTCTGTTCATATGTTTTTCCCAGCTTCCTATACTTTTAATAATCTTTTTGTCATTTTATATTGTGACTATATGTATATATATATATATATGAAAAAAAATTATATGTATATATATATATAATTATATACATATAATTTTTTTTTCATTTTAGCCAGTTTTAGGTACAATTCAGTGCACTTAAGTACATTTATGGTGTCATGTGACTTTTTCAAGTACAAACTGCTTTTCACAGCGGCTGCTCTATTTTATTATATTCCTGTCATGAATGTACAAGGCTACAGTTTTTCCTCATCTTACTAACACTTGTTCATCCCCTCACCCTTTATTAAGATTATGACCATCCTACTGTCTGTGAAGTAATATCTCATTATGGTTTTTGATTTCCATTTCCCCAATGACTAATAATACTGAGATTGTCTTGGGAGAAGTGTCTGATCAAATCCTTTCTCTTTTTTTTAATGGCATGTTGTTTTTGATATTAAGTTGTGAGAGTTTTTCATATATTCTGGATATTAAACCCTTATTATGTATGTGATTTTCAAACATTTTTGCTTATTTTGTAGGTGTCTTTTCATTTTATAATGTTTCTTGATGCAAAAATTTTACTTTTGATGAAGTCCAATTTATCTACTTTTCTTTTGTTCTTTGGGGTTTTATTATAGCTTTCCCCATTGATTTGTAAGAATTCTGTAAACATATTCTGGGTTTAAATCTTTTATTGATAATACTCATTATAAGTATATTCTTCAACTATATGTCTTCTCATTTCTTTTTTTAAATGCTTTTTGATGAACAAAAGTATAAATTTTAGTTGTCACATTTATCAATAATTTAATTTATGGTTTATATTATGTATTTCTTTTAGAAACTTTCCTTGTTCAAAGGTTGAAAGGGCTTCACTCTATTTTTTCCTAAAGTTTTAGACTTTTGCTTTCAAATTTAGACCTTTAATCTGATCCCCCCCCTCGGCATGGCTGGCACATTAGGACCATCTGTGAATGCCACTGTTCGACTCCAAATGTAACCTCAAGTGTCTCACAGGCAGCCCTTTACCTCTGGCTCCTGTTTCTTGTCTGGTTCTTTCAGACTGTTCTCACTGACTTGTACTTTTTACAGAAGAAGATGCCTCTTTCAGTGCAATCCTCTTAGTGTCAGGAAGAACTGAGTTAAACCTTCTAGCTTGTGTCCAGTATGAATGGAGACTTTTCCACATTTTGTTTTCTATGTAATTTCATTAGGAACCCGAAAGGTGGAAAACTGGGCATCTATTGATGTCATACCAAATACTTTCTAGAATTTTGTCTAATTGCCTTGGTCAGTGGTAGTGTTGACTGGAAGGAAAGATCAGGTACCACTCTGGGCCTTCTGACCTTGAAATTCCAGAAATAGAATACCCTTATTGGTAGCATGGCATATGCAACTTATTTTATAAAATGAACTCTAGTTTTTCCTTTCCTTCTTCTTAAGAGGCAACTAGATTTTATATTATTATAACTTAAATATTTCATTACAATTCCAGGATCCTAATGGCTATCTATACCTGTATCTTGTGTTGAGAGGCAAAAATAACCCATGGCACTTTTCACTGATGCCCTTGCAGGCTGGGTTGCCCTGCGTGGAGTGGGCTGGCTGAGAAATACAGTGAAAAATCACATGACAAAGAAAATAGTTTTAAAGAGGTGGGGTGGGGGCTGCTGGCTGGCGGCTTTTCCACCTTAAGGGTGTAGCTTCCACACTGGAAAGAGAGCATGAGAGCCCGTGTTTGCTTTATTTGTATGGGGAACTTCAAAGGCTTTCTACAGAATGTTCTTAGCCAATTAAGGTAGGAGGTGGGCTGTCCAGTTGCCAGTGGGTCACGCCCAACTCCAGAGCTGCAAGATCAGTCTTCCTAGCCCAGCAAAGACAGAGGTCACCTGCATTGTACAATCCATTAAGTGGGAGGAACCACAAAATAGTTTCCAATGCCAAACCCAAATCTCCTTGGCTCCAAGGCCAAGAGAAGACACTCAAGGGTGGCTCCCCCCACACAGGCACTGAAACTTCTAAGCAAATGAGATAAACGATCACTACCAATTTTCCCTGGCAAAAGAATCATGTAAATGGAGGCATAGGAAGAACATTGATTATAGAATTCAAAATATCTAGCTCTTTGAAAATTTAAAAGAAAATAAAATTTGCAAGGACTGTAGCTGAAAGAAGCACAACTGCCTGTAATTTTCTTTATTAAACTTCAAAACATTCATGACTGAGAAGTCATGGGAAAAGACAAAGAGATTCAACTAGGACTTTGGAGATGTCAGTTCTTCTCCTTAGCAGATGAGTATGCTTGTATGCTTTCTGACCTATCTCTGAGTGTTTCTCTTCATGTGGGATAGTGCTGCCTGCATTGCTGGAATGACAGGACTTTCAGGAGGTTCACATAAGGCAAAGCATGGCAAAGTATCTCATAAACCATAAAGCACAGGCCACACATCAGTTATGTCCAGCTGGTGAAATGGGAACAAAGTTTCTAGCTGAGTTAATAAGTCCTCTACAAGCTTCAAGCAACCAAAGTGTTATTTCAAATTCTCAGACTTTAGTTTTGCAAGTCTACATATCTGTCCACATGTAAAAAAAGAATAACAAAAACAAAATCCTCATGTCTGACATTTTAGATGGAAGGCGAACAGTTCATTCTATGATTACATGGGGAGAAAATGGGATATATGGACCTTGCAGCAAAACCAAAAGGAAGGGTAAGCCCAGCACCTGGAAAAAGTTTCACCATGGGCTAGGCACCATGCCACTTGTGTTTCCCCTACCTTTCTGTGTTCTGGCCAGTCTTTTAGGGGGGAGGCACTGCTTTGGGTAACTTGTTATAGATTTGGGATTACAAAAATATGATCATTTTTGGCAAAGTATCCCAGATGCCAGGAGAGCAACCACATAATAAGCTACTCTGAAATGATTTGGTTTAAAATGTGTCCAATTTCTACCCAGCAGAAGGCTCCTGAAATGTTTGTAGCATCTGTGGGCCCTGAGCTACTTCAATCCTGGGCTCCAGATGCTGGCAGGCATTCCCCACTATTAAATCAGTCTTCAAGGATCGCCATATGCACTTCAATCAAACCTGTCTCACATGCGTTCCCATAAAATTGCTGCTCTACAGCAAATCTTTTCAACCATACTTATGCTAATGTGGCTTTTTCTATGAATAGAAGAGAAAGAGTAAGTATAAAATCTGGTTCAACAACAGTGACAGTTATGTGCCCCATGGAGCTTCTTGCGGTGCAGTGAGCCTCTGCTCATCTTCAGGATGTTGTCCCTTGATTTCTGGTCAAGCTTTTCTTGCCATATAAACAGTCAGATCCCACTGTGCCGTAGGGTTGGGACTCAAGAATAAAATTCTTTATGGGTTTGCTGTCCTAAATTTTAATTCTCAAGACTTCATAGTTTTCTAAGTATTTTTCTTATATCTAGGTGATGTAGCCAGAGCAGGTGTTATTAGCTACATTTTTTTTTTACATTAAAGAAACTAAGGTTCAGTTATGACTTGGAGATGTTAAATATAGTTCACCATACTATATTCCATAAGATTTTTATACCTGTTCTTTATGTTGCTTATTTTTTTATTATCTAATCTATTCCAGCTTAATTTTTAAAGAATGTCTGACCAAAAAACCCACAGGAGTCAGACCTGTATCTTTTTTAGCTTTTGAGATTATTATGAAATGGATAGATATTTTTGGAATTATAAACCTATGCAAGTCTCATTCCCTTTTTTGAAAATTTTGAGACAAGGTCTCACTAAGCTGCCAAGTTTGGCCTCAAATTTAACAATCCTCCTGCCTCGGCCTCTGGAGTTGCTGGGATTATAGGCATGCACCAGCATGCTCAACTCTCATTCTCTTTGATTCATGATGGTCCTGCAAAAGGCAAAGACAGATACCTTCTAGAACAGATATATTCACAGGGTAGAGAAGGAGGTTATGACTCTTGGGAAGTCCCTGCCAAGTAGGAAGCCAACAAGAAACCCTTATACTGGGAGGGGGAAAGAGAGTGTCCTACTTCTTCGGGGGGAGTCTGGGGAGGCAGCAAGACTGAACTTGATGCTGATAGTGGCAGGATGTCAGTTGACCATGATTTAGGGATACATCTAGGCAGATAGATCTGGCACTTCTCAATCTCCAAAACGACTGGGTGGGATGCAGAGGATTCCAAAGTTCCTGTGGACCTTCTTGGGAATAAATGCAGATATAGAATGTGTCAGCAGGCCTGAGTGTGGGTCTGAAGTGAGAAATGGGGGGCTCTCTCAGCCAGAGATATGGAGCCTTGATCATGGACTTTAGCAGCTGCTCCAACATAATGCTGTCCCCCAGTGGTCACAGCATAGGACCTCAGGGACAGGAACTGCCCTCATGGGAGAAGTCAGAGGATCCTCTGCTGATCAAGCCCTACTCCCTTGCCGCATCACCCTGAGGACTTATAAGCTACTCTATATGCACTTGACATCTCTTCAAAGACCTATCATGAAGAAAACTTGAGAAACTGAGTATTTTTCCAAATGAGACTTAATGAATTCATAAATCAGTTTATTCATAGAAATCTTTAATTTACTAAAATTTCACCCCCATTTCCACCTCCCAATTCCTAGTGAAATGGGGTGCTCATGAGAAGTTTGATTTAGCTATAGGGATACAACAAAAGTTAATCCTTTAAAAAATATACATATGCATATCTGAGTTTTAGGGCATGAATTGACCACCTTGTTACAATAGGAGGGGAAATATATATTTCATGGGTACAGGAGCTGAAGGCTATGTTAGAGGTCAGTGTGTATGACAACCTTGGAAACAATAGGAAACCATAGGCATTTTTTCCCTCCTCATATTTGCTCTCGTTCTTGCTGGCCTAAGGATTTTTCTATAAATGGACATCAGCAAAAATGTGTTCCTCCAGGAGGGCTGTCCTGGAGCCTGCAGTGTGGGCCTCCAAGGGTCCCCTGCCTTCTTGATTTAATTACCATAAGACCTTTTGCAATTGCCCCATGGTGTTTCTGGGCTTTCCAGAAGCTGTGCTATAAATCTTCCACCCACCAAAACCTTTTGTATATCCCTCAGCCAGAATAATTGGGAAGAAAATTATGTTCATGTTATTTCAGTTGGAGAAAAGTGCTAATAATTCAGGGATCTGTGCACTGGGACATAGAAATCTATTACTTTTAGGGTTAGCTCCATATTCCATTGACCTTGGGCAACTCCCTGAGCCACTGTGAAATGGAATGGGCTATATGATTTTGAATGTCACTGTGTATGATTTGTTTGATTTGCTTGTTCAGTTAACACATTGGTGTTAAGTGCCTACTATGTACCACCCTAGGTGATGGGCTGTGATGACCTAGACAAGTGTGGTACTTGCCTTCACAGAGCTTTTATATAGACCAGAAAATAGAAACACTCTAATCAGTTGTAAAAGGACATTCCCCCACAAAACTACAATAGAAACATTAATTGCTCTAGAATCCAATGAACTTTCCATAGCAACACTTTTGCTATAAACCTTCCTAGGCATCCTCAACCACCTCTTTAACAAAGTTGATGGTGGGTGCTCAAAAAGGGGAGTGGAGGGGAGCACAGAAGCCAGACAGATGGCAAAAGGGCTCAGTCATGATTATGACTAAGGCAAAATAATGGAAGTGATCAACATTTCATTCCATTCACCATTATCTGCTAGGTATAGTACCATGGGCTTTACATGTGTTATCTTATTGGGTAATGCAGGGGGTGGGGTGAGGGGAGGGTCAATGTCATTACTCCAGATCCTGAACTCACAAACAAGCTGCAAATTGTTTTCTACTAGAACATTCTGTCTTCTTTATCATGGTCTTCTGCTCCATGTTTCAGTTGTTGTGTAAAATATTATGCAAGAGGCATCAAATGCACTAAAGACAAAAGATGGTAGAGCAAAGAACTTCTTCGTGAAGAAAGGTGTGGTGTGTATGAGAGAGAAACAGATGGTAAGAGTAATACCAGTGAATTCACCTCTTAATTTCATAAGTAAAGGACATTTTACAGCCACCTATGTTATTTTGAAGTAATGAAACATCTTCCAAAGTGAGAAATCATGTCATCTGTTATGCTCTAGTAGGCTTAATATAAAGAGAAGCAAAGTATTTCGTATGATTTTATGAGAAACTTTGAAAAAAAAAACAATGAGTGACCATCTGGTATATTTTAAAAATCTGTTCTGGAATGTATATTTTACATATTTTCTGGATCGTCATATTTTACTGCCAAGCATGTCTGCAGATACCCCTATTTCAGAGCCACATGTTCAGATAATTGCTGGAAGAAGACCAAAAGAAAAAAAAAAAAAAAAAAAAAAAAAAAAAAAACCACTTCTGATACACAACAATAAAAATCTAAGCCCCAAACTCCCAAAACAGTATTCTGACTATCCTTGACTATCTTTTATTCAGAATGCTTGATAAAATAGAATCTCAAACTAGGGCATACATACCTAAAATATTCATGAATAACTTAACTCATGTATGGGAAATAAAACCCTTGAACCTCAAGTAGTTCATTTTTGGAGAACCTCAAATAGTTCTGAAAATGGTGGCAAAAACTTAAATTTGTAAAGACATCTTGGCTTCATATTTTGAGTAAATATTCAGTTAAAGTTAACTCTGTCACTGTTGTCTCTCCCCTCTTGAAGAATCTACCCTCCTTTCCAAAGTGGGTTCAGGTGTAGGGAAGGCACACATGGCCTTGTGGGCACAGGGTAGAGGCCCAGGCCTCCTTGTGTGTTCTAGGGCTTATTCTGGAATTCTCCCTCAATCTGTTGGTCACTGATGTATGTTGAGCGCAGCTTGCCCTGCCTCATCTGTTGGTGAGTTGTGTAGTAACTGTGGCTATAGCTCATAGATTTTTTTCCATCCTTAGCCATGAGGCCTGGAATTTGTGAGACCTGATGCAAGATGAAAATGTGGGACTATTGTTCAAATATCATTAAGAACTTCCAGATGGATACCAGAGATCATGAAACCAAGATTGGGGCCCTTCTAAGCTCCGAGTTATACTGTAGGCACTCTGCAGAGCCACTCTAGAGTCACTGGCCTGGCATTCTGGTTGACATTCCTAGGGGACCACAGATGGAGAAAAGCTGAGTGTGAGAAACTTTTTTTTTTTTTTTTTTTTTTTTTAATGGAGTGGGTAGGAACATGGATGTATGTATGTTAATGAGTCTTGTCCTTGACACATGCTTTGTTACCAATTTCTTATTTGTCAAACTTGTTGCTGCATCTCTGCATGTCTAAGCCAAGTTCCCTGTAATTTGCTTTCTCTTTTTGCAAATGTCAGCACCATCTTATTCAGGTGGCTGCTTTCTTTGTGTTGTAGTAACCAAGAGATTTTAAAAGCTCCTTTGTAGGAGTTTCATTCTTTTTGGATTCCAGTGTGACATAGATTCTCCTTTTTGGAATGCTTTGGTCCTTTTATACCCACACCATCAAAACTTCTCCCTCTGCAACCACCTCCACATCTCCCAAACTTACAACAGTGTCTTAAAATATTAAGATTTGATATTGTACATTATTTATGTGCTCTGTATTCATCATAGAGTATGAAGTATTTTTTTAAAAAAATTTTATTTATAGAAGTATGTATTACAGTTCATACTATACATATATAGCATCTTTTTACACAAAACAGTTTGTATACAAAGTATATTTGCAGCATTCAATTCTTCAATCATGCATTTAGAATAATGATATCCGTCTTATTCAACCACTTTTTTCCCCCTTCCTCCCTTGTTCCCTCCCTTCCCCTCCCTTCCCTTTGACCATTATAGTGTTCCTCTAATTCTCCTATGTACCCCGACCCAACAATACTGTGAACCAGCTTCCTTATATCAGAGGAAACATTCGATATTTGGATTTTTGAGATTGACTGATTTCACTTAGCATTATATTCTCCAACTTCATCCATTTACCTGCAAATGTCATTATTTTATTCTCTTTTATTGCTGAGTAAAATTCCATTGTGTATATATACCACATTTTCTTTATCCATTCATCTACCGAGGGAGATCTAGGTTGGTTCCACAACCTAGCTATTGTGAATTGTGCTGCTATAAACATTGAGGTAGCTGGGTCACTGTAATATGCTGTTTTTAAGTCCTTTGGGAATAGACCCAGGAGTGGGATGGCCAGGTCATAGGGTGGTTCCATTCCCATTTTTCCAAAGAAATCTCCAGACTGCTTTCCATAAGTGTTGTACCATTTTGCAGTCCCACCAGCAATGTATGAGTGTGCCTTTTTCCCCATATCCTCTCCAACATTTATTGTTGTTTGTGTTCTTGATAGCTGCCATTCTGACTGGAGTGAAATGAAATCTTAGAGTAGTTTTGATTTGCATTTCTCTAATTGCCAGCGGTGTTGAGCATTTTTTCATGTATTTGTTGATTAATAGTGTATCTTCTTCTGAGCAGTGTCTTTTCAATTCCTTAGCCAATTTATTGATTGGATTATTTGTTTTTTTGGTGTCAAGTTTTTTGAGTTCTTTATATATTCTAGAAATTAGTGCTCTATCTGATGTGCATGTATTAAATATTTGTTCCCAGTTAGTTGGCTCTCTATTCACCTCACTGATTGTTTCTTTTGCTGAGAAGAAGCTTTTTAGCTTAAATCTATCCCATTCATTAATTCTTGGTATTAATTCTTACACTACAGGATTCTTTGTTAAGGAACTTGGAGCCTAATCCGACATGTTGGAAATTGGAGCTTACTTTTTCTTCTATTAGGTGTATTGTCTATGGTCTAATGCCTAAGTCCTTGATCCACTTTGAATTGAGTTTTGTGCATGGTGAGAGATAAGGATTTAATTTCATTTTGTTGCATATGGCTTTCCAGTTTTCCCAGCACCATTTGTTGAAGAGGCTATCCTTTCTCCACTGTACATTTTTGGCGCCTTTGTCTAATATAAGATAGCTGAAATTATATGTATTAGTCTCTGTGTCCTCAATTCTTTTTTTTTAATTTTATTTTTATAATTTTTAATATGTACAACTCATAGTGCATATATTTAGTATCTTTTTACATACAACTGTTTGTATACAAAGTATATTTGTACAATTCAGGTCTTCAATCATGCATTAAGGAAAATGATATCTGTCTCATTCAACCACCTTTTTTTTTCTCCCCCTCCCTCCCCTCTTGCTCCCTCCCTTACCCTCCCTTCCCTTGACCATTCTAGTGTTCCTCTAATCCTCCTATGTACCCCCATCCAACAATACTTTGAAATAGCCTCCTTATATAAGAGAGAACATTTGGTACTTGAATTTTTGAGACTGACTAACTTCACTTAGCATTATGTCTTCCAACTTCATCCATTTACCTGCAAATGCCATTAATTTGTTTTCTTTTATTGCTGAGTAAAATTCCATTGTGCGTATATACCACATTTTCTTAATCCACTCATTTACTAAGGACATCTAGATTGGTTCCACAACCTAGCTATTGTGAATTGTGCAGCTACAAACATTGAGATAGCTGTGTCACTGTAATATGCTGTTTTTAGGTCCTTTGGGAATAGACCCAGGAGTGGGATGGCTGGGTCATATAGGATGGTTCCATTCCCAGTTTTCCAAGAAATCTCCATACTGCTTTCCATAACGGTTGCACCATTTTGCAGTCCCACCAGCAATGTATGAGTGTGCCTTTTCCCCCACATCCTTTCCAACATTTATTGTTGCTTGTGTTCTTGATGGCTGCCATTCTGACTGGAGTGAAGTGAAATCTTAGAGTAGTTTTGATTTGCATTTCTCTAATTGCCAGTGATGTTGAACATTTTTTCATGTATTTGTTGATTAATCGTGTATCTTCTTCTGAGAGGTGTCTTCTCAATTCCTTAGCCCATTTATTGATTGGGTTATTTGTTTTTTTAGTGTAAAGTTTTTTGAGTTCTTTATATATTCTAGAGATTAGTGCTCTATCTGATGTGCATGTATTAAATATTTGTTCCCAATTAGTTGGCTCTCTATTCACCTCACTGATTGTTTCTTTTGCTGAAAAGAAGCTTTTTAGTTTAAATCTATCCCATTCATTAATTCTTGGTAGTAATTCTTGTGCTACAGGATTCTTATTAAGGAACTTGGGGCCTAATCCAACATGTTGGAAATTGGAGCTTACTTTTTCTTCTATTAGGTGTATTGTCTCTGGTCCAATTCCTAGGTCCTTTATCCACTTTGAATTGAGTTTTGTGCATGGTGAGAGATAAAGGTTTAATTTCATTTTGTTGCATATGGATTTCCAGTTTTCCCAGCACCATTTGTTGAAGAGGCTATCCTTTCTCCATTGTACATTTTTGGCAACTTTGTCTAATATAAGATAGCTGTAATTATATGTATTACTCTCTGTATCCTCAATTCTGTACCATTGGTCCACCAGTCTATTTTGGTGCCAATACCATGCTGTTTTTGTTACTATTGCTCTATAGTATAATTTAAAGTCTGGTATGGTGACGATGCCTGCTTCACTTTTCCTGCTCGGGATTGCTTTAGCTATTCTGGGTCTCTTAATTTTCCAGATGAATTTCATGACTGCTTTTTCTATTTCTTTGAGAAATGTCATTGGGATTTTGATAGGAATTGCATTAAATCTGTATAATGCTTTTGGTAGTATGGACATTTTGACAATATTAATTCTACCTATCCAAGAGCAAGGTAGGTCTTTCTATCTTCTGAGTTCTACTATAATTTCTTTCTTTAGTGTTCTATAGTTTTCATTATAGAGGTCCTTCACCTCTTTCGTTAAGTTGATTCCCAGGTATTTTATTTTTTTTGATGCTATTGTAAATGGGATAGTTTTCATCATTTCCCTTTCAGAGGCTTTGTCACTGATGTTCAAAAATACCTTTGACTTATGTGTATTGATTTTGTATCCTGCTACTTTGCCGAATTTATTTACTAGTTGTAAAAGTTTTCTGGTAGAGTTTTTTGGGTCTTCTAGGTATATTATCAGGTCATCAGCAAATAGTGCTAATTTGAGCTCTTCTTTTCCTATCTGTATCCCTTTAATTTCTTTCGTCTGTCTAATTGCTCTGGCCAGAGTTTCAAATACTATGTTAAATAGCAGTGGTGAGAGGGGGCATCCCTGTCTTGTTCCAGTTTTTAGAGGGAATGCTTTCAATTTTTCTCCATTTAAGATAATGTTAGCTTGAGGTTTTGCATAGATAGCTTTTATAATGTTGAGATATGTTCCTGTTATTCCTAATTTTTCTAGAGCTTTGAACATAAAGGAGTGTTGTATTTTGTCAAATGCTTTTTCTGCGTCTATTAAGCTGATCATATGGTTTTTATCTTTAAGTCTATTGATGTGATGTATTATGTTTATTGATTTCCGAATGTTGAGCCCCACTTGATCATGGTGCACTATCTTTTTGATATGTTTTTGAATCCGATTTGCCAGAATTTTGTTGAGGATTTTTGCATCTATGTTCATTAAAGATATTGGCCTGAAGTTTTCTTTTTTGGCTGTGTCTTTGCCTGGCTTTGGAATTAATGTGATATTGGCCTCATAGAAAGTGTCTGGAAGAGCTCCCTCTTTTTCTATTTCTTGAAATAGTTTGAAGAGCATCTGTATTAGTTCTTCTTTGAAAGTCTTGTAGAACTCGGCTGTAAACCCATCAGGACCTGGACTTTTTCTTGTTGGTAGTTTTTTGATAGCGTCTTCTATTTCTTCACTTGAAATTGATTTATTTAAATTGTGCATAGCCTCCTATTCCAGTTTGGGTAATTCATACGACTCTAGAAATCTGTCTATGCTTTCAATATTTTCTATTTTATTAGAGTACAATTTTCAAAGTGATTTATAATTATCTCCTGTATATCTGAGGTGCTTGTTGTAATATTTCCTTTTTCATCACCTTTTCATCATCCTTTTTGTTAGCATTGCTAGGGGTCTGTCAACTTTATTTATTTTTTCAAAGAACCACCTTTTGATTTTGTCAATTCTTTGAATTGTTTCTTTAGTCTCAATTTCATTAATTTCGGCTCTGATTTTAAGTATTTCCTGTCTTGTACTGCTCTTAGTGTTAATCTGTTCCTCTTTTTCTAGTGCTTTGAGGTGTGATGTTAAGTCATTTATTTATTTATTTTTTTTAATGAAGGAATTCAGTGCAATGAATTTTCCTCTTACTATTGCCTTCATAGTGTCCCAGAGATTTCTATACGATGTATCTGTATTCTCATTTACCTCTAGGAATTTTTTAATCTCCTCCTTGATGTCTTCTTCAACCCCTTGTTCATTCAGTAGCATGTTGTTTAGCTTCCAGCTGTTGGAGTGTTGGAGTATTTTTTTTTTTTTATTTCTTGTATTATCATTGATTTCCAATTTCATCCCATTATGGTCTGATAGAATGCAAGGTAGTATTTCTACTTTTTTTATATTTGCTGAGAGTTGCCTTGTGACATAATATATGGTCAATTTTGGAGAAGGAGCCATGTGCTGCTGAGAAGAAAGTGTACTCGCTTACTGAGGGATGAAATATTCTATATATGTCCATTAGGTCTATGTTATTAATTGTTTTAACGAGGCCTAATGTTTCTTTATTTAGCTTTTGCTTGGATGATCTATCCATTGGTGAGAAAGGTGTGTTGAAGTCCCCTAGAATAACTGTGTTTTGGTCTATTTTACTCTTGAACTTGAGAAGGGTTTGTTTGATGAATGTAGGTGCTCCATTATTTGGGGCATATATATTTATAATTGTTATATCTTGTTGATGAATGGTTCCCTTAAGTAGTAAGAAATATACATCTTTATCCCTTTTGATTAGCTTTGGCTTGAAGTCTACCTTATTTGATATGAGAATGGAAACCCCTGCCTGCTTCCATAGCCCATGTGCGTGATAAGACTTTTCCCAGCCTTTCACCTTCAATCGCTTGATGTCTTTTTCTATGAGGTGTGTTTCTTGTAGACAGCAAATTGTTGCGTTGTTTCTTTTAATCCAATCTGACAATCTGTGTCTTTTGAATGGTGAGTTTAGGCCATTAACATTCAAGGTTATTATTGAGATGTGATTCTTATTTCCATCCATTTTTAAATGTATTATGGTATTTAGCTTGATTTTTATTCTCCTCTGGCTGGTAATTCCTTTAGTTTACTATCTCCCTTTGTTGGTTTTCATTGTTATTTTTCTCTTCTTCTTCGTGGAAAATTTTCCCAAGATGTTCAGAAGTGCTGGCTTTCGAGTTGTGAAATCTTTTAACTTTTGTTTGTCGTGGAAGGTTTTTATTTCATCTTTGAATCTAAAGCTCAGTTTTGCTGGATATAAGATTCTTGGTTGACATCCCTTTTCTTTCAGAGCTTGAAATATGCTATTCCAGGATCTTCTAGCTTTCAAGGTCTGGGTTGAAAAATCTGAGCATAGTCTGATTGGTTTCCCCCTATATGTAATCTAGCTTCCTTTCTCTTGTGGCTTTTAGTAGTCTCTCCTTGCCTAGTATATTAGGCAATTTCATTATAATGTGCCTTGGTATGGATCTGTTGTGGATTTGTACGTTTGGTGTTCAGTAAGCCTCTTGAACTTGGTTTTGCCTTTCGTTCCTCATGTTTGGAAAATTTTCTGCTATTATTTCATTGAATAAATTACTCATTCCTTTGGTTTGAAACTCTGCACCTTCTTCAACACCAATCACTCTTAAGTTTGTTCTTTTTATGCTGTCCCATAATTCCTGAATGCTCTGTTCTTGTTTTCTTACTTCTTTTTCCGTGTCCTCTAGATTTTTCTCCAGGATATATATTTTGTGTTCATTATCTGAGGTCCTTTCTTCCAGGTGATCTAATCTGTTGGTGATGCTTTCAATTGAGCATTAAGTTTGGTTTATTTCTTCTTTCATTTCCTGAATTTCTGTTTGGATTTTCTTTAGAATCTCTATCTCCCTATTGAAGTAATCTTTTGCTTCTTGTATTTGTTTTTGGAGTTCTTTGTCAAAATGCTGTTTTACCGCCTCTATTTGCTCTCTCATCTCATTTTTGAGTTCATTCTTAAGATCCATAAACATTTGGAATATGAAATTTCTAAATTCCGTCTCTGGCATTTGACCAACTGTGCTTGCCATGGAATCTACTGAGGGGGCATGTTGGTTGGTTTCAGCCACTTTCTTCCCTTGCTTCTTCATAATGCTTGTGTGTCTATTCTCCTAGCACTGTGGGACCTTGCCTATTTTGATTTCATCTTATAGCCTTATGTTTCTCCTGTGTTACAATGCTGTCAGGTCTCCTTATAAATACCTTACAATTTAAGCTCTAACACTTTCTTTACAGCAAATCCCAGTTTGATCACAATGTACAGATTTAGTTAACTCAGGTATTGTTTCCAATTTACTCTGTATGCTTGCCCAGACAGTCACAGTGGTCTAGTCTGCAGCTTTGGCCAGCGGCAGATTGGCACAGAGGAATAATGGCTGGGGGGTGGGGGGGTGTCAGTACGTGAATAGCACCAAGAAAGTGTTCATCCAAAAGGCACGCATTCCCCATGCCCGCCCCCAGTTATAGCTCTTGTGGTTGCTGCGCTGGCCTCAGGCAGGCCCTTCCCTGTGGGCTGCCTGCATGCATCTCACCCAGGTGTGTGCTGTTCTCCGGGCCCTGGACCGATCCTTGGATGTCTGCAGTCAGCCGCAGCCCTCCTCCAAAATGGCGGTGCCTTCCCCAGTCCCAACAGCAGTACCCTGGAACTGTGTGTCACTCCGAGGCATGCAGGTCCCGTTGGGCAATTTACGCGAAAGAAATCTGTGAGGCCGCTGCTCGTGTCTGGATTTCTTTTTATTCTGCGCTGTTTGCGGCAGTGGTCTGTACTTCCCGTACTGCAATGCTACCACAGCAGCTGCGCCGCTAATGCTGGTTCGGTTTGTGGGCCTTGGGCACTGGACTCCGTGTGTCGTTGGTCTGGAGTTCGTTGTATTTCACTATCTAGATGTGTGTGGATGTCTCAGCTCCCTTCCAGTTGCGGGAGTGTTGCTAGGAATGCGTTCAATCTTCCCAGTAAGCCTCTTTTAGTGCCTGTCTCCCGAGAGTGCTTCTCTGCTGTCCCGAGTATGAAGTATTTCTTTGGGGCAGAAACAATATTTTGTGAAGGTCAGCATGTTAAAGATAACATATGTAGTATTTACAATGCATGTGAATGCTGACCAGTGGGCTTTGGCTTGCTGTTTTTAAATAGAAGGAAATATGATGTAAATCTACTAGAACATAATATAACTCAGACTATAAATTAAAAGAACATGGTTAAATTTTAATTCCAGTGTTTTCTATGTTGTTTAGACATACACATAGTGAGTTAAAATGAAATTAAAAATATTTTGCTCAAAAACTTGGTGACAACTTACTGTTACATTGTTTACCACCTTTTTTCCCTTTAAATTCAGAGGGCTAAACAGTCAAATTACACATTGCTATGCTAACAGTATCTTATCCAATGTCTAAACCTCACTGCTGAAGCCTCAGTATTAAGAGATGATGTTCTGTGTTATATTAACAGAACATCTTTATTTTGCACTTCACTATTTACTTGGAAAAGAGCACACTGGGAGCAAGTGTGTGAAGCACCATGCCACCACTAATACCTACAATTACAGACAAAGAGGTGGAATGGGGTGGCCCTCTACCTTATTTGATTTGTCAGCAGCCAACAACAGTTTCTTAATACCATAATTTAGATTCATGTGTTCCATGCAGAGGAAGCTGATTGTGATATTTCTGGGTGGGGGCAGTGTTCTACCCAACAGAAGTATTTGAAAAGATGTGCTAATGTATAGTGAAAGAAGATTACTGAGCGAGGTTGGGTTTGTAGATTCAAAAAATCACTCATCAGCAATATTGTTACAATTAGGAAGTATGATTAGTAATTTCTAGATTTCCCCTTTACTCACCTTTCCTATGCCTATGTTTTCTCTGGTGAAATAGTAGCACATTTCTATTTATTAATCAAGTCCTCTGATTTCTTCATAATGCCTCTTAAACCCAAGTCTTTTCTTTACCTCCCTCCACCACTGATGTTTAGGATCCAGATGTTTCACTTCCCCACAACTGCAAAAGACTTTGTCTTCTTATCTTCACTCTTATCTAATTTATCCCATAATCAGAAACCATAATAATTTCTGAAAGTGACATTTATTTACACTATTATTATGCTGAAAAACTAGAATAAAGTTTACTATTCTTATTCTTGTATTTAGTCCTTACATAATTGGGCCCAAAGAGCCTTTTCCACCTATACTCATACTGTTTTGGATAGGGCATGCGTCCCTTCAAAATTCATGAATTTGAACTCAATCCCAAAGTAATGGTATCAAGAGAAGTGATGAGGGCATGAGGGCTTCAGCCCGATGGGATTAGTGTGTGCCCCCATGAAAAAGGCATGAAGGAGTGAGTTTGTCCCTTTTGCCCCTCTGCCTTTGACCATGTGAGGACATAGTAGTAAAGTACAATCTTGGAAGCAGAAAATGAGCCTTCTCCTGATACCAGATCTGCTGGTTCCTTGATAATGGACTCCTTTGCATTTAAAATGTGGGAAATAAATCTCTGTTCCTTATAAATCACCATCTAGGTGGCTATAGCAATATGAACTATGATACTCACTGATCTTCTCCCAGAAATCTATCATTTCATTTCAGCTGCCCAAGGATGCTTCTGCCCTGATGTGTGTTTCTTGCTTACTCTTGTTTTCATCAGATTAATATGCCCTCCCACCATCCCACCACTTCAGACTCTGCTGAAATTCTCTCTGCTTTGTGGACATAAATTGCTCCTGTGGGGTAACAGGTGTTTGAATTCTTTTAATTTACTCAGTTATAATTACTAAGCTCCTTCATGTCAGGTTCTGGGTTGTAATAGTGAGCAGCCAGAAGAGGTTCCTGCACTCATGGAGGTTTCAGTTTAGAGAAAACCAGATATGAAGTAGGATGAACTTCATTTCTAGAGCATTGGCTCTATGAACTAGTTTGACACAATATATCTAGTAGCATGGAGTGTATATTTCTATCTCATTTCTATATTTGATCAACCCCTTTCAGAGTTCTTACATTGAGGGCCACAAGAGGCAGCTCCGCATGGTGGGAAACAGTGCAGACAGACTGCAGACATTCTGTCTGCCCTGACACTCTCTGGTTTTGTAGCCTTGGGTGAGTTACTGATTACCTCTCACACAGTATCTCCAAAAAGGGAGTATAATAAAAGCACATAACAAGATAGGGTGGTGACCATGAATTGATTTCACATGTTTACAGAGTCAGACACGTATACTGGGTGCTAAGTGTTAGTTTTTGTTATTACTTTTATAATGCCACAGCCTGTGTGGCCTTAGGTAAATCATACAACTACATTGCCATTTCTTTATACCTCCTGTAAATTAAGAATAATATTATCCTGATAAATGTGTGTGTGTGTGTGTGTGTGTGTGTGTGTGTGTGTGTGTTTGAGGAGATGAGATAAAAGATGAAAGTATTTGGAAAATAAAAGCATGCTATAGAATGTAAGAATCATCATTCATTAGTCAGTGGCTGAGGCAAAAACTGTCACAATCTCTGCCCTCTCTGAATCTGCAGTCAAATATTGGCAGTGGACAGAGACAAGAAATTATAGTACCTTGTGCTTAGCATAGGGGCAGGAAGGAAAAGAACTGTGCAAATGTGTAGCAGGACTTCCCCACATGGCCTAGGGTAGAGGATGGTCAGAGAAGTCTTCATCTAAAAGGGAACAGTGTGTGCAAAAGTCTGGAAGAGGATGAGTTGGGATTGTTTTTGGACCTCAAAATAAAGCTCAGTGTAGTTGGCAGCTGGAGTGTGTGCATGGCACTAGCAGGAGGGCAAGTGGTATACAAAATTTTAGGGTCCAGTGCAATATCAAAATGTGGACCAATTTTCAAAGAGCAGGAAACAGTTTTCCTTTCTCATTCCTCATCTTGACTGTTTTTAAATTTGCTATTATTGTTCTCCCTTGGGCACAGGGATACACTTGCAGGGCCTTTGTAGTCCCTCATAGGTGTTAGGGGTCCTATTCTGCAACTGGACATACATGTATCCAATTTCCACCTTCCCTGCGCCACATGCCTGGGCCTCTGCTATGGGCAGAGGGCAGGTTTGGTTGCTAGGTGGGTCCCAGGGGCACACACCCAGAGTCCTCCCTGGGAGGCAGAGAGGCAGAGTAGGTTGGAAGATGAGGATTTGAGTCTGTGGTGCATACTTCATTATCAGCCTTTGTTTACAAAACACATATAAAAGGAATAAGTGATTAAGAATTTGGAGATAATGACCTCTGACTATACATTGCTTTGTAATTATTTTCTTTGAGTATAAATTGTATGTATAGAACAACTCTGTACAATGCCAAATCAGTGGATCTTTTGGATCACTTCACATTCAGTGTTTTATTCCTTTTTTATTTTTTTTTAAACAATGAAGAACATTAAGGATGAAAGAGATGAATAAATACATGATATGGGAAAAAGGACATGGAAGATTTCACAGTAGTTTTAAAATAATTTGCTCTAAATAGACATAGAATATTTTATTTTTGCTCATCTAAGGTATGGTTTGCAATGGTTTTTTAAAATAAACACATTATTTTATAATAAGAAAAAATAACAATAATTTTCATAATAATTGTTGCATATTAATTATGTAAAAGTGGGTTTCTATGTGACATTACTTTTATTAAAAAACCTTATGAGAGTTTAATAGTACTGTTCAGATAGAGAAAGGCTCCAAAAGATGTGTGTTCCTCACAGAAATGGGTGTGCTAGACTGCATTTCTAGAATACATCTAATTTGGCTATGATTTTTTAAAAATGCTAATGTATTTAGTTGCTTTGAAGATCAATTTTGTGTCAGCGTGACTGAGTCACAAGATGCCCAGATAGCTGGTTGAATGCTATGTCTGGGTGTGTCCATGAGGGTGTTTCTGGAAGAGCCTAACATTTGAATTGGTAAACTCAATGAAGCAGATGGCTCTTTTGAATGTGGGTGGCATCATCCAGTAGGATGAGGTCCTGAATAGAAAACAAAGGCAGAAGAAGGTTGAATTAACTCTCTGACTGTTGGCTTAACTATTAGCCTTTTCCTGCCTTCAGCCCTCCTGGATCTCAGGCCTTCAACTTGGCCTAGAAACCTATACCATCAACTTTCTGTTTTCAAGTCTTAGAATAAGACTTCTGGTTCCTCCAGTTCTCCAGCTTGCAGACAGTAGGTGGTGGGACTTCTCAGCTTCCATCATCATGTGAACTAATACCTTATACACTAAAGCTCTTCATATAGAGAGAGGATTTAATCAGAACAAGAATATACCTCACTCTAGAAGATATAGGACTTTTATGTTTTTAGGGCAAAGCCTTTGTGTTTTATAAATTTGTTTATAGAAATCTCGAACTAAATGTGTTGAAGGTCTAAACAAGGTTGTAGACTCCTGAATCCATATAAGGCTTTAGTACCAACACTCATGAGCCTCACGACAATATGTTTGTAGGTTTATTTATTCAGTACTCCGGAAGTTGCATGAGATAAAAATCACCTGCTCCTTAGATGTTTGGTTCAACCATCCTATAAAAGATTTTGTGGGCTTTTTAGTTATTTATAAGCAGATTTTAAACTACTAGTTTAACTTCCTTAATAATTATAGCTCTATACAGTTTTTCTACATAATCTCAGACAAGTTTTGATGAGGTATATTTTTCTAGGAATTTATTTGTTGTGAATTTTCAAATTTATTTACATAGTTTTGTTCAGTACTAAAGACTTAACTCAAGGGCACTCTGCCACTGGGCTACATCTACAGCCCTATTCATTTTTTATTTTTGAGACAGAGTCTCATTAGGTTGTTCAGGTTGACCTCAAACTTGTGATCCTCTTGCCTCAGCCTCCTGAGTTGTTGGGATTACAGGAGTATATCCATCATATGTTTTGATATGGATTATTCTCATAATAATTCAGCTCTAAGAATTTTCTAATTTCCACTTAGTTGTGAAATCTGAATGCATGAAACTTTTAAAAGTTATTGCTTATTTCTAAAGTCAAGTTTATTGAAGCATGATTTATAGTAGAATTTACCTATTGAAATGTTTAGTTTGATGAGTTTTGACAAATATATACCAACATGAGTCTACTACCAAAATCAAACATAGATAGTATTTATCATCCCATAAAATTCCCTCACATCCCTTTGTGAATGATTTCTTACTTCATCCCCAGTCTCTAGCACCAACTGATTGGATTTCTGTCCCTGGTGTATCACCTGGTTGTTAATTTTAATTTAGTTGTGCTGTGTACAAGGAACATGGACTTTGTAATAATAATTTTTTGGTATTTGATGATACTTGCTTTTGATCTATGGTTAATTACGTAACACCTCTTTGGTCTCAAATTGCTATATGCAGAATTCTATATGTCAATTAAATAAAATTGCTTTACAATTTTTTCCAGTCTTCTGTTTCAGTACTCTATTTTCTGTCTGCTTTATTTATCTAGTTGTGAGAGAGGAATATTTAAAACCTCACACTAATGTGGATTTGTCTATTTATCCTTGGAGTTTTGTTGATTATTTGCCTCATGCATATTGATGTTAAGTGCTTACAAGTATAGAATTGATAACACTTTCTGAGCATTTTAAACATCCTCAAATCCTTCTGTTTTATGTAATTATTTTTGCCTAAACCCTTAACTGTTTATTTTTTAAACCAATTTAACAGTTACTATCTTTTAGCTGAACAGTTTTGACCATTTACATTTATTGTGATTACTTATAGCTTTGATGTCTCTTGTATTACTTTTTGCTTCATATTTTATTTTTCCTTTTTTTTTTTGCCTACCTTTGAATCATTTAATTTTTGTTGTTCATTTGTTTTATTCCCTACCCTCACCTTCTTTGGAAGTTTTATATACTATTGTTATTCTGTGTGATTACTCAAAATTTTAATATGCCCATTTAATTTATCAAAATCTAAATTTAATATCACTATCTCCTTCTTGAATTATAAAATAACTTCATAATTCTTTAAACATGAAATTACCTTTTCCATCTTCCAAATTATTGTTATCTAGTATTTAAGTTCTAACTTACTTTTATGTTCTCTACATTATTTCATTCAATCTCCTTGTATCTTTCCACATATTTGTGCCTATTTGCTAGATTCTTTATTAGATCATGACTCCTAGCATTTGTGATTTTTGTCCCTGAGATCATATTTTTAAAGGTGTATTATTTTAGTGTACTTTGTTGCTGGCTAACTCTCTTAATTTTTTCTCATTTGTTCCTTTCTTTCTGTCTTTTTATGCTATATACCATAGTCCCCCTTTATCTGCAAGGGGATATATTCCAAGATCACTAATGGGTGCTTGAAACTTCAGTATTATTTTTTCCTATACATACCTATTATGATGTTTAATTTATAAACTAGGCATAGTTAGGAGATTAACAATAACTATTAATTAAACAGAACAATTATAATGATAAACTACAATAAAATTGCCAGTATCATGACTCTCACACTTTGGGGTCATTATTATGTGAATAAGGGTCACTTGAATATAAGCAGCATTATCATGTGGCAGTCAATCTGATAACTGGGGTGCTATTAGAGTGACTAATGCATGGTGAACATATACAGCAAGGATATGTTAGACAAAGTGAGGATTCAATTCCCAGGTGGAACAGAATGGGGTGACTGGCAATTCATTATTCTACCCAGAACAGCACACAATTTAAAACCTATGAATATTTAATTTCTGGAATTTTCCATTTAATATTTTCAAACTGTGGCTGACTGTGGATAACTGAAACTGAAGAAAGCAAAACTCTGGATAAGAGGATTACTGTTACAGTACACAGTTCTGGACAGACATTATTTTCTTTGGATGCTTAAAACTGTTATATAACTCTTTTGTCTGCCATCATTGCTATTAAAACTTATAATTCATCATCTGTAAAATCAGTTTTGGAGATTTCCACCATAATTTCTACAAATATTGCCTCACCTTTATTCTCATTCTCTTCTAGAAACTCAATTTAATATATGTCAGAGGACCTCATTTTTTTCTTCCAAGTTTTTTGATTTCTTTTCCATGTATCCAAGGAAATTTCCTTTAGCTTATCTTCTAAATCATGTCTACCCTTTAACTGTGTAGCTCTTCAAAGATCCAGGTTCTCTGCAAGGGCCTAGTTCCCAATTTTAAGATGCAGTGCTTAGATCTTATTCTTTTAGAGCTTGTTGTTAAAAAGTCACTAGATTATGTATAAGAGAAAATGCTAAAGAAATCAAATCTTATATCAGCTTACTGTGCTGGTTTTCAGATGTCTTATTCCCAGGCCCTGGATATTTCCTTTATATTTTTATAATTTCAGCTATACATTTCAAAGAGTGGTAGTTATGCTTTAACTCTAGTATTTATTTAGCCTGCAGATTGAACTCTGGGGCCCTTAACCACTGAGCCACATCCCCAAACCTTTTATTTTGAAACAGTGTCTCATTAAATTGCTTAGGACCTCACTAAATTGCTGAGGCTAACCTGGAATTTGCAATCCTTCTACCTCAGCCCCCTGAGTTGCTGGGATTATAGGCGTGTGCCACTGAGCCTGGCTTATCCAGTATTTTTAGATATTTTATGCAAAAAGGAATTTTCATTGTGTCTGTCATGTTGCTAGAATTGGAAGAATTAGAAGTCTAGAGTTTATTCTTTACCTGGATTTATATTTGACTGTATTTTAATAAATATGCATATTGGTTTCTTATATGTTTGTGATTTGAAAGAGTGCAAAGCATTCTACAATTTTTGCTGTCTTAGCTTCACTTTTTTCAGTTTTTTACTTCTTTATCCACAGTTTTGTTTGATCTATACATTGTTTCTTTGTTTTTCTGTTTTCTTTGTTTCTCTCTCTCTCTCTCTCTCTCTCTCTCTCTCTCTCTCTCTCTCTCTAGTGCTGGGGATCAAACCAGGGCATCATGTGCTAGGCAAGTGCTCTATCACTGATCTACATTCCCAGTCGTTAAAAAAAATATATTTTTTGAGATAGGGTTTTTCTGAGTTCTTAAGTATTCAATCCTCACTTAGCCTTGGAAGTAGTTGGAATTATAGGTGTGGGCCTCCACGCACAGCCTGTACAGTATTTCTTTCTTTTTTTTTTTAATATTTTTTTTTTAGTTGTAGATGGACACAATACCTTTATTTTATTTGTTTATTTTTATGTGTATTTCTTAATTCCTTCATTTAAATGTCTTTATAAGGACACCTTTTACTAACCAACTCAGTGTATAATGTGGATGTTCTCTTAGATATCAAATGGATGGGGGTAGAATTGGGGGAATGTATACATTTACCATTATCACTCTGACTGAGGGGTTATTATTATTATTTCTTTTACTAATATTGAGTTTGTATTGTGAGTAGCAATGTTATGATGTTTCTTAACATTGCCTGAAATGAAAATGAGCAAAATAAGGGATATATTCACACAGGAATATAAACCTCCAAATATAAAAGAACTATGATACAATGCAAAATTAAGCTTTATGGAATGATAAGTTCCTCCCTTGCTTGAGAAGCATCACTCATTCATAGGCACACACCATTTGGGGGGACTGTAAGGGGCCTTGGATAATTGTGAGGAGACATCCTGTATATTATGTACCATTTCAGATAGATTCTATATCCTTTGTTCCTTAAAGTGCTTGTAGTCCATTTCCACCAAACCAAACTCTCTTCAGATGGTACATTAACCTCCTATTGATGTAACATGCTCCCTCTGACAATGCTGTACATTCGCAGTATGGATTTATAATTGCTGTAATATACATCTGTTTAGAGAAGACTTTAACTAGATTGTAAGTTCTTTGAAAACACTTTTTCTTGTACCTTTCATAACTTAAATTACACTGCTGTGGCAGGTGCTCAATACATACCTTTTGAGTAAATGGATGAACGTGTGCCCTTTCCAGTACATCTTGAGTGATCTATCATAGAAATTCATATCTAGAGACTATTTTTGAAATTGAATTTTATATCCCTAAATGAAACTGTCTTAGCCCTAATGGCCTATCATTTCAAAGAGTTTTAGTACTTAGCAACCATTTAATGTATGGATTATTGACCTATTCACTCATATCGCAGATGCTTTGAGCTGTCCAAGACTGCCAACAGAAATCAGTTTTAGAGACTTCAAGATAAATGACTTAGTAGTCTTTAATGGTTGATGTTCTGGATGGCTGTGGCTTTAATTGATAGCTTAGCAGATTAACAGCTCACTGGATGGATTATTTCACTCCTGTATGCATTTTAGAGAATAAACATATCTCTAATGTAGTTCAAGTCAAATCAAATAAACATTTCTGAACTTTCATTATGTACCAAGCACTGTCAGGTATTACAGTGAGGGTCAGGCAGGGGTGGGAACCACCTTTGAAACACATAACACTAACTACCACAAAATGCATGCTATAGAAATGCCAAGGTCAAGTAACAAGCATCTTCAGTGGATGCTTTGTATGAGGATATGCTCATTTTATAGAAACAGCTCTGACAATAAATGATATGAGAGTTGTTATTCTTAAGAATTTCTAAAACAGTGTTAACAGGAGCATTTGCAGAGGCACATTTGTTTGTACTGTAAGAATGTCTTATTTGAATGTTATTGCTTATGAGACATGAAATTAAAAGAAAAGTTAACAGCATTTGAGTAATTAAAACATGCGTAAGTGGCAGCAACAGTAACAGTGGTAATCATGGTCAGGGTTAAAAAAACAAATTTACTTGTCAGATATGGTCCTATGTATGCTTTCTTCCAGTCTAGTAATACCAAGTCTCATAAAAGATTTCTTGGAAAAGAGGACTCCTGTTGACATAGGAGAGGGGGTTCTGCAATGATTAAGAATATGGGCATTGTTGTCAGACTGTATTTTGAATCTTTTTTTTTTTTTTGGTAACAGGGATTGAACTCAGGGGCACTCGACCACTGGGCCACATCCCCAGCCCTTTTTGTATTTTATTAGAGACAGGGTCTCACTGAGTTGCTTAGTGCCTCGCCATTGCTGAGGCTGGCTTTGAACTCGTGATCCTCCTGTCTCAGCCTCCCAAGTGCTGGGATTACAGGCGTGCGCCACCATGCCTGGCTCTGTATTTTGAATCTTCATTTTTTCAGTTACTGTCAAATATGAAGTTGATCTTCCCTGTAGTTTCATCACTTATCAAATGGGTGTAATAGCTACTTTGCCATACAGTCACTTTACTGGGTGGCTATAAGGCTGGCACTGGTGTGCACACTCAAAGTACTGAGTAAATAGTAAAAATTATTCTAATTATTGTTTTAGTCTCAGATTTGTGTGTCTGCCATGACTGTATAAACCTAACAATGCTATTTACTTTTAGAAACAAAGTGTTTGAAATAAAACTATTACTAAAAGTCAACGTGAACTTTGAAGACAAGGTGGATCTGAGGGCAGCTGTGAAACTGGATTGATAAGAGAAAGGCTGTCTATAGGATAAGTTGGTGACAACAGAAGATAGAAACTCAATGTTGGTAGTTGGGGAAGGGAAGATTATTGCTGTGGTTTTCCTGATGAAGCCAAGGAGACTGCTTGTTAAATTTGCCTGAAAAGAGAAAGAAAAACATTACCAGAAAGCACACAGCAGTTTGGTCTTTTCAGTCTGATATTTCTTATAGAAATGATTGCAATTGTATTTTTAAACCTGAAAAATGTTTCAGGGCAGTAAGAGTGATACAATTACACTGGAAAAATAATAGATGTGAAATTTCTGGGGGAAAAATCCTTAAGAAATACTATACAAGTATATCATACAATTTTTGTCCTTCCTTGTATATCTGTGCATGTTTTTGTTTGTTTGTTTTGTTGTTTGGCTCTCAATGAAGATAGTTTTGTTGACCCTTGCCTTTCCCGACTGTTATTGCAATTTACTGCAAGGTCAGAGGTCACAGAAATTCACAGTAAATTGAGGAAAGATTTTATTTTTTCATTAATGCATTTTATTTACATAAAATGAAAACAACTGATAAATACAAATAAATTTTGGAGGAAGAGTTGAAAGAGTGAGAAAAACCATTCTCCTCACATCTGGTAAGGTGCATTTTGAGTATAGCAGAGAAACCCACTGGCAGGCGATGAGCTTCAGGGCCCACAAAAGCCAGAGCTGCTCAGCCCCTATTGGCTCTAACGTGTCAAATCCAGCCCACAGCTTACACTTTCTATTTGGCAGGGTAGCCCTGTGATTCATTGCCAGTCGCCTGCCCCTGGAGGGATGGTTAATGAGGTTTGAAGTTTCATTTAAATTTTCTTTTCAAAATCCTTTTCTTTCCACAAAGATGAAAGTCTAGAGTTTCTAGATAAGCTTAGCTGGAGTGCTTTCCACCTCTCTGATGTTTAAGAATGGCAAAGGGAAAGTGGGTGGAAACATAGGGACTGTGTCTGATTTAGCTGGGTGGGACTGCCCAAGTGTTACCCGCTGAGAGGTTTCTTGGGCAGGCACGAATTTCCCTCAGGCATTTAGAGGGCTCATTTCTCAAGTGGGCTGATCCATTATCTCCTCAGGGCACAAGTCTACTTTCCATTAGTGCTAATGTGAAGGGCGGACTTCCTGAATAGTGAGCCTGCAGATGTGCATGTGGGGAAAGGGGGGAGGAGGCCTTCCTGGCATGGCGGCAGACAGATTCCTGCAAAGAAGTATACATTTCTTGACATTTCTATTCCTGACTTTACAAGTGGATTAGGGAGACATTTTAGGACTATGCAATGCTAAATGGAGTGCATGTATGTTCTCACTCGACCCTTAAATAGCAGCAGGTTAAGGAGAGAGAATTTCAAACTGCCAGAAAAGCAGGAAGCAAGAACAAGAGAAAGGAAGATGTTAGAGAACAACTGGTCTCTGCCAAGCTAAGGGCTGAGAAGAAAAGACATGAGGCACTATGAGCACAGGGGTGGCCTGCTGCAGCAGAGATCTTCTAACCTTCTCTGTAGCAGTGACTCCTTACCAGTCTTGCCGAACATGGGAATTCCAAGATCTTGCTAAGTAATAATCGGTCCCAGTTGGAGGCACTGATAGAGGAATTTGGATGGATGCTGTTCTTTTGAAAAAGTTAGAAAGTGGGAAGAGTGGGGAGATCTGAAGCCAAATTTTAGGTTTCAACAACTTGGGTTTCATGATTACTTAATTGATAATTACTCTGTTTTCCAGGGACTTCTGCTTCAACCTTGATCTCACCAGGTCAATTAATTAATAAATTCAACCAATGTTGATAGAGCTAATTGACTTCTTTGTAGATGAAACACAGAGTCTTCAACTATGAGACTAACTATGGTCAACATCATTTTATCATACCAACCTTAAACACCAGGCTATCATTTTGAAAGCATGGTCTCATTTACCTGCATCAGAATCTCTCTTGGTATTTGCAAAAATGCACATTTCTAGATCCCACTACAGATCTGCCACATAAATACAGATCCTCATAAATACTAATGTTTGAGAATCATTGCTTTTGTTAATATTTATCAACTTTCAATTTTACATGGGCAATATTCATAGAGGTATTATTATTTTTCTCTCATACATACCTTTGTGCTAATTAAGGTAAAGTGCAAGCATATGATAGGAATGACCTTTAACTCACAAGGCTTCTGTAGAGGTCAGAAAAGAAAGTGTGTGCTTTCCCAGAATCCAGGCTAAAATATAAATTTTTTCATAAATATGTCATTCCTAATACTAGGTCTATCAGGCACGTATCAGTAGATTAAATAATCACCTTGAACATGTCTTAAAAATAACTTTTTCATATCTACTTAACTGTTGCTATTTATAGCTTTATATGTCAATATGAGGATAAATAATTGGGGAGAGATTCTCCAAAGAATAATGTTATTTTTTGAGGAACAGGAGAATATTGGAATGGGAATATGCATGCCATAGTAAACTAGGGCATATTCAGAGAGGTTTGGGCAGGGGTAAGTTTCTTCAAAAATGTTTTTATTAGTGCATTATAGTTATAAATAGTAGTGGAGCTCATTTTGACATATTTATGCATGCGTGGAATATAATTTGCTCTATTTAGTTCCCAGTACTTTGACTTTCCCTCCTTTCTTCCTTCCATGTTTTCTTCCCTCCACTCTACTGATCTTTCTTCTATCTATTTATTGCTTTTTTATTTGGTCCTTTATAGATATACTTAAATGTAGAATTCACTATGGTATATTCATATATGTACATAGCATAATTTGGTCAATTTCAGTCCATCATTCCTTCTTTTTTCCTGTCCCTTCTCCCTCCTCAATCTTTTTTCTCTACCCCACTACTCTCCTTTCTATTTTCATGGGATGTACCTTTAATCCCCCACTTTCCCCCCCCCTTATTTTGCTCTAGCTTCTGCATATGAGAGAAAAATTTGATCTTTGACTTCTGAGTCTGGCTTATTTCACTTAGCACGATGGTCTCCTGTTCCATCCATTTACCAGCAAATGCCATAATTTCATTCTTCTTTATGGCTGAGTAGAACTCAACTCTCTCTCTCTCTCTCTCTCTCTCTCTCTCTGTGTGTGTGTGTGTGTGTGTGTGTGTGTGTGTGTACATATACATACATATATATATGTATGTGTGTGTGTGTGTGTGTGTGTATAATATTTCTTTATCCATTTGTTTGTTTATAAGCACCTGGGCTGTTTCTATAACTTGGCTATTATAAATTGCACTGCTATAGAAATTGATATGCCTGTATCACTATAATATGCTGATTTCAGTTCCTTTGGAATAAATACCAAGGACTGGGACAGCTGGGTAATATGGTGATTCATTCCTAGTCTTTCGAGGAATTTCCATACTGCTTTCCAAAGTGGTTATACTGATTTGTAGTCCCACCAACAATGTACCTTTCCCTTTACATCCTCACCAACAACTATTATTTTTTATTGTTGATGATTGCCATTCTAACTGGACTGGGACAAAATCTCAGTATTGTTTTGATTTGTGTTTCCCTAATTATTAGGGATGCTGAACAGTTTTTCATATGCCTGTTGTCCATTTATGTTTCTTCTTTTGAGAACTATCTGTTTAGTTCTTTTGCCCACTTATTGATTGTATTATTTTTACATTAAATTTTTTTCAGTTGTTTACATATTCTGGATATTAATTCCCTGTCAAAAGAGTAGTTGGCAAAGAATTTTTACCATTCTGTAGGCTTTCTCTTCATGACCTTGTTTCCTTTGCTGTATGGAAGGTTGTTTTTTGTAATTTGTTATTTTCCTACTTATTGATTCTTGGTCATATGATCTCAACAGTTGCAGAAAAAGCCTTTGAGAAGCACACATTTATCTTAAAAATTCTTGATAAACTAGGGATATAAGGAACTTGCCTCAACATTTTAAAGTTCATACTGAACAAAGAAAAACTGAAAGTATTTTCTCTAGAACTAGGAACAAGACAAAGATCTTCATTCTCACTACTCCTATTCAATATCATTCTTGAAACTCTAGCCAGAGCAATCAGATAAGAAAAGGAAATTGAAAAAATACAAGCAGGAAGAAAAGAAGTCAAATTATGTGTTTGCTAATGAAATGATCCTAAATGTAGAGGACCCAAAATCTTCACCAGAAGATTTCTAGAGCCCATAACAAATTTAGGAATCAAGATCAACATTAAAAAAAAATCAATAGCTTTCCTATATTCCAAAAATGAATCTGATGAGAAAGAAATCAGGAAAACTATTCTGTTCATAATAACCTCAAAAAACAAAACAAAACAAAACAAAACAAAACAAAATAAGCAAACAAACAAAAAACCAGCTTGGGAATAAATTTAACCTCTCCAATGAAAACTATAGTACACTGTAGAAAGAAATCAAAATACTTAGAAGATGGAAAGACCTCTCATGTTCTTGGAAAGGCAAAATTAATATTGTCAATTGGTCATATTATCAAAAATAATATACATATTCAATGCAATATCCATCAAAATATCAATGATGTTCTTTACAGAACAAGAAAGAAAAGTCCTAAAATTCATGTGGAAGCAAAAACAACAACAATAACAAAACAAAAACAAAAAACAAAAAACAAACCCCAGAATAGCCAAGCAATATTGAGCAAGAATGATGCTGGAGGCATCGTAATAACTGATTTCAATTTATGCTACAAATCAAGAGCTATACTAAGAAACACAGCATTGTGTTGGCATAGAAACAGACATGAAGACCAATAAAATAGAATAGAAGACACAGAGACAAACCCACATAGATATAGTAAATTGATATTCTATAAAGGTGCCACAAATATATATTGCAGAAAAAATAACCTTTTAAACAAATGGTGCTGGGAAAACTGGATATACACATGTAGAAGAATGGAACTATGTAACTACCTCTCAACTTCACAAAAGCCAACTCAAAGTGGATCATAGATCCAGGGATTAGACCAGAAACTCCATAACTACACTTGATAGGGCAAGCAATAGTAATTTGCTTCTTCTGTTGTTTCCAAACGTGGCTTTCAGTTACCTGAGTACCAAGTTTCTCTTCATCAGTTTGAAATATACTGGGATTTTAAATAGAAAAAGAAATGTTAACTTAATATTTAGTTTTTTTTTTTTAAACAAAAACATAAGGGAAATTGGGAATCTCTGAGATCTTTATACTCTATTTTAATTTAAAGTTACAGTTTGTGGCCAGGTGCAATGTCTCATGCCTTTAATCCCAGTGGCTCAGGAGGCTGAGGCAGGAGGATTGCTAGTTCAAAGCCAACCTCAGAAAAAGCAAGGCACTAAGCAACTCAGTGAAACCCTGTCTCTAAATAAAATACAAAATAGGGCTGGGGATAAGGCTCAGTGGTTGAGTGCCCTGAGTTCAATTCCCAGTACCTAAAATAAGTAAAGAAAGAAATATATAAAGAAGAAAGAAAGAAAATTACAGTTTGTGGTCAATTGGCTTTAAATAATTTAGAAACAAAGTTATCATTAATGAAGAAATTAATACAAGAGAAGCCTAGAACATAGAAGGAGTTCTTATTCTTTTTTTTTTTTTTACTTTGCTTCTTGCTCTAAATATTTTTTTAAATTTATTTTTATAATTTTTAATATTTACAATTCATAGTGCCTATATATAGCATCTTTTTACATACAACAGTTTGTATACAAAGTATATTCATACAATTCAGGTCTTCAATCATGCATTTAGGAAAATGATATCCGTCTCATTCAATCACCTATTTTATTCTTTTCTCCCCTCCCCCCCTTGCTCCCTCCCTTATCCTCCCTTCCTTTTGACCATTCTAGTGTTCCTCTAAACCTCCTATGTACCCCCATCCAACAATACTGTGAACTAGCCTCCTTATATCAGAGAAAACATTCGGTACTTGGATTTTTGAGACTGACTAACTTCACTTAGCATTATGTCTTCCAACTTCATCCATTTACCTGCAAATGCCATTATTTTATTTTCTTTTATTGCTGAGTAAAATTCCATTGTGCGTATATACCACATTTTCTTAATCCACTCATTTACTGAGGGACATCTAGGTTGGTTCCACAACCTAGCTATTGTGAATTGCGCAGCTACAAACATTGAGATAGCTGTGCCACTGTAATATGCTGTTTTTAAGTCCTTTGGGAATAGACCCAGGAGTGGGATGGCTGGGTCATAGGGTGGTTCCATTCCCAGTTTTCCAAGAAATCTCCATACTGCTTTCCATAACGGTTGCACCATTTTGCAGTGTGCCTTTTCCCCCACATCCTCTCCAACATTTATTGTTGCTTGTGTTCTTGATAGCTGCCATTCTGACTGGAGTGAAATGAAATCTTAGAGTAGTTTTGATTTGCATTTCTCTAATTGCCAGCGATGTTGAACATTTTTTCATGTATTTGTTGATTAATCGTGTGTCTTCTTCTGAGAGGTGTCTTCTCAATTCCTTAGCCCATTTATTGATTGGGTTATTTGTTTTTTTGGTGTAAAGTTTTTTGAGTTCTTTATATATTCTAGAAATTAGTGCTCTATCTGAAGTGCATGTATTAAATATTTGTTCCCAATTAGTTGGCTCTCTATTCACCTCACTGATTGTTTCTTTTGCTGAGAAGAAGCTTTTTAGTTTAAATCTATTCCATTCATTAATTCTTGGTAGTAATTCTTGCGCTACAGGATTCTTATTAAGGAACTTGGGGCCTAATCCGACATGTTGGAAATTGGAGTTTACTTTTTCTTTTATTAGGCGTATTGTCTCTGGTCTAATTCCTAGGTCCTTGATCCACTTTGAATTGAGTTTTGTGCATGGTGAGAGATAAGGGTTTAATTTCAATTTGTTGCATATGGATTTCCAGTTTTCCCAGCACCATTTGTTGAAGAGGCTATCCTCTCTCCACTGTACATTTTTGGTGCCTTTGTCTAATATAAGATAGCTGAAATTATATGTATTAGTCTCTGTGTCCTCAATTCTGTACCATTGGTCCACCAGTCTGTTTTGGTGCCAATACCATGCTGTTTTTGTTACTATTGCTCTATAGTATAATTTAAAGTCTGGTATGGTGATGCCCCCTGCTTCACTTTTCTTGCTCAGGATTGCTTTGGCTATTCTGGGTCTCTTATTTTTCCACATGAATTTCATGACTGCTTTTTCTATTTCTTTGAAGAATGACATTGGGATTTTGATTGGAATTGCATTAAATCTGTATAATGCTTTTGGTAGTATGGACATTTTGACAATATTAATTCTACCTATCCAAGAGCAAGGTAGGTCTTTCCATCTTCTGAGTTCTTCTATAATTTCTTTCTTTACTGTTCTATAATTTTAGTTATAGAGGTCTTTCACCTCTTTTGTTAAGTTGATTCCCAGGTATTTTTTTTTTTTTTTGATGCTATTGTAAATGGGGTAGTTTTCATCATTTCCCTTTCAGAGGCTTTGTCGCTGATGTACAAAAGTGCCTTTGACTATGTGTATTGATTTTGTATCCTGCAACTTTGCCAAATTCATTTACTAATTGTAAAAGTTTTCTGGTAGAGATTTTTGGGTCTTCTAGGAAGATTATCATGTCATCAGCAAATAGTGCTAATTTGAGCTCTTCTTTTCCTATCTGGATCCCTTTAATTTCTTTTGTCTGTCTAATTGCTCTGGCCAGAGTTTCCAGTACTATGTTAAATAGCAGTGGTGAAAGGGGGCATCCCTGTCTTGTTCCAGTTTTTAGAGGGAATGCTTTCAATTTTTCTCCATTTAAGATAATGTTAGCTCTGGGCCTTGCATAAATAGCTTTTATAATGTTGAGATATGTTCCTGATATTCCTAGTTTTTCCAGTGTTTTGAACATAAAGGAGTGTTGTATTTAGTCAAATGCTTTTTCTGCGTCTATTGAGATGATCATATGATTTTTATCTTTAAGTCTATTGATGTGATGAATTATGTTTATTGATTTCCGAATGTTGAACCCCACTTGATCGTGGTGTACTATCTTTTTGATATGTTTTTGAATCCGATTTACCAGAATTTTGTTGAGGATTTTTGCATCTATGTTCATTAAAGATATTGGCCTGAAGTTTTCTTTTTTGGCTGTGTCTTTGCCTGGCTTTGGAATTAATGTAATATTGGCCTCATAGAAAGAGCTCCCTCTTTTTCTATTTCTTGAAATAGTTTGAAGAGCATTGGTATTAGTTCTTCTTTGAAAGTCTTATAGAACTCAGCTGTAAACCCATCAGGTCCTGGACTTTTCCTTGTTGGTAGCTTTTTGATGATGTCTTCTATTTCTTCGCTTGTAATCGATCTGTTTAAGTTGTGTATAGCCTCCAGTTCCAGTTTAGGCAAATCATATGACTAGAAATCTGTCAATGTTTTCAATATTTTCTGTTTTATTAGAATACAAGTTTTCAAAGTATTTTCTAATTATCTTCTGTATATCTGAGGTGTTTGTTGTGATATCCCCTTTTTCATCATGAATGTTAGTAATTTGAGTTTTTTCTCTTCTTTTTGTTAGCATCGCTAAGAGTCTGTCAATTTTGTTTATTTTTTCAAAGAACAAACTTTTAGTTTTGTCAATTCTTCGAGTGGTTTCCTTAGTCTCAATTTCATTAATTTCTGCTCTGATTTTAATTATTTCCTGTGTTGGTCTGTTCTTCTTTTTCTAGTGCTTTGAGGTGTGATGTTAAGTCATTTATTTATTGTTTTTTTTTTTTTTTTTTTTTCCTCTTAAGGAATGAACTCAGTGCAATGAATTTTCCTCTTACTACTGCCTTCATAGTGTCCCAGAGATTTCTATACAATGTATCTGTGTTCTCATTTACCTCTAGGAATTTTTTAATCTCCTTTTTGATGTCTTCTTCAACCCCTTGTTCATTCGGTAGCATGTTGTTTAGCTTCCAGTTGTTGGAGTAGTTTTTTCTTAATCCTTGTTTTGTCATTGATTTCCAATTTCATCCCTTTATGGTCTGATTGAGTGCAGGGTAGTATCTCTATTTTTTTATATTTGCTGAGAGTTTCCTTATGACATAATATATGGTCTATTTTGGAGAAGGAGCCATGTGCTGCTGAGAAAAAAAAGTGTATTCATTTACTGAGGGATGAAATATTCTACATATGTCTGTTAGGTCTAAATTATTGTTTTAAGGAGGCTTAAAATTTCTTTGTTTAGCTTTTGTTTGGATGATCTATCTGTTGGTGTGAGAGAGAGTGTGTTGAAGTCCCCTAGAATAACTGTGTTGTGGTCTATTTTACTTTTGAACTTGAGTATAGTTTGTTTGATGAATGTAGGTGCTCCATTATTTGGGGCATATAGATTTATGATTGTTATATCCTGTTGATTAATGGTTCCCTTAGTAGTAAGAAATATCCATCTTTGTCCCTCTTGATTAGTTTTTGTTTGAAGTCTACCTTATTTGATATGAGAATGGAAACCCCTGCTTGTTTCTGCAGGCCATGTGAGTGATAAGACTTTTCCCAGCCTTTCACTTTCAGTCTGTTGATGTCTTTTTCTATGAGGTGTGTTTCTTGGAGACAGCAAATTTTTGGGTCGTTTCTTTTAATCCATTCTGATAATCTGTGTCTTTTGATTGGCGAGTTTAGGCCATTAACATTCAGGGTTATTATTGAGATGTGATTTTTATTCCCATCCATTTTTATTTGTATTATGGTCTTTAGCTTGATTTGGTTTCTCTTCTGGTTGGTATTTCCCTTAGTTTAATATCTCCCATTGTTGATTTTCATTGTTATCTTTTTCTTCTTCTTCATGAAAAATGTTGCCCAGGATGTTCAGAAGTGCTGGCTTTCAAGATGCGAAATCTTTTAACTTTTGATTGTCGTGGAAGGTTTTTATTTCATCTTTGAATCTAAAGCTCAATTTTGCTGGATATAAGATTCTTGGTTGACATCCCTTTTCTTTCAGAGCTTGAAATATGCTATTCCAGGATCTTCTTGCTTTTAAGGTCTGGGTTGAAAAATCTGAACATAGTCTGATTGATTTTCCCCTATATATAATCTGCTTCCTTTCTCTTGTGGCTTTTAGTATTCTCTCCTTGCTCAGTATATTAGGCATTTTCATTATAATGTGTCTTGGTGTGAATCTGTTGTGATTTTGTTTGTTTGGTGTTCGGTAAGCCTCTTGAACTTGGTTTTCCCATTCATTCCTCAAGTTTGGAAAATTTTCTGTAATTATTTCATTAAATAAATTACTCATTCCTTTGGCTTGAAACTCTGCCCCTTCCTCTACGCCAATCACTCTTAGGTTTGGTCTTTTTATGTTGTCCCATAATTCTTGGATGTTATGCTCTTGATTTCCAATGAGTTTTGCTGTATAATCTAAATTCTTCTCTAGGATATATATTTTGTCTTCATTGTCTGAGGTTCTTTCTTCCAAGTGGTCTACTCTGTTGGAGATGCTTTCAATTGAACTTTTATTTTGGTTTATTGCTTCTTTCATTTATCGAATTTCTGTTTGGTTTCTCTTTAGAGCCTCTATTTCCCTATTGAAGTAATCTTTTACTTCCTGTATTTGTTTTTGGAGTTCTTTGTCAAAATGATCTTTTGCCAACTGTATTTGCTCCCTCATCTCATTTTTGAGTTCATTCTTAAGTTCCATAAACATTTGGAATATGTAATTTCTAAATTCCATCTCTGGCATTTGACCAACTGTGCTTGCCATGAAATCTACTGATGAGGTATCTTGTTTTGTTTGTGTCACTTTCTTCCCTTGTTTTTTCATGTTGCTTGTGAGTCTTTTCTTCCTGCACTGTGGGACCTTGACTATTTCGATTTTACCTTAAAGCCTTATGTTGTTCCTGTAGTACAATGCTATCAGATCCCCTTATAATTCCTTTACACTTTAAAATCTAACACCTTTTTATTCAGAAAATCCAAGTTTGATCACAATGTACAGATTTTTTTAACCCAGATATTGTTTCCAATTTACTTGTTTTTGCCTCTGTGTAGTATGCACTGGCAGGGTGTAAATAGGAAAGATAAAGGAAGAAGAAAAGATGCAAAAGTGAGAAGGAAGAAAAGAAGGAAAGAAAAGAGGAGCAGAATCAAACAAACACACTGACAATCAATGCAAAAAACAAAGCAAAACAAAACAAAGCCAAAAAAAGAAAAAGAAAAAAAAAAAAAAAAAAAAAGAAACCAGAAAACCAACAAAACAAGTAAACCAACAAACAAAAGTCGAACCCCAAGTCTCAAACAAAACGGGCCCTGGGAAGCCCCCCTCTTTTTCCTTTCCAGTTTAAGCCAACCACATCGGATCGCGTCGAGACAGCAATCCTGCCAGTGGAATCAAGGCTGCACCTTTGGCCAGTGGCAGAATGGCCCAGCGGAAGAGCGGCTCATGGAGGTTGTGTGTCAGCAGATGAATGGCACCGGGAAAGGGACCCTCCAGAAGGCAATTTTTCCGCATGTTCACACACAGTTGTAGCTTCTTGTGGGCCGCTGGGCTGGCCTCAGAAACGCCCTCCCCTGCTGGTTACCCGAGCCTCACCCAGGTGTGCGCTGTTTTCTGAGCCTTGGTGGCTCCCTGGATGTCTGCAGCTGTCCTTCCTTTCTGTCTTTTTCCCTTTGTCTGGGTCAGCCACTGTACTTCTCAAAGATGGTGGTGCTCTCCTCCCGCTCAACAGCAGCTCCGCAGACCCTTTTGTCACTCCAGAGTGTGCAGGATCGGCTTGGCAAGCTGTGGGAAAGAGCTCTACGTGGACACCGTCCGTGCCTCTAGGCTCCTTTCTATCTCTTTTCGCTGATCGGTTTCCAAGCCCCTGTGTGGATCGTCCCCTTGCCAAGATGATATCGGGCAGCTGTACCTGCAGCACAGACAGCACTGCTTCGGACTGTGGACCGCTCTGACTCTGCCCCTGCCCGCCGTGGTCCAGAGAACGTTATATTTCACTGTCCAGAGTTACACGAATGTCTCGGCTCCCTTTCAGTTGCAAGAGAATTGCTAGTAACACGCTCAGTCTTCCCACTAAGCGTCTTTTAGTAACTGTGTCCAGAGAGCACCTCCCTCCTGTCGGCCATCTTCCCAGGATCCTCCAGAAGGAGTTCTTATTCTGATGTGTATTTTGCACAGAGCTATTTTTTTCCCCCAGAAGCTGACTATGGTTCAAAAATCACCAAGCTGATTAGTTAAATGTGGGGCTACCCAAATATAAAGGATTCATGAAGCTTATGAATTTCATATGCTTTAGGAAAGTTACTTCCAAAACCTATGGCTCTTGAGCACAGCAATGATTTGTTATAAAGTTGAGGTTTCTGAGAGGAATAAGTCTATTTGTCATTTGTAACTTATGCTTGGGCAAGGTGCTTACTTCAGAGCAACACTTGTGTGGGGATGTCAAATTTAAGGGTGGGAGTCTTGTTTTAGAGATGGAGAGAGTGAGTTCAAGGGAGTCATGTCACTCAGAAGAGGAAGGAAGGAAAAGAAAAAGGAGGATGCAAATGTTATTTGAGTGGAAATTTTAAAATAATGATTATTCAAAAGTTACTTGAGTAAATATTAACGAATGAGGAAGTCTATAATAGCTACTTTCCACTAATAAATTTGATTAATACTGTTTTTATCACAATACTTCTACTCCTGTTGACAATCACAGGAGAATTTCCTCATGATAATACCGAATCTTGAAAAAATGTATTCAAAATCTTCTTGGCTTCATCCTGATCCACAGTTTCTATTTGTTCCTGTGACTCTTGGTCTAAAGTCTTTTACATTTACTTATTTACCAAAATATGAAGCTCATGAAACCACTACACCATTTTGTTTCATTATTATTTCCCCACTTCCTGGTCCAGTATTTGGCATGTAGTTGGTTAGTAAAAATTATTCTAACATTTTGTTTTGAAAGAAAAATGGCATATTGAAATGCTGCCATTTTATATATAGCTGGGTTGTCTTGACCTCTCTTCAGTGAGCACTCTGGGGTTCATTGTATATACAGACTTCTACAAGGCTTCTCTCATGTGAACTGTCTCTGCTATTGCTCTGAGCCTGGCCAGCCCTGCTCCATGACTGTAAATGAGTGAAAGATTAAATAGAGTGGAAGCAACATAAAGAGCTCATGGGCAATTTCATTTGGCTGTTCCCAGTGCCCTCCCATTATCATGGGTATTTGGAAATGCTCATACTCAAGGGACTCCAGCATCTGCCTATGCTGCAAGTGTTTTTCAGCCTTTTATGTTGGTTTAATGCAGATATTAAGACTATTCTCTAGAGTTTAAAGGTGTTGGGCTTGGTTCACCTAACCCTGAGAGGAGGGTTCACAGGGTAATAAATAACCTTGCTAGAGAAAAGAGCTGGGATTTGAATCTAGAGGATGTTGCATCCATTCTAGGCCAAACTGTTTTCCTAAAGTAAGGGAAATGTGGTATTGGGGATAAAATGTCCCCTTAAGTGTTCTTACTTCTAGCAGGAAAAATTCATTTTCCCTGAAAGATATGTCATCATTTTTCCCTTCCTGAGACTTTAATCTCTGTATCACAGTGGAAACGGAGCAGGGGATCAAAGATGCAACACAAATTACTGGGTCACGTTTTGAACCCGACTTGTGTGGTCATCAAAATGTCTAGGAGCAAGAGGCAGCTGGCAGCAGATGGAGAGCCGTGGGAGTGTCAGAGGAGCAGCAGGGAAGGCTGGTGGAATTATCTCAACACAAAATGGTGATTTTGAAACTGTGTTCTGCCGCCAAGCACAGGTTATTAGCTGTAAAAAATCAATTTTCTTTGATAGTGTCTCTGTGTTCTGTACCTCTTCTCTGAAATTTAGGTGATAGCCAAAGTAACTTCAGACGGTATATCATGTGGCATATTATGTGCTTGTTGCATTTAGCAACTCTGGACATTATAAAATCAATAAGAGTACAATGCCGAAACCAAATGTCAAAATGGATACTGTATTTTTCCTCTCTCCCTTGTAATTTCAATCAGATAAGGTTTTTTGTTTGTTTGTTTGTTTGTTTCTTGTCCAAAGCTGTTTGGTGAGCATTTAGTTCTTGAAAAGAGCTACACATAGTATGTGGTTATGCTCTAATCTAATCACCACATATTTGTTTTGTTTGTAAGTGTGCAACATGTACATATAACACACTGTGAGAGAAACAGTTTGTGTTACACAGCTCTTGAACCTTTCCTGTCTGCGGAACTTACTCTTGTGGGTTATAATGTTTTCATTTGTTTTGCAATTTATGAGCTCATCTCTGAATTTGATTAAATTAATATAACTATATTCATAACAAATTGGAAACAAGACAAAAAAAAATACTGTCCATAATGTTACCAGACTAAAAACAAGCTATTGGAATTTTGGTATGTTTCCATCCAGTCTTTTTTCCGGGCCAGTGCGTTTTCCCCATTAGTTGCTACAGTGTACGCGTATACTCATAACTTCATTGCTTTTATATTTCATTGCAAACATTTTTTTATAATGTAAACTTCAACATTTTAATTGTGATGATCCATAATGCTTTGAAGAATGTATGGGGAGAATTTGCTTAGGCCTTTGGTTTTTTACCTGAAGTGACAGAAGTGGGGAGTGAAGACAGTATGGACTTTGCCAGACATTGAGCTTAAATGTAGGTTCAGCCTCCCCTTTGCTCTGTGGTAAGGCAAATGATTTCTAATCTTTAGGCCCAAGTTTTCATATCTACAAAATTTGCCAACTATTTTAGGAATGTCCAATCTAGAAATGTAGCTATTATCATTTAGGCTTTTTCCAGTTTGGGCCATAAAAGTAATGTAATATGGAACATTGTTTCACACATAGCATTTCCAGATTTTCTGTCATTTTCTTTGGCAAGATCTCCAAAGTAGAACTTCTGGATTTATCCAATCAAAGGGTCTTCACTTTTTTTTTTTTTTTTAAATTAATTGTATCTCTTTCCAAAAGAATTTACTAATCTAAATCACTCTATCTAGGTATAAAGGAAATTAGTTTCACTTTTTATTTTTTAGGTAAACTTTATATTCATCTTTTTAACTTCCTGCAAATGCAAATGGAATTCTGATGGTAACATTCAACCTTCTGAATCGGGAACATCATATTTGTTCATTTATTAAACTATTTTGTATTTTAATTAACTTTGCTATTTTTTAATATAGCTCACCTTTCTCATCCAAAATATGCATGAATTGCTATGTGTGAAATTGCCATAGGGAATATACACATATGGTATTAGTTACAAATCATATAATTGTACAATATATATTCTATATATCTACATCTTTCACTTTACTTTAATATTCAGAACCACTATTTCTGTTTCTGCATCATTATTTTCCCAGTCAGAATTTTTAAACCAATAAAAACAGTGGTAGTAAAAACAAGCATCATTGTTTTATCTGAATATAAATTGATCCTTCTAGAACAACATTTCCCAAACTGTGTTCTGAGGGGACTACTGCTCTGAAGAAAAAAAAAGTTGCATTTTGTCGGATTTGCAATTCACACTACTATATTAATGTTTCCAAGAAGTCCTGCTGTTAGAAATATGTTTAACTTTATTCAACTCAGCATTTTCTACACTTATTTGAATAAGGAATCCCCATACTCCTTTTTTTTTTTTTTTTTTTTTTAAGAACTGTGCCTATTAACATATGAGAGGACAATGTTCTGAGGAACTCCCATTTAGGGAAAATAAAATAGAATATATTCCCATGAAATATAATGTTGGAATTAATGTGGAAAAGATTTATTAACAATGTCAGGGAAGTAGTCTTTTTTTCCTCTTCTAAAAATGTTGACAGGGATGAATATTAAGCATCTTTTAAGTTTATACTGAACAATTTATTTTGGTTATTTATCCCATTAATATGATACAATAAAAAGTTTCTCAATCTGAACTCTCTTAAAAATCCCAAGATAAAACCTACCTAGAATTAGTGGATTATTTTTTAATACACTATAAATTCTTTTTGCAAATATTTTACAGTACTTGGGATTTGGTATCTCTATTCATAAGTGAAATTGCATCTCCAATGTTCATTTTTGCATTAAATTTATTAGATTACAGTATCAAGTATTTGCATCTCTTCACATGATGGTAGTACTTTCCTATCTTTTGCTCAATACAGTAACTGTTTATATCCAACATGGGAATTTTTTGCCCCTTGAATGTTGAAATAACTCACTGGTTAATGGACTGAGGCTTTTACAGGGGATGTTCTTTAATAACTTTATCAATAATTTTCTCAGTATTGCTCTTGTTTTTTTTCTGTTTTTGTCAATTTTGATAATTAACTTATTTTTCTAGGAAATTTTGTTGAGATTACCTAATTTATTTTCTTATAATTATCCATAGTACACTTTATGACTTTCAACAACCGTTTTTTAATGTTCTCCTTTTTTTCTAATTGGCTGCTTTTAGTTTTTTGTTTTTAAATAAGAACTACTGCCTGAGTTTATTACTGCTACAAATTTTCTCTTTTTAATGTCTAGTTTTATTGTTATATCCTTTCTAATTTCTGAAGAGGCAAGAACTTTATTTTGCTAAATATTAATTTTTGAAAATATTAATTTGATTATTTTTTCCTTTCTCTTTTGCTTTTTGAATAATAAGAACATGTGGCCATAAATTTCCCTGTGAGTAGATGTATGAATTCTGTAGTTTAATGTTTTATATTCATATATTGTATGTCTACATAAGCTTTTGTTGTTTTAGTATCTGACCTGATTTCAGGAAAAATCTCCTATATGGGCATGAGACTTGTGTCTTTGTCTTTCTTTTTTCACTGGTAGGCCTAATAGTCTAAGATGATTGTTTAGAAGCAAGATATGCTGAAATCACTGAGCCCCTTGTAAAATCATGATTTCTTATCTGCTCAGAAAGAGTGACAGAGGGAGCGGGAATAGAAAGGACCTTCAGAGTATCTATTTTAAGCCACTTTACATTAATCTTACCCATATTAAGAAAGCAGTCACTATGTTTCAAGCATCCCTTTAAGTATTTTGTGAATATTAATCAAATAATTTTTCTAACAATCTTTTGAGATAGATAGTATTTCCCCTCTTTACAGATGCAGAAACCAAAGTACAGAATGGCTAGGTGGAGCCAGGACTTGAACCCAGTGAGTCTGGCTTCAGAGTCTACACATTATTATGTTTCTTTTCTGTTTTGAAATTTTGCTTGCTTGTTCCTTTGTTGTGAATGAAATGTTTCCTTAAACAAGTTGGCATAAACTTACTTTCTTTGTATCCAGTTAAGATTTTAGAAATGGTTATAACTGTGTGTCACTGTAAATTTGATATGTGTCCCCGGAAAGTAATAAAAGGGGCACGTATATACCTTTCTTATTCCACACTTAGCAGGACTCACCTCTTACTCATTCCCTGTGAGTTCTATCTGTGGGTATTATGGTTTGGATATGAAGTGTCCTCAAAGACTCCTATGTTGAAGACTAGGCTGAACAATGCAGTGATGCTCAGCAGTGGGACTTCTGAAAGTGATTGGATTATGAGGGCTCTGACCGTATCAGTGGGTTAATAATCAAAATACATTATTAGGAACTGTAGGAGGTGGGACCTGATTGAAGGAAGTAGTCCCTGGGCCGGGGGTGCCCTTAAGGACTATATCTTCTCTCTGGCCCCTTTACTCTTTGCATTCCAGCTGCCATGAGCTGAGAAACACTCCTCCACTATGCCCTTCCTTCATGATGCTCTGCCTCACCTCAGGCCCAAAGCAGTGGAGCTGGTCAACCATGGACTGAAACCTCTGAAACTGTGATCCAAAATAAATCTTTCCTCCTCCAAATTGTTTTTCTCAGATATTTGTCACAGCAACAAAGAGATGACTAACACAGTAAATATTTGCATCCAGTGCTAAGCTGATATGAGCATGCGCCTAAGAATCAGAGTATATGGGCTTATCTGTTCCCAAAATAGGTTCAGATTTTAGTAGGTCATTTGTTTTCATTTTGAGATTTACCAGTCATCAATGGTACCTAGTTACTTATCACCTATAAGATAAATAACTTTGTTTAAGTGTTATATTAGTTGTAAATCATGTCACAGTTATTTGTGGCTGTTTGTGTTCATTGCCAAGGCAGTTTTACCAGCTGCAGAGTCCAAAATGCTCAGATCATCAAAGCCCCCACATTGATACAGGGTTGTAATCAAGATGGGTGATACTGAGAGAGTCCTTGGTGTTATATTAGGTAAAGAATAACAGAGAAGAAACACTGACCTGTCTTTGTTTCTTGGTATTCTGTTATTTCTATCTCAAACTGATCAAAAGAATCAAAGCAAGGTATGCTTAGGAGAACAGGTGGCTCCAAGAATGAAGGTCTAGGTACAGGAAACACCTAAGGGGCACAGGAGAAATTCTAAACCCACCCTCCCTTTGGATCCTGAACCTTTCTGTGTGTAGTAGTTACCTCCCTACCAATTAATATTGAAATTTAGAGGGTCTGCTTTAGCAATCATTGATGGATAAATACATCATTTATGGCTGGCTGTGTATTTTCTTTACCAGGGCAATGGAACATATGTCCTACCCTTTTCATTTTTCTTCACTTCTTGCTGCTCTGGAGAAAACAGTTTATTTAATTAAGAGGACCCCTCCCCAAAACAACAGGTTGATCATTTCTAATCTGAAAACTGGAAATCTGAAATGCTTCAAAATTTGAAAGTGCCAAAATGACACAAGTGAAAAATTAGGCACTGAACCTTATGTGACAGATCATAGCCAAAATGCAGGTACACTAAAAATACTATATAAAATTACTTTCAGGCTATGCATATATGGTGCATATGAGAAATGAGTTTTGTGTTTAGATAGTTCCATTCCCAAGATATATCATTGTGTATATGTAAATATTCCAAAATCTGAAATCTGAACCTGTCTGGTTCCAAACATTCTGGATTAGAGATACTTAATCTATATACCTTACTTCGGTGTATATTTTACTTCAGATCATAACAAATATAGCCTTCAAATTCTATAATGCACACACAGAAAATTACTTTCGTTTATATATGGTGTTTTCCCTACTGACCCAATTGTTTTTTTTAGAAGATAGTTCTAATTATTTTCATTGAGTGGGGTTTTACTTAGGCATATAATTATTTTTAGTTTTAATGTGTTCTGGTCAAAGAGCACATTCTGTTTTTGTCTTGAATTTTTACATCTTTTGTTTTTAGCATCAGTGTTTGATTTAAGAAACATGCATTGCTTTTTATTATGAATGGGACAGTGATACCAACACCACCCTCACTCAATGCCAATATGCACCTTGGCTGGAATATTAGCTTTCATATTTAGCTAATAAATATCTGCATCCAGTGCTAAGCTTCTATGAGCATGTATGTAAGAATCAGAGTATATGGGCTTGTCTTTTCCCAAAATAGGTTCAGCTTTTAGTAGGTCATTTGTTTTTATTTTGAGATTTATCAGTCATCAATGACACCTAGTTACATATCAGCTATAAAATATAATTTTATACATTTATACATTTAAACATCATATTATTAATTACAAATCATGTCACAGTTATTTGTGGATTTTTAAATATATTCTTAATTATCATATGTTACAGAGAACCAGTCATCCATTTTGGCCATTCAGCTATTTCACTTGCATAGTTAATTCTTCATGATATCTAGCTTCTGAACTAGCATATTTTATTGGAGTAGAATAGAATGGACAAATGATTGTTCTATGATTCTTCTGGTTAAGGATCAGTACAAACATAGTTCCAGCAACACTCAAGTACCATAACCCTAGAGCAGGTTTTCTCAAACATTAATAGTCATTAGAATTATTTGGGAGGCTTGTGAAAACACTGTTAGGTTCCATTCTGAGTTTCTGATCCTGTAGGTCTGGGTAGACCTCAAGAATTCACATTTCTACCAATTTCCCAGGTGATTCTGTTGCTGGTGGTCCCAGGTTGTACTTTTCAGAATCACTGCTCTAGAATTGTGTAAAAACATACGAAACCTTTGCTCCCATATCAAGGGGTCACTGTCAAACTTGACAAGACCCAAATGGTCTCAATCTACTGATACTGAAAAAATATCTGTTCTTCTCCAATAATAAATACTGCTCAGAATCTGTCTTCTGGGCTTTCTGTCTGGATTACTCTTACTCTGGAGGGTTATCATTCTCAGAGACTTATAAGTATGATCATGTATAGCCAGTGCTTTGACATGCTGTATTCCTGTTGCAGGCAGCATTTGAAATACACAGACTCTTGCTCTCTCAAGCACCTCAAAAGAACTTTTCTCTACTTTGATCTGATTTCTTGCTTACAATAGTGAGGTAGAGAAGAGGAATGCAGAAATGGCATAGCAAAGATGAATGATCCTAGCAGCCAAAGAGGAGAAGTAAGGACTATCAGGGCTGTCCTGGCTTTTGTGGCATTTCTTTGCATCTCTATTTCTTCGGGGTGTGCACATTGTTTCAATTCAGATTATTTGATTTTGTTTTGTTTTCTGTTTTATTGTTCTAGAAAAGGGAGAATTAAAACTCTATTACTCAGGATTCTCTAGAGGAACAAAACAAATAGAATATAAATACATATAACAAGAATTATATGTTTATGTATGTATTTATATTTATAAAAGGGAATTTATGACTTATATTGACTTAGATGAACAGAGGCTGGATGGTTTCACAATGGCTGTCTGCATGTTGGGAGGCCACAGAAATCAGTGACTGCTCAGTCCAAGAAGTTGGAATTCTCACAATAAGAGGGACCAATAGTGCAGCCCCAGTGCAAGTCTAAACACTTGGAAGCTCCCTGGAGAGATATGGGTGTGAATCCATGTTGAAGGGCTGAAGAAGCTGGAGTCTGGCGTCCACCAGTGATGGCAACTGCAAAAGATGCACCTGCTCAGAAGAATGGAGCTTGCACATACTGTTGGGCTTCCTCTTTCTTCCACTTTTGATTCACCCAGGCCCCAGCCTATTGGATGGTGCTGCCCACATTCAGGGCTTGTCTCCCCCTGCCACTTCCTGCTGTCTTACATGCCAATCCATTCTGAAAATACTCTCACTAACACACACAGAAGTGAGTTTAATAATTTCCTGAGCATCTCTCAGTTGACAATCAAGATTAACCATCACAAACTCTTTCTGGGGTCAGTTTTCTTGATTCATTATGTACCAATCATAAATTTCTTCAATCTCATTGAGCATTAGAAAAGTTTCGATATCCCAATAAATTCTGTGTTATCAGTAAATAAAATTACAAGGAGATATTTTTAGGTTAACTAATACCTTTTAAAAAATATTTTAGGAACAGATCTTCCAGTCATCTTAAATAGCTTGTTGTATTGATTCTGTACAATGGTCAAGTTCTTTATTTTGTACAAAGTCTCTAAACTGTAAGCACAATTTTTCTCCCATTTTTCTATAGAGAAGGAGACCAGGTTAGGCGTCTCCTTGCGGTAATACAAACACCAATTAAATCACACTATTCAAATGTGATTTAAAACACATTTCAGATTTAAATAAAACAATTTAAGATTTTTTAGGGGCTTAGTTTCTAATCTTGTTAATGCTATTTTTTTTTTTTTTTTGTCTTTGTGATCTCCTTAAATATTTTCATATGCGTGTGGTGCTGGGGATTGAACCAAATTGTTGTAACCAATCTGGAAAGCAGTAGGGACATTCCTTAGAAAATGTGGAATGGAACCACCATTTGGCCAGCTATTCCACTCCTTGGTCTATACCCAAAAGGCTTAAAATCAGCATACTATAGTAATGCAGCCACATCAATGTTCATAGCAGCTCAATTCACAATAGCTAAACTGTGGAAGCAACCTAGATACCCCTCAATAGGTACATGGATAAAGAAACTGTGGTATATATAGACAGTGGAATATTACTCAGCATTAAAAGAGAATAAAATTATGGCATTTGCAGGTAAATGGATGGAGTTGGAGAATATTATGCTAAGCGAAGTAAGCCAATTCCAAAAAACCAAAGGCTGAATGTTCTCTCTGATAAGTGGATGCTGATCCATAACGGAGAGAGGTGAGGCATGGGAAAAATGGAGGAACTTTAATTGGGCAAAGGGGAAGGAGGGTAAGGGGGATGTATGGGGGGGAGGAAAGATGGTGGAATGAGATGGACATCATTACCCTAGGTACATGTATGACTGCACATATAGTGTGACACTACATTGTGTACAACCATAGAAATGTAAAGTTGTGCTGCAATTGTGTACAATGAATCAAAATGCATTCTGTTGTCATATATACCTAATTAAAATAAATAAATTAAAAATACTTTTAATCTTCAAAAAATGTCTCCATTAATAACATGTTTGACTGTTTACTTGCTGTGTGTTAGGCAGTGTGTTACACATTTCACATGTCATTATATGCTTTACCAAATTAGTAGATATGCATGATTGACACCTCATGAGTTTCTAAAAAGTTAATCATTTTGCATAAGAACTCACACATTTCTCTCAAGCGAACAGAAATAATTTTTCCTGGTCATTATTTCTTGTTTTCCTATCTTGTAAGGGTTCTCTGGAAATTGATTTTTGATTTGCACCAGTTGTTTTAATATTCTAGTGTTTTCCAATTCTGTCAGTATTAGTAGCTTCAATGAATACTGCAATTTACCCTGACATTCAGGGAAGCTCAATATGCTAATTAAAAGATGCTGATCAGGAGATGTTAAATTTCTTTTAGGATTCCAGTTAAATATAACACAAAGATTTCTGACAGAAAAGAAATGGATGATAACAAATATAGAAGCTATTTAAAAGATCACTAGATGTCATTCTGAAATATTAAGCAAAATAAGAATAATCTTGAACAAAAAAATTTAACTCTTGATAATTGGAAAACCTTAAACCTGAAATAGAGGTTTGTTCATTCATTTGGCCATTCAATTAACAAATATGCACACGCCTGCGGTTCCGTACTGTACTGAGGTTGAGATACAGTGATAAAGACATGGGCTCTGGTCCTCATCCTGCATTTCATAAGTTCTAAGCAGAATGACACTTTTAAAATGCTGGTGAAAGGCATTTTTCACTTGGGATGTTGTAATTAAGAAAAATGTCCTCAAGGAAGATATTTTTTCCTGTGGGGCTATGATAAGAGTGAGTATGAAATGGAGTATTACTCAGCAATAAGAGAGAATAAAATCATGGCATTTGCAGGTAAATGGATGGAGTTAGAGAATATAATGCTAAGTGAAGTTAGCCAATCCCAAAAAACAAATGCCAAATGTTTGCTCTGATATAAGGAGGCCAATTCACAGTCGGGCTGGAATGGGGCGCATAGGAGGATTAGAGGAACACTAGAATGGCCAATGGGGAGGGAGGGGATGGGAGGGGGCAAAAGGGTGAAGAAAAAAAAAAGATGGTAGAATGAGATGGATATCAATACCCTAGGTGCATGTATGAAGTCACGAATTGTGTGAATATACTTTGCATACAACCAGAGATTTGTAAAAATGTGCTCTATATGTGTAATATGAAATGTAATGCATTCTGCTGTCATTTATAACAACTTAGAATAAAAAAAATAATTAATTAAATAAAAAAAGATTAACAATGGAAACAAAAAAATTTAAATGAAAAAAAAAAAAAGAGTGAGTATGAGAAATCTTGGTGGTTGTGGGAAGGGAGTGATTGCTCCTGTGACTCAGACCAAAGAAAGTTCTGTCAGTGCCTTAAAATGCTGAGAAAAGTCCCTTCTCCAATCTGGAGGAGGTCTACATTTGAGAGCCAGAGGGTGACCCAATCTTTTTATTTTTTTTTGTGGTATCAGGGATTGAACTCAAGGGCACTTGACCACTGGGCCACATCCCCAGCCCCTTTTTGTATTTTATTTGAGACAGGGTCTCACTGAGGTGCTAAGTGCCTCACCATTGCTGAGGCTGGCTTTGAACTTGCAATCCTCCTGCCTCAGCCTCCCAAGTGCTGGGATTACAGGCATGTGCCACCATGCCTGGAGGTGACCCAATCTTAAGGGAAGTTATGGAACCTGGTCCTGGGTGACCTTGGGCCCAGAGACCAAGTGGTGTCTGATGTCTGGAGTGAACAGGGTGAGTTGAGATGTGCAGATCCTCTTACCATATACAACAAGGTTCAGGGGTTGGTGCTGCTTTCATTTAATTAAACCTTTTTCTAAAACCTTTTCTTAACTGTTCAGTAGGACTATTCTGATGGGGAGAATTCATAAGGATGGGTGGCAGCCTCATCCTCTCTGAAATAAAGCAACTGTTTTTTCTATGGGCAATTCTGGCGAGGAGAATTATGAGAAGAGCTGGTAAATTACCAGTGATGATACTGTTAAACTTCCAGTAGGAATTCTATAAATTGAACTTCATTGCACTATATAACATAGATAGCATAACATAACACCCTCGTTAAGTATTTGTCAGTAAATGATGGTAATGTGATTAAAAGAAAAAGATAACTCTTTTCTCAGACATATCAAAGTATTAGATTGAAGCATATACTTTAGTTTGGGGCATAATATGTTTTAAGTGTGTCTCTCTTCCCTGCTCTGTAGTTCCTTTTCTGGTCACATTTGACTGAATGTCACTTATAATATCAGGAGTAGCCACCTATTATTTGCCTCTTATGGGCTGGACGTTTTGCATATGTCATTGTTAGTACAGAAATTATGCCAAGATAGATATTATCATCTCTTTTTTATGTACTGAAGTTGAGATCAACTGAAATGCTTTGTTCAAGGGGCAGAATGAAGATTCAAATTCAGGCCTGGCAAGTGCCAGAGCTGGGCCGTGTCTTTGCAGGACTCAGCCTCCTCCAGAGAAGCACCTTCTTCATGTTGATGGCACTTTTAATCAGGGTAATTATAAACTTTCTTTGACAATGAGATTTCAGATAGGGAATCAAAGAGAAATTTTATCAGCAAGAACACCACTTACAGGAGTAAATGATATTAAACATGATTATATATTCCAAGTATTGTGATTTAAATAACCACTACTCCAGTGTGACTGTGTTTATAAGGCAGTGTTAATAGGAATCAGGAATGCCAGGAATTAAACTTGATGTTGATTTTGGAACCAGAGAATATACAGTAGGGTTCCTTTGCCCAAACAGATCATAATGACAAGTATTCATGTCCTGACTAAAGATAGTTGGCCTACCATCAGTAAAAATTTGTCCAGAGTGGGAGGTCTGGGAGATCTACCAGAGCCCTGGCTCTGCAGCCTGTGCAGTTTATGATGTCTCTAACTTCCAAATCCAGCTCAGTTTTTGGCTGTTACGTTCATCCTCCTATGTTGAGTAAGAGGGGTCAGGGAAGTCATTTAGAATGTTCTGTTTCAAATTCCTGCTGTGGTTTCTAAGCAAAGATGTAAAAGCAGTAAAGCCGTGTGAGAGCTGGCTTCCGTGCCTGCACAGTGGTGGGTGGGGCAGGTGGGATAAGGACGGTTGCCCCATAGATCACTTTCTTAGTGTGGTGGTCCCCCATGTGCCACCTCATCTCTACCTTGGCAAGTGGCCTGGGCTAAGTGTCATCCGTGTCTAATGCAGCATGTCCACATCTTTATGAACCTGTCCCTCCCTTGTGTTTTTATGTGAACTAGTCTCTGGGCCCTGGCATCCTGGGCTAACACCCCTGAGATAAAAAGTATTTCAGAGGCTCCTTCAAGCTGCACAAATAATTTGGTGAAAGTAACCCTTGAAATAGGATTCTTAGTATTTTTTATGAAGAAAAGCATGTTTGGGGCTAATAGGACAAGTATCTGAAGATGTTTTGTCTTGTAATATATGTGCATCACACAAGGTGGCAGAATAAGCATGAGGCGATCCTCCAAATGTGAGACGGGTATGCTGCATTGTTTGTAAGGCAGGAGAGCCCCTACCTTTGCAGCTGCAGCTGCCACTTCTCTGTGTGTGTGCTCACACGTTTGTGTTTGAGTGGAATATGCCACATAGTTAATAACTTGCCAGCACCCCAATCCTTTGCTTTCCATGCGAAACCGTGTTAAATGATTAGACCTCATCAGTTTCATAAAAATATGCACTGACTCCTGGCTCTGGCTTATATGCCTTCTCTTTGATTGAAAACACAAGCTTATTCTCCATCAGCATTCTAGTTCAACTCAAGGACATTATAAAAGCTCAGCCACAGACAGTTTTATAACGTATGATATCGAATTTTAACTTTTTTCTTCTCCATATAGGATTTGAATATGAAGTTAAATATTTATTAAATATTTGTCAAGCTTATTAACACTGTTTGTTTTTCTCCATAAGGAGAATTAAAAGTCCCTGGATTTATTTTTAAATTTAATTGAATGGTTAATACTTAATTTTAATCATTATTAATTCAATTTTTAATGTAGTCATTTTTATGGCTGAATTAAATATTTTACCAGATGCAGGGCTTGTGAACAAGGCCATTAGCAATGGACTACATAAGATTGTCACACCATGCATCAGAAATACTACAGAACAAATTTATTTGTACTATTAACCTATTCAGTACAAAGAAATGAGACATCTCTCAAAGTCATAAGGAAAGCATATGATCTCTGAAATAAAAAATGGGGGCTATGTATATGCCTCATTTCTCATATGAAATTCATGTGTCTTAGCCTCAGTAGTTTTTAACTGACACAATTTATTTTCCCAGATTCTACATAGAAAATATTAGGATCAACTATGGGAGTGTAAAATGCTCATCCTCCATAAGTAGGTCAGGTAATTTACCATGCTAGACACCCAGGTAGACAGCTGACCATGGCTTGTCATTTTTTGGTCACTCCTTTTTCTCCTCCCCTAGGATCATTATTTTTCAAGGGCTTTCAAGACTTCAGGCAAGTCCTGTTTGTTCTTGCATTTGTGTCTCTCCTCTCCCTTAGCTTAAATTATAGTTCTTATTCTAGACTCCTTGCAGTTCACTACATCTCATTATTTCCTCCTCTACCTAACACCTACCAGCACGGAGCTGGAGCTAGCTCATACTGGCTTAGGAAAGCTGTTTCTTCACCTCTGAAGTCTCCTTTGTCCTGTCCCATTCTATTCAAACATTATCCTGTTTTGAGGATGACGTAAACATCCATCCCTGCATAAAGCTTTTTCTGGGTGCCCCCACTTGGAAACAATATGTTCTCCACAGGACACACAAGGTTTTCTATACAACTGCTAGGGTAGTTAGTAATTTCAACTTTATATTAGAAATCGTGTGTGCCAGTTATAAGCTATGGACTCTCACCAGATTCATCCTTCCTCTGCTCTGCAAAGCCAAGACCAAGACTATATAAGCAATACATCTGCTCTGCTGGCTGTGCTATGCTAGGTTCTGCCATTAGGGACACCAGGAGGAGACACTGGAATATGGAGAAGTGACAAGAGACTCGCTTTCCTGTTTGCTTTATGTCCCTATGGGTGATATCCCAGGGATAGCCCATTATCCTATCAGTTACAGTGGGTTCTAGCCTACAGCTTTTCCACTCCCAGATCCCCTGTGTGCTGCCACTCAGAGGCACCAGTGGCAGCAATGTACTGCCCTATTCTCAGGACTCCAGCTCCTTAAAGCCCCTCTGAGCCCCTTTCTGACTTTGGAGCCCAGCTCTGAGGGGCTCCACTTCTAGCTAGTTCTAGGTCCTTCCCTGAGACTCCCCAGGTCAAGGGTTCCCTGCTTCCTTCAGTTATTAATTCTGTGTTAACTCAGTCTCTCCCCTTTAAAAAGGACTCTTTCAGTCTTCCAATATCTGTGTCTTTAATTCCCTATGATAAAAACCATGTCAAAACATCCAGTGGGGATCCGGTGTTTCTGAATAGACCCTGACTGCTACCCTAAGACCACCCATCTGATCCATCTGTTTCCTCCTCCCCCCAGTCCCCCAGTCCAACTCCTAATAGCATGGCAAATCCTTAGTGTTTGCTGAATGGATGAATAATTTTTTTCAAAGTTAAAAGACCTTACTATATTTCATTATTTTGTCTTTTTTCCCCCCTCCATTTTCATTCATGGGCAATTCAGATGGGTAGGAAGCACTTCCTTGGGGTTTATGGGATGTCTTAAAATGCACGACTTGTCACTATATTTTACTGGCAGTGGAAAATGACACCTGCATTATGTGGTGCCCCTTTGTGTTGACCACTCTTCTACAACAGACTTTAGGGAAGTTTTCCACACTGAGTAAGACACTACTTTCCTCATGTATACTGGTAACAAAATGACATGATTTATGATCTGCATATCAAGAAGGTGAATCCATTAGCCACTCTTTTACTCCCTCCTGAAATTATATTTTTGAGGATATGATTTAAGGCCATATTGTGAAGAAAACAGCTGCTCTACAAGCATGTGAATAATTGCTGCTTTAACCAGAGTAAACTTTGCAGAAGGCTGAAGGCACTATCCATTACAGTAGAAGAAGATAAAAAGAGTGCTAAGGGGAATGTAGACACTGACCAACTGGGTAATCACCAAGGATGTGGTTTCAAGACTGGAAAGAGAGAACTGCTTAAGTTTGGATAAGTGTTACACATGTAGGACTTTATTAATATTTGTATAAATCCAGGTCCCACTATACCTCCTTCAGAGTTCTTATGTTAATTTAAATAGTTGATGTCATTAAGGTACCTTGGAGAAAACTCTTTAGATACAATTTTTGCAATAGTAGTAGTGTGAATGTTTTCAGTGTTTTACTGATTTTGGTCATCATTAACATATTCATAATCATCAGCAGATAAAGCATCATTAAGTGAGTCAGGGGAGATAAGCTATACGTCCAATACCCTTGTTCCCATCTAGGCTAGGTCATTTGGGAACCATCTGAAAAGAATTCCTGTGTTAGTTAGATTTCTTCTACTGTAACAAAATACCTCAGATAATCAACTTAAAAGGAGGAAAGGTTTATTTTGGCTCAAAGTTCCAGAGGTTCTAGTTCATGGTCATTTGGCCCTTTGCTTTGGGCTTGTGGTGAGGCAGCATATCACAATATAAACATGTGGTAGAACAAAATGCCCACTTCATGGTGACCAGGAAGCAAATAGAAAGATAGGAAGGGGGTCATAGTCCCAATATTCCCCTCAAGGGCATGCTCCCAATGAATTAAGACCTCTTAGTAGACCTGTAAAAGTTCCACTACCTCCCAGTGGTGCCCACAGGCTGGGAAGAAGCCTTGAACACTTGGGCATTGGGGCATTTGAGATCTAAACTATAGCAATTACTTACCAAAAATGTGTCTTTCCTTAACATATTTCTAACTATAAATATTTAGGAGTCAATAAGTTGTAGTTAAGCAATATTGATTTGTTTTTCCTAAATCTTAATAATTCAATCTGAACACCTGTATTGGTATTTGGACTTGGATCATTTTTGTAACCAATAGAAAGCTAAGAAATTTAAACAGCATAGAGTTTTGGCTCTATAATAAGGATAAAGGAAATGCAGTTGGAGTAGAAAAATCAAGTGATTTGGGGTGTGTATGGGAACCATGGCATGATGATGTCTTTCTGTACTTTGTGTACTATGATGTGGTTGAACAGCCACAGGCTTTGAGTCAGTAGAACTGAGCTGCAGTCTTACCTCTCTTGTTAGTAAACCTCAGTTCCTCATTCTATGAAATGGAGACAGCAATAGCTTCCCACAGATTACAGGAGCGATCAAAGGCTATTACCTTTGTGAAAAGTCCTAGAATAGCACTTAGCTTGTAGTGGATTCCCAGTCAATGTTGACTGAATTAGAAGAGACAGGTGTAGCATTTGACAGAGGGATGCACAGTGCACTACCCTGGTGGCTCTCATTGGTGCCCAATTTCCTGGCTGTCCTAACATGGTGAGTGACATACTGTGCCCACCCTAGGGGAGGCTGTTTTCATTCTTTCTTACTTCTAAAGTCAGCAGTCAGATCTGAAATTCAGTGGGCTCAAAATGGGGCCCAGAGCAAGTGGCTTTGGGTGTGACTGCAGGAAGTGAGTCCTCATGTCATTCTCACTCATTGAAGTTCCTCACATGAACTCAGAACCCCTGTGGTCCTTCCACTCCAGGGTCCTGATCTCTTTCTCCTCTTCCTTCTTGGTTCATGTTATAAAACCATCATACCTCGTGTTTGAGCCAGATTTCACGGAGACAGAGCTCTGTTACCTATAAACCCCACACTTCTGTGCAGTTGAAGTTCAAAGTTTTATAGCTGCCTTTTCCTTCCAGACTATGTACCATCTTTTCACTGCTGTACATTTTCTTGACTAAGATAATATATGTCCCTCCTTCAAATTTTCTATTCCTTTTTTTTGGTACCAGGGATTGAACTCAGGGGCACTCGACCACTGGGTCACATCCACAGCCCTTTTTTGTAATTTTGCAGGAGCCCTGTTTGGGGATTGACTTGAATTGCATTTGACTATGAGCCGTGGAGATTTGGGCTTTGTTGCCTCCCGTAGTCTCACGGGACTTGTTGCGGGATCTCGAGTGACTTGGCCGAAATTGCTGATCGGGTCAGCGCCATTTTAGTGGTGTGTTTGTCGTGTGTTAGTCGTTGTTAGAACCAGAGAGAAAAGTTATCAGAATAAAAAGCTGTTTGTCTCCAGTTCGCCTCTGAAGTTTTTCCCGTGGCTCCGTTGCTCCAAGCGCTTCAGGCGGCAACAGGTGGCGGCCCGTACGGGGACTTCGGAGCGGACAGGTAAGAACTGAAGGTCTCTAAAGATGGGTTCGAATATAACTGAATCCCAATTGATAGAGGTTATGCAAAGACTCCTTGATATACCTGACTCTGTTCTCAGTGAGGAGTATATAGACAAAAGTGAAAGTGATCAAAAAAGTGTAGATTCCACTGGGCCAACTGAGACCAGTAAAGAGAGTATTAGAAGAGACCCAAAAATGACAAAAATCCAAGCTATTAAAGCTATTTGGGAGTTATTGGCGAAAGCTGAAGGATACTTGCTCTCACTGGAACCTGGGCCTCAGGATATTGCTGTCAGTGAAATTAGCAGTGGTGAGGAATCTAGTAAAAGTGATCCTGAGAAAATGAGGAAAAAGAAACTAAAAAAAGACCGAGAAAAAGGACGGTCAGGTAGAGGAGTCACTTGTGTCCTCTACTCCCCCATGGGTGGAATCCATTACAGAAAATATGAAGGGTATTACTAGGCATTTGCATACCCTAGAAACAGAAATAAAAAGTCGTTCTGATCGCTTATGCACTCTCGAGGACAACTCACAGATACATTGGGAACCGCCAGCATTTGAAAAGAAAAATGGACAGAGTGTCCATCAGTCAGTAGATTTCAAAACAATAAAAAATCTCAAAGAGGCAGTAATGACTTATGGGCCCCAAGCTCCTTTCACGTTGAGTATGCTGGAGTCCCTTAACACCTTTAGCTTAACCCCCTCAGACTGGAAAAGTCTATGTAAAGCAACATTAAGTGGGGGGCAATTCTTGGTTTGGCGATCGCAATTCCAAGAACTTTGTATAGAAACGGCTAAAAGAAACGCGGCTGCAGGGTTTGAAAACTATAATATAGACATGCTCAGAGGAGAAGGGCAATTTGCAGACTTACAGGCTCAAACAGATTATGACCCAGATGTATATGCTCAGATAAATGCAGCTGCCTTAGAGGCATGGAAAACTGTACAAGGACCTGGGGATCTACAAGGTAGCTTGTCAAAAGTGATTCAAGGACCTAATGAGCCGTATGCCGACTTTGCTGATCGACTTTTGAGAACTGCAGGTAGTGTGTTTGCAGATGTTGACCAAGCTATGCCATTAGTTGTTCAATTAGCTTATGAAAATGCAAATAAATGGTGCCAAGCAGCCATCAGGCCATGGAGAACTAAAAAGGATCTTTCCGTATATATACAACTATGTAAAGATATAAATGACGCCTTTGTCACAGGAAATGTGATTGCAGCCTCAATGAGAGGTGCTTCCTCTCGAAATTTCACAAAGGCTAAACGTAGACATTATAATCAATCAGGATATTCCAGGCAAAATTATCATAATCAATTAGGCAATTCTAGGCAAAATCCCAAAAGAGAAATAAGACCAAGCTCATACCGTGCCCCAGGCCGCTGCCCCAGGTGTAAAAAGGGAAATTATTGGGCCAATAAATGCCATTCAAAATTTGACATCCATGGAAATCCTTTGTTCAGGAATTCAAAAAACGGGGCACGGGGCCCAATACCCCAGGGCCCACAAATGTACGGGGCATTGCAGAAGGAGTATCCTCAAGCATCCACTCAGATGCTTCCCCGACACAATCCCTACTACCCATCCACTCCCTCGCCAGAGGAACAAGAGGAAATGCAGGATTAGACCTCTGTTCCACCGCCCGAATAGTGTTAACACCTGAAATGGGGGTTCAACTGATTCCCACAGGAGTCAGGGGACTTCTTCCCTCAGGGACTGTAGGACTTATTATCGGGCGTAGTCCTAAAAGCTTATTAGGTTTGCAAGTGACCCCAAGTGTAATAAACTCAGACTACAAAGGGGAAATAAAAATAATGCTTAGCTCACCCCAAAGTATAAGTTCTGTTAATCAAGGAGATAGAATTGCTCAGTTGCTTCTCCTTCCCAATTTACATAATTCATTTAAAATGGGTATGCCTCAAGAAGGGAACAATAGAGGATTTTGTTCCACCAACTCAAGTCCCATGGCTTGCTGGGTTCGAGACTGCTCAAGGAGGCCTATGTGTAAAATAAAAATCCAAGGAATAGAAATGGAGGGATTAATAGATATTGGAGCTGACTCTTCCATTATTAATTTACGCCAATGGCCCAAGCACTGGCCTCTGCAAAAAGCTTCAACCAGTTTAAGAGGCTTGGGATATAATAACCTCCCAGATAAAAGTGCGGTAATTTTAAAATGGGAGGATGATGAAGGCCATAAAGGAACATTTCAGCCTTATGTTTTACCCAATCTACCTGTTACTTTATGGGGAAGAGATATTTTGCAACAAATGGGAGTACACCTTGCAACCAAGCCTGCAGATGTTAAATGTGAAAACCTACAGGGTAATCTTAACCCTAAAAGAACTCATTATCAAAAAGTACAGAGTAATCTTAACCCTAAAAGTAATCATTATCATAAAGGAAAAAGATATTTTTTTTCGGGGCCACTGAGAAAATAATTTTGAAAATACCATGGCTTTCTGATAAGCCAGTGTGGGTCCCTCAGTGGCCCCTATCTAAAGAGAAATTACAAGCGGCCCACCTACTAGTTCAGGAACAATTAGAAGCAGGTCATATAGAACCTTCCACCTCTCCCTGGAATTCCCCCATATTTGTGATCAAGAAAAAGTCAGGAAAATGGCGATTGTTACATGATCTTAGACAAATCAATAAAACCATGCAAGTTATGGGGCCTACTCAACCTGGACTTCCTAGTCCCGTAGCTATTCCAAAAAATTTCCATCTTATTACTCTTGATATAAAGGATTGCTTCTTTTCTATTCCCCTACATCCTCTGGATGCCCCCAGGTTTGCTTTTTCCATTCCTTCTATGAACAATAATGGCCCTGATCAGAGATATCAATGGAAGGTTTTACCACAGGGAATGGCTAATAGCCCCACCATATGCCAAATATATGTGGACAAGGCTATCCAACCCATTAAAAATAAATATCCAAACCTCATGTGTCTACATTACATGGATGATATTTTATTGGCCCACCCTAATCAAAAAATCTTATTTAATATATTCAGTGATGTGGTAGAAAATTTTAAAAAATATGGATTATATATAGCAGAAGAAAAAGTTCAAACCAGATCTTCCATATTATATTTAGGATTTAAAATCATGGATACTTTTGTTAGACCCCAAAAAATTTTAATAAATAAAGAACATTTGACCACCCTCAATGATTTCCAAAAACTACTGGGAGACATTAATTGGCTTCGCCCTACACTAAATCTCACTACTGGCCAACTAAAACCTTTATTTGACATCCTTCGTGGAGATCCTGATCCATCTTCACCACGAACATTGACTCCTGATGCTAGGAAAGCTTTAAAGTTAGTAGAAAAAGCCATCGAAGGAGCTCATTGTGATAGATTTGATTTAACTCAACCGCTGATGTTGATTATTATTTCTTCACAATATACACCCACAGGAGTATTTTGGCAACAAGGGCCTTTATTATGGATACATTTGCCCGTCTCTCCTAAAAGTATAATTGAATCTTATACCTCCATGGTGGCTAAACTTATTCTTCAAGGACTTAAGACTTCTACTAAAATATTTGGCATTCACCCTGCTACTATTATTACTCCCTATTCATCATCACAGATTGAATACTTATGCTTCAATGATAATGATTGGGCTATAGCTAAATGCTCTACTTCTGCAAATTTTGATAACCATCTTCCTAAGTCCCCTATATTATCTTTTTGTATTAATCATCCTATTATATTTCCACAGGTAATAAAAAATCAACCTATTCCTAAGGCATTTAATGTATTTACAGATGGGTCCTCAAATGGTACTGCTACAGTAGTCACTAAAAAAGAAAATATGACTTACATAACTGCACACAAATCAGCTCAACTAGTGGAATTGGAAGCTGTGGTAAGAGCTCTGGAAAATTTTAGGGACCAGCCCGTAAACATTTTTTCAGATAGCCACTATATTGTACAAGCTGTCCCAAAATTAGAGTTAGCAGGACCAATAGCACCTCATACTCCAGCCTTTAAATTGTTTTATCAAATACAAAAACTTTTGTGGGCAAGAAAAGAACCTCTATTCGTAGGCCATATTAGAGCACATACTAATTTGCCTGGTCCCCTCCATGAAGGTAATCAAAAGGCTGATGAACTTACAAAAACAATATTTATACTTTCAGTGCTACAAAAAGCTACTTTATTCCACTCCCAGTTTCATGTCAACAGCACCACCTTGCAATGTAGGTTTAAAATCACAAAGGAGCAAGCCAGAACAATTGTAAAAGATTGTAAATCTTGTATGACACATTTGCCCAATCCTCATTTCGGCGTTAACCCTAGAGGATTAATGCCCAATCATTTGTGGCAGATGGATGTTACTCATGAGCCAAGTTTTGGAAAATTGCGATTTATTCATGTGACCATAGATACATGCTCAGGCATGATTTTTGCTTCCTTACATTCTGGAGAAAAAGTTAAAGATGTTACATCTCATTGTTTGCAAGCTTTTGCTGCATTGGGCATCCCCAAAATGCTTAAAACAGATAATGGCCCCACATATACATCCTCATCTTTCAAACAGTTTTGCGCAAAATTCAATATATCCCATAAAACAGGCATCCCATACAATCCTCAGGGTCAGGGCATTATTGAAAGAGCAAACCGAACACTGAAAATTATGTTATTAAAACAAAAAGAAGGAAATTGGAAAAGTCCTAAGGACAGATTGGCAGTTGCCCTGTTTACCTTAAATTTTTTAACTTTAGACTCTAATGGTTATTCTGCTGGAGACAGACATTGGAATCCACACCAACAACATAAACCTTTGGTTTACTGGAAGGATGTTCTTTCAGGTACATGGAAGGGTCCAGATCCAGTATTAATTTGGGGAAGAGGATCTGTTTGTGTTTTTCCAAAAGACGAATCCTCTCCAATATGGATACCATCTAGATTAATAAAACAGGTACCACATCAAAATGATCAAGATGAAGTTATTGAAGTATCAAGATTAATAAAAAAGGTACAAAATCAAGAGGACCAAGATCAAGGTACAGAATGATTCCCTCAAAAGAGTCCTTCAAAATATTTCACAACTTAAGTGTCATTCCTCCCGGCCGGGACAAGGAGATCTCTCTTTAGTGTGCACACAATTGTATTTTTTTTTCCTTTTTATACATGTCTTTATGTCTGTACATTTGTCTACATTTCATGTTAATGTGACGTCACAAATATATGTTTGTATGTTTGTTCGTCTGTCCAGTGTGACGTCACAAAGAACAAAGCGCTTATGAAAAAGAAAATATATATATATATATATATATATGGATCCAAATAACTTTAATTCATTTTAGGTTAAGAGTATTCAATTTAGGTAAATAATTTTATAAATGAAGGTACTTTCAATTTTGATTTATAGGTGTCCCTCGGACTTCTCTTTAGCAAACAATATAACTAGTGCTATATAACCTGATATTTTGGTGTTTTGACTTAAGATTGTTTATTTGTTATTAACTTCATTTGTTTAATAGCTCATTAATTTCAATTATCTCAACAGGTAAAAGATTGCTCTGTATACAGAGACTCAAGGGTTTCAGTTAACAAATTATTTCTCTAAAGTGCCTTTACCTTTTCTTTAATCTATCTTTAATGCAGTAATTACCCTCAGTCTTTCTTTGTTTTGTTCTAAATATGATATTTTTCCAACTTATGTTTGTAGAAGCTCAACCAGCGATGTGTGTGAACAAAAATCAACTTTAATTTTCAGCTCAACCAGCGATGTATGTGAACAAAAATCAACTTTAATTTTCTAATCTAATTATTCTATTTTGTAGTTTGACAACTCGCCTCTTGACTCAGTGCTGCAATAGCACTGCCTTTCCTTTAATAATTGATGCTTGAGTTTCTAGGTAGCGGGCCCTGAAGATTTGCCGGTGGCATTGTCTAAACATAAAAAAGACGCCTGCTGCTACAGCTGCAGGGATCGCGGCCACCGCAAGCATCCCTGCTGCTCAAACATCAAACAACCTCACCAACAGTGTGGCCTCTGCTCTACATGCATGGGGCCTCCTACATCAACATGTTATAACAAATGGACATTTTGATCTTTCATTGTTTGGGACTTTACGGGACAATGCCTTGCGGGTATTTGTCTAGAGAATTCAGTGTGTTACTTGATGGAACTTAGGGCAGCTGATTTGTTTAAACAATTTGATATGCTATGCAATTTGGCTCATCACTAAAAGGCTTGTCGCCTTAAAGCCGCAACATCTCCTCACAATTGGACGGCTGTTAGTCATCATATATAGTCGATCCTAAAGGGCTCCATTGGATGGCTGGTTAGCCAATGACGGGTAAGATCCCCAGAGGGGGACAACCTAAGACAGGCACAGTCGCACGGGACAGTCTCATGTGGCCGACATATCAACCTAAGACAGGAGTCAAGGGCACAGCCTTGATTATCCGATGACGGGTAAGAATGTTGGTTGCACATAGACGTCCTAGAGCGTTACCTCTTTTAAAACAAAAAGGGGGAAATGCAGGAGCCCTGTTTGGGGATTGACTTGAATTGCGTTTGACTATGAGCCGTGGAGATTTGGGCTTTGTTGCCTCCCGTAGTCTCACGGGACTTGTTGTGGGATCTCGAGTGACTTGGCCGAAATTGCTGATCGGGTCAGCGCCATTTTAGTGGTGTGTTTGTCGTGTGTTAGTCGTTGTTAGAATCAGAGAGAAAAGTTATCAGAATAAAAAGCTGTTTGTCTCCAGTTCGCCTCTGAAGTTTTTCCCGTGGCTCCGTTGCTCCAAGCGCTTCAGGCGGCAACATATTTTATTTAGAGACAGGGTCTCACTGAGTTGCTTAGTGCCTCGCCATTGCTGAGGCTGGCTTTGAACTCGCGATCCTCCTGCCTCAGCCTCCCAAAGTGCTGGGATTATAGGCGTGTGCCACCGCACCCGTCCTTCTATTCCTAATTCCTATGAGATCAGAAGTCTGATCCCCACCCTTCAGAATTATGTAGATAAATAAGCATGAATGGTTGATGGTGAAACCTGAGGTAGCTTTCCTCTGAGCCAAGAGCCTCAGCTTAGTGCTTGGGGTTTGTGACATGCTTTGGCTGCTTAGAGACTTCTTCAGTTTCTCCCTAGACTGAAACTGTATTCTGGAAAGGTGACATTGCTTATTGTAAAGTTTTAGAAGAAATATTATTGTACTGTCCTATGTCCCTTTCTGGGGATACTGGAATGATATTACTGATTCACTGGGCACCTGCCATTAAATGGAGAGAGGTGGCATTATGTGCTGCCTCGTTTTAAGTGCTCCTGGTGTTGATAAGAGGCATTCAGAGGAGCTCAGTGCAGACACCAACTTATCTAGCCTCCTTGGCAATTGCTTGCGGATGAATAGGCAAGTCAAGTCCTTGTAAAGAAGGGTCAGGATGAAGGTTAACAAATATATTTTCGAGGTTGGAGACATGTATAAGCAGAAACTGTCAGAGGTTGAAAGGGAAAAGAAAGGGAAAAAAAGGAATTCAAGACCATTTTCAGACAAGAGAGGAGAAAGCAAACAGACAAAGGAACATATGGGGGAGGGAGTAGAGAAAGAATTAATGAATGCTGGCATCCTGACCCTCCACTGCAGCAGGATCAGTAGGTCTAGGCAAGTGTCCCCTGACTAAGACTGATCACTGAGCAAAGACACAGAATATAGGAGCCAGCTCCAGGAAAGTCCATGGAGAGAAACAGTGTAATTAAGATGCAGTCCCTGCTAAACCTAGATCTGGGAAAGCAAAAAGAAAGCAAAAGGTGAGTCAACAGGAAGCACTGTGAGCGATACTGTGGTGAAGCAAAAGAGTTAGGGAGTCAGAAGGTGGAAGCATCATTTGAAATAAACGGTGCAGCTGAGCATGATGGGGCAGAGATATCCAAGTGGCAAAAAGGAATGGAAAATGAGGACTCTAGGTGTCACCTGGTGAGGTCTGGAAAGCCAGGCAGGCACCTAGGGTCTTGGAATGAAAGACTCCAAATGTTTCAATGATACCAAAGAGGCAAAAAAGAGAGTTCCACTTTGGTCCAGAAGTTTCTCTAGGGGGAAAATGTGGGTAATGTATGTGGTAAATCTTACACAGCAATATTTCCCCAGCAGTATTGCAAATTGATTTTGCCCCTTTGCCCAATACTGTCCTAATACGTGAGGCTACCACCTCCCTGGGTCTGAACCACCCTCATCCCCAGCCTGTGTTGCTTAATAGCTTCTTAATTGGATTTCCTGCTTCTACTCTTATCCTCCAAAGTCTATTTTTAATAGAGCGAGGCAGAATGATATGTTTTAAACTGTATGTCAGATCTTATTTTTCTTCTGCATAAAACCTTGCGATGACTTTCCATTTCACCCAGAGTAAAAGCCAAGGTTCTGACAGGGATTTACAGAGCCTTTTATGATCTGCCCCCTCCCAGCTTGATTCCTTCTGTGATTTCACTTCCAATGATTCTTCCTCTTGTTCGCTCTGCTGCAGCTAAATGCCCCCCTTGCCACTCTTCAAATATGCCAGGCGCACTACCTCCTGAGGGTCGTTGGCTGGCTGTTCCCTTTCTCTGGAATGTTCTTTCCCTGGATGCCTACACTCTCTGGGCATAACCAGAATTTGCAGAATATTTCTCTGAAGACTTGATTTCTCTCTTTTTGTCTCTGAGCATCCTGTTGTGATTGCAGTTATGTACCTATAAGGTCAGAGGCTTTGTCACTGGGCAGTGTCTGCAGAGCCAGATCACAGCACCAGCCCTACTTGAATCTGCCACTTGATGACCTAGGGTAGCTTACTTGCAGAAATAGCAGGCTTCACTTCAAAGCCTTTTCTCGCCTTTCCAGGGGCTATTTAACCTACTCTGTACCAACTGTCTATGGCTTTCTGATCTGAAGAACAGACTCTAGCATCTTATCATTCTAAATCGTAGATAAAATCCAATAAGTGTAGTTATTCATAGACAAAAGCCATTTCAGCCCAGACAGGAAGAAATACAAGTTTTGTTTCTCCAAATGTAGTCTTGATTAGCATCTCCTTTAACAATGGCATAAAACATGCTAAGCTTTTTATTCCTTTTCCTAGACTTTCCTTCCTTGCAAAGATCAGTCTCATATGTGTTCTTTGTACTCTTTTAAAAGCATCTACCCATTCCTTCCATCCTCCAGTTTCCACTTCTGTCATGGATGGAACTTTCAACAAGCCTCAAGGCTGACGGGAAACTCTGACATCTCGTTACTCCATGCTTCAGTGGCTGTTAAATTGATAGTTTCAAAGTGGATATCAAACTATCCACTCTATCAATGTTTTTTAAAAAAGGGAAAAAGATTACAGTCTGTCTAAATCAATGTGACACCTCTGTGACATGTGTGTCTTGATCACTTTTTTTCCCTAACATATCCATTCCTTTTGACTATCTCCATTTCCCAATGGCTATCTAAGTCAAATAGAGCTTGTCATTTCATGGAAATTGCTCCCCATTTTGCTTAGGTTTCTCTTAATTTTCTGTCTGTCCATATTTATCCTTCCGTATTTATCCTAGTGAACCTTACTTCAACCAACATGGCTGGACTTTCACAAGGCAGACAGAGTCTCAGTTTTTCTCCTCTGTAGAATTTCTATTTGTGGCATCTGTATTCCCTTCTCCGCTGAATTCCCAGCCACAGTTCTCAGTGAGGGCAGCTGCTGCTCTGAGCCTCTTTGGATTTTTTTTCTTTCATTCTCTCTTCACATATCGAACTCATTCTGCCTTGAAAGGTCCTCGGTCTCCACTGGCCGGGGAAGGTGGAACATATCACAAGTTGGCAGAGTTGCAGTGCACTGTGCTTTGAACTTGTAAAATTCTTTTCAAAAGTCTAAATCTTTAAAGCAAATAAAAAAAAAGAAAAGAAAGAAAGAAAGAAAGAAAGAAAGAAAAAGAAGCTGCTTCTGGTACATTTAGACAATGTGAGAACAGGAATGACCTGAGTTTAAAGACAAGGGTTAATGCTGTGATGTCAGTTCCTGGGCATAACTTCCCAGGAACCTTTAGCTTTGCCAAAGCTCTCTGATTTTAAATGTCTTTCAAGGTAGTCTTTTTGTGTCTGAAAAAATAAGAAAATAGAAGGAACAGGATTTATGACTCTTTCAGTAATTTATCCTACAGCATACAAATATGATATGTTGTTGTACTCCCACAAGCTTCTCTTCAGCGATAAAATTCAGCATCATGTGCTGCTACTATTACTGCTGCCCTTCTAATCTGAGCAACTAGGTAGAAAAATGAAGTGCAACGAAGGTGTTCACTATCTTCCCTTTCAATTAATCTGTCCCTGTTAAGATGCACAGTGTTAGCACATACAGCCATTACTTCACACATATTCTTTGTCCAGCTATGATTAGAGGACCATGTTCTGATTGCTTGTAATTTAGCTCTATAACTAGGGAAGAAAAAATGCTGCTCTGCCAAAGGCTCACAGTGTTGCTGGACAGAAACCTTCTCTCTTCAGCTTAATATTACCATCTGAAAAGTATAAAAATAATATCATAATCATAAGTAACAACAGAGTTTTTTTTTTAAAAAAAAGCTTTTTTTAAAAAAAAAAAGCACATTACATGTACAGTGTTGGTTCTAAACATTGTATGAAGTAGTTTCTTTTCTCCAATTACTTCTCTCTAGCACCTATTTTTTCTTTTTGCCTCTTGACAGTTTGTGAACCTCATTTTTCCACTACCCCACATCTCCCCCCTTCTATCTTCTCTCTCAACATGGTTATCACAGTTATATGCTGGAAGAAAACATCTGATCACAGAAATTGACAGTGAAGTTGCATTTCTTAATTCGGGATTTATAAACTTCTAAAATTGTAGGCAAAATTCTGTTTGAGGACCTATGTGCCTTATTTTATAAAAAGGATAAACACCTGTCATCTGATTCTCAAAATAATTCTAGAATCCCTGAATGGTTAAGAACCACTGCAAAAATCCTTTCCATTAGAAAGACGTGCTATTGTAAAGTCCTTCACTGCTTAACAGTGGCATTTTAGGACATTCAAGGAAGATAGTTTGAGGCAAAAGAAGGGAGAAGGTGATAAAGTTGCAGAATTTTCAATAACCACTCCACAATTTGTGTATTCACTTTTCTTTAGAATTGTCAACTTGCTCCAATTAGAACATTCTAATTTTTAAATTTATTTATTTTTTGGTGTTAGGGATTGACTCTAGAGCCTTACTTGTACTAGGCTAGCTACATCCTAGCCTTCATTTTAGCAATTTTATTTGGTTCATGAAATGAGAAATTGTACCTAGTTCTTGCAGGTTGTCTCCTTTATTGACTCAGTAGTGTGTACTATGGGTTTAGGGACTATGTTTTGTTCTATTACAAAATTCAAGTTATTTAGGAAGAGGAGGGTTGGACAGGAAAAAATATCTATTTTCATAATCTTTATATTTTCATGAAGTTTATTTGTTAATTTGTGTTAAAGGTATTTTGCCTGAATTACCAAAATGATTAAAAATCAGCAGGTAACATTTGCATAAATACAAAATTAGGTATTATTTATATATGTGGCTTTTAAGATCAGTAAGGCAATAAAAATCTGAGATTCAGTTTTTAAAAACTGTTCCCTTAAGGAGTTTGGTGTAAAGGATGTGTCCAAAGAAAGGTCATGAGGCTGGGATGCCCAGTGGCAGCTATACAAACACAGGTGTGGGGACATGTTAGGTGTGATATGCAAAATGTCTTCTTGCATAGAACTGTTAAGACAGAAGGTTTTGCTCAAAAAAATTTTTAAAAGCATATCTTGGTCCCATTCCTAATAATTTGAAGAGTACTGCCTGTTGGGTTATTGTGAAGCTGAAAGGCATCACTCTTGCCTTGAGAAGAGGAAGTAGTCAGGTCTGACTTTTAATAGAGAAGGATTGCCTGCCAAAACCCAATTCTTCTTATTTTAAATTTGTGAGGGTAGTTTGTTAGGGAACTTATCCTCAGGCAAATTAATCGGAAGTAAAATGAATTGAAGGAGGATTGGATTTTGAGTCAAAGATATGAAATAAATTTTCCCCAGAGTTAATTAGCACACTTGTCCTAGGAAAAGTAAACTGTATCAGGAGCACTGCTCCTCAGTCACCAGCATATAACTCCTGTCTGGTGACATGAATGCTCTCCCAAATAATGACTGCTTGTCAGAGACAGCCTTCCCTACCTAGCTTTCGTACTTACTCTTAGTTTATAGACAGGCCTCACAAAAGCTTTTGCTGTGTGATGTATTTAAAAAAAAAATGCTTGTGTTCTCATAACTGACCGAAAAAAGGGGATTTGGAAGAGATGGAGAATTCTGTCATATGCTTTATAGACATCCCAGACAAGCCTGGAACAACAGCCCATTTAAATAACCACTCTATGGATCCATCAAACTGAGCTGAGACATGCCTGAACAACCTCTCTCTGTTTCAAAACCAAGCTCTCAGGTAAAGAGCAGGAAACGAAGGGTCTGCAGTCCGCTCATACCCAAGAACTTCTCTGAAATGAGGATGCTGAAAAGAGAGTTGAACAGGGCAGGCTGTGACAGAGGAGTTGAATTTTATCTCTGCTATTACACAGAAGCATATGGTTTCCGCCCACAGGAAAAATCTGCTTCTCTTCTGGCTGCCACACTAATGCATGCATGAAGGGGAAAGACTTTGCTATCAAATGCATCTCCAGGGTTGGCATCTGTGATTAAGGCTTTCTGCTTTCCCTGCATCTCCTCTAGGAGGTTTAAAGAAATTGCCAAACGTTGTGCCTGTTTTGCTTAGATAGTGGGAAGTCGGGTGCTAGTCATTAACAGGTTATAACATACTTATTGGTTGGGTCAGTGTCCCAATTTCATTCATCCTTTAATTCTGCTTTTAGGCTAGTGAAACATTTAGAGGACATTCTTAGAAATTGGATCTGAGTAGAGAAGTCTCTTGTGGCTGCTACTGGTTGAAAAACATCTGTTTAGGTTGAATGTGGATAAGGAAATTCTTGGCTTCTAGTGATATTTACTGTGAGGTACAGATCTTTGTAGCAGGAGCTAGATGTAAATATTGCCTTTTCCATTTTACAGATGGAGAATGTGGAGGTTGTGTTACAGGAACACAAGAGTGAGAGGACACAAAATGGCTCAATAGTTGTAGCTGGTGATGGATGTTGACAGCATTCCAATGGGAGATGACATAACACAGGGTTTTAACTCTTAGTCATTGCTCAGAGAAGAACTGACTCTCTCCCTTTCAAAAGCCAGGAAGGATCATTTAGGATTCCTGTCTACTGCATGGATAGAATAGAGGAGTTGGCATTTGTAGCAGCACATTGCCTGTGGAACGTTTAGGGTGAATGTCATGTGCCCTGACTTCCTAGCATTTGTATGAATCCCTTCTTTAATGTAACACAAATGCTGCCTCAGTTTTTAGAAGTATAGTTGATTTTAACTCTGTATCTTAATGTCAGATCATGGAGCAATTGTCCAGGGAGAGACCAAGAATTCCTCATTATCATCAGCACAAGTGCAAGGACATAGGTTGCCTAGCAGGAGAACATGATAAAGCACAGTTTTCAGAAAGAATTGCAGGCAACTGTCATGGGGGAACTGCAATTCTGCAGCAAAGAGAGGGGAACAACTCTCCCATCCTAAAACTATTTTCTTGAATAAGTTGAATAAGGGATTCACCAGTGCTTGACTGAGGAAGGCACACAGATAGTTCTAGAATCACTTTATAATTAAAATGAGAAGGATATGATCTATTTACTAAATTTAGTAAACTATGTATGAATCATTTCAGAGTTTTCTCAATTAAATTTCTAGGTTGACTTTGAAAGATTCCAAGTTAACAATTTGGTTGTTAAGGAGAAGCATCCATGCCAATTGGACCCCACGGTGACATTTGAGTCAAAAGAATGTGTCAAGTGGACCAGGTAAGTCATATCCCACACAGATGGGAGCCAGAACTGGGCCTGAAATTATGATCATGAGGTATGAAGTAAAGTGAAGGATCAGCACTTATTCCATTTACTGGAATATTGCAGAGTCAAATTCTAAATATCCCTCCTGTCACTGCCAGTAACAACCTTCTAATGCTTCTATCTGTCTCAAATCTTGCCCCACTGAGACCACGATAATCTTCCTAATTTCTTTGCATGGCACAAAATGCTCTTCACTCTCTGGCTCCTGCTGTCATTTCTAGTCACATCTCCCTCTGGTCTCTGACCCTGGCACTAGATGGTCTATCAATCCTGAGGTACTTGGAGTTTCCCCAACATGCCCTGCTGTGCTTTGTCTTTTGCAGATGCTTGTCTCTCTGCCTGAAATCCGCCCCCCACCCCTTTCCTGGTGGCACCTGGCAAGGGCTTATTTGATCTTAAAGCCACAGCTCAAGCATCTTTCTCTCTGTGGACCTTCTAGGCACATGTAGCTGCTGGATGTGTTTGCTGAATGAGCAAGTAAATGAGCAAATAAATGGATGAGAATAAACAAAAGAATGGTCTGGCTAGTGCTACTCTTTACTTACAAAGATTCCACGGAATTCCCAAAGACTCTGCTGCCTGGATAAACGTTATGATAAACTTGTAATTTTTGAGTCGAATGCTTTACGGGTTGGAGGAAACTGTGGCACTTACTAGGCCAACTTTGACAAACTGCTTTTTCTCATTCTGCTTTAGAATGACTTTAAGATTGATTTCTTCATCCTCTCTAATATTACTATCAGCATCTAACATCTAACCTTTACAAAATCAAAACTGATGAAAACTAAATAATTCAACATGGAGCGAGCTCACCAGAAGACAGATGGACTGTGTGCAATGTGTTTGGTTGTGTGGATGTAATCTATCTTGGTAATTAAGTACCTGTGCTCTTGAATAGGCTCTAAAACCTCTGAAGACCAGGACTTCAAAGGTAAAGTCAAAGGTACTGTTTTGTAATTTTCTATGCAAATAATATATCCCCCAGTTATTTCTCTTTTCTTTCCTTAAGATATTCAGTTAGTGAGACTTTAGCATTTTTGACCACAGAGGTAAGAGTATTTTGAAATAGTGGGCAGGCTGAAGAAATGTGGTGAAGGGTAGGAGGAAGCGCGTTCCCCTGTGATGGGGAAATGTGTTGAGACACAGGAGGGGCAATGTACACCTGAGGCTGGGTCTTGTCCTCTTCCTCTCACCCTCTGCTTTAGTGCAGATGCCCCTGGGTAGGTTATAGTTGGTTTGTTTACATTGATGTTCCTCAAGGTCAAATTGCGATCTCCATTCTTCACACTGCATTTGTGCATTAGGGATTACCTGGAAAATTAATCAGGGTGTTTTCTTAACATATCATGTTCCCTGTGTGAGAATGGGGGCAATGTGTGGTCTCAGAATTTAGGATATCTGCTACAAACTATTTTGAACATAGCCTAAATAAAATACAAGTAGATGGGGTGTGGATGACCATGTTTCTTTTTAGGGTTCCTAGAATATGTGTATTCTACTTCTCTGAAAGACATGTGGGCTCCATGCCCTTCCCTTAGTTGGTGATCCTCTGTGCAGGGTGAGTGAGACAGGAAAGCAGCCAAGTCCAGAGCACAGGGAGGCATCTCTCCTGCGTGGCAGTGCCAGGCCAAGCTGCTCCTAAAGGGCATCCTAACAGACTTTGAGGGCAGGGCCCAGCACAGCCTCAGCCTCTGGTCCTGGGCAGGGCATGGTTCTTTCTCCAGGGAATCACAGGCAGTCAGCCTGTGGGTGACTGATCTGCTAGCATTTGGCTCGTGGGACCTCAAACACCCTCTGGAGACCTTTGCTATGTTGCCGCTTGTTTTTGCCTAGATGGCTTCTCAGATCCTGCCCCTTTCCCCACACCCTGAGCTTTTCTTTTTCTCCTTCTTCCTTCCAACTAAGCTGGAATATTCTCCTAGTTTTGATACCTGGTGTAATTTCTTAACTGAGTTGACATTTCTGAAAACAAAACCTCAAAGAATTCTTTATTTTCAACCATATCCATACCCTAAGATGGGGACACAGAATAGAACAACTGTTGAATAGGCAAACTGGTGAAAGAAAATAATCTACTAATATCCCCTTATTCCCTTTAAAAATTGGGTATATAATTCTGATATAAATGTGCATAGGAGTATGTAAGTAGTTATATACAATATCATACAGTCAAAGAAAAATATAGTTTGGGTTTAAATTTTGTTTTGGATGATCAGTTCCTATGACTTTAATTCATTAAGAGATATCCCTGTGTTTCCTTAAATATAAGAGAAGAATCTTATTTTTTATTCTGTGTATGGTTCTACCATATTTCAGTTTCATGTTATGGTAATTCAAAGGGAAAGTGGATTCATAGTCTCCAATATTACATTCTGTAATGTAGAAGAGGGATTTTTTTTTTTTACAATTTCTAAGGCAATTTTAATTGGCACACTAAACAGACCTAGTTTTAAAGAAGCCAGGCATTTGAATCCCAGAGATTTATGTGTCTGAGAAACTCTGGCATCCTTTAGTCACTTTGAAGATGTGCGTTGAGTAAGAGATTTTCTATGTGATGAGATTTTCTGTATATTTTCTGCAGAGGGAAAATATATAGTTGCTTAGAAGGGAAAAAAAAATCCATGAATACATTTAACAAATGTGCATTCCCTACCTGTGAAATAAATCATGCCATTTAGTAAACTACCACCAAATACATCTCAATATGTAAAAATATAAAAACTAATGACTATTCATAAAGATTGAAAGGAAAATATTTTGAGCAAAGGATCTATAAGGAAAAGATTTCACTTAATTTTAATAAATGGGATTTAGAAGATGAGTTATATTCTTATGCACTTTCTTGCATTTATAAAATAATAGGCTTATGAATCTTCTTTTGCCTGACAGGGTCAAGTCACCTACGGATTTCCTTTCCTCTTTATTTCATCTCTTCAGACAACTGAGGTTCACTTGAATTGTCCTGGTTGCTCTGATGGAGAGTTATAGCTCATGCATGGCAGAATCACAAGAACCATAATACCTTTAACAATGGCATTCCACACCCATCCCCAGTGAGTCTTCTAGTTACTTTCCCTTAGGAGGCTTAAATATACACACTTTAGAAGGAGGGTTTTTTTTTTTTTTTTTTTTTTTTTTCCATGAGGCTGTGCAGTTGGTTTTGAACTGTATCATTTGTATTCTAGTTGCTTTTTAAAAAGTGGCCATCCTTAATCATAATATAAAACCATCACCACAAGAAGTTTCTATCCAAAGCAAATACATGAAGGTTACTTTTATTGTACAAATTAAAAACTAGAAAATATTCTCTTCAGATAAAATGATCCCAGGGGTTATCCAAAGTCAGAATTGAGAACGCAATACAGATTATATCACTTCAGAAGAGAGTTGCAGCATTTCCAATGACTATTGAGAAATCCAATCACATCATTAATTTCTGTATTCATCTGCTCAGTAAGGGAAAGCAAGATTATTGTTATTTTGTATGAAATGTCTTTTAATTATTAAGGACCAGTTTTTCCTAGCCATCTTTCCATCCCATACCTGGAAAGTAGATACAGCATCAAAAGCAATTCTGCTGATCCTGCAGAGAATTTAGACTGTTGCAATACTATAATATTGATTTTTGAAAAGATCCTATGCACAACCTTGTAGTGGCTTCATTTTAGATAGAAAAGATGCAAATGTTTAGTTCTCCTTCAGCAAGTAAGCACCCTTCCCCCATCTCCACAGTGGCCCTTGCTCTCTTATTTAGATCAAATCCATTCCTGTAACTTTGAAATATTTTTGTGGAGTTCATCATTTTATTTTCTTCTGAACTGGTTGAGAAGACTTTCTGCTTCTTACTAGCTTCTGGACTTCCCAGCAACCTTCATTTTCATATCTGTGAAAAAAATTGTCTTAAAAATTTCCTATAAAGAAGCCAGTGTTATGTACATAGCACATCTTGGGCTCTGCACTAGATTTTATTTCTTGAAGGCTCAAGTCCAACCACTTAACAGGTATGTTCTTGAACTCCAACTCATTGTCCCTCAATTCTGCCAGTATTCTTGGTGTACCAATCTGCAACTTTTCCTCCTATTTACAGTGATTCTCTGTAGGGTGCTACCTGGATTTTTATACAGGATAGATTTAAACCTTGAGGTTGTGTTTCTCTTTAGAATTTGATTGGGGTTTTCTGTTCCTAGCAATTTTAAGATAGTTTGAGTAGGGAGTTTAAGTAGGGAGTAGGAAAAACATTATAATGGCTTTGACACAAGAATTTTATTTTAAGCAATCTGATGTCATTTAAAAAAATGGTAAAAGCTTTATTAAGATATACTAACATACAATTCATTTATTTAAAATGTACATTTCAAGGGTCTTTAGTACATTACAGAAAAGTGCAATCAGCACCACAATTTATGAATATTTTCACCATGCTAAAATAAAATCTTATATCCTTTAGCTGTCATCCTTCAATCTTCTTACTCCTACTCCCACCCTAAGCAATCACTAATCTATTTTTGTCTATAGACTTCCTATTCTGGACATTTCATAAAAATGGAATCGAGTGATATGTGGTCTTTTGTGACTGACATCTTTTACTTAGCATAATGTTCTTAAAGTTCACCCATGCTGTAGCATGCTGAATGTCATTTTGAAGCTGAGGAAATCTCCAAATATATTTGTTTGATTTGACTCGTTCAAGAAGTATAGTACCAATAGTTCCTGATTTATGATGGTTGGACTTCCAACTTTATCATGGCACAAAACCAATACACATTCTGTAAATGCTGTACCTAAAATTTGGATTTTGAACTTTTCCTGAGCTAGTGATACGTGGTAAGACTGAAAGCTGCAGCTCCCAGTCATACAATTACAAGGGTAAATAACTCACAGTCTGCAGGGTACTGTGTTGCTAAGCCGTGATTCTTAGTAGGTTAGGTGCAGTTAAAGTACTTTCAACTTATGATGGGTTTATTGGAGTGTAATCCCATTTTAAGTGGCGGAGACTCTGTATTCTTAGTACTAAGCATCTTGCTATTATTACTTTGATCTATAACTCTATAAAACATCAAATCTTAGATAAAATAAATATTCTAATATACTGGATCTGAGGACTATTTCTTAATGTAAGAATCTTTCAAGGCTGCTTTCACTTAGAAGTTGTAGTGCATTTTGAAATTATCTTTTTCTTTTTTTCTTGTCTCACTGAAGTGTATAAAATCTATCTAATTAATCATCCCACACCATCTCTTTTATAGTAAAATGAACATGATGAATGATAATAATTGTCAACGGTCTTATAATAATTCTCAGCTTTGGGCACATCTAGCAAGTTTGAAAATGTATCTGCCTAACCAGATGTACTTTATTTGTTCCATTCCTTGGGACAAAATGACCAACAATAGCATTTTTTTTTTTTTTTTTTTTAGGCTGAGAAGTCTGGGCAACTGCTTACAAGGGTCAAGTAATGAGTTCTAGGTACCACATGGTCTGTATTAAAGTTCATTATACTAAAAAGTAAGAACTACTACAAATAAGGATTAAATTCTTCAATACCTACTTAAAGTAAATTAGTTATAGAATTAGTTTTAAAATAGATTATTTGGTGCCTCAGGCTTTAATTAAATGAAGTGCAGGGCCCTGTTCAACAGCAGTGAAATAAAATGTGAGCAGTGGTGTGGGAGCTCCTAGGAAAGCAGCCCTGGCCTCCACAACAGCTGGAGCATCTGGCTCCGCAGCTACCTTTCATGGCGGTCACGTCGCAATACATGAGCGATGCTCTTTTAAAAAAGATCTGTGAATTTTAACAATCCTTCCTCTGACTACTTTTAACTTCAGATGTGTTAGAACTTCCAATTAAGTTTTCTAAATGAAGTAGAATGACAAAGGTTGAAAGTTCACGTCTGCTGGCGGCTTCTCACAGCGAGCGTTTTGGGGGTACTTTTTAGTTTTACAAATCGTGAATGCAGATGTTCTGATTTTCTCTTGCTTCAGTTTCTTTGTTACTGTTCATCTTTCCCTGCGTTTTCCCCCCCCACTGCTTTGAAGGAGTTTTCTCTCTTTGTTTTCATGTTTTAATAGCTATTTATTTATTATAGATGTGGAAAGTGGTGAAGCTGTGTGAAAAATAGGAGATTTACCTTTAGAGACACTCAGAGCTTTAAACTCTGGGGCTTTGAAATTTTTCACTGTTGCTCCCAGAAAACTGCCAAAGAAAATGATATCTTGAGAATGAACTGGCTTCTGCTGTGAAATTAATCAGTTTGATTTGAAGTTTCTTCAGGGTGGGATCACTTCTTATTCTGAGTAATTGTTTTATAATATACGTAAACTTTGACATGATGTCATAGTGGTGATGCAGAATAATGGAGCTAGCTCTTGTTTTCAGGATGTATTTTTTTTTCTTGTTTCATCTTGTGCAATGTATCATTGATGAGACAAAAACTGACCTCAAGGTGTTTGAAGGCCTGTTATTTGACTCCTGTGTCTACACTGATTTATTTAATTAAAGGTATTCAAACATCCCTGAGAAAAAGGATCTTTTGATTTAACTGCTCTAGTTACTAGAATAGACCCTGATTTTTACAATGGTTTACTCTTGAACCCCTCATATAGACAAGGGAGTAGAAATCTGTGCTGTCATTGAGATGAAGTAGTCTGGTTTCCTCAACATGGGTAAATAATAGTCTGCTTGTCTTAAACTTTTCAGATTATTATAGAGATTTTGTGGACTTGAAGAATTTCAGGACATCTTCAAGGAGTTTCCAAACATAGTCAAGTCATTTACTATCATAAAGATCTAAATAACCAATTAAAGTAATGGAAGTCCGCATCTCACATGCAAAGCTGCAAGAAATATAACATTAGTTTTAGAAATTCTGAGGACTTTGGGGCAGTGAAGTGGATGGAGACCCAGGGGTAGGATGGGAAAGGGCAGTTACATACCTGTTGGCAGCCACTTCTCATTCCATTCTTCACTATAGGCTCAATTCTTGACTTTTTCATCTTATATTTTCTACTCCTAAAGCTGTTGATCACTCTTCATGTAGCTACATTTAAGAGTGACCTCAACTTTTTCTCATTCCTCAAGGCAGTATACTATAAGGCTGTTTTCTTTTTTCAAATTAAATGATTTTTTTAACTGATACATAAAAACACAAAAATTGTTCTTACTTATGGGGTACCACGTGACATCTTGATATATGTACACATTGCATCATGTTTCAATCACGCTTGGTCATTTCTTTATGGTGAAAGCATCAAACTCCTTTCTGAAATATATGGTTCCTTTTGCTATCTCTAGCCACCCTGCTGTTTAATAGCACACTGGAACTACTTGCTCCTGTCCAACTGTAACTTAATGCCCATGGATCCACCTCTCCCCATCCCTCCCTACCTCTTCCCAGTCACTGGTAACAACTCTTCTACTCTCACTTTCACTTAGATCAACTTTTTAGAGTCCACATATGAGTGAGATCATGCTGTATTTGTCTTTCTGTGTAAGACAATTATACTTGTTTTCCTGTGTATGTGTCTTTCCATATTTGAAGAGATGGCTACTAAAGACTTGGAGAAAAGGAGATCAATTATAATCCAAAATAAGAAAAACCTCTGTTTGTATTTCAGATATGAGTGCACCCTCGTTTCATTTATTCCTTTATGTAAAATTTTGTTCTACCTCTTTCTCTGTCTCTCACTTCTTCCATGTGGGTAGGCCCCACTTTCTTCTTCCGGAATGTTTTCTCACCATTACTTCTCAGGCCTAGAGGCTCAGCAGACATTTTGTTTCTCCAGAACATAGAACATTCTCATGGCATAAAGTGCCCTTTTGTTTACCCTCCCCTCCCCAGTGAGTTACAAGCTTTTCCTTTCATAATTATTTACCAGTTCTAATGAGCCTGTCTATATAAAAATATAGCTTATTTCTAAAAACTGATACAACTTAATCTATTGGAAAGAACCTGAACTTTTGGAGCCATACATATGAAGGTAGGTGATCCAGGTCCATCTTTTCCTGGATGTGAATCTCTGGGGAAGGAACATCATTCATTTCTAAATTTCTTTTTCTCCAAAATGAGGATATGGATACCATGAAATAGTCAGGATTAGATAAAGTGATGTATGCAAATTGCCTGGCATATACGAGCTGCTAGACAGATACATGTTTACTGACACTATTTCAAAGTTCAGACATCAGATTCTCTTCTTTGTCCTGGACAGGAGTTATGTCTTTCTCTTGGGGTATGCAGGCATTTCTGTGCCTGAGCTTGTGTGTTTTGCATGCAGATGGGATAAGGGATGGAGCAAGCAGAAAACTACAGTGCTCATTTTGAATGATTTTAATTCAAAAGACTCTTACTACCCCTAAGTACTTGATTATATATTATGTTGTGACTATTGTATTTCCTATGTAGCAGCCTCTTTCCTCAATGGATTCCCTGAGAGTAACACCATGTCAAAGCCTCATAATCTATCTCTAGGTGCTTAGCATCTCTCTCTCTCTCTTTCTTTCTCTCTCTCTCTCTCTCTCTCTCTCTCTCTCTCTCTCTCTCTCTTTTTTAACTTAGCCTGAAGCTGCTCGTGGGAACACTGATAAACAAAGAATTTCATTTTTCTGGACAGGTCATGAAGGCTTGAAGTGCATTTTCATCACATAGCCCTCTTCTGAGAAAAGCAGTACTGAGGGTTCTTTTGTGCAGAGTGCTATGGCTTGTGCCAATAGTTTTAGCATTCCTAGTCTTGATTCTAGTCATACCTGATTGCCCTGCTGTCGTGGGCACATTGAAGGTGGGCATACAGGGCCTGGTGACCTCAGATGCCTGCCTCTGAGGAAGTTTGGCATGAGCTGTGCCCTAAGAGACATTCCAGTTAGGACGTGGGAATCTATGCCTTTCAAAAACACTCTATGCCTCAGTCTCCTTGTCCCAATATAGGCATTATATTACCTATTTCATGGCATGTTGTGAGAAATAAGTGAATGAGTTAGTGTTGAGTAAGACTGTACTAGTACTGGGTCATGGTATAGGTTTGATAATATTAGAGAGGTACAGGAAATCATTAGCTCTGATTCTTCACTCCTCCTTGCAACTGCATCCTGTCTTGGTCCCAATCTGGAGGCAGTACATAACTCATGTCTTAAATTTAGGCTTGATCACATGACCCACTTTGACTGATGGCATGTGGCTGAAATTGACAATGTATCAGTTCTGACCCTCTATGTCTGATGTCTGAAGTCTTGCCTCTTTCTGCCTTCCTTCTTACCCATCACTATGGAATGAGTATGTGACATTTAGTTCCCTCATCCGCAGATGAGGGACACAAGGATCAGAGTTTCCCCACACCCACAGTGAGAAGTGGGGCCACCCCAGCTGCAGCAGCTTAAAGATGAGCTGCCTCAAGACTCCACCCTGGAGCAGGTGAACATCAGCTGATGCACAGATATGCAGAGGTGTGCGTGATAGTCAGTGATCATGGTCGAGAGTCACTAAGATTTCAGCAGTTTGTTATGAAGCAGCAGCTGACTGGTGGAGTTAGCTGCTATTATCACTATTCTTTTTTTAGAAAACTCAAGTGCTATTCAGTGAACAAAGATTGTTGTGAATGATGCTGAGTCCCCAAGCTGTGGGACTCCTGATGCTCTGGCAGTTGATGAAGCATTTCCCCAGGCTGCCTCCCTCTTTCCAGTGTTCTTTCAATCAACTCTTATCCCTGTGGGTGCCACTTCCTTTTGATTCCAAGGATCTTGACTAATGCAGTCATGAAAAATAGCAAAGGAAAAGAAATGTACTTAGAGGTTAATATGCATCCACTCTATTTTTAAACCGCAGTCCTGCCGTGGTGCATGTTTCTGGTCCGAGAGTCAAGGCACCACATTCTTGAAACCTTTTTAGCCCATAGTTGGGTTTCTTTGTGCTGCTCCTTCTCTAACTACAGTGGTCTAGTCAGACTTGGCAGCACCCAGCTTCTTCTTGGGGAGTTGGAGGGTATTAATGAGACACAGTGTTTGCACAGCTCTCTGAGGCTCTCTGAGGAAGAGGCATGGTAGTCATATAAATGTGGGTATCTGAAGTTGGCACTCATTTGTCCCTGTGTATCTATTTCAGATAGTTTGGTATCTTTGAGGCAATAATTTGGAAGGCACAACCTCATGCCCTTCTCTTAGTAAAGGACAGCATTTTGCTTGCAGCCGAGATATATTTTCCAGCCTTTTGGCCTTGCTGAGCTTTTTAACGATCACTTCCATGCTGCTTGTCTCTAATCTGCTGAGAGATGCTGTCGGTACAAACTGTACTGTGAGCCTGTGAGAAAATTACACCACAACCCACACGGAAGCCCTGCTTTTGGTTCCAGGATGTCTGTTGGGACCGCTGTTAAGAATATGTGTCTAAAGGAGGAGCTCATTCTAATTCTTGGTGCACAGGTGAGTTAATAAGTGTGTGCATTGAGACCAGGAGCTGATGTATCAAAGATGTGGCTCTCTGTCACCTCAGGGGTGTTCTTAATAGTGGTTCCAGTTTTTTTTCCCCCTTTCATTTTCGTCAAAATGTATCAAGGGCTGTCATTGCTTCTCAAAGAAAGCACTTATTAATATGTATAAGGTAAGACTGTTCCTTTCTAAGAATTAACTTTACTCACAATCATTACATCCAACCATAATGCATATGGAGAGAAAAGGCAGTGCATGCAGGTATGTACGTGTGCACGCGCATGCACACACACACACACACACACACACACCCATAAACAAGAAAAGGACACCATAGCTCTGAACTTTCCTGGGGCAAAAAAATATATTAATATACTAATGTGAAATAAAATAAAGTCCCTTGTTTCTTATTTTCCTCTGTGAGGTGGTAGCATTTGGTAGATAATTATATATATAATATATATCCACACATAATAATACATTATAGATATATATCTTTGCTTTTGAGTCTTAATGTGCTTTATTTTATATGATATTTTGAGTACGTATCAGTAGCTAAATAGTGGTACGTGAGCACCATGAAGATCCTATTTCAATTTTAAATGGTGACTCCTATTGTCTACGACTTATATTGTACTAGTCTTAACTGCTACATGGTCAGTGATTCAAAACATCTGCTTCAGGCATCTATATGAATTTATTATTTTTCCTGGCCATTATGGCTTAATTTCCCCTTTGTTGAAACTCTTAGTCCCAGGAATATTTAGTTAGTCATTTATTGGGAATTTACTGAATGTAGATGCCTGGAGGAGTCACAAAAAGGTTGAACAAAGCTTTGGTTTTATTCCGAGTAATAATTATAGCACACAATCCTTGAGAGTTTGCTATGTGGGTGGTTCTTCATGGTCATTATCTTGACTAATTCTCATAACAGCACTTCGGGTTAAGTGTTAATTATTGCTATCCATATTTTATGGATAAAGGAGTAGAAATGTAGAAAAGCTAAGCCACTTTTCTAAGAGCCTCCCTTACCATAGGCCTGGGCTTAAAATTTAACCAGAAGAGGACTCCGGTGCCTGTCCTGGAGGTTTGTATTCATTTGTTAGGACTGCTATAACAAAGCACCAAGTGAAGTGACTTAATTGACAGACACTTATTTTCTCACAATTCCAGAGGCTACAAGTCTGGGTGAAGTTGGCAGCAGGGTGATTTCTTCTGAGGCCTTTCTCCCTGTCTGGTAGGTGACTGCCTTCTCCCTGTGTCTTCATGTGGTCTTTCCAACTGTCCAAATTCCCCCTTCTTACAAGGACCCCAGTCCAGTTGGCTTAGGGCTACCCTAACGACATAATTGTATCTTTATGATATAGTCACATTATGAGGAACGGGGGGGGGGGGGGGTAGGGTTTCAACATGTGATTTGGGGGGGAGGGGGCACAATTCAGTCCATAATAGGGCTCATCAAAGACAAGTGTTTCCAAATTCATGTCTGTTCTTCTCCTACCTCAGTCCAGACATAAAGGGCTTTTTTAGACTGGGAGGGGTGAGAAGATTTATCTATTCAAGTTTTTTGGAGAGCCTAAACTTTGAAAGTCAGAGCCCAGGAAGAGTCTTGGAAGCTGCTTTCTCTCTACCTTGAGATCCCTCCAGTGAGTGGCATGTGTGAGCAAGAAGTCACGAGGAGGATTATAGAGTGGATGCCTCCTTTTGCCACACAAAGAGACAGCATATTTGGAACTTGAGGGAGGAAAGGGAGAAAACTGTAAATATGTAAAGTGAGACAGGACAAAAGAACTACTGGACTAATGAATCAGCAAAATCAGTACACTAGTTAATACTTTGAAAGTGCCATACTCTGGATTAATACTGTAATGGTAGGGCTTTTCCTGTGACATCTCCCTTCTGCCTCATGAACTGCTCCATGGTCAGTGGTGACTTCCAAGTCTATTTGCAATAAAAGCCCATTTCAAGGGGGCTTTTGTTATATTGGAGTCTCCAGTCTCCATCTAGTTTCCTTTCTTTTCTTTCTTTTTTTTTTTTTTTTTTTTTTTTTTTTTTTTATTACTGTTGTAGTTTGAGGATAAAATAAAATAAGCCAAAACAACATAAAATTCAGAACCACGAGAAACACAGTATTTAACTTGTTCACTTGTTCTATTGCCTGTCAGCATCTTGGGTATTTCTGCTAGGTTGATAATGAGTAGAGAGAGGCTGGCTCAGGCCATGGTGGTCCAGGCTCTGATGCCATTGCTGTCATTAAGCAGCTGGGTAATCTCAGATAAAACTCACTTGTTTTCCTTGCTTCATTGTTCAGACCAAAGAAATGAGACTTGCAATCTCAACCCCACAGATATGAGGCCTGCCTTTGAGTATTATGGTAGGGACTACGTGAGGTGACAAATGAGAAGATATTTTTAAGTTTTAACAGCAGAGTGCAGTTTCAATGAAACTGTTCTTACCAGACTGTGCATCAGGATCACAGAACCTTTGTCTTTTTCACAGTTGAGCTCCACAAAAAGTTGTTTTCCATGACTTAGGGATTCAGGATTAAGGTCAGAGCATAGAAGCAAAATCAGGCCAGACACATTGTGGGGATCTAGAATAAGATAAAAGCCTGTGCTTTCAGGCTGCTGGGGTTTCCTGTGTTGGTGTTATCTGTATAACCTCCAAGGGGCCTTTCTCTATCCCTTTCTGCCTATCTTAGAATGTTTTGACCCATTTCTGGACTTTACATTTGAGCAATGCATTTCTATCTGGACATGCCAATTGAGTTCTTTTTTACATTTGTTGGTTTTTTGGAGGACAACTTCACACCTTAATTTCTTTCTGCTCCTATTCAAGGGTGGTGGGTGGGTCACAGGAATTTGTCATTTTCTCATCTTTTCCCCTTTTCCCTGATTAATAGGCATACTCCTCCCCTCCATCCTTCATTAACTTTCCCCTGTTAGCAGCTATCAGACCCATTCTTTCAGAGGAGATATTAATATACCCCTACCAATTTCATTATTTTACTAAATGGTCATTCAGAAAAAGCCTTGGCAGGGAAGCCTTCACTGACACTGAGTGAATTTCAGAACTGAGTTCCTGTTTGGTGGTGCCAGGACCCAGCAGGGTGAGGAGATCCCTCTGTTCTTTTCTTTTTTGTTCCAACCAGAGTTGTTCCTCTGGTCCCAACCCCTCTCAAGCTGCAGTTAGAGTGGAGAAGACTGGAATTCTAGTCCTTTCTAGAGCAGCAGTGAAAGCCTAGCTCTTCCCCTGTGGGGACTCTGCTTGGTTCCCAGAGTGCCTGGGGTACCAGGAAAGCTCCAGAACCCAGGGCAGCTTCTGCTCTGCTTTAGCTTTCTCCCAGCTTTTCCAGAGCAGATGCTAACTGACCAAGGATGCCAAGTTTGTGACCTCACAGAGACTCTCTTATGTGAGGCCCATATCAGGATTCTAGAAGTGTTTAAATTGAAGCAAAAATCCTGCTATTCTGGTATTGCCTTGTTTCTTCTTCAGACAAAGTAGTATCTCAGGAGTTTCTGGGGGTCAAGAGATGACATGACAATTGCTCTCTTCTTTTAGTCCAATTTCTGTTGATGTGGTATGTGGTGAATGGGCAGCTCCTCAAGTAATCCAACCACTGCAGTTATCAAGTCACCTTCACCATCCCTGCTACCTGGTGGCATGCTTGTGACCCCTTCCCAGCAAAAATAATATCAAGGTTTGGGGTGAAATGTGAGAAGCACCACCATCTACTATTTTCTCAACTTCAAAATAATGATGTTGAATGATTACTTGTACTAGAGTTTCTCAGTGCCTAAAGGGCCATAAATTTGTCCATTTGTGGAACTGAAGCCACCAGAGAGTACGTCTGGTAGTTTGTAAATTCAACATTCCTACGATGATCAGTAATTCATTTATGACTTCTCCCCTTGGGCACACTGCAGTAGAGAAATGATCACTCCACGGGTAAGATATTTAATATTCTCCACTCTCAAGTGTCAATGGCGTGGCATTGTCTGTGGCCTCCTGTTCCAGAACTTCTTCATTTAGTTGAAAGGGAAAGCTACCCACCTACTACTGAGTACACTGCAGGAGAGCTCCCCATGCCTGGGCCCTCATCACTGAATCAGTTGGAGAGAACTATTTCCTCTGATGGAAAAGGCTTTGAAATAAATGGTGAAGGGACCCAAAGAGTAAGATTTTCTTTTCATGCTTTTCGGAAATTTTTTTTTTTTTTTTTTTTGTATTTATTTCAAAGACTTAAGTGTACTTTGGGGGGCCCCTAATCATCCTAAGCCCTGGGAATTTACTTCTCTGCAGCTGCTCCCCTTCCCCAAGCAGCCCTGCACGGAGCAAAATAATTGTCTGTTTCTGCAAGCAGCCTCCTGTGCAGATGGAGCCTGATTAGCATGTGCGCTTGCAGCTCCAGCCACTGCTCCAGCCACATTTGGAAATCCAGCCACTGAGAGAAATGTGGGCTTGACATTCATTAACATTCTTGGGCTCCCTGGGAAATACACATAATAGGGTAAAATTGCCATTAAGGAGAGCAACACTTGAGGGAAATATCCACTCAATAAAGACGAAGATTCTTCTCATCAACAGCTGAGGAAAAATCCAGTTGCCATAAAGGGTAAAAGAGACATCCTCTTAATAGGAGTGGCGATGACCAGAGTTCAGCAGGTTTGCAGCTCTAATGAGTCCCATAGTCCTGTGTTGGATGGCAACTGGCTTATTGGTATGCAGATGTTTCTCAGGCATATTTTGGTTTCTGCAGATCCCAGAAACAGCTTAATGATTTCTTTCCCCAGGGCTGTCTGTATTAACCTTAAGAAAAGGCAAACACGAAAGAAGCAACTCTTAATACTGACATGGAACCCTTAAGTTAAAACTTTTTTTTTCCTGGGTTGGAGAAATAATGTTCTCTTTGCTTGATACTGGGGTCTCTCCGTGGGATACAAAGTGACCTGTGCCATAGGTAATTCCTACACTAGGCCTGTGATTCACTTTTACATCTCTAGGGTAATTTGATTTGACTTTTTGTTCTCCACAGTCCTTTGAATTCGAATGATATTCTAGTAACACCGTAGGATGGTGTGTTGCATGTGCTGAAACTGATAAAGGGAGTTCTTATTAACATTTGAGAAGTCAGTCCAAAGAGCAGCACTGAAGACTGTTTAAACAAATCCAGGTTCCTAGGCAGTTTAAAATTCCCTGTGAAGAGACTGGAACTGATACTGAGTCGATTCCTTACTGTTGACTTGGACTCAGGTGTAGGTCCATAACACAAAACTTCAAAACTTGGTTTTATTTTGTCTACACTTGACCAACAAAATGCTCCATTCGGTCCTTTTTGCGACTTCTGTCCTTGACAACTAGCAGGGAGGAGCGAGGCTCCTTGCTGAGTCTGTGTCTTGCATAAAATTATTGATGTATTGAATAAGTTATCTAAAGCAGCAGGTTTCTTAATGTCTGGTTGTGCAGTTTTAAATTCCTTCCTGGGATGTAACACCAATTCCTGCACATACTATGTTGATTCTTTTATCTCCAAATGGCCTTAATTTGATGTTAGGCATCTGTACTGCATTTCAATTTCCTTGGAAGCAGCACCCTGTGCTCCTTATTAATAACAACAATACCTTGTATTTGCATAGCAGTTTATAATTTGCAGTACACTTCCACATACATTTTAAGCTTAATCCTTGCAATGTACCTATGTGCTTTGTGTTTTTATTATCATTCTTTTAGGATGAGGAAACTGAGGCTCCTGGAATATATTACTGAAATTTCAGTAACTTGTTTAGCAGAAACAGAATTAGTACTTGAAGTTATAAATCCTTCCTATAATGTGAGCTGTCTCAATGTTGGAGAATTTCTTTTGTTGTAAACATTATTACTGATGCAAAGTCGAAGATATTGCTTTAAATATCTACAGCTGATTTTGGCTGCAGTAATAGAATTTTATATGTTCACTAAACATGCAAACAATTATACTGAGGTAGTAAAACATTTTTTTTTTAGAGAAGATAATGCCAAGGAAGCCTTTCTTAGTGGGCAGGTATTCTGATATTTTTTTGTAGATGTTCTCTGAAATGTTCACACTGCACCATTTTCCCTTGAGATTTAGTGATGTTAGGGTGTGATTCCTTCTGTTCAGCTACAATGACATGACTGAATTCTCTAGCAAAAAAAATCATCTTTATAATATTCCAAATGCTTTTTTAAATTGGGTATCACGTTTTAGGATCAATCTATAGACAAAACCTTGAACAGTTAGAATTACAGAGCAGAATGTGAATGCATTAACCCCCCAAATTGTGAAAATAATGGTAGAATTGGAGAAGTCAGGATGGATGGTGAGGGGGAGATATGAGAGTAGGGCTGGATTCTGATTTTTTCATGTAACATAATGGAAACTTGGGAGATAATTACAAGTTGATGGAACAATGTATGAAAGCTTTGCTATAGTATTCAGTTATAAAATTAAGTAGTAGAAGGACTAGAAATAATATAATTAATAAAAAACCTGATGGGTAGAGAGAGGGGAGAAAAAATAATTGAGATAATTTCCTCAGCTTCCATATCGGAGTGAAAAATCGATGTCTGTAATTGAGAAATCATAAAAGAGATGCTGAACATATTTATGATTCTCGGTGACTAAATTGTGACTCCAAAGGGTAGTGGAATTCAGAGTAGGAAGTAGGGCAGAAATTTTTCCTTTTTTGTTAATATTTTGTATAATTTGATTTTTTAGAATGATATCCATAGAACACTTTTTAAATTTCAACCAGTGGGGAATTTGCTATGTGTTGCTGCTAAAAATTGATCTTGCACTTGTATGAAAACCACAGTGGCTGTCTGGCTTGGCAGGTGGATAGGGCAGGGCAGACTTTGAGTTGACTAATGAGTTATGACATCAACACTCCATGGCCTGTAGGCTGAGCTGGCAGACTCAGTAGAGCCCTGACCAGCAGATGCTGGCCTGAGTCACATAAGAGCAACACGGTGATACATTCACAGCCTGGAACAGGCACCAGGGATCAGCTGTTTTCTTGTGACTTGACCCATAACTGGATGTGCTACTTGGGCAACTTCAAGGCCTTGGTCTTCTCTATGAGAAGTGTGTCGGATTCACATTCTGTCCTAATGTTGACTTTCTTCCTACATTTTTTTAAAAAATTTTCCATAATTTTCATTTTTTAATTTTTATTTGTAAGACATGCATAGTTAGAACTCTTTTGAACCTGGCATCATAACCTTGGCTAGATGATCTAAGAGACAAAAATAATATGTTCCCTCTAGAAAATATCTGTGTTACCCAATGACCATGCACCATGGTTATGTCCTGAAAAGTATTAATCTGACTCAAAAATGTGTTCGTTTACAACTAATAGATTTCTTAATTAAATTACTGAAATGGTTCAAAAGGGTTCAAGCTTTTGGGAATAAGATTCAAAGCACAATGTCTCCCATCAAACTTTACAATTTGAGCTACTTATTTCTGACTCAAGGTGCTTTTTGAATATGTTGTCAAATTTCCTTTAGACAAGCAAGAACAACTTGAGCTTTTTGAGAGATGGTTTCACTGCTTGATCATGCCTATCGAGGCAGCTCTTCTGTGCCTCCTGGGGTTCACTCAATCCCATTTTGCACTAACATTTTATACTTGTTGTATTCTCACTATTTCAGTTCTGGGATTTTCAGTAATACATTTAATGTATAAGAAGGTGAAAAAATGAAGCTGAGGCAGGAGGATTGCAAGTTCAAAGCCAGCCTCAGCAATTTAGCGAGGCCCTAAGCAACTTGGCAAGACCCTGTCTCAAAATAAAAAGTAAAAAGGGCTGGGGATGTAGCTCAGTGGTTAAGTGCCCCTGGATCAATCTCTGGCATCAAAACAAAAAAAACCAACTACAACAAAACAAACAAATAAACAAAAAATTTAAAAAAAGTGAAAAAAAAAAATGAATTAAACATTTTTTTACGTTGTTTGGTGTTTCTAGGTAATCAAGTCTTTTCAATTCTTCAAGAGTTTCAATTAAGGTGAGGAAACAAAGCCAAATGAGAAGGATATTATGTATGTCAGGAGACATTTTCCCCCTTCAAGTTTATTGAGGACTTTTGAAATCTTAAAGAGTTTTGTACAGGTGTTCACTGCAATGACTTGGGAGATAGAAACTAGCCAGAATAGCTTTCCAGATAATAAAAGACTGCATTGCCCGGCTTTTTGACTGCTTCTCAGGTAGCTGAAAATTGCCCTGCTCATCACTGGGTGACACTGGTTCCATTCCAGCAATTCTGGTTGAATGGGCATCGACATGTACATCACTTATCTGTTCTCTTCTTGGTGTTTTGTCTCCCTGTATACTTAACGTTCCCAGGAAGATAACTACAAGTAGATCTTCAGGTTGAAATGTCAGGAAGGGGCAGAATGTGGGAGTCTGAGTGGAGAGCTCCACATCACCCAGTGTGAGGCTGAAGAAGAGAGATCAGGTCAGAAGGAGGTTGACTCAGGTGGGGAAATGGTTTTGGGGGGAGGGGGTGCCAAGAATGGATGAAGATGAGGAATGGGGAAGGAAATGAATATGTGTAAATGTCCCAAAGCCATTTATGTTCAGTAACCCTCAGCAATATTCTAATATCTAAGGTAGATATTAAAAATTATAAGACCAGATTTGGGGAGGTTAAGTAACTTGCCCAAGCTTATGCAGTAAGTATTGTAGCAATATTTGAACTCGGTTCAGTCTGATTGCAAAGCTCTTACTTGGCTCTATTTTATCATTCTGCCTCCCATTAGTGACAGGCAATTGGGTGTTGAGGATTAGCAAGGAGCTGCTCTGTACTGAGATGGATATTGCAAATATGGGCTTTTTTTTTTTTTTGTCTTCCAAAGGCACAGTGCTTACCTAGCTGTTTGCTGGAGCTGTAGCAGCAAGCCTCCATTTGCAAGCAAGAATCATGCTCTGGGTCAGAGGCCTGGACAGGGACAGAAGTGGGGCAGGCGGGGACAACTGCACTTCCCTTCTGCTCCCTCACAAAGCTTATCTTTATAGCACAAGATATATTTGCTTCTCTGGAGACTAAGTAAGTTAAGGATGCTTTGTTCTTATTTTCTTCTTTTGTAAAAAAATGAAATGAAAATAGCCTATTAGAAGGAAATTCTTCATCTCTAACTATTGAATGTTATGGTACTTAAATTTCAGCTTGTTGAATTTAAGGGTCTTGAAACAAAATCCCACACATAAATGTTCTCTGGGCCCATGGCATTTCCATTTGATTGTGAATTGGATTAATTTTCATTTATCTTAAGCTCTTGCCTCTCATTCCTTTTTGTTTTGAGATACTTAAGCAAATGTTGACAGTTATGGTTGGCTTAATAAGCTGCCTCAGTTATGTAAATGATTTCTGTTAGTTATATTATTACTAGTTGAAGATAGCTTTAAGTTTCTGGCATATTTTTAGTAAAGCATTCCTGATACCATTTAACTTTTTTTTTGCTTCTTCAGGCATCAAGTTGACCTTTTTTCTAGCTCCCTTTAGCCCTACACTTCCTTTTTGAATCTACTGTTTGCTTGACATGAAAAATGAACTTCTACAATTATAGACCCAGTGGCCTTTTCTCAGTCCTCATTCTTCTTGGCTGCTCTGCTGCAATTGACATTGCTGCCTCCGCCTCTTTCTTGAAATGTCCTTCTCCTTTGGCTTCCATGACACTTTATTTTTCTGGTTTGTTCTTTCATTCAACTGCTCTTTCGGCTCTTCATCCCCTCTGCAATCTTTACTATAGACCAGTGCTTTCCAATTTCTTGTTTTGCATTGTGACACTTGTAGAAGTTGATAATAATTGTGTGGCACACAGAGGTTCCCAGATGAGGCTGCTCAAGTCTCAAGGTGACTGGGGAGTGTCCTGAGGTTATCAATCTCTTGGCACACCTATAACCCAATTGGGCACAAAAATAAATATAAATATAAATTGGGAGTTTTGTTATATGCATTGCAGAACCTCTAGACAATAGTAAGTATGGGATAATAGAATTAAGGTACAAACAGATATTGAAGAAAACTGGCTTCCAGGTGATGATGTGTCAGAGATAAGAATGAGCAGAACATCCAGAAACTTTGAGAAGTCAAGGAGAGTGCATTTACCAGATATAATCCTGAGGAAACAGCAATGATTCAAACACCCAGGGTTGCAAGAAGGGCCCAGGAATGTGTGACAGCTGTCAGACACCAGGGACAGAAAATAGTAACCCTAACTCTCAGGTTGGCTGGAGACCAGGGAGATACCAAGACATAACTGAGCAGCAAGATCAGAGCACAGGTGACTGCTGCTCAAGAATCAGCCTGTCCACACATGTCTGAGAGAGTCATTCTTATATAGAAGAGAGAGCAGTGATGATTGATTGATCATGGAGTGAATGCAGGCAGGATTCATTCTTAGTAAAACAAATTTGAGGTGGCTTGGTGTTTTTAGGCCAGGAAATGCCTTTATTGTCACTTTACCTCCCCTCTCCCTCCCAGGTGATGGTGTCCTGTCTTTTCACCTAAAATTTGTCTGGATAAGTAACTAAACTAGAGCTCTTGTTACCTCAAGCCCAAACCTCTGTTCCGACACTGGCTCTACTTGCCATGTCTTGGTTTCTTCATTGGTGGGTTAGGATCACAGTCTTGTAGAAATCTTTGACTTCTTTTTAATTTCTTGTCCCCTACCTTGTCATTCAATCACATTCTGAAGGGTCTCTCACATTCATAGCTTCCTCTGCCTAATTCAGACCTATGTCTGTTGTACCTGAATCTCTTTACACCCACTTATTATGTGATCCTGCTGCCGGCAGGCTGCCCTTTCCCTAAAGCATCTTGCAGTCTATTTACTGACCAGCCTCCAGTGAATCCAGATTTTCTTATCTCACTCCTTTCATTAGGGCTGGCCCATGTCCCTCCTCTTCAAGTAAAAACATTTGACTGTTTTAGAAGGCCTTGCTGGTCTAGCCTTACATAACCTACCTGGCCACTGGGCACTGCCTGGTGGCTGTCTTCACTCGCTTGCTCCCAATCTCTCCCTCTCCAACCCCCGAGGTGTCTAAAATCCCAATCCCAAGAACCTGAGAATAATGTATATCACACAGGAAGAAAGAATTAAGGTTGTTCCTCATCTGACCTTGGGATGGGTAAATTATTCTCATTATCCAACTTGGACTAACATAATCATAAGAATTTTTAAAGGTGGAAGAGGGAGGGTGAAGAGAGTCAGATGTGATGACAGAAACCAGAACAGTGCTGCAATGTGAAAGAGGCTGACTTTGAAGATGGTGGAAAAGAGCCACCAGCCAAGGGGTACAAGTAGTAGCCCTTAGAAGCTGTAAAAGGCAGAAAACAAATGCAACTTGGAGCTTTCAGGAGAGAATGAAACCCTGTCCACACTTGGATTTTAACCCGTGTCAGACTTCCAAACTATAGGATTACAAAACAAGTTGTTATTTTAAACCATTGAGTTTATGGTAATCTGTTACAGTAGCAGTAGGAAGTCAGTACAGCAAAAGGAGCAATTATGTGCCTTAGGGGCCAGGTACCCCACTCTCCTCATAGTAGGAGGAGCCCACAGTGGGTGACAAAGAGGGAGCAACTCCACTGCATTCCTCTTCAACTTGATTCATTCATTTGCTCTTTAACAAATACTTGATAAGTGCTTATATGTGCCAGATGCTGTTCTAAACACTGAAGGCAGGTGAAATCCTCACCATCTGGGAGCTTATAAACTACTTGGATGATACATAATAAATATGGGAAGTATAAAAAATGTAAGTGGGAGGGGTTGGGATGGGGGTGGAAGAGCAACAACCTACTATTCCTAGTATGCATCAGGTCCTGAGTTCAATCCCTAGAGCCACCAAACATAAAATAAAATGAAAAACAAACTCTGGGCTGCAAACCTACATTTCACACAATGTCAGTGGGAGGTGAATATTAAGAGGAAAAGTTAAAACAGATTATAGGGATTAAGATTAAAGAGAAATGCCAGAGACTTGGGAGGCTGAGGAAGGAGAATCACAAATTCAAAGCCAGTCTCAGTCAACAACTTAGGGAGACCCTGTCTGGGGAAAAAAAAAAAATTCAGATTAAAGGGAGTAGCTAGTTTTGGGAAGGGTGGTAGGGTGATCAGGGAAGAACTCACTAAAGAAGTGATACTTTAAAAATACAGAATAGTTCTGATTACAAACAAGCTAAATTTCTGACACTAATATGCACTTGGAGAATTGTTTACCCTTCACAAGTGTCATCAGATGAGCTGACAGCTGTGACCTTGGGCACCTCAGGATGAGCCATCCTGTTTTTTTCCATCTTCTGCTACAACCTGAAACATTTCTGTCCTATTTAGAGTGCTGTAACTTGATCTTTTAGCCCAAAGTTCCTGTGTGGCTTTCTCTTCAACACCTTTGGCAGTGTCTTTAGCCAGTCCTGAGAAGGCCTTCATTTTCAATCATGTCTTTCATGGAGTTACCAGGGAAAATGGACAACTAAGAAATTATCTGACAGAATGTAACTCAGTTTCTTGTTTTGACTCCTTGTTTGAAGAGCCATGAGCACATGATTTTCTGTGTGCAGTCAGGACTAATAATGACATTAATCTACTGTGAATTCCTTAAAGTTGGTCTTTGGGCCAAAATTTTTATGTTATGATGAGGTGTATTGTATAATGAAGGATCTTGAGTACAGATGCCTTTTATTAAAATTGGTTTTTATAGTTAAAGGACCTTTTAGTGAGGGAGAAGGGTTGGCTTCAGAATTATCTATGCTGTATTGACTTTATGGCACCCTGAGGTACTCTTGAAATGCAAATGTGGGTGTTCATTAAGCAGAAACGGTTTCAAAACTATTATGCTCTGCCATGTTAATGCAGGTGGAAATCTGAAAGCTTCCTGCCTTTATTATTTTTTTCTATTAGTTTTTTGGGAGGGGGTATTGACTGGAGAATATGTATGGTCAAGCTAACTGCTAGAAAGTCTCTCAAGGAAGTACATTTACATTTAAAGTAGGATTTGTTTTGGCTCCCTGAGCATGCTGTTACAGAAGAATACTCCACTCCCCCCTTGTACCCCCAAAGACTCAGGGTCCAGGCATGTATTTTTCAACTAAGTGTCTATTTCAATAGCTGTTAAGATAATTGTAAAATAGGTAAAACAACCAACCAACCATGTGTGTTATCAACTATCTCTTCTTAATACACATAGCAAATATTTACAGAACTAGAAATATTTCAACTCTGATTTTTCCTGCTTTTCATTTTTATTCTTATTGCTTCACTTGGACACAACAATATTGTACTATACCTAGGCAAACCATTTGGTCATTTACTTAGTATTTCCTTTTATCATGTCTCAGCGTGCATATGATTAAATAAATATGGTTCCTGACGTTTGCTGTTTTATAACCAGAGCAATGCTGAGTTGAGCAGAAATTATTAGGGGCATATATAAATGGATTGCATATTTAGTACTCAGTTTTATATCTTAAGAAAAATACAATATTCAGAATGTGAATGAGGACTTATCTGAAGATGAGTAAGTCCTCCATGTTCAAGGGTGCGTAGTTCATGATATGTTGTCACTGTTGCTAACGTGGTCATGTTTGGGCACACTAGGTTATTCTGATTTGGCAGCATCATAGTGCTATCATAAGCATTAATTGGGGAGCCCTGCACAAGGGGACTTGACTGTTGCTTTGATTCTAGGTGTAAAACATTTTTGTCTGCCTGCTTAACAATTCCACATTAAGAAATCTAATTTTCTTGTTTTTTAGGAGGTATGTTACTAAATAAAGTAGTGTTCACTTGTACTTATGAAGCAGGGATTATATAAAATTACCTGTGGAAAATTTTAGGACTTGTTAGTCAATGATTGTCAGGGAATATTTTGTAGATAGGTATGTTTAGAAACTTGATGATATAACTTCTGGAAAATGGGTTCAGTTGGAGGTATGTTCTCCTATCCCTTCCTTTGTCCTTCTTTGTATCTCTATGCCACATTTGCTTATTAGACTGCTACTTTATAAAAAAAAAATGTCATATGCAATACATTTTTTTTGATGTGAGCAGATAGAAACAAAGGGAAAATGAGACTAAGAAAAAATGAGATAAAACCAGAAACAAGGGAAGTATACAAAATAAATACCAGGAGTCCTCTTTGCTAGAAGCAGGCTGCAAAGTTAGCTTTGAGCATTGTAACAACCAAGGCAGAGAGAAAATGTCCTCATAGTTGTTCAGTGGTTGTATTTTAGATGTGTAAGTTTATTTCCCTTCTTCCTCTTAAAAGCAGGTGACTCAGTTCAGCCAACTAAGCTTTGAAGCTTCGTCTACTTCCCAATTGGGTGATCTGGGGTGTTATTGGCCTTGGTAGGCTGGGCTTTCCAGATCATGCCCTAGTTTGCCTTCTGGGTTTTTCTCCTATATCCTTTTTCAGCTTCCAGTTGAATGAAATTGTTTGCCTTTCTTCTTTGCCCTTGCTTGGCTGCTCTGCATTTCCACACACAGTCACTTCTGCCAAGAGTGGTTCTCTGTCCCCATCCTCTAAAGTTCAGCTAATATGCCTCTTCCTTCATGGTGCCTTCTAGAATCCCCACAGTCAGAAGTGATTTTTCCCAACTTTTCATTCCCATTACCCACTTGTTTTTCTCTTAGGATTTAGCCCATTATACTTCCTAGCATTGCTTTATGTATAAGTCTTATAGCTTCCATCTGATTATAAAGTTCTGTATGGTGAAGGGGGAGTGCTCTTCACCATCTAATTCAATACTTTACAAGTAGTTGGTGCTCAATACTTGTTTCTTTGAATGAATGAATGAATTTTATCGAAAAAGATTTGAAATTCCATATAAACTGCACTGGTTTGGCTTTCTTCCCAACTCAGAGTGAGCTATTCTTTTAGAGTTGCATTTGATTTTAAAAACAGAATTAGAGGACTATAAAAATAACCTGCAATGAGTTATTCGAGCAGTCTCACTGTTTCTTAAGAGTGGTAACATTCCTTTTATGATGCTTTTCATTTACAGCATGGCCTTACAGCTAGCTCTTTTTCGAAACACAATCCCATTATTACGGCTGCCTTTGGCCTCAAACAACTTCCCATAACATTAGAGGTATAATATTGCAAGAATAGTTTCTGACAGAGAGGTTTCTAGTTTGCAGTCAGGGGGATACAGGATGTCAAATTGCTCATCATTTCTGGATCTGAAGGGAAGTAGTTTGAAGATTTTATTTTACCTATGTGGTTCCAGCCAACCATGTCGTGGAAAACATATTTCCCTATATAGGACAAGGAAATGGCTCAAATAATTCTCACACTTTGCTAAAATCCAAACACGAAATAGGATTGATTTTGTTTTCTTTCATTTTTGGATGATCTAAACAGAGTGCAATAGAAAGAAACAAAACACTCACATTCATTTTAAGAGTTTGTTATTGTTGAACTTTTAGAAAGAAATGTGGGTATGAACCCTTAAAGATTTTGGGGTCTTGATGCTGTGGGGCACAGGGTAGATTTAGGAGTATTGGAGGAGCTATAGAGAAGAGCAGGGAGAAATACCAAATGCATAAAAGACTAAGAGTCCAATTACAAAGAAAAGTCTGTGTTAGGGCCTCATACCCTGTGCCTCTAGTTGTTGGGGCACCTCTGCCTTCTGGGACCCTGGGCCTCCTCCACGTAGACTGACTTATTTTCTACCTAGTCCTCTTGGGGGACAGCTTTTCTATGCCTTTCAGGAGAGGTCTACCTCTGTATGATACAACAAATTGAAACAATGGATATCATAAGAAGGTTAAACGAATATCCAAGAACTCTTTATTTATAGGGCAGAGGGGGTATGTGTGTGTGTGTGTGTGTGCCTGTGTGTGTGTGTGTGTGTGTGTGTGTGTGTGCGTGCATCCAAGTACTTTATGGTGCTGTTGGGATAGCAGCAGGATTGATGGAAAGAGCAGGAGCTTGGGATTTCATCACTTGTTTCTTTAAGCTCTTCTCCTACCTGCATCTGATGTGCTACTCTGGGAATGTTAATGATCATCCTGGTCCATCTATTGGCCCTTTCCTATCTGTAAGCCTGGTCAAGTGTTTTAGGACTTGGATAAGCTAACAGGAAAGGGCTGAGGACAGCACCTGTACCATAATAGGTGCTCACTAAACACTGCTTTCTTCACTTCTTTATGCCCTTGTAAAGAGAGACCTGGTGTGCCCACCCCTTTCTTCTGTGCTGTGGCCCAGCTGATGGACAGAAATAATATCTCCTTGCTTAGCTATGAGTGTCATACTGAACAAATAGTCAACTCTTCTCCATTCATATATGACTTTTATAAGACAATTTCTGTGAAGATAGAAAGTCACCAGATACCTGAACTTATTGCTTGAAAATAATTTGTATGGTAATGGAACTGCAGATCATTTTATCTATTTTCTATGACAAAAGATAAACTTAAATACACAATTCTTTAGAATTAGCTTTCCTTTTGCTACACGTTTCCTTGTTACAATAATATTGGGAATGCTGCAGACATCCAAGAAGCAAACAGAGAGACATGAAAAATGAAGGAATAGATGGATAAATGAGCCTTATCTCTCATTTGTAAAAGAAGGATAATAATTCCTCAATGCTAGTGATTGTAGAAGTGCTTAGCTTCAGTCCTCTGGTGTTTACTCAGAGAAAACTCAGGAAATCCTATTGACTCTCCATATGAAGAGGGTTAAAATAATAAACTTCAGGTTTTGGTATAGACTCTACCAATTCCCTATCATGGGAGGAGGGTAAGGTATATTTTCCGTGTGTTTATAGTTCTTCTTTCTTATCTGTGTTTTTTTTTTTTTTCTTTCAGATTCTGGTTTAGATAGTGAAGATTTAGTTCAAATGGGAAGAGTTACCCTAAAAACAAACAAACAAACAAACAAACAAACACCAAACCAAACCAAACCAAACCAAACCAAACCAAACCAACCAAAACAAAACAAAAAAACAGATGGAGCTGCTGTGTAACACTCAGGTTAATTCTCCCAATTTAATCATAACAGCATGGTACCCCTCTCCTTAACCCCCTCCCACAGGGGCACCTGGAGCCTTCTCTGCAGTGCCCTCTGCCTACATCCCTCAGCCTCACTGCAGCAGTGTATTGCCAAACCCACTTCTGGGCCAGATCTGCTTGACCTTTCAAAGCAGTGTGAATCCAAGAACTCTTTTCCCTTTGGGTGGCATCCATCCCATGTGGGCTGGCCTGATGGGCTGCAGGAATGAGAAGTCAGATCTTAGAAACACCAAGAACATGTTTACCCTGAGTAGAAAATACCTGCCATGCTTCACCAGTAAGTCACCTTCCCAGAGGTGATCTGAGGATGCTTGACTCTTTCTCCTGATAATATGGCAAGGGACAAAATGAAAATTCTTTAGGGGATCACTCACAAGGTTAAGGCTTCTGCTTATCTATCAAATATAAAGTATTAATTCATACCCTATAGGGTATAATTCTGGTTTTTATGACTTGTGTATTTTAGAAGTTTAGATACAAGTTTTTTTTTTTTTCTGCTGAAGTAAATGAGTAGGACATATTCTTCTGCTCCTCCAACATATATACTTATTTTTAAAGCATACTAAAGTAATTATGATCTCATAATTAATCTTCATGGGTATCAGACACTAAGGAGGAATGTGAAGTTAGAGCAGTGGGCAGGAGCTCTAGCAGCTTATACCCCATTGGGTTTCTGTGAACTGAATTTGGGCTGCTGATAGCTATGTGGTCAGGGGAAAATGGACTCAGTTCTTGCAGGAATGGCTCTTTTCTTCACATCAGCATGGATATGCTGGTGGCTGATGACTGGCAACTGCTCCAATTGGATGTGGCATCTGCTCTGTTTAGAGCTATGCTACTGGTTTCCAAAGGAAAACTAAAGAGAATGAGGGGGGAGGAGTAGTTGAAAACTTAATGACTGAGGGTTTTCTTGGATGATGGCATAAGTCCTCATTAAAATTCATGGAGCATATTAAGTCTTTCCAAAGACACATGAAGAAAATAGTCATTTAAATATATCACGAGTAAACAGTAGATCACCAAAGCAAAGCAAAACAATGCAAAGCAAAGCAAAGCAAAGAAAAACAAACAACCCAGAAACAAAAGCAAGAAGAAAAGGTGAACAAAGACAGATTTCTTACAAAAGAAGTACCATTAGATTGACAGCTAACTTTTTTTTTTTTTTGGTACTAGGAATTGAACTCAGGGGGACATTCAACCACTGAGCCACATCCCCAGCTCTATTTTTTGTATTCTTTATAGAGATGGGGTCTCACTGAGTTGCTTAGTGCCTTGCAGTTGATGAGTCTGGCTTTGAACCTGTGATCCTCCTATCTCAGCCTCCTGAGCCACTGGGATTACAGGCATGCACCACCATGTCTGGCACAACTCCTTATCAGTAGTCATAATGCTAAAAAATAAGTTATAGATCAGTAAGAAATTATAAAGCCAATGAGGGGATAAGTGAGATTCAATAAGCAATGATGACCCAACAAATTAAAAAACACATTATAAAATAAGAAAAGAAAATGAAAAATAAAAGGACTGGAAGGTGAGTTGGAACAAGGTGGACTCAAAACACCAGAAAAAAAATATAATGGAAGTTGGACTCAGGAGACCAGAGATAAATGTTCTAAGGTCTTTGGATTGTTCAGGAGGAGAATGAAAAAAATTTATGAAACACTTTTCTAAGTTGAGAAGTCATATTAAAAATTCAAATCAATGAAGCTAGTAGAAATAACAAAACCTTTGAGTTAGAAACAAAACGGAATAAAGAAAACTCCATCAAGAAGGTAGAAGGATTTGTGTTAAAAGAAGCTCTATATGTGCAGTATGAATTGTAATACGTACTACTACTATAAATAAAAATAAAAAAAGAAGGTAGAAGGAGATAAGTGGGTAGAATCTGTCTCTGTGTTTTTTGTTTTGTTGTTGTTGTTGTTGTTGTTGTTGTGTGTGTGTGTGTGTGTGTGTGTTTCTTTCTTTTTTTTTTTTGGTCCCAGGGATTGAATCCAGGGCCCTGCAAGCCATGTGCTCTATCTCTGAGCTACACCCCCAGCTATGAGGGTTCACTTTTTGCTATTATGATCAAGACTTCAATAAATGTCCTAGTTCATGTATATAAAAAGTTTACCAGATAATACATAGACAGAATTTATGGGTCATAGCTTGTCATTTAGTTTGAATAGATGTGATGAGATTAACTTCCAAAATACTAATGCCAATTTTTGTTCTCATGCCAAGAATTTGGAATTCTAAGAGTCAAGAATTTCTGTCTTTCCACATTGTTGCCAACAACTATTTTTTTCCAGGCTTTGATGTAACATTGGTATAACATTATTGTTTTCATTTGTATTTCCTGATTAGAAGTGGATCTGAGCAACTTTTTATTTGAAAATATGGGATTCTCTTGTGTATATTGCCACTTCCTATGGTTTGCCCATTTTTCTAACTATTATTTTTCTTATTTTAATCTATATACAGAAATTATGTATATATTTTGAATTCTGATCCTTTATCAGTTAAACACATTGCAAATATCTACCCCAACTCTTGTCTTAACCCTCTGGTTCTAAATTTTGAAGTTGTTAATTTTGGCAATTATTTCTTGATGAGTGGAACTTTTGTGTCTTGTTTTAAAATATCCTTTCTTACATTGACAAACCTTCACTCTGGCATTTTTTATGATAATTTTTAATTTTTATTTGAGCCCTAAACCCAAGATGTAAGAGGCATTCAAGTATTGGATGTCTATAATCAGCTTTTGTGTATGTTATGAGAAAATCATCTAAGTTAATACTTACATAGACAAAAATTCCATTGCTTATTACTATTTGTTGCATTATTTCCACTGAATTATAAAGCCTCTTTGCTATGCACCTGCAGGACAGTTCTTTAGGTAGTCTTGGACTGACTCAGATCTCACTTCTTTTGGCTATTATAGTTCTCCCGAATAACTGTAGAATGTGCTGGGAAGGTATCATCGAGCGACAGGGAGGGGTGGGTGGAAGAGCTGATGCTCTGTTCCATTCCTCCTCCAGAAATAAAAATGACCCCCAGTGTTTCAGACCAGCAAGTCACATTGCTCAGGTGGGCTGCTTTCTGGGGTCCCTCAAATGTGGTGTGAGTGGGTCTGGCACAGTTGAGACTGCTACTAGGGGACAGAGAGTTTTCTTGAGTCTTGAGGGATAAGCTCACATGGATTCCAAGCTGCTGTTGTCTCTTTCTGATTATTTGTAAGTAACAAACCTACTTCATGTAACTTGGTGTGTGTGTGTGTGTGTGTGTGTGTGTGTGTGTGTGTGTGGTGGTTGTGGTGGTACTGTGTATGTGTGTGTGTGTATGTGTGGTTTTCTGAATCACTAGACTCAGATAAGTTGTAAATGAGCCTACAGTGATTGTCACAAACCAAGTTTCTCTACAGACTTTCGTTGATCTATCTATCATCCTTTCTCTGTAATGAATAAAATTATGTCTTGAAATTTGATATGGAAAAATTCCCTTCTTCTTTTGTTCTTTGCTGAATTAACTTTGATGTTATTAGATTTTTCTCTTGCATATGACTATTAAAAATTAGTTTTCCTAATTCTTTTTAAAAATCCCATTGGCAGTGTCTTGAATTTATAGGTTGGTTTGGAAAAGATCTCATGTCTTTATGAACATCTTCCCATCCTTTAATATAGCACATCTTTCTACTTGTTCATTTTCTAATTTATGTCTTTCAAAAGTATTTCATAATTTTCTTTATAAAGATCTTTTGCACACCTTTAGTTAGGTTTGATTGCAGATAAATTGGAGATTTAATTGGAGTTGCCAATTTTGTTGTGAACAGTATACATTTATTTTTCTAATTGATGATTGCTAACATAGGGCCGACCTCATGGATGACTAACTAGTTCATTAATTCAGTAGAGCAGCTTAGAAGGGTGCCCTCTGTTTAGGGTTGGATGATCTTAGTGTCTTGGAATTCTTAGTACTTTTATCTTTAAAGTTGTATTTTATAAGTGAAGTCTGAAGGGCAATTGGAGCATGCACCTTGGGCTTGGTTGGCACATGATACCGGCTTCTGCCTCTGGCGGATAGGTTCTTGGCCACTGCCTCTGCACCCCTGCCAAGCAACTGTTGCTACCACCCTTCAGCCTCAGTGGGGCCCAGATATGGCAAGGGACAGAGTGAGCATGCACACTTTGAGCATGGAGTTCCTGGTTAGGACCTTGGGTGCCACAAGTTCTGCACTGTCCATACCAGTGTCTCAATGTATAAAAGACCACTACACTAGAGCAAATAAAAATAATCACTGTCAAGGAAGAGACTGCTGAAGGAAGGAAAAAAAAATTCTTTCGTGCTCTTTGAACAAGTGACCCCATATTTTCATTTTACATCCTGCTGGCAAATAAGGTACTTTGCATTGTGCTCGTTTTGAGAGTGTTAGGATTTGTATATATATTGATCTTTCTAGGAGTCTTTTTCCAATCATAATTTTATGCCACAATGAGTTTTTTGTAATTTCCATACAGATTTTAAGGCAAAATTTCAGTGGCCATTGGAGAGCACTCCCGGGGCCAAGTGCCTTTGCAATAATTTAGTTCATCTGAACACATCAAAGCCTGATGAAATTTGGACATATTTTACAAAACCCTGCTATTTCAGAGATGTGTATAGCTCAGACATAGGGATCAAAGTGACTTGTTCAAAGCTAGCAATAAGGGGCTGTTCTTGCTTCTACTCTCAGTTCAAGTAGGACTCACACACTATTTTATATTTCAAGACAAAAATGAAAGCAACACTAAGAAACCAAACCACCCCACCGAGCACATTCATCAAGCATTTCTCACACTCCTTGCTCTCCTCCTCACCAGCACCCCCATGAGGGATTCAAGAACTCATGAATTAGTGCTGAGAAATTCTTTATAAGTTCTTGTACAAAAGTGCCATAAAGAACAATACATACAGTAACTATTGAAAGTCAGAAAACTAAGGTTTGGGGAACATAAAGCATATTTAACACACAATTCTCTACTTCTTAAGGGGGAGTTCAGAGAAGAATTAATTTATTGAGCTAAGTATTTTGGGTTGTATTTTCCATACTTGTTTTATATCCCCAAGTACTGAATCAAAATATAGCTTCCTTCACCTCAGACCTCTGTAGGGAGAAGTGCATGTGAATATATAGCACAATTCACAGCCAGAAATTGGGCACAGTGCAAGTGGCCTCATTCTTGACCTCATCTCAGAGCCCATTATAGACATTTCTTGAGACTGTTCATTCTAGAAATAAAAATGGTCAGACTGAACTTTGATTCCAGAGAACAAGTATATTCCTTAAGTCCTTTTATTTTCTTTATTTTTTTTTCAATTTTAATGTTGTTTTTTTTCAGATTCAGAACTGAAGTGAGTCTTTTTTGTTTGATTCTTTTCATATACTAATACACAACTTTGATGAATTAGTGGCCTTGTTGATTGAGCAGCAAATAGTTATTCTGGGGTACTTACAACTCTCCACCTTTTTCTAGGAAATATAGATATATTGTCTACTATCGGGAATTCCATTATGCAATCTGTAGTCAGGTAAAGGATTGCTTTTCCTTCTTCAAAATAATGAATGTCTTTAGTGAAGTTGGCTCTCTAGACCTTCCTTTATATGGCAGGATAAGTAGTTTATTAGATCCTTCTCAAGAACATGTTTAATGGGTGGGTGGAGGGCATGTTTCCTGGGAATTTTACATATTACTGTCCTAAAGGAGGAGAAAGGAACAAGGAGAGGATAGGAAAAAAATAAAACAAAGAAAATCCAAGTCTCAGATGTTAAAGGAAGAAGTCACCCATTTCACAATGTTAACTAAGCCTCCAAGATTAATGGAAATTTCTCTTGCTCCTTTCTTGTTTTAAAGACTGTTTCAAAGTGATTCTAAGGGAAAGGTTTAAGATAGAAGTTGACTCATGAAAATCTATCTACAAAGAGCAAAGAATCTGTTGGTGGGTTTAGCAGCAGAAGTGGTATAAACAGTTTCTATAGTACCACAAATGGCCACCATTGTGTGTTTCTCTTATCAAGTTGTAGCTAGGGGTTGCAATGTGTACCTTCTGTAATTCATCAAGCAACTTCTAGTTCAAACACAATCATGGAAACTAGAGTGCCAAGAGTCCACCAGCATGAGTGTTTTCCTGTCATCTGAAAGAATGCCACCTTACTAATGGTGCTGAGAAGAAATTCAGGAATCTATTACAAACTTTGCCTCCTTTAGAAATAATGTTGTTTTGCTTTAATGTCCATGGCATGATTTATTTTGGAATATTTTCTTTTAAATTTATAAGCTCTTATCAGTTTAAGAAGAAAAAAAAAACTCCTTGAAAGTATTGAAAACTGATCTAATTCTATAGTAATTTAGAGATCAAAGTTGTGATCAGATTTCTTAGATGATGGTTTGTTCCCTTACTCTTAAAATTTCAGCTGACTTTGGCTTTCTTGTATACTAACAAAATGAAATTAGTGTAGAACAGGTAATAGAGAATTAGATGTCTAAATCCATATTTGCATACTTATAATAGCACATTTCTTATAAATTTATAATAACTATGATAAATATTTTTACTATAAAATTATCTTTACAAACATAATCAAAATATGAATTTATTACTATTCATTTACATAAAGTTTGCCATCTAGAACATTGGGTTAAATTACATCATAAGATACTTTCAGGTATACTGTTTCTGACTTAAGTACTTGATGATCACACAGGACTTCCTGGACTGTTAACCTGCATTTCCATTTAAATATTAACAGAAATTAGAAAATGTTTCCAATTTAAAAGAAAAAATTTTTATACATTTCATGGACAAAAAGAGAAATGCTAGAAATACACCAGATTTATATCTAGAGTTCTTACTTTTGTCTTTTTGTGCCCAGTGGAAAGGTAAATTAAAATTAGCTTGTTCTTCTTTATAAAGCTATAATTTTAATAGACTTGGTAGTTTCCCAAGACATAGTAACTTTCCAGTGTTTCTGGGTTAGATCTTCTAACTCTGGTTGATCAAGTTGCAGTTTATATTCTTATTATCTTTCCTGGAATTCTTGGCCACAGATTATCTTGGGGAAGAAATAATGAGAAAATAATATAGGCTTTTCATGGGTCAGTACTTTTAAATTTACTTTTTGGTCAATAAATTTCATGAGCTTCATCTTACTTATTGGGTAAAACAATGACTGTGGACTGTAGAAGTGAAATAAAGACCTGAAGAAATTTTGGGGTAAATGATCTAGGAACCATAATATCAGAAGCCACATTTAGTCATATGCTGTTCTCTAGGCAGAAACATAAAGCAAGCTCAGTTTTTTTGTGAGGCAAAGAATAACAGAGACTTGAGATGGAGACAATGAATCATGAGAACATTGTAAAAGAAATCAGAGGCATAAAAAATAAATTATAGGAATCAGAAAGCAAAGCAACATTTTTTTAAAATGGAAGATTCTTTGACAAGACAATTAAAATACTACAAAAACAGAAATCAGAATTAGTATCTGGAATAAATAAATGCCTCAAAATGTATTTGTTCCAATTTAATTAGTAACACAGAATTAACTCTTTAATTATTATGTAATGAGTGTATTGCATGGATACATTACATAATAATGCAAATATATGCAAAACAATCTTATTTTCTGCTGGTTCAGAGTGATGGTCTCAGCTTTTCTACATGATTTATAATGTAATAAAATGGCAAGTTACTGGAATGTTCCATTGATGACTATGAATTTACAAGAGATTAAATTTGTCTCTTCACCATTAAGTTAATAGGGAAAGATAAAATGTAATTTAAAAGTGGTGGCATATTATATGTACAATTTTAAAGCATGGTAGCCTTTCTGTTTCATATTTCAAAAAGCCTGAATGGTAAATAGGGAAATTTGCAAATCTAACATCTGGGAAAATGTAAGCAGATGTTTTATGGATGTGTCCCAAATCAGAAAGTTAATTATCAATACTAAAACTCATTTATTTCCAGATCCAGGTATGTTCCCTTTCCTTTATAAAATTCTAAAGAAAAAAAAAAAAAAAAAAAACATCTTATGGATTTCTATCTTCTTTCCTTTTATCAGAGACAGAAAAATTTAAGAGTAGTTGGCAAAAATTCAACTATGCCTGAGGAAGACCAGGTGAGCAAAAAAGACTGGCTATTAAAAAATAAGCAAAAGCTTTGGAAGAAACTACCAAAAAAAGTATCAAAATCAATATTAATCAATATTAGATTGCATTGAATTTAGATCAAAAAGCATTAAACAACATGAAGAGGGGTACTTCATAAAGGGTGAATCCACAATGAAATTCTGTGTACCAAATAACATAGCACCACCATTAATAAAACACAAATTGCAAGAAACTGAAAGAGTAATGTACAGAAATACATTTTCTGTACATTAACTCACTCCTCTCATTTTTAACATTAGAGACATTAACTCACTCCTCTCATTTTTAACCAGTCAAGTAGACAAAAAATATCAATGTAGGAGACCTAGATATTATAACAAAAAGAATAATTCTAATTAGCAGATATTAAACACTAAGTTCTCCAAAAGAAGAGAGAAGAAAAAACAAAACGCCCTTCATCTAAGAGCAACAAAATTTGAAAATGGCAACATAAATTGAAAATATAGGTGACACAATAAATTTTAAAAAATACTCTTTTATATACACAATGGAGTTTTACTCAGTCATTAATAAAATGAAATTATAACAATTGCTGGTAAATGGATGGAATCGAGAACATCATGCTCAGTGACATAAACCAGATTCAGAAAGTCAAGGGTCAAATGTTTTTTTCTCTAATGTGGAAGCTAGACCAAAATAAGAGGAAAAAAGTATTGGGGGTGGGGAATCCCATGAAAATAGAAGGGAGATCACTAGAGCAGAGGAAGGGGATTGGCAGGGAGGGGAAAGGGAACCAACCAGAAAAACAAAATTGCCTAAATTTTGCCTAGGTACCTATATAAAAGTGAATTCCCCCCCCTTACCTCTAACACACACACACACACACACACACACACACACACACACAACTAATTAAGAAAATTGTAAATAGTTGGAAGAGTAGTGAGTGGAGAAAGGGGAATGGGGAAGTATTGGAGACTAAAATGGAGCAAATTATTTTCGATGCATGTATGATTATGTCAAAATGAACTCCAATATTATGTATAACTATAACACACTAATAAACACACTAATAAAGAACATTTAAAAAGTAGTCATAACTCCACATAACTGATAAACAAAGCAGTCCATAAAGTCTTGCACTTACACAAAACATTCACACAAAACATTCAGTTACTGAACAAATTACAGCAAATATGGTTTAGCATTTATTTCTCATCTCACAAAAATGTTAAGAAAAATATGAAAAAAAACCCAGAAAAATTAAAGAAAAGCTAAAACTATACAGATAGGTCAACACTGATGAAGAGGCGAGTGCCACTTTTAGTGAACAAAAGCCAACCCTGAGAAACCAGAATTTTGGAGTATAGTAGCCCCTTGGAGTGAAAAGAGATTGTTTTGGATGCAATCAGGGGAGCAGGGGTTTCTGGACACATTTATAAGGCTGGGACACATAAAGACTTATAGATCTATGGAAAGGATGGACAGCTAAATGTATAAGTCTATAAAGAGAACAGACTGAGAAATAGGTTTGTTCAAAATGGCTTTGAATTAAAAATTGCTAGCAAAGAGATATTCTCAGACAATTCTGTACTGGTGGAAATTAACAAACTACTCTTCTTAAAAGGTTATGATCCAACCAAAACATAAAAATTAACAATAGTTTTAACTGAATGTTGATGAAAATGCTTCATTTCATATCTTATACGATATAGCTACAACTGTTTCAAGTAATATTTATAGCTTTAAATATTTATATTAGGTAATAAAAACATCTAAAGGTTAATGAGCTTAATGTTAGAAGTTAGAAAATTGATTTCTTAATAATCTGAGAGTAAGTAGAATGAGAAATATTATAAAAATCGGTTAAAACTGAAATGGAAAATAAAGGTATGAAAGAGTGAAATGATAGACCCAATACTGGTCATTGGAAAAGACTAATAAAGTACACAAAACTCTGTTAGGATTGAGCAAGATGAGAGAGAGAGGAGGCATAAACATATGGAATGGAATAAGGAACCAGCTACAACAGTGATAAGAAGATAATATTACAATACTGAATAGAATTATATTATTTTCAATAAACTTGAAAACAGAAACTATGAGGAAATTCCTGTGAAAATATACTTGAGGTATTAAAATTGACATAAATGAAAAAGTAAGCTTTAAACAGTCCTATTACCACTGAAATTTGAATTAGCATTTTAACCACTTTCCACAAGGAAAACAATAGGCCCTGCTGGATTCACAGGGTATTTCTGAGAGGGCCTGGTGAATACAACATGCTTTCAAGTTAAGACCTCTGTAAGCTATGCTCTAGGAGTAAGGACAAACTCAGGAAACCTGAAATGCAGTCTAGAAGCATCCTTCAGATGTTTGCCCAACTGTAACTGAAGACCAGAACAAAATTTAAATCTTCCCTAGAAGATGGAAATAGCAATTAGGTTTTTTCAATTTGCAATCAAAATGTCCAGTATTCACTAAAAACTGATTATGCACATCAGGATTCAGAACCAAGTCTGAATGAAAACCAGGATAAAACAGACTAATAGAGACATGCCCAAAGGTGGTCTAGATATTAAGGTTATCAAAAACCATTTAAAATATGTTTAAAAAAGTAGATGACAAGACAAATTTTTTTTTTTTTACCTGTTAATAGTGACAGTTTATTTACACCTTTCTAATTCTTTCTTCTTTTATTTATTTATTTTTAGGGTGCTGAGATCTATAGAATACAATTGATGAAATACAAATGATGAAAGCAGGAATCCCCCCTCCACTTTTAAAGGAAAACATTTGATAATTAAGTATAATTTTTGCTACAGTCTTTATCAGATTGTTCTCCTAATTCTGGTTTAGTATGATTTTCTATTATGAAGGAGTATTGAATCGAGTTTATTTATTTATTTTGCTTCAATTGAGATGCTAATGTGGTTTTTCATCTTTACATCAATGAAATGTTCTAATGTGAAATAATTTTCAGTAGTTAGTGTTAGATATCTTTTCATGTATTTATTCATTGTCCATCCATATATACTTTTGGGAAAGGTGTCTATTTAAGTCTTATGCTCATTTAAGAAGATTGATTTATTTCACTTATTGAGTTTGAGAATTGTAAAAATATTCTATGTATAAGTCCTTTTACAGATATATGATTTCGAAACATTTTCTCCCGGTCTGTAACTTGGACTTCATTCATTTAGCAGTGTCTTTTGCAGAGCAAAAGTTCAATTTATCAATTTTATCTGTTATGGATCATGCTTTTGTTATCACATATAAGACCTCTTTGTCTAGCTTGAGGTCAGAAAGTTGTTCTCCAATGTTTTCTTCTAAACATTTTATAATCTTCCATTTTTCATTTAGGTCCATGACCCATTTGGAGTTAATTTTTGTATAAAATATAAGCTTTAGGTTGATGGTTATTGATGTTTTACATATGAATATATCTAACATGCCAACCCTGTTGAAAAGCTAACAGTATTCCTTACATTGTCACAATATATTTTAAATTTTTTTCCTTGCCTACTTTCCCATTAGAGTGGTATGCTTCTTCTACACGAAGTCTATAAACCGTGTTTTTTATCTGGGATTCTGTCTTAGAGCTCTGAGCAATTAGTACCCAAAATACATTGGTTCATTTAATACAAATAAAACAATGAATTCATATTCTCTTGCGTGTAGTAGAACTGTTCAGAAATTTGTGTAATGTAGATGTCTATTTTCTTGCTTTCTTCTTGTCTCTTCTTAAATTATAATTATGTAATTATAATGCATGTACCCCACTAGCAGCTCTGATATGGCTAGGTGTATGTGTGCTATCATTATGTCCATAATTGATTTGAGTAGAAGCAGAAACATAAACTTGTTTCCCACAAGTTTTCCTGTTTCCCAAATTTGGACTGGTACATGGTTAGAGCAATTCATATTGCTCTGGGTTTTGAGTCTGCAATATTATGTAAACTCAAGAGCTGAAGCCATGATCTTATTTTTAAAGCTAGCTTTATTGGGAGTTGTCTCATTGCAATTAAACAATCTATTCACAGCAAGATAGTAAGAACAATGAAACACATAACATTTAATTTTTAAAGTAACCTAGAGGGTAAGCAGACTATGGGATTTTTTAAATGCTCAAAGGACTTAGTCTATGTTATACCATGATTAAGAATGGCATACATATAACTAATACATATATCTATGCTGCTTAGTTTAAATAACCTCAGTGCCATTGTGAGTAAAGGAACAGTGCTGTTTTTGAAATGGTCTCTGTTCTTTTAAAGATACATTCATTCAGTGGTTTGGTCCCAGGACTGGATGCTGATGGACAACATGATCCTCCTTGAGCAAGTTTAGAGTCTATGGGGCAGAAGGAAAAGTGATTATAATGCAAATCTCATATAAGTTAACAAAAAAACAAAGCAGACTTCAGTACCCTGCACATGAAGCCTTGGAAGTGTTATGAGCACTTGTAGCTTTTGAAGATCCTCATATTTGCCAGGAATGGGAAGTTTTCAGAAGGAATTGAGATCTGAGGACTAAGGTTTTTGTGGGGTAGAGAAAGAAATGAAGTTATGCAAACAGTAGTTCCTTTGCATGGAACCCATGTTAATAAAAGTATAACTATTACTCAGCTATTTAATGAAGGTTGGGGCCTGTGTTCAAAGTTAACATAGCTTTCCCATGCACTGTCTGGGAACGGTAAGGTGAGTAGAGGGTGGCAAATTTTGTCTAGGAAATGTGCTCAGAGTTCAGCTATGATTGAGGGGAACATAAGAGAAAAGGAAGGGTATTACTGCCCGAATTTAAGAAGCTGTTTCATAGTATGTTGACAGTATTTTAATCAAACAGTTTACTTTCTGGACTAACTCAAATTTCTTTAGCCTTTCCTGATGATCAAGGGAATTCTTTATTAAGTCTAATGTGCTGGCCTTAAAAGTTGCCTGGCGTGCAAGGAAGCTGTCAATCATATGCTTTAAAAAATGAACAGCGGAAGGGTTCTAAAGGGAAATCAAATTACGGTCCATTTGGAAATGTCACAACCAAGTGGTACCAACAAAAATGAAGAGGTTCATTGACCATTCAAATTGGTATATGAGAATTACGTGTTTTTGCTGCTAATCAAAGATAAAGCTGCCTATGTGGAACGGAGACCACCCAGGCTGCAGCTAATGTTAGTGTTTACATGACATGTTGGAAACAAACTGAGCAATTACAAAGGCCCACTCTAACTAGATCCTAACAGGCAAAATGCCCTCTGATCCAAATGTTAATAGCTTTGACCTTCATTGGTTTTTAATCTCATTCTGTCTGGCAGAGTAAATGAACTCTAGGTTATACAGTAGAGAAGAGTTCTTTTTGTTTTTCTTTTTTTTTTTTTTTTTGCAGGGGAAATTGAAAGTCTGTCTTTTTTCGGTTGGGTATATCACTGAGTATGCACAGAAAGCCTGCTGATTGACGGTGCTTCAACAAAGGCAGATTCAGTTTGCAGCTGATAAGCAGCAAAGTCATCCATGCTGTGTTTACAAAGTAGGCAAGGAGAGTGAAAAATTAGTGATAAAAGAGCTAATCTTATTGTTTTGCTGGATGAGAGAATGGCACTTTTGTGCTTGCTTTAAGAGGAGCTGGCGCTGTTTCCTTCTTTCCCCCCTCTATGCTTTGGCAGCAAAACAATTTCCAGATTCTCCAAAGTGTTATAGATTATAAAGGACACAGTAATACTGGACGGGTTCCTACTGTTGAGTCGGGTACAAACTGCACTGGAGACTGGATGTTTGTTCTAAGTACCCATGACCCACCCTGCATAAACTACTGATTTTCTCCCTTTGGTGTTTCTAAAGCAAAAGATAAATATTTGGGATGTCAGACTAATTCATCAGTGTTTAATTTTCCAACATATTTAAATACATAACTGTGTTAAGAATAAAGTTTGAAGCTCCTTTAGGACAGTAACTGGGTATAGGTTCTGGCATTGGCAATTGGGCTGCTTTGAGTAATAGACTATGTATGGCTAAAGGAAAAGATTTGAGAGGAGGGGTGTGCTTTGGTTCTTTTAGTGTGTCAGTGTTTCTTTAGTGCATGACTACTTAGTTGTAAGTCCTATAAAGACAGAAGAAATAGTAGTGTAGAGTAGTCCTAGGTGCAAACACAGCTAAAAAGGTGATGTTCTACATTTGAAGTATTCTTTTCATATCTCCATCATCTTGTTGGTTTTGGTAAAGGAGAGGTAACAGATGATATTTTAGCCAGAGGCATATCCCAGGGTTTAGTTTCTTCACTATGTCAATTTCCACATTTGTTGGTGATTAGCAACAACCTATGATGGTAGCAGCCATGTGTCTCTTCTGGGTAATCTGAATCATTCACTCATTTGTTCATTTGACACTTTGTCCATTCACTCAAACCTCACTTGGGACAGGGGCTAGAGCTACTGAGGAGAACAAACACGGATCACAACCTTAAGGAATTTCCTTTCTACCTTGTGTGCAAGGAAGCAAAGCAGACAAATAATTATAATACCATATAATATAAAATTTACACTAGGGGTACTTACAGAGCACAGAAGTACCCCTCATTTGGGTAGTTGAGGAAGACTACCAGGTAGATGGGAGTTAACTTTATGTTGAAGAGTGTGTTGGAGTGAGTCAGGAGATGACAAGCAGTTCAACCAGAGCTCTGCTCCTCAAGCTGAAGTATAGAGTTCATGTGCCAGGGTATGTACAGCCTTCAAACAGATAGGACTTTACTCTTCCAACAAGGGCTTATTGTTTATTTGTTTGGCAAAATATTACACATGTAATTTTGCTAGGCACTCTAACAGACATTGGAGACAGAGAAATAAATTAGGTAATTTTAAAACTCATCTTGAGCTATCGATTTTGGAGATATATCTCAAAACACACATATGTGTATAGGCATATGTATAGTCACATATATATGTGCATATATATAAAATGTACAAATTTATGCAACCAAATGCGACCATATCATATACATTTTGTGCTGCATGAGCAGATTTTGGTAATGCCCTGAGACCCTAGGTGAATGTGTTCATTTTAATTCTAAACTGGAGGTTACTGTGCCAAAAGATTTGGAGGAGTGTTAGCAAGCTATACATGAGGAATTGAATGGAATATGGGATTGGAAAGGTAGGTAGGCTATAAGCATCTATAACTTTGCATTTTCTATTAAAGGAAATGGAGCACTATAAGAGGATTAGAAGCAGGAAAGGCATGATTGGTTCAGGGTTTTAGAAGGATCATACTGGTGGCAAGCACCCGTAGTACGTCTGAGATCATGCTTTAAAAATATGGTCCCAATCGCTGTTTTTCATTTTCTTTGCCTGTACTGAGTCACTTGATGGTTTCCATCAGTGTACAAACAGCTAAAGCTAAGGACCTGAAATGAACACCCTGAAATACACAGTGCATAGTCAAAAGCATTTATCTTTGTGGGATTTCTCTTAAAGTTGAGGTCACCCAAAGCACAAATTGAATCTAAAAGTTGGGACCACCTTTATTTATGCTATGAATTGATTTAGCTTTTCTTTAAAGGATCTCAAAATATTTCACATACAGTAGCTGGGTTATTTTTCAGAGAGAGAGAGAGGGTGGGGGGATGTTGCTAACAGCTAAAACTCATTCAAATGAGCTCAAACTGCAAAGGGATTATATTGAATGATTACAAGGGCAAGGAGTGGAGCCAGATCTTATGAGGGACAGAGTCAGGATCTAGAATGAGAATAAGCTGAGACTAAGATAGTTATTGTCTCTCTTTCTCTGGTGCACCCTGGATATTAGCTTTATTCTTTGTTATCTGTGCAATAAGTTTTTACCTTGTTTGTTTTATTTTCTTATGAGAAATGTTCATAACAAGCTATGTTCTTTTAGCTTAAGTCACCAGAGACTAGACAGTTTCAGTTTTTCAAGAAGAAGAATTGGAATGGCCCATTTGAGTGTGATCTGTCCTTGGGGTGAAGTCAGCTGTCACTGGGAGGAAGTCCCATAGCTCCATTGCCCATTGTCCAGGGCTGGGAAAGCAGGTTCTGGCTTCTCAGGAGTATAGAGATATCCTATTAAAATAGAAGTTGGAGCAGGATGCAATGATTAGATAAAGGAATGACTTAAATCTCTAATTTCCACAGAGAAACCCTGGGAAATACCAATGTTAATGAGTATGTTTTCTGAAGAAGGAGGACTCCCAATTCCTTTTCTAGATTTTCTTTTGTATATTAATATTGTAATAGATGGCTATACTAGTCATAATTATTTGAGTTGCAGTGTTAGAAACTGATCTTGTATGGCCTAATTTGTCTGAAATGTTTAAATCATATATTGGTTTCAGGCATAGCTAGATCTAGCTGCTCTGGTAATTTAAGAGAAAATCTGCTTTGGTCCCTCTTTAAGTGCTGCTTTCTTTGCCAAAGGTTTCATTTTTAGATTGGCTTTCTATTATGCGTTGGCAAAGATGACTGGTACTGACTTATATCCTGATTCAAACATTTGTGGGTATTGGGAGTATGGCTCTTCTGTTCCCAGAACAATATAGGCTCTGATATTAAAATGCACAATTAAAATGAATGTTTTATTCCCATTTTCTAACTACCAAGTTGAGTTCAGGCAGAAAAATTACTTTATGATTTGAATTTCCTAAGAATTAATTGTATTATATGTGAACATTACTTACTAGGATCACAATATTGGGATTGAGGACTACAGGATACAAGAAACTATAGTAACATCATAGCTATAAGGACATTTGATTTATTTATGTCCACTATAAACAAGAGCTAAATTGATTTCTTATTTTATGGAGTTTAAAATTTTACTTGCTTTGTATCTTTTTCTGAATACTGAAGTATGAAAATTTGCCTTCAGCAGCTTTCAGAAGTTTTTAAATGTAACATTTCACATTTGCATATCTGTATTCATGGACTGGAATTTGTATTCTCCACTCATCTTCTAGAAAGATTGCTAGTATAGTGAGAGATGAACTGAAGGATATTGATGTTATCAGTGAGGGGCAGATGGAAGGCTAAGTTGGAATTGACAGTTGTCTAATTTAGAGGTGACAAAGGCCTGAACCAGACTATAGTGATGGAAGGAGAGGGAGGTTGGATATGAGAGAGACATTTTCTTGTGAAAACAAATTCTCCTACAAGTTGTGGGCATTGCTTTCATTTACATTGCTGATTTCTATGTTGTTGTTGTTGTTGCTGTTTTTGTTGGTAAAACTATGTCAGGAGATGGGCTACCTAATACTTTTATGCACTTGTTTTTAAGAATCATTCGAATAGGAGAGTTCAAATTCATCTGATTTTGTTGAAGTACACAAACACACTGAGTAGTGAGAACAGGAATTATTTATGCCTGCTAGAAAACAGGCAAAAGAGCACAGGTTAAGGAGGAGGTGCCCATGGTCACAGGTGCCAGGGGTGCAGAAAGCAGTGCAAAGCTCAAGCTTGGAGGAAGGAGGAGACTCAGTTCTGATGACGATTTATGCTTGGGCCTGGTTATGCTTCTCTCTCATGGCTGTGGCCTTAGGAACACGGACCCTTTTGGTTACCTTTCCAGGTGGTAAATTGTCACAGCAGCTACATGCTCTCAGGCTAGTTTTCTTTAATGCAATCAAAACCACTTTATTGCAGAGGTGAGGATAACCCAGGTACAAATGACATACAAAACATAGAAGTATGGTTTTGGAATACAAAACCTATTCCTATTTCACTTTGGAGACCATTCTCACTGAACTGTGTAGGACTGTATTTTTTTTCTGTTCCCAAACACCTTGGTTTACTGCCTCATTTTACTGACCCTGAAATCAGGTTTTTCTAAAAAAATTTATCTGGCCTACTCAGAGCTTAAGAGCTTGATTTTATTCTCATTAGAGAAAAAAAAAAAAAAAACTGCAAAGTTTTGAGTCTTCTAGGTAGTCAAAGATATTTTGTTCATTTTGTGAGTGTGTGTTGGATGAATGAGGTCACACTTGGCCAGGGTGTCTGTTACAGTCAAGGGGCAGCCTACCATCCAGCACCACAGTGCATGCTCAGACTCCTGTGACAAAGGAACAGGTGGAGAGATGTGAAGACAGGGACCACTCAGCCATGCTTGTGCTGCTCTAGTACTTTTATCTTCTTTATTTTCTGACTTCTTTAAGTTTTTTTTTCTCTTCTTTCTCTTTTTGGTGTTCTAATAGAGAGGAAGGGATATAAAATGCTGGGCAAAGGTCAGAAGTTGGATTAGGGATGAAGCACCACAAGGAACCCAAATTAAATAAATTGTCCCTCATCATTCAATGTTCATTAAGAGACTATAAATTATTGTGAATTGATAAGTTCCTTGTTTGGGATGCAAATACCTAATCACATATTAAAGATATTAATGATTCATGCCATCTTAGTGTTGATTGCTTTAGTATGAATCACTGTTATCAACGAAGAAGCATTAAGTTGATTTACTTTTGCTCCAGAGGAAAGAAAAGGATCTATAGTGGAAGAAAAGGATTTTTTAAGATGGGTGGTTGTGGGACTGAGTATCTGTTCATGTTCTCCTAGAATAGAGCAGAGAACCCAGAATTGTGTTAGAGAGAATTCAAGTATTGATTACGAAGTGTATAAACAAAGGATCATTTGTTAAATGAAAAATGAAAGCATCTTAGGCAACTTACGTAAGAAGGGAATATATTAAATGGTTCGGCAAAGCTTGAAGCTGCCTATAGACTGGGCTTGAAGAAGAACAAAGTCAGACAACTCCAAAAGGTCTAATTGGCAAAACCAGTCCATAGTACAAACACAATCACTGGACAGAAAAAATAAATAAGTCAATATTTATTGAATATCTCTAATAAGCCAGGTGGTGGGAATCTAGAGTGAATGAACAAAAGCTCTGGTCTTGAGACGCTTAGATTTTAGTTGAGGAAGCAGACTAATAAAATGTATGAGTGTGTAACACCTGGAATAGTGGTAAGTGCCAAGAACAATAATAAAACAAGTTCCTAAAGGAAAGGTAGTAAGAGAAGAACAGGGAAGGTACCAGAAGTCTGGGTGGAATGAGCCATGTAACACTCCAGGGAAATACTGTGGCAGAAAGAGGAAAAACAATTTCAAATCATGTATAAGGAGCAATGAAGAAAGAGTACGGCCAGAGCAGGTAAGTGAAGGGGCTGAATGGGGAAAAGAGCAGAATGCTGATTGCTTCTCTGCCCTAGTCCCTCCCTTTAAGAGTAAAAGTCTCTGGAGAGATCATCTTTTATCTGAGCTTGAAACTTGTGCTCACTCCTTGGCTGAATGAGGGAGAGAAAGAGACACAAGTTGGTCAGAGGACTTTTACAAGACCTTTCCAGCATTGTGGGAAACTGGCTTCTGCATAGTTGGATTTACCATCCTTCCAAAGGAGTGGAGGTAAAGTTGCCAGAAGAGTGAATTGAGCTGGGCACAGTGGTACACACATGTAATCCCAGCAACTTGGGAGGTTGAAGCAAGAGGATCGCAAGTTAGAGGTCAGCCTGCCCAATTTAGTGAGATCCTATCTTCTCAACACCTAAAAAAGGAACAAAAACAACAACAAAAGGGAAATTGAAGTATAGTTAGAAAGGAGGAACAATGGAAGGAGTTGACCAAGAAATGTCCTATGGCTAGTTAGTTAGTGACCTTTAGGGCCCTGGGATTGGTGGAGACAAAAGAATGGAAGCAAAAGGGAAAAGAATAGAGAGCTGACAAAGAGGTGATATGCTGTAATCCATTCCCACGTGCTTCCCCTTCCTTCTACTCTTCATTACCATATAGCAATGCCCAGGCTAGTCACAAAGAACAGGGGCAAACTCTGGGGAGGGAATTTATTACAAAGGATAAATGCACAGGGAACTAAATCCACAGGCAATTGGCTGCTGACAGCTGAACATATAGGACTCTGATGTGTTCTGAGAAGCACTAGCAACTCTAGGAGGCAGCAGCTCAGAATGGGGTGTGATAGTATAGCATTGCTCTTTCATCCTCAAGAGTCAGCCTCTTCTGGCCCCTTTACTAAAAAGATAATGCTTCTATCCCACTATTAACTCCATCTCTTTTTGGCTCCTTGAGAGCTTCTGTGTGTTCCTTTTGCTCTACAAACCCCTTCGTAGCAGTTTTGTTCCACACCTGATCTCTGCTGGGAGTCTTACATTCAAACTCCCTGAAAGTTCTGATAGGATGGATGCCACCATTTATTATAATCTTGCTATTATGTGAATTTGTCATTCTAGGTATTGCCACAGGCTTCTGGCCAAGCATGGGGGACTGCCTTTGATTCAGATGCTAACCCTTGGTTTAGGCATCTAGGAAGATGCTAACATCTCATAAACCAAGGATTATGCCTATAGATGGCAGATGCTTTATCCAGGAGTTGGTGAGTGTGGCAGGTGCTTAGGGTTTCTTAAATTTCCTTCTCGTGGGTAAACAATATTCACTTCAATGTATAGAGTGGCTGCTGTATGACAGGCATTTAAAACACATTATTTCTGTCTCTGAGAACAACCTTACCATGTAAGTATTTATTCCGAATTTTTACTTCCAAAATCACACAGACAGAAAATGGCTGAGCTAGAATTTAAATGCATTCTTCATTTATTTCATTGTTCATTTGTTGTTGTTTCTTCAACAACACTGTTCAGAGGTCCTTTAGCATACAGACCTTTGAGTAAGTGAAAGTCTTTTTGTAAAGAAACAACAACAGCATAGAAATTCCATATCCCAGAAAAAAGGTCAAAGTAATTTTTGATGGACCATAAGGCATGCATAATTCATTCATCTGTTAATTAATCCACAAATGATTTTGAATGGATACTGTGCATAAAGGACTAAAGAATAAAACAATGAGTAGAAATAATCTTACTAGATACAAGTCCAAATGGTTTCCTATAAAATAGTACTAACTGTGCTATTTTGCAATCAGAATGTCTGAATGCTAACTATGAAAATCTGGCAAATACTTCTTTGCAATGTATACAATAGAGGATTGCTTAATAATGAAGGAACAACAGAGAAAGGAATCTAACGGGAAAAATGTTCAAGTAAAATATTCCATGTAAATCTTGAAATAATAAGAGAGAAGGATAACAACGTTATCTTTTTCTTAGAGCTCATGAAAAACTATTGTCCCAGAACAGTTCCTCAAAGGTAATAGTGTCCTATTCTGTAAAGCCAAGTGAATATATGCTAGAGAAATAAAGCTTTCTTTTAAAAGAATACCATTTTCCATGTGAAGGAAATGTTAATGAGAATAAACATTTCATATGCCCAAAATCCTTTGTCTTTTTTTCTGATTTTTTTTTTCAAAAGGAAGAAAAATAGTATTAACAGGAGATAGGGTGTTGTATGTGAATCATAATTAAGTAGGTTGAAGTTTGCAGGCACCCAACCAAAGTATGCCACTTTAGCTGATAGTGAACATCATTGTATTTTCTTTGGTCAGTGAGCAGAAACCAATAGAAATGGGAGCTTGGGGCTGGTGCCCATGAATAAGCACCAGCATGGCAATGAGTTTTCAAAATAACTTGGAAAAATCCTTAGCTGGCCTCACTTTTTAAAATTATAAAAAATATTACCATGTATACACGTGGGATAAATGGCCAGGTGTGAGTCTAAACTGAAACAGTTTGGAGAAGGGGGCAGTTCGTTGGTTGGTTGCTGTTGCTGCTAAATTGTGAAATAGTTTTAAGCACCTCCCAGTGTCTACCATGGTGTGCCTTATGTCCCTTGACTCACTTCTCAGTAACAGAGCTGCCTTTTCTGGCAGATTTCTGAAGGTTCTGGAGTGTGAGTTTAGTCACAGATTACTTTTTCTACTTTTACATTCTTCAGCCAGTTACTGTGCTACTGTTTTACAGAAATAGTCATGACTATAAATATGTCTAGCAGGTATCTATCTAAGGTCATGATGAAAAGTGAATCAATAATAAATTCACCTCTGAAAGTTCTGAGTTTTATTATTTCCTGATAGGAAAAAGTAACAATTGCTGGAAACAAAAATAACAATTATAATCAGAAAAAAAAAAAATCACCTGAGAGATAGCATTTCTGGGAGAAGAGACTTGAAGGAACTTTGTACATTTCTTTTAGCCTACGAATTTAATATTAAAAATGTCTAACAATTTTATTTTTCAAATATGAGATTTTTTTAATTCTTTCTCAGGAGTGCTGTCACCTCCTTATCTTGTGGGGGATGCTAGTCGGTTCACAAGAGGATACCATGAATGTCTGATGAAGAAAGATCCATGAATCATGGGGAAAGGAATCCATGGTGTTCTAGTTTGTGACATATCAAGGTCATCATAAAGAAATGAAAGATCAGGCTGGTCTTACCCAGGAAGTTGCCTGAAAATGATTGAAACCTTGATTAGCCCAAGGCGTGCACAGAAGGCAGAAGTTTGGCTTTCTTTCTCTATCTCCATCTTTGGTACAAAAACTTACTTTGTGATGGAAGATTATGAATAAAATTTGGACCTTGGTAATCTTCTCAATGGTGACATGAAGTTAGGATTAAAATGTTGGACGCTTCTTTTAAGACATGTTGGGGAGGTTTGTCTAGCGGGCATATCAGAAATGCAGCTGGTGTCTAATTGGCAAATGTTTGAGGCTCTCAACTAATGTTCTGCCAGAGGAAGTGGAATTTTGTGATTAACTTTTTAGAAGTGTAAGAAATGCTTTCAACAGGTAGGTTATGACATTAACCACAGCATAAAAACCCTTGTATGTCTTATGTGTCAAAAATCAGAGGAGTTTAGCATTCTCAAATCCCCAGTAATGATGAGAAAGGTAGATTTCAAAATCAAGACAAGACAATGTGGTCCTATTCTGTTGCTTCAGAGAAAGTTCTTCCCATTGACATTGTGTATGCTGTAGATTTTTTTTTCTGAAACCAAGTAATTGCACTAAGAAAATCTATTTCTTCTGAGAATATAATTTGTTTTCTTTTACCTTTTATTTAAATTGATGGAGAGATAATTGGGGAAAAAAAAAAAGAACCATGCACTTCACCTTGTCCTTATCTCTCTTCTTATTGTTTATGCAGATAAATTCTGAGAGTATTTTTGACAAAGACACAGATGTGTCCTGAAGACCTTGGCTATTCTAATTATGTTACTGCATTATAGGAACTGCTTTGACCTGAGAACAACCCAACCCAACTTGCAAAGTTCTGAACATAGGAGCTGCTCTACCAAGGCCAAAAGCTCTACAGCAAAGAGTTGCAGCATAATTAGCTCCTTTGATATCCTCTTCAACAAAATGTCAGTTCAGAAACCTGAAGTGTTTGCTAATGACAAGGGCCCAACTGTCCCATAAAACTAGAAAAGTGATGTTTGTTGTCTCTTTCAAGAACTGGAAATGAAAATCTTAATGACACAGGAAATGCTCTTCAAAGGCCAAGAAGTCTTAGTGAAAGATAAGAGGATCAATCAGTCTTAAATATGAGTTTACTAAGAGAGTAAGAGGCGGGATGTTGCCAGTGTGGATATGTATTTCAAAAGGAATGAATAAAACCCAGCAGTAGTGTTAATTTCACTTTGAAGTATATAATGAAACTCCTCAAGTACCCAGACTTCAACACCCCTTTCCCAAAATGACCAAAATTTCCATTTTTGAGCATTTATCTCTTTGCTTTTTTCCGTTCCCCAAGTCTTAACAGAATTTTAAAAGAGCAGCTAATAAATGAAGTATACTTCAGTTTCATGTAATGGATTGGATCAGAAGGGAACTGATAAGATGATATTGGAAAAGCAGGTAGGGGGTTGAAAAGCTGCAAAAGTGCTAAACTGTATGGGTTCAATTGATTCCTGGCGTGCAGACCTGCGGTCCCAGGGTTGTTCCAGCTAATGGGAGGAAAGCGCTCTCTGCTCTATTAGGATTGCAGCTCTTCCCGAGGGACAGAGGGACCCGTTACCAGCAGGGCCAGAGGTGATGAGGGGGAGATAAGGCCAATTAAGAATTCAGACTGGGGAAGCAGGAAACAGAAGCCACAGGGTGAATTCCAAAGGGGAAGCCTGGAAATGAGACGATGGGTCACTGTAAGCATTCAGGTAGAATACAAATATGAGTTTTAAACCCATGCTAGAGAAACTCATTTTAGTGAAAGACAGGATCAAAGGAGGCTGAAGCTTTTCAATGTGCTTTCTAAAGGCAAGCCATAGGGACAGAATGACTGAGTAGCGGCTTATCATTAAAATCTAGCCCAGTGCTTATCATCCCTTCTGCTCTTGGCACACTTTGGGTTATTAGAAATTTTAGTGGTGTACTTGAAGGAATTGAACAGCTCAAAACAAAACTAAGCAATTCAGCAATAATTTCAACACAATCACTGCTACAATGTAATCATAATGACATAGTGTTCAAAATAGCACCCCAGTGACTGAGAGCTGAAGGGACTGTGGTGAGGAGTCAGACAAGAGAGGTCTGGACACTCACTCCCTGAGATCTGAGGCTCAAGTTTGCAAACTAATTTCATTACCTACAAACATTTGGTATAGTGTTACTTAGTGACTCTAATCATCAGATTCAGCATCTGGAACTGGGGAAAAAGCACAGGAGCCACTTTCAGAGGGGTGTGACAACCCTTGACCCTTGCCTGCCTCATCATCAAGCAATATAAAATATTTTAAATCAAACCACAGGAACTTTAGATCATAAAGCCTCAGGGTACAGCTCCAGGGGCCAGGTACTTACCTGATTCGTTTAATATAAGATCTGTGCTTTTCCCTAACTCATAGCAAGTTAATCCATTCAGCAAAATGTCACGACATCTGTTGTGGTAAAAGTGTATATACTCAAAGTGGGGTAAGATACTGCCCATTTGCTTAGGAAAAGCTCTAAGAAGCCCTACACTAAAGCATCCTGCCTTTTTAAAAATCTCATTTCTGTTTCCCATAGTGTGTAAATCACAGAGGTCTTTAGCCTCTCCCTCTCCAAGGAGCACCTTTTTATAACCTAGGGAACTAAGACTCATTCAAGAAAATATTTCATAAAATATTTCATACATTGAGCAAAACTTGGGGGCATATCTGAAAAGGATCCACACTATCCTAAAAGTCACTGGACTGCCCAAGAATAATTATTGAAGGGAATAGAGATTTTTATCCCCCCTGAAATAAAGCTTACCCTCCTTCTCTAAATGGTGGGTTGGTCTTTCTCTAAGCTGAAAGACCAACTGTAGAAAGTGTTTAAAGTATGTTATCTCATTTTTCCTTCCTTGAAAGCAACCCTTTGAAGCAGGTAAAACTGGAACGGCCAATGGGGAGGGATGGGGAAGGGAGGGGGCAAAAGGGTGAAGGAAAAAAAAAAGATGGTAGAATGAGATGGATATCATTACCCTAAGTGTATGTATGAAGTCACGAATGGTGTGAATATACTTTGTATACAACCAGAGATATTAAAAATGTGCTCTATAAGTATAATATGAAATGTAATGCATCCTGCTGTTATTTATAACAACTTAGAATAAAAAATAAATAAATAAACATAATAAAATAAAGTGTTTTAAATATGTTATCTTATTTTTCCTTCCTTAAAAGCATCCCTTTGAAGCAGGTAAAACTGGTTTTAAAATCATTTTATAGACAGGGAAAGTGAGGGTAAGGAATATCAAGTACTCTGAACCCAGGTCTTCATGAGGTCAGTGCTTTTGCTTTACCTCATTCAATGGTTCTCAGTCATTGGCCATTAGAATTGTGGCAGGGGGCTTAAGGCAGATTGTTTGGCCCCACCCCTGGAAGGTGGCTTCTACTAGGTCTGGCTAGTGGACTGAAAATTTGCATTTCTAAGTTTCCCATGAGGCTGAAGCTGCTGGTCCTGAGATCACATTTTGAAAAACATTACTGTAATACTTTCTTAAACCCTCCTTGAGTCCCTCCCAAAGCCACATGAAAATGCATAGAAGAGATTGAAAATCACTTTCCATTAGGAGAAGTTTGATAACCCAGCCCTATACCTGATACAGCTGCAGCAAATGCTGTGCTGGATGATTTCTCCAGCTGCCAAAGGTATTTTATGGTGAGCTTTGTATTTCCCACCATGCCCAGGGCATAGAACTTTGGTACTACATTACCTAACTTTGTGATTTATTATTGTCATTTGAAACAAAAAGCATCTATGCATAACAATACAAAACAAGAAATGACCGCCTGGAAATGGTTGTGGTTTGTCAGTGGTACTGCCTTTGGTATAATGTTTGTTTGTTTTCTGAGGTTTTGAAAATTGCTTTCAAAAGCCTTGGGGGCAGAAAGCTTCACTTAATTAAAATATTTTAAATCAAACCACAGGTACTTTAGTTCATAAAGCCTCGGGGTACAGCCAGCAATTGTAAGAAACTCCAATGGAATAGGGTGGATAAACATAATAATATGGGGTATGACTTTTTGTTATTATTTCTGTTGACTGGGTTGATATAATTAGGGGATAGTAATAGTAACTGCAAATCATTAGTTAACTATTAGTATTCTGAGGCTATTCATTAATTGTCACACAACTGGCTTAGCATCACCAAAACAGTAGCCATATAGAATTGAGGATAATGTCCCAAGGATACATAGTGAAGAAACAGTTCCTTTTAAAAATAATTTCAAGAAGCACTGCAGTGCTCTCTTCAAAATAGATACTTTCCATTTGCTTAGGAAAGGCTCTTAGAAGCCCTACAATAAAGCATCCTGCCTAACTTTTTAAAAATCTCATTTTTGTTTCCCATAGTGTGTAGATCACAGAGGTCTTTAGCCTCTCCCTCTCCAAGGAGCACCTTTTTATAACCTAGGGAACTAAGAATCATTCAAGAAAATATTGATATTTATGTTTCAACCAGTATCACTACTGTAGCCGGTGTTTGTAAATAGTGTAAAGCCTCCCTTCCACTCTTTTCTCTTAAGTGTTGACCTCTTTCTGCTGAAATTAGGACACAGACATGCTTAGAGAGCATGTGATGACTGAAAACCAGTAGTGTGAGAGGCTGGGGTTGCTTTTGGAGTTTATCAGTAGGTAGAATCCAATGAAACCATAGAAATTTGGCCTAACTGAAGGGAAGATCAGTCAGAATTGCGTGACGTTTGAAAATTAATTTCCTTACCTCTAACATATAACTTCATTCCTTGACTGCTGCCTAGAAAAGTTTCTGGGATCATTTCTAATGACAACAGCACTTGTTTATCTCTTGAATGGATCAAAATGGTCTGAAAACTCCTTGCTTTGCTCAGTTGGTTAAATGTTTTTCTTTTCATGTTAATTTGCTTAACAAATTCACTTTTCCCAAGTACAGGAAAGTAATCTTCAGCCACTTTTCCCCTAGCTAGAGGAAAGGTAAACTTTAACCTACGATTTTTCTAATTATCACACATTTTGAATTAATGGGGTCCAAATTAATTAAGGTTTTATTATAGTTTCATCCTTAGGAGACAAGGTTTCATTTCCCTCTTTTGAGGTGTTTTCCATCTGAATCAAAAGAAGATTAACCTCACTCCTCTGATTGCTGGAAGCCAATGGGTTTCAACTTCTTTCTTCCCTCTCCAACATACCTGAGGGTTTATGAAACACTCTTTCAGTAAGGAAAAGATGAGGTGTGTGGGGGGCTATAATTAGGAAAGTCTCTCCAGGTGATTCTGATAAGCTCCCTGCCCCTTCTTGAGAATCCTGGCATTAAGCCTTTGATTAAAAACTTGTAACCCTCAGGCAAGAGCACAATTGGGGCCGGAAGGGCAGTGGAGGCCTTGACAGGACTCCAGCTAAGATAGGGCTCTGTTGGCAGGGAGTTCTGTCACAAGAGGTCAGCTCAGACATGGAGAATCAAAAGGGAGGTTAGCCAAGCCATCCGCATAAGCAGGAAATTGCCATAAGCATCATTAGCACCATTAACTGTCCCCACCATGTGTACCTAACACTGGGCACTGACAACCCAGGAGCAGCCAGGAGGAAAGAGGTTGAACTGGCTCACAACAAAACCTGCCTTTGGTGCAAGCAGAGGAGAGATTTACATTTAATCTCTTTGCTGCTGAGTTTGGGAATGGGATGGAAAAGAAAACCACACCCTAATGTATTCCTACCCTTTCTCCAACGTTGGCCACAGTACTCTTAGGTCTGTGACAAAGACATATGCTGCTGGGTATGGATTTATAAATGATACAGGTGTCTGAAAACCAAAGGAGAGGCTGAAATGTGACATTTAGTAGAAGCAATTGACTGTATAATGGAATGTTAAGAGAATCAAGCATAAATATTAAGAGAATAACCATAATCATTGTTTAAAATTCTTATTATGGTCTATCTTTTGAAGTTATAGACTAAATAGAACAGCTGAAAAAGATAAATACAAATTTTCTCTTTTGACATGTAAGCAAAATATTAAATAGGGGTGAGGTACTTATTTCCTTTGACGTGTGTGTGCTGAATCTTAAAGGCTATTAAACAAAGTGTCTTTCAGGAAATAACCTGCCCTTTTCTTATCTTATGACTTTATTCTGCTTCATGACCAGGTGGATACTTATTTAATTGCATCTATATTTGTTTCAATTCCTCTTAGCCAGTTGTCCACATTTGATACCATTCCATATGTCTTCTAAATAGATCAAAATGAGGGTAGATCTTTGATTAAAGGAGAAAATTACTATCAAAGAGCACCTTTCCTCTTGTGCTGAGAGAGTTGAATACATAATGGCTGTTATGTCTGCTTGTCACACTAAATTGAGTTTGGGCAACCAGGATTGAAGTGATTGTCAGGGGATGTGTTTCCTTATAGCTCTGTGAGAAATCTCCTTCCCTTTCTGAGTTTCAGTTTCCTTATCTGTTCAATACGATCGTTTCTTCCTGAGGTTGTGATTTTATAGGTCAGTGACATCAGACTTAAGTTTTAGGTTTTGGACACTAGATGGTGATGTTGTGTTGCATTTTAAAGAGCTTTTGCCCCAGATTGTTGAGGTCTAGATTTAGGCTTTTCTTTTTCTCAGATTTTAACTAATATGGCATATGATTAATGACATTCTACCCATGAAACAAACATAATCGAGTATAGAAATGACACAAAAGGAAGAAACGAAGAAATAACTTCTGCATGCTTTCTGACATACTAACCTTCCAAAACATTGAATCTTATGATTAGTTTAATAGTTGTCCTCTAATGTCCAAAATCCCTGGCTCCTTCCCTTGCCCTGCTTGCATGCTAACTTATGGATCTACTGGTGCTTCATTGATGGAGCTGGGGTTTTTATGCTGACTTCCTGTTTCTTGCTCATCTGTTTTATTCAGCTCTCAGATTCCAGAAACTTACTCTCCTCGGAAGTGCTTGTGGTTTTAAAGTCTCAGGAGAGAATTTAGGTTGCCTTGTGAGAGATGCCGGAAATATACAAATTAACATAATTTTTGTTCAGAACCAAATTCTCTAAGAACACATTTTCTTATTATAGAAAAGTCTGGGAACAGTTCTCTCAGAGGCTTCCTCTGGGCAGTTTATGCTTTGTTTATGAAATCAACAACAGAAGGAGAATGGGCTGATAAAATGGTGGCTGCCTCTCTGCCCTTCTTGGGAGTGAATCTTTTTAAGGACAAAGCATAGAAGGCAATAAGAACCCCTAGAACTCCTTTTCTTTTTGGTACCAGGGATTGAATTCAGGGGCACTCGACCACTGGGCCACATCCCCAGCCCTTTTTTGTATTTTATTAGAGACAGGGTCTCACTGAGTTGCTAAGTGCCTTAGCCATTGCTAAGGCTGGCTTTGAACTCATGATCCTCCTGCCTCAGCCTCCCAAGTGCTGGGATTACAGGTGTGTGCCACCATGCCTGGCTTTAGAACTCCTTTGAGTCCACTACTTCCTGGCGCTGAGTCTGCAGATTTTGTGGATGGTTTTGTGCTGAGCAATGGCAATCACTCAGCTCACGCTCCTCCAATTCTGAAGGGCAAGTTGTTCATGTAAGGAGATGCCAGCTTGGACTGCCCTACCACCCTAAGCAAGGTCCTTTGAACATGAAGGGGTGTGTGTGTGTGTGTGTGTGTGTGTGTGTGTGTGTGTGTGAGAGAGAGAGAGAGAGAGAGAGAGAGAGAGAGAGGAATGTGTTCATTTTGAATAATTTAACATATCTTCTGAACATAATTACACCCTGTTTTAAAAATGTACCTTTCCCCATAGTGGCATACTCCTTTAGGGACATAAATGAGTAATTGGAAATGGGAAAGCCCATTCACTAGAGAGCCTATGTGCTATCTCAGCAAGATAGCTGTACAAGACAGGGCTGGGAAAGCAATATCTCTGTGGTGGGCACTGTTCCCTCAGGCATGGCTGTCCTGACTTATGAGACGGGCAGTTGTTCTAGTTCTCATGATAGGTTGGGTCATCATATTACATGACTTAATCCTGGATCTCAACCAGAGTGAGTAAATCTTTGCTATCTTTTGACTAGATGACACAATCAATTGTCACTTTACTTTTCTTTGAACACATTAAAATACAATTCATTTGAGGCTTACGAAAAGAAAAGTGATTTTAAATTTGAAATGTTCCACTCCAAGTAGATGAGGGTAAAGGAAAATTACCTTGACTGTTCTAAACCTCTAACTTGAGGCTGAGAAAAAAGAAGGACTTTAGCACAGTCCAGAAACATCTGCCTCATGGAACATTTTTATTGCTTGGTCTAAGGAACCCGAAACAGAGAGAGACTCCCTGAGGACCTGAGACTCAGAATTTACAAATTGAATTTTACATGTTTTCTTCAAATCATTGAACAATAGAAGAAATATAACTAAAGAGTATAAAGAAACAAACAACAAAAAATAAAACCTTTGATACAGATGCAAAGGGAACTTAGAGTTAATTTTATACAGCCAGAAGAATGGACTTACAGGGGGTAGTACAAAGACCAGTGTTTTATGAATTGAGCCTGTACTTGGGTGATAGCAAGGAGATAAGTATAATGTGGAACTTGGCACAAATGAATGGAAATCCTCACAGCTACTCACACCATGTCTCTTTTAGCTTCATTGTGTAGCTACAACAGAGCTGTTTAAGGGACTAGAATAAATGTGACCTAAACATTTGTCTATCTTAGGTTTTACAAGTACAATTTGAACTAAACTGCAAAATAAGTGAAGAAAACTATGAAAATAAGTACGTGACAGTCTAGTATTGTACTTACAATGGACTATAACACACTAACCAAATAGACCTTATATTTAAAATGTACTTCAAGTATTATTTAGGGCATTTTTTTGATCATTTTCCTCCTAGGTACAGCAGATAATGGCAAATTCAGTGGGACTTGGTAGGAAGATTTCATCAGAAGCAATAAACAGGTAGAGTGAAAACTGATTATATTCTGATTTATGTAGTTCATTCACATTCTGGGCCATTTGCGCTGGCAAATGTGCATTCCCTGATTCAAAAATTTCTATAAAGGTGAGTTGGTTACCAACAAGAAGGAGAAAAGGCTTTATGTCTAGGGTAACATATGGCTTTTAATCTTGTTCTTTGTGCTGTGCGCTGTGTCTTCTACCTGAGACGTTATTACCCGTCAGTACCATTGTTTTCTAAGGATGATTTTTATCAAGAAAAAGACGCAAGTATTGGAGAAAATGCGAATCTTGGTAAAGGTTGATTCTATTTTATTATTTTTTAAAAACCAAAGCTGATTGGGTGAAAAGAAAAACCCAAATCTTCCCAAAGCAAATGTAATAGTCCATGTTTATGATTAAATAGGAATGAGCCCTCACACACAAACGCTCACCTCTGAGACGCCAGACTGAGAACAAGAAAATCGCTAAAGGGAAGTCAAACCCCCAGCAGCTGATTATGGGAGGAATGAGTGCTGTGGTGGCCAGCAGTGTTCTTTAGAAGAATACAGAGAATAGAAGGCTTAGGAAGGGGTTAGCCAGCTAGGAGACCAGTGGCAGGGGCTGGCTGTTGTTGTCTAAGGAAACAAAGCACATGAGAAAAGAAAGCAGACTCAAGAGTAATAGTGAGCAGGCTGGGGTGGTAAGCAGGGGCCAGGCTATGCCAGGATGAATAGGCCATACCAAATATGTAGTTCTCTATCCAAAGAAAAGGAGCAACTTTAGAAGCATTTTAAACAGAAGAACGACAGCATCAGCTTTACTTCTATAATAATATTCAGGTTATGTAATGTCAAAAAGTCTGATTTTTTTATTTTGCTATTTCTAACTTCCAGGGGGAAAGTTTCATTATGACTTTCATATAATAGCACAGATTCTTTCAAGTTGGGAGCTGACTTTATTATCTAATCTGGAGAAAGCCATTAGACTCTTGTATGGAGATAGGAATTCATATTATAGTAACTAAAGTTGTAAAATGACAGTCAATTTATAAAGACCTGCTTGTTGCAAGAAGCTCTTAAAAAGTAGCCTTTCTAGTGTTTTAATATTTATTCTGGAAAGTTTTAATGGAGCTTTGATAGGATAATAATGTACTCATTTCACCAATTCTCCTAATTTCCAACACTGTAATTTTTTATATGCTTTGTTTAATCTTAAGAATCCAATAAGCAATTTAAAAATAGAGATATAAAGACTCATTACACTATATGGACCCACTAGAAAGTCAATAAGCAATCGACTTTTGGAACCCTCTGAGATATGATATTTTTAAATGTAGTAATGTGAAGGGAAAAAATTTATTGAAAGTTAGATAGGTTTAATTCTAGTTTGTTTGGATGTTGTGGAGAACAGGCCATTATTGTTGTCATCTTCTCACTTGTCTCTAAAATAAGAATTCCATCATCTGCTAGAATTATCACAGTGAGAATAAATTTTTCTCTCATCATGTATGCATGTATATATGTGTATATTTATGTGTGTATGTATCATATGTATGAATATGTGTGCACATACATATTTGGCTGTGCATGACCTGTCATATTATTTTTCTCAAAAAAGATAAAGTGCTACTCTGAGTGCTCACCACACCATTGGGTGGAATTCAGTCTCATTCATTAGTGAATCTCCCTTCCTGAGCTGGTTGCTAAGTGAGTCCACAGTTTATATGCAGCAACATATTTGAGGAGAGCCCTCTGTTCCAAGCCCATAATGGTCCGTCTGTTGTTGCCATAGTTCTCAAAGGTGTTGGTTCTGCTTCAAGGTTAGTTCCAGGAACCTTTGCTGAATCCGAGAGCTCTGCACTCATTTTCCTTGGGAGGTCATGAGAACTTCTGGGACACACTGGAAAAAAGAACACAGATTCTTCTATTTGCAGTTTCCCACCTGATTGTATAAAATCCTTGTGAATCTTTTGAAACCAGATCTAGGGGATGACCCATGAGTGTTTTTCAGAAATTTTGCCTTTTATCCCAACAATACAGTACAACAAATAAGCATTCCCTGATTGGGAAAAGAAAAAAAAAAAAAAAAGATTAAAGCAAAGTCTCAAAGATTACCTTACCATATATGTGCTTGTTTTTTACCTTGTTAATGGATTGGTGATGTGGGTTCATGTATGTGGCAATGTTAATGAATGCTGATTGGCTTTCTTGCTGCTATGTCTCTTTCTTCCTACTTTTACCAAGAACTTTTCAAAGCTGCCCAATTATGATTAATTTAACATATGTACATGTTACATAAATTGAATAGGCATGTGTATTTTCTTCATTGAAAACACTTGGCATATTTCAATATATGACTATGAATATTGTTTCAATAATATATTATTAAATAGTTTTGATAAGTTATGACCCACATTATTTTAATTTTACTACATATTATGTTTCAATAATATATTATTAAGTAGTTTCAACAAGTTATGACCCATGTTATTTTAATTTTACAGACATTTAGATGAATCTTATCAGATACCCAGAAAGTGGTCTTGAGTCCTGTCGTGGGAAAGGCAGCTACGACAGGCAACAGTCAGCTTGAGACCTTTAGCAGGACAAACCTTGACCTATGGGCCAGCACAAACCTTGACCACCAACCAGAAGGGGCTTTTGTGACTGGTTCTGGTGTGAGGTGACTACTTACTCTTTCTAATGGTGTTGTTGAAATAAGGCAGCAAAAGGAATCCCCAGCCCTAAGGATAGGGAAGACTGCAATATTGGAAAGTAACTCCTAAACATTCTTCTACTATAGAATTGGCCCCCATTATCTTAGTCCTTTGAGAAAAAATTTCTTTTGCCTCATTAATCTGTGAGTGCTTTTTATATAAATTATTTCATGTAGACCAAACCTCAAGTCTATGCAGAGGAATCAGCTGCAGTTTGGTCTGCTAGCAGCACTGTGGGGAACAGGATTAGCTCCTTACCTCCATGGAACTATGGTTGTGCAGGGTCAGCCCCTACAATGTGTGAGTGTGATCTTAGCGCAGTGTAGGTTGGCAGGCTCATTCTGAGGGGAGAAATCCCTGCCCTGGCTCCAATGGTCTCTTTAAATAAGGCAATCATGATAACCAAGATTCTGTGATATTTGTCTAGCATAATTTTAAAAATGACCCTTTCTGTGCTATTCAATCATAATCCTTAAGTGCTGTTGACATTTTTATTTTTCTTTCCAGTGCTGGGGATTGAACCCATGGCCTTGCACATGCTGGGCAGGTGCTCTGTGACTGAGCTACATCCAAAGCCCCATCCTTGATATTTAAATACGTTCGTATTGCCCTTAATAAGACTTTGTGTTTTGAAAATTTAAAGTATTTCTGTTCCTCTGACAAAACTTTTCAGAAGTTTTCTAAGCATAAAGACCTTCCACTTTGGTGATCCACAGGAGGAATTTGTTGAAAATTATTTTCTCCCCTGTTTCTTTTCCTAATAATTTGTAATACAAGTTCTAACATGAAATTAAAATTCTTTTATAATTTCATTATCTGGGAAGTGATTCTGCAGTCTGTTGAGGATCTGATGTTGAAGTACAGCACAGTGTACAAAATAATTCTTGTTTTAATACATCGCTATGGCTCTCAGAGGAGCCTCTGCTCAGCTCAGTTCATCATTAGCCTCTATATTACTCAGGTTTCTAAGTCTTTAATTCAAAATGAAAATTAAACAATATTCATTTTGCCAGGGCAGTTTATACAGAAATTGGTTTAAAAAACCCTATATTTTTCAATTAGAAAGGCTCTTGCTGTAACCATATCTAGTTTTCCTAATTGTTTAGAACCCAAACACTGGAAGCCAGAAAATCTTCAGAGAATGGACTCAGAGCCCCGGAGCCCCCATTGCAAAACACACCATTACTACTGATGGGCACTAGTTAAAACCTTATGAAACCACCAAGCATATCACAGGAAACCAAAATCAAACAATATCCATCCCCAGTGAGTTTTTCAGGAGATCCAAAAAACATTTGTAGCTTGTACATAAATTAAAAAAATGGATATTTTTAACTAGAAGTAATTATGGCATTTCAGCTTATTTGGGTTAGGCCATTTTTATATTCAATTTTCATAAAGCCACATGGCACAATGGAAAACTATAAGCTTTACAGCTTCCAGGAAGTTGGACTGAATTTGGTTGTATGCCTTAGTTTAACAAGTGGGGTTAACCTCTCCTGGCCTCAGTTTACTCATTTGTATGTAGGAGACACTCACTGGGTTGTTAGAGTCACTTCTCTGGTTGTTTTGAGGATGAGATAAAACACAGATGAAAGCTCTTAACATACAACTTGGTGCAGAGTAGGCTCTGATTACATTTTCCTTTCTTTTTCTTTTACCTATCAATTATTTAAAAATGGGACTGAGTAGAAAAGCATGAAAGTAGAGCCTCCCGAATTTTGCAGCTGAAAGTCAGGCTCAGATTCATGGATCGGTCTTTATAAAATCTCACCAAGCCCTCAGGATTGATATTTCTATAGCATTAACAAAAGGGAAAAATGAGATTTTTTTTTCTTCCTCTGGCCTATTATTTTTTGATTCTTTTTTTTTTTTTTTTTTTGTTCACTCACTTGCAGTGTATTTAAGTGGAAATCACTTCAAGCCCTCCAGCCACCCTCCAAAAGCTTTGCTAAATCCCACATTTTTGGTTTCACTCCAGATACAGTACAGTGTCCCCTACCTTTGAAGTCTTTGAAGTGTCCACATTGTAGGCTGAACCTGTAGTGAAGCCCAAACTGGTGGTTTTGACTGCACAAGCCCATTTAAAGCTGGGACAGATGGAATTGAAGCATGATATGAGAAGGGGTGGTGTTCACTTCCCTTTCTTGACCCCCACCTCGCTCCACTCTTAGTCTCTTCAAACACTCCTGCTATAGTCACAGATATATCAAAGACTGCTCTACTATGGCTGCGGTGACACTGTGCCTGGAAGTGACTGCTTTTCCCTACCAGACCATCGCTGTTCACTGCCCTAGGGAGTGAACTAATGTGGGCAGTACATCATCGGGTCTGCCATTACAGCCCAGGACCTCATGTTTCTTCACCTGGAGCGGCTCGAATCAGAGGCAGAGAAGAACATAAGATACCTGGAACACGGTGTTCATATTACAAATTATTACAAAATGTTACTATAATAGACTATAAATATGATCATAGTTTATATTTCTGTACTTTTAAAAGATATCTAAATACCTGTGAATATCATATGGTATTTTTGGCAATTGCAAAATAAATATTATTTGTAGAATATTATATAATTATTTTTTAAAAAAAATCAAAAGCAGTAAAATAGTGAAGGGCTAGAATATTCCTTTGCTAATAACTAGCTATATGATCTCAGGCAAGTCAATTACTCTTTCTATGCTCAGTTGTCTCACCTATTAAGTGGAATATAATAGTACTGATGCCTTAGGATTGGAGTTATTGTGATTTATGGTGGATCTTAAATGTTCATGTAAATAAATAAACTAATATATTTAAGGTATGTAAAGCAATACAAGGTACATTATAAGCACTACATGTTTGCTCTTACTGTTATCATTGTGTTTTTGAAGTTTATATCCTTGATAGATCATTTTAACTGCTGTATCATATATCATTGTCTAAATATATGATGTTTATCTCTTCTACTGTTGATGAATATTTATATCTTCAAATGAGAAATATAAACAATAAGAAAATGAACAATTTTCCACGTGGCATCTTGAATATGATATGCGAAAACATATGAAGATGAACCCTCAGAAGAGGTACTCCTGGCTTATATGATATGAACACCAGCAGATTTACTTGTTGTTGCCAAATTGCTTTCTAGACAGTTGGGCCAATTCATGCTCCTAATGTCAGTGTATGAGAATTTCCATGGTTCCACATTCTTGCCAACCATAACATTTTCAGCAATCTGGTGGGTGTGAAATGGGAGTGAATGGCATCTCATTGTTATCAATTGGGCTGAGAGCCTTTTTCATGTGTTTGTTGGCCATTTGTGATTCCACTTTAGTTCTATGCTTTGTATATTTTGCTATAGAGTTTTCTTTTTCTTATTGATTTGAAGGAATTCTTTCAATATTTTTAGATGATAATTATCTATTACTGTAATTATGTTGGTTGCAAATATCTGTTCCAAATCTATGACTTGTCTTTTAAATTTGATTTTACTGTCTTTTTGTGAAAAGACTTACTTTTTTGAATCTATAATTTATTCAGTGAATCAGTTGTTTCCTTATGGGTTTGGCTTTTTTGTACCTTATCTGGGAAATTCTGCAGTACCCCAAGTTGGTAAAGGCATATGTCTATATTTTCTTTGAGGTTATTATAGTGTTGCTTTTTATATATAGATCTTTAGTTTGAGTGGTCTTCCTTCTTGTTTATGGTGTAAAGTGCTTCTATTTTTTTTCCATGTGGACTACAACTATCTCAGCAAAAATTTTTTACATAGTCTTTAAAAGTTTTGCATAGATATTTAATGCCAATTCTGGAATGTAACCTATGTGCAATGATTTCTTTCTCAACTTTCTATTCTGTTTTATTCATCAATGTGTTTACCTGGCATTAACACTGCATTGCAAAGCAGCTTTAAAAATATACCTTAATATCTGTTACAAATAGTTTTTCTATTTTTTCCTTTAAAAAATGATCTAGCTACTCCTGACTTTTCATATAATATCAAGCTCCATGAAAAACTCTGTTGACATTCTAAATCAAATACATTGATTGAATAGATTCATATGGAGATAATTGAAATATTCATAGTATTATATCTTCTGATTCATTACTGTGACATAGTACTTTATTTATTCAGATCATATTTTATGGCCTTCATTCATAGTTTTCTCATATTTGAAAATTTTTTTTCATAGAGTTTCTGAATTTCACTTCTTAGGTTTATTATGAAGGAGCTAAAGGTTTTTGTTTCTATTTTAAATGTAGACTTCTCTCCCTCACATATAATTTATTTATATTGGTGCATAGGAACAGTTTATTTTTTTTAAAGCCCCAATAGTTTGTTTGTGGGTCTTCTTTAATTTTCTATGTTGGTAAAACACGTTTTATGTCTTTTTCTCAACCTTTATTGTTCTTATTTATTTTTCTTGTCTTATTATGCCTTCTAGTATATGTAGTATAATGTTGAATAGAAACTGTAATAGAAGGCTTTCTTGTCTTTTGTTTCACCTCAGATTGCTGATTGCTGCTGATTTTCATTTGGTCATTTTGATAAGTTAAGATAACTTTCTTATCTCTAGAATAATGTGAGTTTTCTAAATAAGAAGTTTATTTTTAAACTACAATTGTTGAATTCTGTCATTTGTTTGCTTCTGCAGAGCAAATGATTTATATTTTTCTGTTTTAATTTGTCAATATTACTTTTCATTAATGGATTATTTTGTATATGAACTATCTTAGGATTTCTGGGATAGACGAAACAAGGTTGAGTTTGAAGATATGGGGAAGGGCATGTATAAATGTCTCAGAGAAGAGCAGTACAAGAACAGGGACCAGTAACCACAAAGGTCTTGAGTTGGCAGGATGTTTGGTTTATTTAGAGGATGGCTGAATAGCATAGTGTGATGGGAATGATGGAAAAGCTCCTCTATCTGGGACATCTCTAACAACACATTTTTCAGGCTAGGAGTTCTGTCTCTCTCAAGACAGTGTGTTCTTTGTACATCTTCCAGTATCTTCCACTATAATTTAATCAATTCAGACTACATGTGTGAACCCCTTTCCACTCTTTGGCAACAGACTAAACTCTGTCATCTAATAAAGATACATCATCTCTATAGACTGACCTTTTCTCATGGCAAAGGTGAATAATTCACTTCTGGGACCTCTTGTCTAACATTCAACCCTGATCTATATATCGTGATTAGAACATGAGTCTTGTTCTAATACATCATGGGCCTTTACTGGTAAATACTTTCTTTTATATGTTATTGTAAGAACATTGGAGGAAGATTCAGCATAAACTGTGCCGGTCCTGACTATTGTGATATGCAACAGGAGAAGAGATCTTTCAAGTGAATTCAATCCAAGTGAATCCCAAAATATAATATGGAGATGTTCTATTTTTCTTGATTCAATTCTAGAATAGATGTTCTGGTAGTCTAAGGACAGTAAACACACTCTTTGCATACTGAGGATCTCAGGTTTCTCTTTAAGTGCTCAAAGCGGAAGGCAAAGAAGTGGAAACACTGAGTTGGACACATGTAACACATTTGAAAAGGACAGAGTGGGAAACACTAGAACTCTGTCTCACCTATGTGTGGGGCCAATGGCAGAACAATCTCAACATGCCTTTTGGGGCAGATAAACCCATCCATCAAGCTGCATCTGGTGCACAGACTGAGGCCTTGACACCCAGTGTTGAAGGATTTATTGGCCTTGTTCAGGGACTCATAAACCTCCTTCTTGACTTTTCTCTGGCTTCTCCTCCATGCTGTACTTTGACTCCTTAAGCCTATTGTTTATACTGGTCAGTGTTTCAATCCTTTTCTTTGTGAAGAAAACAGTACTGTCCTTTTGCCTTTGAGTGTCTCACAGGCCTAGACAATTCCTCAGCAAAGAAATCTTCACACTTGCCAACACTTGCCAGCAGATGATACAATGACAAAGCAAGGGGATTGTATTTTCTCTCCTTGCTGTCACTCTGTCTCCATTTTTACATTTTGCAGAAGCACATAGCTTAGTTTGCCAGTTAGTTGGCAGTTTCTCTTTTCCCTTAGGCTCTTCTTTAGAATAGGTGTGTGGCTGTTTGCTTGTAACCATGATCATGTGACAGAAACATACCTCCTTCATGGCCTTGGGTAGAAACAACTCAGGGTGCATCTACCTTTGTAGTTTTGCTTTGCCCTGAGATTATCAAGCATATTTTTATAGGGGTACGTGAAGTAAATGATTCTTGTTTCAAAAGAACTATTTGCTTGAGGAAGCACTTATCTTGGGATTTCTTTAAATGTTAAACTCTCCAAATGTATTTCTAATTAATTCTATTTGTGAAATAGATACTCAGTAGATGTGTATTGTATCGATTAGCTTATGTGTCTATTGCAAGTTACAAGGGACAACTATGTTTAAACATTTGAAATGAATTGTTATCACTTGAAACCATTCAAATTGATGTAATATTTTAAAATGATAAGCTGTCCTGTGCTGCATTGAAAATCCCTTGAAAGGTGCATGGGGAATGTGCTACTAGAGACAGGAAGATGTCTGGTTTTGAAACAATAATAACAATAATTACATATTTAGATTCTTACTATTTCAAGTAGTTTCCTTATGCTGTCTCATAATTCTCACAGTAACCCTTTGAGGTGTGTACTATTTTTTCCCTATAGAAGAGGAGGATAGTATAGAAAATAAATGCATGCATCTTGGATCCAGACTGGGTTTAAAAATCTGGGTTCACTTACTTCCTGCGTGAACTCAGTGAATATTTAAACTCCATGTCTTATTTATATCTGTGAAATGGGTACTAAACCAAATGATTAAATGCATGAAAATATTTAAAACCTCAGAACAGTTCCTGGAAAATAATAAATACTCAATAAATATTATCTCTGATCTTCTCTTACAGACAGGTAATCATAAACTAAGGTACCAAAGCGCAGTATGTTTAAGCAGCTTACATGTGATTACACAAAAGACATCAGAATTGGAAGGTTAACTCCAAAACATGTATTTTTTCACCATTCCTCATACAAGGAACCATCCTATTTCTTGTGTCAGGAGGTATATTATGGTTTCAATACTAGGTGTCCTCCAAAAGCTCATGTGTGAGACAACTCTAGCAAGTATAGAGGTGAAATTATTGGGTTATGAAAGTCTTAACCTATTCAGTGCATTAATCTCCTAATAGCAATTAACTGGGTGGTGACTGTAGGCAGGCAGGGTCTGGTTTGAGGTGGTAGATAATTGGAAACATGACTTTAGGGTTTATATTTTGTCCATGGAAAGGAGAACTTACTCTCTCTGCTTCCTGGTGCAATGTCCTGAGCCCCTTTACTCTACTACACTCTTCCGCCATGATATTTTGCCTTGCCTTGGGCCCAGAGCAATGAAGTCAGCCATCTATGGACTGAGACCTCTGAAACTGTGAGCCCCCAAATAAACTTTTCCTCCTATACATTGTTCTTGTCAGGTCTTTTGGTCACTGCAGTGAAAAAGCTGAGCAAAACAAGACACCAAGTAATATATTTTATTGAAATATATTATTTCTTCTATAAGTACCACTCAATAGTACATTCATATGCTGTAAATGTACTGGAAATTGCACAAATAAATTCTGGATAAAATTTAGTCTCGATAAGGTTTAACTTCGGTAGTGAGTGCTGAATAATTTCAAGTAACCTGCTTCTTTTCTGAAGGAGAAGGAATCACTGCTTTGATGAGATCCATTAAGTGATGCGTATGAATTTAAGAGCCTATGACAAGAACCTTAAAGATCAAATGTATAAATGGGGTCACTGTTTACTGCATTCCAAAATCTCTGCCTTCTTTTTCTTTACTGGTCTCTCTTGTATTAATATCTTTCAACGAGGGAACTGTTCTTAATTCTTTTTCCTGTCCCAATATATTTAATAAACTATGCCATACTATGAATACTAAGGAAAACAAAGAATGCTTGTATTGAAATTTCTTATTACAAATCACTAAGCAGAGAACATGGGTTGGACTACAGAATTAAATAAAATTATATTGATGAACTAAGGAAAAAAATTCAACTGGAGATAAAGATATGAAGTCAATTTCATGACACATGTGACTAGATTATGCTTGATAGTAGTTCAGACAGAACAAATACTTCATGATTTAGGTAATTACAAATTCAAAACAAATCAACAGGGATGCTCTTACCGTATGAATTCATATACTTTTGAGCTATATTAATAGATACAGGGTTCCTAGGTCAAGGAAAGTCAGGTTGTACCCAGTACCCTCAGTGCATCATGTGTTATGCTTTACAAAGGCTTTGATAAACTGTGGCTTTCTGGCACTGGTAGGTATGAAGTCATCAGAGCTGTGATTGAAGAGGCAGCACAACTGTTATTCAAGGAAAGAACAAATGTGTGCTTGTGTCGGACTGTGTCCACAATGTTCTGGTTCACGTGATTGGAAGGAGGCCCCAGACTGGATCAGCAGGCAATGAACTTCTTTCTAAGGAGTGGCCGTTTGCTTTCTGCTGTCATACACTGTGTGTTCCGTTTGGTGGCCTTGAGCCCAAAGAATCAATCAAAATCAAGAAAAATAAAAGAATTGCAGGAGAACCTTGACTTCAGAAGGAGCAGCGGAAATGTTGGAATTACCAACAAATCATTTTTTTTAGTTACTCTTTAAGGATGTTATGAATTTCTTAACATAATAATAATTTATTAATTTAATTTTAAATTCATTCTCTGTCAACTCACTTGCAATGATTTTCAAATTTTCTCATAATAAAATAAAGCAATTCAGTTTTTTGGAAAGGGAATTCACTTTGAGAACTGCTGAGAATATGGTCCTTGACTAGACACAATGTAGTTGGGTCCAAAGGAATTCAAGGTGGATGTGTACACACGTGTTTTTATCAGGTAGGGTCAGTTAATGCCATCTTTTAAAAAAACAGATAAAAATCCAATATTATCACTTTAATGACTGCGCTAATTTTCTATTGTAGAGATGCATTTTAATTTCTAAAAACAGATCTCTAAACTGATAAATTTATGTTCTTCTAACTTTTTTCCATTATAAATATTAATTGCCTCAGCTTACCCCAACAAACATCCTGGTACTTACCACTTTCTTAGAACAGGTCTCAGCAATGGAATTGCTGACCTAACAGAACACATCACTGAAGGTGTGCTCTCAGATTACCTTGCTTCAAGTTTATCTCAATTTATATTCCTGCTAACATTCATTAAGTCTCTTTTTCCTAAGAGGATCATCTGTCTTTTAAAATTTTACCAGTTGTATTAGCTTAACATGCTATTTCCCCATTGTTTTAGTTGTATTTCTCAATTACCTATGAGCATCAATGCATTTTATTAGATTCATTGATTATTTCTATTTGGTTTTTGTGAATTACTTGCTTTTCTAAAAGACTGCTGTCTTTTCAGTTTAAAGAATACTGTAGCAGAAAATATTGGTACCCTGCCTGCATGCCCTAGATTTCTTTCCCCTTTTCCTAGACACTGGCTTTGAGTGTGTTTTTATTAGAACAACCTGTATTTGTATCTCTTTGAAGATGGTCTGCATTGAGGTTTCCAGAAGTAGCTGTGCTTGTCTGCTAGAAAGCTTAGGTGTGTGTGTGAGGGTAGGCAGAGATTCCCTAACCAGTGACTGATTGGTAGGTGCAGAGATATAAATACTGAAGCTCCCTCAATCCTTGAGGTGGACGAGGGTATGATCTGCAGTTTGTCCAAAGTTCCCTGAATTCATGAGCCAAGGTTACCCTCTGCAGGCATTTGCTTGATACTTTATCCTTTCCTGCCTTCCTCTCCTTCCTTGTCCCTTTGCCTCACTCCCCCACCATTTCCCTTTCCCGAAAACTCTACTTCATAAATCATTTTCATACCAATGTCTGTCTCAGGATCTGATTCTGAAAAAACCAACTTAGGATGAACCCTTTATTTATTAAGGAATGTTTAGCACAGTTTATTAACTCATCCTTTAGAAATATTTTACCATGTAGACAATGCTGTATACTGACTTCCTGAGGCAATTCAGAATTTTTTTCCTTTCATGCAGTCTACTTTTTTGTATTTATGAAAAATTTATTTCCTAAGCTTCATATTATATATATGTTAACCCGCATTTAGTTTTCCATTTAAATTCTTAGATTCATTCATTTATGACTTATCAAAGTTCTTATTAATGGATTTGGAACATTCATTAAATTTGTAAAATTTTCAACTATTATTTCTTCAAGTATTTTTTCTGCTGACCTCTACAACTGTAATTAAACATGTTGGACTATTTGTTATTGTCCCACAGGACCATACAGCTGTATTCATTTTCAAATCTTCTTTTTTCCTTTTTTGTAGCTTCATTTTGAAGAGTTTCTATCACTATGCTTGCAAATTCATAAATCTTTTCTGTTGTGGCATTTATTTTGCTACATGTCTGGTGTATCCTTCAGGTTGGAGGCTATATTTTCTATGTTAAGAAGTTCTATTTTTATTTTTTAAATATCTTTTATTTCCCCTTTCATGAGACTGCTTTCCTCTGTTTTCTGTAACATTTTAAGTTTATGTATAATTTTTTTGACATCTGTGTCTGCTAGTTTTATCATCTCCATGGTTCCAGTATATGCTTCCATTGATTGATTTAATTTTTCTAATTTGGATCACATTTTTCTGCTTCTTTTCATGTCTGCCAATATGCAGAATGTCCTCCACCTTTAGATACCAGACATTGTTAATTTTTTATTGAATGGCACCTATTTTGAGTTTTACACCATTGGTAAAAATGCATTTCTTTAAATAATGATGTGTTGATCCTAGTGTGCAGTTATGTGCACTGAGTGGGGCCTTTTGGAAGCTGTTTTTTAAGTATCTGTAGCTCCAGTTTATTGCTAACTTGGTCCCAACTTGGATTGTACTCTGCACATTCTACCCAATGTCCCAAGTCTTATTCTAGTAGGTGAGAATAAAGTTATTCCTAATCCTGCAAAAGCTCTACATATTGTTACAACTACTGCTTTCTGGTATTTCCTTCCTTGTCCTCAGGTAGTCCCCTTCCCCTTATACCTGCAGAGCGGTGCTCATCCACAGTTTTGTGCAGATTTGCAGAGCTCTCTCCATACACAGATGCCTCTCCACTACTTTACCTTGCATGTTGTAGCTGCCATGCCTTTCCAAACTGTAATTTATGTCTTCTCAATTCAGTGGGACAACCGAAATCATTTTGGGTTCTTCCCCCCTGAACTGTGGCCAAGGAACTCCCTAGGCGATAAACTGGCACAAGGAAAGGGTTCAGTGTCCCTTCTCTCTGGAACACAGTCTTGTGCTTCATCTAGGCTGGTTTGTGAAACCATTGTTTCATATATTTTTGACCTGTTTTCTGGTTGTTTAAAGTAGCTGGATAGACGTTGTCCCTTTGTTCCATTGTTGCCCAGATTGGAAGTCTTTGGTTGATGCCATCTGACATCCCTCTATTCCTTAGTTCTTCATCATTATCTTGACAGGACAGATAACATGAAAGCTCAATAACTTGCAAGGTTCAGTCCATTTTAGCTGAAAGGGTAGGTAGAATTAGGAGGAAGAAATGGTTTTTAGCAGGGGCAGGAGGAAACCTAACTGCTCTTGGAATTATCTCTGTGTCTCTTTACATTTCTAGGTCCTATTAGCCCACCAGCTGTGCTTATTAAAGATCTCCAGGTAATAGTCATCAACCTTGTGAGAAGTTGGGGCTGCCATGCCCCTTGGGACTTCACTTGAAGAGATATTTGAATTTCAGGAATAGCCACTTGTGTCATTCTCTCAGCGTTCAGCTAACAAGAATTTTTTGTTCTACTTCAAACACTTCATTTTCTGCCTCTCTTCACAGGTAAGGGAAGTTACACACTGAAGAACTGGCTAATGATTCAGTTCCACATCACTGAACTACCTCAGAGGAAACTTAAAATGCTGCAAAATCATGATTACTTATCCAAAGAGTATATGGGGTTTTACAAATACATTTTTAGTGCCTGGATGAATTTGTTGATATAATCATTACTTTAATCTCCTTTCTCGTCTTAGTAAAAAATCTACTGGCATGTGTATATTACATATACAGCCATCTTGTATGGAAATTTTAAAGAATAATAGTATGGCTTTTAGGACTGACCTACTGAAGGGGAAAAAATAAGCATAGCACAGTATTTTTCATCTAAATTTTGAAAATATTTTCTTATGGAGTAAATCATATGTACATAGAAAAGTGTAACTAAGATTCATAGTTTATTAAATAATAGAAAGAGAACATTGATGTTCCCATGACCTAGGTCAAGAATCATAACATTGCCAAGACTTGAAATGCCCCCTCTATAAACCTTCATGATTATAACTCCTTCCTCCCCTAAAAATAATGACTACTCTGAATTGTGTGATAGTCATTTCCAGGCTTTTAAAAACATTTTATCATATGTATGTGTGAACAATGCAGTGTATTTTATATGTTTTTTAAAATTTATTATATTGTTATAGATTTTGAATTATTTGTATCTTTCTTTTATTCAATATTCTATTTATGAGATCCATTCAAATTGTATATAGTTCATTGTTTAGAGTAGTTGCTAATGCTGCATCCCAGTATGACAAATTATTTATTCACTCTGATGTTAGTGTGTATTTAAGTAGTTTAAATTTAGTAATGTTATGACAAATGTTTTTGGTCATGTGTTTTCTCCAGGGTGGACATCTAGATATTTGTGCATATACTGTTATCTCACTGAAGTTGTTTTGATTCATATTCCCCTTTATATATGCTTATTGTCCATTCCACACTCTTCTATTTTAATGTGTTTTTCCAAGTCTTTTGCCTATTTTTAAATTGCATGTATATTTGGAATATAAGGCCAGATAGGTATTATAAATATTTTCTTCATTTCTATGTATTGCCTTCCCTCTTTCTTTTTCTTTTCTCCCTCTCATTTTTGGTGTTTTAGTGAACAGAAGTTCTTGGTTTACTGCAGTTACTTTTACCAATATTGTCCACAATGATTAGGGCCTTTGTGACTGACTTAAGTAATTTTCTCTACCCTGAAGTCATATAGCTATTCTCATCTATTATCATACAAAAACTTAATAGCATTGCCTTTCATTTTTAGAACTTTGTTCCACCTGGGATTGATTTGTGTGTATGGTTTGAAATTATGCTTTAATTTAGTTTTTTCCCACATGGACATCAAATCACCCTGGTTCCATTTGTTTAAAAGTCTGACTTAATCTCACTGATCAGCACTAACACCCTTGCTGTAAAGCAAGTGCCCACACATGCCTGGTCTATCTCTGGGATTTCTATCTTGCTTTATTTGCTTGTGATTTAGTCAGCTTTTTCGCTGCTGTGCCAAAAGACCTGACAAAGAACAATTTTAGGGGAGGAAAAGTTTATTTGAGGGCTCACGGTTTCAGACGTCCTAGTCTATGGAAGGCCAGTTCTATTCTTCAGGTCTCGAGGTGTGGAGAACCCATGGCAGAAGAGTGTGGCTGAGGGAAGCAGCTCACATGATGATCAAGAAGCAGAGAGAGAGAGAGAGAGACTTCACTCTCCAGATACAAATTATATACCCCAAAGGCATGCCCCCAAGGACCCACCTCCTCCAGCCGCACCCTACCTACTTTCAGTTACCATTCAGTTAATCCCTTTCAGGGGGTTACTTTACTGATTGGGTTAAGGCACCCATAACCCAATCATTTCTCCTCTAGACCTTCTTGCATTGTCCTCACACATGAGTTTTTGGGGGATACCTCACATCCAAACTGTAACAGCTTGTTTTTCTATTTTTGTACCATTATTAAAATGTCTTAATTACTGAAGTTTTAAAATAAATCTTGATATCTGATTTAGGAAAGTTTTCCAAATTTGCTTCTCTTATTCAATGTTGGCTTGATACTTGGCTGTTTTCAGTACATAAAATTTAATAGCCACTTTTTATTTTTTGTAAAACAAAATTGATGGGATTTTAGTTGGGCTACATTGCACCTAAAGAAATTTCAATCAATCTTCAGCACCACATAAATAAAATAAAGGTACTGTGTCCACCTACAAATATATATGAAATTTCAAGTGAAGTGAACTATTTTTGTAATACTGATTTTTCAAACCCCAAAAGATAATTTAATCTATTTTCTGATATATTTAGTTCTCCTATAATAAATTTTTATCTGATATTCACTCAGAACCTACTTAGTTTCATATGTTAAAGAAAATAATTGTGAATCTTTAAGTCTTCTTAATTTTATGAACTGTATTTCTTTGTTTATTATGATGATCATATATGAATTTTTCTTTTAATTTGTTAATATGGTAAATTTGGTTGATTTTCAAATGTTATATCAATGATGAATTCCTTGAGTAAACCCAACTTGGTCATGGTATATTATCTATTGTACTGGATTTAATTTGCAATTACTTTGTTTAGAATTTTTGGATCTAAGTTTATGAGAGAGATTTACCTGTGATTTAAATTATTTTATAGCTCATGATTATTTGTTATTAGGGTACTATGGGCTACATGAAATGAGTTGGAATGCTTTGGTCACATGAAAATGCTTTTTCCTCACACCTTGTTTCTGGATAAGATGGGTAGGATTAGAATTAATGCTTTTTGACGATTTGGTAGAAATTTCCAGAGAAGGAATCTTGACTGAGAGTTTTCTTTTTGGAATGATTTTTGAGTAGTATTTGAATCTCTTTAATAATTGCATAACTACTGATGTTTTCTTTTTGTACAGTCTGTTTATTAGACTATGAGTTCAGGCTGCCATAACAACATAGAACAGGATTCATGATTTAAACAATGGGAACTTATTTCTTGTAGTTCTAGAGGTAACATACCATCAAGGTGGGTTTTCCTCTCCCTTGGCTTATAGATGCCCATACCAACCAGTGTGTTCATATGACCTCTTTGTTGCACAGATTTTAAGAGAAGGACCCATATATTAAAAATTATTATATCCTCTTAGTGAATAATTTTTACCCATATAAAGTGTTTTCATTTCCAACAAAATCTTCTGTCTTAATGTCTGTTTTCAGTGTTAGTAGCTATACTAGGTCTCTTTTTTTGTGGTGTTTGTATTCTGTAACTGTTTATATTTGATTTCAAACTTCATAAGTTTTTAAGTTTTTGTTCTTTTTTTAAATGTCTCATAAATAGCATGTAGTTTATAGCATCTTGTGTTTTATTGTTCCCTTTCTGAAAACTATGGCTTTTATGTGGATCATTTAGTCCATTTATATTTTATATAATTATACTTATGTGTTGGAGTTGAAATCCAACTTTTAATTTTATGCCCAACTACTTTCCCATTGTGGAATGTTTCATTTTTTTTCCTTGAATTTTTTTTTTTAAATATTTATTTATTTGCTTTAGTTGTACACAATGCGTTTATTTGTATGTGGTGCTGAGGATCGAACCTGGGCCGCGCACGTGCTAGGCAAGCGCCCTACCCGCTGAGCCACATCCCCAGCCCTTTCCTTGAATTTTTGAACTAATTTTTATCTTTCCATTTCTTCCCATAATTGTTTGAAATGTATAAACTCTGCTTTTCTTCTGTTAAGTATCTTAGTAATTACAATACTCATATTTGACCTTGTTTAAATTTAATTGTATACTGACTGTAGTTGAAAAAAAGCAACTTAGACCAGTCTAATTTTACTTACCTCTTCCTGAGATACATTACAGTTGTGAATTTTAATTCAATCTGATTTATCTGTAGTAAGACATTAATTTTTTCAGGCATTGTCTTCTTTTTCTTTTGATTTTATAAATATACTACATGTATTTTTGCTTTTCATTTATTTTTATACCTTAAAGCTTACCTTGAGTTTCGTTTTCCCTATACTTTAAGTACATGCTTTAGAATTTCCTTTAGTTAACATGTGCTAGTAATTTACTCTTAGTTCTTTGTTTATATGAAAATGTCTTCATTTCAATTCCATTTGTTTGTTTGTTTTTGTAGTACTGGGAATTGAACCCAGGGCTTCGCATACTCTGAGCAAGTGCTTTGCCACCAAGCTACACCTTAGTCCTGCCTCCACTTGTGAAAGGTATTTTTAATTGTATAGAATGCCGGGTACCAGATGTCAATCCACTCTCTTATGGATTCCATTGCTGCAAAAGTGTAAGTCAGCAGTCAAGTAACCATATGCTGAAAGGTGATCTTTACTCTCTGAATGCTTTCAAGAATTTCTATTTGGTTTCAATCTGTTATAGTTTCACTGTGATATATTTGTAAAGAAACGCTTTTTAAATTTACCTTGCTTAGAATTTCTTTTCTTGTTTTCTTGGATCTATACTAGTGTTTTGTTATTACTGTTGTTATTTTGAAATAGGCCAAGTTGTTATTTTTTTTAAATTTTGCCTCTGCTACATTCTCCCCTAACTTGGTATGATATGACTTGGAAAGAACAGCATTCTGATTAGGAGATAACTAGCACAAATCATGATTAGCTAGTCTTTGAGGCTAATATATATTGAGCCTTGATTGAATTTATAGTCCATGAAAGTATTTTACATGCAAGTATTAGTTCTATTCTGTTCAACAAATTATCTGCAACTTTAGAAATTTAAAAGAACAAGTGTGTATTGTCTCCCCTGTTCCTAAAAGTCAGTAATCCGGGAATGATTCAGCTGGTTGATCAGGTTGCAGTCAAACTGTTTGCCAGGAATGAAATCATTTAAAGGCTCTGTAGGGGCTGGACAAGTTGTTTCCAAGCTCACTCTTAGTTGCTGCTAGGAGGGCTCAGCTCCTTGTTGACTCTTTCAGTATGAGACTTAACTCATGTGCAGTCTGTACTTGTTGCCTATTCAAGTCTTTGCAGACCAGAAGAGGGTAATTTTCTTAACATTATTTGCCCACAGAATGGGTACAAAGTTTGCAAAAAATCATAAAATAGGAAAATATCTTTTATCACTTTCTTTAGTCTAGTTTGTGGTTAGTTGGGTTTTTAGTATTTATTTTTGTTAATTTGGTTGGGAATGCACATAGGAAATGCAATGGGTCAGAGACAAGTTTCTTTATCGAGTACCTTATAGCAAATAATATAAGCATTGATCCCTGTGGCTGAGACCTTATCCTTAGGACACAGGAATGAAAGTCAAGTCAAATATCTCCAGGAGTCAGATAGCTCCATGTGACTCCAACCCAGAGATGTCTCCAAATTCTGGTTTTCCTTTTATTATTATTATAATTATTATTATAGTGCTGGGGATCAAACCCAAGCCCTCATGCATCTAGAGCAGATGTGGTAACATTGATCATCCCCAGCCCTTCTTGCTTTCTTTTGACCTGTGAAAACTTAAAAGGTAATGTTCTCCTAGACTGAAAATGCTTGGTTTTCCTAGAGATAAGAAAAGGGTTATTATCCATTGAATCAGAGCATCTGAGGAAACACATGGCTACAGACCTAATCCTTATGTATGTGGAAATGTTTCTATGAGAAGTGCAAGCAAACATTATCTCTACTAGGGCTTATGTTTCTGTTGCTCAAGACGACATTGAGCAAGAAATCCTGGAAGTTTCATTCTCCCATAGTGTCCTCCTCCTGGCCTGAGGAATGGCTGCTGTCACACCATGGCTGCAAAAGCGGACTTTGCAATTGGTGTTCCAACCTCTTCTCTACTCTCTTTTATTAGTCAAAGAAACCTTTGGTTTTCCTAAAATTCAAGTTGCTCATTTTGCTTATAGATTCTTTCCAGGAAGCCAGCTGTTCATTACTTATATTCATGAAATGATCAAATCTCATTGTATTAGTCAACTATTGCTGAAGTAATATACTGCTGCTTAACAAACAAGGTCCCAAACTTTAATGACTTATAAAATAAGCATTCATTTTTCTTGTGCAAGATTGGACTAAGTTTGGCTGAACCAAGCTGGGCTTGATTCCAGCCTGAGGTTGGGTTCAGATCTGGTCCACATAACTCCTTGTTTTAGAAAAAAAATGACTAGTTCTAGCATGTTTTTCTCACAATGTATGGTAGGGAATCAAGAGGTTGTACAAACAATGTTTCTTAAAGTTTTACTACAAAAGTGGCACATTGTCACTTTTACCATTCCTTGACCAGAGCAATCCTTTTTCTGTCCAATGTGGGAGATAATTCAGAGTCATGGCAAAGGGAATGAATGTATTATCCTTTTAAGTAGTAAAATGTTGGAAAGAGAATGTGACAGCTTGCCAGTTTTGTAATGAACTCAATTAATTAGCGGATGTTTTAAATTGGAATTTTCTTATTTAGGAGGTATGTGGCAGAAAAGAGAAATGTGGCATAGATGATTAGCTCTTCTCTAAAAGTGTATGGTCTCCCTTCTCCAGAATAGTACTTTCACTCAGAATCTGACAAGGTATGCATTTCCTGTGCTCTTTTGAATCCAGGTACAGCCACATAGCTAGTTTCCACCAGTGCAATGTGAGACAGGCATCACTTCTATTTTGAAATTCAGGAATGTCTTGTCCATCTCATTCCACTAGCTAGAAGCAGAGAATACTATATTCTCCAACACACAGTGGGCAGGCTGTCTTCTGCAAGAGAATAAACAAGAGGGATTTGCTTTTCATCCTCAAATGATGCCTTAAAATGATGTGAGGTCAGCACCAGAAATGGATTAGATTTCTCTTTAATTAGACATGGACAAGTCATGTAAACTCTCTGAGCCTTGGCTCCTACCCCTGGAACAGAGATAAAATAGTGGTTTTGAAACATGGGTCACAAGGATTAAATGAGCTGCAATACATAAATTTCATGGTGCAGTGATTGGTACTTAATGCTCCTGTAATATATGTCCATTATTATTCTAGCAGATTTTTTTTTCTGTCTAGATAAAGTTAGAGGTAAGACTTTCTCTAGGTGCAAGCTACTCATGGAACTCTTAGAGAACTGAATGATTTAAGCCCAGAAATGATTGAGAAGGTCTCTTTGTGGAGGTCATGATAATGGAGACCAAATGGCATAGATCTATCACTGCAAATCCACAGGGCTTAGAAAAGGGACAAGAAGGTACTTATACTGTTTGTACCCATTATGGTTTGGGTATGTGATGCATGAAGAAAGCTCCTGGGTCAATACAGAAATATTCAGAAGGGGAAATGATTAGATTGTGAGAGCTATAACTTAATCAGTTCAAACTAGTTTGAATGGACTAACTGGGTGGTAACTCTAGGTAGAAGGGTCACTGGGGACATGCTCTGGAAGGAATTTTTTCCCCTGCAGACCCTTCCCTTTGTTATCCTTGCTTACTGGTCACCATGAATAGAACAGCACTCCTCTACCATGCCCTTCCACTATGATGTGCTGCCTTACCTTGGTGCCAAAGTAATGGAATCAACCCACCAAGGACTAATCTAAACCTCTTCAACCAAGAGCCAAAATAAACATTTCCTCCTCTAAGTTGTTCTCGTTGCATATTTTGGTCACAATGATGAAAAGCTAACTAAAACAACATCTTAATACCTCAGAGAACTTTAAACATATTTTCTGGTCTATGCTGTCCAAGCCTACAAGATGCCAAGTAACTGCACATAGAAGTCATAAATTTGAGGTGCAGAGACTTGTTTACCTTGTTTTGGATAGCCACCAAAAAAAGCAGAAAAGTCAATGAGACTTTATAATTCCATAAAGATAATGATAAGGATAATATTAGGAAAAAGTTTGAGAGTAGTAATTTCTTTTTAAAAAATTTTTTTATTAGTAGAATGCATTACAATTCATAATACACACATAGAGCCTCTTTTCACATAACACTGTTTGTATACAAAGTATATTTGTACTATTCAAGTCTTCAATCATGCATTTAGGATAATGATATCCATCTTATTATACCACTTTTTATTTTTTCCCCCCTCCATCCCCCCCACCTTTTCTCTTCCCCCCATACCCCCTAGCTCCCTCCCTTTTCCTTCCTCCCCTTTGACCACTCTAGTGATCCTCTAATCTTCCTATGTACCCCGATACCCAACACCACTGTGACTCTGCCTCCTTATATCAGAGAAAACATTTGGTACTTGGATTTTTGAGATTAACTAACTTCACTTAGCATTATATCCTCCAACTTCATCCATTTACCTGCAAATGCCATTATTTTATTTTCTTTTATTGCTGAGTAAAATTCCATTGTGCATATGTAGTAATTTCTATTCACTGTTAAAATGACCATTGGATCTTGACTGGTAGAAAGAAGCTCCTACCTGCTTCCTCAAGACAGCCCTGTTGTGAGACTTTGGACTACATAGTGTGAGTCACTTATTAAAGGCAGATGGGAGCCACAGGCCTCTTTGTGCCAGGAAGGCTCTTAAACATGAGAAGGACTGAGTTCTACTTGGAGATCAATTAGGCAAAGTAAAAAATTCTCTTGAGAGAACATATGGGCTCTCTGAACCACATCCAAATAGCCAAACCTTTCCTAAAGTTAAAGAGAATCAGTGCCTTCTTTCCCATCTTCTTTGTCTTAATTTGATCTATTCTCTCCCTGATTAATGCTGTCATTTATCACGTTTGGTTATTTTATAATTTCTGATACCATTTTAAAATTGATTTTGCATGCATAAATGCTTCCCTATGTAGACTGCAAAATCTGTGGGGCTGGGGGTAGTTTCATTCTAGGAATCTCCAAATGTGACTAGCAAAAAAGCTAAATAGCAGGAGTTTCCTTAAAAAAAAAAAAAAAAAAAAAAAGACTAATTGAAATGAGTTTCCAACCACCTTTGTAGAGGACATCCTGCATTTATCATTTGGTAAAACTGGGTCATTTCTGAGCTTTTGAGGCAATATTTAAGGTCTCTGAAGGATGCAAATTCAGAATTAACATTTCTATTTTGTCCTAACTCAGCGGCACAAGATTCCCTGAGTTGCCCACCAGGTATAATGAGAACATATGTAGAACTGTGGGAGTTGAGGAAAAGAAAGTTAACTTGGAAAGTTCTTGATTCTGTGAGTTAAATTCTGAATAGCAAATACTAGAGTCAATATTTTTCAAACTAACACTGATAAGCATTTTTAAAAGCCTATTTTTTAAAAGTATGCTAGTGTAAAGATTCAATTGGAACATAAGGCACATACTTTAGTGAAGTCTGGTAGATAATTTTTTGTATGTGAAATATTTTTGTAAAAGCAAAAGAAAATGGTAAGAAGAGGAACATGAGCTTTCCAATTAGGCATGTTCAAAGGACTCAAATCCTACTGTCTTAGTGGTTCATTTTCTCTAATGTACACTTTCTTTGAAAAAGATGCTTGGTTTAAAAGGAAAAGGAAAATTCATTTTTATATTGTGAGAGTTCTCTGAAAACCTCTTTCCCTATTGACCCAGAATCCTTATTTCACTTTCCCCTTTAGTGCTAAATTATCTTTAACTACCATGACATTAAAAAAGACATATTAAAAGTCACCTTGATTAAAGAGGAATGAGTGGGTCAAATTTCGCCTCAAGGTTTTTGAGCATACTTTTAGGAACCGATATGCTACCAGATTTGTATCTTCTGTTTAGGTGACACAATTTATTATGCCCATAAATGGAAGACTGGGGGCACTTTGAACTAGTTAACAGACTCATTTCATGGCAATGACAGTCCTTGATAGAACAATGAGGAAAGTAATTATGATCTACAAAGATGACAGATAATTACTATACTGGTGAGCACAAAGGTGTTGGACTCTTATAGGGTCATGGAGTATGCAGGTGGAGTGATGGGGGCTGTTAGGATTTTCCTCCTCAGGGTAAAATAAACCCTTGAATGAGTAACACCTTTCAATTTTGTGTGTCTTATGATTTCATCTAAAGTGTGAAGTGGATAGGAAACTGGATTTGATGTTGCAAAGAGTCATTTGAAGAGAGAATGGGGACACTAAGGAACAATTCTGTATTGGCAAAATAAACATGTGGACAGAGGATTGGTTTTGTACTTCCCAAAATCTCTAGCTATTGATCATTGCAATAGCTGTAAATTTCTTAGCTGATTACAACCAGCAAGGTTTTTCCCAAAAGACAATAATGGCCTCGATTGAAAAATCTATAAGTAAGTTGGTTTGGACGTTGAAACATGGCTCTTAGCTATGCAAATAATGAAGTTATGTCTTTCAAAAACCCACACTGAATAAAGCATTGCCCATCCTTTTGCTGCTTTTGTTTCTTCTCATGCTCAACCCAGAGCACAAACATTTAGATTGAAGTTTGGTTATCTAATTCTTTTTGTTATCTTACAAAACAAATTAATTTTATGGTTTCTTTCATTGTACTTCAGTCAAGCTTGTCTTAAAGTAAGGACAGTGTTATTTAAGATTTCCTTCTGTCATGTGAGACTAATTAGTCTAATTCATTATGTAAAAAACTATATGGGCTATGAGACAAATGAGGTAATGTATTTTGAACACTGGTGTAATTGCTAATGAGATCTAATGTGAGTAAACTGCCTGTAACTTAAGTGTTTCGGCATGATGGATATGTTACACTTTACTAGGGAAAGAGCTGAAATAAGTTATAGCATCAGTTAGCAATGCACTTACAGATGAAAATAAAGAGCAAGGCATAATATAATTTAAATTAAATATTTCACTTTAAGGTTAATTTTTTTGATGTGTGGTGTTTTTCTAATGTGTTGGATTTGAATAAAATGTTAGCTCATGACCAACTGCTGCTTTTAAATGGCCTTTGGACCATTATAAAAGCACATCCATTTTGAGTATGGCATTTCCAAAGGGACTGCTATTACAACAGAGCCGAGGTCCAGAGAAAACTATGGCTTAATGGTCATAATTGAGAAGATTTACATTCCATTGTGCATTGATAACCTGGGATGATGATTTACAAATGGTGTGTGGTCTACATACTTGAGGAGATGGAGACACAGATGCACAAGTTTCTGTATCTATAGTTTTGCTTATAATTAAAAAGTAACATCAATGCAATAGATTAACAATAGACACTAAGGTATGGAGGGAATGTTTGTCCCAAATGTGGGAAATGAAAGGTGTTCATCTAAGAAAGCAATGCTGAGAGTCCATGAGGGTTAACAGTTAGTGTGACTGTCAGGAAAAGAGTGAGTGTTTACCAGTCCTGTAAGGTATCACCAATCCCAACTGGTAACTTAAGGATAAAACTAGAAGCCAGAGATGTGGTACTCAAAAACTATGTGAGGCAACCATCTCTGGACTATTTAGAGTTAATAAAATATGTCTGGGTTTTTACTCAGGAAACTGTCAAGAGCTAGGTAGGATTGAAACCATAGGGAAACACTGCAAAATAGATTTTTTAGAGCAGAACCTTAGATTGGAGATAAAGCGAAGAGATTATCCTGTGAACTATGTGACTTGGCTTCGGAACTCATAGGTACTCTTATCACAATGAGTTCCTATGATGAAGGAGAAAAAATATCAACTGACATTTTGGAATCAGTGTGGGAAGCCAAGGGTTAGTATCCAGGTTAATGCTATAATAAAGGTAGTTTAGAGATCAAAACCACTGAAATGTAAATTCTTTCATTTGGAGAAAACACCTTGCCTGACTTCATTGCTATTTCCTCAGTACCAAGAAAATAGCCTTGTGCTTAGTGAATATGCATTATATATTTTTAAAGGAATAAATATGGGGTGTAGAGTTCTACCTGAATCTAAAAGTGATTTAGATAGAGTGACTTAGTGTAGTTTACCTTAGTCAAGACTGATTCAAGGCTAGAGAAAATCCTGCTTTTCTGATAGGGAAACCGGAGAATACAGAGGAAGTTTTGAGAAGGAAAGTGTAAAAGTCTAGGGTCACTGTCAAACCTTGAAAACAAATACAAAGGCCATTTCCATTCTGTAGTATTTAATGTTAAATTAGATTAAATTCCCATCTAGGTCCTCACATCTAGGTAGAATTTTGTAAAATCTGAACAATTGGTTATAAACCGGCCCCTACCTTCTCCTACCTTCTCAACTCACCTGTTTTAACCTCTTTCAGGGACCAGCCATTAAAGTGCCAAGGGAAGGAGGGGGACTGATGATGGTATATCTGTTGCAGCCTCCTCTATGAATCAAATAACTTAGGGGATAGGGGAAGACATGTTCTTTTCAAGGAATCTACCATGTTTATAAAATATGTGCAAATATATAATATAAATTAGTTGCTTTATAAATGCTTTGTTGTAATTATAAAGAGAAAAATATTGATGTGTCACTCTTAGGTAATTTCTAAGTCCCATATCTAAATAATTGAACACTTTCCTGACAGTTTAGAATAAAGGATGAAAAAGAAATAGATAATTTTACTTGGAGCAATGGAAAGTAAACTAGAGAAAGTTACTACAAACATAAAATAAAAAATATAATAAAAATTATGCCAATAAAGAAACTTTCGTGGTGAAATATGAAAGCAGTAGGGTTTGTGATATTGTATGCAATAATTCAGTTATAGATCTCTCCGATGTCTCCCTATGTAAAACGCAGGAACAAAAACTCAGCATTCTTCTCTGAAACAATGTCCAAATTCTATAAACTCAGGCCTGTTACTCTGAAAATAAAATTTTAGCAATTTATGCCCACAATTAAATATATACACACAGAGGATGTGTGTATGTGTGTGTGTGTATTTATTGGTGTTTGTATGTGATCTTAATTTTAAATGATGACAGTGATATTTCCCAGTACATGTGGAAGATGACAATAATTAAAAATAATAGCTGCAAGTTAGTCTCTGGCTTAGCACTGTGGACTAGATGCTTGGAAATGTAGTTCTTCTGATTTTTACATGTGGATAAGGGACTTACATTTGATTTTATAAGTGGGGATAAAAGAAAGGGGTCCCCTGATCCTATTTCACTGTGGATAACTGACCTTCTCAGGATTGTCTCTGGGATCAACTGCAGTTGCACTCAGTGGTTTCTACTTCCTATTGTTCTTTCTTGGCATTCATTCATTTCTTGAATAGACAGCCATTGGTTAGAAGTTTGGAAGTGTTTTGGGGACAGCTCTCCAAAACACATCTCTACCTCTAAGTATGACTATAACCTTTTTTCTCCATGAATTTTCCCTTAATTTGTGTCAAAAGCTATTAAATGCCCTCAATACCCATTTAACTTTAGTAAAAGGCCATCTAACAAGAAACCACATTTCCTAGTCTCTTGCACCTGGATAAGTTCATGTGACTCATGATTATTTTTTAACAAGATGGGACTGAGAAATTTGTCTTACTTCTATACTATGTCCTTCAAAAGATGCTGACTATAAATGATTTGATTATGAGAACTTTAACTTGATGGATGGATTAATCAATTGACATGGATTAACTGGGTGGTAACTATTCACAAGTAGAGTGTAGCTGGAGGAACTAGGTCACTGTGGGCATACCTTTCAGGTTTATATTTTGTCTCTGGTGAGCAAAACTCTCTCTGCTTCAGGAAGAAGCATGTCCTGAGGAAGAAGCATGTTCTGAGATGCTTCCCTCCACCATGATGCTCTGCCTCACCTTGGGCTCAGAGTTGTGGAATCAGCTGAGCATGGACTGAACTTCGAAACCATGAACCAAAATAAACTTTTCCTCCTCTATATTGTTTTTGTCAGGTCTTTTGTTTTTTGTTCACAGTGATTAAAAATCTGACTAAAACAGAAGGCATCATTCAGGATGGTAGAATTCCTACATTAACCCTGCAATGTTTACCCCTGGACTATTTCTTGAGAAAGACACTAATCTTTTCTTTTGGGGGACTCTTTGTTATTACAGTTTAGCCTGACTTATTCCTCCTAAAGAGTTATATGTTTTTGTACCAAATTTTTGCCAGACTAGATCAACATTTTTGAGACCTTCTTTTTTGAGTCATTTTAACATTTTGTGTGTGTGTGTGTGTGTGTGTGCGCGCGCGCGCGCGCGCATTTTTATTTCTTCTCTCTTGGATGAGCCTTTCTTTCTCTTGGAGTTCTTCATGTCAATTCTTTTTCTCTGTGAAGCCAGTTTAATTTTTATTTCCGACAATGTTGGTCTCCCTGAAATTGATGGCAGGATTTCCTGCATGCCTTTAGCCTTGTCTATGGCAATTTGCTGCACAGAGTTTATCAGCTCTCTTCCATTTTAGAATGCTGCACTAGTGCTTTTTGTCTGGAATACTCTCTCCTAATCATCTCTCAATTCAAATGTCATAATCCTCATACCTCAACCCACAGTGCACTATGTCCTCTGTGACATATTTCCTTTATAACATTTCTCACTATCTAAATGATTTATTTACTTGTTAACATGTTTATTCCATCTAGATAATAACATTTTTAATCCAGGAAATTCATTGATCTTGGCCTTAGTTCCTAAAAGTATGTGTAATGGAACATATATGTTCAAGAAATACTAGTTGAATGATCAAATTTCTTAAAGGACATTAAGATATCAAGGACATTAAGGACATCAGTTATAGTATTCTCAGGTAGGTAGAAGTCTTAAGCTTAATACACAAAATTATAGTCAAGCATGATTGAGATTTTAGCAAAATTCCAAACGAGGCAGGGAAGTTTCTCCTCCTAATTGTTCCTTTATGTATTACAGCTTATCCCTCCCTATTAGTTTCTAGACTTCTAAGATAGAGTGATTTAGGTAAGGAAAGTTTTAGAAATGAAAAAAACAAGTAATTCCTGGGAAAATTGTATGTGGGTATCTGTTTAATACTAAGAGAATTATAATTTCAACATCAATTAATTTATTTATCAGCATGTAAAAATGAACCAAATCATATCAGAAAAGTATCTTTAAAAATCTTCCTTGCCTGAATAGCAGGAGAGTTAAGATGAAAGTGGCAATGTCACTCTATTTGGACTTTTCAGGACACCTTTCCCTCTAGTCACTCATGTTTCTGCACTATTTGATCAGGACTGAAACTATCTAGGTCCCAGTGGTCTTATTAATGTACAACTCTTCTTTTTACTACTTCTATTACTTCCAGTTTTGCTTTCAGAAAGGATTTGATATGGAAGTCTGGGTGTTTACATGTTTTGGTCATGGTAATTTGCTGAGTCTAAGTTGGTAACTGTCATAGTGTCTTTATTGGTCCTTCAAGTTTCTTTTCTCAGCTTTGTCTTTTCTTCCTATAAACATCTGCATTGGCTCCCAAATGCATGTTCACCTGGAACCTCACAAACAGGATCATTATAGTTTTAATTAAGTAAGATCTGAGATAAGAGGACAGAATTTCTCCATTAACCCTGAAATGTTCACTTCTGGAATAGTCAGTCATATGTAATTAGAATGGGCTCTTAGTCCAATGAAAGTGTCCTTAGAAGAAACAGAAAAAGAAACCTGGAGATAGGGAGAAGAGGGCTATGTAAAAAGGGAGCAGAGATCAGGGTGCTGAGTCTAAACCATGATGCACCTCCAGGAGCTGGGGAAGTGGCATGGAATGAGTGTCCCCCAGAGCTTCCTGCACAAAGCAGTTCTGCTGGCACCTGGATTTCAGACTTCTCACCTCCGGTGCTGTAAGATAATAAATTTCTATTGTTTTAAGCCACCTGTGTGGTAGTAATTTTTATGACAGCCCTAGGAAACAAATACAGCATCCCTCTGATTAACTAGGCAGAGGTCTGAGTAAGCCCTCTGAGCTGTGCCTTGGGTAAGGGTGACCAGTGTTGTTACTCAAACTTAGCTGGTTTTTGTTTCTCTCTCCCAAGGCTGTCTCAGATACAAACAAATTACAGGCTTGCTACCTTTTAACAAACAGCCACATTCTTTTAGGTTACAATGGACAGTAAAATCAATTACGGTTCAAATTCAGTCTTCTCCTATCTAGCTGCCTGACTTCTAATTTTGTGAAAATATAGCAGACATACTTAAGATTTCATTATTTCTGGTAATGGATGAATATAAAAGAATTAAAAGCATAATTCAAAATCTAATTCTTAACATATGACTTTCTCCAGGCATTTTTTAAAATACAACAGCAGCTATGTCCAGCATAGCTCTAGAAACCCTAATGCACTAGTAGGAAGAATGTGGGTTCCATAACCTGTCATTTTCTCTGTTTAATTTCTGCTGAAGAATTTCACTATATCCTTTGGGTATCTCTATTTCATTCATTAATGAGTCCTGGGGATATGAAATGAATGATGGGACTAAACTGTCAGGCAGGAGAGAAATACTGTGGATTTCTTTCCCCATGTGACATTGCCACTTTTCATCTTAACTCTCCTGCTTCAGGTCCATATCATATTAGCCCTATATTTTCAACAAAGGACCAAATAAAAGCCTAATGTTAATTTATTTTCATTTCCTACTTAGGGTTAACTCATTCCCATTTTCATTTTTAGGTTTTAGGCTCTTATTCTAAGTTTGTTGGCAGGTTATAATGAATTGCTTTAAAATATAATGATTTGGGTTTTTAGGCCCTTTTAGGTGAATTATTAATATGAAAGACAGGGAAAAAGAAAGCCTATCATTTAGTTTTATTTTTGTTAACTCCCTAAGAAGTATTTCTTGAGTAAATGTTAGGACAAAATAGAAAAGGCGAAGTAATTTGCATTTAATGGTCCATTTCTGAGCTTTTGGAAATGTCTGCATAATATCACTTTTTGTTGCTTTTCTTTTGTAGGCACAGATTGCTGTTTCACTGTTAGGCTAGCCCCATGATTCACTTCAATAAATGGTTTTGCATTCTGTTTTACTTGGAAAAGAAGGAGAAGCCAACTTCAGACACTGATGCATTAACTATTTATACATCATCACATCCTTGTGATATACCAGTTCATTCATATGACATTTGTTTATTGGTCAGCTGTTAGAGCTCCAAATGTAATCACCTTGAATTGAACTTAAACCCATTTTATTTTATTTTTCTTTCCTGTCCAACATTTTATGTCCTTTGTTAAAATTAATGCTATTGCTGCAGATTCCCTAAGATATAATAAGCATTCAGCTAATCCACAATTCTTTGTTTTATTCCACATTTTCAAGCCAAATCTATCACTAATTCCTATTAATTTTGCCTTTTAATATCATTCACATTTTAATTCTGTCTTTAACTCTGTTGTGCACTTCTTGGTTTGGGTCCCATCTCTTGAATGCTTTATGAACACATTTAAAGCTGGGCACATTGATACATGCCTGTAATCCCAGTGACTCAGGAGGCTGAGTAATGAGGATCATGGGTTTGAGACCAGTCTCAGCAACTGAATGAGAGCTTGTCTCAAAATAAAATAAAAAAGGCTAGTGATGTAGCTCAGTGGTGAAGCACCCCTGAATTCAATCCCTGGTACCAAACAACAACAACAACAAAAATCACCCCACATTTAATTTTACCACTCCCTTTTAGCCTAGCTACTTCCTAGTATCTCTGATAATTAAGAGAATATTTATTAGTTCACAAATCACTGGGCTTGTTTTCATCCACAATCATCATCATTATTATTTTTTAAAATATGAAATCTTGTCTTTGGAGAAGCCATTCTTTCCAGAACAACCCTGAAAGCTTTTGAGGAATCAGGGAATAGTACAACTAGTACCTTGCCTTCTATGTGTGTCTGGGGAAACTTGTCTTTTGGAGAAGGTCCCAGTCCAGTACTGGGCTGTCACCAGGAGTATGGTGGAGGCAGGTGTCTGGATAAATGAGCCAGGATAATAGTTGTCCCAGTTACCCATGGCGAGAATGCTCTCTGCCCATCAGGAGGAACAATTCATGATTCATGTCAAAGGGCATGGAGGTATGATTTAGTCAAGGGCATGTTAACCCAAAGGACTAGGAGAGAGCTGCCATACTTGCATACACAGAGAAGTTGGCCATCTCAGAGAAGTTGGCAAAGATGCAGAACAAAGGATTCCCACTTCAGGCCTCTCTTCTTGCTTCTTGAAAATGCAAGTAGTTCTAATTTCCTTGCTGCCAAAAGCAAACTGAGAACAGAGAATACGGAGGAGACACCTAAAAGAAAGTATCAGCAGCAATAGGGAGTTTAAATTTTGAATTGATTCCAATATGTGGCACTTTTGTAAGCCAGAAGGAATCAATTATCCTTAACTACCACAATTTTATTTTTTATTTTTATCATCAGCTAAATGGATATTTATAGAAAATAAAGAGATTTGTAGAAAATATAAAAGGCTACATTTTCCCTCCTCCCAGATCTACAGTCAATTTTTGTGGTGTGTGCACACCTCCAAAAGATCCTTCCTGCCTGTGATACAAAAGTCCTCCTGCGTTGCAGCTGGGCCACAAATGAGATCTCTCTTCTCTTCTACCACTGCCATTCCCAAGTCCTGCATTCTAAGTGCTCTAAAATTTTCTTCACTCCTTTGACACTGTGTATACTACAGCTGGACATGGAGTGTACCTTGCCTGAATGTGATGTACCTTGGGTTGAATGTGATGGCCACTTGCTTATGCCCTGACAAAGAAAACAGCAATGTCTACACATCTCTTTAACTGCACGTTTATTTTATTGTGATCTTATTCTTACATTTCTGCCTTTTACCATGTGACCTCAGGCTGCTTTTGTATACAAACTAAGTAGGCAAAACAGTACCAACCATATTCATTTAAAACCAAGATTTTTCAGGGCTGAGGCTATGGCTCGGGGGTAGAGTGCTTGTCTCCCATGTGTGAGGCCCTGGGTTCGATTTTCAGCACCACAGGAATAAAATAAAGGTATTGTGTCCACCTATTTAAAAAAATAAATATATAAGCTGCTTCTTAAAAGAAATAAAACCAAGATTTTCAAATGAATCATTACCACTTGATAAAATGTCTATTATGTAAAGCTTCCTGTTTTAACTCTGAGTAAGGAAAAAAGATGCAAAACCTTTCTTTGTGTGTGACTGTGGGGGGGACTTCTCAGAATTTAACTTCTGTGTTGAAATGCAATAAACCTGGAGTAATTTCAGGAAGAAAGAAAGAAAAGCAGGGAGAATATCTAAAAAGGCAGCTCTTCCATAAGTTTCACTATTTGTCCCAAAGTAGGAAGAAAAATTACTCCCAGGAAACTTGGCATTAACTTCAAAATTCTAGCTCTGTATGAACTAGAACATAACAGTGTTTATGAAATAATACCTTCAGATTCCACTTTGTATCAGCACTAGATTAGCTAGAGTGAGGTAGTGCCATACATTTTGTGTAAATACATGTGTTGTTTTTTTTCAAAAGATTTCAAAAAGCCGGGCGCGGTGGCACACGCCTGTAATCCCAGCACTTTGGGAGGCTGAGGCAGAGGATCGCGAGTTCAAAGCCAGCCTCAGCAATGGTGAGGCACTTAGCAACTCAGTGAAACCCTGTCTCTAATAAAATCCCAAAAAAGGGCTGGGGATGTGGCCCAGTGGTCAAGTGCCCCTGAGTTCAATCCCTGGTATCAAAAAAAAAAAAAAAAAAAAAAAAAAAAAAAAAAAAAAAAAAGATTTCAAAATACTACAAGGAAATTTAATCCTGTAGTGTTCTAGAAAACACTGTACTTACAGGAAGAACACCTGGGTTTTTAACTCAAGTTTATCATTAGCTAGCTACTCGACCTTGAGCAAGTCAGTTTCTCTAGAAATGTAGGAGTACAATAGAGGATCCCCAAGGTCATGTCTTGAGTTGTAATTTTGATGCTGTCTGAATCAAGACCTAGAAGTAACACATTAGAGGAGATAAGTGATAGCAGAGACTAGAGGAATATAAGTCAGAGGAAATAGAATTAACAGGGTAAATGACATAGATTTCAAAAACTAGGCAATAGGCAAAGAATTGGAGTTTGTAAAAAATATAATACCTTCAGGAATATTTTAAATGAAATTAAAACCATTTTACCTCTTCTTTTGAAAGTAAAAAATGTATTTTCAAATTAGGGCAATATTTTTAAGTGAAAAATAATCTAGTATAGTTCTCAAGAACACACACACACACACACACACACACACACACACACACACAGAGTCTGGGCTAGATGCTGCACTGGTGTGAAAGATGAAAACACTTGAATTTCCATTAATTTTCCCTCAGATAATTTTCTCTAATTCATGCTGTAAGTAGTCTTAAGATTCATAATAAAGTAAAGTAGTACACATGCAACAATTTAAATAAACTACATCAAATCAGGAAAACATAATGGAGAATCTTATATTGCTAGGGTTGTGTAGAGAAGCTAGAAATTGTCATGGGAGAACTGCCTGCCATCAAAGACTTAAGATCAATCTATTTATTACATATTTGCATATATATTCAATTTATATATTCATGTTTTATTATACAAGTTAAATATAGGCAATATGAATGTTGAAGACTAAAAACTGCGGAAGAGACAAATGACACAATCCCGCATTTCACCACCCAAATACACATACACAATCACCATTCCCTTAACATTTTAATATCATAAACATCTGATATAATTGTATATGGTCACACAAAGTTGGAAGACTTCCAAAACTATTCATCAGTACTTCTTTGGAGAATTGAATGAGTTCTTATATTTTTTTAAGTCTATTAGAATGTACTTTCAGAATCTGATGGCTGCCTGTTATTTAAGCCTGTTATTGAACTGCATTACCATCCTAGATTAAAATATATCCTTAGGGATGTTAATTACAGGATGGTACACAAATTTACAACTAAAAGAGGTGACTTGTATTTATCCTAGAAAAGTAATCAGAACCAGGTGAATCAATAATTGAAACAATCACTCTTGTGTTCTTAATGTACATAAAACTCCAATGGCAGCAAGTAGAACTTTCAACGTTTCTTTCTATATGTACCTATATGTTTCTATATGAACCTAGTTCCCAGATGAGCAGGGCTTGTGGTTGTTTTTGTTGCTGTGATTCTGGATGTTGTTGGCATTAAGCATCCTGCTTTCCAGATGTAATAGAGATATTTTGGTTGGAGAGTGCACTTTCTCAGAATGACTTTTACTTGTACTTTTCCTACCTGGAAAAGGGGGACTCATTCTCCTTTATTCATGCATATATTTAATGCAATAAATATTTAAGTGATTCAAATGTACAAAACACTATGCCAGATATAATCTGGATATCCTGGACAACCTTTTCCCTTGCATTTTACTTTCAAAATGTCTTGACTCACTATTTTCTATGGACTTTACTATGTATCTTATTAGCATCCTATATGCATGAAATTTATCCATCTAAGCCCTCTTGGGAATTGGATGTATTCTAAAATTTGACTTGCTATAATATTTTGAAAGTTTTTAGTTTGACTTTTAAGACATGTATTCTAGAGGTTATTATGATTTTTTTTTTTCCTGAGATACATTGGCTTCAGTTTGGACAAGGTGAGTCATGAGGACAAGAAGGAAATCCCTGGCCTGAGTGGCAAGTCCATGAATAAATCTGAAATCCTAAGTAACGACTTTCATGGTTAGAGGCCAAAGCTCTCTTTTCAGGTAAATGTGCAAAAGTTTGAAAGGAAAACAAATTATCAAATGCAATAAGGTTAGTTAATAAACTTTAAGTCTAAACCTTCCTAATTATTGTTTTAAACAATAGCTATTAAATTTGTATGATCGCAGAAAATAAGTTTTAAATGTTCTACTGCTTAAATGAATAACAATAATCTTCCCCATTTTTCCAAAAGCATTATTTTAATGAATGTAATTTTTTAAAATTTGTATTTCTCCTTTGAGGAAGATTGGGGATGACAAAACCTGTCTTCTACTCTTATTGAGAAAATTAAATAAGTCCATAGATGCAGCATGAAGTACAGAGAATAGTACCTGTTGTGTGTACTCCAAATATGTACATTTTTCTCTTCAACTTTTGGTAAAAACTTTCATTTACCTGATCATCCTAGAAAAAAATAAAACTCATAAACCAATATCAAATGAATGCAAATTGAATTAGGAAATAGCTATGAATCTTAGTTTAGCATTTTGTTTAATGATAATTTTGCCCGTGATATTAATTCCATATTACTCACATGTTATAAGTTTGAGAATAAAATTGCCTCAATTACATGTATTTAGATTAAATGGATGAATAATTTTCTTCCAGGAGCAAGTACTCTAAGCTTGAATAACATTTAGAAACACTGTTGAATCTCTCCTTGAATTTCCTTCAATTGGAGGTATCTTTATTTCTGAGTGCACCCATCTCCGTGTCACTACAAAATCCTATGTAAGGCTGAGAGTCAAAAGTTTTTTTAGCATTTTGTCCTTAATCCTGAAATTGCGTGTATTTTCTTCTAATTCCCAGCAGAGTGTCAGGGATACCTTCCAGTCATATCTTTCTCCTTTGCCTCAGTTGTCCTTTCTTTCTATTCACCAATAGAGAAAAGAAATATCTTATTTGTAAAGTGAAATGTCCTTTTCCTGGCAGTGAGAACCTTATTTGCCCTGTTGTTTTAGTCAGCTTTTTTGATTCTGTGACTAAAAGACCTGATCAGAACAATTTTTTAGAGGAGGAAAAGTTTGTTTGGGCTCATCGTTCCAGAGGTCTCAATTCACAAGCAGCCCATTCCATTGTTATGGGCCTAAGATGAGGCAGAACTTCATTGTGGAAGAGCGTGGTGGTGGAAAGCAGCTCAGGATGTGGCCACCAGGAAGCAGAGAGTCCTTGCTCATGAGGGACAAAATATAAATCCCCAACACATATACCCAGTGACCCATCTCCTCTAGCCATACCCTACCTGCGTACACTTATAACCAAGTTAATCCATATCAGTGGATTAATGCACTGATTATGTTAAGACTTTCATAACTCAATCATTTCACCTCTAAACTTTATTGCATTGTTTTATACATGAGCTTTTGAGTGACACCTTATATCAAAACGATTACACCTGTCCTCAACAAGAAATATTATTTTCAATTCCCTTTCCAATTGAAATTGGAAATACTTCACTTAATATTTCTTATATCAGGAGATGAAAATTTTAACTACACTGACTTGACCATAATATGTTGTATAACATATATTGAGTTATACTGTACTCCACAAATATGTACAAATATTAGGTGCCAATTGAAGAAGAGTTGTATTCTCCATAGGAGAAATTGTGCATTCAATTTGGGAGTACAATATTATACATTGATTTAAAAATTTTTTAAATGATGGTGTATTTTATTTATTGTTAATACATAGCTTTTGGACATAAAAGCACATACAATATAGTATGGGCTTATTCATATAAATCTTTGGATAACTGAGAAATGTTTGGAATGACTTTTGCCAAAATGTTGAGAGACTGCCTCAATGATTTTAACTTTCTTCCTTTTACTCTTTTGCACTCCTTGAATGTTTTTCATACTTATGTACTATGTTTTATCTTTGTCATTTCAAAAAAATACAAAGATATTTTTATAATGGAAGAAAATGGGGAAATTATAAAAAGCCCTCAATACATAGAATTGTTCCTCGCGAACACTTAAACCATGGGCTATTAAAGGAAACAAATCTCTCTCTAGAAGAATACTATTTAAAAGTTTTAAAATAAATCAACTTAAAATAATTTAACTAGTTTAATGTTCAGTGGTTCATAATTATTTATTTATTTTGGCTTAATTCCATTGCTGACAATTATATTGTGATAATATGTTTTGACAAACATTCATTTGTGACCAATTAGCTTTTGAAAGTCTCTTTCCAGGTTATCTCATTTTCTCATTCTCACATTTAGAAATATTTGACGATTATCAAACTCTTAGATGTCCTAGCCTTCAAGCTTATGAAAATTGTGGGAAAAAATTTTTTTTTTAAAGGAGAGAGAAATAGCAAAGAAAGTCTAAATAGTTTGAAATTAGGCCCTGGGCATATTGGTCACTGTTTATTTTCATGGTTATGAGATCCTTGTCTTATTCAATGTAGTGAAAATCCAATACCTTTAGGCGGTTGGCCCAAGTTTGATTTTTAGGCATTTTGATTTATAAATTGAATTCTATGTAACCTTTACAGGATTCCCAACTCCATTATCATGTTATTACTTTTGTAATGTGTTTTGAGCACTGCCAATGTGTTCAGAATTGAAAAGCATATTAAAGTGGACCTATTCCCACAATGATCTAAACATTTTAGCTGAACTTTTTATTTTTCCACCTCTGCACATTTTGAAAATGCTGCTGTATATTATCTTTCCCAAAATAGATAGATGTTCCTTTCAAAGTAAGTGCTATTTGAGAGTTCTCACTTGCAAGTGTTGCTAGACTCTGGATGATGCTTTTGGGTGGTGCTTAGGTAGGCTAAGGTGATAGCTATCATCCTATGATCACGCCCATCAAAATGTTCGAAGAAATTACAAGAAATGACCTTCAGAATGACCTATTTTCCTCTAATATCTATATATGGAAAAAAAAGCCAGTTTTACTTTCAAACCTCTAAATTTTCTTATTGGCCTAAGTCCTAATTTTACAAATGGATCTGTCTACCTGAATACATTATGACTTTCTTAAGAGGAAGAGGCCAGCAGCCAGAATAAATGTCTTTGTCTTTCAAGTGTTCCCCTCTTTTAAGTTTCCTAATCTTAGAAGAGGATGCTCCAGTTGTTCATTTCCCAGAGAAGCATCCAAGAGTCACTTTAAGGTGATTATCTCTTTATCTTCAAGCTCACTGAATCATTGAATCTTGATAATGCTTCCAGGCCTGCAAGACTATTATGCCTGAGATTTTGACTATATAATAATAGATTCAAGATATCTAGGGTTTAGTTATAATTTGCACGTCATTCACTTAACTAAGAGGCACAGGATTTTATACTGACTTTCAGTTTCCATTTTGTCATATTAGACTTGTCAAATTTTGGAAAACTATTACTTAGGTTCCACCTAGAACCATTTAGGTTGATTTGAAAAACTGGTGTTTTCAAACTGATCATGGCACCTATTTATCCCTTCTTTTTCACTTCTGTGGCTCATTTCTACACTTAGGTGCCAATAAATTTAGAAGCAGTTTATTAGCCCATTAAATTGTAGAAAACGAGAAAATGATAAAAACAAAATATTTCTAGTCACTCTTTGGTCACTTAAAAACTTGACTTTTAATGTTTATTTTACCAGTTAAAAGATCAAACGAAAGAATAACTGTTTTTCCACTGACAACAATCAACCACTGAGCCACATTTGACCTTTGTAATTAGTTGAAATAAGCAAAAAGCACTTTTCAGTTTGGACTTGGTGTTTGGAATGAATGATGGAGTAATTTCTGTGATTGTTGAAAACACTCTGACAGTTATAATATTTAAACTCTTAATGCTGTCTTCACACAAATAAACTATTTCTTCAACTTTTTTGGATATTTTTACGTGAAGGAAGCTTTATAGTAGTTGCTGCAATTTGAAAGAAATGTGAAAGGATAAATAGAAGTAATCATCGGCTGAAAAATAAATTTTAGTCAATATGTAATTGCTAAAAATTGTTAAAGTTGGGGCTGAGAGAGCAATTGGCTTAGTATTAAAAATATTATTTAGTTTGTGATTATAAACATTCGTTTGGGGCCGATTTGCTTTTCAACATTTCATTTAGTAGCAGAAGCAAAAAATTAATATTCCTAAAAATAAGTTGAAGAGAAAATGACCAAAGTTAATCTAAAAATTAAGAGCCAAAATAATTAAGAAAACCTGAAAAGCCCATAAAGGATACAAAACTATCCCAGGTTTTGCTGAAATGAGCCTGTCTCCTCTACCTTATTGGCACTAATAGTGTATTAATAGACCCAAATGTTCAAAGGTACATTCAGATTTGCCTTTTAACATTCCCATGTAGCACAAATTTTATCATCTCCTTTATTTCTTCTGAAACACACTCACAGATCATAACTGCCCAGGATCACTAAATTCAAACCTTAAGGCATATATGTCATAGGAAGTTCTCAGAATTCTGTAGTTCTAGACTTTGGAGTTGGATGGAATAAAATAAGAATGACAGGGTCCTGTTAATATGAGATTTAAATAAATTGATTTCTCCCATGCATTGATGAATGAAAGAAAAGGGAGCACCCAGCAGCACTAGAAAGAAAGGAAACTTGTTGGGAGGCAAATAGCTCAACATTTAGGTTCCTAGTATATCATTTCCTGGGGCTGCTGTAACAAAATAGCACAAACTGGCTAGCTCAACAACAGAAATTTATTCACTCATAATTCTGAAGGCTAGAAGTTGCACTGAGGCAGGGTTGGTTCCTTGTGAGGTCTGTGAAGAAGAATCTATTCCATGCCTCTCCCTTACCTGCCAGCTTTTGGAAATCTTTGCTACCTTTAGTCTGTACAAGCATGACCTTGATATCTGCTGCCTTCTTCACACAGAGTTCTCTCTGTGTACATGTCTGTTTCCATATTTCCTCTTTTTAAGGATGTCAGCCATATTGGATTAAAGCCTACCCTAACAACCTCATTTTAACCTCTGTAAAGACTCTATCTCCAAATAAAGTCAATTTCACAGTACTGAAGGTTAATTCTTCAACATAATAGTTTTAGGGACATGATAAACCCATTACACATTACCTGGGCAAAGAGACTATGATGGTGGTGTTTAAGTTACCCTGGGTAGGAATGAGATATCACAGACAAATTTCGGAGAACACATTATTCCTGCTCGTAGTAGGATCATTCGTTCACCCGACGATACAATTTGGATATAGGAAGTATCTATGCAAAGTACTGAGCAAATGCTGGGATCCAGCAGGGAACAAATTACCCTTTCTTGACCCTGACCACTTGAACTTTATATTTCAATGGCCAATTCTCTGCCTTTCAGAGAGAGCTGAGCTATTATCATGGTCAGTAGTTGTAAACAAAACACATTTAGGCATGGAACATTGTGAGTGAGCTCCTTAGGTATAATGAAAGCCATATCAATGGCTCAGTGGTAACTGGCAGCTGAAGCTAAGCTTCAGAGTGTGCAACACTGAAAACAGATGGGCTACGGCCTCTGGGGCATGCCCATCCTGGTTCCAGAGGACGTCCATCCTGATTGCTGATGCATAGGATATGGTAGAGTTTTCATGTAGCTTCAATTTTTCAAAAGATATCAGAAATCTGTATTTGTGTTTGAATTCTCCTGATTTGTAAATGTTGGCATCTTTTATGTTTGGTAGCCATCTAAAATATGTTGGCTGGGCGTGTGATGTTGCTTTGATGGAGCATCTGGAATCTAATGGCACAACAGTTGTAATTACCAAACATATCAGGAGAAGAAATTGCTAATCTTCATTTTAATACTCTGACAAAAGTTAATTGAGTGTGTTCTAGGTATCTTGGCAAAGACCACGGGACAAGGGCTGTTTTCTGCTAAGTATATCAAAGAAAGATGGAAAAGAAGAGCTGGATCAGACTGTCAAAGAGATGGTGGATTGTATTTCCTAGGAGGGCAGAATCACTGTGTCAGGAGCCAGCATACCTTTTGATAGACCATGACATGTAGCTAGCATCTAATCATGTTAAAGAACTGAGATATTTTCCCAAGTGTACATGTAAGCCTTGACTTAACTAGGTCAGTAAATCCCCTAGACATCATTTAAACTCTAAACTCTCATCTTTTTTCTTCACCTTTCTATCAAAGTATGTATATTTATAAACTATCTTGTTCAGTCTCCAAACAATTAGGTATTTTTGGTAATGTGCTAATTGAGAAATTACGGAGGATATCTCTTTACTTTTGCTAAAAACTCACTTAATATGGGTTCATAGTTTCTATTCATACAAATATATTGGTTGCACACTTGCAACCTCTAAGGTCAGACAAGATTATTTTACATGGTGAAGTAAGGATCCAGTCATTCCATCGTCTTTTTCATACATTTCTGGAAGGAACATAAATCTCTGGAGGTGTAGGGGGCTGGAAGGATCTGAGAAAGTGTTAGTATTTGCAAGCTCTGAAGTTTACCCATGGTGACAGAATATGGAGAAAGGACACGTGGGTAGATAGGATAGGAAGCTTTGTTGCAAATTTTCCCTGGATGATCACATTGGTGGCCATATGGCATGAATCAGTGTAACTAAACCTGTGCTTTTCAGTTTCTCTTTATATATGTTCAGTGCCACTAGACTAATGTTTCATTACAACTGGGTGAGAAATACCACTACCTTTCTTTGGATTCAAATTCTCATTTAAATGAAAGCACATTGTCTGAATAGTTGAATCAAGGAGTACACAACCAAATCCCATTTCAGTGCTATCTGTATTTCTCAGTGTTTTAGCAGGTTAACAGCTTCCTGTGAAAATTGCTTCATTCAAGTGTTTTCATCAGAATTTGGATGTAATCTTGTTTGAATCAAATGGCAATAAGAACTTTGTTGAAAATCGCACTTAATTTACATCTTTATATCAGTTATTTTCCTTTACAAATATCATTCCAAATAAGCTAAGGTTTTCAGCAATGATGCAGTGAAGAAAATAACACATTATATAGGGATGTACAGACAGTAGTAGATTAGGTGCCAGAGAAGATTAAAACACATATACACATTTTAGTCAGTTTTTTTTTTTTTTTTTACCTGCACAATGACCAAAAGACCTGACAATTAGAAGAAGAAGAATTAGAAGAAGAAAAGTTTATTTGAGGGCTCACGATTTCAGAGGTCTTAGTCCATAGGTGCCTGATTCCATTCCTCAGGGCCTGAGATGAAGCAGAGTATCACAGTGGAAGTGTGTAGTGGAAAAATGTGGCTCAGAATATGATGATCAGAAAGCAGAGAGTGACTCCAATCACCAGGGACAAAATATATACCCCAAAGGCATGCCCCTAGGGACTCACTTCCTACAGCCACACCCTACCTGCCTACAGTTTCCACCAAGCTAATCTCTATCAGTGGATTAGTGCACTGATTAGGTCAAGGTATCCCATAATCCAATATTTTACCTCTAAACCTTTTTGCATTATCTTACACTTGAGTTTTTTGGGTACACCTATAACAATACACCACAAAAACTAGAAGTAACCCTAACTTTCATGGTTTGGGTGAGAGGTGTCCCTCAAAAGTTCCTCTGTTAAGCAGGAAGTGAAATAATTAGATTATAGAAGGCCTAACCTAATCAGTGAATTGATCCATTTAATGGATTAATAATTTGAAAGGATTATTGTTCTGAGTGATAATTGCAGGCTGGAGGAAGTCAGTCACTGGGAGTGTGCCTTTGGAGTTTATATTTTGTCCCTGGTGCCTTGCTTTTTCTCTTTTATTCCCAGCTGCCATTGAGCTTTCCTTTGCCATGCCCTTCTGCCACAGTGTTCTGCCTCACCTCAGGCCCAGAGCAACAGAGTCCTGAACTGGATTGAACCTCTGAAACTGTGGGCCAGAAATACACTTTTTCTCCATAAGTTGTTCTTGTCCTGTATTTTGGTCACAGTGATGAAAATCTGACTAACACAGAATATATCAAGAAATATAGAGACAAGTGGAAGATAACACATATACAATCAATTGAATGATAGAATGAATTTTACAGATTTGAACTGCTTACTGAATTTTCAGGCTCTAATACAAATCAGAGGAAGTATCCTGAAGGAGAAGGAACTCGGGTTGTGTCATGAAATAGATGGGAAATTTAAATCACAGGAAAGAGATTGCAGGGGGTTTGCACCCTTAATGTTAAGGTTGGGAAAATGTATAGAGAAGTAGGGAACAGACCCCAAGTAGAGGTGCTTCATTCTAAGTCATAGCATGAATCATAAAAAGAGATGAGATGAAATAGTAATAACAGGTCAGTTGATGTTCCAGGACTTAATTTAGGATATGATGTTGTATTAAGTCATATTTCCTTAGTATCTTCCAATCTGTACCAGTTTTCCATCTTAATTACATGGCTTTGACATTTTAAATAATCATAACCAGTTATAATTTTTCCTTGAGAAATTTTATAATTAATGATTTTGTATGTAATATGCCAGGAAAAATTATAAGTATATTGGTTAATAATAATAATAATAAAAAAAACTACTGCCAAATTTCATCATTTAAGTAGAGGGAAATACTAGTTTCTAATATGTGTATTAATTCCTTCAATTATATGATATGAAAATTCTTACCCATATATCATCTCAATATCTCTGTCAGCTCAGGTTGCAATAAAAAAAAAATTCCATGGATTGGATGGCTTAAGCAACAGAAATTTATTTTCTTATAGTTCTGAAGGCTAGAAATATATATTAAGGTACCAGCATTATCCATCTCTAGGGCAGGTTCCCTTTCTGATTTGCAAACAACCACCTTGTAGTGTTCTCACATGCAAGGAGAGAGAGAAGGAGACAGGAGCAAAGTGAGGAAGAGGAGGAGGAGGAAGAGGAGGAGGAGGAAGAGGGAGAGGGTAAGGTGGGGGTTGAAAGAAAGAGAGAGCAAAAGGAAGATAGAGAACACAAGTTGGAAGGTTACCCAGCTAGGAATAATGTCTTAATTACAATTCTGGATGGCCCAATGGAGACTATTTGTCACAGCAATTTGCATCAGCCTCACAGCTCATTGCTGTGGGCATGAGATGCTACCTTTTGAACTTCTGCCAATGTTGCCCATGAAATCTACTTGTGTCTTTGCGATCCTCCACTGGCCTTATGAGAATTTATTCTTAATGCCCTAGTCTTTATTTTACATTCCTCTGAATCATTGACTTATGCAGGTGACAGTAATGATCAGAACCTATGTCACATGCCTGAACCTAGCTGAAAAGGATACAGAGAAAGAATCTTTCTGACATTAATGTGCTGGGACTCTGGAGGTGAGAAATTACTCAAACGTAAGAAGAGTATTTTAAATATGCTGAGTGACCAGAAACCTTACTGATTTATTCCTCTGAATGGTCACCTTGGTTGACACCAACTTCCTGTTCTAATAATGAACTGGAAATGGACAGTCTTTCTGGAATACTTATCATATGCACTGCATTTTATTTGTTTCTTCCACACTTCTGAGCACACTTCCTCTGAGGAAGAGCAGTGAGAACACCAGTTTTTCCAAATGTTTGCCAAATATTTCGTATTATTTTTTGTGAAGTATATACTGATAATTGTGTTAATTGTAAATCTCTCATTATTGGTGATGTTAAATATTTCTTTATATATATATTTTAGATATTTTGTTTTCTCCCCATTTGATTTACTGTCCTCTTGTTAATTTAAAATAATTCTTTGTATATTTTAGATATTAGTTCTTTATTTTTCTAAGAATATGCAAGTACTTTCTTTTAGTATACCACCTTTTGTAACTTTGAGATGTTACGGAATAAGAATTAATTTTGATGTTTAATTTTTTAATTTAGTGCTTCGTCATTTTGGAGTCTTAATTTAAGGTCACAAAGGAATCTCCTATATTTTTGTCTTAGAGGTTTTAACTCTATTCTTCTTTAGAATTCTATCTTTCATATTTGTTTATCTAATCTATGAGGTATTTTACTTTACATGGAGTGAGTTGGAGATCCAGCTTTATTTTTCTCCAGTTTTCTCAATCACTTCTTAGGAAACTAGTTAGTTTCCATGCTTACACTGGTTGTTTATCAGCCTTCTAATATGTTCAGTTTCTTTTTCAAGAAATATATGAACCTGGTTTAGTATTTTATTGATAAAATTTTAAAAATTATTCTTAGGGCTCCATAAAATTTCCAGATGTTTAGGTGAAAAATTCATCTTTTCATTTATTTTTCAGAATTGACTTTCATATTCAAGGATCTTTATTTTCCCATATAAATTTTAAAATTCTGTTAGTTTTTTCCCCAGAAATTTCTTATGGGATCCAATTAGAATTGCATTTATACATTAATTTATGAAGAATTATTATTCCATTTATGAACATAATATTTCTCTCTTTTTCTTGTTTTTTTGAGTTTTAAAAGTTTCTTCTTTTTAAATGTCATGGATAATAACTAGATAGATATTTAATAGATGTACTTATATTATTAATAACACCTAATTTTCCACTTTATTTTTGATATGGAGGAATATTATTGGATGTTATTGTTTTATCCAACAATTGTTGCTTTTGTATAATTCTTGATGTAGATAAATCAGATCATCTGAAAATAATGATAATCTTGCCTTTTTATACTTGAGATTTGAAAAAAGATTTTTGAAATATTTGTCTTGTTTTAACATAAAGGGGAAATAGAAGTTTCTCTGTTTTATGTGATTCTTGCTATAAATTTTGATATGTAACCCTTTTCAGATTAAAAATGACAATTTACATTCCTAATGCTTCATAATAGACTTTGATAAAGTTTGCTATTTATAATGAATTTATTGAGAGAATCATGATTTTTTTTCATATTTTAGAGCATTCATATGATAAATTATAGTTCTATATTTATTAATATCAAACCTATCTTGAATAGCTAGAATAAGCCTTAATTGACCATGATGAATAATTTTAATATAGTTTTTGATTGTTAGATACTATTTAGAGTTTTTCCTTCTTTTGTTTATAAGATAAATAAGACTCTTCTTTTATTGTCTTTGTACAGTTTATGGTAGTTTGAAGTAAAGTTTGTATTAGTTTTAAAATATTTCCCTCTGTTTCAATCTGAAAAAAAGAACAGTGTAATATAGAAATTATTGATAGTATGGAAGAATTATCTTATATAGCCATGGGAGCCTAGAGATTTAGAGGATCTCTGATAGCATTTTAATTCCTCTGGAGGAAGATATCATTATTTATAATAATAATAAATTTTATAATAAGAAAATTTACTTATTTTTTTACTCATGCTTACGTATACAAGTAGAATTCTTTAATTTATTTCAGTTTCTGAGTACTACTTTCAAGACCTTTAACGATTTCTGCTTTTGTGTTTTTTCTTTGTTGTTGTTGTTGTTGTTTGTTTTTTTGGTTTCTGTTTTTGGTACTGGAGGCTAAACCCAGGGGGACTCTACCACTGAGCCAAACCCCCAATCTATGTTGTTTAGGGCCTTGCTAAGTTGCTGAGGCTGGCCTTGAACTTGCGATTCTCCTGCCCAAGCCACCTGAACTTCTGGGATTACAGGCATGTGCCATCATGCCTGGGCTTTTTGTTTTTTTCTGCTGTCTTATTTTTAACTTCAGTATTTCCCATTAGTTCCTGTTATAACATCTTTTTCATTCTTCATGTAATTTTTGTTATTCTTTGTCTCTTTAAAGATATCACTTTTATTAGCTTGACATTCTTTTTTATTTTGGATTATTAGTTCTTTCTTAGAATTTGTTCAGTTAGTTGTCTTTTTAATATCGGTCTCTCAGGAGTCTTTATGTTTCCCCCAGTTTTTAGTAGTAACTTGTGCTGGTTATATATATTTTCCTTTGTAGTCAAGGGTGGGAGTTCTGAAACCCAGATACCTGCAAGATGCCCTGCTTGTGAGTTTAGGGATATGAAAGTAGGTGGTACATGCCTTAGAGAAGAGCCTCTGCCTTTATAGGAGGGCTCCACTATTCTCTATTTGCTGCACCCCATGACACCACTCTGGCTTCAGGGATTATCCTGCAACTTTCCTATTGATGCTGCTATTTATTTGAGTTACCTACAAGTCAGGATGTTGAGGGGATGAAGGCCAATGCTACTGGTGGAATTAGTATATCTGCATGCAAATATTGTTATCCACCCCTTACCCTAGCCAGCCACAGCCTTACCCTGAGGTTCTGCACCACCTAGTCAGGGTTAGGCTGCTGATGTATTGAGGATTGTCTGTTTTGCTTGAAAAATGGGTAGACAGTAATACACTCAAGGAATTTAAAGAGAAAAAAAAAATAAGCTCAACTGAAACAGTTCTCCTTCATACGCAGACTATTCACCCAAATCCTCTTTTATTCTTGTTCATCAGAATTTTCTGTCTGCTGAGTTTTATTAGTATTTTAAACTATTATATTTTCAGAATTACCAACATCTGCCTCAATTCTGTGCATCTTTGGGGCTGGATTTTGTAGGAGGGCACTAGTTGCTTATATTTGTTTGTTATCTTGTGAGGGACCCTTAATTTCATTTTCTCCATCTAATTTTGAGATGATGGCATGATGATCCTTGGCTGCTGACTATTTTGTTTGGATCTGCTTGTTCCTCTCTGTTACCCCCCCCCCACCCCCCCCCCCCTCAGGTTATAGTTTGGCAGCATGATTACTGAAAGTTCATGTATGACTTTTTTTTTTTTTTTTTTTTTGTGGTACCGGGGATTGAACTCAGGGGCACTCGACCACTGGGTCACATCCCCAGACCTTTTTTGTATTTTATTTACAAAATAAATTGCTAAGTGCTAATAAATAAGAGTTGCTAAGTGCCTCGCCGTTGCTGAGGCTGGCTTTGAACTCGCGATCCTCCTGCCTCAGCCTCCCAAAGTGCTGGGATTACAGGTGTGCGCCACCGCGCCCGGCTTCATGTATGACTTTTTCCCTTACTGTCTATTCATGTTCTTGCATTGTTTATTGCATATCTCCCTAACTCCCCTGAGAAAGTATTTTCTCAGATTTTAGATTGATTTTGCATTTCATGACAGTGATTTCAGAGTTTGCAGATTGAATCATAATTTCAGCTGTTTCAAACCTATAAATCTGTATTACTAAGGTGTATCTCAAGAACCGAAACACTTACATTGCAAATCTAAGTGATGATATGGCCCTCAGGATTGCCCTGGAATATGTATGAGAACCAACCATTTAGGAACAAATATTCTGGCTGATAACAGACAGCCAGCCAAACGCAGCCCCTGATAAAGATAAATAACCTGTACTCAGGGAAATTTTTTGCATCATTAAACATGGTGAGCATATTAGCTAGCAGGGGGTGGAGTCGAGTCCCTAAAGAGATAAATCTAAATTATGTGCGCTGCAGTGATCATAACAGTAATGCACCATCTTGGCTAACTAGCTGACATCAATGGGAAGGGAATTTCAGATTTAAATGAACCAAACTAAAAAGCATTTCAGTGCACATCCAGATTAATTGGAGCATATTCATGAACTTTTCAGCCCTATTATGCATCTTTTTTTTTTTTTTGACTGGTGCCAAGTACAAAGAGCTTAGAATTTTCCTGTCAAGCCTTGCATCTTTGTTTCTTCTTTTCACTTTCTTATGCAGCTTGATTAATTACTCCCCAATTTGCTCTCCATTAATCTCCCTCCTACACAGTTGTATCAGTACTTGCCAAAATCTCTTTTTTTAATGTGCTACTAAGATGGATAATATAAGTTTAGTGACACTTCTCTGAATTGAGTCAATGAGGTAGTCATTTGTTAAGACTGTACTTTTGAAACATGGAATATTCTAAATTCAAAGTTAAGAAGTGCTGTTAGTTGTTTTAGAAGAAACATATAAGATGATTATCTGACCAATTTGAAAAACCTCAGAGAGACTTATGAGGACTAAACTTGATTGTGTGTTCTTCTCTGTTATTTGTGTTGGAAAATCTCTTGATGATAAGATACCTAGCTACATTCACAGAATCACAATATCTGATTTTCTTTCATTCAGTTCTCTTTGTACTACTAGAAAATTGTAATACCATATTGGTATACTATAATGTAGTATGATAATGGAGAAGTAAAACATTATTAATTTGTGGAGATAAATTGTCCAATATTTAAAGGCATGTTTCTCTACCTTTTATAGGTAATTAAAGAAGCTCTACTCGACTATACAGCATACATAATTATGTCTGCCCCATTCATAGTGGTTGTTCAGCACAACAGTAGAATAGTTAGGTGCTCAATAAATATTTGTTGAATTCTTGAGTCAGTAATTTTATTTTATATTTTTAAATTCAATTTGATAAATTTATTTCCTTGAGAGACTACCATGTTTGGAGGTTCTAAAAGGACAGCCCTAAATACCCAGTACTTGACTTATTCAAGAACCTCTGTGCCTCAGGGGCCCAAGGAGGAGAGGGCAGCCTGGTGAGCAATCTTGTGGCTATTCCCCATGGTCTATTGCCTCCTCTGGGGACCATCTGTTTGAATTAGTAATTTTTAAAAGGTATTTTAAAAAAATCTATAAAGAATAGCTTACATGACTTGGACATAGTGAATGTCATAGCAGTTAGAGACAGAGAGAGAAAGAGAGAACTACTTACGGCCGACAACATCAAACCAATTTCTCAGTAATTGTGTCTTCACATATTAATGTCTATGCCACTCACTTTCATTATTAAAATTTACTTATTAAAGGGAAATTACGAAAATAGCCAATCACAGGAAACTCTCTAGAGACAATGTGGATTTAAATTGCATTTCAACTACTAACTGTAGAATGATTTCAGTCAATCCTTTAACCTGTGTCTTATTTGACTCTGCAAATGGGTGGCAGGATACTTGTCATGTGGGGTTGTTCTGAGGGTTAAATGAAGCAGCACATGTGCTGGTACCAAGGGCAGAAGGTAGGTGCTACCCATTATTTTCCCTTCCACCAGCTTCCCTGGTCTGTCAAATACAAGATCTGATTTTATAAATCACAACCTTTTACTTAGAACTCTAAGGGTTCTCATAGATAATTAATAAGTTTTAATGTTTAATTATTCTTCATTTTATAAATGCAGAAACATGGCTATTTAAAAGAATTCAAAAGCAAAACCCAGGAAACTGCCATATTGAAAGTAAATAAGATTTTAAAGCATAACTTTTCTAATTCATCTTTTTCTTCTAGAAGGGACAATTTAAACTAATCTTATTTTCTCCTCATTATTGAATAGATGATTTCTTTCCTACTCACCTGGGATCTGTTACAAATCAATTCATGATCCCTGTGTCTTGGCATCTGGTATTTTTTCTTTGACATTTCTGATCTGGTATAATTTTTGTAGGTCTTAACAACAGACAGCATGGTAACAGAAGGCGTTTATGTTCTCCTACTCCCCTATATGTGTACAAAATGGGGAGTAAAACAACATTACTGCCTTTTCTTTTCCACTTTCTTCTAATAAAAAGAAATCTTACTCATTTCCCCTTTATCTTTAACTTTCCTTTCCCCCCAGTGTACAAGCTCAGGTTCACAAGAGGGGAACTAACCAGGTTGCCTGCCTTCACAGCTAGACCTCGCCTGCTCTAACCTGACCTTTCCTTACCAGTTTATCCTCTACGATAATCAAGTCGAATATTTTAAAACACATTTATACTATCAAGACTGTTCAATAGAAGGTTAAAGAATTTTTTTCTTTCTTTCTGGAAAGGTGTATAAGCAGAAGTGTCCAGGTATAGGAAAATGGAATGAAAAGTTAGTAAATGCAATCATTGTGGCTCAGTTACATTACTCTGCCCAGGTATTTCCAGAATCAGATGTATAGGTCAGCTTTTAATTTATCCAAAATATTTTTGTTAAGAAGTTAGATTCATTAGAGTACTGTTTATTTTTTCCTTTAACTTGGCTCAAGACACTTAGCCCAAGTACAATAGGATTAAGGATTCATCAGGAAATGATTAGGGTGGCAAAATTCCTGGGAGATAGGCATGGTTTCTAGCTTAGTCCAATTTACACTACCTATTTAAAACCCAGTTACATTGGTTGAATCCAAGATATGGAACGCACAGTTAGGGAGGGTCAACTATATAGCATAAAAACAATCTATATTTTATTCTAAATATAGTATGTTTTTATTTGAAAACTCTCATAGGTAACATTCAGATCAAGAAATAAAACTTGTCCAATCACCCTTATGAGCCTCTCCTCCCTGCCCCCAATCATAATTATAGACTTCCTTCTCCTTCCAAAATTAAACTACTTTCCTGGCTTTTATAGTTTAATTTTTTTGTACTTTTTTTTAAAAACACTTTTATCATCCACATGTGAGTACCTTGATAATGAAAAAGTTAATTTTATATGTCAGATTGGCTAGGCTATGGTACCTAGATAGTTGGTCAATTATTCTTGATATTTCTGTGAAGGATTAAACCCAGAGCCTTAAGCACCACTGAGCTACACCCCACACACCTCCACAAAGAAAAAATAAAATAAAACCCAGTTACAAGAAGTACATGAGAAAGGTACCCATCTTCTGGGTTTAGTTCAGAACCAAGTTCTTTGGTTGGCCTCTTACATCTAATTATACCCACTTTTGAACCTCCTTCTTGCCTATAGATGTTCTTAATCCTAGTCTTGTGTGCAAGACTGACCTCAGTGTCCATTAAAGCCGATTCTGATTTTTCTCCCCCCTTCTCACCTACCTCTTAGTGTTTTCCAGGGGTTAATAACTCCCCAGGGCTCAGACACCAGAACTAGATAGTAGTGATTCAGAGAGATGGGCTCCTTCTCTGTAGCAAACTGGTAAGAAGGGCCTGTGGAAAGTTTGCACCTCACAGCATGTTCTTTACAAATAGAAATTCTTGTGGTGTGCTGGTAGAGCTCACAGAATGATGGGATATTGCTTAATATCCCAGATCAAGCCAGTAACTAGTAAACTAGTAACTTGAAAACATTTCTGATTTGTTGGTAAAACAAACTTTAGATAGAACCAGTAAGTTCATCACGGTCTCATACGACAACTCTTTGTATAATAGAAATGAAATGTCTGCTATCTTCAGTTTGATTTTTTGATAATTTATTTATCATACATTTTATTTTTTTGTCTTACACGATCTTTAATTTACTCCTCTGTTGTCATTGCATTCATTTTCCTTTATTCTAGGGGGAGCTATATAAAATATTTTAAGAATAAAACTTTTTCTTCTTTAAGGAAAGAGTACAGAACAATAGCAAAATTTCAGAAATTTGTATTGTTTAAATGTTGCAAAACTCTGGGGAAAATATCCAAGTCTGGGTTTAAATATTTCTACAGAGATTAAATAATATAATTGCAGTTGGTTTGCTTGTATCAGGTTCCAAAAGCTGTCCACACTTCACTATAGTTTTGGTTATCTCTTAAAATTCTTTTAATGTATAATATTTTATTGATAAGGCAGTTTCATGTGTCTTCGTTTTTTTACGAAGATATTTATCAACTAAGCTAAATTCACACCGTGGTTGGTGTAATACCCACTGTAGAATAAACCCTCACCATGATAACTGTGATTGTTGCATTGCTTTTATGACATCGCAAAAGACTAGACTTGCTTGGAATCTGTTGTGGTTCATGGATCTGAGGGTTGGTGTCATTTGAGAGTTGTGGAAACATTTTGGTTGTTAATCTCTTCAATTATTACATCACTCCCATTCTTCCTATGGCTTTCCTCTAAATTTGTAATGGATACTTGTTGAACATTCTAATTTTATGACTCATTTTCAATGTTAGGCTATATTTCATGTTTTCCAACTCTGTGTCTTTATATTTCATTAAGCAAACTCTGCCTGTCCAGCTTCCAGTCCACTAATTGTTCATTTCAGTCTAATCTACTGTCATATAGTTTCTGTAAGGCTGCATTTTTGCACTTTTGTTCCCTGAGGGTATTTCTTATTATTCAGTTGCCATGGCCAAAATATGTCTGTTTTAAATTAAAATATTAACAGTGTTCTATTTCTCTGGACCTTGTAGATGGAATTGATACAGGCACCTGAATCCTTGTGAAGCTTGACTTCTGCTCCCAGTTTCTTAAAGGAGGTTTATGTTCCCAGTTTTTTAAAGGATTTTTTTCCCCTACTCACAGCAAAAGCTGTCTTTGTCTGTGTTTAGATTTTACATTTATTTCTCCTTTCCTGGCTTCCAGCATTATTGAGGAAGGTCTTCTTTCTTTCATCATCTGGGTATCATCCCTTCAATATTGCAGTGGTTCTCCATCTGGGGTAATTTTGTCCCCCAGGAGCCATTTGTCAAAGATGAGAAGTATTTTTGATTGTTAAACTGTGGGGAGGTGAAAAATGCTGCCAACATCTAGAGTGAGTGTGAACCAGAGATGCTCGTAAATGCCCTATAGTGTACAAGACAGTCTTAACAAAGAACTATCTAGTGCTGAGGAAAGACCTACTATGGGTCAAACATGGTTGGCAGGTATCCTCAGGACAGCCTACAGCTTTGGCTCATGCCCTTGTACTCTCATTTCTGCTCTATACACTTACAAGGACTTAGAAATGGTTTAATGGTTTAAATCACTTTAAAGTATTTAGTATTTAGATTACCTTGCCTGTTATTTCACTTCACTAGTTTTTCTTATTGAAAGCTGCAGAGTGTTGTTTTTTTTTTTTTAATCTGGCTGCAGGATACTTTGCTTAGTCCCTATGGATTCTAAGGGTAGATTTTAGTTGTTTACTATCACAAACAATGCTCCAGTGAACATCACTAAGCATATATGTGAATATATAAACATTTAGAGATAAAAATGTTGGATGCATTTTAAATCTTCCCTGTATGGAATATATCAGTTACAACTTTCACCAGCATTATGAGAGTAACTTTTCCTTACATAGGTTTAAACTCAAACTGAGAAGCATAAAATGAACCTCCTCATACACAAATATAGAATGAGTGAGGCTTTATAGACTTTCTATAAACATCTGTCCAATTCGATAATTATCAGGATCTTGCCACATTTGTTTCTGTGATCTCCCTCCTCCCATTTCTCTTTTCATTGATGAAGCATTTTAAAACAGATTCAGACATCACTTCATTTCTCTCTCATGGAAGCATCTCCAAAATATGTGTACATTTTATTGTAAAACTACATTGCTATAATCATACCTAATGAATAGTATCATTTCATAGCATGCAATAAAATGTCACAAGAAAATTCAGATATGAGAAAAAAGTCCTTGTAGAAATGGTTTGTTTGAATCAGAATCTATGCAAGGGCCACATTACTTTTTTTTTTTTTTTTTTTTGGTCTCTTATCTCTCTTTCAAATCAGAACAGTGCCCTTTTCTTTTGACCCCATGACATTGGCTAATAGAAATGAATTGATTGTCTTACAGGGAATCCCACACTCTTGGTTTCTCTGTTTGTCTCTTTTAGTGTTCTTTAACTGGTTCATCTATCCTCTGGAGAGAAACATTGACACCTGGCACCTATTTAGACTAAAGCTCAGTGTGTTAGCAATACTTCAAACACATCACAGGATACTTCATATTGCATCAAGGCAGGAGACACAATATCTGCTTTTTCTACTTGCTGTGGTAAGACTGATGATTAGTGGTCACAATCTGCTCCTTCCCTTGTAGAGTTCCCCATTTACCCTTCATCAAATGTATTCATCTGTGTGATTGTTGCTTGAATCGATTATTTTATGAGGGTGTGAAAAATTCTGATTTTAAAAAATTCTACCTTTCTTTCCTCAGTTATTAGAATTTTCCAATAAAGAATACGTTTCTGTCCTCAGGGCTAATTAATCACCCTGAATTATACTTCATATAAGAAAGGCAGAATAAATCACTTATGTTTATAGTCTTATTTTCATCATAAGAATTTAGAGCCCTAATTATAGCCAGTGGTATTCTATTTGTTCATTCAAGTTTTACTTTCTTCCTGTCTTTTTGAAGAAGTTGTCAGTAGAACCAATAAATTTGTGTATTTTATATTTTTCCATCATTGGCATTTATTACTCTCTTTCAGGCTTACACTGTCACATGTTGGCCTGTCCTGTTACCTTCTTGTTGGCTCCTGAGTCCCTCTAACATGGTCCATTTAGTCCTTGATAGTTCATTGCTTTCTGCCACAACTGGATGTCTCAGATACATCTTGTGTATTTTCTTCCACAGATCAAGTCCTATTCATTGCAATTTTTATTTTCTTTTCCCTGGTTGAGAAGGTTAGCACTTTTTCATTTAAGAGAAATCTGTGCCAGGAATGATGATGCACGCCTATAATCCCAGCATGTTGGGAGGCTGAGGCAGGAAGATTGTGAATTCAAATCCATCCTCAGCAACATAGTGGGACCCTAAGTAAATTAGGGAGACCCTGGCTCAAAATAAAAAAAAGTAAAAGGGCTGAGATGTAGCTCAGTGGTTAAGCAGTGGGTTTAAGCCCTGGTTGAGAGAGAGAGAGAGAGAGAGAGAGAGAGAGAGAGAGAATTGTATTTTCTTTTCTCTGAACCGAATTTTTGACTATTTTTTCCCTGAAGGATTGTTGGTTTGTTCCTAATGGATTTGTAGGGATTCCTTTTATAGTAAAAAATCAGCTTTTGTCAGTCATATGAATTGCGAATACTAGCTACATTTGCTGTTTGCTATTTGACTATTCAATATGGTATTTTTATGCCCTATATTTTAAAATATAGTAAAATATACTATTTTGTTTCTTTAATGGTATCTGGATTGAATTCATATTTAACAAATCCTTTCCCAATCTTGGATTATTTGAAGAATGCTTTTGCTAAATATTTTGGGGGGAATCATTTTTAAAAATATTTTAATAAGTTTTTTTTTATTATCTAGAATTTATCTGTGTAAAATGTGAGATATGTATCCAATTTACTTTTTCCCATATAACTAGAAAGTTATCTTCACACCATTTATTAAATAATCTGCCTTTTCCTCACTGATTTGAGATACAAAATTTATTATTGAAATCTATCATGGAATGTTTTTGTCAACTTTTTTTGCTGCCATGACTAAAAGACCTGACAAGAACAATTTTAGAGAAGGAAAAGTTTATTTGGGGACTCACAGTTTCAGAGGGCCCAGTCCATAGACGGCTGGCTCCATTCCTCAAGGCAAGGCAGAACATCATGGCAGAAGAATGCAGTGGAGGGAAGCAGCTCACATGGTGATCAGAAGCAGAGAGAGACTCCACTCGCCAGACACAAAATACATACTCCAAAGATATGCCCCCTGGGACCCACTTCCTCCAGCCACACCCTACCCACCTGCAGTTAATGCCATCAGGGGGATTAATTCACTGATTGGGTTAAGACTATCATAACTCAATCATTTCTCCCCTAAACATTCTTGCACTGCCTTACACATGAGCTTTTGGAGGATACCTTCCACCCAAACCATAACATGGAATTTTCATTCTAATCTATTGATCTTTGATCTGTTCTTATATTCATGTAGCAGTAGTATATTCATGCTATATTTTGTTTTCTAATAAGGCTGGATTCTGTAAAACAATATTGTTTTGTAAAATGTTATGGAAAATCAATTTTTTTTTTTTTTTTTTTTTTTTTTTTTTACTGGGGTTTGAACCCAGGGGCACTTAACCACTGAGCCACATTCCCAGTCCTCTTTTATATTTTATGTAGAGACAGGGTTTCACTGAGTTGCTCGGGGCCTCGCTAAGTTGCTAAGTCTGGCTTTGAACTTACCATTCTCCTGCCTCAGCCTCCCCAGCCTCTGAGATTTCAGGCCTGGATCACTGTGCCTGACCTTATATATAATTTTTTTATTAATAATTTTTTTTCCATTTTTGTTTGCTTTCCAAAGGAAATGTGGTGGCCTTTTTTTTGGTTGATATTGTGTGTTAAATTCATAGATTATTAACCAGAGAAGAAATAATATCTTTGTGATATTGTCTTCTTGTCTAAAACATGATGGGACTTTTCACTTTCCTGTTATTCAAGCTTTTTCTGTGACTTAATAGTATTCTATCTAAAAGTTTTTTTTTTTCAAATTAAGCATAGAGAATGTCTAATTTTTGGTATTAGTATGGGTGGGCCTCAGGTGCTCTCATACACAAACAAATGAAAAAAATCAAGACAAAACAAGATAAATTTATGTTTGTATAAAAATGTTGCATTTAAAAAGTAAGTGGTCTGTGAACTGTATGACTTTTTTGGAGACTCTGGCTCAGGTAGCCTTTTTCTTCTTGCTCTGCTATCCTATAGAGCTTTACTTTTGTTCTTGTCATAAAGGCAGTTCACTAGCCTCACATCCACTCTTCAGCCTAAGGAGGGGAAAAGAGAGGTCCAGGATGTTTAGGATGATTAGGAATTTCTCCATATTACTTTTATTCACCTTTCTTGGCCTCTAAATTAGACATATGCCACACCTAGCTGCAAAAAAGGCTTGAACACAGAGTGTTCAGATGTGTACATACCCAAACTCAAAGAGTTCTATTATCCAAAGCAGAAGGGGAGACAATGAATATAGGGTAGGGGGGAATTCATAATCATTGCTATTTTCAATGTAAATTTCAAAAATTTGATTTGCTATTAAAATAGAGTTGTTTACTTTCGTTTTATTATCTAAATGTGTTGTTTTTAATATTGTTTATATTCTGCCAGTTATTATTTTTTTGACAAGTAACTTCCTCACTGAATTATTTCATATTGCATTAGAGTTCATTTTCTTGAATTATCCAGTTCAAAAATATCATCCATAAAAAATATAATTATATATACTTCTTTATAACATTTATCTGTCTTAAGTATTTGTATTAACTGCTTGCTTTGGTTAGTAACTCCAAGCCAATATTAAATAATAATGGAGTTAAAAGATATCTATATTATGTTCTGACTTTAATTGAACAGCTTTGAATGTTTCCTTATAATATATGATGTTTACTTTTAGTTAAGTTGATATATGCATTATCACATTTAGATACATAAATATTAAGAAAAATATAATTTTCTGTTTTATTAAGTGTTTTTATCTTATGATTCAATGTTGAATTTTACTAGATGACTTTTAGGTTTGCACAAGATAATATTAGAAGTTTTCACTGTAAGTATGTTATTATGGAAAATAGTATTAATGCAGAACTTCCTTTTTATTCCTAAAATAAAACATACTCTGCCATGGAAAATTATTTTTTACTTATCGTTTTATTGTTCAACATTTTATTTAGTATGTTTGTAATGATCCTCAGGGATTGATTTCAAATATTCTTTCAGACTTCTGTTCTAAAAATATTTTGGAAGTTTTCATTGTTTTTGTGGGCCTTCGATCATTTTAAACAATGTTAGAGTTACCTGTTTCTCTGATCTTTCCTACAAATCCCTCCAGGCCAAGGTCACTGGGGAGATGTTGAGCTTAGTAATATTTTCTGTTCATAATGAACTATTATGGAGTCTCTCTCTTACCCAGCAAATAATCCATTTAACTTAGTTCTCAAATTTATTTAGCAAAAGGAAGTTTATTGGAATTTTAACATTTTAAAATTCATTTTGTTAGGGGTTATTTTTTAATATAATTATATCCTTTTTTAATAGTTGTATTTCTTCAGTTTTTCTTTACTAGGTATTTAGTAATATATTATTTTATACTCTGTGTGTATGTGTGTGTATCCAAAGCCAGTTTTTGTATTAATTTATTAGTCCTATCATATTTCTCAGTCACTTTGTTTTGGGTAGCTCTCTTTAATATAGCATGTAATTAAGTTCTAATCTGAGTATTTTAATAAGTGATTTTACCTCATTTGCATTTTTATGTGAAATATATATGTTCCACATTGGGGTTTTTCATCATATTTTATGTTATGCTTTCTGAATAATGGTGAAACTAATTTCTGTTTTCCGAGTTCATATTCATAGTTTCAAATAAACTTTACAACTATTATTTGACTTATCAAGTAAAATGTCTTGACTCCCCTAACTCAAAATATCTTGCTTTCCCATTTTCATTCTCTTCTCTAACCATAATCCTTGTTTGTTTTGATCTTAGTCTGACTCTTAAAATGACTTAGAACCACACATTTTCATGTCCATTACACATTTATCACTTTTTTTGGCTGAAATTTATTTTCTGTTTGACTTGATTTTGAAACGATGTTTGTAAATGTTCATTCAACTTGAAAAACTATTTGCCTAGGAAATAATTATGAGCCAAACTTTCTTCCTTTGAATACTTTATGGGAATTACCCATTTATTTTTGGTATTGCTAGAGAGAAATCTAGTAGCAGTCAGATTTTTTTCTTTTTACAGGTGACTTCTCTTTGTGTGTGAGACATTCTTTTTAATGTTTCTCACCTTAGAAATTGAGTAATTTTATTAAGAAATTAATAAGATGAATTCCACATTTCTATAAATATGTAAAATATATTGTAATGTCATGTATAACTTAAAAGAAGAAATAAAATTTTAAAGAAAGAAATGCCTTGAACTGTTTGCTCTATACCAATTTTTCTTTTTGTGGGACACTAAGTATTTACATTTTACAGATTTCAACCCTTTTTATTTCTGGAAAGTTTTTTGAATTGTATGCTTAAATACTTGTTCTGTTCATCCCCCCTCCACCCCACACTCTGTTTCGTGTTTTGGTGCCCTTTCTGTCCACCTTCTGTATTATAATTTTCATATCTCCATATCATTTCCAGATCTCCTTTAACTCTTCATTTACTTCTGCTTCTCTTAGTTTGACATTTCAAACATGTCCTTACTATGTTCTACCAATTCTGAGCTTTCTTTGTGTTGCTTCCAGTTAGACATTCTCTATTAGGACTGTCCACCCTGCTTCCCGCTGTGCCCACCTGTAGGGACAACATACCACATTCTCCTTTCTTGAGCATGAGCTTTGTCTTCTGCTGTGTGCTCTTTTATTAAACAAACTCTTTGGTTACATATTGAAAATTCAAGGTGATGCATTTTTAAAATTTTATTCATTGTTGTATATATAACAGTAGCGCATGCTTTACAATTCATAATACACATTGCTCTTTACTGTGTTGTGTGCATGTGTTTGTGTGGGAGGGAGAGGGGAGAGAGAGAGAGAACACATTTCTTTTGACATGTGTATTCCCAGTGTTTCCTTAATTTTCTCCTTGTAGTATTATTGTGAAACCATTTACTGGTTTCTTTTATATTATTCTATTTATATTATAATACTGTCATATTTATATTATCTATCCTATTTATAACATAATAATACTTTTCATTCTTAACTATTTTTTTTTCCTCCACCATCCAGCTAGCTAGAATTCTCCCTATGGCGTGTGTGTGTGTGTATTTGTATAAGAGAGACAGACAGAGAGACATAAGAGACAGATTTATAAGCACTTAAGGGCTGTTCTAATTGCCCTGTCTTTTCTCTTGTATCACCACCCACCTTGTCTCTCCAGATACTCCCACACAGGCTGAGCCAGTCTCTGCTCTGCTTTCTGGACTGTGTGAATTGGGGTCAAGTACAGTACTGCCTCTGGTCTCTATAGTCTTTTGCACAATGGCAAATACTTTATTGCTTTCTGTGTGTTCTTTTAAACAGCAGGGCATACCACCTAGAAGAGTTGTACTTGGCTAGTTTTCTCTGGTATCTGTCTAGCATCTCTCCTTGCTTTCTCACATCCTTTTTTGAACTCCAGTACTTCTCTAGCACTTCCTCTTATTTTGTGATTCAGTTTCAGGCATTTCCTTATCACTGGAGATGGTGTTTGCATTTTCTTCCCTTCTTTCCCTTAGTGCTTTAAAGACAGGTTATCAGGGAAGAGTGAGGAAAAAACCTAACTTTAAGTTTTTTTTTTTTTTTTTTTTTTTTTTTTAAATACTGGAGATTGAACCCAGGGGTACTGTACCTACCCCACTGAGCTACATCCCCAGACCTTTTGCAGTTTGAGACAAAGTCTCTTTAAGTTGCTCAGGCTGGCCTCAAGCTTGCTTGTCCTCCTGCCTCAGCCTCCCAAGTAGCTGGGATTACAAGAGTGTATCACTAAGCCAAACTTTATGCCCTTCTTTTAAAATCATAATTCCCACTTATTTTTTTCTTACTTTTTCATTAATATTTCCCTGTTATGGGAATGTTTTCTTTTGTTCTCTCTTAAGTAGGCATGGGGAATCCTTGGTACTGTTGTTCACTTAATTCTTCCCGCTATATAATTATATTTCCCTTGGCCTTTTCTCATGGTGACAAATTAAAAGTTCCATTGGTTTTGATCATACTGTAGAAGCACTTGAAATAGTGTATGGCACATATTTTAGTTTGTTCAATAAAAGTTAGTTTAATCTGAATCTCATTGTAATTTCTCGTTCTTATTCCTAAAGAAGAAAATAAACTACAATCTCAATTAAAATTACTTTATAATTACAAACTATGTATTCTGAGATTTTGCATATAGTGCTAATGATAGAAGCATAATGAATATTTCTTTGTGTCTGAAATATTATACATTGAGTGACATAGGATGTAAACTTCTAAAATGTACCTACCTGGACTGAGAATGTAGCTCAGTGGTAGGGGGCTTGCTATCATGCAAAAAGTCCTTGGCTCAATCTAACTCTACATAAATACTTACATAAATAAATAATGTTAGAAAAAGGTTTGAAGGAGAAATGATTAGGTTGTAGCCTTAAACTAATCAGTGAATTAATCCCTGATGGGATTAACTCAGTGTTAACTGGAGGTAGGTGGGGTGTGGCTGGAGCAAGTGGTTAACTGGGGGAGTGGCTTTGGGGTATATATTTTGTATCTGGCAAGTGGTGACTTCTCTCTCTCTGCTTTCTGATCATCATATGGCCCGCATCCCTCTGCCACACTCCTTTGCCATGATGTTCTCTCCCACCTTGAGCCCTGAGGAATGGAGCCGACCTTCTAAGGACTAAGACCTCAGAAACTGTGAGCCCTCAAATGAACTTTTCCTCCTCTGCAATTGTTCTAGCTGGATCTTTTAGGCATAGCAGCGAATAAGCTGACTAAAACAAATAAATATAAAAAAGAAAAATGCACATACCCATAGTGAAAAATGTATCTGTAGTTCCATGGAGTAAATCATAAGTAATAGTAAATTTGGAGTCACTCACTTATTTAAAAATATATTTTAAACTCTTACCATGTATTTGTTAAATCCTGAATCAGAATCATGCTCTCTTATTACTTTCTCCTAAGGACACCAGACCAGTTTAAATTAGATATTTATTTTCTGGTTTATTCTTTAGTATGAAATAGTGGAAAATAAAATGTATTATAGTAATGAAGCTAAACTATATAGATTATATTGAACGTATATGATCATAACTTTATTGTCATGTTTTATAATAAGGTCCTAATTCAACTAGTTTTTAAAATCCATCTTTTCTGCTAATTTCTATTTTTTTTATTGTTTTCATATGGCTTTCTTATTAGTTTTCTCTTGAATAACTTTTCTGTTTTTACTTGGATTTATCCTCAGGTAACATTGTAAATGTTAAATTCTTAGTTGGTAGTAAACTTATCTATATTTTACCTTGCCTGATACCGTGTTTAATAATGTTTTTGTGATGATGATATCCTGTTGCTTTGTGTCCCTTCTCTTTGTTCCATTTTTTTTTTCTCTCTCTTTACCTTTATATCTATGCAGGCATCGTGAGTTCTGTACAGCTCATATTGGCTGTTCTGTTTAGGTCTGATGGTGGCTATGGGGTTTTTCTAAAGTGGTGGTTCTATTTTCAGGGTATAAAGGCTTTGCAATTCATTTGATGCATTTTCAAACAGCATCTCTTTGGCTGCCAGAATAATCTGGAGAAGTATGAAATTTTTAGTATCATTCAAATCTCTTAATTTGGAGAGTTGCCAGGATCACATTATTCTGAGGGCAAATCAACTGCTTTTCTCCTGGTGTCCTTTGTAAAAGGCAGGAGCCTTGGAGCTATCTGGGGCAGAGAGCTACCACATTTATAATTTAAGTCCCAGAAAGCCTTATCCATATCCATGGTACTATACAAATAAAAAGTAAAGAATGACACTAGACAGCACAAATAATCAGCTGTTATCAACCATGAAACTCTGAAGGGGTAAAGAGGAGGATGCAAAGTAAATTCTAATAAAAATTATGCGTAAACTGTTCCATGAAAGTCATTTTTTATTACAAAAGCAATAACACCTTTCCATCAACTTTATACAACAATTTTAATAACCTTTAGTGAGTGTTAGTAAATCATATTGACCCTTTAGGTCACTAGATGGCTAGAAACAAACATGCAAAAATTAACCATGTGGCTGCTCCTCAGCTCTATTCTGCAAACAATTATGTACAAGGTCAGATGAGGGCATCATTGGTATTGTTTGCCAACCAGTTTATTCCTAAGATTCTTAACCTCATATTAATGTGTGCATTTGAAAGAACACTAAATAGTATTGCTAGCTGAAGCCACTAAACATCGGGAAGTTTGCAGTTTTTTCACCAACAGGGAATTGGACATTCTATTAGAAACTCATTTACTGCAGCTAAAAGTTCATGCATCACTTTAATACTTCTGATTCAATCAGAATGCTTTTATTTGTCATGTAAATGTAACACATCTTGTCTGGTATGAAACTGCATGGAAGAGCTCAAAGTGGACCTAGTAAATTAAGGTTTTTTTTTTTTTTTTTTTTTTTTAATTGTAGGGATTCAAATTAACTTTCCACTTAGCTTTTTTGTTTATTCGTTTTATGGTTTTATTTTACCTTTTAAACAGTGTGGCTTTTGTCAACTTCAAATGCTTTTGATGGCTCTTTCTAAATGTTATTTAATTTTAAGGTTTAATATTTTCATTTCAAAGCACATCATTTTAAATGAAAAAGGAACATTCTGGACCTGTTAGTTGGACTAAACCCATATAAGCAAAGTTCTATGGCTGTTCATTTGAGTTATGGATTCCTTGCTCAAGAAGTAGGAAATGACCTGAAAGGTGAATATGAAGAAGAAAGAATGAAACATAGGAAAAAAATTAATCTAATGTGCTTTAAAACCAATTATGTTTTTAATACCATCTATCCTCAGTGGCCTCTCAAGAGGTGTACACATATTGCTGGTGCTGTCATTAGGATTTCAGGAACGACTTTAAAACTTTCTGTGGCAAATATTTCCAATCATTTGTAAATTTAATTATCAAGTTAGCAGGCACCCAGATTTGATTAACATGTTTACAAACATGATTATGCACCAGAAAAAGTATCTATGCTTCTTCCCTCCGATACCCCTTTAATCTCTTCATAGTACGTGGCTTGTCAGGCTCAAATTAAGAATCTGTATTGGAAGCCACAGATGCAATATCTGTATATTACAGTAGGAGAAAAGGCGAGATTTGTTCTCAATTCCCCTTGCTGTTATTTTCTACCTTTGTGAATTATTGAAGGAAACACATTCTTTCAACTTATATTTTATGTAAGTCTCAAATGGTATCATAAATAGTGTATGCTCAGACATATATTCCTGTATTAGCCAAAAAGATGATGCTGCCACCAAAGTTCAGTTTAATGAATTTATAAAGCTCCCTGCTAATTCTATTTCATGGTAGCTTTGCATTTTATGGAATTTGAAAGCACAAGTTGTAATTGCTAATATCCAAAATTAATATAAGTAAACTAGAAAGCTTACTGCTGCCTGCTCCTTGCCTCATAATTGATTCATGTAAAGACAGTATCATCTACATTTTGTGTGTTTCCCTGGTATAACCTTACTGGCACACTTACATTAATTAATTTAAAACACTGAGTTGCCAGTTCCATCATTTATTATTATACAACAGCTATTAATAATATAATCCTTAATCTGTTTTATTACTTGCATGGTTTATTAAAGATGCAAATACCCCACAGTATTGTATCACATAGCTTAATCAATTTTATTGTGATCCATAGTTTTTGAGTACCAAACAGGGGAGGCTGGATTTATTTTTCTCTTTAGATAGCTCTCTGGAGACCCCATCTGGACTCAACTTACTATGTAGGGTGTTTGATGAGTCTCTCTGGACTATCCTGGAGGTGGAAGCTGCAGGTACTTATCATAGGTATGCTCTCTGTTAGGAGGACATCTTAGGTAAAAAACAGGTTCCAAGGGAGCTATTAACAAGGTTGTTTTCCTCAGTCACTGGTCCCTAAGCATTTTGAAAGGAACTTAAGGAAAAGATGGATACTTTAGTCCCCCCCCACCCACAAAGCCTTAGGATCACTATTGCTAAAAGTAAGGAGGAAGAGGTGATAAGAGTAGATTTCCAAGTGTATGTGTCTGTAGGGTTGGATTTTGAGGAGTCTGCTGACAGCCCTCTGATGTACTGCCTGGGGTGAGGTATGACAGGGCGTGTCGTGAGGATACTAGAAATTTGTGTATGCCTGTCTTTTCAAGAAAGGTGAGTCAGAAAACCTAGGTCTCCCCTTTCTCTTTGAGACTAGGAAAAAAATAGTCTGCTTCTCCACTGAATAATCTCACTTTTCAATTTGATTTAGTTCAGTTCATTTGAATTGGGCAAATATTTATTAGCACATAAAGCTTAGCAAGATCCAGTCAAAGTAAAACAAAACAAAATCTAGGGCTTATAGAATAGAAGTTCTCAGGAGAGCCAGTGAAAATTAGCACCTCAAAAATTTTATAGAGAATTCTTACACATGAGGTTGATTGACACTGGGCTGCCTCTTTCCAAGGTTTCATCATCTCAGATCTTGTTTTTAGGGATAGCTGAACCCTTCTCCACTCAAAACAAATAAGCAGAAAGATAAATTCTGAGTGTAAGGAAAAGACCATCTAAAGACTAAAAATTCCAGTAGGATTTTATTTAGAAAAGGGACATGAAGTCAGTTTGGGAGTGACATTTGTGTTACCAATAAGAAAAATATTTCCCTGTATTTTGAATTTGCCATGTGATATTACTTTCTGGATCATCCTGCTTTGGTGTCATTGATCACATCTGGAAAGATCTCGCTCCATTGCCATGGCTAGCTGGAGGCTATCGGCCCTATTCTTGCTTTTTGTGGTGGGACATAGGGTGTCATTGTTTGAAATCCTCATTTTCTGGTACCTTTTCACTGTCAGGTAGTCCAAAATGGCCAGGTCAATGCCTTCTACAGAATCCAGAGTACGAGATTCATGAGATAGTTCCACATTTTCTCCTAGAAAGTAGTGAAAATGCACAGGCAGCTAGTCCATGGTAGATATTAAATTCAACAAAGTAACAGTTGCCTCATCTACAAAAGGGGGACAAGAATTCAACATATCTCATAGATCTGTGCTAGTATGAACAAACTATGCCATTATGGCACAGAATGCTGAGGCAGTTACAACACTCACATGGGGGGAGGAAATCTTCCAAATCTTTAGGTTACATGCCCTAAGTCCACCATCAACAGGTTGATGCACGTACGGAGCAAATCAACCAAATAGATTTGGGATGCTGCTGGTAATGTGATTTGTCCCTCTATCTTGCTTCAGGATAATTTTTATGTGAAAATTTGCTAGACTTTCCAGCTCAGACCTCATAGTTTGCAGTTTATCACCTCTCTTACTTCCTTTAGACACATCAATTCTCCAGCATTATCAGTAACTGGGAAGTTTGGGGCCACTCAAATCAACTCTTGGGCTACCTTCTGGATCCTTAGGAATTATACAAGAATTAGGCTCACTTGCATAAGTCTGAGATGAATATACATGAATAGAAAGTAATCTTGGCTCACTTCCATGTCCTTATTGGAAACTTAAGGATGGTGTCTTGAAGTTAAGATTGAGATTATAGACATGTGAATTCTATGGCTTCCAAATTCCAGCTGACCCTCTTTAAGCTTCTGCATTGATGCTTCTACTGCTCTACATTCTACAGAAATCATTTTATGTCCACCTTAATAACCAAGATGACTCTAGGCAGGAAACATAAATATTTATTTAGAGAAGTTCTGGAGTCTACCATATTCTGAAACCATAGAGCTTCTAAAATGAGGGAGAATTATCCCTCAACCACACAAATAAATCAAGTACTGTTATGCCCAAATAATGGCCCTGAAAGAAGTAATGATGCCCTATGTCTAACTATCTTTCTCAGCTTTTCAGATTTATTACCCAGATGAATAGTGTATCTAAACCAAATTATTCTGTTATAGTAATGGATAATCCCAAACCTCAGTGATTTACATCAATCAGCACAAACGTTGATTTCTTGCTCATGTTGCAAGTCCATTATAGTTTATGTGGAACTCTGCATGCCATCAGCAGAGATTAAAGATTGATTATGGTGAACCTCTCCCATGATCTAAAAATGATAGGTTACTTTCACTCATATTTCATTTACCTATAAGTCACAATGCCAACTTTGACATCAAAAGGGTGAGAAAATGTAAATCTTCCCCAGAGAAGGGCAGCTAATATTCTGAAAATTAATAGAATCAACTGATAATTACCTTCTTTTCTGTGCTAGGGTTTTCTCTTACAAGTTGACTTTAACTGAGCACCCCCTTTTCATATACTAGGTCCCCAAAGACAACTTTAATCTGCTATAACAGATTATTCTCAAGCAAATATTTGCTGCTTGGGCTGCCATAACTAAATACCATGCAGTGAGTGGTTTAAATAATAAAATTTTTCTCATAGTTGTGGAGACTGGAAGTTTAAGTTTGGAGTAACAGCATGGTTGATTTCTGGTCAGGGCTCTCTCCTTGAGATGCAGAGTTCTCCCTTCTCAAGTCTGCTCACATGATGACCTGTTTGTATGAGCACTGAGGACAGAGCAAGATCTCTCCTATGTCTTCTTAAAAAGGCACTGTGCTTATCATCAGGGCTCACTCTCCTGACTTACCTAACTCTAATTACCTCCAAAGGCCCCATCTCCAAATACTGTTACACTGAAAGTTAGGACTTCAACATGTAAAATTTGGGAGGGTACAAAATTCAATTCTTAGTATACCTACTTCTACTTCCTCTAGTCAACCTGGCCTCAAATACAGCAACATCCATGCTTTTTTCCTTTTTCTAGACAGGCATTAGCCTTTGGAATATTTTGATTTGCTATTTTGGCTCTCAGTGTTTCCAGGGCATTCCTGAACATAAAGACAACTGTCTTTTCCCAGCTTGATGTTGACTGTTGCTTCTTTGGGATGAACAACAGTTTACTCCTTCCCCAGAGTGGAGCCTCTCACACTAGAAAACCTCAGTGATAGAGCTGGATGAAAATCTTTTCACCCTGGGAAATCTCGTGCTTCTCGGCACCCTTCCATGTGCCCTACAGTTATCATTGGTTGCTTTCCCTGGTTCTTTCTGTTGTCTCCGTGTCACAGAACCCATGTTGGTTCCAGCAGGTGGGAATTAACTCAATTATTTCCATGGATGACTGCCATAGTTCTATTCTGTTTCCTACTGACTCTGTTATCTTTATTCATTCCTTTCCTTTTATGTCTAGACAAGAAAGTCATTTACAGTTATTTATGGGCTCAATTCTCCTGCTGGTCTTCTGTTATTCTTTTCCTATTACACATTATGATTATTTCACTCCTCTATTTGAAGCTCATCAGCGGCATCCCAATGCTCTTGGGATAAAATAAAAATCAAAACTCCTCACCATAGCTCTTGGGGTCCTGTGGGATCTGGCTCTGGCCTTCCTCCCAGAGGAGGATAAGAGGCTGCAGCTCAGACCATTCTCATCTCTTGTTTATTCTGCTTGAATAGTGTGGGTCTTCTCTCTTTGCCTAGGACATGCCAAGCTCTTTATACTTCTGGCCTTTTGTTCTCATTGTTCTGTCTTCTCCTAACTGCTCACTTGGCTGGCTGATTATATCCTTCTCTCCTCAGTGAGACATCCTTCCCACTCCTAAGAAAGGCCTTTTTCAGTTACAGGCTTCTGGATTATGCTAAGCACATCCTTTATAACAATAATAACATAATAACAACATATACCTTGTTCAAAAGTTTGTCTTCCTCTTGGAATGTGCTATAAGGGCAAGAGTTTTGCCTTTAGCATTGGTGTGTTCTACCACCTGATGTGGTATCTAACACTAAGGTATATCTCTAAGTGAATGATCAGTATAGCACTAAGTTATATGAAACTTATAACTTAAATGCTTTAAGTTATATATGCTATAAGTTACATGAAATCAAAACTTGTTTTTTATTATCTCAGTCTGGAAAACCTCTTTGACCCTCTGGGATCTTATAGATCTAATTTGACTTTTATGTGAGAATTCACTAAATATTAATTTTTTTTGGTCTTCATGTATATTCTTTTCCATAGGTTTAATATCTTTAGTTCCCTCAGCTACCAGTCAGGTAAACTGTGTTTATGGACTTTCAACACATGTTCACTGTGTCCTTGATTTATGTTAATACTTATTACATTTCCCCTTTGACATTTGATTCTTCACTGAAGCTAGATCACTATTTATCTACCCACAGGAAGACAAAAGCTTGTTTAGATCATGAGAAATGACTTTGGTGGTGTAGGACCTGGTCTCCCAAATATACTCATGGGCTCTTTCCTGGAAATGATGGGCTATATCCTTGCTTAACCATAGGTTTGCTTACTGTGTTCAATGCTCTAAGAGAGAAAATGCAAGGGGACATAGGAAGAAGAATGTCCCTGTCCCTGCTCTAGGGCTATCTCTAGTTACCTTCTTTAGGACTTCTGTCAATGGAGGGAGACATTTTAAATCTGCTACTCAGAAGTAAGATATTATTTAGTCTGTACTTACTGGTGAGTATACTACTTTAAAAAGCGCAAACCCAGATTTTACCCTCTCTCTTAAACTTTTTCTTCCATCCTTGTGGCTTCTTCTTCCACATCTCTGAGGCCTTTTCTCTTTTTTCTGGTTCTGTGTGGTTGTGTTGATTGACTCAGATATATTCCTAAGACCCAGCAAGCTCTCACTTTATGTTGAACTGTGGTGCCAACTTACTAACATGTCTTCAGTCTCCTTCTTTATCTTTACTAAGAGATTGTTAGTAAAGCATCATGTCTCTTTGAGAAATTGCCTAATCTTATTCTTGAAGTGGTGTTATTTTGGCATATGGAGGAAAAGTTTTTGTGGGAGTATCTCAAATTCTGTTTTTTCATACTAAAGGAATGAAGAGCCCTTTATTAAATTTTTTTCTTAACTCTGTGCTGAACGATCAGACATTTCTGATGACCTATTATGTGTTACATATGGTTTTAGGCACTGAGGACATACAGGTAAGACAGAATTGAAGATAGACTCTTATTTAAAGAAATTCATAAACCCATGTGAGCCAAAGCTTCCCTGCTATCCAAGTCCCCAATACCATTTCATGAGGAAGTTAAGTAACTTTCTATGTTTACAGAAAATTCCCCAGCAAGCTATTGTTTCACTGTTTTCTTGGTCACCACCATTCTCTGTTTCCACATGTACTTTTATGGTTTCTCCTTAAACTGCTATGAAATTCAGTCTCTTTCACAATTTCCACATTTCTGCTAACTGTTCTCTTGCGTGCGCATGCGCACACATACACACATCTATGTGATGGTAGATGTTTATGAAAATTTGTTTGTGGTGAATCAGGAGAAAGTTACACTGTAGTCATATAATCAAACTCAGATTGAGCATCTGTTCCTGGTGACTACCTCAAAACTTGTAGGTTAAAACAATGATTTGTAGTTTTTCTCACAGTTTGATGGGTTGGCTTCATTGTCTGGGGTGTTTTTGCTTGGGGTCTTTATGTACTTGAAACGAGATGTCAGGTGACATGGAGTTATCTGGAATCTCAACCGAGCTGGACAGCAAGATATTTCATTCTCAGGTTGTTGGCTGAGAACTTAACTGGGGTTATTAACTGCAACACCTGCCAGTGGCCCTCAACTAGCTTGGACTTCTCATAGGATCAGGACTGGATTCTGAGAGGCTGTGTTCTAAGAAAGAGCAGAAGGAGTCTGCCAATTCCTCTTAAAATCTTACTTTTTGTCACAGTACATCCATCAAATAATTTCAAGCCAACCAAGATTCAAGGAACTTATGTCTTCCTTGTCTTCTTGAAGTGTTGGGGCAATCTTTATCAATAAATCTTATCCTGACCTTTCTATTTAAAAGTATATGCTACCACTTCCATACCCTTACACTTTTCTACTTGTTTTTATATTACTCCCCATCTCATAAACTATGCAAAATTTAAAATAATTATTTTTAGTTTGTGGGTCATTTATTGCCCTTTAGTAGAAAGTCTGCTCAATTAGGCCAAAGGTTTGTGCTTGTTTTCTGAGACATATCAAGAGTAAGAGACAATGGCTGGCAGATTTACTTGCTCAATAAATATCAGTTTAATGAATTAAGTAAATGTTAAGAGGAATTATTGAAATTTAAATTTCTATCACTCTTCAACCAACATTTGGTTAAAAATTCAATCCCCCAAATAATCCCCATATTTTTTTTAGGTACTATAACTCCCACTACCCCACCTTAGGGAATTAGTATCTTCATTCTCCCAAAGCTTTAAGTTTAACAAAACAAAATTTAAGCACTGTAAAAAAAAAAAAATCCCTTTCCACTAGAACTCTTTAAAGTAAAGCTTATTCTGAACAGTGATATGATCTGAATTGTGTTCCCCACCAAGTCTATCTGTTCAGAACCTAATCCTTAATGTGTTTGTATTTGGAGATATAACTTTTAGAAGGTAATTAGAATGAAATGAAGTCATGAAGGTGGTGTCCTAATCCAATAGGATTAGTGACCTTATAAGAAGAGGAAGAGTTAGAGAGGTAGTCTGCACCAACAGAAGGTCATGTGAGCATTCAGCAAATAGATGGCCACTTCAACCTAAGGAGGTAGCCTCATCAGAGCTCACTCCTTCTGGCTCACTGATCTTGGACATCTGGCCTCCAGAATGGAGAGAAAATAAATTTATGTTGTTTGAGCTACACAGACTATGGCATTTTGTTATGGTAGTCTGAGCTAATTAAGGAGTAAGGTCTTTTACTTGATGAATCATTGGCTCAAATTAATTTATCCAAAATTCATATTAATTATAATAATTCTTGGGGCTGCGGTTATGGCTTAGTGGTAGAGCACTCGCCTAGCACGTGCGCGGCCTGGATTGGACCCTCAGCACCACGTAAAATTAAAGGCATTGTGTACAACTAAAACAACTAAATAAATATTTTAAAAATATTATAATAATTCTCTTCTTAAAATGATGGTCTATTATCTCAAATGGATAGACTAGTCATTTTGTTAGATATTATTTAGAATTTTTTTCTCTTAATAAGTTAAAGGGCTTGGGTTTCTAAAAATAATCTTTAGCATGAAGAATGATTTCATTTGAGACAAAAAGAGTTTTGTTGATCACTGAGTTTCTCTGTACCATTTTTACTGATGAAATAATCAAAATAGCTCATGGATGTTTTCAGCATTCATTAAGTTATCACTAGCCATTGATATGACAGAGCATTCATCTACTATTCTATGTTGTCATATTATAGGACCTCAAATTTACAATGTTATCTTTGATATATCTGTATCTATCTATCTACCTAAATACCTCTGCTAAAAGCTTAACAGACAGAACATCTCATGAGATGTGATTCCAAATTATATCAAATGGGCAGTATCATAATGCTGCTCTTCTAAAACCTTTATGGAAGTAACTTGGCAAACAATTCAGAGACCTGAGTCTACCTACTATATGCCATTGGAGCATTGTTTTGAAATACAAAAGTGGATATTACTTGTGTAATACTTTTGTGCAAAATTAAACCTGTAATTTTAGAATTTGCACCACACTTTGATGGTATATAAATAAAAGGAAATTGGGGATATGAAAGATATTGAATAGGTAAAACTGAACAGTTATCTTAAGGACATTCCTTAAGATTATCAATCTTCTTTGTACAAGGGCATTCTTTATTTTTAAAGACCATGTTAATTAATGGATAAACCTATTTAACTATTCAGGGATTTATTTTTCAATTAAAATATTCTTGTTGACCCAGTGGTGTGTTGTTCTCAAACTATGAAGCAACATATAATAAGCAACAACCCACTGGTGCTCCTTTGTTGAAGGGAAGGGATAGATTAAAAATTTTAAAACATTTACAGGCTCAGGATATATTTCTCTATGTTGTACAATGTAACATTGAGGTCACAATGAATCCCTAGTAAGAAAGTTTGAAAAAAGTTTTAAAATGTGTGTGTGTGTGTGTGTGTGTGTGCATTCTGCATGAAAGTACACACCTTCTGTCCTGAAGTGAATGTTGGTCATGGCTTCTTCATAGTTAGATAGAAAATCAGATTATAAAACACTGTGATATTATGATCTTATTTATTTCAGTTAAAACATAATACATATAATTATGTAAACATGTGATGAATTGTAAACTTGAAGATAAATATGTGATTTCATTTTACAAGTGATGGACTAGGAGGGGTGTGTGTGTGTGTGTGTGTGTGTGTATTTGTATGAAAATTTATATACTGGAATAAGTTGTTTTGGAGTGGCAGAATTTCTAGTGATTTGTGTGTAAACATTATTTTATATCTCAAATTTTGAACAATAAAGAGATATTTCTTTTTCAATATGATAAAATTATTTTTAAAACATGTTAATCACCTGTATTTTATATTTGTTTCTTAAACTTCCACAGTAGAATGCTAATTTGTTCTGTTTTCACTTTAATCAACAAAGATTATCTTTCTCTCTATTGTTAGACTTTCAGAAGCAGTATCAAGACTCTTTCATCCAACTTTTACAAAAATGCCTTCCCTGAGTTATGATAGAATGTGTACCCTCTGCTGATGTGAGACTATTCCTCTTAGTCCTTTTACCCATTGTATTTATGCCTTTGGTAAAAAATGTAATTTTTTGATATTACCCATTGTAAGACTGTGTACTGTAAGAGCAGTTTTTACTCTGCAGATGAAAGTTTTATCCTTTCTGTGTCAGAAAAATAAAAGCAATGTAATACAACAGGTTTCCTTCTTTAGCTTATCATCTGTATCACCTTAGTGCTGAATCAATTGTCCAAGAATTGCAATATTCTCAAATGTAATTACTGGAAGCTCTGCTATGTCTGGGTGATGCAACTGATTTGAATTATAAAATGTATTAGGTTGCACTGTTTTGAATATTGTTGTTATTTCACACTTTCAAGACCTACATGGAATAAAAGTTGAATAAAATTGCTAATTACTGAAAAAAAATGTAGAAACACTATCTGCACACTTCACGCATTCTTTTATTTATTTATGTGCCCAGAGATAGTTATAAGGAAACATCAATAAGCAAAACAGAGAAAGACCTTTGTCCTCATGGAGGTTACATTCTAGAGAAGGAGCTCTGATAAGAAGTGTTATGGATAAATAAATTAAATAGTGTGTAGAATATGAAGTGTAATATGAAAAAAGTAAAGTGAGGTGAGTGTTAGGAGTCATTAAAATTATTTGAACTAAATAGCTGTAGGTAAAATACTTTTATTTTCAAGAATCTGTTAATGTTGAGTAAACTTTTATGCTGAATGGATGTTTTTATTTGTCTTTTGTTTTAAAAAGTGTTAATTTGTCATTTTGGAGCATGTTTTTATTCATTGGCTATATATTAGGAAATACACCAAGTGTTGGAGAGAGAATAGTAGTAACATGCTAGATGTTCTCATGAAGTTCAAGCAGTGAAAGAGCCAGGGATGTCACAGGAAGGCAGGCGTGATGGGGAAGACAGGAGGTATGGCAGTGTGCAGGTAAGGCCCTTTACCTTGTGGAGTCAGGAAAGGCTTCCTTTGAATGAACAACTGTAAAAATAGAGATAGGGTATTGTGCTGGACAAGAAAGCAGTGGAGAGCTTGTCCCTGGAAGATGGAAATCTGTGTCACAAGGCATAAAGGTAAGAAAAAGCAGTATATACGTTTAGAGAACTAGGAGGTGTTCAGAGTGCCTGGAAAGAGGAGTAGGGGGAAGAGGGTGATTTCCTAGGGAAGAGCTAAGCAGGTGACATGGTCAGCAGTATTTCAGAAGTGGTAGTGGACTAACCTGGCTAGGAAAATGAAACCTGTAGGAGACTAATAAAGATGGAGAAAGAAGATTGACCTGTGAATCAGAGATCCTGACAAATAAACACCTTATTTGTAGTAATGTATAAAAAACAGTGTAAAGTTACCAGATCATGGTGGGGAAGTGGTATGTCTTAATTTATCATTTCAGAAGAGGAGGAGTCAGTGTCTATAATACTGATATATGACAGAGCATGTCTGTCTCTAGATGTGGAGATGAAAAGAAATCTAGAGGCCAAGTCACTGAATGAACCAGCATGTGCATATTGCATATTGTTTGTGGGATGATGCTGGACTAGGGCGGGGGGACAGGGACTTGAATAGATGAAGAATGACCCAGAGGTCTGGAGGTAACACGGATTAATTCGTTGCATTACTGATTCATAGTGGCAAACATGTTGTGTTAGGCAATATACAGACAAGAGATTTTTTAATTTACACGTGTTCCATCTTTTTCCTCTATTTTGTTTTGGTTAGTAAGAGGATAAAGTCAGAGAAGTGTGATATTTTCTGACCATCTTAAAATAGTTGTCATATAATTAAGCACTTCAATTTCAAGGGTCCTTGCACAATGCACAAGAAAGTGTAAACAGCTTACTGGAACCTATTTAAAATCGGCATTTAAAAAATATTGACAGCACAATATCACTCATCTGTGCATTCCCAGACTTGTGAAATGATTATGAGGTTTCTGTTTCATACCTGAGCCACTGGGGTTAAAAAGCTGATGTTCAAGAAGAGAAGTTTGAAGATGTGCTATAATAAGTTATTGAGGAATTTTTCCCCCCAGAAATTTATTTAACATTGCTGCCTCAAAAAGCATGTGGGTAACCTATGAGTTCTTTTTTATTTTTATTTTTTCCTTTTTGGACAGTGAAGTAAGAACCTCTATTCAGAGGACAGGAGAAGGAGAAATCCAAGGTCGGTGTGTTTTTCCTATTGATTACGTATTCCTGGGCACACGGGCAAGGAGCCAAGCTCATCTTGAATTCCAGCCATTTGAGTCCTCTGCTTAGGAGGGAGGGAGCAGTGTGCCCAGGAAGCAGGGCAGTATTTCCAGCAGGTGGTAATAGCAGGCATCACATTATAATTTTAGGAAAATCTGATAACACCGAGGCAACCACATTCATGAGAGCAAGCACTGTGCTTTCAGTAGACTACAGAGTGACGTTAGGATGCCTCGTTCTCCTAGTAAAGGTTTTATGTGAACTGATATGTCTTCCTGTGCATCCATTCACCTAACGCTGCCAAGAGAGAGAAAGGATTGAAACATAAATCTCATCTTATTACCAAACCTAAATTGTTCCCACTGATTCCGTCTGGATGCCTGACTCTTGCCTTGTTCCCCTGGCATAATGAATTTCTTAACCTAGAGTCTCGATAAAATCCTCCATAATTTATTTTTATCTTAGAAGTTGTCATAAAAATTCACTGACAAGGCACAGCCCAAGGTGGTGTGGAATGAGCTACCTTGATCTGTTTGTATAGATAGAGATACACTATTGCTCTCAGATGGAAACAGAGTGACTTTCCTCTTTTGTTCCCATAAAAGAACATCTATCAATTCCAGTGAGGTTTCAGAGTGGGAAAATATGTGAAACTCTTTTTACATATAGAAGTTAGGGAATTGAGCCAGATGAAAATTTACTTATCTCTGTTAGCATGGTTGTTTATTTCATTTTGTGCCAGTCTGATATTATCATTTAAACAACTAAGGAAATCATGTAGAAAGGAGGTCTTCACATATATATCTGCTAAGATGGCACAGCTAGGATACTATTTTTAGAATAATAAGCTTAGTGGTTAAAGTGTCATGCACTGAAGATTAAGTACTGGAGGAAATTAATCGGGAGACGAGCGCAGGGTTATGAGGAAGAAATCTCATCCTCTCATTAGTGGAGTCAATCAAGAATTTTCAAGGCACACATTTTATCCCTGGCATCATCTTGGGGTCCCTATTTTAAACTTCAGGGAATTCTTTCACACCCGTTATATTTATATCCTTTCTTAATTAAAGGTCTCAAATCTTGAAGGATACAAAATTAGGAAGCATCTTTGAGGTTCTCATCACCCCTGGGATGTTTCTGTATTTCAGCTGGTCTGTGTGCTTTCACTCCCGAACACTCCTTGACTAAGAATATGTCAAATGAGATGTATTAGTGACTCTTGTTGAATGAGTACCATAAGAAAAGTGAAAGGGGGAGGGTGGAGAAAAAGAAAAAGAAAAGAAAAGAAAGAAGAAAGAGGAAAAAAGAAAAACAAAAACATACAACTACCAAGTTAATTGTTTTTTCTGGAAAATGTCAAGGCAGAAAAATTTGAGGAAGAACTGAGGTAGTCTGGGTAGGAAAAAGGGCTTTCCATTTTTTTCCTCTTGCTGTGTCTAAAGTAATATGTTCCACCCTGACTCCATTACTTTCAAAATGAAGTACCTAGGAGTGAGTTCTTGGGGTTTTCATTTGGATTTCAAAGCTGATAAACTTTTTTGGCCCTGAGAACGAAATGGGTAATTGTGAAGAAATTGCTAAATAAAACTGTTTAAGTTTCTTTGCTGTGTTTAAATATATGCCCAGGTCACGAACAAGCCCTTCCTTCAGAAGTCACTGACAGAGTTCAGAGTGTGAGAAGTGAAAAGTGAAGTGAAGAAATAAGTGTGTGTGGCTTCAGGTCAGGGAGCAGGACAGGAGGGGAACAGAGGTTGCTGAGGCAGTAGGTGGCAGAGGCCCTCCTGAGCGTGCTCAGGGACCTGAGGGAACCTGCTGTCTCCTGCACTTGGTCTTCCATGGTTCTGCCCAGATAACCCACCCCATGAAGCAGAAAACCATTTTTCTTTTTTTTCTGTTGAAAAAGAAGAAAAGAGAGTGAGCAGAAAGAGAACTTGTCAGGTGAGTGTCCCCAAGACATGTGGCATCTTTTTTCCCCAGCTGTTAGCACTGCCACGGATGGGACTTTTCCTACCTCTGTTATCACCTCCTCATACCCCAGAAGGCTCCTAACTGGACTCCGTGCTTCTGGTCTTCTCTCTTTTAAGTGCATTCTTCACCCTGATACCAGAGACCCAGTTATACCATTCATTGCCCAGTGTAAGAGGCTAGAGCAGTTTCCTTTGCCTGCAGGAAGATGAAATCTCAGTAAAGCAGAGAAGCTCTCACCCAGTCTCTTCATTTCTCTGTACATGCTCCTGCACTTCCTGCTCTGTGACATGAACACTTTAACAGCCCTCCATCTGCTCTCTCTGTGGGGGTTCCCTTCCCTCCTCCTGAGTAACTGTCATGTTTCCTTCAAACCACAAGGGCTGGCCACTTCCTCCAGGAAGTCTTTTCTGATCCCTGCCTCTTCTCTCAAATGGAACCAGACACCCTTCACCTCTGCCTCCACAGGAACTGCTCTATTACAACCAGGTTACTGGCCACAAACTATTCTCCCCACAGTAAGGTGAGAACCTAGCCGGCAGGTTTTTATTTATTTTTCATTTTTTTAAATTTTTGTCTAAGTTCTCTTTTTACCTAGTACAGAGCAGGAACCCTGCAAAGAAAGAAATGAAAATGCATTCATAAAGAAAAACTTTTGGTTTATGGCTTTAGCTGTTATTTCTGAGCTTAGCATTATTTGCAATTCTTCCTTTCAGGCAGACACTCTTGATTCCCTCACTGAGAATTAATAGCTACTATTCCTAATGCCTTCAGGCCAACTTTCCTCTGTACAGTACTATAATTTCTCAGCATTTCAAAACCAATTCCCCATTATTTGAAAATTTGTAGCAATGTATCTTTAAGTTTTCTTTTGTCTGTAGTAAAACAGCCTTAATATACTGTCAAAAAATTATTTGAATTATAGAAAAAAGCAAAGGAGAATGCTGGGTCTTCTTTCTGAACAGAGCTAAGCTTTGACTTTTTATTTATTGGTATATTTTAAAATACATATTGGCAGAGGTTAATTTGCATATTTTTGTAGAGTAGAACTAGAAAACTCCCCAAATTTTGTTTTATAGCTGTGTTGAACATCAGCCAGTTTCCTATCTAACTGAACAATCTATTAAATGCTCTATATACATCTGCTTCTTAAATGGTCTTTGGACCAGTTTTATCTTACTGGTTGCCTCATTAATTAATGACTTATTAAAACTTTGACATGAATTCATTTTGTGCTTGTCAGAGGGTTGTGATTTTACCCTTTTGAAAATTATTCTTTAACAATACATAGTAGAAAAGCAGTAGTCATTTTGGAAATCACAAATTTAATTGTTTGTCTACTACTACTTTTTTTCTTTAATGTCAGTAATACCTTAGTTTCTTAGAGCCTTAGTTTCTTTATATGCAAAATAAAATGAGGATCCCTGCTACTGGGTATTGGACAAGGATTAAATGCCAAGTAAAAGAAATTGTAAACTATAAAGTGAGACAGAAATTATGTTATTATTTGCTGTAGAGTTGCTGTTTATGTATCTTGTTGGAGTTTTTATGTATTTTTAGACTAGTGAGACTGTATCATAGTTACAATCCCAGGAAACCAAACAAAATTAGAAGAATCAAAATTAGAATAATGAACACATGAATTTTCAATCACTGTTCAGTTTTTTTAATTTTAACTTTTATTGACACAAGGGAACCAGTGTCTATTTCCATAGCCATAAATATATGAGCTATTTAAATAAACTAATTGGTGGATTTTTTTTTTTCAGATTAAGTATAAAATGTCTGTAAGACTGGGCTCCATGTTTATTTAGCAGAAGACTCTCTGGAAGACTCACTTCTTACTAGGAATCAACCCAGTCTTTATGACAAAAACTTTCAACTCCATGTTGAGCCCCAGAAGCAACAGGAATGTAGAGTTGTAGAAAACATTTGAAAAATAGTGACTTAGCAGATTCATATTCAGGTGGAGGCAGTTGGGAGAAAACTCATTCATGACAAGGTAAAAGATGAGGGGGACTATATAATGGAATTCCATGCATAAACATTTTGTTCTTATCTCTAAAAAATCTAAAATGTGGATTATAAAAAGGATGATTAAAGAAACAGCCTATTTTGATATGCAATAGAAATCAATAAGAGGAGAAAGAGTTTTTAAGATTTTTTGAATACCAATAATATATTTTAAAATGTGACTATTTTAGTTTTTAAAATATAAGAATCTCAATTAAATAAAATGTCTAACTTACACAGTAATTCTTTTTTTTTTCAGTCTATTGACATATTAAACACTCACTTTGCAATGTTGATAAGTAGCTTAACTGAGTCTCTCTACTTTGTTCTCTGATACTTAACACATAGTAAGAGATCAATGAGTACATTTACTTATGTTGTTCTGATTCACCCATGAATGTGAAAAACTAAATTCAGGAGGGCATACTTGCCTACGAAGAGTCTTCTAGCAGTAAGAGAGAGGAAAATCTATTTTAGTCCATCAGCAGACTATATTTGAAATAATTTACATCCTTACAAATAAGAGCCTGGCTATAGTTAGTATATCAGCTTAATGTCTCTTTTAGAGACTCTTTTAGAATTTCCCTGCAAAGATAATATATTTAAATAATAAACATTTATTAAGCACTTTATGATATGCCAGGAATTGTGCTAGGTATCGATGCTACAAAGTAGAAAACCTGAAGGGTCTGGTAGGAACAGAGAGACAAAATCAAAACCTCACACTGTGGTCAACACTATATGCAATAGAGGAATGTGTGTTGTCATATGGGAGCACTCCATCCTGGGGTGGAGCTGAGGACAATTTAAATATCACAGGGAAAATTACAGAATAGTCTTTGAACTTTACTTTTATTCATTACTTGGAAAAGTTTTGCTCCTGTTTTGTGTGCAGATCCCTTCACCTGTCTCTTCCACTAATTGTTCATTGAATGTGTAAGAGGAGGACTTGGAACAATGTCAGACCCCTGAGTTTATGCATAATGAGGTTTTGACCTATTACTTGGAAATATGAAATACGTTTGGGGGAAACATATTCCTTGAAGACCAGAGAACATGGAGCCACCTGGACTAAGGTTCTAATCCCCCAGAACCTTGTAAAGAGGTGCCACTCATCACCTTTTAGTATGAAAGCATTTGTTACTTCTGATACTACTTTGCTACCTGAAAAATGTCAGCTCTTTCTCATGTGAGAAAAGGGTGGATAAACTTGGTTTCCTTCCTCTATGTTGGTGCTCTGCAGCCATAGATATCAGATCATCCACTTGGGAATCCAATTAGTGAATATTTAGGGCTCTGATCTTCCCCGAGTAATCCCCAAAACATGACTGTTCTATATAGCAAGGATTTAACATGGATTTTGTGGCTGGCAAGAGTGACAGACATATCAGATTATCAGTGACAGCAGCAGAAGCTTCCCTCTTTCCCAGCTGGGATCTGCCACAACTGAAACTACCTGCTGTCTGTGTTTGACTTTCTAGAAGCTTTCTATTAGGGCCTGTGGCTGGATGATTCCAGACCAATGAGCTAATACCCTGGTCTTGTTTCCTGAGGCTTTCTGGTTGATTTGTATCAGAGGTGTGACTGGAAACCTCCCACCTAAGACAGTGTTTTACTTTGCCTGCTAAGTGTTTCAGTCTTCCAAGAGTGCCTGAGAGATAACAGATGATCCTCTATTTCACTAGGTAAAAGAAAAAAATAGCCATGAAAGTCAAATGACCCGAACATTCTGGCTTCATTTTAATTTTACACGCACTTCTTAAGTTCCTATAGAGTATTTACAATTATGAAAAGGAAATAGAGGTGATTTAGAAACTCTTTAAATCCAAATTAGAATATTTTCAGCAGGTAAAAGGAAATCATCCTGTGATTCAAGTAATTGGGATGACAGGCACAATTAACAGGGGAGTTTTCTTCCAATAACAGAAATCCCCCCCCACCAACTTATGTGCTTTAAAATTTGTCAGCTAAATTTTCTGAGGTCACACTGCATTCGGATATAAAAATATTGTGGACATGTCAATGGATACTGTCACTGATGGATAAAGAAGAGAGTATAAATAAAAGGACTTAGAAAGTAAAAAGGAGATTGTCAAGTAAAAAATGTAGAAGCCAGCTTTATTACTTTGGAGATTCACAGCACAGGATAAACAGTGTCCAAGAGCCTCTGTGAAGAAAGACAAATGTATTCCACATTTCTGACACCCATCCATTGAAATGACACACCAACAAAATTCACCTGGCTACTTCCATTTTTATCTTCTGTAAAAATAGAATTCCCAACAAGGATTTGGTGGTTTTGTTTCCCTAGAGACAAGATCAAATCCATCAACTTTTATTTCTAGTTGTGAACTAGTAAACCAGTATTTCCAATCAATTAACACTGGAATGATTTGATTCAGGCATGCAAGCTGAGTAAAAAAAATCGAATAAGGCAAAATTCTCCACAGAGTTATATTTTTACTATCTTATAAAGTCTAAGGGGACAGAAAACTCATAACTCTGCTTTTAAGATAGGAAAAAAATGCTGATAACAAGAGAAGGCTGAAAATAAATGAGAAACTGCTAATGTAATAAAAGGGAAAATGATACTAAGACACTCTTCTAACAAAGGAATTGGAAAATATTCTAAAGGAGATAAATGAAGAAAGTGAATAGAAAAAGATTTTTGTCTCTCTCACAAGTGGTATCTTTTGTTTCTGAATCATATTGCCTAAGAGAGTCTGGGATTGGAGCCTCCATCTTAGAGTTTAACAAACCTTTTTAATATTTTGAATACACTTTTGATAGTATAGAGTTTGGAAAGGTGGCAAAAGGAGAAAACCTGATCTCAATAGAAGGAGAGACTGAAAGAATACGATTTATTTTTGTATAAATTATGAAATTGTAAAAATTGGAGAAACCATTTAATGCGTAAATTAGAGAAATTTTCCTGTCCATAATTTCCATGGTGCCTCTTCTGAAGCTTGAATGAGCCAATCCAGGGCAGGAGGTGAGCATGGGGGATAAAAAGGACCCAGGATCCAGTAGTGGGGGACGCGCAGAGCACCAGTGTGTGTGGATCTGGGCATGTGCTTGACAGCTGGACGACCTCAACTGGTTATTTAATGTCTTAAGCCACTGCCTGTGTCTGTGAAATGGAGAAGTAATAGTTCTTACCCCACAAGGTGTTTTTGAAGATGAATATAATACTTGAAATGCCCTTAGCGCATTACCTAGTAAGCTCTCAAAAAGTGGTAAATGTTATTACCACCATATTTACTAATGTTCTGCTCACAGTAAAGAAGGGGCCTGTCCAAAAATCCAATTCTTGTTATTCTCTTGGCTAAAAGTTTGAAATAAATTGTAAATATTTGCTCCCCAGAATCTCGCTGGGATCCCAGGTGTAGATATAGTATCTGTGGCAGCTGTGGATGCATGAAAGGGCAGACAAGAGGAACTTGTGAGCAACTGAAAATTTGCTTTGCTGAACTAAAGTCCTTATAAACTGTTTGCTTATGACAGCTCACAACTTTGGGCTATTTGTTAGATAATTACCTGTCTTTGGCAAGAAGGCCTTTCTCTTCTTCCTGACAGAGTGTATCTTTTTTCCCAGCTTGCCTTAGCTTTCTACACAGGGAAGGCAAGAGCTGCTTTATTGGAATAATTGGGGCCTTCTGATGAAGTCTGTATCTCGCTTGAATCAGGATCTGATGCTTCCTAGGTAGCTAGGTTGCCATCTTTAGCAAGTCACATTGTCTTTTGGAGTATCAATTTTCAAAAGGTAAAATGTGAATATTAACTTCTAACCCAGGTTGTTTGAGGATAAAATATTTCAATGAATATAAAGAGTATGGCACAGAGTAAAAGCTCAACAAATTCCAACTCTCTACTCTTTTCCATCCAGAAACAACAACAACAACAAAAACAACAAACCCCACAATAAAGACCAAGCAAATTCTTAGGGATTGATGTCATTTTATGGGTTGTCTATACAAGTAGCTTAGGAGGGATAACATCTCAGTGGCAGGTAATTGCTGTTTTCCCTCAAAAATTCATAATACTTACTGGGCTTATGGGTAAATACCTTTTCTGATAACAAGACTGGTTCTGAGGATGAAGGGTGCTTAAATCTCAATGAAAAAATAATGGCAAATTGGGTTTGGGAATCTGTGCTTTATTATGATTGAACTGGAAAAAGAATCAGATTATTTTATTAAATGCTACCTTTAGAAGGATGAGAAAATATAAATCCTAAAAGCAATTTAGTTTTCACAATGTTGGCCATTTTCTTGGTTCTTTTTAGTTCACGTCATAGTGACAGTGAAAAAATTTTGCAGGATCAACAGTGTTACTCAATTTGCAGTTGACAGTTTGGATGTTTTTAAGGGTATCTCCCACTTTGAAGGAATTCTTGACCTACTTCAGAATTAGTTTTTCCAGTAAATTCAACCTTTAGTGATTATCTGAGCCAGAAATCTTCCTTCAGATGACTTCTCAGAGATAAAATGCATCTGAGCTAGATACACACACACACACACACACACACACACACACACACACAGTAGCCAGTTATCTGTATTTTTCTTTTCAGAATTATATCAATTAAAGAAAAATAAAAATATACTGAATTTTTAAGATTAGGTGGGCTTTGGTTTGTGTTTTTTTGTGTGTGTTTGTATTTTTAAGGAGACATGCTATGTCATTCTTCTACTGTTTGGTCATTTTCATTTTTTCAAATTACATTTTTCTATTTGGCTCCCAAGATATGATAACCTGTGATTAAAAATAAATGAAATGCTCTATTTGATGCATGTATGTATATATGTGTGTGTGTATGTGATACATATACATATATATATACGTATGTATATATTTATTATATGCATATATATGTATATATATTGTATTATGTTCCAAAATTTGAAATTCTTCTTAAGGGCTTTGCTTATTATTGGTTTCCTTTTGAGAGCTTTAAGTTTAATACATTTTTATGTAACAATCTACCAAATGGAGATCCGGGCTCAAAACTTGCAAAATTTGAGTTTCTATGGTGAGACAACAGGCAACCCTGTTCTAGGATAACTTTTAGAAGCACAGACTCTTCTGAGGAAATCATGGAAAGAACTGCAGTGACTTGCCAGGGTTCACATAGACATTCTGAAAAGGAAAATAAGTGACCATTACTGAGAGCTTATCATGTGTCTGGCACTGTATTCTGTGTATTTGAATATATTTTTAATTCAATTAAAATATCCTACAATTTTAGACACAATTTTATATATTAAGAGTTAACAAGATGGAATAATTGTCCTAAGGTCAAAAAATTAAGTGGTGAATCTGGGATAGCAATCCTGATCTGTGTGATTCCACAGCGCACATTCTTTCCAGACCAATTGCGGAATATTAAAAAGCTGCTTTTGACAAGAATGGTGGCACATGCCTATAATCATATCAACTACGAATCTGAGGCAGGAGTGTCATAGTTTGAGACCAGCCTTGGCAACTTAGTGAGATCCTCAGCAAGACCCTGCGTCAAAATAAAATCTAAAAAGGACTGGAGGACTGAAAATGTAGCTTAGTGGTTAAGCGCCTCTTGATTCAATCCCCAGTACTAAGAAGAAGAAGAAGAAGAAGAAGAAGAAGAAGAAGAAGAAGAAGAGGAGGAGGAGGAGGAGGAGGAGGAGGAGGAGAAGAAGAAGAAGAAGAAGAAGAAGAAGAAGAAGAAGAAGAAGAAGCAGCATAGTAGCAGCTGCTTTATGCTATTCTTGGTGTTGTTGAAATATATAGAACTTGCACTACTACTAATATATTATAGGTTACATGTGTACATTCACCAACATTTATTGAATGTTCACTATATATTTCAGAAACTATTTCACAATCTGGGATTGAGTATACAGCACAAAAAACTGATCACAAGACTTATATTTTTCTATTGATACCAACAGTTTGGCAAGTATTTAGTTTCTTACTCCAATATGCACATTTTCTCTCTTTGAACCCCCAACTTTTAAGTGCCATATAGCTACCTGGAATAAAAACTAAGAGTCCCAGCATGCCTTGCAATTGAGTGTAGCTGAGAGAGTAAGTCTAGTAGGCAGCTTTCAGAAAATTTCTTTTAAAAAGAGTACTGTCGAGTCCCATTCTTGCCCTTCTTCCCTCCTGCTTCTTGTTGCTTGGAATGTGAGTATATTGACTAGGTCTCTGTTATGGTTTAGATACTAGGTGTCCTACAAAGCTCATTTGTGAATCAATGCAAGAGAGTTTAGAGATGAAATAATTGGGTTATGAGAGTATTAACCTAATCAGTGCATTAATCCCCTGATAGGGATTAACTGGGTGGTAGCTATATGGCTAGAGGAGGTGAATCCCTGGAGTAAGCCTTTGGGGGGTACGTATTTTGACCCAGGTGAATAGAACTCTCTCTTTCTGCTTCCTGGTGCCATGTCTCCAGCTGCTTTTTTCTACCACACTCTTCTGCCATGTTGTTCTGCCTTCACTCCAGGCCCCAAGGTATAAAGTCGGCCATCTATGGACTGATTCCTCTGAAACTTTGATCCCCCAAATAAAATTTTCCTTCTCTAATTGTGATTGTCAGGACTTTTGGTCACAGCAATGAAATATCTGACTGAAACAGACTTCATCCTGGGAAAGGAGGACAAGTGACACACCCAGGGATGATAGAATGGAGTTGGAAATAGCCTGGCCTGCAGATTGGGGAGCTTCCATGCCAGCTCTAGATTGCCTACATCTGGATTGTTTAGAAAAAGTGAAATCAAATTACGTCTTAATGTGGATGGCTGTTCCTAGCAGCTGAACCTCATTCATATTCAAGCATATATTTGAATTTGCAGTGGATTTTATTGTTTTTCTTTATTAGAATGCCTTTATATCTTCTCTCTTTCTCTAGCACTACCCTGTCCTCGTCCCAATCGCTATACTTATGTTTCTCAGAAAACACTGTTTGAGTTCCTGGATTCAGTTGTGCCTAAAAGTCCCCTTTAAATTTTTCAGTTATGGTAACTTCATATTTCCTTTTCCCTTTTTGCTCAAACCAATTTCAATTTGCTAGAGAGGATTTACTGAAGAGTATACATATATTTATTTCTTAATGCATGTATTCACTATGTTATAAACATACTATGTTAATGAATATAAATATGATAAATATAAATGTTATAAATATTGATCAAATATAGACTAACATGTAAACACACTATATAGGGATTTACCCTTGGTCTTTCCACTTGGCAATAGAATAATCTAAGCTGCAAAGAAGCTAAACAATTATCCTCAAGTCTCAGTAAAACTCATGACTCCTAAAGTTCCAGTCAATTGCAAATTACACTTATTTCCTCAATGTCATCTATTATATGTCTAAATTTGCAGTAGTATAATACAAGTTACATTTTTATTTTTATTAGTAATACTAGTATAATTATCCTTGAGAGGAAAACAATGAAAAATATATGTGAAGCTAAAAAGAATTCTGAATAAGTTTTTCTTTCTCATTTTTTAAAAAAAATTATTGAACGGTATAAAAGTAGAAGGATGAAACATGTGATGGAGTTTAGTTTTTTCCTAGTACAGAACTGATTCCTTAAAATCCTTCCTAATATGTTATCCAGTCTGGGTTTAAAAGTCCCAAATGCTGAATCTTTTATCAATTCCCTTGGAAGATTATATCTCACATAGTAGACTGGAGCATACCAAAGAGTTCCTGAATCCTAAAGTTATTATTGCTCATTTATTGCTGTTATTTGTGAGATTTTGCTGCCCCCCAAATCCTCCTCCTTTATTCATGAATAGCCTCACTGACTTTTGGTTCTTGGTCTTATCTGTGAACTTGCTGTTAGTTGCTTATCTGTATGTATAAAGTGTATTTTCTCTTGGTAAATTCATTTGTTGAATTCTGAAAACTTTCCAAACAATTGTGAAATATTTGAGGTAATAATTTCACATTTTGAAGATAGAAACAGTTTGGGTTTCTTTGTATAAGTAAATCTGACAAAGAGGGACTAATCCAACCAAATATCATGGCCATTTGTATAATCTATTTAATGTTTCTTAAAAATGTGCTTTAGGTAGACCTAAACTGCTTTCTGTTCTTAATGTTCTGATTAAATAAAACAATTTTTATTTTTTATTGGAAAGTTAAAAATAATTAATAATCCTTTGCTTAAAATCTCCCATAAGATCCATGTCATGTCAAATAAAACCCAAACTCCTTTTCATGAACCATTAGGGCTACTTTGACCTAGCCTGGTCAGCTTCTCCAATATCACCTCCTTTTTCTTTTTTTCTTTTTGGTACTGGGGATTGAACTCAGGGACACTTGACCACTGGGCCATATCCCCAGCCCTTTTTTTGTATTTTGTTAGAGACAGGGTCTCACTGAGTTGGTAAGTGCCTCGCCATTGCTGAGGCTGGCTTTGAACTTGCAATCCCTCCTGCCTCAGCCTCCCAAGTGCTGGGATTACAGGCGTGCGCCACCGCGCCCAGCTTCCAATATCACCTCCTTTATGAAGGTTTGTATCCTAATAGTTCTGGCTGTACTAAGCTTCAATATATGACTATTTTCCTCTGCTTCTATTCTCAGTCTCTCAACTACCTCCTATTCTAGGTCCCTTTTATTTTCTTTTTACATTCTCATTTCTCACTTACCTCCATTTGTTATTATGAATACTGTTTTCTGTTTCCTCCACTAGATTGTAAACTACTTGGCATGGAAGCAGGGATCACATCCTGGTTTCTATGTACATTTTTTTTTTAATAACACTACTATAGTTATTACATATTATACATTGTTCACCTCATGCTCTCTAATATTCGGCAAATGAATACAAATATAAGTCAATGCATGCACTTGGAGTAAATGAAAATAAATGTTTTGAAAAAAATCGGTGTCATACATAATGAAATTCTATTATAACAGTTGGTTATTATATAGATTCCAAAAATCATAGAATATTGTTGAAAAGAAACTAGGACATTAGCTAGATCAATACCTTATTTTCTAGATGAGGAAGCTGAGATCCAAAGAGAATAAATAACTTGTCAAGGGTTTCATTGCTAATGGCAGATCTAACAGTAAGCTCTGATCTTTCTTTTGTATATGCTTGATGCATATGCATGTCCCACTATACTTGTTTTTGAATCCTTCAATGTTTGTTAATGCATTCTCCCTACATTCAAAGAGCTGTTATGGAATTAAAAGAAGCATTGGTTTCCTACTGTGCCTCCATCCCCTCCCCTCTGATTTTCCTTCTTGTATTTTGCACTCATAAGAAAACATGACAACACAGAGATCCTTTTCCTGTAGTTATACTAAGTGCTATTTGTTGATAATATGTATTTTTTACTCATAATAAGGACCTGGTTGTATTTTTGAAATTGATTTTGGTGTTGAAAAAGCTCTGGGTTATTAAATGCTACCCCTAGACCTCTCTCTCTCTATGCCTTTACTCTCACCTGCCTTACCCCTGCTATAGCTCCATTCATCAAACAGAAGAAGGAAATGAACCAAAAAGAGGTCCAGTAAAGCTTTGTGCATCCCTGAATGAAATGTAGCATTGTAGGTAAGCAAATAAAAGAAATGGGAATGCTGCAGGATATGTAATGTCTAGAAACTGCTTATAAGGGATATGTAACATTTAGTGTTATAGACCACTTATGACACCATTTAGTGTTTAAAAGCACTTTAAGCCTGGGATAGTAACTTGTAAAAATAAATAAGGTGATTAGATTTATTCTGTGAGGTGAATAAAGGAGAAGGCTAAGGGTGAATTGAAGAATGTAAAAGGTTGTATTCTTCAGGATACGGTACTCTATCCCATTTGTTGATTTAAAAATCCCATAAAACTGTATAAAATATTAAGATGTCTAGAGACATTTAATGGCTTTTAAGGTAACTTTTAATAAGGTAAATTCTAGTTTTATTTGATTGCTAGTTAGGAAAACCACTCTTACTGAACCACCAGGACATAGACTAATAAAATAAAACACAAAGCTTCTTGGCGGATGTAGCAATATTGCAAGGCTTGATGAGAACGAAGAGAGTCTAAATTAAGCAATAACAATTGGGAAGCAGGACATTTCCTGGGGATTAATGACAGGCTGGGTGGAGTTGATGGACCATAGCTATTCTGTGGGCCATTAACCTCAGTTGATCATTAATTCCCAAGAAATACCTGATGGTGAGGTCATTAGTATAATTATCACCTTAAAGGGGGAGAAGCGTAGTAGACTTCAGAGTGATGAAGTTAAAAGGATGGTGATTATTTCATATGAAGTGAGTGCTTCATAGACCAAAGAGCTATAAGGTTTACTGAGTCATTTCTCAGTTTGTAAATGGGAAGAGCAGAAATTGTTGCTTTTATCAGAGGATTGGATAGAGGAGTGGGGCGAGAAGGCATGTTAGAAACACACATGGTAAGGATGTGACTTTTTGTTCAAATGCCTTTTGTACAGTGAATATAGAGATGTTGAGAATTTTTCTGGTGATGTGAGGTTTCAAACAATGGCAGTGTTGGGTAGGGTTTGGGCTTGATGGACATACTACCTCATTTACATTGGTCTTCTTTGACTCCAAGTAAATAAGTGGAAGTGATAAAGAAGACTGTGAGAAAGGTGAAGGACTTAGTCTACAGAGAGGGGCATGATCTTGGGTACTTGCATTCTATTGGCTTCAGTTTCTTTATCTATGAAGACAAAGGGGGTAGGTCTAGCTACCTCTAAAGATCAGTCCAGCTCTGAAGGTCAACTGATGTATATTTAAGGAGTCAAAGGTCTTCCTTGGATGAGGTCTACTGAGCTTTAAATAGGTAAATCACTTGGAAAGAAAACTAAGAGCTTCTCCTACAAGAATAAGCATCATTAAATGGGCAGGAGTGAAATTTCCTAATTAAAATTATTGATGGTATTTGTAATTTCTGAGATTGACTCATTCTATGTTCCAAGCTCCTAGCAAAACAAAAAATTATTTAAATGGAAATTCCCTACTGTTTTAATTGAAAATTGACTTTTAACAAGAATCCTATAGACAGCTGATTCCCTGATCTCCTGTTGTGAGATCCAGTGGTGCCAGAGGGTGGTTTTGCTGCTGGTAACATTTCAAAGCCAAAGACTTTTATACATAAATGGAATTTGAATTGGGAGATTAAAGCTCAAACACAGGGGGTAAAATAAGGCTACAGAGTTTGCCGTGCTGACTCACCTTGACCTTAAAATTCTTCTCATTTCTACTTTCTCATCCACTAGAACTTCCTGACATGTCCATTAATTCAATTATCGGTTCTTTCAACATTTGCTATGTACTTTCTATGTTCTAGGAACTATCATATGTGTTGAGAAACTAAAGGTAAATAAGACATAGCTCCAGGTCTCTAAGGAATCACAAATTCATAAACATTGATATAATTAAAATACAAGAAGAAAGACGATGGTGACTATTATAAAATAAGTAGATGCACAAAGGGAAAGTGACCTATTCTGTCCAAAGATGTAGTGGAGGTCAGGCAATGTATGATAGAAAATTTTTGACCTGAATCATCAAGGATGAATGAGATTGTATAGTAACTCAGGTAAGAAATGGCTTTGTTCACAACACAAAAGAATTGAGCACATGCAGAAGTGGGAAGTAATTCAATATGACCAGAAAAAAGGGAAAATGAAAGAAGATGAGATTTAAGGGACTAGAAGGTTATGAACGGCTTTTAGCATATAATGATAATGAGTTTGGACTTTATCCTTTAAGGTGGGGGAGTGATTGAAATATTACATATTTAATATATAATGAGTTAGGTATTCATAATTATGTTAGGATGACTATAAAATACAATCTAGCTAACTAAGAAGGAACTAAAGCATTTTAAACAGTAATACACTAAGATTAGACTTCCCTTTTATAAAGATAACTCTGGAAGCTGAGTGAATAGATGGAAAGAATATGGCAGGTTAAAAGTGTAGAAGAAGAGGTTAGGGCCTGAACTATGGTGAGCACAGAGATGAAAGGAAGTTATGAGAAATATTTAATAGGTTGAAAACAAAAAGTGAAATTATTGCTTGAATATATATGGGTGCAGATGATGGAGCTATGGAGAACCAATCCTGGTTTGACTCACAGGATGATAGCATTAGACAACACGGACGGTAGAGGAGAAGGAGTAGTTGGAAGTTGAAGTTGGGAGGGGACAAGGAGAAAAGACAATACATTTTGTTTTGGTCATGTTGCTTCTCAGATTCAAGTGATTAAAAAATATTCATGTGGAGAAATTTAGTAGGAAGTTGGAAGTATCCAGGCTAAAATTATAGATAGCATTATAGTTTAGATATAAGGTGTCCTCCAGGAGCTCATGTGTGAGGCAATGCAAGAATTTTCAGAAGTGAAATTATAAGATTAAGAGAGGAATAATGTAATCAGTGGATTAATCCATTGATATGGATTAACTGGATGGTAAATGTAGGCAGGTAATACGTGACTAGAAGAAGTAGGTCACTGGGGGTATGCCTTTGGGTTTTATATTTTGTTCCTGGTGAGCAGAGCTCTCTCTGTTTCCTGATTGCCATGTCCTGAGCTGATCTCCTCCACTATGCCTTTCTACCATGATGTTTTGCTTTACTTTGTACCCAGAGCTCTGGAGTCAACTGACTATAGACTGAACCTCTGAAACCGTGAGGCAAAATAAACTTTTCCTCCTCTCCATTGTTCTTGTTAGGTCTTTTGGTAAAGGCAATTAAAAAGCTAAGTAAAACAGACAGTGTACTTAAAACAATGTGGTAGATGATATTTACAGGAGAGAGCATATGAGATGAGAAAGAGGGTTAAGAACAAGAACCTTGGGAACACTAATGTTTAGAAAAAACAATTCCCCAAAGAAACTGTAAAAGAGAGCCCAGAGAGGTTATAATAGGAGGGCTGCAACAGAGGTTAGAAGAGCAAGGGTTTGGATAGCAAGGCAGCAGAATTTAAATTATATGAAATGTGAAAAGTGTTTCTGTAACATGGTACAGTCTCACAGCAAGAAGGTGCATACAGCATGGCAGTGGGTCAAGACAGTTGCTCATTCTGTGTTTCTGGTTAATAATAGAATTAAAATTTGAACCCAATGTCTCTGACTCCAAAGTTTCTGCCCAATTCACTAGGAATCATCCTCAGGACCTAGTGAAGCCACTAAGTGATAAAATAAATTTGTACATTTCCAGACCTTGAATCTTCCAACCTCTGCTTAAATGTGTTTGCTATACTTAACATTGAAATTTCCCTTTGCCTGTACCTGTACTTTTTGGCTTAGACCTTCCCTGCAGACCTCTGCCTGGATGAACCAAGATTGAGGCCACCTTGACTTTGAACACTGCACATCTGCCACTAGCATCTGCCATGAGGATCAGTTATGTCCCTTTGTCTCACTTTATGAATGCATTCAAGATGTGTTTTTGAGCATTTACCTGATACCTTCTACATTGTAGATAATATAACAGTCCTTGACCTCCAGGAAACTGCAATCTCATGTTCCCATTTGAGAATAACTTCTTGCTCTTCTTTTATGTCAAATGAGAAGCTCCTGACATGACATTTACTTTATAATTAGGAAATCAGTTAGAAACTGGCAAAACTAAGCAGCAAAATAACATTATTTGAAACAGCCTTACATTTTCAGTTGCAAATGTAAAAGAACAATGCCAGAATTGAAATATACTAGTATTATTTTGTATTAAATTGTCTCAAGTTTAAAAAAATTACTTAACTACCTTGAAGATAGTAAGTGATACAGCTATGGCTGGTATATTTTTGAATTCACTGTTACAGTGGAGTTCCCCTTCTCACATTATTCCCCCAAACAGTAGACTCTTTCTGGTGTTTCTAGGTATAAGGTGCCAGTATAATATGCTGCCTTTAATGATGATTAGGTTTGAAAAAGAAGTTTTGTGAATGTCAAAATACTGAATGAGAACCAGAAAGATCTTCTTCTCTTTCTTACCACCTTTGGAAAAAGTCCTTGACTTTTTCTGTGTTTGTTTCTTCATCGATAAAATGGCCATGTTGAACTTTATTCCCCTTAAAATTTCTTTTGGCTCTAAGACGTTATGATCCAATTGCAGCCTAATGTCCACAGCAAGGAATAGGAATCAATAACTGTATTTATTCTCCCACTGATTCTGTACTGTTAACCTTCATTGAAGATAATTGCTCTTGCATGCTCCAAAACACAGTTCTACTAGATTCTGAATAAATATTTTTTCAGTGAAAGCAATGTGTCAGAACTGACAAACCACTTCAAGTATACTTTAAGAAGCAACCACAAATGTCTCTTCCTCTTGACCTTTGGCAGTATCCACTTGGCTAACCTTTAATTCTTGGCCAAACCAACCATTTGTTTTCTCTGCTTTTGCTTGTAGAATGAAGAAATTAGTATCTCTTTGTTGCTAGCATTATAATAATTTATGTGTTTTAAACTTGGTTAAGCCTTTACTACAACATACCCCAAACTTGGGGTAATTGCTCAGCAAATATTCTAAATTTTAGCCCTCTTCTAAGCTTATGGCACAATATAGCTAATTACCTTGACTTTCACTGTGAAGATAGGCACTCACTCTATGGACACCACTTCATGGATTCTTCTCTTCCCTCCTACACATTTATCCAATTTTTCTGTTTATCTCTCTTATTTCTTCCTTCTTTCCCTTCTTTTTTTTAAAAAATTATTTATTTACTTATTCATAATGCACAAGTATAGCATCTTTTTACATACAACTGCTTGTATACAAAGTATATAAGTACCATTCAGATCTTCAATCATGCATTTAGGATAATGATATCCATCTCATTTAACCACCAATTTTTTCCTTCCCCCCTCCCCCCTTGCTCCCTCCCTTCCCCTCCCTTTCCGTTGGCCATTCTAGTGTTCCTCTGATCCTATGTACCCACTTCCAACAACACTGTGAACTAGCCTCCTTATATCAGAGAAAACATTCAGTATTTGGATTTTTGAGATTGACTAATTTCACTTAGCATTATATTCTCCAACTTCATCCATTTACCTGCAAATGCCATTATTTTATTCTCTCTTATTGCTGAGTAAAATTCCATTTTGTATATATACCACATTTTCTTTATCCACTCATCTACTGAGGGACATCTAGGTTGGTCCCACAACCTACCTATTGTGAATTGTGCTGCTATAAACATTGAAGTGGCTGTGTCACTGTAATATGCTGTTTTTAAGTCTTTTGGGAATAGACCCAGGAGTGGGATGGCTGGGTCATAGGGTGGTTCCATTCCCATTTTCCCAAGAAATCTCCATACTGCTTTCCATAGCGGTTGCACCATTTTGCAGTCCCACCAGTAATGTATGAGTGTGCCTTTTCCCCCATGTCCTCTCCAACATTTATTGTTATTTGTGTTCTTGATAGCTGCCATTCTGACTGGAGTGAAATGAAATCTTAGAGTAGTTTTGATTTGCATTTCTCCCTTCTTTCCCTTCTTAATAGAAGGTAGTGCTCTCTTTTCTGAGATGTCCTTATCCATTTTCACCCCTACTCCTGTATCAACCTTTCCACTTAAAATCTTGCTTCCTTCCTGCCCACTACCCCTTCTACGTGGTCCTCCAGCATACTCAGGTGTCCACCTTCTAGACAACCCTTCCTGAGGCTTGACATGCCCCTCAAATTCACGGGCTCCCTATTGCCTAGTTCCATTTCTTTTCTCTATCGTCAAAGTGTTTTAACTATTTCTGTTTTGATAATCTCTGTTTCTTTCTAAATCTGATTTTAATATGCCTCACTACCTGATCAAATTGTGGTCCTGAAAAATCACTAGTGCCTGAAAAATACCAAATTACCTTACCTTCTCCATCATATTCTGGATGACATATCTGAGCTTTTTACTATCCTGAAAAGCACTTACTGCTTGTGTATCTCTTGTCGATGTGTATAAGATGCCATTAAGTTATATATATATATATATATATATATATTTTGGTGGGGTACCAGGGATTAAACTCAGGGATACTTGACCACTGAGCTACATCCCAGCTCTATTTTGTATTTTATTTGGAGATAGGGTCTCCCTGAATTTCTTAGTGCCTTGCTAAGTTGCTGAGGCTGGCTTTGAACTGGTGATCCTCCTGCCTCAGCCTCCCTAACTGCTGGGATTACAGGCATGTAATGGTGCCACCAGGCCCTGCAGTTGCTCTACATTCTTGTCACCACTTTGTATGTTTAGTCTTTTAAATTTTAGGCATTCTATTAAGTATGTAATTGTACCTAATTAGGATTTTAATATTCATTTCCCTAATGAAAAATGATACGTATATTTTTGTGAACTCATTGATTATACAGATATTTTCTTTGGTGAAGTATGTTTTTTCCCCCAAGTCATTTGTCAATAAATAAATTTTTTAAAAAAGCTGTTTTTTGTTGCTGAGTTTGGAGAGTTCTTACTCTGTACAAAAGTCTTTTGTCAGATTCATGATTTGCAAATATGTTCTACCCGTCTGGCTTCTATTTCCATTCCCTTGACAGTGAATTTTTTTGAACCACGTATTTTTATGTTTTTATTTTAATGAAGTCTAATTTATCTCTGTATTAGTTAGGTTCTCTAGAGGAACAAAACCGACAGGATATATATGTAGGTATGATTATAAAAAGGGTATTAATTAGATTGGTTTACATGACCAAAGCTGGATAGTCCCACAGTGGCCAACTGGAGGACCCTATAGCTGCTCAGTCCAGGAAGCTAAAACCTCAGAACAGGAGGGTGCAATGATACAGCCCCAGTCCGGGCCCAAAGGTCTGGAAATTCCTTGGAGAGTGGCCAGTTAGAATTCGCCTTGAAAGAGTGAAGAAGCTGGAGTCTGATGCTCTCATGCAATCACCACAGGAAATGAAGCATGTGCTCAAGAAGAATTGAGTTTGCCTCTACTGCTGCTTCCTTGTTTTTCCACATTTTTCTCCCACCCAGACCCCCAACCCATGGGACTGTGCAGCCCACATATAGGGTAGGTCTCCCCATCAGTTTGCTATCCTACATGTCAATCATTCCTAGAAATACCCTTATTGACACACCCAGAAGCCTCTTAATTTTAGACATATCTTAATCCAATCAAGTTGACAATTCACATTATAACTTCTTTTTAAAATAATTGAGTAGGGAAAATATTTTTTTATATGCTTTCTTCTAGAAGTTTTATAGTTTTTTTATTTTAAATTTAGGTCTCTCACATAAGGATCAAAGTTCATCTTTTGTGTAAGGGTATCTAATCATTCCAACATCATTTTTTAAAATGTCAATTCATTCTCCACTGAATTTTCTTTGTTCCTTTGCTGAAGACCTGTTGATGGTGTTTGTGGGAATTTATTTCTGCACTCTTCATTTGGTTCCATTGATTTATTTGTCTATCTTGATGCCAATACTGCACTATCTTGATCATTAAAACTTTTAATGTCTCAAAATCAGATAGTGCCATCCTTCCATTTGTTCTTCTTTCCAAAATTGTTTTGCCTATTCTAGTATTTTTTCCCCATTTCTGTATGATTTCTACATATTTCTGTCTGTCACAGCTATGGGATAATGCTCCATTTATTCAAGTCATGTTTAGTTTCTCTCAGCTTTCATTGTACAGCTCTTGCATGCCCTTTGTTGGGTTTACTTCCCAGTATTTCAAAACTTTTTGTTATTATAAATGGCATTACCTTTTAAATATCATATATTTATATCAATATAAATATCAATTTTTTTGTAGTATAGAGAAAGACAACTGGATTTTGTATGTTATTTTTAAATTTTGCAACCTATGTAACTCACTCTTTAGTTTGTAGCTTTTTGTGTGTGTGTGTGTGGATTCTATGAAGTTTTCTAGGTAGATGTTATGTCATCCACAAGTAAAGGCTATTTGACTTTTCCTTTCCAATTTGGTGATCTTTATTGCTTTTTCCTGACTACTTCAGTGGGTAGTACCTTCATACCAGTGTTAACTAAAAATGTTGATAGTTGACATCACTGTCTTGCTTCTAATCTTAGGGGGAAAGTGGTCTTCTATAATAAAGTATGCTGTTAGCTATAGATTTTTCACAGAATCCTTTTGGGGTTGAAAAGTTTCCTTTCTATTCCCAATTTGATGGGAGGCTTATTTTTATTTAGAATGAGTAGTAGATATTACATTTTGGGTCTTGTCAAAATTTTTTCCTACTATATAGAGATGAACACATTATTTTTCCTTAATATTTTGCCAACACAGTAATTACATTTATTTATTTTTAAATGAGAAACCAACCTTGCATTACTGGGATGAACCCCACTAGGTTGTTATATATTGTTTTTATGCTTTCGTGGATTTGATTTGTTAAATTTTATAAATAAGTTTTATTTTATGTAGAGGAGTGGAGAGGGTTTTTATTGGTTTGTTTGTAGGTTTTTTTTTTTTTTTTTTTTTTTTTTTTGGTAATATCTTTGTTTGGTTTGGTTTTGGTATCACAGTAATCTTGTCCTGATAAGAATGAGTTAGAAATTATTTTCTGTTCTTCAACTGTTATAAAAGTTTTTATAGAAATCATACCATTACTTTTATAAATATTTCACATAATTCTCCTATGATGACATCAGAACCTATCATAGTTTTCTTTGTGGGAAGAATTTTAACTAAAGATTTAATTTATTTAACAGGTTTTAGATTGTTTACCTCATCTATTTCTTCTTGAATGAGTTTTGGTAGTGGTGTTTTTCAAGTATATTCACGTTACCTAATCATTAGAATTTATTTCCATAAATTTGCTTACTATATCCCATTATTATACTTTAAATAGCTATAGGACTAAAATATTTTTAAAAAATATTTTAAAATATTTTTATTTTATCTCTCTTATTTTTTTATATTGGTAAATTGTGTCTTTTTTCTTTTCTATCACTAGCTAGTAGTTTATAAATTTTTATACATTTTCAAAATTAGAAATTTGCTTTTCAAATGGAGAACTTAGACTATTATTTTTTAAACTGGGAGTTGAACCCAGGGGTGCTTTACCATGGAGCTACATCCCTAGCCTTTTTTATTTTTTATTTCTATTTTGATACAGGGTCTCACTACATTGCTTAGGGCTTCACTAAGTTGTGGAGGCTGGCCTTAAAATTGTGATCTTCCTGCTTCAGTGTCCCTGGTTGCTGGGATTACAGGTGTGGGCCACCATGCCCGTCTAGACTATTTACTTTTATTGTAATTATTGATATGATTTTGGTTTAAATATATTAACTTGCTCTGTGTTTCTATTTATCTCATCTAGTCTTTGTTTACTTGTTCTCTTTTGATTTGAGTACTTTTTGTGATTTTATTTTTTCCCCCTTTTTTTTTTTTTGATTTATTAACTATAAACAGTAAACCCCCTTACAGGTTTATGGTATATATCTTGTGCAGTTAATGTCATACATTCTACTTAATGCATGCTATAAATCCCACAATACATTGTGATTGTTTTAATTTTAAGCAGTCAGTTATCTTTTTAAGAGATTGAAGTAATAAGAATAAAGCCTTGATATGTACCATGCATTTGTCATTTCTGTAGCTCTGTAGTCCTGTGTGTGGATCTAGGTTTCTGTGTACTGTAATTCTCCTTCTACTTGAGGGACTTCCTTTAGCATTTATCAGAGTCCAATTTTGTAGGTAAGGAGTTATTTCAACTTTTACAAGTCTTTAATTCACTTTTGTCTTTGAAAGACATATTTTGTAGGATAGAGAATTCTAGGTTGATTTTTTTCTTTTAGTAAAGATATTACTCATTGTCTTCTTCCTTTGTTGTTTCCAACAAGAAAACTCTTACCGCCGGGCGCGGTGGCGCACGCCTGTAATCCTAGCACTTTGGGAGGCTGAGGCAGGAGGATCGCGAGTTCAAAGCCAGCCTCAGCAATGGCGAGGCACTTAGCAACTCAGTGAAACCCTGTCTCTAAATAAAACACACAAAAAAAGGGCTGGGGATGTGGCCCAGTGGTCGAGTGCCCCTGAGTTCAATCCCCGGTACCACAAAAAAAAAAAAAAAAAAAAAAAAAAAAAAAGAAAACTCTTACCTATACGTTTGTGGGTCTGTATGTATTTTATATTTTCTTCCACTTGCTTCCAATATTTTCATTCAATAACTGACTTTCAATAGTTGGTTTACTATGTTCAATGGTGTAGTCTTCTATATATATGTATTATTTTGTGCTTGGGCATTGTTAATGTCTTGGATATATAGGTTTATGTTTTTTGTCAAATTTGGAAAATTTTCAGCACTATTTTTTAGAATATCTTTTCTGTCCCTCTTAGAGACTACAGTTACTCATATATCTGCTCATTAAAATTGTCTCACATTTCACTGATGCTTTGTTCATTTTTTGTAAACTTTTCTTTTTCTGTTTCATTTTGGATCATTTTTATTACTATGTCTTCAAGTTCAATAATCTTTTCTTCTGACATGTCATCTGCCATTATTCCCAGTCTGAATATTTTACAAAGAAGACATTATAATTTCTACTTCTAGAAATTCAAATTGGGTCTTTTTATGTCTTCTATTTAAGATATTCAATCTTTTCTCTACATTTTGAATATATCAAATTAGTTTATAATAATGGTTTTAATACCATCTGGGTCATATCTGAGTTAGTTTTGATTGGTTGACTTTTTTTTTTTCCTTTTCATTGTAGGTTGTATTTTTCCTTCTTTTTTATATACTTGATAGTTTTTTAACATATGCCAGTCATTGTGAATTTTGTCCTGTTGATTGCTGATTATTGTTGTATTTTAAAAAAATGTTCTTTAGCTTTGGATTTGAATTGTGATTAGTTTACTTGGAAATCTATTAATCCTCAGGGTCTTGTTTTTCAGCTTTGTTAGGTGGGTGTAGAGCAGTGTTTATTTATCCCCATCCCTGAGGCAATAGTCTTCTAAGTTCTTTAACTGACACCAATGAATTAGGAGGTTTTCCCTTTAGGTATTGAAGATAGGCATGATTCCTGGTCTTTTGTATTCTCTGGGGACTTTTGCCTCTAATCCTCTGACTTCACCTTTGAACATAGTAAACCAACTATTGAAAGTCAGTTATAGAATGAAAATATTAGAAGCAACTGACTTTGGGTGTTTTCCTTCCATGTAATACTCGTTGGTACCTAACTGAATGCTCATTGGCCGCCATCTACAGTTCTTTGGATTTCTGTTCTGTGTGTGTCTTTTCTTGTGAGTATTCTGCCCTGCAAACACCAGGAATCTTGACTCCCTCTGGACTCCCAGGTCTGCCTCCCTTAACTCAGGGAATTAATTGGATGCCCACTCCTACCTCACAACCTGGAACATTCTCTAGGAAACAAACAAGCAATTCCCCTTCAAAAAACAACCAACCAACCAACAAAACTTGGGCCCATCCTAGGTAAAGATCAACTTGTCTGTGTCATGTTTCTCAGAGGTAATTTAGCTTTATTTGCAATGTGTTGACAACCATAGTTGTATATATTTTGTCTGGTATTTCAGTTGTTTTAGACAGGAGAATAAATTTGGTCCCTGCAACTACATTTTGGCTGGAGGCCTTGTTTTTCTTCTTTTATTGTTTAAATGCTCAGAACTTTTTTGTGTTGAGCAGTCCTCATGTTATTGATATTTACTTAAGCCTGCTTCCCTCTTCAATCATTAACCTCCTAAGGGCATAAAAACTTTGTTGTTTGTTTGTAGTCTTGGTACTAATATAGTGACTAACACATAGTAGGTGTTCACTACATGTGTGTCAAATGAATGATACCAAAAAAAGAATAAGTGCATGTGATTTTTATCATGATCTATTATTATATTTTACAGACATATGGGTATAATACACATTTTATATATTTGTGACTGTGTATGTATGAATACATATATGTACATATATATGTGTGTATCTTTTGCATTGTATTTATATTTCTGTAATTTATTTTTTATACAGCCAAGAGATGCTTAGAAAAAGCTTTTTTTTTTTTTTTTTTTTTTTTTTTTTGCAGCAAAGAAAGGTTGATTAGGTTTTATTTCAACAAAATGAACAACAAGATTGATGCTTAAAATGTAAAGGTGTTACCTGCACAGCCTTTACTCACTCTGAATATTAATAAGTATGTAAGTATGATTGTTGAATATTAAAGAAGAAATACAAGTTCCAAGACACAGAAAGGGAAAATCCTTAACAAATATTATAGTTAAATATCTCATGTGTAATTTTTATAATTTCATCACAAAAATAAAATTGCATTTTGAAATTACATTGCAAAATAACTGTGTTTTGGAAATACTCATCTGTGTCTGTCACCATCACAGTTGGAAAGAAGTCTTTCAGTCTTTCAGAACAGTTTTGTCTCCTCCTCCCAGCTTCATTCAGAGCTCCAGGGGAGTAAGGTCTGAAAGAAAGCAGATCTGTCTCTAGTGAGCATGAAATCTGGTGACCTTAGCCCTGACCTTTAATCTGCTAAAGCAGCGAGATGAAGGCATTTCTCTGGGATGCTAGAGAGGATACGAACCATTAAAGCTAACAGTGGCTGAACTCATTCCATTACTTTTAATAACATTATATCTGTGTTTGTCTGCTTGATGTAATGATAACTTAGTGAAGGAGAATTAATTCCACATATTATCTACATAAAGGATAATGAGGGAAATCAGTTCCCTCTAAGGAAGTTTCATTAAATTTGGGTATAAGCCAATCTACTTTAGATTGGTCCCTGGCTCTTGGATGACTTTCAAGCCTTTAGGCTCTGCGAGAATGAACAAGGCCATATTTGAATCTCAGGGAAGCAGATGCAGAAGGTTTCGAAGGACCCCTGTCTCTGAAATTCCCTTCCCTTCTGGAAAAGCAAACTGCTAGTTTGTTGACCATCAGGTGCAAAGTATAATTTTTCCCACATCCCAACATTATGTCTGCTGAGATAGTTTTAATTCATATGATTTCTGCCTAAATTATTTGATCTTTGGGTCTGATGGCTCCTTGAGGTTTTTCAAGTAATGAAAACAACAAATGAGCCAATAAATAGTGAATTAATAAATATTCAGGCCAGTAAAGAGAAATATTCTGCATTTTTTTTTCAACACAAGAAGGTTAAAGCAATGTCTTTTAAGTTAATTGACAGTTTTGAAAGTCTGTCCTTGTTAAACTCATGTGAAGTGTTGATATTATATGTTAGTAATTCTCTGGTGAAATGAAGAATGTTCAATTTCATGTAGGTTTAGAATGCAATTAATTTTTGCAAGTCTTTCACTCAGCAAACAATTTGATGTCTGAAAGACAAAAAAGTAAATTTACTAAAATATTCTTGCTTTGAACTAAAAACAAAACTTTATCAAAGGTAAATTATACCTAAATTGTTTTATTAAAAAAATGTTAGTTATCCTGAATTGTTTCATGTGTATATATAGAACTCTTAGATGATAATGCATTAATAACTCAGACTAGATGGGGAAGAGTGTTTATACATAACAATATTGAGTTTTTTATCTGAGACATCTGAATTTTCGTGTCCTTTCTGAATTCATATGTTGAAATCCTAACCTCCTTGTTAACAGTGTCCGGAGAGGCATTTGTGGGTGGAACTAGTAAAATTGTAAGAGGGCCCAAGAGCTACCCTGCTACCTCCTTATTCCCAGGACTCAACTGAAAGACACCATCTATGAACCAGAAAGAGGGTCTTCACCAGACATCAAATCTGCTGGTACCTTAATACTGGACTACCCACCTTCAAGGATCATGAATTAATTTATGTAATTTTGTTAAGACAATGATAATGCTGCTTATTACTTTTAAATTATTAATAATAATATAATAATTATAAGTCAATGTAAGTTACAGGGTTAGTGCTTAGTGAAAGTACTTAATAGACTAAAGTAGTAAAATGGAAGAGTTGAGGGAATCACTGACTCAGAGTTGGAAGCACCTTGCTATTAGGTTGGATTTTTACTAAATGATACCAAGGTAAATGAATGAACATACAAGCACTTTTTTTTTTCTTAACTTAAAAAACATTTCTTCCTAATAGTTTTAAGATTTATTCAAGATTATTTATGCTTATTTTTTCTTTATATTTGATTACAAGATTAATCTATTCAACTTATTAAGAAGAACATTCTAATTAAAGATAACCTCTAGTGTTCACCTTCAAAGTTCTTCAAATTTCAAATTGGTGGAGCCCACATGAATAAAGAGTTTCTGTATTTATAATTCCAGAATAAATATCATAGCAATAGGAGGCAAGTTTCTTTGGGGACTTAAATTATTCACAAATTGAGGAATTGAGCTAATCCCATATGTAGATTTTCAATTTACAATTATTATGTGCTTAATTGTTTATGGTTATTTGGGATCATGAAGAATGTACTAATAAGATGTAAGGAGGAAGAATGAAACAAGTGTGAAAAATGACATGATATGACTAGCAAAAGATTTTGATCTGGTAAGTTCTGAAAAACTTTGATCTAGTAAGTTCTGATTGATGGCAAAAAGGATTTAGTTCTCATGGTAGGGGTAGGATGACAAAAGGCAAAAGGGAACCAGAACAAGGAGGGTATTCTCTCTTATATATGTACTTTATTTTTTGTTAAGAGCAATGTAAAAGTAGATTTCATCATATTGAAGAATTCTATTTTAGAGTCAAAAATTTTAATTCCACCATTTTTAAGCCAAAGTAACTGGTATAAATTAAATGATGAGAAAAACATTCTTTATGCATGCTATGCAGAGTGTAGTACCATCCTCTATTTTCTTTAAAAATTTCATAATCAGTAGCATCCTCAATAACTGCTAAGTAGGTAGTAGTAGGTCTTTTATAGTTACAGAATTTACTCTAGCAATCTGTGGGTGCTGGGAAGCAAGCAGAGGTTTATGCTCATCCTCATGCACACACAACATATTTACTTTAGCACCAGCAACCACAGACCTCTGGAGAAGGCCCTGGGGTAAGGCTATGAGGGTAACGAGAAACAGGAAGACACAGTTACTGAGAAGCTGCTACTCGTTTATTCAAAAAATATTTATTGAACACTTACTATGAACCAAGCATTCTTCTAACCTCTGAGCATACACTAGGGAGGCCCATAATGTTCACATTCTTATGAGGTAAAAGAGAAACCATAAGTGAGCAAATGTGTCTCTCATATGTCAGATACTGACGGAGGCTTTGGAGAAACGAGAAAGTGGATGGAGAGTGCTGAGGGACAGTTTTCATGTAGGATAGTTAGAGGCCGCCTCCCTGATCATATGACATGTGAGACTCATCTTGTTGACAAGGTGAAAAGGAATAACACGGGAAGCTGGGAGCTGTGTTCACGCAGAGGGATGAGGCAGTACAGAGCTACTGTGGGGAAGGTGTGCTTGGCTTTTTGAAGAGCAAGAGTCCAGTGCAATTGCACAGAGGTGGGTGAGGTGAGGTGAGGTCAAAGAAACCAGGAGAGGCAGAATAGGGGCAGATTGTAGTCCCTCATTGGTCACAAACAGGACTCTGGTTTTTTAAGCAGAAGATTGACAAGATTAGATTTAACTTTTACAGTATCACTTTGCCTTTTGTGTAGAAAACCGATTGTATGGAGGCCAGAGATGCAGCAGAGAAACTATCTGGAAGGTTTTGCAATAACCCAAGGAAGAGCCGGGCACAGTGGCACATGCCTGTAATCTCAGTAGCTTGGTAGGCTGAGGAAGGAGGATTGCGAGTTCAAAGCCAGCCTCAGCAATGGCGAGACACTAAGCAACTCATTGAGACCCTGTCTTTAAATAAAATACAAAATAGAGCTGGGGTTGTGGCTCAGTGGTCGAGTGCCCCAGAGTTCAATCCCTGGTACCAAAACAAAAACTAAACCAAAACTCCCAGGGAAGAGTTAATGTTAGAGCAATAGTGATTGAGAAGGAGAGAAGCAGGATTCTGAGGTAAAAGCCAAAAGGATGTGCTGATAGATTGGATATTGGGTGTGAGAGAAAGAGAAATGTCAAAGATAACTCTAAGAAATTTTGGCCTGGTTAGCTGGGAGGATGGAGCTGCTGCATACTGACTAAGGATAGGAAAGACAGTGAGGAATTTGGTATAGAGGCATGCTAAGTTTGAGATACCTATTTAACATTAAGAAGACGTCAAGGTAGTTGGAAGAGATGAATCTGGAGTCCAAGGGAGAAGTTCTAAGTTCTGACTAGAGATGTGAATTGGGGAAGACCATCCGTAGATCAACATGCCTTTAAAAAATGGGATGAGATCAATACACAAAATACCTCACATCAATAGACTTAAAGATAAAAATCATATGATCATCTCAATGGACGCAGAAAAAGCATTTGACAAAATACAACATCCCTTTATGTTCAAAACACTGGAAAAACTAGGAATATCAGGAACATATCTCAACATTTTAAAAGCTATTTATGCAAGGCCCCGAGCTAACATTATCTTAAATGGAGAAAAATTGAAAGCATTCCCTCTAAAAACTGGAATAACACAGGGATGCCCCCTTTCACCACTGCTATTTAACATAGTACTGGAAACTCTGGCCAGAGCAATTAGACAGATGAAAGAAATTAAAGGGATCCAGATAGGAAAAGAAGAGCTCAAATTAGCACTATTTGCTGATGAAATGATAATCTACCTAGAAGACCCAAAAAACTCTACCAGAAAACTTTTACAAGTAGTAAATGAATTTGGCAAAGTTGCAGGATACAAAATCAGTACACATAAGTCAAAGGCATTTTTGTACATCAGTGACAAAGCCTCTGAAAGGGAAATGATGAAAACTACCCCATTTACAATAGCATCAAAAAAAAAAAAAAAAAAAACCTGGGAATCAACTTAACGAAAGAGGTGAAAGACCTCTATAATGAAAATTATAGATCACTAAAGAAAGAAATCATAGAAGAACTCAGAAGATGAAAAGACCTACCTTGCTCTTGGATAGGTAGAATTAATATTGTCAAAATGTCCATACTACCAAAAGCATTATACATATTTAATGCAATTCCAATCAAAATCCCAATGTCATTCTTCAAAGAAATAGAAAAAGCAGTCATGAAATTCATCTGGAAAAATAAGAGACTCAGAATAGCCAAAGCAATCCTGAGCAAGAAAAGTGAAGTGGGTGGCATCACCATACCAGACTTTAAATTATACTATAGAGCAATAGTAACAAAAACAACATGGTATTGGCACCAAAACAGACTGGTGGACCAATGGTACAGAATTGAGGACACAGAGACTAATACATATAATTTCAGCTATCTTATATTAGACAAAGGCACAAAAATGTACAGTGGACAAAGGATAGCCTCTTCAACAAATGGTGCTGGGAAAACTGGAAATCCATATGCAACAAATTAAAATTAAACCCTTATCTCTCACCATGCACAAAACTCAATTCAAAGTGGATCAAGGACCTAGGAGTTAGACCAGAGACAATACGCCTAATAGAAGAAAAAGTAAACTCCAATTTCCAACATGTTGGATTAGGCCCCAAGTTCCTTAATAAGAATCCTGTAGCACAAGAATTACTACCAAGAATTAATGAATGGGATAGATTTAAACTAAAAAGCTTCTTCTCAGCAAAAGAAACAATCAGTGAGGTGAATAGAGAGCCAACTAATTGGGAACAAATATTTAATACATGCACATCAGATAGAGCACTAATTTCTAGAATATATAAAGAACTCAAAAAACTTTACACCAAAAAAACAAATAACCCAATCAATAAATGGGCTAAGGAATTGAGAAGACACCTCTCAGAAGAAGATACACGATTAATCAACAAATACATGAGAAAATGTTCAACATCGCTGGCAATTAGAGAAATGCAAATCAAAACTACTCTAAGATTTCACTTCACTCCAGTCAGAATGGCAGCTATCAAGAACACAAGCAACAATAAATGTTGGAGAGGATGTGGGGAATAAGGCACACTCATACATTGCTGTTGGGACTGCAAAATGGTGCAACCGTTATGGAAAGCAGTATGGAGATTTCTTGGAAAACTGGAAATGGAACCACCCTATGACCCAGCCATTCCACTCCTGGGTCTATTCCCAAAGGACTTAAAAACAGCATATTACAGTGACACAGCTATCTCAATGTTTGTAGCTACGCAATTCACAATAGCTAGTTGTGGAACCAACCTAGATGTCCCTCAGTAAATGAGTGGATTAAGAAAATGTGGTATATACGCACAATGGAATTTTACTCAGCAATAAAAGAAAATAAAATAATGGCATTTGCAGGTAAATGGATGAAGTTGGAAGACATAATTCTAAGTGAAGTTAGTCAGTCTCAAAAATCCAAGTACCAAATGTTTTCTGTGATATAAGGAGGCTAGTTCACAGTATTGTTGGATGGGGGTACATAGGAGGATTAAAGGAACACTAGAATGGTCAAAGGGAAGGGAGGGGAAAGGAGAGAGCAAGGGGGGAGGGAGGGGGAAGAAAAGAAAAAAAAAAGGTGGTTGAATGAGACGGATATCATTTTCCTAAATGCATGATTGAAGACCTGAATTGTACGAATATACTTTGTATACAAACAGTTGTATGTAAAAAGATGCTATATACAGGCACTATGAATTGTAATTATTATAAATTAAAAAATAAATTAAAAAAAGAAAATAAAAAATAAAAAAAAATATGGGATGAGCTTACCTAGAGAGTGTGCTGGTAGAGGAGGGTTGTGAGGACTGAGCTCTGCCACGTGTGAAGTTGGGGAAGATGAAGAAGAATCAACCAAGGAGAGGAAGGAGAGAACAGCAAAGTAAAAGGACAGTCTTGAATGAACTGTGACCCTGAACCCAAAGGAATAAAGCATCTCAAGAAAGGGCAAGCAATGAAGTCCTGGCTTCTAGGTGCTCTGACCACAACCATGTGGCCACACCAGTGTTCTGTGTCCTCCTCGCAGCATCTTGCAGTCAGGAACCCTTTAAAGAAAAGGCTGGATGGAGGACTGGTCAGGAAATGAGCCTCAGACACAGTTTTCAAGAGAGGTAATGCACAATCCTTAATGAATTCTTATCCTCTCTTCAAGCAGTGGTATGTAGGACTCATCCATTTGGATCAAGCCACAAGTCTTGAGTGCTTCTGATTTCATTAATGAGAGCCATCTTGTCAAATTGACAGGATACTAGTATCATCAAAGGGTAAAAACCATTTTCTATATCTAGTCTGTGAATTAGCAGAAGGGCAATTGCAGATGAAGATACCAACAGGAGAAGGAAAGGCAGTATCACTCTGTAGTGTGGCTCTTTTAGTCAGATGACTACAGTGGGCTGCATTCTTAACACCAAGCTATCTTCCCATGAATTGCACAGCCACCTATTACCACTCTGTAACCTGAGGTACTTCAATAAAAAATGCAGACATGATATTAAGTAGTCTTAGAGAAATTCAAGAAAGTTTCCCTGGATCTGAAGGAGAGACACTGGGATTTGAACCTACATATGACTGACTTCGAAGTCCATTATTTCCACATAAGGCTTTGTTGCCCAGCCCATAAGATACAGTTCCTGCAGTTCAGTGCCTATAGACAAAATAAGTGTCAAGTTGTACACAGGACAAACCATCATACAAGGCATTATATGATGACCCGGGTCCAGTCCATATTCCTGCTGTACATCTTCAAAGGAAAGAGTATTCAGTTCCAGGTGGAGTGTGCAAGGAAGGCTTCAAGGAGGAAGAAAGCCCTACATGGACTCTGAGAGATGAGTAAGACTCAAGCAATGGAGAAAGGAATTGTGTTTTAGGATCAAGGGATAGGGCTCTTCACAGTGGCCTCACTGTAAGAAAAGACAACGCAAGAGGGCTCAGTTTCATTGATTTTCTTTTTTTGTTAGTTTATTTTTGGTCAACTTTTGAATCTTTTTAGGTGGGGGTACAGGAGACACTGTTGATAACTCTCCTTCTCAACTGTATTAGGATTCTCAAGAAAATAAAAGCAATAGGATCCATCTAGAAAGAAATGTATTATAATGTATTGGCTCATGCAATTATGGGGGCTGAAACATTCTGCAGTATGCTGTCTGCAAACTGCACGTCCAGGAGAGCTGGTGGTGTAGTTCAAATGCCTGAGAGCTGAGAGTTTCAGTCCAAGACTGATGGCCAGAAACCTAGGCAGGTTGAGGGCAGAAGATGGATGTTGCAGCTCAAGCTGTCAGGTATCTCCCTCTGTCTTTTTGTTCTATTCAGACCCTCAGTGAATTAGATGATGCCCACCCACTTTGGGGAGGGTCATCTGCTTTATTTATCTTTCTAACTCAAGTGATAATCTCTCCCAGAAATGCCTTCACAGATACACCCAGAAATAAAATTTAGCCAGATACCTGTGCATTCTGTGATCCAATCCATTTGATACCTAAATATAAATACCACATGAATTAAGTAGAGCATTGATGTCCATCTATTAAGGAATATATCATCCCTTTCATTGTTGTCCATGAGAAGTTGGGCATAGCTCTGTCAGTTGAATTTCTTCTACTATAAAACAGGGACATGTACATTTGTCACAGGTATCTTCTGGGTATTAACTAAAACAGTATACATGGCCATGCTTTGTAAAGTGTAAATACCATACAGATACATCACAGATGTCATTATTCAATTTCATCAAGTACAGCAGTGCTAGAGGAAAAGACAGAAACAACAATAAACATTTCCTTTGGGGTCTTTGCTTGTGGTTCCATGTCCTAGTTTGGCTGAAGGATCTTTTGTATGTTAATAGAATAGCTTTGGAAAAATTTGAGCCCTATCATTCATGTGAGACATTTCTATCCCTTTACGGAAGCACTGCACTGTATCCAGCTCAGCTGCCAGAGGTCCTGATGGAAGGCAAAACAATGATAGCACCCCAGAGCTATTCCTGATTGACCCAAGGACTTCAAAACTAAAATAATCCAGTCTATTATTTTTCATTTCCTGCAAAACATGAAAACTGATAAGTTCTGTCCCCTCTTGCTATTATAAGGAAACAGTTATGTTGAATAGTCCCTTCAGCCAACACCAGAACAATCCAGTAGATTTTGTCCCAGAAACTTACCACATGGAGGTCAAAGACTCCCTCTTCAGCAAAGGGTATCCCATTTCCGGGGTCTTTCCAGACTGATACCAGTCACTGTGATTCTAGCATTTTGCACAGGTCATTCGGCCATGGATTTTTAGGGGAGGTAGATAAGCAGGATGTTTTTATACTGCTTATTGATCTTTTAAAGGTGTCTAGGGAAGTCCCTTTGGTAGCTGAAAAACTTAATGTTCAATTTCAATCAGTTAAGGGAGTCTCAAAGCTATGATTAATCTCAAAAGAACGTACACGTGGTAACTTACCTAACATTCTCTATAACCTCCAATTTCACAAGTGCATCAGAAGGTCAAAATCCAAAGTATATTTCATTTCTTCTTTATTATTTACCTTTGCTTTAAATATGTGATATATTAGCCTTTTGTATATGATAGCAAATTGTTTCAGTCAGGATGTTCTGTAAGAGACTTGCTAAGCCTAGTATTCCTTGGCTGGCAGCATGGAAGTATAGACAAGGTATACCTGAGACACTGACAGACTTCTATGGAAAACAGAGTTCTGTTGTACACATTGCTCTGTTCTACCAAGCTGCTCTGGGTCAATTGAAGTATTTTTTTCCATAAACCATGGATATTCTCTTACCGGGTTCTCTTCAAGTGCCTATTCCTTTTTGCCTTTCTCCCAAGGCATGACAGCCTTTTTTGCTTATGAGTCCACAAATAATGACCCACTTGAATCACTTCAGTTCCAGCCAAACACCTGGGAGATCCTGTTAACCTTCATTCAGCATCTGCTTCGGTTGGCCTAGAGTGGTACCTGAGATTCTGTATTTCTAACAAGTTCCGGCGATGCTGCTGCTACTGGGACATGGGCTGCACCGGGAGTAGAGGATTTATTGGTCTGGGAGACTCCTCAACATCCCGATTAGATTCAGGCTCAAGTAATAGTACAGGACTTAACATGATGTATAACAAAGAAATATTGTCTTTTAACAGCATTTCCCTGCTTGTACCCTGGGATCTAGCATAAAATGATTTCATTATATTTATCAAATACTCTCTGCAAAACATATTGCTATAAAATCAGTTAAGTGTTTGTGACCAAATAGAATGACGAAAGTGCTATAATTGTCTAAAGAGTGATGTATGAGAAATTCACCAGAGCTATCTGGGTGCACAGGATCTTATAGCTTCTTTCATCCATCAAAGGTTTTCCTCTATAGATGTCAGCCAGGAGGTTATCTGTATCATAAACACTATGCAAAGCTTTTTGGATCCTTTCTCTGGGACAGGTTGCCTCCATTGACTATGTTATCAATCAGGGCATAAACCACAGCCTTAATGTTATCTGAGACTCGGAAGTTCACCCTGCACACTAACTGCTGGGGAATTATGAGTTGTGGGATTGCTTTAACATAGAGCACATTGTGCTGTGAAGATTATGGAATCTTATTAGAAAAGGCTCTGCCCCAGATTTGTAGCAGTTAAAATCAGAGTATTTCTTTCAGATACCTTAGGGAAGATGAAAAATGTTGGAACCTGTTTCTATTTACTCATGTGTACTCCCAGGATGCAGAGCCAGCAGCAGGAGCTGCAGCAGGCCCCACTTATTAGTACGAATTTCCCCTTTGGGGCGTTATTTAAAAATATTTGTACATATTTCAAATCCCTCAATCTGGTTTGTGGCAAATGGTTGCTTAAGCAGCTTCTTAATTATTTTGTTCAAGTTTTTGCAGAAGGACTGTTGCACATATTTGGCATAAAGCTTAGGTTTTTGAGGGCTTTAACTACCTCCTCAATAGATTTCAGGAAAGGGAAAAAAAATCAAGGGGTGTTAAATTATTACTCTCTTTGTGTAGTATGCGCAAATAGAATTGATTATGGACCCCAGCACAGGAAAGAAATACTTGCACAGCTGCGTGGTAATAATTTTTATGTGTGTTAAAATTATGTTCTTGCGATTTTGTCATAATATTCCAGAGTGAAGCTTCGGAAGAATGACATGGTTATAATAATAGTAAATGGAGTTACTCTGCAGATCTCAGGTAATAAATTATCTCATGAATTTGAAAATTAAATGTAAGTAAAATCATATAAAATCAATGGTAGATAAGTAGAAACAAATAAAAACAAATGTTATTTTGCAGTGATATTAAGTGAAATCATTCACTAGAGGAGACAAATGAGTCCAGTCAAACTTGGATTTAGGCAAATTTTGATTAGCAAATTTATGTTTGGTCTTTGTTCCCTCTTTTGTTTGAATTACCATGGGCAGCTGGAAAGACTTGCATCAAGTGTGGAAGGATTCAGACTCAAAGGGTTTATGAATGGAAGATATCCAAGACCCTAGATTATCCTGAAGCATCATATAGTCAATTTATTCTTTGCAGCTTTGTTGTGAGGAAGAATGGTGTCATATTCTAATAGATGGCTGATTTGAAGCAGATGTGCTGGGCACTCGGAAACAGCCTCAATCCTGTCTCGCTTTTCTAGTTATCCAATTATGTGTCTTGCTGTCTTAATATACATCCATATATATACATATATATATGGAAGACCAATAATAGGTGGTGAGAAGGGCAGCCAGCATAACTGAGCTGTCTTCCGAAATCATATTGTATAGGAAACAACCAATTAGAAAATATAATCGTGTTGAGCTTCTCTCAGACTCTGTCTTCTTTCACCTCACACTGTATATTTTGGGTAGATGTGACTGTTAATGAAGATACGTGAGAATTAGAATTTAGGAAGGAATCTAAATTTTGAGTGATTGCAATGACAGAATTTGTATCTTTCTGATTATTATTCTGTTGAGTGGTCCTCTGAAACAATTAAGAATGTTTTCTGGTAAATTAAGTTGTCAGGGCAAAATAAAGTGAGATTACATATATATGCATACATATGGGTGCATTAATATTTTTATATGCATATATGTGTGTGTATCTGTATATATCACACAGCACGTGGGCCCTATGAAAATTATGATGATTTGTGTCATTGAAGTTTCTTAGTTTGGGAAGAAAAAAAATCAAGAAGGCAAAGAAAGATGAAACAACTCTAAGGTATGATTTTGGAATGAAATCCATAATTTCCAGCTCATGAAGAACTTTGCTTTGACTATGAAATTAACAGTTACATGTCAAAAAGCTTAAGCTGCCTCAATCCATAGATATCAGCTTTATACAGGGCATTTAATGGTCACTGCAAAGACAGTTTTATCTACACCCATTTTATAGGAATGAACTGAAATCCCATAACTGTAAACCAAGGACAGAGATTTCTGCGAGTCTCAATAAGAGATATCCACTTTGTCTAACTAGACCAAACCCTCAGGTAGCCTACTACTGGTTGAAAGCTTAATAAAGCAAAATAGAACACAAAACCAAAGACAAAAGTTTGAAGGTTCCATAGTGCAATAGTTCGTTTTTACAAAGAAGCAATCTGAGAAAGTTTAATTTTCCCAAGTGGCATAGTCAGTAAGCAGCAGAGCTGAGATGAGAATTTAGGAAATCCACCTCCAGAGTTCATGTTCTCGACCTCATATATCAGCAATCTGTGGAACCTGTGGTCCAAGGGAAGTTCTTTTAAATTTGTTTTGAAACTCTGTTGCTCCTTCTTTCCTTCACTTTACAAATAATAATTGGCTGCCTTTATATGCAATTCTTTCTGCTAGTGGGGTGAGAGGAGACAGCCAATTATCCAGTCAGGTATTTACTTTGCATTATGAAAAGTACTGAGAAGCAAAACAGACTTTGAAAATAGATGATGGGGGGGGGGGGGCTCAACCTAAGTCAAGGGTAAGGGAAGGGTCCTTGAGGACATGGAACTTGAGCTGAGCAATGATGGGCAAGCACGCATTCACTCTAGGCAAAGGGAAGAGCTGTGCAAAAGTCTTGAGGCAGGAATAGAAGGGCCCGTGGACAGGCCTGAAAGAGGGCCAGAGTGCTTGCGGGGAACATAATAGGATGTGAGGCTTGGTAGATCAGTTCCAAGTGCAGAATCAGCAAGGTGTTGAAGGCCACATTAAAGCTTGATGCTTCTTCCTAAGAACAATGAGCCCTTGATACTTATTGAGCTCATGTGTTGTCCTCATCTATATGAAAAAATAGCATATTAAAGGAGGGAAAAAGCTGAGGTTTCAGTATCTAATTTTCCCTTAGAATTTATGCCAGAGCTTGATCTAAAACAGGGGTCAGCATCCTTTCAAACAAGGTGCTAAACTAGCACTTCTTATTATCCTACCAGCAGGGGCAGAGCCAAGCCTCACAGGGGCAACATGGGAGCTGGGAGTTGCTCAGGACATGGGAGATCAGCTTGTCCTCTGGTAGGGCCCTCTCTGCTGTTGCTGCCTGGGAACAGCAGCTTGCCTCCCTCTTCCCCATATCTCAGTTTTGAACTCTTATACAACAAGATGGCTTTCAGACAGCCTTTGCTCTTTTGTTTTCGGTGGGTTTAGAGGATCATTCAGTCAATGCCTAAATAAAAGAAGTGCCCAACTCATAAACTCTCATTTTTGAAGTTGATATACAGGAAGACAGGGTGACCTTGGACTTGCCCTTCTATCATCACGTAGGCTTGCTTTCCCCGGGTGCCTGAATCTGTGCTCTAGGCAGTGCAAGTTCTCCTAGAAGTGAGGTTATAAATTAAGTGACAGTTCTCTTCCTGGACAAGCCTACAATTACATTAAATATCTGGCCACTGAGCCTAGTGATAGGACAATGCATCTCAGAAGGGAGGAAAGGAAGAAAAGAATTTCCTTCCTTCCCTCCTGGGTGTGATTTTGAAAGAAGCACATTTCTGTCAAATTAGAGTGATCAAAGACAACCCTGTCTGGATGGGGACAGGAAGAGCTGCACGGATACGCAGAAACTTTCTTATTGAATAGGTCTCTAGAATAGGGCCTCCAAGTGGGTGGTGGGGGCCTAGACTGAGTGTGGAAAGACTGGGAGGGGCCCGTGCTTGGGTTGTAGGTAGGCTGGTACTGCAGCTGCTCTCTGATGCTCTTCTGAGTCCCTGCCAAGAAGGACTGGTGACAATTCCTTTGTTTCCTGGTTTTCCTGAACAGAAAGCCTGCAGGTGACTGGGGACTCTCTCTTCCTCTCTCTTTCTGGCCTGCTTTTGCAAAAATTGAAAAGCAGAAGTAGTCTTAGCATTTCTGTAAGAGAACAGCCTGTGCAGTAGAAAACAAGTGAAAATTACCAAGTGCAGCTCTTGCAGCAGCAACAGCCCTGCTCGGTGAAAAACGTGGGGCAGAGTGGCAGCTGCCAGTATGCTGGAAGCCACCAGAAAATCCAGGGCCTAGCCAATACAGGGCCCCTTGAGGGCTGCTGCAAGGAGCAAGAGAACCCCACTAATGATCCTCAATCCTTCTAGTCAGAGAATAAAGCCAGGAAGCAGAGCAGATAAGAGCCACCCCAAAGATAAACCTCTAAGCTCCCTGGGAGCCAGGACTGTCCATTATGTCCTCTTGAATTCCCAGAACCTATGCTGGCAGGCCACAGAGTGCATCCTTAATTACTGAAGAGAAGAATCAAACACTGGAGACAGAAGGGAGCCACTCGCATAGTGGAGGGGCAGGGGCAAGACACTCAGTTTCCGAGCCTGTGCTGTGGAGAAAGATGGGAGTAAGAGATTTTCTCTCTTGTCTAGAGAAACTGGAAAGACATCTCATTTTCCCAGGCTGGGGAAGCTAGCCAGCAAGAAGACACTACCTGTCATGATGCTGGAAAATTCCAATGGAGATTTTACTTTTCAAAAATAATCATTGTGGAATACTTGAATATCTTACTGCTGTTTATTGAAGTAGTACACTGACTCAAACAGCCTGTATGGGTACATTATTTTAAGGTATGCACTAAGCACTCTAGGCCAAGGTTTCCCATTGCATGTCCTGTGAACACAGTCTTAATGGGTGCTTCACGGGGCAGGGGAATATAAAGTGCCTAGCCTGAGGGAATGGAGAGGACCAGATCCTTACTTCTTTTCAAAGTTTGTCCTCTAAATAGCATATGATGCTCGGAACTTCAGTGAACTGGCTTGATTTGTGTAATAATCCCTTGTCTCCTAGGCTTGAATGAACATAGAATCCATTGCTATATAGCTAAAATTTTTTACACTGTGGGAAATATTGCTGCTGAATGTCTTGGAAAAGCCACTTGGAGTTTCATTTGGTTGTGGACGATCACAGAATCACAGGAAGTTGAAATTTTCATTGGACAATTCTGAATGACCTCCGGAGCAGAGGCATGAGGCAATGGCTGTATTTCTTCATGGGTCTGGATCTAGAGTCAGATAAAGCTTGGTTAAAAAACCAAACCAAACCAAAACAAAACTGTCCTTGGTTTATCTGCCAGTAACCAAACTACAGCTAATTGCTTTATCTTCCTGTGCACCATTTCTTCACCTGTGCTCTTACTTCCTTTTCTCAGAAAGGTATGCAGAGAAAAAAAAGCAGAGTGTCTTTTTCATTGAAGCCTGACTGGTTTGTTGTAGTTACACAGAATTTCCAGCCTTCTCCTTTTTTGCTGTTTCTACCAGCAAGATGCAGAGAAGTCAAATGGTAGTCCCTGAACTTACAAAGGAAAGAAAGCACTGCTCAGAGACATGAGGGGGACATTATAGTTACTAGCTGGGTGGGACCCTTCTTGTGCTCCTCAAAAATGAGCCGCTGCACATACAGTTCACAGGATGGGATCTTGACCAGAGAAGAGTGAAATTGAACTCACTTCTGACTATCTCTGCTCCTCATTAGGTTTGCAAGTTTTGCAGTGATTTGTCCGTCCGAAGTATGTTGTTTCCATCACGGTGTTCTTTACACAAAAGGTTATTTGAAATAAATGGGGACCTTTATCCACTAGGTGGCGCTATATCCTTTGTTCTCCAACGAATGCTTTACCTTAAACTAAAAAAGTATATAGTTTGGGTGGGAACTCACCAAAGACAGTGAACACTCTTCTTTTCTCTCACCTTGTTGTGGAAAATACATTCCTTTGAACAATGTATGGAGAATGGGCATGCTTTCATGATGGGAATAAGAAAGATGATGTGTTAGGTTGTCTGTGACATGCAGCAGAGAGCTGAGTGGAATCAGACTGCCTCATTTTGAATTAGGTCCCATGCCTTGCTAAATGCATGGAAAAATGGAATATTATTTAACCAATCCCTTATTTTACTTCTTATTAGCTTTGTTATCTGTTAAATAGCTTCTATATAAGTCTCTCTCTCTCTCTCTCTCTCTCTCTCTCTCTCTCTCTCTCTCTCTCTCTCTCTCGGTGTGTATTATGTAAAATACTTAACCAATAAGCTGGGACACAGTAATTCCTCAAAAACATTATTAGTCGTGATTATCTATCATTTCACTTTTCATTTGACTCAATGCCTGGTAGAAGACAACTTCATGTTTTCATGTGAAGATGTGAAATCCTGTTTCGTGTTTCTGGATTGCCTGCATTCTTTTGCTACCCTGGTGGGTGCCTGCATGCCTTCAGCCTTCTTAACTCCTGGCTTGTTTTCCCTAAAACAGTGTGCTGCAAGCTTTATTGTGTTTCAGATGGCCTGCAGGGCTTGCTAAAATGCAGTGCAGGGCTCCATTCACAGAGTTTCTGATTCCTTGAGTCCCAACTGGGACCTGAGAATCTGCATTTCTTTTTTGTTTTTGATGGTGCTAGGGATTGAACCCAGGGACTTGTGCATGCAAGGCAAGCACTCTATCAACTGAGCTATATCCCCAGTACAAGAATCTGCATTTCTAATGGATGCTGGGCTGATTCTGATGCTGCCCCAGACCCCATCCTGGAAAGGACTGTCACCCTTACCCTGCTTCCCACTGACAGGCTTCATTGAGGCAGAGCAGCCTGTGACTTCAAGTTAGAACTGCAGGTGCTTATTTACAGCTGCTCCTGTCCAGACTTGTTCCCTTTCCCAGTTCTGTTCCTCATGATATCTAAAATGCCCTATTCTAGAGATTTGTTTCCTTGGAAAATACTCATGATGAGGCCTGCAATTCCTCTGTGTCATTTCTTATCACCAGATCCTTCCCACCCCTTAACAATTGTATTAGGATTCACACCAGAAGTATTCAGAGCTTTCCAGCTGATTGTTTAGAGGCCAACAGTTGGGTAAGAAATAGCAGGATCTAGGTTGGTTCCACAGTTTAGCTATTGTGCATTGTGCTGCTATAAACATTGATTGGCTGTATCCCTGTAGTATGCTGTTTTCAGGTCTTTTGGGTAAAGACCAAGGAGTGGGATAGCTGGGTCATAAGGTGGTTCCATTCCAAGTTTTCCAAGGTATCTCCGTACTGCTTTCCATATTGGCTGCACCATTTTGCAGACCCACCAACAATGTATGAGTGTGCTTTTTTCTCCACATCCTCTCCAACATTTATTGTTGTTTGTGTTCTTAATAGCTGCCATTCTAACTGGTGTGAGATGAAATCTTAGAGTGGTTTTGATTTACATTTCTCTAATTGCCAGAGACGTTGAGCATTTTTTCATGTATTTATTGATTGATTGTATATCTTCTTCTGAGAAGTGTCTGTTCAGTTCCTTGGTCCATTTATTGATTGGGTTTTTTGTTTTTTTATGTTTTGATTTTTGAGTTCTTTATATATTCAACCTAGATGCCCTTCAGTAGATGAATGGATAAAGAAAATGTGGTATATACACACAATGGAATATTACTCAGCAATAAGAGAGAATAAAATCATGGCATTTGCAGGAAAATGGATGGAGTTAGAGAATATAATGCTAAGTGAAGTTAGCCAATCCCAAAAAGCCAAATGCCAAATGTTTTCTCTGATATAAGGAGGCTGATTCACAGTCGGGTTGGAATGGGGAGCATAGGAGGATTAGAGAAATACTAGAATGGCCACTGGGGAGGGAGGGGAAGGGAGGGGGCAAAAGGGTGAAGGAAAAAAAAAAGATGGTAGAATGAGATGGATATCATTACCCTAAATGCATGTGTGAAGTCACAAATGGTGTGAATATACTTTGCATTCAACCAGAGATTTGTAAAAAAAATGCTCTATATATGTGTAATATGAAATGTAATGTATTCTGCTGTCATTTATAACATCTTAGAATAAACAATAATTTTTTTAAAAAGAAAGAAATAGAAGGAGATTCTTCCACATTAAAAAAAAATGACCTTCAGTACTATGCATGGCACATGGTAAATGTTCACACATATATGCTGAATGGATAAGTGATCCAGGGAAGCTGCTTATGGACTTGTGAAAGGAGACCTCGCCAGTGAGAAGACTTTCCATTTACCAGCTGTGTGACAGTAGGAAAATCATTTCATGAACCATAGACAACTCACAGCTATTTGGTATTACTGTGATTTACAGCCACATATTGATTAGTACGGCATGTTCTTTTAGGTTGAACCAAATGAAATTGCCTCTATTTGGCCATTTTTGAATGACAAAAATGGCAGCTTTACATGGTTCAACCTAATAAAACTTCTGTATTTTAAATTAGGCACATGCTTAATGGAACTATTTTTTTCCAATATGCTTTTAATTCTGAGGAACTGCATTCCTGCTTTTCTTTTTTCTCACAGCACATCCAAATGTTGAGGGAATATTTAAAAAATAAGCCTGATGTTGGCACTGTAAAAATTCAATTTTATTCCCAGTCCAAGATGATCCTTCATCACTATTTTCTCATTGGAAGAGTGATTCTCTTTCATTTGGAAACAACTGGCAGATGTTCCCTGCAGAGCTGGCTCGGTTTCTGTGGAATGCTGGGGTGTTGAAATTCCACCTGCAGAACTGACTTTCCTCTCTCCTCTTACCCTTTGACCCACAAACTACTCCCACTCCCCTCTCCCCCTATTCAAAGATACCTAAACTTTTGTTTTAATCTTCTGCAGTACCACCCAGGCCCTCTTCCATCTTTCTCTTAAAAAAAAAAAACAAAACAAATCAAAACAAAAAAACAAATAACTTGAGCATAAGCAAGGGAGATTAGCTCTGTAAATTATACATGCCTCTCTTAGCTATGCAAGGAGCAATGTAAAGGTTTTAAATCCATCCACCATTAAGTCCTAGAGCTTTTGGTGGCAGAAGGTCAATAAAAAACTCTTGGGAGAGGCAATGCCTTACCATTCAATAGTCATTCAATAAATACTCATTGTACTCTGATTATATTTAGGAAGCTCTGGCCACCTGCCTTTCACTGGAATATGTTTATTAAATCATTTTGATAATTGACAGCAGGTTTTATTCTGGGGAAAAACTAGAGAAAAGTATGAGGAGCCTGTTGGCAAAGGACTGCGGAAGAAGCACTCTAAGGAGGAGCTGGGCTTTGATGACAGCCACAGAAAGGCATGAAGCAGACTAATTTCACTTATTTAATAATTCCACCTGATTTGACCATGCATAATAATTGTTGAAGGTAGAATTAGGTAAATAAACTTAATATTTTAACCAAGATATTTGTTATGCAAATCTCAACACGAGAGGAGACCCAGGATAGAACCATGACCCCAGGTTGAGTCTTTGTGATTTGGGGCAAGTTACTTAGTTTCTTAGTGCCTCAGTTTTCCCATATGTAAAATGTAGATGAGAATAACTATTTCATAGAGTTATTGTGAGGATACAATGAATTAAAACATGTAAATTGCATAGAGCAATGTCTGGGCAAATAACTATGTAAATATTAGCTAGTTTAGTTTCAGACAATATCTCAGAAAATGCTAAATTATAAAGATACATAAATAATCAAGAGCTGCATTCTTTGTAGGAGCTGTCATAGCTTTGGCCTTTTGTAAGGTCTTCTGCATTTTTCATCAGTGTTCAGTTTTAAACAGTTTTGAGATCATTATTTCTTTTAAAAACCATTCAATACTCTACTCCAGTGGGTTTATTATCAGTAGGTTCTTTTCAGCCCCTTGATATTTAAGCTAAAACTTCTTTCTTCTTAATTCCAGTCTATTTTTCCTCATTAACATGCTTTAACTATGCTCATGGCTTTTTTCTTTCTTCGTGTTTACCTCCTCCTGATATTTACAGAAGTACTGGAGAGAATTTGTGAACTTAGGCAAACTCCTCTGGAGAGAACTCCCTGGGGGCCATTCACAGACATCACAGATCTCTCCGTCACGCTGTCTGCAGGCAGTGCCAGCATGGCGCCCTGGGCATTTCTGGGAATTTCTCATGAAGCCAAGCAGAGAAAAAGCACAAGCCACCCATTTGTGAACTAGGAAGACTGGAGTTCTGCCCTAACCTTTGAATTTCCTCAAGGGCTTTGAATCATGGGATAAACTCACTGAGCTCCACACACAGCCTTTCATATTTATACTGTCATGTTTGGGATTGTGGGGGGTTGATTGCAGTCATGGCTCACCAGGACTTTCAGAGTTGGACTGTAGGGGTTTCAGGGATCCTCCCCTCAGATTATTTGTACATCTTGAAAATATATTTAGTACTTTGACACTTCATGATTATTTCATTTGGTTGTTTTATCAGTCATGTTTTGGCAGGGGACACTTAAAAATTTTATTTTTGCTTTTCTTGAATTCTATATCATGGTTCAATACTGGGGTCTCTTAAATCCAAAAAGATGATCTGGATCTTAGTATTGAGCTTCATGAGAATTTTTTTTTTTTTTTTTTTTTTTTTGTGGTACCGGGGATTGAACTCAGGGGCACTCGACCACTGGGTCACATCCCCAGCCCTTTTTTGTATTTTATTATTTTATTAGAGACAGGGTCTCACTGAGTTGCTAAGTGCCTCGCCATTGCTGAGGCTGGCTTTGAACTCGTGATCCTCCTGCCTCAGCCTCCCAAAGTGCTGGGATTACAGGCGTGCGCCACCGCGCCCGGCAAAATTTTTTTTTATGTCTACAGATTTTTCACAGTTTTTCATGGATCATATTTATTTATTGGACTACTTATTTCAAGACATCATGTTCAGAGTTTAGTTAGGCTCTGATAAGAAGTATATACTGGTTCCTTTCCTAAAAACTATGATTTTTTAATGCTGTCTATAGAGAGAAAAGGTAGCCTCATTTTTATTCTATTACAAAATTGATCATTTTAATAATATGGATTTTGAAGAAATCCTTACTCTGAAAGATGGTATAATATTTGTGCAACTTGCTGGGTGTGGTGGCGCACTCCTGTAATCCCAACACTTGGGAGGCTAAGGCAGGAGGATCACGAGTTCAAAGCCAGCCTCAGCAATGGTGAGGCTCCTAGCAACTCAGTGAGACCCTGTCTCTAATAAAATACAAAAAAAAAAAAAAAAAAAGTCTGGGGATGTGGCCCAGTGGTCAAGTAAGTGCCCCTGAGTTCAATCCCTGGTACCAAAAAAAATATTTGTGCAACTAGATACAAGAGCTGATGTTGACTTATTTAAACAAAATGAATAAGCAAAAGGGGTAGAATTCTTTGATAATCCAGGTTTTTTTTTTCTTTTCTAACTGCCCAATTTGGTTTTATTTTTAATATCTATCTGAGGTGGTGGATAAGATATAGCACCAATATACCACAATTTGAAATGTTAAATCATCATTTTCGTCTCTTTATTCTTTCATTTTCTGCTCAGACTTATTTTTAAGGCAAGTGTGGTTTTAGAGGTAAGTGAATTAAAATTAGTGCAAAGACACACAAAATGAGTATCATCTTAGTTCAGCCAATACCTCAAGGCCAAAGGTCATTAGCTCTCTACTTTGTGATCCACTAAAAGAGTCAGAAGAGTCTTGTTTTTTTAATCCAATTTGCCAGTTCATGAGCCACATCAATGTTTATAGCAGCTCAACTCACAATAGCTAAACTATGGAACCAACCTAGGTATCCTTCAGTAGAGGAATGGATAAAGAAAATGTGGTATATACACACAATGGAATATTACTCAGCCTTAAAGAAGAATGAAATGATGTCATTTGCTGGTAATGGATAGAGCTGGAGAATATTATGCTACGTGAAATAAGCCAATCCCAAAACCCAAAGGCCAAATGTTTTCTGTGATATGCAGATGTTAATTCACAATAAGGGGGAAGATTAAAGAGGAATAGTTACTTTGCATTAGGCAGAGAAGAGTGAAGGGAGGGGAGGGGATTTTGGGGTAGGAATGATAATAGAATGAATCAGGCATTATTACCCTGTGTGCATATATGACTACATAAGCAGTGTGATTCTACATCATGTACAATCAGAAGAATGAGAAGTTATACTCCATTTATGTATGATGTGTCAAAGTGCATGCTACTGTCTTGTATAACTAATTAGAACAACAACAAAAAGAACAGAAGAGCACTGTACAGGGACAAAGGGCTGATTGTGATAGTGGTAGTGGTGATGCTACAAAAGCCCAGGCTTCAAGGATACCTTGGCCCCTGGGACCACTGATGGGATAGAAGGTAGGTCATGGCTGTGCCCTCCGCCCTGAGAGTGTGAGGCCAGCAGAGTCTAGATGGGGTTTCTCAAACACATGTGGACATTTGGAAGGGAGATGAGCTGACCACCTTTCTATTGTCCTGTCTTCCACTTAAATACTCCTGGTCAGAGCCTGAGCTCAAAGATCCTTGCTGCCATATCCTAGATAGTGGGATGTTTGAGATGTTCTGATAGATCTGAAAGCAAGGCAAGAGAATTTGGTTTTGCTTAACTACTTCCAAGGTTTTCCACACTAAAAAAAATTGGATTAAGCCATTAAGTTCAGGTAGGCAATGGTTAAAGGGTCATGGTAGCTTGACCTAGTGATATATTTGTTCATTTAGCTGCCTTTTGTAAAGCACTGAACAATTTTTAATAAGATTTTAACACTACAGCAACAAAATAGCCACAGAATCATTCCTATACAAAAAAAAAAAAAAAAAAAAAAAAAAACTGAAGCCCAGAGAGCTTTGACATGCTGTTGCTTGTCACTAACAGTAGAATGGACAGATCCAACTTGGCAAGTCCTCTTGTCTTCCAGTCTGTTCTTTTAGGTTGCTAACATCCCCTTTAGCATGTGTGGAAAGAACCACTGCTAATTTACTGAATTTACTTTGAGGTTGAGATAGAAACAACTATCTAGTGGATATATATATATATATATATATATATATATATATATATATATATCCCCTTCTCCAAGAGAAGATTTGCAACATTAGGACGAATGTTGAACATTTCTAAATTCTAATTGTGAAGCACTAATGTTGTGCATTAGTACTTAGCCTCAGGAAATTCTTACTTTGGGTGCCAAATTAAACTAATTTACACTTACTAACTAACTAAACATTTTCTTAGCATGCCACGATGCTCACATTTTTATCACAATATTATACTTTTACACTTTCCCTCCTATTTTATAAACTTGTGTTAGTAGTGATATATTTCAAGCTTTGAACCGCGATTCTTCATGGCCTCCCGGAGAACTGTGATGCAAGGACTTTAATGATGCTGATGTTACCTGTCAGCTGATGTTATAAACTGTCCCACTGCATGGCATAACCTGCTGAGTAGACTATCATTACCATGAGGCACATCCTGAAACATGACGATACAGTACTGGTGTGTTCCTGAACATTCTTCTATGTCTATTATTTCTAATCTCTCAACCCAGCTAGATTCTGTATGCAGTGTGTTTTAAACAAAAATACCACACAAAACATTAAGTAAGATATATATATCCCTACATATGTATATACTGATTTGGAAAGGCCACCACCCACAGTCAATATTTATTTAACTCTATCCTCACCTGTGTTTATTATTCTAATCCATAATCTTATTAATTCTCAGAATAAAACTCAGCCAGATGATCTCATTCTTGAATTCAAGACCTCTGGAATTCATCTGTAAACTTCAGGGTGGCACCCAGGTGAACTAGTAGATGGGACTTCCACTGTGGGCTGGTCCCCAGTATTCCCTTAGATAGCCGATGTTTTGACCATGAGCTGGCAAAGAGCAAAACATGTTCAAGGATGATGATTAACCCCTCTGGCTGGGGACAGCCATTCCAGGCTGGACTTGTTACACAGGATATTTCATTAGCTGTGGGAAGTATGGCATGTTTTCTGACAGATATCCCCTAGAAATCAGCTTCCAAAGTCCCTTTTGTCCTTGGTTGATTTAATGCTCCACACATTCTCTGTCTTGCTTTGCTAGAGTTGGATCCTTGCCATTCCTATGATAAAGGCAGTGGGGAATGTCTCACCTATCTTGGTAATTTGAGCTTTTGTCCCATTTTCCAGGCAAGATTTCAAACTTTTAATTACCCACTTAGTAAAACCCAGATGTCCCATTTCAAAGACCTATTCCCATTAGGGAATTTTCATTTCCAAGCCATAGTTGGATGAAATCCTAGCATTTTACTGCATCCCATTTCCAGTACTTTAGCTTTGCTTTTTTTCCTGAGTAAATAGGACTATAAACTTTTAATTCTGAAAACCTATTTTAGATAGAATTGAGAGTATACCACAATCCACTACATTGGAGCTTTCCATCTAAGCCCTAACTGGTTCTTTTCAAAATATTTCTTAGCATGCATTTGGTTCATAAACCTTCTTGGGGTGCTAAGAGGATAAGTGACTTTCAATTTGAAAATACATTACAAAGTGTTCCATCTCTTATAGTTTAAGGAATACCCTGGTCAAGGTCTCATAACATTTACCTGACAGTGATTTTGATAAACGGATTCATCACTGGGTTGGAAAAAAGCCAGAGTGAGATGGCTCTTGGATCAATTTACTGTGGCCATGTGAATTGGCAGAAGAGTGTGGGTCTTGTGTGACCTTGTTTACACAGGATATTTCCACAGCTGTGCGAGCTGAAAGTCTCCACTTCAGTTGCTTATCTCCATTGGCCAAACTGGCTGGTCTAATTACCTGTTGATGGCTCTGCATCAAATAGTGCTTTTCCAATTGCAGGAGAAGGTGCTAGGGAATTTACACTGATTGTATTGATTTGTAGGTAATATAAGAATGTAAAAATTTTGCTTAAATAATCACATGATGATTTAAATAAAGCAAATAACAGATAATTAAAGCTGCTGTTTCAAGGTGGCCTTCATACGGCCTAGGAATGAGGGACTCTGCTTGATAAGGGCAATTTCAGGCTGGGATATAAATTATGACACTTTCTCAGTTAGAAAAGATAAATTATTTATATTTTACATTTTCCAAGTGCTTTCACAGGTAGCGTTAGGGTTGCAACAATTTTGTTTCCCATAACTAGAAAATGACTAAATATGGAAAACCTCGAATCACAGGCTTGAAGGCCATCCTGGGAAGCACAAATATACAGAAGGCTGGGGTGGTGACGCAGAGGCTTCTGTGGCATTAGAATTTGGCTTTACTTCCACTTTCCCGTTCTGACTTCTTCACTACCCATCTCCTCTCATTTAGCTCCATCTTGAGCCTTCTGGTTGGGAATTGAACATACCAACATATTTTGGCCTCAGGGACTTGGCACCTGCTGTGTCCCTGGCCACCTGTTTAGTATTGCAATTCTTCCCACATTCCTTGCTCTTTTCTGTTTGTTTTTCATCATTTATCACATTTCCTGCAATATATATGTAATTTATCTTGTATATTACCTGGCCTCCCTCTACTCCCTCAAAGTCTATGAGTTTGGTGATTTTCTGGCTGTTCTTTCTTCCCCAGTGCTATAGCCCTAGCATCTAGATTAGTGCTTGACAGATAGTAGATGCTTCATAAATCTTTCGGGAATAAACAAATGAAAAAAAAAAAAAAAACACTTCAAACACATCATTTTTTATTATATTTTAAATATTTATTTATTTGCTTTAGTTGTACACAATGCGTTTATTTTTATGTGGTGCTGAGGATAGAACCCAGGCCATGCACGTGCTAGGCAAGCCCTCTACTGCTGAGCCACAATCCCAGCCCCCCAACATATTATTAAAGATAGCTCATAGCTGCTAGAACAATAGGAGCTTTGATCTTCCATGCACACTATTTTTAAAACAGACAGAAAATTTGATGATTTTTCTCATTTTAAAGGTGAGACATGTTATGTGGCTAGGTAGGGTTGGCTCTGTTTGGGATTGGAAGATTCCACCTCTGTAAATTGAACCTAAGAGAAATCTACAGAAAACTGAAAGTCTTTGTCATTTTTCAAATGACAAGGATTTTGATGTGGAGGCTTGAACCAAAAGTGACCTCGGTTGGTATGGCAACTTACGAGTCAACAGCTTAATGGCATGGCTTTTATGAAAAAAATATATTTAACATTAGAGAGACAATAGCCAATTTCTCATTTATGTCACAGATAGAGCCATCCTGATTCCTCTGATCCCAGGTTTGCCTGCCTTCCTGTGACTGTACAAGGATTTATATAAATGTGCTTTACTGAATTCACTTGCTCTCCTGCAGAATATTGCTTTTGCAAAAGTAATGTTGGTCTTGCCGTTCATTCCAATTGATAATTTGGCATCATTTAGCCGGACCTTGAGGGAATTCATGATTTGTCAAACAAATTTACTCATTCAGAAAACATGGTACTTCATGGTGTTTTATTCATAGTATGTTTTCTGTTAAGGATATTTCAAATAATTGAGAACATGTGTGGAAAGTTATATATAAAATTATATGAATATTCTGTGTGTCTTGTGAATATCCAAATATTTTTTCTAAAGGAGCAACTTTTATTGATCACAAGCTTTGAAAATGGTAGCTGTGTATCTATATAGAGAAATGCAAACTAAAAACAAAAATGCAAGCTTTGTGAATATTATCATTTTTGTAAGATACACCTGCCCGTAAAGCTGATATCTGGCACTGCTCCTTTTATCCTGCTATAGAAGTTGGACAAAACTTGTATGATTAGGTGTTGTGATGATGGATGCTAACAGGGAACATGGCATTTAATTCTTACTGGCAGATTCCCTAACACTGGCAGAGAGGACAGGCCATCTTTAGGTAGCATGTGCTCCAGTCTTAATGCATATGAGTTTGTAGCATTTCTGTAATTGTCCAATTTGTTTTATGTTACCAGGTGGTTTTGATTAATGATCCAAAACAAGTAAATTTGTGTACAGAAGACAGAAAGAATTATAACTCAGATGGTTGCTTTTAGGTCAGTACAAGTTACAATAGAAATACATAATCTTGTTACCAATGCAACATTAATTCCTTCCATATTGAGGGGGATGAAGTACCTAATTAAAATTCCAACATTTCCTTCCCCCCTTTTAATCTTCTTACACACTAGCAAATATCTACACTACCATGAATGAAATATTTTTCATTTCCAGACACTGTGGATATTCATCAAAAATGGCTTCAATGCTGTGAAGTACTGTGGGTGCCAGCAATGGTCTTTAGTGCACATGTTTTTCTCCTGCCTTCTTAGGAGTAGAAAGCAAATGACTCTTCCTTGACCTGTAACAGAAGAGCAGAAGCTAAAATATGTGTCCCCCTCCATTTCTGTTGTTTTAAAAGCATTTTTACTTAAACAGGCTTTGTTTCCTTTACTTAGCACAAATACAGTGCTTACTGTGCGACAAGAAGTGCTGTTAAGAGCCTTACAAATATTTACTCATTTCTTTTTGTTCCCTTTCCCATTTTGCCCCTTTCCTCTAGGTTTCCAATTGCTTTGCACATTATCAATTTATGAACAAAACCTTTATTCCAACATTGCATAAATTCAAACAGCACACAGATTTCTCTTAGCATATATGGATATATGCCTCAAACAATGAAAGGTAGGATGGGTGGAAGTTCTATGGGATTTCTGTGTGGCAAAGAAAGTCACTGATCCCTGCGAGTGGGTCAAAGACAGTCACTGATCCTGGCTAATAGATCCCTCAGAGTTACTGATTCACTTTATTTTTGGTCAGATGGAGTTATTTCTTTTCCCAACCTCATCCCTCCAGACACTTTCACTTGCAAGTTAAAAGGTGTCAGAGTCAAATAAATTTAGAGACACATCACCTCTAACAATTCTCCTCCCTGGACATCACAATGCATGTTTGGTGATTAAAAGATACTGTAATTAAGAAACCACCTCTTAGTATGGCGTTTGCTCAAAAAATAAAAATAGAATTACAGTATGATTCAGCAATTCCACTTCTGTGTATACGCCTGTTTTAGTCAGCTTTTTTTGCAGCCATGACCAAAAAGACCTGATAAGAACAATTAGAGGAGGAAAAATTTATTTTGGGGCTCATGGTTTTAGAGGTCTTAGTTCATAAACAGCCAATTCCATTCTTTGAGGCCCAGGATGAGGCAGAACATCACGGAAGAAGACAGTGGTGGAGAAAAGGGGCTCAGGATATTACACTAAGAAGCAGAAAGAGACTAAACTCAGCTCACAAAATATATACCCCAACGGCATATCTCTAGTGATCCACCTCCTTCAGCCACACCCTACCTGCTTACAGTCACCACTCAGTTAATCCTTATCTGAATTAATTCACTGATGGAGTTAAGGCTCTCATAATCCAATCCTTTCACCTCTAAACCTTCTTGCATTTTGCATTTTCTCTAATTGCCAGCGATGTTGAACATTTTTTCATGTATTTGTTGATTAATCGTGTAATCTTCTTCTGAGAAGGTGTCTTTCTCAATTCCTTAGCCCATTTATGATTGGGTTATTTGTTTTTTTAGTGTAAAGTTTTTTGAGTTCTTTATATATTCTAGAGATTAGAGCTCAATCTCACGTGCATGTATTATATATTTTGTTCCCAATTAGTTGGCACTCCTAATCACCTCAACTGATGTTTCTTTTTGCCTGAAAAAGAAGCTTTTTAGTTTATAATCTATCCCATTCATTAATTCTTGGTAGTGAATACATGCGCAACAGGATTCTTACTTAAGAACTTGGGCCTATCCAACATGTTGGAAATTGGAGCTTACTTTTTCTTCTATTAGGTGTATTGTCTCTGGTCTAATTCCAAGTATGGTCCTTGATCCACTTTGAATTGAGGTTTTGGCCTGGTGAGAGATAAAGGTTTAATTTCATTTTGTTGCATATGGATTTCCAGTTTTCCAGCACCATTTGTTGAAGAGGCTATCCTTTCTCCACCGTACATTTTTGGCACCTTTGTCTAATATATGATAGCTGTAATTATATGTAATAGTCTCTGTATCCTCAATTCTGTACCATTGGTCCACCAGTTCTGTTTTGGTGCCAATACCATGCTGTTTTTGTTACTATTGCTCTTATAGTATAATTTAAAGTCTGGTATGGTGATGCCCCCTGCTTCACTTTTCTTGCTTCAGGATTGCTTTGGCTATTCTGGGTCTCTTATTTTTCCAGATGGAATTTCATGACTGCTATTTCTAATTTCTTTGAAGAATGACATTGGGATTTTGATTGGAATTGCATTAAAATCTGTATATGCGTTTTTGGTAAGTATGGACATTTTGACAATATTAATTCTACCTATCAAGAGTATCTGAAGTTACAGTTGACTTATTCCTTGTTTTGGTCGTTGATATGCAAACCATAACAATACCTATTTTGGAGAAGGAGCAAAAGGAATGATGAGATTATTCAGGTTAGGTCTAAATTGTTAATTGTTTTGAGGAGAGCTTACTATCCATTGGTGAGAGAGGTGTGTTGAAGTCCCCTAGAATAACTGTGTTGTGGTCTATTTTACTCTTGAACTTAAGAAGCGTTTGTTTGATGAATGTAGGTGCTCCATTATTTGAATAGTTTCCCTTATACACCCATCTTGATTAGTTTTGGTTTGAAGTCTACCTTATTTGATATGAGAATGGAAACCCTGCTTGCTTCCGCCGGCATGTGAGTTGATAAGACTTTTTCCCAGCCTTTCACTTTCAGTCTGGTTGATGTTCTTTTTCTATGAGGTGTGTTTCTTGGAGACAGCAAATTGTTGGGTCATTTCTTTAATCCATTCTGATGGGAAAATTTTCTGTAAATTATTTCATTAATAGATTACCTCATTCCTTTGGCTTGAAACTTCTGTTTCCTCTACGCCGAAGGCTCTCTCTTTCATTTCTGGAAATTTCTGTTTGGATTCTCTTTAGAGCCTCTATTTCCCCTATTGAAGTAATCTTTTACTTCCTGTATTTGTTTTTGGAGTTCTTTGTCAAAATGATCTTTTGCCTCCTGTACCTGCTGTACCCTCATCTCCTTTTTGAGTTCATTCTTAAGTTCCATAAACATTTGCATATTGTAATTTCTAAAATTCCATCTCTGGCATTTTGACCAACTGTGCTTGCCATGACATCTACCGATGAAGGTATCTTGATTTGTTTGTGTCATTTTCATTTCCTTTGTTTTTTCATGTTGCTTGTGTGTCTATTTCTTCCTGCACTGTGGGACCTTGACTGTTTCAAATTTTTACGGCTTAAAACCTTATGTTGTTCCTGTAGTACAATGCTATCAGATCCCACCTTATAATTCCTTTACACTTTTAAAAATCATAACAACTTTCATATTCAGAAAATCCAAGTTTGATCACAATTGTACAGATTTTGTTAACCCAGATATTATTTTCCAATTTACTCTGTACGCTTCTGATAGGGTTTTATAGCTTCAAGTATTGGATACAGAGGTGTTATGTTTAGGAAGAAGGGAAGTTCTTGAATTGTTCTTTCTTGGAAAGTATGAAAGAGATATCTATTGAAATGTTTAGTGGAAGTGGTTTAGTATCAGTAGAACGATGGAAGAAAGAGAATGGGGTTGACAATTAGGTAAAAAGATCAATTTATATATAATAGTAAAGTTGGAAAAAGAAAAAAAAATGATAAAAGAGTAGGAATTGGTGTAGAGAGAGGAGAGAGAGAATCAAGCGAAATAGAGAGTAAACTATATATAACACCACTTTGCTACCCAGTTCAATTGCGCCAGTTCTAGAAATCCAAGTTTTGCGTATAACTTGTTTTTGCCTCTGTTTAGTATGCACTGGCCAGGATGTAAACATGAAAGATGAAGGAGGAAGAAAAGATACAAGAGTGAGAAGGAGGAGAGAAGAAAATGAAAGAAAAAAGGAGCGGAAGCACACGTGTGAGTTTTGGGGGGACACCTAATATGCAAACCATAACAATACCCAAAAGGAATGAAAGCAGGGACTTGAAATAGTTATACACCCAGTTCATGTGGCCTTATTCATGATAGCTAAAAGGTGCAAGAACTCAGCTGTCCATTGATAGATACATACAAAAACAAAATGTGGTATATGGATATGATGGAATATTATTTATCCATGAAAAGAAATGAAATTCTGACAGATGCTACAACACAGATGAACCTTGAGGATATTATGCTAAATGAAATAAGTAATCACAAAAGGACAAATGCCGTATGAGTGCATTTACACGAGGTATCAAGAGGAATCACATTCTTAGGGAAAGAAAGTGGAATGAGGGTTGCCATGTGCGGTGGGAGAGGAGAAATGGGAAACTGTCATTTAATGGGTACAGAGTTTCACTTTTGCAAGATGAAAACAGTTCTGTGGATGAATGGTGGTGACGGTAGCACAGAAATGTGAATGTGCTCAATGCCAGTTAATGGGCACTTTAAAATGGTTAAGATGGTAAATGTTATGTGATCCATATTTTACCACAATTAAAAAGGAGTCAAAAAAAGAAGTTGGGTGCTGTTGTGCATGCCTGTGACCCCAGTAACTTGGGAAGCTGAGGTGGGACAAACACAAATTTCCAGGCCACCCTCAGTAATTTAGCAAGACAACTGTCTCAAAATTAAAAAAAAAAAAAAAAAAAAAAAAAATTAAAAGGTCAGGAGATGTCATTCAATGGTATAGTGCCCCTGCATTCAATCCCCATTACTGCAAAAGAAAAAAAAAAAAAAAAAGTGTGGTAAGGGTGGGTAAAGAAGAACTTGTTTTTAACCTAGTATTTTCTAGACTATTTGACTATGAATTTTTTTCTTTGAAGAAACATTACTTTCTCTGTAGTGGAATCTAGGCACAATCTGCCTGACAGTCCTCATCCCAGAGCTCCCTGTGTGTGTATTCAGAGGTGGCACATCACATGGATCCTCTTCAACATCCCTGGCCTAGAGACCCTCATGAGGGACTCACAGGGTAGAGCCCCAGCACAGAGACACGGGTGCAGTGGAACATCAGGGCCCATGTATGAAGGCTGAAGGGCTCGAGTCTTGGAGGGTCTGCGTGTACCACGGATGATCAAATGGCAACATGTAAACTACAGAATAAAGCAAAACCACTATTAAGAAAAAGGAGACACTTATTAACATTTTGATGAATAGTTGGAACCCAGTTTGGAAAATTTGGTCTATATACTTATCATTGCATTCCAAAAAAAGTCAGCTATAATAATTTTACTTCCATGGCTAAAACAATTTTATGACCTTTGTTTACATGAAAGTTAGAATTTTTTGCTTGGATACAATCCCTCCTAATAGCTAACTATTGGTGTGATTTTTTTTTAAACTTTTGCATTTTAAAAATTTTCTTAGTTGTCAATGGGCTTTATTTTATTTATATGTGGTGCTGAGAATTGAACCCAGTGCCTCACACATGGTAGGCAGGTGCTCCTCCACTGAGCTACAACCCCAGCCCTACACTGGTATAATTAAGTCCTCAACTTGAACAGTAGTCCTACATTAAGAAACATGTGACAATTAAAATCTATACAATTTGATGCAGGTGAAGTAAGGAAAAGAAATAGCTAAAGATAGTGCAGAATTTATTATTTTTTTTTTGTAGATGGACACGATACCTTTATTCTGTTTATTTTTTAATGTGGTGCTGAGGATTGAACCCAGTGCCTCACACATGCTAGGTGATTGCTCTATCACTGAGCCACAACCCCAGCCCTCATGCAGAAATTTTAATCAGAGTACCTGGAAGACGGAGTTGCCACCAAACCAAAGGGACCATAAGGGAGCAGCAGTTTGGGAGAACATCTTTTTAGAGATGGTAGAAATCCAGGAGAAGGGACAATAATGATCAAGTTCACAGAAGTCAAGGCACTTTGGAATCAGGAGCAAAAATGAAGGGATTAGCCTTGGAAACAAATGGGAGGAGGACATTGGCATAGATATGCATCATCAAAAGCCCCCTTCATAATCTGTAGCTAATGAAATGAAAGATTTGGAAGTGGTTGAGTAAATGGTATCATGGTAAGAATGCCCGGACTGTGTCCTCTTATTCTGAATCACTTTCTGTTTTTTGTGGGGGCCTGGAGAAATTCTGCTTAAATAATACAGTTTAAGGACTTTAATTACACCTATTATTATCAGGGCAGTCAGGGAAATTAGGGCAATGATTTAAAAAAGAATTCCTCCAACTTTCTATTTCCTGTAGGAAAGCTACACTAAATAATTATTCTTCACTTGGCGTAAAGAATGTGGTTCTTTATAGTCAAACAGGAGAACAAAAGGCATCTCTGACCTCTGGAGTAACATACTCAATACACCCTCTCCCTGTACCAAATGAGTTGAAATTGCAGAATTTTCATTCACACTTTGCAATGCAATGCTTACTACAAGAAGACATCGAGTTTTAAGTGAAAGAATAACGATCTCCGTGCTAAGTCTATTATTACAAGTGACATGGCAGATAGTGATAGTGGAACCTAAATGTGTAAAGGTTGGATGTGGGGCCTGGGTCCCTCGGGATCAATGCTCTACACAATGCTGAGTACACACTAGGTGCTCAAAAATATTTGTTGAACAAATGGATCAATGATCGAATTGGTTTCTGAAGGTCAAGAACTGTTAGCATCAAAGAGCTGAGCTGCAAGGAAATGTGTGTTGTGAGTGCACTTCAATATTTTCACTGACATCTAAGAGTTAGGGGAGGGATCACAGGGTGGAAAGAGTGTGAGCACTCAGGAGAGACAGCCATGGTTTATTGTACTTCCACAAAGGTCAGTCCTGGGGAGTATTAATTGTGAGGGAGAATAAAGAACATTTGGGCTGAATGTCAGGGGAAGTTTTGAAGAGAAAAGTGTGTTAAACTACACAACAAAGCCAGAGGTAAGGACCCAAGGGAATGGACAGAAGTCTCAGTGGATGAACAATTTACAAAGAGACTGAACCACATCCTGGAGAAGTGGGAGGGGACTCATGCACCTAGGGAGATGTATGTACTAGGAGAGCTTTCAGGTTTTTCTTTTTCCTTCTTTTCCCCTTGTCTTTCTATTGTATACAACTACACTGGAGTTCCCTAAGAATGCAAGGGACGTATGCAGATGTGTGGTTCAGTAACAGGGTCTTTGCAACTTGGAGGATATTACAATGTTACAACAGTGCTAAAAGGAGCTTGTGCATTTGGGAAGTGATATTACAAACAGGTAAGATTCTGGGAGAACAAGCAAGATGATTCATTCTGTAGTGCTTTGAAATGGTGTATTTATCAACTATTCATATGATTAAATATAAATGTCTGCAACAAAGGAACAGAGCCCAACTCTAATTAGAAAAGAAGTGAATTAGTGAATTCCTTTCAGGTCTATGATTCTCAGAAAATTAAATTTGAGGACAGTGATGCCACATAGCTTAAAAGTACTCAAAATCTCTAATGTCCCCTGGAGCTAAAAATCCTCTAAAATCAGCCCACATAATGAAGCCTTTGTTATAGCTCAAATTTGCTTATATTATATAAAGAGAGTGCTTTGTGCTGCATATTTTGTAAGTTAATTTTAAAAGTTGAGCTGTTCTCATCCAGGAAGTGAAATTGCAGGTCACTCCATAGAACTCAATAAGGAATTTTGTTATAAAATAAAAACAGTTTCAACTCAGCCCCAATACAACTTTAGCACCTTCAGCTTCCTAGTGCTACTAACTAAATTTACTTGTCATTTTAAAAAGGTCCCTTTAAATGAAATGATATTTCTCCCCAAGTGAGCACCTTAAAAATTTAGTAGCTGGCTGTGGTGGTGCACACCTGTAATCCCAGCCACTTGGGAGGTTGCGATAGGAGGATCTCAAGTTGGAGGCCAACCTCAGTGACTTAGTGAAATCATGACTTAAAATAAAAATGAAAAAGGGCTGAAGGTGGGGGATATACCTCAATGGTACAGTGCCTCTGGGTTCAATTTTTAGCACCACACAAAAAAAAAATTAATAAAGTTTTGTGATTTATTTATAGAACAATAGCATTTGTGGGAATAAATTTGGATATCATACACACACACACATATATATATATACTATATACATACATGTACATACATAGGTATGCATGTTTATATATATATATATATATATATATATATATATATATATATATATAATGTAAGAAAGAGGAATGGGGGAAAGAGAGAGGAACATGGGGAATGGTCATTTTGAATTGCTAGAACTTTTCTGCTTGAGATTCAGGACCCAACAGTTGTTTTTTTCATTAGTCAATGACTAGATCACATGAAAAATCATTTAAAAATCCTGATTTTGCTGTGATATAATCTAATAAAATTTCCTTTGTATATTTCAATGCATCATATGAAGAAAATCAAGAATGATTTTTAGCAATTACAGACTATATTTTAGATGGTCCGACTTAAATATAGGTTATATGAAAGATCCAAAATTAATGTTATGAAATTTGTACATTCCCAGGGTGGATCGCAGATGGGAGCTGGACAGAAGGTCTCAGAAGGAGGAACTGTAGTGCGGAGTGGCGTGCCAGGTGACCAAGCCCTCTTGCTGTTCTTCCTGCTTGCTGGACAGTTCCCCAGGGTGCTACAACTCCTGCTCAAAGGCAGATGTAACTCTTCTCCCAAAAGTACTGCAGAGGTTGATGCTAGCCTGGGTGCCAAGTGCCCAACTAAACTGAAAGCCAAAGAGAGGGGTGTGTTCCTGACCACTGGGAGGATGTGCCATGCCTCCCTGTAAGATGCAGCTCTGGAGAGAGGACACAGTTTCACACAGAGCCCCAGCACACTGTTTGTTGGTGTTGATTTAAGAACAAACTGCTTTGAACAGAAACACAAATGGTGTTAACAAAAAAAAATCTATAGAATGAAAATGTGAGTTTTTCCTCTGAATCAAAGTAAACCATATCTTGGATAATTTAATAATTATGATTATGAAAAGGCAATAATAAATTATTGATTTTTACTTATTTTCACTATCTTTGGCCATCTTTGCCTTATCACCTGTAGTTAGTGATGCAGTTCCAGTACATGAAGACTGGCAGTATCTGTGAGAGTCCCTTATTTCTTGACTGTCTTTGAACTTGTGAATAAACTACTTGAGGATGCAAGGGACAATAGTTCTTCTATTGAGATTCCCCACAGGCCTGTCTATGGCAGAGGTGTGGCTCCCACTAAAATCATGCTCATTCTTTTTCTTTTCTTTTTTGGTACCAGGGATTGAACTCAGGGGCACTCAACCAGTGGGCCACATCCCCAGCCCTTTTTTGTATTTTATTTGGAGACAGGGTCTCACTGAGTTGCTAAGTGCCTTGCCATTGCTGAGGTTGGCTTTGAACTCACGATCCTCCTGCCTCAGCCTCCCAAGTGCTGGGAATACAGGTGTGCACCACTGTGCCTGGCTCCTGCTCATTCTTAATTCCACCAACAGTTCCACTGGCTAAGTCATAGACTGGAGACTATCACCATTTCTAAAACTGCTTAAGCTTGTTCATTTCACAAGATTAGGTCACCTGGTTTTTATTTCTGAGTCAAGAGTCCATATTTTAGATACTTTTTTAAGTGCTCAGAGATTGTCAAGTTCCCTTTTGATATCATTGTGTGTATAAGTTGGAGACACACAGGTATAGTGAATTCTAAGAAAGTTGGTTTCATTAGAAACGTGAATTAGAATCTAATTGCTCTAATTCTTCTCTACTATATAATTATAGTAATACTCTATGTATGTTTTCTTGTACCTAACTGTAAAGAATATATTTCCTGATAGAGTTCTTTTATCAGCATTTGCCACTGGAAAAATAGACAGCATGCTAAAGACTTGCTTCAACATACAGTGAAATGAATTATTATTATTTTTTTGTAAGCAAAAAGGGAAATATGCCTCTAACTTACATAAAATATTTGGGCCTTAATAAAGGCTGTAATTGACTCTTATAAAACATCATCTTATCAACCTGTGAAACGATGAGGGTACCCTCCCTCCCAACCTGCTTGGCAATCTGTTTCTCTACAACAGAAACCACAGGCAGATCCCCGAGTAAGCCCCTAGCCCCTGCCTCCACAGAAACTAACTCCATTGCTTAGAATAAAAACTGCATAGAAGGGGGAAAATGCTAAAAACCTGTGAAATATAGGGTGACTTGTTTATCACCTAGGTCTGGGATTGGATAATGTGTCTGGGAAGTTTGCACATATCCTGATTCCACTCTAAAACACAGGATGAGTTTGAGGACCACCCTTCCCCAGCTCAACCTCCTATACAGGCTCGCCATCCCTTTGTGACGGGTGCTGTCTGAGCTGCCTGGAGGACATCCATTTGGTCTTCCCTTAAAGCCAACCTGAACCATTAGAGGAAAATCAACCTGAATAAACCAGCTCAGAGACATCTGACTGTCATAAAAGGCTCCCTTCCTGCTTTCATGCTCCTGGGAAGCCCTGGCTTTCAGTACTCCACGCGATCCCATCTCACAAAAAGATGGTTTGGTGTGAGGACGATGTTGACAGGACCGCACGTTGGTTGTTGCTCCAGGCCTGTCTTCACTCAAAGCCCTATCTGTACTCTGCTGCCCATCTGCAATTAGCACTCGCTCGTCAGCTCTATGGAATTTATCTCTCCAGATTTTCTAGCTGTAATTATAGTTTCTCATTTACAATGGAACATTACGCTCCTTTTGGAGCTACTTCATATACTTGGCAGACGACTAAGGTGATCATATGTCCCGTTTTTCTGCCTTTCTTTTTAAACCGGGACAGGTCTTTGTTTTTGCTGAAGTTTGCCGTTTCTCCTTGTTACTGATGTGCAGCCTCCTTTGTGCTGACGGCCAAGAAAATTCTGGACTGCTGCCCCGTTTGCCTCCAGAGACTGATGCAAAGTGTTCAAAGTAAAGTCAGTGGGTTTTTTTCAAAATAGAGTTTACCAGAAACAAGACATCTTCATGCTTATGAGCACCTTGCTCTCCACTGCAAAACTTTCAAAGACCAACAGTCTGGACTTGGCCTCTCTGAGGTTTGCAAACATACTTGAAACCACTTGAAAAAAAAAAAAAAAAAAAAGAAGGTTCCAGCAAGGGCAACAATGCAGTTACAGACTCAATTTTATTTTATGTTAGTTTAGTTATTTTCGGTTTCTCATTTGACACCAATAGAACACGTTTAAAAGTATTTTTAGTTGGATATTCTTAGGACAGAACCTGAAGCGAGCTTTCTGTCAGTTCTCAGCAAAGGTGTGATCATGGTTTAAACACAATTCTTTCTAACCTATGTATTTTGCTACTGTAAAAAAAAAAAAAAAAAAATATATATATATATATATATATATATATGTATATACATACAGTTCCATGTGATTGGCTTTGGTTATATGAATTATTATGGCTCCTTCTCCAGCACTCAGTGCATAAAAGGGTATGTTGTTCTGTTTCCTGAAACTCACACAGACTACTGCTGCCTTATTTACCTAAGAACCGATCTACCTAATCACTGAGATAGAAACAAACATATCATCCGCTCCTCTCCTCCAGACCATTTGAATACATTATCCATTTATTTGGTGTTTGGCTCAGCTTTAAATGAGTCATTTAATAACCCCTGCTCACAGCAAGTTAAGTTGCAACCAGCTGGCATCCACAACTCACAGGATTGTTAGCCCTTCCAGCCAGGATGGGACTCCGTGCGCCGGCCTTCCTGAAGGGCACTGTGCAGCTCTGCTCCGGCCTTTGCGTGGTGGGAGTGTTGAGTAAATCTGCGCCTTAGGTAATGAAATGGCCATGAGAACTATTCAGAAAGTAGATGTCACTGTCTATTCTAGTGACCGGAAGGACTATTGATAAAGCTGTTTGGGGCCGATTATCATCACAGACTGAGAGGCTCTGATTCACTCATGGGGCCTTCAGGGGCTTGACAAGAAGTGTGACTTCCTTAATCCTCTAAAGGTCATTTTATAGGAGAGGTCAGCGGCACTGAGGAATGGAGACTAGATGACAGAGTGACCCTGAAGGAAGACAGAATGCTCCCACGTAAACTCTGCTCTCTGTGTTTTTTAAGAACTGCTTGTACTTAAGGACATCACCAGTCCACTCTAACTGAATGGCACTTGACACTTTCAAATGTATATAATTCATTGTTTAATTATGCTTATTGTTTGGGGCCTACCCACCACCTGACTTCTCACCTGGAATTCCCAGTACTCATTCTCTGCACTCACTAGTCTACCTGATTCTGGGTCATGGGGGGCACTCACAGAAATAGTTGGAATGAATATCTGTAGTGTATGCTCATTTCTGAAAACTAAAAAAAAAATGTAGAAATGTATAAATGACATATAAAAATATCCTTCCTCACATCAATAACAACATCAATAACAGTGTGAAAATGTACACCCATTATTGGTATATGGATCTATGTGCAAGTGTACATATTTCACAATGAATTTATCAAAGCCCCTTCCTCATTTATTTCTGAGAACCCCCACAAAAGGTGCACACCCCTGTCTCCCAGCTTCAGTCTGGTTCCTAATGAATCACCTTGCAATAGTGGTCCTTAGCCAGGGTCATTCCGCTTGCCCCACTCCCACCCCATTCTCACCCTGCCTGAGGACACTTGGCAATGTCTCAGACATTTTTTGTTGCCACTACTGGGGGTGAGGGTGCTACCAATATCTAGCAGGTAGAGGTTGTTAAATTTCTGACGGTGCAAAAGACAGCTCTGCCCCTAACAAAGAATTATCTATCTCAAAATACCAATGATGCTGATGCCCAGAAACTGTGTTTATAGGTTTCTTTTTCTGCTCCAGCTTCTTTTTGTAGGGTGATGTCTTCTCTCTTCACTACATCAAGCCCTTGCCAAGGTGCCATCTTTACATTCTCTCAGTATTTGCAGGCCACAGGTGGGGCGAGCACCCATGCAAAGACAACCAGTGCCTCCTGCCCCCATCTGTGCTCTGCACGTGGACTGGACCCCTGGACCCAGAGGCAACTGAACTTGTGCCCAGAGCTTCAAAAAAGTTGACTTCTGCCCATTATTCCTTGCTGAGAGTTTCACTAAGTTGGTCATGAAAAATAAGTTTCGGTTCTCATTTCTCTAAATATAAGAGGTCAAATTGAGTTCAAGAAGCCAGTTCAGAAGCCATAATTGTCATTGACATTTTTCTTCTTTTGGTGCTGCTCTAACATGAGACTTCTGTTCCCTCCACAGCTCCCATTTATAACCAGGGTATTGCGAGAGGCTGGGAGGAGCCAAGTGGGCTGAAGAGCTGTCCACAAAGCAAAGTCTGGCCTAGGCCTTTCAAAAATGCCCTTGTGTTCGTTTTAGTTTTGCTCCTATGAAGGAGAATCCATTTTTCCCATTAAAAATATCTATGAATAAGGATCCCTTTTCTCTTTAAAAATTTCTGTTTTTTCTAGATGTATAGAAAAATGGTTAATTTTCTCAAATCCTTTTTCATATCTTTCAGCAATCATACAATCTAATTTACTTGAGTCATATGCTCTTTTGTAAATTTATTCATGAGAATTTTGTGCTTTGGGCTTCCATGATCAACATCTTCTGCAAAATTATGTATTTAAACTTCTTGCCACTACATAAATAGCTATGTACTTTGTATGTGATCTTTTAAAAATTATTAAAGAGCCGGGGCGCGCGGTGGCGCAAGCCTGTAATCCCAGCACTTTGGGAGGCTGAGGCAGGAGGATCGCGAGTTCAAAGCCAGCCTCAGCAATGGCGAGGCACTTAGCAACTCAGTGAGACCCTGTCTCTAATAAAATACAAAAAAGGGTCTGGGGATGTGACCCAGTGGACGAGTGCCCCTGAGTTCAATCCCCGGTACCACACACACAAAAAAAAACCTTATTAAAGATAATACATTTCTAGTTTTAGATTTTTAAGTGAACTGTTACCTAAAAATAATGTTAGAATCACTTGTCACTCAATGATTGGACATGTTCTCAGGAATGTGTTATTAGGTGATCTAAAAATTGTGAACATCACAGAGTGAACTTACACAAACTAAGATGCACTAGGTGACCTACTCTTATGAGACTTATGGGACTACTATTTTATATATAGCTCCTGCAGAGCTGCACTAATTTGTTTTCTCATTTTCAGTACTGTGTTAGCCAGTAAGTCATTGCTGTGCAAAAACAGAGTTAAAAGGTGCAAAAACAGAGTTAAAAGGTGCTTTATCCAGGCAGATGTATCCACACGGTGGTGGCTTGGCGTTTTGAGGAACATCTGAACAAAGATGCAGCCCCCCAGAGCATATGGTGTGTGCAGCACAACACGGGCGGTGTCAGCACCTACTTACCCTGGGCTGCAGCCATAAGCCAGGGACAACTGCTCAGTGAAGGAGGCAATCCTATACAGATGCCACAAAGTCACTTACTTTTACTGTTTCATGTTTTGTTGTTTTGGTCGGAACTTAACAGAACAAGGCTAAATATTAACCATGAAAGCAGTTAGCTAGCTTTTTTTTTTTTTAACCTATTATTGAGAAGCATCTAATATATCAGTATTAAGTGTGCTGACTTGAGATGGATATTTGCTGATTTAGAGATATATGAGTTTGTATTTACCTGCATACATAAGTCAGTGGTTTTCCTATTTTCTATTGGTAACAAATATGAAAATGAAAATAGATTCCTTTAATGAGTCTAAAAAATGCTAACTACAAATGAACTTGATAAAAATGTGCATTATATATGTGAAAATCACAAAATTTTAGCATAGAGCATTAAAAATGCTGCCATTAGTGGTGCAACATACTAATTCTTAGTTTAAAAGACTCAAAGTTGCAAAGATAATCAATTCTCCATAAATTAATATATAAGTGTAATTCATTACGGAAGAATGTCCCAGGAGAACTCTTATGTAAACTGATCAGATGATTCTGAAGCTCATCTGGCTGGGTGACTGCTTTTGTGTAACTTGTAGTTAAGACTTTTAAAAAAGGAGAACTGGCCCCAAGAAAATTCAAAATGGGCAAACTAGAATAATTTTGAAAGTGTTCTGTGGTGCAGAAAAAATAAATATACCTGTGCTACTGAAAAAAAATCTAAAAAAAGTTTGTATTTTCAAAAATTCACATTTATATATAAAACAATTATATCCTGAATAAAAAAAAATAGTGTTGGTATAATTTTCTATCAATCTCAGATAAAAATTAACATCAATCTCATCATATCACACACACATACACACACACATACATAAAATATCAAATAGATTGAAGACATAAATGTAGCCAACAACTATGAAAGAATTATAATAAAACATGATAGGTTAAAATACTTGTATTATTTAGGATATGCTAAGGGATTCTTTAAAATGATATTAAATTCTTAAGTAGATTATAAAAGAACCAAAGATTTAACCATAAAGAATGTTAAAATTGGTACTAGGAAAATGTCTTTAAAAATAAAATGCCAATTACAAACAGAAATTTTAAAATGTATCCTACCTAGGAGGCAAAGAGTTAACAACATCATATATATATATATATATATATATATATATATTATATAGTTATCTTTGAAGCTCTCTTACAGGGCAATTAAATTTAAAGTAGGTTGAAAAGGACATTTTATGAACAATTTCTTTCTATTCTTCTTTCCTTCACCTTTTTTTTCCCTCTTTTTTCCCAGCACTGGGGATTAAACCCAGAGGTGCTTTACCACTGAGCCACATCCCCAATCCTTGTTATATTTTTATTTTAAGACAGGGTCTCAATAAATTGCCAAGGCTGGACTAGAACTTTTGATCCTCCTAACTTGGCCTCCCAAAACACTGGGATTCAAGATGTGTACCAGTGTACCACCACCTGGATTTATTAGCAATCTTAATTGTCATAAAAGAGAAGATATTGGTGTGTAGAAGAAGTTAAACCTCAAGATTATACATGTCATGTGTAGTGGAGACTGAATTTGAATCCAGATGTCTCTCTCTATCTGTGTTTTGAAACACCATGATTTTCTGCTTTCCAAGACTGAAACTAATCAATATTGGTGAATTTCTCTTACACTGTATGTAGGAGTAAATCAACACAAACCTTTTTTTTTTTTTTTTTTTTTTGTGGTACCAGGGATTGAACTCAGGGGCACTCGACCACTGGGCCACATCCCCAGCCCTTTTTTGTATTTTATTTAGAGACAGGGTCCCACTGAGTTGCTAAGTGCCTCGCCATTGCTGAGGCTGGCTTTGAACTCGCGATCCTCCTGCCTCAGCCTCCCAAAGTGCTGGGATTACAGGCGTGCACCACCGCGCCCGGCTTAATACAAACCTTTTGATAGGTAATTCATAATAGTTAGAAAAATTTAACACTAATGTATATTTAACCTTCAAATCAGCAATTCCCCTTATTCTTACCAGTATATAAAGACAATTTTACATTGTGGCATTATTTGCAATATACTTTGTATGCTATTTGGTGATACTTTCCCTCTCTCTTTGTAACTGTTATATATAGTTTGATTCACAAACATGAATCATGTTATAAACCTGTGTTTGTACATTGCACATTAGCACATTTCTTTCATTTGTCTAATTCATTTGTGTTGCATACTAATCTGCTAGTGTTTATCTTTTGGGAAGTTAAAAGTGGGGGAGGCAGATATGTTAGGGACTTTTTAAAAAAATATCTTTTAGTTATACATGGGCATAATATCTTTATTTTGTTTACTTATTTTTATGTGGTGCTGAGGATAGAACCCAGTGCCTCACATGCGTGAGGCAAGCACTCTGAGACACAACCCCAGCCTGGTGTTAGGGACTTTTTAACATATAGATTTTTGCATTGTTAAATTTTTAGAGTAAGCCTGTGACAAACAGAAAATATACAAAAGGAACTTTCTTTTTAGTCACTGTTTTAAAAGAGTTTTTCTTTTTATAAATTGATGAGGAACAGATTTTGTATTTTATCCATTTTTTCTCATCTATTGAGATAATAGGATTTTTTATTATTTGGCTGATTATTTTAAATGTCATATTAATAGATTTTCCTACTATTAAATTATATTCATATTCATTATATAGAGCTTTATTTTTTTTGTCATGTTCAGAGCTCAATGTTCCATCAATATACAGTTTAATTTATGGTTAGCATTTATTTAGAATTTTGGGAACTATTTTCACATACAAGATAGGTCAATATCTTTTCTGTGGTATTTTTGTTAGGTTTCCATTAATTCATTATGCTGACTCTATAAATTGAACTTGGTAGCTTCCCAGTTTTTCATATGCTCTACCAAAATTCCTGTTTTGATGAAACTATGTATTACTTGAGAATTTGAGGGGAACTAATAGTTCAATCAATTTTTACAATTAGTCTTTAAATTTGTTATCTCTTTCTCCTACTTCCTGAATTATTGGTCACATCTATTTTTCTAGAAAATTTAATTTAACCCAACTTCTAGATTCTTGGCATACATGGTATGTAGTATGCTCTTAGGACTCTCTATATAATTCTGTGTAGTGTAGCCCTTTAGTAATTTCATTTTTTTAAAATTTTCTGTCTTCTTTTATTCCTTATATCTCCTTAGAATATTAGATTTAATCATATTTTAGAACATTGTCTTTTGACAATACTTGTTAGCTTGTTTTCTTAAAAGTTTTTAAAGGAAATATGCCTTTGATTTTCCTCCTTACATTTTCTAGGGACATAAAGTTAATATTTTTATTTTGTTTATGCAGAACTGATCATCCACAAAGTTAAAATTATGCCATTAGCTACTGTCCCCATGTTATGCAGAGTGGCAATTTTAATGAATATGTAAATATAGTGATTACTTTTGGAATAAAATACATATATGTTTACAATGAAATGGTTCACTTTTTTGTTGTTCTTACAGACTCATAGAGGCATTAAATGGAACGGATAATGGAGTCGGAATAAATATGAAATAAAGCTGACAGCTTGTGCTCTAGTAGAAATGCCTGGACTGAAGGTGATTATTCGTATACCCAAGTAACATCAGTACCACAGGGAAGAGGAAGGACGTGCATTTCAAGAGGATGAGAAACAAGGCACCCTGAGCTACAGCTTTACGCGCTCCTCATCTCTGAGGCCGCCCACCCTCCTCTCTTCACGTGAGGGCTGCTGACCCACCTGAGTGTTCAGTTCTGTTACGTGGCAGACTTCTCCAGGATAGTGATTTTGAACAACTACACCCAGTGTTTCTTTCCAAGTCATCTCTTTGTACAGTTAGATGGAGAGATTTGGAGCATGGTTTGGAAAAATGCTTCCCTTTTGGAAATAGCTGGAATTTCCAATGAGAGAAGTGCTGTGTGAGGCTCCAAGAAGACAAGGAATGGGCACAGGACTGTGGAAAGGCTGTCAGCTGTGGTTCAGGGCTCCATCGGATCCTGATTCTGTGGTTCCAGGGTACACAGGGGCGGGACAGGACTGTGGAAAGGCTGTCCGCTGGGAGTCACCACCCTGCCTGATCCTGGCTCTGTGGCTCCAGGGTACACAGGGGCAGGAGAGCCTGGACTTCAACACCTTCGCCTGGCGCTGGCATCACTGCTACTCACCTTTCAGGGTTCTTGTGAGGATTCAATGTAAACTGTGTGTAAAACATTTTTAGAACTCTCTATAAAACACGTTCAAAGCACCATTGAGTAAGTGGTAAATCTATTTTTAGTATGATGATGTGACTATTATTTCACAAAAGAGATCCCATGTCTTTTGTGATTTCCAGCTGAAAGCATCCCTGACATTCCTCAGTCATATCCTTGGCACGTTTCTGTCATTCAGCACTGTCATTACTTTTATAACTCAGGTAATTCAGTTCCACAAACATTTACCAAGAGCCTGTTCTGCTGAGGACTAGGGAACCGACCAGGAGATAGATACAAGCATTGAGAAAAACAGGCTTCACAAATGCAGATTCTACCCACCAGGCTCACAGCTCCATTACTTGACCCAAACAGTTCTGATTAGCAAACACCATATGCTCAGCACTGTCCTCTAGGCGTCATTTGCCTCAGGCATGTTTCCTCTGAGTGCCATGGAATTTTACTGCATGGTCCCTTTAACTTGTCTTACTTTTATGTGAAATCAGATGTGAGAACAGGAAGAACCGGAGAAGAACTCTTGGCCCTTCAATGGGCCAAAGTGGAAACAGTAACATTTTATTAAAAATGAAGGAGTTTAGCAAAGTGTTTTAAAATAGAAATGATATGAGAGCTCAGCAGGTCATGGAAATGCCTTCAGAGGAATTTGCTGAAGGACTCTCTTTGGGGGTAAAGATCAAAGATCAGCCACTCGCAGCATACAGGGTGCAGGGTTTTTCATCTCGCCTGTTCAGTATCATAAATAAGTCGTGATCTTGGATGCATGTGGTAGTAGAGGCTCTCCGGTAGAAAAACATATAATTTTTCCATGTGAAGGGAATGCAAGAGGAAAATAATAAACTTTCAAATTTTGAGGGTGTAGAAAATGGGCTTCCATTCACTATTTATGTGAACGTCTACAGGACACTGGGATTAGTCTTTCCTTTTCACTGGGACATGTTGGATTCAAAAGGATTTCGAGTTCCTGTGTGTGAAAGATAATTTGCCACCATTTACCTGTTTTGCTTTTCTCTGTCAGAAAATAGAAGGAGAACGAGCTTTTAAAGCGACTTTATGATATCATGATTTCCATACATTTCTCTTAATACCCCCATATGATACAAAACACAGTGATAATCGAAAATAAATATGTAAAGGCAATTTAGGCCAGAAATATTGGTTTTCTTTTATTAGTGAGGCAGACGTATGAAAGCTTCAGTACTCTTTCTGTGCTGTGCTGTACAAGATGTACTCCTACAAGTAGGGAAAATCTGGATTAGTCTAGGGGCACACACCTGTGTGGGCGGCGTGATCTTAGAGTTGAAAAATAGGTGGGTGGAAAGTTTAGAAAATTTCCTCACTCTATCTACATTGTGAAATATTGAGTGCACCAGTGTCATGCAGAATTCTCTGAGAAGCAGTATTTCTGAGATGTTAATTGGTATTAAATATCTCCCAAGTGTAGATAGTGTCCAGTGAGTTTTAACTGAGTTAAACATGTTTGCTCTATGCCTTCTGTTAGCGAAATTTGCAGGAGGAGACGGACGCTCGAACTGTCGTATAGGAAAAGGAAAGGGGTTTATTGAATTACTAAAGAAACACGTGGAGGGGATGGGGACAAACCGCGGGGGAACGGACGGGAGTTGGAGCATGCGGGAGCGGAGAGCAGGAACAGAGAGCGGGAACAGAGAGAGAGTTCAGTCCGGGGCTGGCTTAAATAGAGTAGGGGCCATAAAACCCCCTTGGAGTGAGTCCTTGTCCTATAGGCCAGCAGAGGTCATGGGGGGGGGAGGTAGTGGTAGTGGACAAGGGACTTGCTGGTCAGGTTTTTTGGTCACGCTGAGGATCCTGGGAGCTGTAGTTTTTCACAAGGCACCTGGGAAGGTGTGGCCTTCTGCCTGGGAGGCGCGGCCTTCTGCCTAGAACCAACATTCCCCCCTTTTTGATTTCTTAGGAAGTGGGGCATCGTGTTTCCATCTGGCTGCTTCGGAGCTGAAATGGGGCGACGTGGGGTAGTTTTGGGGGGAGGGAGGAATGTGGGCAGGCAGGTCAGGCTTGAGGGTTAAAAAAATTCCCAGGAGGCAGGCACCATAAAGATGGATCTCTGCAGGAGTGAATTGGATGAAGGTTCCTTGAAGCCATAAATCGGTGAGGGTGTCAAACCAGGCTTCTGCAGAGGTCACCGGGGAATCAACCAACTATCTTCTTGGAGAGCATGTAGGAATTGTAGGCATCTCGAGTTTACAGGTGGCATCTTAACACTATTATGGAAACAACAAAGAAAAGAAGGTGAGAGGGATGATTGTCCGGCTTCTTATTTCACCGGGCAGGACTTAGAGCAAAAAACCAATCGAGGGAGTCAGGATGTAGCTGATCTCTCTAGAGATTGGCAACTCTGTCCCGAGGTGCAGGGAAGTCATCTTTGGTTGGAAGGTCATCTGTGGTTGTTAGCAGTTGATAACCCCTGAGGATAAGCTGGTTAATGGTTTGGTTAAAAATTTGAGAAATATGATTTTGAAGGCATCGTATGAGGCAAGGAACTATCATCAGGACAAGACATATAGTTATAAGTGGGCCTAGGAGAGGGAGGACCCAGGGGGCCACCCCTTCCCATAGTTCCCATGAGGATCTCTGCTGCCACCGGATCTTCTTGTCCCCTAAACCTTGCACTATCTCTTTTAAGCGTTGTACATTGTGGTCAACTTTGCCTGACTGGTTGACATAATAGCAGCATTCCTCACCCAAGAAAATACAGGTACCCCTTTTTCTGCTGTGATGAGGTCCAAGGCTCGCCTGTTTTTGGAGCACAACCTCCGCTAGCGATGAGAGTTGTTGCTGGAGGGCCTGGATGGAGTAGGCGGAGGCTTCAGCTGTGGTGGCGAGCTTATCTGTGAGGTCAGAGAGCTCCTGTTCAAAGGATTGGGCCATTACAAGTGAATGAGCCAGTCCTCCAACTGAGAGGCCTGTGGAGGCAATCGCAGTGACTAAGCTAACACCCACTAAGGCTGCCAGAGTGGCCGCTCGCTTAGAGCGCCCCCCTTGAGACTGTAGGGAGGAAAGAAGGTCCTCAACTTCAGCCTCTGTATATAGAGTCAAGCCTGGAATTAAGACAACAGGATAGCAGGGACCTGGGGTTTTAGCATCAATGCATCGGAACACGTGGGTGGAGCACCAAAACAGGAGAGGGGAAGAGAGAGTCAAATCACCCGTTATGGGATGCCAGGTGCGGTCTGGGCAAGAGTCTTTGGCGGTGGCCCAACAAGAAGTAACGTTAAGGAATGGGGGGATAGTCGGAAGTGGGAGAGAGAGAGAGGATTGATTGTGGCATGAGGAAGTTGGGGTGACATTGGCTCGAACTGGGACCGGGGACTAATAAAGACTTGCGAAGCGGCGCACAGAGGAAACAGGTTGAAGCGTTAAAGGTGGAATAGCTTGCTAATAAGGAAAGAGATAAAGAGAGAATGGAGTCCCAGGAGAAGGAGAGAGAGTCATTTAAGTTTCGAAGATGGGTTCGAGTCTGCTGTCTGGTGGCACTAAGTTTCTCGAAAGCCCTGACAGCAGAAGAGTCTTTTATAGTCTTTTCTATAATGATTTTCCCTCGACCATGGATCCAATTGCGATTAGCAAACCCTACAGCAGCAATACGACTCTGCCAGGAAAAAGGGTCAGTAATCTTGAAGGTTACATTATTATTGTACTTCCAGGATTGGAGTTGGCATGGCATGATTCCCCAGGAGTTTGTTGTTCCCATAACAGGATGGGACCAATGATATTTACAGCTCCAGGATGGACATCCAACCCATCCATTAGGGTCGTTATTGCACGAATTTTCTGTCTGGTCCTCTTTAAAACAAAGATACTTTGGTAATTTTGACATGTCAGGAAAACATCGGTGAGTACATGTGGAAACTGCATCAAAAGTAAGCAGAATGGAGGGACAATTATCAAAAGGGCAGGATGATTGATTGAGAAGGTGTGTTTTTTGCCCATCATTATCTAGTTGCCAAACCTCGAAAAAGTAACTGCATGGAGGAGCAGAGCAATAGGACACAGAACCTGCAGGGACAAGTGGAAAGAGAGCCAGGGATAGAATGAAAATTTCAGAAAGGGTCATTTTAGATCAGTATTAGGAACACGAGAGAAGCGGATCTTCAGGGGATTGGTGGGGAGGGGGGAGCAGGTATACTGAAGTGGTTGTTTGTCGTCCTTTTGTAGATCCTCAGTTGGTTGAGCAGCTGGTTTTAGTCTGGAAATATGAATCCAAGAAGTCAAATTCCCTGAAGTTTCACGAAGCTTAGCAGCCGTGGGTGTGCACAGCACAACCTGGAAAGGGCCTGTCCACTTCGGGGCAAGGGAGGTTGCTCCTGTGTCCTGGGGAGGGGAGAAATATACCCAAGAACCGGGTGTCAATGGAAATGAAGCAGTGAGTCTATTTGGGTCAGGCAGAATGAAATCTTGGCACTTCCATAGCTGATGTCTGATGAAGGACAAGATGGGAAGAGAAAGATCTTTGGGTAGGGGTCCCTGAGTTGGGGAAACTCTGGGTGGAAGAGCTGGTCGCCCAAACATAACCTCAAAAGGGGATAGTAAGGAGGGCTTTTTTGGGAGGACTCTGAGCCTAAAGAGGGCAAGAGGGAGTAACTTGACCCAGTCTAAGTGGAGTTCTAGGGAGAGTTTAGTCAGGACATCCTTAAGAGTCCTATTAGTCTTCTCTACCTTCCCTGAGGACTTGGGGTGATATGGGATGTGAAAATGCCAAGGGATATTAAGGGAAATAGAAACACTTTGGGTAACCTGGGAAACAAATTCAGGCCCGTTGTCAGACTGGATGGACGTGGGCAATCCGAAACGGGGAAGGATTTCTGAGACTAGAATGGAGGCTACTGTGGAGGCCCTTTTATTGGAAGTAGGGAAGGCCTCCACCCATCCAGAGAAGGTGTCTACCAAAACCAGGAGATATTTGTGCCTCCGGGCAACTGGCATGTTGGTGAAGTCTATCTGCCAATCAGCTCCTGGAAGCTGGCCTCGAGCTTGGTGAGAGGGAAATGTCCCTGGTTTAAGGGGAGTATATGGGTTGGTGCGCTGACATGCAGTGCACGCTGAGGTGAGCTGATGGAGAAACTGTGTGTCTTCCGGAGTCAGGGTGAGGAAGGAGGTAGCGAAAGTCTTGAGGGCCTGAGGGTTAGGATGGAAAAGGGAATGGAGATAGGAGAGGACTGATTGTGTGGAAGGGGATGTGGGGGTCTGGGTAGTAGGTAGGACCGGAGCCAGAAGAGAAGGAGAAGATAGTGCTGCCTCCCTTGCTGCCCTGTCAGCCTTCGTGTTTCCCTGAACTATGGGAGAGTCTCCACTTTGATGTGAAGGACAATGAGAAATCCCTATTAGCTTGGGCAGGAGAGAGACTTGCAAAAGTTTTGATATTAATTTAGAATTAGTAACTGCAGAACCTTTTGTGGTCAGCAGCCCTCACTCTTTCCATACTGCTGAATGGGAAAGCAAAATATGGTAGACATATTTTGAGTCTGTGTAAAGGGTGAGGTTTTGATCAGCAGCTAATTCGAAGGCACGAATGACAGCTATTAATTCAGCCCGTTGGTTTGTGGTGTTGGGGTGTAGGGGTGCTACCTCAATAACCTCTGATAGGGAAACGATAGCGTATCCAGCAAAACGTTGCCCATCCCTAAAGAAAGAGCTGCCATCTGTGAACCAAATTAAGAAAGGATCAGGAAGTGGTCCCTCTTGAATATGGGAGGGATGGGGGATTAAAGCCTCGAGTGTCTCTATACAATCATGTTCTGGGGGCTCTGAGGAGACTGGGAGAAGGGAAGCTGGGTGTAAAGAGGAGCAGGGTTGGAAGGTGATTGAGGAGTCATGCAAAAAGGAAACAAGGAAAGAAAGAACGCGACAGGGTGGGAGAGTTTGAAGGCTCTTATAGGTTAGTAAGTCTTTTAAATGATGAGGAGAGGCAACAGTAACCTGGGCACCAAAGGTTAACTTTTTTGATTCCTGCAGAAGTAGGTAAGCAGCAGCCAAAGCCCTAAGGCAGGGGGCCCATCCACGAACGGTGGGGTCAAGTTGTTTAGAGAGGTAGGCAACTGGAGCAAAGGTGGTGGCTTTGTATTGGCCTAGAACACCAAGAGCCAAACCCTTGGTTTCATGGACATAAAGGGTAAATGGCTGAAGAAGGTCTGGGAGGTGAAGGGCTGGGGCCTGTGACAGTGCCTGCTGCAAATGTTTAAACTCGGCCTGAATGTTGTCAGGAAGGAATTTTCCCTCAATCTCCTTAGCTGCCTCATATAGGGGCTTTGCATAAAGGGAGAAATTAGGAATCCAGGCACGGAAATATCCTGCTAGCCCTAGGAAAGAGAGAATCTCTTCCTTTGTCTTGGGGCATGGGAGCTCCTTGATGAGGGCTTTTCTGTCCACAGTAGTGGCCTTCGATTGATGGGAAATCTGAACTCCTAGATATACTACCTGGGTCTGGGCAAGCTGCACCTTAGATGAGGAGACACGATACCCACGAGAAGCAAGAAAATTTAAAAGGGTGTAGGAGTCTTCACGAGCTGTGAAGAGGGAAGGGCTGCAGAGGAGGAGGTCATCTACATATTGTAAGAGAGTAGAATTAGGGAATTTAAGATCTTTGAGGTCTGCAGCCAATGTCTGACCAAAGATATGGGGGCTGTCTCGAAAACCCTGAGGGAGGACTGTCCAAGTCAACTGTTGGGAACACCGGGTATCTGGATCTGTCCAAGTAAAGGCAAAGAGGTCTTGAGATTCTGGGGCTAAGGGTACAGTGAAGAAGGCATCTTTCAGGTCAATTACTGAGAAATGGGTGGATAAGGAAGGAATTAGGGAAAGAATAGTATAAGGATTTGGGACCACGGGGTGTATAGGCCTGACAGCCTCGTTGATGAGACGAAGATCTTGGACTAGCCGATAGGACCCATTGGACTTCTGAACTGCCAATATAGGGGTGTTATAAGGAGAATGGGTGGGTCTGAGAAAGCGTTTCCGCAAAAGATCTGTGATAATGGGTTGAAGACCTCTGAGACTCGCGGCTGGAAGTGGATATTGGGCTTTATTGGGGAAACGTTGGGGATCTTTAAGGTAGATTTGTACGGGGTCACACTGCGCAAGGGAGGGAGTCTGAGTATCCCAGACTTTGGGGTCCACTAAATTGGCGGGGACAGGGTAATGAAAGGTTTCTGTGTCGATAGAAGGTTGGGGGGTTTCCGCCTCGGTAGGGGGCTGAGGGGATCTTACATCACTAGGGGGCGATGGGGTTTCCTCATCAGCATCAGTAAGGGGTGATGGGTCAGTGGCCTTTGAAACGGTAAGAAGAAAAATGGGGGAGGAGACGGAGCAAGACAAACCAGGAAGCATAACTGAGCTAGGCAGATTGGAGAACACGATTGAGGCCTAGAATTTGGCCAATATGTCCCTGCCTAATAGGGGCACAGGACACTGAGGCATTACCAGAAACTGGTGGGTGAAGGGATGGTGGTGAAGACAGCAAGACAGCATAGGAGTCTTGAGGGGGCGAATAGCATTTCCCTCTACCCCGACAATAGGGGATGGTGCTATGGTGGTGGGGCCCCAAAACTCCCTCAAGACTGAGGAGGTGGCTCCTGTATCTAGCAGGAAATTCACGGGGCATCCATCAATGAGGAGAGTAACCCTGGGCTCCTTCAATGCGATGTCAACGGTCGGGAGAGGAGCCCCTGGGCCCCTTCAGTCTTCCGTGGCCAGTGCCAGCAGGCTGGGGTTTGTGACCGGTCCAGCCCCCCTGCGGGAGCTGGGGCAGTCAATGCCCCAATGGCCCATCTTGGAACACTTTGGGCACGGGCGCCTAGGGGGCTTGGGATTAGGGCATTCTCTAGCCCAGTGTCCATCTTTCCCGCACCTAAGGCAAGGCCCTGGGGGTTCCTCCTGTGTGGACTTATATGCCCCTTTTCTTGAGGCCTGAGTGTCAGGGCCCCTAAGGGCCTGAGCTAACATTTGAAACCTTGATCGCTCAGCCTTCTCCTGCTTTAGAAACCTGCGACGTTCAGTGTCTTCTTCACGGTTATGATAGACTTTAAAAGCCGTGGCCAAAATCTCAGTCTGGGGGGTCACAGGGCCCAATTCTAATTTCCTTAACTTAGCTCGAATGTCAGGGTAGCTCTGAGACAGGAAATATGTCATAAGGACTTGACGGCCCCCCGGGACTCAGGATCTAAGTTTGTGTATTTTTGAAGGGACTTCGTGAGTCGATCTAAAAATTCAGAGGGGGTCTCTTCTCTCTTTTGAATAATGTCCTGTAGCTTATCAAAATTAACAGGTTTCTGAGCTGCTCGTTTCAGACCATCTACTATACACGTTAAAAACTGGTCCCTTAAGACCACGTCCCCTGGGGCATTGTAATCCCAGTGCGGGTCTCTGTCTGGCACCGCCTCAGGACCTATGGCGAAATTTAGGTTCATTCTGTGAGTCTCATCTGCATATGCTCTGGCTTGCTCCCAGACTCGCCTACGCTCTTCAGGAAGTAAAGTATTTGACAAAATAAAGTATGTGTCATGAAATGTAAGGCTATATGCTTGAGTGACCCACTGGAATTCTTTTATGTACGTCGTAGGGTCTGTTGTAAAAGAACCCAAGCGGAACTCAATTTTGGAAAGATCAGACATGGAGAACGGGATATGGACCCTTACAATTCCCTCCGTCCCAGCTACCTCCCTTAACGGCGCAATTATCTGAGCTGCCTGTTTTCTCGAGCGCGTCATAGGAGGACTGAACGGTGGAGGCGGTAGAGTGTTAGGCGGGTCTGGGAGGGATGGTGTTGGAACGGCTGGGGCCGGGAGTTCTACGGGAGGCTCTGGGGGAGAAACGCGGGCTACGCAATGTTCTCCCTGCGCTGCCGCCGGAGCCGTTGGGGAAAGAACCGAGGAGGGGGCCAGAGCCTGGGGCACCGTGTCTGGTAAGAGACGAGTCTCAGAATCTAAGGGAGTACCGACCGGAGTCTGGGACTGAGGCAGCGCGCTCGGCGACGGCTGCATGGCTGTAGAGGGTGGAGGAGCTGTGGCCGGAGATGACTCGAAACCGAGCGGCGGGAGCTGAGTGGGCGGGGATGACGGCGGAAGCAGCGCGGAGCTGGGAACCGGAAATTGAGAGGGCGGGGGTAGCGGCAGGAGTGGCGCCGGGAATGACGTGAACAGAGAAGGCGGGTCTACAGAGGTGGGGGTTTCTGACAGAGCAGAAGGTGGGGGCGGGGAGAAGGATGAAGACAACGGAGGGGGAGGATCTAAGCTCGGAAGCCCGCCAATTTCAAAATCTAAAGCCTGATCTGGGGGAGGGGAAACGTTCTGGAGCAGCCTCCGAGGCTGCCGGTGCGGCGGAGGTGGAGCCTCTAATCCCGGATCGAAATCGGGGTCAATGGAAGATGGGGGGGAATCTGCCTGCCTATGGGCGAGCAATACCATTTCGGGATTGCACCTGGTGCACAAAGAAGGATTTGAACGTAGGAGGAAGAAGGCATCGACATAAGGCAATTTCGTCCATCTCTTTGTTTGTTGACAAAAGCTGGAGAGTTCCCGTAAAAGCCGGGAATCCAGGGATCCTGACTCTGGCCACTTATTGGATAGCAGGTAAGAAGGCCAAATTTTTGTACATAGCTTTATTAATTTGTTCTTGTTAATTTGGGGTTTTAAGCCTAAACGTGCTCGATTTCTTAGGAGACAGTTGAGAGGCATGTCGGCTCGAGCTGATAGGGAAGTTCCCATATTTCCCGTTAACGGGGAGGGGCTGATGCAATACTTTGGAAGGCGTCCCTTCTAAAGTATGTATCAGAGTAAAATCCAAGTCTGCTCGCCCAATCGTCACCAGGTGAGACTAGCCTTGGGACATCTAACCACCTTTCGTCCCGGACGGCAGGTTTAAAGATGCCAGGGAGCTGTGAGCTTACTCCATGGAGGTTTTCGGATTTTTTTTTTTTTTCGTTCCGAACGGAAAAACAGAAGCTCAAGCCCGGAGTGCGGAGGGGAACTTTCCTAGAAAGCCGAGAGCCGTAGTCTTACAGCTGGAAATTTTTAAAGCGGGCGGATAAAGGTGGTGGGGGGGAGAGTTCCGGGGTCCACCGTCGCCCTGAAGGCTTGGGTGGGGTGTGGTCCCCCCTGTAAAGGCCGCGGGCGAGATTGCCGGATACTCGACGGTCAATTCTCGCCGCGCAGTGGCCAAACAGGTTTAGGAACTCGGGGTGGATGGGGGCTTACCGAAGTCCAGCGATGGTGTAGAAAGGTGGACAGACAAACGGAGACGTGTGCTGGATGCTCGTCTCCTTCCCGGCCAACGCACCAAATGTTAGCGAAATTTGCAGGAGGAGACGGACGCTCGAACTGTCGTATAGGAAAAGGAAAGGGGTTTATTGAATTACCAAAGAAACATGTGGAGGGGATGGGGACAAACCGCGGGGAACGGACGGGAGTTGGAGCACACGGGAGCGGAGAGCAGGAACAGAGAGCGGGAACAGAGAGAGAGTTCAGTCCGGGGCTGGCTTAAATAGAGTAGGGGCCATAAAACCCCCTTGGAGTGAGTCCTTGTCCTATAGGCCAGCAGAGGTCATGGGGGGGAGGTAGTGGTAGTGGACAAGGGACTTGCTGGTCAGGTTTTTTGGTCACGCTGAGGATCCTGGGAGCTGTAGTTTTTCACAAGGCACCTGGGGAGGTGTGGCCTTCTGCCTGGGAGGCGCGGCCTTCTGCCTAGAACCAACACCTTCAATATGGAATAAGTGTTATGAAGAAATAAATATAACACTCACTATGTGGAACTGTACGTGTATAATCTTTGTAGATTGTTTTTGCCAGGAATTTGCTATTTCGAGACATAGCATTGTTTAGACAATTCTCAAATAATAGACTTTTGCAGCTTCCTCCTTTTTCCTCATATTTGGCCTTCTAAGTTCTGTCCTATATAAAACCACACAGTGGAATCACATAGTATCTGCTAGCATTATTTAATGTGACTAAGTAAAATGCTTGTGTTTGAAATATAGCACTATTCAGACGGAATGAACAGAATACTCTTGCTCTGTGCTAGTTATATCTGTTACCTTTGTCCTGAGAAAGGATTTTAAGAGATTTATGCCAAATAAGAGAAAGTTCATGGAAAACAAAAATGACAGCAAAGGGGCATTCACAGCCTTCTAATATGGCGATGGCAGGAACTGGAAACATTTACGCTGAATACAAGAAGATTAATTAAAAACTGCTGCCACCTTTAAACACTTGAAAGAATGGTATTTTGGAGAGTAATCACACGTGTGCCACACACAACAGGTACAATCTGACCTAACAGATAGACATAAGAAGTTGCAGGATTTTTGGTTTAACCTTAGGACATACTTTATTTTAGTCAGAATTGTTCAAGAACCATTGCATACCCTTAAGAAGGAGCGGCGTTCAGACTCAAGCAGAATGAGAGCTCAGCAGGAATGTTGTAAATGGAACCAGAGTAGCCTGGGTTAAAGAGCCACATCATGAGAAGACAAATAAGATATTTTGAACCTAGTGATTTTTGTAAATTCTACTACAAAATTTCATATTAAAATGAGAACTTGTATCAAAAATATTCTTTAATTGATTTAAGAATCAATTGCCATGATTCTTATTTCAAGGAGTATATGTAATAAAAGCATGGAATTATTTCCACAAATTCATTTGAAAATCTTGAGGATCACTCTGTATTTTTGTAAATAAATTGAAGAATAGACTATCTAAGTGAATGGTTCATGCCTTTGGAAAATATAAATGCACAGGTGAGTTCTAATTTAATAAAATTTTTATTAGTGATGGGGTAGAGAGATCCTTCACAAAATCCAACTATATATTCAGATCAGTGGCACACATAGATACTAAAATTATTTTGTTTTATAATCAAAATTCAGCTGCTTTTCTAATGGCATTAGTATATTCATCTTGAAATAATATTCAAAATAGTAGCTATCTTTTATTCTGTGCCAGGTATATTTATGCCTTCTGATATCTCTGTGGAGTAAGAACTATTATTAATGCAACTGTTAGTATTACAGATGACAAAGCAGGGGCTATAAGAAGTGAAACAGTTTGCCCAGTCACTGTGGCAGAAGTTTCTAGTTGTTCAGAAAATACCACTTTGTTTTGCTTTGGTGTAAGAAGATAAATTACATTTCCTGGCTTCCCTTGCAATTAGATGTGGACATGGAATCCAGAGTTCTAGCAGTTAGGAGTTTGGGTGCTTATATGGGCTGTTAGCCAATCATATTACCCCCTTTTCCGCTTGCATAGGTTTTTTAGCATGCTTTTCCCTAGTGATTCTTATTATAGTCCTAACTAATTAAAAAAGAGATAATCTGATCCAGGGGAAGCCATGTACAGGCTGGCTAGTTGTCCAGGAGGGGGCCTGCTAAAGATTTCTGTCCAACTGGAGTTTCCTAAGCTGGAACAGTGACTGGTCAACCCAAGGGGATGCTCTTTCTCAGTGAGTGTAAATATGATACATAGAGAAGAGTAATCAGCAAACACTGGAGCAACAGATGCTGAGGTACTAACAAGCAGAGCAGTGGGAAAAAGCCCTGAAGTGGAAAGAGTTCATTGTGACAGTGCCCCTTGATTACTAAAAGAATAGCTCTCCTTATGCCCCATGTAATTTATATTGGCATGTCCTGCCCATTAATAAGAACAATTCAGGATTTTTATAATTATTATTATTACTGTACCAAGTTGCCACAAACAACAGTCTAAAACAGTAAAAACTTATCATCTTCCAATTATGGATGTAAGACTTTGGATTACAAGTCTAAAGTGGGTCTTACTGGGCTAAAATCAAAGAGTCAGCAGGACTGGGTTCATATAAAAGATCCAGAGGAATTTGTCTACTTTTTTTTTCTTTTAGCTTCTAGAAACTGTCTTCGTTTCTTGGCTCATGACTCCCTATCAACTTCAGAACTAGCAAAGGTCAGTGAATTCTTTTACACAGTATCATCTCTCGCTTGGCCTCTTCTACCATCTCCATTTAAGGACACTTGTGATTATATTAGGTCCAAACATATTATCTAAGATAATCTTTTCAAAGTGAACAGATGTATAGCTTTTATCACATCTGCAACCTTAATTCTTTCTTGCCATATCAGGTAACATACTTGCAGTTTCCAGGAATTGGGATGTAGACAACTTTGGGGCCCATTATTCTATCTACTACCAACTATAGTACCAGTATTTTCTGAAAATATGAAACTAAAAATATTAACCTCAAATTATTGTTTCTTGCAACCAAAGGGCAAAAATCACACCGGAGACCACCATGCAGCCAAGAGATTTATTCACCAGCCTTTATAGCCAGTTGGAGGTAGAAGAGGTGCAGGGGGGGAGTGCACAGTTTGCCCAGCTACTTGGTGCAGCCGCGGCTGCTGCTGCCGTCCAGCACAAGGTTCATGCGAGCTGGACAGCGTGGCACCAGCCCTGTCCTGCACTGGCACTGCCCACCACAGTCCTGGCTGGTGGCTGGCTGGCTGCACAGGGTGAGGAGGAGCATGAAGGCGAAAAGGATGGGTCCCACAGTGGCGGCCATGGTCAGGGTGCTATGGTGGAAGTGGTGGGGCGCAGTCTGTGGCAAGGGCTATGGGCACGGTGGGCCAGAGTGGGGAGAGAGCTCTGGGCGCTGGTGGGTGCCCGGATTCACTGGCTCTGGTTTCTGGAGCTGTTGGCTGGGTGGCTGCCATCTAGCTGGAGGCAGTAGGTCACCTAAGGTTGGTGCAGTGACTGCCTCCTCTCAACGGGAAGAGTTGTTGAGTGTGAGCTCCAGACTGGTGGGAGCTTCAGTAGGGATTTCTGTTGGGGGTGTACTAGAGCGATCTTTAAATCTATTGGCTACCAGAGCAAACTTTAAACCTATTGGCTCTGCCCCTGGAAAATGAAACAAGGTTTCTTGGGGTGGCGGTGGGGGTGGCTCATTGGCCCAAGCCCATCTATCAGCAACCATCTACCACTGATATTTATTAATAAGAGTTAAGCATGGGTTAATAGCTAATTTATTTAACAAGCATAGGTAGACCACGATATTTTAAGTAAGGAGTTTGTGGCAGGAAAAGACAGTGGTGGCAATCCTTCCATATGTGTCTCCAATAAGTCTCAAATTTCAGCTCATTAAATGATGATTTGTCCATTACTCAGAACATAGTGTTATAAAAGTCTGATCATCAGATTCAAGTAACATATAAGGCATCTTAGGTAGTTTTTTTTTTTTTTTTTTTTTTAACTAAATACCTTATATACTGGTGTTTGTGGGAAAAAGTGAATACTCCATTGCATACTCAGGGGCACATAGTGGGTTACAGAATATCACAGGGAGAATTTTAATTGACTATAGAAGTTCTATGCCAAAATTTCCCAAGTGAGGCAGTAATTCCCTTATACCACTTTCCTGAAAAGAATTCTATTTCTCTGACAGCATCTACTAAGTAATGGGGGGGTCTCTCTACTCTCATGGATCACTAGATTGTTTTGATTGTTGTCTGGGGTCATTTGTTCATAAACATGATTATTAAATATGTGCATTTATCTCTGCTTCCAACAGTGATTCAAGCAAAAATGTTTATCTACCAAAAGAACAAACAAATGGAGAAGAAACAATAGGTAAAAAAAGAAAACTCAGTTTCAGAAAATGAAGGTAAGTGGAGGCATGGCTACTGCCTCAGCAAAAGTTGAAACGTAAGTACTTTAGAAGGTGGTCAGAAAGGAAACAAGGTAAAGAGCCCTGCAGATCCTCATGAATGCCCAGAACTTAATGACCCCGGTGCTTGAGAAGAATAGGAGGCCACTTCAGAGCAGATGGGTTGGCTGGAAGTTGTTGGCAAAGCCATTTGCCTTTCTGATCTACATCCCACTTACTGAGTTTTGGTTCAGTAACATCAGGTCCTAATGTGATAACCTCTCAGCGACCCCACCCCACATTTTGAAGTCAACACAATCTGTTCACATAGAGCTTCCAATCAGATTTTTAGTTTGTGGTTAGGAAGAGATAGGCAAGAATCACATTTGAAGAAGCCATCTAACAGAAAGGAATTGAGCAGAGAAGAAATAGATATAAGATAAAGTGCAAGAAAAAAGTCTTAAAAATATTGCTAATCTCAAAGAAAAGATCATCCACAAAGGACAATTAGACAATAGTAAAGCATTCATAGATAAGATCAAAGAAGCAAAACATGAATATATTCTAGACAAAGATATGAGTCTGGATTGAAAAAGCCAACCAAACGTCCACTATGTTGAACAATGAGCAAGAAATAAATAAACAAAACTCACATCTAGAACATCAAAGAATTTCAGAATATCAGGGGCAAAAAAGAAGATTCTAGGAGCTTCCCAAAATGGGTGGGGTAGGAATGAAACAGTATATGTACATAAAAATGGAAAACAAAATGTCAGGAGCAATACTGGATGTTGTTCGAGTAGAGTGAAGTTATGAGAAAAAATGATTTTAAACCCAGAATTTTATCCCCAGTATGGTGGACATAGTTTAGCCTTGAATGAGACACAAACCTCAGTTGAAACATTAATTACAGCTTTGACCCCTCAGGTTCCTGTCCTTGTGTAATTCCTTCTCCTTCTGACTGGGTAGGACCTGTGGCTTGTTTCTTTCTAGTCAATAAAATACAAGAGCAGTGATAAGATGTACATGATTACTTGGTTATCTTCTAGGCAATTGTAACAACTATCTTGTTGGAGTCCCTGAGTCCCTCCCTTCCTTCCTCCCTCCCTCTCTTCCTCCTTCCTTCCTGGTTTTGAAAAACCAAATAGTCATTTGGGAAACTCCAAAAGATGAGGAACTTCTTACAAAAGATGGGCAGTCTCTGGCTGACTACCAGCCAGAAACAGAGACCCTCAGTCCTATCTCTGTAAGGAAGTGAATTCTACCAATAATTTGTGTGAGCTCTGAAGCCAGTCCTTCCATAGTGTAACCTTGGATGAGATAGAAACATCAGTTGACACTTTGATTACAGCTTTGATTGCAGACCCATGACCCACAGAAACTGTTGACTTAAGTGGCAAAGGTTTTGGCAATATTGTTACACAATAATACATAACTAATACACCCAGAAAGATTATTCAGTTGCAAGGTTAGAATGAAGAGATTTTCAGACATGTTGGGCCTAAACAATCTTGACTGAAATTCAACTCCCCTGAGCTGTATGTCTGTCAGAAATAGATTGCATTCAAGAGAACCTAAGGCAAGAAAGAGTAATGAGTGACAAAAACAGACAAAAAAATGTGCTGGCATGTGCTAATTATGGTGGGAGTCCTTCATTGTAAGCAATGTCAGACATCTGAAGTGAAGACAGATCCACACCATCTCTCTCTAACATCACACTCTACAGAACACTCTGCTATGCAAAGAGTATACAGATAAACAGATAAGCAAGAGAATTATGAAAGTGAAAAGAGCTATAAGAAACTCAAAACAACCTAGTTCAGACTACATTTGTAGTCAGATTTGTACATACAGCTAACACAACAATGATCAATGGTATCTTCGATTGCAAAGAGATGATGTGCTTGTTTATTTTCTTTATTGCTCTATCCTCAGACCCATATGAAAAATTAATATTTAAGTAAAAGAGTAAATGAGTTACACTTCAAAGCAAGACATTCAGGTTTCTTCAAGTACGGAATGAGATAAATTAAGATAATAATCTAAACCAGATTTCATTTTATACTATTTAAAGTTGTTCAAAATGTGCATATTTGCTTCAAAAATTTAAATGCCAGAAAGCTACTCATCAGTTACAGACAGATCCAGTTCTGAAGAAATTCAAGATAATTAGAATATATACTTTCCATTTTCTCCACAATTGCAAATTCATATCATTTTAATCATCAATATACTCTCCCAAGTCTGTCATCTTGTCATGAGACATGAAGGTAAAGGCAGGGTAACGATGGTTATTATGCTATTTAGTTTTTGACATTCTGGGCATTATTGACTCTAAAAGAGATAATGTTTTCCTTAATGTATTAGAGTGTTAGGCAGAATGTAAAAGAGCATTTACCCCTATCCTGACCATCACATTAATTGAAATGAAAACATTGCACTGTGCATTAGGGGAAGCAGATAGAGTCTCTGAAGTAATTCTATCCCCTTGCTAGTTAATTCTTTTTTTTTTTTTTTTCTTTCAAGTTAGATCTCTACCTCATTGCCTGGCATTAATGAATTTTTAGTAATATAAAGGGCAGATGAGAAGTGAAGAACTAGCTCTAAATGAGTTGAAAAGCCAGCAGGCCACTAAATAAAAGAGGTGAGTTTGCAAGCTCTTCCCAGTAGTTATACTTAACAAGAAGGCAGCCAAGCGAAAGGCTTGGAGGAGCCACTGTGTTTACAGTATAGATTCTACTTGGACCCCAGACAGGGAAGGTGGTGTTGCTGCCTCTACTGGTAACACTAGGGTCCTAAATACGCTCTTTCAACTCACCTGTGTTGGTCCAGAAATTAAACAGTAAATAATCGTTCCAGTCTTCTAGTAGAGAAAATGTTGAAGAAAACCACATTGAGAAATATAAATTTTTGGGGGGACAGGGGTACTGGAGATGAAACTCAGGGGGACTAGACCACTGAGCCACATCCCCAGCCCTATTTTGTATTTTATTTAGAGACAGGTTCTCAGTGAGTTTCTTAGGGCCTCTCTAAATTTTTGAGGCTGGCTTTGAACCTGAAATCCTCCTGCCTCAGCTTTCTGAGCTGCTGGGATTACAGGCGTGGGCCACTGCACTTGGCGGGAAATCTATATTTTATATCATATTATACTCATACCTCAGCTAAAATTCCTGCTGATATTTTAAAAATTCAAAGTTTAACTTTTGACTAGAGTTATCACCCATCCCAGTTTGCCTGAGGCTTTCTGGTTTTAGCATTAACAGTTCTGTATCCCAGGAAACCTCTCAGTTCCAGGTAAACCAGAACAGTTGGCCTGTCTATGACACTCTCTCAGGCTCTAGTCTTGTCAGGACTGTAATTAAGGAGATGGCAAATTGTTTAGAATTAAAGATACTAGAGATTGTCCTTCCAGGAGATCTTCATTTCCATTGTAGTCACTTATACTTAACTCTTACTGCAGCATGACCATAAAAACCAAGTCACAATACTGCTTTAGCCCAAGAATAAATATTTAACACTTATTGAATTCTCTTTGAATTCTCTTACCCAGCAATTCTCTTTCTAGGATTAAGGTGGCAAAACAAAAATTAGTATGTGAGTGTGTGTATATGTACACACACACACACACATACATACACACACATATATATATATATAAAGTAGGGGTAGTGGGAGATACTCTGAATAAAAGAAAATGTGTTATATACATACAATAGAGCTTCACTCAGCCATAAAAGAAGAATGGAATTATGAAATTTGCTGGCAAATGAATGAAAATGGAGAATAGCTTGCTAAATGAAATAAGTCAGACTCATAAAGTCAAGGGTTGAATGTTTTCTCTTGTATGAGTGTAAGAGCCTTAATGAGGAGGTAGCTAAGACGGTGGCTGGCTGAGAGCCAAAGAGGAGGCATTTAATTGTTTTCTCCTGACCTTAATATAATCAACTAAGAATCTTTCTGTGCCCGTGAACACTGTGTGACACACCTGTAAGTTGAGCTTGTGACACGTGTATACTTGTTAAGGTGAAGAGTATTTAACCGGGTAGGGCTGGAGAGGGGTGGTTGGAGTTGGAGGAGAATACAGAGGAGAAAGCAGAGAAGAATCAAGAATAAAGAACCTACTCATTTCCAGTCTGCCTCCGATTTCTTTCCTGTGGTATCGTTGCTGCAGGCGGCAATAGCTGCAGGCAGCAACAAGTGGTGGCTCGTATGGGGGCGTTCAGAATTGGCACGGCAGGTAAGAAATGAGGAAACTCGGTTAAGAGCAAGGGAAAATGGGACCAGAAATGACAAAGATCCAAATTCACAAGGCTTTTGAGGATTTATTAGAGATAGCTGAAGGGTACCTGCTCACAATTGGACATGGGACTCAGGAGGCTACTGAGTCAGTTAGGACCAGTGAGAGTAGTAGTAGTGAGGAGGAATTAAGTGAAAGTGATCTTGGGAGCACAGTCTCCGATAAAACAAACAAAAGGAAATTAAAAAGGACCAAGATAGAGGACCATCAAGTGGAGGAACCAATTGTGCCCTCTGCTCCCTCATGGGTTGAATCAATTACAGAGACTATGAAGGGTCTTTCTAGGTGCTTGCGTGCCCTTGAAGCAGAGATTAAGGATCATTCTAAGCGCTTGCATGCCCTTGAGTGTCAAAATTCGCAAGGACATTGGGATCTGCCAGTGTTTGAAAATCAAAATGAACAGAGATACCATCAATCTTTAGGTTTTAAAACTATAAAAAATTTTAAAGAAGCAACAATGACATATGGGCCCCAAGCCCCTTTCACCATAAGCATGATAGAATCTCTTAATACTTTGAATTTAACTCCTTCAGATTGGAAAGGCTTATGTAAGGCAGTATTGAGCGGGGCACAATACTTAGTTTGGAGGTCTCAATTCCAAGAGTTCTGTGTTGAAACAGCTCAAAGAAATGTGGCTGCAGGAGTTCCAGGTCATAACGTAGACATGTTAACTGGAGAAGGGCAATATGCTGATTTACAGGTTCAGATTCAGTACGACCCTGGAGTTTATGCTCAAATATATGCCACAGCTGTTAGGGCATGGAAAACTTTACAAGGATCTGGTGACTTACAGGGTAGTTTGTCTAAAGTAATTCAGGGACCTAATGAGCCATATGCTGAATTTGTTGATCGTCTTTTACAGATAGCAGGTAGAGTGTTTGGAGATGTTGATCAAGCCATGCCATTAGTTGTTCAGCTGGCATATGAAAATGCCAACAAATATTGTCAAGATGCTATCAGACCTTGGAAATCTAAAAGGGACCTTTCTGTCTATATAAAGCTTTGTAGGGATATAAATGATGCATTTGTTACAGGTAATGTAATCACAGCAGCCATGAGAGGTGCTTCTCCTCTTAATTTTACAAGAAGGGCTCAGCCTAAAAGTTATTGTAGTCAATCAGGTTATTTTAGAAAACAACATCCCCAAAGGAGACAAGAGACAATAGAACTAAGGCCAAGTTCATCTCGTGCCCCAGGCCACTGCCCCAGGTGTAAAAAAGGAAACCATTGGGCTAGTAAGTGCAGATCCAAAACTGATATTTATGGTAACATTTTGTCTGGCAATTCAAAAAACGAGGCACGGGGCCCAATGCCCTGGGGCCCACAAATGTACGGGGCATTAGAGGAGGAGTATCCTCAAACATCCATCCAGATGATTCCTCGACACAATCTCTCTTACCCATTGACTCCCTTGTCAGAGGGACAAGAAGAAGTGCAGGACTAGACCTCTGTTCCACCGCCCGAATAGTGTTAACACCTGAAATGGGGGTTCAACTGATTCCCACGGGAGTCAGGGGACCTCTTCCTTTAGGGACTGTAGGACTTATCCTCTGGGGAAGTTCTAAAAGCTTATCCGGACTTCAAGTGACTCCAGGTGTGATGGATTCAGACTATCAAGGATAAATTAAGATTATGCTTAGTTCACCTCTAGGCATTAGCTCTGTTAACCAAGGTGATAGAATTGCTCAGCTGCTTCTCCTTCCCAGTTTACATGACTCATTTAAGAGTATGCCTCAAAATAGGAAGAATAGGGGATTTGGTTCCACTGGCTCGGGACCTATGGCTTGCTAGGTTCAGGATTGTTCACAGAGGCCTATGTGTAAAATAAAAATTCAGGGGATAGAAATGGAAGGGTTGATTCACACTGGGGCTGACTCTTCCATTATTAACTTACAAAAATGGCCCAAACACTGGCCTTTACAAAAGGCTTCAACTAGTTTGAGAGGCTTGGGATATTCTAATAGCCCAGAACAAAGTGCAACAGTTTTAAAATGGGAAGATGATGAAGGGCATCAAGGAACATTTCAACCTTATGTTTTGTCCAGCTTGCCAGTTACTTTATGGGGAAGAGATATATTACAACAAATGGGAGTACAACTCGCAACCAAGCCTGCAAGTGTTACTAATAAAAGCTGGAATCTCAGGGAAAAACAGGGATATGTTCCAGGTAAACGACTAGGAAAAAATCTACAGGGTGATTCTAACCCTATTGAGCTTAAAGGAAATCGTCATCGAAAAAGTATAGGATTTTTTTTTAGGGGCCACTGAGAAAACAATTAAGAAAATACCATGGCTTTTTGATAAGCCAGTTTGGGTCCCTCAGTGGTCCCTATCTAGAGAGAAATTACAAGCGGCTCACTTACTAGTCCAAGAACAACTAGAAACAGGACATATAGAACCTTGTACCTCTCCCTGGAATTCCCCTATATTCATGATTAGGAAAAATTCAGGAAAATGGCGATTGTTACATGATCTTAGAGAAATCAATAAAACTATGCAAATTATGGGCCCTACTCAACCTGGACTTCCTAATCCTATAGCTATTCCAAAAAATTTCCATCTTATAACCAACCCTTGATATAAAGGATTTTTTTTTCTATTCCTTTACATCCTCTGGATGCCCCCAGGTTTGCTTTTTCAGTTCCCTCTATTAATAATCATGGACCTGATCAAAGATTTCAGTGGAAAGTTTTGTCCCAGGGTATGGCTAATAGCCCCACTATGTGTCAAATCTATGTAGATAAAGTTATTCAGCCTATCAAGAACAAATACCCAGAGCTTATGTGCCTCCATTATATGGATGATGTTTTGCTTGCTCATCCTAATCAAGAAGTCTTATTCATCATATTTAGTGATATATCAGAAAACTTGAAATGATATGGACTAAACATTGCTGAAGAAAAGGTTCAAATTAGATCTCTAATATTATATCTAGGATTCCAAATTATGGATACTTTTATTAGGCCTCAAAAAATCTTAATAAATAAGGAACATCTAGCTACTCTTAATGATTTTCAAAAATTGCTGGGAGACATTAATTGGCTTCGCCCTACACTAGGCCTCACTACTGGCCAATTAAAGCCCTTATTTGATATCCTTTGCGGGAACCCTGATCCATCTTCACCACAAACATTGACTCCTGATGCTAGGGAAGCTTTAAAGTTGGTAGAAAAGTCCATTGAAGGATCCCATTTTGATAGAATTGATTTTACTCGACTGCTGATATTGATCATTATTTCCTCACAATATATACCCACAGGAGTATTTTGCCAACAGGGCCCTTTATTATGGACACATTTGCCTGTCTCTCCTAAAAGTACAATTGAGTCTTACACCTCCATGGTGGCTAAACTTATTCTTCAAGGACTTAAAACTTCTACTAAAATATTTGGCATTCACCCTGCTACTATTATTACTCCTGATTCATCGTCACAGGTTGAATATTTATGCTTCAATGATAATGATTGGGCTATAGCTAGATGTGCTACTTCTGCAAATTTTGATAACCATCTTCCTAAGTCTCCTGTAATAAAAAATCAACCTATTCCTAAGGCATTAAATGTATTTACAGATGGGTCCTCTAACGGCACTGCTGCAGCAGTCACTCAAAAAGAAAATATGATTCATATTACTGCCCATAAATCAGCTCAATTGGTAGAGCTAGAAGCTGTTATTATAGCTCTTAAAAGTTTTAGAGAACAGCCCATAAATATTTTCTCATACAGCCACTATATTGTACATGCTGTCCCTAAATTAGAGCTTGCAGGTCCAATAGCACCTCATACTCCAGCCTTTAAATTGTTTTTTTCAAATTTAAAACCTTCTATGGCAACGTAAAGAACTTTTGTTTATTGGACATATCAGAGCTCATACTAATTTGCCTGGTCCTCTCCATGAAGGTAATCAAAAGGCTGATGCCTTACTCAAACAATCTTTATATTTTTAGCAGTCCAACAAGCTACCTCGTTCCATTCTCAATTTCATGTTAATAGTACTACTTTACAACAAAGTTTCAAAATAACTAAAGATCAATCTTGAACAATTGTGAAGGCTTGTCAATCTTGTGTGACACATTTGCCCAATCCTCATTATGGGGTTAACCCAAGAGGATTAATGCCCAATCATTGTGGCAGATTGATGTCACTCATGAACCAAGTTTTGGAAAATTGCGATTTATTCATGTGACCATAGATACATGCTCAGGCATGATTTTTGCTTCCTTACATGCTGGAGGAAAAGTTAAAGATGTTACATCTCATTGTTTATAAGCTTTTGCTGCATTGGGCATTCCCAAAATGCTTAAAACAGACAATGGTCCTGCATATACGTCCTCATCTTTCAAACAGTTTTGCTTCAAATTCAGTATACTTCATAAGACTGGTATTCTGTATAATCCTCAAGTTTGAATTGCACTCCTACAACTCGCTTCTTGACTCAGTACTGGAATGGCACTGCCTTTTCTCTAATGATTGTTGTTTGAGTTCCTAGGTACATCCCTATGCCAGTCTTAGTGGGCCCTGAAGACTTGCCAGTGGCATTGTCTAGACATGAAAGAATCAGCTACTGATGCTACAGCTGCAGGGATCGCAATCGTTACAAGCGTCCCTACTACTCAAGCATTAAACAACTTCACCAGCAGTATGGCCTCTGCTCTGCATGTACGGGGCCTCCTAGATCAACACAACATTTTGAAATTGTCAATCAACGTGTTGCTCCAAGAGCAAGTGGACATTTTGACAGATCTTTCTATGTTTACGACATTACTCAGGACATTGTCTCGCGGGTATCCCTTTAAATAGGGCAGCTGATTTGTCTAGAGAACTTAGTATGCTATTTAATGGAACATGGCTTGTCAGCGCAAAGCTTACTGCCTTAGAACTGGAGCATCTCCTCATGATTGGTTGGCTCGATTGGACGGCTGGTAGTCAATGATGGGAAAGTCTCATGTGACCGACATATCAACCTAAGACACGAGTCAAGGGCACAGCCTTGATTATCCGATGACGGTAAGAATGTTGGTTGCACATGTAGACGCCTAAGACAGGCACAGTAGATCCTGATGTGGTGAGGGTCGTCACCCATCTATTTATCCCTCTTTTAGAACAAAAGGGGGGAAATGTAAGAGCCTTAATGAAGAGGTAGCTAAGATGGCGGCTGGCTGAGAGCCAAAGAGGAGGCGTTTAATTGTTTTCTCCTGACCTTAATGTAATCAACTAAGACTCTTTCTGTGCCTGTGAACACTGTGTGACACACCTGTAAGTTGAGCTTGTGACACGTGTATACTTGTTAAGGTGAAGAGTATTTAACCGGGTAGGGCTGGAGAGGGGTGGTTGGAGTTGGAGGAGAATACAGAGGAGAAAGCAGAGAAGAATCAAGAATAAAGAACCTACTCATTTCCAGTCTGCCTCCGATTTCTTTCCTGTGATATCGTTGCTGCAGGCGGCAATAGCTGCAGGCAGCAACATATGAGGAAGTTAGAAGTAAAATAAGGGAAAAACAGGGGGGTGATCTCAGGAAAATAGAAGGGAAATCATTGGAGTAGAGGAAGGGGATAGACAAGGATGGAAGAGAGAACAGGAAAAGGAAGGAACTGTGGAATGAAATTGACCAAATTATGCTGATTTACATATATGAATATATCAAAATGATTTTTACTTTTATGTATATATATAAAGCACCAACTAAAAAAAACAATAAATAAATAGAAAGAAGACCTGTAGAGTAGAGAAAGGAGAACAGGGGAGGGAGGAAGAGAGGTAAAGAGGAAGTACCAGGAAACTGAAATGGAGCAAATTATATTCCATGCATATATGACTATGTCAAAATAAACCCCAATATTATGTGTAACTATACTGGACTAATATGAACATAAAAAAGATAACCTTTAAAATATTATTTATTACAGAAAAAACTGGGAATTGATTTAAAGGCCCACAATAAAGATTGATTTAATGAAATATGTTATATAATGGAAGATTATAGAGTTATTCCAATTACATTTTTGTTAAGTTATATAGTGATGTGGTTAAAGGACTCTAAATTAGTTTTAAAAGGATCATATACGTGTGTATATATGTTTATATGTATTTATAATACTTCATAGGAAAAAGACAAGAAAATATCAATAATAGGTTATATTTGGGTGGTATTATGAGATATGTTCATTGATTTTTGTGTCATTGTAAGTTTTATTCATTCTTTATATTCTTTGAAAGAAAACAATTTTTGAGAAAACTGTGATCTGAGTCCATTTTGTACTATCGTACTGTGGAAACTAGGTAAAATTTCATGCTAATATAATTATATCAAAATGGATTCTTCTGCCATATAAAGCTAAAGAGACCCATATATTATAATAGAGATTTATTTCTTACAGTTCTGGAGGCTGGGAAATCCAATGTCAAGGAGTTGGCATCTGCTGAGGGCCTCTTGCATCATCCCAGGGTAGAAGGCAGAAGGGCAAGAGATCATGAGCAAAAGAGGGAAGCAGCTGAGCTGTTCCTTTCATCAGGAACACACTCCTGAGATAATGGCAATAGCCTATTCAGGAGAGCTCCTGAACCAATCACCTCTTAATGGTCTCACCTTCCAACACTGTTGCATTGGGGATTAGGTTTTCAATACCTGAACCCCGGGGTTCTCATTTAAACCATAGCAACCATCAAAACCTTGATTAGTTGTTCTTCAACTTTAGTTATTTAATGAGCATCTAGAAACTTTTCTAAGCCAGATTCTCTGACTTATGTTCAAATATTCTGCATCAAGGTCTGAGTGAAGCTTTTGAAGCTGCAATTTAAAAAAATACCCTGAAAGATACTAATGCATGTGTCACGAACCATTTGTAGAAGCACTAACTGGGAGTGTGCCTGTCTATCTTTAATTATTTGTCTAGTATTTTGGTCTAACATGCAGGTGGAAGAGGTGGTCCTATAATCAGTGGGATGTCAAGGCACCATCAGGTACCCAAGGAAAGTTATCCCAACCATTGATTAATGATTGAATTTCAACCTTGAATCTTTATTTCTTTAGACTGTGATTTAGCACTGAGAGATTGTAGCAGAATCACTTTGGGAGCTCTGTGAATGCCTGTACACATGACTGCACATGCACGCACATGTGCACACACACAGCACCCAGAGATTTCCACATTGAAACCTCTGCAATCGGAACCTTGGTAGGAAGCTGAAAGCGTGCACTGAAATGGCTCTCCAGGTACTTCTGATGTCTACCTACTTTAACAACTACTGCTGTGGTCTAACATTCAAGTTCTTTTTAAAACATAATACCCTTAAAAAGAAAGGCTTTGAAACTGTTATCGGTAATAGGCATCTAAGCAAAACTGATTTGTCAGGTATTTTCCTGGAGGCAGATTTTAATGGAGACAGAGGGAAAGAGCATGAAGATGGTGTATAAAGAAGGATGGGGAGTGATTAAAAGAAAGGCAAACAAACAATGATGCAGGACAGCCATAAAATGTGGCTTCTGGAAGTCCCAGAGACTAATTGTTAAGCTCATCATTTTGCATTGGCAAGCTCCTGGCACTGCAATGGTGCATTTGCCAACTCTACAAAATAATTAGGTGCTATTGGCGAGTAAAGTTTAAAAGTTAAATTTTAACAATAGCTGAATAGTCAATGCAGCAGAAAGTAACCATTTCATTAGTGCTTTTTTTTTGCAAGACCAGTAAGTGGTTCATTATCAATTATGCAGCCCTTCTGCAGATTTGCTTTAGACTTATACCTTCAAGGCCACACTTCCCACATTTCTTAATTTCCTCTTTAATTTAAACAGCTGGTCTTCAAGTCTGTGTCTGCGATGTGTTCTCATTCCAACAAGGTAGGTCAGTTCAAAGGGGAAAGAGGCAATTTCTGCCACACAAAATATTTTTTTAATGGGATGCATTTTAACTTCTTACCTGCTAGGTTCCAAAGCTAGCTCACTCTTTTGAAGAATGAGGTGAGAAATAGATAAGTTTTCTGATGCTGAGGTGGAGGTCACAGAAGCTTTTCATCAGAGAATAATGGTTGCCTTAGAACTGGCCTGGCATCCCCTCCCTTGAAGACCTGAGAAATGCTGCAGAAACTGTGTGTGTATGTCAGGGAACAGAAAGGAGTTTGGGCAGCTCAAGTTTGTGCTGGAACTGTTTCGTGTTTAGAAACTTAATCCACTTTCTCATCTTCAGTTTACCAAAGATTGGGGAAGGACATTTTTCCTAAAGAGTACTTATAAAACAAAGTCACTTAAATATAAAAAGACAGAGGAGAAGGCTAATTGTTCCATAGAGCATGTTCACTCTGAAAAGGAATTGTAATAATGAGAATAGGAAAAGGTCAGTTGGAAAGATAGTGCACGATTAAGTAAAGAATTAATCAGTTCTATTCAAACTCTCCTCTTCTAGCTTCCTGGTGTAGGCTGCAAAGTGACTTGTGTTAATGAAGCTAGTTAACAAAGGCAAGATCAGTTGGGAGAGTGAGAATCATTAAGCAGGGTTATGCCTGAGCTATTTGAAGAAGTCTAACCCTCACCTGCATCCATTTTAGTAATGTATGTATGTACTTGACACCGACGTCTAAAGCTTGTTGTCCAAAACACCACATGAACTACTAGAGTGTCAGGAGTCCCCTGTTCTGTCCTCTTACAATACTTGGGCTGATCATGCTGAAGCACTATTCCTGTGATCTCTCATTTCTAGGCTGGATTTTCAGGTGTCCACAAACACTACATAATAGAATGTCGGCTCTGGATAAGCCTATGTGGAACAAAGGAGCAATTCTATTGAAATTCTTCAAACCATTACTTTTGGGAGAGGCTCACAAAAATTAAACATTCTGGAAAACCTAATGTTTTGCTCATGACCTGACACAGTGTTACAGGAGGTTAGAATGGGAAAGAAACTTCTGTGCCATTAGCATTATTTTATAGGTGAGAAGACTGAGTCCTTGGTGGTCAATTCAATAATGCTGAGGTAAAATGTACAACCTAAAGGAGGATGCCTGCTTTGCCAGATAGTTGGCTGTGTTGTCATTTGCTCACAATGACTTTCTGAACTGAGAAGGATGCTTATTTCCATTAATAAATTGGAGCTCAGAGAGTTAAGTATCTTTTTAAAAGCAGTCAGGAAGTGGTCATGCCCTAAACGGAACACCAGTTAATAGAATCCAAAGAGTACCTCGTTCTCATTTGTAGGAGTTTGTCAAGGCTGGCTCATGTTTAGAAGCACCAGAGAGTGTAAACCTGGATTTAGCAACTCTGTCCTTGGCTACGGTGCCCTGGAGGACCTGGCCTGAGGTCTGGAGGCACTGAGGGAGCCAGATGGGTTTGCATAAAGCCCTACCAGCTACTGGAATTACTCCTGTCTACCCTGCTTATGGTTTATGCTGTATTTCCTGATTTATTTAGTTCTAGAGCTGAAGCCTGTAGTCTCCTTTTGTCTCCAGTGCTATTTGTAGTCAGTCTCAATCTAAACCCTAATCCCAGACTACTATTAACCTGGCTTTCTTTCTTTTTTGAAATTTCAAATAAGTGAAATCATAGAATATTCTAGCCTCATTCACTTAGCATAATTTTTGAAGGTTCATTCATAATGTAGCATGTTTCCATGGTTTTTCCCTTTTTGTCACTGACTATTGATTCATTGAGTATGTTTACTTACTGGAAGAAAGCTCAAACTCATTAGTTTAATGATAAACCTTCCACAACCTGGCTGCTACCTACACTCTGTCTCCTTCTACTGACACTTTCCTCCCTTGCTGAAACTTACACTGTGCTGCAGCAATGCTGAACTACTCACAGGTTCCAAGTGTACCATGTCTTTTTTCTTATGTGCCTTTTCTAATAATAGTAATAATATAAGTAATACAACAGTAATAATATAAGTAATAGTAATAATATCTACTTTGACTACTGTTTGGCTGCTTTGGCCCAACCCCCATTATTTTCTGCTCTACATTTCTTTATTTGACTCATTTTTAAAAAACTCAACTCAGAAGTCACCTGCTTTAAGAAGGCCTAACACACAGCCATCCCACCCCCACCTTGATCCAACAAATAATAGTCAGAAGCCCCAAAGTCCACAGCTTCCTCTTCATATCACACTGATTATAAACACTGGCTTTTGGGTTTGCTCTCCTAGACTTCTCAGATTATAAGGCCTTAAAGGAAGAAACCAGGTTTTTCAGTCTTTCGTATCTAGTATAATATGGTCCATAGTAGGATTCATTACATTTGTTCGAATATGCAATTGGTCTATGCATTGCTTGTCTGTTTTGTAGGTGAATATTCTAAGTGCTCCTGAACTACATGGAGGAAGAATCTGAGCACCTCAAATAAGTAAAATCTGTAATATCAGGAAATTATTTCCAAATGCAGTTGTTCTGTGCAGTATTGTTAGGCTAGAGCTACTACAATCCATAGCATAAATTATTTGTAGCTACTTCAGTGGTTATAGGTTTTAAAGAGCTGGTTCCTATTTTATTTTTAGTGATTATTAAACTAAAAAGAACCTCACTTATTACCTAACTTGCTTATCTCTTTTCAGTGATGCTGAAGAGTGAAATGTCTTAGGAAACTCACACACCTTGCAGCTAAACTTGTCCTTGATACTGGCTTCAGTGACTTCTCTTTCCACTGCAACATGCTTACCCCTTTCTCAAAAGATGGAAACAATGAATGCAGCTGCAGGGTTAAGAGAAGGAAGTGTAAAATTGGCCTGCCTACATTCCAATCCTAGCTCCCTCTTAAATGTTTTGAAACCTGTGCAAGCTACTCTGCCTCCCTATAACTTGGGTTTCCTCATCTGTCAAGCTGAGGATAGTGACTACTCTGCCAGTGACTTGGCTATTGTCCCTTGGCTTCAGACCCTTCTTTTGTACTCTGCTTTGGGATGCTGGGGCAGGGATGTATCTCCTTTGCCATCTGTACTTCTGTTGGGATGTACTGGTAGGGGGCACTAGAGACTAGAAGTAAAACAAGGAATACATCTTTTATTTCTATTTTATTTCGCTCTAACAATCTTCTTCAATCTAACAGCAGAGCTTCATTATAGCAGCAAGAGATTATTTTCAAATACATACAAATTCTTCCAACATGGTCAAGCATAGCCTAACTGCACCTATCAGAAATACTGCCACCAGCAAGTATTCCCCCTCCTCAGAAGACTCAGTTTCTACTTCATAAGTTCCCTCCTTCAAGCACTAGATCAGCTTTATAGGGGTTATTTAGTTCCCACAATAGCAAGCCCATGCCATTGTCTGTGTAACTACTACAAACAGCAATGACAATGACAACAAAAGAACAGCTTGCGTGTGTACACACATGCACTTACACAAACAAAATAACCTTCTAGGGGAAGTGCTGTGCCTTCGAGGCATCCACACTAATTTCTAAAACAAAGAGCTGAACAAGTACTGAAAACTGACTCATTCACTTAGAGTTTGTTTTTTTCTGAATTCAACCCTGAATGACATTATGGTTTCTGCATGCATGTTCCCTTATTCCTAGCTACTTTGTGGTTTGCTTAAGGTCTCTTTTTTAAAATATTTATTTCCCACATTTTCTCTAAGCATCCTAATATATTCCTTGGTAATACACAGGCACTTCTCATTACTTCAGAGGCTTCTCCGAGTCAATGAGAACTCTATATTTTATTTCTCTATTCAGTGATCTCCAAACCCCTTGCTTTAAAATCGGTCTGTTTTTTCTACTTATGCTTGAACCAATCTACAGAGAGAAGAATGGATAAGTTTGTGATTACTGGTGTCCTCAGAAGCACTAGAAATCATCCTTTATGTTATGGAACTGTAGGAAAACTTTTGCATCTTTTTCTAGGTGTGTTTATTATTTATGAGATTGGGTACTGAGATATCTAAGTTGCTTCTGTCCTTACTGATTAGTCATTTTATTAGCATTTTAGTTAGAGTTAAGGAAGTAAAGATGGTGTGGGTAGGGAGGTGCGGGAGAGGGAAATGTGTGTCTGGGAGTGAAGAGGGGCTGGGGAAGGAGTTCATGGATGACTGACTGATAACAGTAGTAAGTGTCCCTTGGTTACTTAATTCAGGAAGTCTACTTTGTTTATACTTGATAGCCAAAAAGCATACAGGTGATTGCTTCAGAAACATTAATAATTATGCTGGCATGGTCCTTGGAAATATACTTAAGCAATTTCATAAAACTTGGTGTAGCCTTAAGAGGTGCATCCATAGCTATGAATTTAAGCATTTTCATTATTGAGAAAAATAGATTTTTTTCTCTGTTTCTGTTTCAAATGTACCCCTGCAATTGAACTAAATATAAACTAAAAGAATATTAATAAAGTAGAATAACTTGAACTAAGCCAAACCAACCAAACAATAAAACCAAAAATAAACACAAAAAATATTCTTTCTTCCATCAGGGTTTATATTATACAAGGGGTAGGAATATATAAATACAATTAGAGATAATTAGAGAGAAGACTAATGAAATGTTATTCTTTTTGTTACAGAACAAAATTTACCAATAGTGGCCTCACAGGGTTTTTCTTGTCCTCTTTATATAGAGAAAATATTTCCTTGTCAGGGAAATTGGAGATAGGCAAAAGTGAATGTTTATTCCTTAACATGTTTCATTTCACATTTGGTATCCTTTGGGAAAAGCCCTTCCATTGGGATTTTCCCTTTTATTTCCTGTATGTTACAGGGTCTTCCTTCATTGCCTGGCTATGTCCTGTTTTGGCTCTTTTTATAAGCTTGCCAATTTACTTCCACTGTCTGTTAGTATTTAATTATTCAACTACCTCATAATTAAAGTCATTCCAACTGCTGAAGAATAGCTGTCTGGCACTTTCCTAACTCTCTCCTTATGTATATGTTACATATGATTCAACCTCTGGGGCTTTCTTGATATGTATTTTCTAATTGTCTAGTTTCCCCAAACTAATTGGTGGTAGTGGACAAAAATATGTAGCTAAATCATTAATAAATGTGCTTTCAGAAATTCAAAAGAATTGGGAAGGAGGACAGAGATCCAAGAAACTGAAATTCAAATGGTCTGGTAACCATTTAGGGACTGTTAAGTGCTATTGTAGCAGAACTTCAGTTGTCTCATTATTACATAAGAATGAACTATGAAGTTGGGATTATACAAAATAATAGGATTTTAAAACAATCTTGGTTTTTCCTTGACAATATGTGCAGGTACAACTAAAGTCTGTTGACACTCTGCCCCTATCTTGGTTTACATTCTCAATATCTCTGAGGTGTCACAATGATAGCTGTCATCTATCCAAAAGCCTGATGATATTCTCTCTGGAGCCCATCTGTGAGCCATTGTATCAGATGGGAGGGTCACAACTGAGCAACATGTGAAATTGGATTTGCATAAAACATTCCATCTCCTCCAGGTTGAGTCTGCAGTCCTTCATCTTATCTGTACCGGTTTCAGCATTGCTTCTATAGAATATCATTTGGTCACATTTGAGCAGATGGTATATCTCCAGCTCTGCTGCTCCACCAAGAGAGCTGAGTGTTCCTTTCAAGGACTTAAACCAAGCTAGTTGCCACATTTTTACTGAGCATTTCTAAGGTTGAGAATTTTCTACCTCTCACATATTTCTCTGGGGGCGGGAGTGAGGAAAATCTGGTATCCCAACTACCTCATATTGAAGAAGCATGATCCTGGTTGGCATTTAGCAGGATACCAAAGAGGTAAAGTATGAAGTACCATCAGGCTTTGTTCTTCCCTAGGGCTGGTTAAGAAATCTGTTTTCCATTCCTGAGTCTCGAGGGTGAGACCCTTTAACAGTTTTCTTTTTTTCCAAATTAAGATTATATTCCTTAGACTAATTCTTATTTCAAGAAAGAGGTCTTTAGTACTTCAAGATGAAGACAAACTGTTAAGTGGTATAAGTTGTGAGGCAGAAATAAAAGCTTTTGTCTCCTTATTTAGAGGCTGAAAATGAGATTTAAATATTTCTCTAAATGTATACAGTTGAAAATCTACTTCAATGCATTTCTAGGATTGTTATTTCTTATTTTTAGTGACCTTTTCTAGAGATGAACACAATCTCAGTGTATAATACCTGGCATACATGTATATTTGTTTGTTTACTGCATGAAAGCTTAATTTTTACTTCGTAGGAAATAAAAGTAGTGTCATATGCAGAAGCTGCCACACCTATTTTCTCATGAATATTGAGCATGGTGAATAGAAAGTCAATAGTGGTTAGAAATTAGAGGAGACATTCTCGAAATGAGGAAGATTGAAGGATAAATAAGTGGAATGTTATCAAGTTGTTAAAAAGGAAATTTTAAAGGATTTTGGAATCAACTTAAATCACTTTTCTTGAACTATTTTATATACTTGAATACTGTTCTTCAAGATTGACATTTTTTTTAATTTAAAAATGTTTTTTAGCTTTTAATTTTATTACTGTTATTATTAGTTTTTCTATTATTTTCAGCACAGGAGATTGCATCCAGGGATGCATACCACTGAGCTATATCCAGTCCTGTTTTATTTTGTGTTTTGAGATATGGTATCTCTAAGTTGCCCAGGCTGGTCTTTGTAATCCTCCTGCCTCAGCCTCCTGAGTTGCTGTGATTACAAGCCTGCGCCACCATGGCTGACAAGGATTGAGATTTGTAAAGATAGAATCTGAAAGACATTTGCTTTATTTCTAGAGGATATGCTGAAAATCTATGCCAAAATAAAAATTACTTATGGAATTTCTCTTACAAAATATTAAAATACTTGTGGTAATAAAAACCAGTTCCAAAAATGATGGCAGGACCTTTGAACATCCAAATTTTGCACTGATGGGACTATTTCAGTAAACTTGGGGAAATAACAAAGAAAATGTTTGCTTTGAATTTTGAGTGACAGAGGGGTAATACACCAAGAAACTGTAAGGAATATGCTCTATTTTTAAATTATTGTAATGTATAAGCTCTGAAAAACTTCTTTTAAAATAAGTTCTATCCTCTGTTCTTGAAGACATTTACATTTGTCTTCCTATTTCCAATAACCACAAAGCTGATGCTGGGATTATTCTGTTTTATAAGACAGGTACTAACAACTTCTTTAAAACCAAGCTAGTTATCATATTTTTGCTGTATTTTTTTTTAAATGTATCAACCAGGTTTTCTGTTTTCTTTTCTCTAACCAAGTAAACGCTACTTGCTAGTCATTTTGCAGATGGTTCAGGCGACTCCTCCAGGATGCTTATTTCCAATTCATCATCTTCATAGTCATTCTTCTTATTTAATGCTATAGCTCTTGGTGAACTCGTTAGTTTTCTACTGGATATGGCTCCTTAATTTTGAAGTCATTGAATAGGAATTTATGTATCCCATCCATTGGAACTTCTTTCTTCAGGATCATCTGTGCATAATGTAATATCTTATTCAGATATCAGAAAAGATTTGTTCTTTCACAGCATCCACCTATTGAATGACGAGTCACAAAGTGGCAGGGCATGGATCCTGGGAAATGGTGTGGGAAGAAGGTGTGGGTGAGAGGAGGTGGGGTGTTTGTTCTGTGTTTTGGAAAAGCATGTTCAATATACCTAACCTGTTATCTTAATATATAAATGATGTTAAATAATGCTAAATAAAGTCTAGCAGATAGGGACATAGGAAAGTTAGGGGTACAAAGCACCTGGGAGGTATAGCTAAAACAGGGAAGCAACTGTTTGGGGACAAGGAATGGATCATTATCTGAAAGGAAGTAGTGGCTTATGTGAGTCAAGTATTGTTATTTTGTGGCATTAAGTTGTTATCTTTACAACTGCCATAAATAGGACACATTTATAAATATGTATCTGTAAGCATGTCATTGGGGAAACTGAAATACAGTACAAATGAGAGGCTGTCATATCTATTCTGTGACTATGGGAACAATTAATTCTCAATATGCAGATTTTTGGTTTCTCTTGCCTGACATCATATTCCTGGGTCATCTCAAACCAGCTACTGTGTATTCAGGGGACATAAATCAAGGTTACTAAGGTGAACACAGTAGGAAGATAAATCTTTAAAAAGTGAGTAAAAAAAAAAAACCCTTAGAGTACTCAAAAGTAAAAAAAGGAAAACATTACTTAAATTTGTGTTCTCATGCCATCCCCCCCCCCCGAAATATCAGGGAGAAGAAGCCACAGTCAAATTATACTAACTATTTCTTTTATCCTAGAATTGACTATTTTAGCCCAGTGCATCTTTTCTTTCTAAGATTATTTTTTTCATTTATTTTTCCCTCTAAAAGCATCATTAGCTAGCACTGTTCAGTGGCTACACTAGTAAACAGCCAACATTACAAAAGAAGAAAATGTGCCGGGTGCGGTGGTGCATGCCTGTAATCCCAGCACTTTGGGAGGCTGAGACAGGAGGATCACGAGTTCAAAGCCAGCCTCAGCAATGGCGAGGCACTTAGCAACTCAGTGAGACCCTGTCTCTAAATAAAATACAAAAAAGGGCTGGGGATGTGGCCCAGTGGTGGAGTGCCCCTGAGTTCAATCCCTGGTACCAAAAAATAAAAAATAAAGGAAATAAAAAGAAGAAGAAGGAGAAGGAGAAGGAGAAGGAGAAGGAGAAGAAGAAGAAGAAGAAGAAGAAGAAGAAGAAGAAGAAGAGAAGAAGAAGAGGAAGAAGAAGAAAAAAACACACAAAACTTTGAGGGAAAAGTTTGAAATAATTTTTTAAAATTTTTATTTACAGTAGTAGTATGTATTACAGTTCATACTACACATATAGAACATTTTTTTACACAAAACAGTTTGTATGCAAAGTATATTTGTAGCATTCAGGTCTTTTTTTTTCTATTTATTTATTTATTTATTCAAAGTTGTTGTATTTATAATAGTAGTATACATTATAATTCATAATAAACATATAGAGCATCTTTTACAAAACACTGTTTGTATATAATTTATATTCGTACCATTCAAATCTTGAATCATGTATTTAGGATAATGACATCCATCTTATTCAACCAGCTTTACTTTTTTCCCCTCCCTCCCCCCTTGCTCCCTTCCTTCCCCTCACTCCCCTTTGACCTTTCTAGCATTCCTCTAATCCTCCTATGTACCTCGACCCAACACCACTGTGGATCAGCCTCCTTATATCAGAGAAAACATTCGGTATTTGGACTTTTGAGATTGACTAACTTCACTTAGCATTATATTCTCCAACTTCATCCATTTACCTGCGAATGCCATTATTTTATTTTCTTTTATTGCTGAGTAAAATTTCATTGTGTATATGTACCACATTTTCTTTATCCATTTATCAACTGAGGGACATCTAGGTTGGTTCCACAACCTAGCTATTGTGAATTGTGCTGCTATAAACATTGAAGTGGCTGTGTCACTGTAATATGCTGTTTTTAAGTCCTTTGGGAATAGACTGAGGAGTGGGATGGCTGGGTCATAGGGTGGTTCCATTCCCAGTTTTCCAAGAAATCTCCATACTGCCTTCCATAAAGTTTGCACTATTTTGCAGTCCCACCAGCAATGTATGAGTGTGCCTTTTTCCCCACATCCTCTCCAACATTTATTGTTGTTTGTGTTCTTAATGGCTGCCATTCTGACTGGAATAAAATGAAATCTTACAGTAGTTTTGATTTGCATTTCTCTAATTGCCAGCGATGTTGAATATTTTTTCATGTATTTGTTGATTAATTGTGTATCTTCTTCTGAGAAGTGTCTTTTCAATTTCTTAGCCCATTTGTTGATTGGGTTATTTGTTTTTTTGGAATTATTTTTTTGAGTTCTTTAAATATTCTAGAAATTAGTGCTCTATGTGATGTGCATGTATTAAATATTTGTTCCCAAGTAGTTGGCTCTCTATTCAACTCACTGATTGTTTCTTTTGCTGAGAAGAAGCTTTTTAGTTTGAATTTATCCCATTCATTGATTCTAGATATTAATTCTTGCGCTACAGGATTCTTATTAAGGAACTTGGGGCCTATTCCAACATGTTGGAAATTGGAGCTTACTTTTTCTTCTATTAGGTGTATTGTCTCTGGTCTAATTCCTAGGTCCTTGATCCACTTTGAATTGAATTTTGTGCATGGTGAGAGATAAAGGTTTAACTTTATTTTGTTGCGTATGGATTTCCAGTTTTCCCAGCACCATTTGTTGAAGAGGCTATCCTTTCTCCACTGTACATTTTTGGTGCCTTTGTCTAATATAAGATAGCTGAAATTATATGTATTAGTCTCTGTGTCCTCAATTCTGTACCATTGGTCTACCAGTCTGTTTTGGTGTCAATGCCATGCTGTTTTTGTTACTATTGCTCTATAGTATAATTTAAAGTCCGGTATGGTGATGCTACCTGCTTCACTTTTCTTGCTCAGGATTGCTTTGGCTATTCTGGGTCTCTTTTTTATTTTTCCAGATGAATTTCATGACTGCTTTTTCTATTTCTTTGAGGATTGTCATTGGGATTTTGATTGGAATTGCATTGAATCTGTATAATGCTTTTGGTAGTATGGACATTTTGACAATATTAGTTCTACCTATCCAAGAACAATCACGCGCTGAAATAATTTTAAAAAGTTGCAGTGTGTAAATTATCTTTGTTGACTACCCTATTATATTACCAAAATACATGTAAGAAATTCACCAAGTTTCCTAAACTGTAAAACTATGTTCTTTTAAATTTATTGCTAAAGAATAAAATCTCAGAAAAATGATCATATTTATCATACTTAGTGTGCATTTCTGAAGATATATGATTTAAATCAAAATTAATGATAATTTTATATATATTATGCAGAAGCACACATTTACACAGAAATATAAACACTACAATGCACATCTACAAAACATGTATATACTTAAATAAATTGAACACATATTTTTTTAGTCAGCTGTTTTGCTGTTTTGACCAAAAACCTTGACAAGGAAAATTTTAGAGGAGGAAAAGTTTATTTGGGGCCCATGGTTTCAGAAGTCTCAGCCTGTAGCCTCAACTCCATTCCTTGTGGCGTGGGATTAGGCAGAACATCATGGTAGAAGTTTTTAGCTCTGTTAAGAAGCAGATAGAGAATTCTGCTCAACAAGGACAAAAATACAACCTAAAAGCATACCCAAAGGACCACCTCCTCCAGTCACACCCTACCTGCCTACAGTTACCACTAAGTCAATTACTATCAGAGGATTAATGCACTGTTAGATTAAACTTTTTATAACCCAATCATTTCATCTCTAAACTTTCATGCATTGTCTCACACATGAGCTTTTAGGGGACACCTAATATCTAAACCATAATACACATATAAACATAATCTTGGTATCCCAACCCAATTTGGCATTTTTCCAGAAACATGTTTATTTCTGAATTGTCTCATTTTATTTATATTAATTCACTTTGTGAATTACTCCATTTCACTTGATTCTCCCACTGAAAATTTATTAGATATAATTTTAAAATACATTTCTTTAGAATCATAGTAAAATAATTTAGAAGGAACAAACCTTTTTGGATTAAATCAAATTCTTTTCTACTTTATCCTTTATGGGGCTAGCTAACTGTTCAATGAACATGATGACTAAGAAATGAGTAACATAATATCTACCAGTGATCATTGTGTTGTACCAACTTTATTAGTTACTTAAACGAAAGTAATGAAAATAACAAAAGATTGGATAATCATATCTCCATATTGACACAGTCTATTTTCCTACCATAGAGGTTAATCAATTGCATAGTGCTAAATATTACCATAGGCCTGGGAGGTAGTTCACTGGTAAAGTGTTTGTTATCATGCACGAAGCTATTCAGTTAGATGTGTCTATATTGGAGACATAAGGCTATCAAGTTATCTCATTAAGGTAAGAATTGGGTTAACAATGGGATGCTGTGCATACCTCACCCCTTCTACACGGCCATACTCTATTTCATTCCCTTGTCAAATGAGAATTATTAAATAGTCCTGTTGTGTTTCCTATTATTTGGCCTCACCGCTTACCCACAGCTGATGGATGAAGGTCATCCCATATAAGCTCACCAGTTCTTGGGCAGGCCACCCACCTCTGATGTTACTTGTCATGCACATAAATGGAGTGTAACTTCTCATTCTTCTGGTTATACATGATGTAGCATCACACTGGTTGTGTAGTCATATGCACATAGGGTAATAAAGCTTGATTCATTCTACTGTCCTTCGTATCCCAGGCATCCTCCCCTTCCTTCCTTCCTTCCTTTCCCTTTGCCAAATCCATAGTACCTCTATTCTTCCCACATGCATGAATATGCAATACAATAAAATAATTTGGTTGTATTATACTCTTGTCAATTTTAATCAGGGAACACCAATTCCAAGAGTCCATGCTGAGTGTATTAGTTTCCTATTGTTTCTTTAACTAATTAGAACAATTGTCATGGCTGAAAAAAGAAAAACAAATTTATTCTCATACAGTTTTGAAGTCAGAAATCCAAAACAGGAATTTCACTGGATCAAAACCATGCTGTCTGTAGATCTACACTCCCTCTGGAGCCCTTGACAGAGAATCTACTTCCTTGCTCTTTATAGGTTCTAGAGCTATATTCCTGGCATTCCTTAATTTGTAGCCTTCCTCCATTGTCAAATCTCTACCTCCATGGGCAAGGCATCCTTGTCACCCTTATCTTCTATTTCCCTCTTATAAGGATCCCTGTGATTTCAATTTTACCTGGATACTCTCAGGCTACTCCCATCTCAGGTTTTTTTTTTTTTTTTTTTTTTTTGTTTGTTGTTGTTCGAATTAGTTATATGTGACAGTAGAATGCATTTTAACACATCAAACATAAATGGAGTGTAACTTCTCATTCTTCTGGTTGTACATGATGTAGAATCACACCGGTTGTGTAGTCATATGTACACATAGGGTAATAAAGCTTGATTCATTCTACTGTCCTTCCTATCCCAGGCATCCTCCCCTTCCTTCTTTCCCCTTTGCCAAATCCATAGTACCTATATTCTTCCCAATGCACCATCCCCACTTATTGTGAATTAACATCCTCATATCAGAGAAAACATTGGTTTTTTTGGGATTAGCTTATTTCACTGAGCCTTTGGTTTTTTGGGATTAGCTTATTTCACTGAGTATGATATTTTCCAGCTCCATCCATTTACCTGCAAATGCCATAATTTCATTCTTCTTTAAGGCTGAGTAGTATTCAATTATGTTTGTGTACCCCATTTTTTTTATCCATTCATCTGTTGAAGGGCACCTAGGTTGTTCCATAGTTTAGCTATTGTGAGTTGAGCTGCTATAAACATTGATGTGACTGTGTCACTGTAGTATGCTGATTTTAAGTCCTTTAGGTATATACCAAGGAGTGGCATGGCTGCGTCAAATGGTGGTTCCATTCCAAGTTTTCTGAGGAAACTTCATACAGCTTTCCATAGTGGTTGTACCAATTTGCAGTCCCATCAGCAATGTATGAGTGTATTTTTTCCCCCACATCCTTGCCAACATTTATCGTTGCTTGTATTCTTGATAATTGCCATTCTGACTGGAGTGAGATGAAATCTTACAGTAGTTTTGATTTGCAATTCTCTAATTGCTAGAGATGTTGAATGTGTTTTCAGATATTTCTGACCATTCGTATTTCTTCTTCTGTGAAGTGTCTGTTCAGTTCCTTAGCCTATTTATTGACTGGGTTATTTGTTTTGTTTTGGTGTTAAGTTTTTTTACTTCTTTATATATGCTGGGGATTAATGCTCTATCTGAGGTGCATATGGTAAAGATTATCTCCCATTCTGTGGGCTCTCTCTTTATGTTACTGATTCCCATTTATCAATTCTTGATTTTACTTCTTATGCTTTAGAGTTTTGTTAAAAGAGTCAGTTCCTAAGCTGACTTGATGAAGATTTGGGCCTACTTTTTCTTCTATTAGGCGCAGGGTCTTTCTTCTAGTGCCTAAGTCTTTGGTCCACTTTGTCCATCTCAGGGTTCTTGAACTAATTACACCAGCAAAATCTCCTTTGCCATGAAACTTAATATGTATGTGTTCTAAGGATGAGGATTTGGACATCCTGAGAGGCTACTCACCCTACTAGTTTAGGTAATGTGCACATTCAAGTCGTATAAGAATAAAAATGATGAATTAACAAAATTTATGGGATATAAGACACACACAGAGGATGAAGAAAGAACAGGTGTGTCCAGGGAAGCAGGGCTGTCCAGAGTGAACGTTCATGAGCTTCTGTGGGTGCAGTCTCTACAACTGCAGAGATATACTCCAGTTCTTGTAGTTCCTGAGGTCTGAAGGTTGGCTTTATCTATTGTGATTATTCCTAAAATAAACTGCTACAGCTACAGGTAACTTTAGGTTGTCTCTGATGCTTGTAAACAAAAAGGCCTGTTGAGAAGAAAGTCTTCCTCTCGTCACTTTCCCTTAAAGGTGGGTGGTGGGATATTTGTTAATCATCTAGGCATATCATTGAATAATTATTTTAAAGGAAAATTGGGTATTTTTAGTTTTATTTTGAATTTTAAATGGTAACACTTGTAATTTGTTGAGAAGAGCCCTGTTTGTATGAAAACAAACTTGTTCTTCTCTAGACTTTAAATCTGGTAGCTGAGAGACTTTGAAAAAAGTCTTAGGACTTGGAAAAATATTTGGGCTGGAATGTGTTTCTTGTTTTCCTCATAAGTATAATGTGGATAATAATACCTAGCTTATTGAATTGTTGTAAGAATTGTATGTGGATTGATATGAAAGTCCTGGAAGCTATTGCTCTTCATTGTTATTGCCATGGAAGGCTAGCTGATGAACTTCTCAGAATTTTAGAGTATGGCGATGTCCCTTAGAAAATTGTGCATATTTTCAATAAAGATCAAGTAAGAGGTTCTATGGGGATATTGCAATTCTACAAAGAAGATTTCTAGACAGACAAACTTGCAAATCAGAGTAAGAGAGTAATAAAAAAAACTATAAATTACAAGGGCCAAACTTTGTTATTTATATTATCATTTTTCAAAAAATTATATATAGGGTGGGTAGATAAGGCTGTGGTTTGGGTGACAAGCTTAAGGATCTTTTACTGGTGGCTCAAATAATGGGTGTTGTCACTTGTCCCTTGTGAGAGTTAGCAGTTACTTAAGCTGTGATTTTTTAAAACTAAATAAAATACCTAAACTCCCAATGGCACTCATGTTTTTATATTTCAAACTTGAAGGGGAATGAAAGACATAAAGAAAATGAGATGAAGGTGCTTGATCCAAAATGGGAAGGAGAGAAGCGATTGGAAATGAATGGGACAATCCTGTTCTACTCTGAAAGAATGCAAAGCACTTTGTCTTTCTCCCTTTGAGAAAATCAGTGTCCCAGATTTTCTCTGTGAACATGAAGACACAGAACTGTAGGCATCAGCCAAAATGGGGCTTAGCACATAATGTCTGTGATGAAAATTCTAGAATTTACATGAAAACTGACATAATCTTGGCACCGAGCAGAATGTCCAGCTGAGTGAAGGCAGCAGGCTTAGCAGCTCTCAGGAAAGATCTGATGAAAGCAAAGCCATGATTCTCTTATTTTTAGAGCAGTTTCATCAGGCCAAGTGTACCTCCTAGGATAAAAATCTTCACTGCATCGATGCTAAGGAAATTTCAGGGTGGAAATGTATTTACAGTAGTGTAACTTTGATTCATAAATTACTTACCATTTGAAGTATTAATTATGAAATACACTGAAATATCACTCCAATATTCTGAACTTTTTAAAAAAAATTGATCTTTTCTCAAAATGGTATGGAATATAAAGTACTTCAGGAAAAATGTGCTGTCCTTGTATTTTCACAGGGAGTATTATGGACTTAACATTTACATCCCCCTAAATTCATATGCTGAAGCCTGAGCCTCCAGCGTGGTTACATTTGGAGAGAGGTCCTCCAATGAATTAAGGTCAAATAGAATTACAAGGGTAGGACCTTGATCCACCACCATATGTCCTCATATGTAGAGACACCATGAAGCTCTCCTGTACTCTACCATGTAAGGCCATAGTGAGAAGGCACCATCTGCAACTGGATGGAGTGCCCTCACCAGATACCAACCCTGTTCACAGCTCAATCTGGGATTTTAAGACTCCAGAACTGTGAGAAAATAAATATATCTTGTTGAAGCCACCGAAGACTATGGTATTTTGTATTTTGCAGCCCTAACAGATTAAGATAGTGAGGCTTGCCCCCTAGATGGTGAGACATAAATGTATGAAGTAGGTAAACTGGTATTTAACTTAGAAATGGAAGTCTTAATCCATCTCAAATTTGGTGCATGGTTTGTGTGCCTTAATCGTCAAATCTACACAGGACTTATTAACTAAAAATAGAAGAAAATATTACGCTAAACATCAGAGGTATGGCAAAATATAATAGATGTGGACTTGAAATTTATTTTATTTGTTGCTTATGACTTATTTATGCTTGAATATTTACATAATTACTTTCTGACCCCCTTTTCTTATTTAAGAAAACAGGAATAGAAAGTACCTGTGAAACATGCCAGATTTCCTTAAGCAAATTCATGTGAAATTGAGGGAATACTAGTTCAGATGAGATCTTCCAGGGAACAGACACATCACCATTGATCTCAAGCCACTCATGTATCCAATGAGAAGGAAGAAAGAAAGCAGGCAATGCCTTGTAACAGACAGGCTTCCTGGAGAACTGGAGCTCTTCAGAACGCCTTAGCAATTCTGTCAGCCTGCTACTCCAATGCCTGGTATCCTCCTCTGCATCTCTATTCTTGCTTTCTTAACATCACCCATTCAACATAGTGTGTTCTCCTTTCCTTCCAGCCTATGTTCTGCACTGGCTCTTATTAACATTGTGCTTGTTACACTTTCTTAATTTCTCTTTCTTTCCATCCATTTAGTTTATTTTGAAGAACTGTTATTATGCTCCACTGCAACCATGGTTTGGTAGCAGCTGCTTCTCTTTTAACAGCTCAGTAGAAAGTAGTTTACCTTCTAAAAGTACTAGTATTGGTATAGACCTAAATCCAGGTTTACAATCTTGAGAAATGTGATTTCTCAGTGATTATTTCTGCACTTTGAATACTTTCATACTTTTATAGCTCAGTAATGGGAAGTTGTTCTGTCCCCTATGTCCCTCGGTGTCTTTATGAAATTTAGTAACACCACACACAGCAAGGCTTCATTAGCTCTGGGTTGAAGTGCAGCTAGAAAACAGGCCCCTTCTTCACTCTTGTGGCCTAGAAGCCATCATGGTGCCCTGGTGTGGGAAACCTGGGGATATTTTCTCTAATGCTATTCAGGAGTTGTCCGAGCTGAATGAAACCTGGCTTTGGTGCTAGCTCAAGCATCCTTTCTGACCAGAGTGTCAGTTAATCTCCAGGAAGATTAAACTACCCCTGCATACACAAATGTTCAAAATTCACAGGCCATCTGGGGTTCCTGTGTCCTCACATGAGAGACCCCAGATGGATTATAAATCCATCCCTGTGGGTAATATAGTGCAGTTGCTTCTCAGTCCTCCTGTTTTTCCCAGTGGCATCTGATACTATGGCCATGATGAGGTTAATTTATGTGGCTTGATATACTTTATCATCTGTCACTTGTACAGCTCTTGCTGTGCCATCTGGTGTCTCAGAGGCGGTTTCAGGAAGCAGCATGCATAACAAGGTATCTGAATTTGCAAATTCTTTCAAGCATTTATAGGTAATAGCTAAAAGATATTTTGAGAAGCCAGTGCCCATCTCTTCCATGGATCACTACTAACGTGGATAATCTGACATGAGGTTCAAACAAAGCCTGCTATATTTTGCAGGAAAACATTTCTGAATTAGTTTGCAATCACCAATATTGATGGAACCTATTTATTTCAAGACCCTGAATATCTCTATCAGGCTGAGAATATCTTACTGGGCTCTTGTGCAAATCAGTAAAAGGCAGAGGCAATGGCTTACTATCAAACATGATGGATGATGAGACAAAACAGCACATACTAGCACGAAAAATTGTTTAAATGGAAAATCCTGCAGCAAAGAGCCTAAGTGCCCCTATTATAATGATTTCATATCCATGTCTCATTTTCAGCAATGTGTTAGATCCTCGAGAGAGCACAACAAAACATTAAATAGATAAAACCATGAGAACAGATAGAAAATATACTCAGAGGAAGTAAGATGTTAAAATGATTCAGGGTGGACTGTCCTGCCTGTGTTGTCAATCAGGCTCTGATTGGTACGCCACCCTGCAGAGTGCCAGGGACAGAGCTGGGGTGGGGATGGGTTAGATTATGAGTGCTAGGGCTCTGGCCCTCCAGACATTACAATTTATTTTGGAAGAGTAAGATAATGAGGATATATATTTTAATAAATACTCAAATAGACAATGGGGGAACAGGGGGCATTTTGAAAGGAGCAATTACACCACATGACAAGGTTCTTGAAGATTGCTTTAGAAAGGAAGCTGGAAAGTGTGCAAGTCAATGCCAACTAAATGTCTCCAGGCAGGGTACAGCTGGCTGTTGGCTTCAGCCAAGCTCAGGGGTCCATGGTGAGAGATGGCATTGCTGGAGAGGAGGGGTCCAAACTTAGTGTAGGGTGAAATATATTAGGCTGAAATCTTGAAATTTAACTTAACAAGTATCACAGAACCACTGTTTCCCAGGAGGTAATGAAAGTGGGGTTTGAGGGAAAAATTATTCCAGCAATAATATGAGTTGGAACATCAAATATGGCTGGGTGGGAGGATGGCAGAGACCTAGACAAGAATCTCCCCAAACTTTAGAGCTGAACGGCAGCTAAAATCTAATAAGGTAGCTTCAGAGTACAGAATATCAAAGGTACTGCATTGTTTTATAAAGCAATTATCAATCCAAAAACAAGTTTATAAATACTGTGAAGCCTTATTATTTCCTCCCCATCCTGTGTCTTCCCCCACCCCTCAGCACATCTCTCTGTTTTAAAGGGCTAAGTAAACACTTGCCAGAAGACACTTGCAATAGAGCCAAAGATTGTCTGGAGAGCTGCACTATAAAGATGGGAACAAAAATCAGAGAGTTCAATCAAAAAGCCATTTGATTAAAAAGTGTGCTTTGAAAACCATCTATTCTGTGTAGGACCATCTCTTGGCACTTTGTGACTATAAATTTCTAAAAAGGAAAACTTAACTTCATGTTTTAGGGACATCCCTCATTGGGAAAGCCTAGCTAAGCCAGCACTGTTCCTGATGGCAGTGAGAACAAAGATGTTTGGCAGAAAGAGGAAAGGGTTTGTGCTCTGCATAGATTCCCAAGAGATTGGAGAAGCAGCCTGGCCAGGCTCCTGTGCTGTTTAAATCCACGCTGCAGCTTTCTCCCAGCTGTTCAAGATCAAGAAATCTGTTGTAGTCATTCCTGTCCTCAGTGCCTACTCAACCCAAGGCCTGGCAGGCAATAGGGGCTTGATAAATGTTTGTGGAATTTACTCTATGTTTGCATTGTCCAATTTCCTGGGAAAACCACATTTTCTTTTCCCTACTGCACTTCTTTATTCAAACTTCTGAGAATGCAGCCTGGTAATCTGCACTGGAATGATTGTTAGGAGATCATCTTTACCATTCAGTGGTTCCCCTCTGCTAGTTTATATTCTGCTGATTAGACATTTTCCTCCCTTTTGTTTTGGGGTTGTAGATTGGTTGACTAATTCATGACTTATTTACCATCTCAGAAATTGATCCATCTGTTTTAAGTCTAGGAGTGAGCAAATTTTTCTGTAAACATTTTAGCCTTTTTGAACCTTATGGCTAGTCACAATCACACAACTCTGATGGTACAGTGTGAAAGCAGCAGGAGACAAAACATAAACTCAGGGGTGTGTCTGTGTTCCAAATCAACTTCATTCATGAAACAAACCATGACCATATTTGGCCTGCAAGTTGTAGTCTACTCACCCAATTTAATTTATATATATGAACCTTATTATATTCTGCTGTTATATATATATTTATTTATTTTTCTACTCTCCTATATTTAATTAATATCTATTTGTTTCTTCCTTTGTATCAATGATAACTTTTGTTCTCATTTTTTGTGCCACACATTAACTTTTGCATTCATGATCAAATAGGCACATTAGGCTTTGCTGCACTGCTATTTATGCACACTAGGTACTCTTAGCATACGACACACTCCATCCTATAAAATACATTTTTTTCTACAAAGTCAAGTGATTCTGGCCCATAATAATACAGCAAAATACCATTAAGTTTGGTTTCTTCTTTTTCTGGAGCTGTCATTAGTCTTATAAATTGTTTCATCAGAGTAGTATTCTCACATTTTTACTATAGTCAGTAATTAAGCTTCCTTTGGCTCTCCTAATACCATAGAGACTCTAAGTAATTATTGTATCATTTTTACTTCTTGGAAGAGCTAAGGGTCATTACTGGCAATTTACCTTGTCTCCATTGCATTGGCTTGACCCTGGGTCCTAAACTTCATGCTTTTTGAGAGAAGGAAAAATTATGCATAGTAAGTGGTTGCTGAAGTATCTTCCATGAGGTACCACGTTTGTTTGAATCAGTTATAGGAGTTCTCTTCATGCTAATGTTATAGAAACGCCATTCCTTTCATTGCCATTAAGATGTCTGATAATGAGAGCTGTAGATATATGCTGTACAAAGAAACTTTGCTGCTTGGAAGAAGATGAGGTTAAGGGTTTTCCTGGACCATGTCTTGAGACATATAGTTATGACAAATGTCACCTTGGGAATCTTGTGATGCAAGCGTTCTCTTGGTCCTTTTTGACTACCTTCACTTGTAAACATTGAGGAGTTGCAGAAATCAATGCAAACTTTGTCACAGGTTCCTTTTTAGTGCTATCTTTTTATTACTTCTTACTATTTTTCCCAGGGAATCATGGTTGATTCTCCTCCCCTAGAAATAAGAGCCTATTTATAATACTGCCCAACTAATATATTAAAAGGAAGCTTATTAAAATTCAAAATACTGTTCCCAAAGCATTTGTAGTTTTATTACCTGAGATATAAAAAACAAGTTGATTAAAGAATTAAAAAAATGTAAGGAGAAATTCTAATCTTTCCTTCATGGTGAGGGAAAAAAAAAAAAAAAAAAAGAGCTTTTGCTTTTAATTGTGCTGAACTCTCAGTGAATGGTTGTCCTGGCCAAAATAAATAAACAGTAACCACAAAAATCCTAAGTGAGTACAGATTTCTAAAAGTATCAGAGCTTCCTGGTCAGCCACCTAAACTTTGGACAAGGGGTTTAGGTTTGCATGTTTTGATCCCCAACTTAGTCATATGCATTTCCTGGTTTCCACCTTATAAAACCCTGTGACCTTGCTCATTTAAAATTTATTTATAATCAGTGAGTCCTCCATACATTCGCTGCTGAAGGAATCAATAATTCTAGGTACGACATCTTTCCAAATTAGCCATGTTGTCTTACAAAGCTGGAAAATTCTGCCAATCCTGAGAAGCGAGGCTGAAATATTAGATTTAGAGATGGCTGAAGGCATTTCCCATTTCATTAACATTTAAAATACTTTAAGGACATGTAATAAATATAGCATAGCCATTGGACTTCTGCTCCAAGCTGAGGGGGGGAGGCAGAGTTTGGGGAGGACTTCCTGCTCTTGCAGAGTGATAAGGTAGAAGGGTCAGACAATTCCCAGCTCTCAAAACAGGAATATTACACCAGGAAGGAGATGGAAAAATATCTTGCTAGTTTAAAAAAAAAAAAAATTCTACAGCTGAGGGAGATGTTATCTTGAAAAATTTAGAGCCAATTTTTAGGCGTGGGAGATCAGGGAGGGAGAAATGTAGTAATCACCCTGCTGTTTCCCTTGGCCCTTGAGAAATTGTCAAAATAAACACACCAGGGTCTGTACAAGAAGCTGTCAGCAGTCTGGGCACTGTGCAGACCACATGGAAAGGGAGTTAGTAGTACACAGACGTGAACTAGTCTTTGTTTTCACAATTTTTTTGAAAATTAAAAAAAAAGAGAGAGAGAGAGAGAGAGAGAAACTGTATTACTGCATCAGAGAACAAATGTAAAAGCTAATAGTAGATCCAGAGGCAAACTATATGGAATCCATGATTAGGGTTTAAATTTAGTCTGGCCTCCTTTCCTTAGCTCTACTCGTCTGTGATTTAAATGTTATGGGGAAAAGGGCCAGAGCATATAACTTTAGTTGGTGGAGAAGAAAAGGCTCTTGTACTTTGTATTAACATTAAATCCCATTGCATCAGCTCTACAAGTATCATGTAATCTGTCTCTAAGGCACAGTTCAGGCTAAGTGAGCAAGGTCGCTGTGTTTGGCAGCTCAGTTTTTGGAGAGTTGTGTGCTGCCTAAGGAAGAAGAAGCTCTTCTCAAGGCTGCTACTATGAAGCATGATTGGAAATGACAGGCAATGAAAATCCAGATGACCTGAATTACATGGTGTGATTTGATTTGACTAAGTCCATATTCCATATCTTCAGTAAGGATATACATATTTCAGAGAAGAAATGCCTAGCTAGCTAATGACATTTCACTTCAACATGTATTTCTGATTAAATTCATTGAACACTTACTATAGCACTATACTTTTTTTCTCCTGATCTCCTTTGATTGACAATAGTGATCAGAAACTGGACTAACTAGTTTATATCCATTTAATGAAATTCTTCAATGAATTTGAGTTCATTATTTTCATCTGATATATTTGATTAGGCAATATGCCCAAGAGCACACTGATCTAGTAAATGCAGTAGGTGAGACTAGAATTCAAGTCAGTTTGATTTCCAAATCCCTCTTCCTAACAACTCTACAATATTGTCAAATTCTTCCAAAATACCCCACACCCTTTTCTCCACAGTATCTAAAGTTATGTTGACATTTCCATGTTGCAGGTGGCTTAGTCACTGAACAGAGTAGCAGCTCTATACATATTCCTTGCAAAGTATCCCTGCCAAGTAATATGGTAAAAGAAAGCTTATTATAATGCAAAGTACTATTCCCAAAGCAATAGTAGTTTTATTACCTTACGTGCTGCTAATAAGAGGGGTTTCTACCATCTGAGTGTGTGATCCCTGCTGTCTAATTACCCTCCTGCCCACAGTAAGATTTTTTTCCTACTTCTGGCAATTGGAGAAGTGAGTTTGTCTAGATAATGATTGAGTTCTTAGCGGAGTAAACGTTGGACAACCACTGGGAAGGCAGTGAGAAAGAAAGGAAAGCGGTTGCTTCAGTGGTCTAAGTAAGGTCATTACTGTGGTCAGTGAAGCTACCACTGTGGGTTCTACCAAAGAACTCAGGTATTTGACTCCTTGTGCACAAAATTCAATGTCATAGAATACTATGCTGACATTTGAAGAAAACTCTCTTTCCTTTCCCTTGTCTGCTTCACCTCCTCCCTCTCTTCCTGAGAGTGTGTGGGAGGCTGGTGGATGCATTGAAGGAGACTTTGCTGCAGGCCCCTTGATGTGATGAGAGCCTTTGGCTTCTAGCCTCTCACTGCAGAATGAACTAAGCATGCCTTTTGAGACCTGGGGCTGCCACAATGAGATGACAGTCTGAAGTGGTTTCACCAATGCTTCCAGACACTTCTCAGACTAATTGTGGAATGATTCAAACTTGGGAAAGAATGAGGAAATTCAATAGACCATGAGTGGTTGATGCACAGAGTTTAAAACTTAAAGAAAGGCAACCTGGAAAAAGAAGACAAAGGAATAGAAAATGATCTTTATTCCTATAGGGAAGGAGTGAATGGGTCACTGGTTCAGGCACAGCCATAATTCTGAACAGGACCTACCAGTGTGTGATTTATCATTGTCAGAAATAGAAATTGCCTTTGCATTTATCATTCTACCTCCCTATTCTATTCCATCAGCTAAGTTTACAATCTCTCTTTTGCTCTTCCCACTTTATATTTTATAAAAACTATAGTAGGTAAGCGTTTTCTTCTATGCTGACCCCCCAGAAAGTAGAGGATGTACATAGTCATTGGGATAGAAAAACACACAATTCCATAATGCCAGTGACAATTGCAAATCTCAGCATCTTTCCAGTGACATTGAGCTACCCAAGGACCTTCCTTTATTCACCCAGCTGTTGATTCCTTGCCAGAGGACATTCTAATACATTAATCCTGCTGATGGCTGGCTGTATAGATGGGCTTTTAATCTATTGATTTAAGAAAAACTACCTAATACCTCTATTGATAATCATTATATAACTCCATATTTCTTAACTCAGCAACACAGTTCACTTTCTTTAAAATGCAATAAAGTTGGAACAATAATTTTAATATTTTTCAGTATATTTTCAATATATTTGATTTTCCAATAATAAGTTTATAAATTAAGAAAAATATGTGTAACAAGATCATGCACGTTGATTAAATAATAAATGCACTCATATCTCCTAAATTGTTTAGACTCATGCAAATCTGAGATTAACTGCTGAAATGAGATTATACTCTCAAATAAGACAGCAACTGTTGGACATTATGAAACATCTCCTGTTAACTGTGTCTATTTGATGAATGTTTCTTATGTCTTGAGTATGACTTCATATTACCAACTGGGAAAAACCATGTACCAAAAGCTGAAATCTATCGATGACTCTAGCTTCTGTTAGTAGAAAAACTTCAGGGAATAAAGAGCAATAATAAAAACTGCATTCTGAGTCTATACTGCAGTTATGAACACCAAAGAGACTATTTTGAATGCAAACATATTTTCTTTCAACTATAGCAAAGAATATCACAGTTGGACTGAAGTCTTGTTAGCTATTGTGTCAAACTAGAATGATGTTTCTCTTAGAAATCTCATTTTGAAAAAAATATGCATTGAAGTCATAAATGTTGGCAGACCCCTATCTCAAATTGGGCAATGAACTAGTTTTCACAACAGAAAAGCTGTAAGTTTCTTTAGAAGCAGAATTTTATTTCCTCTAATTTCTAAATCTAGTGAAAAGAATTCTGTGTTTTTCAAGTGGCTTACATTGCCCATATAATTATTGTTCATATTTTCAGTTAATCAATATAATTTGATATAGTTGGCTCAAAATGATCATGGACAACCTAATAGATGATAAGTAAAATATGTGAAAACAAAAATGGGAAATAAATATTATTTGTTTTGCCATGAACTCCATATATAGCAATTAGAAATTTATTCAGCTTTGATCCAAAAAGCAAAAATAAGGTATGGGCTGATTTAGTCTTTAAATTTTTGAAGAAAGTGGATGAAGAGGAGGAAACCTAAACTTGCTAAGTATTTACTAAGTACTAATTGCTGTTCTTTTAAGTCACCAATATGTTCTCTCTCCATAAAAATGAGCACCATGTGATTGATTGTGATGGTATCATCAAACACATACATGCACACTGCATGCAGTAGGTAATTTGATGGGAAACCTGATGCAAACACATATTTCAGTGAATGAACCCTATTCGTCTTAACAAAGCCTGTTTTTCTCTCTGAATTCTGAGTGAAATTTATCATTCATTCACTTTAAGCTTAGTGTCCTTTCCAGTTCTGGGATAGTTCTATTTTTTCCAAAATTTGATTAACAATATACAATTGTGACTCTTTATGAAGGATATGTCTTCACGTTCAAAGAACTAATCAGTACTTACAAGCTCAACATGAGTTTTGAAGTTGTGTGCTCAGTCTTGCATGGGGCTGATGATCAGGAATTCCTAGAGAACACAGGTATAATTTTTTCTACTGCTTCTAAGTTATCCATAGAAAATAGGTGAGGAGTAATTTATTATCATTTCTCTTAAAATCCTATTCTGATGTTTGGAGATTAACTCTGACTTTTTTACCTGCATGCGTGTAAACATAAACTATGAGTTGATATTATGAAATTTCCCTTTTATTCTCACTAAGGTATTCTGTAGATTACTTGGAAATGAAAACATTACTTGGGTGAGTGGGCTGAGGGTTCTGAATTTTCATCTGATAATGAATGACATTGTATATGACCTTGAATAAGGTGCTTGGCCTTACAATTGCCTATCTGAAGAAGTAGGGATAATATGAGGCTTAATGGTGTAAAAAACTTTTATGCCTCAAATAAAACAAGATGACTACATGTTTTAGAATTAAATACTTAAAACGGATATGATTTTATTACTCTTCATTATTTCTTTGTGAAGCAAATATGTTTCAAAAATAATAAGACTGTATCACAAATAAAATAACAAAGTAATGAAATTAAAAAATTAAAAAGAGGCATCAAAACTTAAGTCCAAGTTTACTGACTTCTTTTTGTTTTGTTTGTTCTGTTTCTTTTCCTCTTTTGATGTTCTTCAGGCTGACCCCCAAATTCTGGCTCAAGTGATTTTTCTGCCTCAGTCTCCAAAGTAGTTTGGGCTACAACTATGCACCTCCACACCCAGCTTAATTCTTTTGATTTTTTCCCCATGATTTCAGGTATTTTTAACCCTGTGATTCCTCAAAGAAGATAAGCAATATTATTATTATTATTATTGACAGGAAGGTGTACTGCATTGTCAGGTCAAAGTTTTCTCATCAAATCGGCCTATGGTCTAGTTCAGAAATGCTCATGTAACCTCAGAAGGCCTCAAATCTTTCATCCTTACTTTCCCTCACATGTTGGTTTTCATGATTTATGAATTATATGGGGATTTTATGTTGTCATAATATTTACAAAAAATAATATTTACATCATAATAAAATTTGAGTATGAGATTAAATAAGGTAATAGGTATAAAAATATTCTTAAACTGTAATGAATTATAAACATGTAAACCCTTATTTTTGAAGGCAGTGTATAGCCAGACTATAGAGGCATTAAACATTGGGATAACAAGTGTTGACTTAATTTGTTGGGCAATGAAGAACTCTCACAGGTCTTAGAAAAGACAGTAAAAAGCCCAGATAGTGCTTGGGGAAGATAAGAGATTTTGCAGTATTCTGTGTGACAGACCAAGAGACAAAAAGATTGAGGGTTGTAGTTTGGGGGTAGTTGGAAGACTAGTACAATCATTCAGGTGAAAGATAAAGAAGAGTCTGAGCCAGGTCAATGACTATAATATGAAAAAAATAAAAACAGAGATACATGCAAAAACTACTGTGGCAATAGCATTTTTAGAATCAGCCAATGAATGAAATGTGTGGGTTAAGTAAAAATAATAATGAAATATGGATTTGAGAGTTTAATTTCAGGCATATGTGACAAAAATTAGAAAATTTAGGATGGGGAGTTCGGTGTTTATTAAAGATGAAAAATTAACTTTAGCCTTGTAACTTTGAAGAACTGGTGGGACGCTTTAGGCAGAAGCTAAGAAATGGTGAATAGAAAGAATCGGGGAAGTGGTCAGAGGATAAAGAGTCATTTGCAAAACAGTAATAATAGTGTTCTTGGGAATGGAGGTCTTTGATGAGAGATAACATGGAGACAGGGAGAGTTGTACTCTCCTACTAAGAGAAATGAAAGTGAGTATCCAGAAAGGGGCTAGAAGGAGTCAGAAGAATATAATACCGTGAATCCTAAGACGAGAGAGTCTGATATGTTCATGCAGTTGGGCTGTTCAATACTTCACAACAGTTTATTTAGAGGTGAAGAGGGAGGGACTGTGAGAGATGACTACAAGTGTAATGTCAAGGTGAGGGTCGGAGAAGAGTGGGAGGGCAGGAATCCTGTTTTCTTCACCTCATCACCATCACCTGGTAGCAGCCTCATGTTTATAAGCAACGTAGTAAATATTTCTGTGAATGAATAAATGGTGAAAGCCAGATTGTGAGTTCAATAAATGAGCTGGTGACAGAGAGTTAAGATTAAGGGAGGCACACTAATTTCCTAGGACCTTTGCAGTGGTAGGAGGATTCCATAATGAGCATATGTTACTACTACTGATAGTTAAGATTTATTTGTAGCCTATTATTATCTCATTTGATTTTCTCAGCCATCCTGTGAGGGAGGTAGAAGTATTATATTCATTTTAAAATTGAGGAAACCAAAGCATAAAGAGATTAATGAATTTTCTCAAAGATCAGAGTGCTGGGTTGTGAAAGAGCTAAGATACTTCTGGTCATTACCATCCACTGACTTAAAACTCTTCAGCAACTTCTATATTGAAAGCTCAGCACCCACTGCAATGTCTGGCATACTGAATATTTGTTACTTTCCTACAGACGGAAATTTCTACATTGCAATGTAGACATCAAATCATTTAACCAGGATCACACAGAATTCATTTTAGTGCTGGAGACAATTAAGGTGCAGGGACTCTGATCACAGAATCCCCATTCTTGCCTGCTCTTCCTCATTGCCTTGACATGACAATGGTATGTGAGCTGTGATAGAGCACTGAGGAAAAACAGAAATAGAAGTAGCAAATTGGGAGAAAAGTGAGTGATTAAAGAAGGGATGAATGTAATGATGAATGGTGAGTCTGGTAAGAGGGAAAAAGTGGGAGAAGGAGTAGATAATCCAGGTCTTGGAAGAACAGAGGTCCTGAGTGATGTTGGGATTGTAGGCGTCTTGCAAACTAGTAGATAAGTGGCAATGAGTGGAACTGAGGGTCACTGACATCAAGACTTATAGGACCTGCAGGTTAAAATGCTGAATGATATGAGCATCTGTATCCAATTTAGACAAAGGAGACTTTTCCAGGCAAAATGTCTCAGAATTATTGGAGAAACACATTACAATCAATAGTAGCTAGATGATTGTGATGATCCTCTTGAAATTCATCCATGGAAGATGCTAAATTTCCATGCTAAAGCCTCCAAGAAGGTTGGCTTCTTCCCATTCTGGAATTGTGCATCTAACAAAATAAGAAATTATTTTGTTCTTCTAGATGTGAATTCATGAGGTTTTATTTTTAAAAAATCTTCTGCAGCATTTAGTCCCCAAGATTTTCATGTAGTAAATATGCAGTAAATAAACACATAATAGAGACCGTGCCTAGGAGGAAGGTTACTCTCTCAGGAAAATATTATGGCAGGTACATACATTCATTCATACTTTCTTAAAAGATGTTGATGGATAATTTTCCTAAGGGTTGGCGTTCGAGAGACATGTATTCAGTTCAGAAGTAAGGGGTTTGGTTGGGAATTTTAACTACCAAGGTTAAAATCTCCTGGGTAACAGAACACCATATATCCTGATGTTCAATTCAAATGGAGCTCCTTTAGTACTTATTGTCATGCTGCAGCACTACTTCAGGACCTAAACTAGGGAAAACAGAAGTTCTTCCTATTGCCCTGTAGTGACTTTCAATGTTTCCTTGATGAAATGACCATAATTACCCTTTAAGTACGGCCATAGATTGTGGACTTCAGAAAGAAATGTAGCAAGGACTAGAATAACTGTCATTGAAAAGACAGTCTCTCTCTCGGAGAGAACTGCATTGAGACCTCTCATTCTTCCTGACTGAGTGCCCCCCTCTATCCAACAGACACACACATATGCATATGTGCATTCACAGATGCTTTCCTCAATGAATTCTCTCCTTAGGAATGTGACATTTTTCTAAGGCTGAATGCACATTAGGATCTGGTAGGACCTGGTGAGCTATAAAAGATAATTTCTCTTTAATAGGAGACATTTCCTTAGACTCTGATTCATTCCTGGTTCAGGAAGTTAGGGAAAGAAGCAATAAAAGGCAAAAATGAACCACATTTTCACATAACAGATTGTCAACTTCCATAGACTTTTGTGTCTTTCTTCAGAGATTTTTTGCCCCCTCTTTGAAACTTTTGCAGATATCATTTTTAACTATGTGGCATTATTAGCCTCAGTGATAACCCAGTGAGGGTCAGTCTGTAACTGCCTCTTGGATTGCAAGAGAACAGAAGTGGAGTTGGACTAATAGCATGCAGGGAGTTCACTGCTTTTGCTGCTTTGAAGCCTATCTGTCAATTTTTCTTAAAATACACACGTACATACACTGCCTTCGGTCCTTTCGCTGACTGATTAATGTGGCTCTGTTCCTCTAGGCTAACACATGCTGCACTTGCCTTGTTTCTAGCAGCCAAGCCCCTCTGGTGTTGCTCGAATTATACCTGGTTCTTTCCAACAAATTATTGTGATGATTAAGAAAGTTTGATGATATATGATTTTTTGGATTCCAGACCTCCTGTCAGATAATAGAGTCAGAAGTGTGGGGCTGCTGCAGTTATTCCATATCAATGCTCCGAGTTCAAATAAAGTGTCAGGATGACTAAGTACAAGGGATTTGTGGAATGCTTTAATGTTGCCTCATTTCAAATCACTTCATAAGCAGCCTGGTAATGAGCTCAATAAATTCTGTTCGAGGGGAAAAAAAAAAAGAAAAGAGCCCTGTATTCGCTATAGAAAAGTAGGTTGCTATTTTATAATTAGGCCTCTGGGCTGGTGGGAAGGAGTCTTATTTCCTGTTTGAAATCCACTTTGTTAGCTCTGTGATGTGGAGATGGCTAAATGAGTATGAAATATTATAATTAAGGACATCACAAGCTGTTTATCTTATCAGCAGTGTTTTTCCTTAAAGGCTGCCTCATTGACCACTTGTGTACTATAACTGCTATTTTTTTTTTTTTTTTTTTTTTTTGTGCTTTGCCAGTTGTAATGGACAGAGGTTTATCTGGCTCTAAGGTGGAAAATAGGCAATATGAACAGCAGCCCAACAACCAGAAGTCATGTGAGAGACCTAAATTGCGTTTATTCTGCCTGGATCAGGCATTCTTTTCTTTAGCTGCAAGAGGCTGTTTGTTGATAGAAAAAAGTGAGTTTATAAAATTTGACTAAACCTGGTGAGAGCATGTTACACATGCTGTCCAGGGCCAGACAGTATGTGGGGTGCCGTCTTGGACACACTGCCAAGCTGTGTGTTTTTGTTCTGAGGCTAGCACAAAAAAACCAATCCCAAGTTGTAAAATGAGAACTGGTTTATTATTGATTGGGTGGAAAGCAAATGGCCAGATCTGTAATCTCCTCTGTGATTGGAAAGGCTCTACATTATGATAATCCTTTGACCTGCCAACTTTCTTGCTTTCATTTGATAGTGGGAAGCTGGGTCCTGTGCTTTTTAATAGACTGAAATGACAATCCTCACCAGGCTCTGCTGAAAACGCATAGAGGCTATTTGCCTGGCAAGCCATTTGGTTGCATGGAAAGATCAAATCATGTACTCACGACACCTTGCCTTAGTGCTGATTTCCAAAAGATCTAATTCTCAAAACACACAGTAAAATTCTCATGTGTTCATAATATGGACTCAGTATCTGTGTTGGTGCAAGGTGGTGGAGTGGGACAAATTTCCCTTCCAAATTCTACCCACAAATCTGCTTTGACCTTAGAATCTGAAAACCCCTTCCATGTGTAGACTGTCTCTACAGTTTCTCCATCAAAATCCATTTAAGTAAGTATATTAACAAAACAGTGATAAACTCAGTTGAGATCGTCTGATAAGGTTTTATGTGATGCCAAGAGCTATGGCTTATGGTTGTGATTTTTGTGCACTAATCTCAACCACCAGGCCAAAGGGTGAGTGAAGAAATCCAGTTTACTCTCTGCTCACCCAGCCCTGCACCTTGGGACAGGTGTGAATTTGCACTCGGGCATAGGTTGCTTCACTTAATTCACTGCCCAAAGAGGATGCCTGTTCCTAATTTACTCAAGTTTCCCAGGACCTGGTGCTAGGTCCCATGCTATTTCCCCCAAATATAAAAAGAAATGAATATAAAAATTTAGCCTGTCTGTTATCATGAAGATAATTTGAACATTAGGGCTTCTGATAACTTATGTAGTCAGAAGCTAACTCTGCCCATACACACAATTGTTAAGTAAGCATTTGCATTATTTGTACGAGAGGTCAACATGTTAGTCATTGGGAAAATAGTCATGTTCCAAAACAGAGGATGTCAAATGTTTTTTATAAAGAACCAACCATTAGCCAGGAGGGGTGGTGCATGCTTGTAATCCCAGTGGCTCGGGAGGCTGAGGCAGGAGGATCACGAGTTTAAAGCCAGCCTCAGCAACTTAGAAAGGCCCTAAACAACTCAAAACAACCCTGTCTCTAAATAAAAAATATTTTTAAAAACTGGCTGGGGATGTTGCTCAGTGGTCAAGTGCCTCTGGGTTCAATCCCTGGTACCAAAAAAAAAAAAAAAAAAAAAAAAAAAAAAAAATCAACCATTAAATATTAGAGGACCTACATTGTTTCAATAGCAATTTTGCTTTATTGCACAGAAGCAACCATATATAAATGAGAGGATGAGGTTTTGTTCAAATAGAACTTTATTTATAAAGGCTTAGATTTGAATTTCCTGTACCTTTCACATATCACCTTTTAAAAATGTTAAAAAAAATAATACTTCTTTTCAAGTACCATATAAAAACAGGCTGCAGGTTGTATTTGGCCTATGGCTAGTAGTTTCCAGATCCATGTTCTATGGTTACTTTCAATCAGGGTCTTCTTTTTATGTTGAAGCAGTAAGGTTGGGGCAGGTTTCCCACTGAATGATCATCACTAAACTCACTGACATACTTTGATACCCTGTCAAATTATCAAAAAAGAGAATGATAAAGAGGTGGCATTTCTAAAATCCTCATACCTTTACATTTTTTTGTTTTAGTCTATTGAATTGTTTTTAAAAAATGAAGTGTGTTAACTATCATTGTTGAAATGCCAGAGAGGATCATGATGACTTGAGATCTACCTCTTCAGAGTGAGGCATACAACCACTAAGTCCTATTTGAGGTTTGCAAAATACTTTCACTTACTCATTCACTAATTGGTTTAGCAAACACATACAGAGCTTCTACTAGGAGGATCGTACAATGGGGAGAAGTACAAAGCATTGGGGGTTGATATGAGCCTCTGAGAAGTGGATAGCATTGCAGAGGTGGGGTGGAACAGCTACAGAAGACTAGGAATCAGCCACCAGGAGATGGCTTGGTTTATAGGTTTGCTTTGTGAGCAAACATGGTAGGCACCTCAGGAAATGAGGCAAAGCTCCACATGACAACAGAACGTCAACAGCAATTCAAACTATCCACCAAAGCATAGTTTTCAAGTGTGCACATGGGCTTTTTAGCCACAAAAACTGAGATCTTAACAGTTCAATCTTCTAAGATGATGGACAGTTATACTTCAATGCATATTTGTTGGGAAACATAGACTTAAACCTTCTTTTTCTCCTGAGATTTTTGTATTTTTAACAAGTGCCTCTTTCCATCTGCAGTTGATACATTGCTTTTGATACAAATGCTTGATGCATTTGTTCATTTTTTTTTTTTTTTTTTTTTTTTTGCAGAATAGTTTCTATGAAATAATAGCCCACCAAACCACCTCATCATAGCCACCACCTCATATGGGTAGAATTCTCTGAAAGAGAAATTATAATTTCACCTTGAGTTTTCAATGGAAACATTAATTGAACTGAAAAACAGAAGAATTCACATAACTATTATAGTCATCCAGAATTCTGGCATTCCATACAGAATTGAAAAACACTGAGAAGGAAAAAAGTTATTCTGGCTCCAAAGTGCCAAAACATCTGGATGAAACATGACACACAAAAAATGCAGTCAATGGTTAAGATATTTTGTCTGCTAAATGACAAGTATGTTGTATTTACTAATCTCACTGTCTAAATCCTACATTAAAAATCTATCCAGAATAAGGAAGCAATGTAAATGTATTAATTCTACATAACATTTGTAGAGCTCTTTATATTTGCAGGTTTTTTATGTATTATATTTTACTAATCTCATAACTACCTAGTATAGTACTAAGATCAATTCCATTTTACAGGAGTGGTACCTGAGGGTCAATAAGCAAAGGGACCTGCCCCAACTCAATTGGCAATAATTTAGGCAGGAACTGAGATTTCAGTCCAAGTAAGCATAATTTCTGCTTTAGTTATACCACATTATCTTTGTGTTTGACAAAATTGCACTAAGGCTACCATTAACTCCCTATGTGAATGTGGTTAAAGAAACTAAGCTGGATAAGCCATAGTCTTTGATGAATTGCTATCGTTTATAGAGCCTTTGTTGAGACCCTCACTTTTCATCCCACAAACTCTGCTACCCTTGCCCCCAAATGTGAAATCCTGGACCAAGATTGCTCCGAGTTTTTCTTCCCTAAGAATTTAATGACATAGAATGCTGCTTAAAATTTCTGAAAACTAAACTATTCAACAAAGCCAAATGTCTCATATACTATCAGACAAACCTACCCTGTGCATTGGATATAATTTATTATCTTAGGCAAATGTATAATTAGTATCATTCCTAATGAGACAGATATAATAAACTTTATGTCTGGTGTGATTCTGCCAATAATTTAACAATAGTGCAGCTAAAAAATGTCATGGATCATATATTTGATTACAAGCCTGTGAGAGGAACCAAAGTTAATCTATTCTTAGCTCCATCAAAATAGAGTATTCTTTGCATCCTGCAGCCTGGTGTGAGAATGTCTATTTTAAAGTGTGTGTGGGGGTTATGTTCATGAGAATGTTGTAATGCTTATTGCTTTCCAAATCTAGAGTAAATATTAACCTAGAAAAAATTCTTTAAGACATTAAGGCAAGGGTTGTCTCTCATAAGCCAGAGAACCCACAGGCATCTGTGGGCTGTGGGAGAGGCCCTGCTAACAAATGGTGACACTTCCATGTATCTTCTTAAATGTCTGTTGATACCTTCTGGACCAGCACCTTGCTCTCTTCTTCTCCTTTACAAACTTAGACAAACAAGATCAAGATCTTAATTTAAAAAAAAAAAATAGTGGGGCTGGGGTTGTGGCTCAGCGGCAGAGCGCTTGCCTTGCATGTGCGCAGCCCGGATTCGATCCTCAGCACCACGTAAACATAAATGCATTGCATTGTGTACAACTAAAAGCAAATAAATAAATATAAAAAAGTGACAAATCAATTGCAGAAAATGTGTAATAAAAAGTTTTCCCCCAAAACTTTTGTGTTTCCTCATTCTAGACCCCATTTTCTCCACAGACCAAGAAATCAGTACTAGTAAAGACAAGAAATTAGATGCACTATATTCCCGTGCACATAGAGCTATCTTCCAAGAAAAGCTGAGGTTCTGCTAATTGAGTCACTGATTGATTCAGTAAATATTTGATTGTTCTATATCTTTGGCTATGATCAGTACACAAAGGAAGTCCACCTCTACTAGTTACCCCTAAATTGAATAAGCAAATCATGGCTCAGTAAGACAGGTAGACATGTTGGTTTAGCAACTGAGATAGAGTAGGATGAGGGATGTGCTGGGTGTTATTAAACCATGTAGGAGATAAATCTAACCCAGGCACAGTAGAGTCGTCACGTCTTTAGGGAGGAGAGAAACACATGTCCTCTTAATGTGGGACTTCTGTTAGGGCCTCTGCAAAAACTTTTTTCCTGTCCCCCTGGGTTTCTTAGTGGGTGTCTCACATTTATTGTTTCTTTTTCTGTTCCACCCTCCTCACTGTGGTGCTGTGTCCTGTCTCATTTCTGTTCACTGAGGTGTAAAACCACTGAGCTGTCACTGCCAAAGTCTGCAGAGGGAGCTGTTGCTATGCCTATGACTCTTGTTTGTGATTTTGGACTCAATGAGCCACCATCTCTGAAAGCTAGACCCAGCACCAGCCTGGGCACTGAATGAAGGCTGCTGAGCTGAATTGAATTGCTGCTCATACCCTGTTATCCTGGGCACAAGCCTGCTGCAACGTTAATTCACTTTTTTGGGGGGAGGGGGACAGGGTAACAGGGATTGAACTCAGGGGCACTGGATCACTGAGCCACATTCCCAGCTCTGTTTTGTATTTTATTTAGAGACAGGGTCTCACTGAGTTGTTTAGTGCCTCGCCGTTGCTGAGGCTAGCTTTGAATTTGCAATTCTCCTGCCTCAGTGTCCTGAGCTGCTAGGATTACATGCGTGTCCCACTGCACCCTGCTGCTACAACATTAATTCTGAACGATGGTTTTCCACACTTGTTTTCTGCTGCCATCTATTGCATAGGCTACAAGTTAGAGAAGCTGTATACTCTCACTTTCTCACAGAAGAAATAGCTCTCCAAAGTTTTCAGTTAAATGTTCTTTTTAGGATCCACAGGCATCTGGGCAGTGAAATCTCCTGCCATACTCAGGAGGAAAAGAAAATAAAGCCTAATACACGGTTGTTGGGCATAATTTGCATGGCTTGATGTTCCTTTTCCAAGGATAAATTCTTTCTTAAGACCATATCTTAATCTGTCATGCAAATTCAATCGATCAATCATTTGATTAATCATTTAAAAAATACAATGACTTTGTTAAGCCAGTCCTCAAGATCTGCACATGGAATCATCTAGAGAACCTTCTTTAGAATCAATGAGTTATGAAAAGGAAAATTAGGGTTCAGATTGCAGGATGGCAGGACAAAAAAGTTTGCATGGGGAGCAGGGGACTTATTATCCCTGCCTAACACCACCCTCACATACTCTAGCATTCCAGGTTCCCTGACTCAGCTTCTAAAAGACTCCCTTTGCTCAAAGTAGATAGATACAGGATGGAACTTCTGATAAACACTCTTGGATTTAGATCATTTCCCCCATTTAAGTCACTGTGGAAACTGATGTAAAGCTACATTTAACTACAGAAACAAAAAGAAGTAAAGTGAGATTCTGGCCAATATGTCCCCTGCAGAGGAATAAGAAAGAAAAAGAATGTCTGGCTAAGGTGATTTTCCTGCAGGAGGTTTAGTTGTTTCTATTTTTTTTATTTAACTATGGAGGATCAGGTCTGTATGAAACTTCAAAATAGTATGGCATTTAAAATACCCCAAAATATATCGGTGAATTTTTAGGATAGTACTGAAAGATGACTTGCAATTAAACCTCAGTGATTATTCTTATATAAAATATGTATTTGTATATTTTTGTGCCTGATGGTTTCTATTTGCAAATATTTAGACCACCTAGCTTGAATGACTCTTTTCACTTTAGAACTGATCTCTTTTGGATTCCTCTGAACATAACTGGGCACATTTTAGATGCATAAAACATATTTGTTAAATTACATTGAATAAAATTTGGAATTAGATCTGCTACTTAGCTTAAACCCTTGGACTTCCAAAGAATAAATCTTTGTAACTCAACAATGTTTTAGCTACAAAATAAGGAATATCCAGCTTGGACACAGTTGCTGTCTTTTTATTATTTCTCATTTTGATGCTTTTCTTATGCTTTTGGCTATCTTATTAGTCCCTCCTGTTGGGAAATATTTTTCTTTAGCATAGTATCTTAATAACCATCGAGGTGGCTTACCCAGGGTTTCCTAATGCTCAGCATGCACAGGAATTATAATGTGGTAAATATCATGTGGGCCAAGAGACTGCATTTTAAAAAATCTGTCAGTGACAGCATTCTTAATCTGTAATTTAGGAATATATGATGTGTGTGTGTGTGTGTATATATATATATATATATATATATATATATATATATATATACACACATGCAGAGAGAGAGAGAGAGAGAGAGAGACAGAGACAGAGAGTCTCCCGTGGGAAATATAGCATGATCTATGATAAAACGGAAAGATCCAAAAAGATCTTTCCTTATAGAATTAGGATCTTTTTAAAGATCCATATCTAAATTTGGAAGGCAGAGTTTTGTGATTTCAAAGCCATTAGTCTATTTTCAGCAGTGCCTTGTTTGATTAAGCTCATTAGTCTGGGTGTATGGGTGAAAGCCATTGTAACTGAATTAATATTGTATAAAACAATTATTGTTTCTTATTAGCTTCTCTTTCAATGTGCTCTCCTCAGTGTATATTTCCCTATTAAAGAATAAATACAAACACAGTTGGCAACATCTTGTGAAGTATAAAGTATGACAGATGACATATTTTGCTTGTACTTCAAGTTATGTCTTATTCTTCATTTATTTTCCATATAATTTTATTTAGATAATCTTTATTAAACAATGTATGGTTATATTTATTTATTCCAGCATTCCTTGTTCTTCTAAAGCTTTGAAACAGCTTACAGTAATACATATGATATGCAATATGTACTTCCTTACCTGGAAAAGTCATTAAGAATCTGCCAAATTAATCCAATGCTGATAAATTCTGGAAAGATAATAAATGCCTTTTATATTAGGGAATTTCTGTCATTCATCATTTTGAGCTTTTAGGTCACTAAGTCAACTCTTATACTTTTTTTTTTTCTTGTTTGGCACTGAGATAAGAAATCCTAGTGGCAGGTAAGAGGTTTGCAAATGGCTAATTATTGTCAATTCCTGATTATCCTTGGGGGAGTCATTGCTGATTATCTTCTGCAAATCTTGCTTTCTGTGTTCTATTGACATTCAAACAGAATGGGTTGTAAAGTCATTCGTGGTTATTACTCAATACCTTTTGTCTAATTTCCCTTCCCCATGTAGCCAGCAGGGTGTCTTTTATGTCAAAACACTTAATTACCTCCACCAAATCAGTGAATGTTAAAAACAAAACAAACAGAAAAAACAAATATGGCATATTTATAGCCTTTCACCCTGATTCATGATATGTTTTTACCTCTTTGGCTTGAAGCTGTTGGCAGAGCAGGTTGGAAGCCAATGAGGATGTTTTGATGGCATGTAAAATCTAAGACATCACTTCACCTATCCTTGCACCTCCCCGCCCCAACCCCCACAGAGGGGGTGATGAGACCATGAATGTGGGAAGAGAGAGAGTGTGCCTGCCACGTCTGCTACAAAACCTTGAAGTGTATGGTGTGTGAGAGGGCACTGGTGTGTATGTATGTAGGGCATCCATTAAATAAACATTTTTGCATGTTAAGATGTGACATCATATGTAAATTTGTATGTGTTAATGAAAATAAGTAAACACAAATGTATAAGAATTCAATTAGATATAAGTCTTGCCCTCTGTGGCTGAATGGTGATGACCTATATTTTCCTGCATTTTTATCCACTGTAGTATGCTTGTGGCTTTACAGATTCGGAGCAGATAAAGCCCACTGGATACATGTAAATCTTTATTCCCCAATGCCAGAATATTTTTCCTCAAATGAATTCTATGCTTCTCTTTGCAGCTGTGAAGTTTTTAGGATAAGGGTCAAGGATATGTTTATGACTAAAAGGTAAGCTTTCTATGTTTTAAATGAAGATTTTGTACCAGCCCCACCCACAACAAAATCAAACAGTGTTGTTTCTCTTCTTTGCAATATTGCACATAGTGAATTTGCTGTGAATACTTCCCCGTTCCTCGCTGAGGTTTTTCCTTTAAGAATACCTTGTTGGTTTGGATGCTGCTATTGCTGGTGACCTCCTCCCCTTGTTTTTAGAAGCACCATGTGGTCTTAGAAAGGGAAAGCTTGAAGTGTGTTTCTACTTCACCTGTGAGAAGATCTAATGTATCTCATCATTAGACTCCTGTGGAAATACACAATGAAAGTAGGGGATCTGGTTAGCGCCAGAGGCAAAGTACTACTAACTCATCCCCAAAGATTGCTTTTTGATTAAGGGGCTCTTGCTGTAAGGTGCTCAGCCTTTCTTACAGCTGATATGAACTGCTATTCTTGGCTGTGTAACCTAAGTTGAACATCTGATTTTTTTTTTTTAAAGAAACAGCAATTATATTAAGGATTCTCATATGAGGTATAATTCCCTGAAAATTTCAAGTAGAATTCAATAAGCAGGCTGAACTTTGAGCTGTACAGTTAGGCAGAAATTCATAAGGGAAAGAGGGTGGCAGGAGTCATTCTACCCCCAAACATTTCATGGGTAAATGGGAGCATGTCAAAGACAGCTCAGACTAGCAATATGCTACACTTGAAAAAAAAAAAAAAAAAATGAAAGGCAGGGTAATGAATAGCTGAGCGTACAAAACAGGTAACTTTTTTTCTTCCCTCTTATATGCCCTGAAGAGTTAAAATAGCTTGCCCTTAATTTTGTTAGGGGAGGGAGAAGAAAGCGAAAGGGAGCAGGGTTAAGCCTGGAGCAAATATATAATTTATTGTCCAAACTGGGACACTTTTGGAGTTAAAGGTACTCTAATAATAATTACACCAGATAAAAGGCATAAATCGGGCCTCTCACAGACAAACTGGGATGTTTGGTGACCCCTGGGAGGTACAATTAATAGGGCTTTATGTCCCTGGTCTTTTCGCCTCACTGTGACCACGAGCTCACAGTAGAAGCATCATTTCAATTGATGGCTTTTTCTTCTCCAAGGTTTCTGATCATAAACTCTCTGTGGTACAGGCGATCTCAATTACACTTTGTGGTGGGCTAGGCTTTCCAGTCTTGGCATCCTGTTATTAGATTAACAAGCATTTTATTGTTTCTTTTGTGCATGGGCTTTTCATATTTGATACAATTGGAATGTGAAAAAAGAAAAAGTATTTAATAGGGCAGCTAAAAAGAACATCAAAGCCCACTATTTGAATTATCTTTAACTGTTAGCTATCTTTTGTTCTTCAGAGACCATCTATCTATGAATCCTGCTTCTTTTCTTTATATAATGATACTGTTTTCTCGTTTTCACTGGGGAAGGAAAAAGGAAAAAAGAAATTTGTTGTGATTGTTTTATAAAAATCCCAGTAATTTTTCCTTCACAGTAGGACTTTTATATGAATGGGATATCTGATAATTTTAGTACATGATCTTTGTCTAACATGATAGTTTTGATGCTACTTAGAGTTTGAAACTGAACTGACAGTTTTGAAGCAAGGATCATTGTGTACTGACATTAGGAAATTGTACTTTTTAGATGGCAGCTTCTGGTCACATCTATTAAAAAAAGACTTTCATGTAAATGGCAAGAAAGTTCACTTCAGGAATTCAGGAAAGGAAAGTAGAAGTCAAGCTAATTGCTGATTTAAACATTGTATAGTCAGATTTCTTGCAGGCATTTTGGACATATTATGCTTGATTATAGAGCAAGCAAATCAACCAACAAAATATAACTGTAGTAGATCACTTATTAAGAGCTTATTAAATGCCAGACCTCGTGCTAAGGTTTTAAATACATCACCTCATTTAATCCTTACAGAAATCTTAGAGGTATGATTTTTATCTAAGGAATTAAAAAAAAAATAGAAATCCCCAGCAGGTAAATTACTAGACCAAGTTCACAGAGAAATGAGAAAATGAAATTCCTATGGAGATTGTATTAAAATGGTGCAGCTACTTACAATTTATCAGTGAGAAGATTTAGGTACCATTTAAACATCAAAGTATACTTTTTTGTAAACAATTTTCCATTTTAATTTTTGAATACTCAATGTTTATTTTATACACCAACTTTTTAAGGATTTAAGAACATCCCTAAGAAAGTGAAAGTGATAGAAGTGTCATGAAAAATGTAACTTTTAGCTCTTTCTTTGATTACACAAGTCTCATCCTCATCTCCCTTACACAGAATGTCTCTCTGTAGGAAAAAGAAAGAACAGTGTTCTGAGACCAGGTTTAGCAGCTCTTAATACCTCTTAGTTTATTCTTTCCTCTAGAATGACAATTCACTGCTCATCTTTCTAGTCATCTGTCTTTTTCTATAAAGACCCTGAGAACTCTGCCTCCTTCAAAGACTCCATCAGCTTGGTAACTCCCACCACTAAACGAGTGTTGAATTAAATTGACTTGCACTGGATCACATCTCTCCAGACCCTCGCCCAGCAACTGACTTCCCTGTCTCTTGTATATTGTTTGTTCTGCTTGAAAGAAAACTGGAAATCAAAAGAAAATAAAATGTTTGATAAATTCCTACATCCCATTGTAGAAAACAATCAAAATGCATTGACAATATCTGGGGTCATGGCCTCTACAAATGGTGGCTTACAACAAAGTGGCCTCTACCAATAGGTTAATTATGAAATAGCTTCCTCTCCAGGTTGGGGCCCACGTGTGTTTGGTCCCTTCTTCTGCCCCACAGAGGGGGTGGTACTGAGCCACTTGTGCCTTGGGGAGCTCAATCAAGGCTCTGGTATCTGTGAGAACATTTTTAGCTTTTGTAAACTAAGTAAGGAAGGTACAGAAAATGTTTTCATAGGAGATCTAAGGAATGCGATTTGTAAAACCACCTTTCAAGTTTCTCATATTTTGGAGAAATGATAATGAATAGAGTTAGTTATAACATTCAGAAGCATTAATAACAGAATTTAACATCAGTTAGATCTGCATTTGATTCCTGATCTTACCATTGTTATCTATGTGATCTTTGATGTGTTATTTGACTTCATGGCTTCATTTTTATGATCTACAAATGGGATGGTAATGTTCTAACTCCAGCCTTTTGGACAAGAATTAAAATTATAAAAGTAAATTTCTGGCATGGAGTTCAGTATTTGCTTATTGATATAGAATATACACATGCTCAACTTCTAATGTTTAAGGGTAAACATTTAACATATCAATAAGTGCTATGAAGTAATGAATGAAATGGTAGTATCACATAATAAAGTGGGAAAAAAAAACCCTAGTGCTAAATTCTAATTTGAGAGTGGTGGCCCATAACACTTTATGATTTGCACCACTTTTTTTGCCTTATAGAAATGAAGAATGTTAGCACCAATACTTCTTTCTGGTGAATATGGCTTACAGCCCTTCATCATGTTTGGAGTGAAGGTGGAAATGGCATTTCATGTATCAGAGTTGAATCTAGCATGTCTGTTGTGCTTATTCAATAAAAGGATCCATTTTAATAAATACCTTTAATGGACATTGTGTTTTAAGATTTAAAGTTATGAGAACATGTGCTGGGCAATCTGTTTTTTATTTGTACAAGTTAAATTCTATCCATTTGCGATAAGCACTTTATTTGGTTTCTGTCACATCTTTCTTACAGAAAAGCTTTACAGTGACTTGTGAAGCTAATGACACAGGCAAATTATACAGAGTTAAGTGATAGGAAATATTTCTAAAAGACTGCCTTTATGAAATTGCTAATAAGTTGATCGCTATTTTCAATCAAATGTCTGGACAAATAAGCGAAGCCTGTGGCATTTCAAACAAAACTGTTAATTACAGAATTTTCTCTATTTTATGCAGAGATTTCTATTCTGTTATCACATATCTGTGATTAAAATATGTGCCAATACATTTTGATGTGCACAAAGCATTGTTAGAAATATTTGCCGGGCATTCTTTTGAAACTAAGAAATTCACTAATACAGTGAAATTATTTAAGGCAAATTTTGATGAATATGCTACATGAATGAAGAAATTCTTAGCTCTATTCCTCATTTAAACTAGCAATGCAATTCTTTTTATTTGAGACCATAACATTATTTTATAAACAGTTATTTCACATTTACCATTAGAAAATATGTGGGTTAGGTTTTTAATATCAACATCTCTCACCTTCTTTCTAACATGCATTTCTGAACATTCCCGGTTCCAATATAAATGGTGCATAAATGAAAGGGGAAAAAAAGCAATGTTGGATTTGCAGGAGATAGAATTAGAGTTTCCTGGTTGACTGGGTTGGGATGCAGCCGTGATTCTCTGTAGCATGGCTTGCCACTCAGGGAAGCTCCGTTGTGGGATTATAGTGCTATTTCAAGCTGCCTGATGAGGGACTTTTAACTCAGGACATCTAGGTATGGCAATGCCTTCTTCTCGTCACGGTTGCTAAAAACACACAGTCTTTTGTCAGGCTACAGAATGTTTTAATTCCCAATGCAAATCTGGGTGACATGTTTGTTATGTTAGCGGGTATACCTGACAGATCCTATTCTGAGTTTTCCAGGAAAAAATACAGGCAGCCATTTGTGGGATATCAATCCTTCTACATGAGATGTCTTTTAGTAATTTGGAAAATGCTTTTAAACCAGAGTTGATTTGATAAATTTAAAAAAAAAAAGCTTGCAAGTGGTGTTTGTATAATTCCTAGGGTAAAATCATTTTAGTAGATCTAGTTGCCAGCTCTAAGAATGGTTTTATGGTTTGCATGAAGCAGTAAGTAAGAGTAAAGGTGAATAAAAATAAGCTTTCATCACGCTTTTGTTAACCTTTAGAAATATACTCACTGAGTTTTTAGTTACTTACACGCATGTATACAAAATGTGTAAAGAATTAAAGTACATACATTCAAATAACACATAAAACAGAACAATTACATACACATGTTTCTGAAACCATAAGTCATAGGTGTTCATAAAAGTGTTCTGAAGTGCATTCAGTATTTGCTGCAAAAATAGATATTAAGAAAGCTCTCCTTGAGATTTAAACTCCATCCTTTATTTATAATGAGATACATTGCCTTTAGCCACCAGAACACAAGTTCAAAATCAGGTCACTCAGATGTGAGGAAACCTACCTGAAATGAATTGTTGGTCACAGTATTTAATAACGTTATGGTCTCAACTGTGTATGCAGTGTCTCCAGGTAATAAAGTTTCTTAGGTCTAAAAGCAGATTTTAGATCACATTACACTGTGCCCCAAATTCTCTATTTCTGTTTTTAGAGTTAAAGGAAGGCAAGATGTGAGTTAAGCTGGTTTTGAAACTTTTTATTAGTTTTGCTTAGTACCACTACAAAGATTTTCAAATAGCACTTCTCAATTACAAACAGTATTTGCAAGATTTCAGCATTGAAATGTACTTCTCAATTACAAAGTATATTAGCAAGATTTCAACAGTATCCTCATTTCTTTTCTTTTCATGCACTATATTTTCACTTGCTTTTGTTTTATTCTTATGTCTTTACTTTAAATTAATCACCCCCCAATTTCGTATTTATTTTCTGAGATTATCCTATATGTATAAATGTAGGAGGGGCTAGAAGTACAAATCTAGATGGGAATAGAGTAGAATTGAGCATACATCTTTTTGTCTTTTTATTGAAAAATGCAACAAGCACGTTTAGAACACTATAATCTTTTTTTTTCTTTTATATCTGGCATATTTCGTTTAATATAATCCATGTTGTTGTGTTCATTCAATTAATATGTTTGAATTCCCTTACTCAGGAGCAAAATGTGGCAAAGTATTTAAATTTCTACTTGCAACCCTCACAGTATGGCTTGTAAAAAGGAGCTTATTTTGTTTTGATTTGCTGACCACCAGAACCTAGCTTCCTTTTAATGTAGCTACGAGAAAGACTAAGCATCTTGCCTGATTGCTAGAGGTGAGAATATTCCTACACTTCATAAGCTTATTGAAGGAAGATGGTGAATTGACTGCGGATGCTTTCTTTTGAGTATTTTCAATGTTCTGTAAGATATTAAGGTATATTGTATTTTTCTATTGGATCATTTGCCTTTGTGAAGATTCTTTCCTGGTTATTATAAAGTGTCTGCTGGAGTGCTAAGGGATATCTAGGTTAATGTATTTCTATTTCAGCATCCAAATGACAACAACAACAAACCCTTGGAAGGCTCAAGTTCACATCTTGAGTGGCAATGATTGTGTACGAGAGAGCACCTGCCAAAGAGAGCTGGGCACCGTGCATGTGCCAGGGGAATGGGAGAGGTGGGCTTTAAATGGGCTGTAACTGTAAAAGAAACAAGTTTTCCTCTGGGAAATTACTCAGAATGCAATATGAGCATATTTTTCTAATTAAATAGATTAGTTTATGCCTTTGGCACGTAAAAGAAAGTCCTCAAAGATTCACAGGCTCCTGAGTTACATGTATTTCCCAGGTTAATTCTTTGGATATTAAATCTAGCCCTGTTTTTTTTTTTTTTTTTTTTTTCTTATTTTATTCCTTTTTTTTTTTTTTTCTATTCGTTTCCTTTTTTCTTCATGGTTCATTTCCTTCTCTCTTGTGTGATCTATCCTCTTTCTTTCACATCCTCAACAATTCTGCATAGTGAATGGGCCACTTCTGATGGTTTCCCTCCATCTTTGTTTCTAGGGTCAGAATGAATCACGATATACTCTCTTTTCCCATGAGACTCATTTTAGCTCTTTCACATGTACCACTCTAAACTGTCTGCCTTAAGTAATAGCAGGTTGCCCATATGTCCATCCCTCTGACCATGCTGTGGGCATCTTGGAGGAAAAGGTGGCATTTTTTCCTTCCTGTCCTCTGGAGTCAGACATATGGTTTTGTACAGAGATTCAAACTTAAAGTTCATGGTTAATTCTTATGAGTAAATAAGGCCCTCAAATATGTTTAAAACTCCCAGCCTTCTTTTCCTTTTGCCTTTTTGTATTCACTGTCTCATCTCCTGTTCACTCGATTAGGTCCCACTATGTGCCTCTACAGAGAGAAGCAGAGAGATCAGTGCACTGAGCATCTCCACACTGCATTGGCACAGTGTATGCTGCAGGTGCAGGGGGATTCACTGGTCCCTAAAGAGACCTGAAGAGAGACCTGGGAAATCTGAGAAAGAAATTGTATTGTACTAACAAGCAATCATTGGGAAATCATTTTGAGACTTTTGACAATAATTTCCCAGCGGTTAGCTGTCTAGAAAAAGGAAAGTGGGAAAAAGAGAGAGAAAAAGAAACAGTATTTTATACTGAATACCAAATAATTCCATATGACAATGCAAATCAAGTCTGAATGCTAGAAGCATAGAAATTAAAGCCCACTCAGCCATTAGGTTGTCTGTCTTGATCAAGAAGGCGTGGAGAGTCGTTGCCTCAGAAAAGCAATGCGGAGGAAATGTAGAAAAGGAATTTGAAGGTGAGAGGCTTAAAATAAGAGCATTTTGCAGTTTGTTCCAAATGAAAGCCACTGCAAGCCAGTAACAGAGCTAATATATCACTAAAGTGGGATAAAATAAACAAAATTTTAGATCAGGTCCTGCCATTGAATCCTGGGGAAAATCATCTTATGAAAGAATTAAAAGAAGGAGGCATTAGGATCCTAAATAGCAGGGCTTTATGAAATGGATCACTTAGAAGTGTGGTTTGTGGTTTCATTTTGGATGACATGTTGGTGTACATACATAAAACAAATTGCTTTGAGTACTGTAACATGCAGTTCCAAGGTCTCCTGCCTTTGGTTTGTGTTTTACATAAGTGGTTTCTATGTTTGTGCCTTTAGTGATGGGAATTCATTTATAACCTGCTGCAGTGAACTTTTTGACTGTCTTTTTTGATGAACTGTTTTTCAGTTCATAAAATTTTTTTGAGGTTTCTATGTCATGAAAGACTTTTTTCAAATGCTGCATATTATAACAGAAAATTGCATAGAGAAAGAAGACTGGAGTCAAGGTTAGATAAAGAAAAACAAAACTGTTATATTTCTTTCTCCTATATTTCTTAAACCAATTGGAAATGGGCACTGGTTTATTTTGTAATATTGCAAAGTCTAAGTTCAAAGGAAAATTTACTGAGAAAAGTAAATGAAAGTTTTCAACTTCTAAAAAATTAATGCAGTATATCAAAAGATAAATATTGTCTAGAGTTTGCATGGTTGGTAAGATATCAAGGCCAAAGTCAGAGATCTATTTCCAGCATTATCTGTTGACCGGTTTTAGGAGTAAGGTGGTCAAGAGGAGTCACATTCTAGCATCTCAGTCCTACCACAAGTTACATGACAACCAATCGAGAATTAAAAAAATTAAAAATAAAAAAATCCCTTTATTTCTCTCCACTGGGCACCATGGGCAGATAATCACAGCTTTTATACCTGACTTCACATTCTTTTCTTCCATGGTTGATTTTATTTATACCTCTGTTCCACCTCATCCTGGGTGAGCTTGGTGGCCCCACTCCAGACTCTCAGTAAATTCAAGTGACTCAGCTAAAATCAAAGAAATTTAACCTTATCGTAAACACTTTATTTATTTTTAATAGACCAATGAGGCAATATACCTTCCCAGAGATTAAATAGCTATTTACTCTAGAGAAGCTCCATAAGCAACCCATTTGCTGCCAGGGCTGCTCCAGATATCTGTGTACATCCACTGAGGGGCTCCTATTTCAGGTCTCACTTCTCCCTTTAAGTCTTCTCTGGCTTCTTTGTTTTCATGAGATTTCTCCCTATACTGAAAGCCTGTAATAATATATTTGTTTTCAGTAGTACACAGTTAATTATAAATAACAACATGTCTTTTATCCTGAGGTCTAAAGCAAATCTCATAGAACTTGATTGCTTCATTCCAGAGGAAAGGTGCATTACCGTCATTATCAGGACAATTTTTATTAAGTATTCAGATATTTAATAAGCATCTATTATATACCACATGAGTTAAGTACTGGGCATGTAAAATAAGGAAGACTTTTAAAGAGCTTATATTTTAGTAGGAAGAACAGATCTATAAACAAATAACTTATCTCCTATACAATGTGATATGCTGAGTCATATTGCAGAGAAACAAGTCTGATGATTTCTGCCCTCAATTAAAAAAATGGAATCTTCAAACTCACCTTCAGATTCTTATTTCTGGTTTGGAATTGAAGAAGAACAGGAATGTTTGTTGTTGTTGTTCTTGTTGTCTGTTTTTAAATACAGAACTAAAAGCAAAGGCATTTAATGCACAGCCACAGAAGCATGAAGTAGTGTATTATGCTTAGAAACTATATGGACTTCTGGATTTCTGGAAGAAAATGACAGAGAATGGCATTAATGTGAGAAGGGGAAACTAGGAAATGAAGCTGAACCAACAAGTCATAGATGCAATCATGAAAGACCTTCATGTCATGCTGGGATTAGGATTAGTCACAATGAGAGCTGCCAGAATGGCATCTGACAGGAGGGAAGAATGCAGCACTCTACACAGCATTTGTAGCCAAACCTTGGAAGTCCTAAAGCCTGGGGTCACTTGGTGTCCAGGCACGTGACTTTCCAGAATTCACCAACTCTTGCAGGTTCCATGTTCACACCCCACAGAATAGTGATTGAGATGCAGGGTGACGATCCTGAAACATCAGGGAAAGTGAAAATTATATACAATCGGCTATATTTATGAAGTCAGGGAAGTGTGTAATAGAGCTTAGAATGCCATCAAACAGTGAATATTAGAAAAAGTGTTTTGGGGTGCTTACAGATGTGTCAGTTTATAAATGTATTCAACCTCTTATTCTTTGACATGACCACCTATGTTAGGCATTACTACAGTCTACACTCTTTTCATATCCACAGTAGCCGAGTTTTGGCTTTTAGCATTGAAGTTCATTGTTGACACATACTTCATCTCATATTTCCCTATATCACTCAAGCCAGTGCTGGAAATACTTTAGCTCTTCAATAAATCTTTTCTGATTGTTCCTAAAGCCTGGTTTAGCACTTCTGTGCTGTCTATTGGTTCTTTGTCGACACATTTATGGGACATCTCAGGATAGTCACTGAATCCTTCTATGGGACATCCTCCAAAAAATAAATCCATTAACTTACCCTATTTTGCAGAATACTTAGTTACTAGGGAGCTACTGGGCAAAGATGGTATGATATTGAGGAAAGGAAAAGAATCTCAATTTAGGATCCAGAGAGCCTTAGGATTTAATGCCACCCACCATTCACTAAGTGTGGCCTCCATCATGACATAATCTTTGAGAGTCTCAGTTTCTTTCTCTCCTTTTTCTTTTTGTAATATTGTATTAGATTTATGTTCATTACAATATTGAATTTTCCTGTCTAAAAACAGAATTGACTTAGTATTCTTTAATGTTTTTCAGTTTTTTATTAGGTTTTATGTAGTCCTTAAATCTATTATTAGATATTTCATAAATTTCTTATTGTCAATGGGAACTTTCTGAGGTGTGTATTTTGTGGAAGAAGTAAATGTTTACATATTTTTTTTTTCAAATAAACAATGTCTTACTAAGTTTCCTAGGGTAGACTTGAAGTAGGGATCCTCCTGCCTTAGTCTTGCAAGTAGCTGGGACAGCAGGTGTGTGCCACCACATCCAGCCTCAAGTTCTTTCATAGAGAAAATATAATAGCTGTTTCTTGCTTTGGAGGTGGCATGGCATAATAGATAACACCCAGTTTCTGTAGTCACATGACCTATACCAGAATCTTAGTTCTGTGGTATACATGCTAGTTAAGTGTCCTTCTGGAACCTACTTCACCTGTCTCAGCTTCCAGTGTCTCCATTTGTGGACTATGGACAGTATTTTGACACATGAAATAGTTTTAGGGGTTGAAGGAGAGATTCTAGTGCCTGTCTCATGGTAAGTGCTCTTTAGCTTCTGTTTTACCTCTGGCACCAGTAAGATAATTGTGTGTATCCATGAGACAGTGTCATCTAGGGATCTCCTTGAAGATCTTTGTAAGGGCCTTTTTATTCAGAAAGGAATTCCATGTTTATCATGTTTATCAGTCAATTACAAAGGATATCATAAAGGATACAAATAATGTGCCAGATGAGATAACAAAAGCTGAGGTCTGGAAGGGTCCTGAGCACAGGAGCTTCTGTCTCCGTGACTGGAGTGCGCCATCCTGCCAGCATTTGGATCTGTTCTTACTCACCCTCCTGGAAGCCCCCACATGTTCAGCTACCTGCAAGCTTCTCTCAGTTTCTTCTAGTGTAAAAAGACAACAGGAATGAAGATTCTGCAGAACTCCTGTAAATGACAGATTATTTTTGTAAATTACATAGCAGATAGTCTAGGACAAAGTAGGTATTCAGTAAATTATAGCTACTTATAATTTAAAACCACACTTAACATTGTGTTTTTAATAATACCTAAAAAGGACATGAAATCCTTTTGATAAAAGATGAATGACAGTGAACAGCTCACCAAACATGAACCCAGAGTAACATATATTATTTCTCTAAAATGGGTACCAATAGCTTCTCACCTTGCCCTAAGTCAACAGTTCCCTACACATTCTGAAATAAGATAATAGAAAATATGTTTTGACTTCAAATTTTTAAAGATATTTAAATATGACAAGCTTGAGATAAATAGAAGTAAACAGAGAAAGAAGTAGTAGACTAGGATTTAAAGCACAGCAATGGAAACCAGTGGAGAAGAAGACCTCTTACAACACAGAGGAGCTGGCAGACTGGAAGTTCTGCAGGGGAAGGTACTGATGGTGGAGTTAATTTTCAGAGGACACAGTTTCTAATAGCAAACCTATTCTAAAAATTGCTCTTATTGTTGTCTTTAATTCTTACTACAAATTTAAAATTCTCGGCCATGATCACTGTCTTGTTCTAACACCCCATTTTTCTGTAGGCATATGGCACCATTTGTGAGCAAGATTTGTCACTTTTTTTTTTCCTGATTTCTTCCGTATAAATGCATTTGTACATCTGTATTTCCAGAAGGAGGTCTTTTTTTTTTTTTTTGACATTGATGATTAAGAAATGGCAAAATGACACCTGGGCTTCTTTTTCTTGGTCAAAAAGAGCAAAGTACATATTAGTAGTGACTGCCTATTTTAAAACCCCTTTTTTCTTTGTTGAGCTGTCTGTAATCATCAGAGTGGAAAATAACTTTGAAAGCTCCAACTCAGGTGGGGTGGGAAAGGGCTTTAGTGCCTCAATATGGCAACAGGACTGGCAGTCAAGAGAGCTACTCTTTTGAAACCTAAGTTTTTACTCAGGGTTGTAAAGTTCTACAAAATGTATAATCACATAGTGTAAATCCCAGATTGGTCTTCTCAACCTCCAGCTTTTCAGGTAAATTTTGTCACATGGCTAACTAAGGAGAGAGGACATGGTTAGTTACTAGGAAAAAGAGGGGAGACAGGCAAAAGAGGAAAGGAGGGGGGGAATTTACTTTAAACCAACTTGTTTCTGGCCTAGCTGGACTCAATTTCATCAATGACCCCAGTCTTGTTGCCTCAGCAAATTCGCCCTGTATATTTTGTGCATTAAAAAAAAAATGGTACTGCATGTTTGCCCCTGTTTGCTTTTCTTCAATTTTCCCTCATGGTCTTCATTCTGTCATCTGTGCCAGACACTGTGAAAATACCTTAACATTCTTTGCAGGCTTTGAAGACTTTTTTTTTTTTTTTTTTAATATGTTGAACTTAATCTTTTCCAGCTTCTTTTCTATTAAGGTTGGATGGAGGTTTCAGTTATTTTTCTTTCTATTTCTTTTCTCCCACTGCTGTGTTTGTAGACACACTGTCTCGTTGGTCTGTAAGAAGTGATGTATTATGCATGTCTTTTCTTGTGGATTGGGGTGGGAAGAGCAAAAAAGAGACGGTGAGCTGTGAGAGGTCATATGCAGAGGAACGCCCACTGGTGACAAGGCTGACTGGCCGCGGTGGTGGATGGTCCAGAGGGGGCTGGCAGGGGCGGGATTCAGAAGAGAACATTCATTTTCTCTCATCCAGGAGCCTGAATGAAGAGTAATCTTTTTGTTTGTTACAGTGATGGGTAATTTGGAGCACTTCCCTTTGCATGAAGAAATTTGCTATTCTAATCAAAATCTCGTCCCTTTCTACAAACCATTATAAGATACTTATGAAAATAGGCAGATTCAGATTTCCTGTTTGAATTTTTGTCAGCTTTCACTTTTATGCTCATTTGCAGAATCACATAACTATGAAAGGCCAATTAGCTCTAAGTCCCGGGAAAGTGACAGAATAAATTGCTTTCTTCCTAGCAAATCAAGAATAATATTGTGGGTGCAGTGCAAAAGTGTCCACCCAGAGATTTTAGTTCATTTTATCAATCTAATAGAGTGCTTGCGGCCTGTCTTTTGTGACTCATACTTCCAGTATCCACTTTCCTGTCAGAGCTCTTATATAACACTCCTCTGCTTGTGTGCTGAGATAGGATAAATCTGTAAATTTGAGCTGTATGTTGGTCAAGATGCTTAATGTGGAATAGATCTCTCGCCCCAGTCAAAATTTATTTAAGTCACATCAAGGAATTCATAGAATTCTTATCAGCAGGGTTGACTGTAACCAAATTAATATCCCTTAATGTGGCATAGTGAGCACCTAAAATATTTTTCCAAAGAGAGTGGCTGGGATGATGTCACTAATAATTGCTATAGAGAGGCAAGTATGACTGGGAACCAGAGGACAAGTGCAGTTTCCAGAATCAAGCCATTTCAAAAGAATAGCAGATTACAGCTTTTCAGGGGAACTGCTCCTCCTGGTCAGACATATGTGAAAGTTGCTTCCTGACTCCAAATTTTTCTCTGTCGCTCTGCTACATTTTTTGAATACTTTGCCCCCAAGTGGCCTAGAGCAACTCCTCAATGCCTGGGAAGCTCAGGGCACCCCAAAGGAAAGAAACACAATCCTTCAAGCTTGAGATGACCCCTGGGAACAAGGCTGCTGGAAAAGAGGGCTTGCCCATCACTAATAGGATGAGAACTTAAGGTAAGTGTTATCCCTGAAGGAGTGAGACATTTTGGGTTTTCTCTGAAAGGACACTGGGGGTGTATGCATCATAGTGTGAGGAATTCTTGGTGGTGTTTTGGGAAAAAGGACAGAATAATGAGGGACTTTACTTATTGAATAATTTTGTTTGCCTAAATCCATTAGCTCTGACTGAAATACAGCGAATTGCTAAACATTCCTTTTTTACATGCAGGGCTACATTGGTGTATATGCATTGTACTTAATCAGTGCTATTAAAATGAATGACACTTATTCATGATAGCCAGGTACTTCAGCTGTATCCCAATATTTGTTGTTCAGGAGAGTGGATACAAGATATTTGTGGAGTTTTGTTCTAGATTTTCATGCAGTTACATACAACATTTATATTAATACCCAACAAGTTTGACATGATTAGTGTCATTACAATGAATTCCAAAAGGATTAATGAGGATTTGCTACTTGTAGGGAACTGTGGCTGTGCAGAGGCTGCCACTGAACCCTTCCAGGGTGGCCTCATTTTGTTGGAACTTTTGGATTAGAGATACTCAATAAAAACATCTGTAAACTGTTATAAGATTTACATTCTCCGCCCTATTTGGGATGACATTGCTAACTCTACTGCACTACTGAGGCTCATTTAATCTAGCAGTTGTTTCAGCAAGCACTTCATAAAAAACAATTATTGAATTAATTGTGATGTTTCCAGTCCTGCACTCATTTATGCTATCCCCTCCACCTGTAAACTCCTCTCCCACTTGCCTTGTAGAAGTAAAACTGAATAATTTCACAGCCTATAAAATATGTGCTGTTTTTGTTATTATAGGATCTATGACAGGAACTCTATTGGTAGGGAACATAGCGTTCCAGTGTCACTGTGTCCTGCATTGGGGCAATTGAACCTTGTCAACTTAGTAGGACACAAACTCTGTGCTTACCTCTCAGTGCCCTTCCTGGAAAGGCTCCTTCACATGCCCTCCTACATCAATTCAAAAGTTTACTGAATATGTTCTTCTTGAGTTATTTTTTAACAATGTCAGAAAAGAAAAGAAAAAAAAAAAAGACTGCTCTGAAGCCTGTACATATTTATAAATAGGAGAAAAACGTTTAATCTTCCTAAATCTCACTTTTTTTTTTTCTGAGTCATGTTTTTGTTTGGATTGTGTGAATTAGTTCCCAAAACCTCCTATGGTTGCATCACAGTTTCTAAAGTTTAGATTTAAGCAGCATCCTAAGATGTGCACTATATGTGACGAGAGAGAGGAGCTACAAAGAGGGACTGGACTAGCAAAGGCATTTGGGAACTGAAATGTCTGAGACCAGAGCCCAGTAAGTTCAGGAAGACACAAATGAGTATCTCCATTTGATCTCTAGGTGATGGGGAAGCTTGACTAGCTAAAGCAAAGCATTGAGGAGCTCTGCATTTTCGTATTGGAGTGTTTCTCTGGTACCTGCAGAGCCACAAAGCAATCAAGATAATGTCCCTGGAAATTCAGGATGTAGATTAAACATCAACTTGTGCTAGAAGAATGTGTTACTAATTTAACAAGTATAGGTTCAGTCCAAGCCAACCATTCCAGTGCAGAGGCTGTATCTGAGGGTAAACCACACATATTTACCCATGCATGATTGGAGAAGGGGTGTGTCAACAAACAGAGAGTGAGAGGAATCACACAAGAAGGTCCATGTCAATACAACTGTATTCCTATTTCAGAAAAGGCAATGGGATTTGGTACAAAAAGATTCAGTTCACTTAAACCTTTGAAGAACTGATGGCCTAGTGGCCAGCAGACTTCAGGTCTTGCTACAATGAAGGCTCAGGGACAACATGCATCCCAGCCAACAGCAGTTGCCAGTTCTAGTTGGAACCAGCCAGAGTGTTCCTGTACTGTGGAGAGAGACAGGGACACAGCAGTGTGACTCCCTCATTGATGCCCGGTTAAAAACACAGACATAAAATGGGGAGTCCTTTGGGGGTAATAGGGCTATTTCATTTCCTCACAGTAGTAGTTACTCCAGTTCCTTCATGTGTTAAAAACACACGGATCTGTATGCCACCAGGAATGTCTTACTCTACGTAAACTGAAAAATAATGACACAAAGAGTTATAGTTAAGTTGCAGTTTAGGATAATTCTGTTTCATCTCACAGAAAAGAAGAGGAACTTGACTCATGGATTAACACAAAAGCTAAGAGAAAAAAATATAATAAGATATGGAAGAAACAACAATTTTATTCTCACAAAAGACATTAAAATAAGTAAAAACTGAAGGTGCAAAGTTATTTGTAAAGATGCTCCATCAACATACAAATGAAAGCTGACTCCTTAGACAAGTACTCAGATCTTTTATAATGTGTTCCCACCTCACCTTTCAGACTGCATCTTCCTTTGTAGGCCCCAACATATTTTATCTGCAGTTCAGAAATCTCAAAATTCTGAACACCGAATGTTTTTCCACATCTCATTTGGTGGCAAAACCTGATCTGAACTGACACGATGCTTTTTATGTATGTCACTTTGTGTGAATATTTGCATGCTTGCTGTAGAAATACCACTGTGTTTGATTACTAAGTGTAGCCTAAAGCCCACAGGGTATGTTTTAATATACAGAATGTGAACTGAATTTCTGTTCGGAATCTGGAAACTTAGAATTCCAAAATACACCTGACCTCAAGGGTTTCTGGTAAAAGATTAGTAACTGCTTTCAAAAGACTGTGTCTGAACAAAAAAGATGGCACTTTGTACTTCTCCTGACAGTATCATGTGTTTGTGCTTTGCCACCTTTGCTAACATCACTACTTTTATTCTGGATGTACTGTCCTCTTACCTCAGCAATGTGACAGCTAAGTTTTAATGGGTTTCCTCCATGAAGCCTTCCCTATTCACTCCAGATGGGCTTGTTAACTTTTTATTTTTCGTTTTTGATTCTCTTGTCTCTCCTTCTATATTGTAATTTTTAGCCCCTGTACTGGGAATTAAACCCAGAGGGCACATTATCACTGAGCTGCTTTTTATTTTATATTTTGAGACAGGATCTTGCTAAGTTGCTAAGACTCTCTCTAAGTTCCTAACATTGGTTTTGAACTTGGGATCTTCCTGACTCAGCCTCCTGAGTTGCTGGGATTAAAGGTTTGGGTCACTGTGCATGGTTACATTGTAATTTGTGATAGTACAGACTGCCTGGAGTAGAGAGGACTAATGTGGGTATCAGAAAATCTATAGAACAAAGGTTACAATCACAAGAATGAGGATGGAGATGGAAACTGCTACATCTATAAAGCATTGATAAAGCTTGTAGATTTACCCCGGGGCTTGTCAGGAGTAGGTTGACATGAATATCATGAAGACATCTAGAAGAAGAATATATGATATCAATTAACCATTGATTATCAGAGCCTATGCAGATATTTTAGAGTCTACTCCCCAATTTTTGAGTAGGTCTTATCTCCACTGTACCCAGGAGAGACTGAAGTTTGTAAACCCTTGACCACATACCTTAACAAGGCAAGATTTGAACTCAATCTAATTCCCTGAGGCTTTCTCATAACCACTGTGCAATACTGCTCCTTCAACTGGATCAAACAGAGATGATGGTGAGAGATTAGATTTAGGTGAGATAGACATGGAGTTGGGAACCTGGCATGGATTTCAACACATGATATTTTACCAATGGTGCACTGGGGTTACCTGTGATTACATTTAGCAGTGCTCAGGTTTCCCTTGTAGTTCTAAAGCTTCTTCACACCTCTATAAACCTTACAATCCTCTTGTCTGCTAGGAGGGGGTCTCTACCCTTAACTGGGAACAAATAAGATTGCTATTATGTGACATGACAGCAAGGGAAGTGAGAAGAGAGATTAAACCATGTAAGAGAGGTGAAGGTGAGACAGAATACTCCAGAGTCTAGGAATTTTCTACGCATTTTCTTCAGGACATTGACCATTTTGGGGTTCATGAAGCTGACAGGGGCTATGTCATGTTCATTCTTGTCCCCAGTAATAAATAATACAGTGTCTTGAATAGAATAGGAAATGCATAGCTGATTTTGGACTGAGTTCTTGCTCGCAGAGATCAATAGATTTGGGCTGCTTAACAGGAGCATATATATATATATATATTGATACCTATTTCATTGTTTAGGGCAATTTCTTTGTGTTCTAAGCTTTGGAGATTTCAGAATAAAATTTAGCTATTTATAAATGTTCAAAAAGAATAATACATTTTATCTTTCTTCAGGTGGACAAAATGTTGAGAAAACATTAATTTCTCCCAAATTATCTTACAATTTTTGTGAACCCAGGGATTTTTGACATATGGCATCCAATGAGAGAGAAGCCTCTCAGTGTCAACAAAAATCTGAGCTATATGACATTCTATATTCTGCTCAGTTTAGCCTTTCATTCAGAATCCTATCTGTGCAACCAGTAACTTTCACTCCAGGAAAGGAGACTGTAGATGAATTAATGAGAACAGAGTTAATATAGGTCCCTCTCAACAATTTATGACAAGTAAATTAAAATCACCTGTTGATCCTGCACATTAGCATTGCTGGCTCTTTGCTCAAACCCTTTAGGATTAGTTTAAGCTCATAGGGATAAAAAGGCATACATAAAATGTATTTTTCCCATCTCTCATTTCACAAAGAAAAGTAAAAATAGTCAAGATTTTCTCCTTCCCTATTTTATCTAGCTTTTATTGTTCTTGAGAAGAAGGGAAAAGTAAAATACTAGTTTAAAGAGTGCAAAACTCTTTCTGATTTTGCTTGGTAATGTATAGACATTAATGTATGCATGCTCAAATATGGGCAATTCCTGTATTAATCAATAAAAATTGACAATGAAAATACTTATGAGGCAACCATATGTTTCAATGTAATATGTAGGGAGTTTGACTTTGGATCTTATCTGACTTCTCTTCCTAGTTCCAGCAAGAGAAAAATACCAAATTCTCCACATAGGTATGCCAATAACTGTAGTGAGGATATGTTGGTAAACTTGAGAATAGACTGAGATGGTCAGTGTTCTCAGATTGACTTTGAAAAATTGCCAATGATACCAAAGACTCTCAGTAGTACCAACGCTGATCGGATTTCTAGACAGTAACATGTAGTCTCAGGAATGGAACATTCTTGAATTGGCCCAGCTATTTACAAGTAGATCCACTATATCAAAAATACTCGATACTCTTCTTTTAAAAAAGTAAAAAGTTTAGTTTCCAGTCACATCTGTAATATCAGAATAGCCCTGGTCCACATTAATATTTATTTTTAATATGTGTCTTCTAGGTAATTTTGATGAGTAAAAAATTTTAGTATAGTCAATTGTCTAGTCCAGACCATAATAATTTATTTGGCAAATACTTATTAAGTCTTCGTGATCCTCCAGTTTATATGTAGCCAAGAGATCACCTTTCTGAGCCTCTACTTTGCTAAAGGAAACTGAATACTAAATATTTAAATAGAATTTACTTAAACTCATATCCTAATATGGTGAGAAATCCATAACCTCCCATAATATCTTCGATGATTATGGAAGATTACATGTAGCTGGGGCTTCTATGCTCCTATTTTCTACTTTTATTTCATCTCAGTTTACACCCTATATTTCTTCTTCCTTTCCTACATTGTTCTTTTCTATATCAGATCACCGTCTAGAAACCACTGTCCAAATCTACCATTCCCCACGTTTCACTGACAAGTATTTGGGTGGATTCCATCACCCCTTCTAATATTCTGCAATATTCTTTTTCCAATAAATGATTTTTACTTTGATGTCTGTGGAGTAATTTAATTGTCTTCTTTTGACTTCTCAGAGGGCTTCCAGTTCCAAGTGTACTGGTTGTGCCCTATATAGCTCTAGCAGATGCCATTCATAGTAGAGTCCATGTGAGCAGAAGCTCCTGGTGTCAAGCAATTCTCAAGCTCTCTGGGGGTACATAAGGCTTCTAACTATCCAGAAGCCTGCAATGCTCCCAGGCTTATTTTATCTCTCTCATGCTAGGATTTCTAAACCTTAATTAAGTATTCCAGTTTGTGTATGTCCCCAGCAAAACTGTGGCTATTTATTTTACAGAAGATACGATGGAATTCTACTCTTGCAGTATTCTGAAGCCATACTCCTATCATTTCGCAATGTTGTGGTAGTCCTTCTCTGTGTTGTGCTGTGTGGCTGAGTGGTGCAGACCTTTCTTGCTCCAAGAATATATCCATGTAAAGGTCAGGATGTGATGGCTATCTTTAAAATAATATCCAAGAAGTAGGTTTTCACACAGGATAGAGATATGTAGGGAGTAGAGCTCTGGAATATTATCTGTCATGGAAAGTGTTTGTAGAGGGACATAGTAGGTGGTGAGTGGACGTAGCACTGGGATTGTGGTTGTGCTTGGTTCCATTCTCTTCTGGCAAGCCCTGAAATACTGGGGAGACTGAGGTACAAAGTGGCATCTGGGGAGAAAAAAAAAAACTTTCTGGATTCCTCTACTCTGAGGACAGAATTGGTTCTGGCATAGAATGTTAAGATGAGTGTCAAGTGGCAGTATCCATGCAATTCAATACAGTAGCCACTAGCACTTTGAAAACTTGAAATATAGGTAATCTGAATTTAAATGTGGTATATATAAAATAAACACTATATTTTGATTTTTAAAAAATAATGTAAGCTAGCACACTTAGAATACTTTTATATGGATTATATAAATGAGGTATAATTCTTAACTTTACTTATATAGGCTTAACTATATAATTAATTCTACTTGTTTTTTTTTTCTTTTTATTCAAAGTTGTATTTATAACAGTAGCATGCATTAAAATTCATAATAAACATATAGAGCATCTTTTTACATAACACTGTTTGTATACAAAGTATATTTGTACTATTCAAGTCTTCAATCATGCATTTAGGATAATGATATCCATCTTTTTCTACCACCTTCTTTTTTTCCCCTCCATTCCCCCTTGCTCCCTCTCTTCCCCTCCCTCCCCTTTGACTTTTTTAGTGTTCCTCTAAGCCTCCTATGTACCCCGACCCAACACCACTGTGAATCAGCCTCCTTATATCAGAGAAAACATTCAGCATTTGGATTTTTGAGATTGACTAACTTCACATAGCATTATATTCTCCAACTTCATCCATTTATCTGTGAATGCCATTATTTTATTCTCTTTTATTGCTGAGTAAAATTCCATTGTGTATATATAACACATTTTCTTTATCCACTCATCTACTGAGGGACATCTAGGTTGGTTCCACAACCTAGCTATTGTGAATTGTGTTGCTATAAACATTGAAGTGGCTGTGTCACTATAATATGCTGCTTTTAAGTCCTTTGGAAATTGACCCAGCAGTGGGAAGGCTGGGTTATAAGGTGGTTCCATTCCCAGTTTTACAAGGAATCTCCATGTGGCTTTCCATAATGGCTGCACCATTTTGCAGTCCCACCAGCAGTGTATGAGTGTGCTTTTTTCCCCACATCCTCTCCAACATTTATTATTGTTTGTGTTCTTAATAGCTGCCATTCTGACTGGAGTGAAATAAAATCTTAGAATAGTTTTGATTTGCATTTCTCTAATTGCCAGCAATGTTGTACTTTTTTTTATGTATTGTTGATTGATTGTGTATCTTCTTCTGAGAAGTGTCTTTTCAATTCCTTAGCCTATTTTTTGATTGGGTTATTTGTTTTTTTGGTGTTAAGATTTTTGAGCTCTTTATATATTCTAGAGATTAGTGCTCTATCTGATGTGCATGTGTTAAAAATTTGTTCCCAATTAGTTGATTCTCTATTCACCTCACTTATTGTTTCTTTTGCTGAGAAGCTTTTTAGATTGAATCTATCCCATTTATTTATTCTTGATATTAATTCTTGTGCTACAGGAGTCTTATTAAGGAATTGGGGCCTAATGTGACATGTTGGAAATTGGAGCTTACTTTTTCTTCTATTAGGTGTAGTGTCCTTGGTCTAATTCCTAGGTCTTTGATCCACTTTGAATTGAGTTTTGTGCATGGTGAGAAATAAGGGTTTAATTTCATTTTGTTGCATATGGATTTCCAGTTTTCCCAGCACCATTTGTTGAAGAGGCTATCCTTTCTCCACTGTACATTTTTGGTGCCTTTGTCTAATATAAGATAGCTGAAATTATGTATATTAGTCTCTGTGTCCTCAATTCTGTACCATTGGTCTACCAGTCTATTTTAGTGCCAATACCATGCTTTTTTTGTTACTATTGCTCTATAGTATAATTTAAAGTCTGGTATGGTGATGCCACCTGCTTCACTTTCCTTGCTAAGGATTGCTTTAGCTATTCTGGGTCTCTTATTTTTCCAGATGAATTTTATGACTGCTTTCTCTATTTCTTTGAGGAATGTCATTGGTATTTTGATTGGAATTGCATTAAATCTGTATAATGCTTTTGGTAGTGTGGACATTTTGACAATATTAATTCTGCCTATCCAAGAACAAGGTAGGTCTTTACATCTTCTAAGGTCTTCTATAATTTCTTTCTTTAGTGTTCTATAGTTTTCATTATAGAGGTCTTTCACCTCTTTCTTTTAAGTTGATTCCCAGGTTTCTTTAAGTTGATTCCCATTTTTTTTTTATGCTATTGTAAATGGTGTAGTTTTCATCATTTCCCTTTCAGAGGATTTGTCACTGATGTACAAAAATTTGACTTATGGGTATTGATTTTGTATCCTGCTACTTTACTGAATTCATTTGCTAGTTGTAAAATTTTTCAGGTAGAGATTTTTGGGTCTTCTAGGTATACTATCATATCATCAGCAAATAGTGCTAATTTGAGTTCTTCTTTTCCTATCTGAATCCCTTTAATTTCTTTTGACTGTCTAATTGCTCTGGCCAGAGTTTCAAGTACTATGTTAAATAACAGTGGTGAAAGGGGGCATCCCTGTATTGTTCCTGTCTTTAGACGGAATGCTTTCAATTTTTCTCCATTTAAGATGATGTTAGCCTGGGGCTTCACATAAATAGCTTTTATAATGTTGAGATATGTTCCTGTTATTCCTAGTTTTTCTAGTGTTTTGAACATAAAGGGGTGTTGTATTTTGTCAAATGCTTTTTCTGCATCTATTGAGATGATCATATGTTTTTTATCTTTAAGTCTATTGATGTGATGTATTATGTTTATTGATTTCCGTATGTTGAACCAGCCTTGCATCACTGGTATAAACCCTACTTGATCGTGGTGCACTATCTTTTTGATATGTTTTTGTATTTGATTTGCCAGAATTTTGTTGAGGAATTTTTCAGCTATGTTCATTAAGGAAATTGGCCTGAAGTTTTCTTTTTTGGCTGTGTCTTTGCCTGGCTTTGGAATTAATGTAATATTGGCCTCATAGAAAGAGTTTGGAAGAGCTCCCTCTTTTTCTATTTCTTTTGAAATAAGTTAAAGAGTATTGGTATTGATTCTTCTTTGAAGGTCTTGTAGAACTTGGCTGTAAAACCATCTGGACCTGGGCTGTTTTTAGTTGGTAGGTTTTTGATAATGTCTTCTATTTCCTCACTTGAAAATGATCTGTTTAAATTGTGTATAGCCTCCAATTCCAGTTGGGGCAATTCATATGACTCTAGAAGTCTGTCAATGCCTTCAATATTTTCTATTTTATTAGAGTACAAGTTTTCAAAGTAATTTCTAATTATCTTCTGTATTTCTGAGGTATTTGTTATGATATTTCCTTTTTTGTCATGGATGCTTGTAATTTGAGTTTTTTCTCTTCTTTTTTTTTCACTAACATCTCTAAGGGTCTGCCAATTTTATTTATTTTTTCAAAGAACCAATTATTGGATTTGTCAATTCTTTTAATTGTTTCTTTAGTCTCAATTTCATTAATTTCAGCTCTGATTTTAATTATTTCCTGTCTTCTACTGCTCTTTGTGTTGATCTGTTCTTTTTCTGGTGCTTTGAGGTGGGATGATAAGTCATTTTTTTTTTTTTTCTTTTAAGGAATGAACTCAGTGTAATGAATTTTCCTTTTAGTACTGCCTTCATAGTGTCCCAGAGATTTCTACACGATGTATTTGTGTTCTCATTCACCTCTAGGAATTTTTTAATCTCCTCCTTGATGCCATTCAGTAGCATGTTGTTTACTTTCCAGTTGTTGGAGTAGCTTTTTTTATTTCTTGTTTTATTATTGATTTCCAATTTCATTCCGTTGTGGTCTGATAGAATGCAGGGTAGTATCTCTACCTTTTTATATTTGCTGAGAGTTGCCTTGTGGCATAATATATGATTTATTTTAGAGAAGGTGCCATGAGCTGTTGAGAAGAAAGTGTATTCGTTCACTGAGGGATCAAATATTCTATATATGTCCGTTAGGTCTAAGTTACTAATTGTTTTAATGAGGTCTAAAGTTTCTTTATTTAGCTTTTGTTTGGATGATCTATCCAGTGGTGAAAGAGGTGTGTTGAAGTCCCCTAAAATAATTGTGTTGTGTTCTATTTTACTCTTTAACTTGAGAAGGGTTTGTTTGATGAATGTGGATGCTCCATTATTTGGGGCATTTATATTTATGATTGTTATATCTTCTTGATGAATGGTTCCCTTAATCAGTAAGAAATATCCACCTTTGTCCCTTTTGATTAACTTTGGCTTGAAGTCTACCTTATTTGATAAGAGGATGGAAACCCCTGCTTGCTTCCACAGCCCATGTGAGTGGTAAGATTTTTCCAAGCCTTTCACCTTCAGTCTGTTAATGTCTTTTTCTATGAGGTGGGTTTCTTGAAGACAGCATGTTGTTAGGTCATTCCTTTTAACCCAGTCTGGCAATCTGTGTCTTTTGAATGTCTTTTGAATGGCCATTATCATTCAGAGTTATTATTGAGATGTGATTTGTATTCCCATCCATTTTTATTTGTTTATGGTATTTAACTTGATTTGGTTTCTCCTCTGGTTGGTGTTTCCTTTAGTTTAATAATTCCCTTTGCTGATTTTCATTGTTATTTTTCTTTTCTTCTTCATGGAATATTTTGCCCAGGATGTTCAGAAGTGCAGGCTTTTGAGTTGTGAAATCTTTTAACATTTGTTTGTTGTGGAAGGTTTTTATTTCATCTTCAAATCTAAAGCTTAATTTTGTGGATATAAGATTCTTGGTTGACATCCCTTTTCTTTCAGAGCTTGAAATATGCTGTCCCAGGATCTTCTAGCTTTTAAAGTCTGGGTTGAAAAATCTGAACATAATCTAATTGGTTTCCCCCTATATGTAATCTGATTCCTTTTTCTCGTGACTTTTAATATTCTCTCCTTGTTTAATATATTAGGCATTTTCATTATAATGTGCCTTTGTGTGGATCTGTTGTGATTTTGTACATTTGGTGTTCAGTAAGCCTCTTGAACTTGGTTTCCCCATTCATTCTTCATGTTTGGAACATTTCCTGTTATTATTTTATTGAATAAATTATTCATTTGTTTGGTTTGGAACTCTGCACCTTCCTCTACTCCAATCACTCTTACATTTGGTCTTTTTATGCTATCCCATATTTCTTGAATGTTCTGATCATGATTTCTTACCATTTTCGCTGTGTCATCTACATTTTTCTCCAGATTATATATTTTGTCTACATTATCTGAGGTCCTTTCTTCCAAGTGGTCTAATCTGTTGGTGATGTTTTCAATTGAACATTTAATTTGGTTTATTGCTTCTTTCCTTTACAGAATTTCTGTTTGGTTTGTTTTTAGAACCTCTATCTCCCTATTGAAGTAAACTTTTGCTTCTTGTATTTGTTTATGGAGTTCTTTGTCATAATGATCTTTTACTACCTGTATTTGCCCCCTCATTTCAGTCTTAAGTTCATTCTTGAGTTCCATGAACATTTGGATTATGTATCTCCTAAATCTTTCTCTGACATTTCATCTACTGTGCCTGCCAGAGAGTCTGCTAAGGAGGTAGGTTGATTTGTTTGGGACACTTTCTTCCCTTGTTTTTGCATATTGCTTGTGTGACTTTGCTTCTAGTGCTGTGGAACCTTGACTTTTTCATTTTTACCTTAATGCCTGATGATGCTCCTGTAGTACAATGCTATCAGCTCCCCTTATAAGCCCTTTACATTCTAAAACCAGGCATAATCTATTCATTCAATCACAATTTGGTCACAATGTACAGAATTAGTGAATTCAGATATTATCTCCAATAAACTCCATATGTTTGTGAAGGGATTTATAATTTCTTATATTGGATTCAGAGGTGATATGCTTAGGAGGAAGGAAGTGAGGATATTGCGTTGTTTTTTCTTAGGAAGTGTGAAAAAAGAAATCTATGAAAGTAGTTTAATATCAGCAGAAGAGAGAGGAAAAGAATTGGAGTGAACAATTTAATGGGAGGAGCAATATATATATAAACCAAACTTATGTAAACATTGAGAGAAATAAAAGATGTCCAAGTAGTAGAAATTAGTGAAAACGAGAAAATAGAGTGAATAAAATAGAGAAGAAACTATATATAACACAACTTTGATGTATTATTCAGTTGCCCCAGTTCTCAAAATGCTAATTCCCATATAAAACTTGTCTTTGCCTCTGTTGAGAGTGCAAGGGTGGGATGTAAATAGGGAAGGGAAAGATGAGAGAAGAAGAAAAGAGAGAGAGAAGAAAGAAAACAACAACAACAATAATAAAAGTAATAACAATAGAAAAAACAGATGGGGGGAATAGGACTAAACAAAACAATACAGACTAAATGAAAGAGAGAGGGAAAAGTGCACATGTGCGCACACACAATCACAGTTATACACACACACACACAAAACCCACAAAGGCAAACCCACAAATAAATCTCAGTCAAGAAACTTTTAGGGAAGCCTTTTTGTTTCACTCTCCAGCTGTTTAGTTGTCACAGCACACGCCCTGGCTAATGAAACGTAGTTGTGGGTGGAGTCAAGTCTGCATACGTGATTAGCTAATGAATGGCTCTGGGGGTTGGGCCTTTTGGTGAATGGCACCCAAAAAGGATCTGTCCAGTAGGTGTCTACTCTCCGTGCTCCTCCACAGTTGCAGAGTCACGGGGTGGGGGCCGTCATGCCGACTCAGATATGCGTTCCCATACTGGCTGATCATGGCCCACCCACCTTCCTTCCATCTATGTCTGCTGCAGCCAAGGTCAAAAATGGTGGCGATCATTCTCAGCTTCCAAATTTTCCGCCAATCCCCCACCTCCAGGGACTTTGCCTTACCACGGTCTTCCCGCTGACTCCACTTCTGAGGGCCATGCTTGGGACGGGTGTGGATTCGAGCTGGGGCTGCTGTTTCCACCGCCTCCCAGCTCCGGCTTAGTCATGCAGCACTTGTGTTCTGTGGCGCTGCCAAGGCCACACAGGGCTTAGTGTTGCACTTGGTGCTGCACTCTGTGTGCCCCACTTGCTCCCTGGCCACTGGTGTCCCCGCACAGCCCGTTTCTTCAGAAGCGTTCTTCAGAACATCAAGGAGTTGAACATTCTCGTTTTATATAAACTTGCTGATAAGCTATCTTTCTGCTTTCTTGGTTTCATTCCACAGAGCAGCCCTGAAAGTGACGTCATCTATTCCACCATCTTTTGTCTCCCCTTTACTTGTTTCTTTCTATTTTTAAAATGTTGCCATCAAGGAACATAAAATCAGATGTGTGTTTTGCATGATAAGTCTACTGGATGACAGTGTTCTGTGTCATGAGGAGTGAAGTCACCGGATGTCAGAGTATTCAATTTCTTCTAATCACTATTTCAATCTTCCCTCCTCTATCCCCAAACAAGGAATATTTACCATTTGTTGAACATCAACTATTTTCCAGATATTTTTAATGTTATTTCTAATTATTGTCACAACAGATAATATTATACTCATTTTTAAGAGGTGAAAACAGCTAGTTAGGAAGAATAATAATACACCATAATAGTTATCAGGTGTCATATTTGTTATCTATTTGAATATATGTGTTATGCAAAATTTATAATTTTACACATTTAAAAGAAAATAAAGTTCAAAGAAGCTGTTTATTCAAGATCACATGCCTCATGTAACTGAGAGAATTTCTACTTTTGACTGACTCCACAGCTCATGATTTTCCACCATTTACACTTAGGAGCAAGTTCATTTTTTTTTTTTTTTTTTTGAATATTATTAAGACTCCATAGTACAAGCAAAGGAAGTGAATGGCTTTTATTTTATCAAATATTATGATTACCATTGGTTTGACACTGTTTCCATTAGAACTAATATGGCCCCACTTTTACTACTTACAATATAGAATGTGTCAATTGAGACCCTGAACAGCATCTTTGTCTCAGCACTCCCCTTGGTTGAATTAAAATTCTGATAAAAGGCTTGTTCTCACCTCACCCTCACTTTTTCCCCCAGGGCAGCTGTTGTAGGTGTTCAGCTTTCCTGGAACATGGCACAGCTATGTGCTGGTAGTAGCAGCAACTATAAGAGAAAATGCACCTACTGCTATGCTCACATGGGGGAAGAGACATCAGGAAAGCCCTGGCCTTCCAAAGATTTCAGTTGGCCACATATTCATATAAAATTAAGAAGAAAATAAATGCTCCTTTATGGTCAACACTAGTTGATGTAATATTTCACGGTAGCATATAGAAAACAAATAGGAAGAACAGTAGAAGATATTACATGAATAACTGCTTTCGTTTAAGAAATTGGAATTCTCACTGCAACCTTGAAACCTAAGTACTACCATCTTTAAGTAAGAGAGGTAGGATTCTCAGGCTGAAGATCCCCAGGGAGCCTCAAAATGGTGCTTCCAGTTTATTTGGGCTTGTAGAACTGTTTTTGTTTTTATAGTGCAATTAATCTTACCAAAAAGGGAAACTTTGAAAAAGTAGCAATTTTAATGGATGTTTATTGTTTTTACCTTTGCCTCTGGAAGCATAATGTATTGTTATAATTGTCAGAAAGTCAGAGTATAAACTACCTGAGTTGCTCTAGGGAGATTAAACAAGCTTCAAAGAAAAATCTAGTTTAGCTGTCCTCCATATTAAATTATGATATTTATATTTCATGCATCTTAAATGTCAAGCAAGCAAAAAATTAAATCTCAGTCCCCCATTTCTACCTACCTCTTACTATGTAGAGAAATATATTCTAATAAAAGGATTTTGACTTTTACTGTTTTCTTTTTTTTAATTTGTTTTAGTTTTGAATTTTTTTCTTAATATAAAGAAACTGTCAAGTACAAAAACATAAGAGACATTATTTAGTATAAAATGCATATAAGGAGTTAAATAATAACATGAAAATGGCATTATTAAATAACCAAATGATAAAATTGAAGACAGATTGGTATGTGTTAAAATGGAAAGCTATTCCATAGGTAGCATCAAACTAAGCAAATTTAAAGTATATGAAGTTCACAAATGTGGAAAGAGTGTAGTAAAATTACTTTGGGGAATTCAAAATAAATCCTTTAGTAGACACCTGAACTTTAAAAGTGACAATGATAACCCAAGAAGAATAAATATGGGCTTTACTGTTTTTAATATACCATAAATTACTCCTAATGTACGTTGTATAATACTACAAATTTCACATTTCTTATGGGTTGAAAATGTAGCTTGCATTGTACACATCTAAATATTATTTGCTATAAAAGAGAAGACTTCAGAGCCAAGGGACTGAGGTGTCAGTGGGGTTATGATAACATCAGATAAAATCAAATCAACCCCCCATTTATCTCCACTGAAAAGACTGGTGTAGCAGAAAATGAAGGTGTGGGGAGTCCAGGGTGATTGGAATCTTTGTACTTTCTGTGTCATCAATAACAATTCACTTGACCACTCTGACCACAATGGCTTAAAATTTAAAAAATGGGTGTATTGAACCCATTATATTATCATGAGGATTCACTTAAACAAAAATGAAATTCTAGGCATACAAATGGTGAAAATAAAAAGTATTAATTTTTCTTATAGTTTTACTAAGAAAAGTAAATGAAAATAGAAATAATCTCCAGTTATCTTTTTTATGTCCTATTACAAATAAATTCTTGGCATAATTTCATATATGTATTATGATTAGTAATACCATTTTAAAGGCTTTTTAAGCATGTTTCCTTTAATAATAATAGAGACACAATGTCCTTGACAATTATAGAGTGACTTGTATTTGTATAAAAATGCCTCATATTTTTCATTCTTGCTCTTAAATCAATCATGTGTTTGTATTTTTTTTCTAACTAGATTATAAACTACTTGAGGTCAGGGGATTTCTCCTAGTATTCTATAATACCACAGTCAGTTCCTGTTTGCAAGGAAACTCAGTTTAATCATTTTTCCTGGGAAAATAAACAATAAAAACCTGCTTGGACTCATTTAAAACTCTGCTTTCTAAGATTTTTTTTTTAAGTTTTTCAGATAGTTTATTTTTTAAAATTTATTTATTTTTATTCTAAGTTGTTATAAATGACAGTAGAATGCATTACATTTCATATTATACTTATAGAGCATATTTTTACATATTTCTGGTTGTGTGCAAAGTATATTTACACCATGCGTGACTTCATGTATTCACTTAGGATAATGCTATCCATCTCATACTACCATCTTTTTTTTTCTTCACCCTTAATTTTTGACCATTTACTTCTATCTCATAAATCTCCATTGTCCATGAAATTAAGTACAAGCCTGACTAATCTCATCTGTAACGTGGGTCCATAATTGCCTTTCACACAGTGTCTGGTAGCTCCTTAAAGATATCCTACTTACTAACAGAAAGGCCTGCATGCCTGCTGCTCAGTTGCTATGCTCCACTCTCAAAGCCATTGAATCTCTACTCAGACTCCCATTTCCAGGGACTATCATATCCCATTGCTGCCTTTTGAAACCCTACCTCATTCTTCCAACCACATCCCAAAGTTTGGATCTTGCTTTTTCTATTTTTCTCTCTCCTTTAAAGCCTTGTTGCACATTGGTTTAATCTCTCCCACTGGGTTTACAGATGCTACGGACTTACAACGGACCTTAGAGATTATCATAGTCTACTGACCCATGGAAGGAAGCAGAATGTTGTTTTGACACTCATTGAACAAATTACAGATAATTCTATTGAATCAAGTTTTGTAGAAGGTTGTCTTTGAATCCTTTTCTGCATCTTCAAATCTGAATGTGTGTACTTTTAGTTGGTTGTGCATTCCTGTCTTCATATTCATTATATGAAGTTGAACCTCTTTGCTGGTTCCCGGTGCTTCCCCGTAGTCCAGAGTCTCCTGGAGGTCATCTATTGTTTTAAGCACATGGCCTACACAATACCTTACAAATACAAGGCTCTGTGGAATAAACAAATGCAGCATCTGATTGTTGAATCACTCTCAAAGTCTATTTATCATGAATCTTACACCTCATAAATAGAATTAAAATAAAAAAATATCTCATGACAGATCTGAATGTACTTCTCAAAATTTCCAAAAAAGGATGTTGTTTTAGTTGTTTTGTTGTCACATTTTGTTTCTCTTGAAAATCCAAACAAATATTAGCTGTTTATCTCATAAGCCCTCTAATTTTCCTTAGCAATTTTTGCTCATGTATCTATGAATGGATGCCAAAGAAAGTGGGTGGGTAAGTGGGAAGGATGGGGCTTACCTTTCGAAGTATCATCTGGAGAAAAATTTTCTACAATAACCAGATTCTATTTTTATAGTAAGAACCCCAGCAAGGTTTTTGTTTTTGCTTTAAGAGAGTTGGAAGTTAGAATCAATATTTAGTGTTTGAGCATTAGTAGACAATGTGCAGCACAAATGAATCTACAGTGAACCTCAGTAATTGTTAATTTAACTAAACACATATTTTTTATTTAATTAGTTTTCACTTAGTTAAATTTAACTAAGTTCTGATATTTAAATTTGGGTTTGATTATAAATTTTGATTTCTGTTATTTCTTTCTGATTTTATTAACAATTACCATTGTAAGTCTGATGAATACCCTTATTAGAAAAATAATTCAAAGTTTTTTAGACTTTAGACTTCACACTGAATATAATTTTTTTTTTGTTTCAGAAGGGCTTCACTTTGCATCTTATATTTTATTAATAAGTGATATTCTTTCAGAGATAATCATTACAAGTTTAATATTGTGCAATACATGTGTTTCTGTGTTAAAATATCTTTATGAACAAAATCATTTTAACTCAAGTGAGTTATTCTCTTTAACTCTTGGAATGAAAACATACAGTATATTACAATATTAATAATGCCCTCCACTTTATCTGTAGAGCAAATTTAGGTTTTCATTGATTGTAATTTGTTCCAGAAGAACATCCTGAGTACTGTAAAATTAGATTCCATTTAAAATTATTTTATTTTGCTGATATAATTCATTATAAGAAAAGGCAATCAACTAAATTTTATGCAATCAACTTAAGTGTTAAAGCCTGAATTTTCTATATATGTTTTAATATTGATCTGTTCATTCTGTTCTGTAAATTCTCTGCTTACTACTTGTTACTACTGTAACTTCTTGCCACCCCTTTCTAATACCCACACCTTCCAGAAGTGTGGTCTTAAAAGAAAAGGTGTAAATTGTGAATCTCATCATAGAACTTCCATCAAGGTTTGTTGAAGAGTACATCTGTTGTCATTTTGTCACATCGTTGCCATGGAAACTAGAAATTAAAGAAAAAGGCATGATGCCTGCTTTTTGAGGGAACATATAAAAATGTATGGTATGTCAGGTTGTAAAAAATAAGTGCTGCAGGGAAATAGGAAGATAAAGAGTGTGAGGACCGGGCGTGGTGGTGCACTCCTGTAATCCTAGCACTTGGGAGGCTGAGGCAGGAGGATCGTGAGTTCAAAGCCAGCCTCAGCAATGGCAAGGCAATTAGCAACTAAGTGAGACCCTGTCTCTAATAAAACACAAAAAAGGGCTGGGGATGTGGCCCAGTGGTCGAGTGCCCCTGAGTTCAATCCCCAGTACCAAAAAAAAAAAAAAAAAAAAAAAAGAGTGTGAGGGAGGGTAGTGTGGTTGGGGATTGGTATTTGTACAGAGAGGTTAAAAAAAAAAAGTTTCACTGATCAGATGGCATTTAAACAAACTTGAAGGAAATTAAGGCACATGGTAGGTGTCTGGGGAAAAAATTTCTAGGCTGAGGAATCAGCAAGAGCAAATGCCTTGGTGTGAGAGCATGCTTGGAATGTTCCTGTCCAGGGATTTGGAGTAAAGCCGTACAAGAGTGAGAGATGAAGTCAGCGAGGAGGCAGGATGTGTCACTCACGTGGGTCTTGTTGGCTCAGGCAATGACAGTCTGTTCTTGTAAGGAAGATTTGAAGGTGGAGAAGAACTTCAAAACACAGAAGTGCCATGATCTAACTTATATTTTAAATGGATTTTGCATTTTACATGACCTGGCTGCTCCATTCAGAATAGATTACTGGGGAACAAGTTTTGAAATATGAAAAGCAGTGAAAAAGGAATTTTATTAATACAGGTTGGAGAGATACAATATTAGCACAGAGCAGGTTGGAAGAGATATCAGACGTGCGATATCAGAGTGAAGATAGCACCAATAAGATTAGCCAAATGAAGGTTGAGAAAAAGAGAAAAAAACAGACTTTATTTTGGCTCAAGCATTTGGAAGAATGATTTTTGCTTGATTGAGATGAAGAAGATTGTGAAAGAAGAAATCTTTTTGTTGTTGTTGTTGTTTGTTTGCCTAGAGGATGTCAATAATTAGGAATTCATTTTTAGCTTGTTGAGTTTGAGATTACGATTAGATTTCCAGTTGGATGTGTCACACCTGCAATTAAATTTATGGATCTGGGGTACAAAAGAGAGATCTGAACTAGAAGTCTAAATTTAGGTGGTAAAATCATATAGATAGACTTAAAGCCATGTAGTAGAACATATTATTGGGGGAGCTAGCAGCAGAGAGAGTAGAAATAAGAGGATGATGCTGTGCATGGTGGCCATGTAATCCCAGCATTTGGGGAGGCTGAGGCAGGAGGATGGCAAGTTCAAAGTGAGGCCCTCGGCAACTTAAGGAGACACTGTCTGAAGTAAAAAATAAAATAAAAAATAAAGGACTGTGAATATGGGGGATGTGGCTCAGTGGTTAAGCAACCCAGGGTTAAATCCCTGGCACCAAAATAAAAAAGAAAAGGATGAGAATGTGGAAGTGATTTTCCAATGTGTGGAGGGCAGATGAGGAGCAACAGCCAGGCAGGTGGAGAACCAGCAAGGAAATGGTAGCAGAGTGTATCAAATACTGCTGAGGGAGCTAAGGACTATTGACTATTAATTATAGAAATGTGTTAATGTTTCACTTTGATGAAAGCTATTTTTATAAAGTGATAACAATGATTGGAGTGAGTTAAAAAGTGAATAGAAGAAGCAGAATCTAGGTAGGGAACCTAAGAACTCTTCTGAGAAAATTCTTATAGAGGGGCTATGAGAACAAGACAATGAATGGGTCGTTTTAGTGGGAGCTATACTTTCATGTTTGATCAATGATGGAAATAATCCCATAGAAAATGGGATTTAATCTGGAGTGACAAGACACAATTGCTGGTCATTCACTGAATAGGCAAGAAGTGATGGGTTGTAGCTACACGGAGGAAGAACTGGAGGGTTTGCCTTAGAGTCAGGGAATATTATCCACAGTGACAAAAGAAGCCTGAGTGTGTGGAAACAGAGCGGGCTAGTTGGGAGATAAAATGGTGGAAGGTTGTGGAGTTGGAAATAAGAGGAATTGGGAGGGAAATGCTGGAGTCTGAGGGGGCAGGGGAAGCACTGTTGTCTGGGAGCATCTAGAGGGAAGAGGCTAAGGGAAATGAGTTCAGATTTATGGGCAGCCCCAAGTTCCTGCTTTTGTGTCAGAAACAGCTGTTTCTACAGTTCAAGTTCTCTCCGGAACTCCCTTGAAACTAGGTGCGGCCTGAGCACTGCCTTGTATGTGGAAGTGATGTGTGACTTACAGGTCTAGCCTCAACATGCCTTCTGTGAGCACCCCTTCATTCTGCCTTCCTCTCTGGATGGCTGGAATGGAGACAACCCTTTGGACACACTTAAACACTCACAGATTGAAGGGATCCAAACTTTGCTAACCTGAGGTCCCAAATGACCGCTCAGAGGAAGGCTTGCTCCATGGACCTGCTATTTACACAGAATTATTTCATGATCAAGAATCCAACTTTCAATTAGTTTTTGTACCAGAGATTGAACTGAGAGGCATTCAACCACAGAGCCAAATCCCCAGCCCTATTTTGTATTTCATTTAGAGGCAGGGTCTCACTGAGTTGCTTAGTGCCTCGCTCTTGCTGAGGCTGGCTTTGAACTCGTAATTCTCTTGCTGCAGCCTCCCTAGCTGCTGGGATTACAGGCATGTGCCACCATGCGTGGCTCAACATCTCTTATGAAAGACACCATTCAACACATAACAATACTGTACCAGGTTGTCTCATAGCAGCAGGAGGGGAGGAGGCTCTCAGATCACACAGAATAGGGTTGGAATCTCAACCCAGCCACTTACTGTCTTTGTGACTGAGTTTCAGTTATTTCAATTCTCTGAGCCAATTTACTTTTTTGTTAAATGTAGGGGTTGGGGACACCAAACTCATCAGATTTTTGTGTGAAGGTTAAGTTAAATATTAGGTCCATTTTAGGCACTCAATAAGTGCTATTATTCAGATGATTAAGGTGTTAACATATCATAATAAATAATTGCTTTGACCCAAATGTATATTATAATATTCTACTGTTGCTATGGAAATAGTATAGTGTTAGGGAATGATCCTCAATTTGTCTTTTAAAAAATCCAAGTAGCCTAAGCTGTCTTAATTTAATACTATTGATGTCATCATTTTTAATGTAATCTTGACTGTGGGGCTTCCAATCTCAATTCATCCTTTATTAATTGACACCTGTACTTGAATGCTTGTCCTTAGCTGAGATTTATTTGATATGAAATGATAGATATATCATGGGATTAGCTACTTACTTCAAAGTCATGTTCTTCGTGATTTGTGTGTTGAAATGAATCAGTTGTTTGCAGTTGAAAAGCTAATGAACTACTCACAGAACTGAGAAGCCCCACAAAAGTTTAGAATTTGAATGTGCCTGTGCGTCTGAGGAGCACACACCAGTTGCCTTTCAGGTATCACATTGTCCTTGAAATGGATCACTAGCAGTTTTTACAACGTAAATGGATGATTTTTTGAAACTCAACCATTCTCTATTCAGGCTCTTCACACAATAGTAGCTCTAAAGCACGTTTATTCCTCTCTCTTTCCTTTCCTACCTTTTTTTTTTTTTTTTTTTTTTTAAACTTGTAAGCTTTATTAGTTTCCCCACCAGGATGAACTGAGCAAGAGACAGCTGCGGAGCTAATAGCAAGAACAGCTGGCTGTTATTAGTTCAGTTAGTGCATATACCTGTGTCTGTTCTCCTACAAACCGACCAATTCCATCCTTAGACACCAATGCTAAAATAGAAACTGAATTGGTGGAAAAGTGAAAGAAATGAAAGATAAAAAATGAAGATGTACAGCTTAGAATGAAATGTGAGTTAAGTGCAAGGAAACAGGATTAGAACGCGATGGTAGTATCAAATGAATCAGGATATGATTATCAAAGGAAGCAGAAAAGAGAAGTGCCGAGTAGTAAAGGCAAATGGGTCTATTTCAGACATTTTACACTTCCTCTGTCCAAGTGGATTAACACACTGGCATACAGTAGCCCCTGGCATTGTTTTTCCACTTACATTTTTCGTCTGTCACTATACAATTTGTTTCAGACTTAGCTTTTGGAATTAACTTAAAATGGATTCTGGGGCTTCCAGGAAGGGACAAAAGAGAAAAACCGGCTGACATGAAAGTCACCACAAATCATTCACAGCTGTAACTGTACTGCCCATGTCCATTTTCTATTTACCAAGCTGAGTGCTAAGTACATCCACATCCACTCCACACATTTTCTTTACAAGGTCTATAAAACGCTTGTTGAGCTATTAGCACTCGCTACAACTAGGGTTTCATTAAGGAGAATAGATACCGTACCTGGAAACGTCAGTCATAAAACTCCATGCAGAGCACAAATAGTGCTTAAAAGAAGCAGAGGGACAGCAAAAAAGAGAAGATGTTGTATGGCCATTAGGCTGGGGATGGAGGGGGAGAAGCAGAAAGGAACTGAAGCAGAAAATTAAATGGTCTGATACTGACTTTGAATAATAGCTCTGGGTGACCCTGAATCTTACTACTGGAAGTGTGCACATATTAAAATTCTCCAGTTGTGATCAATTTTCTGTGTGCCAGATATCCCCCACCCCTATACATTAGGTGAGTGAGTAGGAAGAAGCCAGTCATTTAAAAAACTCTTGTAGGCTCTGCATCCATTTTATATCCTTTGTGAAATCTGGTGATTTCCTCTCCTTTCATTATCTCTTCCAGAAACATTGGCCCTGGTGTGGGCCCTTCACTCATCAGAATCTAATTATTGCCATCCATTCTGGTTCGGCTGCCCAGGCCAAGTGCTCAGAGACCACCACAAGGGAAATCAGGGCTTTGAGGGTATTTGTTAGCACTGCCAGATGCATCTCCATTGGGAGGTTATTTCCCTCCATTTTTATTAACTTTCCTTTTGTTTTAAAACTGCTCATGCTTTTCCATCTTCAATTATTTCCACCAATGATTTATCACAAAGTGAACCCCTACCTTAATTGCTGAACCTTATTGTTCAGGCTTTGAGGCCCTAATAACCTGATTCCTCTAAAGGTAGTATTAAGTTAAAGACATGGCTCCTCTGTTTCTTCCTATGTTCTACATGGAGGTATTGCTCAACTTTTCTTCATTTATTTCAAGGAAGAAAGATTTTTACCTAAAAGAGTTTCTCTTCAAGATAATTTAAAAAGTAATTCAGGACATTCCTAAGGAAGTAAAATATATCATTATAAAAGTTTAGAGTACAACAAAAAACAAACAAAAAAAAAGTTTAGAGAGAAGAATCTCCAGTTGGATTTTGGCTTATAGTGCATTGGGCAAAACAGTCTAGCATTTCACAGTTAACATCTAGACTCAAGTTATTTCTGATAAGCAGGAGCATAAAGACTAGACATTTAACATTTCAGAATATATGAAAGGTAGGTAAGATACTGAAGCTGGAGCAATCAGCTTTAAAAGATAGCTTAATACTTTCCAGTAATTGATAATACTTTCAATACATTGGAATTGCTATTTCAATAAGAAAAGACTACACAAGTTATTAAATTATAATATCCAAAGAAGCCAAGATAATGTTTTTAAATTCCCAAAGAGCCTAATGGATTCTCCTTTCTTCTTTCCACTAGTTCTAGAACCACCAAGTACATGCTTCTCTCCTTCACAAAGTGAAGTTTAGACCAGGGGAATAGTGAGCAAGACCCAAAGCCCCTTCAATATGGTGACTGTGTCGGTGTTTTGTTTTTGGTCCATAGTGAGTTCAATAGATAACCACAGTGTTAGTTTTCTGTTGCTGCTGTTAGAAATTGCTGCAAAAACTTAGTGACATAAAACAAACCAAATTTATTATTTTATGTCCTGGAGGCTGAAAGTCCAAAAGAGCTCTCACTGGGCTAGAATCCCTGTGTCCACAGGGCAACAATCCTTTCTGAAGGCTCTAGGGCAGAATCTGTGTCCTTGCTTTTCCCAGCTCTAGTGTTTGCCCACATTCCTTGGCTCTAGAACCTTTTATCTTCAAAGCCAACAGTGGCCACATCTCTCTTTCTAGTTTTGAAACATCTGACTTCTTTCTTTCCATTTGAGACCCCCCTGACTACACTGCACATAAGCAGATGAACTAGCATAATACCTGATTAGCAAACCTTAATTCCACCCGCAATTTTCAGTCTCCCTGGCCATGTAACACTTTGCAAGTTCCAGGGGTTAGGATGTGGACATTTTGGGAAAGCCATTAGTTGGTCTGCTACACACCCACTCCTAGAAGTCTGAGGTAAATTAGAGACAAGATTGACTCTTAAGATCACCTTGGAAATTTCTAATTACACGTGAACAGTATAATTTGAAGTCAACTGTTACTCAAAAATTATATTAAGTGCAATTTAAATTTAAAGTGCCTTCTCTAGTTTCTTATTTTTAACGATGTGTCATGATTTTGGATTTGAGAGAGTGTGATATAAGGAGAATGAGATGACTTTTGAGTTGAAAAGGGTCAATATTTCCATTCCAACTTACTGAGCCTTGGTTTCCTCCACTTGACACCAAGGAAGAAGCTGTGGAGAGGACAGCATTATTCACACAGGGTTGCTTTAAGTAAAATGTTGCTTAGTTTGTATTAATAATGATATACTCCATAAGTCCTGTGATATGTGGGCAGCACATGATGGGTGCCCTCTAAATGTTACTGTTGCCTGCGGTGCTCAGTGATAAGAGCAGTGCTCAAGCTTCACTGCATTTTTAGAGGTCAACTATAACCTGGAACTTCTTATGGACCTTACAAAATGCAAATTTGGTGTCTGGTTTCCTGCAAACATGGGGACGAATTTCAACCTTTGGCCTCAGTTGGTCTTGTGAGATTATCACAGAACATAAGGTTGAATTGTGTGGTAAAATTATGATTTATCCTGAATTGTGTAGTTCCCTGATTTCAGTCAGGGTGCATTTAGCTCTTGGAACTGATAACTTCCTGCTTCTATTTATTTCTCTCTCCCTTATCTATAACCCCACTCTTACAGAGTACGAGGAGAAATTGTTTTGATGGGGTACATAGGAGAAATGCACAAATAATGTTTCTAATTCAAAGTAAGGAAGTTAGTCTATCATAATGCATGGAATACATAATCCTATGTGTTATGTTATTTAAATTGTATCTTAGACATATAAGCAATATATTATACCTAGGATGATAACAATATGCTATCATGTTCTGCTGTGAATAATTACATACTGTCGGCAGAACAATGACCCCCAAAAGATATATACATCCTAATCCCTGAAACCAGTGAATGTTATTTTATATGCAAAAAAGGAATTAAGGTTGTCAATGCAATTTGCTAATCTTTTGACCTTGAGATAGAAAGATGATCCTGCATTATCTGGGTGATCCCAGTCTAATCACATGGCTCCTTAAAAGTGGAAGAAGAGGCAGAAGAGAGAACAAGAGGGACAGTAAGCTGAGAGGGACTGGGCCCACTGTTGCTGACTTGGAAAGTGACTTTAACATGAAAATTCCACGAACCAAGAATGCAGATGGCTTCCAGAAGATGGAGAGAGCAACAAAACAAATTCTTTCCTAGAACCTCCAGAAAGGATTGTGGTCCCTGAAGTTAGTCCAATGAGGTCACTGCACTAACATATGGAAGTGTAAGATAATAAATCTCTGCTGTTTTAAGCCATTAGATTTGTGATCTTTTGTCATAGCAGCTACAGAAAACTAATATACACGCTTTACTTGTATCTAAATTATTATGGCAATTTACAGGTGAATAGCTTAAGCAAATTATTACATGGTATCAACCTGAAAAATATAGTCTTTGTTAGTGTCCTTTTAAATACTATTCTATTATTATTTTAATATATACATTTAATTTAAAGATATTTAATAAATAACTTCTTCTAAAATTATACACTTCATAGATAATATTTTCATAAAATCATTTACACCTCTACCTTTTCATGATAGGTTGAGGTTTGACAGAAAACTGTAAAGACGGTTTCAGTGAAAATGTATTAAAGTATGTGGCATTGAAATGGCATAATAGTATGCAAAGAATTTTATTTCAGATCTCCATGACAAATAAAAAATGACAGCCACATCTGACCAGGACAAATGATGCTCATGTTTTTCAGATGTGAGGAAAAAAACAGTCCATTTACCTTTAAAAGCCATTTACTGTCCGCGTCTATCACACCTGTAGTCTAATTTATTAAAGTTTTAAAGTTTGAAAACTCTACATACGATTTCAAGAAGATCCAAGGTTCTATCTCAAATTTGCCCACCGTGTTGTTATGAGGTAGGGAGGTATATTTTGTAACTCATCATTCTGGCACTACTGCCGAGTACGCAGCAAGCATTTTGGAAAATTCGACATATCCCTCCTCTTCACCCAAAAGGGAAACTGAGACAAGATGAAAACTGTTCCAGATCATTGAAGACTCTGGGTAGGATGGACAGTGAGCCTATGTTGGAGAGCTCAAAGGCTCCCATTTTCTGCTTTGCCTCACTGCTGTGTGTCTTCCGTGAAATGCGTTCTTTCTCCAAGCTCTCATGTAATAGTCACACTGTTGTCTATTCCCTTTTACTTTCCACTTCAAAACAGACAAATAAGGACATGGAGGGAACATAAGTGAGAAATACTTCAAAGTCAGTTTTCGGCTCGTCACGGCCTAAACTTGTGTCTCTCCATTCCCAAGAGAGACTTGCTGGAAGACTGAGGTTTGACTTGAACACTTAAGAATGTTCCAAAGTGTGCTTTGTAGCAATGCCCCTGAAGAAAATGAATGCTTCCTCCGCGAGCCACTGTGAAGCAAGGCATTGCACACAGAGAGGCATCATTCATCTTCTTCTGGCTCCAGGGGCTTCTCCCACCAGCCTGTTTGACATATAAAATTTCCACCTCACTTGGTGGTAAAGCTGCCTGCTGCTTCCTCTGTATAGGGAAAAGTGGAGAGAGTTCTATAAAGGTAAAGAAGTTGTTACTTTTGTAAAAGAAAAGTACAGAGAATTGAGTGGGAAGGAACATAAAAGAGGAGACACAATTAAACTTAGAATAAGTGGAAGATGGAAAAAGAACTGAAATCCTACCAAGAAAAGGATCACTGTGTAACCTTATAGATTTCAAGGACCATTAAAAAAAAAAAAAAGGTTTAAAGACTGGGTTACACTATAATAATAAGGTTTCTACAAAAAGGTTGATGTGATGCTGTCCACTTGTGCTGAGGCTGGGCTTCCAGCTTCCTGTTGGAGGTAGTATTCCTGCAGGGGGTAACATTTATATTTGGTACAGTTAGTTTATCATTCTCATCACTGAATCCAGGTAAAAATGGAAGACACATACCGATTTTAAACACCAATTGCTGATTAAAAATCCTCCCCCAGATCAATTTTTAGATTTTCAGGCTGTATGCTTCTCTGACTATAGTCCTCACAATTCAGTTGTTGACGTGATCATGTGGGAACCTTAGTTTATGTCATTATGGCTTGAGTCAAATAGGATCTGTCTTCTCAAGCATGTGTTTTTCTTTTTACTCTTCTCTTTATTTCTTGGAGTTTTGATCTTGTCATCTGTAAAAAATGGTGGTTAAAACTTGCCAGGTTCTCGTGAGGGTTAAGTGAAATGACATATAGGAAAATGCCTAGCATACTCCCTGAACTCAAATTATTCTCTGAATGTTCGTTTTGTTCCTTCTATACATTTTTGCCTTGCTCCCTATTATATGTATCTTATCCTTCACTTTGTCACTTTTTCTTTGCTTCTTTCCTATTTGTAACTTGTAACTTGCTTTCCGAAGGTCCTGAGGAGCCAGTGGGCTTCATGTGTGACACTCTAAATAGCTGTTCTGTTTGTGGCCAACTCACTTGAGAGTCATTGACACAATGGACATCATCATAGTTCTAAACATAGGTTACCACTGAGATCACTGTAGTCTTTGCTTGTCTGTCTAGATTTGTGTGCAATTGTCTGAAATGGAGAAGCAACAATATAGAACCGGAATTTTCTGTTGCTGTGTATCTGAAAAGACTTGATGGTACGAATGAGTGGGCAAGCAGTACTGTCAACATTTTAAAAGTCCCAATGATAATAAATGCTGTAATTCTCAGGAGTGTCATATGGGGACCCATTCAGCTTTCAAATTAAAAGATGAATATTTGTTGATTGTATAATGTGTTAATAATCAGAGATATGATGGTAATTAGCACAATCTTTTTGTTTAGATAAGCCTGAATAGTTTATATAAAACAGTTTATGTGTATATATTTTATACTTTTGCTTTTTTAAAAATTTTTAAATTACTGATAAAGATACACAAAACACTTGCCAGCTTAACCATGTTAAAGAACACGTTACCTGGCAATGAGTACATTCACATCTGGAACCATTATCATCATCTATCTACAAAACTTTTGATCTTGCCAAACTGAAACTCTCTGCCCATTAAACAATGACTCCCAATTACTTTTTACTCCCTACACAAGGAAACAACTATTTGATTATCTCTATGAACTTGACTACTTCAGGTAGTTTATGTAGGTGGAATCATATAGCACTTTTATTTATTTATTTTTTGACTGGCTTACCTTACTTAGCATAATGTCCTCAAGTTTCATCTATTCTGTAGCATATGTCAGAATTTCCTTTCTTTTTCTTTTTGTGTGTGGGGGGGTACCAGGGATTGAACTCAGGAGCAATCAACCATTGAGCCACACCCCCAGCCCTATTTTGTATTTTATTTAGAGACAGGTCTCACTGAGTTGCTTATTGCCTCGCTGTTGCTGAGACTGACTTTGAACTCACAATCCTCCTGAGTCAGCTGCTGAGATTACTGGTGTGTGCCACCACACCTGGCAGAATTTCCTTCCTTTTTAAGGCTAAATAATTTTACATTGTGTTCATATACCACATTTTATCTCTTTAGTCTGTCAATGTTGCTTGGGTTACTTTTACCTTTTAGCTATTGTAATAATGCTATGTGAGTCTGTATGTATAAATACCTATCCATGTCCCTGCTTTCATTTTTTCAGATATATACTCAGAAATGAAACTGTTCATTCATATCATAATTTTATGTTACATTTTTTGGGGGAGCCATCATACTCTTTTCCATGGTGACTGTACCATCTTCCATTCCCACTGGTGGTACACAAGCATTCCAATATTTCCACATCCTCATTCATATTTATTACTTTCTCAGCTTTTTTTCTTAATATAATAGCCATCCAAATGGGCATGAAGTAGAATCTTGTGATAACTCATTTTTATTTGCCTTTCCCAATGATTGGTGATGTTGAGTATTAGTTCCTGTGCTTACTGACTGTGTATCTTCTGTGGAGTAGAGTCTATTCAATTCATTTGCCCATTTTTTAATCACATTGGGATTTTGTTGTTGCTGTTGTTTGTGTTGGGATATTGATATATTTTTAAACCTGAAAGAACAGCAAGAGTTCTTAAAGGAATGTTCTGCTGTTGTTTCAAACATTCTTATAATTTAAAAAAAAAATATTGTATTCTGGGTACATCGTATTTAACTATGTTTATTCGGTGACTTAATTTCAATAGCTAAATCATAAGTAGGCATGGATGGGATGTGCCTCATATTTGTTATATGGTCATTGAGATTAGCCCTATGCAGGAGAAGGCCCGGTGAGACAGTGCTGTTTCACTCTCAGCTTTTTGTAAAGGGAAAAGTCCTTTTGGGATGACTTTTCACATGCTAATTCATTGCATTATTGGAAAAGTAAACTTCTAAGGTGTTTTGAAGGAGGATTTAAAAAAAATTTCTGAATATAGAAAGATATTTTAAAATGCCAAGGAATAAATTTCAGACATATCCTTTAGGGCACTGCAACACTTGTTAATGAAGAACCTTGGTTAGATGTATCAGTAACATTATTTTAATCTTCTATTTTATGATATGTCAACCGAAACTAAACTAAGTTTTCAATATATCCCTGAGCATACTTCAGGCATATGAATGACTTATGTATTCTAAGACATCATTCTACCTTATATAAATATACTTGATGCTATTTTCTTGCTCACAGTAGAATAAAATGTTAATAATTTGGTGAGTCCCTGCAATTTTACTATCCATTTCTTTCTGGCTCTACATAACATTTAGTGAGCACTAAACCCTAAAAGACTCAGGCAATTCAGTTTGAATAACTACTAAAAAGTACATATGCTTACTCAAAATAACTGAGCTACTTGATTCTGCAAAACAAAGTTGAACAATCCCCAAAGAACGGATTCTTATGAAATAGGAAGTTGCAAACTGACTTTCATTTATATCCCTGGATATTTTTTCCAAGAAAATTACATTCACCTGCATATTTTTTTTTACATAAATATTTTCTATTTTTAAAAAAGTGGCTAGAAACTCATTCAGGGTAATTTAAGCACTGTTCTACTTGGATTCTGAGGGATTAAATTTGTAGATTCTATTCTATTCTAGGGTAAAGCTTGGTCTAGAATTCTCCTCCTAACTCATACATCCCTTGTTAAATTAATCTAAAAATTTTAAGGAAATTATTAAATACAAATACAAAATATGTAACTATACAATTATTTGTTTGCATGTACTTTATATGTACTATGATACAATCCATAATAACATGGAATGATCAGGAATCATATTTTTATGTATATTTAAAAATATTTGTTGGCTCTGTGCTATGCTGAGCATGGTGTTAGATATAGAGTATACCCTGCTCCACAAGATGTAAATGGTCACTGTCCTCATGGAGATTGTAGTTTAGTGGAGAAGAAAGACCATAAATTTGTGAAAAAGCAAATAAGCAAAACTTCCACACAAATATATTTTGGTAAATGACACAAAGAAACAATATGTGGAGAAAAAGAATAATGTAGCAGAGAGCAAAGGTGATCAGAAAGGGATTCGATGCCTTTTGGTTGAGATGTGAGGGTTGAGATGATAAAGATTCATTCGAGTCAAGCACTCTCTCTATTTTTCTTTGTGTAGTGGTGTGTGTGTGTGTGTGTGTGTGTGTGGTAATGTGGTGTCTGTGTATGTGGTGTGTGTGTGTGTGTGTGTGTGTGTGTGTGTGTGTGTGTGTGTGTTAGTAGTAGTTGGTTAGGAAGCTGAATCTAGTATTTCAGAGAAAAGGAAAAGGCAAAATATCAAGGGAGGGGTGAAGGTAAGAAAGGACTGAAAATAACAAACACAGAAGGAAAGGTGGCAGTAAAGTGACAAGAGGGGAGGTTGAGACACAAGCCGTGCGAGGGGGCAGTCAGGCAGCCTGCACTAGCGTGAAGACTCCACATTTTATTTGATGTTGCACAAGAAACCACGGTGGAATTTTAAGCAGTGCGAGGGCATGATGTGATGTACATTTGAAAAATATGTATTCTAACTTCTATTTGCAGAATATGTGACAGTTAGAAGTGGGAATTGAAGACCAATACGGAGGCCATTTTGGCGGCATGGCTGGGGGTCGAAGTGGAAATAGAGGGAAACAAAAGAATGTTTACTGTTGTCTCTTGATGTTTTCTGAATGAATTACATTTTGTCTGTGTTCCTCTCACACAAAAGAACAATAATCCCCTTTCTATTTAAGATGAAGAACATCATTTTCCCCCAAACAATGAGCAAAAGTTACATCAAAATCATTCATTTTTTTAAAAAAAAATCTATATTAGAATTGAAGTTGGAATACAACCAAATGATTTGAATTCTATAAGACCCTTAGAGAAAAGTAGAATTCACACGCTCTTTAGCTTTTTGCTGATCACAAAAGGAAGAGGAAGTAGACATACAAGTATGAAGGCCAGAGGAAACAGATTTTTAGTGAATAGCTAAATGCTGAGTGTGTGGTAGCTTGAGAGTTTGAATCTGTGGCAAGCCCAGATGAGAGAATCTGTTCCTCTTCATCACTTTGTTCCATGGGCCCACTGGATGCTCATGAGAAACCTCAGGGGCAGGTAGAATGCCTCAAGGATAGGCTGTCAACCACTGATGGATAGGCAGGAAATCCAACTGCATTCTGGAATCTTATCTGTTGCAAAAACTGCTGCTGGGGAAGGAAGGAATATCTTCTGCTTCCCCTGGTGAAGCGAAAGAACTGGGTGCTGCTGAGGGAGAAATACAACAAAAAGCTCTCTACCTGTGAAGATGGAGAAGGAGACCCCTCTAGCACAAGGTCTTGTACAGATAGAAATCCTAGTTTTAGTCATACTGAGAAGTATCAAAAAAGTTAGTCATGTTGAACATCCTCATCAATTAAAAGCATCTTGGCTTAAAGGTGGAGGATAAGGAATACTGAGAAAAGTCTTTCCCTGAAGTTTAATCAGATAAGACAGGCTTGACTACAGCTGATGAAGCAGAATTAAAAAAAAAAAAAAAATGTACCATCTGCAGGAACCACAATCCTTGAACTGAGAAATAGAGACAGGGCAAGAATATGAAGAGGGAAGAGATATTGGGTTTAAGATGGAACCCAGACACTGAAACAAAGATTCTCCAGCACTCTCCACCTTAGTCTATACCAAAGTAGTTGCAGTCTACCAGAGGAAGGATTTGATGTCTAAAATGTACTGAATGTAACTGTAGCAACGATAAAACCCTAAGGTGGCAACAGTCCTAGTATTAGTTTGATTCAGACTTTCCCCTCCCTAACTCCTAACACACAGGCACACAAATAACCTAACAGAAGAAAAGATATGCACATTTTGAATATAAATTCTATTTACCTTGTTTTCTAGTGTTCTTTTATATAGCATTCAATCAAAACTTGCAAGGCATATAAAAAAGCAAGAGAAAGAAATGAGCCATTGTCAAGAAATAAAGCAGTCAACAGAACCAGAGCCAGAGATGGCCCAGATATTAGAATATCAGACACAGACTTTAAAATAATTATGATTAATATTTTAAAGTGTCTAGTGGAAAATATATGCATGAAGAGATGGGAAATTTTGGCAGACAAATGCAAACTATAATTAAGTGTCAAGTAGAAATGCTAGAAATGAAAAATGTGCTGTCAGAGATGAAGAATTCCTTCGATGGGCTTATCAGCAGACTGAACACATAAGAGGGAAAAATGGGAAATTTTAAAATACATCAATAGAAATTATACAAACTAAAACCACAAGGAAAAAAGAGTAAGCAAAGAGCATCACATCCAAAAGCTGTCAGAAGGTATATAATGATCTAATATATAAGGAAACTGAAGTCAAAAATGGAGAAAAGAGAGAAATCCAAGAAGAAGAAATTTTGAAGAGATAATAGCCAATAATTTACTGCAACTGATGAAAGACAATGACTCACAGAGATCCAGAAAACAAAAACCAAAAAACAACAAAACAAAACAAACAAACAAACAAACAAACAAACAAAAAAAAAAAAACTATACACTTAGGCATATTCCAGTCAGAGTGATTTTTCTGGGATAATTTATCCTGCAGAAGAATAAGTGGTAGTCCTAACCTCCAGTACTTCATAATGCAATTATATTGGAAAATAAGGTCTTTACAGAGATAATTAAATTAAAATGAGGTCATTGGAGTGGGCACCAATCCAATCTGTCTAGTACCCTTACGAGAAGAGGACAGTTAAATACAGAAGTGCAGAGGGAAGACAAAGTAAAGGCACAGGGAAAGAAGGCCATCCAGGAGGCATCCACAGAGGCCTGGACCAGATGCTTCCATCAATGCCTTCACAATGCTCCTGAAACCTTGATCTCTGACTCTATCCTCCAGAATGGTGAGAAAATAAGCTTCTGTTGTTCAAGCCTACTAGCCCATGGTTCTTGGTTTTGGCAAACCTAGAAAGCTAGTGAAATCCTGAAAACCAGAGATACAGAGATAAACCCCAAAAGCAGCCTGCAGAAGTAAGACACATCACATAAAAGAAACCAACAAATGAGAATGAAATTCTCATCAGAATTTTTGCATGCCTGAAGGCAGTGGTGCAGTGGTACTAAAACAAGCAAAGAAAATAAGCAAAAATATTGTCTTTCCAGCATTCCATATCCAGAAAAATTACCTTTCTACAGGAAAGACAAAATAAAGACATTTTCAGACAAATGAAAGCTGAGTGAAGTCATGTCAGCAAGCATATATGTTAAATTATTTAGATAAAGGAAATATGATATAAAAAATTTAGATTTAGACAAATAAATGGAGAACACCTGGAATGGTAAAAGTGAAAGTAAATATGAAAGACTTTTCACCTTCTTTTAAATCTTTTGAAAAGATAATTAGCTGACTAAACTAAAAATAATTGGATTTAAACATGTATGTAATTAAAATGTGTACAAAAGATGAAAAGGCCAAAATGGAAAGACACTGCTATAGTATTCTTATTTAAAGTAATATCCTATTATATGAATGTTAAAAAGAAGATAAGTTAAAGAAGACACAAATTACCATTATCTGGAATGAATGAGAAGACATCACTATAACTTCTACAGATATTTACAGAATAATAACAAATATTATTACAAAATACATGCCCATAAATAAAAGAATTTACATGTAGAAGAAAAATTTATTGAGAAACACAAACTAGTAAAGTTCATTCAGGAATAGATAAACCAGAGTCAAATACTGAATGTTTCCTCTGATATAAGGAAGCTGATTCACAGTATTGTTGGATCGGGGTACATAGGAGGATTAGAGGAACACTATAATGGTCAAAGGGAAGGGAGGGGAAGGGAGAGAACAAGGAGGGAAGGGGGAAAAAAGTGGTTGAATAAGACGGATATCATTATTCTAAATGCATGATTGAAGACTTGAATGCTGCAAATATAGTTTGTATACAAACTGTTTTGTGTAAAAAGATGCTATATATGTATAATATGAACTGTAGTACATACTACTATAAATAAAAATTAAAAAAAAAATGAAATCTGAATTTAAAGTCAAAACCTTCCCTCAAACAAATTTCATGCCCAAATAACTTCATTGGTGAATTTTATCAAATATTGAAGTAAAATAATACTAATTCTACACAAAGTATATAGAAAATATCAAATGATCTTTAAAAATGCTATCAGAACTGAAAAATGAATTCATGAAACTCCAGGATATAAGGGTAATAAATATTTCAAAATCAATATACTTATATATACGAACAATTAGTAGCTGCAAAGTGAAATTTAATATATAACCATTTATAGTAGCAAAAACTATGAGGTATTTAGGGATGTTTTGAGCACAATTTGTGCAAAGCATGTACACTGACAGTTGCAAAACACTGCTGAAATAAATAAAATGAGACCAAAATAAACAAAGAATTCATAGATTGGTACTCAATATTGTGGGTGGTAGATTTTCCCCAAATAAACCCAAATATGTAGTATAATCATGATCACTAGTCTATTGATGCTAAAGTATTGGTGTAAATGTTGGTGTAAAGATCAATGGAACAGAACAGAACCACATGCAGAACCATACAAGGTAAGTGTGACTTGCTTCTACTAAAGTTCTTCATTTCTTTTTAATGCATCATTCATCACTCACTTGCATTACAGTTATTTGTATATAAATTTTATATACTTCCATTGATTGTGAGATCATGGAGACTATGGTATATTGTTTTATACTTCTTATATTTACCCACAACTTCTTGTTTTATCATTAAAAATTGTGACCCACAAGTTTCAATCTTTATTTCAGCATTCTCAGTACTTGCTCAATGTACTTTATCTTGTTGACAGAAAAATCATCTGAAACACAATAGGTACCAATAAATACTTATACAATAAATAAATAAATAAATAAATAAATAAATAAATAATAACAATTGAATGTAACTTCCTAATACAGTTATTTCCATATTACTATGTAAGAGGCAAGAGAACCAGCCTTCTTTAAAACACTCTACGTGAACTGAACTGCATTCATTCATTTAACGAGAATTAACTACATCATTCAGACTATGTTTTAATAATTGGAGCACAAAGCACTATATTATTTTTATTATCTTCTATCATTGTCTTATATTAGTCAAACAGTCCAAACCTCACATTTCACACTAGAAATTTTGTTCCCTTAGTGTTTAGCCATAATGCCACTTGATTTAATGGATGCGCCCCCATGAAAATGATTTTACTTATCATGGGGGTTTCCTTTTTGGTAAAATATAGCAGATATCATGAAAAAAATAAATAACACACACACACACACACACACACACACACACACACACACACACACACACATGTACACATCTTATTTAGCAGTAACAACAAATAAATGTGCCATCATCTAGAAATGTGTGCCTAACAAATTGATATTGCCCTTTGAACTTCTTCTCTGTTATGAGCAGACATTTTTGTGTTATTTCTAATTATATAATGTTTTGTCAAATGAAGATACTTTGATAACCAGGTTCTCTTTCACCACATTGCTTAATGGGCTGCTAAGCCTCAGATTCCACATTGATATTAGTTCTTTGTCCAAATACAATGCTTGCTGTTAACAATCTATGTTTTTAGTTAAGATAGAACACACTATTCTCATAGTTTGTCTACCATATTTTTCATGTGAAGTTTTATGTTTGGTTGCTCCATTTTTCTCAATCACATATCTTTTTATTGAGTTTAATACTTTAAATGAGAAATTGGTGAAAATCAAGTTACAGACATGAATTATTGTCCCACTTGGGTATATCATATTAGGAAATTTAGTTATCTGTCATTTCTATGTCTTCATCATAGTTTTTCTTACACAACATCCTATATGTGGAGTCATTCACGGCCCATTGGGAAAGGTTGGGACTATAATTAGACCTTCTCTCTAGACACTGGAGCAATGGAATGCATGAAGGTTAGTAGCAGCTTCCCATTAATTGCTCCCTGGTGGTTTTACATAAAGCTGTTAACTTATGTACTAGGGCTGCTGCCCATAGCATCCTTGCACTGACATTTGAAGCAGTGATTAGAATGTCATTGGTTTCCAATGCTTCATTGTTATTCAGGGGACACACTGGAAATCTTTCCCCTCATGCTGCAGGGATCACAAATTCAGACACACACACACCAAAAAAAAAAAAAAAAAAAAAAAAAAAAAAATTGTCTCCGTTTTTTTATCATCAGAATATGCCTTTTGAAAGTGGGTTTGTTCTGAAAACAGTGTGCACACTGGACTCTGTTCAGCACAGTGTCACTGTCTTGTCTTTCAAACTAATGGGAACAAAGCAGGATCATTCTTTATGTGCAAAGTAGTGCACCCCAAGGGCAAAACATCTATCAGTATGAAAAATAGTCAAGTAACAACCAAGAAATTGTGTTTTGTGGAAGCTCATGGGTTTGATTGTATGTTTGAGCCAGCACACTGCCATGTTAGTTTTCTCAAATCTTTGAACTTAATAGGTTCTTGTTCAGATGTCTTTCTTATCATTTACACTGCCTGAATTCAACTCCTCCGTTTGTGCTGTCAGTGCTTGCTGTAACTCAACTAAGACTGAGATTTACTAGACTAGAGAGCATAATTATCCTTCTGTCTCAAAAATAAATTACTACTTCAAAGCTTCACTTTTTGTTCATCTCACTCATCCATTTTTTAAAAATTCTTCACCATGGAAAGCAGGGGATACCCTGTCTTAATGAAGAATACAAACTAGTACTCCCTCTTTTTCCTCCCTTTCAATGTACATGTGTAAATATGTGTAAGTGCACATGAATAATTTATGTATGCATATAATTTGATTTATTTCATTTAGCAGATTCATGTGGCAAATTCTATGGAGTGAGGTGACCTGATATAATTTCAGTTCTTATTGTCAAGGCCATTCTAGATATTTTCTTAAAAGAAAAAATCCTGACTTTTTTTTTTTTTTTTTTTTTTTTTGACTGTGCCTTAAAGCAGATATCTGATATATTGCATTCTCATGAAAAAAAAAATTACTTTCTGCCACCAGGAGTGGCTGAAGAGTAGTTTCAAAATTGAAATGATCATGATGAAACTCTGTAGTGTGAGGTCAAGGCAAGTTAGAAGAATTATTAAACAGCTGGAAAACTGGACCAGAGGGGAAAGGTCCTGGCGAGTGAGATTATTGAGGGCAGAGAAGTTGGAATGCAGAGTGTATTTAAGTGTCCGAAAAGTTAAGATTCGGGTTTGTAAAAAATTCAGTTTTCACTGGCTATAGGATGAAAGAAAGTGGGCATGAAGTTTTAAGATGGATGAAACAGTTTTTTTCTAAAAGTCTAACTTTAAAGCACTGACATTATAAATTTAACTAATGACATTGTGAGGACAAGCTTTGTTGAAATTATTTTATAAGATTGCTTTTTGGCTGTAAGATAAACAAAATAAATTCCTTGAATCATGAGTGTATCCTTCAGTTGTCAGCGTTAGGGGTCATGAAAGAAGATTCATTTTAGAGTTCTCATGGACAAAGAGATATGGATTGTGAATGACACCCATTAGAATGGGAATATGGACATACAGGTGACAGGTTACCTACTATAAAACAGAGGAGATGGAGGGATCTCTTGAAAGTGGTTGGATGAAGGTGGAAATCCTGTCATCTAGAATGTGCAGGTCAGAGGATCGACTATTGGAAAAGGGTGGGCTATCAAGAGATTGAGGTGGGCACAGAGGATGAGAGAGTTTGGGAGAGTCGGGTTGGTAGAAGAGACACAATAGGAGGATTGAACTTTGTGCATGAACTTGCTTACTTACAGGAAACACAGAATGGATGGAGGTTGAAAGCATACAATTCAGAACAAACATTCTGAAGTGAGGAATCTGGGTGTGAAACAGCAAGTAGAGAAACCAGGACAGTCACTGCACTACAGGCCTTTGGATCTTCAGAACTTAAGAGATCTCAGTTCTACACTAAAGGATATATGCAAAAGATGGAATCATATATAAGAAGTATTTGAGGTTGCGTGTGAACTGTTAGCCTTCTTTCATTCCATGTGTATTTACTGAAAGCCGGGTGCTCAGGATTTGTCGGTGAATACAAAAGACAAAGATTCTGTCCTCGTGGGGGGTATGTTCAGTGTGGGTGGTATGACATAACCAGTAAACGCATGAATAGTTAAATTACATAGTGTTTAGAAGGTAATGAATGGTAGTGAAAACAGAAAAATGGAGCAGGGTGAGGAGCTTGCCAGTGCCAGGTGGGTGTCAGTTTTCTGCATTAAACAGAGGCTGAGAGCAGGCTTCATGGACAAGGTGTGCAGTGAGCAAGGGCTCACAAGAGGCAAGTGCTATGGTCATTTATGGGAAGATCATTGCTGGTTGAAGAAACAGCAGTGCAACAGCTTTAAGCCTGGAGTCTCTTTAGAGGATTGTAAGATAATTGTGGCTGTTGCCAAATGAACTAAAGGAAGAGAAGTAGGAAGCAATGCTATAAATGTAAGTATTTTCTTAATGGTTTTAACCCAAGTTGGTCTTTTAGCTATTAACTCTCAGAGAGAGTAAAACATTCAGAGAATTAGGTTTTAAAATTTAAAAGACCACCATTAAATCAATATTTTGAAGTCAGAATTGCTCGATTAATGTTAAAATACAATTTATTTCCACAAAAATATAACATAATTTAGATCCTAAATTGAAATGAAGAGATGCACTTCCAAACTTTTTATATTGCCTATCATGGGTTTACACATAGGACTTTCACTTCCTCATGCCGAAATCTAAATTTAAGTCTCATACTCCATTAAAAATTTTAAATATCAATTGTTCTGCCTAGACAGCCTTAGCTATCTACCTCAATCCATTTTACTTATCTCCCATTTATAAAGTAGTGGAACTGTAACCTTCACTCTCAGGTGTGTACGAATGCAATTTTCTTTATTTTCTATGATTCATTGTACTGTTGAATCACTTTAAAAATTGTTTTTATTTCTGATGGCTGGAGAAAATATATATTTTTAAAAATATCATAATAGTGTACCTTCTGACTTTATGTAAGCATTTGAATTTAGGTTTTTTTCTCTTTCTTTTTTATCTTCAGGGGCAGGTGAGGTTCATATCCCATCTCTGTCCTTCTGGATGTCCTGTGTCTGCTGCTGGTCTCTAGTGTGACCAGTCATCTCCTCATAGGAGCCTATTCATCCACCCATGCTGGCCAGGCTTCCAGGATTACTCTTGTTGATGATGCCTCCCATCAAGCAGTTGGAAGAAGCAATCTCCACATCTGGGACTTGAGTTTTATTCCCCATTCCATCACCATACTGAGGTTTTAAATGCAAGAGTGAGAATCAGGGAGAGGTCTCACATTCACATCACAAGTCACAATCCTCTTGCTTCCTTCTCTTTCCCTGCTGCCTTATTCCCACCAGTTTCTCCCCCTGCCCATCCCAGAATTGGACTTTTAAACTCTCCTCATGAGATAGATGAAGCAGGAAGTGCTTGCAGTGGGTATCTTTCTTAAGCTGTATTATTAGAAAAACACTGTTCTTTCAGGGTGTCAGCCTCTGGTTCTTGATATTTGAAGAAGTTTCTAGTATTTATCTCTTAAAACTTGGCTCTTATTCATAAAAGCTTTGGCTATCACAACCATTACAGCTGAAATCATTTTTTAATGCTCATTTTGCAATTCAACCTTGAAATTGCAATCACTCAGCCACTGGATGCTTCAACTTCAGTGGGTGGAGAACTATGAAGCAGCTGGAGAATCCACAGCCAATCTTCCATAAAACACATATTTAGCTGAATGTTTTGTTTATTATTAGTACTTAACACCTATTATTTGTTGCACTGAAATGTATTTCTAATTGATGTAAAACAAACCATCTTACATTTAATTTAAGAAAATTGAATATACCTGCACAAATAAGATGTTATATTGTCATTTGGCATTTCCAAATCATTCTGAGATGGAAAATCTGCAAGGTCATAACCCTATTACATTGTAAATGCTTAATGAGGACAAATAACATGGTTATATCTTCCTTCAGTTAAAACCAGAGTTGAAAATACATTATTCCTTTCAAGACAATGAGGTAGGAAAAAAAGTGTGAACTGGGGAAGGAGGTAAAACTGGCTTATAATTCTGTTTTTTTCCTTAGAAACCACAAAATTCAAGAATATTGTTCTAAATTTCATCTTTATCATTTTTATAATGGGGGAAATATAATATCAATTCTATCAGTTATTGGAGGGATTACTTAAGAAAATATATTTGAAAGTTCCTTGCAATTACTTTATATTAACATATGCAACTATAACTTGATGCTATTAATAATAAAAATAATGAGCAGGGAATGTAGTACTTTAAAAAAATCAGGTTCAGATTTATATCATTTCAGATGTGTGCTGCTTGCCACAGCCTTGGAACTTGTTTTAGTCAGCTTTTGCATTGCTGTTGCCAAAAGACTTGAGAAAAACAAGTTTAAAGGAGTAAAAGTTTAGTTTGTCTCATGGTTTGAGAAGTTCAGTCTGTGGTCCACAGGCTCCATAGCTCTGCACCTGACGTGAACCAGAACATCATGACAGAGGGGGTGTGGCGAAAGAAATGCGCTCAGGGCATGGGAATCAGGAAGCAGAGAGACAGCTCTGCTCACCAGGGACAAAATATAACCCTAAATGTTATGTCCCTGATGATCTACTTCCTCCAGCCATACCTTACCTAAAGTTATCACCCTGTTAATTTTTATAAATGGATTAATCCACTGATTGAGTTACATTTTTCATAATCTAATCATTTCACCTCTGAACATTCTTACATTGTCTCATACATGGTTTTGGAGGACAGCTCATATCCAAACCCCAGTAGGACTTGTGTTTTGAAAATACTTAAGTCCATATTGATAGAGGATCTACAATGTCCTCAGTACTCTATGGCATTTGTCTACCCAGTCACATCATTAAAAAAAAAAAAAAAAAAAAAAAAAAAAACAAAAACAAACAAAAAAAAAACTGTGCTATTTTTTTCTTACAGATGAACAGTATTTTAGACTGTAATAACTGACAAAGAAAGAATGAAGAATGAACAATGTACAATATTGTAGTATATGGAAAATAGTGTTAATTTCTTTGTACTAGAGCTATAGGATTGTAAATCGACAAGAAGACAATTGGAATAATATTGATTCCTTTAAAAATTCCTTCATGGAAATCTGACGACTTGAGTAAAATATGTTGCTTATCAAATATTTAAATAGATTTCCTAAAATAAGATGGAAAAATTACATAAAATTATTTTAGTATATATTTCCTGGTTCTGGTTAACTTGGAGAATTAACAAAAAGAAAGGTGTGATGATTAAACTCTAACCTTTGCTTTCAAAGGAAAAGGTTGATATAATATTGTGCATGACATCTTTTCCCCTATTTTGTATTACAGAATTTCCAAATGACCTTTACTTGTAGAGTTAGATAGCAGCTTTGGAAAACAGTTTTTTAATAAAATAATTTTAAGTGCAACACATGAGCCTAATTTAAAAACAATTACACTCTACTGAAGGTGCAAAATAAAAACCGAAAATTTACCTTTCTCCCACCCCTCCACAGAATTATTCTGTTGAATACAAATATAATTCTGGAATGCTTGTGCTTCTATTTCTCAATTAATCAATTCTAGACACTTAGTCTACCTCCTTCCTCCTTTACTAACGATCACTTATAGATTTTCTTAAATAGTCCATTGCATCAATCAGGGTTCTCCAGAGAAACAGAAAAGACAGACAGACAGATAGACACATAGATGTAGACAGAATTGGTTCACAAGGTTATGGAGGCTAAGTCTCTTGGGCAGCTGGAAGCCCAGCCAAATCAATGGTACAGCTTTAGTCCAAATGCCAGTAAACTCAAAACCCAATGTGAGCCAGTGCTTTAGTTCAAGTTCAAAGTCAGGAAAATACCAATGTTTCAGCTCAAAACAATTAGGCAGAAGGACTTCCTTCTTATTCAGGCCTTCAGGTGACTGGATGAGGGCCACCGGCATTAGGGAGGGCAATCATCTATGCTCACTTCACTGCTTTAAATGTTACTATCATCCCAAAATATCTCATAGCCACACCCATATCCTTTGAACAAATATCTGGGTATTCCACAACATAGCCCACTGGATACTTTAAATTAACCAATACACCCACTGTTCTTAAAATACTCAGGTGGCTATACTATTTTAAATCTAGATAAATTAAATCCATATTATTAACTCTTATATGTTAAGCCAAGTGGGCTCCTAAACTGAGTGTTCTGCTCATCAATTTTCTCTACCTCCTTCCACTCCCATTTCTCTGTCAACCATTGCTGTATTTTTTTTTTTAATTCTACACCAAGATTTTATTTTGTTCTGTAGCTACAAGTAAGTCTCCCATGATCCCTGATGTAGACATAGTTCTAAACACGGGCTACATGTTAATTACCTGGGGATGTTAAAAGAAAAGTATATGCTGTTTTATTCAAGACAAATTAAATCTGGATCTCTTCCACTAAAGTTGTCAATCACTGTTCTTTGCAAGATAGCTAAATAATTTCAATGGCTCACTCACACTGAATACTGTGTATGTATGCCTTTACCTCAGAACAACAAACACTCTTGCTTTACTAATCCTATGTGACATAAATGAGACTTTATCAAGTATCAAGTTTATGTTGTGTTATTTTCTCTTATAGTTCATCAGTTAAATAAAGAAACTATAATATATTTTGGGTTATATTTATCTCATGTTTTAATATTTGTCTTCATTTTCAGAGTTTCTTATTTCAAAGTCTTCCAAATTTTGAAGGTAATCTATTTCTTAGATTTATTTGCATATATTTTTAGAAAGGAAAAATGTCACATAAACCCACATGCTTAAGTTCCCCCCTCTTTTATTTCTTGCTTTTGCAATTAATTGGATATTTCCATAATTTTTTCATTTCATTTAGAATAATTTAGAAATCTAAATTTACTTAGTAAAATATCCCTTACTCTGTTTTACCCCCAAGGGGTTTAACACCAGCTGGACATACTACAATTCCATTCTGACACTAACTGCCTATCATTAGTGTAGAGCACACCTAGGGAGGTAAGTCTTTCATGTCAGATGCCGGCTACAATTTTTAGGGTGTGACCAGATTATCCAAACTTTTTACCAATTGGCTACAAATTTAAGGATTCTCATGAACCTCTCAGGTGTGATAATTCTCTAGAATGACTAACAGAACTCAGGAAAGTACTTTACTTGTGACTAAAGTTTTATTACAAAGGCTACATATAGATTGAAGTCTGGAAAGGAATGCTGCACTTGTGCCCTGTTCTCATGGAAAGAGGAAACGGCGTGTCACCCTCCTGGCACATGGGTATATTCACCCACTAGGATACCCTCTGAGCTTCTTGGCTCCAAGTTTTCATAGGAGTTTCATGATATAGGCATAATTGATTACATTACTTCCTACCTAACCGAACTTAGTACCTCCAGCCTCCCTCCACTCTTGAGGTTAGTCTGCTAAGACAGTGTAGCCTTTTGATGACGTGGTCCAAGATCTCTGGTGATCAGCTCCCATCCAGAAGCTATCCAGGGATCCATCATGAATAACTTCACCACTAAAACAAAGACTGCTATGGCTCAGGAAATTTCAAAGGTTTTTGAGCTCCTTGTAGGAAACCAGGGCAAAGACCAGCTATATTCTTTCTATGCCACACCATTTATCATGGGGTTATGTATGGTAGAGAAGAGGAGAGAGGAGGGCATGCCCTCAAATGGGCCTACTGCCTGATTTTGTTCCATCAGGAATTATGGTGGCACAGTTTCCATGGAGCTGTGTATTCCACTAAAGCAATTTATAACAATAAGGAACATAAAAGAAAATATTTAATGCCAATATCTCTATCTTATCATCTTGCTAAAATTTTTCTAATGGTGCCTATAGTTAGACCTGGAGTAAAATTGTTAAAACATATTTTAAAATATGTATTTTTCCTCATGTTTCAACATCTTTTTAAACAGACTGTGAGCACCCTCCCAGGCCACCACTTATCCCAGTGGACTAAGGCTGTCTTCAGTCACAAGTTCCCCTTCTTTCCCTCCCCTTATTGCCCTAATGAGATTGAAATGCACAGTTTAAACCCTTCATGCCTTTGGCTTGCGCATTCCACTCTAACCTTTAAGGAAAACATTGGCCCAGGGATTCTCTCTCCTTTCCTCTCTCTCAACTCCCCACCTGTTTGGTTGAACAAATCCCCTCTAGGAATGAGATCTCCAGTGTGTCTCCAAGTGCAACATGCTGTCTGGCTGTGCCTCTTGTTTCTAGGACCTGTGAGTATAAGTCTGTTGATTGCATCGGGCTCCCCCTAAGGACCCCAGGAAAACTTGCTTCCCCGTTTGCAACCCAGTAGCCTGTCTTCAGTCCAACTCCACCCCTTCCATAGCAAGACCACCTGAAATCACCCGAAATACTGACTTTAATGAATTTATTTTTTTTATACACATAATTTGTAGTAAAAAGAACACAGATAAAAATATCAACTAGCAACAATAATAATTATATGTTACACACTACGCATGCATTACTTCATCTGTTCTTCTTAACAAATACATGAGCAAGAGGCTGGTTATTTACATAGCACAGAAACCCAGGCCTGGAGATGTGTCCCTTAATGTGCTCACATTCCCATGATGCCTAACAGAGCTGGACTAGAATTTGAACAGAGGCCTGTGTAACTGTAAAGCATGCTCTTAACTATGATGATATATTGCTTGCTTCTCTCTTTGGTATTCGGGCTATCCGACCAAGTAAGGGTTACTGATAATAATGCATTCTGGAGACACTTGGAAACATATGTAATGAGGTTTTTTTTTTTTTTTTTTTTTTTCCTAAGAAAATTTCAAAGGATGGCACCGTTCTATCATTGTCTGGAAACAACCTTAGTGCGTAGTTATTGTTAGTCATGTCATCTTTTTTTTTTTTTTTTAAGTAAGAATCCATATATTCATCATTTTTCTTCCTGTGCTGTAGACTTTCCTTGATGACAGTGATGACTTGGGGACGTTGGCAGTTGTTATGTTTAATATCCAGAATCCACATATCCTACATTTTTAAAAAGAGTTTTGATGATAGAGGAAGTATGCATCTAGTCAGAACAATTATTTGGTGCTGCAGGCAATTTGCAATTTGTATATATATATATATATATATGGAGAGCTGTTATCGTGAAGAACCTTGCTGAATTTGAAAATGTTAGGGAGTTGGGGGTTATCACTCCCAGCCTTTCCACCTTGCCTGAGGTCGTGTAATTTGTGTCCATACAGAACAAGGAATAGAATAGGTGAAGATGTTTCCATGTTCACAATGGTGGGCCGTTGATTTATTCGATCTTTCTACTTTTATTTTGTGTGTGGAGGGGTATCTTATCAGAGTGCTGCTGACTGTTGTGTTTTAGAGGGGTTACAGTATCAACCTGGGTTGTACTTTCTGTATCTTTTATAATCTGCTCAGCTTCTGAGAAATTATTGCCATTTTCTTCTTCCTATAATCAAAATGTCAGTGCCTCCCACCAAATAGGTTTTGCTCCTTGACTAGGAACACGCAGGCCCATAAAAAATCTCATGTGAATCAAGTTTATAGGGACAGAGCAGTGACCTTATTTTACATAAAAATACAAGAGCCATTTTTTAATAGATAAGAACAACCCTTTTCAAAGAAAAGAGAGGAGTGTTTTACTCCATAAATAGAGTACTTACTAGAACTAGAACTTCAGGAAGATACAGAGCAATAACTTTGTGCAAAGTAGGAATATCTTTCCTGTCATAATGAGTATGAGGTTAAAAAATAATGGTGTGCAAATTCTTCACTGCACTGGTAAATACAATCATCCAGCATAAATGCCATTTATAAATTCATTTTTAGATACAGCTCTGCTTGCATTGCTTTTAATATCATCTCCCTTTTCTGTGAATGAAACTGAAGCAAGCTGACAGAAACTGAACTTCACCATTCTCCGGCTGTGTAGATGCTTGGCTAGATAAAGCTCTGAGACAAGGGCATGGCTTGAAAGAACATTGGCCACCCTGAGAAGGCAAAACTTCAAGACACTGGCAGTCACTGTTCAAACATAGTTAGGGCACTGGAACCCAATTAGAGTAACTGAATTTGGGCAATTTAATGACCAGCTTGGACCCATTCTTCTTGCTTTCCCAGGCATTGAATTTAGTGAGCCTGTTCCTCACTTCAGTTTGGAGACATGTTTCTTTTTCTTTTTTCTTTTTTCCATTTAAAAAAAATATTTTAGGAGATAAATGGCTTTTCCTTTTCCTGTCACTGCCCAAAAGATGTGCAAAATGCCAAAAAATAAAATCATTCCTGCTCTTGATAAGACGACATGAATGAGCCTGGCCAGTAGGAAGACTTGATATTCTTATCAAAATTCTTTTCCACTGACATCAATGTTCTTGTAAAGGAGTTAAAAATGCTTTTATATTTTCAATTTGGAAACTCATATGCAGAAAACAAATTAAAAATAGTAATAACTAAAGCATATTTCTCTCATACAGTATCAGTTTTTCACTTGAAAATAATTAGTAAAGTTCTAAGCTTGATTTTATTCCCATTTTTATCTCATCTATTAATCCTCATCTGTCTCATGCTATTCATATTGATTTTTGTGCATAATATGAATTTATTGCTTGGAAGTGTCAACTTTAATAGTGTAAGTTAAAGAGTGTCATGTTGAAGAGCTGACAGATGCATGCAAATTTGTGAAACACAATCATGGTACCTCTAAGGCTGAGATTTCTGACCATAAAAATCAAGGAAAAACTTAGAAATAGAATTTCCAAATCCCTAGGAAGTTGCCTTCTAGGTGAGTGCTCCTCATAAGGTAGTGGCTAAGCTCGTATTCCTTTTCTTGGTCCTTAATGGGGTAGCTGCATCATCCTCTATTCCTAGAGCTAGTTGAGCATAGTGCATAGCATAATCCATTCTCAAATAGCATGCCAATGTCCCCAATGTGCCTCATGTCCACACTTGCATAAATGCAATCAAAAAACACTGTGGGCTTCTTGAAACTAAGAAAACAATTTACAGATTAATGACTTAGTCCCTGTTTAAACTTACAGCTAACAAGGAAGTCATTTATTTACTTAACAAGCTGTACTTTGACTACAGACCATTATTGCCCATTAAAAAATGAAACTGTGTTTGCATATCCAAACTAAGTTTGCATTTTATGTTCTATTTCACATCAAGGAGGCACTTTCCAAATCTAAAAACTCTCATTACCATATAAAGTAGAATTTATAAAAACTAACATTTAACATCAGGAATTTAAGTGTAGAAAAACTTGTGCTTATGTTTTTTTTTTTTTTTCAAATATGTAATCTGGCATACAGAATCATACAATGAAATAATAAAGAATCTGGAGTCAGAGCAAGTTTTTTGTCCTCGTACTGATACTTTAAAGGGTGTATAATTATGGGCAGATCCATCAATCCCTATGAACTACACAAATACCATAGTGAACTACTAATACCATAGTTACGTGCTACAAAGGATTTCAACGAGAATCCACAAAAATTGCAAACTACTGGAGAACAAGAGTAACAGCTTCCACAATCAAAAACAACAAAGAATAAACAATAAACATAGTAAGCACTCAATAATGCTACATTGAATTGATTGGTAAATGAGAAAGTAAAACAGAAAAATTATAGATTGATTTTTTTTTAAATTTAATCACATTTTGTGTTTAATTTGTTAACATGTATGCATATCTTTGATGGCATAGTTACTTGGAAAAATTCTATAATTAGGTAGAAAGCTGGTCCACTACTATATATTTTGGTTATGTACAGAATCACTGAGAAGATTTGCTAAAAGTATAGAATCACCATCTCATGCCAACACAATCTATTTTAGTGAGGCCAGTGTAGGTCTTAGAAATCTGTTTTAAGCAAGTGACTTAGATGATTTTTATAGAATAGTCACAGTGTAAAATCCAGTATTGGGAACTACTTTCTCTTGAATTCCTTAGAACATTTGTTAAGCTTTAACAAACATATATATGGTGCTGATTATGGATCAGGCACTGTCCTAGTGCTTTGAAAATATCAATCTTGCTGACATACCCTGATGAAGCAGGTGCATTACCATCACCCATATTTTGTGCATGAATAAAACCTTAGCACAGGAAAAGCACACAGTGTACACATAGGGCCCCAGAGCAGGCACTCTAAGCTGGCCACTTGAGCCTGGGATTTATGCTCCCAACCATGATGCTGTGCTGCTTCTTTTGCCTTGCTCTCTCCTAATCTTCTTGAACAGGTTGTAGAAATCCTTTGACAAATTTGAATAAGTTCACAATAAATTATTTTGATTTGTGAAACTTGTGTTGAGCTCCTCCAGGTACTCAGCATCACTGGAATTGCGGGGTTTACGAAGATGGAATAAGACTGTATCCTTCAATTCAAGGACATTCCAAGTGAGTAAAGTCTCTGGACCTGGCAGCTATTACTACCAGTGACCCAGGACTGCAGTGTTCTAGCTTATTTTTCATAGGAAGCAGAGTTGGAGACAAAGTCTTGGATGCAAAGAATTTATTTTGGGCAGTAACACAAGAGAATGATGAAGACCCAGAAGTGGGCTAACAGAAGGCAGGAAAGGCAAAACAAGGGTTTGCTGTGGAGCTGTTCACCACAGGGTATAACTGAGGCTCCATTCCTCTGGGATGCTCTGAGGAGTCATAATGGAGAACACCCTTAATTGTGACTGGAGGACAGAATTCTGCGCATTGGTTCTGTTGTCACTGGCTAAATGTTCCAAGGAAGTTCATGTCCTCATACTTGAAGGGTTGTGGTGCATGAGAATGGCTTCATGGTTCTACAAGTGGCACAAGTAACAGCACGTGAGAAGTACCAACATCTCAAGGCAAAAACACATTTGTTCTACACCCATATGCAACTGGTTGCTACAGCAACAACCAGAGGAAGACAGTGGGTCTCTTAGCCTCCATACTCACTGTGTGGTCCAAAGTTCAACAGTATCACTTAGAAGTTTTTAGAAATGTAGAATCTCAGTCCTGCTCCAGAAGTAGCAAAATAAAAGCAAGGGTTTTTTTTTTTTTTTTGTTGTTGTTGTTACAAGAGATGACATATATGTATATTAAAGTTTGATAAGCATTGAGCCAGGTTATATAAACTGGTGTTCCAGAGGTATCTGTATGTGAAACCTATATGTCCATTCATGAACTGACTCCTCCAATCTTCTCCCATCTTCTTTCTTGCCCTATTCTCATTGCACTAACTGTGCTCCAATATTGGCCCTAATTTGAACTACAAGCTGTAAAGTTCTTCCCTTTTCGGCATCTTTACTGTTTCTTCTGCCTGGAGTCTTCTTCCTCTGCTTCCACACGCCTGGGTCTTTTTTCATCCATTGAGTCTCATCTTAAATAATACCTGTTTTTAGAGACCCTCCCTATGCAAGTTACAAAAATTAGGATCTGTGCTCTTATTGTCTTTTTCAACAATCAGTTTAAATATTTTCCTTCATAGCACAAGTATAAAATGTTTTGGATTTTTTAAAAAAACTTGTTCATTATCTTTATCCCACTCTAGATTAAAAACTTTAAAGCTAAGAACTGCATACTGCATGCCTGAAGTCTAACCCAGAGTTTGACAAGTGGTAGAACATACTATATATTTGTTGAATTAATGATTAAAAAGCATAAAAGAGCCAGGCATGGTGATGCATGCTTATAATCCCAATGGCTCGGGAGGCTGAGGCAGGAGGATCATGAGTTCAAAGCCAGCCTCAGCAACTTAGTGAGGCCTAAGAAACTCAGGAAGACCCTGTCTCAGTAAGACCCCTAGGTTCAATCCCTGGTACGATGATGACAACAACAACAACAACAACAAATACAACAAAAAAAAGAAAAATAAAAGGAAAGAAAATATAAAAACAGACAAAGAATAACAACAACAAAAAAAAAAAAAAAAAAAAAAAAAAAAAAAAACAGAAAAGAAAGCAGGCTTTAACCAACCAGACATATTTAATTTTTAATTTTTGGTTCTGTTACTAACCTAAAGACGTGGGTAATACACACTAGTTTCATCATCTCAGATTTTCTATGTATAATATAGACATAATAGGCCCTTCTGGCGATGAGTATGAACGTAAGAGTCCTTTAGAACTCTATGCCCCCTGGAGTTGTCTTTAGTTTGGAGAATCTTAGAATGGTTTAGGGGCTATAGAATGTTTGCTAGCAATTAAGACTAAGCAATCTGGTGTCAAACAAAGTTCAAATGAGAAATTTGGCAAAGAATTTTATGGGTGAAAGTACTTACTTCTCCTTATTGATCTATTTTTCAAAATCCATTCTGATGTCAGTCTTCTACAACCATGACAGTCCATATTCCATCATAAAAGCAAATATGATGATGGGAAGCAGAATTAAGCCTTAAATAGAAATTTGCATCCAATTTGGAGGTTTTATCTGGTGTTCTTGCCTTGTACAGTCTCTTGGTATATCTTGGTGTATTATAGAGTAAATATCCATTTACACTGGGGAGTTTTTAATAGAACTCCAGGTATCTTGTCATCAAGGAAATTTCCTAGAGCTATATGTTTGTCCCAATGTGTAACATCAATAAATTTGATTCTTGTCTCATAAAGGTGAGATATTCCTGATATTATCATGTAACAAAACTCAAATCACAGAAGAAAGGGTTTAGATTTTATGATACTCTGTTCAGGCTCTGCACTGTCCAGGAAAATAAAAGTTACATGTACACAAATATTCAAATTGCATATATTTATATACAGAGGAAGAGGAAGGAAAGAGAGCAAGAGAGAGAGAGGGAGACAGAGAAAAAGAGAAACAGAGACAGTGAGAGCAAGATATATACACAGGTTAAAGTGAATTGGTTGCTATTCCTATTTCTGCGTTCTGTTGTATAAAATGCCCTTTATAAACCACGTATGTTTAGATTGATTATTTTTATTTCATGAAAGGTGCTGAAATAGTTAAAAATATGATTACATACAGAAATAAAAGTAGGGCTGTAGGTAAGCAGAAAATACACTGGGTGCATAGAGAAGGGAGAATGGTCAGTTCTATTGTAGGCTTGCAAGAATATCAAGTGAGTTCTATGAAGAGGAGGCGTGGACATTGGCTTTGAAAGATAGCTAGCTTAATGTTTGTCATTCAGAGAAGAAATTAAAGACATTTTGAGCTGAGGAAACAGCAAGTAGCAAATGGGCAGATTCAGGGCTCACTTCAATTTATGTGTACATTCAGTCAGTGTTAAAATGGTAATAAGACAAAGAATGACTAAAAAAAATCCTTGCCTGTGCCTTGCCAGGGCACACAGCCCATGTGGTGGCTGCAGGGCATTTGCTTTGTGTATCAGTTGGAAGTTTTACTGAAATCAACGTGTGTACAGCAGGTGTGTGAGGTGCATGGGGAATGGACACATACAGGGAATGGAAGTCAGAACATCAATTAAGAGATTCTTACCGTGATCCAGGCAAGAGGATTTCAAAGTCTGGAACAAAGAATTTTTCTTTTTTTTTGGAATATTATCAGTTAGTCCCTACCATTGGCTATTATAAAAAACAAAATTTTTCAAAATTGACTTATATCTCCTAATTTTTCTTTCTTGGAATAGGAAGGGGGAGCATAAGAACACACACACACACACACACACACACACACACAGCCACAAGCTATAATCTATATCCTCGAAATTTCCACATTTACATAAAATTTATAATTTTATATGAACTTCCATGATGACAGTAACGTTTAAATATGAATTTAAATATTTAAAATTCACCTGAGACTATTACTGATCAGACAGATCATGTTGATGAAAACTCATCCGTTCTGAATATGTTCTTTAATGAACAAATGTGAAATTTATTGAACAACACTCCTCACCTTCCACCTTCCCCTGGTAGTTCAGGGATGCTCATTCATGTCCTTAAGTAAGAGGCTATACCAGATGGGTGTTTGACATAAATGTGAAGTGTTCTCTGGAATGGTAATGTTCTTTACATTTAGTTGCATTTTGATTTTTATTTATTACCTTTATTATAGAACTTTTAAGTTGCTATCACAGATTCAGTAGAGAAAAAAGTAAAGAACAGAAGAGATGCTTTGCGATTTGTCCATAATATTAGGACAACACTTTTTACGACAGAAAATTGAAACCCTGGGCTTTTCTGGCCAACACTAGGGCAATGACCTGCTGGCTTATCTTCAAATACAAACAGAGTTTATGGGGTTCGGGACTAGTTACTTCACAGCCACTCTAAGAACTAGCTATCATCACTCCTATTTTGCAGACAAGACTGACTCATGTTTAAAACTTGCTTAAAATAATACAAGTGAAGCTCTGGCCTTTAAGTCAGGGTCATTAACAACTATCATTTTCCCTGTAATCTCACCATGGCAAAATATGGGCTGGGAAAAAAAAATGGACTAATAATCAAAAGAAAGCTAAAAACATTTTGAAATATTTTCCTATAAGTACTAAGAGCTTGCCAGGTGTGATGATTTGCACATGTAATCCCAGTGGCTTGGGAGGCTGAGGCAGAAGAATCGAAAGTTCAAAGTCAGCCTCAGCAACTTAGCAAGACCCTAAGCAACTCAGTGAGACCCTGTCTCTAAAGAAAACACAAAAAAGGGGGGGGGGTGCTGGGGAATGTGGCTCAATGATTAAGTACCCCTGGGTTCAATACCCAGTTTCAAAAACAAAACAAAATAAAAACTAAAACCTTAGATTGAAAGTGAACAATAAATCAAACTACTATTTTTATTACCTTGACTATAGCTATAAGTTTATATAGAACAATTACCATAGCTTAACATTTTACCTATTTATTCTCAGGTCATCCACTGGGAAAAAGGTGGTAGTATTAGTTTAAATCTCATGATGAAAAAAAGTTATTTGTGCAATGCATATCACATGAATGAGTCCTGTAGCTTGACTTGCAGCCTGGAGAACATGATCCCTGATGAAATATCACTGTCTCTCTGTAAGTTACTTTAGCCTTCATGTTGGTCCATCTGGAATCTTTTGTGAATAAGATGCTCAAGTAGATAACGTGGGTTATAAATAAAATTCTATTCACTTGTCATGCATTTTTGTTATTTATGATTTTTCAAATAAGTAATTTATTAGTGACTATAAAAGTTCTTCCACTGATAGGTCTTCTCATTCAAATACTGGCACAGTAAGGAATAGAGATCATCTATTAAAAATAGTATAGATTCTCTACATTTCTATTACTTAGCTAAACATAACAAGCCTCTGTGTGCGTGTGTGTGTGTGTGTGTGTGTCTGTGTGTGTCTGTGTGTGTGTGCATTTTTTTTCCGTTGCATGTTCTGTTGCTTGGTTAAGTACTTTTAATCAAATTATTGGGCTTTCTTCATGCTGCTTGCTATGACTGCCTGAATAAATATGGTTCTCCTAGTAGGTAAAGAAAGTAGACCTAGGTCTTTCCTGTTTCAATGTTTCCATCTTCACAACAGTTTCTATTTTATTTCTAGGAAACAGTATATCTTTTTCCTCCTTTACTTCCTGTCACTACCTCATTATTGATATAACAGTTTCCACATTCTCATTTATTAGCAATATACTAAGAGTGAGGGCCCAATAACACTCTGTAGATGGCAAATCCTTGAGTCTTCTTATTTATGGAATATTGTTGACCTAGTCCTGAGTCATCAGGATATAAAGTAGGATTTGCAAAGATGTTAAGCTATTTTTTATTTAAATAAATATTGGATGAATTTTTACCCTTGTGACTAATATTCACCATTTCTAAGTTTCAGAAAAGTTAAAGTCAGCCTCTCAGAGAATGTGAACCATCATATTTATTGTTTTTGAAATCACTTAGATGCTCAACTGTGCAATAGAGCAGAGTTAATTCAGCTGGAAACAGACAGAAACTGAGCAGTGTTGCAGATAATCTTATGATTTCCATAGGCATAGAGTGTTAAACATGACCCTGAAGAGATTTACACTGTGTCTCATTATGATTTGGGAAGACGTTTGCATTCATACAGCTGAGACCTTTAGGGCTGCAATAATAACATCCTACAGATAGATTCACTATCCATAACTTTTCAGTTTATGTCTTGGTTAGTTTTAAATTTTCACCAGAAGCTCCTGTGTATTTGTGAAGCAATTTGGACTTATATTTTCTTCTAATAACATTGGGAGACTGAAGTTCTTAGTCTGTAATATTTATTAGTATGTAAAAAATTAGGTTACTAAAATATATTTCAATATTCAGATATCAGAGATGATGGTAAATTTGAAATAATGATTGATATTATTTGTGGTTACATATTATTGAAAATGAAAAATTATCTTAAATAGAAAGATAGTTTAAACTTTTTTGAAATAACCTTTACTTGAGTCATTTTCTCATGGTAAAAGTGGATGGATCTTTAATTTCTAAAAAAATAAATTCACAGTCTGTTAAATCAAGATTTCAACTTGTGTTGATGATGTAGCTCAGTGGGAGGGCACTTGGCTACATGCACAGGGTCCTGGGTTCCATCTCAAGCACCACAAGGACAGGGCAAAACAAGAGTTGAACTCCATTAGAGCATTTCATGCCAGCTTGGGTGAAAACAACCACAAGCAGACCTCTTGTGTTTTACATGCAAAGAGATTTATTTTAATTGTAACATAATTTCATTTGCGTTAATGATACTGAACAAAAATACAAAAATCAAAATTATCAAAACACTCTACCTGGGAAGAGCATTTGAAATGTTGAATGTGAAGGGGCATTTGTTTTTGTGTATAAAAAACTGTCACACAGGTATACACTTTTATTTCTTATTACATATATACATACTTTTATTTCTTATTACATATATACATTTCTTATTACATATATTACATATATAAAACTTATGAGTTTTACAATATACCTGTATACTGAGAGATCTTTGTTGTTTTTTTTAAAGCAAAGTTGTAACTAGATCTCCAAGCATTTACATATGGATTATTTTGATTGACTTAGCAGTGACTTAGATAAAGATACTCAATAAATATTTGTTAAATAAATGAACGAGATGCTTAAAAAAAAATTCCTGCACTAATTCAAATATTTTGACCATATCAGGTAAGAGTTTCCCTTATTTACATTGCCTATAGTTATCACAATGCCAAGATACAATCATAGAAAGATTAGACCCATAACTTTGCTAAAATTAGATATCTATGTTATAACTGTATTCTAAAAATCTATATTTTGATATTTGTCACTTTTGCTGTGAATTCTAACAACGCAGCTCTAAAATTAACTGAATTATGATGATTTAGGACACTATGTAAAATCAACTGAATTAGGCTGATTTAGGACATAAAAATATGGCGGAAAAACAGAAGGGCATGCTGGTACTACGTGTAAGAGACAAAATGTCAGCATCAACCTTGCTTTATAACTACCAACTCTCTTGATAACTCATCCACTTTCTCAAGAATTAACCTGCTTCTGCACCAAAAGCATTAATTCTTCTTCACAACCTAATTACTTTTTAAAGCTTCCATCACTTCTCCATACTTCCGCATTGGAGATTAATTTCCACAAGTTAGTTCCAGACGACATATTCAAACTGTAGTATGCATATGCTTAAATATGAATGTCAGCTTCGTTCTACTTAGGAATCCTTTCCTCTTTGTTCCATTTCACTTCCTACTTTCCTAGACACATGGCAGAATTTCTGTTAATGCCAACTACAGCAGCTCCATGGGAGTTTTTACTCTTTGCTCTCACCACCCACCACTCACCCCACTCCTCTCTCTTGCATAGTCAGCCTTGCTTTTCCTAGATCCCGGCTGCCTGTCTGATTATAAAGGTATATATTATTTAATGTGCATTTAATGTTATGGCACTTCACAGATAGTGGGTTTTTTTCTTCAAATTTAAAGTTTGTGTAACTCTACATCAAGTGAAGCTACTGGCACTTTTATTTTTTCAACAGCTGTGATGATCATTAGTGTTTCTTAACAAAGTATTTTAAATTAAGGTAGGCACTTCGCTTTCTTAGATATAGTGCTAATGCATAGTTACAAGACTATAGTATAGGTTGAACATAATTTTTATATATATCATGAAACTGAAAAAAAAATTGATTCATTTTATTGCAATATTTGCTTTATTGCAGTGGTCTGGAACAAAATTCAAACTATCTCTGAAATATGCTGCAGTGCCATTAGGGTATTCTCACTCATCACTTTCCCAATTGCACTCTCTCTCTCTTCTCAGTACTGTGGGAAGAACCCTGTCTTTTCTCCTCAGTAGTGGCAGAACTCGCTGAGATTTCAGCATGACAATGACATGCAACTCTGCCTATGTAGAGGGCAGCAAAGTGCACAGGCATGAAGACAATATGTAAGGAGTTATTAAAACCACAGGACAGTACCAAGAGGAGGACAATCTCCAAATAGAAATGTAGACAATATTAAGAAAAGTCAAGCAAATGATGTTCAAATCCTAGCTCTGATATTTTTTTCTAGTTGTAGGACTTCAGACAAATTATTTAACCTCTCTGAGCTTCATTTCTTAGCTCTAAAATAGGGTTAGTATTTCTTATTTTTAAAAATTAGTATTAGAATTAGAGGATATCTTAAGGCCTAACACAGAGTTAAATAATGGGAAATAGACTTTTTGAATAAAATTATATTATTCATCCTGACAAAAATATACCCAGATGAATACAATTAATTATTGTGTTTGAAATGGAAAAAAAAAATAATGAGTCATAGCACAACATCCAAAGGTCCTTGTGCAAACAGCTGTAATTGAAGTCATTGGGCACCTCCTTATTTGTCATGTCAAGACTTTTCCAAATGAGTAATATTTTCATCTAGAAAGATTGTACATTGAAACCACACAATCAGAATACCATTGAGCTTGTAAATTATCTAACAATCATTTATCTTTCTTTTTCCATGTGAACAAAGTATCCAAACCAATTTTTATTCTTATAACCTGTTTTTTTGAATTGCCTTCAAACCCATAAAGAAGACACATAGTTGACTAACTCAGCTTCACTCTCACTCCTTGCAGCATCATTTCATGCAACCTCCCTTACAGCTTAGCTTCTGAACATGGTCAAGCTTTCACTGAATGCAAGACCTAGGTAAAAAGTAAAAGGGGGCTGTCAATGTCCTGAGGCAGTGGCCAAGCTTTGCTGCTTCTGCTAACAGTGCCTTTGTAGAGGTTTTAGAAAACAACCACAGCAGGGGTCTAAGTGTCATCCTCTAAGTCCCAGGGTGTCAAGGGGCAGGGTACTGGCATCCATTCTGCAGGCTCAGAACACACAGGATGGAATGCTGTCCTGGTAGCAGTTGTGATGGTCCCTTATGTACTTCCCATTGTTCAGATCATGAAAGAGATAACAGTTCTGTAGACCCTTTATTTGTATGCTAAGAGGGGCTGCTGAAGTTCAATCCAGAATCTGCTTCTCCAACTTTTCCAACAATTTTGTAACTGAACTCTATTACTTTCTTGAAAATCAGAACCATTAAATTATAGTGGTCTTCCCCCCCCAAAAAAAAAATGTTTAAATATATTAGAAATTGCATGGTCAACTCTTTTCAAATATGTTTACCTGCTTTTACTTTGTTTGACAAATTATTATTTTCAAAATAATTCTTTCAATTTGCATGTTCCTCTTTCAATAATAAATCTTAAGACATATTCCATGAATAGTGAATAATTTTGAATAACACTTTTTCTTCTCAAAAGTGTATTTAATGTTTTACAAATGGAATACTTGCTTCTCTATTCCTTCACTTATATGCTGGGGACAGTTACTCATAAAAACCAGAAAAACTAAAGTTGGATTTCAGCTCCTGTCTATACTGAATGTTTTAATTATGCTAAACTAAGTTAAATGACCTCTCTGAGCCTAATAGCTATGTCAAAGAGTTGTTGTAAGGAAAATGAGATGGAAAATATAAACTGCATGGTGTAGAATATACCTAATAAGTGATTGTGCAGTACAGTGTAATAAGGAAGCTCAATATACTGAGACAAACCACAAAGGAAGCAGTACCCCCATATTCTAAGATGAGGGACACAGCCCTTCTTCAGATCATGTTATAAGGCATTATTTCTACTTTTTCCAGAATTAGCCTATCACCATTTCTCTTCCAGACTGTATGAGAAGGAGGCAAAGATTTATGGGAAGATTAGATATATTGCATATTGTGACAGAGACCACCAATCATCAAATAAAATCTGTTCTTCCCTTTCATAGAGAAAGAACAGTAGCTGGGAACATGATTGGAACACAATTTCTCAGGCTCTCATGCAGGCCAATGGGAAGGTGAGCAGATCCTGAGATTTGAGCCATTACTAATCTAGGGTTTTTGAGAGAGCAGATGTGTCTCTCTATGCCCTTTTTTCTTCTGGATACAGATGATAATAAGGAACTTACGTAGATAAAGATGGAGAGTCCCTGAATGGCCAGCTGGTTGAGATTCAAGCACTTAGTTAATCCTCCATTCTTTTTTGAGCTACCAAAGTTTGGTGTTCTATTTGTTATCATTTCAGAGCCCACCACAGCTTATGTCAGAAGCCTAACTTACCTTGTAAAGAGTTGTTGAAATACAGTGGTATTTCCATTTTGCTGCTATTCGTGGAGGAGGTTAGGAGAATGTACACACTCTCACCCACAAGAGGCAGTGTTTGAAATGAATCATTTAGAAAGGTTGTTTTATTATGTTTCCTGGAATGTAGGACTGACAACTCTCTATAAGCCTTGGTCAAACCTTCTGGTGATAAAGGGGAGAGAGAGAGAGAGAGAGAGAGAGAGAGAGAGAGTGTGTCAAGTTTTCCAGAAAAAGTTTTGTTCCCATAAAAGAAGGTAGCCTACAGCCATCTCCATGGAGATTCACAACAAAAAAGAGGTGAAGGACTGAAGGGACTCAGCTACAGGCTGACCCCTGGGAGTCCATGGGCTCCTGTGACAGCAGCCAGCTAGAGGCTGTGTTGCCTGCCTGGAAAAAGTCATGTCTGGGTCTTTACTAGGAGGATCGTAGGAGCATCCAAAAGGCTTAAGAAAAAAGGCAGCTGTTCACCTGCTGGTGCGCAAGGGGCCCTGAAGCCATGTGTCAGCCACACCAGTCAGGTGGTATTTGGGAATTACTTCCTCCTTGCACCTCTCCTTTCTCAGCCTACTGCTTTGCAGGGGACAACAGCAGTGGGAAAGAGGGAACCTATTGTGCTCCACTTACTTTTTACATGATGCATAGCTGGGGCAGGTCTCTGGGGAAGGAGAATTTAAACTGTTATCACAGATTAAACCATAATGTTAGACTTGATGAGACTTTAAAATTTTTGAAATGATATTGCTTTATTCTGAAGGAGACCTAGAAAATCTTTAAGAATCACTAGGGATTTTATCTATGGGTGGGAATGGTCAACCCTCAAATCAACCCCAAAGAACACCACTGGAAGGACACTGGGGACTGGCAGGGGTTTCCCTCCACTGTACAATAAACTGGTTGTCTCCCACTAGTTCAATAAACTGATTAAATAGCTTTTGTCACTGATTAGAGAAAAAATGATTTCAACCATCTCTTTCTGTATCTACTCTGTCTCTAAGGGTGTGGCACAAAATTTTGTGCTTACCATACAACAGCAAGGTCCCTAAACATTTATCTAGAGCAGAACTTCCTTACAGAATTATAATGTGTGCCACAAATGTGATTCGCTGTCATTTCAAATCTTTAGTAGACACATTAATTTGGTAAAATTGTCTTAATATATTTTATTTGTTATAGATCATCTAAAATATTACTATGTCAATATATTGTCACCATAAGAAATTATTAATAAGCTTCTTAATATCTTTCACATTGTTTTCAAAATCTAGTTTTTATTTTACACTTATAGCAGTTTGAACTGGTTACATTTCAAGTGCTCAATAGCCACACATGACTGATGGTTGCTATATTGCATAGTGCAGACCTGGATTTAATTCCTCTAAGTCTGTCTAAGAAAGAAGTGAAAATATCATATAAGCTGTAGAGAAAATAGGAGGAAGAGGAGGAGAAAGACTAAGAGTGATAGCTGGAAAATGTTGGTCAAGGAGAAATTCTGGGACGGGAAGAACAAATGATGTATATAAACACAGGTATTGAAAGTAGTACCTGGCCAGTAGAAAATGCCCCCTAAATGCCTGCCTTCTCATACTACCAAACCTTCCTTTTACTTTGACATCGACTTTCATCTCAGCACACTTTAGGTATGAGTCTTCTAAGTAACCATGGACTCATTTTTACTTTACATGTATTTACCATGCTCCTACTTTATATACAGTCCACCTTTTCCTGTCTTTATTCAAAGTCCTTAGTCCAGCTCTATCAGGTCCAGTTTTGATAGTTTATTGTCTACTAAGTCCTACAAAGAAAATTAACACATTTGGTCACCTGTGACTTTTAATTAGCAAACCCAGGCTATTTCCCAGTGATCATTACTTATTTTTTGTCCAAATATTTACATCTTTTTAGTAAGCAAATATGTTAAGATCATTTTAAAATCTTTTATACTAATATCCTAGGATAAGATATCCTTAAAGTGCTAAACCTCAAAGATGCTGTAATTTTATACTGGTCTTTGGTAGTATCTTCACTATGTAAGTAAACACTGTGGCAGTATAGATGAAAGATCAACCAACCCCTGGTACAATGCTTTCTAATATCCTCTACCTTAGCTGAATTCGGAGGTTCTATTCCAGAAAACAGAATGTCTTGTCTTTCTGACTGCATAATTTGGCTCACAGTTTGGGAGGTGTCAGTCCATGGTAATTAGCTCTGCTGCTTTGGGTCTCTAGTGAGGCAGCATTATGGCAGGAGAACACAACCCAGGAAGCACATTCATTCATACCTGGAAACAAAAGAGAGAGGAAGACCAAAGTCCCACAACCCTCTAAGGGAGCACCCCCAGTGATCTAACACCTCCTACTAGGCCCCAACTTTTAAAGGCTCCACCACCTCCCAGAAGTGCCCTGCTTGGGACTAAGACTTTACACAAGGATATCAACATGGCACCATTGACTATTTTATTAGTTGCATAGTAAAGGGTTAATTTAGCTGGCTCAGTGTACTCAAACCCTATACATTCTAAAATGGTGATTGGTCCTTGACCTGCTCCTTGGAGGTAATCTCTCAGCCCTTGGAATTTTCTGCCTGGTAAGATTGATTGCCTTTGGATATCGTGTGAACTTTGGTCATGCCAAATACATTATGCTAATAATGTGATTTATGACTCTGATTCTTAATTTTAAGTGTCAATTCGACTGGATTAAGGAATACCTGGAGCCCTGGGAAAGCATTGCTTCTGGACATGCCTGTAAGGATGTTTTCAGAAGCCACTGACATGTTAGTTGGTGGACTGGATAGGAAACATCACCCTCATTTTTTGATATGGGCAGGCACTACCCAATCAGCTGGAACCCTAGATAGAACAAGGAGAGAAAAGGATTTCTTCACTGCTGGACAATCTTTTCCTCCTTGCCGTGGACATCAGCACGGAAGACTCTCTGTCTTAAACAGGATTTACACCAGCATGTCCCCTTGTTTTCAGGCATTTGGCTTTGAACTGAGAATTATACCACTAGCTACTCTGGTTTCTAAAGCTTTTGGGTGTGTATTGCACCTCGTTAGTTACTGGCATCCCAGTGTTTTCAGCTTTAGATGGACTACTGTGGGACTTCTCAGGTTTCATAATCGTACGGGTCAATTCCCCTGGTAAATCCTCTTTCATCTCTCTCTATACACACAATTGCTTCTGTCTTTCTGGAGAACCCTAATACAACAGTAAGATTTTATTCACCTGGGCCCTGAGCCATACTGCCTTAGTCTGACCTCTGGAGAGTCAGAAGACTGAGTAGCCAATGTCAGTCATGAAACCAACTTCCAAAACTCTGGACCTCCAGACTCAGGTGAGCTTCCTTGGTTGGTAATAGTTTGCACATGTTGTTATACATGGTTACTGGGAGAATTAAGTGCTGTCTACACATCTCCACTGGAAAAGCATAACTGGAAACCTATGCCTGAGTTCTCCTGGACTCCTCTCTATGAGCATTTTTCCTTTGCTGATTTTAATCTGTATCTTTTCTTTATAATACCATTGCCATGACTATCATAACTTTTATGAGTACTGTAAGTCTTTCTGGTGAATTATTGAAACTGATGGTAGGTTTAGAAACCCCCAACACAGTACAAGCTGTTTGCAGTAGTTTTTTTAATACAGATATAAGTCAAATTAAAATAAATAATTATAAAAATAACTAATATTTATTGTGTGCATTTTAAGTCAGGTCCCGTGGCAAACATTTTATAGGGAACACTTTATTTATCTTTCACATCAGCCCTTTAAGATGCGAATAAGATCATTAACTTGCCTAGATTCACAGCAAGTGATGGAGTCCAAAAGCAAACCTACTGGGCTGACTCCAAAGCTCACATTCTTCATCACTGTGCTACACACTCACCTGGACCAAATGACATGCTAACCTAACTTTAATAAACTAGACATTCGCCCAGATGTTCTAAAATAGCAACTTTGTGTAAGTTCAGGGTTTTGGAAAGTAGTGAGTCAGCCATTCAAGTTCATATAATAAAAGATGAATGAAAGTGTACTTTTCACAAGATCCAAATGAGAATTGCATACTTCCTTATCTTTGCTCTTTAAAATCCTCAACAATGGCTTTGTATTGTGCTTTCCTGTTTCTATAGTTACAACCGTGTTTGTTCTTTTATTTTGAATCTTTCTGCCTTATGTTATCACTTATTTTCATGGGTTTACATGAATTTACTGGAAACAAATTTGGATGTGTATGGCTCTAGAGAGCTGAAGTTATTCATGGATTTCACACTGGTGTAAAAAATCACAAAGTTTGGCATCTGATTTCTTGTAACCATTTCATTGTCTCAGTTTTGTTGCAGATTCCATGGGTAGTTTAAGTAGCTCCATTTTTCCAGTACATAATTCAGTAACTTTAATAAACTCATCTACTGGCTGAGAACCATGTTAAAAATCTCATGAAGAATTTCTTTAGAGCAGCACTTTATTACCAGTTTTACTGTAATGCAATATTAATATAAAATGATGACACTTGGACTGTGGAGGCACTATTATGCATTTACAATAATATTTATACAAATAATTAAACTTTCATTTTATTAGGACATGTCTATGCGAGGGGATCTTTTGTACAGATTAATAAAAAAAATTACATGCCTGTATTGACCACTGCAGTCTCTATCTGGATTTTCTCTGATTGGACTGCAGGAAAATTTAGTTTCATATATTGCATCTGTCATCTGTACTTCATATCAAGAAATTAATCAAACTGACGGTGGAAAGAGTTTTTTGAATGTTCATTATTTCAGCTATTAATTTTTAAAAGCAGCAAATGTTGCAAGTCAATAGCACCCATAAAAATTGATTTATTGTGCAATTTCCTTCATACTCCTGGAAGCCAAGAACAGATTCTGTGTATCCAATGCTTTCTATTTCTAAGCCACTTTCTTCACATCCATTTTTTTAAGATAAATTATTTAGATGAAAGAAATGTAATCCTGTTTTAATTCCAATGATTTGAATTTGTGTGAACTGACCACATCAAGGAAATGTGAAATTTAGCATGAAAAAGAACTACGCTTTGAAGCAATTACATTGTGAAAATCACAGACATGTAATTTATATTAAAAAGTGCAAAAGATTCTTAATCAATGTTACCGCTGTGATATGGCTAACCACAACTGATAGAGTTGTGGGGCACCAGACCTACTCATGCCATTTGTACCCCTGACATTTCCATTTAGATATCTTCCTTCTAACAGAGACCCCCTCATGTCATCCTGAAACTGTACCACTAAATATACTTACAATTTGGTTTCAGAACTGAATTTGGAGTTGATCAACTTGTGTTTGAGTCCTGAATCTGGCTCTGCTTATTTTTACACTGTTATCTTTAACAACACTTAATCCTCTGAGTTTCAGATATTTTTCCAATAATACATAGATTTTCAAGTTTATTCAATAAGATTTTAAAGGAATTAAACATAAAGAAAAAAATAATATTCACAAAAGTATCGATCACAGTGTTGTTCATTAAGTGTAATTATTTTTCATCCAGAAATGCTTAGGCCTCTGACATAATTTGATTATGAGAAATAAGTATTTCTTAGAATACCACTTCCACTAACTGATATTGTTTCTTCTTGATCCAACAATGATTAGTACAATTAGTACTTCTGCAATCCAAAAAAAGATTCATAGCTTTTACAATAGTACATTGAAGTACAAAGTGATAATATGAAACCTGAATGCCAATCAAATCTCAGGTCTGTACTGCTTCTTCAACATGTCACTTGTCCCTTACTACAAGGAATTCTGTTTCCCATACCTGGATTGCCCTCTTCCCATGTCTGCAGATCAAAATGATACCAATTACAGCTAATGCCACTTTTGATTTTCAAAACCAAAAAAAAGTAGAGACTGTACCAAATTGGGGTATTAGGAGCTAGGTACTGAGCAATACCCAAGTTGCTCCTGCCATGTTGCCACAGTGATATTTTTAATGTCCAGCTGGCTCCATTCTAGTAAGAGAGACAAAAATAATAAATTGGTGTTAAACAAAGGTGAAACCCCATCCCTTTACGGACACCTCCTGCTAACCCTGTAGGAAATATCAGATTACTATCCAGGCAAACAACATCACAAAGTATCTTAAGTATTTTCTTCTAATTTGCAAATTTATTTTAGATTCCAAACATACTAATTCTAGCTATTTTCACAAAAATGAGCAAGAAGAGAAAAATAAGTAGGCATATTAAAAGATTTAGCAGTCCAAAAGAGAACCATTTGAGCATTCAGAACATATGGTCTCTAGTGAATCACAATTATTACAGGAAATTGGAGACATTTTTCAGAGCTTGTAGGGATTCTAAATGAGACTCAAGAAAATTCTACACTGACAATAGAAGACTTCTGTACAGTGATATAATCATAGAGATTTAAAACAATAATTGCTGAACTTTAAAAAATTCCATTGTTCCCAAGGATAGCATTTCAACATCAGTAAAACTAAATTAGAACATTAGAAGACCAGAACTCAGATGAAGAAAAAAAATTGATGAAACATAATGAGAGAAATATGAATTATGCCAGATATATACAGGATTTAATACATGTGTTATTTTAGTTTTAGAAAGGATAACAGAAATTATAGAAGAAAAGCAATGATGAAGGAGTTGATATAATAAAATTTCCCCTGAATGACAAAAGCCCTGTGTAATAAGTTTTCTACTGCTGCTATATTGCCACAAGCTTAGTGACTTAAAACAACACAAATTTACTATTTTGTTGTTCTACAAGGTTAGAAGTTCTACATAGGTCTCACTGGGCTAAATTAAGAGGTTGACAAGGCTGTATTTCTTTCTTAAGGTTCCAGAGTCAATGTGTTTCCTTATTCTAGAGGCTACTCAAAGTTCTTGGCTTGTGTCTCCTTCTTCTATAGACAAACCTAGCTTTTGCATTTCTGTTTCTCTTGTCACATCTTTTCTGATTTTATTGGACCCATTTGAATAATCCATCCTCTGCCCTCTTCCATATCAAAGTCCTTAATCACATCTGCAAAATTCCCTTTACCAGAAGAGGTAACATATTCAAAGGTGCAGAAATTAACACGTAGACATCTTCAGGGAGTCATGATTTTGCTTACTGCAATACAAATCTCCATGTGGAGGGAGTTCAGTGGGTTCAGAGTTAATGAAAAGGTTTTGCCCATACCTACATTTCCTAAATCTCAAGAATAAGAAGAGAATTTAACAAGCATCTGGATGTTTAAAGCTGGTTATTATAAAAGAAGAGAACAACATTAGCATACAACCTGTGAAATACTTTAATCAGCACACTGTCTTAGATTGGCTATGGTGAATTACACAAGATGCTGTTTCAAAACCACATGTCTCGGAGGCTTAACATAGTGAAAGTACTTCTTGCTAAGGTAAGACCCAACAGGTGTTTCTGAGCAAGTAATCTTCCTTGTGACCATTCAAAGACTCAGACTTCTCTTTAGGGCTCCATCTTTCTCTTGTCCTTCAGAGTCCTCTCTTTTCAAAGTTACTAGAAAGAGAAGTCAAGGGGAAGTTCAGGATATTTGGGGGAAGAAAGTATGAGTGTGACACCTGTCACTTCCACCTATATTTCATTACCCATATCTAGATATGGGACAGGTCATAGTTGACTGCCAATCTTGCAAAGATTTGCACAGGAAAAACTGAAATGGGTTACTATAAAAACATAGTACTCTCAATTATAGATGGCAGAAATGGCTTTCTTAAGAAAAAAAGATGGATTTCCCCATGAATTTATTTGTTATCTAGTTTTCATTTGCTTGAGTACATGTACACCCCGACGTTCTTACCTATGTAAACTAATTATGATACCCATAAATTCTTTCTGAAAAACTACCCAACATTAATATTAGAATGAATACTCTGTAATCAGAATCATACACATGAAGTGTATTTTTAGACCTCCACATTTTCCCAAAGTAAGGATTGGGGGTGTGACTCAGTGTTACAGTGCCTGCTTAGTACATGCAAGGCCCTGGGTTTGATCCCCAGTATGATGAATAAATAAACATGTACCTAAGTAAGTAAATAAATAAATAAATCCATTCCAAAGTAGAAGTTAAATAAGCTGTGTCCTTGGATTCTCATGTAATAAAACTGGAGTATATTTCTTAAAGAACAATGTGTAAGGGGAAAGCATAACATAAGCCCGACTTCTTGGTATGGACAAGTTCTCTTCTTAAACCTGGAGAGCAGTGTCCTGAAGTCATGATGAGTATGGATATAGGAGCCAGGGCCAGGGTAGTAAAGTGCCTCTAGTCCACTTAACTTTCCAGTGCCTCCTCCCTTAAGAAATAAAAATAGAAATAGCATCAATTTCCATCTCAAAATGTTTCTATCAGGACTAAATTAGGTTCATTCATGTAAATAAGAATAGCTAATAATATCAAAGTAAAAAGATTCTGCAGTGCAAAGGAAACAATTAAAACTGTAAATAAAGAACCTAGATAATAGGAGAAAATCTTTACTAGTTACTCTTCTGTCAATGGATTAATATCCAGAATACATAAAGAACTCAAAAAATTAACATACACACAAAAAATTAATAAATGGGAAAATAAACTAAGCAGACTCTTTAAAAAAATACAAATGGCCAACAAATATATTTTTAAAAATGTTCAGCATTGTTAGGGAAACGCAAATCAAAATTACATTGAGATTTCATCTCATTCCAGTCAAAATGGTGAACAATAATACAAGTACGAACCAAGAATATAAACAATAGTAAATGCTGGATAGGATGTGAAGAAAAAGGAACACTTTTACACTGTTGGTAGGACTGTAAATTAATACAACCATTATCAAAATCAGTATGAAGATTCCTCAAAAGACTAGGCATGGAATCACCGTATGACCCATCTACACCATTCCTCAGTATTTATCCTGAAAAATTAAAGTTATCACACTATAGTGATGCATGAATAACCGTATTCATAGCAGCAGAATTCACAATAGCAAAAATATGGAACCAGCCTAGGTGTCTATTAATGAATGAATAAATAGAGAAAATATGTTATATATACATAATGGAATTTTATTCAGCCATAAAAATTGAAATTATGTAATTTGCAGAGAAATGAATGGAACTGGAGAGCATTATGTTAAGTGAAATAAGCCAAACTCAGAAGGTCAGGGGTCCTATATTTTTCTCTATATGTGGATATTAGAAAAAAAAAAAAAGGAAAGAAAAAGAAAGGTGGTGTGTGTAGGAGGCAATCTAATAAAAATCAAAGGAAAATCAGTAGAGTATAGGAAAGGGACCAGAGGGAGAAAGGAGGGGAGGGAAAGGGGAAATATTGGGGAATGATATTATGTGCATGTATGAATATGTAACCAAAAAGCCCACTGTTATTCACAACTACAATGCACCCATAAAAAAATGGATAACAAATAAAAAAGGGAATAACATTAATTTCAATCTCATAAGTTTTCTGTAAGGACAAAATTATACAATCACGTAAATAAGAATAAAAAATATTTATAAAGCACATTCTAAGTGTAAAATACTTACCATATGTTATCTAAGAACTTGACATATAGTTAACAATTTTCATTAATTGAAGCAATTTATATAAAAATGGAAGGAATATTAAAATGTTAATTTTACAGAGTATGTATAAATAAAACATGAAAAAATATATAGGTATTACTCTGCAAACCAGTTTTTCTCTTCAGATGTGCCTATTCTACTATTGAGCCAATGCACTGAACTTTTAGTTAACAACCATCTTCTACTTTCAAAAATAGTATCTATTTTACAAATTCGTCTTTTATTTTTTCATAATCTTCTCTTCTTCATGATAGTTTCAATTCTCTTCAATTATTTTCTAGTCTCTTTCAGTCTGTCATATACTGATTATCCTCTTGGTGGCTTCTGCTAGTTCTACCTTATAAGTTTGTTTCTTATTTAATCTGTGTCCTTTCTCTTGTGAGCTCATGATCTTTGGAACTTTATTCCATGTTGTTCATTTGCTTTTCCCATGGGAGTTAGGAGCCTCTGAGGTGTGAAAGAATCCTTCTAGTACTGCTGAATTTATGCTTGTCCCTGGAGCTTCCAATAGCCTTGGATTCATTTGAAATATTAATTTATATAATAACAGCTGAATCAAAAAGTCATAAATTTGGACCTCTCGCTCAAGGTTGTAGTACCAGACAGCCTTCTTTTTTCACTCACCCTTACTGTAAACAGTGGAGGTACATTTTGCACCCCTTGACTTACATGGTTGGATCAGTCTGGGCTCCATGTCTGTCTTCCCTCAGGCCACATCTTCTAATTTCTTGTGGCATGAGGATCCAGTCCCAACCACTAATTTTCACCTATGCTTTTAAAAGCCCTGTGAGAGACCAGGTAATACTACACTATCTTTGCTTTCTCTTCTTATACTCGGAGTCAGAGACATGCCATCTTTCTTTCTACCCCTTTTTAAAAGTGGAATGAGATATTTTAAGGGTCATATTTTATTCACCATTCTTTATATTTTTGAAGCAGAGGGCAGAGTAGTAGAATCTTCTATATCAATTTCACCTGTCATATTTAGGGATGTTTTAAAAATCCCTTTAGTAGAATCATATAATTTGACAATGAGAGCAAACACACAAAAAAAGATCAATCTCTTCAGGCACAATGGTGCACAGCTGTAATCCCTGTGACTCAGGAGGTAGGAGAATTGCAAGTTCCAGGCCAGCCTCAGCAATTTAGTGAAACTCTGTCTCAAAAAATAAAAAGCACTGGGGATGTAACTCAGTGGATGAGCGCTATTGGGTTCAATCCCCAGTACTAAAAGAAAAGAAAATGTGATTTAACTTAAAGGCTTATAGTCCTCCATCCACTAATAATAAGTTTTGAATGTTTATAAAGTACAGTAAATTGTGCTAGGGACAGTGGTGAATTCTAGCCCTCATAGAGCCTATATTCTAATGAAATGAAGCAGTTCTAATAAATAAATAAACTGTAGCAAATTGAAGCCAGGAGGGTGATAAATAATTAACATATTTGTAAACAATTGGACTTATTCTTGATATTCAAATGCATTAGGAAATTTCTAATGAAGCTAAAATAATCATCATACTTATTAATAATATGATTATTATAAAATCATTCAAATTAACTTTCAATATCCATTTCTAATTTCAGTAAGAAACCAACAGTCCCTATAATTTTGAAAACTGAAATATAAGAACTATTACCATTAGAAAACACCAGAAAACTATCTACTATTCAACATTGTTCAGGAAATTCAAATTACACAATTAGAGATGGAAAATAGATTAGATTTATAAATTAACCTAAAATATCATTATTTGTAAATGATATCATTGCTTAATTATAAACCCAAAAGATTTAGCTGCAATAAATTAAAAACCACAGGAAATATTTGTAAAATTTTTTTATAAAATAAAAAAGGACAAAATCATTCCAATTATAATAACATTTTAAAACTTTCCACAAGCATAAAAATAGATAACTCTAACTGACAGGGGAAAATGTCTTGAGTTAGTGAAGTGACATCCATCTTTCTTGACAAGAAGTCTCAATATTTAAAGATAACAATTCTCCAAATTAACTTATAAATTGGGTGAGAAATCATTCTCTTGATGAATTTGGAGAGAACTTGACAAAAAATAGTTATTAGTTAATTTATAAGAGTAAATGGATGATAATGGCCAACATAATTTTGAAGAACCAGAGTAATGATTGACTTGGTGAGGGTATATGCTTTCATATGCTATAAAAATGCATATATATTCAGTTTTGTTAAAATACTGTGCATTTGGAAGCCAGATGAATGGAACAGAACTGTATATTCAACAGTGGATGCAAAATTAGAAATGTAGCATATGATAATGATTGCATTTCAAATCAATGGGGGAGACAAGATTATTTAATAAACAGTATCTGAAAACTGTGAGTAAGTAGTAAGTTAGCATTCAATTTCTTCACTAGACTGTTTCCTACAAGAATGAAAGACAATGTTTTTGAAGACTACAAAATTCGGGGGCGGGGGGCGGGTGATATGTATAACTTTTCTTCCCTCTTCTCCCTTTTCATCTCCTCATTTTCTCTTTCTCAGTTACTCTTTCTCAAGATCTAGCTTTCAGTCTCTCTCATATTGTCCAATAGAATAAAAAAAAAATAAGTGAAGAGATTAAACTAGATGAAAATAAAACATTTATTAAAAAAGATTTAATTCCAAAATAGAACCAATATTTGTCATTTTGGCATAAAAATATTTTGTATATATTTTTATATAATTTACATATGTATTCATCATAAGAAAATAATAAATTGGGCAAAATATGAAAAGTTACACATTAGTCAAGATCAGCCAGGTTACATTGTGATAACAAATACCATATAACCTTGTTGGCCTACAGTGACAAAGGCTTATTTCTCTTATGCTTCTTGTTCATTTTGAGATGACTATAGCTCTTTTCCATTTCATCTGTGTTGGGAGATCCAGAATAATGGAACACCTTCTTTTTGGAATGTGGCTAACTTTGTGGCAGAAGGAAAACAAAATTTTGAATCATGATCTCGCTATCGAAGTGTCAGTTTGGAAGTGACACACATTATTTTTCATATTGCAATATAGCCAACTCTGAAATTTAGAGCATGGGAGCTATAATTTGCAATGAGGAAGGAGTAGCACAATAGGGATATGAACTCTGAGGGAACAATAGTGTGATACTGCCTCCCTCAGCAGAGACAACCTAATAATCCTCCAATTACAACACTGAGCTTAAACTTCCACTCTGTGAGAACTGCCAGAATACAAAAAAAAAAAAAAAAAAAAGATTGTTCCTATACTAGGTTTGAGGATAAGGTTCTTCTTTACCTGGAAGCATGTAAGTTAGAAAAAATTATAGCCTTAGCCCTCATATATACACACTGATGGAATTAGGGTAGGATTACCCCCCAAATACAATTCCCATTGAGAGGTGAGGAGGAAGAGGGTGACACAGAAGTCTTTGATCTGCAAACTGAGCTCCCACAGGGCACATGTTATGTTGTGATTTCTTTATTTTGTGGTTGAACTTTCCTGTTCCTCAGGTAAGCCTTCACTCTTTCCTGGGAGTAGCTCCATGGCTATTGTTTTCCATAGCTATTAACTCCTCTCTACTAGGTCCTTCCTTATCAACTGAAACCAAAAGCACATTTGCCTTTGGATTTCTCAACTTGCTGTATGTTTTAGTGGCATTTTAAGACTGAAATAGACTCAGTCTCTTTGAGGTCAGATTGGTGGCAAGTTTGTCAGGTTAATGCAAAAAAATGTACACTGCTTCTTATTCATTTGCTTTCAATTATTACCATGTGCCAGTACACATCTGCTGTATTTTCAGGGCTTCACTGTCTCCAATTAATTATGGGTAACTATTAGGCTGGGTTTTGGAAGATTACATCTCTAGTCTCTTTTACCCAAATTTGCTGGGTGCTAACAATCAATTTGTTTCATCTGTCAGGATTTTTTTTTTTTTTTTTTTTTTTTTTTTGCTACGAAGCTGAGTTTAATCATTCTTTGTCATTCAAAGACTTGTTTAGTTTTATTTTTTTCCTAGTAGGAAATGAGAATTAGTTGCATCTTCCAACACTATAATCCCAGTATTTCAAGACTCTTTTCTGCAGCAAACAAGTGAATTTTAAAAATTCATCTCTTTTCTAAAGAATTTTGCAAGATCAATCAATAATAACTAACAGATGCTACAAGCATTCCATTTCCTTCCTACATTCTCACCCAGAAACAATTTTTGGATCATGATCTTCCTTCCAACTTCAGATCATTTTTACTACTACGAAAAGAAAAAAGGATCATTCTGTAATCCAGCACTGATAATGGTTTAACTTCTGACCACTTTTTGTCCCGGAAGCAGAACCCACACATTTTGTTTGCTATCACATTTTTTGTAGTATATTTTTATGTTGTTGTTCAAATTTTAAAATTATTCACAATACCCCAGATGATGATAAGAAAACAAATGACATCAAATTATCACTGGCTCACGATAATAAAATATAGTTCTTACATTATATGTTCATTGTGGGACACCTGTGGTTCTTCTCAGGAGTACTTTCTCTCTAGGAATAATCAGTCTCCTCATAGAAGAAGAGCAAAAATACAAATGAAGAGTTGATTTTTAAAATTTCAGCTAAGAGGCATGCTACTTCCATTCCAATTTCATTGGCAGAACAATTTTCATGGTCACATCTGAACTTGACAGATAGAAGGTTGTGTGGGTCAGTGTTCTCTAGGGAAACAGAACCAATAGCATAGGTAGAGAAATCTAAGAGGACATTTATTATGAGAGTTGACTAACATGATTGTGGAGGCTGAGAAGTCCTATGACATGCTGTGTGGGAGCTGAAGAACCAAGAATTAACCACTATAAAATAGGTGGTAGATTCAGTCCAAGTTCAAGGGTCTGAGAACCAGAGATGGGGTGAAGGCCACTGGTGGGAGTCTTTATGATTGAAGACCTGAGAACAGGAGCTCCAGTGTCAGAGAAGGGGAAGATGAGTATCCCAGCTTAAGAGCTGATCCTGCCCTTCCTCTGCCTTTTTTGTTGTACCCAGGGCCTACATAAAACATTGCTGAGGGCAGCTCTTCTTTTACTTAGTGTACTGGATTCAAGTGCTAATCTCTTCCCACATAGGCATACCTAGAAATAACATTTTATGAGCTACCTGGGTGTTCTTTAACCCAGTCAAGTTGACACATAAAATTAACCATCACTGAGGAAGAAGAATTGAATACGAAGAAACTGAAATTCATTTTACCAATACAGTAAAATCACATATAAATACAATGACTAAAAATATGGGGCTATTATGTAACCTCATCAGAAATAAAATGGAATTTAAAACTAAATGCTGCTGTCCACTCAAAACCTGGGAAATAAGTTTGAAAAAATAGTAATACCTAGTTGAAAAGGTCGTGGACAAAATAGTTACTAAAATACCTTGAGAGATTTAAAACGTATAAATTTAAATAACTTTCAGAAAATGGGCAATATTTATGGATGACTTTTAAAATGGACATAGCCTTTGTTCCCCCAATTCCTCATTTTAGTGATTATCAAAGTCAATCATGAGAAAATGCACAAATGTATATATGTTAACGTGTAGAAAATATTACATCAGAAATAGTTACAGTAGCATTATTTATACTAATGAAAATTTAGAACATTTACAATGTCCATCAATTATTGCTATTAAACATAAAATTGTCTATAATATGGTCTTTAAAATAATGCTATATTAATTCTTCATATGAATAAACGTTTATGCTACATTGTCAAATGAAACACCACATTATTCAACAGTATGCATTATGGAAACAGAAAATTATAAAGCCCAAATACTTTGATTTAGTCTTGATTAAAATTATAGTTGAAACCATATGCCATAATTTTCAAATGGTGCTTAGTGGAAAACTTTGACTTTAATAATCTGTTTATATTGTGAGTCTGAGAATGCAAAGCAGAAGTGTGGCGATTACCCTTTGTTTAGAAAGATAACAAAGAAGGTTAAAGAATATTTGCATTCTGCTATCATAAATATTGAGTTTAAGCTATATTCTTCCTTTGTCTTGTCATCAGCAAGTTGAGTTTCTGTTTACTGAACAAGACAAAGGGCTTTGCTGTAAAATTCATAATTCTGCTTTAATAGTTTTTTTTTTTCACTAAAGAACTGTTGATTTATAACCTTCAAACTACATGTTTACTATAGGAAATTACTATTATAAAGTATAATATATATATATATATATATTTGTTGTAGGAGACTCTTGCTTAATTTCTAAATTATGCTTGTCTTAAGTGGTTAAATTTGATCACCAACTTTGCCATAATTAAGTAGATATTATTTACTTTTGTTATATTTCACTAACCAGGGCATGAAAACTGTATTTTGTTAAGTTAGGAATGCATTTTAAAGCAGTCTTCTTTGAAAAATAAAGAAGAAATAAAATTTAAATACAACACAAATCAACACAATCACAGATCATCTACTTAACTCTCGTTTTAGTTCTAAAGGTGGAGGTGTTAACTAATTTTTCATATTTTCACCATATCCGCCAAAATGTTTTTAACGGTTATATATATGCATCAGAGTTTGGCTTCTTCTTTTTGCCTACTTTTATGTTGTCTAAAATTTTTGTCATGAAAATATATTTCTTTCCTTTTGAGAAATTTTTAGATAAAACACACACATGTATATATTGTCCGTGGTTTTGCGTCCAAATCAAATCCAGATCATTACCCCTTTATTAATCACCCTAAAGGAAATGTTACTCTCATTTTGCATCATAGTTTTAGCTGATCTTTATGATTTTGTTTATCATTTTGCATCATAGTTATAGCTGATGTTTCTTGTTTTCATGAAATTCTTCTTTACTAGTTCATCAGTTCCTTGGCACAAGACAGTATTTTATTCTTCCTGATGAATATATATTTGATGAATATATATACAGCTTTAGGACCATACCAGCCACATTGTGGTACTTTTGAATGATTTGTCCGAAAAAATAAATGTGGACAATCACTTCCTTGCCCAGCTCACCTCTAAATTGCATCAAAGGCTTGGTCATTGCCTATGACTCACTGTGACACCCTGTGGCTTAGCTATTATACAGCAGTCACGCCTGAAACAGTGTAAATATTTTATATAACCCCCCCTTTTTTTCAATTCTTGGTTGAGTACATTTTCCCTTTGCCAGTTGGTATGTTTACATACTCTTGGGCATCAGTGGGAAGGGGGGTTGCACAGTTGCCCTGCACATCAGCATTAGACTTTGCCACCTCTTGGTTTTGGTCTTAAAAAACTACATGCCTATTAATTTTTTTTTTCTTTCTTTCTTTCTTCTTCTTCTTTTTTTTTTTTTTTTTTTTTTTTTTTTTTTTTTTTTTTTTTTTTAACAAAAACAATCCTGGAAAGTCTGCAGGATGTTATGAGAAAAGGATTTTACATTGCTTTGCAGCTTAGGGATGCTGAGTACTGCTAGAATACAAATGTCTTGCTGTCACATGTGTTTGTGTTTTCACCATCATTTTGCTTAGGGTGATGTTCAAGCCCTTTGGCCTTTTGTGTCTGGTGTGCGGCCCCTTGTTATGGCTTGAATTATGCTCAGCCAGCTTGACTTGCAGAATTTATGATGTCTGGAGACAGTTCCTTTTTAAAAACTCTTTCATTGCCCTTATTTAAATATTTAATTAAATGGCAACTTGAAGTATTTCAGTTGGTTCTTAGTCAAAATAAGGAAAATATTTAAGGAAGAGTTTTCAGAATACTTAGAAGGGGCACTTAGTGGAGTGGTCTTTCTAAATGCTTGGGTTACTTTGGCTTCTTGTTAGTAAGATAAAAATCTCTCTAAAGCAAAAAGCTTATGTTGTATAATAAGACCTTTTAAAAACTATTCATGTATTTTCACTTTAGGCTTTTGTATAACCCTTGGGTGGGCATTTGAAGACACCAAAATATACCTGCAGGGGGTTTGTGGATTAAGTAATAAGTGGTAAGTCTCCAGCTGAGACTCTGTGTTTATCATTATCATCTTCCTACAGAAAATATTCAGACTGGTAATGATTCTGGGCTACCTGCTGAGGGGGATTTCAGCCTCAGTGTAACATTTAATAAAACATTATCACTAAAATTCAGTGAGACTGTATTGATAAGAACTGCCTTTCGAAGATGTCGGAAGAGTGATCTATTGAAGTAGAATGCAAACTCTAGAAATAATGAAATAAAAACAAGATTCATGAAAGTCCAGATAAAATTTTACCCAAACTAATAAAAAACACAGTAAATGAAAAAAAAAAAAAAAAAAAAAAAAGAAAGAAAGAAAGAAAAAAATAAAAAAAAAAAAACCCAACAACTATCTAAAACACAGTACTTAAATAGATAAAGGGAGTTCATAAATGAAAGTCACACATTGCAAGCAAAGCAAGAAATGAATGGGAGAAACATATTACTAGCATAGAGCAAAACAAAATTCAATAAACAGGGGACCGAAGTATTGGTTCTGCAATATAATGGACTGAGTGTTTGGTTTTGAAGCTTAGGACAGTGTAAATTTTTATTGTGTCAAGTTCTTCCACTCAAGATTCACTGACTTTTACTCTATTGTTTTGCTAGCACCAGCCTTCTTTCTTTGATGTATATTTGCATGCCCTTTATTTGGATTCAGTAAATGTTAAAAGTTCGGAGTATTTACTGTACTGAAATCTTTGCTCTTTGATTATCCTGCAGTCAGCCCCAGTTGCTGGTTAGTGTAATTCAAAAGTGCTGACCTGAGCTCATAAATCCTATTGTGAAGAATCATAACTGCCCACGAAACAGCTCTTCTGGGATGGGTATTTCAGCCAGAAGTTGTTTTGGGGGGCCCAGTTATTTTGTTGGCATTGTTTGGAATCTTATGCTAACAAATTAGTGCTTAATATTGTTTCAAAGGAAAGCTTCCTTTTGCTAGTTCAATAGATCCTCACTTAATTAACCTTTAGTGCTTCAAGTAAGACACACATCTTTAAAACTTTTTATGCTCTGCTAGCTATACATTATTAGAATTGTTTTTATCACTAACAGTGGTCTAAAGTGCTTACTTAGGAAGTGCATTAACTCTTATAGGTCATCAAGTTATCATTTAGAGCATCATTTTTTTTTTTTCTAATGGACTAAATGCTGTGCTCTTGACCTTTAAGTCTAAATCTCTGCTGGAGACATAACTGACTAATGACTTCTCACAATGAACAATTACTGAATTAATATATTTTTCTTTTAATTCCAAGCTGATTATTAAGTAAAGAACCCATAGGTTGGCTGATATCTATTTGTGTTTTATAAGTAGTTGAAGTTCCTAAGTATCACATTTTGTTAGAGAAGCAGCAAATACCTCCTCCTATATTTTTGAGTTCTGACTACTATTTATAGTATTAATGGAAAAAAAAAAACAACTTTCATAAGATGAGTGTAAATAGAAGCAAGAATAATCAATTATTCTTCCTGGAAGATATGTTGCACTTGACCTTCAGGAAAGATAGATGTATATCTTAAAGGCAGAATATATTTCTTTCTCACTAGTGGCCTTTATGAAAATTTTGGGCATTAATATTTTAAGAATCGTTTTTAAAATAATTTTCTTTTTGGTAAGCATGAGCCAGTCCATAGGACATATTCTGGCCTCTGATGAATTTCTTATAAAAATTTAAGAAGATAATTTAACTCACTGAATGTAGTTGGCATAAATACTACATTATTTTCTTGTTCACCTAATTGATAAATATTTATTGAGACTCTAGTGGGTATATGAATTTTTCTAGATGTTTTGGCGATAAAAATAAGGAAGATACTAACTTTGGGATTACAGTATAAGACAAAACACCATTCTTTTATTTAGTTATTTATTTTTTGGTACTGGGGATTGAACTCAGGGGCACTCGACCACTGGGCCACATCCCCAGCCCTTTTTTGTATTTTATTAAAGACAGGGTCTCACTAAGTTGCTAAGTGCCTTGCCATTGCTGAGGCTGGCTTTGAAATTGCAATCCTCCTGCCTCAGCCTCCCAAGTGCTGGGATTACAAGCATGCGCCACTATGCCCAGCCAAAATACTATTCCTATAAACTGAGAAAATCCATAGAAATTCTGTTCATTTAGCAGGGATTTGTCTAGTGAGATAGCAAATGTTAAAGCCACTGGGAAACTAAAAGTTAGGTGTTCGTATTCATATCATTAATGTGTAAAGCATGCTACTGTTATATATACAACAACATGGAATAAAAAAATAAAGTTAGGTGTTTGTATTTTTTAATGCAGATATTAGTGTGTGTGTGTGTGTGTGTGTGTGTGTGTGTGTGTGTGAATCAAACTATTAGGAGACCTACTTGAACAGTGACATGAATATAGTAGAGCTCCATCTATGTCACCTGTTCAGGATCTTGGTAGCCATCCCCAACCGCTGGTTCACAGCTGGACTTCACCTGGGACTTGTCTTCAGTAGTCAGGGAGCTTCCTCCACCAGTGTTATGAGCCCTCTCCTTGGGTAGCTGGGAGCCCATGATTTGTTAGATGCTGGGATACAAAATTATGTCCTCTTTGTCCAAATTCAGGACAATTGTTAAGGTTTACTAAGCTTCGAAGTTTCCTCTAGAATATTGTCTGATCCTCAGTTGCCATCAAATTTCAGAGGAAGGCACTTCCTCACTTGCTTATGGCTGTCTCCAGACAGCACACTTCAGTGAGCATTTGGCATGCCGCTCTCCCCTTCTGACTGTGTTTCTAGGAAATCCAATCTAAGACAAAGGTTAATTCTGAAAAGAAGAGCATATGTACATATATTTTATCTACTTGGTTGAAATTTGTATTTCTCAAGAGATGAATAAAACAATATGAGAAAAACTGCTAAACTTAGCTTATTTTTTAATAAATTTGGCAAGAGAAAAGTGGGTTTTAAAGTAGATGGTGTGAAAAGAGTAGGAAAAATATATCTTCAATATAATATTTTAAATAATTTTAGAGCACTCTTTCCTAATTTTAAAGTAGGGAAAAGATTATATTTTCTAATTGTCTCTCATGATAATTCTAATGCTAAATTGATACATGAGATTCTAAAAATTAAAAATTACTGTATAGATGCTTTGTGGTATTATTTAACTTTTCAAGCTCAGGATTATGAACAGATATCAATGAAATGGTTAGTTGAAGAGCTTTCTCTTAATGAATCTCATTGATTACAACTGGGTCACATGGATATAATCTAACAATTAGGAAAATTGGTAAGTGAGTTTCTAGCTTTTTTGATGGGAGATGAGCCCGACAGGTAAGAGGAGGCCTGAGGCTGACTGCTGGGTAGGCAATGTAGAGCGTCTGTGGCATGGGGTAAGAGCAGGTGCCAGGGAGCCGAGGAGAGGCAACTAGTATCACATCTGCAGCAGGTTTTCCCTACAGAAGTAGTGACCACTGGCTGTGGAGGGCAGGGTAAAAATGTGAGGGCAGCCTCTGAGGCTGAGCAAGCTTGATGGGGAAAGAATGGGGAAGGTTTTCAACACAGCCTGTACAAAATTGTGGGTGTAGGCTCAGCCCAGGTCAGCCTTCTAGGTGTTGTCAAGGAGTTTTGACATTAGATTTAGAGAACTGGAAAGCAACTGAAGGGATTCAAGAAAGTCTTGGGGTCAGGGTGTAGGTGGGGTGCCATGATCTGGTGATTTTCTCTCCCTAGAGAGGGAGCAATGTTTATTATTGTTACTAGTTCTGTGTTTTTACAATCTGAGGAAAGGATGGGGAGAGGTTGGGAAAGGGAAAGAAGAATGTCAAATAACAAGTGCTTATAACATAAATCAGGTTCAACAAACTATAACCCTCAAGCCAAATCCAGTTCTCTGCCTTTTTTTTATGAACCTAAAACAGAGAATATTTTTTTTCTTCATTTATAAATTTGAAGGAGAATCCAGAGAAGAATGAAATTTTGCAACGTGTGAAAATTAAGGGAAATTCAAATGTAAGTGACCATGAATAATATTTTGATACAAGAACACCATGCTCATTCATTTATGGATCGTTCTCGGGCAGAGCTGAGTGGGTGCAACATGGACCTCCTGATCCAAAAACCTTTCAATATTTAGTAGATAGCCTTTTACAGAAAACATTCGACACAGGAGATGAATGTTTCAGGTATTACTAAGCTTCACAACGTAAGAACTCCTGGAGTAAGAGTAGAAGTACCTACCCTGTACTTGTAGTCTGATACTACATTTATTTATGTGATCCTGAGGAAAGTAAAATGCACGTTGTCTGTTCTTACATTCTTGTCAGAGAGGCAGACATTCAACATCAATCTATGCCAAAAAAGAAAAGAAATGAAAAGAAAATCTGTATTAAAGGGGTCATAATAAAAGCAGGGTGTGCTGTGATTTGGTATGATTTATTTTCTAGTAAAAGGGAGGGCCCTTTTGAGAATGTAACATTTACGTTAGAAGATGGCATATGAAAAGTCTAGGCAAAACTTTCAGAGGGTAAGAAGAGCAAGGGCGATTTGGACTGACCTGGGCACTGGGTGTGTTCAAGGAGCTAGAAGATGGTCCATGTGGCTAATGCACAGTGAGGCTGGGCAGGGCAGGATCAGGCAACATTCTGTAGATCAAATATTAGAGATGTTGAGGATACAATGGAAGTCTTTGGAAGGGTGTTGAAAGAGTAACATGACTGGATGTACTTTTCAAAAGAACACTCTGATCTCCTTCAAAAGAGTAGATGGCTATGGCAATAGCTGGAGGGGGGTGTCAGACATGAAGGATAAAAGGGACAGAGTAAGTTTTGACCACTGATCGAAGGGAAGGTGGTGGAGAACAGTGATGGAGTCTGTTTTGACCATTGAAGGGAAAGATTTGGTGGAGAGAAAAGGAGGGAGGTTGAGATCCAGAAAATAGACCACTCCTGGTAGCAGCAGGACTCTGAGGAGTGGGAAGGGCTCCCTAGAGACAGGAGGTAGGATCATTTCTCTTTGCCATTAGAAAGAGGGAAGAGAGGAGGTGGGTAGAAGTGGTACAACTTTTTAACTCTAAGTCTTATCCCTTTTGTTATATTCAGTGCTACTTAACATTTTCAGTTTCTAATTAAATCAAAGGTCTAAGGATGTCACTAAGCAGCCACATTTTAATTAATATTCAATATTATTGTAGGGTGTCTTGACCATGGTCATTTCATGTTTTATTTCTTTCCTCCTAAAAAAGGAGTAAAAAAACTCTTCCTTCTGTAGTTAGGCATGTCTTCCTGCTTTGGGCATCAAAACAATCCATCCATACAGCAGAGCTCTCTGCAAATACACTCAGCCATGTCAGAACTCTCTGTCCTTCCTATTCTTCCCTCTCCCACCTTTTCAGTTGCCACTTTTCCTTGCTTTCTCTACTGGACTCCTCATGTTTGCCTTCTTGGTCTCTTTCTTTGTCCTTATCTTTCACTTTCTGTTGCTTTATTCCCTGTTTCTTTCCATTTCTATCCTTTGATGATGCCCACTGCCTCCTCTTTTCCCATTCTGCTGATAGTTCTAGCTATGAGTTCCCAGAATAAAAGCAAACTCATGTTACAGATGCATATACCACCTAAATCATGGAAAGAAATTTGTTGAGTTCTAGATGGAATTTTCCTAATCCATATTTTAATAAAAAAGCCTCATTCATATTTTGGGTTTTTCATCTCTGCTGACTATTCTTTTCTTTCCAAATGCAAAGGATTCTGCATTTCTTTTTTCCCATTTTAATAACATAACCATTAATTGTTTGTTTTTCAATGGCATGTTAATTGTCTGTGTTCCACATCTGTGATTAACCATGATGTAACATTCCCCAGGGGAAGGAATAAGGTTAGCATTATGCTGATTCTAAGTTATGGATAAAAGTTTTTCCAATCAACCAAATTAGCCAAATGGCATTTTGTTTTTTTTTCTCCAAGTGATGACAGTTAGAATTAGGGTTACTTCTCTATTGGGATTAGTATACTATCCCTTGATTGTGTCTAAAATTTCCACTAAGGACTATTTATTTCCCCTTGCATAAAGGTTTGAGAGCAAGCTGCGGTTGAATTCTACAAGGAAACCAGGAGATCTTTAGGCAAGCCAGGTTAACTTTATAGCCCAAGTCAGATGGAAAAGGTGAGATGTTACCAGGTATAGCAAGATATCCGTCACCTTCAAGGACTAGTTTATTGTCTATTAATTTGCTTCTCTATTTCTAGCTTTCTACCTCCTTCTTTGCTCACCTACTGGGTTAGGGTTCATGATACTCAGATGTTCCCATCATATGTCCTATTTCCTTTATGTACCTATTTTGAGATTCTGATTCTATTTTCAGCTTCACCTTGTCAATCTGATTCTACTTGTTCCTTACCTACAGACTTCCAGGCTTTAGTTCAGGCCCTGGCTTAGTACTACCCTGCTCTAATGACCTGCTGCCCTAGAACATTCCATGGACACTTGGTATATAAATGTGAATTTGCAGCTGCCACTTCCATTTGTGAGTCAGCAGCTGAAAAGTGTAATTGTAGCCCCATTTTCATTAATACATTCAGATGGCTCCAGTCTGCCACCTAATTGACTGCAGTAGGTCTAGCCTTTTATGGCATTCACTCTCTCTGATGTCTCCTCGGTATTTCACAGCTGCTAATATATTCTTGTTCCAGAACAAGTCTCAGCACATGAGAACCAGCCCCAATGTGCTGAAAGACCAAAGAAAGATTCAGATAGATCCAAGGTTGTACCGAGTATAATTTATTGGTGGACTCACTGACAGAAGCATGGTCTGAGGCAGTAATGATATCAGTTGGATGCTCTAATCTGAGTCAGAAGTAGGGGCATATATACTGATTAGGACAAAATAGACTTCATCCAAGTTGAAATACACCTGGTTTATTTTAAGCTAATAGGAAAGAGCCAGACAAAGTCCTAAGAGCAGGATAAAGCTCCATATACCACTCCAATGGTTTTGTCTGTTAATAGTGTGCTGGGAAATTATGCAAGGAAAACTGACTAGGGTTACTCTGAGGCAATATGGTGTTTCTGATTCTAGATGGTGAAAGTCATTCAAACTTAATCCGTGCAATGCCTGTGAATTGTAGCTTGCCACTGTATCTGAGTCCTCCAATCTCATCAACTTCACAGAACCACTCCAAGAGGCAAATCATTACACATTGCTGGAGTCCAGTTAATGAGAAATGAGCTGAAACCATGTGGCCTACCTTTTGGTCTTATTGTGAGAACTTTAGAAGGAAAAAATTCCTTTTGCATAATGCTCAGTGAGATAAATTCACAACAAATTCTACTTCAAAGCTTTTTGAGTTCTATAATGTTATAGCATTTGTTAAAAAAAAAAAAAAAAAAAAAAAAAACCCTTGCATTTACATAATTACCAAATTCTCTCCAGGGGAAGACACACATTTTCAGGATTGATGCATCTAGACAAGTTTTAGTATTAGCTCTGTGATGGCTTTTTGTTATAATAACATGGTTAGCCTGAACTATAGTCCCTGGAATTCCATCTCTATTAAGTTTCCAGGTATAAAGGGCTACAAGTTGGAGAGAGGTGCTGACCATAAAATGGCACACATAACTCTTCTCCCTGTTATCCAAACACTAATCTAAGTGCAGCTGTGAAGGGATTCTGTCAATGTGATTATGGTCACAAAGCATGTATGTTAAGTGAATCAAAAGGGAATAGACTTAATTTGCTTTATTTGAAGGCCTTTAGAGAGGGCTTAGATGTTCTCTGAGATCAGAGGCTCTGAACAGCAATTGCACTTACGACTGCCTCCCTCTTACCGCCCTGCCTCCCCATCTTCCTTCCTGACCGATGCCTGTGGATGATAAGCCTCAGGTGTGTTCCTGGATTTCGGCCTGCTTGTGATCTTCCTTTCCTGAGTTTCTGCTCTATAGACTTTGGATTTGATTAGCTGGCCCCCCAAGTTGCTTGTTGTTTGTATAAATTCGAGTACTGGTTCCTTGTCTGGTTGCACAATGACTCGTTCCTATTAAGCACCGTTTTCTACTCTTGCATCTTTAGTCCTTTCACTGAACGTGGATTACATGCCAATCTGCTTTCCTCAGGAGCTTCCACCTCACCTCTTCTACACTGTCCCCCAGAATTTGTCTCTGCTTGAGCCATTCTGGTCCATATTGTCTAAATCCTGGTGTTGAGCCTTTTTTCGAGTAACTTCTCAAAACATGCCTCAGTACAACAGAAATAGACATGGTAGGAAGGATGTTGCCCAATACACCAGTAGGGAGCATTCTTTTGGTTGGGATTTCACAAAGATTTAAAAATTCAGGAAAATATCTTTTTTTTGTAACTTGATGAGGAAGCAATTTGAGGAAATGACACCTTTCTATACATTTGGTGTCTAAATGGATAATAATAAATGCTAATGCAGAAGACCCATATACATAGCACTTTTAGAAGAAATCAATGAATCTAGTTGAATGATAAGAAGGTTAAACCGTGTTTTCATGAAGCCAAATTCCATTTAAAGAAAATAAAGTTAGAGCTTTTCCATTTTAAAATAGCTGACCTTTGTTATTTTCCTGAGTTCTAATGATTCTCAGTCATATTGATTTGGGAATCATTACCATTAACCCAAACTCTGCCAAACCCAATACCACCAAGGTGTATTAAAGTTCCTCCCTTGTTTTTGTGTAACTCTGACTTCATCAAAATGGATCCCATGCCCTTTTCAATTAATATCCTTATTACCATCTTCAGAAGTAAAGATATATACTCACTGGGGAGCAGTAATGGTGATGTGTCCAGAGAGAGAATCATTTGGCCCTAGCTGTCCATTTTATTCTCAGTGCTAAATGCGTTAATATACATAGACTATCATTTACATAGCAAGTGACTATGCAAGATGAATTATTTATTGTGTGACAACTACCTAATACCCAGTGTACTATCAAATGCAAAGCCATTTCTTATTTGACCTGTATATACATTTGCATTATAGAATTCATTGCCTTTATGTATAAGTCACATTGAAGCTATGCGCAGCTATCTCTCAGAGAAGCTGCAGGTTACCTCTGCTTTGATTTAATTGCCACTCTCCTTGTATGGCAAAGAAGTCTGCTTTTGGAATGGAAGAATTGCAGAGACCCCAGCCAGGCGGCATGTGAAAAGCCTCTCCTTTGATGCACAGAGTAAGGTGAAAGAGAAAGACAAGCCCAAATTTAATTAAAATGTTATGAGAGCTAGAAACCAGCACATGAGACAAAGTAAAGGGGAGCAGGGTTTGTGCCTCCTGAAGAGTGTGTGCTGCCAGGGATCACCAAGGTAATAAAATTCAAGCTGCTTTCCCCAGGCAGTGGGTGACCCCATCCTCTGCAGAGAGCCGCATGTTTACATTCTGAGGGAACTGAGAGGAAATCTTCTTGAATAAGAAATTGCCTCATTTCCAATTTATTCTTTAGTTTCCAGAATGTAACTTAATTCATCTTTGCCGTTTTCATGTGGCTTTTTCGACTATTCGTCTCTGGATTATCTTTGCAACCTTTAATAATATGGTTCATCAGGGAGGTTGGTGCCTGTGAACGTAATAGTGCTAAGACTAGTTCCCTGACGGGGCAGATAGCAAACTAATTACCCAACTTGTTGGGGAACCAGAGCTGTAGGGACTGGAAGTTTCTGGTATTGAAATGAGTGATGGGGAGTCTTTAGAGGCCTGAAACTTTAGATATCCTCCCCATTAGATTCTTAGTCGGTCGCTTGGGGCTCTGCAAATTGGATGGCCTCAAGATTTGCTTTGCTTGTGAGATTTTTTTGTTACTTCCCAATTCCAGCTGGACTGCAAATACTGCAAGAAAACCCTTTCTTATTATTGGTATTTTGGTCCTTCTATTTCCCATCTCACCTGGAAACAGGCAGTGCATAGGAGTGAGAAAATGAAAAGAACAATGGAAAAGATAATAGAATGGCACTGAACCCTCAAAGAGATTTGCTTTAAATTCCACATGAAGGTTGAGGCATCTACAAACTTCACCTAAGTCAATCCAGGTGTGCCTGTCCCTCTAACGTAATTTCAGAGCTGCCCTTTCCTGGGGAAAAGCATTTTTTGATATGAGTTCTGTTGGAATACCCATAAGATTACAAAGCTCCATTTGCCTCTCTTATTTGATACTCATGCACTAGAATTAGAAGTATTTTTTCTTTACTAAATAAAAAAATTGGAATTAAAGACTTGTATTCTAATTCCTTATTACATAGAATATTATCTGGAAACAGGCAGTATTAGAACCAGCTAGGACCTTCTTATAAATACCACTCAATTGAATTTGAATCTGAATTTTGACAAGACCCTCTACTTGTAAAAACTTTAAAGATTGACACTCTGTTCATGTCTACTGACCTTCACTCATTTACATTTTTTCCTATGGGGATCATTTCTCCAATGACTTATATGAAGCTTAGTTAAAGGAGGGATGTTGAGCTGAGATGGACGTCAAAGTATCTCCAGCTTCCCATGTCTCCCATCCCTGCCACAGTCTGGGTTACCCCAGAGCACTATGGGACACTGTACAAAAACACTAAGCAATCCTTCCATCATTGTGCACTAAGAGACTGAGGTTGTGAGAGGTTAAATAGCTTGCTTTAGGTCACAGAGCTTGTTAGTACTAATGCTAGGTCTATAAGCCAGGTGGTTGGACTCCCAGTTCCATTCCCTTTTCATACTGCTTGGTTCTGAGACCTAGGATTTGCAATAAGCCTTTGAACAAAAAAAAAAATAAGCTGTGTCTGAGACTGAAGTTATTATCCAGGCTTTGCCACTCTCTGGACAGTAAAAGGCATTTAAACACCTGTCCTTGTTTAAGAGTGAATTGGTACATTATGTGTTTATAGCTCTGGTAATTGCACCCTATACATGCTATTGTATTTATAGAACAAAACTGGGCTTGAATGCACACTTCTAGATTTGATTACAAATGTTTACTTAAAAGATGGCTCTGATTCAATGTTATGAAATCAGTTCCAGGACACCAGAGTGAGTGAATACAAGCTTTGTACCCTCTGGGCCTGAAAGACAAAAGCATTGGATGGTGATATGTACTGAATGTCTGTGTCCTCAAAAATTTATATGTTGAAAAACCTTAATCTCCAATGTGTTGGTACTTGGAGATGGTGCCTTTGGGAAAAAATATGGTTGAGATAAGGTCATAAATGACCAGGTCCTCCTGATGGGATTAGTGCCCTTATACAAAGATACGCCAGAGAGCCTGCTCACTCCCTCTCTCCCATGGATGCATGAAGAGAAATTATGTAAGCACACAACAAATGAGATGACTGCCACCCAGTTGCCATCAGAATGAAATGAAATCTACCTTTCTGGAGCCTTTGTCTTAGACTTCTCAGCTTCTAGAACTCTACAAAATAAAATTCCATTGTTTCAGTCATGCAGTCTATGTGTTTTGTTATGGTAGCTTTAGTAGACTAAGACAGATGACATGTCTTACACACCAATTTATGAATTAAATCCAGACATTCTTGTGGAAATTGAATGATAGAAATACCTATCTTTACCAAGTGAAGACTATATGCCAGGTGCTGCCAAGAACCATACTATAAACATTTCATATGCATTACCTATTTCATCATCACATCAAACTTTTAAAATAAATACTGCCCTGGTTTTATAGACTGATTGAGGAAAAAGAGCATTTCTCAGGCTCTCTTGGAGTCTCCAGATTTTAACATAGTATTTAGCACATAACAGGCCTTCAGATTCTTTTTTGGTATTGAAGGTTATAAGGTTTGCCCAAGTCATGCATTTGCTAAATTTCAAATCCAGAAATATGGACAGTATGGGAGTTTTGAGCCTAGATCTGAGACTTCTATGTAAATAAGTCTAGGATAATCTCTGATAGCAACATCAACTACCAGCAGTGGGAATGAGGCCATCGTGGACCACCTGCCCTGCTGAGCTGAGTGATGCCTCATGAGTGCTCTCAAGTGAGACTCACAGAAGAACTGCCAAAATGAACTCAGCAAATATTGAAGACTTACACTGTTTAGTCAACTTCAGTCACCACTGTAACCAAAAGACCTGACAAGAATAATTTTAGAGGAGGAAAAGTTTATGTGGAGCTCATGGTTTCAGGTGGCTCAGTCCATAGATGGCCGACTACATTACTCTGGGCATGAGATGAGGCAGATCATCATGGAAGAAGAGTATGGAGGAAGAAAGCAGCTGGAAACATGGAAATCAGGAAGCAGAGAGGTCACCAGGAATAAAATATAAACTCCAAGCCATATCCCTAGTGATCTAGTTCTTCCAGCCATACCCTACCTTCCTATAATGACCACCCAGTTAATCCCAGTGAATAGGTTAAGGCTATCAAAACCCAATCATTTCACCTCTGCACTTTCTTGCATTGTTTCATAGATGAGTTTTTGGGCGACCTTCATTTCAGAGATTAGGATGTGGATGTTTTTGAGGGACATTATTTAGCCTTCTGCAACTGCTCATCTGAGAGAAGGAAGGTGTCCTGGATTATCTAGATGAGCCCAAGTAATCACCAGGCCTGTTAAAAATTAAAAAGGTGAGTGGGAAAGAGAAGAACTGGGGGAGTTGTGACTACAGAAGAAAGGCACAGAGAGATACAATGAAGAGAGAGGAGGGAGCCATGAACCAAGGAATATGGGCAGCTTTTAGAGGCTGGAAAAGATGAAGAAATGAATCCCCTTAAAACCTCCAGAAAGGAATGGAGATAACACTATAAGTAGACATCTTGATTTTAGCTCAGTGAAATTCAGCTTGTACTTCTAACTCTAACTGAACTTCATGATAATAATTGTTTTAAGTCACTAAATTCATGTAATTTGTCATCAGGAAGTCAGATACTTTTTTTCAATGCCAACCTTTGTTGAACCAATTTTTTTAAATCAGTTACCATATAAATTCTTTGCACATGTTATTTCATGTGATTTTCAGAGAAACATCAAATATTTTCAATTATTATTTCCACTTAGTAGCTACAAATACTCAGACAGACTTACCTGCTTAAAGACAAATAGCTACATAGTGGAAGCAGGATTTAACACAGATGAGTTGACCCTTAATCCTCTATTAGTTGGAGTTCGTGACACCTCCATCAGTTGCCAGATACCTACAATAAAGAAACTCTATGAGCCGGGCGCAGTGGCACACGCCTGTAATCCCAGCACTTGGGAGGCTGAGGCAGGAGGATCATGAGTTCAAAGCCAGCTTAGCAATGGTGAGGCACTTAGCAACTCAGTGAAACCTTGTCTCTAATCAAATACAAAAGAAGGGCTGGGGTTGTGGCCCCGTGGTTGAATGCCCCTGAGTTCAATCCCTGGTACCAAAAAAAAAAAAAAAAAGAACCTTATAGAAGTACTCACCTGGATGTGTTCTCAATCAAGGGTCAAGAGCAGACTGAATAAAGACATCCATGTTAATGACAATGATCTACCACAGCTAGAAATAAAAGTTCTTAGAATATATTCTGTGAATTTCCTGTAGTCTTTAAGTTAAAGAAGATCTAACTTTTTTTTAAATTTCCTTTTACTAATAGTAATTAAGGAAAAAAAGGAATTTAATGGGAAAAAAGGGGTTAGATATGAAGGAAGGGAGGGTTATCATTTTTTCTTAATTCAAGTTAGCTTTAACTCCTACTAAAATTTTGCAACTATTCTTTAGAGACAAATTCAGGCATCTAGAGACTTCTGGATTCTAATCTCTAATTTCTTATCAATGCCTAATTGAGGTCCATCAAATGCCAATATGCCTGCAGAAATAAGCTCTAGGAAATTAATTTAATTTTCAGTGAAGTGCCACTTATTTGCCATTTCAGTTATGAATCTGCCTGCTTTATTCTGTACCATGACTTGAGTTTTGTCCAATCACTTTTAATTATGAGATTGTTCTTGGGATCTGGTTTCCTTTGATAGAGGCTTTTCAGACCCAGGCTCTGGGTCTCATTTACCTGAGCTCTGGCTTCAACACTTGGAACCCCTGAGGCCTGATGTTGGTTGGACACTGACTCCAATTATTTTCTGTGCAAATTGCTTGACCCTTCGGCTTTGATTCTCCCTTCACAAACTGAGGATATAATCACTTCGTCTCTTATCTCACAAGTCTCCTAAGGGAAATATTAAGGAGCTTTGAATATGAAAAACACTATATACCTGGGAAGGAGTGTTATGCACTCATCATTTTCCATCCAATTTCTAGATAATATCGGGTTCAACATTCCCCAGGGAAGCTAGTTAAGTCACAGTAATCCTTGGCCAGGTCTGTGGTTTCCTCTGCTGCTTTGGAGGTACCCTGCAGCAGACAGCAAGCATCATCCTATTCCTTCCAACAATTTTTTTTTTTTTTTCATGACTGTTTGCAAGTGAGATCTTAGCAGAACTGCTGAGCCTCTGTTTAACTTTTCCCTTCACTTAACCTACTTGAAAAGAACCTTGCTGCATACATTTGTCCATATCATCTCCCTTGAGGAGCACTGTGAATATGCCCTCCTATTCCTCTGGCCTGCTGGGGGGAAAAGAAAAGCAAGTAGTTTCCAGTGCAGTCTGAGTTTAGACAGAGAATGGATATTTTCAGGATTAAAGTACACTGGCATTATAATTACAGTACTTAAGGCACCCTCAGATTGAACATCGTCTTTTCCTCTTCTTACTCCAGATAAGGACATCATCAGACTCAACAGGCCCCCTCTTACTGCAACTGGCTTCATCAATTCATGGCAAGTGACAGCATAGTACTTCATGGACCTGGGCCTTTTCCTCTCTCTCTACAAAGAGATACTGAGTGTGAATGAGTGGGCATTTATTTATTTTCTTAGGATTTGAATCCTGTTCCAAATTAGTTGGCTTGGATTATGTATAGGCAACTCATCTTCCTTTGTTTTTTCCTTCATCTACTCTATGAATTCTCAAAACCTCTTCTTGTCATTTTCAGGAGGGACAATTTCAGGAGTGTTTCTCTTTAAGTTACAGCAATATGTCACATCATGAACTCAGTAGGCTCCTGGATGAGAAAGGCCTCAGTTGACAGAGGAGGGAATTGAGGCTCAGAGCAGTTGAATGATGTATTCCAACTTACATATGCAAAATTAGAGACAAACCTGAGGCCAGAGCCTGTGTCTCCTGACTGCCTTTTTGGGGTTCCATTCATGGCTTAGCCAATAAAAAGTATTGCCTCTAAGCCCCGTATGGAACATAAATGGCAGGATTTTCCTTTAGGCTGTGAAAGCCAGGGCTTTTCTTCACCCTCTGCTTCTGGAAGCACGTAAAATTCAGTAGCATTTCTACATTTCCCCCTTGACTATTGGTGGTGGAGAAAGACAGAGGTGTCCAGCTTGAGGTTTCTTAGTGAACTGTTGCATTTGAACTACATGCTTTCCGTGGTAACTCCCATTTCCCACACTGGGGCAGTGTGGAGGTAGAACAAAGCCACAACAACAATTGTAAAGCCATATCTTACTTGGGACTGAACCACATTTGGGAATTCCATCCCCTCAAATTCTTCCCAAGTTGTTTCAAGGGTTCATAGAAGTTGTTTCCCTTGAGCGCTGAGAAGTAGTTTTTAAGTTTCATAGTCCTTAAGTCTCAGTGATTATCATAACCTCCCAGAGCTAACTAAAGATCAGGGTTTTTTTTTTTTAATTTTTTTTTTTTTTTTTTTTTTTTTTTTTTTTTTTTTTTTTTTTTTTATGGCACTGTTCCCAGAAAATCTGAATTAGCAGGTTTGGGATCAAGCATAGGAATATGTATGTTTTTAATCCCTCACATCAATTTGCGGATCACCTGGGTCATGAAACCCCACCCTAATTCTATAGGCCTTGCTTTCAGCATTTTTCTAGGAAATGAAAATAAGCAACGAAAAAACAACATTCTGACCTCCTGGAGCCTTCTTTCCACTGGGGAAACAGCACTGTAATAAATGATAACATGTAACAACTCAACTGATGGCTGAAACAGTGGAGAAAGTGAAAAGGGGAGGTGAGCTGCTTTTTATACAGTGTGTTTGTGGAAGGTCTTTTCCAGTATGTGACCCTTGAACACAGATTGAAGAAAATGGGGGAAACAAAGCCATGAGAGCATTGTGTGGAAGGGTACCTGAAACAGAGGGAACAGTTAGACCTGGAGCTAGGAGGGAGCCAGTTGTTTCAGATCAGCAGGGAGCCCACATGCCTGGAGAGAACAGCCTGAGCAGGGGAGAGGAGTGTGGTTGGGTTGGTGGAGAAGGGCTCCATGTTTAGGTCACAGGTAAGTGTGCAGACGGGAGAAACAGGGTTTGATACATGTTTAGGAGGTATCACCCTGTTCAACTGAAAGTCAAATTTAAGATGGCAAAGCCAGAAGACCAGTCAGTAAGTCCAGGGCAGACCTGATAGAGTTTTATAACCAGGTGGTAGCAATGGCCATGGTATGGATATTCTTTAATGATAGGAAATGTGGAATTTCTGATGGATTGGATATGAGGAAGGACTAGAAGAAGAGTCAAGATTGGATTTCAAGATTGGATTGGACAACTTAAAAAACAGTCGTGACTTTGAAAGAAAGATATATGGAAGGGGAAGATTTGAAGAGACCATCAAAAATAAAAATCTGATTTTGGACACATCAAATTCAAACTTAACTGTTAAATATTCAACCCAAAACATTAAATAGTCATCATGATATACAAATCAGGAATTCCAAGAAGATGTCTAAATTGGATATGTAAATTTGAGAATCACTGGGGTAGCACATTGTTGAGGACATAAAACAAATGTTATCACCTGTTGAGTAATAATAAAGGAAGTTTAGAGGCTAAAGTCCTCTGTACTCCATTGTTTGGAGGTTGATCAGAAGAGAAGAAGCAGAGTAAGTCTTAAGAGAGACTGCCAGAAAGAATTAACAATGTTTCTCCTCTCTAGCTCTGCCTCACAGAGACAATGTGCCCTGCTACTGCTGGTCTCCACCCTGAAGTCCCATGCTCAAACCTCATTGGCAACAGTGTTGCTAGTGCTTCCAAGGAAGGAAGCACTAGGGCATTGCCAAGGTAAGACTCCTGCTCTTAGTCTTATCATTTATGGCACTTATTGGAGAATTATTAGGAAAGGATTTGGGTTGTGATGTGGAAGCCAGTCAGAGTCAATGCTACACTTAGTCTATGAATGGAATGCATAAATTTCAGGTATATTTCAATTCTGAATTCTAGCATGAACACGGCTTAGATTCAAGGAAAGACACCATATTGGGAAAACCTGAAACTCTAAATTAAAAAACAATTAACAATAAAAAGCAGTTCTAAAAGTTATGAATAAATCTGAGCTATAGCACCATTGAAATGTGATTTCAGATCCCACCATAGCACAAGATAGAAAGCTCTACTCTCTCCCCATGTAAGAACTCCCATGGGGAGAGAGTAGTTTTCATACTCTATTGCTCTCTACAAGTATAAGGAAAACTTCTGCCAGGTACTCTGTGACCTAGTGGTGGAGGGAAGGAAGCAATTTAATTAACAAAAGCCCATTCCAATAGTGTTAATTAACTGTTGAAATGCATGCTATAATAATGGACAGTACACAGACATATAACTTGTTAAAGAGTGGTTTCTTCTCTAATTTTCCCTCATTCTGGACACCAGAATTGTGATTTTGAAATTCCAGTAGGGTCTTCCCTGGAGTGGAATCTTTAGTGACAAAACCTAGAAAGGATCTTTCATTAGGAAGTTTCTGAAGAGCACTAAGGAGTAACTGGACCCTCATTCCATGATGATAATTGTAGTTTGTGTAGTCTTGCATATACACAATATTTACATCCTACTCTAAATAGTCCTAAAGTAGCAAATAGTAAAAATTCATCGTCATGGATATGGGATAGTCCGATTGTTGGTGTGGCTGGGTCCTCTGATATTCATTCCTTGCAGTTCTAATACAATGGTCTCTAATTGATCTACAAGATTTGATTCTCTTTTTAGAGTCTTTATTTTCAACTCCTGAGAAATGTAAAGCTTTTCTTGTTAAGTCCACGAGGGTGTGATGCTTCAATTCTCTCTATTTAACAGAGTCCATTTTATTTGAAGTTTCTGAGAAAGGCCAGATTCTCTCAATGGAATCAGCTATTTGTTTCATGGGGTTCTCTGTAAACCTTGAGAAAGGAGTGACTCTAATGACAAGAAGCTCTTCTAACTTGTAATAAGAATTAAACATGAATTCTTCAGGCTACTTCATGTGTTATTGTGTTAAATATCTATCACTCCATTTCCAATATCACAATGGTTTATATAATGACCCTGCAAGCTTGAACGGCAGATGGATTGAGATAAACTGACAATACGGGCTATTCAAGTAGCATGCTCATATTCTGCACTGAAATGGGTGTTTATTTTTCACATCTCCTTTAATTTTTTTTTTTGCGTAATGGACAGAGCAGCACCATGGTCCACCTGTAATTGCAGCCAGACTCCCATGTCTCTTTTGACCTCTTTTGACATCCTACTAGTGGACAAATAATCCTATTGTCTCTTAATTTACTTGTCTTGTTTCTCGATGGACTTATTCAACTCAGAGTTATTATTTGCTACTTCAATGATTGCAGTAGTCTTGTATTGGTGCTTTCTATGTCCTGTCTCACTTGGTGAAATCCATGGTAAGTAATTGCTTAAATGAGCTTTTTCATACAAAACAAAACAAAGCTGGAATATCTTTCATCTGCTCCAAAAGTTTCTAAGATTGCCTCAAAATACAACCCTATAAGTCTAATTGTGAGCTTGATTGCCTCCAAATATGTCTCTAATTTTGGGCATCAGACCTACTTTATCAGAATCACTGTTAAAGGTCTGCATTCTAAAATTTACAATTTGTTTTTCAAACATGCTTCCTATGTACTCTGAATGGTTAAGAAGTAGTAACCTAAGTGATAAATCCCTCAACATTCACAGTATGTATGGCACCCTGCTTATGTCTGCAGTATTATCTTGCACTACACAATACCACCCGTGCTACCCTCTATTCATAAGAAACCATATATGATTCCGGAAACATGTTCATTGGTCAGGGAAAAGTCTTTATTTAGGTCAAGTGGGTGTCTGCCTCTGCTAGGTCACTCAAGTTTTTAGTATTTTATCAGCTTCAACTTGTTAGAAAGAGTTTAATTGGATTGAAAACTAGGTCTCAATATTGTTGATTTGCTAATGATCAGACAAATGTAAACTTTTCCTTCTGCACAGAGCAGACCATAAAGACAAAATTCCCTTGTTCCAGAATTTCACTTGTAGTCACTCACCCATGTACACTAGAAATGTGGCTTGTCTGAACAACGATGTGATACAGATCTATTGGATTTGGGGGAAATTGGCATAAAGACGTATCTTGCTAATAATTTTTAAATATGAGCTCTTCAGGTCAAAATGAGAATATTATGGACACACTGGTTTAAACAAAATGCACTATTAAAATTAATTTAATAGCTAATTAACTTTCATTATATTTGTCACTGGCATTGTACCTGTATCTGACAGCATTGATTTAGTATATACTAAAATTGAACATAACTGTACCTTATTTATTCCCAGCAATTCAGCTTCTACACTCAATAAGGCCTATCTGTCTATGTTCAATAAAATCCATTTTCTAGAATATTCACGGCAGCGCTGTATTTAATAATAAAAACATCAGGCCTTCAGTTTTCCATGTGACTTGGTATCTCCAACAGCCAAAGCCAAGTGATATATCTTTGTTGAATGAATGGATGAATGAATGAATGAATGAATGAATAAGTGAACAATGCGTGACAACCTATCTCTGTGTATTGGGGACAAAAAAGATGGACTTTAGAAACTGAGGATTTTTGTGCTTTGGAAAGATCCCCCAGAAGGTACCTGTTCCAGAAACAGGGAATAAATACTTATTGAAAGCATGAAGATATTTCCCTCCTTCAGTGACATGTGAAACAGATTTTCTATCCCAAATATACCTTTGCTTTTTTCTAATTTTTTTTTCTCAGTATAAACAATATCCCTGCACATATACCTTGACCTACATGTGGAATAACTCCTCATGGTGAATTCCTGAGTTTGGGCTCTCTGGAGTAAAAGGTAATGCACAGTTTACATTTTGGAACCTGTTTCCAATCAGAAGTGTGCCTTTATGATTATCTCAGCTCCTTAATGCACAAAGGCAGAAGGTTCCCCTCCAGGGAAGCCCGCCCCCCAATCTCCGGAGTGCTGCACAGCAGCTCAGCACTAACCAGCTCTGACCACCTTCTCCACATTCATATCCTGTGGCTGAAGGGCAAGAAGACAAGCCAGAAAATGCACAGTGGTTGTGTTTGGGAAAGTCCCAAATTTCTGAACTGCTGATATAATAACACCAATTTATGAAGAAACTTTGCAAAGTTTTGACATAAGAATAAAAATTACTAAAGAACCCTTATCAAAAAGTTATATCAAACCTTCTCAGACTGAGATGAAAGGATGGGGCTGGCCAGAGCAGCTCTCCCCTAGAGCCAGACAGTCCTGTGGCTCCCAGTTTCTCCCACTGAGTTCCCACTGGCAGCCCAAAGTCCAAACCAAGTCCATATGCCTCACATGCTTGTTTCTCCGTAGGAGATTCCAGAAGACTGCAGAGGAAACGTGTTGTTTTATTCCAGCTTTCTCCTCCTTCTGGGAAATTCTTTAAGCCTTGTGAATCTAATTGGGACTGTCATAACCCTGCATACAGAGGTAGACATGTAACTCCTACTGGTGATTGGATCAGTAATGAGCAAGGAGAATTCTTCTAGCAGAAGAACTCAAGTCCCTTTCAAGTTGTGAGAGAATGGAGGGAGAGAATGAAGATAGGCCTCAGAACAATGTCATGTCAAAACAAGTAGTTCAGAGAGGGAGAAAAATAAAAGGGGAAATATCCCAATGGCATTTAGCCCCTGGACTCAAGTAGTCTTGAGGCCAGGGCCTCTTGTTTTCTTTTTAGAAAATGGCATGCAGGGCTGACATCACCTTCATGCCTCAAGAGGCTTGTAAAGTCCAATGCAATCTGCCCCTCCTAGATCCTCAGTTGGCCTCATTTTTCTTCTCACTGGCTACCTTGAGGCCTACTTGACTTTTCTCAGACTCCTAAAATCAGCAAATTTGTGTCACTTTAGGACCTTTGTACCAGCCATTCCCACTCTTGGGGATGCTTCTCTGTTGCCTCCTGGCCTTGCCTGGTTGGCTACTGCACTCCCCACCCAGCATTCAGAACTTGAGTCATTTCCAAAGAGAAGTGATCACCCAGGTTACAAATTGAATGAAAGTACAATAATAATAACAAATACTACCCATGTTTCTTTGGCCTATTTGTGCCAGGCCCTGTATGGGTTTTCTTTTTTTTTTTTTTTATTTTTTGGTTAACAAAATCTTCACGATGCCCCGATATGAGACTAATACTTTTATTATCCCCATTTGACAGATGATGAAACTATGGTATGATGAAACTAAAGTTGAAACCCTTGTAGAACAATGTCCTAGGCAAAATAGAACTTTGAATACTTGATGTACTAATCAAAAGAGGAGGAAAATAAGTGGATAAAGAAAAGGGGGAAAATCAGGGAGATCGAGGGCATGGATGCTGCTCTGAATATTAGAAAAACAGGAACAAGCTCTAGTAAGAAAGAATATAAAGAGGAGGGAAAGTGAAAATAGAGCATTTGTCAGTTTTCTAGGGTTGCCCCCCCCCAAAAAAAATGCCAGAAAATGAATGACCTAAATAGTAGAAATTTATTTTGTCATGGTTCTGGAGGCTAGGAAGTCTAAATTTGTTTTTTTTCTTCTGTGTACCCTCTCCTTGGCTTGCAGATGTTTGCCTTCTCAGAGTGTCCTCACAGGGTTACTTCTCAGTTGGTATTGTCTGTCACAGACTTCTTATAGGGATACCAGTCATACTGGATTAGGTTCCAAATCTATATCCTCATTTTACTTTAATTACTCATAATAAGGGGAAATAAGAAGTATATAAAGGGAAATTTCCTCTCTGCAGACTGTATATTTTCTACAATACAATGCTAAAGACAGATGAATCAGAGAAAAGACAAACAAATTTAATGTGTGCATGGAGGTTGGTAATTACACAGTGTAATTACCAACTTACCCAGCATGATTTGTGAGCTTATATAACCCTTTTGTCCATAGCAGAAAGGGGTATGTGTACAGTTTTTAGGGGAACCATAAATGATTTTCAGGAAGAACATGGAAAACACACAGTGAACTGGGATAAAGGCTATTAGGGCCACAGAACAGACTATGCATTGTATATGGTTTTCCTTGGGACTGAAATAAAAGACAATGGTGTTTGATAAACTTGTGCAGGTGTGTTGGCAGACTTCAGCCTTTCTGCATATGATATGAGTCAAGTCTTCTCTGGTTGCTGAAATTTCAGTAAGAAAACTGAAGGCAACTGTGTTGCTGTTTTGGCTAATTGGTCAGGTATATAAGAGAACTTTCCAGAAAGCCTCACCTTGGGCTGGGAGGAAGAGAAGCAGGGAGGGTCAGAGGAAACTTGACTCAGTAAATGCTAAGGTCTCTCCACATGTCAAAGCAATAAGTTTTGGGTATCATTTTTTTTTTTTTTTGAGTCCCAACATAAGAAATCTGGAGTATAAAGAATAAAGGAAGCATTGCATAACTTTATTATATAAAAAGCAGTGGAAAAAAAGAAGTCAACAAAGAAATAAAATAACTCAATATGCTCTAGGAGAAAAAGAAGTGTGAATATTTGAACAAAGAGAAAAAAATGAAATGCAATACATAAAAGATTAACACAAGAGGAAAAAAAAACAGATTAGGGAAAATGACATAAAAATTGCTAAAGAGAAGAATAATGAAAAAGACAAAAACAGGAACCTCACTGTACAAAAAGACACTGCTTTTCACTTTTGTTTTGTTTTGGAAAATGACCTATCATTTTGTAAGGTGGAATCTTGAAGCACATGATTTCTCTGACTAAAGGTTTTACTGATTTGAAATATTATAAGAAGTCAGTGCCGATATTGGAAATATCATGGAGATAGAGACAGGAATACTTTCCTATATGACAGTACTGATCCGTGTCATAAGAGAAAGTGTATCAGCGGCCTTTTATAAAGCTTCAGGGGGCTTTAAAAAGCAAAGAAATTGAGATTGAGTTAGCTGGAATCCGACAGCAGGTTTAACAAGAGATACTGTTCTGCTACAACTCTCACCAAGGGAGTTCAATTTCAACAGTGCTAATCTTTCCACAGTGGCGTAAGTTTAAATTTTGTGCCCCTGAGGAAAAATTTCCAAAGTAATTCCCATTGAACTTGCCTCCCAGAAGTCTCTGCTTCCTGCACTCTCTGGGCACCACGTGAGCCTCTCCAGGGGTGACTGTCTTTCTCTCCCCTGGGTGAAGACTTATCCATGTGACATTCCAGATATCAAATTCTCTATTCCAGTATGGTTAAAGTTTCCATTGTTTTATAAAACGTTTGGCATGGAATATTAAGACAAAAAGTATTTTTCACCGTAATTTTGCTCACTTATTATCTGGCTTCTATTATTGCAAATTGATATAATGCTTTAAAAATATGACTTTTTTTTTTACTTTATTTTGAAATGCATGAATATATAACAATTACTATTTTATTTTCTCTGTAATTATAAATATTTTTCTTTGTTGACTATGCATATAACAATAGTACATTAAATAAACAGTCTTTGAACAAGGCAATGATAATTTACTGTTTAACTTTCATTTATTCCAAGTGAAGCTTGGTCTGTCTTAATTGTAACTAAGGTTAGAATTTAAAATGTATGTATTTCTTTCATACAACTGGGTTTCTTTAATTGAGGGATTCTAAATCACCTGAGTCATTTGGAATCCTCTGGAAAACAAACAAGCAAACAAACTAGAGATTTCAGGGATCTACTCCATATCTGTTGAGCCCAAATATGAGAAATTGGTCTAATGAAATTTCATCCAACAAGCTGCCCAGATGACTAAATGTTGAGAACTACTGGCAAAATATTTTAAATACAAGAACTAGAATTGAGTTCAAATAAATCAACCTTCTCAGTCATCACACATTTTATATAATTTGTCATATATGTGAATTACATATAACAAAATATTTTTGTCTCCTTAAAATGTCCTTGAAGTACATTTCAACTTTACATTTCTCTACTTGCTTCATGGACATTTGAAAGCTTGTTTTTGTTGTTTTGTTTTGTTGTTTTAGACTTTACCATAACAAGGTAATGTCAATTTAATGAACCCAAAGTACATTACACATACAGCCAATGCAGAACAAATTCTCCATGTCTTCCTGAGGCCTTGTCTGAAACAGGTTATTTTGCACAGCAGCTTGGTGTGTTAATTTAGGAGACATGGATCTTGTGCATCAAGAAAATTTGCTCCATTACACAGGAACCCCCAAATCCAAACAAATTCTCCTTTCTTTTCTCAATGACAATCAATAATGTTGAGCAAATACAATTAAAAACAAAATCTTCTCTCAACCTAGAAATCTTTTCCACATGGTTAGTGGAGGAAAACAAACAAACCAAATGCTTTTTTATTAATTCTAATTAGTTACATATGACAGTATATATGCTAAACAAAAATACTTTTATTATCAAAGTAGCATTAAGTCACAATTTGATGTTAGTCATTGACAATCAGTTAATAGATTGTAAAACAGAAAGACAGCTCACCCTTTTATATAGCCAAGAAGACAGAACCCACTGCATACATGCTTTTGAGATAGACAGTCACTGGTCCTCAAGAAGAGTATCAGCACCATTTGTCACACCTAATTTATCTTTCCATGTGCTAGCCAATTGTCCTCATCTAGAGGAAAATAAACTTCTCAGTATATTAATGACAAGAGAGGAAGTAGTTGAGCAACTTGGAGTCAGGCACCCACTGAAGTTAGGCTGTACCCTCCCAGACAGAGTGGCAGATAGAGGTGCTGTATCCCTTGATGTTTACATTTCAAAGAGATGGTTCCTGCGTCCTTGAAAAAGTCATTCTGAGTCTTAAAGCTAACAAAAAAGGCATATGTAGCTTTCAAAAAGATTTATATATATTTCAAAGAGAAGAGAAACAATTGTAAGTTTTCTAAAGTAAATGCTCAGTGAAAAAGAAAGGGAACAGCATTCTCTTTTCCCATTTTTGACAGTGAGAATCAAGCTTCTTATTTTTAATTTGAACTTGCTTACAACCATTGTGCTTAAATGTGAAATTCTTAATTCAGATTCCTGAAACTTACCCATTGTCAGATAAAAGATTTTGGGTGCCTTTGTACGTGCATCTGTGGTCAAGGGTCTGCATGAATAGGACAGCTGGGTGGGTGATCAACTGTCATCCATTTGTAGTGATGAACCTGGCACTCAAGGGAACAATTGAATTTATAAACTTGCATCATGATTCTATCTTATCACCAACTGAGGCAACTCACCATAGAAATGTACATTAGTGATGTTCAGTGAGTTCCCGACCATTAGTCATGGATTTTGCACACAACCTGGACTAAAGAACTTTGATTTTAAGAATGCCTGTTCAATACCAATGTAGCTATAAATGTTTTCTAGGAGATTCTATCAAAAAGGGAGCACCCCCAAACTTGTATTTTATTTAAAGGATGCTCATCAGGACACACCTGGGCCATCTGAATCCTTGTCCCTGGTTATATGTGAATTGTTTGCCCTGGAGAGAGAATTATTTGTACCCGTGTTTTTCCCAGGGCATTCCTTTGACTTTCTGCATAGATAGGCATCACATTACTTCTCTGTGCCAATTTCTATCTCCTTAAAAATGAGCAATATGTCCTGGTGGGGGCCAAGGGGAACTATTGATTTAGCAAATGGCAGTGGAACAAGGAGGGGCCACACTAGACTCAAGATATTTACTCTTACAGAGTTGGTTCCCAAGGAGTTAGAGAGATAGTTCTTGGGTTTAAGTCAAACAAAAGAATAACACAGCTGCCCTCAGCAAGGGGGAATACCAGCATAATGGATTGGCAATGGAAACTGTTTAAACCAATATAAATATAATAGCCACCCACTGAGAGGCAATTTACATGCACCAGGCCAGCCTTGCAGTGATGTACTTGGCCAGGGTTATCCACCAACAAGCGTTTTATGAGGCTTGAAATTAGGAAAATGGGAGAGGATGGAAAGTCAGGGGTGTGATGTTGGCCATTAAAAAATGGCACAAGAATCACACACTTATGCTTTGTGTACCACATAAGGAGTGTCATCTGTCTGGCTCCTTTTTTTAATAAGTAATAGTTTTTGAAGTGACAATGTTGCTTTGGTTTCAATTCATGTATTAAATGTCTAAATGGTTTTTATTACTTTTACTAAAGAGCTGGGCAAGAAAAGTGGCTGGGACTTGGGCTCTAGAGCCCAGCTCTCTGGCTATCATTCCACCCATTTCTCAGGATGATGATGTGACATTGAACAAGTTTCCCAAGCTCTCTGAGCCTTGCTTTCCTCATCTGTAAAATGGACAATGATAATAATTTCCTCTTCTGGGTATTAAAGAAGATAGGATATGAGTATTCAAAGAGATATAAAAAGCATTTTTACCATGCCAAGGCTGCAAGTACTCATTACAGGCAATAATTGTTATCATCAGAGACATCTATGACTTCTATCTGTTCTTTCTAAGATATTTATGCTTAGTCATTTCTAATTTATAGCTGGGTTTTAATGCCTAAGGGAAATTCTTTTTAAGAAGCAGTCACAAGCCAGTCATGGTGACTCACGCCTATAGTCCCAGTGGCTCTGGTGACTGAGGCAGGAGAATCCTGAGTTCAAAGCCAGCCTCAGCAAAAGCGAGGTGTTAAGCAACTCAGTGAGACTCTGTCTCTAAATAAAATACAAAATAGGGCTGAGGATGTGGCTCAATGGTTGAGGACTCCTGAGTTTAATCCCCAGTATAAAGAAAAAAAAAAAAAAAAAAGAATCAATCATATTGTGATCATGAGTGATGGCATAGAAGTTTCTAAAAGTTTAAAATGCTCACCATAGCAGTTCTGTGTGTGGATCTACATGAAGTATGAGATGGAAAATAAATGTATCTCATTAAACTTAAGAATTGCTTTACCTAAACAACTAGTCAGTCATTAATGCCCAAAGAGAAATAAGTATATTATATAACTTCCTTAAGTCATTATTCATAAGAAAAATAGTGAGGTGTTTCCTAGAAACTTGATCCTTCCACAGATTTAGGAGGTACATGTTTGTGATTCATGTCCTGATTCTCAGAATGAAACACAGCAGAAAACATTGCTGTCTGCAGCAGGATGTGCAATAAAACTCAAGAGTACTGTGCACATATTTTTAAAAGATGATAGGGTCCCATAGATTCAAGTAGTTCACCTTTTATAACTTTTATTTTTCATATTCATAATAAAAATTCTTGTGTCTGGTCCCTTTCTTTCTCTTTTTCTTTCTCTTTCTCTGCTTCCTGTCTGTTATGAGCTGAGCAGATTTCCCCCACTATACTCTTCCACCATGATGTCCTAACTCACCTCAGACCCAAAGCAATAAAGCCATCTGACCATGGATTAGAATTTCTGCAACCGTGAGCCAACAACAACAACAAAACCCCTTTCCTCCTTTTAAGTTGATTGTGTGAGGTATTTTGATCATAGCAAAGCAAAAGTGACTAACATAATGTTCCAAGGCCACATAAAGATCAAGACTACATTTTATTTAAAGATAATAAAACCTATGCTGAACATTCTGTGTGCGAGTGTGTGTGTGTGTGTGTGTGTGTGTGTGTGTGTGTGTGCGTGCGCTTTACGTTATGCATTTCAGGCCTGTTTATGAAAAGTGTTTCTTTATAAAACTTTGTTAATCAATGTGGAACATTAGGCAATTTGTTCACTTTTTTACCACAAGAATCTTAAACAGTATACAAAGTTCTTCGTTCATACGCCATTGCCACATACGTTTCTAGAAGATATTCTATACAAAGTTTTCACTTCAGCATTGTAATCAACTGGAAGGATTTCCCTCTGAAAATATATGAGGCTGGGGGAGGTAAGGGAAATTGGATGGTTCCATTCCTGAGACTTAGAGCTCTTTGTCCTGAAGAGATGATGAGTTGGTAAGGGAAGAACCTCTTTTTAAAAATCTTTTTACTTATTTTAACTTCATAATCTGAAGACAAGAAAAGCAATCTTTTTTTATGTTGAATTCAGAAATATTATGTTAAAATGCTTAGAGAACATAACCAAACAGTAAAGTACTTTCAAGTGACTAAGTTGAGAAGGTCATAACCATTCTAAACTTTTAGTATTTCAGGGACAACTAAACAACTAAAATGAAGTCTTAGTTGCAAAAGAAATTTCTGAACAAGCAACCAAATTATTATTATTATTTTTATTGTGTGCTCCTAGGGATGAACCCAAAGCCTTGTACATGCTAGTCAAGAGCTCTACCACAGAGCTGCACCTCTAGCCCAAGCCGAATTATTAATTACAATAATGTTATCACAAATTTGTAGCTAGTGTGAGCAGATTTACCTTCTTTTTTAGCTTACATAGGTAAATTTCATTGCTTTTTTTTTTTTTTTTTTTTTTTTTTGTATGTCTGGTTTTCTCTTTATTTACTAAATTCCATGCTGTCTTGCTCACTAATATGAATATTTGTTTAGGTTAATAATCTGTAAAGCAGTTCAATCCCTATGTCAATACGTTATGAAAATCTAGGTTTGGACATTATTCGTGCAAAGTTTTACCTAGAATCCTTTTGCAGATATTTGTAGACAGATATATTTCTTATTTTAAAGCCAGAATGATCTTGGCTTCAGAAATAAAGAGGTTAAAAGTGGTCCAGATGTGACAGACTACACTATTTACCATCACCTTGATAACTGACAAATGATTGACAGCATTACTTGACAATGACATGATTTCCCTAATGTGTTGATAAGAACTGAAAGGGGTAATTTTGAATAAAAAAGACTCTGTGGGTTTCTAATGTCTGCATGATAGAACTAATCAGAAAATCCTGTTACTGCAACTTTGACTGCAAGAAAAGTCACAAAATACTGGAGTGAAGAACCATCAACTTCAGGATGTTTTTAAAATTGTTTTATCTTTATTGTTTTTTACTTTATATACTGTATAATTCACTTTTTAATCTGAAAAATAATTTCAGTCCTAAAATTAGTCCTAAAAAAGTAAGATGGTCATAAATTTTTCAGAAAGCAAGAAACTAAGCAGATAGATGTAAACAGACCCTTGCTAGGAGTGAATTACTATGGCTGTCCACTCAAAATGGCTCTAAGTTTCCTAGCAGGAGAGGCAAAAAGATAAACACCTTGGTTTATACATTTTTTTTTCTTGTCTGACAAAAGAAAATAAACACATTCATCTGTAGAAACAAACTTCTTCAATGGACCAAACTTCAGAAGAAATTTATCATGTGGTTCCTTGTATAAGAGGCACTGAATACATAACAGAGAATGCCTGTAAGAAACAAAAATACTGCTCAAATGGACAGTTCTGGTATTGATTCAGTTTATAGGCTGGGAACATAACATTAAATTGCACTCAGTGAAGGCCTTCTGCAGGGGATAAGGGAAATGGCCAAGATATTCCACTCTCTGATGATTAAACTTGATAGTGTGGATAGAGCCCGACAGGATAGTTAACATGCCCATTAAACTTCTTCCGACATCACGTGTCTGGAGAGAGCCTTTGGTCTGTGTTAGGTGGCAGTTAACTCATGACTGAATTCTCAAGGGTTCCAGTGGTATAGATAGCCTGTGTTGTTTGCTAAAGTGTGGAACTTACAGTTAAGAAGGAAAAATGGTTACTGAATTGAGAAAGTTTAAGAGAGAAACTTATATTCTTGCTCAGACAGAAGGTCAACTGATTCATCTTCAGTTGTGGGAACAGGGTTACCTAAAAGTGGTGCCAATCTTTTTCACAAAGAGAAGTGTTTCATCTTGTAAAGTGTTTCAGAGTATTTGGTCAAACTTCTGTACTCAGCACCTCATTGCAAAGAAGAGAAATTTCAGGATGAAAATGTTTATGGCAAGTGTTATCTAAGACTCTCTAGAGCATGGGGCTGTCCTTGTAAGATGTCTGTACTTAGGTAAATTATTCACATAAGTGGGATGTGAAAGTGGTTTTAGATTTTATATCATGATGGTGAGAACTGAAGTTTACTGGACCAAGGGCCAGTATCTTTAAAATCAGAGAAAATGAATCTTGGTGCTACCTCTCCCTAGTTTTCTGATCGTGTACAATTTCACTTCTCTAAACTTAAGCTTCCTTTTATGAAAAATGCATACAGAATTGGTTTGAGTTTGAAATGTAGAAACATGTATGGAGGTTGCCTGTATTCAATAATTACTATTTCCCACATTCCACATCTCATTTGTCAGGTACAAGTTAACTTGATTCAAACTGTCTGAACAGAAAAGCTAAGAAAATAAACAATGTCAACACAATCATTTCCTTTCCCCATTGTACTCCTCCCAGATTCTAGTTGTGGAACTGAAAGACTTACATAATTGTGCATTACTTTTTATCATATGGCATATCCTGAAATCATAGAAGCAGCTGATATTTTTCAAAATGTGGATCATATATCAATCACCTACCTCAGAATCACTGAGTTTATTTGGAAGTTACCTTGTACCCATAGCTGACCTACTGATTTATAATCTGTGGGTACTAGGAATCTGCTTCTCTAAAAGGGGCCAGAGGTAATTCACATGTATACTAGAGTTTGGGAATATCTATAGTTGGCTATGAAAAGTCTTAGTCCAAACTCCAGGGAGTAAACTCTATCTCTATAAGATATCTTTAATAATCCTAATCCTTTTCTCACCATTATCATAACAATCTACATCTCATAATATGCAGTGAGGAGTATAATCAAGACACAAGACACAATGTGCCTGTGTATGTCATCTTTAACTAGATGTGAAATATAATCTGTAAGACTTTATTTTCCAAATATTTCACACAATTGCATACTCCACTGCATATACCTTTTTCAGTGTGACGTTGGCCCTTCTCTACCAAGAGATGGGGTCCATGTGCCTTCCCTTCAGATTGAGTGGGCCTGCAGCAGAAATGATACTGTGTAACTTCTGAGGCAAAGTCTCAAAAGGCTTGTTTCCAGGTCTTCCTCTTGGGATGCTTGCCTTTAGAACTCAGCCACCATGCTGTGAAGAAGCCACATAACCTCTTGGGAAGATTTTGTTCTGGTGCTTCCAAAGCCCCAAACTTCTGTTTGATCTCTAAATAAAGGAGCTTTATTTGTTTCCTGCCCACAACCTTTGAGTCACCCAGCTGATGCTAAGTGAAGTAGAGATTTGTGAGATAAATTGTATTTCAGATTTGTCAACACAAAAAATAGGTGTTGTTGTTACTTTATTCCCCCACTATGATTGGGGATAGTTTTTTATACATCAGTAGCTACAAAAATCACTCAAATTGTAGGTGATTATCTATATGAATTCTAATTGGCAATGAAATCTTTCTCTTGTGGACACGGGGCATGTTCTGATCTATACCCCATTAATTCACTCAATATGTGAAATAAGCCCTCTTGAGTTCTGGATTTCATCTAGCCTAGGATGCCTTGATCCAACTCTTCCCTTCCTAACCTATATCAATGCATCAGGAAAATGACAGATTGTATGGTTCCTCCATAGCCAATAAATGAAGTTGATTGGATATATACTTCACTCAGGGAGAGAAATTCCTAAATTGGATAAAACAAAGAGAAATGAAATTTAATACCACATCAAAGATGAAGGAGGGATGTTGAAGAGTTAAAAAAAAAAAAAGGCAGTTTTATCTACGTGCATGAGAGAGAAACATAGATAAATTTATGTGAATAGTTTGCCCAAGTGCCACTAAAATCAGTTGCATTCTCTTTTTAAGCCTTTCTAAATGGAGCATTATCCTAAGGCTAGAGGAAACCATAACTTGGTATGATAGCCCCTGCCTTTTAGAATCTTACTTTTCCAGTGGATAAAATGTGTGACAGACACATACATATCTCTAAGAGACTTCATATTTATTAATGTCATAAGATACACAAGTATATGGGGAAAAAAGATGAAAAAGGATGCATACCAACACTGTAGATCAGCACCAAAAAGTTTGGATTAGATTTGACAAAAAGGATATGTTGTGAAAAGGGAAGGATATATCATTGAACATAGTTCCAACTTGAGAAACCCAGGAAAAGCCAGTGAATGAAGATAATTCTCTTTAAATATTTATTGTCATTATGACCTGGAATGGATTAGTTGGTTAATATCAGATAGAATTACAGGAAGAGGCCAAGGTATTTTCTGATTTGAACAAATCAATTGTTTTTACATGAAGAAGTTGAAGGATTTAGAAGGCAGAGGAAGGAAATAAAATTTTTTAGTGATGATAACCAATACAACCATGTGAAATGTCCATCAGAAAGTGTGGAGGCAAGAAAATATTTTAGGAGACTGTTACAATAGTTAACTCAATAAGAGCTCAAATTAGGGAAATGGCCAAGAGAGAGATGCAAGGAATAAAATAGTGGGCAGCAGAAGAATACTGAGAGCATAATATGTGGAGAAAGTGTTAAGGAGGTAGACCCAATGGGATCTGATTGAAATGGGCTAGGATTCAGTCTATGGGAAAAGATGGAACAGGAGGATGAGGCTGATGATGATACCATTAACAGAAAAGAGCAGTTAGTTGGGTGTCCTTATTGGTTTGTGTATGTGAGTGAATGAAACTGTGTGGGTATCTTCTCCACTAGCCTTTGAGCAGCTGAGGTCAGCATCTCTCAGTGAGATGCTGAATGATTCCTGGCTTTAATTTGAATAATGGAGAAGGCAAAGGAAGAATGAATGACACAGGTACTTATGGATGAAAAAAGACATACCAGAAATTGTATGTCTTAGGAGCTTTACATATGTGTGGAATTTAGTTTTATCAAAAATGCTAAGAAATAAAGGTGATTATTTCTATTTTACAGGCAAAGACTCTGAGATGAAATCTGGCTATGTGTAGTATGATATCAGAAAATATCACCCCTGCTATCTGCTTGGATGAAGTCTTTTTCCTCTAGTATTAAGACCTTACTACAAAGGATCTGACTCTAGTCATTTCCCAACATCTGTTCCCTGCAAGGCCTGCCCATCCCCAAGTCAGATTTTAAAGACTAAGAGCAACTTGGATTTAAGATCATCACTATTTCTCTAATCATTAAGTTACCTATTGTGCTTTTTCTTGGAGGTTGGCACAGGGGAAGAAAAAGAGCATTTTATTTTATATATTACAAATCCCTTCCATGTGCATTTGATTTTCAATCAATCCTATAAAAATCTTTACTTTTTGTGGATGGATGCACAGTGGGGAGGCATACCAAATATCACAATATATGCTAATATTTGAGAGGGTTTGAGATTCTCTAAGCAAATATGCATCTAATAGAAGATACTTAATAAATTAAATGAACTTTTCCACAACAAAGTGGTCACAATTGCATTTGTTTGAAGGTGTATAATTAACAGAAAAAAAATATAGTTTTATAAATACCCAAATAAAAAATGAAACACCAGAAATAAGTGTCTCTGGTGCTCAGAAGTATAAATATCTTTGTTTTGCAAAATGTAACACCTCAACATATGCTAGGTATATATTTTGTGGACAAACTATTGGAAGATGGGACAGAAGAAAGTAGAGAAATCAAAACAAATAAACTTCAAATGGGTCACTAAGGTGTTGTGCTACTTATTATAGATGATTATACCATAATTGCTGTCTTTCAAATTATATTTTTGTGAATTTTTACTTGCAGATATTGTATAAAATAGTGTTTCTGGAATGCCTTTGTCTCCCAGACTGGTGGAAGGTATTATTTTATGGTTTTCTTAGGTCAGAAAAGTTACAGGGAGTATTACAGACTGTTTGGTTAGTTAAAGACTTCAGTGTACTTGGTAGGTGAAAGCTTCAGCATATTCTAAATGGACTTAGAAACACAAATATTTAACTCCCTTTGGGTAGAACCAGACAACCTATGTGCTGGGAAATGGGGCATAACAATTCTATATTGTTCTCTAGTATTAATCTTTACATTTCTTTATTGAATCTTTGACACTGTTTGTTATAATCAGGTCAGTGAAGACTATACATCAAAAAATGGTTTCCCTGAAGGTGTGTGTACATGTACATATATTAGAAACAAACAAACAACAAAAAAAACCAACAACTCATTTTTGCCCTGAAATTCCAAAATCTATCACAATAGCCCATAAAATCTACCTACATATATAGATGAATTTATATAGATCTACTAAAAACATTACCAGTATTTCTATGACAATGACCAGCTTTACTCAATGTAGAACATTCCATAGCAAATATTCCTCTGAAAATATTTATTATGCACATGAACATCAAGACATGCTTTAGTGTAATAAACTGTTAGGTGTATAGTACTTTACATCTATTGTACTTTTTATGTTTGATTCATTAATTTTAAGCAGCAATATTGTTTTCATTTTCATTATTTTTAAGGATGACTTTATGATATAACAAGTAAATAGAGCTGTGTAAAAGCTTAGGACAAGTGGGAAACCATGAATGTGTTAATGCGCTTTTATGGAAAAGGCTGTTTGAAATAGCACTATTGATTGATCCTTATCATCTAGGAAAAATATGAGATTTTATTAGCATTTGTTTGGAAATGTAAGGACCCAACATTACATTCCCCTTGATATAGTAACTATGATTCGTTGAGCTTTTTGATGTTGCAGAAAGTTTGCATTATTACCTCTCCTGGACTGTATGGATGGCTAGAGAGAAAAAACTGTCTCAAGAGGAGGTCACTTACAAGCAGGGAGTCAGAGTCAAAATGAGAATCCAGTGTGTCAAGTTCTACTCTTCAAATTTGCCTTACACAGTGTTGAGATTTCTTGTTTGTTTGTTTTTAATGTTGAGTCTTCCTACTGGAAAATTCAGTTTTGCTGGTTGTAATTCTATAATGATATTTGGGAGGTTGATGCTGTACAGTGCTTTTTATGGTGTATTTTCTTGTTTCAGGCATTTTAATTACAGATCACATTACTTTTGAATCCAAAGTGGATTTACATAAAAGGAAACATAAACTAAGTCACTTTGCCTTTTTGAAAGGATATAAAGTTTGCCATTATTCAAGCACTAAATTTTACTGCTTTAGGAAACAGTAAAATTCTTAAGGGGGTATTTTCATTGACTTTGGAGCGCATAAGAAAGTCCGTGTTTCTTCCAAACTTAAAAATTATATGGATGAAATTTAATTATTATTTACTAAAAATTAAAAGTTGATAGACTCTCTAATTTTATTAGAGTTGGCTATTTGGGGATTCCAAGTGTTTTTTAATATTTAAAAAAAGGAAGGCACATGAAGATGTTTAATGCTCAAGGATGACAAATTAATATAATGAGAAAGTATTAGTAGTTTATTTTATTATTTCATATATATTGTTTTTTTCTCTGATTTAAATCTAAATTGTGGTTTCTTTAACATGCATCACAAACTATAAGGTAGAGTTATTTCCACTGTTTCTGATTTATGAAGTTACTCATCACATACAATGTAAAGTTTTTAATATTGGCTAAAGAAAAGTAAAGAGAAAGAAGTATATGTATTCATGAAATATATATTGTAGAACTATTAAAATATTGAAATAAAAATTTAATGTTGTATAGCTAGATATTATATAGAATATAACATATATGTATAATTAAAAAAAACTTTTTTGTTTGTAGATGAACACAACACCTTGATTTATTTTTATGTGGTGCTGAGGATCAAACCCAGTACTTTATGTGTGCTAGGCAAGCAATATACCAGTAGGTTACAGTCCCACCCCCAGAATGTAGAACATATGCATACTTTTAAACAATATTTTATATGCATAACAGATGAATACAGAGAATATAAAAGATAATGGATTTTGTGGGATAAATCATGTGACTAATGTCAATATTTCAAATCATTAAACTTACATATGTAAACAACAGTCTAAGAAATTTTGATGTATGCTTATTTTTTTCCAGTAATTATATGAGTTTTAAAACCACATTGCCCTAGCAAATCCCAAATCTTTGTTTTAGTGGTTATATGACATTGAGATAGATGCCTGATCCCTAAACTTAGATTCAATTACTTGCAGAAAAGAATTTAGACTAAGTATCTGATGTTGTGAAAATTAAAAAGGGGTTTGTGAATATTAAATGTTTGGCAGAGTAGCTAGCACATAGTCAGTAAATAGTTAATAATAGTTATATTTTATTGGCATAAAAATACCTTCTAGTTTAATAAGATATGTCCGAATTGAGACACATTTTTTAGGTCAGTTTATTGTTTAACAAAGTGTAGATTCTTAGAATCATTGAGTGCAAACTTTGCTATCATGGCAAAAAAAGTGTGGTGGATTTGGACCAGCTTTTTCTTGAGGTGAGAGGATATGTTACTGGTAAAAATCAGCCTTGGAATCCACCTTTCCTGACACTGAATCTAGTGGTGTGTCCTCTGTTGTTGGCGTTTGGTGGGAAAGGTAAGTTGTACCTTTCTTCTTCCCACTAGCTCAGATCAGGTGAGGCACAGGTGATGAAATGATGAAAAAGATCTGATTGGATCACTTGCCAAATTTTCTTTTTAACCCCAAGTAACATCAATTTGCCCACCCAAATTACAACAGTGCTGGAACTTGAGGGATATTTCAACTGAGGCTTACTTTCTTTGTAATTCTAAGACAAGGAGTGGACAGAGGCTGCTTTTGAGGGTGGGCTGCCAAACAAATAAACAAACAAACAAAAAAGAAAATCAAAAAAGAAAAAGGTAACCTAGCTTTGATGTGTCTGAGCTGTTCATGTTCATGTTCTTCACCTAGATTCACCAGTCAGGTAATAAGGGAGAGATGGAGATGAGAACCCAGACTAGAAAACTTCTTCATGGAACAGAGGGATGGGGGCAAAAGATCTCTGTGATCTACTACAAGTAAAACCCAAGCATTACATTTCACTGTATTCTAATATTTAATAATGATTCATAAGGGCTTTTTAAAAAAATCTCCAAGATAAAAAGGGTTTCCCTAAATTTCAAATCCATATGCAATGAAATGAAATTAAACCCCTATCTCTTACCATGCACAAAACTCAATTCAAAGTGGATCAAGGACCTAGGAATTAAACCAGAGATACTGCACCTATTAGAAGAAAAAGTAGGCCCAAATCTCCATCATGTCAGATTAAGCCCCAACTTTCTTAATAAGACTCCTATGGCTCAAGAATTAAAATCTAGAATCAATAAATGAAAGTTTCTTCTCAGCAAAAGAAACAATCAGTGAAGTGAATAGAGAGCCTACATCTTGGGAGTAAATTTCTACCCATCGTACATCAGATAGAGCACCAATCTCTAGGGTATATAAAGAACTCAAAAAGCTGAACACCCCCCCCCAAAAACAAACAAACAAACAAACAAACAAAAAAAAAAACAAATAGCCCAATCAATAAATGGGCCAAGGAACTGAACAGACACCTCTCAGAAAATGACATACGATCAATCAACAAATATATGAAAAAATGTTCAACATCTCTAGCAGTTAGAGAAATGCAAATCAAAACTACTCTACAATTTTCTCTCACTCCAGTCAGAATGGCAGCTATTAAGAACACAAACAACAATAAGTGTTGTAGAGGATGTGGGGCAAAAGGCACACCATACATTGCTGGTGGGACTGCAAATGGTGCAGCCAATATGGAAGGCAGTATGGAAATTCCTTGGAAAGCTGGGAATGAAACTACCATTTGACCCAGCTATCCTATTCCTCAGTCTATACCCAAAGGACTTAAAAACAGCATACTACAGGGACACAGCCACATCAATGTTTATAGCAGCACAATTCATAATAACTAAACTGTAGAACCAACCTAGATGCTCTTCAGTAGATAAATGGATAAATAAAATATGGTATATATACACAATGAAATATTACTCATCAATAAAAGAGAATAGAATCATGGCATTTGCAGGTAAATGGTTGTTGTTGGAGAATATAATGCTAAGTGAAGCTAGCCAATCCAAAAAAACAAATGCCAAATGTTTTCTCTTATATAAGGAAGCTGATTCATAGTGGGGTTTGGAGAGGAAGCATGGGAGGATTAGATGAATTCTAGACAGGGCAAAGGGGTGGGAGGGGCAGGGAGTGGGCACTGGGGTAAAAAAAAAAAGATGGTGGAATGAGATGGATATCATTACCCTAAGTACATATATGAAGACTCGAATCTTGTGAATATAATTTGCATACAACCAGAGATAAGAAAAATTGTGCTCTATATGTGTAATATGAATTGTAATGCATTTTGCTGTCATATAAAACAAATTAGAATAAAAAATAAAAAGGGTTTCTCTTATTTTCTTATAATTTATCCCTCTAGTTCATTTTGTATCACACATCCATTTACAGTTATAATCTATATTCTGTGAATAATAAAGCTGTTTACTATTTTTCTCTAAACTTCATTCCATTTGGGAAGGCCTGACTTGTTCTTCATTGCTAAAGTTCTCTTTACAAATGTCACATTTTAAAACTGGATCTTGGAGACTTTTCTCCAACATTTTCTCTTATGAGAGCTATCAAAATTTTCTTGAAATCTAACTTGGTACCCCAAGAACTCAATAAAATCCCCAAGGCAGTATTTCTTGCAAAATAACTATGTGATCCACCTTATTTTAATTAAGATTATACTTAAAATAAATTAAAATAGTGACATGAAAAGCAAAATAAATCAATTTAGAATGATTGTCATTCCAATAAATAGCATGACCTGAATATATTTAATAGTAAGGAAATGAAACATAATTTCATAGAAGCTTACTAATTTGCAGAAACTGTGAGAGATCTACTACATGTTATTATATTTTGTGGATTAGCAAGAATATGAAAAACAAAGTGTGTGAAATTAGAGATATCAAGTGCGTTGCACCTGTATTGAAGGACCCACATGAGATATTCCTAATGCTTCATAATGCAGTGGTAAATACATATAATACTTTGGAAATTTTGTGAAATTTTCTCATTGATGTTATCTGTTGGCAATTGTATTTTTGCAGATAACTGGGATAAATGGCAAAGACCTTTCTGTGAAAATTTTTAAGATTTACAGATTATGAGAAAGTGTTATTGAAGCTCCATAACAATTGTTATTTATTTTGACAAATTTTACATTAGAGGCTGGTAACTTTCATGTAGTATTAGTACTAGGCACAAATTGAGCACTGTTCCATGACTATACTATATATATTTAGCACTCCAATATAAAAGCAAATAATGCATTTATTCAAAATGAAAAAATACTTTTATTTCCCCACATGTATGGCCTTAATTTGAGTGCATATTTTTGAAGTGAGTTAAGCAATGTCTAGGGGGATTGCTGTAAGCATTGTATTTTAAAAAACAATTGACACTCACCCCAGAAATTGTTACTCACCATCATATGGCTCTCTTATTTTTTTCCATTTTGCAAATGCTTATTTTCTGACTTTCTTCTATGTTTAACAAGGATAACCTACCTGGGCAAGGGCATTCAAGTAAGGCTTCCACTGAATTTCCTGGGCCTCACTTGATGCCTGAGATATGTAAACACTTATTGATCATTTAACAAGTGAAACGACAGATTGACACTAGTACTTTGTACATCCACACACTCAAATTTCATTATAAAACTGGACTTTTATTTGCATGTGTTATTAGGAATGTGTCTGCATATAGATGAGAGTTCACTCTCTGTGAGATTGCAGAGGGGAAATGCTAAGGCACTTTGCTGGTACAGAGCAGGCTCTGAAATTGTCCACATTTGTGAACATACAAATATTTGTGCATTCCACTGTAAAAAATAAACAAACAAGCACTGAATTTTGCAAGTTTTGCTTTTTTCTCACCTCTAAGAAAATATTTTTTCCTCCAAATAAGCAAATTAAGAGCATCAGCCAATGGCTGGTTGAGATATTTGTGTTGTGGAGACAAAGCTAGAACACAAAAGCAGGAGTTGGCAAAGAACAACAGGTCACCAGCTGTGAGCTCATAAGCCAAGAATAGTTTTTGTTTTTCCTGAGAGCTTTTCTTTTTTAAAGAAAAAATAAGAATATGCCACAGGGAACATACATGTGCCCCAAACCTAAAATATTTACTGCCTGACTCTGTAAAAAGATCTTCTGGCCCCTTGGCTAGGGGATGATGACCTCACTTCAACTGATGCCATTTAATAATCAAAGGAAAATGATTACCAATAATAATACATGTTAGTGTTTTATAAACCATTAAATTATTAAATGTGAAATTATCAATACAGTTGTGTATTATATGTATTCTTCATTTGAGTTTTGCTTTTTAAGTCTTGGATGGGCCTTGACATTTTAATTCTGGCAATAAGAATAACAATCTTAGACCAGTATGAAAACTAAGATATTTCTCATTCCTATTTATATCAATTCTTAGAAACAATGTATCTATGACTTTACATTATAAACAAGAAGAATGTTATTGCTTGTATCATTTATTTAACTTGATTTTTCTTTCTTCAAAAATCAATGTTTATCATAGAAAGATGTATTATACAAATAGTCCATATGCCATTAAAAATAAAAGGATATTAATAAAACAAATAAATGAGAGAAAAAGAGAAAGGGAGATGACAATATGTGATTGCTTTTTTGATTTAATTTATAACTCATTTTGTAATATGAGACTTTTCATGGAGCATAAATTTAACTTGTTTCCTATAGATTTCCAGAAATGCTGACCAAATGTTTCTGAGCCCTGGAAAACTTCCACTTCAAAAAAATATACTTTTCATCTTGTTCAGACAGAAGGTATGATTCTCTTCTACCAATATATCTGATTCTCTGTGTTTCTGATGTAAAGAAATGATTGGACTATATCTTTCTAGGGCTAGTCCAGACCCGGTTTAAAAGTCTATCCAGATGCTCAACTATGACTTCATATGTAGTAATCAGAGTCTCTGAAAAATGGGGCATTTGGATCCACTCTAATAATGTCTCATTGCAGAACCATTGTCAGGAGCTACATTCTGTCTAGCTGTGCAAGGGTTCCTGGGCTTGGCTGTTTGTATAAAAATGGAGAACAGCCAAGTCAGTCTTGGAAGCAACCATGTCGCATGAGACTTGCTGTTTGGTTAAGCTGGATTTTTGCAATCCTTGGGGCTTCATCTTTGCATTACTAATAGCTCTATTTTTAAGGGCATTGGCATTTTAGGTGGATTGAATAACAATCAGTGTTTTCCTCTATTACAGCCATACAGATTGACCCATACCAGTAAAGACCACACCTTGTTCTTTTCCAAGTATCAGTTTCAAAGTGTTTGTATGTGAATGATTCTTAAAAGGCAAATGTGTGAATAAAGTGGGAAATCTCATACAAGTTTCTTAGCCTTGTATTTCTAACTCTGGCATTCTTTACCAACATACTCTGAGCAAATTACTTAATGCTTTTTTAGTATAAGTTTCTTAAATTTTGAAATTTTTACCATAATACTTATATCATGATGTATTAGGACAAATGTTTATTAAGGGCATACTCTTAAGCTAGGGACTCTTCCAGGCCCCAAAACAGGGTAGTGAACAGAACATAATTGATAAGTGCATGCATCTAAGGTCTTAGTGCCCAAATCTTATACATGAAAGTAAATTATGAACACCAGAGTAATCTCTCACTAATCATTAGATTTATGTTCTATTTACTCTGCCTGTTTATCTTCCTAGACTGATATCTACTTAAGGGAAAGTTACTTTAATTCATTTGTCTCACCCTAGTATTTAATAATTATCTATCCAATTAAATGGGTAGTTTTTTCTCAATTTTAAATCTATGTTACAACTTTATTGTGGCGTATTATCATTTTTAAATTTTTGTCAAACTTTCTACACACACATACACACATACACACACACACTCACACACACAGAGTCTTTGGGAGTAGGCCTAGAATACTTGTACCATTTTCTGGATCCAAAAGTGTAAAAGACAGTGTGACAACCTGTGGAATTCTGGTGAATTTTCAGCGTCATAAATATTCACTGCTCCTTTTCAGTTCTCTTGAACTTACTGTTGATTGACTTAATGATTTCAATAGAAAATACATTCCTTTCTGTAAAGTTCTCAAAAGACTAAGTTCTCCCAGCCCCTCACTCTCCAACACTCTCTCCACAACACCAGTTCTATTCTGTTGAGGGTGGAATCAGCAACTTGGCTTGTGACTTTCAGGAACTTTCACTTTTCTGACTCCCTGGATCACTTCAAACTTTGGATCAAGCTAAGCTCAAGTTCTTTTTGAAATATAATATATTCCTTGCTTTCTCTAGCAGTTGATTTTGGAACTTTTTCCTACCAAGTTATCTATTCTGAAAGAATACTAGAAAATATTCAATGCTTTCTTTTCCTTCCTCATCACATTTATTCAGTTCCTTTCCTAAAGAGAATGTTTAAAATAGGGTTAATAAAAATTTTAAAGAAAGCATTTGCTATGATTTCAGTGAAAGTGTCTCTCCAAAATACATACATTGGATTTAAACTCCAGGATGACTGTATTTATTATTAAGCCTTTGAGAGATGACTAGGTCATGAAGGCTCTGTCCTGGTGAATGGAGAAGAGTGCTACCTCCTACCTTTCTTGTATGTGAAGACACAGCAACAAGTAACTATCTTTGAAGCAAAGAAAGCCAGTTCTCACTGGGCTCTGAATCCATCAACACCTTCATTGCAGACTTCCCAACTTCCGGAAAGGGAGAAATAAATTTCTGTTATTTCCAAGTTACCATTTCTGGGGTATTTTGTCATAACAGTAAGAATAAACTGAGACAACATGTTGTATGTTATTATATTTTCACTGCTTAACAATATGCTATGAATTTCTTTTGCTCACAAGGTAAAAAAAAAAAATTCAAACACTTTAATAAAGATTAGGGACTTTATAACATAAATTTAGTCCATCCTTATGGTCTCATTTCAGATAATTTTCTCCCAGTCACCTAAACACATAAAACTCCCAAACTTACCCTAGACCATTACTTTGTCTTGATTTTCCTTCAATTTAGAAAATCTCTTATTTATACTTCTAGTTGGTCACCTTTTACTCTTCAGTAAAATCCCAGCTCAATATTTCCTTCCACTCTCCATTTGTCTGCAATACTCTTTGTTAAAATTAATTTACTGCTTTCTGAGAATCTGTGGCACATCAAGCTTCACTGTGTTCATGGTACATTCATCTTAATTTTGCTGATGCCTCCTCCCTAGCTGGACTCAGGTCAAGTCCCAAAGCCGAGTCTTCATCATTGTGTCTCTCCTGCCTACTGCAGTGCCGGACACATTTTCAATCATTTCTTGGGAGTTCTGCAATGCTATTAGGAAAATTTTCATAAGAGTATTACACTTGACATATCATGATACTTAGCATATCATGTATTAGCTTTAAATTCTCATATTCACTTTTGAACTGTAGTCTACTAGCATTCCACTTTAATAAACCCAAGCCCCGAGTGCTTGCAGATTCTATTACACTGAAAAAGAAAGACATTTTTCAAGATTAGTCCAAGAGGTGCTGGAAAATATGAAGGCATTTTACACAGTCACCATTTGATTAATATTTTTGGTAAAGTATTTGGATTTAAGTTCAATTTTCATTCATCTATTCCTTTTTTGTTTAACACTAAGAAGTTTTTTTCCATCTTAACCTCTGGGTATGAGTTAATATAAAATACAGAGAAAATACAGCTTTTCAACTCTTTACAACAGATGGCAAAGAGAAAACAGTTAAAATTATATTTATTGACTCACCTATTTATTTTTAGGCTTTCTTAAATTAAAGGGAATGATCTTCAATACGCAATGGTGAAAGAAATATGGAAGGAGAGTTAAATTCCAATAAATAGAAAGAGATAGTAAAGGAGTACTTATGTATTTTCATTGAGTTGTCTCCCAATTCAAATAAATTACATTGCACTTAGTCAACATTAAACAACATATACTACATTCTAGGCTTTGGGCTAGATGCAGGTATCTAAAAACAAATAGTGAATGCTGTTCACATTTGAAGAATTAACCTATGCCAGAATGCAGGACTCATGACTACAATCCAAGGAATTTCTATTCATTATGAATTTTGTTCTGGGTAATTCAAATTTTATGAGTTACATATTCCTTTACACTGAATTCTTGAACAATCCCTTAGATTTTATATCTCTAAGATTTCTAAAAGGATTTGGAGACATTATCTCTAAGGCACTGTTTCTAATTTTGAAGGAATGATGGAGAAAGGTGAGTTTCCAAACTACAAGTAATCAAGAATTATCTCATTTGAGAAATGGGTGGAGATATTAATTCTAAAGAGAATAGTTACTCAAGTTCAGTATTAATATTTAACATCCTAGAGCAGAAATGAAGTTGTAGGCTTGTGAGCCATTAGAATGACAGGTGTGGTTAGTAGAAAGAGACACAGCTATCTTAAAAAACTAATTTTGTCTGCCAACCCACATTTCATTTTCTGGTTGTCTGTTGCAGACATATATGTTCAGAAATTGTTAATTTATTGAAGAGTGAAGATTTAGAGAGAACCTGTTGATAATTCAGATGGCCATGTCATTTTGAAAAATAATATGTGAATGGAACATTTTTAGTGTACTGAAATATCTGAGTTATTTGTAGGGATTCAAGTAAGAATAAATGAAATTCAGGGCATTAAAACTATTGAATGAGAATATAGTGTGTTTTTATATTTTAAGATGACAGAAAAGTGGGAAGCACGTAAATGTAATAGATAATAAAATTAATGATGTGAAATGATCCCAATGGACCTTATACGCAAATATAAAGTTATGCATGTACGTTTAAAAAATCAATCCCATTATTCTTTCATGAGAGAAATTTGATGAAACATCAGTTAAGGTGAAAATTATTTGACTTTTTTATTGACCCTAAGAAAATGATGCCAATGCTGAAGGTTTAATATGATGTCGTGGTGGAGAATGGAATTGAAGTTAACATGATGCAGAGGCTTGGCTGAACTTGAGGAGGCCCAGTGAAATTCCCACATTATATGCTAAGTTGTGATAATCAGATTTCAGAAGGGGAACATCAATGTGTAGTTTGTGGAGGAATTAGAAAGGAAAGAGGTTTTAAGTATAAGCAACAATGCAACTACATATATTTTAAAACAGTATAAAGTTATTAAAAACACTATAATGTTATGAGGGGAAAAACTCAAATATTAATTTTTAAGCAATATATTGACATTTAACCTGAGTTTTAAAATATATAATTGCAATTGGATCGTTCAGGTAAACTGTGATAGTTTGTTTTAAAACCACAAATCACATTATAAGGCATTTGTTGGGTAAAAGAACCTAAATTCGTGTGTGATTTTTCTTTCCTAATTTTTCTTTTCTCTCATTTTTCTGTTTACTTTCTGGTTTTGGAATTTAGTACTGACATTTTTTTCTGCTGCATTTTTAACTTAACTACACCAGGAAATAGATGTTTGCAACATTATTACTATTCTTAGCAAACAGAAATTTGCTTCCACAACTGCTACAAAGTAATCAAGCAATACACAAGCCTTTTACTGTCCTTATTATTTTGTCACCATAGGCACTGAGCCCTATCATGTAACAGTCACAATTATAGCTTATAATAAAAATAGATTTCCCTCTAAACAATATAATAAAAAACTTTCAGGGTTAATTCTGTTTACCTTTATACACATATATAAAACATTTATGTATATAACTATGAATACACACATGCATACATAATTTAGAGCATATTATAGTAACATTATTGAGCTGATACCAATGGGGTTTCAAATTGAGTTCAAGAAGTTCAGTTTTCCTGATGTAGGACAAGAGATTTGAGTAATTTTAACCTTTTAAAGAACTTCTAGATACCCCTGAAATCCAAAGATCATTAAGGACCATTTTGAAAACTTATGTTTCAATGAATTGGAAAATCTAAAAGAAATGGATAAATTTTCACACACATAAAAGCTAGCAAAATTGAACCAAGAAGATATAGAAAATGCAAACAAACCAATAACAAGCAATGAGTTTGAAGTTAGAGTTAAAACTCTCTCATGAAAGAAAAACCCAGGAACAGACAAACTCACAGCTATATTCTACCAAATCTTTAAAGAGGAATTAGTGCCAATGCTTCTAAAATTATTCCATGAAATAGGAAGAGATGGAACATTTGGAAACTCATTCTGTGAAGTTAGTATCACCCTGATATCAAAAAACACCTAAGGACACTTCAAGGAAAGAAAACTACAGACAAATATGCTTGATGAACATGGTTGCAAAAATCTTTAATCAAATAATAAAAAAATCAAACAAACACAATAAAAGACTGCAAAACATGGTCAAGTTGATTTCATTCCAGGGATCCAAGGATGCTTCAACATACAGAAATCAATAAATGTAGTATAACACATAAGTCAAAGACAAAAACAACATGATCCTCTCAATAGATGAAGAAAAGGCCTTCAAAAAATTCAACACATACTCATAAAAACCTCTGAAGAAACTATAGGGATAAAATGAACTTACCTCAACATCATGAAGGCTACAAATAGGAAAGGGATACAAATAGGAAAGGAAGTAGTTGAAGATGATATGATCCTATACAGAGTTCTTTAAGATCTATAAGAAGAGTCCTAGAACTAACAAAAAAAAATTATCAAAGTAGCAGAATACAAAATCACTATACAAAAATCAAAAGTTTTTCTATACACTGATAATGAATTTGCTGAGGAAGAAACCAGAGAAACAATCCCACTCACAATAGCTTCAAAAAATACTTAGGAATAAATCTAGGCAAACAGAAATGAAAGACATATACAAGGAAAAATTACAGAATACGGAAAAAAAAAATCAAAGACACCAGAAGATGAAAAGACCTTCCATGCTCCTAGATAGGCAATATTACTCTTGTTAAAATGGATATACTACCAAAAGCAATTCACAGATTCAATGCAATCCCCATCAAAATACCAATGATATTCTTCTTGGAATGGAAGAAGGAAAGACCCAGAATAGCCAAAGCAATTCTGAGCAAAAAGAGTAAAAGATGAATCCGTCATAATACCCGACTTCAATTATACTACAGACCTGCAGTAACAAAAACAGTACTAGCATAAAAATAGACATGTAGACCAATGGAACCGACTAGAAAACACAGAGGCAAACCCACACCACCACAATCATCTCATTCCTGATAAAGTTGTCTAAAATAATGTTGGAGAAAAGACAGACTTTTTAACAAATGGCCCTGGGGAACTTGGGATATTTATACTAAAAGATTGAAACTAAACCCCTATCTCTCACCCTATAAAAAAATCAACCCCCCAAAATGGACTAAGGATCTTAGGACTAAGACCAGAAACTTTGCAACTGGTAGAAGAGAACATGGGGGGAAATGCTTCAATACATAGGTGCAGGCAGTTGGCTCCTTCAGCAGGATTCCTAGAGCTCAGGAAATAATATGAAGACTCAGTAAATGCAGATAGCATTGCAAACTCTATTGTTAACGATTCCACATTTTCATCCCTCTCCTTTTTTTTCCTTAAAATCAGCTAGATATACATAAAAGAGAAGTTGAAATTGCCTGCTGACTAGTAAACCAGTGTGTAGCTGGGCTCCAATCACTGAGGAGGGAAATGAAATTCATTAAGGAGGAGGAATATTTAAATCATAGTTAAAGGCCCTGGTCCTTCAGATTGTTTCAAGAGACTGTGGAACCAATCTAGGTGCTCTTCAGTAGATGAATGGATAAAGAAAATGTGGTATATATACACAATGGAATATTACTCGGCAATAAAAGAGAATAAAATCATGGCATTCACAGGTAAATGGATGAAGTTGGAGAATATAATGCTAAGTGAAGTTAGCCAATCCCAAAATCCAAATGCCAAATGTTTTATTTAATATAAGGAGGCTGATTCACACTGGGGTTGGGACGGGGGACATAGGAGGATTGGAGGAACACTACAAAGGCCAATGGGGAGGGAAGCGAAGGGAGGCGGCAAAAGGGTAAATTAGAAAAAAAAAAAAAAGGTAGAATGAGATCGATATCAGTACCCTAAGTGCATGTATAAAGACATGAATGGTGTGAATATACTTTGTATACAACCAGACATATGTGCTCTATAAGTGTAATATGAAGTGTAATGCATTCTGCTGTCATATACAACAACTTAAAATAAAATAAAAGGAAAAAAAAAAAAGAAAGAAAAGAAACTGTGGAGTTAAACTGGAGACCTTTTCTTTGAACTGTGTGTAGGAATGTTAGTTAAATTGCTTTCATTTGTGTTAGTAAGAGGCCCCAAGGCCTGCATAGCACTTGAAAATGGTAGCAACAAAGTAAAATTTAAAAAATAAAATAAAATAAATGGAATAGCATCAAACTAAAGACTTTCTGCACTGAAATGGAAACAATTATCAGTGTGAAGATAAAACCTGCAGAATGGGAGAAAAATCTTTGCCATCTACACTTTGATAGAAGATTATTAGTATTTAGAATATATAAAGAACTAAAAAAACCTCAATGCTAAAAATCCAAATAACCCACTCAATAAATAGGCAAATGATCTAAGCAGATACTTTTCAAAAGAACTACAAATGGTTTAAAAATATATGAAAAAATGTTCAACATCTTTAGCCATTGGGAAAATGGAAATGAAAACTATACTGACATTCCATCTCATTCCATTCAGAATGACAGTCATCAAAAATGCAAATAATAATAAATACAGGGAAAAGGTAACACTTATACACTGTGGGAATGTAAATTGGTACAGTCACTATGGTAATCAGTATGGAGGTTGCTCAAAAACCTAAAAATGGAACTACCATATGATCCAGCTATACCACTCCTTGGTATCTATCTGAAATAATCCAAAGCAACATACTATAGAGACAATTTCATTCCATTTCCCATGTTATTGCAACACTATTCACAATGGCCAAGTTATGGAATCAGCCTAGGTGTCTGTCAAGAGATGAATAGATGAAGAAAATGTGGTGTGTATATACATATACACACACACATACACATACACACAATGGAGTTTTATTCATTTGTAAAGAATGAAATAATATCATTTACACCAAAATGGATGGAACTATAGAACATCATGTGTTTTAGTCAGCTTTTTCATTGCTGTAACTAAAGGACCAGACCAGCACAATTACAGCCATGAGAGAATTAATTTGAGGGTTCATGGCTTAAGAGGTCTTAGTCTATAGGAGGCTGGCTCCATTCATCAGGGCTTGAGATGATGCTAAACATCATGGTAGAGTTTGTGGCAGAGGGAAGCAGCTCACATCATGGTGATCAAGAAGGGGAGAGAGAGAGAGAGAGAGAGAGAGAGAGAGAGAGAGAGAGAGAATACTTGCCAGATACAAATATATACCAAAAGCTATGCTCCAATTCCCACCTCCTCCAGCAGCACCCTACCACTTCAGTTACCACTCAGTTAATCTCTATCAGGGAATTAAGTCACTGATTGGATTAACACTCTTACAGCCCAATCATTTCTCTTCTGAACCTTCTTGCATTGTCTCACAGGTGAGCTTTTGGGGGACACCTCATATCCAAACCATAACGTTATGTTAAGTGAAATAAAACAGACTTAGAAAGACACGTGCTGTGTGTTTCTTTTCATATGTGAAAGCCAGAGAGAAAATAAAGGGGTAAAAAGGAAATCTCATGAAAACAAAAAGGAAACCCTTAGCATAGAGGAAGGAGGCCAGGAGGAGAGAACAGAGGTAAACAAGAAGAGTTACTGAGGACCGTATACATACATATTCTGATATCAGCAGGATGTCCTGAAATTCGATTTTGACACTAACTCCTTGGAGTTGGCATCAGGTTCCACAGATTTAGGGCTCAGTTGCATAAAACTGCCTTCATTTCAGACAATGGATGCCATAGCCATGTCCTCAGGTTATGTGCACTTGAGTCTGACTGGGCTCCACAGTCAAGATCCACTTCTCTACCCCAGACTTAATAATTTCCAAGAACATCTCACAAAACTCAGAGAAACACTTAACTTATATTTGCCAGCTTATTATAAAGAGATGAAATAAATAGCTAGATGAAGAAAAAGTATATATCCTTAGATCTGGAAATATCCTGGGCATAAGAACTTCTGGCCTACAAAGTTGGGGTGCACTATCTTCTTGACACATGGATCTATTAACCACCCTGAAGCTCCTCAAATATAGTTATTAAATTTTTAATTAAGGTTTCATCACAGAGTCATGATTGATTAAATCACTGACTATTGCGATTATCTTGATATTCAGCTCCCGTACCCTCCCTTGCTTGAGTTGGTGGAGTGGGTCTTAAACTTCCAAGCTTCTAGATAAGACTTTATCTTTTTTGGAGTCCAGCCCCCATTATGCTGTCATCCAAGGAGTGTTTCACTAGAACAAAAGTTGCCCCTGTCCTCTTTGTTATTCAGGAAGATCCAAGGATTTTAGAATCCATGTGCCAGGAACTGGGAACAAAGACCAAATATTTGTCTCTGATACCATAGGTTGATTTCTTAAAAAATACATAGTTAACTGAATATTCATACACTATTTAAGGATGAAGTATAAAGCAGCATTGTTTATGTATTGAAAGACAGTGCATTTTATGCCTCAACCTCTGGATGAATCTAAAACAAAAAATAATTACTGAAAAGTAAAAGATTTCGACAAAGAGTTCTATATCATCCTTTAAGGTAAATAACTAGATTTCAACTAACATTTCAACATCAGGGATGTGGAGGCAGTATCTTAAATTTATTTAAGCCTACAATTTTTATTATCTCGTTTTGTGATGAGCTACCCTATACAAGTGGCAATATAACAACTATGAAGAAATGTATTCCTATAGTTGACAAAAATTCAACTGTTACTCCTGTCTCTTTAATAGTAGTTTCTCTAAAGTCTGCAAGATGGCAGTGTTCTTTTATAGAAAATGATTATTTTGGAGATGAATTCTAATACTAACTACAACCTGAAATCTTAGTTTATGTCAGTTACTGCTTTACATGGATTATCTCACTGAATTGTCATGAAACTCCCATGAGAATCTTACTGGGAAAACTCATATGAACATAGACAGCAAGTGATGAAATCAGAAATAAAATCCAGGTGTGTAACTCCAATGTTTTACTCTTAAAATATATATTCACTTCCCACTAAAATAAGACTGTTCCTTCATCAATCTAGAACAAAGTGCTAATCATGTTGAAAATTAGTATCAAAATCAGAGGACATGGAGTGAATTCTGGGGAAGTTGAAAGATTTTGATGAAGACATGATTGAAGACAAATATACCTTCCTGACCTAACTTCAATGCTGCTTTAACTACTGTCTTTACTTATATTCTATTTTACAGAACAATAATTTATTCCTGGAGAACACTATGGGCATTTCCATCCAATTTGAATGTGGTCAGCAACACTATCCAAACTATGTTTTAGCTAATGTAACCAAAACTAAAACATGTCATGGAACTAATATTGATTCAACAAAATGTTCAATGCCACGATTAGGAAACTAAACTGTTGTTTCTTTGCAGATTTTTATGATATAAAATTTAAAATACAATAAGAGAGATTGAAACTTTGGGAAAAAAATAAAGTGCACCATCCACTAACTTTATGTATGTGTAGAGAATTACTAGGGCTGCTTTTTGCTCGTGTGGTCCATCAAGAAGGAGTGATTATGGCTGATATGACTACCTTTTACAGAGGAGGCCAGGTATCTAAAGAAACCCAGCTGAGTAGAGACCTACATAAACAGGCCCACACATAAATCTTGACTGTCGTGGGCTCACTCCCTTGCATTATTTCTGTTGCTAATGATGATTCTCTTCTAGAAATGTTATGAGAAGAGTAGGAATTCATTTTCTCTTTGATATCCTTGGCAGGCATGATGAACGTTAATTTGTTTAGTTGTGGAGGAGGAATTTTGCATTATCAATGATTCTAATGCTATTTCTGGCACCCGCGTTCAGGAGATATATAGCTACTTTAAGAAAGTGTCATCCTGAATCCAGAATGTTTTATTATCTTTACTTGTGAGCAGCCTCTCTGAAATTTCACTTTGAAGTAAAACAATTTCCAACTCATACATTCAGGAGACACTAAGTGTTGCTTTAAGATTGTTTTTCCATGAAAGCTGCGGATGTTTTGTTCAAAAGTATGAAACATGGTGGGAGGTTTTGGGACTCAGCTACTCACAAATAGAAATATTATTTATATATTTTAATTGTTTAAGTTATACATTTTAAATAAAATTTTATGTTATGAGAGAAAATTTGGATTTTTTTCAGAGATCTTCATTGTTTAAGGAAGTAATAGCATCCTGTATGTTGCCAAAAAGTTAATATACTTTTTTTCTATTTTTAGTGTTAAAAGTAGTAAAAGTATTGTAAAAATTCAAACAAGAAGGACATTTTGCATTTTAAAATCGTCCATAATTCTATCACGTAGATAAGAAAGCTGGTAGTCAGTTTTGCTAAAACATAGTATATGTTTTTTTTTTAAAAATCTATAGTGCTATAATACATAAGCTAACTAAAGTACATTGATGAAGTTATCAAGTCAACTTCCAGTTGTCTCTCTCTAACCTTATAGAAACTTCTTCATCAAAGATGTTATTCTATCAAAATAATAATTTCCCAATCACTTGCTCTCAGTCACTGTTCCCTGTTCATTTGCCTCAGGCTACTTTCCACACATTTTTTTAAAAAAAAAATTTGTGTCTTTGCTTGTGTTATGCTGAAGGTTACAGACAGATGTTGGAGCAAGATGACCCAATCTTATGGCATCAATTTTGTCTCAAAGATTGGAGAAAAAAGTTATCTCTAAAATAAAGCATTTATATAGAATAAAATAAAACATTTACAGTAATTTAAATGAGATTCTTACTCATCAAAGATAATTTGCCCTTAGTAAAGGTTACATTGCCCTTCCAGAAATTTTGGTAAAAAAGGTCTGAGAATGCAACAATATATGCTTAGGAAAACTAAATTCCCTAAAGGGGAATTTTATAAGTATTTTAAAAATCATGTGCAATTGCTGCCTAAGGCTTTGTACCAAGTTGCCATCCTCAGGCCGTATCTAAGTACACTCATTTATTCAGGAAGGCTGTAATTATGGAAAGAACTTCAATTGTGGACTTGTATAGCAGAAGCAGCTTGATTTTATTGAATTTATAAGAGAAGCTCACTGAATTTACTATTCAACTGGACATTTAAGCCCTATATTCATGCACCATGCACGTGTGCATATGTGCATGTTTGTAATGTGTGTGGTATGTTTGTTTGTGTTTTATTCAAAGTAGGCAGTATTGAATCCAGTGTGTTCACAAATATTAAGCAACTCAAATAAACTCAGTTCCAAAAGTTTAATTCTTTCTTAACATCATGTTTTCCCTCTCATAAAGACAATAATGAATATTTGTTATTTTAAATTAGTGCATTTATATCTGATTCTAAAAACATTTTCTAGTGACATAAGAATTCTTAAGAGCACTGTTTTCAGTGACATCTACAGAAATCTTACAGCTTATTTTTGTGAGCCTACATAGCTATCCCATGTCATTGAATTTTATTGGCATTTTCCTTTGCTTTTATTCAGCTTGGCTCTGTAACATTTACTTTGTCAATTATAGTCATCTTACTATTCACAGTCAATTCTATCTCTGTGTGACTTTAATTGTATTTTGCTAAATTAAAGAGGCATTATAAAGTTGTTACCCTTTGATTTTTCAGTTTAATTTCATTTTTCTTTAATCTTTGGAGCACACTAGATTATCAATTAGCATAATAAAACAGTCAGTGTGGAATTTAGTAACTATACTGAATATTCTATAAAGTAGACTAGTTTGTACGATGCTGGTATATGCAAGGAACATTAAAATGCATATCATTCTCTTACTGCACCTTAAAAGTATCCCCCTATGTGTCTTAAACTGATAGTATATTGGACCATTACACAGGAAAACACTGTTAATGGGTGAATGATATTAATGCCATGTACTTTAGTAATGCATTTTATCCAAAGACCTTAAAGTGCTCCACACATGACAATTAATCAAATCTTACCACACTACTCCAAGCAAGGTATTATTATCTGCTATTATAATTTAGATAAACTATCGTTATAGTTAAGAAAGATGAAAGATTAAGTGACTTGTCAAAGATCACGTATTAGTTCAATACCAGAGCAATATAACTCAAATTTCTGACTGCTGCTATTAGCATTAAGCAAGGCTTTCTGTACATATTATCCAGTGAGCACAGCACTATTCTATTGAAATCACTTGCTATATGTGAACCTATTAAGAGTTTAAATGAACCTGTACATAATGGCACCAGATCATCTTATGCCAAATTTTGAGGCAGGTATGTGTCTTTCTAAAAGATGTGGAAATATTAAATACAGAAATAAGCATCATTTTTATTATCATTAGAAAATTCTGTATTGTCCTCAAAATAGTGTTGAGCTCTCTCATTGTTCCTGGTAACTGCAAATGTGAGAACAATGGAAAATTGAAAGTGGTTCCCACTTAGAGTGTAGCAGGGCTGTTACTAAAGTAAAAGTTCTAGAATGAAGTCTTTTCACAAGTCTCTATTGCTCAGATTTCATGATTGCTCCTAAGTGTTTGCAACAAAGGACACTGTTGATTTCTTTTATGATCTTTCTTTATAATTTAAGAGAACAGCAGGAACTGCAAGTCTCTTGCCTTTTCTCCACCTCCCCCCACCATATCTACTATAAATGATTTTTTTCTCCCGGTGAAGGTAGTTTTATTTGGTTTTCTTCTGATACTAACTCTTCATTCAGTGCTGTATATCTGTTCCAATGTCCATTTAGTGAGAATCACTGAGAATGATTTGTGCAATTGATTGGTGGCATCGAGCACAGAATTGATGCTTCATCGTTTCAGGAGCCCTTCCTAGAGGAGACAGAATTGTCAAACAAAATGCAGGATAGTATTTCATCTGGGTGAAAACTGGATAGCACAATTGCTAGAACTCAGCTTCTGAAAATCCTGCTTATTTTTCTGGGCTATTTGACACCAAGCAGCACCTAACTCCCGTGAATACCAGAGTGTTTTGTATTTGTATTCATGGTAGCTGTGCACTAAAACTACTGCAGATAATTTAGGTAATTGGCAAACCACAGGGGCACTTAGTCTGCTCACCTGCCTATTTTAGGTTGGCTCATCATCACTCTAATTGGCAGTGGGTAGTTACTGGTCCATTTGCCATGTATTATGACAAAAGATGCTAATGGGCCCCGGCAGTGGGTGTGTTGTACCTTTGCCCTGCTTCTGGCATGCAGAAAGCAATCCCACTGTTTTTGCATAGCAAGTAGCATGGCTGGACATTTTTCCTACATCAAAAGGAGCTATTCCTTTTGAAAAATGACAACTTCCCCTGGCAAAGGCCTAATCTCAGAATTGACATGTATCCTTTCTTACAACCACCACATTGAACATTGTCCCTAAAAACAAGAGTACATCAGTCAAGGTAGTTTTCATCATTTTCACCACATTTTTATTATCAGAACTCCTCTGAAGCTTGAAATTGAAATCTGTTTCTTTCTTGACATTTTTCTCTATATTGGGCATGTAATTATGGGCCCAAACGAAGTTCAAGAGGAATGGATCAACAAAGCCCACAGCTAAGTACACTAAACTTTGATCTTGGAGGAAAATATGAATTCTAAGGTAGATTTGGACAGCTGTGCTATGAATGCCACAGTGAGCAAATGTGGAGTCAGAAGAAATACCCCATGGTTAACGGGCTTTTTTTTTTTTTTTTTTTTACATAAATGCAAGGAACATCAGCAGAAATTTAGCTTTCTTAGCACAGGATCATGGTTCTTGGTATTTTGAAGATAATTCATTTTTAAAATAATAAAACAGTATCTGTTCTGTTAATAATAATTGTGATTTTGCCACCCATTGACTGAGACTACATTAGTATTAGTTCAATAATTTTAAGAAAATGTTTATTTTATTGGTTGTATCAGCAACTGCATATGTAAGGGAAATATTATTCGAAAGACTGAGCTTTGCACATATATAGAGATTGACAGACCAATAACAATAGCTCGGTCAACTATGGCTTGAAAATTGCTGATGTAGGGTCTATGAAGAAAAATCTAGTTTATTTTAGGGTTGTAGTCAAATCATGATGATAAACATTCATCAAGCTAATAAAATAGATTAATGATATTATGACATTGGGTGGGATGCATTGATAGGAGTGTTTACATTAATTTACTGAAAAATCAACTTAGAAATAAGGAAAAATAATTAATGTTTATTGATCATAATTCTGTTAAATTATCTTTTATTTCCACCTGTTTGTCAGTTTGTGTTAAAGTTACCTATAGTCATTAACATGATTTGGTGTGCTAAATTTTTAAATGATGTGCTCTGATTTTGGACAACATTATGGAACTCATTCAGAGCAAAGACTGCAGGCTCTGAAAGTATTTTGATACCATGACATTAGTAATTAGATACAGATTGTTCTAAAGCTTTCACTTTGAGAATGCATGAGTTATATTTCTGTCTGCAATTTTATTTTAATCAATTTGTCCCTGCTATGGATACTCTTTCCTGTTGATTATTAGCTGGGATATACCCAAACGCATTTGCATTTATCTTTCCTGTTAGAAAATGTGGCTGTTAATAGAGTTTGTAGTCCATTAATGACTGGCTGAGAGCAAATAGAGATGTGTTTGAGAGCCTTGTTTTCTGTGATTTTTTTTTCTCTTGTGTAGAAACAAAGCTTCAAGTGTATTTAACACTGGAATTGGTCCAAAGACTGTCAGAAAGTACTGGTGATTGCATGTGCTGAGGTACGTCTGTCAAGTGGCTTTCTGTCATCTATGTGGATATCTTATTATTAGTGTGTTGTCCCCTGAATTCTTAAAGTATAGATATCTTGGCTAATGCTTATCTCTTCTCAGTCCCTCCATAGCAGTCCTACCAGCCAGTTAGTCTTTGTTCATGTCACAAATGGTACATCTCTGCAAATTAACTCTTAAGACTTAGTGATGGGCGGTCCTAGAATAATCTTTCTCAACTTCTGCATTTTGAAATAGCAATTTTTGTTATGAGGTTCTAATCTATGCATGGTTAGATGTTTAGCAGCATTTCTGCCCTCTGGTCCTTGCATGCCAGTGGTACCAACCCTTTCCTAAATTGTGACAATCAAAAATATTTGAAGATGTTACCAATGTCCCTTTGGGGACAAATGGTTCTTATTTGTAAACTATTTTCCTAGATTGTCATGTGATGCACAATATAACATATATATAAAAAAATGAAGAAGACATTAGGAAGGTGGGTATGATATTTATAATAGGCCTAAAACATTTAATCAGAGATAAAATAGGATAGTTCTGTGATCATTTCATAGATCTTTGGTTTAAGGACCATACCAGGATTACACTATCTATACACAATATCATTCTTTCATTGAAAGGGATAGCAAATGGATACATAAATCACAATCACAGGTACACTTCCAGTATATGTTTTATGATCCCTCTGTAGATAAATGTGCTTAAGTCAGGTTGGGGAATGTTTGGTGCTAATCCGTAAAGTTACATAGAAAGCAAATTACCTGTACTACAAACTTGAAATTGAAAGGGATTTGTAAATGTTACTACATTGATTTCTCTAGCTGAGTTTGACCTTAGTAGGTGTACATGAACAGACTATATTTCTTTCTTGACTTTTGGGTAAAAAAGTGACCTAGCTAAAACAGAAAGCCTAGTATTACATGAATAGAATGGGTTCCTTGAAAACCTTAGGAAGATATTGGAATCAATCAGAGAAGCTGTTTGGAGTCTCTCTCATATTTGTTCATGCACTCATTTAATAGGAATTTATTAAGTATATCTGTGCCAGGACTTTGAGAGCTTAAGACTTTTCCTTCTCTTTCTTGCCTGTTCATGTCTGCTTCAGCCTTCTTTCTATACTGCTCACAACCACTTTTATGTGTTTCTCAATATATATGCAGAAAATAAGTTCCCCACAAAGCCTACATGCTTTACTTATCTTCTGTATTGAAATCATTCCCTAATAAGACTATATTCTGCTCACACCATCCATAGATTTAAGGAGAATGGACTTGGTCTAGCCTTCTTGTTTTGGCAGTCTACCCTCAACAATCTATTGTGTTGTGCCCACAGGACAAAAAAGACTGCTGGGATATTTCCTCCCTCATCATATGAATGAACAGAGCAAGGTTCCCAGAGAAGGGAATCTGTAGAGTTTATTCTCAAAATATCCTCTACCCCAACTTATAGTGACCTGCTAAGTGATAAAATGCAAAAGGAGTCTATAATTACTAAAGAAAATAAGAGAAAATGAAATTGGTTCAGGCCATAGCTGAACCAGCATATATGGTTTCTCAGTGAAAGAACTCCTTAACTTCAGTGACAGCTAGAAAGGTGAAGATAGCAGTGGTAGAATCAGTATGAAGTGGTATCATACAACTCACAAAAACAGTTTGATTTCTCTGTAGTCCTTTGGGGATTTGAGATAAATAATTCAGGGATAATTCAGAAATAAGTTTAGATGGTGATAGCTATGAAACGTACATAAAGGATGTTGGGAAAGCACAGACACTATTATAATGTTAGATCACAGAAGAGCTTTCCATAAACCAAGCAGTTCTGTGGTTTGGGATTAATCAACTCTAGATATCAGAGGTAGCTCAAGAGATGAGAGGAGGAGATAGGGGCATTTACATTTCAGTCACTCAAATACAGCCCCAGGCCTCAGTGACATTTTCTTTCACTACCATGGAGCATGTGGGTGCACCCTGGAAGACCAGGATGTCCTGCCTCTTCTGTGTTAAGTCTTGGGGCCCACTGACTCCTCATAGACCATGCATCTCTGAAATACTTGGACATGATCAAAATGTAGAGGGGAGGGTTATTACAATCTTCAAAAATACAACCCATAGTTGTAAAGAAAGCACATTAAACTTATCATTTTATACTGCTCAGGGCAGGATCCTAAGCTGCTCACTTCTACAATGATTCATGGGATCATGCATTTTGGAGAAGCTAAGTATTGGCTCAGCTATTCATGAAGTGGTACCTATTCTTATGTTTATATTGTTTTCAGAAACTCACAGAGAAAAAGAGTACTTTGCCGATCATTCTTCTGGTAACTCAACATCCTATAGTAAAATAACAAATCGTCTCAAAATCTCCATCCTATGCTTAACTTGTTATTATTAATTAATTTAGATAATATGGACTTTGGGAATAAAAGTAACCATGATTTTAGTTTCCCAGGGAAGACTAAGAATTCTTTCAAAGAACAAGCTATTGATCTGCTGCACCATGACTATGAGTAATACACGTTCTCTGCTAACACTATAATGATACTCTTGGGCTTATTGCACATCCAAACATGGTTAGTGTTTTTTACATTAAAATGATCATGAAGAATATGAATTTTACTGAAGTGTAAGTGATAGACAAAATATAATTTAAATTCAACTGGAACTGTTACAATTGTTTAGAATGTAGGGGAACAAATTTTGGGGAACAAAATTTTTATTTTTTGAGAATAATATTTGGTCACCATCAGTGTATATTCATAGCATAAAACAGACGACTTTTAGTTGCTCTAATTATTGCTTTCATGTTCATTATATACAATGCAGACCCTTATTGTGTACTGGGTAGAAGCTTTCCCAAGCCTTATATCTGTATATTACTGAATTTATCTGTAATTACTTCTGTCTCTCATATATTTCTCAATATTTCCCATGTGGGAATAACAATAGGACTACTATGGTTTGAAAGAATGTCCCTCAAATTTCCATAGGTATAGGTTTGGACTCCAGAATGGCAGTGTTGGCAGGTGTTGTGTTGTGGACCTTTAAAAGGTGGGACCTAGTAGGGGGTCCTTAGATCATTGAGGGTGTGTCCTACAAAAGGATGGTAGAATCTCACCCTCCCATGTGCCTTCCCCACTCTGCTCCTGTTCATGCTGTAAGCACACACTCTGACCTCATATAATATGCCATCCTCACTGGGGGCCAAAACAATGGAACTGTCCTATTTTGGCCTTTCAGAACAATGAGCCAAAACAGAGCTCTCATTTTTTTAAAATAACTTGCCTGCCAGGTATTTCTTGACTAATAAGAATCTATCTTAATTGTTTTTTTGTATGTTATAAGTATTAAATAATATATGTTCCTGGCATACAAGAACTCAATTTTTTGTTCCCTATTATTTAGAAAAAATTGGTATTTTTATAGTCATCATTTTGTCCATTTTATGTTATAAAATTGCTAAAAGAGATTGTGACTGCTTCTGTTACAAAAATTACAAATTTGAGTTGAGAGATTTTTAATTAGTGTGATGTCATCATTCCATACTGTAATTAAACATCAAAACATCACATTGAAACTCCATAAATATGTAAAAAATTTTTTTGTCAATTAAAAAAGAAAATTTAGGGTATTTTAGTATCTAGCTCTTTTTTATCACTATGAAAAATATATATTTCCATTAGATTGATTAAAACACTTCTTAAAAAATGGTCTCTAAGAATTCGAATGTCATTGAAATGGTTGTAGAGTGAATCAGACCACATTTCTATTTTCATAGCAGAAATGAAGGATGCCCTTCTTATACAAATGTTTGGCATCATTAATAGTAGTCAGATCTACTTGTATCTAAACACATATTGTTGATCTGAAAAGTTTGCCATGGTGCTAAAACTCTTTGTTATCATAGAATTAATCATTGAATATAGTGGCCTTTCTTTTTTTTTTCTTGCACTAGGGAGTAAGTATCATTTTTAGTGACAAATTTCTTCTTGCACATTCAAAAATCTATGATACAAATTGGAAGCAGGTATCTAAACACATTGCTGTTCCTCTCAGAAACGTACTACTTTCTATATCATGGAGACACACACATACACATGTACTTACTGTTGCCTAAGGAACAAAATATGAATAGTAGCTATGGTTGAAAGAAGAAACAAGTTGGGCTAAGGTGAGCAATTCTGAGTCATTTAAATTCAAATGATTCTGTGGAAGTTCCTTTAAAAAGGGACTTCCACAGAAAAGTTAATATATGTAGACCTGGTACATGAGGGTTGTTCTTGATAAAAAGAATAGCAACATGCAAATATTGACATGCACTCTGAAGGTGTTATACACATATGTGTATGACATAGAAAATGCATCTTCTGTGGATTAACAGAAAGAAAGATTTTAGGAACTTTCATACCTTTAAAATGAGTTGCTATTCTTCAGGTCACATGTGGTTCAAACACCGGTTGGGTAAAATCATAGCCGACATACATTGTGGAGTATTTTAGGTGCATTATAAAATACTTAGTTAAAAGTAATTGGGTGAGCTAAATTATATTTAGTTAGAATTGTTGGTATTCAGATCTAGGGAACACATTTTAAAATGTATTTGCATCAACAGTGTTTTCATTGCTTAGAAAATATATATATAAGGCTGATTGAGAAGCAGGGAGAAGGGCAGAAAAATGACACATTTAAGTATCATTATTTGTTCACTGTTTATATGCTTAACATCAGGGCACATAGTGTTTGCTGAGAACACAGCTGCACTTTGGTATGCTAAATGGTCAATTTCCAGGTCCACCTTGCTAAGGAACACTTTAAGAATGTATACCAAAAGGAGCCCTGCACATTGGATTAAAGCACGTTGCAAAATCCAAAGGACAGATAAGTTAGCTGTAGCAGAAATGGTAAGTATTTGATTCAGATATATATTTAAATTTTTTATCACAACAAAAGTGAACACATTAGAAAAAAAAAAACAAATTCTTACTACACAAAAAATGATTAAAAGACTACATAAAGCAAGTTGTTACTAGGACAACTCTTGACATTCTTTAAACAAATATCACTACTTACAAATCATCATGTAGCAACAAAAATATTTGAAATGTGTGTCTTAGTTTACTAGAGCTGCTATAACGAACACCAGTGTGGGTGGCTTAAAACATAGAAATTTATATTCTCATTGCTCTACTGGCATATCAAGGCCATTGGTAAATTTGTTATTTTCTGAGATCTGTCTCCCTGGCTTGAAGAAGGTCATCTTCTTCCTGTGTCCTCATGGTCTTTTCTCTGTATGCATACATCCCTGGTGTCTCTTCCTCTTCTAATGTGGACAACTGCCATTTTGAATTTGCATTCTATATTTATGACCTTATAAGTTAAACCTTCATTACCTTTTTAAAAGCCCTAATTCTAAATACAGCCACATTAGATCTTCAACATAGGAATGTTTTTGGAGGGTTGGGGACACAATTTAATCCATAATACTGTATTTTGTCATATCTACAGTTTTAAAATGAAGTTTAAAAAAAACTTAATATTTATCATGATTTAGGAAATCTTAATGCATATCAACTAATTGTCATTGATATAACATATAGCCTCCAATTTGGGTAGAAAATACTAGCTCTGGTTTTGTTTTGTTTTGTTTTTGTAAAGGATTAATTAGTTCTTAATTTCTTTTCTTTCTCTCCACCCACTCCTGTCTCCCTCTGTCACTTTGAACATGATGGCTGATGGCTCCAATTTCTGTCAATATCTCTTGTCAACTGATTTTTTTTTTCCTAGTACTGGAGTCTGGAACATGCTAGGCAAGTGTTCTATCACTGAGCTATATCCCCAGCCATTGTTTTTATTTTATTTTGAGATAGGGTCTTATTAAATTGCCCAGGTTGATCTCAAACTTGTGATCCTCCTTCATTTCTGCCAGCAGCTATAAATCAATAAAGGAAAAATATCAATACATTCTGAACTTTGATTTTTGAGAGTAAGAATGACAAAAATAAAAATGAAAGCATATTATTTAAACACATGCTATTTAAAAATATTTCCAGAGTACAGTTTAGCTCAGTTAAATCTCCTGTAACCATTTTATTTTTATACATATATATATATTTTTTTTTTTTTTCTAAGAATTGTGACCCTGAATAATTATAAGATCTAGAGCTGTCTTTTGAGAAATAATTACTTTGAAAAAAATGTTGTCATTGCTGTGTTAATTACTGATCACTAATTATTGATTAAAGACCAAATATTTAATTAAACTGGAACTTACCCTTGAATCTTCCTGGGTATATGTGTTTGTTTAATCAAAGACCAAATCATAGATTATGACATCAGGGATTCTAAAAATTCAGCTGGAATAATTTGGCAAAGTCCTTGGTTTCTCATTTTCCAGAACTGTGAGTAATGTCAAAGTCTATTTTGATTTTTAAATAATATGGTAAATGGTAAAGAAGACTTTCCTAGTTTTCTTTGTGTACAATTCTGGACTTCCAGTAGAAGTTAATGCCAGAATTCAGTTCTGGGCAAACAGACCACCAGATAGATGATGAAAATCTCTGAACTTTTTACCTTTGAGTCTGTTGCAGAAAATGATTCTAACAGCTAAGAGTAACCGAAGAGATTATATTAAAGTTGTAATTAAGTTGGAACTTAAAAATACAAGAGAAGCAAGGAGGTGTTTACATTTAGGAATATTTAGTTATTCAGGAATATTCCTGCAGTACTTGATTTCATAAAGGGGAATAATAGAGCTCAGGAAAATGCACAAAACTAGAAGGTTTATGGCATAGGATTTTATACTACCTCTTAAGGGTTAACACTTATATATCAGAAAACTGTGCATGTGTTTAAATCACTCTGGTCTGTGGAAACATCCTCCCAATGTATTAAGCAAAGATGGAGGAGATAAACATATCTATATTGTCATTAAAAATGGATTATAATTGTTTTTAAAATAATGACTATATAGTTTTTAGAAGTGCACCATCATCATTCAAATGATGAGAAACACCTTAAACTCTCCTTCCCCTCTGTTAAAGGAAAATGTAAATCACACAAATGTTCATAATTTTCATGGAAAATCTGACTCACAGATTTTAAAAAGTTCTTTAGCTCATTTCATTAGTTTATTTTAAAATAAATTATGTTCATGAAACAGCTTTCAATTTGATATTTTTATTAAGTCAAACACTTAATGAAAAATGTTTGACTAACGGTATAGTCTATGTCAGGAAATGTTGGTATCATTGGATGATCATATTTTATTAACTGCTTTTTAACAGTAGTAATTACAGAAATAATCAATATTTGCTTTGCACTTGTGAGGTATAGTGTTAGGAGATAAATTTTTATGGATCCCTCAAGTTTCTGTACAGCTTGAGTGTGAGGTACTGATTGTCCTTGGCATTGCATTCTCTTTGCAGGGTCATTAATAGTGAATAACCCTGGAAAATCACAACAGTATCTCCTTCCAGAGCAAAGAGCAGATATGTTTATTGCTCATTACATATGATTCAGGCTTCCTAAATTCAGGGTTGCTCACCTATAATGCAATCCATTGCTGGTGCAATTTAGCCCTGATATCATTGTCCTGTGGAAACTGGGGCTCAGGGAACTGGCATTAAAAATGCTGATCTAATGGTCACTGCTATTGCTGTGAATAATAACTGGTTGTTCACCACTAATCTGAATCTTGTGTATTTTATTGGCATCCATGTAACTGTGGCCAGCTAACTTGGAAGAAAAGTATGAATTCAGAGCATTTAGTTTTTGGCAGAAGCAATATAATAAGTACTTCAAAAAAGGCTCATTTAACTCTCTAAAATATCCATGAGTTTTAGGGGTGCTAAGACTATTTCCATAATGTCACATTGCTTCTATTTCACATCCCTAACCTCTACTGTTTCCAAGAAAGAAAATTGGTATATTCTGTGTTTTCTCAGTTTCAAGTATGAACTCATTCATTTAGGGATTTTCCCTTCATTTTCCTCCAGTGGGATTCTAGATATTCAGTATAGTATTATGGTATATGGAGGGTAGGACAGGAGCAGAGGAGCAAGAGCTGCAGCATCTGGTCTTCAGTTGTTTGCATTGGTATTTTTTGATATTCCCTGAGTGACACTGCCCTGTTTAATCCCAGTCTCTAGTTAAAGCCATATTCCTCCGTGAGATCTTCTGGTTAATCTCTCAAGTCAGTACAAGTAGCACTGATACACACTCTTACTCTCAACTGTTGTTCTCTTTTTCAGGGAACAAAACTTAGGCTGCTCTCCCAAGTGATTTAGTGTACTAGGCGACAGTGAACAAATGCCTCTCTCCACCTGGCAGATTGTGCAGTGTTCAGATGTCCTGACTATGGTGACATGGAGAGTCTCTGAGACAGGGCCATCTTCAGCTTCCAGTGATCCATGGGAAGCATGGTCCAAATAAATTCACTTGTACTGAGTTCCCATGCTTGGATATTGGTTCTATCACCTCCTACAGCCCGCTGTCTCACAGGCCAACCCTTTGTTGGGGTATTGCAAGGTTTGCAAAGATCCTCCTTTAGATAGTTTGCTTTCTTTAGAATATTCACTTCACTTTTCAGGCCATGGAAGTTTTACCAAATCTAGGATGAAAACCAATCAAATTAATAAGCTAAAACAACAATAACAACAACAACAACAACAACCACCAAAAAAAAACCTGAAGCACATCATCAAAAATGGTTTCCAAGTCTATTATTTATGGCATAAATTTGTTTTTTGTTGGACCTTGATGAAGACATTTTTTACTCTCACCCCTTTCCTTGTCACATGATTTCTCTGAGGTTATGGATAAGATAAACCTTATCTTCTCCCGTGAGGCAAGGGAGGAATGGGAAAAAGGTCATGGTCACAAAGTATTTACTAGATTTCAAAAGAAAGCACTGATTTGATCACCATGATACATTTGTGAATATATTCACACCATTAAATGTCATGCCTTGTATACCTACTAGTTTTCTGTGCACAAGCATGCATCAGATAGCTCTGTATTACTTAGCATATGGTAGCTTCTCAATTGTTCAGACGTGAATAGTAATTTCTGTTGAAATTTTTCATCGATTGATGTTATTTACTAAAATTATTTTGCAGGGTTATGATTTGTAGTTCTTCAAAATGTTGATAAGAACAGACTCATGGAAAACAATCATAATTCAGATCCATAAGATCATTGAAATCTCAGGTGTTCAATGTGCTTATTAAAAGTTCATTTGATTAAATTTGATTTCATTTTTAAAAAATAATACTTGCTATTTATGATTTGTATGTGTTCCAATTATTTGCATTATTCTGTATAGGAGAATTGAAAGCATACATATGGAAAGAATAGAAATCAAGTATTTGATTTCAATAGATTTTAAACTAAACCTCACATACCTGATTAGTTCACAGACTGATTTATAAAAAGAACATCTATTTTTTGGTCTCCAAATATGCATGACATGAAATACTGAAGTAGAAAAATATTTGTACATTTTCTCAAGTGTCTTTATATAACAAAACACATTAGATACAGACCTCAGAAACATTTTTTCTACTAGAGATTTGTGAGGGAAAGAGTAGTCTTCATAGATTGGACCAAACTCCTTTTTCTTTCATTTGATCCAAAACTGCATCAAGAGAAATAGTTTTTGTATGCTTTGATTTTTCTGAGTATTGGAGAGAGAAGCTACTATATTACAAATTGCCACTATTGTTCAAAGCCATCAGACCAACCATATAGAAACCTTGATAAGAGCACTTGAAAGATTCTTTTATAGTGATAACTACAGTGGAGGAGGATATAGTCCTTGGAAGTGAATACAAGGTGTTAGAATGGAGTGTTGCAGACTATTTGACACTCTTTCTGATAGTTATGGTTTGGGACTTAACTCTTAAATTACTTTCAAAACTCATCTCACTATGTCATGTTTCATATATGTATTCATCGATTAGCTTGGAAAAGGATGTCACTGGACTATTGATTTTTACTTAAAAGAGAAAAAGTACAAGGATACTATCAACATTTAAAAAGCTATCAAATGTTATATATTAGGTCTTTAAAACTTTGGCAAGATATTCTTTCTCTGATGTCTTGCCCATCTTAAAATGAATATTTATTAGAATTATATATGCAAAAATAAGTAATAGATTAAATAAACAAAATGGTCATGAAATAAAATGCACCTAAGAATATGTCCTCTGATATAGCACATATAGAAACTTTAGATTACAAAATAGAAAAAAATTACATGAAAAGATGTAGATAATTCAGAAACTGTTTTTGGAAGTTTTTAAATATGTCATTATCAAATCCGTATAGTCAAGTAGTCAAAATAATAGAAGATCTGATTAATATGTTCAAATGTATACACTCACACACATACTTATTTATCCAAAGAAATAAATTCTTTATACCCAACAGAAAATGTATTTTATTTTTGAACTAATTATGATTCAACCATGTCTTAGGCCATAATGGAGGTTTTAAAAAGGATACACCAACATGTTACATAGTATGATTTTGGATCATTATGTAGTAATGCTAAAAAATAACTGACAACATGAAAGCTCAAAAAATAAAATTTTTATGTTGAGACACTAAATACTGTCAACATTTTGGTAAAAGATAAAATCATAAAGGAAAAAACAAAATACATATGCATGGAAAGCAATGATAGATTGTCTTTCAAAATTTGAAAAAAAAACTAAAATAGTACTTAGAGATAAATTCATAGCTTTATATATGCAACCAATAATAACTAAAACTATGTGAATCATTCAGTATAAGACACTAGAAAAGAGTAACCAAGTAAACATAAAGAAAGAAGAGGTAGGAAAATAAAAATAATGACATATAAAAAGAAAAAAAATATATAGGGGAATAGAATACAAATAACAATTAAATAATACATACAAAAAAGAAAAAAAATTTAAAAAGTACTGAAATCTATATTAATTAGTTCTAAACATTGACAAAGTCAATAAAGTCTTACAGGGAAGAAATGAAAATTGACTTTACTAATAACCATTAAAGAAAACTGAAATCATCATCAAGAGCTCCTCAGAAACAAATTCTAGAAACAAACAAAATCCCAACAAAACAAAACTGTATCCTCCAGACTCACACCCACATAATATTACAAGTGTGTATTACTAGCCTATGAAGAGACAGGTTATTTTGTAAAGCAGAAATACAAAAGAAACTTACTTATTTTAAAACTAGAACTACCTTAATTGCTGGATCAAATAGTAATCTATGAGTATAAAATTATAGACACATTCCACCTTAAGTATATGTACAGAAATCTGAAGTTAAATAACTAAGTAAATCCAGAAATGTGTTTAAAAACCCATACCGTCATGAAGCATTCAAATACAAGAATTGTTAAATGTTCACTATATACCTATAATTTTTCACATTAATGACATAAAAAAAGAAAATCACATGGTTTGTCAACACAGAAAGCAAAAGCACTAACCAATATTCAGTATCTTTTATGACAATGTTTTAAAAATAAATGGGGAAAATATATTGGAATTTTAGATTCATTGCAACAAAAATCTTAATTTAACATTGTACTTAGCAGAGAATTTAAATTGAATTCAGTCTGTTTAAGACCAGCAATCATGTAGTATAGGGAAACAGTTTTTTTATGGATTCTCCTATACATATTGTTCAGAGTACCAAAATTACAAGGCCTGACTGGTTTTTCATTTGGAATATTTCTTAGGATTGTTTGAGCAGCTAAAAATTCTGAATAATAAAATAATGCCTTTTAGGAATACATCATGTAATTATTCAATGGATCTGATTCCTCTGCAAAGTACAGTCTTCCTTACTGCTTGCTAATGGAAAAGCAGATTAAGTGACCTTGTGTTCTTCTCCTGTGAAGCATCTTATTGTCAGTGACGTTGCCACCAGTCACTTATAACATCCTCTTGGATTTGGGGCTTAGAGAACTACTGTTATATACAGACACTCTGGCCACTGGTATTGTTATGAATAATAAATTCCTTTGTCTTTGACTAGGAGTTTTGTGTGTCTTGTTAGCATCCGTGAAACTGCTGGATGACTAACTTATTTTCTTGAATAGTTATTTTAGTGATCAGTCTAGTATTTCTTGCTCTCTCTCTTCTAAACTGACACACTTATTTGAGTAGGTAAAATCTTGTTGCAAATAATACTATAGACTGGAATAGTTATCATTACTATGGTAATATAATCCATACTTTTGGATTATAATGTAATAATATTAAAAATAACTAATGTCAGTTAAATAATACTAAATATATTGAGCAAGTATTAGGAAAAAAAAAAAAGAGGAGTAATAGCCAAAAGAGTTAAAAGAAATAACACAATGTGGTTATTACTTACAAATGAAAATTGTATACATAGGACATTCACCAGAATCAACAGTTAATAATTAGAACTAATAAGGGAATATAGTAACACTATTAGATTCAAAGTAAGTTAACAAAAATTAAGACCATTTCTGTAAACCAAGCACTGAAAGAAATTATGATAGAATATCAAATATACTCATGAAAGAATTAAAACTATAAAATAAGAAATAACCCCGGAAAATAGTGTATGAAAACTTCTTAGCAAGACTAAAACGCTTTTAAAAGGAAATTAAACAAACATACTACAGAAAATGAATAACTAGGAAATAAATAAATACAATGGGAAATAAATAAAATAAAGGTAAAAATTAAAGTAAATTTAAAAACTAAATTAATGGAGATATACTACTTTTGTAGATGATACCAATTAAAAATGTAAAGGCAATGTTTTACAAATTATGCTGCAAATGTAATGCCAATATAATCAAGATTTCAGTGGACATTTTGAGGAAATTGAGAAATTGATTATATAATGAGTAAAGAGATATAAGAGTTTATGATTGATTAAGATTAAAGAGATATATACATGTTATCCAGTGGTAGTTCATACTACTTAGACCACTGAAACAGAATAGTCATGTATGAAAGAGTAACGTTGTCTCAGATCATGATGACACCAGTAATCAGAGGAGAAAACATTGACAGTCTTGAAGATAATACTGGACAAACCATCTGTAGTGAAAAATAAAGTACAATTCCTGACTGCAATGTTTCAGATCAAAAAATGTTTTCCAGAGAGATCATGTGTTAAGTAATACAGAACCACTCAGAGGTGACAAAACTAGGTTATAAGAGTTGTAATCTCATCAGTGGATTAAACCATTTGATATATTAATAATTTGAATGGAGTACTAAGTGTTGACTAGAGACAGATGTTGCATGGCTAGGGGAAGTAGGTCATTGGGGGCTTGCCTTTAGGGGCTATATCTTGTCCCTAGCTCTTGGGCTTTCTCCTTGCTTTCTGGCCACTATGCCCTGAACAGCTTTCCTCCACCATTATGCCATAATATTCTGTCTCATTTAGGGCCCAGATTAAATGTCTCTGACAAAAAAACATATCTAGAATATATAAACAATTCTATAATAGAAAAATAGGCACTTTTTTCAAGTTCACAATAGATTAAATTTCCCTAGTTAACAATGACATGCCAGAGACATTTAATCTAAGTATCAGAGAAATTAAAATTAATGCAAAAAAAACTATATACACTTTAAATTAAAATTAATGCAAAAAAGCAATATACCACTTTAAATTAATGTTAATGCCAACAGCAAAATACCATCTTAAATGCATTGGAATGGCCAACTTGAAAATTGTGTAATTGCTAGACTATCAATTAATGGTGTTGGTTCTTTTACAAGGAACAGAATACCCATGTAATATTGGTCTAAACAACCAAAACATGTAAATATCTTACATAAAGATGAGCCTTGAGGTAGTAGCTCTAGGTCAGTATAGAAACTCTGAAAGGCCATTAAAGTCTCCTATTTTTCTTTAGGTTTCTCATTTGTTCAGCTTTTCATGTTTATGTGGTTGCCTTAGGAGATAAGATAGTTGCTTATATTCTAGGCTTCATAACATCATATGACAGCATTCAGAGAACAGGATGGACTCTTCACAGAGAAATTCCTTCAACCCTATCTCCTTCTACTAGAGAATACAATATCTTTCGAAAGAGTTCTTGAATCTCCTTAATCAGAAGTGTTTCACATGACCAATTTTTAGCTTCAGAATCCTGGAAAGTGTGTATCTAGCAAAGAGAACCTGGTTTAGACCAATTTGTCCCAAGAGCTGAGCTTTTTATTAATCCAAATAAAATTAACAAGGAAAATGGTAGAGGCAGGACTTTGGAAAGGAACATTAATAGCTTCTTCCAAATTGTTGTGAGGATGTAGGGAAATGTATACATTAATAGTGAAAGTTAAGCAAGTTGGTTTTGGTAATTAATAAGTACCAGTTAAATAAGTCTGTGTATGGTATTTATGTCAACAATGGGTATGAAATTGAGAAAATCGCTTACACTGTTTCATATGGAACAAGTCCTGGGACAGAAGGGGAAAAGCAAGAAAGTTATCTGGCCTGGCAGCTGGAGAACCTGGTTTCTCACTAGTCCTAATATCAGGACATCATCAAGTGGAGTGTTCACCTTTCTGTGACTTGTTTCCTTCATTTATAAAATGTGGTAAATATATTAAATTCATGGTCTTCACAACACTCCCAAAAGAACACCAAAGATTTATGAATTAATCCAGCTTTTCCATAGGTAAAATAAAATGAGTGTTATTATTGATAACTAAGTATTTAAACTTCAAGTTTTCCTCCAATAAATTTTTTGAACATTTTGTGAAGGCTCTTTCCCTAATACCTTATGTTAGCAATGACAAAATAAACAAATTATACAAATAACTTAAGAATTCTGATATAAACAAAAAAGGTTATTATTTATTATTACAGAAACATATAGCCTTGGTAGTGAGTCTTTTAGGTTATGAAATAATGCTGTTATGGTTCAGATATGAGCTGTCTTCTAAAGCCTATGTGTGAGGAAATGCAAAGAAATTTAGAAGTGAAATGATTGGGTTATGAGAACCTTAACCTAATCAGTGTATTAATCCACTTGAATGGATCAACTGGGTATCAACTGGAAGCAGGTAAGATATGGATGGAGGATGTGGGTCACAGGGCCAGGCAGAGGGAAGCCTTTGGAGCATATATTTTGTCTCCAGTGAGTAAGAACTCTCTTCGCTTCCTGGTGATCATGTTCTGAGCTGCTTTCCTCCTTTGCACTCTTCTGACATGACTTTCTGCCTCAGTTTGTTTCCAGAGCAACTGAGTTGGTTGTCTATGAACTGAGGCTTCTGAAGCTCTGAAACCAAGAGTGGCAAATAAACTTTTCCTCTTTTATGTTGTTCTTGTCGCATCTTTTGGTCAGAGTGGTGAAAAAGCTAACTACAAAAAATGGTTTATTTATTTATTTTTTATGTTGTTAGTGAAACACTCCCACATTTGCATGAAAACATTAATTAGTTTTTTATTGTGTTTCATAAAGAACATTCTAATGGTCAAACAGGGTGGCACATGCCTGTAATCCCAGTGACTGGAGAGGCTGAGGCAGGATGATCACAAGTTTGAGGCCAGCCTCAGCAATTAAGTAAGGCCCTAAGCAACTTAGTGAAACACTCTCTCAAAATAAAAAATAAAAAGGACTGGGATATGGCTCAATGGGTAAGTGGTTTAGTACCCCTGTGTTCGATATCCAGCTCTAAGATTAGAAATCATAATAATAATAGAACACCCCAACGTTGGGCAGTTGGAGGGTCTGTTCTAGGTCTATTGCAGTTATTCTTTCCTTTGTTAGTTTATCTTTAAACTATTATCTGATAAAATAACAAGTATCTATTTCTAGAGCTTCTGAAAATTTGAGTAATAATGAGTACTGTTTCAGCAGTGGAGATATCTTAAAACAAAATTAATTATCAGTATAAAGTCCCATGGATACCCTTAGCTAAAATTTTAATTGTTAAAAGTAACTTGTTTGTAATTATCAAAAGCCTTTCTAACTTTTTAAAAAAGTGAAAGTCTTAGAACCTACTAGTATGTAGTACTTATAATATGTAAAATTTATGTAAATTTACCCCAGACATGTTGTATGTTAAACTATTAAAATAGTGAAGACAAATAACATTTTCTTGCAACCTCTGTAAAAAATATAAAATGACCTACCTTACGTTTACCTTACATTCCAATGCAATATGTTATGATTTTAACATTAGGATCAGTCTTCTTTTCTCATCAAGACAAATAAGATATTACAGTGAAAATCTGGACAGCTATCAGTCTGAAATTCAACATAGAAAAACGAATATTTATTTTACAACAGAACACGTGCTTCAAGTGAAAATAGTTTGTTCCATACATGATAATTAATGTAGGTAGAACTGGTGCAGGGGTCCTTAGGAGTGAATGGGAGGAAGCAGTTCCTATTATTTCCTGATAAAAGACTAGAGAAGATCAAGTTTCTAAAAAAAGAAAGTTTCTCCCTGATGACTTTGGGCAGAGAGTAGGGGATTGCCCATGCCTCCCAGGGCTAGGGCTGGCACTGTGGTACCTGCTGAGTTATGGTATATGGCCTGCTGCCCTTGAGAATGCCTGGAACATGGGCTCTGAATATCTGCTGAAAAAGTTTCCCTCCACACACAAAGACAATCAAGGATCAGTTCTGCTTAGTCTCACACTATTTGGAAGGCTAATAAAGCTCCACTTTCTCCCATTCTGGAGGTAAAGACAAAGGAAGTTTGGGTAATATTGAAAAGATTCTCTTTTTAATATTTAATAAAATGTAGATGATTTCTCCTATGAGCTAAATAACTGAGGGAATTTATTTCACTATATTCTGGCTGGAGTATTGCAAAGGGATTTATAGAGTATTTTTATTGACTTGAAGTTTTTTTTCAAACATATGCATAAGATGTGATAACAGTCTTCAACGTTTCCTTGGATCATTTGGTCTTATAAATGTTACAACTGTAACACTGTCTACTTTTTAATAAAACAAGAACCATAAAAAATTTCTGGTAAGTTGCCACATGTAGTCATCGTAAGTAAAGAGGAGAGATTTTTCCATATTGTAAAAGAGATTGGACCCTCCTAACTGTACACTAAATAATTTAGCCAATCTCTCACTCTATTGGCTTGATACCTTAATAGTAACTTGTATTAGAAATTAAATTTTATTGAGCAACTTTCACTGTTATTAGAGATTGTAGATTATGCTACTATGTCTTTGCTCTCCAGAGATTAATATTTGAAGATATCAAGGTGACTCTGTCATCTTACATCACAACTGATTCTGGTTCCCTTTAAACTATCAGAAACTCTCTACCATCGAAAAAGAGGTTAATCTCTAGTGCAAGGATCCAATCTGAATACAAAAGGAATAGCAGAAATATGACGGACTATGTGAGTGAATCCATGATGTCTCTTTATTTAAAATGACAACTGCATCATGATTATTGAGAGAAGGCTGCTTTGTGTATAGGATCATCCTGTTTTGCTTGTTTCCTCTTTGGCTTGCACAACTGCTACATGATAATGTTAGCCTTGCTCCATTTTCAACTGTGTGATCAGCTCCAGAGTCTGCAGCATATTCCTGGTCTGATTTGTAAACTTGAAGCAAGATGAAATCTTCCCTTGTGCTTGACTGGTAGCCGGTGTACAGCCCGCTGTCCTCTGTGACTTCCAGAATGAATTGTCCTGTGGAACTGCAAACCATCACAGAATGAGGTGGATTTCTGCTGGAGTCTTAGCTTTGTTTTCAGATTAATTTTCCATCTCACAAAGGTAGCTTTCTTAATTTGACAAGTGATAAAATCTCTCCTGCAAAATGTAATATTAGATTCTTCCCACTTCACCATCTCAGGAGGATTGAGTTAGAAATAAATTGTTTACTTAATGTGAAGATACTGGTCCAGAGACAAAACCCTTCTTCTCTCCGTTAATACCCTGACAATGTGTTGCTAGATGACAAGTTATACGCCCACCTAGATGTTTCAGGTTGCAATGAGTTGGATAAAAACATTCTCCATTTGTTGCTGTTGAAAAATTATTGTAATGTATTTTCTCCGCTAGCATTATGTGAATGTTAAGGCCTTGAACAAGGAAAGGCCATAAAAGGTGATTATTTGCTTTAAAATATTTTTGACAAACTTCAAATTAAACAACTACCTGAAAAATACAAATGTAACTCATATGTTGAGTAGAGATCACTTCTCTGTGGTTGAACTTTACTTCTTTTAATTATGAAAATGTGCTTCTTGGAGAGGTGGAGATGACCTTTTCCTAACACTTCTAATTTATCCTCTGCCTGGAAGAGAGAAAAATACTTTAGATAAACCATCTGGAAAAGTTCTAATTTGTTCTCTGAAAAAAATAAACATTCTGCTCAGCAGAAATAACCCAACTGGCAAGAGTCTTCTTTCCATTTGGATTATTTCTTATCTTGCCTTATTATTATTGTAAATTAAACCTTTACATCTGAACTCAGTACTGAGGACAGTGTTCACCCTGCCCTTAGAGAAAGTATAAAGATACGAAGATATCTATACATATAAGGCCAAAAACAAAGTGAAGAGTTATGAGAAACAAATGACTTACATAGTTGTTAATTCTTTTGTACCTACAAATTTTAATATGAAGCTCACCTCATTTAAGTATGCATTAGACTAAGACAAATTTTGGTGGATAAACTCCTTTGTGTTAAACACAACTTAAAAGCTTAAGCACATGCCAGAAATGTCAAATTCCCCACACAATCAATTTTTAGCACTTACTTGCTAAACTTTTTATGTTCCTGGCCCTGTGATAAGTACCTTACATGAACTGATGAATATAGTACTTAAAATCACCCCCATTGTACAGATAATTAGAATAACAGAGATAAACTGACTTGCTAAAGATTATACAGCTAACTTCTAGAGCTAGGAACTGAATAAGGAATTTGTTTTTCAGAGACTGATGCAATATGTTTTAAGTGATAAAATTTTAATGAGGAAATACTTTGTATTCAGACTTCAGCTATGGAATATGGTCAGTGTATGTAATATGCAGAAAATGGTATTAATGTGAATAGGTAGTAGTTTATCACTTTTTAAAAGGCAGAAGTAAAATAAAACAAAATATGATAGCAAATGAGCAGGAATTCAGGAGTCACAGGGGCCTGCACAGGAGCAGCAAATTGGTTCAAGTGGGAGAAGTTATTGGTAGCATTGTGGTCAGAGTCTTGCCCCATTGACAGTCTGCTGAGATTGAATGGATAGAACTTGAGGGTGTGGGGTGGTGGTTGTCTTTTGCATACTCCCAAATGAATCCTGTCCTTTCCATCTCTGCTGCCACAGCTTTTCTTCTTCCTGTTATTTATTTCTGTAATTAGGTCAAAACTCTTTGATGAGCTCCCTTCCTCTGGTTTTCTACATCCTCTGTATACTGTCCCCATTCACTACTTCACCAATCCATTCTCCACACCACTGCTAGAATATGTTCTGTAACATTCAAAGCTTCTTCTCTCATTTTTTCCATTTTAAATTCTTCAATTGCCTCTCATTGCCTTCAGGATAAAACTTAAATTCCTTAGTCTGACATACAAGGCCTTTCATGTGTGGTAGCTATAATATTGAAGTTACAAACTTCAATGTACAAAAATGTAGCTTGCCTTATTTCAATAACTCAATTTGATTCTCCAGCTCTTGGAACTCAGCCTGCATAATGACGGGCAACTTAATCTGGACATTTTCCAGGTTTCTCTGTCCAATTCATTCATTTTCCAGTCAACTCAGTTTTGAAATTCAGTCATAATCACTATGTCTCTCCTATGTCCTTTTCCCCAACCACTTCCCTTGAGGGAGTATTTGAGAAGCAGAAGGACAAGTGTGGTAGGAGGTATCCCTGTCAGCTGAGACCCCAATGGCTTCCAAGCTATCTTCCCTAGAGATACTGACCTCTCCCATATCAGGTGCCAGGAACTGGCTGGCTAATCTTAGATCCCTACTGGAAGCTATATAACTCCTGATCTGCCATGGAGTGCCTTTATTTTGGCTTTGGTGACCTTTAGGAAGTGCCACAGAGTCTTTCTTTCTGCTAACATCTTTTTTATACTCCCTGGGAAACTCAATATTTCTATTCACTTCATCTGGAGACTTTTGTAGGGCTCTCCCAGGTCTTCTTTGTGGACCGACTCACAGATCCTCTGTATAGTCTCACCAAGCCCAGAGTCAAGGTGTCTATTAATGAGGCAGAGCTTGGGAAGCAGAGAAAGAGGACTCTCTGCACTGAGATTCTGCCGAACTTCAAAATAATTCTATCATGTTCCTGCACAACACTAGGTTATTCTCAGAGTGGGAAAGAGTGGGACGAGCATCCTACAATACATTTAACTCCCCTCCTTCTCTTCCAATCTGCTCTCTCCCCAAGTGGGAGAACTTTCCTGCTCTTGGTAGGTAGGTCAGAAAAGGACTCTCAGTTTAATGGCATCTTCTTTCAAACATACAGTTTTACACTGTTATCACAATTATTTGAGGTTGCAAGTTGAAAACATGGTGCATTTGTTCTCTGGATTCCACTTAACAGTTCCCTTCTGGATGACCTTGTTTTTCTTTCTGGAGTGGGTGATGCTGCTCTAACAGGCTAAAAGAACTGAAGTGAAGCCATGAGTAGATATTCTAAATTATTATTTTGTCACACATTCACTTCTTCTTGCTTTTCTAGCCGAATATATTCCTATTATCCATCTCATAGCACATATCCCTACACATATACCACACACGTGTGCATGTATGTGGGAGAGCTGGCCAATTTTAGTGACCTTTTAATATTTAATGAGGGGATAGTCATGTGCACACTGGAATTTGGATATCTCCTCTGACTGCCTACCCCACCACAACCTGAATTAATGAACTCTCTATTGATTTCTACAGTTTTGAGTTTACTTTCATCATGATACCTCAGATTGTAGTAATGTCATTTTTTATTTGTTATTTTCCTTACCCTATTGAAATCTTTGATTGTAAGAACTCTCACTTAACATCTATGTAATGCCATACTCCCAAACCCCTACTTTCAGCCCATTTTCTGGCATTTACTAGTTGTTAGAACCTAAGTGATGCAAAATAATGTAGGACAATGGATTTCAGATAATTTTTTGTTTGCATACTCATTGAAAGAATGTTGGAAATAACTTACTTTTTCAACACATTTTTTAATGTTAGTATTTAAAACTGTTTATTATATGTTGAGATAATTTTAAAGGGTGTTAATGGTCAGAAGGCAACAAATATTAAAATTTAAATATTGCCTTATTTTAACTACATGGAGTAGAATGGAAACACCAGAGAAATTTGATAACTTCCACTATTAATTTAAACAATACATAAACAAGTGCTTCTTAAATAGTTGAAATTTTTATTTTTTTTCTTTGAACTTAACATCTCAATTCTATTTCTTCTTCAGAGTTTTAAACTACAGCAATATTATTTCATACTTACAAGATTTAATGGGTCATTCATAAATTTTTTTCTATGCATCAAAAACATGAAAATTGAAACTTAATTGTTTCTTTTAATATTCTGTAACCATTAGCTCCAAGTGTTTTCTTAAATCTTTAGTTTATATTATCATAACCACTATTAATAGTATGCACTTGATCAAAGCTAAATAAAATAAGAAATTTTGATAAGAAACATAGAAAAGTAAATTTATCGAAAATACCTCTAAAGAAAATGATTGCTTTATTTTGACTCTATTTAGGAAGCTGCAAATCGCTCTTCCATTTGGTGCTGCAGAAGTTTTTATATGAAGGTATGCCAGGAGGGTTCACTTTTTATTACAAACAGGGAGAGGCATGATTGAAAAAAGGGAAGTGGGAAAGGAGAACTTGAAGGCTGGCACATTCTCATGCAGATCAGTTTTTGGAAAGATAACATGAAACTTGAGGATCTGGAAAGTGATTTTCTTAAACTGGTTTCTAAGTATCCACAAAAATATCTTTGTAGGTATATGGATACCTGAGTTCAGGTCAAATTCCTGATCTAGAAGAAACTGGTGTCATTTACTAAGTAGGAATAATAGGAGAACATTTTAGAGTTAGAATGTATTTTATTTTAAATAATGCTAAATTAGGATTATATTTCCCTGTAGGTATTTTAAACAATAAATTAATGATTAAAAAAGCACTATTTGTGTTCACATGGATTCCATGTCAATATACCATCTATCCTAGAACTTAAATTCTCTTGGATAAGACATTTTCAGATGGCTTGCAGTTATTTTTTGCTCAGCAGTTCCCTTTGAAAAGCCCTTACTGGTACACTTGAACCTGATTAAATAATGAAAACCTCAGAATCCATAGAGTTTAATAAATAAGGTGCTTCAAGTTCTATATAACTTTAATGTGCCTCAAGTTCTATGTAAATATGTATGTGTTATATATAAAATAGCTTTTTCATCTAAGCTTTTTATTTTTTTTAATTTTATTTTTATAGGTTATTTTTAAACAACTGAAGCTAGTTTCTATGTTCACTATTTGTTTTTATACCCTGAGGAACATGATTTTATATATTTCTTATTTGTTCTCCAGTGTTAGAGCAATACTGGGTTGACTATTAAGTATGTGAATATAAAAATTAAATATACTGGTATGATTTTATGCATACATTTTATTTATAAACATTTGTTCAGGGTTGATATTCAGTAGTAGAGCAGTTGCCTAACATGTGCAAGGCTCTGAATTTAATCCTGAGCACAGCAATACAACAATGACAACAAATTTGTTTATTTCTATAAATACTATTTAATTTTTTTCAGTCTTGGTTTAATGCATTTTTACTTATTACTATAGATTCTTTATTCCTTTCCCTTACCTTATTCCATTTATGTCAGGTCTTAGTTACTTTATCTTACTTAACCTTGACTCTTATGGTGAAATGTCTAGGATAACACACACATACGCGCACACACACACACACACACACACTGAAGATAACTTATGAACAGAATGAAGTGACCTTCGGATTCTCTAAGTATCACTATTGTGGCTTCTAATTTTCTACTTACTTTCTTCTATGCTTTGCAGATAGACCTTTGCATCTATGTGTGAAAGGCTCTACTCTTGCCAATAATCATATGATTTAGAGCGAGAGATAGAAGATTCATTAATAATTAAGCCATAACAAATTATTAATTAAGATATGATCAAGTTGCAATTTGTCTGAAAAGAGAAGATAATATACAGTGTCACAATGTGAATGGCTGTGAGAGGGACTTCCAGAGATCATATGGAGGATAAGTGTGGTGGTGGTTACTGAACAAACAGTTCAGGTGTCTCTCTCCTTTTCCTGGACACATGAGTAACCAGCTTCCCTTGTGGCTAAATGAAACCAGTTGAATGGGAGGAAAGGTGAGTGTGCAACTTGTGAGTCTTATTTAAAAGGATGTCCTTTTCCCTGGACTTCTCTATTTTCTCCCTTGATTTGGACCAAGGAGGTGACCACATCTATCTTCAACTGTGCAACGAAGAAATTGCTAGGGATGGCAGGACCACAAGATGAAAGGAACCTTGGCTCCTGAATGACTTTATGACCCATGGTTCTTATGAACTTCCAAGCAAGACAGAAAACATTTATTTTTAATTTAAGGTGGATACATACATGGGTCTGTTTGGTGACCACTCACTTCACTGATATGAAGGGGCTCAGAATAAATCATGGTGGAAAATAAAGCCTCAGGGAAAGATGATACACCAAAACCTTGGATCTTTCAGAAAATATATTGGCACAGGGAAATATAGATAAAACTAGACCATGGGAGAGGTGAACATTTTAGAGGAAAAGTGGAGATCTGTTAAGAGTTTATAGAAGAAGTTAAGGGTCCTGGCAAGACACTTGATACCCAAAGATGGGAAGAATTGAATTGAGACCCAAGAGTGGTATTTCAAAGTTGAGTGTTTATCAGAGTCACTTGGAGGGACTCTTAAAACACAGATTGTTGGCTCCCTCTTCCAGGGTTTCTGATTCAGTAACCTGAGAACTTCAGTAACCTAGGGAGACCTGAGAAATTCTCCAACTTGACCTTTAGGTAGACTTGCAGTGAGAAATCTTGTAGCACACATCAAGGAAGTTGATGACACACTGAAAAGCCCATTCTAATCATCCATTAGATGCCACACCTGGGGATGCGAGAAGAGGGTTAAATCTGTAAAAGCCAACTCTTCATGAGTCTAAAAACAAAATTGAAAGATGTGATAGACTAGGCATCTGTTACCTAGTCATTCTATTTAGAATTTTATCACTATCATTTGCATCATGATAAAATAATCTTGTTTTAGCATAATTACTAAACAAATGAATTATTCTGTCTTTGAGCAAAGTCTATAAAGAAGAGAAGGGAGAAAGGCCAAGGATATTTTTAGGATAAACAACTCTACAAGATTAACTTTGTAGTAAAGAGCACAAACAAGCCAAGCACAGTGGCACATACCTATAATCCTAGAAGCTCCAGAGGCTGAGGCAGGAGGGTCACAAGTTCAAAACCAGCCTCAGAAACAACAGAGATCCTAAACACTAGAAATCATTGTTTATGCATATTATTGCTAAATTATTTCAGAGGCTTTTTACCAACAGCTCTTAAATTCATATTTCAGTATCCAAAGCTTTGCTCTGCATTCTTGGTCTAAAAATAACACTATGCATATTGGCCCCTCAAATCTGATATTCCTGCTTTTTGTCTCTGTAATCTGAATATTTCTTAAAAAAAATAATGATGATTTTCTTAAATATCCCCGAATATATGTCCACATGGAATATTGGATGTACTTATTTATTAAATTATACCATAACTCAATATAGGATTTAAAAATTATAATACTCTGAGAAGAACAATTTGAGGCTACCAGTTAATTGCTGTCTTCCTTTATGTAGCTTCTGTAGAATATGGACTTTGACTCAGGCTCAGAAATTATTGCACTTTTTATAACTGACCCGAAGATTGCTTTCCTGTATCTTCCTTTTGCAACCATAAAAACTCTTTTTACACTTAATCTCCATTTTACTTACCTGAAAGTTTATTATATCTTTTTGATTATTGTTGATCATTTTAGTATTGTTTATCTCTCCTAATAGACTGCTAGGGCAATGTGTGTTACATTCCTTGAGGCATTCTCTGTGCCTTGCTGGGTACATGGCTCACAGGAGGTTAAGCGTTTGTGACTGAATGAGCAATAAATGAACAGGTGAACAATGGATTAACTAGTCTTATGCTATTTAATGCAGTGTGAATGTATATATTTGCATGTGTGTGATATACATGTGTATTTGTTATGTGCACATGTATCTATAATGTGCACATACACAGACCACCTTTAATAGCATTGTTTCCTACTTAAATTTTATAACATTTTAACTGAAATTAGATATTTCTTTTCTATATTAGTGTATATAAGAATAATGATAGCCTTAACAGTTTATATTTTCTCTTCAACTACAACTGCTAAGTAGTTCTATTTTTTTATATTTAGTTAGTTGTAAAGTTTACGTAACCATTAGCTCTTTGAGTCATGCAAGCATGGAATTCTTCTTTTATTTGCAGTATTTTGACCCTGATATAGGTTTTTCTGTTGTTTTTTGTCCTTGCATGGAACTATTTGGAATGTGTCCTTTGCCTTTTAGTTTTGGCTAAGCATGAATCTATTCTTTTGTAGTTATTTTTTCCTTTTTTTTTTTTTTTTTTTGGTTATAAACAATGTTCAGAAGCTTCTGTTCTTTTTCAAACACCATTTGATCATAAGGGAATTGGAATGTTACATTTCAAAAATTGAACACCTCATCCTGAGGAATGAAAGACTTTGAAATGGAGGTATCCAATGTCCTTGCATTGAGACCAGAGCTCTGAGTCTAGGCTGACTTGAAAGCTGAGACATCAAAAGTATACAATTTAGCTGAGTTTTCTCAAACTAATCTTCAAGACACCTAAAATGCAAGCTTTGCTCATCTGACTCTGTTCAGTTCCAATATCTTGTTCAATTTCCGAAACATAAGAACAAAGGTTCTATGGGAAATTGTTAGTTAATGAACCATGCGCATTGTAAGAATGAAGGGACAAACAAATAGTAACAAAAATTGGGATATTTCAACATTTTTAACTTCTCCATCATTTGTTAAATTAAATAATTTATACTCAACATATACCCCTGCTTTTTTAATTATCACAATCAGTACCTTAAATTTTTGTACCCAATATACTAAAAAATGTGATAGCTTATAAGAGTGTTTAAATAACTATTTACACATTTATCTTTACTTTATGTATTTATTTTTGGTACTGGAGATTAAACCCAGGGGTGCTTTATCACTGAGCTATATCCCCCTGCCCTTTTAATTGTTTATTTTTGAGATGGGGACTCATAACTTGTTTAAGGTCTTACTGTGTTGTTGAGGATGGCATTAAATTTACAATCCTCCTGCCATAGTTTCCTCAGATGCTGGGATTATAGGCATGCGCCACCATGCCTGGCTTAAATTGACTGACAGCAGGAGGTTTATAAAATTTTGTTCAATCTAATATACAATGCTTTTTCATCTTATCTATCTTTTGTTTTCATCATAAATGTTTTCTATTATTAATTTGTGACTCAATATCTTTTTTTTAAAAATTTATCATGTAAGTCATGTACATTCTTTATAAAAATGTGCATGAGAGACATTAATGCATTTCTTTAACAAAAAAAGTTCATATTAATAATACTATCCTTTCTGTTTTCTAACCAGAATGGTCACTTTCATGCTCTTTAAAATCAGCTTTTTGGATCTTAGTTCTGGAACTTCTTTATTCTTTTCTGAATATCAAAATTGACTCTTTTTTTCCCCATCACACTGAAGTTTAATCATGCTCTGAAGACCCTGAAGTCCTCTATTTCATGGGACGCATTAATAACCAGCCTCTTTGTTTAGATTTCCAGTTAAATGTATTGACTGTAACATTTTTGTCTGTGTTTTAAACAACAGATATTTTAAAGCAACTACTCTTTTCTCATGAAGTTATGGACATTGTCAAGTGATTCTTACAATTTGCCAGCAAAACAAATGCAATTACAAAGTATAGATATTATTTTTGAAATGAAATAAAATATTAGAATAACATTTGTAAATAACTTTTAGTGACTTAGAAGCAGGGAATGGTGTATATTCCTCTGTTTCAGTAATATTTAGAGTATTCAATGGATTGTTTTGGTGTCATGAGGAGAAATCCAAGCAGAGCAATAGGTGGCATAGTTTGAAATTCAGGGCTGCTGAAGTAATAGGAGTTAGCAGAATCAGGGTACCATGGAAGTGAGAACTTTGTGTGTGTGTGTGTGTGTGTTAGGAGGAGTGGAACCTACTGTCTGTGCAGATGTTCACTGGTTCACTACAGATTTTTGCTCAAGCACTAGGTTATTCATCAGCAGATGAAACTTTCTAGGGATTAGCAGAGTCACCTCATGCAGGCATGAGAACTGAAACAAGCTACAAAAGTCACAAAGTACTGGGAGGCATTGGAGGTGTATCCTACCTGGAAAGGAGAGACTTCATGAAAACTCAACATTTGGCTGAAACTTTAAGAAGGCCAAACCTTGGGGCTAAGACCGGGCCCTAGCATAAGAACCAAACTAAGCTAGAACTACTTTAACAAAGAACAAAACCAAGTGAACCAGGGTCCCAGGCTTCTATCATCCATGTCTCTTTGGTCTTCAGTGCATTGATGTCAGGATCATCATGTTTGTCTGGATCAGGTGGTTGAAAGGGGAAGGAAATAAGGTTTTTACATGATAGCGTAAATAGTCATGCATTGATGAAGTTGACTTTATTTCTGTTCATCTTCCACTTGTTTTAGTCAGCTTTTTTGCTACTGTGAGTAAGAGGCATGACCCTCTACCAATTGTAGAGGAGGAAAATTTATTTAGGGGCTCACTCTCTCAGAAGTTTCAGGCAATACACAGCAGGCTCTATTCCTTGGGGCTTGAGGTGAGGCAGAGCAACAAGGTGGAAGAGTATGGTGAAGGGAAGCTGCTCACATCATGATCAGGAAGCAGAGACTCCACTGGCCCCTTATAAAATATCTACTCCAAAGGCATGCCCCCAGTGGCCCTCCTCCTCCAGCCACACCCTACCCACATTTAGTTATCACTCAGTAAATCCCATCAGGGGATAAATTCAATGATTGGGTTAAGGCTCTCATAACCCAATCATTTCTCTTTTAAACTCTCTTGCATTGTCTCACACATGAGCTTTTGGAGGACACTATTATCTAAAGCATAACATCATTACTTAGAGCTCAGGTACATGTTCATGCCAAACTCCATGCGAAACTGGGAAAATTGTCTGGCTGTAAACTGGTAAGAAGTGAAATTAAGCTTGATGATTAGCCAATCCCTGAAACATTTGCAAAGTACACTGAAGAATAGAGGGTTGCTGGGAGCTGGAAGAAGGGAGAGAAGTTAAAAGGTAGAAGTTTTCTATGGCTGTCAAAACAATGTCCATGCTGAAGTATGCATGTTTTTATATCCAGGAGTAGCCACATTGTGTTAAACAGTAGCTGCTCAACACTTTCCCTAGGATACTCAGAGAGAAAATGTGTAAAATTATATGCACTTAAGTCAAGTGATCTTGCCACGGATGCTATTGCACTGGTTCCATAAAGTTCATTATCTCTGAGCCAGAACACCATCGACTTTGCCTAAGTTTGCTATAGGTCCATATAGATGTCCCTATAAGAGCCTCTTGCAGTGTCTCAATCCTTGCTGTTAACAAAAAGAAGTCAAGCACCTGAAATTTGATCTCTTTTCTAATTGGAAAGATGTACCTAAAGTTTGTGCCATTTTAACACACAATAAGTCTTATTTAAGGATTTTAGATAGTTAATGTCAGATATGTGTGGTCATTTGACAGTTTGGTTTGGAACTTATACAAATGATTTGTAATAAATATTATGCCATCAATGGCCAATGAACTAAGAGCAATATTTCAGAAGGCATCTACATACAATGAATTAGAACTTTGTCAGATATACTTATTGCTAAACAGTTTGATGCATTTTCTCTGCTTTGCTCTGAACTGGCATAAGAGCAAGACGGGAGTTGGTAATGAAGAGAGAGATAAAAGAAGATCAAAGAGATGGAAATCAAAATATCAACACAGGCAGTGTAGGGGCATAAATAGCCATTCCAGATAAACTCAGGAAAATCCTCCTTTTGTCTTTGTTAATGGGGATGATCCCATTTGTGTGGAACACTAGAGTGCATTTAGATTAAGTGTTCTCTGCAGCCTTGTTCATAAGCTCTTGAAGATCCTAAGAGTAGAGAGCTGAGTGATGCTGGGAAGCTTATCCTGAGCTTTGGAGAGATTATCCCCAAGTTCACTGGCAGGCCTGCAGAAGGTGACCGGACTGTTATCTCAGAACGCTCCATACCGCAGAGATCATCAACACCATTATGGCCCTTGCTGCCTGTAAATGCCTTTAAGCGGCTTTAGATACAAGATATATGGTCTGGGCCTGGAGCAGAAAATTTCATCACCACACAATTTCTCTACTGGGTCCTTGTTTAGAAACAGTGCTTACATCTTTGGGTTTGACAGGAAAACAGCAGCTGTTTTCTGATCATTTGGCCATCTGTTCTTTATTGCTTATATTATTAACATTTACAAGGGCTAATTGGTATTTTGAAGTGACTAAGATGATTGATCAAGGAATACCCATCTACGTATATCATGATGACTGCCTTAAAATTGCCAGAGGGAGCAGTGCTAACTTCACATTGTCTCAACGCTGAAACTATGTCCACCTGGCCAAATTCTCTTACTGTGATAATAAGGGAGCAACATAAAAAAGAATGTTTGCTTTTTCTTTTTTTAAGTTAACTCCACTTCATCAAATTTCTTCATGGTCAGTCCACATGAAGCCTCACTGACCATCCCAGGCAATGAAAATATCTTTATCATTCAAAAAGTATTTCAGAGCCCATCAAGAATTTTGAAATTCAATGTTATTGTGCTTATTTTTATTTGCTTTTGTATTTATTTTTATATCCTATTGTCAGTTTTGTGTTCTAATAATGTGCTTCTGGAAAGCTGAGATTGTATTCTTTAGTTTTATTCACCTCACTTATTAAAAAAAATATGGAGTAATGGCTGGCCCTGAATGGATATATCCTAAATGTTTGAGAATAGATAACTGTAAAATGGGCCAATTCTAAATAATCAAATAATGTCAGAGATTCTGCTCTTGGATTTGAGGTGTGTAAATTGTTAAAACTGCTGGTTTACAGAACTAATACTTTTCAGAAGCCTACAAGGTACAGTCAACTTGCCTGAATTACTATACTATCATTCAACTCCTCTTTGTGCATTTAGCCTTTTTTACACCAATTTCTCCTCTATACTACAACTAGAGTGAATGATGCTCCGTAATGTGAACCTGTTCATGTCACTGCCTTGATTAAGATCTTTCAAGAGTTCTTTATTTCAAGACAATGTACATATCTTGGCAAAGAATTCAAATTTCCTTATGACCTGGCTCCTCTAGGTATCCCCGCCCCTGCCATATTTTCTAGCTTCATGAAACTACATGTTAGAGGTCTCTTGTGCTTCCTTGCTTTTGCAGAGGCTTCTCTCTCTTTTTAGAATGCACTTCTCTTTTTGTTTTCCATCTGAAAAACCCTATCAGACCATAAAGTATCACAAATGTATGTGTCTCCAACCCACTGTCCTCCTCTGGTACTGTATTATATGCCCCACTCTTGTCCTCTGATCCTACTCAATGTCTCAATCCTCATCTCTCTGCACCATACTGCTTACTCAATAGTTTTCTCCCCTACTATGTTTAAGCTCCTGGATTGTAAAATGTATGTCTTCTATTTCTAGAGTAACCACAGATTCTGGCATTTAGAAATTGTTCAACGACTATTTGGTGAAAATATATAAATAAGACATTATAACAACAATACAACTAATTCCTAATCATTATTCAGCATTTACAAGGTAAGAACAAAATGTTCATGAAATGCATGGTATCATCTGGTCCTGTACAATAACCCTTGGAAATAGGTACAGCTATTTTTTCTGTACTGCTCACAGCTTTGCATTTGACAGGAAAGATAATAATATCAGTTACATTTACAACTAAAAAATGTCTTAAACTCAATGCTAAAGACTGTGGAGTTCATTTTTTTTAGTATTGATTAAAAGATTTTGAAAAAAAAGTAATATATATTTGACTTCTGATACTGAGTTATTGGAGGACTATTTTGGAGGAGAAAGAGATTAGAGACACAGAGTCCATTAGTAGACCATTTCAAAATTCAGACGAGATGACCAAGATTCAACTCAATAAACAGCAGTGAGAATGGAAATCCAAGACTGATTATAAAGTATATTTCAAATTAAAAGTCCACAGGATTTCAGCATCAGATGAGTACAATGTTCAGGGTGAGGAGGAAGGAAGAAAGAAAGGAGCCAAAACAAATTCTTCAGGTTTTGTTGTCACAGGCCCTGAATTAACTTTATTACAGGTAATTTAGGACACTGTGTGTCATCAAAGTGCTATATTGTAACTATAGTAACTGTTTATTTATTATTGAAATGTATTCATTTCACACCTGATTCCAAAGTTTGTATGAAAACCTTTAGTAACGATAATAGATTTTGTGTTTTCAAAAAATAAGAAAAGTATTCTTTTCATGTCAGAAAGAGTAAGTTCAAGATTATTTATCATTTTTTTCATTAAACAAATTGCATTTTCATTTTGCTTCTTTTTCTCACACCAGTTGCCTGGTGGCAAATTAAATCCCAGCCTTCAATAATCTGGAAAACTACAAAAATCCATTGTATACAGTGAGGGGAAACAAAGACATTGCAAAGGAGGCTAATGTTAAGTGTTTCTGATCAGATAATAGAAAAGGGAATCGAAGAAGAGGTATAAACGAGCTTCTGTGTGGTGTCTATGAAACTTAGGGTTATATAATTTTCAAATTTTATGTTCTCCACACCATTTGTTCAAGTAGGCTACAGAAAGATAAAGCCTTAGCTTGAAAACAATTCCTCCTAAGGAGAAGTAAAATGTGAGTATGAATTTCTTGATTTATCTTCTTAACTTTAATTTATATATAGTAGTTGATCTTGAGAGAGGACAAGTGATTTTTTTTTTTTTCTAAAATAATTTGTTCTGCAACTGGTCAACATATCCTGGATTACATTGCATAAAACTTCTTTACTGTCTGGTTCTTGATTTTAGATCATAATTACAATTTTTATTGTTATTTCTACACTATAACATACTATGCTATTACATTATGTACACATGTATGTGCATGTAGATTCTGATGCAGATTGCTCTCTCTCTCTGTATATATAATATTCTTTCTTTCCACACACACACAGAGTCATGCACACCATATATATGTGTTCTCTAATATATTTTCATAGAAGATCCTCACTTTGGTACATTCATTTACTTCTTGGTTATAGTTTGCTAATGTAACTCTTATGGATCTGTATATATTAAAAGTCTGTAAGTGAAATTCGCAAGGAATATTAACCCTAAATAATGTTTGGGGTATACCTCAGTGTACCAGAGAAAGTATCTGAAATCAGTAGATTCTGGCTCTAGAATCTATCCAAATATCTCCTCTCACCCCTTATACCACCACCACAATGATAGAAATGGTAATGACTCCAATAATACAAGAAAATAAAAGTTTTTAAGACATGCTTGACTTTTTCTCCTTGAACTCAGCCATTATCTTTCTATGTGCTGTTGCCATCCAATTCTCTACAGTAAAATTTCTACTAAAATGGTGGATGCTGAGGTACATCACTATATATTCAGGATTCAAACACTTCAGGATTCAAACAGTCTATTTCCTAGACCCTGGGAGTGAAGTTGCTGACTTAACCATTGAGTTTTTCTCTAGGCCTGGCCTTTGGCCAAGCAGAGCTATCTCAACCAAGTGGAAGGCAGCTTACATTCAATGGGAGCTATGATTTGTGGCTCCATTGTCTTGATTTGGGTCACTTTAACTTCACAGTAATGTAAGAGCCCTAATAAGGAGATAGCTAAGATGGCGGCTAGCTGAGAGCCATAAGAGGTGTTTCAGTATTTTCACCTGATATTCATGCATTTATCTAAGAATCTTTCTATGCCCGTGAAAACTATGTGACGCACCTGTAAGTTTGAGCTGTTAACACATGTATACTTGTTAAGGCAAAAAGTATTTAACTGGGTGAAGTTGGTTAGAGGTGGTGGTTGGAGTTGGAGAGGTTGTTGGAGCCGGAGAGAGAAGTTAGAAGAAGAAAGAATAAAGAGCCTATTCATTTTCCAGTCTGCTTCCAAATTCTTTCCCGCGGTATCGTTGCTGCAGGTGGTGATAGCTGCAGGCGGCAACACAGTAAGCCATGGGATTTTCTGAGGCCTCTCTTGAAACTGTATCTCAGACTCCCTTTTCCTTTTTCTTATTTCTGTTACCCTCATGGCCACACAAGTGCTGTATTTGAATGTACTCTATCATAAAGCTCTCACTTGAAGGATCTCCATCTCAATTTTGCATGTAACAGTAGTTTTTGTTTGTTTTGTCTTAAGGAAGAAACTTTTTATTTTTTCTATTTTGTGTTCTGTTCCTCCAGAGACCAAGGAAGAAGCTACCCTATGAAGAGAGAGTGAGGAATGCAAAGGTTATATTATTTTGAAAACAGATATTTTGACTGTGTCTGAGATTACTGTGTGACTGAGAGAGTTATTTGCAAATTACATGTACCTGGCACTTGAGCAAACTCAGTGGAGTCATTATTAGTACACTCCATCCCAGAATCTTGACCTATTAGTTGGCTCAACCACAATCTCTCTCTAGATCTTTTAAGCAATTAAGTAAATTGGGGGAAGAAAAGTGCAAAGTATATGTTTCTACCAATTTTATTTCAGTGTAGCATATGCCCTGATTCTTCAGTCTTTGAATGTCTACATATTTAAAATATTATATTTATATGAAAAGTGTGGGAAAGGAAGGAGCAAAATTTAAAAATGACCAAACAAATCTCTATTTTAATCTTCAAGCTTTGCATTTGTTAAAATTTTGTCAAGATTGCATATCAAGGAGTGGGATAGCTGGGTCAAATGGTGGTTCCATTCCCAGTTTTCTGAGGAATCTCCATACTGCTTTCCATAGTGGTTGTGATTCACAATAAGGCAGGTGGCACTAGGGAAAAAGCGTTACCTTAAATTAGGTAGTGGGAAGTGATGGGAGGGGAGGGAGGGGATATCGGGATGGGAAAGACAGTGGAATGAAACAGACATTATTACTGTATGTATATATGTGACTATATAACTAATATGATTCTGCAAGAGGTAACACTTAGAAAAATGAGAAATTATGTCCCATCTATGTATGATATATCACAGTGCATAAATGCATTCTACTGTCATGTATAACAAATTAAAACAAATTTGAATTTTTTTTATAAAAGACTGCATATCAACTTTTTGTTGAAATTTATGTCATAGAGTCATTATACTTATTGTGCTGATTAGCCTCTTCATTAATCAGCTTTGAGCCAGTATAATGAAATACCTTGCACACTGCATTACAGACTAAAAAGATGTTTATTTTTGTTCACATTTCTGAAGGTTGCAGTCCAAGACCAGGCAGCTCTACTGATTTGGGTGACTAACAAAGGTTAAAGAAACATCATGGCAGTAACGTGTTAGAGTGCTTATAATATGAACCAGGAGGCAAAGAGAGGATGGGTAGGGTCTCACTGTTCCTTGAAGGGTACAATCTCAATGATTTAAGGAATTCCCACAAGTTCATACCTCCTAAATATCCACAGAACCTCCTAATATAATCACTCTAGAAACAAAATTTACTACAGATGGAACTTTGGAAGACACTACACTATCCATATTCAAAGAATAACATTCCTTTCCTGGTTCCCAAAGGTCCTTATTCATCTCACAATACAAAAAAACATTCATCCCATTGCCAGGACTCTCAAAGCCAGTGGTTAGGGAATTATCTACAAGTCCAACTCCAAAGTCTCCTCCAAGATTCAAGGCAAACCCAGTTGTGAACCCAATCAAAGTAAAAACAACAACAAAAAAAAAAAAAAAAAAAAAGGTTCGATGCTCAAAAATAGAAAGGCCCAGGATAAACATTCCTATTTAGAAGGGAGAAGTGTAAAATAAAAAGAAGGGATTGGCCCAAAGCAAGACCAAGACCAAAACTCATTAGAACAAACATTAAATCCTAAAGCTTCTTGTCTGGCATCCAAGGCAAATTATGGTGGCAGGTATGCTTTCAAGGACTGAGGTAGACCCATCCCTTCAGATTTGCTTGTACAGCCCATAAAGCCACTCTGTTGCGTTGTCTCTGTACACTGCTGGAAGCTTTCCTCAGCAGATGTTGCATGCTCATGGCACATCCATATTCCTGCAATCTCCATTGCAACTTTTTAAAAAAATTTTATTTATTTTTTATTCTAACTTGTTAGAAATGACAGCAGAATGCATTACATTTCATATTATACTTTTAGAGCACATTTTTACGTATCTCTGGTTGTATACAAAGTATATTCACACCATTTGTGACTTCATATATGCACTTAGGGTAATGATATCCATCTCATTCTACCATCTTGTTTTTTTTCTTCTTCACCCTTTTTCCCCCTCCCTTCCCCTCATTCCTCATTGGTCATTCTAGTGTTTCTCAATCCTCTTATGCTCCTTGTCCCAATCCCACTGTGAATTGGCTTCCTTATATCAAAGAAAATATTTGGCATTTGGCTTTTTGGGATTGGCTAACTTTACTTAGCATTATATTCTCCAACTTCATCCATTTACCTGTGAATGCCATGATTTTATTCTCTTTTATTGCTGAGTAATACTCCATTGTGTATATATATATATCCATTCATCTACTGAAGTAATATCAAGAATCAATAAATGGGACAGATTCAAACTAAAAAGCTTCTTCTCAGCAAAAGAAACAATCAGTGAGGATAATAGAGAGCCTACTAATTTGGAACAAACTTTTACTACATGCACATCAGATAGAGCACTAATCTCTAAAATATATAAAGAACTCAAAAATCTTAACACTAAAAAAAAACCCAAATAACCCAATCAATAAATGGGCCAAGGAACTAAACAGACACTTCTCAGAAGAAGATATACAATCAATCAACAAATACATGAAAAAATGTTCAACATCTCTGGCAATTAGAGAAATGCAATTCAAAACCACTCCAAGATTTCATCTCACACCAGTCAGAATGCAGCTATTAAGAACGCAAACAATAAGTGTCGGTGAGGATGTGGAGAATAAGGCACACTCATACATTGCTGGTGGGGCTGCAAATTGGTGCAGCCAATATGGAAAGTAGTATGGAGATTCCTTGGAAAACTGGGATTGGAACCACCTTATGACCCAGCTATCCTACTCCTCGGTCTATACCCAAAGAACTTAAAAACAGCATACTACAGGGACACAGCCACATTGATGTTTATAACAGCACAATTTATAATAGCTAAATGGTGGAACCAACCTAGAAGCCTTCCATTGCAACTTTGCTACCACAGCTATGTTACAAACTATCCTATCCTTTCTGACTCTGAAATGCATTTCCTGGTATTTCAGACTTCCCTTTGAAAACTCAAAGGAAATTGTCATGGCTCCATAACTCTTACATTCTGCACACTTGCAAAATCAGTGTCAGGTCAATGATGCCAGAGTGCTTTGCTGACTGAACACAGGGAAATGGATCCAGGGGTCATCTTAAGCATGTATAGCATCCCTGAGCTCTTTCTTGAAAATACTTTACCCTGGAAAGTCCCTGCAACATATCTGCATTTCCCACTTCTGAGCCTGAGATGGGAGAGCCTTACAGATTTCTAAGATTTCCTGGGAACACTTTCCTTGTCCTGATGCAAAGCACTTGGCTTCTTTTTAGGTGCTAACCTCTTTAACAACCACACCCTCCTTGGCCATAATTTTTCTGCTCTTTTCCTGGTCAAATAACAAGTTTCTCATGTTCCTTCACTCTTCTCTTTTTGTTCCTGATTCTCGCCAAAAATTTAGCTAAAGGCAGCCAATAATACCCCAATTGTAGTCTCATCATTTTGCTGCCTTGAAATCTCTGCCAAATTAACTAGTCCATCATTTTCAAATTCAGCATCCCACTAAGTGTTGGGGAAGGAAAAAAGTGCATCCATCTAATTTTTTTTTTTTTTTTTTGTCTTGATGTAACAAGAGTTGCTTTCCTCCAGTTCCTTGTATAAGTCCTATTTCCATCTGATGCTTCATCAGCATGACCATTATCATGCACATTCTTATCAGCATTCCTGTCTTATGAGCCCCTGCCATAATTACCTATTAAATTATGTTTACAGCATTTTAGCCTATCTCTACATTGTTACTACAAATCTTCTAAATTCCTCAGACAAAACAATTCCGAAAACTCCTCTGCATCTTCAAATGTAATTACAAGAGTGGGGCCACTCCTTTGTACCAGTTTTCTGTTTTAGCTTCATATCCTTCTACCAAAATACCTTACACAAACTACTTATGAAATAATTTTCTTTGGCTTACAATTAATTCTGAAGGTTGAAATCTAAAATCTGGTAGAACAATTGCTGAAAGTATCTGGCAGGGTTGGTTCACTGTGGTGGAAGTATATGTTTAAATAAAGGTTCATATTTTGAGCCAGGAGAAAGAGAGGAGCAGCAGATTTCCTCAATCCCTTCTAAGGCACACCCTAATGATCTAAGGTCTCCCCATAAAGAAAACTCCTAAGGGTCCACAGCATTCTCCCTGTAGTACCACACTGGGTACCCAGGCTTTAATACTTATGCCTTTGAAGGACACTACATATATTCAAACCATAACTTTCTCCAACCTCAAAACTTAAAGAACTATTATAAATACTGCACAAAATTTAGTGTACAAGGTCTATATCTGAGAACAAATAGTTATATGTGAGATGAACTCTCATAACAAGATTCATGACCCTTTTTTTCTCTGTGTTTCACACAAAATAGAATTTCTCTTTATTTTTTCCTCCCCAAACAAACAAAAAAAAAAAAAACAGCTAATAAGATTGCTATTCATTGAAGAAGAAGAGCATACATAGAAGTTTTGAGGGTTTTCCTGTGAGTAAAATTTATATAAATGCATTTATAATTCTAAAAAAGTTATTTGGAGTATTGTTTTTAACTATACTATAAAAATACATTACAAATACATAAAATGGCTCAAATTTGGGATAATAATGTATGTATATATACTTTTTTCCATACAAATTATAAGAGCAGTGTTGTTAAACTACCTCAGAGCATATCACAAAGGAGTGGGAGAATGGAAAAGGAAGAATATAATGATAATATTTCATCCTTAGATCCTTTAACAAAGTCTTCCTAGGAAAAGATATTTTTGTTTTATTCATTTACTTTGAAATTATAAAATTTTAATTTGTTGAAAATTTATGTTCAAGATGAGCATTTAAGTGAAGTCAGGAAAAAACAGAAAATATATCAGTAACTAAATTATGGTTATTTTATGATGTAAAATGTAGAAACATGATTGTTCACATTCAGTTAAAACAATGAATGTAATCAGCAACATGTACTACATTGAACTCCCTCAAAATAAGCAAGAAGCATTATTTTTAAAAATATATTTATTTAAGTTACATTAAAAATTCTTCCAAGATTTTTACAGGGTTTTAGTGAAATGTAGCCATTCAAAATTTAAATAAAAATCATACATAACTGAATTTTTAAAATATTAAAGCAATAGTACATAGAATTTTATTTTTTCTAAAGTTTTGAGTATTCTATGTATAATAGACCTGGAACACCTATATACTTGGTATTTGTGACTATTTCAATAGTTGATATGAAAGACAAAAATGGAACAGGAAGCTACAGTTAATAAAAACCAGAAGATTAGCAAGAAATAAAACAGAAAGAAAAATTGCAGGTAGTATGGGAGGGAATGGTTGTGATGCTGGTTCTCGGAAACCAAAATCCAAGTCCTATTCTCCAGGTGCTGAGGATTGAACATCTGAGAAATGCAGAGGCAAAAGCAAAAAGTTTTAAAGGAAGAACACACACACACAAACCTAGGGGTGGGGATGAAGAGAGACATTCCTCCAGAGAGGTGGGGGTCTAAAGCTGGTGCATGAGGGAGTAGGAATGTCCTGCCCCTTTCATTAGATTTCAGAGTTCCTTTCTTCTCATTCCCTCTTCTCCTCTTATCTTGCCTACATAATCAAAAAGTGAGGTGACCAAGGGCAGGAAAGGAGCCATCCAGGGGTGCAGGCATGAAGGGAGCTGCCCAAGAGGTACTCATTAACAATCCCTTACTGGGAGGAACAATTCCCTGGAGGTAGGTAACCTTGGGAACAGGTTGGAGGAGGGAGAAGTGCTTTGGAGGGATTGGCATCTTATTTTCTTTTGAATAGGCACCCCTCTTTCTGACTCATTCTTTCATTATCAACAGTGGCTGTCCTTTTGTTCCCTTGTCTCAATCCCCCCTCCAGTTGAGGGAACCCTTACTGCTGTAGAGGAAATGAATGATGACCACTCTGGCTGCTTTGGGCTGAGTGGGGGCAACTTGGAGCAAGCAGTTTGGTTTTCCCTTTTAGGAATGTTTTGGGTCAGTCAAAAGTCAGGTTTGGAAAGAACAGGTTATAAAGTCATCTGAGAGGTGGGTGCTTCTATGAGAGAAACAAAAAGACATGAGTACTGGAATGAGATTAATACAAAATAAGTGTCATAGCATTTGGAATATGCCAATGAATATCATTTAAAATACTTTTTGATCAGTCTTATTTTATCTAACTATTCTGTCTTTGTTCAGAGGCCAATTTTCAAGGGTTAGCTCAAATACATTGGAAAAGTTTCCTTTTACAAAATCCCAAGAAGGACATAGACATAGTGATGTTGGGAATAAATCTGATAGCCATTGAGGACAAGTGGCCACCTGAACTTTGATTTCCATATCCACCATGTTTGTTGAACTTCACATCTAACATTTTCAACTGTACGTGGCTTCTATATATTTAAGTCATAATGTTAAAATCTGATAGGCTCTATTTTAATTTCTAACAATTTACATCCAATAAAGGTTTTAATGAACATATGTAGCATTGTCTCCTACCTGTGTGGATCTACCTACAAAAAGGTACAAGATCTCTGTTTCCTGTCTGTTTTTAACTGCTGCTTTATCAGTGTGGTCAGAACCCATGTGCTTTTTAATGAATGACCATGAAAACGATGCAAGGAACATGGGACACCTTTTTGAAATCAATCTTGATTTGTCTGTGTTGAGCCTCCCATTAGTTAATGAACTTTTGTGGGGGAATTAGGCCTCAGTTAGAATTGAGGATCCTAGCTGAGTCTAATTTACATTTTTGGTGCAAACTGGTTTTTGTAAAGAAGGTCTAATAAGTCCTTAGGCCTGAACATAGGAACCTCAGACTGTTTCCTTCCTTTTTATAGAACACACTGAGCTATAGAATGGTATTAGAACTATATTTCGCTCTGATGACCATGATTCTCCATTAGATAGAGAGTTGGTATTGAGATCATGTTTGGCAACAGAAGAACACTAGGGGTAAAGGCTAGAATAAAGAGTTTATGTTTGCTGTGGGCCAAAGAAATCTTCAGAGGGCTGTGAGTATAAATCTCTCTTTTTGCAGTAGAAGAAGCTAGTGGAGCACATAGGAGCACAGAAACAACAATGGGGAGAATCCCTACAGACTTGTAAAGGCTTAATATTAGAAAAAAGGGAACCCAGGCAATTCCTTACAAACCACTCCAGGTCCCTCTCTCAACACTGGAGTGATTGGTGAGGGGCGGGGATGCTTGGGTGGAACAAGGGTGGGAGTGTGCAGTATGGCTCATTCAGAGGTACATGTGTTACTAGGGCTTTTGTTCAGTGCCACTTAATGTACCAGTCACCACAGGATACCCTATAAAGGTGGTCAGGAGAGGAGTTGGGGAAGAAAACTTTAAGATTCACAGGAGAGCCAGGTGCGGTGGTGCATGCCTGTAATCCCAGCACTTGGGAGGCTGAGCAGGAGGATCACAAGTTCAAAGCCAGCCTCAGCAATGGCGAGGCATTTAGCAGTTCAGTGAGACCCTGTCTCTAATAAAATACAAAAAAGGGCTGGGGATGTGGCCCAGTGGTTGAGTGCCCCTGTGTTCAATCCCTGGTACAAAAAAAAAAAAAAAGAAAGAAAAAGAAAAGGAAAGAAAAAGAAGAAGATTTACAGGGGAGTGACCTCAGCCAGAATCTCACAGTTGTTCCGCTCCTTTGTTCACCTCCACACATCCAAAGGCATACTGGGCTTAGAGACACTGTGTACTTGTGTCAGATGCACTTTGAGCCTGGATAGGAGAGTGAAAAATGGTTTTGGCAGAACCCAACATGCCTAACCCATAGGACAGGTTATTAGGAGCAACATAGGCCTTGAATCCTGTCATCTGAGTCTTATAGAATGGCAGCTTGCACTAACTGCATTTAATTAGCTGATAGGTGATCATTATGTCCTCCAGAAAGAAAAAGACAGAAAAATGCACCTCAGAAAGATGTGGGGTATGTGTGATGGAACTTACCTCAGTAAGTTCCTGGTCCTGGAAAAGCCCCTAGAGATGATACTCCTTGTTGGATACTGGTTGTTGGATACCAGTTATTGGAAATCAGGATGGTGGTCCTTGTGCCCCCAGTGTTGAAGATTGAACACCTCAGCAAAAGTTTCATTTAAAGAATAGAACAGAAAGGGAGAGACTCCTCTGGAGAGGAGTGTTGCCGCCTGAAGCAATGGCTGCTTGGAGCAAGGAAGCCGCGGGAAGAAGTTCAGAGGCAAACTGGAAACAAACAGCTTTTTATTCTGATAACTTTTCTCTCTGGCTCTAACAATGACTAACACGTGCCACACATACCACCAAAATGGCGCTGACCCGATCAGCAATCTCGGCCAAGTCACTCGAGATCCCGGGCCAAGTCCCGCGAGATCCCAGGCCAAGTCCCGTGAGACTACGGAAGGCAGCAATGCCCAAAACTCCATGGCCCATAGTCAACCGCAATTTAAGCCATCTCCCCAAACAGGGCTCCTGCAGAGGAGGGGGTCTAAAACTGGTGCCTGTGGACATGGAGGTGTCTTTCCCTACTTGTGGATTTCAGATTTCCTTTCTTCTCATGGCACCTCTTCTTTTTGTCTTGCCTACAGTTGGAGTGAACAAGGGTGGGAAAGAAACCATTCAGCAGTGAAGGCAGGAAGGGAGCCACCCAAGGGGTACTCATTAACAACTCCTTGCTGGGCGGAACAATTCCCTGGAAGCAGGTAACCTTGGCAACAGGCTGGAGGAAAGGGGAGTGCTCTGGAGGGATTAACATTTTATTTCCTTTTAAATAGGATCCCATCTTCTTAACCTAATCATTCATTATCTATACTGACTGTCCTTTACACCTCCCCAGGTGTCCCAACAACACTGTTTCTTTGATTTGTTGCACTTTTTTATTATTATAGGAAATGTTTTTCTTAAATGCACACATATACAAATACAGGGAAATATTAGACTTATTTTATGCTTGTCATTGGCACTATATTTTGACTCTGCCTGTCTTCATGTAAAGAAAATCTAGTTTTAAGTGGAAAAAGCAACAGATCTGAAAATATAATTTTTTATATTGAATCCTGACTTTGCTCCTTCAAGTTGTATATCTTTCAGAAAGATATTGAATCTCTTTCCTAGTGGATAGGCATGCCAGATGATTTCTAATATTCCTTCTGATTTTAAAGTTTGAGATTACACCCATTATTCTGGAAAACTTAAAGCAAAGGGAAAATACCTAGCTTGTGCAAGATTATTAACACAGGAATGGTTAATGGTGGGAAATGATTACCAAGAGAATCAAATCAAACTAAACCAACCAAACACAAAAATATCACTTCTGCCTGAACAAATGACTTAGAGCAATAAATTGATATTTTTCTTAATAAAAGTAGTGTTTCTATTTTGTCAGAGTTTATAAATCATTAAGTTTAACAATATCAGACATTATAATCTACTTTTCTATTCTCAATTTAGATAATGTAAGCCATCTACAAACATGTATTTTTAAAATATATAAAGAATGTTCTGGTTCCAATATAAAAAGAGAAATAAAAATATTTATAATATTCATAATTAAGTTTTTTAAATCAAATTTTGTAATAGAGTTAATGGCATTAAAATGTACTGGAGAGTTTTCTATATGGATATGTATCAAAAATAATCAAAAATATTATCAATCTTTTAAAGACTATGATAAAATGTTATATTTAAAATGTGTTTCATTTTTAAAAATTTAGATTTCAACTCTGAAGCTCTCTCACTAAGTTGCATTTTTTTTTTCTTTTGGTAGTACTGGGGACAAAACTCAGGGAGGTGCTTTACCACTCAGTTACACCCCCAGAATTTTTTATTTGGAGACAGGGTCTTGCTAAGTTACTGAGGTTGGCCTTGAATTTGCTATCCTCCTGCCTTAGCCTCCTGAGTCACTGGGATTATAGAGTGCACCACAGTGACTGGTTTTAATTGTCTGGTTTTTTGGGGGGGATGTAGATCTTTATTAATTTGCCAACTGCTTCCAGAGCAATTTGACCTATTAAAATGTTGTCTTATTTTTGGGTCAAGATGCTCTTTTGGGGGGCTGGGGTTGTGGCTCAGCCATAGCATGCTCACCAAATATGTTAGAGGCCCTGGGTTCAATCCTCAGCACCATATGTGAATAAATAAAATAAAGGTATTGTGTCTGTCTACAATTAAAAAAATATTTTTCAAAAAGGTGCTTTTTTTGACAAGGTAATGATTTATGTTTTGTTTATGAAACTTCTGACTATATAGTCATATATAAATAGTCCTTTACAATTCAGTCATATCTGTATTTGTGTCTTTTTAGTTATCAATCATGTATTAATAATTTTTTACTTTTCTTTTTTCCCTTTAACTAGGCCTCTGAGGCCTTTACATATATATTCATCTTAAAGAATCAGCTTTGGTGTTATTAATTATTAGTAGCAGTGAGTTCAAGAGCACAGACTCTAGACCTGGAACACTATGTACTGATTTCTTAATCTTCCACCTCCTTTGTGATTTCAGGCAAGATGTGCAATTTTTCAGTATCTAAATGTTTTCCTCTAATTCAGGAGAATAGTAACATTGCCTATCTTAAAAAATTAATATATAAAATGCTTAGAAACATGAATAATACAAAGTATATCTTACACACTTAAAATCTCCATTGATTTCAGGCAGGTTTATTTCCTTTTTAAAAAACATGTCCCAGCTGGGGGTGATGGTGTGTGCCTGTAATCCCACCAGCTTGGGAGGCTGAGGCAGGAGGATCGCAAGTTTAAAGCCAGACTTAGCAAAAAGTAGGTGCTAAGCAACTCTGTGAAACTCTGTCTCTAAATAAGATACAAAATAGGGCTTGGGATAAAGCTCATTGGTCAAGTGCCAGGGACCAAATACTAGTACCAAAAACAAAAATAAAAACAATACATGTCCCTTCATTTTCAGGCTCATTTTGGTATTCTTTTTCCACTTAAATTTTTACTTTTATTTTTTTTTTAAAGTCAGGGATTATTTACATTGGAGTATCAATTTTCTCTACTTATGTCTACTCACTTATAAGGCCTCATGTGCTTTTCTGATTTCTAAGATTTCGTGATTATTTAAATCACATAGTTTTATACTTTAAGTTCCATCTCTGGAAAAGTGAAAAATGTTTTGATTAAAATTGCAAGGTGAGGGAAATAAATGTTTATATGCAATGATATATATACATGCAATAATATATATATGCAATAATATATATATATATATATATATACATATCCTTTCATTCTGTCACTTTTCCCCAGAAATTTTCACTTCAAAGCTTCTTGTTAATATTTCATATTTTGCAAATGAAGTGGTGTTTAAGTGTAGCATCAATGCAATATGCAATAGTATTTTGTCTGTTTTAAGACCCTGATGAATGTTGGAATCATTGACCTGCAAAAATAAACATATGTTCATGTCTCTTTCACTTATAAAGTCAATAAAAAATATATGTAAAAATGCTAGAAAATGTAATCTGATTCAAGGAATATATTTTATCCACCAGAAACTGTTGTGCCTATAAATGTGACTTCTGAAGTTGTATGCACCTCAAATAGACAGATGAACATTACTATGTAACATTGTGCTGAAGCATTCTGGTGATGCCCTTTTCATAGAGCACATCCAGGAACATGGGAATGGGTTAAAGAGAATCAAAATACAGAGGCAGCAGCATTTCCTAACCAGCATTTCCATTGAAATGCTTTCTCTCTTCCTTTCTCCTTCTCTCTCTCTCTCTCTTTCTCTTTCTGGGTGCTGGATTAAACCATGGACCTCACACATGCTGAGTACCCCCTTTACCACTGAGCTGCACCCCACAACCTTCAAGGGATTCCCTTGTTAAATATTCTGCGTTTACAACTTGTGTTAAAAAGGGAAGAAATAGAAACACGATTTTTAAAATCCTGTGTGAACTGAAGACATTTTAGAATCTAGAAAATGTTTGGAAGCACAAGTCATGATTTAAGGGAGTGGACATATCATTCAACCAAGCACTTTGAAATTGTGTGATGATTTTGATCATTGTATATTGGTTTTAAATTGTTACTGTTGTCAGTCCAAAATTAAAATAATTAATACTTGTAGCAGTGCATTTGTTAAGGATAGTCACTAAGATATAAGTTCATTACAACAGTGGTGGCTTATCTTGAAAATTCATTTTAAGACTCTCTTTACTATATCAGTGTGTTACATAACTTATCAAAATTTGTTTAATGCACATTGGGTGTGTCTTTATTATACAGAAGAACAGAAAATATATTGAAATAAGGAAATATGGTATATGCACATTGGTAATAAAGATGATTCACATATCCCTCAATTCATTATTTGAGGAAAAGCTTTTCTAATTATCACTTTGAATCTTTCTTACATAAGTCACAGTTCATAAATAAAAACTAAAAATTATAAAAAGAATGTGACAAATCACAGAGCACAGGACTATCAGACATCATAAAAGTAAAACTATTGTTAATTTTTAGATCATTATATAATATACATTATAATACATATTTGGCTAAAAACCCCTAATATTTGCATGTTGTTATTTTATAGTCATTTCTTGACAAAGAAAATTATTATTTAATATATAATTTTATGTAACAATAGCATTCATTATTTTTTAATGTAAGAAACTCATAATTTGTTTAAGTCTAAGCTGCCCATATATGATTTTTTAATACCAGTGTAAATCGAATTTAAAATAAATATACTTAAAAGCTTAAGTGTTTGGTTGTACTAGCCACATAGTAAGTAGTTAACAGCTATGTGCCCAGTGGTTACCATATTGGGTAGCACAGAATAAATGATTTCCATTATACCTATCATTGCAGAAAGTTCTGTTAAGATTACTTGTTTAAATATTATAAAATTTAATGATAACATGGTCTTGAATATTATATATGCTACCCATTATTATGCTATACATACTATATATTTTATACAAAATTCATGAATATGTATTACATATTTATCTGCTCAAAATTATTGTCTTGCAAGCAAACATGATGACATAATTTAAAACATTATAAAACTAAACCAATAATTTAGTTTCCATTTAAAGTATTTTGTTGTAGGAGTAGACTTTAAATCTAAATAAATGAATAGAAAATGAATTGAAATGTACCTCTGTTCTTCACAGGATTGTATAGCAGTTTAGCAAAGTGAATGAAATGGGCCTTGTCTGAAGTACATGTTCATGTTTTGAGGTTAACAGATGTGCATTTGGCAAAACAAATGCTGTATTATGAAGAATAAAGAACCTGTCTTGCATTCTCTATGAAGAGCCATTGCATGTAAGCATGGATGGTAGATGTACAGCAACCCCCAAATGAAACTAACAATTTTTATATGACACAGTGATGAATGTATGCACTATGTTGAAAATATTTAATAGGTGGGGGCTGAGGTTGTAACTCAGTGGTAGAGTGCTTACCTAGCACATGTGAAGCACTGGGTTCAATCCTCAGCACCATATAAAAATAAATAAATAATTAAAGGTATTAAAAATTGAACTTGATTTTAAAAAATAAAGAAAATATTTAATAGGAGAGTTTTGAAAGAATTTTGAAAAGTTGGAGGAGGACAATCAATTTTTCATTACTACCACACAATTTTAGCTTGATTTATAGAAACCTTAATGCAATTGAGGAGGATTGTGTTCTGATTATTCTCCTAGGTTGGATGATCTTCCATATGTACTTCCAAAAAGTTAACAAGCTAGCCTCCTGAGATGAAGTGTTGAACTATTGAAAGGTTACAATTTTCATCATTTTGACAAAGTTGATGGGGAGTTATTGTTGATGGTGATATTTGGCCAAAAGTTCCAGAGAATATAGAAGGATGTACATGGAGAAACTAAATAATTATATTTATAAAATGATTAGAGCATGTCATAATTTTCTGTCATTTTAAATTAAATATTTTAATATTTAAGGTAGAATTTTTGTAATTCTGTCTGTCTACTCTGCAACTTCCATTGATAATGCTTATAGTGTATAACCATGCTCTAGGGTTTATGTAAAGTTAATATATCTTGTCTTGAGGTCAGAGAAGCTTAGAATAACTTTGGAGCTTTTGAAAATGCTATGTTTCAGAATTCACCTAAACATATTAAATAAGAAGCTCTAGGGATAAAACCCACAAAGTGGTATTTTTACAAGACATTTCCGGTAACTCTGATGACCTTCTAGGTTTGAGTAATGCTGACTTAGGGAGTTTAAAATTTTATTTTCAATATTTATTAGTATTTTTGTCAAAACAAAGATTTTGATTTTTAAAAATAAATTTAACATTGCAACTAGTTATTGGCAAATGCATGTTAAAACAATACAATATCAATATACATTATTTTCAATATAATATAAAAATAATCTAACATTTACATTCAGTAAGAAGCTTCCTTTGTATATTCAATTATCTGATTTTTTTGTTATCAATTATAATAGTGTATGAGCTTCAGCACATTATGCATTTCAAAAAGTCACTGTACTCTAGGTTTCGTGCCACTACTTTTAGAGCTTTACTTTGCCCTTAAGCAAAGAATTATAGCTGGAATTTGTTATTTAACTAATTGGTGCTTAAGCCATTTAAATTGAGTTGTCCTCTCTCAATTATAATTCAGGTAATGAGATTGTTGACTTCACATTGCTCTTTCTTTCACACTTTTTTTCTCAGCACCTTATGGATCTGGAAAGACTATAAGAAATGGTCTTCAGATTCCTGTTATTTCTTGGGCTATTGAATCACAAGTTTTGGGTGGAAGATCGAGCTGAATCTAGCTATAGACCCAATCCTCCCTTGTTCTAGAGTCATGTCTATGATGCAATTTCATTCAAGTGTTCCTCTTATTTGTCCATTTACTTAACACTTGGTTAAAAAATGTCATCCCTAACTGAAATGTATATGGTGTAGTTCTATGTAGTTTGTACATTGGTTTTTATATGGATTTTCATTTAATTACCATGACAACACTAAAAGTTAAGTACTATTTTTTTTTTTTAGATAAAGAGAAGAACTTAGATTAATTTTTTTGCAAAAGTTTTCTCAGAAAATAAATGTTGGTACTGGGTCTTGGATATAGTATTCTGAATCTAAGGCTGTTGATTTTTCTTCTATGTCACAAAGTGATTTTTTTTACACTGATGAATAATATATTATTAATTTCTGACTTACATGAACAAAAAGTAGAAGCATTCACTATGCCTTTAATTACCTAATGGCACAAATTTCCACCATTGTCAAGGAACCCTGCCATTTTCATTTATCTACGTGAACATTCTATTGTATCTCCTATATTTATGGCACAGACCTATAACTCCACTATGTGGAATACCCATATATGTAAGGCACAAGACAGAGAAGGAATTTGGATTTGAATTTGGAATCTATGTATCCAAGAAATTCTCTTTGGAGATTAACATAATTAAAGCAGTTGAGAATTTCCAAGTGTAAAGCCTGTTGCTGGGCCCATTATTGAGAACTTCAAAAAAATGTCAACTGACTGGCAGGATTTTCTATTTCATGAAGGGAGTTATTTTCAAAGCTTTAGATAGAGGTGAGTTCCTCAGACAATTCTTGTCTTAGAATGCCATAATTATGTATGAATAAGGTTTCTGATATTTAGAAGATCTTGCAGATTACATGTTGAATTTATTCACATAAATCCTACTAATCCCAAACGTTTTTTTGCATCCCGCATCATTATTTAAATCTGAAATCTTCTGTTTTACCTATTAAGCTTTAGTTTTGCATTTCTATTTATACAGTGACTACTGGGTTTCATAAAAGCATCACAAAATCAACATGCTTCAAACCCAAATATATTTCTGTCCCTCATTTATTGATCCTCCACCAAAAATATGCAAATATGCCTATTCATGAATTTCCTATCTCAGTGAATTGCATTCACAGGTGAATACCCAAAATTGAATTACATATCATCCTTTGTTCCATCAAATTTCCCCCTTGAAATCTTAAAATTGTCACTCCTTAAGTCTTAACATACCTTATAATCTACATCTCTCTTGAGAAATACCTTCCCCATGTTGCTGTTAATTCTTGCCACTGTCTGGGCTTTCAACCGAGTGGACAATTGCACTGTCTTCCTCATTGCTGCTCTCTCTCCAATTTGTTTTCCCTTATTGCAGACTATACACTACAACTGACAAAATTCTTCCTGCCTCAAATATCCATGCTCCATATTTAGGATTAAATCCAGAACAAAATTTTTCATTCATCTAACTAAGTTTCTCTCATTTCTCCCATTGCACATATTCCATGAACTAGCTATGAAAGCCTCCTCTCATTCTTTTCTCTGAGGACTAGTGTGGTTTATCACAAAAGGTACCTCTTCAGTGGGGCCATCCCTGTCCCTCCACACTGAAATACTCCTATAGTCACTTTCTATCATGTCTTCACATTTTAACCATATGTTCAACACTCACTCTTAGGTTTTCCTTTGTTCAATATCTACCCCTTATTGCACTGAAAATTCCAAACCTTGTGTGTGTTGGTTACCACCCTACTTCCAGACCACAGATCACTGATTAAACATAGTTAATAACAGTACTTGTCCTATGAATTTTGTTTTTCTGATGGGAATGATTTTCACTTCTCCTGGTGGTATCTTCCTAATTCTTTAAGACATATTCCAAATTACCTTCTCTTAACCATCTTGCTAGGCAATGTTAATTGACTCTTCCCTTGTTCTCATAATTTTTGGCAATTTCCTTTATTATAACTTTTATCATTTTGTATTACATTCTGTATGTGTTTCTCCAGTAGATTCTAAACTTTTTAAGGACCCAGATTATGAGTTGTCTGCTGTTAGTGTCTGTTGGTGTCAATTGTAAGATTTTAAGAGATGCCAACATGTTGAGGAAATATTGTCTATATAATAGCTTTGTGTAAAGTACAGATAATTTTTAGAACCATAATCTTATTTTAATAGCACATTTCTTAATTTTGTTAATACTCTTGAGATCATCAAAAAACAAATGTAACAGCTATTGAATATTGAAATGAAGTTTAGTACTCTTTCTGAGAAAAGGTTATAAAGAACATAGGTGAAAGAAATGCTGTACATTATTATACCAGTGAAGTCCACAGACATTGTAGCAAATTGATGAAGTATCCTTGATTTATGATTCAAGTAAAACAACTGTCTGCTTTGTTCATTTTCTGTGGAATTACACAAATATTCATAAATAAAAATATCTAAAATCATAGATTTGTTGGAATTTCACAGGGCTTATATTTATTAGGTAACTGTAAGCCTAGGGTTTTATTTTGTTTTGATTTTTAAGGGTAAAGCCAATAGAGTAGAGAAAAAAGCAAATTAAACAAGAAATGATGAGAGATAAATTCAGTATGATTTACTGTCATGTTGGCTATTGCTTCATGATGAACTGCAGGGAATCAACCAGCTGTTGGCCTGTAAATCTACTAGGTTGTTTAGAAGATCTTCTGTAGGATGGTTTTTAAAGAGTGTCTCACAATAGTCCACTAGCCCAGGAAGGGACAGCAGAGGTATCTGCTGTCATACTATTTCTTCTTCCTTCCATTATTTTTCCCCTGTGAGGACTGAACTCCCTTACACTCTAGTTGACACCAAGCTGGAAGCTTCCGGGGAGTTCGTATTCTATGCCTTATGATATGATGCTTCATTCTTATCTAAGTGTAGGAGGAGTCATCCAGCCCTCAATGTAGGCTGATTGCTCTTGTGCACAGGAATTTATGGCCCAAATTGAAGTAATGAGAGGGTGACTGAAGTGTATTAGTAGCCAAGGATAAGAGGAAAGGGGCCATCAAATGAATCTGAGGAGCAACATAAACTTGATATAATCTATTCCTCCATCTATTCAGATCCCTTCATGTCATCGATTATTCTTCTTTCACAGTGCAACACAGAGTTTTCATTCTTTGTGAGACCAAAATGTAATTTCTTCTCTAAAAAGAGAGTTACAAGCTACGCTAACCACAGAATCTTCTTTACGTTGCCAGGTAATCTACAGGAGAGTCAGAAATGCATGAGACAAGTTATTCCTCTTGCTGCTACAGTTGGTCCTTAGGCTGTAATTACTTCATCTGGCTCCTTGGATACCCAGTTTTAGATTTTCCTCACCATAGGTTAGTGTATTGTCCAGCCTGAATTACTTCCTGGTGAGTGGCTGAGGTTCTTCCCTGAGGGCCTGAAACTTCATTTGCTTGTGTTTTTTAGGGATGAGATCACTACAACTGTCCACTGACAGTTACCATTGGAAGGAACACTCTGGGGTTCCAAAGTCAACCCTTTTTGCCTTTGTGTAGTAACTGTGGGTCCTCATTATAATCAGGACTAAACTACTTCAGCCAGTACATAGCTCCTGTCTGGCCTATGGTCCTCATGTGTGAGAAGTCACTTTGAGAAGGGCTTTGAGCCTCTTACTGTGGTCCATTAAGTATCTTTTGTGCTCAGGAACATGACTTCTAACATGGTTGAGCCTACTGTTATGGGGGTGGACATGAGCACAATTTATTTTTGGGGGGTGGATTCCTATATAAGCTGGGGATTGTTAGCAAAGTGTTCTTCTGACAAAACTAATGTTTGGCCATGAGAGTGGAAGCAATGATTTCATTCACTTAATCCCTCATTTCTCCTTTAATATAACACTTTTTGAGTACATACCACTGATTTAGGGGGAAGGCAAAACAGGAATGGAAAGCACAGACTTAGTTCAAGCCCTCTTGGTACTCACCACTGGGAAAGAGACACAGTCAAAGACTAAGTACTGAATGACAATTAAATGCTTTCACCTGTGGTATGTGCCATAAAGGAAACAGAGTGCTGAGATCCCTGATGGAGCTGAAGCAAACCTACATTTTTCTTGTCAGAACAGGCCTCACTGAGCACAGGGAATTGACAAAGAATTAACCCTGAAACTTCAGGGAAAGAAGATGCTTCACAAGGGTTTTCAACCCCCTATGTTAGGAAAGTGTTGGTATTTTAGAAGTGTTGAAGAAAGCACAGTGATGCCAAACCTTTGTGACCAAGGAATAGAGAGACAGAAAGTGATCAATTTAAGGCCCAGTGTTAGTGAGGTTCTTGAGAAAAAAATAAGCAGGTATGGGTGCTAGAATTTAAGCAAAGGAAGATGTTTAGTATTTGACAAATATCAAACACTCAATATTCTTGTTTAAAGAAAATAAGGACACGATATGATTGAGGTTGTAAAAGATGGGTTTTGTGCCTGTAGTTTCATATCTGTGGTATGAAGAATAGACACTTTTTCTAGTGTTGCTTAATTTTTCATCATAATTATGTAACCAAGAGTGGAAGAAGTAGGAGGGAAATTAGGGACAGTTTTGGAAAGATGATATGGGATGATTCTGTTGAAGAAAAAAAAGGCAAGAAATATATATTGGGATTGCTAGGCGATATTTACTATCTATTAGGGATTTCTGATAAAAGTTGAGAGACTAGTGGAAAAAGGAAGGGGAAGAAGGGGGGAGGAGCAAAGGGAAAGAAGAGGCACTAGAGAATGAAATAGTCCAGATTGTATTGTTATACTGTGTGAATGTACATATATGTAACAACAAATTCCACTAGTATGTGTAATTATAATGTACCAGTAAAAAACAAACAAAAAAAACAGACAGAACCAACTAGCTTTGCTGCACTGTTTGTGATAGCACTGTTCTGGTCTATGAGTGCAGACAAAAATAAATGGTTAAATTTTCCAGGATATGCAAAATCAAAGAGGAAGAAGTTGAGGGAAAGGAGTCATTTTGTAAGTTTATGGATACAAATGATGAATTGTAGAGTCTAAGTGGGGCAGGGAGGAGTGAAGTCAAGAAATTTATCTTGGTGAAGGGTTGAGGAGATTCATGCGCTGGGTTTCTAAAAAGCTCAAGATTTGTACAAGTGGATAAGCTGGTGAGTTCAAAAGGTTGGAGATATTCACGAGAGACTGAGAAGACCCTTGAAATCCGTGTGCCCATGATGGCCAAGTTTTAGGTGAAGACACAGCTGATTGTTTTCCAAGGCAGTGTGGTGACAAAGAGAATTTCAGTGAACAGGAAGAATTAAGGAATGGAGAGAACTAGATATCAAACGGTTAACTATGTGCAGTTAAAGTCACTGAAAAGGATGTCAAGAATCGGGGAAAAGAAGAATGGTGGGGAGAAATGAGAGGAAGAAACCAGAAAACAAGGTGACAACAATGAGGGACCCCTGGGAGGGAGGAGGAAGGAGTGGCAGAGTGAGCTGAGGTGGGCCTTGAATCTTCATTTTCAGTAAGGACATTTCCTGTGAAGAGCACTCTTACCCTGTCTTTTGGCCCTGAGTTATGTGGAAAAAAATTTAAGACACTTTAGAAGATTGTAGGTAAAGTTGTATCCTCAAGGGGATGGTAGTTTAGTTGTAACATTGGTCCTAATGAAAAATATGTGACATTTCAAAGATGATTTTGAAGCAATAAAGCCATTATTTTCTATTTATTATTAAAATCTATTAGACTTAATTTCTTCATTTTATTAATATAATTTCCCCCACTCAAATGTCCTTTTAATTGAAAATTAATCTCATTTTGTTCCAATTTTGAAAACAAATTATAAACCATATTTTAATGCCACAAATAACATACTAAAATATCAGATATTTGTGTGTTTATTTTTATACTTAACATTTTTTTTTTTCATATTTCCATGACAGGTTATAAGTTAAGATTACTATATTGGAATCATAGAACTTGGATCAAGTCTTACCTTTCTTTGTTACTAGTTAATATTGGAGAAGTAACCTCTAAGCCACAATTTCAACTCCTTTAAAAGAATGTAACACTTACTCCAACCTGAGGTACTATGATATAGGGTAAGGAATTTAGGGATTTGTAGGAAACCACTTTTCAGTAAGTTGCACAAATGAAATATATAAATTAGTTATGCTGATGCCCCAGAGTATCCTAAATGTACAAAAATAATACAATACCCATGCTTCAATAAGAACTGAGGCTAAGGATACGTACTGAGGGGAATGCCTGGGAACATGCATTCCTTGGAATGGGACTCTGGATTCCTATGTGAAAAGGCCAATGGCCATAACATTAGTTTGGTAAGTGCTTCTAGTAGAATTCCCTTAGGAATTTTAATGCCTTCTTATTTAAGAAACAGTTTCTTCGGAAAACCGTGGTGACATCACCATGGGTTTTATTTCTGTGATGCTGATGTGTGTTTGGGTTTTTGCCATTTCAGATCTGATCTTGTTATTCCATGTTCCTGTTGTGTGAGCTGTCAGCAAGAAAGTGATCACGCATCCTAACTGGACAGCCTGATGGGGCCGTCATGTCCAGGGAGCACTTCAAGGGGCACAGATTTCACTGCTTTGGCACTGACATGGCTTCGACATCCCAGGAACGCCTTTCAGTGACTGAGGGAAGCATGCTACATTTTCTTGCTTGCACTTTCTTCCCTTATTGTTGTTATAAGAGGAAGATCTCTGATAACATTCTGTGGTCACTGTGGCATCCAACAGAGTCCACATGTAATACAAAGTTTGTCTTTTTTGGAACTGAAAATCTGACCCAAATGGAGTACAGTATTAACAAAATGGTCCATGAACAACTGTGTGAATTTGGGGGGAATTATAACGACTCAGGTTCCTTATGTTTTTCCTTATGTTCCTTACATTTTTGAATTATCAAGGTAAATTAGTGGTGCTCCTATTCATCCTAAAAACAAACAAAAAAAACCATTTACACCTCATTAAGTATCTATTCAAGGTGAAACATTATCCCTGCCCTCAACATCAGTCCCTTCTACAGACAGTTGCTCCAGACCCACTGTTTTCACTCAACAGCAAATGACTAGTTCTGTGGGAGAAAATTTCTGTTTGTAACTCGACTAACTAGTTCAATCTCTCCTTTTAAGTTCCCTGGATTTGGGGTTTTCTTTATCCCTCCCTTCCGCTTTCCAATCTGGTGCACCCTGTGGTTTTCAGAAGATCTCCCCACTTTAGCCTTGGTCTTACAGAACTGCCTGGCAGCCTGCAAGGGGATGGAGGCAGAATTGGGATTTCTGCCCAGAATACCTCGTTCCTCTGTTCTGCTGTCACCCTCCTGAGGTCTTGAGTGAAGTTACTCATACTTATATGTATCATGACTCACATGGGAGATGCAAGAGCTGCTATCTCTGCACTCACCTGCAGGTAACACCAATCTAAGCTAAGAAAGGGAACACTCTCCTGCGTTCTTGCATGCCACCTTGTCCAGCTTCACAAAACTACTTGTAGCTTGAAAAGCACTTCACATAAACACATACCTCCACATTTTTAAATATGTGAGATTCTCTTTTTGAATCCCATCCCTATTTGCTTGTCTAACTTTTGTTCTTCCATTAAGAGTCAGCTTGTACTCCAAACTTTTCATGATTGTTAAATATATATTCTCTCTGCAACCACCACACTGCATGCTTAATGAAGAACATGCTATACATTCATTCATTATAGATTTTGGTTTGCATATCTTTCAACTCCATTAGCCAGGAAGCCTCTTGAGAATAAGAACCAGACACTTTGCATCTTTTCATTCATAACACCTGGCTCAGTACGAGTATCTAGTTAGTATTTAGACCGTAGAGGTGAGAAATCTGAGAAACAGAGATATAATGATTGTTTTTAGTTTAGAGACTCCAATGCAGGCACAGCTCATAGCTTATATTATGATTCTTGAAGCCAGTCCTCTAACTACTAATTTCCAGTGGAAGTCAGTTAAAACTTGTCTTCCGAAACTACATTGTCTCATTTTGCATTTTATTCATTTAATATTGAGTCTACTCCCTGTACTCAGTGCTTTGCTACACAGAGGAAATCAAAGATAAATCACAGGTTTGATGCCTGTCTTCAAAGTTCTTATCTTCTTCTATACACTCCCATGTTCATTGCAGCACTATGCACAATAGCCAAAAAGTAGAAACAAATGGAGTGTTGACCAATTGTTGAATGGATAAAGGACATGTGGCCTACTATGTATAACTAATTATAGTTATAATAATATACCTATAATATATAGTTAAAATAATATAGCTCCAATAAAAAATTTAAAAAATGTTAATGTGGTACATAAACACAATGTAGTACTATTCAGTCATAAAAAGGATGAAATTCTGTTATTCATGACGACATGGATGGAACTAGAGATAACCTATGTTAAGTGAAATAAGACGGGCACAGAAGGACTTCATATGTAAAATACAAAAAGTTAGTCTCAGAGAAGTTGAAGTAAAATGGTAGTTACCAAAGGCTTGTGAAAGAAGGAGAAGGAAGTAGGAAAGTTGACCAAGTTACAGTTAGATAGGAGCAGGAATTTCTGGTTGCCTATTCCACAGTAGGGCAACTATAGGTAATGATAATGTGCTATATATTTCAATAAGCTAGAATAAAAGATTTTGAAAGTGTTTACCACAGAGAAATGAGAAATATTAAAGGAGATAGATATGTTCAACCTAATTATTTTCTGACAAGTTTCTGCATTCTAAGTAACAGCCAGGGAAATTCTACACAACCCACCTCAAGCATGGCTAAGAGGAGGTCAGTGGGTTTTCATCCACTCCTTGCCCAATTCTTCACCCAACCTATATGAGCAGAAGGATAGATTTCATTGAGAAATTTGAAGAGGGAGAAGAATTATTGGCTGGAGGGGAATTCTTGGTATATTGCCTCTGTCCGGTTGCAGGGGGAGCTGGGTTCACAGCACTTTTCTTCAGGATGACTGAGAGGGTTCCAAGGTAATGTAGTAATAAGGAAGAAGGACCTACCTTACCTAGCTGGAAGCTTGTTGAGCTCTCACGTCAATTAAATGTCACCTAACCAGAATACAGGGACAGAAGCAGGGGCAACTCAATATTATTTCACCAAGTTAGAGGTGGGACATGAACCAAATGACTGATGTTCAATTCTAGTGTGAAGATTTTAAAAGCAGGAGCTTGACTAGAAAAAATAAAACATGATGAACAGGAGAGAAACAAATAAGTAAATGTGTGGACAAAACTTTTACTTTTGAAGTTTCTAAGAAAATGTGAGTTAACAGTCCAGTGAATGCAAGAGAAGCAGCTGAACTCAAGTCTCCATAAAGTTCTCCCTGGAATGAGAAGGCAGATATGAGAGAGAAGGAGCTAAACGGTGCATCTTAAATGGCCTCCTGGAAAAAGCATCCTTTACTCTAGCAACTTTCTGGTAGAGAAATTTCTGTTTGTGGTTGGGGAGAGGGGTTCTGCAGAAAGTATGGATGCATCAATAAAAGAAGCTTCTGTGACAGATGGCATTAACAGGCAAGCGAGAGAGAATAAATAGTAGTAACAACTATGTAAAGGAATTTTTGCTTATTTTCCATTAATATACTGTTACATATTTTAATCTTCCAGAAAGAGAAGGTAAAAGAAAGGGAGAATTTAGGACAGAGGATATAGCTTATTGGTAGAGTGCTTGACTAGCATGTACTGAGGTCCTGGACTCAATCCCCAGGAGAGAGGTAGAAAGAGAGAGAGAGAGAGAGAGAGAGAGAGAGAGAGAGAGAGAGAGAGAGAGAGATGATGATGATGAGGAGGAGGAGGAGGAGGAGAAGTCCCCTCCTCTATGTCAATCATTATACCTAAACTGGAAAGAAGGGGAAACTCAGGGATTGGACATTTACACTCTTATCTGGGCAAGAGAGAGTGGATATTAATTGGACATTTATATAGGCAAGGGAGGGGGAATGTGATTTGTAGTTGAGTAAGAAAGTAAAAGAAAAAGGACCTGTTCCTTGTTTACATGACAACAAGTTTACTCTGTCACATAAATGAGAAAAGAAATAAAGGTAAATGCATGTAGTCTCTATAAGTATGTTTGTTTTGCTGATAAGCATATTTCACCAACATTTTCCTGGCTCCATAATTTCTGCAGAAAAACAATCATTACATAATTCAAAATTATAAGTGTTTATATGAGTATGTTGTTAATAATTAATGTTCAGTTAATGTTTATTCTAAAACATGTTGTAAAATATTATTCATTACATATATTCATACATTACACAAATATATGATTGCTTACCTCACAAATAACTGTTGATAAAGAACTTGAAAATCAGAGAGTTTAAGGTAGATAAATCTCTTTATATTGTAAATGTTATAGCAGAGACTGGTAACCAGATCTTCCAAATGAAAATCTCTTGTGCCTAAGCACTCACTAGTCTAGACTATCTACCCTGAGCCTAAACATGTTTTCCTGATTGGCACATGAGGAAATATCGTGATCTATTGCTATGCATTGATGAGGAACCTGCCTTTTACAGCAGACATAAACTTGAGACTATTTGTGTTACTTTTCTTGGCTGGACTTTAAACCTCATGAAGCTATGATCTATGGTTGTGTTGTACAAAGGAGTCACTTCTAACACCTAGTGCAGCCCTAGACATGTGTAGACACTCCATAAATATTAGCCAATTTGAGAAATTAAACAAGTCCTATAGATTCTTGGGTTTCAGATGGAAACAGTGTCATCAAGAAGAGTGTTAGAGCCAGGCGGGGTGACACATGACTGTAATCCCTGTGGCTTGGGAGGCTGAGGCAAGAGGATCACCAGTTCAAAGCCAGCTTCAGCAAAAGCAAGATGCTAAGGAAATCAGTAGGCCCTATCTCTAAATAAAATGCAAAATAAGGCTGGGAATGTTGGCTGGGTGGTCAAGTGCCCCTGAGTTCAATCCCCAGTACCCTTACCCCAAGAGAAGAAGAGTATTAGAATGGATATAGGGATTATGGTAGTATCCAAAGTTTAAGAGTAAATATTGGTAATAAATGCCATCAGGAAAGCAAATATTTTTTTCTTTTTTTCTTTTTTTTCCTTTATGTGTGACATATGATTGTTTCATGACACAATTACCAAAAAAAATTTGGAAAGTGTTTCAGTTAGGGAGTCTGTGATTAGTTTTCCAAGAAATAAGTGTTTGCTAGAATGACAATAATGCAGTGACTTCCTTTTTATTAAGTAATAATTTTATCATGAAATGGTTCACATTTTAAAATGAATTAAATACAAGAATAATGAGTTTGTGGCACATGATTTAAACCCCAGAGACTCAGGAGGCTACAGTAGGTGGATCGCAAATTTGAGACTAGCCTCAGCAACTTTATGAGACCCTAAGCAACATAGTGAGACACTGTTTCAAAATTTTAAAAGGGCTATGGATGTGGCTTAGTGATATCATGCCCTGGGTTCAATCCCTGGTACATAAGAAAAACATAAATAATAATAATTATACTGAAAGAGTAAGCATACTGTCTACACAAGGCATGAAAGAGAATTCTGTAGATATTACTGAATTTTCCTATATCTTTTTTCAAAGATGCCATTTTTTCAATATTGTCTCCCCTTGACTTATACAATCACTTAGCACAATAAGTGTGTCTGGTTGTGGTATTCTTGGATATCAGCTCTTTACTTTTAGTACTTTTTTTTATTAGGTAAAATAACATTAATTTTTATAAGAAATAATTTTTAAATTTTTATTTATTCTATTTAGTTATACATGAGAGTAGAGTATATTTTGACATTATATATATGTATGTATATATATATATACATGTAATATTTGGATTATATATAATTTTGCAATTATATATAATATATGGAACTTATATTCCATTTATACATATGGAATATAACTTCCCATTCTTGTGGTTGTACATGATATGGAATTATACTGGTCATATATTTACATATGAACATTGGAAGGTTATGTCCCATTCATTGTACTGTCCTTCCTATTCCCATCCCTTCTCACTTTCCTTCATTCCCCTTTGTCTAATCCAATGAAGTTCTATTTTTTCCTCCACTTCCTTTCTTATGTGTTAGCATCTGCATATTAGAGAGAACATTGGGCCTTTGGTTTTTTTTGGGATTGACTTATAACATTTAGCATGATAGTCTCCAGTTACATCCATTTACCAGCAAATGCCATAATTTCATTAATTTTTATAGCTGAGTAATATTCCATTGTGTATATGTACCACATTTTCTTTAATCATTCATTGGTTGAAAGGCACCTGGGTTGGTTCCATAACTTAACTACTGTGAATTGAGCTGTTATAAGCATTGATGTGGCTGAATCACTACAGTATGCTGATTTTAAGTTCTTTGGGTATATGCTGAGGAGTGAGATAACTGGGTCAAATGGTGGTTCCATTCCTAGTTTCCTGAGGAATCTCCATACTGCTTACCAAACTGGTTGCACCAATTTGCAGTCCCATCTGCAATGTATGAGTCTACCTTTTCCCCCACATCCTCACCAACATTTATTGTTACTTGTATACTTTTTTTTTGATTGAACTTTTTTATTTAATTAATTTAATTTGTTATACATGCTTTTAGAGTGCAATTCCCTTCATATTACATACAAAGAGCACAGTTTTCCAAGTCATTGGTTTTACACAAAATATTTTTATACCATTTGAGTTTTTATACATGCACTTAGTATATTGATGTCAAACTCTTTCTTCCATTGTTTCTATCCCCTTACCCCTTTCCCTCCCCTCCCCCCTTTTTTTTCTATTTAACGTTCCTTTATTCCTTTCATCCCCTCTCCCTTGCCACTATAATTCAGTATCATCCTAGCAAAGGAATTAATCAACCTTTGGTTTTGTGTGGTTGGCTGACTTCACTTAGCATTATTTTCTCCAACTCGATCCATTTACCTGCAAATACCATAATTTTATTCTCTTTTAGTGCTGAGTAATGTTCCATTGTGTATATACACCAAAGTTTCCCTATCCACTCATCTATTGATGGGCATTGGGGTTGGTTCCACAATCTAGCTATTGTGAATTATGCTGCTATGAACATTGATGTGGCTGTGTCCCTGTAGTATACTTTTTTTAAGTCCTTTGGCTATAGACCGAGGAGTGGGATAGCTGGGTCAAATGGTGGTTCCATTCCAAGTTTTCTTAGAATCTCCATACTGCTTTCCAAATTGTCTGTACCAATTTGCAGCCCCACCAGCAATGTAAGAGTATGCCCTTTCCCCACATCCTCACCAGCATTTATTGTTTGTGTTTTTGATAGCTGCTATCCTGACTGGCGTGAGATGAAATCTCAGAGTAGTTTTTATTTGCATTTCTCTAATTGCTAGAGATTTTTTCATATATTTGCTGATTGATTGTTTATCTTCTTCTGAGAAGTGTCTGTTCAGTTCCTTAGGCCATTTATTGATTGGGTTGTTTGTTTTTTTTTTTTTTTTTTTTTTGGCGTAAAGGTTTTTAAGAGATTTATATATCCTTGAAGTTAATGTTCTGTCTGATGTGCATGTGGTAAAGATTTGCTCCCATTCTGTATGTTTTCTGTTCACCTCACTGATTGTTTCTTTTGCTGAGAAGAAGCTTTTTAGTTTGAATCCATCCCATTTATTAATGTTTGGTTTTAGCTCTTGCACTATAGGGTCTTATTGAGGAAGTTGGGGCCTAATCCAACATGTTGGAGATTTGGGCCTACTTTTTCCTCTATTAAGTGCAAGGTCTCTGGTTTAATTCCTAGGTCCTTGATCCATTTTGAGTTAAATTTTGTGCATGGAAAGAGATAGAGGTTTAATTTCATTTTATTACATAAGGATCTCCAGTTTTCCCAACAACATTTGTTGAAAAGGCTGTCTTTTCTCCAATGTATGTTTGTGGCACCTTTGTATAATATAAGATAACTGTAGATGTGTGGGTTAGTCTCTGTGTCTTCTATTCTGTACCATTGGTCTACTGGTCTATTTTGGTGCAAATACCATGCTGTTTTAGTTACTATTGCTTTGTAATACAATTTAAGGTCTGGAATAGTAATGCCACGAGTTTCATTCTTCTTGCTAAGAATTGCTTCGGCTATTCTGGGTCTCTTATTTTTCCAGATGAATTTCCTGATTTCCTTTTCTATTTCTATGAGGAATGACATTGGGATTTTGGTTGGGATTACATTGAAATTGTATAGTGCTTTTGGTAGAATAGTCATTTTGACAATATTAGTTCTACCTATCCATGAACAAGGTAAATCTTTCCATCTTCTAAGATCTTCTTTAATTTCTTTTTTTAGTGTGTTGTAGTTTTCATTGTACAGGTCTTTCACTTCTTTTGTTAGGTTGATTCTCAAGTTTTTTTTTTTTTTTTTTTTTTTTTTTTTTCATGTTATAGTAAATGGGGTAGATTTCCTAGTTTCTCTTTCTGAGGATTTGTTGTTGATGTACAGAAATGCCTTAGATTTATGGGTATTGATTTTATATCCAGCCACTTTGCTGAATTCATTTATTAGATCTAGAAGATTTCTGGTGGAGTTCTTTTGGATCCTTTATGTATAGAATCATATCGTCTGCAAATAGTGATAGTTTGAGTTCTTCTTTTCCTATCTGTATCCCTTTTATTTCTTTCGTCTGTCTAATTGCTCTGGCTAGGGCTTCAAGAACTATGTTAAATAATAGTGGCAAAAGAGGACATCCCTGTCTTGTTCCAGTTTTTAGAGGGAATGCTTTCAGCTTTTCTTCATTTAGGATGATGTTGGCCTGGGGCTTAGCATTTATGGCCTTTAGAATGTTGAGGTATGTTCCTGTTATCCCTATTTTTTCTAGCGTTTTGAACATGAAGGGGTGTTGTATCATGTCAAATGCTTTCTCTCTGTCAATTGAGATGATCATATAATTTTTATCTTTGAGTCTATTGATATAAATAACATTTATTGATTTCCTTATATTGAACCAACCTTGCATTCCTGGAATGAGCCCCACTTGATCGTGATGTACTATTTTATTTTTATGTGCTTTTGTATTCAATTTGCCAGAATTTTATTGAGGATTTTTGCATCTATATTCATTAGTGATTTGGTCTGAAGTTTTCTTTCTTTGATTTATCTCTGCCTGGTTTTTGAAACAGGGTGATATTGGCCTCATAGAATGAGTCTGGGAAGCTTCCCTATTTCTATTTCATGGAATAGTTTGAGAAGTATTGGTGTTAGTTCTTCTTTAAAGGTCTTGTAGAACTTGGTTGTGTATCCATCTGGACCTGGGCTTTTCTTGGTTGGTAGGTTTTTGATGGCATCCTCTATTTCTTTGCTTGAAGTTGATCTATTTAAGTTGTGTATGTCATCCTGATTTAGTTTGGGCATCTTATATATTTCTAGATGTCAATGTATTCATTATTTTCTATTTTTTTGGAGTATAGATTTTCAAAATAATTTAATAATATTTCTGTAGTGTCCATCGTGATGTTTCCTTTTTCATCACATATATTGGTAATTTGAGTTTTTTCTCTCCTTTTCTTAGTTAGCATAGCTAATGGTTTATCAATTTTATTTATTTATTCAAAGAACCAACTTTTGGTTCTGTCAATTTTTTCAATTGTGTTTTTTGTTTCAATTTTATTGATTCCGGCTCTGATTTTAATTATTTCCTGTCTTCTACTGTTTTTGGGGTTAATTTGTTCTTCTTTTTCTAGGGCTTTGAGGTGTAATGTTAATTCGTTTATTTGTTGACCTTTTATTCTTTGAAGGAATGAACTCCATGCAATGAACTTTCCTCTTAGTACTGCCTTCAGAGTGTCCCAGAGATTTCGGTATGTTGTATTGGTGTTCTCATTTACCTCTAAGAATTTTTTAATCTCCTTTCTGATGTCTTCTGCAAACCATTATTCATTCAATAGCATATTATTTAGTCTCCAGGTATTGGAGTAGGTTTTGTTTCTTATTTTATCATTGATTTCTAGTTTCATTCCCTTATGATCTGATAGTATGCAGGGTAGTATCTCTACTTTTTTATATTTGCTTAGAATTGCTTTATGGCATAATATATGATCTATTTTAGAGAATGATCCATGTGCTGCTGAGAAGAAAGTGTACTGACTCGTTGATAAATAATATACTCTATATATAAATCAGTTAAATCTAAGCTATTGATTGTATTATTGAGTTCTACAGTTTCTTTGTTTAGCTTTTGTTTGGTGAAAGCGGTGTGTTAAAGTCACCTAGAATTATCATGTTGTGGTCTATTTGGTTCTTGAATTTGGGAAGGGTTTGTTTGATGAATGTAGATGTTCCGTTGTTTGGGGCATATATATTTATGACAGTTACTTTTTGTTGACGTATGATTCCCTTAAGTAGTATGAAATGTTATTCCTTATCTCTTTTGATTACCTTTGGCTTGAAGTCCACTTTGTTTGATATGAGGATGGAAACCCCTGCTTGCTTATGTAGTCCATGTGAGTGGTATATTTGATCCCATCCTTTCACCTTCAGTCGGTGGGCGTCTTTTCCTATGAGATGTGTCTCTGGAAAGCAGCATATTGTTGGGTCTTTTTTTAATCCACTCTATCAGCCTATGTCTTTTAATTGGTGAGTTTAGGCCGTTAACATTCAGGGTTATTATTGAGATATGATTTGTATTACCAGTCATTTTAAATTTTATTTAATTATATTTTATTTTTGGTATTTAGTTTGACTTGGTTTCACCTATGGTTAGTTTTATTTTATTGTTGTTTTTCCCTTTGAAGGTTTTCATTGTTGTTTTTCAATTCCTCCTCGTGGAATATTTTGCCAAGGATGTTCTGTAGTGCCGGCTTTCTTGTTGTAAATTCTTTTAGCTTTTGTTTATCATGGAAGGTTTTTATTTCATCATCAAATCTAAAGCTTAATTTTGCTGGATATAAGATTTTTGGTTGGCATCCCTTATCTTTTAGAGCCTGGTATATGTTGTTCCAGGCTATCCTTGCTTTGTGGGTCTGGGTTGAAAAACCTGCTGTGATACGAATTGGTTTTCCTCTATAGGTTATCTGATTTTTCTCTCTTATGTCCTTTAAAATTCTATCCTCATTTTGTATGCTAGTCATTTTCATTATAATGTGCCTTGGTGTAGGTCTGTTGTAATTTTGTACATTTGGCGTCCTATATGCTTCCTGTATTTGGTTTTCAAATTCATTCTTCTTGTTTGGGAAATTTTCTGATATTATTTCATTAAAGAGATTTTGCATTCCTTTGGATTGAGTCTCTGCACCTTCCTTAATTCCAATAAATCTTATATTCGGTCTTTTGATGGTATTCCATATTTCTTGGATATTTTTTTCATGGTTTCTTACCATCTTCGCTGTGTGGCCAACTTTATTCTCAATATTATATATTTTGTCCTCCTATCTTCCAAGTGATCCAATCTATTGGTGATACTATCTATTGAGTTTTTTAAATGGCCTATTGTTTCTTTCATTTCAAGTATTTCTGTTTGATTTTTTCTCAGACTCTCTATCTCTTTCTTGAAGTAATCTTTTGATGCCTGTATTTGTTCTCTTATCTCTTTGTTGGAGAGATAAATTTTTGCCTGTATATGCTCACATAGGTCATTTTTTAAATCCCAAATCATTTTAATTATGTGTATTCAGAACTCCTTTTCTGACATTTCATCTACTGTGCTTTCTATGGATTCTGTTGTTGTAGTATCTTGGTTTTTTTGGGGCATTTTCCTCCTTTGTTTTTTCATGATATCTATGTGTTTTCTCCTCTTGCAGTGTAAGTCTGAGGAATTACTGTTTCTGTCCTATTGTCTTATATCTTCCCTACAGGTTACCTGATGCCTCACTTTTGATGGAAAGATTAATTTTACAGCATTCAAAGTACCCAATATATTACCATATATCAGTTAGTTTCTATTTTTATATTTACAATTTTGACACTTTAACCATAAATGATGAGATCAATTATCTTCTACCATTTAGTTAGTATTTTTGTGTGGTGGTTCATAGTATCTAATGGTAGAAGGGGGGACTTATGGGTTGGCTAAAAGGTTTGTGAGGTAGGATGTGAGAAGATAGAGGTATTAGATTATTTGACTAGTGAGAGGGTAATCATGGGAATTAGGGTTTTAGTAGGAGAAACAAAAGATGGGTATCCCCATGTAATATTCCCTGTCTCTGAGGTGGGTGGGCCTTGCTGGGAAGGCATGCCGTAAGGCCTACCTGGAACTCTTGCAGGGCTTGTTCCCCTGCCAACCAGAGCCTGGATGGTGTCTGGAGGTGGGCAGGACAAGCTGGAAAAGCATGCCTGGAGGGCCTAACAGCTGGAACTCTTGCAGCTAGGGCTTGTTCCCCTGCACTCCCCAGCCAGAATGGTGTCTCTGAGGTGAGATGGGCGGCCCTAGCTGGAACTCTTGCAGGCCGGGGCTTCGTTACTTGTATTCTTAATAATTGCCATTCTGATTAGAGTGAGATGAAATCTCAGTGATATCTATGTGTTTTTTCCTATCTAGTGTCAATTTGCTTTTCAATAATTGCTAGGGAGTCTGAACATGTTTTTTTTTTTTTCATGTTTGGACTGAATGTATTTCTTCTTCTGTGAAGTATCTGTTCAATTCCTGAGCCCATTTATTGATTGGGTTATTTGTTTTATGACTGTTGAGGTTTTTTGAGTTCTTTATGTATCCTGGAGATAAATGCTATATCTGGGGTGCGGGTGGCAAAGAATTTCTCCCATTCTATAGGCTCTCTCTTCATGTTCTTATTGTTTCCTTTGCTGAGAAGGTTTTTATTTTCATACCATCCAATTTATTGATTCTTGATTTTACTTCTTGTGCTTTAGGAATCTTGTTGAGGAATTCAGTCTAGAATGAGATAACTGTACTTACATGGGTTTGTCTCTGTGTCTTCTGTTCTGTACCATTGGCCTTCATGTCTATTTTGGTGCTAATACCATGCTGTTTTTGTTACTAAAGCTCAGTAGTATAATTTAAGGTCTGATATTGTGATTTATAGAGATGTATGACCTACCCAAATTGAATCAGGAGGACTTAGAAAATGTAAGCAGATCAATTTCAAGAAATGAAATTATAAATGCCACCAAAAGCCTACCAACAAAGAAAAGCCAAGGTTGAGATGGATTCTCAGCTGAGTTCTAGAAGACCTTCAAAATAGAATCATCACAAATCCTGAAGTTATTCCACAAATTAGAAAAGGATGGAATGCTTCCAAACTCATTTTGTGAAGCTTGTATTACCGTGATACCAAAACCAGACAAAGAAACATCAACAAAAGAAAACTTCAGATCAATATCCCTGAGGAATATAGATGCAAAAAAATTTTAATAAATTACTAGAAAATCACATACACAAACACATTTAAAGATAATGCACCATGATCAAGTCAGGTTCATCACAGTAATGCAAGGTTGGTTCAACATACGGAAATAAATAAATGTAATTCATCACATCAATAGGCCTAAAGAATGACATGATTACCTCAATAGATGCAGAAAAAGCATTTGACACAAAAAAGCACCCCTACATATTCAAAACACTAGAAAACTAGAGATTGTAGGAACATACCTCAAAATTGTAAAAGTTATATATGCTAAACACAAGGCCTACATCATTCTAAATGGAGAAAAATTGAAAGCATTTTATCTAAAACCTGGTACAATACAGGAATGCCCTCTTTCACTACTTCTCTTCAACATAGTCCTGGGAACTCTAGTCAGAGCAATTAGAAGAAAGAAATTAAAGGGCTCCAAATAGGAAAAGAAGAACTCAACCTATCCGTATTTTTTTTAATGACATGATGCTATATTTAGAAAAGGCAAAAAATCTTCACCAGAAAACTTCTAGAATAGCCGGGCGCGGTGGCGCACGCCTGAAATCCCAGCACTTTGGGAGGCTGAGGCAGGAGGATCGCGAGTTCAAAGCCAGCCTCAGCAATGGCGAGGCACTTAGCAACTCAGTGAGACCCTGTCTCTAAATAAAATACAAAAAGGGCCAGGGATGTGGCCCAGTGGTCGAGTGCCCCTGAGTTCAATCCCTGGTACCACAAAAAAAAAAAAAAAAAAAAAAAAAAAAAAAGAAAACTTCTAGAATAAATAAATTCAGAAAAGTAGCAGGATATATAATTAACACCTACAAATCAATTGCATTCCTATACATCTATGATAAATCAACTTAAAGAGAAATTAGAAAAACTGTCCCATTCACAATAGCTTCAAAAAATATTTGGGAATCAATCTAACAAAAGAGATAAAAGAACTATACAATGAAAACTATAGAGCACTAAAGAAAGAAATTGAAGGTGACATTAGAAGATGGAAAGATCTTCCATGCTCTTGGATAGGCAGAATTAAAATTGACAAAATGGTTATACTATGAAAAGTGTTATACAATCTGGAAATCGGTATGGAGATTCCTTAAAAAACTTGGAATGGAACCACCATTGGATGCAGCTATCCCATTCCTCAGTCTATACCCAAAGGACTTAAAATCAGCATACTATAGTAATGCAGCCACATCAATGTTCATAGCAGCTCAATTCATAATATCTAAACTGTGGAAGCAATCTAGAGGCCCTTCAATAGATGAATGGGTAAAGAAACTGTGGTATATACACACAGGGAATATTACTCAGCATTTAAAGAGAATAAAATTATGGGTTTTGCAGGTAAATGGATAGAGCTGGAGAATATCATGCTAAGCAAAGTAAGCCAATCCCAAAAAACCAAAGGCTGAATGTTCTCTCTGATAACTGGATGATGATCTATAATGGTGGTGGGGGGTGGCATGGGGGAAAATGAACTGGGCAAAGGGGAGGATGGGGAGGAAAAGTGCATGGGGGCAGGAAAGATGGTGGAATGAGATGGACATCATTACCCTAGGTACATGTATGACTGCACATATGGTGTGATGCTACATGCTATACAACCATATAAATGTAAAGTTGTGCTGCAATTGTGTACAATGGATCAAAATGCATTCTGCTATTGTACGTACCTAATTAAAATTAAAAAAAAAGAACTATACAGATTTAATGCAATTCCCATTAAAATTCCAATGACATTCTTCATAAAAATAGAAAATGCAGTCATGAAATTAATTTGAAAAATAAGAGGCCCAGAATTGCCAAAGCAATCATTAGGAAGAAAAATGAAGCAGGAGGCATCTTTCAGCACTTTTAATATGTCATTCCATTCTCCTGGCTTGCCAGGTTTTTGTTGAGAAATTCTGCTGATAGCCTTTTGAAGAGTCCCTTATACGTGAAAATTTTCTTTTATCATACTGCTTTAAAATTTTTCTCCTTGTCCTTAGGTAGTTTTATTATGTGTCTGAGTAAATATATCTTGATGTGCAAATAGGTTGGGTTTCTTTAGGTATCAGGGACTTGGATGCTTCTTTCCTCCATCAGATTTGGAGTTTAATGTCATTTCTTGAAATAAGTTTTCTGACACTTTTTTACCCCCCTCTCTCTGTTCCTTTTTAATCCCCATAATATGTAGATTATTTCACCTGATGGTGTTCCATAAGTTGTGAATGCGCTAGATCTTCCCCATAGCCTATGCCAATCCAGTTTCTTTTCTTGTTTCTCTTCTTCTGAGTTATAGTTTTCAGAATGACCATATAATGGGCTGGAAGTGAATACTCTGAGATACCAATGAGCTGCTTGAAGCAGCCTTGGCTTTGTCTCTTTCCCTCCTAGGGAATAGAGAATACTGAATAAGAATGATCAGCTCATGTAGTCTGGGATTTTTCTTCTTCAAAACTTTATCTCTGGCTGGGCGCGGTGGCGCACGCCTGTAATCCCAGCACTTTGGGAGGCTGAGGCAGGAGGATCATGAGTTCAAAGCCAGCCTCAGCAATGGCGAGGCACTTAGCAACTTAGTGAGACCCTGCCTCTAATTAAAAAACACAAAAAAGGGCTGGGGATGTGACCCAGTGGTTGAGTGCCCCTGAGTTCAATCCCCGGTACCAAAAAAAAAAAAAAAAAAAAAAAAAAAAAAAACCTTTATCTCTGCTGTCATGTTGCTCCTAAGGCATATAACCTGAGGGTAGAAATATGCGTGGGGATACCAATTTATTATCCCAATATTGTCATTCCAACTTTGTTTTCTTATTTACTTGTTTCATACAGTTGTTTTTAAAACATATACTTAAACAAATATCTTCCTAAGAAACAGTAAAAAGGGATTATGTGTTGGTGGAGGATTGGAGTTTGGGTGGCTTACTGGTTCTTACTCCAAGACAATCCTCTTTAGTTGATTCATTGGACTGCGATGTTTTAAATTGATATGGCTGTCATTTCTCCTCTTTGTCTTCTTCCTCTTCCTCTTTTTTCTTGAAATTATGGTATTGGTATGTCTCTTGATTTTGTGTTCTTCTTTTGTTTTTTTTTTTTTTTTACCACACTTAAATCTACCACTCAGTCTCTTTTTCATCCACTACACCAATGATAATGCCTCCTACTCCCATCACCTGGAGCTCTCAAAGAAATTGCACTTTGCCTAAAGTTCCCCTTCTGATTCCATGCATCTTTAAGCCTCTTCATTTGTATTTTTCAGTTTTCAGTGCTGTGTCCATTGAGTCTGACTTCTTCCCTCTCAGGTTTAGATTCTCCTGTCAGAATGACTTCATCTTCTAAGCCTCAAGTATTCTCATATACATGATGCATAAACATTTAACTCAACTCTCTTTTCTGCCTTCGGAACCAAATCTGACCCTGCTTTTTTGGTATTTAGGTTACTAATTGCAAGGCGATTAAAGTAAGTAATCTCCATGAGTCAGCTTTAATGTGAAGTGGTTTACAGTTGTTTTTATTCACTGTTTTCCATGATTTTATAGTTTTAGAAGATATGTGGAGAGATTGGGTTTGGATGGCACTCACTGTTCTGTAAGAACACTTTCTCATATGTTTAAAACAATGCATGTCTGGTGAATATGCTTTCAAGAACGCTAATTCTGTTTCTATTGTACTCCTAGTTTTTAGAAAGATGATATGTTCTTGGATGTTTAGAAGGATTATACCTTCTTACATTATTTTCCATTTCATTTGGAAAAGTTAGTATATCTAATTTAAGAATATGGCTTACAAATTCTTACAGAATGATTTGCTTTTGCCTTTGTCAACATTAATCTTTGAGTATATATTTCATATTAGTTTTTGACTAATATCTATTGATTGTGCATATTAATGGGGTTCAGTGTGATATTTAAATATAAGCTTGCAGGAGGCATGGATCACATCAGGGTAATTGGCAACTTGACCACCTTAATCTTTTGTGGTATTAAAAGGCTTGGAAGCTGGCATCAGTCAGGGTCTCTTTCATGTTCTTTTTACTCCTATAGCACACTGTTTGGGTCCAAACTGAAAGTCCTGCTGTGTACCAGCACCCCTCTTTGTTTTTTTATTCTGTAACTTTAATTATTGTCTTCTTACTTTATGTATATGTTTTTATTTTAATTGTTCATTTCTTAGATTTTTAGTCATTCTTGGAATTGGCACTTATGCTGAGAGGAAAGTGGCTCCCAAAGCCATATTTAGCAAAGTGTGGTTTGGCTTCTGTTTATTCTGGACCATGAGCCTGCAAATATTTTCTTCCTTGGAAGCACCTTAATGAATATAAGAAGATTTTTGTTATGCACCTTTTTCTGTTATATAAATCATCTTATATACTGACTTGGAGAGTTAGTTTGAAAGGCATACTCAACCATTATTGGAAAACCTTAAGTGCTGTATCTTATTTCTGTTATTGTCAGGGGTTGCTGATTAGAATTTCAGCTCTTTCTTGGTTGGTTTAACACCACAAAGTAGATATTATCATTACTAACTTACACAGCCAATGCTTATATAGACTACCTGACATTTTCCATTTTACTTGGCTTTCTTAGTTTTGTTTAGCACTAATTTCCAGGATCATTTTTCATCTTCTTGAATAATAGCCCATACAATTTCCTTTGCTGGGCTTCTGCACTTTGTGTTTCTTTTAGTTTCAACATGTCTCTATTTCACCCTCATTCTTTTTTTTGGTACCAGGGATTGAACTCAGGGACACTAGATCACTAGGCCATATCCCCAGCCCTTCTTAAAATTTTATTAGAGACAGGGTCTCACTGAGTTGCTAAGTGCCTCACCATTGCTGGGGCTGGCTTTGAACTCATTATCCTCCTGCCTCAGCCTCCCAGGTGCTGGGATTACTGGTGTGATCCACTGCGCCCAGCTCACCCTTGTTCCTAAGGATAGTTTTCTTTAATGTTCTATACTTTTGCTAATATATGTCTATGTGAGAGTTTGTTTATTTGTCCTATTTGGAATTATTGTGGTTCCGTAATCTATAGACTCATATCTTTCATCTACTTGGGAGATACTCTCAAAATGATCTATTTGAATACTACATTTTCTGTACTTTGTCTATTCTTTCCTTAGGGAAATCCAATTAGATATCTATTAAGACATTTTACTTTCTCTCATGCTTCCCAAATCTTTTCATGTTTTCCTTCTTGTTGTTACTACATTTTAATTTTAAAAAATTCTGGATTGTCTCCCAGTTATAAAGTTTTCTTCATTTGTGCCTAATCAAGTCAATAGAGTATTACTGTGGAAAGTGGTTTTTGTAGACAAACTACTAAAAATTTAGTCCTACTTCTGCTAGCTAGAAGTTATGCAATTTAAGCACATGTCTTAGTCTTGTATCCCCATTTTATTCATCTGTTAATTGACAATAATTGTAATACATAGTTCATAGTTCCTATAAGAATTAGTCTATGTAAAGTGCTCAGCCGAATAGCTTTATAACGGTTAGCTTTAAGTGTTAGCTAGTATAATTAACTAAACTATTGATTAACTTGTCCACTTCCTTTTAAGTCTTGATTATATTTTTGTATTTTTAAAATTTCTATGAGTATTAAAAATTTTTCTTTTATCAACTTTTTGGGGCTACTGGCGATTGAACCAAGGGGTGCTTGACCAATGAGCCACATCCCCAGCCATTTTTTAATATTTTATTAGAGACAGGGTAATTGAGTTGCTAAGTACCTCACTAAGTTGCTGAGACTGGCTTTGAACTCTGAAACCTTCTGCCTGATCTTCTAGAGCCACTGGGATTAAAAGGTGTGCACTACCACATCTTGGTTTCTCTTTTATCAGTTTTGATAGCTTCTTTTCTCTGCTCATGATTTCAGTTTTGTTTTTATTTACTGTCACAATTAAATGTATTTATTTTATTATATGCAGAAATTCTAATTGAATGAAGTTCTATCATAAAATCATGAGAAATGTTTAAAAATTCTATCATGAAAAATATGGGCTTATCATAAAATTAACAGAATGATTGGATCAAGTCATATCTATCCCACTAAGTTTGGGGCTTCTGTGACTTAGTCCCCATTAGCTTTAGGTCTGAATTTGTACTCTTTTGGAAACATTTTGGAGGGATTTTATCCTAATGAAATTTTTATGGGTCTGATTTTACTGTTTGCTTTTCCTACAAATGTTATAATGTTGCTTTCTTGTGCTTTCTTTATTGAGTGTTAATTGTGATTGATTTTTTTCTCCCTTATGAATCCTGGAATGAAGGTGTATTACCTCAGTGAGGATATACAGTTATTTTATAAATGTGTGACTCATGGTAATTCTCAGTTAAATCTTACCTTAAATGTTTTTGAAATCCCAAATCAGATGAAGATCATCATGTAATTATGAGTTTTTAGGTAATATATTGTACTTCTCACATACACTGAAAAGTGGCCCTCGAAATGTATTCACATCAAGAACCTGTGAATGTTGCCTTATTGGAAACAAGGATCTTTGCATAAGTGATTAAGTTAAAGACCTTGAGATGGGGAAATTATCGTGGATTATGGGGCTGTCCCTGAATGCAATTATACATATCCTTATAGGGGTTTGTGGAATATATACGGAAGTGAAAGGCATTTTAAACATAGAAGAGGGGAAGCCAAAATGACCATGATACAGAGATTAGGATGATGCAACCACTGCCAAGGACCATCAGAACCCACAAGAAGGTGAATAATTCAAAAAACAATTTTCCCCCCAAAGCTTCTGATGGGAGCACAGTCCCAATGACAACTAAATTTTAACCCAGTGGTACTTATTTCAGACTTCTGACCACAGAACTATATGAGAGTAAATTTATTTTGTTTTAAGCTACCTACTTTGTGGTAATTTTATATAGCCACCATAAAAATCTATGACACCCTTCATTCAAAGTGAGTTAGAAATTTTTGTGTGCAATTTTTCCTTTTTTGGTAGAATAATAATGAGTAATAGGTACTGCATGATTAAACTTATATCAATCACCATATCTGTAAAATACAGTACATATAATTAAGAGGAGACCTCATATATCCTATAAACTTCATTTAGACTCTCCTTTGTGGACCATTGTGGTAACTGGGCTGACTCATCTCACACTGATCTTCAGTGGTCCAGTGGATCACAGATTTCCAAAAAATAGATCGGAAGTGCCATTGTATGTTGTGAGCATCTTAAATGTTGTTCTTCAGACTGACCACAATGGTCTTTTGCAATACATCACTAGTATTGAAATCTAGTTGAAATTTTGTATTATTTATATTCCTAGGCTTTGCTTTTATCCTGTAAAAGTTTAGCTCCAAGCAACAACCAATTACTACACTAGGGAAAAGTTTCAACAACTATGCCAGTAGTGGGCTCTGCTGCCTTTGATTTGAAAAGAATATTCTCAGAACCATTGAAAAGGAAAAGTTTGCGTCTACTTCATACATTAGTCTTCTAAAGGCCTTTGATCTCTGTAAAGGTATTCATGGTCTAAATAACTACTACATTCTTATAGAAATAAGTGAAATCTGGATTTAAAATAATTGACACCTAAGGGAAAACTTATTTAGTGTAGTAATCTTTATCCACCATGTAAAAGTTTTTTTTTTTTTTTTTTGATCAAACATTAAAAGGGAATAAATCCTTTTTCTCCTTCTTTAAAATTAACATTTAAATATAAGAATATCTATTACATGGGAAAAAACACTAAAAACAAAGATAACTCAAGTGGAGGTAGTTTGTCAAATGCAGCCGCATTTAAAATTTACTCCCCTCCCAACTTAATTCAAACTAGAAAAAAAAAAAAAAAAAAAAGAGAGAGAGAGAGAGAGAGAAAGAAAGAAAACCAGATGGTGCATATAGAGCTGCAACATATGATGACAAATTTAACTAACAAGAATTTGCATCTTTTAACATAGCACCGTTTCCACCTAAGTGCAGATAGTTCGGTGAATTCTTTGAAACCAATTGTTCTTATTTTAAGTTTAGGGATTCTTATAGGAGATTATTTTATAGGGAATTTCTCACTAGTTAAAAAAGTTCATTTTCTTACAATTGCATTTACTTTCATCATATTTTCATATCTTATTATACCTTAAGCTCAAGAAGGAAAATGATCCTGAATACAAGGAATTTTACTCCTGGGATCTCATTTCAGTTACTAAAAGCCATATGGCTAAAGAATTACTATGTTTCATGGTTTAGAAGAGCAATAGATTATGCTTTGGAGAGACACCTAAGGGAAACATAGGTTCTTTGAGGAATTGGAATTAAAATAGCATGCACATAATAATGAGTTTTAGAGTGTATAAAACCAATGAAAGAAATGGGGAAAGTCCATTTCTGTGGCTCTTAAAAGGAAAAGCAGCACACGTTTAGATTTAACCTTGTGGCTGCTGAGTACAGGGAATATTTTGCTTCATTATAAACATGAAATAACTTTGTGTGTCTCTTGCTAGTCTTAAATTGTTTCATTTACTGATTTACATGATGTGTGTTCTATGATTATGAATGCTCAATAAAAAGATGGGTAAGATATTATTTCATGGGTCTGGCATTCTTCCAAATATGGTCAATAATTTCATATTTTATGTATATTTATATGTGTGTGTGTATATATATATACATATATATGCTTTGCATGACAGGCCACATTGATTCCATGTGTGTTCCTTTTCCAAGGTAAGTAGGGCATCACTGTACTGCAAACCAAACCACTGGCACACATTTTCCCCAGATATCTGGTACCTGACTTTATTTTAATGATGGTAGCTTCCTGAGGGACACCAAATAAAGGTACAAGTTTAGAGAATGAAAAAAAATTTTAGATAAAAGTGCTTAAAATAGAATACATTGAGTCATTTTAGGCTAAACATCTTTGATCATATTGCTTGTAGAAAACTTTTCATATAAAACAAAATATTTTTCTTACTGCATTTCCAAGAGTGAAAATGAAGTCTTAATTGTCACAGGGACCAAATGAAAGGAAAGAGGACACTTGAATAAATTTTACAAAGCCAGGAGAAGTTATTTTCTTCAAGGGCACTGGGATTGTTAGTGGGGAAAATAATCCAGTGGTTCTTTTTAATTAGAGCATTATTATGAGAAATTGCCTAGTTCTTTCTTATCTCTAAATAAGTATATCCTGGAATAAATAAGAAGAACGTTAGGACATTTGAATAAACCTCTGGAAATCAAATTGCAGAAATAATAGACAAGATTTCCAAGAGCACATTCACAAAAATTTAGCAGACATCAGGAGGAAGAACATAACTTTTTGATATCCTTATGTGTGTTATTGTCTCAGGACTTCCTTACTATTGTCTATAATAATAAAACAGTGTGCTTTTATTGCAAACGGCTGCCTGCTTTGTCTGAAAACTTAAGTATCTTTGGAAAGTATACATTTAAAATAAAGATTATTCACTGTAACATAAACCACATTTTGATCACTGGAATTTACAACAGTTGTTTCAGGGTACCATGGGATTTTTCTTTGTTTCCATATTTTCTCCTTAAATTATCCACATTTCCTGACCCTTTGCCAAGCCCCTGGTAGTGAAACATTATTTAGGAGATCAAACACAGATCATATGAAAGAAACATCTGTTGTAGCTATTGTTTTCAGAAGTTCAGGTTGCCCAAGAGGTCCACTAAGCAATATTTTCCAATTCTCATTTCTATACAACTGGGGGATCTTGGTGGCAGCAAAGGATAAAAGCCTTTAATTTAATGTTTGAGATGTGTGTGTCCTGAAGTTATTTGCACTGAAAATGTTGTGGAAGAAAAAAAAGATCCATAGTAGCTTTTTCAGGATTTTTTTTTCTTCCTGCTTTGCAAAGCCAACTCTTGCTACCATACTTACCATTGACTGGACAAGCAATAGTCAGAGAGAGAAGAAGAGATGGAAATCAGCTGTTTCTTTAATTGCTTCTTGATTTCCTAGTCTCTTCCCCGCCTATTGCTTTAATCCCGAACATTCCTCCAATCCAAGCCTCAAAGCAGAAATCATTTTCAGGGGAGAAAATGGTTCTTTCCAGTCCAACCCCCTCTCTTCTCTGATTTCCTTAGACCCCTGCCTCCTACTCAGCTGTCAGGCCTGCAGTTCTCCTTTAAAATAGAACAAAAAGTGAAAGGTAATTTATATTCTAATGACAAGGCTTGCTTATGTGCTGGGCACAGAGGGTTTATAGCCCTGGGAGGTAATTACTCAGGTTGAAAGGTGCTTCATCTGTTCAGATTGAGCTTCCAGCAGGGTGATGTTCTCAGTGAAAATGGTGATGGCAAAACCATCTGAGAAATCATGCAAGGAAATCTCGTGGAAGAAACATTTCCCTTGTTCTTCAATTACTCAATTCAAAATTAATTACAAATTTATGACTTTCATTAAAACAGTTCACCTGAAACCTTAAAATTTTGCATAAAGTTTACTGTTTGGAATGCAAAAATATGTACCTTAAGTTTCAGTCTAGCTTGCACCATGTATGATCCTATAGAACATATGAAAATTCAGGCATCTCCCACTATGGTTTGCATGACCTTTTATACTGAATTCATTGTATCAGAAAGATGGAAGAATTAAAGAGATAAATAGTAAAAGCAAGTGAAAGGAAATACAAAAAGAAAAAGAAATGGAGACAGACCTCAACTGATCAGCCAACTGATCAGCGATGCTTTATTAAGAAGCAGAGGGGCACATTTTTTCAAGAGGAAAATGGTGATTGGCTACAACATAGATCTGAGTTTTATAGGGTTTAACAAAGCTACATCATGGGAGGAGTTTGTCAGTTACTTTGGTGGGCTTACTTTTGGCAGTCAGGGGACCTTTTACAGATTAGGGAAATTACAAAAGGTCAGAGTCTTCATTTTCTTTTTCCTGTCAATTGGTTATAAGTTTCCATCTTCTTCATTCCAGACTCAAAAAGGGGTATCATGATTTGGGGCAAAGTAACCATATCTGGCTACTTCCTGCTGAAGAATGTCACAAATCTGGAAGAATGTCACAAATCTGGAAGAACAGAAGGAGGTAGGGGATATTTTGGGCTTCTATACAATTTTGGCACTTGTGGTTTGAGGCAGGTGTAGATGGAATGAACTTCAACATCATCATGGTTGATTCCTTCCTTATGGGACTCAGGATAGTCACATTGTGAGTGAAGCAGGAGAATGGCTTTTGCATGTTCTTGGGAGGTGGTCTGGGCTAGACAGAACAGCTTTTCAAGAAGTTGCTTTTGTATAAAGAAAACAAGAAATAAATGTTATTACAAGAAAAATGAGTATTAGAGGGGCTAAAAGAGGAAGAAGCCAGGAAGCCCATTGTTTTAGGTCTCCCAATGAGGCCTGCCAGAAATTGGCTATTTCTCATCTCTGATGATCCAATCAGTTTTATAGTTGTTTAACCTTATCCCTTACCAGTCCTGATTGACATAGAAGCAATATTCTTCTGTGAGGAAGAGGCATAGGCTACCTTGTTCAGCAGTGGGGAGATCTAAGCCCTGAGGATTTTGCAGGACAGATGCCAGGGAATTTTGTAAAGCCAGTACTGAATTGGTGACCTGTTGGATATTTTCAATAACCTGTTCTGACCACTTTTTATAGTAGTGAACAGAGGTTCCTAATCTCACTGCTCCTGTGCCAGTCCCGGAGGATATCCCTAGCCCTATGAGTAAGGGAATGAACTGAAGGGCTCTCTTGTGTCTGGTGTGTGCCATTATTGGGATAGGCACATTTTGGTTATTAGGTAAAAGGTCAATTTGAGGAGTAAGGAAGACCAAGGTATATAGAGTGACCAGTCCAAGTTTTTGGTAGGCAGGGGTAAATATGAGCCATACAAAGAAAAAATGCCTCAGAATCCAGGGGTGGTGGCAAGGCTGTGGGGCTGACATAAGTGTTCATCTTAAGGGCCATTGAAATAACTATTGTCTTTCCTCTTAAATGCCCAGATATTACCGTACTTCGATTATAAATGTTTTTGCTAGGTGTTTAAAATCAAGCTGATCAAATTGACCTTGTTCCTATTTATTCTTAAGAGTCAGCTGAAATCCCTCAGTGTGTCACTCTTGGAAAGATGAGAGAAGCCTCTTAGCTCCTCTAGTGCAATCTTCCATGATGTGTCAGGGTCTTATTGACCCTATGGCTTCCCTTGGAAGCATCAGAGACATCTCCCTCTCCAATGACCTTCCTCTTTCCAGAATGTGCACTGGTCAGCTTTCTGTTCTCCATGGTCTCACTGATACCCCTGATCAGGAGGTCATGTAGCCCAGAGTTGCAAAGCCCTTAGAGAAGTTCCATCATTTCCTGGATCTGAGCTGACCTCAGAGGGCAAGAGCCAAATATTGGCTTATATTTTCTTTTTCTTATTTTTTCTTAAATTTAGTCCCTAAGCTTTGGTCTTAAACATCCAGCAAGACAGTTTTACCAGTATTAAAGAAAGAGTATTTGGTTTTAACTTTAACGTCTATAACTTTACATTATTTTACCACTTCTATTTAATTATGGTCAGTATTAGTACTGGAAGTCAGCCCTACCTCTTTTCTCTTCTGTAAGTAATGGCATATTATCTCAAATTCATTCAGGTGGCTATATTATAAGTTGTACTTCAGTAAAGCATTAACAGATAATAGTTATAAAGTTTTTAAGGAAAGTACAAAATAAAATTAACAAGTGTAAAAACATATTAAGTTTATATTGTAGCTATAAACCATAATTTTGATAATCCCAAATCTTTATTTTCAACTTTAGTTTGAAGAACACCAGCTTAGCTGAGTGCGGTGGTGCATCCCTGTAATCCCAGCACTTGGGAGGCTGAGGCAGGAGGATCATGAGTTCAAAGCCAGCCTCAGCAATGGCGAGGCACTTAGCAACTCAGTGAGACCCTGTCTCTAAATAAAATACAAAAAAGGGCTGGGAATGTGGCCCAGTGGTCGAGTGCCCCTGAGTTCAATCCCTGATACAAAAAAAAAAAAAAAAAAAAAAGAACACCAGCTTAGTAAAATGCTCTTCTGAATATTATATTTTGAAGATTTGCATACTTGGAAGATATGACTACATAAAGGAAAATTCAAAATCTGTAGTGTGTTGTAATATTCTAAAATAACAGTTTTTGTTTAACCAGAATTGTACAAACCCTAGTTTCTTTAAAACTATTTTCTCTAAACAATAAAACTTAACAGGCACAAGAAATCATCTTGATAGATAAGAGCAGATTAATGTTTGAAGAAATCCTTTTTACTTCAACCTATAGAGGATTAAACTTTGGTTTATATCAGTGCATTAATATTTTACCTTAGAGAAAAGATTTAATAATTTTAAGTAATTGTGCTAATTATGTATAACCAATTTAGTTACACATAAACTTTGAAATTTAGCCCAAAACCTTATGCAACTTACTTAGTCTACAACTTTTTATTTTACCACATGAAAGACTTTCTCATCCAGAAACATTTGGTTTTCCTTGTACTTCATACTAAAACATAATTCCATACCTAGAAACTTCTTATATCTCTTTCCTAGCTGTTGATCCCTTTTTAAATTCACATTCTGAAACAATCCTTATGAAATTTCTGAAATTTTTACAATTTATACTCTTAATAAGATGAAATAGTTTATGTTATAGATAGTGCTTTAATTGAAACACAGCTGAAACTTTTTGGACTCTTTGCATATAGAATTATACCTATTAGAACTTTAACTCTTAGTAACCTTGCTTTAGTGAAGACCCAGAAACAACAACAACAACAACAAAAATTATATTCTATTTTTTTATTTACCAATGTTTAAAAACACATTTAATGTTTACATACATTGTTTTATAGAATTTAAGAGTACTTGATTTTATATTTATCCGTTGATGTTTTAGCACTTTTTTATAAAAATATTTTTCTGGTTATAAGTGGACACAGTACCTTTATTTTATTTATGTGGTGCTGAGGATCAAACCCAGGGCCTCACACACGTGAGACGAGCACTCTACTGCTGAACCATAGCCCCAGCCCCTGCTTGAGCACTTTAACTTTGTAAATTTATCAGATGTCTCCTTCAAAAGCACATTTATGATTAATCCCATTGATGTTGAATCTAATTTACTCATTTTTAATTGTAAAATACAAGATATCAGAGAAGTATAGTTAACAGTACTATCTCTTCCCTGTAGAATAAAAGTCCTAGAAGTAATGGATATTACATTGTAGACATTTTATAAAAACCGACATTCTGTTAGTTGTTCGACCACTGAGAAAAACTGGTGAGTTAGTGACTTTAAAGATATCTTTACTCTCATCTGTTTACCTACTTTAGATTAAACTTTTTAAGTCATATGAACTAAAAGGTATTTAGCTCCATTTCTCTATTAAATTTTAACTTATGAGCATTCATTTATCTATGCCAATTTTGATACCATGTACATGATATGTGGACACAAGCACATATGTAGACATAATAATGCAGTACACAGGTGTGTACACCATATAAAACAGACAGGGAACACAGATCTAATAGTTTTTTCTACATAGATCTCCAGAGGTAGAAGACAGTGCTACATATATTTATTAAAGTCTCTATTAGATTTAAATTGTTTGAAATTAAAATACAGCCTATCAGACTTACATTATGACTTAGATATAGGGCTGGCATGTACAGTTGAAAATGTTAGGTGTAAAGTCCAACAGCCATGGTGGACATTGAAATCAAAGGTTCAGGTGGCCACTTGTTCTTGATGGATCTCAGTTTTATCTCCAACTCCACCATATCTATGTCCTTCATAGGATTTTTGTAAAAGGAAAATTTCCAATGTATTTGAGAGTTAATCATTGAAAATTGGCCTCTGAAAAGGCAGAGTGTAGAAACCTCTATAGTTAGATAAAAGACGATCAGAAAAAGATATTAATTTAGGTGCACAGGATCAAATGTGAATTTTACATAAAATCATAAGCTCAAAAATACAGAAACAGAGCCGGGCGTGGTGGCGCACGCCTGTAATCCCAGCACTTTGGGAGGCTGAGGCAGGAGGATAGCGAGTTCAAAGCCAGCCTCAGCAATGGCGAGGCACTTAGCAATTCAGTGAGACCCTGTCTCTAAATAAAATACAAAAAAAAAGGGCTGGGGATGTGACCCAGTGATCGAGTGCCCCTGAGTTCAATCCCCGGTACCACAAAAAAAAAAAAAAAAAAAAAACAAAAAAAAAAAAAACAGAAACAGGAATTCCAAAAATAAAATAAAATAAAAAGACATGGCCATAATTACTCCAGTAAAGGAGCGTGCCAAACATCTTTATTAGACCAAAATTCAATTTTAGCTAATATTAGAGACAGTCCAGATATCTAAAGAATGTGGGTATCCTGAAATCCTCAGGTAAAGATTCTCAAAAAGAAGAAGACTTGTATTCCATTTTTCCCTTCCTATGCTGTAGTATTTAGGGAGGAACTTGTTAAGAAAGCAGGGTGGTAGATTGGGAGCAGACAAGATAGCCAGCCATTTAGGTCCCACAGTAACTTGAAATTAAAAGTGACACCTTTTTCTTCTCCCTTGGTCTTAAACCAGTTTTACACAATTACCTCTGCAAGCCTTGTAAGCTATGAAATCTCTATGAGCCTTGGAGAGATAGAGATCTGGCAGAAGCTAAGTAAGGGAAGCTGCTGTTTGAGCAATACCTCATGCATAGGGCATTTTAATCATTTTTTTATTTCCCAAATTGGCAATCAGGTCAGGTTTAGATTTAGAAAATTATTAGGCATCTCCTTTATCTCAACTGTGATTAGGGCATCCCTTACTTTTGAGGATGAGGCTCCCCTCTGAAAAAAAGAAAAAAAGAAAGCAGAACACATGGGTGTCTTTGCTGAGAAAACTGTCTCTTTAGCTAAGGGATATCTTCCAGATCCCAAAGCCTCTAGCAGTCACCAGTTCCTGCCTTTTCTTCCATGATCTATGGCTGGGAAAACTCAGAACAGAGGATAGTAACTTCTTGATAGCTAGTTGTGCCCTTAAAGTTTTTTATATGTTGCCTATGTCCTTTTGGGTCCTCATACTCACAGTACCATGGTTTTATATTATACTTCTCATTTTGAAGTGGGAGGCCAGCCTGTTAGTGCTGTGGGTGATCTCTCCACTAGAGAAAATAAATCATTTGGATTCCTGAACAAGGATAGATGAGGGGTACTTTTCCTCTAATTGAGACAGATTTTCTGTTTTTCCTGCCAGATGAGGGGAGTATGGAAGAAAATGTGTCTTATGAGAATCTAGAGAAGGTGGTCTAATTGTAAAGTTCTGGGAGCTCTATCTTGAGAATCACTCATAATGGGCCCCTGTTTAAGAGGGAGACTGTATGGACAGAATTGGGGTAGAAGCATTTCTGAAGAAGAAGAGATTATTTGGCTCATACTATGGGGATTAATGGTCACCTCTATTCCAAAGACCCCAGATCAGACAGAGATTTCATCTCAGGATCCAAGATTCATTGGGTGAGGGTGCCTTCCACCATCAGGCCAAGACAATCAATCAGAAACAGAGAGACAGAGAGTGGTCAATATTTGACCACTGAGGGCTGTTGGGGTCAGACTGGGGACATGAAACCTTCATGCACCCCAGCTAGCTGCCTTCACTTGTCTCAATGCTTCCTCTGTCTTATGCACCAAATTTTTCCCACAGAAGAGAAACTAAAGTAAGTCAGGACCAGCATTTCCAACACCTGGGTGAATGGGGAATCCAACCAATTTCTTGACTTTTGACTGACAGCCAAGTGACATCAGACTTTCCAGTCCCCACTGTCATGGCAATTCTAGGTCAACTTGGCCCATGCTGACTGGTTCTAATTGGATTCCTAAACATACATTCTTACAGATTTTATAGTTAGGAAGAATCATCCTTATCTCCCAGAGTTTCAGGATCTAGTCATGAAAATCTCCTTCAGGGTAACTTGGGTTCTTATCAACATTATTTTTGGCCTGCTTTTCTCCTGCAACGAACAGGTAGTTTGCTAAGGAATGTAACATATCCTGTATACAGAGGCTAGGCAAGGCTGCATGTAAATTGCCTCTTGGAAAATAAACCATGTGGGGATCAGCACAGTGGGCACATTTGATATAATTATTATATACAACATTTAGCTTTTATAATGTCACAGATGTCCTCATGAGTTATAGTTAAGATGTCTAATGTCATTTGATTTTTGCAAAATGCCTCGCTTTTCATATTACCTTTATGTTTAGTAGAGATCCCTTTATCTGTGTCAGTTAGGCCTTCTTGGTAAAGTTAGTAAGGACTTTTATGTGCCACATTATATCTTTTAGACCAATATGAGGGATAACTATTGGATCTAGATAATTATACTAGCAAACATAGAAACACAGATCATGCCTGCTTATGTAGGAGGTTAGGAAGATTTGTAGGTCTCAAATTGACTCAGAAAAAACCTTTGGCTCCAACAGTCTTTTTTGACAGTTATGAGGCACTCCTGTCTAAGAAACTTTTTTTTATAGTTTCCAACTTTTCTTACTTTTTGTGGAGGTTCATCTGCTATTTTGGGGGCAGTAAATGAAGAAGAGGGCTAGGGATCAGAATCTGAATTAGGGGGCTTATGAAGCAGGGAGCCAGTGAGAATTAGTTGTAGAGCAGAGCAAGGTCGGCATAATGAGGGCCTTGAGTCAGGCCACTTGTCATTTTTTTGGATAAAATAGTCTAAGTCTTGGAGGATATTTTGGGTCAAAGGTTTTTGAATTCCAAATTTGGGCCATTGACTTATATTGTTAATTTATATTGTGGCCAGTTCTGAGTACTCAGTCTAATATGGCATTTACTTTTGAGATTAGATTAGAAGTGGATGATTTTTAAAAATTTTAATGAGACGACATAAGGGGGAGTCCTGTGGGATGGACTAACTGGTTAGTCACCATGTTGGAGAGGTTTGACCAGGGGTGGCAGTAGAGATCAAAGCATCCCTTGATATCTCCCATCACAGAACTGTTCCACCAGAGAATGAGAGGGTGTCCCCTTCTGTAATCCCAATGGAGAAGGACACCCAGGGTCTCAAACAAGCCAAGAGGTGGAAGATCTGGGGCAGGGCATCTCTATAAGAAACTGGAAGAGACCTTACCTCTCCAAAGATTGAGGAGGTCAGTGTTGCATATGAGAACAAAATGGCAGAAAGTGGCCTCTGATCCAAAGGTTTCAGTGTATAGGAAAGGAAAAGATTTGGAGGGGGTAAGGTTAGAAGGAGTTTGCCAATAAAGGACCTGATTCAGGTTCTTGCTCTGTCCACATGGCAGTGAGGTAGCAAAATTCCTGCCCAGGAATGGGGTCAATTTCAGGTCACATATCAGCCACCATTTAGCTATAGTGGACCTGGAGGGCCAGAGAAGTCTCCCTATGAAGAGGAAAGAATGAAAGAAATAGAGGGGATAGAGGGGGATATAAAGATGATTGAGGTTCATTAGAACGTTGTTTCAGGTTTTGGCACCAAATGAAAGCAAATGAAAGAGAATACAAAAAGAAAAAGAAGTGGAGACAGACCTCAACTGATCAGTGATGTTTTCCTAAGCAGCGGAAGGGCACATTTTCAAGAGGAAAATGGTGACTGGCTACTAAAAGGGTCTGGGTTTTATAGGGCTTACCAAAACCACATCATTGAAGGAGTTTGTCAGTTACTTTTGGTGGGCTTACTTTTGGCAGAGAAGAGAAATTGCAAAAGGTCAAAGTCCTCAGTTTTCTCCCCCAACCCCATGGGGTTTAAGTTTCTACCTCATTCCAATAGGCAAAAAAAAAAAAAAAAAAAAAAAGAATTTTCTTACTTTCACTTTAGAAAACATTTAACTCAGTGTTATTTTAAGTTTAAAGAAAATTTGAACTAATTCTTTCATTTAGGAGCCTCCTTTTTCTCCTCCTTATCACCGTTACCACTAATGATAGCCATTTTCAAAATATTGTATGATTTCAAGGCGTGGAAAATTTTGCACTATCCTGAGAATCAAGAAGGAAGATGTTTAGCTAGTGTTATATGGAATAACAGTATGATATTAATGTCCCAAGACATGTATTATATAACTTTAATACTTTTATTTTAAAATGATTGCAGTTTTATAGAGGAGTTGGAAAAATATTTCAGAATGTTCATGTACAAACTTCACCCAGCTTCCTTACATTACTTTAGAATGCTTAAAATACTCTTAGTTAAAATCTGACTTTATTGGAATTTTACCATTAACCACCAAAATGCTTTGTCTATTCCAGAATCCCCTCCAGGAAACCACCTAACTTTTAGTTTCATGGCTTAATCTTTTCCAGTCTATGATAGTCATTCATTCTTTCCTGACTTGTATGACTTTTAATGGTGCTGATTAGTTATTTTGTAGAATACCCTATAGTTTTGGGTTATCTGATCTTTTCTTATGATTAGATTGAGGCTATGCTTTTCTGACAAGTATAACAGAAGAATAATTGGCATTTAAGTGTATCATACAAAGAAGTCCATAATGTCAATTGATTCATCTCATTTAACCTTGATTGCCTGGTTAAAATGGTTGTGCTGTGCTTTTGAACTATAAAGTTACTATTTTCCTCTTTTGAATTAGTAAATATCTGGAAGCAGTTAATTCAAGACTAAAAAATAACACTTTATCCCATAAATTTTGTCCATTACTTTTAGCATGTGTCTAGAGATCTGGTTTGCAATAATTATTACTATGATTTTCTATGTACTCCATTCTTTTTATGTTTATTCATTGAAATCATTGTACAAGAAAGAGCTGCCACATCTCCCACATTTATTTGTGTGTGCAAATATTTACTTACTTTGGATTAAATGGTGGACATTCATTTTATTCTATAGACTATAACCTAATATTATCTTCATTTATGCTTTTCCCAAAAATTGATAGCTTTTTTCAATAGGAATTTTTCAGGTTAGCTCTAGTGCTCCTTCATTTAGAGTTGTACAATACTTTCCATCTATACAAGATGTTCAAGATGGGCCGGGCATGGTGCACACCTGTAATCCCAGCACTTGGGAGGCTGAGGCAGGAGGATCACGAGTTCAAAGCCAGCCTCAGCAATGGCAAATCACTTAGCAACTCAGTGAGACCCTGCCTCTAATAAAATACAAAAAAAGTCTGGGGGTGTGGCCTAGTGGTGAAGTGCCCCTTAGTTCAATCCCTGGTACCAAAAAAAAAAAAAAAAAAAAAAAAAAAAGATATTCAAGATATATTGGCCTGTCCTGGAGTTAATCACTTTTTCAAAGAGCCCTGATTTCTTTAATTAGAGAATGACATTTAGAAGTCAACATTTAGGTAGAAGGTGTGCCCATTGCTACTTAAATATCATTGCATGTATATCCTTTCAGTGGGTATGACTTGGAAATGCATGTATGGAGAGTAACCCAGACACACATTCTCTCTTTCTCTATTTCAATATTTATATATTGGAATGTACAGTATAAAGTCATACTGAGACTCCTTACTTCAATAATATCACACGTCCATTCTAGGTTTTCTATTTTAAAATACTAATTTCCTTCTCTGATAACAAAAATTCTAAGTCATTATCTCCAATATACTTACTTAATTTTTCAACCCTAGTATACATGAAAATTATTTTCAGAATTGCTGACTCATTCTTACATTATTGGAAGAAATATATTTGCTACACATTGTAAAAGTATTTTCATATAGTTGCTTTTGTTTTTGACTTATAGTATCCAGTGTATTGATTCCAAAAGTAAATTAGGTTAGTTCTTTTCTTTTTCCCACCCACCACAGTGTGCATATTTGTTCACTTACAATGCTGATGGGTTCCTGTGCTATAGTTTGGATTACATTTTGCTTTACACTCTCATTCTGGCTGAATATTTTCTACCTAAGCACTCAAAAACTTAAATAAAAACTCTTTGCCTAGGATAAGATCACAATTTTTTTCTATATATTTTTTTCAGATGTTTTGCAGTTTCACATTTTAGTCTGTGATCCATTTTAAGTTGGTAAAGTGTGTGTCAAGCTTTGTCATTTGCATGAAGTACACAGACGTACAATTTTTTTAGCATCATTCTTGAACACATACATGCTTTCTTTATTGTATCAATTTTACATCTTTTTAAAAAATCAGTTGATTATAATTCTTTGTATATATTTCTGGACAATATTCTGTTTCTATATTATGTTTCTATTATTTCACTGTTACCACACTATCTTCATTAATGGAAATTTATGTATCTTTCAATTAGCTAGTCTTCTTATTTTTGTTGTTCATTTTCAAAATTATTTGAACTCTACTACTTTCTTTGTGTTTCTAGTTTATTTTTCATTCTGTGTTTCCATTCTTTCTATGTATTGTAAAATACATACTAGAATTAGTTTATTAATATCTACCCCAAGAAAAGTCTCCTAGGAATTTGACTTAGATCAAATTGAATATATAACAAATTTGATAATAATTCATACCTTGATAGTGTTAAGGTTTCTAATCCATGAATATTGTATATCTTCATTTATTTATTGTCTTTGATTTCATACATAATGTATTCATTTTCAGTGTTTACATTTTGACATATTGTGATAGGGTAATCCCTTAATATATCAGTTTTCTGTGATGTTGTAAACTGCATTGTAGTTTGAGATTTCAATTACATTGTTTGTACATAAAACTTTTTATTGTTGGCATATAAAATGCAAATTGTTTTTGTATGTTGACTTCATATCTTGTGTACTTTTCAAATGAACTTATGGATTTTAGAAGATTTTGAAAGTTTTTTTAGAATTTTTTTAGACAATAGTATTTTTGAATAGAAACATCTCTTTCTTTTTATTTTACTTTCATCCCTTCTGTCTTTTAAAAAGTTATTTCTTCCTTTTCTCTTTCTTTCTTTCCTTTTTTCTTTTTCTTTCTTTTACTCATGTGCCTTTTTTTTTTCTGTTCTTTATCTTACAAGCTATCATATTATTTTCCTTTCCCCCAACATTCTAGGATTAATTGTTCAGTTTTGTATCTTTAAGTATAATGACAACTTTAAGTTTTAAGCAAAATCCATTTATTTGAGTTGAAAACTTTTCTGTTTCTAGTTTCCAGAAAGTTTTTTATTCTTTTAAAATCATAAATCAATATTGAATTTTTAAAAAAATTAAATTTATTGAGAAGATTATGTGGCTTTCTTCCTTGCTCTATTAATGCAGTGACTTATTTTGGTTGATTTTATAATGATGGCCAGGCTTGCATTGCTCTGATTACTCACACATGTAATAAATTATCATTTTCATATTTTATTGAATTTGATTTGATATTATTTAGTTGATGAATTTTGCACTTATATTCATGAGGGGTATTGGTCTGTAGGGTTTCCTTTTTCTTATAATGTCTTTACTTTTGTTAATTTCTTTCTTTCTTTTTGTCATAGAGTTGAAAATTACTCTTTGTTTTTTAATTTCCTAGAAAACATTGTATAAAGGCAGTAGTAGTTCTTGATAAGGAATTTTTTGGGGGGAGAGAGAGGGTACCAGGGCTTGAATTCAGGGGCTCTTGATCACTAAGCCACATCCCCAGCCCTATTTTGCATTTTATTTAGAGACAGAGTTTCAGTGAGTTGCTTTACTACCTCACTGTTGCTGAGGCTGGCTTTGAATTCACGATCCTTCTATCTCAGCCACCTGAGCTGCTAGGAAACAGGCATGCACCACCACACCCTGCTCTTTATAAAGAATTTTATAAGTGATATTTGAGGGGTATGATAGGCATAATTTTATAATTTTCCCTTGGTATATATGTCATGTATATTCCTTTCCCCCTGAGAGTGTGCATGATATGTGAGAATGATACAATATTATTTCCATGATTAATTCATACTAGATAGTAAAGAGAAAGAGCCTTTTCAGATATAAAGATATATTTCAAATTCTTGATCAGTTGACTTTAAAATAAGCAAAAGGGAGATTATCCAAGGGGCTTGACTTCATCAAGTGGGCTCTTTAAAAAGGAATCTAGAGATCAGAGAAAAAAGAATACAGAGAGATTCAAAGCAGCAGATATGCTCTCCTGTTGGCCTTGAAAATTCACTTTACATACTTGAGGTACCATAAATTCTTTGATGTAACACAGGGAAGGAATATAAAGTTTTATGGAGACAAAATATTGAAATTGGATTTACCATGAACAACTCCACAATTTTATTTCCCAAAAGTGCTCAGAATTTATTTACTTCACAAAAACATTGGGAGAGTTTTACAGGTTAGGAGATCATCAACATCTTGTAAAATATTGTAAAATATGGTAAAATCTGTAATTATGTATACTTGTAAGTGTTGCCACAGTTGAAAAGATTTCTAGTTTTTCAATGGTTATAGTAAGAATGTCAAGCTTAAGCAGTAACACTTGCCTGGAATGATAAATTGAACATAATTTCTATAATACTCAAGAGTGTTACTATAGTACGGAGAATGGTCTGACCCCCAGGGTTATTTTGTTGGATAACTGACCAAGGAGATCCTAGAACTCCCTTTATATAACCAAATGTTCTGGGTCTGCAGGTGAACAGCAATGATGTCCATTGCTTGGTTCCATATTCCCAGGCCTGTGTCAGCTCATCATTATTAACCTAAGCCAGACAACAGAGGTTGGTTTGATTTAAACAACTGGCAAATATGACAATAATTTTGGCTTAGATTGATTGCTTTATAAAACTTTTAATAATATATTTTATTTATTCCCCCAATAAAAAAATATAGACATTTTAACTTTTCCTGTGGACATTTGGGAAGCTGATCTTACATGTTTACTCAGAGACAAGGAACAGTGCAAGTTACTGTCCTACTTTTGCCCAGGGAATGTTGGCATGACCCAGTGGGAAGCTGAACATAACCATCTACCTGCCTTCTTGCTATGCTTCAAATGTGTAATGCCTGCTACAAAATTCGGATACTAAATAGAATTGAGAATATCATAAATTAATGTTTCAAATATCCACAATACAATAAAGACAAATCACTCATATCAAGAAGTAGTTTAATCACAATATAAATTAGAAAAGACAATGAACAGATGCTGACACCAAGATGACAAAGTTGTTAGAATTAATTGACAAGGATTGTAAAGTAGTCACAATAAGAGGCATCCACGAGCAGTTAAGCATTCTGTTGGGGAAAAAAAAATAATTAAAAAAGCTCAGAAAGAAATGAAAGTTATAAAAGAGCATTGCTATAGTTGGATTGTGAATGTCCTGTAAGAGCCCACATGTAAAAGTTTTGGTGCCCAGGGTTGTGGTATTAGGGAGTGGTAGAGCTTTTAAGAGGTGGTACCTTGGGGGCATATCCTTGAAGAGTACCTTGGGACTTTGGTCCCTTCCTCTTTCTCTGTTTTGCTTTCTGATCATAAGATGTGTGATTCTGCATTGCCATGTGTCCCCACCATGATGCACTCACTACCTCATCACAGGCTCAAAGCTATGAGTCCAACGTATCATCAACTGGATCCTTCAAAACTGTGGCCCCAAATAACTGTTTCTCTTTGCAGGTTAATTATCTTATATATTTGCTATAGTGATGGAAAACTGACTCATATAAGAAACAGAAATTGTAGGACTAAAATGTAATAACCAAAACTAAATACATACTGAACGGGTTCATTGGGAGGTAGAGATGAAAGCCTGTATAATTGGTGAATTTGAAAACAGATTGAAAGTATTGAAGTAATCCTAACAGAGATAAGTGAACTTAAAGAAGAAGGAGGAGAAAAAAAGGACAATGTCTTAGGGACAAGAAGGGAAACTATGAAAAATTAGTGTCCTTATGAAGGGAGTTGAAAGGAGAAGAAAAGTACAATGGGACTGGACAGTATTTAGTGAACAGTATTTAGTAGATATTTGACCAAAAACTTTCCAAATGTGGCAAAAACTTTTGACTACAGATTCAGAAGTGGAGAGAACCCTCAGTAAGATAAATCTAAAGAAAAAGAATTCAAACAAATACACATCATAATTACACTTCTGAAAATTAAAGCCAAAAACTGTCTTGAAAGCTGTCAAAAGAAATGATGTTACCTATAGAGGAAAAATTCAAATAGCAGAAGCTTTCTCATCTAAAGTTATGTAGACTAGAAGAAAGTGACATAACATTTTTCAAAGAAAATAGCTGTTAACCACAAATTCTCATCCAGCAAGATATCCTTCAGAAATAAAAATGAAATCAAGAGATGTTCAAATGAAGGGAAACTACAAGGATTTCCCATATGTATTGACTCAATGAAATTCTCTAAAAGAAAAAAAAAAATTATAATAAAAAAAAAAAGGATTGGAACCACAGTTAGAAAAGAACATTGGAATGGGTAAAAATAGGGGTGAAAGTAAGAGTTATCTAATTCTGCAAAGTGTCCTTGATCATAGTTGAAAGTTCATACAAGACATCTTTGCTGAAGTGCTCAATGCATATGAAGAAAATACTCAAGAAAATTATATATATAAAGAGGGAAGGTTAAAGGAAGTTAAGAGGATGTTAAGTTTTATGGAATAAAATATTTCAGTGAATTTGGTAAAATCTAAGTAACAGTAGACTATAATATTATGTATATATATTGTAATACTTAAAGCAACTACTAAGAATTTAAAATCTGATAATATTAAGTAAATCAAGATGGAATTCATATAAAATGTTAAATAGCCCACAGGAAAGTTATAAAAGAGGACAGAACATTAAGAAACAAAGACAATAAACAGAAAACACAAAAATGTCAGACTTAAAACTTATCAATAATTACCTTAATGCAGATGACCTAAACATGTAAATTAAATAGATTGTAGGATGGAAAAATCAGTTATACATTGTTTATAAGACACTCACTTTGAATACAGTGGCACAGGCAAGTTGAAAGTAAAATGATAGAAAAATCTCTGGAATCTAGGGCTAGCAAGTAATTTTTAGAGTGGACACAAACTACATGATACTCTCTATATTACAAATCATGATTTGAATATCATTAAATTAAATGGCTTTTGCCTTTTGATATATTCTATTAAAAGGATGTAAATACAAGCTATGGACATGGCTAAATTATTTGTAAAGAACATGTTAGACAAAAATATAGTATTTAGAATGAATAGAGAATTTATAAAACTCAATATCAGAAACAATTCAGTTAGAAAATTGGCAAAAGGCATAAGTAAACATTGTACTAGAGGATAGACAGTTGGAAAATATATGAAAAGCTCAACATCATTAATCATTAGAGAAAGTGAATTTAAATTACAATAACATTTTATTACACACCAATCAGAATGACTAAAATAAAAATAAAATAAAATCATAAAGCATTAAAATTATATGAACACAAAATAAACTACTAGTTACCAGGCAACTCCAAATTAGTACCCTTTAAACAACTAAAGAAATCCAGATTTTTTCTGGAAGAAAACAGGTAACAATCTTCTTGGTACATCCAGAGCTTGAGAGCTTCCAATGTTTTACTCCCAATACCTAGAATGGTTTACTTTTAGTTCTTGAGGCTGGTGAAGTGTGTGTGTTAATGCCTTTTACACTCCTCAGCTTATATTGTTACAGTTATTTGTCCTCTTCTCACCAAAGCAGTTGCTGAGGTGTTTGATGTCAGCCTTCTTTCAGTGGACACAGTCTTAGAAATGGTTAGTTGGCTGTGGGGGTCATTACAAAACTCCTATTGATGACCAAGCAAGTAAGAACACTATGGGGGGATTACCCCAACAGGTGGAGATGTCAACAAAGTCTCCCTTCTCATCTCAACAGTGTCTGGTCTCCTGGGATGGAGTTGTTAAGAAGTTGTATAGCCCTCTGTACCAAGTTCAGAAGTATATGACTAATATGTCACTGTCTTCTCTTTGTCTTTCATTCTGTATTTGCCAAATTCTCTGTGGCACCTACTCTGTCACCCTACTTTCAGGCCAGTATTTATGTGAATCTTTAACTCAGATTTCCCAGGGGCAGAGTCTTTGGTTCTTCCCACTTCTTCAAATGATTTTATGGTCTATATCACCAAAAGAATATTCTCCTTTACATACAGAGAACATCTTTATCTTTCTGTGTTTGTAAAAGCATAGTAAGCTCCCTCTGATCTAGAAAGCTCACCTTCTCCCCTTACCTAGATGCTGCCTTTTGCTTATTGAGTTTGGATTATGAAAAGATTTACCTATCCATCTTGGAGGAAATATGAATGTGTTGTTAATTTCTTCTAGAAACTACTCTTCATCTTTGCATTCTACTGCGGATACTCCAGTGGAATTTACAGCTGTGTACTTTCCTGTATCCTCCTTTTTAACTGTTACGTACTTAATTTAAGTCTTCTTTTTTACTTTCCTGCTTTAAGTGGATCCTTTCATTCTGTTTAGTGAAGCCTCGTCATGCTAACATTTTGGTTGTCCTTGGATTTTGTTACAAATTCTTCATTCCCACTCCTAGGCTTTCAGTGCCTGTGTTATTCCAGGAATTAAAATGTCATTGCTTCAATGATGAACTTGATTCTCAGGATTTAAGTTGAATTTTAGTAAATATCCGTGAATGGTTTCATGAAAGAAAGTATATGCATACATTTTAGAGGTAATATTATTACAAAGACAATAATATTACAAAAGTATGCTATGCCCTTCTCTCAGTGAACATGAAGAAGTTGGTATTCTATGACTGGGAATGGAAAAAGAAATAGTATTGACAAAGTCACATATCACAAACATTTATGTAGCAACTGAAAAGCATGCTAATTCCATGATTTTATACAAAAAATCATCGCTATAGCAGCCACCATTGATTTACTTATTTTGTAATGAACCATCCCAATACCATATTTCCTACAAAATAAGATACTAAACAAAAAGTTTAATTTACTTTGAAATTCACCCAATCTCTTCTCTTTTATTTTGGGGATAGTAATTTCTTCTATATCACAGGACTATATCAATAGTATTGATAATGTTCAATCTCCAAGAGTAGTGAAGAAAAATCTGGCATTTCTAGGAACCCAATGCTATCCACACAGTGTGGGCCTATATATTCATGGCATGAATTGGAACTACTCATCAATTTCCTAGAGGTAACTTCCTGAATTAGTCTAATTTTGTTGTTAGCACAACATACTTAGGCTTGTAACTATAAAGAAAACTTTGCTCACAATTTTGAAGGCTCAAGGGCATGATGCTGGCATTGGTTTAGCACTAGTAAGGGACTCCTTGGAAGGATCACACAACAGCATCATGTTGAGGTCTGTGTGGGAGGAAGAAACCACATTGTGAGGGAGGATGCCAGAGACTGGCTTTATATCAATCTTCTCTTAAGAACTAACTAAGGTACTCTAAGGGCAGTGCCCTCAATAACCTAAGGGCCCTCAGTAAGGTTCTATTTCTGAAGTTCCCACCACCCCTTAACATTGCCACACTGTAGACCAAACTTCTAACACATAAACCCTTGCTCCCAATCCATACACTCATACCATGTCCATACTCAGCATTCTACGTAATGTGGTATGACTGGGCAATTATTAATATTGACAGCTGGCCCTGCCTTGTAACTTGATTTTCATCCAGATGAATTACAGTCTAAAACTACCCTTTTAAGTAATAAACTAATTTTGAAGAAATCAGAGTTAACTAGAATGAGAGTCACTGGACTTTGCTTCCCCCAAATGCCATGGAAACTCTCCTCTAGACCTGGACCCACTTTCATACATTCTGGCTTTCTAATGTCTCACAGCACTTGGACACCACCATAGTTTAGTGGCATTTATTCCATTTATTACATTATCCACCCCCTGTAATTCTTGTGCTTAGCGAGGGCATTATAAACTGGTTTATGTATATATTTGTCGCTTTCTTTCTGCTCTCTCCCTTTTAAAAAATTCCTTCAGTATTTTTTCTCTCTCTCTCATTAGATTATAAGTGCTTTTGTAATCCCCACAGTTCTATGTATAGTCAAGTCTTGATTATCTGAGCTAATGGAGGGAAGCATTAGCATGGATGATATCAGAGGACAAATAAATTTCCCAGGGGTTTGAATCAATTCTATGAAAGCATCTGAGTCCTGGAGGCAGGCAAACAAAAATGTAAGAGAAGCAGAGAGCAAAGAAGCATTTTGAATGAAAGAGTGAGATGTCACATTCTCACATGGCCATGAACTAGTGCTGCAGCTGCTAGTGAAATTTCATTCTACCCTGGCCAGGCCACTGGGATATTCTCAAGAGAGGGGCTCCAGGGATCTGGGCATGAATCCTCCTCCATTGGACGTCTCGCATTTGGCATCAGTGCTTGGCTTAGCTCAATATCATGACAGGACAATGGGAATGCAATAAATGGATGAAAGAGAAGTAACAGGGAATTCTTGACAGAGAAGTCAACAAAATAGAGGCTTTATGAAGCAGGGGAAGGGAAACACTTAGTGAGGGCCTTGCCTTAAGGGGAGAGCATGTTAGCTGGATGGTTCCCCTTCAACTCCAGCTTTCAGCTCATGCGTTAAACATAGCAGGTGCTTTATCAATGTTGAAGGAAGGTGAACACACAAACAGACAAAAGAGAAAAGAATGATTAATGAGTGACAGAAACTTTCTAAGTAGTCTGGAAGCTATTACTCACAAGATTCACTTTCTGATTGCATACCATGGATATTTTAGAAATAATTATAGGAAAGTTCTCTGGTCATAAATTCTTTTTGATTTTTAATGCGGAAGAACAAATTCCTGCAAAAGTAAAGCCGTTTGGTTGCATGGCAGGGAGACCGAGGAAATTAACATACTTTGAGAATCCACTGTATTCCAGGTAAGCGCTTTACCTATTACCCGTTTCATCTTGTTTATTACTCACAACAATTTTAAGAAACAATTATTGTTATCTTCTTTTGACACACGAGACAACAGAAAGTCACAGTTGTTAAGAATTTACCCAATGTCATATACCTAGTAAATATCAAACTGGACTTCAAATTAGATCTTTTTTTTTTCTTAAAACCCCTTCTTTATTGTACATTATAGTGTTTCCTAATAATAATAGTAACTATAATTTATTGAATGATTGCTGTATGAAGTTAGTTAATTTATATAATTTCTGATTTTCCCATTAACCTAGACAGGTAAGTATTGATATCTCCACTTTATAGATGAAGATAGTTAAGAGAAACCAAGGTCATTGGTATAGTTAAGGATTGCATTTGGCTTTGACCTATGCTCTGTATCTTTTCACTGCAGTGAGCCTTCTTCTTCCATATGACATGTTATTTTACTTAGGCACACAGGCTTTAATATGATTGATATTATCAATTTTCTGTATATGGTCACTGCAATATTATAATTTCATTATTCTAGAGCAATAGGGTATTTCAATTGCAGAATGATGGCCTGCACATTTATATGCACACACACATATATGTGCAAGGTTATATATTTTTATATTACAGGTACCATTTTCCTATCACAAAAGAAATTCAGTTTCAGATAATGATATAGAACAAATTTCTAAGGTAAACATAAGATATCAATAGCATTAAGAAATCATTACTTTATACCAGATAGGGGTAAAGAGAAACCTCTTTTAGAAATTTGCAGTAGCTCTTTCCTCAATATAAAAATCAGGCCCAGACTTAAGGTGAAACAGCATGAGCCTTACTATTAATGTCTACAAATGTAACAAGGCACTTTTGATCTATTGATCTGTCAATTTGCAGAAGAATGGGAGAAGCTGATGTTATGAGTGCTCAAAGTCTATTTTATATTTACTTCTGGATGCTATTGTATTTCCTTCTCACTCAAATGTATTCCAACAGTGAAAGATCACAGGGCATGGTTTGTGGAAAAGCCAGGGGAATATTTCCCTGGCACCTGACAAAAGCATCTGTCCAGTGTCTCCTTGGACACAGGAAGGAAGTGGATGCCTTTTCCAGGGAGAATCTAGCTGAAACCTGGGGGCACATGGAAGCTCTGGGGATTGGGTGCTTCTCCTTGCTCAGGCTATGCTTCTCACATCTTTCCTGATGTTTTCTATTTCCTCTTCCTTCCATAACTGTCCATGGAATAATAATGGCCTGAACACAACCTACCATTGCCTCCAGTGGCTAGACTGTGAGTTGGATGGACATTTTCTAATAGTATCAGGAGAGAGAGAGAGAGAGCAGAAAGTTCTCTCCTTTCTGGTATAGGTTGTGATCCACAGAGCTAGCCAAGTTGGCATCTCTCCATTACTTCTAGGGAATAAGATGTAGCCTCAGTGAAGAAGATTTTGTGTGGTCGTTTTCACCCATAGAGACACCTGAAAAACTCCAGCAGAAACCTAGATTCTGTATGATGGGCCACCACGGTTACACTTTCATAGATGAATCCTTTCATAAAAGAAATGGAAAAAAAAAAATGAAGACTAGATTTCAGGGTGCCTGTTACTTAAATCAACTTAACAATTGCATGAATTGATAACTGGTTAACCCTCACCAGCTGTGGAGTCTTGGAACTAAGCTGCTTTGGAAATGTGTGGGTATCATACCTTGGTATTGATCATATGTGCCAGGAGCCCACCAGGTTTCCAGGTTTGAATCTTCTTGACTGACTCAGAATGTAGAGGCTGGTTCTCTAACTTTCTTTCAAGGTCATCGGGTTTTCTTTGTACTCATATATCCTTTCAAATTTTTCTGCTTTCTTTTTGATTTTACTCCTTTTCAATTTATTTATGTGTGACAGCCTCAATCATCCAGTTATCAATTCAGTAAAATCTGTCTTGCAGAATGTCCATTTTATCATTCAAGCCTGAAATCTGTTCTGCAATCCTTTTATTTCCCTCCTGAATTGCTTTCAAAGCCCTCTAGGGAGCTGGCCTGCAAAAATAGAGAATTCTCACATTGTTTCGATGAAAGGTGCTATATAACCACACAGCAGGATCATTGTTCCCTTTTCTCTTTCATTTTGGTTGCCCTGACTGATCTGCTCTGCATTGCAAGCACAGTGGCCTTTTTTCATCTTAATTTTATTCACTGCTGTGGTTACTTTCTTTCAGGGACATCAGATAGGTGTTAAGTAAAAGACAGGCATGGGTGTTACAAGGAAAGTCTAGGCACCTCCCTTCCCCTGTTAGCGATTTCTAATACTTTCTGACCATTCAGCTGAGCTAAGCTGCCACTGCCCTGAGCCTTTCCTGACTAGGTTCAGTTTCCCATGGAGTTTCTGCTTGTGCATAAAGCTAGCCTAACCCAATCAAGGCAAACTGCAAAATTAAATTAATTTAACTCTCTCATCTAGGTGTTTAATGTAATATTTTGACAGATATGCATAAACTGAACTTCCTAAATTTTGCATAAGGGAATAAAATTGATGGATTCAAATTCATTTCTGTTGGTGAAATGCAGAGATTTGTAATCCATCAGCTATTCTCCCTAATGCACCATCTAGACAGCTCACGCTGCCTTCAGTTGGCATTAAGTGCAAACCCCTCTGCTTAAATAATAGTGGCTGCATACCAAAAACTAGCAAAAACCAGTTTTAAGTGAAGATTTGACACTAAGTCAATGTTTAAAAACAAACCAAAACAAACATAAAAGGAGAAAATTGGAAATTGGGCTCTTTTTCTTTTCTTTTTTTTTTTTTTTTTTTTAATCCAAGAAGGGGGATTAATGTAGTTTATAGAAAAACATTAACTATTAAAGACAAAATAATAAAAAAACTCTTTGAAGAAATCTTTGTTGCTGTGGGGGGTGGCATGTATAGATGTATCCAGATGTTAGCTCTGTGAATACAATTTTTGTTTGGGTGAATGTATGCATACAGCTTTCTTTTTTTCTAAAGGATTTCATGGTACAATTGATTGAAATAAACTCTCTATAGACTGTTGAAACACAAAAATAATTAATAAGAAATAACAAAGCAGTGGAAGGTTTATAAAATATATCTCAGGTGTGGGAGGGTTGATCTCAATAAATCTGATATATATTAAGGTACTTTGCAATCTTTCAAATAAATATATGATAACTGATTCATAAAAAATAAAAATCTACCATGGTGTGAAGGGATATGAAAAGTGGCAAAAACATTTATTTTTAGCCTTTTATAATGTGTGTTCTTTTCATGCTGAGTAGGGAAATGAAGCTTCTTATTTGAAGAACTCTAGGTTGGGGACTATTTCCTCAACCAGAAAAGAATGCCTTCAGGTGAATATGTATGCATTAGTGGCATTTGAGTTAGTAAAGTATGAAACCGTATTGTAAAGCTATTTTTTTTCCTCTTTCTTTGAGATGTGTGTCTTGCTATGTTGCTTGGACTGGCCTCAAATTCCTGGGCTCAAGTGATCCATCCATTTGTCTCTGCCTCCTGAGCATCTGGGACCATACGTGCATATTACTTACTGTAAGTACTTCTGTGTCAGTTATGAGCTTAAACACCCTGGCTACTTTGACCTACAAAACAATTAACAGGAATAAGACCAGTGAGCCATAAATAAACATCATTTTATAAATTTTTACCTTTTAATTTGAAATTATTTAAATGGGGTACAGGATGGGTAGTAAAAGAAATTAATTTAAATCACAGAATTTTATGGCTCAAAGTTCCTAAATATAAATCGTTCTAGTGTTTTTTGGATTCTTCCAGAAGGTATCAAACAAAGATTTTTGTTTCTTTGTTTATGTCACAACTACATTTGGTAGGGATGTAAAACGCACTGGTTTTAAGAGGCACCTCAATTTTTGAGAGGTTAAAATGTGGGGACAGGAGTGCATTTTAGAGTTGATAAAGTAAGGTCTCATAAAGATCAAATCAGGCTAAGTCATTTTGTAAAAAATAAATGTAAGGTACAGTGTGCTTGGGGGTCACACAGTTGCTTAATAATGAAGCATGCCACATCCCTTGGCCATCTGCTTGGCTTTTCTCATGATGCCCTAAACCTTGCCCTCTGGCACTTCCGCCTTATATGATACTGACTTATAAGTTAATAGACTTTTCAGATACAAATTACAGCCAAATAGGAGGAGAGAGAGAGAGAGCTATTTGTATACAGTATTTTGTAGCATTACACTAGGACTACCATCTCGAATAAAGGAATTAGATGTTAGGTGACATTATCAGTCTTTCCAGTTCTAAGTTGTCCTGTTCCATGTATTCAACAATTACATTTCTTTTTATTTATTGCACTTGCAACTCAGTATTTTTGAGCATATGCTGTATGTCAGCAGCTATGTTCTATATGAAATGAAACAAGATTCTATATTTCAAGGATAATTATTCAAATTATTGTGTACTTACATAAGTAAGCGCTGTGAAGAAAGGTACATCGTATGTGAATATATGAAAGGAAGGTTGGTCTGGTTTGGATTTCTCTGAGAACATGCCATTTAATCCAGCATCTGAAGGAGAAAGGTAGATGGAGAGAAGTAAGTGAGCATTTGAGACAAAATAAGCTACTTGGAAGCAGGGAAAATTCATGTTTGTTAGTATGTAGTATGAACATAGAGATTTATGACAGGTCTTCCCCCCCCCTCCGCCCCCGCAACACACACACAAGAATTCTACAATGCAAAAGGAAAGGATTAAAGAAAATTAGGTATTAAGACATCAGGCCCAAACAACAATGCTGAGTAAATATCTTACTTTTGTGAACAGAGAATCAAGGATGAGAATTGACTGAAGATATTTGGTATTTTTTTTTCTCTTGTTTATCTTCAGTACTTATCACAGCAGTTCTGAATGTTTTACTCTTTACTTAAAAAAAGAGTTAATAGCAGTGAGATCAAGAATACTAGAGATACAGTAAAACATTCCAGAATGTTGAGATAAAGGTGGAGAAACACGCACTAAAACCTTCAGGGACAATATGATAAAGAAGTTAAGGAAGTTGTGAGACCCGCCTTCAACTGATAAAGCTATAGAACAAGTACTTGCTGTTTTGCTGCAGGACTTTCCTTCAATTTCATTTGGCTTACTTGTGTGTAGACTGCTTGGCTAAAAGTCATAAAGACAATATTAACAATGAGTTAGATGTGTACTATCCAAATTGTAGGCACTAACCATGTGTGATTATTGAATGATCATTTGATTTTAGATGTGATAAAAATATTTTAAACAACTATTTTAAAAAGAATGTGAAATAAATATTTTATTAAAATCAATTACAGGTTGAAATAATCATATTTTGGATTTATTGGGTTAGAAAAATATTATTAAACTTAATTTTACCTACTTTTTAATCTTTTCATATGTCAGAAAATTTGAAATTACATACATGTCTTGCATTATATTTTTATTAGATGGTGCTGTTCCAGTTACAGCTGGCCCTCTGTATTCAAAGCTTCTGAATCCATAGAATCAATCAATCATACATTGAAAATATTTTTTTAAAAATTTGATTTTGCCAGACATAGTGCTTTATACCTTTAATCTCATCAACTATGGAGGCTGAGGTAGGAGGATCACAATTTCAAAGCCAGTCTCAGCAACTTAGCAAGACCTTCAGCAACTTGGTGAGATTCTGTGTCAAAATGAAAAATTTTAAAGACGAACTGAGGAGGTAACTCAATGATAAAGCACCCCTGTATTAAATTCCCAGTATGCCCCCCTCCCCCAAAAAATGGAAGAAAAAATTGCATCTTTATTGTACATACACATATTTTTCCTTGTGATTGTTCTCTAATACAATGGGACAACTATGTGCATGGCATTTATATTATATTAGATATTATAAGTAATCTAGAGATGATTTAAAATGCATAGGAGGATCTCCATAAATTTTATGCAAATACAACATCATTTTATAGTAGGCAGTAGAGCATCCTCAGATTTTGGTATCCTCAGGGATTCTGGAACCAGTCACCATGAATACAAAGGGACAACTATAGTGAGGATGGAATAGTGAAGAGAACACACCAAGGCTCTGCTGTAATGAGGTAGATATCCCTCTATCCCTCTAGTGAAGACAGACAGTAAACCCATACTCCATGGTAGGGCCTATGAAGAATGATAAAATAATGTTTAGAGGACAAAAGGACTGTGGATGACATTTTGAGTCATTGATTCAGGATAAATCTCTCTGACTGGATCATGAACATAAGCACTGAGAGGTAGAGAACCAAGGAGAATTTTGGAGAAAAGCATTCCAGACTGAGTAGAAGATGACAAACACAGAGTGCTCGAGATGGGAATAGGTCCAGTGTAGATGGACCTACACAGGGACGTGGGGGGTCAGGGGATGTGAGCAGGGATATTTCAGATTCTAAAAGGCCAGAATTATCACCCAAAGTTAGGATGTTAGAATAATATTCTGAATGAAATGGTGTAATAGATTTAAAGTGGATCTGTAATAATATTCCTCCTGTGTACCCATATGCCTTTGTTGTGTGACTTTGTAGCTCCTGTAGCTGATGCCCCACTAAACCTTGCTCAGATCAGCAGAACTTCTTTCCCAACTGAGCTGTAGAATTAAAATAATAACAAATGACTATTATTTTAAACCACTATATTTTAGAGTGGTTTCGAATGCGGGTAAAACTAAGTAAAACTGATGTAGAATTTTTGAATTTTATGAGAAGAAATACAATGTTTTGTGGGGTAATAATAGGGCCACTAAAAAGTGATTCTGTTTGAATACATATTTGAGATTAGGGCTGAAAAGCATTTTATACTGGAATGGATATGAAGCATGAAAGAAGTAGAGAAGACAAGAATGACTCTAGCATATTGGTTGTAGTAAATGTAAGAATGATGTTATCATTGCTAAGACAGGAAAAAAATGGAGACCTACCTCTTCTGGTAAGGAAAATCAAGAGTCTAGGGTCGCACATGTCAAATTGTAGATGTTTTTGAGTCTAGGAAGTTAAGTTGTCAAGTAGACAATTGGAAAAGAAGTTCAAGAGTAAAATATGAGTAGAATTCTTAAATGTGAACACATGAGTCATCTTGTATGGAAAACTGAGAATGAGGGCTCAGTTTGATAAGAACAAAATTGTGGTAAGTTGGCAAAGCTCTGTTTAAAGTATTCTCAAAAGAAACTAGACAACAGTATGGTAGAAGAAGAGATAGAAATATAAAAAATGATCTAGAAAAATTTCTTTAACTTGAGAGAAGTGTAACCCAAATTTCAGAGGAGGTGAGATTACGATAATTTTTGTTTCCTTTTGAACATGTGAATTATTATTGCTCATAAGGATCTGAAAAGATTATCCAATTTAGAGATAAAAAATTGATGATAAACAGAATTAGGGACAATACAGACAATGAAGTTCTTGGCTAGCAACAACTAGCCAAGATGGAGCCCCAAGCACTGAGTTCACAGTGAAGGCAGTAGGGGAGGTAGGGTGGACACACATCTAAGAAGGCAGAGAGGGTCACTGTTGGAGGAATGTAGAACTTCTCTTCTGATGGGTTTCCTTGTCTTAGTGAAACTAGAAACAAATCAGTCAGGCAAGTGTGAGGACTGAGGTTTGGATGTTGGAATAAAAGGAGGAAATAGTCTAGAAAAAAACAGGTTTGGATAGATTAGGACAATGTAATAGAGCTACAAAGAAGCCTGAATGTCTTCTTTAAGATTCACTAACAAACATTTAAGCTTTAATCATTGTACTTGGTGTGTACATTTTGGATGTAAAGTGTGTGTGGGGTGGAAGGGTTGGCTTTAATCCAGTCTGTGGTTTTACCAAGGACTACCAAAAGAGAACTGATTGTTTTATTGATGGGTCATAGCATGTTATTTGACAAGACAAAGAAAGAGATACATGAAGGGTGGTAGAAAGGAGTGAAGATGATACATTAAAGGAATTTGAGATCTCCATTTGAAGATTTTTTTTTTTCAAATTGAAAATATCAGAGGAGTTATCTAGAGGTAGCATTATACAATGAACTTCAGTAAAAAACAAATTTTCATTACAAATTGATTAAACTTCCTTTAGATAATTAGGCTTTATTGTCTGCATTTTTTATTATATGTAATGAAAAATCATACAGAAGAAAATGTTAAATTACTAATAAAAAATGTGAAAGAATTGTCCATGTTTGAAACACTAATTACTTTGAGGAAAGTGATTTCTCTCATTTGGGGGTCATTGCTTTTGTTACAAATGGGATGCCAACTATGGGTTGTTGGCAAAGCTGCTTTATAGTAAAACAAACTATTTCACCAGGTGTCTTAGTGATCCTTACATCATTCTTAATTCTTGATAACATTTTTATAACTTTTACAAATCAACAAATGTTCTTAATAGCATTAATGATAAATTAACGATAACTTTGGGCATGATTATTTTATACAGAATACCCAGTAAAAGTTTGAGCAAGCTGTCAGAAATAAGATGCTTTATTAAAGAATATGATTTAAAACAGATTCTATTCACCACTTAATGTTGTTTTATTTGAAATTTTTTCCATACAGAAATAAACATCAAGATTGAGATATTGTGAATGGATGTGACATATCTTTAAGATACACTTGAAAAGTTAAATGAGGTTATCTTAAGCTCCAATGAAACCAGATTAAATTCATTAAAATGAAGTAAATAACTATGGGATTTATCAACAAGTTTGCACTATTTAAAATTGACTTTGCAGTTGAGAATTTTCAATGTTTCTTTCTTTGAAACACCTTAGATTTTTAAATTCCGATCTTTGAAAAGATGATTCTTACTCTAATAAAGAAGATATAATGGTTATGTTTAAAGTTCTGAATGAAATACAGTGCCAGACTGGGATTATTAATCCATTTGAAGTTATTATGGAAGATTTTCATATCTATGTCTTTGAAAATAAGTTAACTTACCTTTTAGCATGTGTATTAGAAGGTGTTCTAGATTATTAGTGCAGATTTAACAAAAGCCTCAAAGTTACTTGCTAAAATGTAAGAGAGGAATATTTAAGAGTCCTTTCAAATACTTAGAGCCAAATATTATTAAATTAAAGGAATTATACTCTTGAAAGTTATTTTAAAATTATAAAGAATTATAGTCATCGTTGTATTTACAAGTCTTTTTTATAACACAGGTTAAGAAATCTATGTCATGAAAATATGTATTGAATTTATTTATATTATTTATAAAATTGTTTTTCTTTTACTCTGAAATTATCCCCAGAGATTTAACATATCATTTCTCTACAATCTTATTGCCGTTTAGTTTTCCAGTGGACCTTCTATTATCCCTTGCCTAGGGAAGAATAGTGTTTCCAAGTGTTTTTAAGTTTGAGAAACTGCATGCAGCCTTGACTTGTCCATGTTAGAAAGTACTTCTGGTGGCACTTCATTGGCACACTCTCCCATGCCATAAACTATTGAGCTGTTTTGAAAGTGCATTTATAAGGTTCAGTTTAGTCACAAGAAAATCATGCATGCTTTTTTTTTCACCATTGATTGACTGTAACTTACATTGTCTTATTAACTGTACTTCAATTAAATTTTATTCCCTATTTCTGTTCCTTTATACACACAAGACTGATTATTAGTGTAGAATCCATCGTGTACCTTTGCTTTGTAAATTTTATTTTACCTGCTTCTTTGGAATTGCTTTTCACCTTACTCATCTCTGACCTCAACCCTCTCACAATTAGATAGAATACATGGGTAGGAGGATGACATAGTTTGAATGCACATTTATTCCATAATTATATGCTTATTTTATTACATACTTTATAGTTGAATACAGATTGCATTACTTTAGAAGATAAGCAGGTACACAGAGTATGTGTTTCCAAAAAGAGTAGGTGTGCCCATAATTTATCAAACAATTGCTAGGAATTGGATTAACATCAACTATGTTAGTTCTGATTCATACTTTTGTGCATATCTATAACCCAGTGTAAACTTTGTGAGTTAGGTGTAGAATTGACCACATTTTCTGTACCCTTCAAAGTGAAAAGATAAAGAACTCTGGCTGACTTAATTCCTAGTAGGTCATTCCTTAACCTGCACCCTTTCCACTAATATGGTTAGAGCCAGCCTAGATAGCAAATTCCTTAAACATGTAACTGAGGATTAGAACTTAATTCTTAACCATTACACATTTTCAGGGCTCACTTTAAATTAAATTTTAGGCTATCATAAGCAATGAATAGCTATGCTCAGATTTCTTTCATAGTCTCTTGTTTTGATGACCTTTTTGTACTTCAATCCTTTGCCTAATTTTATTCAGTTAGAAAATATGGTAATTTTGAATAACTTCTTGGTAATTCTGCAAATGAAAAGGAAGTTTATAAAAGGCAGATTGCAAAAATGAATCAATTTGATTTCAAAGCTAGTATTAACATATTTTAATGCCGAGGAAAGAGCAAGATGAATCTTAAGGTTATACAGGGTCCATCAAATTGACCTACAGGAGCCCACAGAAGTTACATGTTTCCTAAGGCCAAGGAACTGTTTCATGACCTTGAAGGGTATATTAGTATTTCTATTTAAGTCATTACATTTTCAAACATTGGAACTGCTCAGATTTGGTTCACTGCACAAACCAATCACTTAGAATGTTAAAGAGCATGACTCTGGTCTCCTGGAGACAGCTCTTCTGTAATTGAGCTCTCGTTTGCATGGCCTGTCTACCTTCCCTGTTAATTTTTTTCCATAGGTTTTTTTTTTTTTTTTTTTTTTTTTTTTCTTGTCAGCCTACATTATGAATGCAACTGATAGAACAAACACCAACACCTTACATTGGAAATTCTTTCCCCGGAACTCATTTAAAACACATGCTGAGGTTCTCAAACTGCACGTTTTATAAAATGTCAGAGCATTTTAGAGTTTAAAGTGTTGTTAAATGCATATTACAATCATATGGGGAGCTTATGAAAAAGTGAATTAGTCCCACTTTTAGACTTTTTTATTTAACTTCTCTGGAGAAGATTGAAGATTTCTGCATTTAAATTTTTTTTTTCAGGTAATTTGAGTATCTAGCCAAGTTTGAGAATCCCTGGACTAACTCCATTTAATCAAATTTTAAAAATTCAGAATAAATTTTGTTTACCAAATGTCACAAAACTAGACACTAGTGAATTTTCAACTACAAGCCAGATTTCCTGATGTTAAGTACAGGGTCTTTATAGTCTTTTGAAACTGCTCTTTAAGAGGTATTCTCCCACAAAAATATTCAGGCATGAATATGGCATGAGTTTCACTTGGGGAGTTATATACAGTTAGATCTATCTCTCTAAGTGACCATCTTCATTGGATATAATCATTGAAAGTTTCATTTAGAAAATGCTAATACTTTATTTCCAATAAAATGGGGAGGGTCATATATTGTACTGATCTTTAATGTGTAAATATGATGATCCTCAAATAGTCTCCACTCTTACCAGAGACATGAAAAATTGTGCCCTATCTGTGTAGTATGAATTGAAATGCATTCTGCTGTCATATATAACAAATTAGAATAAATAAATAAATTTAAAAAATAGTCTCCACTCTTGAAAAGAATTTTCAAAAAGCAGCATAATCTACTGTCCATTTCAATCCCACTGAAGCCAGGCAATGACAAAAATATCTTACTAAGAGTTTAAACCAAATCAATTTTCAACTGTATTATTCACAACACATCATTACTGTTGATTGTTCTGTGAAAATGTTCTCACAATTGCAATGAATCATCTGCTTTTATAGTGACAGAATTTACAACTGCAGCAAAAGACATAAAATAGAAATGATTTAAAGATTGACATTTAGCCTTTGTTTACAATATTCTTTTAATACTAATCTTGATCTTCTAGCATGCACAGCTCAGATTGACAATCTTAACAATGGCAGTTGAAAATTATGCTAGCTTTTTATTTTGTTTTCTTGTTTGTGCTCATATTATTTCAAATACTATGGTAGACAGTGTTTTGTATATTTTATTATTTGCTTTAATAATGTTTTGGCAAAAGAAAGGGCATGTTTACACTGAAAGTGCATATATCTAATGAAGAATTATACAAGGAATATTGTACTTTGCTTTGTCCTTCTATTTTCTTTCAAATAAAGCCTTTTAACTGAATCTACTCTTCACTGATCATATAGAAAACAATGGATCAGGTCAACTATTCAAAATTAGCAAACTTTTACTTTTTTTCACTGAACCCTAAAAGTAAGTTCAGCTTAAATGCTAATACATTAATAGAGATTTCTAGAATCTGACAAAAATATGAATATAGAAGAAAGCAAATTGGGAAAAAAACTTAAATTGCTTTATCTCCAGGTGATAAAGCTTCATGAATAGTTGAAAAGAGAAGGACATAAGGATAAAAAGGATGGAAAATCCCAGAAAATTGAAAACAAAGATTAAATGATATGTAAATGACTATGCAGACATTTCTAAAGCCTGTGATTATTTTTTAAGTGTGACTAGTGAAAAGGATTTATTAAAAGTTCAGTTGAATACTGTGAGTTTGAATATCATACACATAACACACTCATAGTGAGGAATTGAAAATTAATGAGAAATTAAATATCATGAGACTGACTTCTTTTTAAGAGATGCTAGAGGACATAAAGGAAAGAGATGCTTTTATTTAAAGGCAGAGTTTTAAAATCTAGGATGTTGGAAGAAGTATTCATCAATAAAATAATTAAAGCTTGAAATTAAAATGTATGCATACATATTTAAATCAGCAATTGTACTTTGTCATAAATTATTTGATTCAAAACAATATCACAAGAAGAAATGCATACTTTTCATGTAAAGTGGAGGGCAATGTCTCAATTTTTTTTTTAAATGGGCTGTGTATCTTTATCAGAGGTGTCTTCACTAAAAGTTCATTTGATTGGAACTGAGAAGAGGTTTGAAAGTCACTTTATCCCAACAACTGGCCAGTTGTGAGTGGCAGTACTACTACTTAAACAGCATTGTTTTATGTATAGTGAATGTATTACCTTGACATGTTTTGTATTTTTACAAAACATGTAAAAATTTTATGATAAAATTAAATATAGACAAAATGATTTGAAAGAAGAACTTTCATAAATCCTGCAGATCATCTTATCTGTTGCATTATTTAGTGAACACTCTAGGATTAATGCCTCTTTTCTAGATTAAAAAATCTCATGGTCCTGGATCAGGTCTTATTTATTTCTTTGCTGAGTAGTGCACTTAGTAGTACAAGTCTCCATATACAATTGTTTAATGAATGTGAGGATGAACAAACTAATGATTAACAATCCTTTTTCCCAAGACTATGTATGAAGACTGTATTCATATACTTTTATTTGTGATTTTCTTTCTCCATCTTCTACTGACAAAATAGACTTGTGTTACATTATTGTGTCCAACATACTAGAAAAGAACAGTTTAGAGGGACTCAAGTTTTTTTTTGGCTCATGCTTTCAGAAGTGTCAGATCATGGTTGGTCAACTCCATTGCTCTGAGCCTGAGAAGAGGCAGAACATGATGGGAAGGCATACAGGGGCAAGCTGCCCAGTTTATGAAAGTTGGAAAGCAGAGAGAGGAGAGGAGTTGGCAGCAAGATGTATTCCGAGGCTGTAGCCCTAAGTGATCTGCCAATCTCCAGCTATACCTCCCTGCCTGCAGTTACCACCCAGTGGTCCATTCACATTCTTAATCCATCAAATGGATTGGGTTAATCCACTGATGTGAGGTTACAGCTCTCATAACCCAATCTATTCGCCTGTGAACATTGCTACATGTCCTAATACATGTGCTCCTTGAGAGACATTCTTAAGCCCAAACCATAACAAGACTATAAAGCTGGTCAACTCAAAAGGATTTTATGCATAATTTTGGGACTATTTTCTCAACTTCATTGGAGAATAAAGAAAAGGAGAGAAGAGGAAGAGGTATGATCACATGCACTATTTAAATGTTAGTTCAGATCTTTCCTCATTGTCTCTCCTAGTATGCCTGTTTTAGCTGCTTATAAACCCATTCTCTCTCTTGAAGCATAAGGAAGAATTGCACTAAGTGGGGAAGAAAAAAAGTTTAAAGGAAGACCTTATCCTCTTGATCAAGGGGAGACTAAAGTAATTGATAATTCAAATCATTCTTGTCACATATTTCATATTTAAAATTCTTCTTAATCTACATGTATGCCTTGAACAATCTCATTCATGGTGAAAGTTTGATCAATATCTTAGTAATGATACCCATTTCTTGGCTTTTATTCCTAATTTCTCTGTTACATCTTGGTCTCTAATGTCCAGATATCTCTTGTATACTTCTCCTTAGGTGTTGGGCTTCTCAAAAAATTGCCAGTGTATTCATATTTTTTTTCTTTTTGTTGGTAGTGCTTTGATCTGCCTATTTAAACAAACTAGAAAAACTTATTCTAAACTTAGAATGTTTCCAAATCCTCCCCAATCATATCACCAAGTCATAATTATTTCTCTTTTAACTGTGTTTCTAGACCTCATGCATCTCTCTATACTTCGGCTTCATAGTTTAGAGACTCATTGTTTTACTCTTTTACCTCAGAGTCTTTTTATTTGTTTTCCAAAATTCTTGTCTGTTCTCTCTCAATATGACCTTCTTTACCACTGTCTTTTAGGTGAAATGGAAAGCAAACCAAGTCATCCTTCTGTTGAAAGTTTAGGGGCTCCAGTCTCACCACTTCACACTCCTTCATAACAGATATACACAGCCATGCATGCAAATCTTCAGGTATCCTGTTCAAATTAATTTCTCACTGTTTCAGATTCCTCCAATTTTATTACCAGAGAAAAAAAGAGCACTAGTAGTTGCTCTCAGAAAACCCAATAACATCAGAAATTCTTTCCTCAGCTTGTTCTATTTAAATCTCTTTTTCTTTCCCTACATTTACTCTTGTGTCAGAAAGATTCTATTAATTATTTAAAATCTGCCTTTCTAACACTCAGCAATATTTGTAATAATATAATTAACATAATAGGGAGAGTAACATATCCATGTATCACTTAATTGTTTACAGAGCATTTTTGAATAAACTATTGTATCCATGTTGTCATGGCATTGTGAAGTGGGCAACAAAGGCATTATTTCCAGCATATACTGGAATATAAACTTCACAAGGTAGGCACTTTTATCCCCTCTACTCACTGAGTCTCCAGTGTATAGTAATGCCTAGCAATTAGCAGCTATCAGTGAATACTTTCAAATGAACGAATAAGTGAAAAAGAAGCTGGTGGGTGTTAAAAAAAAATATTCGGAAATATACAGCTAAATAAACGAAATTTATCCAGATGTAATTGTGTCATGGTCCTTTGTGTTTTAATCTAATTATGACCCAGGAGTATTAGTTGTAGTGAAAACAACCTACATTGCACACTACTCATTACATGTTAAAATCTTATTATATGTTGAATTACTGTGTCTTACCTATCCTCATTTAGGACTTGTTACTCTTCTTCAATTGGCTTATAGTTTTTTTTTTTTTTTTTTTTAAAGCATTAAATAGTAAGTTGACAAGTGACTGGAACCAAAACTAAAAGGTAACTTTTCGGTGAGAGGTGATGAGACTTAATCTTTTATTTTTATTTCTCTTCCTAGGAACAATAAGGAAGAAACAGAAAAATATTAAGACATTTCTGAATATAGCATGAATTATATTAGGCAGCATCTAGTTGTGGTTAAATCCCTAAGTAAAATAATAATATGGGGAAGATTCCTTGAAATAATTAATGTCAGTTTTAAGTAAATGAAATTAGAATTTCAAAGGGAAAATGGCAGGATGAACATATTCAAATGTCAGAAAACATTTCTGCTAATTCTGATTGTTTATCATGAAACAGAGCCATTAGACAAAACATACACATACCACACACAGAAACTCATTTAAAGAGGAATACACCCAGAGGACTGTAATAATATGCAGCCCAGCTTCCAGCTGCAGCCTGCCTGACTACTCACTGTCGAGTAGGCTGTGATGACCAGGTTATTCTACATATATGATCACACAGCCTCTGCCGACATCTACCCATAAAATCAATTCAAATGAACAGAATCTGTTATGACCATCTTTTCCTGCTTGATCTTAGTTGCTCTGGCTAGCACTTTGTTAGCAGAAAAATTACTTGTATAGTAAACTCTGTAGCTCTGTAGCTGTTATAGAACACCTATGTGGTATTTTATGACTAGCAAAGTATTTTACAGCCCCTATGCCAGTTTTTTTTTTTTTTTTTTTTCAACTCAGTCCCTTTGAGCAGTAACCACAGTGTTGTCATTTTCATTTTTACAAAGTTCAGAAAAAAGGCTATGTGAGGGCAAGTGACTAGCAGAAGGTTAGATGATAAGTTAATTGTCAAAAAGGTATTAGAGGTCATGATCTTTGAATTGCTAGTTTATTTCCTAGCTCACACTGCTACACTGATTCTTTTCTGGCCTTTCGCTGATTTGTCTGTGAAAGATTCCTGAAACTCAAAAATGGTTGGGTCAGATAAAAGATAGAGTATAACACATGTAAGAAAGCATGTAAGAAAGCAACAATAATAGTATAATTTATTATTATATTAAAATATTGAAAATGCTTGTGGGTCTTTATTTAAATTAGGGTGGCCAAGATGAATTTGGAATAGGTTTAAGAGGCTTGTGCTATCAAAGTCACTGCAATTGGTCACCTTAGTCTGATTCATAATTTTTATTTTGGGGGAAAAAGATGACAATTGGAGTAACATTCCATGATCTCAAATTACATAAACAGAAACAAAAAAAAAGTGTTCGAAATAGACAAAGCCAAAGAAAGAAGCCATGGATGATTAAGAAATGTAGAGTTAGTATTTGCCAAATAATGCTGTTAAGCTAGAGAATAAAAAAGTTCTCTGAAACTAAGATTTATAAGAAGATATTTGAAATCCTCCTTTTTAGTCGGTGTCTTAAAACATAGTCCAGCTACAGTCATAGTTTCTTAAATAGTTTCATGATTCAGATGCTTTTTAAAGGCATTTGGTCACAAAAGAAGAAAGCTCACTTTTATGACCAGTTTGCTATAAGTTGGAAGTCTTATATTTGCATAGTTTTTTTTTTTCCTCAGGAATATGGTAATAGGAACCTGAATATAAAGAAGAAGAAGAAGCCGCTCCAGATATTTTTCTGTGGTTCTCCTTGATAGGAAATTCTTATGTACATATTCAGTGGATAAGCCTCACTTGCTTCTGGGCTCAATATTCAGCTAATTAATGTCATTCAAGCATTATATGCCTTCGCATTGGCATTTGATCGAATTTCAAATCCTCTTTTTGAATGAATTGCACTTTGAGAAGAATTCATTTCTGTATGTTATTTAGCCTAGAGTATGTCTACGTTTAATCCCCATCCACTTTAAATGAGTTTTTTACTACTCTTTCAGAACAAGGCAAAACTACTGTGACTCTGGCAACTCTATTCCTTTTCCCCTCATATTACATATGTTTGTATGTTTGTTTGTGTATATGCTTATGTGTGGTATTAGTCAATCAGAATGTACAGATATTGATGCAAAAATATTGTTCCATTAACAAAAAGACTCTGAAAGAGATTCAGAGAAAAGAATTCCCTCTCCAAGGCCAAAATAGGAAGTTGTCTAGGAAACACTTAAACTTTTGATGGAGTTAGTCCAAGAGCTTACCCCTATGATATATTGAATACAAATTATTTTCCAAGAAGAATAAAAACAATTATTTAAGAAATGTATGTCTTTGAAGCAAAAAAAAAAAAAAAAAAAAAAAAAAAAAAACCAGAAAACACCTTTTAATAGGATTTTTATTTCTTCTATGATTCTCCCTCATACAACCTTGAGGAAATTTTTATTTTCAAAATATGGCCACAGCAATATCTCCTATTTCACATATTCTTCTTGTAGTGAGATATCACCTCTCTTGTACCAAGAAATAGAGCCCAAGACTTTTGCTCTAGCATTACCAATGAGCTGGCAACTACTTCCATAAACAAAATTACGAGTCTAGATTTTATCAAAGAAAAAATTATTTTGACGTGGTAAAATGATAAGGAAGACTTATTCAAAACTACTGCAATGGAGGATAAAAACTGAACTTCAATTATGAATATATTAAAAACAGATAGAGATATGTAACCTAAGACCAGAGTGAGAGGACAGTTGATAAGACATTAATTAGTAAGAGATACCAAATGTGGGGTAATTCTTATTAAATGAACCTAACAGAATTCTTACTAAAGGTGAGCCTAGAATTAGATATTAAAGGTGGAGAGAATCATGGAACTGACTTGTGACTCTTTGCTAAAATTAAGATTAGCAGACCCAAACATAGGATGAGAGGCAATGCTAAAGCTAGTAGGGAAGAGTGCTCAGTGAAGCTTGATTAAAGTTTGAAGTTTGGTCACGGGGAGTTTTTGTCAATTTGTAAAGGTCATACAGCTTCATTGAGTCACTCAACCTTGTAACCCAACTACCAGACTTTGAGGAATCCCAAGACACATGGAGAAGCAACATATAGTTTTTTTTGGTGGACAGTGACTCCCCTACCAGATACCTGACTAAGCAAGTTTCAAAAGGTACCAACCCCTAGTGGGGCGTGGTGGTGCACGCCTATAATCCCTACACTTGGGAGCCTGAGGCAGGAGGATTGTGAGTTCAAAGCCAGCCTCAGCAATGGAGAGGCACTTAGCAACTCACTGAGACCCTGTCTCTATTAAAATTTAAAACAAAAATAATAATAATAATAAAAAGAAAAAGAAAAAACGAAAGGGCTGGGGATGTGGCCCAGTGGTCAAGTGCCCCTGAGTTTAATCCCTGGTACCAAAAAAAAAAAAAAAAAAAAAAAAGAAAAAGTAAAAATAGTAGCAACCCCTAATGATTGAGTCACCATCCCTCTGCCTTCATGATTTCTTATCTGAGGCCCAAGATACCACAAAACTGTGAAAAGCTGTCCAGTTGTGTCCTGTCTAAATTCTTGATGCATAGAATCTATAAGCATAACTAAACGGTTGCAATACTATTGTTCTAACTTTGGAAAGACTTGTTATGCATCAGTAGTAAGCAGAACAAAACTCTTTTTGCTCTTCTTAGTTAAATTTGCATCATCGTTTTCCTGAGCTATGGCAAAACACCTCTTAACTGTTATTCCTGATTTTACTGCTGCTCTCCCCTGGTCTTGTCTTTACCAAGCAGCTCAAGTGCAGGGACAACACTCCAGTAAGCCTCTTTCTCAGAATGGAAGGCATAGTCCCAAAGGCACAAGCCTCTCCTCTTCATCAGCAACTATTTTTCTCCCAGTCTCCCTTGTTCTGGCCACAATGGTGTCCATGTCCCTCCTCGAACTTTGCACACAGGCATTTGCCCTGTTACTGTCTGTGCCTAGATTAATTTTTTTAACATTCCTTACTCTTCTTCTGCCTTCATGCTTTTGCTTAAATGTCAACTTACAGAAGGGTCTTCATGGACACAGTATATAAAATAAATACCCCTCCACATCTACCTTATCTTGTTGCTTTTTCAATGTAGGAAGTACCACCTGAAGTATCCTATATTTATTTGTTGATCTGGTCATCTAACTCCACACCATGAGTCAGTGTCCTGGAGTTCATAGAGGGCTCCATTCACAGGCAAATCTATCTTGTTCATGGCAGTAATTTTAGTGCCTAAAACATGCCTAGGACAAAGCGAGTATTCAATGAATATTTGTTGACTGAGTGAATTTGAACTACTGAAGTAATTTTAAAGAATCATTTTATCTGTTCCCTATGAAAAGCTTTATCGTTAAACATCATAACATTAGATACAATTTTAATGTGACTCAGCAACTCATTGTGCTTTCAAAGTTGGGGAAAATGGAGATATGGACACCGAATGATTTTATATTTTACACTGTATTTGTAAATAAACATGAAAGTGCATCAGATAGGTCATAAAGAGTAATTCTGGCTAAGACTGGTAGGAGAATTTGCTGTGCAAAAGCTGTGGAATACAAGCTTCTGAGAAGGCAATAGGACCAGCAGTTCAGCCCAGGTGTCAGCATCTTCCTGATGAGGGTGAACCAGACTCAGATGCTGGGAGAACAGGAATTTGATGAATGCAAGCTATTCACAAACTTGATCCTCACTCTTCTGGGATTCAAAATGCATATAAGAGATGAAAATTCTTCATCAGAAATAAATTTTGCTTTTACAATCATGTTTTCTTTCAGCTTCCTAAAATTATCCAAGAGGACTTTTTTTGTTTTGTTTTTGTTGTTGTTTTTCTTGTACTAGGGATTGAACTCACAGAACCAAGAGGCACTTTGTCATTAAGCTATATCCCCCACACTAAGCTAAGCTACATCCCCAGTCCTTTTGAGGCAGAGTCTACTAAGTTGCTGAGGCTGGTCTTGAACTTGTGATCTTCTACCTCAGTCTCCCGAGATGTCAGGATTATAGGCATTCACAACCATGCCCAGTCAAAGACTAGCGTTGTTGTTTTTCTTTTCTTTCCTGAGCAAAACAATAACCTGGCAGCCAAGCTTTGTGGAGCAATAGGATTTGTTCTATTTCTTTAGCAATAGCCATCCATCCCTCCCTTTTAGCCCATTAACCACACCTGATAGAGATCTATGTCAAAGTGTTCTGCCTAAGTGTGAAGAAACGGCTTTCCTGCTTTTAAAGCCATGAAAATTGCTGTACTGTTGTGTAAAGAATATATTATGTGGGAAAAGTAAGATAAAAGCTCTGAGTTTTGAGGTACCATGGAAAGGAGAAAGAAGAGGAAGAGGGAGAGAGAGAGAAGACCATAAGAACAGCCAACATAGTCTTAATTTCCTTTCTCTTGGTTCAAAGGGCACTTGTGTTAAATAACTTGAGGGGTGGATCTGGGATGGAAAGATCTCTGTCCCATTCTCCCTTTGAAATTTTAGAAGGAAATGGAAGCATCATGGGCAACTCAATTCAGGTAGAGCGGAAATAGTGATCAGGCTGAGACAGAAACAAATTGGCCTTTCCCAGAATCTCAATTTTTGAAATAGGTGCATGCTGAATGGAAAACTGATGGGCCTGCAGGGACCTGCAACACATCCTGAAGTAGAGTCTGGGTGGACCTTCAGACAGGGAAGTAGGTGGAAACTTATGGGGCTTCAGTCACTAGAGCAGATGGGAACTCCAAGTTATTCCAGAAGCATTGCCTAGCCAAAAAATAAAGACCCAATAGTGTACTAGCCACAGATTGAAGCCTCAATGGACTGTAAGTGAGAAGGAAACACTGGTGTCTCAAAATTTTAAAAAAGGGGATAAGGCTAGAGACATAGCACAGAGGTAGAATACCACTAGGGGGGAGGGGGGTGGAATTCAACCATATTCTATTTCTTTATATTTTCTAATTTCCACTTTGTCACATTTATTAAACATTATTTTGTCAAAAATGAATCCTAATCTTATGTGATTTTTATAGAAAATATACAGCACTACTATCTCAGATACTCTGCTATTTTTCAAGAATATTCTGTGTTAAAAATCATAACTTTCCCCCACAGAGATGTAATTTGTTTTAATTAGGTCATCTAAATGTCAATTATTTATGTTGACTACAGCAATTCCTAATTTTGGGATTTCACAGGCTTTCACTCTTTCCTGGCACTCTGGGAATCTTCTCTGTTTTGCATAATCTTAATTATATTACTTTGTTGAAGAGATGCAAGAAAAATGACATTCTTCTAGAGTGACTTCTCAATTAAATCAAAGAGATCTGATAAGATTAAAGAAAATGCTGGCAAAGCACTGAGTGGTAAGAGAGAGACTATCCATGTTAAATGAGTTACCAGGAGTAAAATACAGAATCATATCAGGACACTGTTCACTTAGCATAATTAGTAGTTTTTGCTACTATCATGCTAAATGATTTATTAGCTGTCAGTGATAAGTTGAAGTGCCATAATAATTATTCCAAAATATCATATCTTGATTTATGCAGCAACTTTAATTCCAAAACACTTTAACCCTATTTAGTGTTTACACTAGTTTGGTAAAGTAAAAGCAAGTATTATACCTCCAAATTTAAACACAGAGATTGAGCCACATAGATGCTAAATAACTTGAGGAGAATCTCATAGTTATGACAGTGAATCTAGAGGTTTTAACCTCTGAATGATTCTGTTGTTTTATATCTGGCTGGCTCTTTTCTTAGAAATGGCTTCATCTTGAGTAGAAGAGAAAAAGAGAGAAAGGAGATGAAAGGAAACTAGAAAATCCTATTATTTGTTTTATAGAAGCACTGAGAAATACAACATCTTCTATAAAAATAGCATGGGTTATGAATAAAGGAGAGCATAAATGGCCTAACTTCAAATGCTTGATATATTTTCTTTCCTTTAAATATGTGGTAATTACATCCTCAAATGCAACCTTTCTTTAAGGAATTTTGTCATATAAACAAGAGATCATAAACCACAAAAGATGTGTGAGTTCCTACTTCTGAAGATTTTTTTACTGTTATATCATTAAAATAATTTGAACTATCACATGGGTATTTTAGCTTCTCTGGATAAAGTATGGTTTGTCAGCAGTATAAGAGCAATAAAATGTAGAATTACAGGTCAAATTTATTTACTGAAGTCTGTGATGCTGTATGGTGGGTAAAAATATTATGTTAGGTACTACATGTGCTCTGAGGAAGTCGTCTGTGAACATTTTCTCATTTTTAATGACTGCCTGTGTGCTGTATAAATCATAATGAAGTGAATTCCACTCAGTAACTCCAACTATTTTGTATTTGAGGTCAGCACTTCCATCACTCACCTGGATCCTCTGAGTTAAAAACCTCCATGTGCCCTAACTCCTTCATGCTTTCACCAAGTATGGAATAGGTTATTAGTGGGAATTGCATTTTGAAAAATATGGTTGCATTGTGAGTATATTTTCAATGCATCATAAAACCCAGATATTAGATTGACTTTAATCTTCTTGTTTGGTGGTAACTGTTGTTAAATAAAAGTTTTTCAAAGAAAGCCTATTAATAAATCTCTAAATTTTAAAAATGTGTCCTGTAAAACAAAACTCAAACACAGTTTGTGGAGTTATAAAAACAATTAAATGGCAAATTTATCTATTTTCTTGAGTCCTGAGGAAAGATAAAATGAAATGTGTTTATTTTCTTAGGTTATCTGTTATTACAATTTTAAATTCTGCATAAAAGTTGAACAGTTTATCTTCATAAATCATCTTTTTTTTTCTTAAAATATTTATTAGACAGAACATACTGCTTTCTAGATTCTTCACTACAATTCTACTTTTCATCATCCTTACAAATGTGATAACTTCTGTAAGAACATTGACCAGGCAATGTCTGAATTCAAGTCTTCCAAGGAAAAAAAGCACAAATCTAGGACCATAAGAAATTTGGCCTGACAATAGCCTTATGGTAATATTTCCAGGAGCTGCCAGACTTTCTGATTCTATATGAATGAATCTCACAGTGCTGCAGAAAACAATGAGAAAAGGTTATGTGGTATGCTGTCAGCCCAATCTAATTTAATTTCCTTTGTATATAGCTATACTTAAGAAGACAACATGTAACTGGAGGGTGTTGGAAACAATTTATGTTTAGATGAGTCCATGGTATTGTGACTTCAAAAGATTTTAAGCACCATCAAAAATTAAGCATATAGGGCTGGGGTTGTGGCTCAGTGGTAGAGCACTCGTCTCGCATATACGTGGCCCTGGGTTTGATAAAAATAAATAAATATAATAAAGGTATTGTGTCCAACTACAACTAAAAAATAAACATTAAAACAATATTAAGCATATAGAAGTGGTTGCATGCGAGTGGAGTGAATTTGGTGCATACAAAATAAAACCCACGTACTTAAAAATGAACACTTTTGTAGGTTTAGAGCCAGTTCTTAACTTATGATGAAACCTATGGAATCTCATCAATCAGGGAAACCTCATTCCCAGCCCAAGATTTCAAGAAGAAATTCCTATTACAAACTGTTTGTGAGCTCTTCCTTTCTGGGTAGTCCACTGCTAGTGATGCAGTGGAAAGTACTGATGTAGAGGTGAACACTGGCTAAGTACATCCTTCAGAGAGGGATGAAATACAGCACCGCACTGGCACCAGCTCGAGGTTACTAGGGTTGCCTATGTATTAATGAAGTGTTCTCTACTTTTCCTAAGATTGCAAATTCTCAGGATTGAAAGAAACTTTAAATATCTTCTAGTTCTGTTAGATACAGGGTGGCCTCTGGCACAGGCCTTTTATTTAGTTCTAATAGGATACAAGGAACAATCCCAGTAAGGTCCGCTATAGTGAATAATAAACTATGTACACTTGACTTAAGGCAACCTCTATTCTTTATATTTCATGAAAGTGAAAGTGATTTAGGAACATGAATAAAATATTTTTTTTCATATTCATTAAAATAATACCACATGAAGTATGATTGTAAAGCTTTGTTTGTACATATATTCTTCAGATAATATAGAAGCTCCATTGTGACCTCATAACACTATTACTTGAGAGAATATTGAATAAAATTTTTATATATTTAGTCTTGTAAATTTATCCTAAGTAAAAGTCTAATGATAAAAAAAAAAGTCCTGTTTCGTTTTCTGTGTTTGCTCCATTTTACCTCTTAATTAATTACTCTCAAGTCATTTGTCGCTTGGCTGAAATGGTTTCACTTTGCTTTATGCTTTACTACTAGAAAACAGTACTCATTACCACACAGAGATTGGACACATAAAATTTCTAAGTTGTTAATTCTTTTTTGGTTTTTGGTACGGGGGATCGAACTCAGGGGCACTGACCACTGGGCCACATCCCCAGTCCTTTTTTGTATCTTATTAGAGACAGGGTCTCACTGAATTGATAAGTGCCTTGCCATTGCTGAGGCTGGATTTGAACCCGCGATCCTCCTGCCTCAGCCTCTTAAGTGTTGGGATTACAGGTGTGTGCCACCACTCCCAGCCCTAAGTTGTTAATTCTTTGTGGAAAATTGAAGCAAAAAACCCCCCACATAACTGGTATCAAGGTAGAATGCTCTGCTTACATTATAAATTACAGTATAGTTTAAGGTCTTGTATTGTGATGCCTCCTACTTCACTCTTCTTGTTAAGGATTGCTTTGGCTATTCTGGGTCTCTTATTTTTCCAAATAAATTTCATGATTGCTTTTTCTATTTTTATGAAGAATGACATTTGGATTTTACTAGGAATTGCATTAAATCTGTATAATGCTTTTGGTATTATGGCCATTTTGGCAATTTTAATTCTGCCTATCTAAGAACATGGGAAATCTTTCTATCTTCTAAGGTCTCTTTCAATTTCTTTCTTTAGTATTCTGTAGTTTTCATTGTAGAGGTCTTTCTCCTCTTTTGTTAGATTGATTCCCAAGTATTTTATCACCCAAATCATCATCATGTCAGCTTAGGATCTGAATTCCTTATCATCACTCCTAAAGCCCAAGAAATAAAATCAAGAATCAATAAATGGGATGGACTCAAACTAAAATAGCTTATTCTCATCAAAGGAAACAATAATGTGAAGAGGGAGCCTACAGAATGAGAGAAAATCTTTACCACATGCACATCAGATAGAGCGCTAACCTCTAGGATATATAAAGACCTCAAAAAACTTAACAACAACAACAACAAAAAAACCCAAATAACCCAATCAAAAAATAGGCTAACTGCAAAGACACTTCTCAGAAGAAGATATATAATCGATCAACAAATATTGTTGCTGCCTGAAGCGGAAACCGCTTGGAGCAACGAACGCTGCAGGAAAATTCGGAGGCAGGATGAAAATGAAAAAAGGTCTTTTATTCTTCTTCTCTCTCCGGCTCCAGCAATCACTCCAAACGCTCTAACTCCAACCACCACCTTCTTCTTCCCACACACACTAACCAAACTCACCCAGTTATATACATATAGCTTTAACAAGGACACGTGCTTACAGCTCGAGCTTACAGGTGCGTCACGCAGTGTTCACGGGCATACAAAGATTCCTTGAATAATGTATTACTATCAGGTGGAAACTAGAACATCTTTTATGGCTCTCAGCTAACCGCAATCTTTAGCTATCTCCTTGATTATAGGCTCCTTCAAAATATATTTTAAAATGTTCAATATCTCTAGCAATTAGAGAAATGCAAATCATAACTACTCTAAGATTTCATCTCACTCTAGTCAGAATGGCAGTTATCAAGAATACAAACAAAAATAAGTGTTGGTAAGGATGTGGAGAAAAAGGTACACTCAAACATTGTTGGTGGGACTGCAGATTGGTGCAACCACTCTGGAAAGCAGTATGGATATCCCTTAGAAACCTAGGAATTGAACCACCATTTAATCCATCTACTCCACTCCTCAGTTTGTACCCCACAGACTTAAAATCAGTACACTACAGTGATGCAGCCACATCTATATTTATAGAAGTTCAATTCACAATAGCTAAACTATGAAATCAAGCTAGATGCCCTTCAACAGATGAATGGACAAAGAAAATTGGTACATATACACAATGGAATATTACTCAGCATTAAAAAAGAATAAAGTTATGGCATTTGCAGGTAAATGGACGAAGTTGGAGAATATCATGCTAAGCAATGTAAGCCAAACCCAAAAAATCAAAGACCAAATGTTTTCGCTGATATGCGGATGCTGATCCATACTGAGGGGGTGGGTGGACTAGGAAGAATGGAGGAACTTTGGATTTTTCATAGGGGAGTGAGGGAAAAAGAGGGGACATGGGGTTGAGGAGGATGGTGGAATGAGATGGACATTATTACCCTATGTACATGTATAATTGCACAAATGGTGTGTCTCTGCATCATGTACAGCTAGAGAAATGAGAAGTTGTGCTCCATTTGTCATGTATAACTATTTAGAACAAATAAAAAACTTATAAACTACACAACACTAAGTTTAAATTCCTTTTAGTATTGGACAGTACAGTATGAAACACCACATATTCTTCCAATATTTTTTCACAAAAGAGTAAAAGAGTAAAAGCCAAATTTACTAACAGAATTTGATAAGCATGATGGTAAGATAGTACATATTTCCCCTTAAGACTGAGTTTACAGAATCACATTATTATATTCTCTTACTATATTTATTTAAATGTTTTTTCTTAAAAAACACATCAACAAGATGGACACGGTGGCACATGCCTGTAATCCAAGCACTTGGGAGTCTGAGGCAGGAAGATTGTGAGTTCAAAGCCAGCCTCAGCAATGGCGAGGCACTTAGCAACTCAGTGAGACCCTGTCTCTAATAAAATACATAAAAGGGCTGGGGATATGGCTCAGTGGTTGAGTACCACTGAGTTCAATCCCAGTACCGAAACAAACAAACAAACAACAACAACAACAAAAACACATCAACATAGCTGGGGGCAGTGGTGCATGCCTGTAATCTCAGTGACTCAGGAGGCTGAGAAAGGAGGATCGAGAGTTCAAAGCCAGCCTCTGCAAAAGTGAGACACAAACAATTCAGTGAGACCCTGTCTCTAAAGAATACAAAATAGGACTGGGGATATGGCTCAGTGGTTAAGCGCCCTTGAGTTCAATCCAAGGTACCCCCCCCCCCGGAAAAAAAAAAAAAAAAAAAACAAAGAAGCAAACAAAAAACGTCAACACGTTAATACTCACTCTTAGCTATAAAATAATCTTAGGTGAATTCCCAGGATAAAAATTATGAAGCAAAAATATGCAAAACTTTTCAAATACACAACACTTAGATGTACCATTGTCAGCAATTTTATCCATATGTCTCATTCATATTTATCTTTTTTGTTTTTTTTATGAAAGGGGAAAATATATCACATGATGTTTTGCATTCTCTTCCCCTACCAATAGTATATTATGAAAAATAGTGTCACTAAATAAAGCTTAACATTATCATTTTAATGTCTGTCTAGTTCCTCACTTTAAGTATAATCATAATTTGTGTAACAAATTTTCTATTGTTAAGCACTTATGCTGTTTTCAGGATTTTTAAATTTTGATAATATTGCTGCAAATAGCTACTAGCTTTTTTGTTTGTTTTGATAATGTGCATGCCTAGACACATAACAACTAATTTCTCTACTAAAATTTCTTGAAGTAGGATTGTGAAAGGAGCTGTGAAAAATGACTCTAAAGAGCACTTGTAAAGTTTTCGACACAACTGGAAAACTATATTTGAGATAGATTATCAATTTATATTTCCACAAGGAGTTTATGTTCCTGAAAAATGGACTATCATGCAAGGATAAACACTTTTCTTAATAAGTATCAAAAACATTGGATAATATATAGCAATATATAATCCTTGGATTATCTTGTAAGAAATGAAGGGATAACTCTAAATGTCAAAAGCCCAGTAGAAACTGGGTGCCAGGAACATAACAAATAAGGTGATGGCTGGGAGCTATAAGGAGCTATCAAACCCAGAATGGCTTTTTGTTCATTTTTTTTTTTTTTTTTTTTGTTTTTATGTTTGTTATATTGAACCATGAGGTACATAGTATAAAGTCGATAAATGGTATTTGAAGAGACTATTGCAGTTTTATAAATACCCATCATCCAGGTGTAGTTATAAAATATTACCAGCACTACAGGAGCTTTCCTCAGGCTCTCTTCAAGTCTGTATTTTCTTTTCAATTGGCAAATTTGTCCATCACCATCAAATCTGGCTTTCCACTTTATATATCTAGTTTATATGTGCCTATTTTCTTTCATTTAAAAGTCTGTATAATTTATGCTTGTAGTTGAATACACAAATTCTTAATTTTCATTTCAATATAGTATTCAGTTGGATGAATATACCACAGTTAACTTACTATTAATCAAAATTTGGGAGGAATTTCAGTCAACTTTTTTGCCACCATGACCAAAATGACTGACATAAACAACTTAAAGGAGGAAAAAAGTATTTCGGTTGATGGTTTCAGAGGTTTCAGTTTGTGGCTAGCTGGTCCCATTGCTCTGGGCCTCAAGCATGATAGACTATCATGGCAGAGGGGTGTGGTGGAGGAAGGCTTCTCAGTTCATGGCAGCCAGAAAGCAGAGAAAGAGAGAGGGCTGGGAGAGAGATAAGAGATGAGAGAAGGGAGAAAGGGGACGGGGGGAGAGAGAAAGTGGGGGAACGGGCCAGGGATAAAAAATACACTTACAGGCAGGCTTTTTGCCCCAATAACCTATTTTCTTCAACTATGTTCCATTGCAGATGGTTTCCACCTCCTCCCAGTAGTCCATTCAGCTATAAATGGATCAATCCACCCATGAGGCAGGAACCCTCATGATCCAAACATTTACTAAAAGTAAATATATGTTTTATTTATATCTATAACATTGTTATATTGGAATCTAAGCCTTCAACATATGAATCTTTAGAGGATACTTTATATCCAAACTATAACAGGAATTTTTCAGTTTGAGAATATTACCAATGATCCTGAAATTCTTTTATTTCTGTGGTTAAGATATATTAAAAATACATGTGGGGGTAGAATTTCTAGTTAATGTATGTTCTCTAGTAGATACTGCTTTCCAAATGTGTTGCACAAATTTGTATTCCTGCTAACAACATATAAGAATTCTAGTTGTTTCTTATCTATGCTACATTCTATTAGATAATTATTTTTGTATTTTAGTTTTCCTAATGGGCATGTAATTACATTACTCCTTGATTTTAATTTACACTTTGCCAAATTCACACTAAGATTGAACACCTTTTTATATACTTATAAACCATTTTATTGGTCTATATTGTGAAGAACTTATATCAATATTTCATCTGTTTTCTTAAATGGATGCACTTTATATTTTATTTATATCTATTTCTGTATGCTTTTCTTTTATTCTTTCTTTCTCTCTCTCTCTCTCTTTCTTGTGCATGCCAGGCAAGAGCTTCACTACTGAACTACATTCACAGCCACATATATTTTCTTAATATAATGTTTATATAACATATTATTAACCTTATGTTGACCAAGCAATATATTTTGAAACCTTCTATTCTGTATATTACATTTTATTTTTTAAATTTGTTGAGGTTCAGTTTATAATTTTTTTTCTTTATGATCATATTTGTATTTCTTTTTTCTTTTCTTTTCTTTTTTTTTTTTTTTTTTTTTACTTTTGAACCAGGTATTGAACTCATGGGGCTTAACCATTAAGCCACACCCTGAGCCAATTTTTATATTTTATTTAGAGACTGGGTCTCACTCAGTTGCTTAGGTCCTCTCTAAGTTGCTGAGGCTGACTCTGAACTCATGATCCTCCTGTATCAGCTTCCTGAGAGGCTGGGATTACAGGCATGTGTCACCACACCTGGCTTGTATTTATTTTTAAAGAAGTGTTTGCTTACCACAGGATTTCCTATAACAGTTTTATTTTTACTTTTTATATGTTGACCTAGAAATCATTGGTAATTGATTTATGAATATTGTAAAATAAGGATTATAATACTTTTTTTTTTTTCAATATAGATAATCACAGACTTTCATTTCCGGCCATGAAGAAATATCAGAGGTGGGTCTTACATTGCTGTGACAAACCCCCAAACTGGATAATATACAAAATGATCAGTTTTTAGACATTAAGAAATAATTGTCTCAGAGCTCTAATCCTTGAAAAGAAAAGTGTACAAGTTGGGCCTAAGAGATAACAATAATGGTTCTAAAGGAGGCTGAAATTTAGGAAGTAATGTTCCAAAGTGAACATACTTATGCAGAGAAGGATCTTTTTTTTTGAACCTTTTGTCAAACATTTAGGTAACCCATGTTCAGGAGGAGATTCTGTGAGGTTTGGCAGAGAAGAACTTTTAGAAAGGTGAGACAATTGTCACAAGTTGGAATTGCAACCAGCTGTTCTAAAGAGTCATTGAACATTCCAGGCATTCAAAAGATACATAAGAAAGACCACATTTTAGGAGTAGAACTACTACAATTTTAAAGTAAAGGGTACTCTAGACCAGAGGTTTTCACTAGAGGCAATTATTCCCCTGAGAAGACATTTGGAAATGCACGGAGACATTTTTGGTTGTCACCATTAGGTAGCAGGTCCTACCAATATCAAGTAGGTGGAGTTCATGAAAATCACCAAATATCTTGCAATATGGACAGAAGTTCCTCACAATTAAGAATTATTTGATTGCTGGGAACTTTTAGATTGCTGCGGTTTTTAACTCTCCCGGGACCCGGGGAAAACCTTCTCTGTCCAGCAGTGAAGGCCAGGAGAGCACACCACAGCGAGAGGTGAGATTGGGAAAGGTAGAGGCTGCTGGCAATCCCACCCCTACCTTCAAAAGACCCACAGATTGCCAGGGAGCCCAGTCAGAGCTGGAACTCAAGTTTATTGAGGAAGTTGCACAGCATTTATAGAAGATATAGGCCAATCAACAGAAAGAATACAGGGACACATAAGGAGCATGGGCAAATCGTATTGGCAGAGTCCCTACCCTATCCTTAGGGTAGTTTTGGTTCCCATGACACGTCAGGGGAACACCTCCTGAATAGGCCAGGTCTGTAACAGGGCGTGGGAAGCAACCAAAGAGTTAGAGTTCTCTATCCTTTCAGCCAATGTGTTCTTAAGTTCCCAACATTTTCCCCATTTTGTTTTATTAATGGGGTCCACCTTACTTGAGAGTGTGCCTGTCTTAGGTCGTTCTCCTCTGGGAATCTTACCCATCTCTGGCTACCACCCTAGCACTTCAGGTGGACTCACCCAGGGCCAGCGAACAGCCAGGGGGAGGACAAGGGTGAGAACAGTCACCTTTGGGAAAGCTTCCCATGGATGGTTCAAGAATGGTTTAGACCTCCACATCCTGATAAGGACCATGGCCAAGTTTGCACGCTCCCACTCAGCATAGCTGAAGGCAGCATATTATTGGCAGACTACCAAGCTGTACCAATTTGGCCCTGTCCTAAAGGAACTGAACAAGCTTGTTGATTACACAGGGCCCAAAGGTGAACACAAGGATAATGGCAACCAGGGGTCCCACAAAGGGGAGAAGGTAGAGGAGCCACCCATTTAGTCCGGTCCCAAGGAAGCTGTTTTGGACAAAGCCCAAGCAGTTGGCACAGAAATAACATTCTTTTCTCAGAAACAGGCATAGTCCCTCTTCTCTCACTGCAGAGGGTTGAAATACTGGCAAAAGGGGTCCAAGGCAATAGTGCTTCTAATGAACATCAGGATGGAGATGATGAGAAGTTCAATCACAATGAGACAGAAGGTCCATCATGGTTTTTTCATTCCTGTGGAAAAGGGAAAAAAATCACCCCTCAAGAGAATGTGCTCTTGGGTGGGCATTTAATTTTGATTGTCAGTATTTGAGGTCCCTGGTGGGTACCCAAACAGGGCTTGGTTCCCCAATTGGAAAGACACATCCAAAACCTCTGCCTGCACTTATAAGTGGATCAGGTCCACGCCAACATCCAGTTAATGGGTCCTTCCATCGGACCTCAACCTATAGGTAGGGTGTCTGGTTGGACCAATGTCTCTGAAAGGCAGTCAAAGGCTGATGTTTGGAAAAATTTAAAATATTAAATGTAAGCATCACTGTTTTTAACTGATCATGGGGGCTGCTTTCCCCTTTTTGTTTTATTAATTGGTCATTTAGTGTTTTATTGTGCCTCTCAATGATAGCTTGTCCTTTTGGGTTATATGGGATCCCTGTGGTATGTTTAATGTGCCATCTTTGGAAAAATTTTTGTAAAGATTTGCTCATAAAGCAGGGTCCATTATCTGTTTTAACCTGTAAAGGTAAGCCTAAGATGGCGAAGCATTGTAAAAAATGGCTTTCAGCATGTTTGGCTCTTTCACCAGAATGGGCAGTGGCCCAACAAGCATGTGAGCAAGTATCTATGGACTTAAATAGGTACTTTAATTTTCCAAATGGCGCATAATGGGTTACATCAGTTTGCCAGATGGCATTGGGCCATAGGCCTCTGGGATTTACCCCAGGGCACTGGAGAGGTGGGACCTATAAGAAGGGCAAACAGGATTTACATGTTCTTACAAACTTTTTCAAATATTTTATAGGAACCAAAGGAAATTTATGATGTAGTCCTCTACAATTTAGATAAGTGAGGTCGTGAAGACCTTGGGCTAACTGAAGGTCTTGCTGAAATGGGACTGTAACTGTTAATATCCCTGTTGTGGCCAAGTGATCGGCGGCCTGATTTCCCTCAGAAAGGGGCCCAAATAAGTCCTGATGTCCCCTGAGATGTTGGAGAAAGATGGGCCCATTACATCCCTTTAACAGGGATTGTACTTGGATCACTAAAGGAGTTATAGGATTATTATCCATCCTGATATATGATGCATTAAGAGCAGGTAATAGGTTGATTACATATAAGCTATCTGAGAAAAGATTCATAGGCTCTTGGACATGGGTTAGAGCCAATGTAACAGCATATAATTCCTTGAATTGGGCAGAGCCAGTAACTGCCTCAAAATATTGTGTCCTTTTGCCTGAGGAGGGTGAAAAACTATTACTGTGGACCCTTCCTTTCCCCCGTCTGTAAATACATTTACTGCCTTGGGGAGTGGTCTGATGGAGAAGAGGACAGGGGAAGTCCACTCCAGCCTGGGAAAGGAGGAGGCCCATTTGGTTGACCCGTAGTGGCAGCCAACCTTTCCTAAAAACCCTTCCAAAGCATAGGAGACTCTAGGATTGTTTCTTTGTATCCATTCAAAGTCTGATAAACAGTAGGGAATCGTCAAGACAGCCGGGTCTTTCCCATAATGCCTCAATGATGTATCTCTCCCCTTTATTATAAGATCTGCCAGTTGGTCCAATTGAGAATATACTCGAGGCACCCCTCCCACAGAGGAATGTATCCATTGTACTGGATTTCCCATTTGAGTGAGAACGGCTGTAAGGAGCTTAGCGTCTGAGAAGATCCACAAATAAAGAGGTTGTTTTGGTTGGTACTGAGCAAATTGGGCCAAATTGAGAACATCTTGGACCTTTTGCAGTATTAACTTATAACCCTCTGTCAGTGTAACAACATTAGGGAGTTTTTCCCCGTAGTAACTCAAAAAGAGGTAATAAGTCCTCGGTGGAGATACGAAGCCAGGGCCTTAACCAGTTTAACTCTCCTAGCAGCTTCTGTAACTCCACCAAAGAATAAGACTCTTGAATGACCAGTTGAGGTTTAAGAGGACAAACTGAGTCCAGATTAAGTTCTGTCCCCAATATTTTGAAGGGAGGTATAGTTTGGACCTTGTCACTGGAAATATGTAACCCTCCCCTGTCCAGGAGCTCTTGAAGGGCCAGGTAAGCTGGGCCCAGTTGCTGGACATCAGGAGTCCCCAGAATGATATCATCCATATAAACATATAGGGTGAGTTGGGACTCCTCCATTAAGGGTGACAAGAGACATGAGACATTATGTTGACAGAAGGCTGGGCTATTAGCCATACCTTGGGGGAGGATCACCCATTTATATCGATCATCTGGCCTTTGGAAATTGGTGGAGGGAATAGAGAAGGCAAATTTCTCGCAATCATCAGGATGCAAGGGGATAGAGAATAAACAATCTTTGATGTCAATCACAAGTAGGGTCAAGTCCTGTGAAATAGAAGGAATCCAAGGGAGGCCATGCAGAGGAGTGACAACAAGGACCATTCTATCATTAATTTTTCGGAGATCCTATAACATCCTCCATTTCCCTGTGGCCTTATGTATAACAAAAACAGGACTATTCCACAGACTAAGAGAGGGTCTAATGTGTCCCAGGGCTAACTGTTCTTGAATAATTGCCCTCAAATGTTTCAGTTTATCAATAGGAAGTGGCCACTGCTCCACCCAGACAGGAGGGCCATTTCGCCATTGGATAGCGGGAACCTGGGGGGCAGTGGCCCTTAGGATTGGGGTGAGGCCCTACTTGGGGGTTTGGAATTTTCCTCCTTGTAGCCTCAAATAGTGGGTTCCCCTTATAATTAGAGAAGGGACCAGGAGATTGGATTGTTGTTGATATTTCTCCTTTTCTAATATATCATCATGACACTCCTTATGGCCAGTGGTAATGTAGGCTTCAAACTCTAAGATGTCCTGCCCTAACAGATTAGAGGTTAATCCAGGGGCCACAAGGGGGCGAACTTCCCCTTGATTCCCATCCACGTCTCTCCATTTAAGCCAATTTTTGGTTTCCTCTGACTTAGTGTCTCCTCCTACCCCGAGTAGTCGGGGCCCTGAAACTAATTTCCACTGAGGTGGGATCTCTTCCTTCCTTAGTATAGTGCGGTCTGCCCCAGTATCGATCAGGCAGCAAAATTTCTTTCCTGCTATACAGATGTCCATTTTTGATCTAATCCCTGGGACAATGGGAACTGTCCGGTGTGCCTTAGGGGGACTGTGAGCAGGGGAACCTCCTTGGTGTAACGGGGCTGGAAGATGCCCCTCTAGGAGTTTAAAGGTTTCCCCTGAATATCAAATTTAGATTTGCAATCCTTTCTCCAATGGAACCCCTTCTTACATCTAGGACAAGGTGTTTTGGGGGCAGTTGGGCTCTGGGCTTGGCCAGGGGAGCATCCTTGAGGCCGACTAGGGCCATTGGGGCAGTCCCTTTTGAAATGACCCTGTCGTCCACATCTAAAACAGGTCCCTTTTTCCTTCAAGGCCGCTGCAAGAACCTCAGTTTGAGCACTAAGAGCTGCTGTTAAGGATTGGGCCTGTTTGGTGGCCTGTGCCTGAAGAGAGGCAGCCAAGGATTGGGACTGATGGGTGTGGGTACCTGTATCTTTGGTTGTGACTACCCATCTCCCCATGGATCGCTCTTTTAACCCTATGCAAGCCATCTTATGATCAGTAGTCATCCCCTCCCAAGCCAGCATTTTGACAAACTGATCCCTCAGGGGGCCAGGTGGAAATTTTCTCTGAAGGCTCTTTTCCATTGTCTCAATGAATGTGGCCAGGTCCTCAGTGGTCTTTTGAGTGATTCCCGCTTTAGGGGGCTCTGAAGGACCTTCCTCTAGCTTCTTCCAGGCTACTAGCCCTAAGGTTTGCACCTGTTCTTGATACTGGGCAGGAATGGCTGCCTGTTGGATGCCAGTGGAAAACTGGTCAGTAGAACCAGCTAACATCCCATATGTTATGGGGACTGGGGGATTAGCAGCTTGGTTTCTTTCTGCCTGGATGTGAGACTCGTCATTAAAGAAAGCATACCACTTTACAAAAAGGGGGCCAGGGAGAACGGCTTTAGCTAGGTTCTTCCAGTCCTGGGTTGTGCATTGCTGATGAGCTAAGCCGTGAAGGATGGTCTCAGCCCATGGCGAGTTAGGTCCGTCTTCTGAGACAGCCTTTTTTGAGCTCTTTTAGGTCTTGAGCTTCCCATGGATACCACGGAGCAGGTCTGTTACCTCCAGGGTTAAGATTTACCAGGAATGCCATTGTAGACGGAAAAGCTCCCCAGGGGGGCAGTGGCGAGTGAGCACTTGCTGAACAAAGCAGCGGCTGTAATGGCTTCTCGGGCACATAAAATGGCAGGTCCCGCGCACAGGAGGGAGGACAGCGTGGCAAACGGCCCTTATCCTCTGAAAACTCCTGAGGAGATTCAAGGGGAGGGGCCGTAGGCCCCTGAAACTGCAAGTCTGGGTGACTGCCAACTTTCTCTGATTCTGCATAGCGGGAGAGCTGAGGATCAGAAATAGTCTCCCGTTTTGTCCAGGCTTTGATTTCAGCCTCCGATACCTCTATCCTAATGGGCGGGGGCGTCTGGCAGGTGCTCTTTGGGGAATCCTTCGTGGGCTTCGTAAAGGAACACGCCTTAAGGGCATAAAGGGTGGATAAACCCCCGGTGGAGGCACTTCTCCATATCCATTTTCTCTCTCCCTCACAAGCTGCTCTGGGCGATGCCACGTTTTCCACTCATTAAATTAGCCCCGGGAAGCCATGGAACTGCCTGTGTTAAAGTGTTCCAAATTTTTTCTGCCTGGGCATTGGAGACCTGTAAATCTTGCTTTCTAAGTATGCTCCTCCATGCCTCAAGAGCTGGGTCCTGAGATCTAGCGAAAGCTTGCCCCATTCTACAGGGGAGACCTTTACCTGAAAAGCCAAATTGGCCCACTCGCTTAACCCAAATTCCCCGGAGATCCGTGTTGCAACTTCTTTTCCTGCCCCACGTTGGGCGCCACCTGCTGGGAACTTTTAGATTGCTGCGTTTTTTAACTCCCGGGGCCCGGGGAAACCTTCTCTGTCCAGCAGGGAAGGCCGGGAGAGCGCGCCACAGAGAAAGGCGAGATTGGAAAAGGTAAAGGCCGACTGACCGCCCACACCCAGCCTTCCTTTCAGAGGACAAACAGACGGGTCAGGGAGCATGGTCAAGGCACAAACTCAAGTTTATTGAGGAAGTTGGACAGCTTTTATAGAAGACATAGGCCAATCAACAGAAAGAATACAGGGACACATAAGGAGCATGGGCAAATCTATTGGCAGAGCCCCTACCCCTATCCTTAGGGTAGTTTCGGTTCCCATGACACTCAGGGGAATGCCTCCTGCTTAGGCCAGGTCCGTAACAGGGCGTGGGAAGCAACCAAAGAGTTAGAGTTCTCTATCTTTTCGGCCAATGTGTTCATAAGTCCCCAACATTTGATCCCATAAATCAATAGTCCCTGGTCTACATTTGACTGGATAAATCCTAAAATCAAACCTCCAAAAAAACCAAGTTCTCAACAAATTAATAGCCTGCCTAAACAAATAATCTCACTTTAAAGGAAGGAATATTTAACCAGATTCACAACAATATACTATCACAACGTCCAGAGTACAATAAACACTTACTAGACATATGAGGAGGAAGTAGAGATATTTTGAGCAGTAAGAAGAAAAAAGACTAGCTGACACAATTGGATGCTGAGATAAAACAACAAAAAGAGGTAGATAAAAATTCATTATAATGATAGGCATTCTCTTAATGTTTATATGAATATTCAATTGTTCTAGCACTATTTATTGAAATATTTTTTCCTTCCTCAGGCAATAGTGCATTAGTAGACTTATTTCTGAATTTACACCTGATTTGTCTATTCTTTTGTGAACTCAATGCTGTTTTAATTTGTATAGTTTTACAATTAGTCTTTTTATCTGTAAGTATATTTTCTTTGAATCAAAACTTTTTTTTTGGGGGGTGTACTGGGGATTGAACTCAGGGGCACTTGACCACTGGGCCACATCCCCAGCCCTTTTTTGTATTTTAGTTAGAGACAGGGTCTCACTGAGTTGCTAAGTGCCTCTCCATTGCTGAGGCTGGCTTTGAACTCGTGATCCTCCTGCCTCATCTTCCCAAGTGCTGGGATTACAGGCGTGCACCACCATGCCCAGCTTGAATCAAAACTTATTAAGTGAAAAAACTTTTTAAACAATGTTCATGTCATAGCCAGTTGTTTAGATATTCCTTAATTTCTGTCATCATTATTATTTTCTTTGTAGAGGCTTTAGACATTACATTTATTCCTGAGCATTTTTTGTATGCCAGTTGGTAATAGTAACTTAATAATTTAATTATATAATTGTTTATAGTTGGCATATAGATATAAGATGGAATTCTGTGTGATGATTTCATTTACGGCAAGTTTGTTAAAGTTACTCAAAATTTTAGTAACATATAAAAATATTTTAGTAACTTATATAAAGATATTTCAGTAATTTATATAAAAATATTTTACGACCAAATATTCTAAGTACCCAAGCAATTTGACAGTTCCTTGTTATGATCTTCCTTGGGAAAGGTGGATAGAATTTTCAGGCACTTCTCCAGAGATGTTTTCAAGTCCTAGCTGTTTATAGTTGGGAACGGACATAACAACCTGGTTAAAGCAATCTAAGAATACATAGGTAAGTCATCAATAGTGTCTCCTACAGTCTACGCCTTGCCTCAGATGCATTCTCATTTCACATTAAATTTAAACCATCCTGTTGCAGTTTTTCCACAATTCTTGTCCTTTTAAATTTTGGAGGAAAGCTTCAAAAACAAGGTCGATGGGACAAGTGACAGAATGCATCCCTTTATTTGGTCCTGAGGTCATAGCTGATACATATCATCTCCCAGTGCTACAATCCATTTTAGATTCTCTTTACCCACTGTCTTATCTACTGGTCTGAATGATTTGCCTCATGGAATTTTCCATTTGGGCATCTTGGTGAAACCTCTGAAAGGTCAACTTTTCAAAAACTTAAAAACATGACACTCATCTAAATGTTGCCAGCACATGTTAACAATTTATGTGACCATTAACATAAAGATTGCAAAATGTAGTTTCAGCCTCAGTATTTACTAATCACCTTCATTTTAGCTCACAATTCTCCCACTTTCTATAGTTAATCTGCTTTTGAATCTATCCATTTATAATTCTTAATTTCACTTGATTATGTTTCCATTTTAGATTTTCCCCTTGATTATTTTTTCAATAGATTTTATTTCTCTGGCAAAAGTCTATACTTTTATTTTTTTGGTCTATTTTCTCAATCATGATTATTTTTAACATTCTTTCTGATAACTGAAATATTCAGAAAACTCATAAATATGTTTTAAAGTTTTTGTTTTCTTCTTGGGTTCTAGTAATTTTTTTTTCTGCTTCCTAGTACACATAGCCATTTTTAAATGATTGCTGGATTCAGCAATGATTGGAAAATTGAAAGGCACTGGATGATGTTATATTCAATCTTCTTCTGAAACACAAGCAAGATATATTCAGAGTGTCTTGCTCAGTTCACCTTCTCTGCTCATTTCAGAATCCTCTCAGTTGGAAACAGAGGGTGTGTACTATGGTCCTTCCTTATTTAATGGGTCTTGAATTCAAAGTGTGATTTCTCCATATCCTGGAGAATGTGTAAAAATTCTGTTTGGCTTTTTTAGTCTCTTCTTATTAGATACTTTTTGCTAGATTTTGTTCAGAGATTTGCCTTGTACATACCTAGTTTAGGAATCTTCAAACGCCTTAGATACCAATTGTGAGCTAAATGTCAAAGTCACTTTTGGGTGAATGTTTTTTCTCTGGCATTGTGCATTTCCAAATCTTGAAGGCTTTGGTAGCACCAAATTTTATATTTGATTCCTCGATTCAGTGGTAGTCTCATGAATTCTAATCCATGGCTTTATGTTTTTTCACGTTTGCACCTGAGATTGCCAAATATCTTAAAATGACCTTGAATTTAAGACCATGTCAGTGATTTCGCTTTTCTCCAGTATCTTGACCCTTTATATCCTGACTGCATTAATTGCTTTAGAAAACATTTAAAGAACTATCTGTCTCTGCTTCTGACTGTCCCTCTGTCCTCTTTTTCTTCATCTTTCTCTTTCATCATTTGGCTCTCATAGTTAGCAGGAGGGTTGTTCTGATACCAGACACTCCCTCGTAAGAAGTTGAAACTCCTTTTGGATCTTGAAAGCCCACATACAAACAGGAAAGAAACTGCAGGGCTTTGCCAGATAGTGCAATGACACCAAGAATCCTTCATCAATTGGGGTGCTTGGAAGAACTGTGACTACAAATTTTTTTTTTTTTTTTTTTTTTAGAAAATATGGAATCTCTTCTCTGTCAGATTTTAAGTGGTAATAACTTCTATGAGAAATCTGTGCCTGAAATTATATCATTCCTGGATTTGTTGTGACAATATTAACTAACTGATATGTCAAACCTCCAGCTTAGGAATCACTATGAAATTGGGCTTGAGCAAGTAATAGTCTGTGATGGTACATAAAAGTAAATGGAAAACCGTTATAAGAGTGCCTCAGCAATATAGACCTCATGAAATTCTCACGTGAGAAAACCAATCCTGGCCTTAGTTTGAAAAGTTAAGTTAGGAAACAGAAAAGGAAGAAATCCACTAGGAGAGTGGCAAGATATAATGAACTGGGAAACTAGTTTTAGAAACTTGAAATAGTTGAGCAAAAAACCTAATAGAAATTCTGCTTAAAAAGACTCTTCAAAAGGAGGTATTGACACCATCACAAGAGACATCAGATCAAAACAAACAAACAAGAACCCTGACATTAAAATAAAATAAAATAAAATAAACAGAAAATAGAAGATATGAGTGTGCACATGGGATGTATTTACTGAAATTAAAATGACAGATTATGCAGCTGTTTGAGTCAAGTAAAAAACTTAGTGGGTTAACAGACATCTGAGGCAATTGGTATATAGCACAGAAAGAAAAGGGATAAGATCATGGAAGGAAATGTTCAAAAATTTGCAGGAGTGAATAGAAAGATGAAGCATAATCATGGACTGAGTTTGAAAAAGAGAAAATAGGATGTCCTTGAATTTAACAGCACTATAGAAAACCAGGAAAGAAACAGCAAGATTAAGCAAAAATTAGTCCACATATATGCATATTGTAATGCAACTGCTGAATACACTTTTTAAAACAAATTTTCAAAGTTACCAGATAGAGAAGAGAAAAATGTATTCTAAAATGCCAACATTCTAAGGGCTAGTATATTTCTCAGTGCTACAATAAATCTCAGAATATAATTTAATCATAAATGAGTATATTAGGAGAAAGACGTAGAGAAAGGTAATGACCGAGTGATCAGCTTGTGAATATAATAGTAAAGGATTAATGAATTAGTTAACAGAGACATAAAATGAAGTAAGAAAAATAAGATCACTAGTAAATTTGAAAGAATATAATAAAAAGTTGTAATAAATAGAAAAACAAAAGCTGTTTTCCTTGAAAACATGTTTTAAAAATAGGCCATTATTTGACATAGGTTATCAAGAAATTAAAAATAAATTTTTTTGAACTATGGAGAATAATTTGAACAATAAATTAGAAAACTTAGATTAACTAGAATTTTTTAAAAATTCTACAATGTTTTGTTAAATACAATACCAAAAGAAAGAGAACAGGTAAATGTCATCACTGCTATTGAAGAAACTGGATAAAAACACTCCCTTAGGAAAGATTATTTTGTGGGCTAATTATAATGCACTGTAGGAAAAATATTTTCATTTCTATGTGAATTATTTGGAGAACAGAGATAGAGGGAAGGTTTCTGGTGTGTATTATGAGGCAACATAACTTTGAAAATCAATCTCAAACAAAGGCAATACGACAAATTCATACAGGTCAATCTCTTCCTAAGAATATAGAAAAATTTAAGTGTATAAAAATTAAACTTCATCTGGCCATATTTAACTAAACTTAAGTGAAAAACAAAACAAAACAAAATTACTATGAAAGATTATCCCCATATTTTAAGGATAGTTTAATATTAGAATTCTTTCAATTCATTATAGTAACATTTTAAAGAGAAAATAATGTAAGCACCCAAAGAGATGCATCAAAAATTATAAAATTCATAAGTGACTTGTGATTTTTACAAAAAGCTTATCATCAACCCAGCAATAAGAGGAAATATCCATAAGATGATAAATACTAGCTTCAGCGTTATATGATGTTAAAAATATTTTCTTAAAATCCAGTTATTACTCAGGGGTTTTAATTGAACTTCTCCTAATTTAAATAAAAAACTAAAGTAAAAAAAAAAAAATGATTAGAAATGTAAAAAACAGAATGTTGGGCCCTCTTGAGAAGAAGGGTTTGGGCCAAATCACAGCAACAGTGCCACTGCTGCCACTCTAAGTGTCAAATGCTCCAGGTATGTACAGCTGCTGTTTGTGCCCCAGCAACTCACTATCACACAGTAGAGGCCCTGCTACCTGCTTCATTCTGGCTTGAGCACTGCCAACTTGATTTTGCAGCCTTTACCACTTTTTCCAGGGCCATAAAAAGCAGGCGTTCTCCGCTGGCCCCTGATGCTCTTGGTTATTTCTTAGTTGACTCATCAGTTCCTGCACAAAGTGTATCTTTGGAGGAAACTAGGCCACATGCTTTCATGGCCTAGAGCTAGAAAAGTGAACATCTCAAATTTTTACCTTTCATTTCTAAGGGTTCCTCCAGGAAGATTTTTAAGAGTAAGGGGGTTCAGGTGTTAATTGACTGAAAGCATGACAAATATCCATGACAGACAGGAGCAAGAAAGACTGATGACTATCACTCATTGTTAATCTTCTACATTTACCTGAGCATGACAAAAACTGGAAAATAAATAACTAAATGAGTTGCGAAGGACAAAACAAAACCTTCCTTTTGCACAGATGTTATGAGTATATACATAGATAATCTAATAAAACTTATGTCACCTTTTTAATAAGTTTAGAAACTTGATGAAAATAAATAAGTATAAAATATTCATCACTTTCCTATACCCTGCAACAGAGCATTAAAATGTAATTTTAATAAATATGCCATTTACAATAACAATAAAAGCAACAAAATACATAAGAATAAATCTAATAAATGTTGTTTAAAAACTTTAAAAAATAATATTATTGTAGGACTTAATGAAAGGTTTAGAAAAAGAAGAGATAGTTTCTATTCTCATTTAGGCAGAATAAATATTGTGAATGTAACAATTTTCTAATAAATCTGAATATTCAATGTAATTCCATTTAAAATTATTAGTATAGTTTAAAAGAAAAATCTAAATTCAACAATCTGAGTATAAAACTTTCAAATGAAAACCCAGTAAAGGGCCAAGAGATGATAGTAAAACAAAATTTAATTGTTTGGTGATTTCACCCACTGTTATGCTTATTATGCATGCAATGATATGCCATTAAGAATAAAAGTTGCTGTAGGCTTTTGATAACCTTTTTCAGATTAAAGAAGTTCCCTTCTATTCCTAGTTTGCTGCTTTTTTAATCATAAAAAGATGTTGAATTTTATCAAAATGTTGTGCATCTATTGTAATAATTACAAGCTTTTTATTTTTCTCCCATATTAATATGGTGAATAAATTTCATATCATTAACCTTTCTTTCATTCTTTTGATAAACTCTGCCTTATTGTGATTTGCAATGTAGCTAACTATTTTATTATAGGACCTTTGCATGTAGTTTAGAAAATGAGATTGGCTTATTTGTCCATCTTCCTTCTTATTATGGTACTCACCTATTTGAGGAGAATTTTCCTCTCTCACCTTTCTGGAAAGGTGTTTATCAAGTAGGATCATTTGGTCCTTGAAAGAGTGATAGAACTTACATGTAAAACCTACTAGATCTGATTCATTGTTGTTGTTTTGTGGGTAGATTTTAAGCTGATGATTTTATTTCTTTAATGATTTTAGATTTATTTCACATCAACACCTAGACACTAATTCCAACAGGTTCTTGGAGATATTGCCTCCTCTGCATCCTCTGGTGCCATACTGATTTCACCTCCTCACTTCCAGCCCCTCAGCAATCTTAGTAGGCTGCCTGAACAGCCCAGTCAGTAACTGGACAGTACTTAACTCTTGTTCCTGGCTGGGCCCTGGAATGCTGTTGCCCTTGCGCAGTCTTATCAGGAGGAGGTCTTTCCTTTACTCCTCAGATTGCTGTGCCTAGGGTGATTTAGGTGCAGTTTTCAGTCTTTAATCCTGCTTCCAGAAAATTCTATCATAGTGACCCTAAGATTTTTAAAATATCATACCATCAATATACACCACATTTTTTTTCTGAGATGTCTAATGTGGGCAGGGGCACAGTTCATTCCAAGTCCTGGTAACTAGGGTGTTCATTGCCTATAGAGAATTTAAAAAGAAATAATAAAACTAATACAAATGACACTACATTTTTTATTACCACCATGTTTCTCCAGTTCTAAACAAAGTCACAACCCTGTGGTATGTCATTGAACTCTATCCTTTCTTGTAGCAAATCCTAGGTCTTCCCTTCTTTGGTTGGAAGATTCTGTTTCTGGCTCACTGTCCATTTCTTCTTCTTATTATTTTTTTAATTCATTATTGAAGTAGATAATCTTTCACTATACCCAGTTGAACCTCTGCTTCTCCAGGGATCATATCTCCCACCCCATTTCAGTGACTTAATTTCATCGTCCTGTACCAGTTCTTTCCATGGCCAAGGATCGCAACATATGTATAACCTTAACATGAGCATATCACATTTTCATAACTATATCCTAGGTTTCCAATTCCTTCCAGTAATTCTTTCTAATCCCACTGCTTTTAAACCACATCCCTGATATCCTCTTCTCCTTCCCTTCCTTAACTTAAAGTTCATCCAGTGTTTATAACTACTTCCTGCAATGTAGGCTGTGCAGAAAGGCAGCTCTCATCCAACAGGCCACTGCATGTTCCACCTTCCTTGTCCTTCACTGAGACCATTTTTGAGGCCATTCTTGATGGATCTTCAGAGGTTCCTAGAGGAACTAAGCCCCAGTTTTCTGAATTGCTTACTGGTTTCATAACATACACTTAAGTTGATTTTTTTCCCCACTTTATTCCACTGTTCTTAATTCTTCATTTTTCTTCCTAGGATTCTTTAACAAACAAGATAACTGTATGCAATGCTTGTTTCTGGTTCTGCGCTCAGGGGAACTCAATTAAGCAACTATGGATGAAACTCATACACCTCCAGTTAAGGTCAGCCGTCTGTTTGGTACTAGATCCTGCTCCCCTTGCCTATTCAGGTACATTGCTTCAGCTATTACCCTGATTTCTTATATCATCTTCTCTCTTCTCTACTAATTGATATGCCCTCTTTTCTTTCTACTTACTGATACTGATTTATTTCCTTCTCTTGCAGTCAAACTCAGGAAAAATGTTTTAAAAATTATCATAAAATTATAAAAATAATTAAGGTGACTTGTGGCACTGAATTCAGGGGTCAAGCCTTAGTCTTCCTTTCCTTGGTTGATTCTGAGAACAGCTGTTTATCCATCACTTGCTGTCTTCAGGCCCTAACTCCCAACAGGAGTCCATCCTGTGGGTCTCTGAGGCTGGCCTCTTGCACTACCACTTCTGCTCACAATGATGAGTTCACCTCACTACCCTGTGAGGAGACAAAAGAGCTGACAGTTCATTTCCTTTCCACCTGTATTCTCACTGCTTCCTGCGGCAACCTAAAGCTTTTACATGAGACCTCCTCCTCTAATATTTCAAATCCCCATGTTTCTACCGGTTGATGGCAAGTTTATCGGGGAATTTAAATAAATTCCATAGAAATATTTTGCAGATTTTTTTTTTCTATTTGGTTATTTATCATGATTGTGATTCTCTCTGATTTCTGTAATATCTTCTTTTTTTTTTTTTTTTAAGGGAAAAATGCTAGGAGTTTAAATTACTTTTCAGTAATAATGGAAACTTAAGCAGTCTTGAGTTACCTCAGCAAGCTGGGGTTTCATTTCAAAGAAGCCCTGCACATTTCAAAGAAACTCTGTCTGCTGTGGGTTTGGCCCTTGTCCTGTTCCTAGAAGCTAATCTTTGCACCCTTGGAACAAACTGTTGATAAGAGTGTTTTAGCATACCCCAGGCCTTAGGCCAACGGGTATCTGCTTGACCAGATAAGTTAAGCTAACAAAGTGACTTACAGTGAAAATCTATTTTTATATACTTTAGGCTGTGAGCCATGCTGTATCAGTTGGATCTCTGGGAGGCTGGAGACTGAATATCTAAGGTCAGTCATGTGGGTACCACATACCTGTATGATTAACTCTCAGTTGGGTCCATGGATGTCAAACTTGAGTAAGCTAAATGACAGTACTAAATGACAGTACTCTGTGTGTTTTGTCACACATCCTTGCTAGGAGAGTTAGTGTGTCCCATGCAATACTGCTGGGAGGGGTCACTGGGAGGCTTATACCAGGTTTCCAGGTTTCTCCTGGACTTAGTCTATGTACCTTTTCCCTCTGTCAATTGAGATCTGTATCCCTTTGCTGCAATAAACTGCAACATGATTATAACATTTTTCTGAGTTCCATGAATTCTAGTGAATCATTAAATTAAAAGGTTGCTGTGAGGGCCTTAACACAGAATCAAATATTTACAATAGGGATGTAAAAAGACTGGGATTACAGAGATTAGCAAAAAAGGATTCCAGAAGGTTTTCTCAAAGAGATCTTCTCCAGCCCCCACTCTCCACAACAAACAAACAAAACCGCATAAAATCAACCACCAGACATGTAGTTAACTCCAAATACATGTCAAGTCTGAGGAGCACAAAGTCAACTTAATAAAATATACATGAGGCAAGAACTTTTCTTCCCTTACCTTTTCTCCTTCTACATTTGTGCCTGACAGGATATGATGAGACATTCTGATTGGAAAGATAAGGAGAGGAGAGCATAAGGGAGAGGAAGAACAGAGAGAAAAGAACCACCACCCTCTTCCTTGCTTGCCACTTGATACAGGTTCAGTAAGGAACAGAAATTATTTGACTTAGGAACAGGTTTAGAACTTTGATTAAGTTTAAGGCTAGATATTTTTTGATGTCTGAATGGCAATTAAACCATAGGGCTTTCTTTGTCTAAGATTTAAAAAGGGTTATGGACCAATGAGAGTTTCTTTTTTTTTTTTTTTAATTTTATTTTTTCAGGAACATGGAAGAATCTTTTCCCACTAAATGCACTTGAAAGAGCTATAAGAGAGGAAAAGCATTGCTGTATTCAATAAAGATTCCTGCTTATTTAATAAATCTGTAACACACACACGTTGTGCTTGTTTGCAAAAATGTGGGTCATGTTCCGTCTCCTGTGAATTTGTACGAACTCTTCATTGGGGATAACTAAGGTTCTAGATAATATTTTGTTTCATTTTCTTTTGCTCTTCATTTGGTGATCTTCTGTCCCAATTGATAGAGAAGGATCAAAGTCAGAAGAAGGGATCAATATGGACAAGTTATATCATATCAGTTATATCAAATGTGGTCCATTTGTCTAACTGAAATTTCTGCCTTGCATTTACTTTGGATGCTCCAGGCCGAACCTGAGCATCAAGTTTACAGAAGGACACTAGACCCTGCCAGAGGAGAGCAGAGGAACTTCAGGGACTTATTCTCAGACTTCTTATTCCTTCCTAAGAGTGTATGTTCTTGATGAGCAAAGAAACCACCCTGAGCAGGAGACTTGGATGATAATCATCCACAATATAATGAAGGGAGATTTGAGGGGTTATATCACACTGCATCGTAATTACTGTATTTTCAGTGGGCTTTACAAAAGTAAGTAAGGCAGAAAATAAGCAGCTTTTTAACTGCCAGGAATGAGCTGTTAGCTCAGTGCAGTCCTTATTCCTCCATGAGTTGAATAGGGTCTCTTTTGTTTAACAAAACAAATTCCAAGAATCTGTCAAGGCAGTGGGAAAGAATTGGAAAAGAAAGACAGATAGTGGCAGGTAGGCTATTACTAACTGTAAATTTCCTAGGTCCCTCATGTGGAAAAAGTTGACCTTGATACTCTTTTTGGCAAGTAGAGACTATAGGTTTTTATACCTGAAATTCTTATCTTAGTGGGGATGGGTGGAAGCAGAGCTGAAGCCATGTGATCTGTTTGTGACCTCTAGTCAAATACCAATTCTCAATTTTGATTTGTCAGTTGCATGGGGGGGGGGGTACACAAATAAAATCTGCCTTTAAGTTTAATTATATCAATAGACACACAAGTATCACATTTAGATATTCAAGACTGATAGTTGATGGATTTTTCCTATATTAACCATTTAAGTAAGATAATTATTTGCCATTCTGTGACATTTAATTATAATGCTATGACTGATCTACATGGTTTGAAGGGAAAAATTGCTTTATATGTCATTTAAAATTTATATGATTTAAACTGTAGAAAAGACTGCTTGGGAAAATGCAGAGGTGGCTCCCAAGAGCTCTTGATTACCTTCTGTATCAGACTATTTTTTAAAAAGCGGCTGTACTACTACAGCGTGATTTCAAGGTGACCACCTGTCAAAGAGCTTCTGGGGAAAAAGTCAAAAGTCTCCCTGTCTCATTTGAGCATTTATTCTTATAAGCATTTCTAATTTTCCAGAGGGTGTTATAGGCTAAGGTTTTAATGGGATGGTAATAGTTAGCAATGAGTAAATAATATGAATTCTCAGTTGACGTAAATTTCATGCCCGTTGTGAATGATGAAGGTAAAAGCTATCATAGAGTCTGGAAACACATATATTAGCAGATGTTCAGTTGAGCAGGAAAGATCTATATGAATGGCAAAGTTTGCCTTTATTTGTATTGACAACTCTCAATTTCTTCCTTTCCCAGGAAATACATTGTACTTTGGACTGAGCTGAGTCATAATTAAGCAGTGCTAAGAAAACATTCAAGTAACAATGATTTGCAAATGATCAAATTATTGTGGGTTTAGCTTAGGGCTTTACCAGCTGGAGTGATTTCTCTATTATAACCATATGTCTGTTAATAAATTTGATTCAAATGTAAAACAATCACAGATATTTGAAAGACTGGGCAGAGCAATTAAAAACAGATAAGGTTGTTCTTGTGACTTGGTCTTAAAATAAATGAAAACAATAAAATGATGAAGCTAAATACTACTTGGCTAAAGATTGTAAGATCTGATAAAGTAGTTAGCATATTTTGAATTTAATTGTCTTGGATATAATGTGTTTACCCATCACACAAGAATGGCTTGACAGAGTGGAACTTAAAACACTGTGTAGGCTTCCAAGGAATTCCTCTATTACCTTCCAGAGTTTACCTCATGCATATTTCAGTGAAAGTGGGGAATGATCATTAGTAAAGTGGAATCAGAGAGTAGATCATTTAGGGCAAAATACTGTACTTGACTTTTAAAAGTGCAGCTGTCTTGGTAAAGGTAAAGGTGAGAAGGGGAGTTTATTGGGTTATTCTTTCACAGTTCTTTGAAAGAGAAGAGGCTTCACCTTCTAGAAATTGGTTAATCTTCCTTTTTCTTTAAATCTGCTCATCAAGCTGTTTAAAATACATTAATCTGCAATGTCCCATACTCTCCTATCACATATTCCAGTTTAAATTATCTGGGAGACCTGGCCATAATTTTCTATCTTTAGTAATTCATGATCTTCTAAGAAGAGTGTTACTGGAACTGCTGACCTCTCCCATCCTCACATCTTACAACAACATGCTCCTGACAGCTGTATTAGCAAAATTGTAAATTCAGTAAAGAACATATTAATATGGAAAGGTCAGTACATGTCAGAAATGGTAATGTGTGAATAACTGATAGAAAATTACAAATTGGGAACTGCTTAGATGAAAGCAAAATACCCTTTGACTGGTTCAATATATTTAAGCTTCTGAAAATATGTTTAATGACTTGAATCATTGTAAATTATTTTGAAATTTATTGAATCCTGTATTCCTCTTTGAGGGGTATTTCTGCTATCTCTTTATTTCTTCATCACAAGCACACTTGTTCTTTTCTCAGATAGCTTTTTAAAAAATATAACTCTTAATTCCTCTTTATACAAAAACAACGTTGTTTCTTGAAGGTGCAGTGATTCTCATTCAAATATTGGAATTGTTTTGAGAAGTAAATAAACACAAGAAAAAGAATATTTTAAGAAATTTAAAACTACACTAGATTTTTTCTTTTTAAATCAGCAGCATGTATAGGTATATAAAATACTGTAAACATTAGTTGTCATAAGAAACCTGTGGGACATAGCATTTAAAATTTTTTTGACCAAATTATTTTCAATTTTAGCAACCAATGGTAAGGATAAAAGACTACTTCCCTGAATAAGTTAACATTATTTATTCCAAAAATACATCTGCATCTGGTCTTATTTAATGTTCTTAATTATCTAAAAATGGGATGGCCTAGTGAGACTACAAATTTTAGATGGTGCTAATCTGTCTGCAGTAGTCAGTAGCTAGCCTCTGGTAATGAGCTTCAGGATTCTGTAAGGTAATTAGAAAGTTTTATTACATTAAGATTGTTGCTTTTTTTGCATTTTTTTAATTTATCATTTAAAATTACAGTTAAAATTTGATTATAGGGACAGAATAGGTTTTTTTTTTTTTTTTTTTTTTTTTTTTTTTTTTAACAGATAAACAAATTGAAGTGGTGAGAAGTAAAAGGATTTCCCCAAGTTTGTTCACCCAGTAGGAGAAAGAATTGGTTCTGAAACAAAAGATATTTGACTCCTAGCCCAAGGCTGGCTAATATAACAGAGGCATCTGAGGCCAAATAAATGTATATGTTCACAAAGGATTTAGATAAATCCTTAGATGTCAGATTCATAACATATTATTAAAGGTCATCATTTGTTCTTAATATACATCTCCTGCTTCCTCAGGCTAATGTCATGGAGGGTAGTCATGCGATCCCCTAAAAATCTCTTTGCTGTCACTGTTGGAGACAGAATCCTGGACTCCAGGCCCATTGGCCTGTCCCAGTGAGCCATTTCTCAAGTCCTTATCTTTTGGATACAGAAGTATATTACTAGGGAGTGTGAAGGGGAAGTTGACTTTAATCTTAATTGCCTGCATAACAGTATTTTTTAAATGATCTCACTCTGTAAAATATAAAACCGTACCACTACCATAAAAGTCAGGAATCCTAGAGCAGAGCAAAGGTTATTAGAAAAGTCATGCTTGCAATAACTATATCTTCTATCTCTCTGAATTTGCCATCAAAATACAGATGCAATTCCAAGCAGACCATAGCCAGATTATAGAATGTGCAGTCTGTGAACGACTCTATGCCTGCTCAATTTGCATGCTAGGACAGGACAGGTATTTATCTGGATGTTATTTGATTTTTTTTTTTCTTCCTTGATGTTAGAATGCTCCTCTAAATTCTTTTTATTTATGAAAATAGCCCAATGCTAAGAATAAATGAAATGCATGTGGCCTTTTATATGATGTATATTTGGTTAAACAATATTTTAATTTTGTTATACTTTGTGTTATAGTTAAATCTGTGACTTGCCCTCATTCAGGAGTTAACCAATTTTATTAAAAGAAATAAGGAACTGAAATCATTGGCTCCAGTATTGGAGCATGTTTTTGTTGGCCAGTACAAAGTAAATATAACTGTTTTAGTCAGTCTTATGTCACTGTGACAAAATAACCTGAAAAGAACAACTTAAAAGGAAAAAAGACTTATATTGGCTCATGGTTTCAGAGGTTTTAGTCCATGGTTGCTTGGCCCTCAGCACCACTGGGATTGTGTGGTAGAGGAAGACCAATGGCCTCATTGTAGCCAGGAAGGAGAGAGAAAGAAAGAGAGACACAGCATGCCTAAGGAAGGGGATAGGACAAAACATATCCTTCAAAGGCACAACCATTGTGACCTACTTCCAACTAGGCTTCACCTCCTAAAGTTTGCACCACAACCCATCACTATCAGCCAGAAACCACAGGAACCAAGCCTTTAACACTTGAGGATTTGGAACATTTCTGATACAAACTATAACAACAACCTGGCTTCATCAGATAGCTTTAGATTTTAATATTTCTAAACTGAAGTAGTCTAAAACTGCATTAATAATATTATATGCTTTCAATTTTGTTTGTGCAATAATTTGTGACCTGACATAATAAGAGAAACTATGTACAAAAAAAAATGCATTTAATTCCTAACTTTTTGTAGAGGTGGCCTGAGAGGAAGGGGAATATATCCCTCCAGGTTGCTTTCACATGAATAGAGTTAATCTACTCAGAAAGCTACCTGCACTCATCATGAACAGAAATTTTGTGAGTAGTCTCTGCAGAAGAAACTGAGATACAGGGTCCAGAGCAGTGTTGCATGTTAAACATTGTCCACAACCTTCTAGAGGTGACAACCATTTTCCAGGCTTCTAATAATTTTTAATGTTTTGTCTTGGCTGACAAAGGTGATCAAGTGTACAAATTTCACAACATGTCAATCTCTATTCATATGTCTATTGTGGTGCACACAGGTTTTGGGTCTGAAGACTTGGAGTTGAACCCTTGTAAGTCCTGATGCTTATTTGCTCTGTCTTCTTGGCCAAATCATTTTATATCCCAGGTTTTTAGTTTGTTTATCTGTAAAATGTGAAAATAAAATCTACTTTGATTAACTTACATATGTCCAGGTGTAGAGAAAAATTTTGGGTAATAAAAAGTGATTATTATTAATGCTATTATTTTTAGGCATTGAATATGACAATAAATGTAAAATACTCTTAAAACATTAAAATACTAAGCATAGCTAGCTACCACTATAATAAGTATTTCAAATAATGTTAATGGTGAATGTACTAAGTATATACAACTATGAAATTTCAGGTTATTTATACAAATATGTATATCATTTTAAAGCTAACCTTTGAAGTATCAAGTAAAGTGTTTTAATTTATAGAAATATGTATATATATGAGCATATATAGATATTTAATATCATTTAGCATACAACTATTAAAATTGCTAACTTAGAAATCTTACTTTGTGATTTGGGCAAGCTACTCTCCTTTGCTAACCTGAGGAAGTATTTTTTATCCTATTTCATTCACTAAGTGAGATTAAAACAATCTGTATCATCATGGATTTGTGGCTAGAATTAAATGAAGTGAGTTTATCTAGAAATAGAACTTCAAAAGATCCCCAATGATTGTTGGGACCTTCCGGACACTGTCAGCCGAGAGGATGGAAAACTCTGGCTTTTCTGGCCGCTTGCCACCACGTTACCACGCCCTGTTAGGGACCTAAGCTAAGCAGGGGGCATGGCTGTGATGTATCATGAGAACCGGAACCGCCTTGCTGTTCACTTATTGGCTATGCTCCATTATAAAGTGCTGTCCACCCTTTCAATAAACGAGTTTTTGGCACCACTTCTGACCAAACTCCTTAGTGCGACCCTGAGTCCTTCTGAAGGCGGCGGGAGGGGGCGTTAGCGGCTCTTATCTTCTCAGCCTGTCTTTGCCAGGTAGGCTCCCCCCCACCCTTCTCTGCTGGATAAAGAAGGATTCGTTTTGGGCCCATGGGGGGAGTTAAAGACCTTGGCCCCTTACCATAAGTTCACGACAAATGATAATCAGTTGAATATGGATTGGACAGAATTGAACTACATACAGGTAAACTAGTCTTTAAAACTTCTTTTTCAGGTCTATTACATTTTTATCCATAACATTTTCTACATGTAATCATAATATACTAAGAAACAATGAATTGGATATAATTGGCTTATATTCAGAACATATTCTGAGCATATGTTCTGAACACTGATATTTCTAATTTTTCACTAACTTCTTGGCATAGACTTCAGCTTTGGATTTTATTAATCTAAGCCTTCCTAGGATTCTGTCACATTGGAGTTTTCTAATACATTTTGTTAATGAGGAAAATATTAATACTACAGAAAGAAGCAGAAGATGGAATCATTTGGGGGCATTCATTGCTCTTGGACATGTATTTTATCATTTAGTTTCTGTGCCCAGGCTACTATCGCAGCCTCCCTATGGGGACAGTGTATATATACAACCCCATATGATGTGACAGGACTCCCACACCTTTCTCCTTGCCACAGAGCATTTCCTCACTAGGTTTAATGAGCTGTGTTTGCATGAAACTTGGCTGAAATACTACTATTTTAAGACATAGAAAACTTAACATCTTCCTGTATGATCCAATGGGACATCTTTAAACAATGTCATGATAGCCATATGCCCAGCATTTCTATTCTTGGAGAGTTGAGGAAAGCTGTCCTGAGCTTACTCTCCATGTGGCTTTTCCAAGTCAGACTGTCTCATTTGTTCAATGATTCCAAGTCAGAACACAGAGATATGCCTGGTTCTTTAGACATTTTCTTCATTTTTCTTTAAATTTGAGCAATATTCATAGGACCCCTGCCCCCACCAAAATGTTTAACATATGTCTAAAAGGAGAACCATGTGCGCTAGCAGTGATCTATGCGCCTTCAGTCTTTGGGTGGGTGTTTTAATCAGTTTTTCACTTTTGTAACCAAAAGTTTAGGAGGCAAAGTTTATTTGGTGGCTCACAGTTTCAGAGGTCTCAGTTCATAGATGGACAACTCCATTACTCTTTGCCAGAGGTGAGGAAGAAAATTGTGGTGGAAGGGTCTGGAATAGGAAAGCAACTCAGAATATCATGAGAGGAAGCAGAGAAAGACTTCTCTCACCAAGGACAAAATATATACTCCAAAGTCATGCCCCAGTGACTCCTCAAGCCACACCCTGCATGCCTACAGTTACCACCCAGTTAACCTCTATCAGGTGATTAATGCTCTGATTAGGTTAAAATATATCACCCATCAGTGAATTCCATCATTTTTTGGATCCAAAGATTGTTGCCTCCTTAATAAACCTTGATGTGGATATTTAAACGATTGCATTTGATGGTTGCATATTTTAGGATTTCTTCAAATACTTCAAAATAAATGCTAGAACAGCACAATTTTTTAAACTTTAACTTGTAACTTTATTCTTCTCATTAGCTTACCACTAGTAAAGTAGGAGTCTTGAATTACTTCAAATTGACCTAGCTTCTTTTCTAATAAAGGGATTCACTTAAGACTCAAATTGCATTGCATGATTCAGGTGGAAATGAAGTTCTAGCAGCATGCACAATGGATGGTTTATGGCTTCTCATGCTGAAAATAGTTAACAATGGAGCTGTTGCCTATCATGGTAAGGACCTTCTTCTGGAGACAGTGATTAAAGGGATAAAATCATTCTAAATAAAGTCTTCAGTGGACAGAGCACAGGCAAATGAATACATTTGTATCAATAATGTAATGAGTCTATATTATACATTTTTGTCGAATTTATGAATATTTATAATAATGATGGCTACTGTACATTGAACACTTTTATCCTAGGTTTGCTCTTTTCATTTTCACAAACAATATGCTAACCATTATATATCCTTATTTGACAGATGCATTACTTCAGAAGTTAATTAATTTCTTAGTGGTCACTCTTCTTAAAAATAATGCTAAGTGAAATTAGTCAATCTCAAAAATCCAAGTACCGAATGTTTTCTCTGATATAAGGAGGCTGGTTCACAGTGTTGTTGGAAGGGGGTACATAGGATCAGAGGAACACTAGAATGGTCAACGGAAAGGGAGGGGAGTGAGGGAGTAAGGGGGGGGTTGGAAAAAAATTGGTGGTTGAATGAGATGGATATCATTATCCTAAATGCATGATTGAAGATCTGAATGGTACTTATATACTTTGTATACAAGCAGTTGTATGTAAAAAGATACTATACTTGTGCATGATGAATAAGTAAATAAATAAATAAAAAGATTTCTAGAACAAATGCAAAAAAAAAAAAAAAAAAATAGTAGTCAGGCCAGGCACAGTGGTGCACATGTATAATCCCAGTGCCTCAGGAGGCTGAGGAAGGAAGATCACAAGCTTGGGACTAGCCTTGGCAACTTGATAAGACCCTGTCTCAAAATTAAAAAAATTAAAAAGGCTAGGGGTGTGGCTCAGTGGTATTGCACCCTTAAGTTCAATCCCCAGTATTGCAGAAGAATAAAAAAAATAGAAGACTTGTCTATCTGATTTTAAGCCCAGGATCTGCAACTGCTTTACACTGCTTCACCATACATAATAACACAACCAATAACATAACCAAAATTAGAAAAAAGTAATAAAAATAAAGAATACCTTGGCGTGAATCATGAACAATAACAATATTGAATCAAGTCTAATAGGAAACATTCAACTGCAAAATTTGTAAGAGCCTGGACCTAGTAAAATTTCATGTGAAAAGGAGTTGGGATGAGAACATTACAACTAAATGAATTTTATGTTCATATTGTGACATAGTTTCCAACTCTTGGACTATGCTAACTGTGTTTCTCCATGGAGCTGTTGTTTAGGGTATGAAAAATTTTATTGTGTAGAGTAATCTCTATTTGGCAAGATATTTAATCCCCACACACCTATACCATTTTATACTCAGGCAATGAGAGAAAGACTCTTTCTAGGAAACACCCTCTATATCTGCACTGCTTTGGTTGGAAACTGCTGTGTTAGTGGACAGATATCGGTCATAAAAAGAAAATAAAAGGTAAACTTTACTTTGAACTGGTCAGAAATTATTGAGGCTATTTCCATCACATTTTAAAAGGGAGCTCTATTGTCAAAAGAAAGGATAATAGATTCAAAATTTGGATTTTGTGAAACATCCTGGTACATGCAATACACTTTTTTCCTTGTCTAACTAGTTTTCAGTCACTTATAACTAAACTATCCTAAATAATATGCAAGCACATAGTTCCTAAGACTTGGAAGTATGTAGTATGAAAAAATGCCAAAAGGATTGGAATTAAGTAAAAACAAAACTTGAGAAGAAATAGTATTTTACAAAATTGTATGAAAAAAATATGATTAAAAAATTAGATTTGTGTTACGGGCCTCAGGTGGCAGAACTGAGACCAGTGGCTATGTGAAGGAATAATTAGGAATGGGCCCAAATAAAAGAAGTGGGGTACATTTGTCATTGAATATGTTCAGAGGGATGCTACTTTTGGAGATGATGTCTATGAATAAGATGTTGGACTGGCGAGGTCTCATTCAGTGATTTTAAATCCTATGACTCTATGTCTTTTGGGTGTAAGGTCATTGTAGATTCACTTACTTCTACTATTTTTTTAATAAAATGCCTTTTTTTTTTTCTATATCCCCTGAATACATATCAAGTAGTGCATTCTCTTGAAGACCTATTTTTAGATGCACAAAAACTGCATAGATTTAGACTGAGATCAAAATATTCAGGCAGCACATCAGGGTCCCCAGAGCTTTCTGCACCTGGAAAGAAGAAAAGAAAAATCCAAACACTTTATTAGCAACTGTACACTCTCCTTAGAGCACATAGGCTTAGCCTGCTGTGCTCCCATCACTTAGTCTTCCCTCCTCCAGGGAGGCACTCAAAGCCAAGCTCATTGGGCTGCAAAACATCCTGTGAGGGAACAAAGCATTCATGGTTAATGAACTGGTCCAGCAGGACTAGCCTGCTAATGGGAAACTGGTCTTCTAACACTCCGGTGAAAGATTTTCCCTGTCCTCATAGCCCCCTACTTTTTCTTTTCTTTCCTTTCCTTTCCCTCCCTCCCTCCCTCCCTCCCTCCCTCCCCCCTCCCCCTCCCCCCCCCTCTCTCTCTTCAACAGGAGAAGGAAAATCTCTTTGATTACTATTAAGTTCTTAGGAGGCCATGAAAATCTGCTATCAGAGTGGCAGTAACTATGTGCCACACAGAATTGTTACAATTGTGCTACAATCAACAAAGATTGCTCAGGACAAGGACATTTACACCCCATTTCCTTTCTCTCAGGGTGCATTTACTCCCTTCACATGGTTCACACGAAGAAGAAGAAATAGAAGACATCCCAAGTGATGGGGCTTAGTAAAAGTTGTAGCATTTCACTTCTGGAATAGTGCCTGAATGGAAGAACTTGGATCCTAGGCTTCACTAGGAATAATTATCTAAAGAACAGCTCTGTGGCACCTTAAGTTTCCTGTGAGTGAAAGGATCATATCTTTATACTTCTGTCTGATTCAATTCCCCTTTGTCTCCTATTGCTGTCTTTCTGTTGGCTTCATTAACTAGCTTTTCTAATGAAGACCCATAAGCTATACTATAGACCTTCTGCTCTTTCTTGTTTTACAGAGTCCTTTAGAATAGTTTACCCCTTGATAATTGCACCTTTCTGTCTCAATTTTATCCCACCTATTGTTGATCTCTATGGAGCTTTGTATTTATTATCTTTAAAATTGATTCCCTGGGAGGTCCTTCTAGTACCAGTAAAATGTAATCTGATAACAGCAAGCTTATTTCCTTTCTAGAATAATTACAGCCTGCATTATCACCAACATTAGGACCTCAGAATGTGTTCTTTCCACATGTGGATGCCTCCAGTATGCTATGTCTCACATTCCAATCTACATATAATAGTTACCCTTTATCTGAAGGGTTATAGTCCAAGGCACTTTAGGGATGCCTGAAATCATAAATAATACCAAACCCTACATGCACTGTTTTTTTTTTTTTTTTCTTATACTGACATACTTACAATAAAGTCTAATTTGTAATTTAGGAAGAGTATGAGATTATCAATAATAACTAATAATAAAGTTGAACAATTTTAACAATATGCTATCATAAAAGATATATGTATTTGATCTCTCTCTCTAAATATCTTACTGTACTGTACTTAACCCTTATTCTTCTTGTAATGATATCAGATGATGTTATGCCTATGTGATGAGATAAAAAGAGGTGAATGATGTAGGATTGTGGTGTAATGTTAAGCTTCTACACAAGGGTTACTTGAATGTTAGTAATGTGATAATGATAATTGAGATGACAACTAAGTGACTAACAGATAGGTTTTATAGAGTACAGATTTGCTGAATAAGGAATAATTCATCTCCTGGCTAAAACAGAGGGTACTGTATGACATTTCATTTCAGTATTCAGAATGGCAAGCAATTGAAAGCTTATTATATTTTTCTTGAATTTTTCGTGTAATATTTCAGACTGTTTTGACCATACATAGCTAAAACACCAGAAAGTGAAACTACAGAAGAATGGGAACTACTGTATCACACACTTCCATCATAAATGTTGGACTATGGACTTCACTATCATAGGTTTGGAATAATCTCTCATTGCTTCATACATGGTATTCTTTCTTTTCCATAACATGTTTTAGTATGTATCTTAAACATTGAACAAAAAAAGTATTAAAAGCCGGGCGCGGTGGCGCACACCTGTAATCCTAGCACTTTGGGAGGCTGAGGCAGGAGGATTGCGAGTTCAAAGCCAGCCTCAGCAATGGCGAGGCACTTAGCAACTCAGTGAAACCCTGTCTCTAAATAAAATGCAAAAAAGGGCTGGGGATGTGACCCAGTGGTCGCGTGCCCCTGACTTCAATCCCCGGTACCACAAAAAAAAAAAAAAAAAAAGTATTAGAAGTTTGGTCGTAAATAGCAACTTGTTCCATGAGGCTAAAAACCCTCTATGTATGTGTCAAATATTCAACCTTGGGTGGACATGAAATATCAAATACCACATCCAAGCTCATCAGTGGTGTCCTCACTTGTCAATAGTAATAAAACCATTCCTTGTCTTCAGTGTGCCTTAGGCCTGGTAGCAGTCTTACACTTTGAACTAATTCTTCAACTTGTGCCCTTTGCTGCAGATCATACCAAAATGGGAAGTGGTTAAGTATCTTGTGTAAGCATTAGTGCTAGAACAGAGTGATGGCTGACTCTGGATCCCAAGGGCACAGATTCTCAGCAAAGTTCTTTCTCATGTCAGGGGTATGCCAGTGATGCTGGGAGTGAACATAAGATTTTCCTTTCAATGTTTTCCTTCTCTAGACTGATTTCTTTTGAATCATAATTGTTTCCATCATAAATTTTCTCCATTTACATTTTGGCCTAAGTAAAACGTCAAATGTTTCCCACAGAGCAGTTTCACTAGACATTTAACTCTTAAGACTTATTGGTTAATTATCAATTATGGTATTCTGTTTCTATTTTACAACTACGGGCTTAAATAAATTTTGAAGTAGTTAGCAAATGTGTCAAATGTGTATAATATGTAAAAGACTCAAGTAATATACATTGATGTAATGCAACAATTATAAATAAAACAGAGAAATAGGGAAGATTGATTTAAAAAGCTATGGTTAATTATAATTAATAATGTGAAAACATTGACATTTCATTTTTATCTGTTATTCAGATAAAAGTTGTTAGATCTGGTTTGTATCAAATGCGATATCATCACAAGACTGTTTGAGTATGTCTCTTGAAGCATTTGGAATTTGAAGAAAACATTGGCAGCTTTTGGAATGAAACAGAATTCTAATGATAAAAGAGTTTCCTGGATAAAAAAAAACTTGGCCTTGGGAGTTCTTGTACATTTCCTATCCAGCGAAACTATCTACAGTGCTGTCTTTTCTTCAGTTGGCCTCCTGGATATGTAAAAGTGCTGCAGAGCCTATCAGAAGAGTCTGCCTATTATCAAGTTCTCTGAGTTCAGTAGCAACTGGATCAGTCAGACTGGCTACTGCAATTCTGTCTGCTGGGTAAGATTTTTTTCAATTCATTAGTTTTTGAGGTTAGTCTGAGAAAGTTTTGAGTTAAAATTTCATTTTTCTTTCTTGTGGTCCATTCACTGTTACTTTAGATTGCTAGTATTCAAATATCACCTTATTTATTTAGTTAGGTTTTACAGTGCTGGCAATTGAACCCAAGGCCTTTTACATGCTAGACCAGTGTTCTACCACTGAGCTACATCCCCAGCCCTCTTAATTTTATTTGGAGATACTGCGTTGTCCAGGCAGGACTTAAACTCCTGATCCTCCTGTCAGTTTCTGGAGTATCTGGGATTAGAGGCATGTACTGCTACACTTGTCATTTCCCTAATTTTTAACCAATCACCAGTCATTAGTGAGCATGAGATTTGTCTCCAAGTCTTAATTGGCTGCCCCTTGATATCATTTGGGGAGAGAGTTTTCTTTAGGAAGTTGAGTAATTGTCTTTAAGTCTACAGCCATTATTGCACAACATCTCTAAATGACTTCTAATTATAGAACCAGGACTATGGATTCTATGTATAAAATTTACCCTGTGTTTAATATTTTCTGTTTCAAATATAGATGAAAACCCATAGGCTGGTATAGACAGAATAGTAGATACTTTTTTTTTTTTTCTAATTCATGTTTGAGTATTGTTCCTTACTTATTCAATTTTGTCACTTTGGGGACTCATTTTAGATAATTTTCAGTAGAGTAAGAATTTCCTATATTCTAATTTTCTTAGCATCTCATTCCTGTTCTCAAGTTTGCATAACCCCTAATTGGTGCACTAGCTTGAGGCTGCAGGGCTTCAGTGAAGCCTTTAAATAGGGAAACCTCAGTAGTGCTTAGATCCCTGACTACGGCAGAAAGGCTTTTCTTAAGAAACACATACAGTTCTTCTGTTATTCCATTTCAGTTGTTCCAAGACTGTCTTCTATTATAGCCTCATAAACCATAGAAAATGTGCATTTGCTCTACTATTCTGACATTTTCTACTAAGTCTTTTTGAGCACATGTTTCAATTCCTAAAAACCTGAAAGGGTAGTTTACCTATCCTGGGAGGATAAGTTACCTCTCATAAGAATGATTGGAATCAGTCTTGAATGTTTTTTGCCTAATCCTACTTCAGCCAGTTTCACATTTTAGGTCTTATCGAGTGCAATCCTCACTCCTGGAAGTTATTTCTCTATCAATTCATTTCAAGTAGCAGGAATACAATTCAAAATATGTACAGTACTTTTTATTTGTTTTTGTTTTTTGAAATTGGGAATTGAACTGCCGATGTGACTCTACCACTGAGTCACATTCCCACACCATTTTCATTTTTAGTTTTGAAAGTATTTTGCTAAGTTGCTTAGAGCTTCACTAAATTACTAATGCTGGTCTTAAACTTGCCGTTCTCCTCTCTCAGCCTTCCAAGTCTCTGGGATTATAGGCATGTACCACTATGCCTGGCTTCTATATAGTACTTTTAACCAAAGGGGCTAATGTTTTTTTTTTTTTTTTTTTTTACCATGTTGTTCCATGTAACCCAGAAACATGCAAACTCTTGAATTTTGTGATTGATTTTCAAGAAAAAATAAACCAAATATTTTGGGGAAATACCTCTCTCTCTCTCTCTCTCTCTCTCTCTCTCTCTCTCTCACTCTCTTTCTCTGCCCACCCACCTCTCTTTCTGCTCCACCCTTGGAACTACACTTATAGTAAAGGTAGAACCAGATACTTGCTTGAAGAGGAAATAAATGTTTGAGTTCTCTTGATAATTTGTCTGCACATATATCGCTCCATTATGTTGAGATTTTGTGTGGACTAGAGGGTCAAACAGTGGGAGAAGCGAAAAGTTATTATAATTTTGTAGGTTTTCTAATTTTTAAGAAAGCACACATCTTACTTTATGTTTTACAAGAATCATATAAATTATAATTATGTATACCAGAGAATGTTATGCAATTAACCTCACATATTTGCTCACAAAGGAGTATATAACTCGATGCTTTGTTTTAAACTCAAATGGGAGTGCAGTATAACATGTCTCAGTACCTATTATTTGGGTCTGTTTACAGAAAACTTTCATTGTTACCTAAAGAAAGATACCATAAACTTCATTATTAAAATGATAAGCTACCCTTACTTTAGTGTGCACAGATTGAACATCCCTACTTCAAAAATCTCAAATCTAAAACACTCCAAAATATAAAGCTTTTTGAGAGTTGGCATGATGTCACAAGTAGAAAATTTCAAACCCGACCTTGTCATATGGGTCACAGTTAAAATACAGGTGCATTAAAAATGTTGTATAAAATTACCTTCAGGCTATGAGTATAAGATATATGTGAACCATTAGAGAAATCGGTGTCCTATTTTGGAGCTATCACTCTGGACTTGATTCCTAGGCCCAAGGTATCTCATTATGTATATTCCAGTAGTGTACAGTCCAAAAAAAAAAAAAAAAAATCAGAAATACAAAACACTCTCATTTCAAATAATTCAGGAGAAAGGTAATCAACCTGTATCATTATATTAACTATTATTTAAAAAGTATTCCCTTTACTCTTATTTTCCACTTAATATGGATATACCATCTGCTTTATTCAGCTATTTTTGCAATGATACTGTATCATAATAGAAAACACTTGAACTTAGTAATTTATGATTATAACACTCATTTTTCTTAGTCATGGATAGATATTGCCATTTGTAGATTCTTAGCTTATTTCTTGGCTAAAGTTGGTTAGATCTACTCCATACACATTCCTATTTTTCAAGGACCGTTGGCTACCTTAGATTTCGTGTTGGCATGGTAAATCAGTGCAGTGAATGAGAATGAGCAGAGACACTTTATATCTTCTTCCACCTTTGTGAGGACTACACATTTTAACTTCTACATTCCATTGATCAAGTATGTCACATCCATTTTAACATCAGTGAGGCAGATAAACGTATCTTTCCTTTGGTGGCAAAGCTATGCATTTGTATGGCAAAATGTGTGGATGCATAAGCCTGTTTAAGAGAGGTCTTGAGTCAGCAGCCATGGTCTAATATCACACTAAAGTAAGATGAATTATGCTTGTGAGTTTAAAAATATCTGATGTTCTTCTTCCCACTACTTGAGTGGCAGGAGCATAATAATTTTGTTTCTTTCTTACTTGCTGAGATTGGGAAATACAATGAAGTCTTCAGAGGATCTTGTCTTGGAACTTGCCAAATATCTAGGATAATGAACAGGGATCTTGAAACCTCACATAAACAGCAGTATGTATACAGAGGTATAAAATTAAATTAAATTAAATTATAACTCTGCTGTAAAATAGCTTAGCAAATGATTTTAGAATACCTAATTATTGAGTCAGCATTCTGCCTCCATTCTTTTGAAAGTCCAAAGATATTTTCTCATTTTTGAAGGGAAGTTATGAGTTTGATCCAACTTTTCCTTTACACTGAACAGGCTAAATTAAAAATAAATAAATAAATAAAGGTCAACTGTAGCCTACATGTGTATCCTAGCTTGCTTCTCTTCTTCAGACAATGATTTATAATAGAATCAGAGAATAACAAGTTCACACATTTCATTTGCTACTAAAGTAAGGATTTTACATTAAAAATAATTTGACACTGTTAAATATTAGAGTGGTACTATGAAAATATCATCCAATAAACAAACTAATATTTCTTTCCAAATGTCAAAGGAGAGTTAATTATTTCAATTTCAAAGTTGCATGGATATTATATTCTTTATGTTTTATTTTAGTATCTCTAACGTGCACATTATCATCTTGCATGTTGCATGAACAATATAGAGGAAAAGCATACTTGGTTACCATCTTTATAAAACATGTACCTAATAATGATGAGGAGTACTTTAATTTAGCCTTGATTCCCTTCTTACTTTTTAATTTGAAAAGGAGTTTGTATTAGGAATTATTATTCTGGAGAATCTTCCAAATGTAATTCAAATAATTTATTTTTTCAAAAACAGAATTAATTAGGAATTGCAGTGGAAAGCAATGTGTGTAGGTTATAGAGAGGTATGCATTTCATTCTTTGCAACTAAACCAAGGAAAAATAAACAAAAGAGAAAACAGTTGGAGGAGCAACAGTTAAGAAATATTTTAGATTTAGGACATATTTTTCTACATTCTTTAGAATTATTTTATTGAGATAAAGTAGTGATTATTAGGATACACAAAATAAGACTATTCTTATTGAATGAAATCTGGCAAAAATCATTTGAGGTAGAAGCAATGGGGATTTAAGTGATAGAGGTAGTATCTGTTTCTAGGTAATGTAATCCAGTGCATTTGAATTTAATTTGGGGGGCACCTATAGCATGCCAGATGCTACTTTTAACAATATGGGGCATGCAGAAAAGAACAGTGCTTTGTTCTGAGAATTTAAGAAACTTACAGTTACGGCAGTAATTTAACAAGGTAAGTGGTTTTGTTTGACTGGAATAAATCTGGTTTCTCACTATGTTAGTTAGAGACAAAGAAAGACGCTACCAAATAAATGTTATAGATACTTTGTTAGAGAAAATGTCATAGCATAGGAAGGAGGCATCTCCTGGGAAAGCAAGTTTCACAGATGATAGTTCTTGACTAAGAGTCTTGACTTATGCTGTTTTACTTATTCCATGATACAGAGAGGCAGTGTTTGTAGAAGTTAGACAATGACATGGAAAATAGAATATGTGTAAATATTAAGTCATTCATATTTTCTTCATTTTTAAGCTAAATAGTGTTAGTTTGAGTCCTTTAGTACAGTATAAAATTTTAGAAACATAAATCTAAAAATAAAGTCATTTTATACAAAGAAATTGACTCAGGAGGATACAAGTAATCATAGATCCCGATAATAAAATTCAGTGAATTTACCAAACTTGATATTATGAAAAATAACTTTATTTCAGAGTTTTGGTGTCAACTATATTTCCAGCTAATATCTTGCTTAGTATAAATTCCATGCAATTTCCTACACTTTTCACTTGTGCAGATAGTGCAAACCGAGTGAGGACTCCAAGGCCCTGTAAGCTTTTCCAACATCAAAGAAGTTTCAATCATGTTTGATGTTTCCTCCCTATGAAAGCAGAAAATTGGACTGTTGCTTTTTAGGAAGGTTATAGACTATACATTCTAGCTTGTCTTCAGTTAAACAAAAGAGAATATTAATCCTCTATAACAGTGATTGGAATGTAGCTTTGATTGAAATTTTATGTATAAACAATTATTTTTTGAATTTCTTTGCTGTGTGTGTGTAGAAACTTTTTTTTAAATTGGTATTTGCATGAGAGCTTAGGATTTGGGGATATTTGTAGGATGTCTGTGATCTTTAAAACTTACTGAATGTTTAGATTTAATATTCTCCTTTGGGACAGTTGGCAAGCAACCCCGAAGGTCCTTGGCAAAAGGCATGAAGCTGCTGTTCAGAGGAGTCACTTATTTATCTTCAGCCAGGAGCATTAATTACTCTTCTTCCAGGTCTGAAAGATTTACTCGCTCTTTTCTTTATGCCCAAGTATTACCTTACTAGAAAGGCCTTCTCTTACCTATACAATAAAATATTCTTTTCCCTATTAATTTCTATGCTTCTTACCCTGTTGTATTTTTCTTCATGTGGCTTTTCATCAAATGACACATTGTGTGTTTGTTTGCATCCCCCACTCAAATCAAAGACCATATAAGGACATTCTGTGTTTTATTAATTTTTATATCCTTAATACCTAGATTAGTGATCAGCACAATTAAGTGCTCAATATTTTTTTTTTTTTTAACCAATGAATGAATGAGCTTGGAGAGTGAGATCAGTCACCTGTTCAGACACTGTTGCAACTCATCTTTTATTATGAGGCTGGTAGTTCTCATTAGGGATTGTAAGAGGTAATTTTGGCTTTTCTTTTCTACTTGACTGCATTTTATAAGGGAAAATACATGCTATGATGGTACCTGAGAAAACCAAGGAGACATGAGTAGCTACATATTTCCAGAATAAGAATCTACACTTGTAATGCAGTTTTTAAATTTTTACATGCATCAGTGCAATGATATATACACATACACACACACACATGCATGTATATGTCATAAAAATATTACCCTAAAAATATTAATGTTGTGTCTTTTACTGTCTAAATTCAGTCATTTCCTTTTACAACCTATCCGATATTTATTTCTGTTACCCTTTCATTCTTGCACAAACTGAACTTTTTACACTGTGTTAAATTGATCTAATATGAAATCCAGTTTAATTATTAAATTTAGTTCAATATTTAATTTGGTTTAATAAACGTGATCTTGCATATAATATATGCATTTAATTGATATATTTAGGACAGGATAATTTTGAATAGGTTAAATATTTAATGTAGAGTAATTTTTTAAATTATTCAAGATTAAAAATAGAATAGATCTATGTTATCAAAGTAGTGAGCAGATAAATGTCATGATTTAATAAATTTCTGTTCACATTTGTGAAATACTGCCATTGCTTAATTTCTGATCACCAATCTGTCTTTGTCTAGGGTCTGACTCAGAACTCTATTTTATTAAGCAGGAAAGAAATTGAAGTTCTTCCATATCACAAAAATCTTTCTTCTTTCTCTTTGAGGAACCTAGTACAAATGCCATTTTACACATGCCTTTTTCACTTTTCTTAGTCATTCAGATTCTTTTTAATAGAGTATGAGTTTAATGTATCTTTTAAAATATAAGAAGTTTAGAAAGAGTTAGCATTTCCTTTTCCTTTCTCGTTCCTGAATTATGCAAAATTTTGCATAAAAAAAAAGTTTGCAAAATTGTTGGTGTTAGTTTCCTAGGCATAGCTCAAACTTTCCTCCTGTACATGTTGTCCTGTCAAGTTCACATATAATTGCTGATTGCTTCAGGGTTATTTATGAATTTTTTCTTTCTCTCACGCTATTATCCCTTTAGTCCAGATTTGATCCCTGCTCCAATTGGTTGGTTCAGGCTTCATTATCCTCACTTTCTGTATTGTTATGGTGGTATCTTAAATAGTCCCTGCTCTCAGTTCCTTCTCTTATGCCACTGTTTCTGCCCACCACCATTGCCATACTGGGGGAATGAATTCATATGCCTGTGTACTATAGTCAAAGACTTCCAAAACATAACTCTTAGCTAGTTATACCCTCTCAAAGCATAGGATGTATTTTTAAGTTCCTTTTGTAATTATCTGATTGTGATTTGAATAAAGAAAGGTCAAATAAGCCTCAGTCTATTACTTAAGTCAAGGTATATTGCAGAGAGTATTCTTCCTCCCATGGTCATTCCCATGGTTATATCATGTTGTACACTTATGACTATGTCTTTCTGGCAGACTTATTCTAAGCCCTCTCTTCCTTGGCTTGATTGAGTGATTGACGATGTTAGGAAGGTCCATATGGCAAGGAACCATGGCGGCCTCTGGGAATTAAGATGGCTTCTGGGAATGTGAGTGGCCTATAGGAATTGGAAAAATCTTCCAGGTGAGGGTCTGCAAGAAGCTGGTATCCTTACTCTTCCAGTCACAAGAAAATATGCTGGGCAAACATGAAAGTGAATTCTTTCACAGTTTTGTCTCCAGATGAGAATGCAGACCAGTTTATATTTTGATTGCAGCCTTAAAGATTCTGAAGTACAGGGCTCAGAAATGCTACACCTGGACTCCAATCCACTGAAACTATGAAATAATATGCATACATTGTTTGAAACTGCTAAGTTTGTGAAAACCTGATATGTAGCAGTGAAACTAAAATATTATCTAAGCTAAATAAAAATCCCTCAAAATACTTCCCATTAATATCTTAAGTTTAGATGAAATTAGAAGGATACTCACTCCACCATTAGACTACTTATTCTCCACCCAACATGGAATGCTTGTTCACATCTGTACCTGTGCTCATGAAGTTTTCTCATATAGCTTCCATAAGTGTAGGACATGTTTCTCTTAACACTATGCCTAATAGGTAAATACATATGAGAGCATGCAAAGCATTAAAAGTAATTGCTTTGCAATTTTAAAAAGTTTTCTCTTTTCAGTTTTCTTGGCATCAGTCTTAATCTGCTTGGGCTGCTGTAAAAAAAGCAACACAGAATGGGTGGATTAAACAAAATGTTTTCATAGTTCTGGAGGATGGAATTCCAACATCTAAGTGCCAGAATAACTGAGTTCAGGACTTAAAAACAGCATACTACAGGGACACAGTCACATCAATGTTTATAGCAGCACAGTTCACAATAGCTAAACTGTGGAACCAACCTAGATGTCCTTCAGTATATGAATGGATAAGGAAAATGTAGTATATATACACAATGGATTATTACTCAGCAGTAAGAGAGAATAAAATCATGACATTCACAGGTAAATGGATGGAATTGGAGAATATAATGCTAAGTGAAGTTAGCCAGTCCCAAAAAGCCAAATGCCAAATGTTTTCTCTGATATAAGGAGGCCGATTCACAGTGGGGTTGGGATGGGGAGCATAGGAGGATTAGAGGAACACTAGAATGGCCAATGGGGAGGGAGGGGAGAGGAGGGGGGGGCAAAAGGGTGAAGAAAAAAAAAAAAGACGATAGAATGAGATGGATATCATTACCTTAAGTGCATGTATGAAGTCACAAATGGTGTGAATATACTTTGTATACAACCAGAGATATGTAAAAATGTGCTCCATGAGTATAATATGAAATGTAATACATTCTGATGTCATTTCTAACAACTTAGAATAAAAAGTAATTTGAGAAAAAAAAAAAAAAAAGAATAACTGAGTTCGGGTACAAGTTATCTTCCTGGATTACAGATGGCTACCATCTTTCTGTGTCCAAAGAAAAGACAAAGTGATAAGTATCTTTTCTCATAAGGGCATTAATCCCATCATAAGGGCCCCACCCTCATGATCTCATTTAAACCTAATTGCTTCTCAAAAGCCTTATCCCAAATGCCAACACATATGAATTTTGAGGAGACTCAATACAATCCACATCAACAAGCTTTTTATTATTTCTTCAAACAAGTCCCTATTTTGTTCTGGTTACTTGAATTAAATCAGTTGTTTTAAGAAGGGGTGAAGCCACGTGCAGTGGCACATGCCTGTAATCCCGTGATTTGGGAGGCAGGAAGATTGTAAGTATAAGGCCAGCCTCAGAGGTGTAGCAAGACCTCATCTCAAAATAAAAATTAAAGAAGGACTAGGGATGTAGCTCAGTGGTAAACTGCTCCTGAGTTAAAAAAAAAAAAAAAATAGGAAGGTAAAGAAAGAAAAGAGAAAGAAAAGAAAACAAGCAAGTAAGCACACTGTGAAACAGTCTTTGACAGTTTTTGGTAGCAGTCACAGCCATGTAAAATATGATAATGTTTTTCAATATATCTGATTTTTAAATACTTTTTACTTTGTGGTAGACACTATTGTATTTTAACCTATGGAAATCCTACAATGTTTTCTTTTCGTGGGCATTTATTTAAAAATTAAAAACTCAAAAAATAAAAGGAAAGTATGAAGTAACTATAAATGCATTGTTAACATAGATCATACATGTGGGCAATGGTGACTTTTCTTTGGAAAACTTCTTTGTTTTCATCAAATATCCCAATTATACTTGTTTCTCAAGGGTCAACTCACATGTCTCCTGATGAGAAGGACTTTTCTACTACCCTTTGATTAATTATACCCTTTTTGCTTTCATAGAACATAGCTCATATCAAATCATATATAAATCATTAAAATCTGTTTCCCTTGATATATGATAAACTCTCAGTAGAAAGGCAAGACCATCTAATTTGTCTCCATTCAGCCTCTACTATGGTGCCTTGAACATGGGAGAAATGTGTAAGCAGTTCTAAATAAGATGCTGTCATACACAACATGTAATATTGGCTGGTAGAGTCCTTAGATATGTAATGCACCTTCCATAGTGCTGACTATAAAATAAAATCACAGAATGAATCATTTCGTTAAAGACATAACTAAGACAACAAAATACAATTAAACAGGAATGCACAACTTACATATTGTAAGTTAATTTTAATGAGTATTATCTAAATAAATTCAATCTTGAGGTTATTCGAGACAGTGTATTGCTTTAGCAGCAAGGATGTTGGTGGAGGAGGAGGCATTTGTACATGCTATGTAAACAGGGAAGAAAATCTAATATTCAAATTCTTTAGCTGAACAAATGCCAATCTTAACCAAAGAAAACTATCCAAGTTTCTACTGTTTTTGTTTTTTAATCTAAATATTAGGATTCTGATTATATCCTCTTTTCTTCCACGTTTTTTGATCATGACACATAATGAATCATTTCTCCACATGTTGAGGGAAAATGATATAGCATTTCTGAAATTATTCTCATTGCTTAAGAATATTAATTCAAAAATCACCATGCTATGATTGGCTGTGACACAATTTGCTTGCACTTGATAATATTATGGATGCAGTTTGAATAAAAAGGCTGCAGATAGTCTCCAGTATAATAAATGAGAGGGGGCTTGCCACAGAAATAGTGATATTTAAAAGTACTTAGCTTGAGCAATGAAATTAATTTATTATAGTATTGCTCTATAATGAGAAAGGAAATTTTCCCTCCTTGGTATTATAGATCTATGTAGAGACAAAGGGAAAAATAAGTGAAAAATGCGGTTCAATTGACCCTGGAAGGGAAAAGTTATTTCATATGTTGGTAGAGGTTTGAAACTCATTTGCCATGCATTTCTTGTTATTGCATTTTAATTATAGTGAGTACACATATGCTGACAGTGCATGAGATCATATTTGTTAAATGGACCTCAACTTGTGCAGCACTCATCAGAAAGCCTCCGGGATTATACAACATGTAGGCTTTGTTATGCTTACAAAATAGAGGACAGCTCTTCAGTATTATTTCAAGGATAAAGATATGAACTAAGAAAGCACATTCTAAATTTTTAAAGAATTAGAAATAAAGAAAACCTAAAAGTGCTCCTGAAAAGAACAGCAGATAGATTAAATCACTTTCAAGAAACAAATCAGAATACTCATTTCATAGTAGGATATCTTTGGTATCTATACAAATACATATTAATATTACACAATAAAAATGTCATGCTGTATGTATATACACACTGAGTTCAGTTTCTGAGAGTACCAGGTTTGTGAGGTCGAGGTTGACGATTCAATCTTGATTTTCACCACTTAGCTCTGAAGTGTGCTAAAGCCACATGCAACCTCATTATTCCACAGTAACTTCCACGACTGCATACAATTGCTCACAAAAGTAGAATCTGAAGCTGGACCCTCACATTCAAATAAACATCTCAAAGATGGATCTTATTAGTGGGGTTTCATCAGTGTAGGCAGTGAAGTAGCTGTTCTTTAAAATATGGGCCAAGAGAATTATTTTTATACGCAAAGTACTAATTTGTTTTTCCCTACTTTAATGTCATATAAAATAATTATTATAATGGTATATATTACTATATATGAGTCACATATTATTGAACTTGCATAACTGTTATTTTAATTATATTATTTAAATGTTAATAATATAATTAGAATCACAATGAGGGTAGTGGTAATTTTTCTTGCTTTTAGTATGAAATATTTTAGATATTCAAAAAGGTATAATGAGTGATTCAATGAATGATTATATATTTTTTATGTACCTTAAAACATAAACACTACAGTGTACAACCAGAGATATGAAAAATTGTGCTCTATAGGTATAATATGAATTCCAATACATTATGCTGTTATATATAACAAATTAGAATAAAAATATATTAAAAAAAACATAAACACTACAAATATAGCTAAGCCCTCTATAACCATGTTTCACTTTCAATCTTTTCTGAAAAAGAATTATCTTGGATTTGATATTTATTATTCCTAAGAATTTGTTGATTTCCTCTATGACATAAATACAGTCTCAAATTATAGTTTTCTATATATTTTTTTATTTACAAAATCTATGCTATATTTTGTTCTTCAGTTCTCTTTCAGGCTCACTATTTTATCTGTATGTTATTGTTGATTTATATAGCTCTAATTTGCAATGGTATATAATATACCACTGGATACTTATTTCAGATGTAATCCATTCATTTGGTTATGGAAATTTAGTCTATTTTCACTATATTATTAACCAGGTCCAAAGATTCATTTTAGAACCTAGCTGATCATTTCCTTTCATCCACTTCTTTTGGCACTGCTCAGGGCCACTTCCTTCAGTTACCTTCTCTCTGGCTCTTAAATAGGTTTGGTCCAAGGGAGGAACCATCAGGAATTCAATGAATGGAAGGCAAGAAAGAATGAGGTAAGTAATTTTTAAACCATTTTTAAATTACACTTTTAATTGAACAAAGGTATAAATTTACAACCTGATAATTTTTTACAAAGTGAACTCACCTTGACACCAATGACCCCACCAAGATACAGAACACTGTTAGCATCCTAGAAGCTTCCTATCTACGAGTCATGACTATCCACATTTGTCAGTATAGATTTGTTTTACTTGTCTTGAACCTTAAATTATTGGAACAATACAGTACATAAACTTTTGTGTTTTTGTCTAATTCAGTATATTTGTGAAACTGATCTGTGGTGCTGTGTGGAGCTGTGACAATTTTTCTTTGGTAATGAATGAAGTGAAAACACTTCAATTTGTCAGTTCTGTGTTGATAGATTTGGGATGTTCCTACTTTACTGGAATTACAAATAATGCATCTATGAACATATTCACACATGATTTACTTACATATATAATCACATTAATCACTTTACTGTCAGACCAGTAGTGTAAAATAACTCCTTTTGCCCCACATATTCCTAGTACTTACTAGTACTTTTAAATTTAAGCTACAGTAGATGTCTATTGGTTCAGTATTTCAATTTAAATTTCTATTTCCCTAATGACTAATAATATTGAGTACTTATGTTAATTGGAAATACAGGCATTCTCTTTGAGATATTCTTTTCTAAATCTCTTGCTGACTTTAATTGGGTTATGCCTATTTTTCTTCTCTTTGTAGGAGAGTCTTGTATTGTATATAGGTATTACAAAGACTTCTAATTTTAAGCTTACTTTGTCATTCTGTTGGTGATCTTAATAAACAGTGGTTCTTAATTGTAATAAACATCCATTTATATTCTTCTTTTATTTTTATGGTTTTCTTGAGTCCCCTTTAAGAAGTGTTTTCTTATTCCAAGGTCATGAATATATTTTGCGATGCTAAAATCTAGAATTTAAATGTTTTATCATAATCTGATTTATAGATCACTGGGAAATGATTTCATATCTCTGTACATGAAAGACTGGCCTGTAATTATTCTCACTTGTACTAAACTTATTTGTTTATATTTCTACAGAAAAATGTAGATTTCATATTTTAAGCATGTCTCTTGTAAACAACACACAGCAGGAGTTATTAAATCTCTGATTATACAAGTGAAGTCCATTTATACTTCTTATCATTACTGGTATAATATTTTATAGTTTCTATTTGTTTTGGGTTTTCTTTTATTTATTTATTTATTTATTTATTTTAGTTGTAGACAGACTCACTACCTTTATTTTATTTATTTATTTTTATATGGAGCTGAGGATCAAACCCAGTGCCTCACACATGCTAAGCAAGAACTCTACCTCTAAACAACAATTGAAGCCCCTTATTTAGTATTTTCTACGGTTAGTTTTTCAATTCTTCTTTTAAATTGATATTTACTAATATTATTTTATAGTATCTCCTTAACTGTGACCCTTGTTTCCTTATCTTTTTTTGAACATCTTTAGAATTTTAATATACAAAAACATTAAATTTCTTTAACACTATTTTTTTAACTTTATTTTTATAATTTTTAATATGTACAACTCATAGTGCATGTATTTGGCATCTTTTTATATACAACTGTTTGTATAAAAAGTATATTCGTACAATTCAGGTCTTCAATCATGCATTTAGGAAAATGATATCCGTCTCATTCAACCACCTTTTCTTTTTTTTTCTTTTCTCCCCCTCCCTCCTCCCTGGCTCCTTCCCTTACCCTCCCTTCCCTTTGACCATTCTAGTGTTCCTCTAATCCTCCTATGTACCCCCATCCAACAATACTATGAACTAGCCTCCTTATATCAGAGAAAACATTTGGTACTTGGATTTTTGAGACTGACTAACTTCACTTAGCATTATGTCTTCCAACTTCATCCATTTACCTGCAAATGCCATTAATTTATTTTCTTTTATTGCTGAGTAAAATTCCATTGTGTGTATATACCACATTTTCTTAATCCACTCATTTACTGAGGGACATCTAGGTTGGTTCCACAATCTAGCTATTGTGAATTGCGCAGCTACAAACATTGAGATAGCTGTGTCACTGTAATATGCTGTTTTTAAGTCCTTTGGGAATAGACCCAGGAGTGGGATGGCTGGGTCATAGGGTGGTTCCATTCCTAGATTTCCAAGAAATCTCCATACTGCTTTCCATAACGGTTGCACCATTTTGCAGTCCCACCAGCAATGTATGAGTGTGCCTTTTTCCCCACATCCTCTCCAACATTTATTGTTGCTTGTGTTCTTGATAGCTGCCATTCTGACTGGATTGAAGTGAAATCTTAGAGTAGTTTTCATTTGCGTTTCTCTAATTGCCAGCGATGTTGAACATTTTTTCATGTATTTGTTGATTAATTATGTATCTTCTTGTGAGAGGTGTCTTCTCAATTCCTTAGCCCATTTATTGATTGGGTTATTTGTTTTTTTCGTATAAAGTTTTTTGAGTTCTTCATATATTCTAGAAATTAGTGCTCTATGTGATGTGCATGTATTAAATATTTGTTCCCAATTAGTTGGCTCTCTATTCACCTCACTGATTGTTTCTTTAGCTGATAAGAAGCTTTTTAGTTTAAATCTATCCCATTCATTAATTCGTGGTAGTAATTCCTGCGCTACAGGATTCTTATTAAGGAACTTGGGGCCTAATCTGACATGTTGGAAATTGGAGCTTACTTTTTCTTCTATTAGGCGTATTGTCTCTGGTCTAATTCCTAGGTCCTTGATCCACTTTGAATTGAGTTTTGTGCATGGTGAGAGATAAGGGTTTAATTTCAATTTGTTGCATATGGATTTCCAGTTTTCCCAGCACCATTTGTTGAAGAGGCTATCCTTTCTCCACTGTACATTTTTGGCACCTTTGTCTAATATAAGATAGCTGAAATTATATGTATTAGTCTCTGTGTCCTCAATTCTGTACCATTGGTCCACCAGTCTGTTTTGGTGCCAATACCATGCTGTTTTTGTTACTATTGCTCTATAGTATAATTTAAAGTCTGGTATGGTGATGTCCCCCTGCTTCACTTTTCTTGCTCAGGATTGCTTTGGCTATTCTGGGTCTCTTATTTTTCCAGATGAATTTCATGACTGCTATTTCTATTTCTTTGAAGAATGACATTGGGATTTTGATTGGAATTGCATTAAACCTGTATAATGCATTTGGCAGTATGGACATTTTGACAATATTAATTCTACTTATCCAAGAGCAAGGTAGGTTTTTCCATCTTCTGAGTTCTTCTATAATTTCTTTCTTTAGTGTTCTATAATTTTCGTTATAGAGGTCTTTCACCTCTTTCGTTAGGTTGATTCCCAGGTATTTTATTTTATTTTATTTTTTGATGCTATTGTAAATGGGGTAGTTTTCATAATTTCCCTTTCAGAGTCTTTGTTGCTGATGTACAAAAATGCCTTTGACTTATGTGTATTGATTTTGTATCCTGCAACTTTGCCAAATTCATTTACTAGTTGTAAAAGTTTTCTGGTAGAGTTTTTTGGGTCTTCTATCATGTCATCAGCAAATAGTGCTAATTTGAGCTCTTCTTTTCCTATCTGGATCCCTTTAATTTCTTTCGTCTGTCTAATTGCTCTGGCCAGAGATTCCAGTACTATGTTAAATAGAAGTGGTGAAAGGGGGCATCCCTGTCTTGTTCCAGTATTTAGAGGGAATGCTTTCAATTTTTCTCCATTTAAGATAATGTTAGCTCTGGGCCTTGCATAAATAGCTTTTATAATGTTGAGATATGTTCCTGATATTCCTAGTTTTTCCAGTGTTTTGAACATAAAGGGGTGCTGTATTTTGTCAAATGCCTTTTCTGCATCTATTGAGATGATCATATGATTTTTATCTTTAAGTCTATTGATGTGATGTATTATGTTTATTGATTTCCGAATGTTGAACCAGCCTTGCATCCCTGGGATAAACCCTACTTGATCGTGGTGCACTATCTTTTTGATATGTTTTTGTATCCGATTTGCCAGGATTTTGTTGAGGATTTTTGCATCTATGTTCATTAAAGATATGGGCCTGAAGTTTTCTTTTTTGGATGTGTCTTTGCCTGGCTTTGGAATTAGTGTGATATTGGCCTCATAGAAAGAGTCTGGAAGAGCTCCCTCTTTTTCTATTTCTTGAAATAGTTTGAAGAGCATTGGTATTAGTTCTTCTTTGAAAGTCTTATAGAACTCGGCTGTAAACCCATCAGGTCCTGGACTTTTCCTTGTTGGTAGCTTTTTGATGATGTCTTCTATTTCTTCGCTTATAATTGGTCTGTTTAAGTTGTGTATAGCCTCCATTTCCAATTAGGCAAATCATATGACTCAAGAAATCTGTCAATGTTTTCAATATTTTCTGTTTTATTAGAATACAAGTTTTCAAAGTAATTTCTACTTATCTTCTGTATATCGTAGGTGTTTGTTGTGATATTCCCTTTTTCATGACAAATGTTAGTAATTTGAGTTTTTTCTCTTCTTCTTTTTGTTAGCATTGCTAAGGGTCTGTCAATTTTGTTTATTTTTTCAAAGAACCAACTTTTAGTTTTGTCAATTCTTTGAATGGTTTCCTTAGTCTCAATTTCATTAATTTCTGCTCTGATTTTAATTATTTCCTGTCTTCTACTGCTCTTGGTGTTGGTCTGTTCTTCTTTTTCTAGTGCTTTGAGGTGTGATGTTAAGTCATTTATTTGTTGTTGTTTTTTTTTTCCTCTTAAGGAATGAACTCAGTGCAATGATTTTTCCTCTTACTACTGCCTTCATAGTGTCCCAGAGATTTATATACAATGTATCTGTGTTCTCATTTACCTCTAGGAATTTTTTAATCTTCTCTTTGATGTCTTCTTCAACCCCTTGTTCATTCAGTAGCATGTTGTTTAGCTTCCAGTTGTTGGAGTAGTTTTTCTTAATCCTTGTTTTGTCGTTGATTTCTAATTTCATCCCTTTATGGTCTGATAGAATGTAGGGTAGTATCTCTATTTTTTTTATATTTGCTGAGAGTTTCCTTATGACCTAATATATGGTCTATTTTGGAGAAGGAGCCATGTGCTGCTGAGAAAAAAGTGTATTCGTTTACTGAGGGATGAAATATTCTATATATGTCCATTAGGTCTAAATTGTTAATTGTTTTAAGGAGGCTTAAAGTTTCTTTGTTTAGCTTTTGTTTGGATGATCTATCCATTGCTGAGAGAGGTGTGTTGAAGTCCCATAGAATAATTGTGTTGTGGTCTATTTTACTCTTGAACTTGAGAAGAGTTTGTTTGATGAATATAGGTGCTCCATTATTTGGGGCATATAGATTTATGATTGTTATAGCCTGTTGATGAATGGTTCCCTTAAGTAGTAAGAAATATTTATCTTTGTCCCTCTTGATTAGTTTTGGTTTGAAGTCTACCTTATTTTATATGAGAATGGAAACCCCTGCTTGTTTCCGCCAGCCATGTGAGTGATAAGACTTTTCCCAGCCTTTCACTTTCAGTCTGTTGATGTCTTTTTCTATGAGGTGTGTTTCATGGAGACAGCAAATTGTTGGGTTGTTTCTTTTAATCCATTCTGATAATCTGTGTCTTTTGTTTGGCAAGTTTAGGCCATTAACATTTAGGGTTATTATTGAGGTGTGATTTTTATTCCCATCCATTTTTATTTAAATTATGGTCTTTAGCTTGATTTGGTTTCTCTTCTGGTTGGTATTTCCCTTAGTTTAATATCTCCCTTTGTTGATTTTCGTTGTTATCTTTCTCTTCTTCTTCATGAAAAATGTTGTCCAGGATGTTCAGAAGTGCTGGCTTTAGAGTTGTGAAATATTTTAACTTTTGCTTGTCATTGAAGGTTTTTATTTCATCTTTGAATCTAAAGCTCAATTTTGCTGGATATAAGATTCTTGGTTGACATCCCTTTTCTTTCAGAGCTTGAAATATGCTATTCCAGGATCTTCTTGCTTTTAAGGTCTGGGTTAAAATATCTGAACATAGTCTGATTGGTTTCCCACTATATATAATCTGCATCCTTTCTCTTGTGGCTTTTAGTATTCTCTCCTTGCTCAGTATATTAGGCATTTTCATTATAATGTCTCTTGGTGTGGATCTGTTGAGATTTTGTTTGTTTGGTGTTCAGTATGCCTCTTGAACTTGGTTTTCCCATTCATTCCTCAAGTTTGGAAATTTTTCTATAATTATTTCGTTAAATAAATTACTAATTCCTTCGGCTTGAACCTCTGCCCCTCCCTCCTCACCAATCACTCTTAAGTTTGGTCTTTTTATGCTGTCCCATAATTCTTGGATGTTATGTTCTTGATTTCCAATGAGTTTTGCTGTATAGTCTAAATTCTTCTCGAGGACATATATTTTGTTGTCATTGTCTGAAGTTCTTTCTTCCAAGTGGTCTACTCTGTTGGAGATGCTTTCAATTGAACTTTTATTTTGGTTTATTGCTTCTTTCATTTCTGGAATTTCTGTTTGATTTCTCTTTAGAGCCTCTATTTCTCTATTGAAGTTATCTTTTACTTTCTGTATTTTTTTTTTGGAGTTCTTTGTCAAAATGATCTTTTGCCTCCTGTACTTGCTCCCTCATCTCATTTTTGAGTTCATTCTTAAGTTCCATAAATATTGGAATATGTAATTTCTAAATTCCATCTCTGGCATTTGACCAACTGTGTTTGCCATAGAATCTGCTGATGAGGTATCTTGATTTGTTTGTGCCACTTTCTTCCCTTGTTTTTTCATGTTGCTTGTGTGTCTTTTCTTCCTGCACCGTGGGATCTTGACTATTTCGATTTTACCTTAAAGCCTTATGTTGTTCCTGTAGTACAATGCTATCAGATCCCCTTATAATTCCTTCACACTTTAAAACCTAACACTTTCAATTCAGAAAATCCAAGTTTGATCACAATGTACAGATTTGGTTAACCCAGATATTATTTCCAATTTACTCTGTACGCTTCTGATGGGGTTTTATAGCTTCAAGTATTGGATACAGAGGTGTTATGTTTAGGAAGAAGGAAGTGTCTTGAATTGTTCTTTCTTGGAAAGTATGAAAAGAGAGTTCTATTGAAGTGGTTTAGTATAAGTAGATGAGAGAAGAAAGAGAATGGAGTAGACAATTAGGTGGAAAGGCCAATTTACATATAAAGTAAGATGGAAAAGAAAAAAATGATAAAATAGTAGGAATTGGTGTAAGAGAGAGGAGAGAGAGAATCAAGAAAATAGAGAGTAAACTATATATAACACCACTTTGCTATCCAGTTCAATTGCACCAGTTCTACAAATCCCAAGTTCTGCATATAACTTGTTTTTGCCTCTGTTTAGTATGCACTGGCAGGGTGCAAATATGAACGATGAAGGAGGAAGAAAAGTTGCAATGGTGAGAAGGAAGAATTGAAGGAAAGAAAAATGGAGCAGAAGCAAACAAACATACACACTGACAATCAATGCCAAAAAAAGCAAAACAAAACAAAGCCAAAAAAAGAAAAAGAAAAACCAACCAACCAACCAACAAACAAACAACAACAAAAAAAAACCCCAAAAACCAATAAAACAAGCAAACCAACAACAACAACAACAAAAGTCTAACCCCAAGTCTCAAACAAAACGGGCCCTGGGAAACCCCCCTCTTTTTTCCTTTCCAGTTTAAGCCACTGCATCAGATCATGTCCAGACAGTCTGCAACCCTGTCAGTGGAGTCAAGGCTGCACCCTAGGCCAGGGGCAGAATGGCTCAGTGGAGGAGTGGCTCAGGGGGTTGTGTGTCAGCAGATGAATGGCAATGGGAAGGGGACCCTCCAGAAGGCACTCTTTCCCCACGCCCACCCACAGTTGTAGCTTCTTGTGGCCACTGAGGTGGCCTCAGACACGCCCTCCCCTGCTGGTTACTGGAGCCTCACCCAGGTGTGCGCTGCCTTCAGAGTGCTGGCGGCTCCCTGGATGTCTGCAGGTGTACTTCCCTTCTGTCTTTTCCCCTTTGTCTGTTGTCAGCCACTGTACTTCTCAAAGATGGTGGTGTTCTCCTCCCATTCAACAGCAGCTCCGCAGACCCTTGTGTCAGTCCAGAGCGTGCGGGATCGGCTTGGCAAGCTGAGTGAAAGAGCTCTACGTGGACACTGCCCATGCCTCTAGGCCTCTTTCTATCCCTCCTCGCCAATCGGTTTCAAAGCCGCTGGGTGGATGTCTGCTTGCCGAGATGGTATCGGGCAGCTGCGCCTGCCTGCAGTGCAGACAGCGCTGCTTCGAACTGTGGACCGCTCCAACTCTGCCCGCTGTTCGTCTTGGTCCAGAGAAATGCATGATTGTCTCGGCTCCCCTTCAGTTGCAACAGAACTGCTAGTAACGCGCTCAAACTTCCCACTTCGCGCCCTTCAGCAACCGTGTCCAGAGAGCACCTCCCTCCTGTAGGCCATCTTCCCAGGATCCTCTCTTTAACACTCTTACTTGCTACTTTATGCTTACTAAGTTTCTAGCATATTAGGAACACTTAATTTTGCCAAATTCTGAAGTAAATTTAACAATATTGTTATATTGTTATATTTTTAAACTTATCCACATACTTGTTCCAAGTTATTTTTTATATCTCATGTTTTCATCTAAAGAGAGATCTCTTCATCCCGGCAGGGAGGAATGACACTTAAGTAGTGAAATATTTTGAAGGAGTCTTTTAAGAGAATCATTCCATACATTCACCTTGGTCCTCTTGATTTTGTACCTTTTTTATTAATCTTGATTCCTCAACAACTTCATATTGATCCTTATGATTTGGTACCTGCTTTATTAATCTAGATGGTATCCATATTGGAGAGGATTCGTGCTTTGGAAAAACACAAACAGATCCTCTCCCCCAAATTAATACTGCATCTGGACCCTTCCATGTACCTGAAAGAACATCCTTCCAGTAAACCAAAGGTTTATGTTGTTGTAGTGGGTTCCAATGTCTGTCTCCAGCAGAATAACCATTAGAGTCTAAAGTTAAAAAATTTAAGGTAAACAGGGCAACTGCCAATCTGTCCCTAGGACTTTTCCAATTTCCTTCTTTTTGTTGTTTTGTTTTAATAACATAATTTTCAGTGTACGGTTGGCTCTTTTAATAATGCCCTGACCCTGAGGATAGTATGGGATGTCTGTTTTATGGGATATGTTGAATTTTGTGCAAAACTGTTTGAAAGATGAGGACGTATATGCAGGGCCATTATCTGTTTTAAGCATTTTGGGGATGCCTAATGCAGCAAAAGCTTGCAAACAATGAGATGTAACATCTTTAACTTTTTCTCCAGAATGTAAGGAAACAAAAATCATGCCTGAGCATGTATCTATGGTCACATGAATAAATCGCAATTTTCCAAAACTTGGCTCATGAGTAACATCTATCTGCCACAAATGATTGGGCATTAATCTTTTAGGGTTAACACCATAATGAGGATTGGGCAAATGTGTCATACAGGATTTACAATCTTTTACAATTGTTCTGGCTTGCTCCTTTGTGATTTTAAACCCATGCTGCAAGGTGGTGCTATTGACATGCAACTGGGAGTGAAATAAAGTAGCTTGCTGGAGCGCTGAAAGTATAAAGATTGTTTGGGTAAGGTCATCAGCCTTTTGATTACCTTTATGGAGGGGACCAGGCAAGTTGGTAGGTGCTCTAATATGCCCTATGAATAGAGGTTCTTTTCTTGCCCACAAAACTTTTTGTATTTGATAAAACAATTTAAAGGCTGGAGTATGAGGTGCTATTGGTCTTGCTAGCTCTAATTTTGGGACAGCATGTACAATATAGTGGCTATCTGAAAAAAATGTTCTTGGCTGCTCTCTCTAAAATTTTCCAAAGCTTTTACTACAGCTTTCAGTTCCACTAGTTGAGCTGATTTGTGTGTAGTTATGTAAGTTATATTTTCTTTTTTAGTGACTACTGCAGCAGTACCATTTGAGGACCTATCTGTGAATACATTTAGTGCCTTAGGAATAGGTTGATTTTTTATTACCTGTGGAAATATAATAGGATGATTGATACAAAAAGATATTATAGGAGACTTAGGAAGATGATTATCAAAATTTGCAGAAGTAGAGCATCTAGCTATAGCCCAATCATTATCATCATTATCATTGAAGCATAAATATTCAATCTGTGACATGAATAGGGAGTAATAATAGTAGCAGGGTGAATGCCAAATATTTTAGTAGAAGACTTAAGTCCTTGAAGAATAAGTTTAGCCACCATGGAGGTATAAGACTCAATTATACTTTTAGGAGAGATGGGCAAATGTATCTAAATAAAGGCCCTTGTTGCCAAAATACTCCTGTGGGTGTATAGTGTGAAGAAATAATAATCCATATCAGCGGTTGAGTTAAATCAAATCTATCACAATGAGCTCTTTTGATGACTTTTTCTACTCACTTTAAAGCTTTCCTAGCATCAGGAGTCAATGTTCGCAGTGAAGATGGATCAGGGTCCCCGCGAAGGATGTCAAATAAAGGATTTAGTTGGCCAGTAGTGAGGTTTAGTGTAGGGCGAAGCCAATTAATATCTCCTAGCAATTTTTGAAAGTCATTGAGAGTTGCCAAATGTTCCTTATTAATTAATATTTTTGAGGCCTAATAAAAGTGTCCATAATTTGGAATCCTAGATATAATATTGGAGATCTAGCTTGAACCTTTTCTTCACCAATGTTTAGTCCATATCATTTCAAGTTTTCTGATATATCACTAAATATGGTGAATAAGACTTCTTGATTAGGATGAGCAAGCAAAACATCATCCATATAATGGAGGCACATAAGCTTTGGGTATTTATTTTTGATAGGCTGTATAACTTTATTTACATAGATTTGACACATAATGGGGCTATTAGCCATTCCCTGAGGCAAAACTTTCCATTGATATCTCTGATCAGGGCTATTATTGTTAATAGAAGGAACTGAAAAAGCAAACCTGGGGGTATCTAGAGGGTGTAGAGGAATAGAAAAGAAACAATCCTTTATATCAAGAGTAATAAGATGGAAATTTTTTGGAATAGCTACAGCATTAGGAAGTCTAGGTTCAGTAAGGCCCATGATTTGCATGATTTTATTAATTTCTCTAAGATCATGTAACAATCGCCATTTTCTTGATTTTTTTTTTTTATCACAAATATGGGGGAATTTTAGGGAGAGTTGGAAGGTTTTATATGTCTTGTTTATAGTTGTTCCTGAACTAGTGGGTGGGCCGCTTGTAATTTTTCTTTAGATAGGGGCCACTGAGGGACCCACACTGGCTTATCAGAAAGCCATAGTATTTTAAAAATTATTTTCTCAGTGGCCCTGAAAAAAAAATCTTTTCCTTTATGATAATGATTTCTTTTAGGGTTAAGATTACCCTGTACCTTTTGATAATGATTTCTTATAGGGTTAAGATTACCCTGTACTTTTTGATAATGATTTTTTTTAGGGTTAAGATTACTCTGTAGATTTTCACATTTAACACCTGCAGGCTTGGTTGCAAGGTGTACTCCCATTTGTTGCAAAATATTACTTCCCCATAAAGTAACCGGTAGGTTAGGTAAAACATAAGGCTGAAATGTTCCTTTATGTCCTTCCTCATCCTCCCATTTTTAAATTAATGCACTTTTCTCTGGGAGGTTATTATATCCCAAGCCTCTTAAACTGGTTGAAGCTTTTTGCAGAGTCCAGTGCTTGGGCCATTGCCATAGATTAATGATGGAATTGTTAGCTCCAGTATCTATCAGTCCCTCCATCTCTATTCCTTGGATTTTTATTTTACATATAGGCCTCCTTGAACAATCTCGAACTCAGCAAGCCATGGGTCTAGAGTCAGTGGAACAAAATCCTCTATTGTTCCTTTTTTGAGGCATACTCATTTTAAATGAATTATGTAAATTTGGAAGGAGAAGCAGCTGAGCAATTCTATCTCCTTGATTAACAGAACTTATACTTTGGGGTGAGCTAAGCATTATTTTTATTTCCCCTTTGTAGTCTGAGTTTATTACACCTGGGGTCACTTGGAAACCTAGTAAGCTTTCAGGACTTCTCCCAAAAATAAGTCTTACAGTCCCTGAGGGAAGAGGTCCCCTGACTCCTGTGGGAATCAGTTGAACCCCCATTTCAGGTGTTAACACTATTCGGGCAGTGGAAGAGAGGTCTAATCCTGCATTTCCTTCTGTTCCTCTGGCAAGGGAGTGGATGGGTAGTAGGGATTGTGTCAGGGAAGCATCTGAGTGGATGCTTGAGGATACTCCTCTTCCAATGCCTCATACATTTGTGGGCCCCAGGGCATTGGGCCCTTTGCCCTGTTTTTTGAAATCCTGGACAAATGATTTCCATAGATGTCAAATTTGAATGGCATTTATTGGCCCAATGATTTCCCTTTTTACACCTGGGGCAGCGCCCTGGGGCACGGTATGAGCTTCGTCTCATTTCTCTTTGGGGATTTTGCCCAGAATAGCCTGATTGATTATGATAATTTTGCCTGGAATATCCTGATTGATTATAATGTCTAGGTTGAGCCCTTGTGAAATTTTGAGGGGAAGCATCTCTCATTGCAGCTGCAATCACATTCCCTGTGACAAAGGCATCTTTTATATCTTTACATAGTTGTATATATATGGAAAGATCTTTTTTATTTCTCCATGGCCTGATGGCTTCCTGGCAGTATTTATTAGCATTTTCGTATGCTAATTGAACAACTAATGGCATAGCTTGATCAAAGTCTCCAAACGCTCTACCTGCAGTCTCAAAAGTCGATCAGCAAAGTCAGCATATGGTCATTAGGTCCTTGAATCACTTTTGACAAGCTACTTTGTAGATCCCCAGGTCCTTGTAAAGTTTTCCATGCCATTAGGGCAGCTGTATATATCTGAGAATATACACCTGGGTCATAATATTTTTGAGCATGTAAGTCTGCAAACTGCCCTTCTTCTGTGAGCATTTCTATATTATGGTCTCCAAACCCTGTAGCTGCTTTTCTTTTAGCCGTTTCTATACAAAGGTCTTGAAATTGCAATTGCCAAACCAAGTATTGCCCCCCACTTAATGCTGCTTTACATAGACTCTTCCAGTCTGAGGGGGTTAAGTTAATGGTGTTAAGGGACTCCAGCATACTGAACGTGAAAGGAGCTTGGGGCCCATATGTCATTACTGCCTCTTTGAGATTTTTTATTGTTTTGAAATCTACTAACTAGTGGACCCTCTGTCCATTTTCATTTTCAAATACTGGCAGTTCCCAATGTATCTGTGAGTTACCCTCGAGAGCACATAAGTGCTCAGAAAGACTTTTTATTTCTATTTCTAGGGTATGCAAATGCCTAGTAATACCCTTCATATTTTCTGTAATTGATTCCACCCATGGGGGAGTAGGGGACACAAGTGGTTCCTCTACTTGATGGTCCTTTTTCTTTTTTAATTTCTTTTTGTTCTTTTTACTGGAGACTGTGCTCCCAGAATCACCTTTTGATTCCTCTTCACTACTATCACTTTTACTGGTATCCTGAATTTCAGCTTATAAGGAGAGTACATATTCTTTGGCTAATTTCAATAAGTTTCTGATGGCTTTTGCAGCTCTTACTTTTGAATTTACACCACTACTCTTCTCACTGGTATTAACTGACTCAGAGGCTATGCTTTCTTGATCACTTTCCTCACTTTCCTCTGAGTCCGCGATATTGAAAAACTCATCCATGGCTTTTATTATCCAACCTTTTGTTACTTTCACTCCCATTTTCAGTTCTTACCTGCTGGCCAAATTCCCTGTATGGGCCACCACCTGTTGCTGTCTGAAGCGATTGCTACTTGGAGCAACGACGCCACGGGAATAAGTTCAGAGGCGGACTGGAAACAAATGGGCTCTTTATACTGCTAGCTTCTTTGTCTGGCTTCAACAACAACTCCAACATGCCATCCACACTCCTCCAACCACACCACAAAATGGTGCCGACCCCATCCGCAATGTCCCGGGCCAAGTTCCAGGAGCACATGGAAGGTGGCAATGCTTGAATATCTCTATGGCTCACAGCCAACCGCAATCTTAGCCATCTCCTTAATTAGGACTCCTACAATTACATATAGTGTTTGGCTTTCTTATTTTGATAGTATTTTTTTTTTTCAATTTCCTATGTTATACTTTATTTCCTTGACACTTTTAGACAGAGAACAAATGTGTATGTCATTATTTTATATAGAGAGATTGATAGTTTATATTCTATACCCAACTTCTTATTTGGGTAATGTTTCTTTTTACTGTTTTTTGTTTGTTTGTTTGTTTGTTTTCTCATGATTCATTTATGCTAACTTGTGTATTGTGCAATTTCTGTGTGTATTTTGTCTGGCACATCTTCATGCCTTGAATTGAAGGTATATCCAGAAGAAATACCTATTTACCTTTACATGGTGGCTGGTTCACTTACAGTCCTCATCAATTTTAAAGAAGATTTCTTGTCTTTTACATTTGATTTTGAAACCTTAGACTGGTTAGCTGCTGCTGATGCAGAGATTACTCTCCCAAACCACTCCCATAGTCCTGATATAAGTAAATTTCCTTAAGTTCTTGAGCTTGTAATTTGACTATTTTTCAAGTTTCACCCCTTCACACATGGTATAGCCCTTTTTGAGTCTTAGTTTCATATGAAGTGTGTGTCAATTCCACATGTGAATTTAATTTCATAGAAAGTATGTATCAATCCTAATTTTCATGATTCTCATGGCTTTATCAATCCTAAATACCAATATAGTCCTAATACTTTGGTTTTCATCCTTCTTTCATTTTTGGATTCCTAGTATTTTTCTAATTTTGCTCAATATTAGATACATACTTAAAAAGATGTTTGATTTTTTTTTTTTTTTTGTCTTTTTCATTTCAGAGTGTTTTATATTGGAAGATTGTTCAAGATATGTACTTTACGTTATTGGTGGAAACAAAAGAGGGCTATGCACTTTTAAAATTCTAAATATTTCACATAGGAGAACGTGGGATATTAATGGTTTAAACCAATGTTTAATTTTTCCTTAATAAAATTAAGATTCTGAAATGACATATGATGTATATAATGACAAAAGCAAAGCAAAACAAACAAAATAACCTCCTTGTTTTTGAGTCCTACCTGATCTGTGTGATAATTTATATGCCCCTGATTGGAAGCCACCCTTTTTCTGTCAGCATTTTCCTTAGATTAGGTGTCTGTAAGGTACTTCTCCTTGAAGGTAGTGTCAAGCAAGTTTCCTTTACAAATTTTAGTTGTATTAAACAGGAATGAAGAGTTATTTTCCTTCTTTATTGTCTTGTCTTACAATGTTTTAGTGCTCAAGTGATTTTGTTTGAGGAGAATCAATTCTACCTCAGATGAATAGCTATTTTTCCTAAATTTAAAAAAATTCAGTATATGCTGATTTTATTTATTTATTTATTTATTTATTTATTTATTTATTTATTTTAGCTATTTACTGTTTAGGACCTTTTGTTAACTACTTAGCTATTCAATAAACTTATGTTTAGCATTTAATAGTCAAATGCATTTATTGGTGAGCATTTCAAGTATTAAAATTTCTAAAGAAAATGACTTTATTATTACTCCAAATTTTCTTCAGCTCCTATTTTCTCATGTATTTACATGAAAAGAATTTTATATGATGTTTTTACAATATTAAGTTGATTTAAACACAAAAAAACATACTGGAATTTATTCACAGGTATTGAGGTGATTTTTTTTTCTTTGCAACTTTTAACTATTTGTCCTATTTAAAAAAAAAAAAAAAAAAACACAAAAAACTATATATAAAAGCATTAATCTCCATACCCAAAAATAAAACAAAAGGCCTGACACATACTACTCAATAAATATAAATAGTGGCTAGTGGCTTTTCCTCAAATTTTTATCCTTTCATTTAGATGTTTTTTCTAATGTTAGAATTTTTTCTTTCTTTTTTTTTTTTTTTTTTTTTTTTTTTTTTTTGCATTATGATTCCTCTTGCCCAAGGAAAAGCCATAGGAGAGCCTGCTTTGCTAACTTCCTCGACAGCTGGGCAAGAACTTGTGACCCAGGCTTCACCCATTCTCCTGTCAAGATTCTCTTTCTGTGGTAAATGACATGGGAAGATACTGTGTGGCCTTCAGAATGGGTGAGTATCTTGGGGGAGGTGACCTGAGCTGGTGCATACATTTCCAAATATATGTGTTGGAGTGAGCTGTGAGGATGTTGTGAGTGGTGAGGACAGAGTACATTACACAAGCCTAATTCAGGGTCATTTTCCCCTCGCTACAGAGGCCTAATTCAGGGTTATTGACTTCTGGACACACCCAATCATGCTCTTTGGCCCCAGTAAGATACTGTGAGCTACCAAATTTACTTTCACAGACTATTTTGTTTAAGCACGACAGAGAGAATTCTGTTAATTTTAATTCAGGATTCTTAACAACCTTCTTCTCCAAAGTTCAAATCCCCTCAGATATTCCTAACTTTTTTAAAAAATAGACTTCATCCTATATCACTAACATTTTGAGAAACAAATGCAAAATAAAAACAATAAGAGATTGGTAACCGAACCTCCAAATTATCATGGATTGTTTATAATATCTATTTGTAAACCACATTATCAGTGTGAAGGCCACTCTGGCAGCATACTTAGGGCTGCTTTTTTTTTTTTTTTTTTTTTTTGGGTGGGGGTACTGGGGATTGAACTCAGAGGCACTCAACCACTCACTGGGCCACATCCCCAGCCCTTTTTTGTATTTTATTAGAGACAGTGTCTCACTGAGTTGCTAAGTGCCTCACCATTGCTGAGGCTGGCTTTGAATTCACGATCCTCCTGCCTCAGCCTCCCAAGTGCTGGGAAGTGCTGGGATTACAGGCCTACACCACTGTGCCCTGCAGGGCTGTTTATTCAAGTGTGGGTTACTGGTAGTGTATGTTCCTCCCACCTCACTGGTGGGGATGTTTTCTTGTGTAGGTATATACTTGTCCTAGTTCTGAAAGATGGTGTCTTGGGCTGAAAGCAATACACAGGGGAAGTCTGATGTTTACAGAAGGAAAGTAATTATCTCAATTATTGTTTTCATTGTATATTTATAAATGCAGTACAAGTTCAAGTTAGCTTTGTCAATAGACTTATGTTTTTAAATAAATGACTTGTAATTAAAGATAAAATATTATAGTTGCAGGTATATTGTACCCCAAACCCCCAAGATAAAGTCTATGAATGATGTACTAGTTCATGGAACCACATCAAATCAGATTTAGCTAATTGAAACTTTCTCCTAGGGCACATTTTTGTTGTTTCTTAATCAAAATCGTAATCTATTTATTCAAAGATAGAGTACAATTTAATTAATAGTTCTTCCAAAGGTTAATTTGGTGGCTAATGAAATGGTCCTTTTTGGGGCTTCAGCTGAGAAGCAAGGTCTGGGTGCTTGTATATCCTGAAATTTGAGGATTCACTGTAGAAATTCTTTCCATAATTAAAAATGTTATAATAATGCTTATTCATAGCCAAGTTAAGCGTGTATTGCAAGGCATAATGGATACTAACCTAGAGTCTAGCTCATTTTTTCGTAGACATTTGTTGTATATAAAGATTAATGATAGTTTGGAAAGCCATGTATTTTTTTTTTTTTTTTTTGAAAGTTTTATGTTTTTAAGCATAGTATTAGAGTCTGGTGTGGTGGTGCATGCCTGTAGTCCCAGCAGCTCCAGAGGCTGAGTCAGGAGGATTGCAAGTTAAAAGCTAGTCTCAGCAAAAGAGAGGCACTAAGCAATTCAGTGAGATCCTGTCTCTAAATAAAATACAAAATAGGGCTGGGGATGTGGCTCAGTGGTTGAGTGCCTCTGAGTTCAATCCCCAGTACTCAAAAAAATAAATAAATAAAAATAAATAAATAAATATAGCATTAGAGTAAAATGTTTACAATTTCCTGATATGTGGACAATGGTGCACTGTTTAAAAAACATAAGGGTCCTTAATAAGGGTACTTCTGCACTATTTTTCCTATTGTGTGTTGCCATGCAAATGTATACATGTTGGAAGCATAATTTAAATCAATTGGTTGATGAAAAAATGAAAAAATATTGATTGGGAACTTGGAAAAATCAGCCTGATATTGATTGAAAGTTAGATAATGTAAACTAAACCATCTAAGCTCTAAGAAAATATGAAACCTCTAGAGGTTGAAATGGCAGAAAGAAATGATGTTTATGAGGGCTTGTCTAGAATTTTTATGATCTGCAGACAATCATAATCCAATGTAAGTAAAAGGAGCAACACGGGTTTGGTAGAATAATTGTGATAACATATGTTAACTTGGCTTTGCTGAATTTTTACCACATCAGATACTAAATGAGAAGCTAACGTCCAACATTTTTAAGTGTCAGATAAAATAATGGGAAATAACTGAAAATGATTTGAAGCCATAAAGCGTTTATAAAGCTATGCAAGTGGGTAGCACATGGTTGCATTAGTAAGAAACCTGAAGTTTATTTGAGGCATCCAGAGACCCAGTGTGCACTTCTCCTCTTAGGGGTTTAGTCATTTGGCTTGAAAGGCTTGTCATTTCAAGATTGAGACAGATTTAAAGTTTCTCAAAGCCTGACCTTTTTTTATAATTTTTTTTTTTTTATTCTTGATGAACTCAGGCTAAAATTGAAAGCATAAAGAAAGACTTGAGAACAATTTCAAAGCTTTTACTTAAAAATGTCTCTTTAAACTGCTGTGCAGACCATTCTGCTAACTTATTTTTACTTTCGTGTTCACAGTAAAGTTTAGGGAATTTGAAATCTCTCTGGCTTGGAATGTAGTTCGTGTAAGTACTCTTTCACATTAGTAGCTCACTGAAACTATCACTAAAGGAGAGCCAATTTGAAAATTAAATTAACTTTGTACATCTTTTAAAATAAAACTTGAGTAGGTTAGTATATCTGTAAAATTAATATCCTGTTAGTTTAACTTTTCTCTAATGGGTGAATGCAATTTATGACCAAGGAGGCATTTAGCTGTCTCGTTTTGTTTGCTTTAAATCTATATAAACTTGAAATACACTCTTCTTGACAAATGAGGTTACTAGAAACTAAATGAGAATTCTTATTTGCCACCACAATGGTGACATGAAGAATCACAGCCTTTAGCTCAGGGCTACTAAGCTCTTAATAATGAGAGAAAGGTGTTCCATCTTCACCTGTAGTATACCCACAATTACAATGAACAAAAATAGCTGCCAAGGCTTCTCCAAAAAATATTCATGACAGTGAGAAAAATATTGATTTTAAATGCCAAGAAATGAAATATCTTCTAAAGTGTTCATTTCAATCCAGCTCTTATTTTCCAAAAGAAACTGAATGGACTGTAAAGTGTTTCACAGTGATATTTCACATTTAACACTTTTTTTTTTTCCCAAGGAAAATCCAAAGCAAGAACTTGTAATCAATCTCTCTATTTCTCATTCTCTCTCTCTCTCCTTTGCTCTTTCCAGGACACACACACACACACACACACACACACACACGGGCAAGTAAACAAAAACCTTACAATATATAGAAGACAAACACATTTTATGAGGATAAAATTGGCTTAATTGATCTTTTCTCATTTAAGCAGAGTATTAAAAGCGAAATAATGTAGTATTAAAAATGCAGAAGCAGCCGGGCGCAGTGGCGCACGCCTGTAATCCCAGCACTTTGGGAGGCTGAGGCAGGAGGATCGCGAGTTCAAAGCCAGCCTCAGCAATGGCGAGGCACACTTAGCAACTCAGTGAGACCCTGTCTCTAAATAAAATACAAAAAATGGCTGGGGATGTGGCACAGTGGTCAAGTGCCCCTGAGTTCAATCCCCGGTACCAAAAAAAAAAAAAAAAAATGCAGAAGCAATATTATCTTTGATTAGGGCATCACACTGTGTTTCAGGCCTCATACCAAGTGCACAAACTTCTCTATCATATGATATCTATTATATTATTATACAAATTCTTCAATACTAGTAATCTGTCTTTAGACACGGTTGGATTATTTGCCACAGATTCCCGCATAAATTGTGCAATTACTATGACATGAAAGTTAGAAGATTTTCATCTTTTTGCAATTGGTATCTTTGTTTTATATGAACTCTCAGTTCAAGGTAAGAAAGAAAATGAATTATTTAAAAAATTGTATTGGACTCCTCTTGTTTATCACTTCACATTATCTCATTCTCAGCTTTATCTATTGCAATCATGATTGGTTATATATAGGTTTTGATCAGATTGTAGTAGGTGCAACCCAAGGGGACATCTCTGTTGGCTGGAATAGGGCTTCTTCGATGCTGCTCCAGGACATGCCAAAAAATAAACAAACAAATAAACAATTGGAATTTACCCACATGCAACTTGGAGGTCTGAAGATACTGATATCCATAAGAACATCATCATCAATGGAACAGGAGCACGTGATAGTCCTTCCTCTTTTTGTCTCTTACCTGGATGTTTTAGAGATGATTTCATAAGGATGAATGAGATGAATTTTCCTCAGAAAATTCAGGTGACAGTATTCAGTGACAAGGCAGCAATATATTCCTGAGTGGCCTTCCCTTCCTCTGTTGCATATCTGCTTCACTTCTCCCTGCCCCTCCCTCATCCTGCTGCTGGTACTGTTTTATCAAGCCATGTGCACAAAAGTCTTTCAAAGTTTCTGCCACTGGGGGATCCCAGAGTAAGACAAGAATGAAAAAAAAAAAAAAAAAAAAAAAAAAAAAAAATTGGCACTGAAGCTCATGTACAGATAATAAAATTATTGAAACATTAATAAATTCTAGAAATCACTGTAGCAATGATAATGCCAAGGTGGAGACTGTGATGGCTGATTTCTTATTCTCAGTTGCCTCCATGTTTGCGTGAACTGGGCCAGAATGAATGGATAAAAATCCATTGCACAGCTGATCTGGGTAATACTCTGAAAGGAGAGCACCCAAGATAAGTTATGTTCCCTATCCTGAACTCTGTAAAATACAATCTGATTAATTACTCAGTATTATTGCTACCATGTTTGCAGATTTAAAGTTTTCCAAAATCTTCAGTAGTAAAAATGATTCATGATTTGTGCATAATACCTACAGAAAACTAAATGATGATTCTAGATATGACACATCAAAATTAAAATGTCTTACATTTGACTATTTAAATGGAAAATGAACTTGTAAGGGACTAGACAATATATTTGGCAATTTAATTTCTTTTTAAAGTTTTAATTCCTTTACCATGGTTTCCATATTATTATTGCCCATGGTTTTAATTTTATTGCCCATGTCTATGATTTTAGTTTCAAGTATTTTTCTTATGTAGGATAAATTTTTTATATTTATTATAACAATTTTAATGTATGAAAATATGTAAATCCAGTACAAAGCATAGAAAAAAAATACACTTCAAATAATATATTAAAGGGACTCTAATTTTAGAAGAAAATATTTGTTAGTGAAAGTTTTAGGGTAAGCAATGTTACTATTTACAATTAGAAAGCCATTATGGAATTTTATTCAAGAAATGAAACATTTATTATGTTGCCTAGATTTCTACTTGAATCATATGAAGGAGCCCCAATCAGGGAGACGGCTATTGCGGTTAGCTGGAAGCCATAAGTTCCACCTGATAATAATCATACATTAAGTATGCATGTAACACACCTGTAAATGCACGTGAGGCACCCGCAAAGCTAAAGGTATATAAACGGGTGAAAGCGGTCAGAACGGATTCATTCAGTCAGTCGTTCAGTCGCTCAGTCGGTCAGAAGAGTTTGGGTCGGAGAAGAAGAAAAGAGAGTGGCCAGAAAGTAGTCAGAAGAAGAAATAAGTGTCACAGCGGTTAAAAACTAGAGAAAGACAGAGACTAAGAAATGAGAAGCTAGAGAAAGAAAAACTAGACTAAGAAATGAGAAGCTAGAGAAAGAAAAACTAGAGAAAGACAGAGACTAAGATTCCTGCCACCAAATCTCCTCCCGTGGTATTGTGGCTGTACATCAGGCTGCTACACTCATAGATGTAATCTAACAACTTTTCCCAAATGAGATACATAATCAATGAAATAAAAATGTTGGAATACTATTTTGATGTTTATATTTCATTGATTTAAAAAATTGTAGAATATAGCTCTAAAGCTTGTACACAACATTGAAATATGTAGCATTACAAAAGTTATCAGACTAAGATAAGGTTCAAGGTGTACTAAAATTTTAATTTTTTATAAGTAGGATACAATAATGAAGAGCTAGGCTTGTAATCCCAGCCTAGGCAGATTGATCATAAATTCAAAGCTAGCCTCAGCAATTTAGCAAGACCCTGAGCAACTTATTGAGATCCTGTCTCAAAACAAAATATAAGAGGGGCTGGGGATGTGGCTCAGTGGTTAAGGGCCCCTGGGTTCAAACCCTGGTCCGAAAACAAAACACACAAAAAAAAAAAAAAAGCAATGAAGTTCCCTTCCTCCTTCCTTTCCACAACTAATCTCCTTCATTTTAATTGATTTACAAAGCTGAGGTAAGAAATATCAATAATATGGGTAAACAATTCAATATTCTAGATGTCATATATTAGGCCTTCTATAAATAATAATTATAAATATTATTGCTATCACCATTTATATACCTCTCACAAAATGGGTAGAAGGGATGTATTTTCTATAATGGATGCATTGGCTTTAACAAGAAAAGATGAACTGAAATTTTTTTATTTCACATCCCCTGGTAACTCCGTTCAGCAGAATGCCCTGTAATGAGAATGTCTCATTTTTTAATGTGTTGTGAACTTGTGCCTACAACATTGGCGGGGAGCTTTAATACCTGTGGAAAGCAGGCGCGGCAGAACTGCAGGGCTCCACCAACGTGTGAAACTCAGAGCCTTGGGCTGTGTTTTCATTAAGTGCACTTGGCTTTCCTGCTGCTTTTCTGACTAAGCTCCACCCTGAAAAGCACAGGCCTCTTTAGCAAAATTAAGAGAAAACAGAGTGATCTCTCTTTGGGCAGTAATCGTGTGAAATAGATTAAGAAATACACTGGCTCATGCCAGCAGGCCACAACTAAGCATGAACAAATGTTTGCAGATTCGAATCTCAGAACAGAGGTAGTATAGGGAGAGTCTTATTGTTTATCTTTATCCAGGAATGTACATGAATGTGTGAATATGTATGTGTTTGGGGGCGGTGGGAGAGGGGGAGTCGCAGAAATCTTCCCCAGAGAAAGCAGGCAAATAACTAAAATAATACAGAAGAAAGGATAGTTTGGAAAAGAAAGTTTTTTGTTGTTGTTTGTTTTGTTTTCCTGTCAAGGTTAAAAACTAAACAAGAATTCCACCTAAAATATAGTCAAAATTTAATGTCCTACTCTTCCAGAACACATTGGGTAAATTTGGGTAATTGCCCTGAATTCCCCTCATGAAAAACTTAAGCACAGTGTGGATTATTAATTGTTTCTTTCCTCATCTTCTATCATTATAACTAGATTTTTATACTATAGGATTGTCCCAGGATTAACCAAAGGTTTGAGTAGTCCAGGGAGCAGTGTGGGCTTTCCCCAGCTTCACTCAACTTCTTTTTTTTCTTTTGGATGCTGGTTAGGGAGGGTATAAAATAAATCCTTTCACCGCTCTCGCAGGCCTCTCTGCTGTCTATAGCAAAATGAAAGCAAATTGAGGATGCTATGGATGGCGTATGCCTAAGCAGAAACTTTTTGCCAGTCTCAGCCACTCCATGCTAGATTCAATTACTCCATGCAATAGTTAATAAAAATTGACTGGGATTCCATAGAATCAACATAATGGTCCCAACTTGCTGGTAGGCATAGATTCAAGAAAGAGTGGATATCAGTATTAGAATCAAGTCTACTTTTCAATGATAATATGATCTCATAAAGGGAAGGGACATAATACCCAGTGAGAGGACACTTCTGTGGATTAGAAAGATAAAGAAAAGTTTATGGGAGAATGAATCTTAAGATTAAGATTTAAGTGAAAAAGGACAAAGCTGTACTAGCTATGGAGCTTCATAAAGAATTTTGGTTCCAAAGCCAGGCGTGGTGGTGCATGCCTATAATCCCAGCACTTGGGAGGCTGAGGCAGGAGGATCGAAAGTTCAAAGCCAGCCTCAGCAATGGCGAGGCACTTAGCAACTCAGTAAGACCCTGTTTCTAATAAAATACAAAAAAGGGCTGGGGATGTGGCCCAGTGTTAGAGTGCCCCTGAATTCAATCCCCCATACCAAAAAGAAAGAATTTTGGTTCCACATCAGGTGGAAATTCCTATAGATTTCCTTTTTGATATTTAGGTCATAATTGGGAGTGCATGACCTCTTGGAACATATTTGACAGTGAGCGGGACGAATCAAATAACAGGGTTTACCTGAACATGCAGCGGAGAATCCAGCTTGACAGTAATGATATTGGCCATCAGCAGAGTGAGGAGATGCTGCCATCTGAGGGATCAAGGGAAAGCAGGTCACAGCTACAGGCACTGGAACAGAAAATCCCCTTTGGGAAATCTAGAACATGGTTCCAATGATCTGAGGTAAGAAGCCCTTTAGGAGGAGCGGCTCTAGGTTGTCTTTTTTTTTTTTTTTTTTTTTTTTCTTTAAGCAGACTTTTGAAATATTCCATCAGGTATTTTTGTAGGTCATAAATCTATTTTAATAATCTTAAGAATATAGCTCTTTTTTCCTCATAAACGCAAGGTAACTTTTTGCATAACCATAATGTATACTAAAGTGTCTTGGGTAGTGAACTTTCTGTAACTCTAGAAGACACTGCACTCTATTTTGTTCAGAATTTTTCAAGAACTGTTTATCATATAATAGAAAATCACATTATGGCCACTCTTGTAATAATGGAATTTGAGCAGCCAATAAACACACCTGAAGCTGTAGACGATTTCTAATAGATGTAAACATATAACCACTTTATTTTTTCATTGTAATGCAAAGCATTTACATGTGAATTACACATTGCTTTGTGATAAATTATATCCTTCTTATTTACCTTTTACATCAAGATATTATATCAGTTCTTCAAAATTGTATGTACTAGTAGATTGCATTATCTATGAATTTCATTCCAAAATTGTATATACTGTCAGATATTTGTAATGAAAGGGGAACTTCACCTGATAAGGCTCAGAATTTTCTTCTAGGTGTTGGTATATTAGAAAATATTCCCTGGGAGAAACTGGAAAATAAGAGGGCACTTTGAAACCTTGGTTTCTTGTTCTTTTTCAATTGCAAATCTAGTGTAAACAGCCATGCTAAGTAGCTATTCAATGCTTTCCTTAAAAAGCAAGAGGAATTTTGATTTGTAGAGTTTCTGGCAATTGTCATTACCTTTATTGTGGGGGATTCACAAGAAAATGCTTTTTAGCTTCATGAGAGAAAGATAAACATGACATAATTATTTGGAAAGGAAAATGCATAGTTACCTTAAAGTACATATCTTATGTGCAGAGTATGTAGATTGTAGGAGTATATCCACTAAAGCAAATTAGAGGTCTCATCAACTGTGATGAAAGAGGGGAAAAAAAATTTTCCCCAAACTTGTAAGAAATTTATCACAGATCTGCAGTTCCCTCATGTGAAGTTATTAATTATGGAATCATTGAGGCATGGGGAATGTGCAGCAGATTATTATGTGCTTGCCCTTCTGGGTTTTGGGGACCATAGTATTTTTATTTTTTATTTTTATTTTTCATAATTCCATAGAAAGGGGCTTAAGGTCATCATTAAAAGAGATGGAACTAAATATTTTGCAAAAAGCAAGTGCCCCAAATAGTAAGATGATAATATTGTTCCAATAACATTTAGTTGTGGTCATCTAATTCAAAATTTGGTTTTGGGTAGCTCATACCAACCAATTCTGGTATTTCCTTTCTTCCTTCCCCCTTTCTAGATCCATCATGGTTTAGTTGATTGTTTTCTAAACACTCAGTTTAGGGCTATGTGATATTCATAGTAGGTTAACCTAGAATCTGAATCTTTAGTTTATGACACATTTTCTGTATACAGCCTATTTAAATTATTCCAATCTCTTAATTTTTTTCTATCTACTGACAAGTTGAACTTTAGCTAAACGAATGACTGAGGACATATGCCCCCAATTGAATGGGATAAAATGGACTAGAGTAGAATTAGAATAGAATGCTAGGAGATGCGATTTGGTGATCTGATCCATAGCCAGAGCTCCTTTGTTGTGCCAGGCAGACAGAAAGTTTTTCCCTAACTTTCCTGAAGTAGGAGGTTGGATTGGATGACTGTATTTTTTTTCCCTAATTCTTTAAGCCCAGCCTGAAATGGAAACAAATCAAATCATAATAAAATTCCACACCCACATGTTTTTATATTTTTACTTTTCTTCCATGTATATTTTTCCATATGCTGATTGCACGCCCACACTTACATGTGGGAGACAAGGATTTTAATAGCAGAAGTCATTAGAAATAAAACACAGAAGATTATGTACAGAATTGAAAATAATTTCTGAACAAGGCATCTATAACTATTCATTGCCTGACTTGAAGTTATCTTATCTTTTAGGTTATGGCAGTGCTTGTTCTTTAGGTGTTCACATGATGCTTATTTATTTATTTATTTGTGGTGCTGAGGGGCCAACTCAGGGCCTCATACATGCCAAGCAAACTCTACCTTTGTACTGTACTCTTACCCCCACGATGCTCATTTACTGTGAACATAGAATAGTGCAACCATTTTTTTTAGGCTTAGAGAGCTTCTAATAACAAAGGACACAGAAAAAAATTTGGAAAACTCTAACAGAAATCTCTGGAGATTATAAATTGACATGATGTTACTTGAGTAATGGCACAATGAAGTAACTTATTAGAGAACTGGGAAGGCACATCACTGTTTTGAGACATACTGTTTGCACGATATATAATATCATTTATTTATTTATTTTTATTTAGTTATATATCTATTTATTTACTTATTTCTAGCACTGGGGTTCAAACCCAGGGCTTCACACACATAGGGCAAACAATCTATCGCTAAGCAATGTCCCCAGCCCTTGTTTCTTTTAATGTCAAATAGAGTTTTAGTCTCTTTATACAGAATTTTGTAAAGTAAAGATCTGTACTTTCAACGTTTCTAAACAAATTTATGGAGATGTAATTCATACACTGTACATTCACCCACTTAAAGTGTACAATTCAACGTTTTCTGATTCATGGTATTACTAATTTTTAAAAATTTTGTTGATATACATAAGTTATGTATATATATAAAATTTGACATTTAACCATTTTAACTGTACAATTCAGGTGTATTAATCATATTTACAATGTTGTAAAACCTTCACCACTATTTAAAAAAATATTTTATCTTCCCAAACAACATTTTTTAAACAATGTGCCAATCCCCGCCGCCCCCCCCCCCCCCCCCCCCCAGGATTGAACTAGGTGTGCTAAACCACGGAACTACATCCCTAGTCCTTTTTAATTTTTATTTTGAGACAGGGCCTTATTAAGTTGCTGAGGCTGGCTTTGAACTTGTGATGCTCCTCCATCAGCCTCCCTAGCCACTGGGATTGCAGGAGTGCATCACAGCACCAGGCAACAATCTTCCGCTCATGATTCAGAGAAATTGAGCCACAGATTAATAAAAGTATTATTACCAACTAGAAAGAAATATTTTAAAGTGTTTCCTTTGCATAACAGTAACTCTAATAAATAAAGGAAAAATGTAGTTTATGTGACATTTAGAAGTTCATGATGGAATCTCTGCATTCTTCTACCACATGACTATACAGCTGCCCATGATTTCAGATCCAGTACATGTGTGTTCCTATCTAAGTGGACACATTATAAATTCTAGTGCTCCTGTACTTCTACAACATGAGTATCTTACAGATATGAACCAAAATGTGCACGTAGGAATATTGAGAATGGACAACTATATGCTAAGAAAGCTTATCTGTACTGAGATGGATAAATGAAGGATGAAGGGGTATGCCAATTAGCAGGAAGAATGGAGACTAGAGATTAGATAAATTTGGTGATTCTAAAATATGCCATCAGGTTTTTTGTTTGTTTGTTTGTTTGTTTTTAAACAACATTCTTCTTCATTCAGAGGTAGAGATTCCAATTCTTGTGCCTTTAAATATGAGTTAGACTTACATACATCTTTATAAACAGTGAAATGTAGAGGAAATGAGACTGAATCTAGGTTAAGAAAGGCCATGCAGCTTCTGCTGGTCTCCTGACTCATACTTGGATGTGGTCTCCTGACTCATACTTGGATGTAGCCCAGTCCACATGGAGTGGCATGTATAGGAATATTGGCAGAAGGATCCCACTGAAGTCCCAGCTGACAGGCACTATTCGTCACCAGACATGTAAACGAGGAAGCTATCAAAATAACCTCAGCCCTACTTACCACTGATGAAAACCTAGAGAGTTGCTAAGCAGCAAACAAGTAACTGAGTCATGAGAAATTAGAATAATAAATGATCATCACTTTTTTACCACTAAATTTGGGATGATTTTTTTATGCAGCACTACTTAATCAGAACAGAAAATGGAGTGATTAAAATATGTTAATATTTTTAAAGTTATATGGGCAGCAGTCTGGAAAGGCTAGGAATAAGGCTTTTTTCATATCTTCTTGAAAAAGAAAAAAAAGATTTTAAAGTTATTTTTATTTTTTCTGTTATGGTAATTGAGCAACAGAATTTCAAATAACAATCAAATTAAAACTCTTTATAGAGAAGAGGGATCATGATTTTTCTAATTCAATATAGAGATATTTAAGTTTTTCTGTTACTCTTTTGTTGAGCAAGGTATACTTCTTGTCTTTGAAACAATAGTGTTATTTTGGCATTGAAATAAATAAACAAATCTCATAAACATTTGACTTGTGTCATAAATAATCCCAGTAATTTTTGTTCATTCCCTAAACAACATTTATTAAACATCTATTAAGTGCCAACTATTCCACAAGGAAGAGAATAGCTAATTAGATATAGTCTTGACACTCAAGAATTTATAAAAAAATCTTGTGGGAGAGACAAGGAAGGAAGTCAGCAATTAGGATATATATGGCAACTCCTATAAATGGATAAATACAAGATCTGTGATAATATATTGGGACATCTCATCAGCTCTTGCATAAAGGTTGGGAGGTATTAGGGAAAAATTCTTAGATATCATGGCTACATTGATACTGAAGGAGAGAAGTAAGAGCTCACCCAGAGAAGCTCAGAAGTAGATACAGATGTTGGGTGAGGAAGAATAACAGTTTGGGCAGGAGCTATAGAATATGCAGAGACCTGGAGGCAAGAATGCACAAGACAAATTTTGAGAATTGCCTAGTGTTTCAGTATGACTGGAACAGAGACCACAAGGCAGGGGAAAAAACAAGACAAAACACCAGGGGTAGCCACTGTCATGTTAATAATTCTCAACTTTATACCCAGAATTTTGGGAAACCACTGAGCTCTTTTATGGCAAGAAGTCACTTTGATCCAATTTGAACATCATATGGAAACATTTAAAATAATTAAGATTTGGTTCTGGCAGATCAATTCAAACACTCTTGTAGTAATTGAGATTAGAGAAGTCAGAGACTAACTGGGTAGTGGTATAGGAAAAATCGTTTTGTGAAGAGAGAACCAAATAAGCCATTGTTCACTCCCAGTCTAGAGATCTTCAACTCTGCACAGAGTCCGTTTGGAAATAGATAAAGTGAATTATAAGTTAATAATCAAATTTTAGGAAGGACAGATCCTTGGTATGTGTTTCAGAATGCCGAAGCCTACCCAGAAAGTGATACCCATGTGGCATTTTGGATTGAGTGCCATATGGGTTGTAAATGCAGAGAGGTGCCTTGATAAGCTAGCAACAGATTTCAACACAATAATTCTCTTTTAATAAGAAATATTCTCTTTTAATAAGGAATATTTGCAGTAACTTATATGAAAACAGAAACTGGTGTGCATGTGTCTGTATCAAATGAATATTTGTACTTCATATATACTTTGATATTTTCACAGGTTGACTTTGAATGAAGGGGTCAAGCACCATTCATTAGAAAACATGATAACCCTTTGCATAGGAGCCTACATGATGTTGCAAATTAAAAGTTTCACAGCCCTTTGAGGTGTTAACAATGGCAGTGTGCTTTAAATTAAATCATCACCTGGTAGATATACTAATTTATTTATTAAGCATAACATGTGAGTATATGCATGCATGTCATATACATACATTAAATAATGATATTGAAGATACATATATATGTTTATAAATGCATAAATATGGGGAATAAATAAATAAGTCATTAAAGAACAGGATCTTCTAATAAATTTCATGTAAATTCATGAGGAATTAAAGTAATTCTTTGGTAATGGAGTGTCTCATAAAATAGGACAACTGCTTTCTTCTGCTGTACTAGAACAAAATAACATTGCTGTGGAGAGCAAAAAGGAGTAGTAGTTTCCAGCAATTCATATAATGAATAACCATAGTAGCTGTAGCTATTGTCATTGTGCCAAAAATGCTTTAATTTAAATCATTTATACTAATTACCTAAATTGCTAGGGAATTGTTAAGAATGAGTACTTAAAAGAACTCAAAGGGGAAATTCAGTGTTGCTACAGATTCCAAATTTGAATTCTTTATTTCACTTTATTTTCAAATGTTGTGATAAAGAGATATTAATCTAGGGTTTGGAAAGACAGGTCAGGATAATAACAAACAGGTGATCTCTTTGTCAGGGTAAGGGATAAATATTTGTTATAGCTGGAGAGTAGAAATTTACAGTTTGGCAAGTTGTTTATTTTAATCTTTTAGATACAAGATACTTATTGTGGTTGTCCAACTTGAAAACAAGCAAGAACAAAAATAGAATATTTACTATGCGCCAGACACATAGCATCCCTGTCAGTCATCATAATTACCCTGTGAGTTGGTTACAATTCACATCATTTCAAATAAGTCATCTTTGACTTTTAATGGTTATACTAAGTTCCTCTTGCCAATAATTGTATCTGGTTAGATCTCAGTCTGTGGGAATATTAGCCAGGTCTTGCTGCTAATCTTCATGTTCTCATAGAGTGGTTGAGGGTGTCACCTTTCTAGAGAGAGATACAAATGTTCTTACGTAAGAGCCAAATTACCAGGATCTGCATTTTTTAATTATAAAATTATAGTATTTTTGAACTGGAAGGGAACTTAGAGGTCTTTTAGTTCGAAGGCATTGATTACAGAGGAAGCCAATGAAGCTCATAGAGGAAATTCAATTGACTGGATGTTGTTTCCAGTGTGAGTAGTGAAGATGAGAGTAGAATTCACATCTTTAGAGACATACTGGAAATCCATTTTCTGTGTCATAAATCATATTTAGAGAAGAACTAATAGTCACAAGAAATGCCTTTCTAAACTAAATATGTCCTATTTGGCTATTCTTGATTTTTTAGTTTTACTTTTCAGAAAATCACAATGTATATTTGAATGTTTCCATGTACTGTGTCTCCGTTCTTTTCACTCTAGCAGAAATATCTAAAGGTGAAATAAAATATTAACACTTAAAGTTCAAAAATGTTTAATTATATAATATATGATGGCTTTGAGATGAGTTCATTCTTGGTTTAATGTAATTCTGGCCAGGGTTTCTCTTTTTTGTCTCATACACTGGTAAGTTCTTTTAAGGAACTTACCCTGGGATTTATCACTTTTTGTTATCTATTCGTATTCTCTGAGGCATGCTGGAACTATTATTCTGAAGTTCTGTCATGTTGACATCACATTCCTTAGTTTGAATCTCAGGTACTCTTCAGTTTGAGGTGAAAACTATTTTTTTAAAAATTTCTAAATATTATTGACTTCTGTCCATAGGATTTATATGAGCTAATTTAATACATTGAATATATATGGAAACTAGATTGACAGACTCTTGTCCCCATTGGCCTGGAACATGAAAGTTCATATCCAAGAATATCTGTCTGTCTCAGGAATATTGAATTAGAACCATTTTTTTTCTGTTTTGTTTTGTTGAATTCAAATAATAAGAGGATTTGTTAGCTTACATATTATAAGTTGTGTATGATAAGCCTGGGGAATGCACATGCTTCAGGTCCAGTCTGATCAAGCTTCTGGCTTTTTTCTTTTCTTTTCTAGGTCCTTCTTCTGTTCATGTAACCTTGCCCTTCAACTAGCATTTCTTGTCTTCCTCCCCACCCCCAAAATTTCTCTGACTACTCATAGAATTCTAGATTTAGAGTTATTTACCCTCAAATCTTTGAGGATTTTTTCCCATTGTTTTCTCTTATTTGTCAATGCTGCCAATTGAAGTCCAATGTCAGCCTAGTTCTGCTTCCTTATAGGTCTCATCTGTCAGGCAGATGTTACAAATTTCTCTTCACTATACTTTGTATTTCTGAATGTGTGTTTTTCTCATATCCTGTTCAGGATGTTATATTTTTCTTCAATTGGAGAAATTATTAGCTATTATTTCTTTGCACATTGCTCTCCTGCAAATGTTTCATTCCTAACAGTAGCTTAGAAGCAGTTTTTAATGTCATATTCCACAGATTTTTTATTTGGATTTTCAAATAGCTCTTGGTTTAGATGGATAGAAATCACTGTCATAGTTTTGTAAGATTGTTTGAGCTCCAATTCTACAATTGACTCTGTGATCTTAAGGACCACCTCGACATTTTGTATTTTATTCCATTCATCTATTTAAAAAACAAAAAAAAAACCAAAAAACACCATTTGCTCAAATTCTAGTGAAAGTTTAGTACTTGGATAAATTAATGACTTGCTCAAGGAAATTTTTTTAATGTCTGCTGCCTCCAGTGTTTAGTTGCCTCTCTTCTTACAGCCTACGTGGTTCTTTCAGGTTCCTCCTTCTATGCACTGTCTCCAAACTCCACAATCCTTACCTGTGTGTCCCCTCAGCATCTGCATGTACAACTCCATGGTGACCTCCATAGAGGACTTTCTTTCCAGGTAGCAAGTTATCTATCCTCAGAGAAAAGAAATTGGGACACCAAAGTCATTTGACTTGACCATTTTCAAGCTCTGTAACCTCCATCTATTCTAATTTTCTTTCTGGGACTGCTTAATTTCAACAATTGTTAGAGAGATGATGGGAGAAGTTTATTTTTCATCATGTGCTAGGATTATCCTTTCTCATACAAGAGGCATGTGAAAAACAGCAAAATGATTATAAAATTACCATTTTTTGAAAGCTTATGGAACAATTTCTGTAGCAGAGTCAAGTAGCAGGATGTTAACTATTGTAATTATCTGGGGACTGCCATAGAAAGATGAGACCTAGAAGACTTAGGTTAGAGATAAAAATAATTGTGAAATATGTAGATTATTAGCTCTTTTAAAATTCCTACTAAAATCAGACACTTTACAGTATTGTGTGTGTGTGTGTGTGTGTGTGTGTGTGTGTACATATATATATGTTGGTTGAAATGAATGATTCAGAATCCATGGCAGTCATTATATTCATTTAGGAAAAAGATTATTTTTCTTGTCCTCATGGGGATCCTATAGATTAATAGCTTGGTGAGTGTTTGTTGTATTTTAGTTGATTTCACATGTCATCTATACTGAAATCTATACTAAAGTAAATTCTTCCATTTCATGAATTGGGCTAAAATCAAAGAGCCCATGATTCTCATTATTTTTCTCTCCTTTTCTTGTTTGCTTTATAAAAATTGCCATTAGTTGAGATAGAACTTACATCACTGAGAACTGAATAAAGTTGGGGTTAATATGAAAGTGAGATGAATAGTTAAAAGAGGATAATTACTAACTAATGAAATCATTAAATGAACATTAAGATAATAAACAAAGTCAGAATTGCATTACTTATTTTCTAGTAGTACCTTGGATGCTAAAAGCCTCAAATATTGGTTTTGTCAGTTGCCTTTAGCAAGTCACTTCAGTGTTTTCAGGCAAGAGCTAAGTGTAGTGACAAACAGACACAATTGGCAAATTTAGGGATTCAATTTGAAATGTATTTTCCTTCATAATCCCAAATATTTTGGATTTCATGATAAGCGTAAAGGGTGAACTAATGTAGATCGAAGGCTGTAAATCATTCAAATTAATTTTGTTCTGAAGAAAGAGCTGACACCTTCTGTCTCTTCAGCTCTGCTTCAGTCACCTCCCCCCATTCCAACACATGCACACTTTGCCAAAGATATGTTTTTAATTTTTTAAAAATTCTACAGTTTAGCCAGGAGGATTATTTCAAGAATAAGCCATCAAGTTGTAGGGAGATGAAGAATGAAGGTCACAACCTCTCTATTTTATCTTTCTATTACTCCCAGCCTAAAACTAGCTCCTGGGGTAATGCCTATTTCTGTAAGAAATTCTTTTCACTGATCTCTGCTTTGTGGCCCTTATAATAGGCTGCATTTAAGAGCATGTAAGCATCTAATGTACATGCACAGAAACTTCTTCTGGAGAGAAGAACCTGGCTCCTAAGGCCTGTGGGCTGCCACTTGACACCAGGAATTCTGAAGTGCTGCACTCGAAAAAAAATCATTCTCTTCCCTGGTGTTCCTGATTAAAAATGGCAAATCACAACTTTATCTAAGTGGTTCAGACTCCAGAGGCTGGGCCAAGTTTCCCTCTTCTCTTTACAGGTGGTTTATAGAATATGGTTTGGCAATGTCTTATAGCATTTTCACTTTCTATCAAGCGAATTATTACAAAAAATGGAGCCTGTTGCTGCCAGTATACTAAACACAAGCACTTTCTCTACTCTGGCCATATCTGTACATAGATATGCAACTAGAGATTTAAAATACAGATAAAATTCCTTAACAAAGCTGTTTAATGCACATTAGGCTATTTTCCTTTTGAAAATCCTACTTTGGATTGTTTCCTTCCTCCTTCCCCTTTTTCTTTCTTCCTCTCATTCTCCCTTCTTTCCATTATTCCATCTTTCTGTCTTTACACACACACACACACACACACACACACTCACACTCACATACACACACATATGTATGTATTTAAGTACAATCACTGCTCACTAAAAACTGCAGTGTTTGTATTATCATTTACACTTATATAAACTTTAAGGTTTAATGTATATTTCTGGAATTGTTCGACACCAATCCTTCCAATTCTTCTTGAATATCATACTCCAATTATGCATATGTAGTCTGCAGTTGCACAGGTGTGCTATTTGATAAACGAACTATCTGTTAACTTGCCTTTCATAATTACATTTTCATCTCATTTTGTCTTTTGCCATCTCTCTTTTAACCTTTGATTTCTCTGTTGAATTGTATAAAGTCTTCTGTGATTTGAAATTATTTCATCATAGGATGTTAGAAGAATTTTCTGATGCCTCTCAGGTGTGATTTTATTAGCAAACCAAATGTTTCTCTCTATTCTGTACCTACATCCTATGAATTGTTTGTAATGGATCTAGCATCATAACAAATCACCACATTACCCTGTTTCATGAGTATAAAATAAAATGATTTAGTGAGAGAGAAATTTCTCATAAGGCTTATGAAATATTATCTCACAATCTAAACTATATTATCTGAGTTTAGATAACTTACAAATAAAACTATAAGAATATAAATTGTCTAAAAGCTAGGCAATAAAATCAAGTATTTTTATAGAACATGGCCATCACCTTATTTCACATTGACTCATTTTCTTTTCTTGACTTTTTAAAATAAGAAAAGCTGTTATTTTTAATCTTCATTTGCCTATAAGGACTTGAGTCACAGAGGTTATGTTATTTGCCTGAGGTTTCTGCTGCTGGAAAATAACAGCATCCTAGAAAAGAAGGTATTGAAAACAACTAAGCATCCCATTTCTTTTAAATCTATTATTAACAAACTTTGTTCTGGAGCTCAATTTTTTTCAGAGCCTTCTAGATATAAGCTTCTCTATTAATTACAGTCTCCTGTTTTGCCCTGATAGATGGATGGTGGGAAGTCAATTACAAAGAACATTGATTTGAAAAGTGTGTTATGTGTCTTCTTATAGAGAGGTTTCCACTATGGTATGGGCAGTTTATATTTTACTATCTCTGTTCCCTTTCTTTCCTTTCCCATCCTTCATTAATTCATTATTAAAAGTATCTTTTTAGGTATCCAGTTTATTTGAGGCACAGATATAGGAGTGAGAAACACCATCTTGAATGGAAATAGATCCTTCATATAAAGAAAGGCAATTGATTCATTATGACCATTATGACCACACAGTGTACAAAGGGAACAAAGGCTGGAGGTGGAGTGCATAGAGAAGGGCTAGCTAAATCAATTGTGGTGTAATGAGGGTGGGTGTTGCTGGCGATGTTGTACACATTTTATGTTTTTCTTTCTTGGATGGGTGGCCTTCAGATGAACCACATTTATTGGCAGTGTATTATATCAATATACTTCATAAGTTCTAAGTCATAGTAATAACAGATTCTTGGGAAGAGACCAAAATCAGATCAGGTGAATAATTCTCTAGCCCAAGCTTTTCCTCCCACTTAAATTAAGCTTTAAAAAGATATCCTCAGCACCACGTAAAACTAAAGGCATTGTGTACAACTAAAAAAAATAAATAAATATTTTTTTAAAAAAGGTAGATTTTTTTCCTCTTTTTGATCACAAGTATAATATCAAAAAGCTATTCTAGCCAGGCGCGGTGGCGCATGCCTGTAATCCCAGCACTTGGGAGGCTTAGGCAGGAGGATCGCGAGTTCAAAGCCAGCCTCAGCCGTGGCGAGGCACTTACCAACTCAGTGAGACCCTGTCTCTAATAAAATACAAAAAAGGGCTGGGGATGTGGCCCAGTGGTCAAGTGCTCCTGAGTTCAATCCCCAGTATCAAAAAAAAAAAAAAAAAAAAAAAAACTATTCTACAGGAATCATATTCATATTAACTTTAAGGATTTTGATCTCTTGAGAAATTGAAAATTATTGAAAATTATTTTTTTTTTTTTTTTTTGTACCGGTGATTGAACTCAGGGGCATTTGACCACTGGGCCACATCCCCAGCCCTTTTTTTTTTTTTTTTTTTTTTTGGTATTTTATTAGAGACAGGGACTCACTGAGTTGCTAAGTGCCTCGCCATTGCTGAGGTTGGCTTTGAACTCGCGATCCTCCTGCCTCAGCCTACCAAGTGCTGGGATTACAGGCATGAGCCACCATGCCTGGCGAAAATTATAATATTTTTTAAAAGATACCCTCAAACAATTTCATATCGACCATACTGTTCCTGCTTATTGTTTTTTTTTTTCCAACTTTTTTTTATTTGTTCTTTTTAGTTATACATCACAGTAGAATGTATTTTGAGATATCATACGTACATGGAGTATAACTGACCATTCTTGTGGTTGTAGTAGCATAATACCAAGCATGCACTGTAGGTAAAATATATAATCTCAAAAAAAAAAAAAAAAAAAAATGAACTGCTGTATGTCGGGGCCATTCCTTCTTCAGATGTACCTGCTTGGTGTGTTATACACCACAATAACCTAGGTGTTACTTTGCAATTAAAAAAAATGTTATATGAATAGATGATGAATCAGACATGTAAATGTATGATCATGATATAAAATTGACTTTCAGGCTATTGGTAGAATTTTTCTTTTATTCTTAAAACATATTCTTAGAATATAAAAATCACCACTAACTATATCTGAGATATTTATGAATGTAACTATAAAAATATCCAACAGGTATTGAAGTCAAAACAAATACACTTTATTGTTTTATGTTTTCAATGACTATATTCAGTGAAGTATGTCATAAAAAATCCTATTGCTCCCAATTTATAGTTGAGAGAATGGTAATATGTCAATAAAATTATCATTTCCTTTTAACAATATTTATTTTTATCCCAAATGAAATTTGACAGCAGGCAACAAAACCTTTTTACTGATATATATACCTACAGATTTCTTTGCTCAAGCAAGTAAAATCACTTAAAATCAGCAAGAAATTGTTTTTGGAAAATAAATGGAATGTTTACTTTTAAAGAGGATTAATGCTAATTTTTAATCTAGACATAGATCCACATTAAATTTGGTTTTAATATTTTTATAGGAGTGCTACATTTTATTTAAGGAAATAAGGAGAACTTGAAATATTTCAACATATCTGACTTTCCTCCAATCCCTGGAGATTAGAAAATAATGCCAGTAAATTTAGACAAGTCTTTATCAGATTTAGTTTAGAGACAGAAGACTTGCCCTTACATGTAATTTAGATGAATACTTGATTTGAAACATAGCTTTAAAAGGTTAGATTATACTATTTAAAATACTTTAATTAGCTTAAGATTTTTTTAGCATCTATGTGGAAGGAAATGAAGTTTTTGAGGCAATTAAAAGCTCATTCAAATTGTAGCCATAATGGACAGTGGAGAAAAGATTTAAACCACATACTTTAGATTCTAAGCTGTGTGTGATATTTCCGGTATTCTACCCTTCTTTTCACCTCCAGGCTTACCATTACTGACCTAGTAAAAATAAATACTACTTCATGAAAAATATTGGTAACAATATAAACATTCCACATTGCATTGTGCATGTAGAACAAATTATGCCATGGGCCATCATTTGCACTAATAAGGTCACTGAAAACAATGCTTTTCGAATATTGAGCTAGGTTTATATCACATAGCAATCTTGTGGCAGACATGAAGAAATTGTTTTTAAATTTATTTTACATTCTTATTCAAAAGTTTTTTCAAATCAAACATCCTTCAGACGTCCTTTAACTATTTTTCTGGGGCTTAGGAAAAAATGCAGAGCAATAGACTTTCAGGTATACACTGTACAGTATAATTTGCATACAAATGCATTTTTACCGAAAAAGATCAGGGCAGGGTTTTAAATATGTTTCTACATTGAACTTTTAGGCATCTTGTAAAGTTGAATATAATATAAAATTTGGAACTCTCTCTAGTCCTACACATTCTCTATGGAATGAGTTTGTGTTTTTCAGAGTGTGGGTACTAATGTCACCAAAGCTGCTGTGGAAAGAGTCACACGCATTAAGCAACATTAATGAATCAGATCATCGAATGTATTTTCGTGCTTATACTTAATCAAAGACTTTCAAGCCCAAATATTAATTTCTGATGGATCTTTACAGGTAGGGATCTTGATGGAATAAAGGGATTGAGAGAATTTTTTCCCAATGTCATATAAGACATTAGTAATAAAATATAAGTCTGGTTAGTAAATTTTACTATTTCAGTATAATTTTCTATATCAATGTATAAAAATGAGGTGAAAGGCAAGAAGAAAATAATATGATGTATGCACCAAACAAGATGAATGCATATAGAACACTCCATAGGTAGTAGAGAAGCCAGAAAACCAAGGGGAAATACATCAGCTGAAGAAGGCTGAATCAGCTATGATAATTTCAGGATCAATAAAGTTGTTAAGGTATGTAAAATAATTGGATAATATTTCTCTTAATTTATTTTTTCTAAATAATTATTGAATAAAATAAATGCTTTTCTTTCAGATTAATATATATCTATGCAGATAGGCCAACTGTGATTTGAAAAGATGCAAAAGGATATCAATCAGAAAGTGGAGCTAGTGACATTTGAGGAAGGCACCTTGAAAATGCAGTACCTCTTTTTACTTATATAAAATAAAAATTTCATTTACTCTGGAAATGTTTCCCAAGGAGGTTCTATATAGCATGCATTTCTCCAAGTACCAAGGATACTGGTAGTGAGCCAACAGTTCTCTCCTTGGAAGGTCTATGGTGACTTTCATCCTAGAGGAATTCAACAGGGAGCCATAAACATTATACACTGTGGGTACCTGGTAATGTAGCTATGTGAGTCTGTGTGTGTGTGTGTGTGTGTGTGTGTGTGTGTGTGTGTGTGTGAGAGAGAGAGAGAGAGAGAGAGAGAGAGAGAGAGAGAGAGAGAGATTTGACAGAACTTTACAAAAATGTCACGGAAAGATTTATACCTCTTTCATTAATTGTCATATCAGGAAAATTAAAGTATTAAAGGTACGGAATTTTTGCATGGAGAATTAATGAATGTGATTTCATGGACATTTATGGAGTTCTTCAGACAGGAATTGGGGTGCATACTTCTTTTTATTTCAAGCACACTTAGTACCTTCTGAAAATTATATACTAGAATTATATATGAAAAATTTTAAAAATGGAATAATACAAAACAGTCTAATACTACAATGTCTTAAATTTGGAAATCAACATTATACAATCACTTTAAAACCCTCTATATTTGGAAATTTTAAAACACATAGTGTTTATGCCTGTAATCCTAGTGACTCAGGAGGCTGAGGCAGGAGGATTACAAATTTGAGGCCAGCCTCAGCAACTGAACAAGAACCTGTCTCAAAAAAAAAAAAAAGAAAGAAAGAAAGAAAGAAAGAAAATTATAAAGTCTATGAATATAGCTCAGTACACACCTCTTGAGTACAATCTCCAGCACCAAAATAATGATGATGATGGTGATTATAAAATAACAAAATGAAAACATTAAGAAATGACTTAATTATCAAATAACAAATTATAACTAATTGGAAAATAAATATCCAAAAATAACAAAATGTTAAATATTATAAAATGTAGTTAAAAGTGCATAGGTAAATTTGTAGATTAAAATGCTTCTATTGAAGCTGGTTGCAGTAGCACACGCTTATAATCCAATGACTCAGGGGATCAGGCAGGAGGATTGCAGGTTCAAAGCCAGCTTCAGCAACTTAAGCAACTTAGTGAAACCCTGTCTCAAAATGAAAAATTTTTAAAAAAGAAAGAAAGAAAAAAAAGGCTGTGGATATAGATCAGTGGTTCAGCCCCTCTGGATTCAATCCCTGGTACCAAGAAAAAAAAATGCTCCTATTGCAAAAAAAAAAAAAAAAAAGAGAGAACATAAAAATTAGTAAGCTAAATGTTCAATTTAAGAAGTCAAAAGAGAAAAATGAAATAAATACTAATGAAATACAAGGTGACAAAATCAGAACTTAATGAAATACACAATATAATCAGAGGATTAATCAATGTACATAAGAGTCCTTTGAGAACATTAAAAAGATTGACATTTATATATGCACTATGAGTTGTACATATTAAAAATTATAAAAAAAAAAAAAAAGAAAGGAAACCAAAAAAAAAAAAAAAGATTGACATTTCTTGACAAGAATAATAAAGTAACATACAGATGGTTCAAATAATATTAGGACTAAAAACCTGTATATAACTGAAGGGCAAAAATCACACCGGAGACAACCATGCAGCCAAGAGATTTATTCACCAGCCTTTATGGCTGGTCGGAGGTAGAAGAAGTACAGGGAAAGAGGAGTCAGAGAGAGGGAAGTGTGCAAGCTCTGGACGGAGGGTCAATGCCTAGTCATGCTGGCTGTGGTCTCTGAAGCTGTCAGTTGGGGCAGCTGCTGTGGGGCTGGAGGCTGGAGCTGTCAGCTGGAGCAGCGCTGTTGGGCTGGAGATGGTGAATCTGGAGCCATTGCAGTGGCTGCTTCCTCTCCCCAGGGACCAGCTGTTGTGTTGTGAGCTCCAGGCAGGCAGGGACTTAAGTAGGGATTTCTGGTGTGTGTGGGGGATTGCCTGAGTGACCTTTAATGCTATTGGCTCTTTTCCCAGTAAACAGGGCGACCTTTAAGCCAATTTGCTCCTGCCTGGGGAAAATGAAACCAGGTTGCTCCTAATGGAAATTTCCATGGGGGAGGTGGCCTGTAGGCCCAAGCCTAGCTATCAATAACTACAAATGTGGAAATTATAAAATTGTATGTTATATGTGTTATGTTATTTCAGTATGTTATAAATAAATCAGTGCTAACAAATTAAAAGCTTAGTAAAAATATATTTCTACAAAAATTAAAAGTAACAAAACTAAATTAAGGCCTAAAATTGAATAGTTATATAATTATTAATAAAAGTAAATGAACAAATGGTTGCTACAGTTTGGATCTTGAATGTCCCTCAAAGGTCCATGTGGGGAAGGCTTAGTCCTGTGTAGTTAAAACCCAGGAAGTTAGTTCATTTGGATGTGTTCTTGGACAATGAGACTCCAGCATCTTTCTTTCTTTACACTTTCTCTCTGCCATGAAGTGAACAGGACATGCATTTGACACAATATACTACACCACCACAGGCCTGAAGCAACAGGGCTAAGTGCCTGTAGACTGAAACTGGAAAGCATGAGTGAAAATAAGCCTTTCCTTTTGTTACATTAATTACTTCATCACAGTAGTGGAAAGCTGACTAACACAGTGGTTAATAAGCTTTTCACAGAGATTTTAATAGGTACAGACAATTTTATAGAAGGCATCTCAAAATCCAAGAAAGAATTAATTTAAAAGCCCACAAAACTTTCCAGAGATTGGAAAAAAAAAAAAAAAAAAAAAAAAGAGGAGACTATTTCAAAACTCATTTACAATAACTATTTGCATCCATTTCAAACCAGACAAGAACAAGAAGGAAAAAAAAAAATGAACAGGTCAATTATACTCAGAAAAATAAATGCCAAAAAATGTGTGAAGTAAAGAAAACCAAATAACTTTTTTAAAAGATGTAACAATGTACAAATATGTAAGAGATATGATGTTGGTTTAGCATTTGAAAATTTGTTAATGTAAATCATAAAATTAACAGATTAAAATGGAAAAATCATTCAAACATCTCAATGGAACCAGAAAAAAGAAAACATAATAAAAATGTTTACACATTAGAAACAAAGGAAACCTATAATATGTTGAAGTTTATCTGTACAAACCTACAATAAATATCATACAGAGTGAACTACTAGAAATGTACTTTTTAACATTGGAAATGAGACAGAAGTTTACTATCAATATTTCTGTTAAATTTTTGGTTTTCTAGCTAGTGAAGTTACAAAATAAAAATGAATAAAGAGGACATGAATTTAAAAAGAAGAAACAGCACCACTATTTTTATTGGTAGTTGATATGAAGGCCTAGAACAGGGATCACTGAATTACGGTCCAGTGGCCAGCATTGACTCTCCACCTGATTTTCTAAATGAAATTGTTTTGGAACACAGCCATGCCATGCTTATTCATTGTATATTGTCCATGACTGCTTTCAGCTAACATTGCACAATTGAATAATAGCTACAAAGAGCATATGGCCCTTAAAGTCCAAAATGTTTGCTATGTAGCCCTTTACAGGAAAAAAAAAAAAAAAAAAAAAAAAGGCTACCCTTGCAAAATACTTTAGCAAGTTAGCTAAATATGTCAATAAATTAATTGTATTACTTCATATCATAACACTTAAAATGTATTGATACATGTATATATATATATATACATACATAAGCACAAAATATTTTTGAATCAGAAATATAACTAACAAAATTTGAAAAATCCCATTTTAAGGAAAAGCTTTAAAAATTAATCAAATAATTTGAGTAAGACTTAAATTGGGAAGCAGGGAGAAGCAGGGTGAGAGAGAGAAACTATACTCATGGATAGGAAAATTCCACATAGGAAAGATTCAAATCTCTAATCTCTTTAAATTCATTTTAATTCCTATCAACAGAATTGTAACAAAATTTCTCATGGAACTTGAATTTATATTTTAAAAGTCTGTAAAAAATGGTAGGGTGTAAAGTAGTAGAATACATTTCTGAAGAAGAAAAATTGTGGCAGATATTTTCCTATTAGATGACATAATACATAATAATATTTAAATAATGATGTTATTCAGGTAAGGATAGAAAAACAGAATGCTAAAAATGATAAGGAGACATTAATAAATATGAAAATGATCTACAACAAGCATGGTATTAGAATGTACTGAGGCAAATATATATTTTTATGAAAATGGTACAAGATAATTGGTTATCCGTAAACATACAGAACCATTTCAGATATATTACAAAGATAATTGTGGAAAGTCTAAGATAATATAGGCAGATTTTTATGAAATTAATGAAGGGGATTTTTTGTAAAAATTACAAAATGCGTAAAACACAAGAGAAACATGTTGACCCACCTGAGCCCTTTAAAATTAAGATCATCTGTTTTTATGTGTGCCATAAAAAAGTCAAAATACAAACATTGGCTTATAGTAGTCATTTTTCATGTAGTTAACCAATAATATTTTAATATCCAAAATATGTAAAAATCTACCCCAAAATAATAATAAAATTCCAATAGGAAAATAAACACAGCAAAAAAAAAAAAAAAAAAAAAAAAAAAAAACCAGAAATGCAATAATCTTGTGATAAATATGATTAATTCATAGTTTTCTTTTAAATAAATTAAAACAGCAATATGAACACTTTACCTTCATCAGAGTAGCAGAATTTTTTTAAAGTTGAAAATACCTCATAAGCTTTTATTTCTTGTTATAGCCACTTCAATCAAGTAGTTTTATTTCTAGGTATACACCCCAGAGAAACTGCCAAGTGTTCTGGAAACATGCAGAAGAATGTTTAAGGTGACAGTACATGTAGCAACATCTTCCTAGATACAAGATAGCTGAATAAACATTTCCTCAGGAACAATGTTCAAAGGAGAATGCTGGGTGAATACAGTAAAGTGCATAGGAGAATTATGTGTATAAAGTAATCCAAAACATGCAAGGCTAAACTCATCATGTTGAGGAATTCATGTGAATATGGTCAAACTATGAAGAAAATGAAGGAAATGGTCAATTTGGAAAATGTGGAACAATGTACACCTCCGGTATGATTTGGATGTGAGATGTTCTCCAAACAGCTCATATGTGGCAATACAGGAATGTTATGAGGTCAGATGATTAGATCATGAGAGCTGCAACCTAATCAGTGTATTTAATCCATTTGATAAATTAAAAATTTGAATGATTACTGAGTGATAACTATAGGCCATTGGGGTGTGGCTGAAGGAAATGATCACTGGTGGTGGGCCCTTTGACTGTAATGTTGTCCCTGACTTCTCCACATGATCTCCCCCCCCCCTTCTTTCTCCCTCCTTCCTTCTCTCTGCCCCTACCTGGCTACCATGAGCTGAACAACTTTCCTTTGCCATAGCCTTCTCCCATGATGTTCTGCCTTACCTCAGGCCCAGAGGAATGGAGTCAGTCCACCAGGGACTGAACCTCTAAAACCCTGAGCCAAAATACACTTTTTCTCATTGTTCTTATTAAGCATTTGGGTCACTCTGACAAAAACTATCAGTGACTGACTACTAACACAGCCTTTCAGGCAGATGAGGTGATGTTATTGGTAATGTTGAATTCTTTACCATGAAAGACTAGAAACTGCTCATTAACTTTGTTATTCTAATAAGTATATATGTAAGCTATACCTTTTGGCATGAATGATATATATATATATATATATATATATTTTTTTTTTTTTTTTTTTTTTTTTTGTACCGGGGATTGAACTCAGGGGCACTCAACCACTGGGCCACCTCCCCAGCCCTTTTTTGTATTTTATTAGAGACAGGGTCTCACTGAGTTGCTAAGTGCCTCGCCATTGCTGAGGCTGGCTTTGAACTCATGATCCTCCTGCCTTAGCCTCTCAAGTGTTGGGATTACAGGTGTGCACCACCACGCCCAGCTGAATGATACATTTTAATAATAAAAAAAAATACCTAGAGTATAGAATAAACTAGATAATAAATAAAGTGAATGTTTCTACAAAGGGTTAAAGTTGAAGGTTTCAGATCAGATGAATACATTTTCATCTCTATTATTACACTTTAACAATCAGTGGTTAATTTCCAACACCTCCAATACAATACATCTTCACTTTCACTCACCATTTCCAGGCATATACATGTATGTGTGATTATTAACAATTTTTTCATAGCTGAGAGCTTTTATGTGGCATTGAACCTCTTACATGGGGTAGGACAAAAAAGAAGAAAAAACAAATACCACCACATACCCATTTGTAATTCTTTGTTTTTCAGAGTCACATTGGAAAATGTGCTGTATCCATTAACCTTTTTGCAAAGAGCAGAAGTTACGCTAGTTAACATTTGACAGCTTCACAGAGTCTATCGACTTGTAATGAAAAATATGCTGCTACTTCATTCTCTGTATACCTGTCAGTTGCAGAGAGTTTGTTACAAGGAGAGCTATTACTATCACTGTGTTTTACTTCCTTAATCTCCCATCTTCTGCCAGTAAATATAAATTGAGGGCAATCTTGACTTATTACTATATGCATTTTAATTTTCCCACTCAGTAATCTCATATTGACCAGTTCTTTGTTAATGGTTTATTCTGTGCATAATAAATGAATTCCACAGTATTTGTAAGTACTGCTTAATAGGGATCCTGTAAGATAGCCCAGAGTTAACTATCTTGCCTTTAAACACAAAGCAAGGAAAGACTAATGGAAACAACACATACTTCTCTGGCCTTGGAAATGATCCAGCATGTTTCCATAATCACAGAATGATTAAAAATGATGATGGTATCATGGAATATTTGTGTAAGGGACAACAAAGATGCAGGTGCACTAATAATAATATGGTGACAGAGTCCCAAAAAGAAAAAGGTGAGAAGAGTTTCCAGTGGAGAGTATAATCAATCAGTAAGTAGATGTCCTCCTTGGCATGTAATTAATAGCCTGGGATTTCACTCAGTAATTAGTTATTACATAAGCCTTAACCATTTGCTGATAGGTAATTTAAAACTCCCTAGAGCTGATTGTCAATCCTTTACAAATTCAGACAACAGAGCATACACCCTTTTCCAATTCCTTTTAAGCTATCTGTATCCATATAATCCTTTGCATTTGTATCACGTATGGAACTGATGAAATCATCAATTTGGATGATTTCAACTTCAGGTAATAGCTTTAGTTATCTGTAGCAGTATAGTGCATGTGTGTTTGTATATATACATATCTTCCAGAAAGGATTCATCATTCTACATGCCTCTTAAGAACACTAATGATTTTGGGGAAGAGGTTAAATTATTAACATTAACAGGAGTTTGGAAGAAGTTGATTTCATGTCTCATGGACACCTTTGAAAGATTCAAATGATATATAGCATATATAGATAATATATTTTTGTTTTAATACAAATATATATATATATATATATATATATATATATATATATATAACTGCATTTCACTTAATTGTGCTTTGCAGATGCTTCATTGTGTACAGATTAAAGTTTTGTGGTGACCCCCTTGTGTTCAAAAAACCTACTAGTGTCAATTTTATAACAGCATGTATCACACCCTGTCTCTGTGTCACATTTGGTAATTCTGACAGTATTTCAAATGTTTTCATCATTATTATATCTTTCATAGTTACCTATGAACAGTGACATTTGCTATTATCATTGTAATTCGGGAGGCATACATAAGCCATGCCCATATGATAGCAAACTTAATCAAAAATTTGTATGTTTAAACTGCTACTATAAATGGCTATTTCCCCATTTCTCATTCTCTTCTGGGGCCCCTTTATTGCCTGAAATGCAACAATGTTAAAATTAAGTCAATTAATAACCTCTACACGCTCATGTGATTAAAAGGGTCATGTGTTTCTTACTTTAAATCAAAAGCTAGAAATGATCTTGCTTGGCGAGGAAGGCATGTTGAAAGCCAAGGAGATAGACTTACAGCTAGTTGTCTATGTTCAAATAGTTAGCCAAGCTATAAATGCAAAGGAATATCCTTGAAGGTAATTAAAAATGCTTCTTCAGTGAACACAGAAATGAAAAGATAGCAAAACAGCCTTATCGCTGATGTGGACAAAGTTTTAATGGTCCAGGTAGAGATCAAAGCAGTCACAACATAACCTTAAACCAAAACTTAATCCAGTGTAAGACCCTTACTCCCTTCAATTCTATAAAAGTTGAAAGAGGTGAACTAACTGAAGAATAAATGTTTGAAAGTAGCAGAGCTACTGAGGTTTAAGGAAAGAAGCCACCTCCACAACACAAAAGAATAAGGTAAAATGGCAAGTCAGAAGGTAGAAGATGCAGCAATGTCTCCAGATATAGCTAAGATAACTGATGAAATGGCCACATTAAAAAAACAGATTTTCAATGGACATGGAATACTTTAACATTCAAAGAAGGCACCATCTAGGACTTTTATTCATACAGAGCAGAAGTCAATACCTGAATTAACAGGTTGGCTCTCTTATTAGGGGCTCCCAGAGATAATTTTAAGTTGAAGTTAATGTTGATTTATCATTCTGAAAATCTTAGGGTCCTTAAAAATTATGATAAATCTACTTGCCAAAGCTGTATAAGGGATAACAAAGCTGAGATGCAGCGCAATGTGGATTACTGAATATTTTAAGCCATTGAAACTTACTGCTCAGATAGATTGCTTTCAAAATGTTAATGTTAATTGACAAGGTATATAGTCACCCAAGAACTCTGATGGAGATGTACAAGAAGATTAATGTTGTTTCAATGCCTACTAACACAACATCCATTCTGCAGCCCATGGATCAAGGAATGATTTTGACTTTGAAGGGTTAGTAAGAAATGCATTTCCTATGGTTAATAGTTGCCCTAGATAGTGATTACTCTGATGTAACTGGGCAAAGTAAACTGAAAACCTTTTGGAAAGGATTCATCATTCTAGATGCCTTTGAGAACATTAATGATTCTTGGGAGAAGACAAAAATATGAGCACTGACAGAGATTTGAAAAAAGTTGAGTTCATCTCTCATGGATGACTTTGAAAGATTGAAGTCTTCAATAGAGAAAATAATTACCTATATAGCATAAATAGCAAGAGAACTAGTATTAGAAGTGAAGCTTGAAGATGTGACTGGGTTGTTGTTATACCATGATAAAACCTTAAAAGATAAGGAATTGTTTCTTACGATGAGCAAAAAAGTGGTTTATTGAGATGGGAAACTACTCCTGGTGAAAATGCTGTGAACATTGTTGAAATGACAATAAAGGATTCAGAATATTACATAAACTTGGTTGATATAGCAGAAGCAGAGTTTGAGACGATTGACTCCAATTTTGAAAGAAGTTATACTGTGGGTAAAATGCTATCAAATAGCATTTCATGCTACAGAGAAATCTTTTGTGAAAGAAAGAGTCAATTGATGCAGCAAAGATTATCTTTTGTCTTATTTTAAGAAAAGTCTACAGCCACCCCAAACTTCACAATAGACAGCAGCCAAAAACATTGAGGCATGATCCTTCACCAGCAAAAAGATTATGACTTGCTGAAGGTTCACATGATTTTCAGCATTTTTAGCAATAAAGATTTTTAAATTAAGATATGTAAACAGTTTTAGACACAATGCTATTTCACACTTAAGGGGCCACAGTACAGTGTAAATATAATTTTTATATTCATTGGGAATTTGAAAATGTGTGTGACTCTATTGTAATAGTACCTTGTTTTGGTGATTTGGAACTGAACTTGCAATGTCTCTGAGGTATGTTTGTATATAAAACATATTATGAATGTATGTGTAAACTCACACACACCCCTCAAATAACACTAAGTCTTGAAGTGAGGTTTTAAGGTTAGTCATTTCTACAGCTGAACAATATAACAATAGTGGGAACACATAGGTTTTTCCCTATCTCTTTACTTGGCAATCTTCAGCCAGTTGACATTTGTTCTCAGGCCTGACTCCTTGTAGTCATGAGGAGCCTACAGGTCATGACCTTAGGTAGTGATTACCTAATAACTGAAAGGCAGTTGGTGGACTTAATATTTGTATATCTTCCTCTAAGCAAAGAAACTTCCAGCTGGGCGCGGTGGCGCACACCTGTAATCCCAGCACTTGGGAGGCTGAGGCAGGAGGATCGCAAGTTCAAAGCCAGCCTCAGCAATGGCGAGGCACTTAGCAACTCAGTGAGAACCTGTCTCTAATAAAAACACAAAAAAGGGCTGGGGATGTGGCCCAGTGGTCAAGCGCCCCTGAGTTCAATCCCCGGTACCACAAAAAAAAAAAAAAAAAAAAAAAAAAAAAAAAAAAAAAAGAAAGAAACTTCCCAAGAATCACTCTCTGTGCCCCTACAGAATTTCTTTCCTTATCAAATGGAAATGCACCACTTCCTGTTTTACACCAGTCACCAGTAAGACAAATGGATTGACTAAAGGAAGATTTTCTTTCTGACCTACCATGAGCTGGTCAGGGCTACAGTTGTCACTGAAAGACAGGATGATCTGATGTAGAAACAAACTCAACATCCTGTTGCGCAAATGGCTACCAAGTAGGCAAACAAAAGTATCTGCCAAAAAAAGAAAGAAAAAGTCTTCTAAAAGTTTCTGTGCAGTGCCTGTACCAAAATCTAAGGGAGATATATATTATCTCTGTTTATTTGACTATTATATCTATTTGAAAAAATAATCCATGAGAGGAAAATCTCCATAACTTTTTTGTAATAGGTCTTGCATTTTCCAACTCCATCAGTGAAATTATTTTTTCCCCAGTATCTCCAATTCAAATTTAAACAGAAGAATATTTTAGATTATGGATTATTTGTAAAAGATCAAAACAAAATCAAAGGAGCCAATATCTAGATAATTTGCAATATCTCTTAAGGAATATATTCACATGTCCTTGTGAAGGGAAAAACTTGGACAAAGGGAAAAAATCTAGTTTATTTTAAAACTAACATTTGGAACAAGAAATATCCAATATAGGAAGGGAGCTTGAACAGAAATGTGAGTTATATCTATTCATTATTCTTACCTCAGCATATTCTTAAATGGAAATATATACTATAATGTTACTGTGGGATTTGAAGGTAGAGGAAATGTGTGACAAAGAGCTGCTAAGTTTCTGGAAAAAAGATTTTTTGTATTTGCATGCATTTTAAGGAACTTGTTAAGTCTCTACATGGCTCAGAATGTGTATAGAGGTAGAGAAATATGGGAAAAACAAACTAACATAGATGGAGTACCTCGTACATGTTAGGTACAGGAGTCAGAATTTTTATATACTTTTAAAGTGTTATCAGCATAATAGAATTGAAAAATTCACATGGTTACTGCCATGCCATGATTATTTAGATAGAGGAATTGTTGATTAGACTGATTATGTGACTTACCCTACTTCCCACAGGATGTGTGTGTGTGTGTGTGTGTGTGTGTGAGAGAGAGAGAGAGAGAGAGAGAGAGAGAGAGAGAGAATTAAGGAATTAAGAATTGCATATCTCTGGCTACCCAAATCATAACAGTCCCGGGACAGGGATGATCCCAGACACCTGATTTAACCTTGCACATCACCAATAATGCCCAGGGGAAAATGAGATGAAATAAGTAAACACATTTAAAAATACTGTATTTGGGGTATAGATAATTGGTTCAGTTTATGCATCAAGTAGTGGAAATAATTTTGAAGGGACAACTTTTAAAATGTTCTTTTAAAAAACTTCAGGTCAGATGTCTGTTCTTCCTAATTGCTATAAATAATAGTGTGAAAACAGGAAGCAAATATTTATTTAACATAAATTTAAATGTAGAGATTTTCTGATTTTCAGAACATATTTTTTATGTACTACAATTATAGAATGTGCACTTGAAATAGAATATACACTTTTTGACCCATATTTCAAATGAGGAGACTAAAAAATATAGGACAGTTTACATTGCAAGATAGACTGTAGAAGATAGAGTGATTCGGGAGGTTGTCAAGGGAGAGAAGTGATGGAAAAACACCTTGAAGAGTGACTGCATCAGGCATTATTCCCACAGGTTTCACATTGCAGCTCAGTGTGTGAGCACCAAGCTGCACAAGACACTGCACAGTGGGAAGTGTGAATCTAAGGACCACTGTAAGCTTTTTTTTTTTTTTCCCAGTGTTTCACAATAACCAAAACACCTGCAAAACAAAATGCCCCTTGCTCCTAAAACAGTATCTGAATGTACTCTTAATTTTCAGGTTCACAGTTTTTTCCACTATGTATTGCACTGTAAAAAAAAAAGCATACATATACAATGCAAATATTAATAATTGAAAGGATTATAAGTTAGATTATGGAAGAGGAAAAATGCATAAAGTTAATATTTATTCATTTTCCTACACAAATTTATTTTCTTCACTTGCTGATACCATTAGATACACAAAATATAATGACATAGACCTGATATTTAAAGTTACTACATGTATGCAAAACAAATTTCAACATATAAAATTGAACATATGGTTCAGAAAAAAAAAGCTTACTACAAGAAAACAAGACCATGTAAAAATATAGTAAATTTTTGTCTTTTAAAGTTTTCCTCTGAGTTTAAATTAAGTTCACATAGACAAAGGTAGGTAATCAAGATTTTTTCTTTTGGCACATACTTAAACAGGTTAACCTTAAAACTTTCTTATTTGGGAACTTGTCAATGTGAATGAGATTAGGGGCTATCTTCTATGTCCAAGGAGAAAAAAAATTATTGGAATTGCAACTGTTCAACTTTATTTCTCTTGTGGTTCTTCACTTTAAGGTATCATGTGCAGAGCAAGTGTGATAGGAAGAATAGAGTTAGTAGATCCTTTTCTGGACTCCATTATCTGAAGGATCTATCATTGTATTACCTCTGCTGGAAAGGTCAGCTTCTCTCTTGGGAGGTAATTCCTTTCTACCTTCCCCATGATCCTTTTGGCATTTTAAACTTGATTTTGTAGATATATTTTCATATTACTTCTAGAATGTAAATTTTACTGGGGGCAGGGTCCTTGGCTGTTTGGTTCATTCAATAAATATTTGTTGAGCCTGTGACAAATGTCATAATAACACAAAGATTAATGAGACAAACTAGTGGCAATCTAGTTGAGGGAAAGATAGGAGAGCTAATAGTGTCCACAATATTAATAAGGATTGAGATAAGAGGAGTGCTTCATAACCATGAATTTAGTCGTATCAGAAATCTGAAAGACATACAGAACAGAGAGTTACAACCCTGATCCATGGTTAGAGAACATTGCATAGAGACAGTTATATTTAGGATGAGGTATAAACATTAGTATCTGGGCAGGAAAAGTGTTTTTTTTTTTTTTAAATAAACAATATTAGTGAATGTGTTACTGAATAAAAATCATGACATGTTTAAACTAATGACAGTAGTTCAGCAATCCAGCATGCAAGGTTGATAATGCTAGAAAGTTTGCAGTTTATCCATCAGCCACTAGAGAACTCTTCTCTGTAATTTTGTTGCAGTTGATGCTGCAATAATTATGAGATATGTGAGGTTAATCAGATTAAATTAAGGCACTTCCGGTCACAAGGAACAGAAATCAAGCTAAGCTTGCTTAAAGCAAAATGATGATTAATTGACTCATAAGTAATGTTAAGGGGGTATCCTTGTTATAGGTTTAGTGAAGGCTTAGGCTCTATTTGTTTTCAAAGTCTTTATTATCACCTTTGTAGAGTTGATGTATCCTCTGTCTGTTTCCTCACATAGATGAAGGAGATTGTCACGAGTAAAGGAGTAAAGGAGACTTCACAATTTTTTTAGTATTTATTTATTTTTAATTTTTTATTTGTGCACTGTAATTATATAAAGTAGGATTTATTATGCCATATTTTTACATGCATTTGGAGATTTTATTCTCTGTTTTCCACATTTGAACAAAAGTATATTTTTGCTAAATAATTAAACAACAATTCTATGTTTTGCTTTTATTCACTCCTTTGGAACAGTGCAGCATGAAAAGTGAGATCATGCAAATTGATTTATGCCAATAAGAGTCAATACTCAGAGTTAGGAATCATATTGATCCTAACTGTAATGGGGAGAAGCTATGCAATGGTAGAGACTTGGTTGCACAAACAAAATTATGGGCATTGTAATAAAAGAGGTGGCAGGGATGAAGAATGGCTGGTAGGTAGGCAACCAATAAATGTACATAAAAGAATACATGTTTGTTTTTGTTTAGGCAAGAAATGACAGGAACTTGAATTTATACATTGGAAGTAGAAATAGGCTGCAGTGGACAGTGTTGAGAAAATGTTAAATGATTGATTTTGACAAGTGTGAAAAAGAAAGAAATGAAGAATGACTACAAGTATCATGGTTTTGGTAAATTGAAACTTGGTACTGGCATAAACCAAGGTAGAAAAATCAGGAGGAGGATTAGATTTAGAAAACAAAGAAAGAGTAAGGTTTTTAGTTGTTTGCAATGTACTGGGTTTAAGGCACTGTGTGAGTCCAAATTGGCATGTGTAGCAAGGAGATGGATGTGGATGTTGACATACAGATCTTGACTGAAGACAAAGGTATGAACAAAAGCAGAGATTAATGTGGTTTAAACAAAAGTAGTAAATGGGAAAAACAGGAGTAGATTTGTTCAAAGAATGAAACAGGGTCCAATATAGAACCATGATAATGTTAAAATTAAGAGATTTAACAAGATTAAAAAGTAGCACTGGAGAATGAAAAAGAGGTACATTTAAGGCAGTACCAGTAAAATAAATAGTATCTTAATGTTAAAAAAAAAAAAAAAAAAAAAAAAAAAAGGTAAGAATGACAGGAAGAAGTGAGCGGTCACCAGATATTACCTAATTTTACGTAATAATGATCATTATAAAGCCTGTCTTGGGGATAGGGGGTTACTTTGGATAGAATGGTAAGAAAGGACCTCTCTGAAGAGGACATGTTTGACCTGAGACCCAATTAAAGAAACTGAGGAGACATTCAAAATCTGAGTAGGGTTCAGGCAATCAGAATAGCAAGTGAGTTGAGCTTAAAATAAACACAAGAATTGGGAGAAGACCAGTATGACTGGCACATGATTAAACATACATCTAGGGAAAGTCATAGATTAGAGCAGGAGGGACTTAAAAGCCATGAAATTTATACAGAAAATTTTACTCAAAGTGTGATGAGAAAAGTCATGATCTCAGTTCCATTATCAAAAGAATTCCTGGCCTCTTTGGAGGAAAGTCTTTAAGGGGCATGTAAGCTGCCTGTCATGGCCAGCCACGGCGCCGCGGGAGGAAAACTCGGAGGCAGAGTAAAGCTATTACTACTTTTACTTCTACTTTCTTAGAGAGAGCTTAGAGAGGGAAAGAAAGATTTTTCTTCTTCTTCTTAGAGCTTAGAGAGAAAGAGAGAGAGCTTGAAAAGAGAGAGATTTCTTCTTTAGAGAGAGAGAGAGAGAGCTTAGCTTTTAGAGCTTCTTTCTTCTTTCTTCTTTCTTCCTCGGGAGCCTCGGCCTGACTCTGACCAGGAATTACTTCTTCTATCTGGTTTCTCTTCTGTAACCGCTCTGCCTACGTTCTGGCCACTCTGATTCTTTTCTTCTTCTCCGACCCGAACTCTTCTTCCGACCGAGCGACTGCATGACTGACTGAATGAATTCATTCTTCTCCTGACTCCGACCGCTTTTACCCGGTTATATACCTTTTGCTTTGCGGGTGCCTCACGTGCATTTACAGGTGCGTCACATACATACTTAATATCAGGTGGAACTTATGGCTTCCAGCTGACCGCAATAGCCATCTCCCTAATTGGGGCTCCTTCATATTCCTCCCTTTTAGTTTAAAAGGTGCTTTTTAATTCTATTTTCTATATTTTATTTTCTCAATTTTCTTTTATTTTCTTGTCCCTACCTGGCTTTTCACCTTTTGTTTTTAAAAGGGTGGATATTTGAGCCCTTTTTGAGAAGGTGCTGCGGCTTTAAGGAAGCCTTCTGCTGAGGAGCAGCTAACGTACTTAGTTAAGCACAATTGCATAAGCGGCTTTGACTTTTTTTTTTTTTTTTTTTCCCTTGTCTCTTCTTTATTTTTATGGCTTTATTGCCAAAGCTCAATGGCTTTTTCTCTGCATGGTTTTCACCGTGCTTTTTAATTCTCTATTTTCTTTTAAGCTCATGGCTTTTTTCTTTATGGCTTTTTGCTAAAGCTCAAGGCTTTTTCTCTGCATGGCTTTTACCATGCTATTACTTTCTGGCTTCTTTATTTTTTATGGCTTTTGGCCGGCTACTCGCTTCATGGCTTCGGCTTCTCGCCGGCTCTCGCCGGCTACTCGCTTCGGCTTTTCGCTAATTCTTAACTGGCCTCAACTGAGTACTACACTTTTTGCTGGTCTCAATTGAGTACTACTCTTTTTGCTGGTCTCAACTGAGTCAGAGGCTATGCTTTCTTCTCCTCTCTCCTCACTATCTTAGCTTCTTGTTCTTATATCTTATTTTTTCTCCTCTGCCTGCCGAGCCCCGGACGGACCACCATTTGTAAGCTGCCTGTCATGGCCAGCCACGGCGCCGCGGGAGGAAAACTCGGAGGCAGAGTAAAGCTATTACTACTTTTACTTCTACTTTCTTAGAGAGAGCTTAGAGAGAGAAAGAAAGATTTTTCTTCTTCTTCTTAGAGCTTAGAGAGAAAGAGAGAGAGCTTGAAAAGAGAGAGATTTCTTCTTTAGAGAGAGAGAGAGAGAGCTTAGCTTTTAGAGCTTCTTTCTTCTTTCTTCTTTCTTCCTCGGGAGCCTCGGCCTGACTCTGACCAGGAATTACTTCTTCTATCTGGTTTCTCTTCTGTAACCGCTCTGCCTACGTTCTGGCCACTCTGATTCTTTTCTTCTTCTCCGACCCGAACTCTTCTTCCGACCGAGCGACTGCATGACTGACTGAATGAATTCATTCTTCTCCTGACTCCGACCGCTTTTACCCGGTTATATACCTTTTGCTTTGCGGGTGCCTCACGTGCATTTACAGGTGCGTCACATACATACTTAATATCAGGTGGAACTTATGGCTTCCAGCTGACCGCAATAGCCATCTCCCTAATTGGGGCTCCTTCAGGGGCAGAGGAAGAAGTGTCAAAATCAGCCATCTACCACAAAAATCTAGGTGAGGATGATGGAGGGGTGACCTAAGATGTTTGTGGTGAGGAGGTGGGAAATGTAGGTATTCAGAATCATATATATATATATATATATATATATATATATTTCTTTTTTATTTATAATAGTAGTATGTACTACAATTTATAATGCACATATATAGCATATTTTTACATACAACTGTTTGTATACAAAGTATATAAGTACCATTCAGATCTTCAATCATTCATTTAGGATAATGATATCCATCTCATTCAATCACCAATTTTTTTTCCCTTTCCCCCTTCCCCCCTTGCTCCCTCCCTTCCCCTCCCTTTCCTTTGACCATTCTAGTGTTCCTCTAATCCTCTTATGTACTCCCATCCAACAACACTGTGAACTAGCCTCCTTATATCCCAGAAAACATTCGGTATTTGGATTTTTGAGATTGACTAATTTCACTTAGCATTATATTCTCCAACTTCATCCATTTACCTGAAAATGCAATTATTTTATCCTCTTTTATTGCTGAGTAAAATTCCATTTTGTATATATACCACATTTTCTTTATCCACTCATCTACTGAGGGACATCTAGTTGGTTCCACAACCTAGCTATTATGAATTGTGCTGCTATAAACATTGAAGTGGCTATGTCACTGTAATATGCTGTTTTTAAGTCCTTTGGGAATAGACCCAGGAGTGGGATAGCTGGGTCATAGGGTGGTTCCATTCCCAGTTTTCCAGGAAATCTCCATACTGCTTTCCATAGCAGTTGCACCATTTTTCAGTCCCACCAGAAATGTATGAGTGTGCCTTTTTCCCCACATGCTCTCCAACATTTATTGTTGTTTGTGTTCTTGATAGCTGCCATTCTGACTGGAGTGAAATGAAATCTTAGAGTAGTTTTGATTTGCATTTCTCTAATTGCCAGGAATGTTGAGCATTTTTTCCTGTATTTGTTGATTAATTATGTATCTTCTTCCCATTCATTAATAAGTGTCTTTTCAATTCCTTAGCCCATTTATTGATTGGGTTATTTTTTTTTTGGTGTAAAGTTTTTTGAGTTCTTTATATATTCTAGAAATTAGTGCTCTATGTGATGTGCATGTATTAAATATTTGTTCCCAATTAGTTGGCTCTCTATTCACTTCACTGATTGTTTCTTTGCTGAAAAGAAGCTTTTTAGTTTAAATCTATCCCATTCATTAATTCTTGGTAGTAATTCTTGCACTACAGGATTCTTATTAAGGAACTTGGGGCTCAATCCAACATGTTGGAAATTGGAGCTTACTTTTTCTTCTATTGGGTGTATTGTCTCTGGTCTAATTCCTAGGTCCTTGATCCACTTTGAATTGAGTTTTGTGCATGGTGAGAGATACAAGTTTAATTTCATTTTGTTGCATATGGATTTCCAGTTTTCCCAGCACCATTTGTTGAAGAGGCTATCCTTTCTCCACTGTACATTTTTGGCACCTTTGTCTAATATAAGATAGCTGAAATTATATGTATTAGTCTCTGTGTCCTCAATTCTGTACCATTGGTCCACCAGTCTGTTTTGGTGCAAATACCATGCTGTTTTTGTTACTATTGTTCTATAGTATAATTTAAAGTCCAGTATGGTGATGCTACCTGCTTCACTTTTCTTGCTCAGGATTGCTTTGGCTATTCTGGGTCTCTTATTTTTCCAGATGAATTTCATGACTGCTTTTTCTATTTCTTTGAAGAATGACATTGGGATTTTGATTGGAATTGCATTAAATCTGTATAATGTTTTTGGTAGTATGGACATTTTGACAATATTAATTCTACCTATCCAAGAAAAAGGTAGGTTTTTCCATCTTCTGAGTTCTTCTATGATTTCTATCTTTACTGTTCTATAATTTTCCTTATAGAGGTCTTTCACCGCTTTCGTTAAGTTGATTCCCAGGTATTTTATTTTATTTTTTTGATGCTATTGTAAATGGGGTAGTTTTCATCATTTCCCTTTCAGAGGCTTTGTCGCTGTTGTACAAAAATGCCTTTGACTTATGTGTATTGATTTTGTGTCCTGCAACTTTGCCAACTTTATTTACTAGTTGTAAAAGTTTTCTGGTAGAGTTTTTTTGGTCTTCTAGGTATATTATCATGTCATCAGCAAATAGTGCTAATTTGAGCTCTTCTTTTCCTATCTGGGTCCCTTTAATTTCTTTCGTCTTTCTAATTGCTGTGACCAGAGTTTCCAGTACTATATTAAATAGCAGTAGTGAAAGGGGGCATCCCTGTCTTGTTCCAGTTTTTAGAGGGAATGCTTTCAATTTTTCTCCAGTCAAGATAATGTTAGCTCTGGGCCTTGCATAAATAGCTTTTATAATGTTGAGATATGTTCCTGATATTCCTACTTTTTCCAGTGTTTTGAACATATAGGGGTGCTGTATTTTGTCAAGTGCTTTTTCTGCGTCTATTGAGATAATCATATGATTTTTATCTGTAAGTCTATTGATGTGATGTATTATGTTTATTGATTTCCGAATGTTGAACCAGCCTTGCATCCCTGGAATAAACCCCACTTTGATCGTGGTGCACTATCTTTTTGATATGTTTTTGTATCCGATTTTCCAAAATTTGTTGAGGATTTTTGCATCTATGTTCATTAAAGATATTGGCCTGAAGTTTTCTTTTTTGGATGTGTCTTTGCTTGGCTTTGGAATTAATGTAATTTTGACCTCATAGAAGGAGTCGGGAAGAGCTCCCTCTTTTTATATTTTTTGAAATAGTTTGAAGAGCATTGGTATTAGTTCTTCTTTGAAAGTCTTGTAGAACTTGGCTGTAAACCCATCAGGTCCTGGACTTTTCCTTGTTGGTAGCTTTTTGATGACATCTTCTGTTTCTTTGCTTGTAATTGATCTGTTTAAATTGTGTACAGCCTCCAGATCCAGTTTAGGCAAATCATACAACTCTAGAAATCTGTCAATGCATTCAGTATTTTCTATTTTATTAGAGTACAAGTTTTCAAAGTAATTTCTAATTATCTTCTGTATATCTGAGGTGTTTGTTGTGATATTCCCTTCTTCATCATGAATGTTAGTCATTTGAGTTTTTTCTCTTCTTCTTTTTGTTAGCACCACTGAGGGTCTGTCAATTTTGTTTATTTTATCAAAGAACCTACTTTTAGTTTTGTCAATTCTTTGAATTGTTTCCTTAGTCTCAATTTCATTAATTTCTGCTCTGATTTTAACTATTTCCTGTCTTCTACTGCTCTTGGTGTTGATCTGTTCTTCTTTTTCTAGTGCTTTGAGGTGTGATGTTAAGTCATTTATTTGTTGTTGTTGTTGTTTTTTTTTTTTTTTTTTTTTTTTTTCCTTTTAAGGAATGAACTCAGTGCAATGAATTTTCCTCTTACTATTGCCTTCATAGTGTCCCAGAGATTTCTATATGATGTATCTGTGTTCTCATTTACCTCTAGGAATTTTTTAATCTCCTCTTTGATGTCTTCTTCAACCCCTTGTTCATTCAGTAGCATGTTGTTTAGCTTCCACTTGTTGGGGTAGTTTTTCTTATTACTTGTTTTGTCATTGATTTCCAATTTCATTCCTTTATGCAGGGTAGTATCTCTATTTTTTTATATTTGCTGAGAGTTGCCTTGTGACATAATATATGGTCTATTTTGGAGAAGGAGCCATGTGCTGCTGAGAGAAAAGTGTATTCGTTTACTGAGGGATGAAATATTCTATATGTGTCCGTTAGGTCTATGCTATTTATTGTTTTAAGGAGGCCTAAAGTTTCTTTGTTCAACTTTTGTTTGGATGACCTATCCATTGGTGACAGAGGTGTGCTGAAGTCCCCTAGAATAACTGTGTTGTTGTCTATTTTACTCTTGAACTTGAGAAGAGTTTGTTTCATGAATGTACGTCCTCCATTATTTGGGGCATATAGATTTATGATTGTTATATCCTGTTGATGAATGGTTCCCTTAAGTAGTAAGAAATATCCGTCTTTGCCCCTTTTGATTAGCTTTGGCTTGAAGTCTACTTTATTTGAAATGAGAATGGAAACTCCTGCTTGCTTCCGCAGGCCATGTGAGTGATAAGACTTTTCCCAGCCTTTCACCTTCAGTCTATTGATGTCTTTTTCTACGAGGTGTGTTTCTTGGAGACAGCAAATTGTTGGGTCATTTCTTTTAATCCATTCAGATAATCTGTGTCTTTTGAATGGTGAGTTTAGGCCATTAACATTCATGGTTATTATTGAGATGTGATTTTTACTCCCATCCATTTTTATTTGTATTATGGTCTTTAGCTTGATTTGGTTTCTTTTCTGCTTGGTATTTCCCTTAGTTTAATATATCCCTTTGTTGATTTTTGTTGTTGTTTTTCTCATCTTCATGAAAAATTTTGCCCAGGATGTTCAGAAGTGCTGGCTTTCGATTTGCGAAATCTTTTAATTTTTGCTTGTCGTGGAAGGTTTTTATTTCATCTTTGAATCTAAAGCTCAATTTTGCTGGATATAAGATTCTTGGTTGACATCCCTTTTCTTTCAGAGCTTGAAATATGCTATTCCAGGATCTTCTTGCTTTTAAGGTCTAGGTTGAAAAATCTGAACATAGTCTGATTGGTTTCCCCCTATATGTAATCTGCTTCCTTTCTCTTGTGGCTTTTAATATTCTCTCCTTGCTCAGTATATTAGGCATTTTCATTATAATGTGTCTTGGTGTGGATCTGTTGTGATTTTCTATGTTTGGTATTCGGTAAGCCTCTTGAACTTGGTTTTCCCATTCATTCCTCAAGTTTGGAAAATTTTCTGTAATTATTTCATTAAATAAATTACTCATTCCTTTGGCTTGAAACTCTGCCCCCTCCTCTACCCCAGTCACTCTTAAGTTTGGTCTTTTTATGTTGTCCCATAATTCTTGAATGTTCTGTTCTTGGTTTCTTACCATTTTTGCTGTGTAATCTAGATTTTTCTCAAGGACATATATTTTGTCTTCATTATTTGATCTTCTTTCTTCCAAGTGATCTACTCTGTTGGTGATACTTTCGATTGAGCATTTATTTTGGTTTATTGCTTCTTCCATTTCCGGAATTTCTGTTTGGTTTCTCTTTAGAACCTCTATCTCCCTATTGAAGTAATCTTTTACTTCCTGTATTTGTTTATGGAGTTCTTTGTCAAAATGATCTTTTGCCACCTGTATTTGCTCCCTCATCTCATTTTTGAGTTCATTGTTGAGTTCTGCAAACATTTGGGATACGTAATTTCTAAATTCCATCTCTGGCATTTCACCAACTGTGCTTTCCATGGAATCTTCTGAGGAGGTATAGTGATTTGTTTGTGTCACTTTCTTCCCTTGTTTCTTCATATTGCTTGTGTGTCTTTTCTTCCTGCACTGTGGGACCTTGACTATTTTGATTTTACCTTAAAGCCTTATGTTGCTCCTGTAGTACAATGCTATCAGATCCCGTTATATTTCCTTTATACTTTAAAATCAAACACTTTCTATTCAGAAAATCCCAGTTTGATCACAATGTACAGATTTAGTTAACCCAGATATTGTTTCCAATTTATTCTGTACACTTCTGATGGGGTTTTATAATTTCAAGTATTGGACACAGAGGTGATATGTTTAGGAAGAAGGAAGTGAGTGTATTGAATTGTTCTTTCTTAGAAAGTATGAAAAGAGAGTTCTATGGAAGTGGTTTAGTATCAGCAGATGAGAGAGGAAAGAGAATGGAGTGAATGATTAGGTGGAAAGGCTGATTTATATATAAAACCTAACTTATGCAGCGGTTGAGAGAAGAAATAAAGAAAGATGGAAAAGAAAAAAAAAAATGACAAAGGAGTGGAAATTAGTATAAGAGAGAGGAAAGAGAGAGTGAATCAAGAAAATAGAGAATAAACTATATATAACACCACTTTGCTATATATTTCACTTGTATCCATTCTCAAAATCCCAATTTCTGCATATAACTTGTTTTTGCCTCTGTTGAGTATGCAATGGCAGAGTGTAAATAGGGAAGATGAAGGAAGAAGAAAAAATACAAAAGTGAGAAGGAGGAAAAGAAAGAAAGAAAAGAGGAGCAGAAGCAAATGAACAAACACACTGTCAATCAAAACAAAAACAAAGCAAAAACAAACAAAAATACCCCAAAAAACAACAAAACAAACAAACAACAAAAAAAAAAAAAGTTGAACCCAGGAACCAGTCTCAAACAAACTGGACCCTGGAAAGCCCTTCTTTTTTCCCTTCCAGTTTAAGCCAATTGACCCGGGTCACGTCCAGTCAGCGATCCTGTTAGTGGAGTCAAGGCTGCACCTTTGCCTAGTTGCAGAATGGCACATCAGAAGAGTGGCTCAGGGGGATTGTGTGTCACCAGCTGAATGGCACCGGGAAAGGGACCCTCCAGAAAGCACCCTTTCCCCAAGCCCACCCACAGTTGTACCTTCTTGGGGCCGCTTCACTGGCTCCAGACACGCCCTCCCCTGCTGGTTGCCAGAGTCTCATCCAGGTGTGTGCTGTTCTCAGAGTGCTGGTGTGTCTGCAGCTACTTTTCCTTTCTTCTTTGTTTCTTTGTCCTGGTCAGCTGCTGCTTTCCTCAAATATGGTGGTGTTCTCCTCAGGCTCAACAGCAGTTCCGCAGACCTCTTGTTCAGGTTGCAGCTGGGCAGGTCGCACTTCCCCGGGTGTGGAGGGGACTTTTCCTTTGGTCGGGCCCTGTGTAGCAGCAGGGAGCTGCTACTCTGGGCCCTGGAGGCCAGACATACTGGTGGCTGGGTTTCTCCTTCCAGGCTGGTGACTACCTCTTATTCTGGTCGCAGCTGGGCAGGTCTATATATATATATATATATATATATATATATATATTTTTTTTTTTTTTTTTGTACCCGAGATTGAACTCAGGAGCATTCGACCACTGGGCCACATCCCCAGCCCTTTTTTGTATTTTATTAGAGAGACAGGGTCTCACTGAGTTGCTAAAGTGCCTCGCCATTGCTGAGGCTGGCTTTGAACTGGCTATCCTCCTGCCTCAGCCTCCCAAGTGCTGGGATTATAGGCATGTGCCACCAAGCCCAGCTCAGAATCTAATCTTAAGCCACCAGACTCTAAAGCAGTTTCTTATGTGCAGTGGATGGAAAAGAAGGAAGGGGTCAAGGTCATGTGTAAATAGTGGTCTAGCAGGGAATACTGAGATAAAAGCTAGTTGGGAAAGAGGAATGATGCATATTTCTCTCTTGGATAAGATAAATTTTCTATGATTTGTAAACATCCTAGTGGAGCTATTTAGCAGGCAGTATGATGACACAAATCTGGATGAGGGAAAAGTCTGAGGAGCTGAAGATTAAGAGGAACCTAATCTTCTATGCTACTGCAGATAATAACATTGAAGTGTATATTGAAGTTAAAAACTGGTTGGCATAATCATTATGGACATAATATGCAAAGATCAAGGGTTATAAAAATATGATTGAAATGGTAAAAAAATAATAAAATAATAAAAAAGTCCATAATAAATGGTCATTAACAATAATGACATTGATTCCTGGATGATAACCATGAATCTTGCTCTCTAACTTTCCTTCTTTCTTTCTTTCTTCCCTCCTTTCTTTCTTTCTTTCTTTCTTTCTTTCTTTCTTTCTTTCTCATCATCTTGGTAAAGAATTAGCAGAAAAATGAAAACTGTAAGATACTTTAAGGGTAACAACACTCTATTCCACTGAGAAATTTCTTGGGAGAAATTTAGAGAGATGACTCACACATATTGCACCCTATCTGGATTTATTTTTGAGTACAGATTATCCACATTAAATTTGTCTAGTTTAAAATTAGGTAATCAAAAGTTGTTTATATCCCTCTCGTAGTTTTTTAATAACAAAAAGGAAACCATAGTGAACACTCCCCTGTGATTAAATCATCTCATGAAAAGTCTGGGTGTATTTGTGGTAAACCCACCTTTGTTCATTACACAATGCACTTTGATTAACTCCCCTGGAAAATTGTAGCTTTAGTCTTTACTCATGCAGATTTTTATATTTGTATCATACCAATTTGGCTCTTCACATGCTTTACTTTGGAAGATGTGGAATTTAGCTCTATGGAAGAAAGTTAAATCTAAAGACTTCTGGTAAATATGAGGAAAGTATAACCAGTCTTGGTATAACACAAGCTGATTGCTGTTCACCTTTCCATGACATATAATCATGTGCTGAAAAGTGTCTTATGACAGATGATATATGTTAATATAATATTATAAGGGACTGTTCTTGTCTCTCTACTTAAGAACTTTTCAATGAGTGGGCAAAAGTGAATTAACTGCTCACAAGAAGATACCCCCACTTTCCAACTCATGTGTCAGTAAATACTGTTCCTATGGCCTAGAACATTTTGAGTAAAATTTTGATATGTGAAAAATAAATGGCCAACCACTTTTTGAAACACAGGTTTCATTATATTTATGTTTTCTTTCCATAGCCCTCTAATACTTTGTTGGTATTCTGTTTTTAATGCTTCTTTTTGATAATTAATTAGAAATGTGTTGGAATATTTTAATTTCTTCATATTTATAGAGAGAAAGCATCAGTGTATCCAGATTTGGCTACTCAAAACAAAAGATGTCTCTTTCATAGTCGAGTCCTTGTCCAAAGAATTTTTCTTTCTTGGAAAGTTTTCAGAGCATAATAAAGTAGGTAAAATTAGAAAAATAAAATCACTGAACTTTTGTTAATTTTATTAAAATGGAATTGTATATCATTATAAGAACTTTAGATTTTGAAGGGGACAATCATATTTCTAATTACACATACTTCTCTACCACTGCCTCTTTCTTTAGTCTTCTATGCACAAGATGCCACCAATGTCCATTTTAAAGTATTACTGAGGGTACAGAAACCAGATTACAGAATATTTAGGGAGTAAATAGAATGTGAAAAAGTGGAGGCAGAGTGCAAAATTCTTTCAAGGGGCCTATCAGTAAAGAGAACTGTGAAGAATAGGAGTAATGTCAGGTTTTAGTTCCACATGATTTGGAGATAAATAGTCCATCATATATGACTCTACCATCCTTATTATGAATGTATTTCTTTTTCTAATGCCTTATGAGAAGTTAGGCCACCTCTTCCTTTTTATTTAATATGGAAGATATTTGAGCACATATATCTAGGAAGACAAGAGTTGAGAAGGTGATTATAACAAAGGATGGAGAGGAGAATAATAGAAAAAAATACAAAGGCAGAGGTGGTAGATCCAGGGTTTAGGAAGGTAAAAGACTTCTTTTGATAAAATTGGTAAACCTCCAGTTACACTAACAAAGAGAAAGAGAGAGAAAAACCCAAATTACTAAAATTCATAATGAAAAGGGAACCATCAAGATGGCACTACTGAAATACAGAAGATAATTAGAAACTATTTTCAAAATTTGTATTCTAATAAAATAGAAAATCTCAAAGACATAAAGAAATTTCTAGATACATATGAACTACCCAAACTGAATCAAGAGGACATACACAATTTAAACAGATCAATTTCAAACAATGAAATTGAAGATGCCATCAAATACCTACCAAAGAAGAAAAGCCCAGGACCAGCTGGATACTCAGCAGAGTTCTATAAGACCTCCAAATAAAAATTAACATCAATACTCCTCAAATTACTCCATGAAATAGAAAAGGAGGGAGCCCTTCCAAACTCATTCTATGAGGCTAGTATCACCCTGATACCAAAATCAAACAAAGACAAATCGAGGAAAGAAATGTTCAGACCAATATCCCCGTTGAACATAGATGCAAAGATTCTCAATAAAATACTGGAAATTCACACACAAAAAGCATATTAAAAAGATAGTGCATCACAATCAACTGGAGTTCATCCCAGGGATGCAAGTTTGTTTCAACATATCAATAAATGTAATTCATCACATCAATACACTTAAAGACAACAATCATATAATCATTTCAATAGATGCAGAGAAAGCATTGACAAAATACAGCACCTATTCATGTTCAAAACACTAGAAAAACTAGGGATAGTAGAAACATACCTCAACATTGTAAAAGCTGTCTATGCTAAGCCCAAGGCCAATATAGTTCTAAATGGAGAAAAATTGAAAGCATTCCTCCTAAAAACTGGAACAAGGCAAGTATGCCCTCTTTCACCACTTTTAGTCAACATAGTCCTTGAAACTCCAGCCAAAGTATTCATAAAAACAAAAGAAATTAAAGAGATATGGATAGGAAAATAACTCAAACTATCACTATTTGCCAATGACATGATTCTATATTTAGAAGATCCAAAACACTCCTCCAGAAAACTTCTAGAACTAATAAATGTATTCATCAATGGTGCAGGATATAAAATCAGCATCCATAAGCCAAATGCATTTCTATACATTAGTGATGAATCCACTGCAAGATAAATTAGGAAAACTATCCAATTCCAATAGCCTCAAAATAATAAATACATAGGAATCAATTTAACAAGAGGTGAAAGATCTCTATAATAAAAACTACAGAACACAAAAGAAAGAAATCGAAGAAGCCTTTAGAAGATGGAAAGCTTTCCCATGCTTTTGGATAGGCAGAATTAATATTGTCAAAATGGCCATACTACCAAAACTCTTATACAGATTTATATAATTCCTATTAAAATCCTAGTGACATTCTTCATAGAACTAGAAAAAGCAATCATGAAATTCATTTGGAAAAATAAGAGACCCAGAATAGCCACAGCAATCCTTAGCAAGGAGAGTAAAGCAGGAGGCATCACAAGACCAGATGTTAAACTGTACTGCAGAGCAATAGTAAAAAAACTGGCATGGTATTGGCACCAAAATAGACATGTAGATCAATGATACAGAATAGAAGACACAGAGACAAATTACATAAATATGTTTATCTTATACTAGACAAAGGCACCAAAAACATACATTGGAGAAAAGATAGCCTATTCAACAAACTGTGTTGGGAAAAGTGGAAATCCATATGTAGCAAAATGAAATTAAACCTTTATCTCTCACTCTGCACAAAAAATCAACTCAAAGTGGATCAAAGACTTAGGCAATAGAACAGAGACCCAGGATTCTGAGAAGAAAAAGAAGGATCAAATCTCCACCATGTCAGCTTAGGAACTGACTTCCTTAACCAGACTCCTTAAGCACAATAAGTAAAATCAGGAATCAATAAATGGAAAGTATTCAAACTAAAAAGCTTCTCAGCAAAAAAAATTATCAATAACATGTAGAGAGAGGCTACAGATTGGGAGAAAATCTTTACCACATGCACAAAAAAAAAAAAAAAATAAATAACCCAATCAATAAATGGGCTAAGGAACTGAACAGGCACTTCACAGAAGAAGAAATACAATTGATTAACAAACATGAAAAAATGTTTATCATCTCTAGCAATTAGAGAAATGAAAATCAGAACTACTCAAAAATTTCATCTCACTCTAGTCAGAATGGCAATTATCAAGAATACAAACAACAAAAGTGTTGGCAAGGATATGGGGAGAAAGGTACATTTATACATTGCTGGTGGGACTGCAAATTGGTGCAATCACCCTAGAAAGCAATATGGAGATTCCTTAGAAAACTTGGAATGGAACCACCATTTGACCCAGCTATCCCACTTGTTGGTTTATACCCAGAGGACTTAAAATCTGCATACTACATTGACGCAGCCACATCAATGTTTATAGCAGCTCAATTCACAATAGCTAAACTATGGAACCAACCTGGATGCCCTTCAACAGATGAATGGATAAAGAAAATGTGGTACACACACAATGGAATGTTACTCAGCCTTAAAGAAGAATAAAATTATGGCATTTGCAGGTAAATGGATGGAGCTGGAGAATATCATGCTAAGTGAAATAAACCAAACCAAAAAAACCAAAGATTGAATGTTTTCTCTGATAAGTGGATGCTAATCCATAATGGGGCGAGGGAGATGAAGGAACTTTGGATTGTTCAGAGGAAAGTGAGGGGAAGGGAGGGCATGTGGGGGTGTAAAAGATGGTGAAATGAAATGGACATTTTTACCTTATATACATATATGGTTACACTACCAGTGTGACTCTGCACCATGTTCAGCCACAGGAAGGAGTATTTGTGCTTCATTTGTGTACTATGTGTCAAAATGCATTCTACTGTCATGTATAACTAATTAGAACAAATTAAAAAATAAAAAATTTAAAAAAAATTTAAAGAGACTTCTATTGTAATAAAAGGGGAAAAGAAAGAGAGGGTTCAGGAGAATAGAAAGGGAAGTAAAGATCATCTCATCTGGTAGTTCTCAGTTTTCCATGCTGAGTGGTAAGCAGTATGATCAAAGCTGGTTAAGGAGGTGGTTTCCGCAGGTTTTACACTAGTGCAGAAGGTTTAAAGTAGCTGCCTTAAATAACGAGAAAGTCAGCTGAATAAGACACAAAGGGTATCAGAAATGTTGGAGATGCCATACATTTTTCAGAAAATAAAGAGGTGTTAACTTACCAGAATAAGACATTAAAAAAAATGAAATATTTGAGATTTTATCTTTTAGAGATAGATCACTTTTGATAATGACAAGATCCATAATATAGCCCTATAAAGGGGACACAGAAGTGATAGGTCGTTAGGGATGAGGAGATTAAAAGAATGGATAGGTCTTTGGATAGATTATTCACAATGATTCCACTGGCATAGCTATTGCAGCACATCCAACCACATTTGTGATTTGAATGTGTGGTGATCAGTCTCAAAAATGAACCAAATAATTCCCATTCCTGAGATTCTCCTGGTAATTCTTTGTATGGTTCCCTCCCATTTTTAGTAGTGAGGTTGTTTGTAATAAATGACACAATTAACTAATATATAAATTTTCCAAGGAGATTGTCAAGAATGAGGACCAAAAATCTTGGATTCTGGGTGGATGAGTTCTGAGGTTAAACCAATATATACTGTAGTTCTTTCCTTTTTTCTCTTAGATAAACTATTCTTAAAGAATCTGCCATGTTGTGTGTGTGAACACACAGAAAGAACTATGGAGAGATATACATAAGGAGAAACTGAAGCCTCTTGTCAAAACTGGAACTGACTCTTCACCCATGGGATTGAGCCAAGAGTTGGTTGCAGTCCTGCCCAACATCTTGACTACAGCCTCAGCAAAGACCCTGAGCCAAAACCACCCAGCAAAGCCACTGTTTGATTCCTGACCCATGGAAACTATGTGATGCATGTTATTATTTTCAGCCACTAAGCTGCTAGATAATTAAATAATGTAGTTGTGAATAACTAACTATATGATTTCATTAGTGGGAGGGATCAAGAGGATTTAAAATTATGTGTATAATTGTCACTTTCTAAAATCTATAATAAATTCTGCCTCAAGTGTCTAGATGAAGAGGGTTCTATGCTGGGCAGAATCAGTGTATATATATATATATATATATATATATATATATATATATATATTATATATATATAAATCTGGCACAAATGGACAAGGAAGACTCTGAGTTACAATAGCTTGAAATATTTTATAGATCAAAAGGATTATGTGGCTATGACCGATGATGCAGAAATAGACACTTAGGATCACTCCTTCTTTTATTAGAGTGGACAGAATTTATTTCTTCAGAGGAAAATCTACTTTAACAAATGGGGCACTTTGGTTTGACATTCATTAACAGCTAGAATAATTTTCTATTCATTTCTGTGTCTTTTGATGGGTAACTTAGTTTTAATAAAACAATCTAAATAATGCCTTGCTTACTTAAATATCAAAGAACATATCTGTACACAGCCTACCAGCAAGATAGAATGATGAAATCCAAGATCCTTTTCAAGTTAAAAAATTCTGATCTAACCATCAGTTTTCCAAAAGTATATATGAGAGAGAAATTATTTATGAGAGGTCATCTAAGGATTTATTTAGACTTGGGTTTCTTCCTAGTTTGGAGTTCAGAAATGTCTTTGAAATTTCAGAAATATTATGCAGATTCTCACAAAAATATATAGTAAAAAGCTCAGGTTACAAATTCAGGTGTCACGGGCACTAAATAGTCCACTGAAATGTGACTGAAAATTTCTGCTTTTGATGATCTGACTCTAATGTTTCATTGATTCAATGATTTCCAAACAAACCTGGTATATTCATTAAGAATGAAGCTCCCAGACTAGCGCGGTGGCACACACCTAGAATCCCAAGAGGTTCAGGGGGCTGAGGCAGGAAGATCGCAAGTTTAAAACCAGCCTCAGCAAAAGTGAGTCACTAAGCAACTCAGTGAGACCCTGTCTATAAATAAAATAGAAAATAGGGCAGGGGGTGTGGCTCAGTGGTCGGGTGCCCCTTATTTAGTTCAATCTCCAGAACAATAACAACAACAACAACAACAAAAATTCCCAGTCCTGACTTCTGGCCCAATGTACCACAATTAAAAGAAGATCCTTGTAGTCTATATATTTTACAATAACATGATTATTCTGATTTAAAAAGTTTTGGAAACATTAGATGAACCATGTTATTAAAAAAACATTGGTACTAAGACAATGACAATTTAATTTTTTTCTTTTGCTTTACTTTTTATTCAGATACTGGGGATTTCACCCAGAGGGACTCTGTACCTGAAAAACATCCACAGCCCTTTTTATTTTATTTTTATATTATTTTATTTTATTTTAAGACAAGATTGTGTAATGTTGCCCAGGCTGGCCTTTAGTCCTTTAGCCTCCTTGAATCCTTTAGCTTCAGCCTCCAGAGTTGCTGGGATTATAGTAGTACACAACCAGGCCCAGCAATCTTTGATATAAACTATATAGAGAACATGATATCAGTTTGTATCACTAGTCATTATAATATAACATTTTATAAAAGGCATTAATATGTGTTTCTTGATTATTAAATATATTCTTTGAGTTGTCATTCCTCTTATGCATAAAATATTCCAAAACTTTAATGCTTAAAACAGTGATAATTTTATTATTTTAATAGTTCTATGAGAAATTTGGATAAATTACAGCGTTCTGGTTTGTTTCTATGTCATAATATCTGTAATGTCAGCTACAGAACCCTAAATGCTTGAGGTAATTAAAAATGCTGATATCTAGAAGAATCTGGAGTCTTTTTTTTTCACATGTTCTTGTGATTCTTGATTTCATATGACTCAAACAATGAGCTCAGCTGGAGCTATTGGCCAGATTTCTCACTTGAAATACTGCCATATGGATTGGTGTTCTGTGATGCCTGAGCAACTATCAGTTGTGTCAAATGATGAAGTAAGATCAGGATGGGAATTCAAAATAATCCTTTGTTTTTTTCATAAAGTAGAACTGCTTCTGACCAAGATTGAGTAACAGGGACCATATTTGTCCTCCCAACTAAAGTACACAAAAGTTTGATAAAATTATGTGAAGTAATGATTTTGAACATACTGGATATCAGGCAATAAAGAGAGCAGAGAGCAATGAGAGACAGGAAACAAAATAAGCTCACTAGTTGATCAACTTTACTGCTTTGAAAGGTTTCTCAAGCTGTGGTACAGGGGACAGCAAACAAGAAGAACCTGGCTCTTTGATTGAGATGGAGTAAGATTTCTAGGAGTATGGGCAGTAATGTAAGTTTGTACATCAATCATTCTGAAGACCTAAAACTATATAATATTGATCTGAACATGAGGAAACTACATGAAGCTAAGTAGTTAATCCTAAAATAATTAGGTGGAAAAATACCCAATGTTCCAGTGTTTGGGGAGAGTGTCTGTTCTTATTTGGCAGACTGGAAAATCTCATAATTCATGGGACATTGGTTAAAGTACTTAAAGTGCTTAGCAGTAGGGATGAATTAATTTTAGAGTACTTAATGCCTATGTTGGGCCTCACAAATATAAAAAAAAGTACAACAAATTGGTTCAAAACATTTTCAATCAACTAAACTACTTCCCAGAACAAAACCAAAGCAGATTTATAGAAATCTAAATATATTCATTACTCAACAAAGGAGAGTTTGTAATGGTTGGTGTGCAATAGAAATTATTGATTATACAAAGATATAGGAAAATATAAATTATGGGAAAGAGGAATGTTCATAAACCAAAATTAATCTAGAATAGACTCAAATGTTAGAATTGGCAGGCATAAATCAATTATTATAATTAATCATTATAATTGTAGTCCATTTGTTAACATTATTTAATAGTCATATGTGGGATACAGAGAAATAAAGGTATAAAGTTGTCTTACAAATATGGAAACTACAATATTGGAGATGAAAAATACACTGGATGAAATTAACAGCAGACTAGATAGAAGAAAAGATTGATATACTTGATGAAGATATAATTATAGAAGCTATCCAAATGAAATTCAGAAAGTAAAGGAAAAAAGATAAGTGAAGATGAATAGTGTTTAAAAAACTAAAGGAATAACTAAAATAGCAAAGCACAGATTTATTGTTAACAAACACTGGAGATAAATGGAATCGTTTGCGCGCACGCGCACACACACACACACACACACACACACACACACATTCAATCCAAATGAGATACCACTACCAACAAACTAGAATGGTTAAATCAGAAATAATTACCATATCAAATGTTGGCAAGAATTTATAGAAAGTGAAATTCATGTTCTTTAGATTGATAAGCAAAATGGCAGAACCACTTTGGAAAAGAGTGAGTTTTTAAAATTTTTTTATATTATTATGGTACTCTATGCTAGATATTTTTCCGAAACAATGAAAGTATATGTCCATATGAAGACTGTATACAAATGTCCAATGCAGTTACATTTAATTGTGTCTAATTTTTCCAGTCTGTTGCAAAAACTGGACACAATCAAATGATCTTAAATAGGTTAATGTATAAAGAATCTTGGTATATCTATACAGAAAGATGATACGATATAAATTAAAAACTATCAATATACACAAAAACATAATTAGGATGTGTTAAAGAAGACAGATAATACATATTGTATATATTATGTATATGATATATATATCCTGGATATATATACTAAATAACACATATAAACTATATATATATACATAGTAAATAACACACACACACACACACACACACACACACACACACACACGATTTTATGTATAGAATTCTAGAAAATGAAAAGCAATCCAGGTAACAATGAGACAATGGGAGATAAGGGCAAGAAATTTAAACAGCTTGAGGAAACTACTTGGCAATATGTTTATTACTTTGGTTGCTATGAAGTCTTAACAGGTATCTACAATGGAGAGCCTTCTCTTCAGGTACAGAGGCAACATTTATCCAGATGTGCCACATTCTGTGGAGGGCCATGAATGCTTTTTTTTTTTTTTTTTAATCATCATTGGTAATAACCAATCAACCAACAACCATAGTTAAATTTCTCTATACATCTGCTATCCCTAATAGAAATATTTAAAAATCAGATTTTGAATATATTTTGCACTAATGTTAAATTTTTTTATTTATTTTATTTTTTTGGTACCAGGGATTGAACTCAGGGACACTCGACCACTGGGCCATATCCCCAGCCATTTTTTGTATTTTATTAGAGACAGGGTCTCACTGAGTTGCTAAGTGCCTCACCATTGCTGAGGCTGGCTTTGAACTTTCAATCCTCCTGCTTCAGCCTCCCAAGTGCTGGGATTACAAGCGTATGCCACCATGCCCAGCATGTTGAATTTTTTGATAGTTAAAAATTGTGACTATGAAATTGTGTGATTTGTGCTCAAAAGGAGCAACATAAGTATATTTTGAAGAGCTTAAATTTGTGAAAATATGTTAAACAAAAAAGTCTAAAGTCTGGATTCCTTAATAGTTATCCAGGGATAAATATGTTCAAAATAATACATTAATGGAAAAATCCATCCTATTACAATAATTCACTATTCATTAAAAATGAAAAATTAGAAGAATAATTTGATACCTAGAAATCTATAATAACAATTCAATGACTATAACATAATGACTTTCTGTAAATGTATTTCAGAAAATGCCAATAGAATTATTTGTTCAAATGCAAAAACTGATAAAAACTAATTCGACATTCTTTTCATTAAGAATGTATGAGTGTTAGGTCTGTCCCATGCATTCCTCATTTGTTTGCAATAAAATAAAAGCAAATATAATTCATTATATGCATACACATACAAAATGCATATAAATCTATTCAATGGTATACAATAGAAAATACTAATTTTTGTGATGGTCTATATTCTTTGTAAACTGTTACTAATATAGGCATTAAAACTGTTGTGCTCTCAAAAAAAAAAAAAAAAAAAAGAATGCATGAGTGTTAAACATCCTGTGAATGCTTTTTGTTTTTATTTTTTAGATACAATACAAAGAATTTATGTGCTCATTTTAATTCTTTTGACATCTCAAAAAGTAATATTGTATAAATGCTTTCAAAATCATGTTTAATATTCTGATGTAGTGCATTATATGTTCAAGAATAATTCAGCTGCTTAGATACTAAGAATATTGAAAGTAATATATGTGATCTAAAGGTAACCTTGCCAATTTAGCTTTGGCTATAAATGAAAGAAGGAACGATAATTTTTGGAAAAAAAAATTTTTGAATATATTCAGTTGATATTTAAATAGAAAATTTATGTGAAACATCTACTAAAAAAAAGAAGTTAAAATGGATGATGTCTTTTAGCAAATTTGTGAAGGTTGCAAGATACTAATGCACTGAAATGCATTGAAATATCCTGGTCATTTGCCAACATTCTTCCATTTGCACAGTGTGGTTTCAAAACACAATGGGTGGTGACTGATTTTCTTCCTTTTAACCAGGATTGCCAGTGTCCTTCCTTCAGAGGAATATTCTCTCAGCTCCTCTTCCCAACTGAACTTAGCTAATGCCATATATCAATCATTCCTAATACATATCTATAAGATAAGTTTATACATACAAATTTATTAGAACTTGTAATTACATAAATTATTTTATTTAATACTTTCCATCTTTGAGTGGGTTCCAATTATTGTCTTTAAAGAAATTGTGGTTTAAAAAACTTTCAAATGTCAAATCTCACAATCTATACAAGGATGGAATCAAGATAGGAATCTAAATGGGCTGAACTCCAAAGCCTGTTCTCCACATTACTCTGTCTTTATTTCCTTCTTCTCATGCAACTTATTCCATGTATATCTTGTAATATGCTAGAAAATACATAATAATAAGACTGTTACTATAACACCACGTTAGCACCAAGTCTGGCTAATGGCTTGGTATCCATTTGTTCATCCATAAAAGTTGACAAAAATTACACTTTATTTAACCATATATGATGACAAAGAATATGAATTTTCTAACTTCAGTGATTTCCCACTTTTTCTTATTCCTTCAACTTCCCTTACTTCCATGAGCATTGGTATGGCTGCACATTTTTCCACCAGAAGCTATGAGTCAACTGAATGTTCAGGCACAGGTTTGGAATTAACATTGTTTTTCCTTCATCATTGCAAAAGAAGCTTCTTTAGCTGTGAAATAGACATACAAATTCTTCTCAAGCACCAATCAGGAAAACTAAATTGAAAATCATCCTTAAGTGAGGAACAATTGTGCTGCTTTTCTTCCTCATGCTTCTTAAATTTCTTATTTTTTTTTTCCTTTTCCATGACAATCCACTAAACGTTTTAATTTTTTGTGGTCTGTTATCTAAATTATTTTACTACCTCTTAGTTGGTCTTCTGTCTCTAGCCTTCCTTCAGGATTTCTTATGTATGCCACCAGCCAGCACTTTCAAAACAGTTCTTAGCACAACACCCTCCCCAAAACTTGAATTAGTCTTTAGTATCTTTTCCTGGAGGGTGAAAGGGCATTCACTGCAAATTTCTTCTATCCAGACTAAGACAAACCACAGGAATATTACCATGCTTTTTCTAGTATTTGTATTTTTTGAATAATAACAACAAATCAATAAGTAAATAATGTATCTTATATAATATAAAAATTTCATATATCAACTTCACACAGTATTTAATTGTCCTTTTGCATATTAAAATACAATTTGACTAATTTGAGGGAAAGGAAAAATATCTCTTAAGGAGATGAAATTTATATTATTACATGTTTTCATGTCACGTGGACACTGTCTTCCCTATAATTGTGAGACCACACTCACCTGCAAGGACATATTTGTGGAAATTATTCTTATCAATACCTAATAACAATTCTTTCAAAATGTGGAACATAATTTTTCTCACTGAAAAGTGGGTTGGACTCAGTGGCTTGCTTTTATGGGAGAATGTAAAGATTCTAGTTAGAAATAATTGATTTTGACTCCTCTATTTTTTTTTTTACATGCAGAGATTAAAATAATCATATAAAGATTTTAGCAGCACTTCATGTGTTATACTTGGGTTGGAAAGTAGAAGAAACAGTTCAGATTTTAGAACCATTAGCATTCTTAACAAATATTATAAAGTATTTTTTAATATTCTTATGATAGCCTATCAACCCATTGAATCATGCATTTCCAGGTACTCAATATCTCTCTCAGTATCTCTTCAGTACTGAGAAAGTTGCATTCTCTATGCCATGATACTCTACATAAAATCTTTCTATTTTTCCTTTTGTTGTTTTGTAAAATAAGCACTTTAGTCCCAATTTCTTATTCAGAATGAAATATATTTTCATAAATGAGACACATATTTTGGTACTACATATGAACTTGTATAGAATAGTCATCTGATCAATATTACAATTGGTTTTTAAAGCATGTATTCAAGTTTAAATGTCACCCTTTTTTTCTTCCAGATCTTTAAAAATTGAGCTTAAATTAGATATTACCTTTTATTTTCTATTATACCAGATAATGACAAAACATTCATAGAATATGAAATATTTTTATAATTAGTACAATAACTTTGTAAAGAGTAAAACCATAAAATAAGATGGACTCTTTAGTCAACATGCTGTTTTATGTGCTTATTTTTAGAAATAGATGTCAATAGTATTTCCATATTTTAAATATTTTTACCAGAACAATAAAAATAATAGCTAAGCATTTTTATAAAGAAAGAATGCAAATAAAGAGTTTTAGTATACTTTTTCAAAGCCTATTAAATAGCCCAGTGATTTCTTTATTATTCTCATTTTAGACAATTATATTTGTTCACCTTCTGCTTATGAAAATGTGAGGCTAAACAATAATATTCAAAAAAGATAACTAATCAGCCTTATGGAGAAGGACAGCTTGTCATTTTCCACTTCTATATCTACATTAATCTGGTTTTAATTTTGTTTGGTTCTCTATTTATCCAGGAACTGAGACTTGCTCCCCCCCCCCCACACACACACACTTGTGAAGGAATTGTAAATATGTTCACATGGCAGATAGTAGAGTCGCAAATCGTATACAGCAAGAAAGCTCGCAAATATGGGAACACTCCATCCGGTGTGCTGCAGGGTGACTATATATATGTTTGTTTTATTGTTTTTAATTTGCATATCTTCTGTCTGTCCTTAAATTAGATGCAGGATCTTAATAATATCACTTGAAACTTAAAGCCCAGATTTTGCTGTGTGAGGAAGTTTCTGAATAAGACATCAAGTTTCTAGCCATCAGAGGATAATTTATTGATACTTGTCAAAAGGAAGTATCAGTCTAACAGAAATCAAGACAAAAGGAATGCCTGATGAATTTTCTTTGAAGTGCCTTTTATAAAAGTCCTTGGTAATACATATTGATGAACTCCAAATTGTCTTGCCTGAAGGGAAAAGAAAGTAGACTGCTTTACACTGTCTTATAAATATTCATCAAAAGAACAAGACTTATGTTTCCAGGCGTGAGGTGAATGATTACGGTTGTATGATTGCCTTGGAATCTGGATAATTAGTAAAACAGCCGTTGACAGAGAATTTTAAACTTGGTATCTTGCCTTCGATTCATTTGGAGTCAGAAGGAAAGCTTTTTATACCAAAGGGAAGCAGTTTTAGGGGGTGATGTATTGATACTACTGAGTTCCAGCCATCAGTTGCTTCCATGTTGGGTTATTTATTTGTTTAGCTAAAAATTAAAACAAAATTAATTGTTTTTGTTCTATTTAATTTTTGTTTTATTTATTTATTTCTTCATAATTAATTTTGGCCTAATGAAACAGTATCACTCTTATTAAAGATGACTTGTATCGTAATTAAAACCTGAATACTGTAAAGCAACAGAATGATGCCATCTAAATGGCCAGAAAGAGAAGTTTCATTTGATTATTTTTTATGTGATATTGTTGTCATTTAGTTTACTCGTTTTGGATTGGGCAATTAAGTGTATTTTTTTTCCTCATTGACTACATAAGATTCAAGATCTAATTTGACTAAATGGACATCACAGTTTTGATATTTGGAAGGTAAGTATGTATTATATCAGTAATTGGAAAATATTATTGTCAATATCATTGTCAAACTCTGAAAAATTTTCCTGATCTGGTTTCATAAGACATTCTCTAACCAGTTGAGAGAAAAATAACCCATTCTTACGAACATTTTCCTTTGTTGTGTTTAGCACTTAAATGCAATTAAGCATATATAATATCCTCTTCGAAGCAAAATAGTTGCTCAACTTAAGTAAGTGAAACTGATTATCTTCATGTTGAGAAGAGAATAAATTAGCACTTATGATGCCATTTCAGTTGGAGAAAAACTTTCCTACATCCTACTTTTATCAGTTGATTATCATAGTTGGATCCAAAAGTAAGAAAGTGGAATTTATTTTGACACATGATCGGGAATAAACTTAAGTAGAACAAAAAACAAACAAACAAACAAACAAAAAAAAAACAAACAAACAAATAAATAAGGGAAAGACAGATTGAGTAAATTAATTTCCTAGAAAATGTTTTGGTTTTATCTAAAAACTGTTTCCTTTTTGTTGGTGAAATTCTATTGCTTCTGAAACCTTGGCTAGTAACATATAGAACTTTGAATTACTAAGCACCATGGATTCATGACAAATTTGGGCTGTGATGTTAATGATGAGAGCATTAGCAGTCTTGAAAAATTAATTGCATAGCTTGATAAATTTTATATTTTTTCAAAAGCAAAGGAATTATCATGCACTCTTTTCCTTTTTTTTCAATCTTGCACTTTGTTTAATGTGCTGTATAATTCATCTCACTCAGAATCTATGAAAAATAGTTTGGAAAAAAAGACTTGCATAAGGCATATGGTGTCAGCAGCCTGGAACACTTAAATCGATCATACAGAACACCTAGATGCATTCAATATGGAAAAGAAACAAACTAAGAACAGCCTGTGAACTGAAGTGCCAGTGTCTCAGAGGAAATCTATTATTTTTCTTTTATTTTTGAGAAACTACCACTGAGAAACTTACCACATATCTGTAATATCACATTGAGACTATTGTTCCAAGTCTCCAAGGGACAAACCTCCATTTAAAATAAAAAATGGAGTATTATAGGATAATGAGCAGGACAGAAAAAGAGAACTGACAGTGAAATATTTAAAACTTTGCTTTATTTGCCACATTAACCTGAAACTATGTATGTTAAACACTGCCTCAGAGTGTGTAACCGGTGGGGCATAAAAATATTATAGTTGAAATATTTCACATGTCTAAATGCAGAGAACAAAAGGAAAAAGTTACTATCTAAAGATAATAGCTACAATTAATATTTAGAAAATATGGTGGTAATACCACACTAGGTAAACCACAGCCCTGTGTAGGCTTCTTTAGGACAGTAAGTCTGCTAAAAGTAAAAAGTCTTAAAAGTGAGACAGAATTTACAATTATCATTGGAAAGTTTCATGGAGAAGGGGAAGTGAATGGGATTTATTTAATTTACAAAGTTTCCCTAGTACTGACAAATGACTTGGGTTCTGCTGAGTGGTTCATTGATGAAACTTAACGAGTTTTAAACTTAACTCAGTGGCTGGGGCAATGGTGAGAGAGGACAGTACAGATGAGGTCCGCGTTTATAAAAGGAAAAGTATAGATGGCCCTAAAGCATGAAAACATTTTTCATATCCCACAGGACAAGTTGACTCCAATAAATACAAATGTAAATACAATAAGTTGTCATTTGTTTATCAGAGAAAAAAGAGTTAATACAAAATTTAAGCTGGCACATTTGTAGTACTCAACTTTAATGGTTAGTAATGGGGGACTGGGGCTAAATACATTGTGTTAAATTCATACAATTGTGTAATATTTAACCATTAAGAATATTCAAAGATTTTCATTTACTTTTGTATGAAAAAATCATATATTAAGGGAGAAGACTAGTAAAATGTGTGCATATAACCTTATCATTCCACCTGTCATCCACATATATGTCATTAATCATCTATCTACCTATATTATATTAATGGGGTTATAGGGTGGTTTGTTGCCTCCTAAATTCAGACATTGAAGTCCTAACTCACAATACCAGAGAATGTAAATATGAAGTCCTATAATTAAGGAAGTCCTCAAATGATCACTAAAGATCCTTTAAAAAGAAGTCTTTAAGGAGGTAATTAAGGTCAAATAAATTCATTTGGGAGGGATTGAATCCAATAGAACTAATCTTTTTTATAATAGGAGACTAGGATACATACCAGTACTGAGGGGTGACCATATAAAGGCAGACAGAAGACTGCCATCTGCTAATCAAGGAGATATCAGAAGAAACCAATTTTATTGAGACCTTGATCTCTGTGGTACTTTGTAATGGCAGGTTACAGGTATTTAATTCTTGATTTTTTTCTATTGCTATTCTATATTTTCATTTTTTTCTAATATAAACATATAATTTATATAATTTAAAAATGTATAAGAAATGAAATAGAAATGAAAAATGTTCAAGTATGTTAATTGTAAAACTCTGGATGCTGAGGGATTATTCCTCTACGAATTCTATTAAGAATTAAGAATAGAACATGAAATTTTATCCAACTGTTCACAGGCAATCCTGTCAGAAAGTTACATTTCAAAGATTTTTGCTAACTTTTTCATTTCTTGCTTCAAATGGAATCAAACAACATCTCAATTCAAATAGTTTCAATCATAGTAACATTATCAGAGCTGACTAGCTGAAAATAAGTGGGGTGACATTTTTCTCACAAAGATCCTGTTTCTAGTCAGTTGAGACTCTTGTGTTCTGGAACTTTCTATTCCCCATGCATGAAGCGGAATTCTAGGCATGAAATAATCCTTCATAAATACTTTCTCACTGATTTATTTTAAAAGTCAGGGTGAATAAATACTTCTCAATAATTTACTTTGCTTTGGTACTGTAATAATGGTTAGATGTGGTAGAATATACCTAAAAATCCTCAGGTTGTTGATTGTAAGAGGCTATGTATTGTTAAAAAAAAAAAAAAAAAAAAAAAGGACATGTCAGTTTTTCCTTAAAAATGAATAAAACTCAGAGTATATTGAGTCAGATAATTTGCCCTAGAAATGTCAATATCAGAAGTGTGTTAGGGAAGAGGACATGGAATTGATGGCCAAATTATATTCAGTATGGTCATTTATCAAAAGTTTGAATGACTTGTGCATAGTATACTTCTGATTCAGTAGGAGAATTAAAAGTAATTGTTTCTGAATACAATATATTCTCCAAAATTCCTGCATCTATGTTAAGATTTAAAAGAAATGCAGCTTTATTTATAACGAATGAATATGTAAACATGTCAATATGGTTCAAATTGTAAAGGTAACACAATTTCTGGAAATGCATGGCCTTTTGCTTACATAAAATATTTCAAACTACATCAAGAAAAATAGTTTACTAGCCATTTAGTTATTTTAATGTTAAACTTAAAGTTCTTTATTACACTACATAATTGGGATCTGTTAGCTTTTGACTTGAATAATATATAATTGCTTTCCTTAACTGTGTATAACATGATTTCAATTTCATATTAAACTCTATGAAAATCCACTGCTCAAAAAAAAGTAAGACATTTTGCTCTGTGTATGTGTGCATATATATGTACATATACATATATTTATATATTTATATATACATAGATGGGGTGTGTCGTCTCATCAAGCTCCAATCTTTTCAATTTTTATTCTTCAAAAGTCCAATCAACACTTTGATTATGATTCTGAGAAAAAAAAAAAAAAAAAAAAAACAAGAACTTGTGCTTTCTTCTGAGAATAAAGTGCAATGAAATCTATTTAAAATACAAATCACATCACAGGTAAAGCATATATCAATGAAAGCCATACTCTTCTGACATGGTACAAAGGACTGTCTACTTCTTTGTGTATCCTTCTTGTCTTTTGCATCTCAGTGACTTTGCCTGGCTGCCCCTTATTCAGCCGACCTGTGCTGACCAGCCCTACTTCTTTCTCTTTACCCATCACAGGAAAAACTTCTGATCCTTGTTCCTTGATTCTACAAATAGCCTCTGTACTGGTTTCACTCTTCTACCTCCAGCTTGACATATTTGGGGCCACTTATACACACTGAATTTTCAGAATTCTCAAACACTGAGAACTTTTGTCATATATTTAGTAAAAGATGTTAGAAATATAAAAACAACAACAAAAAAAACAAGAAGCATTTCAAGAAAACTGCATTTGTTACTCCAATAGTAGAACATAAGAAAACTGCCTACATCATAAACATCCTATTCCAGAAGCTTTCGCATAAGTACAGATCTAGTAATTTCAGATGTATACCTATTAACAGTTATATAAGAGTTTATGTGACTATTAAAATTTAATATCCATTTATTCATTTTTATAGTTTAATGAAAAATTTTACAATAACGTTTGGCTTTAAATATCTCTAGTTGAAGATGACAAACATTAAAGAAAATTTTAACATTCAAAATCATTTTACTTAAAATTCAAAAATCTTAAAAAGTATAATAATTACACCTAATTAAACTTTCAAATAAGATTTTAAATAAGTTTGTAGTATTACACTTTTGAAGTTATTCAAGTATAAAACTGATCTACCACTTGGTACACTTTGGATTTTAAAATCCTTCATTAAAATACATTTTTGTAAGAACAAAGAGAAATAGAGATATATTATACTTTTTCCACATATTGTATTCCATTGTTCTTTAAAAATTGCTGAAAATTATCTTGCAGGACAATGTCACTTGCTTTCAATACTAAAGAACTAAAGGGAACAATCTCAGGTAATTGAACTGGTTCATGAAGAAAAAGATTCCCTGGGTTGTCATTTCATTTATGTCTTTGTATCTAAATGGAGGAAGCAAATACAAATTATGACTTGATGTTGTCATCCTGGTGCCTATCATATTGCATATCTACTTTGACCGAAGTTGCCCAAATCATGAACACCTGCTCAGAATAGCAGCATCAACCACTTCCTTTGCATAAAACATGGCTTTAGTTTGGAGTACAGTGAGGCCCTGCCTCAAAGTCAGTACTACCCCTGGCCTGAAGAAGAAGCAGTGTATATGCCTCATGGCATAGAGGCTTTATTATTTTCTGCTGGGTCACTTTACACTGCGGGGAGGGGTATGGGAAGATGACTCAGTGGCCAGAAGGATGAATCCTATCACTAAAGTTGGTACTCAACACAGAGTAGATGATTGATAAATGCTGATTGGCAAAGGAAAATCCATTGCTTATTTTCCTTGGCAGACTTTCAGGAACAAGATTTACTGTAGTTCTATGAAAGTTTTATTTTTTTTTTTCTTTTTCATTGTTGCATTGAAATACTTTCCTGGTATATGTATTGTATTTGCCTTTGAAAATGTTAGTGCCATGTCTAATTCTTACAGATATTTCACACAGTCACTGACCTTTTCTCATGTATTCATAAACCTGTGCCCTCCTTCTTCACATGTGCTTATGAAATCTTTTAAGTTTGGTGCTTTTCTTCCTTTTGTCTATTTTAAAGAAGAGAAGGAAAAGTATAAGTTGAATTTGTACATATTAACAAGGATTCTATAAAATAGTAAAGTATGTGAGGGAGGAGTTATGTTGTATATGTTTAAAATTAAGATAATACTATCTGTTAGATATAAACAGTATGCTGGGGAATATGAATAAAATTTCCAGGAAAAACAATTCATGAGTTAAAAATAGAACATGGAAAATTTCCAAAACTATATTACAGTTATAGAGAAATTTCAGATTATTTATTTACATAAATTGATTTCATTTTTCCCCAATTAATGTATTTAACTATACTCAGTTGATTTTGTTTTTATAATACTTTAAATATATACATATGGGAGATTTCAGAATTTTCTATACTTTTTTAATTATTAAACTTAGTCCAGTATATATTGAATTCTAATACTCAATATGAATTTTCCTCTTAGCACAGGCTAAAAAAACTTAGAATTGGGCTGGGGATGGATCTACTCTTTCCCTTGTCTTTCCATTTTGGTACCTGGAATGATAGATCTCGGCCAGGTTCTGGGTCATTTTCTTTTCTGAATGTAACTCTTCAAGTGTTGGGGACTCAAGTTTCAACCAGTCAGTCTACAGCTAGTGGTCTACATAAGGAGAGTACATGTAGTTTCCTCAAAGCAGTGTTCATGTCATCTCAGTTTTTCTATCATAAGAGAAAATGCATACAGACAGGAAGTTCAGGTGTTCTTTGGACCTTCCAGAAGTCATGAAAACAAAACAAAGCAAAACAAAACACAACCTCACCATCCTGGTTTGAAGTGAATTTGCTTGGTTTTGTAGCCCCTACTTTTGCCTTCTGAATCTTTCCAATCTTCTAAACTTGACAATCTTTCATTAAAGGAAAGGGCAACTTATGGTCCTCTTCAGTGCAGTCTAAAGGCTGTGAAGAACTGGAAAGGACACTTATGTATCTGTTGCTTGTCAGCCTCCCTGTATTATGGTCCTCTTTTGCTCTGTTGGCCAAGATTTTTCTAAGGATCCAGTGACCTTTAAAAATTTATAGACCAAAACAAGATTCCAATTCATGTTCATTACATACCTAAATTAAAAATCTACCTAGGCAACCTTTAAAAGATGAATGGACAAAGAAAATTTGGTATATATACACAATAGAATATTACCCAGTCATAAAAAAGAATGACTTTATGACATTTGCTGGTAAATGGATGGATATGGAGAATATTATGCTAAGTGAAATAAGTCCACCCGCCCCACCCCCCAAAAAGGACAAATGTTCTCTCTGATATGTGGATGCTAACACAAAACAAGGGCTGGGGGAAGAAGCAAAGTCAGTAGATTAAACAAAGGGTAATGAAGGGAAGGGAAAGGAGACAGGAAAGACAGTAAAATGAATCTGACTTAACTTTACTATGTACATATATGAATATACTACAGTGAATATTCACATTATAAACAACCACAAGACTGGGATCCTAATTAGAATAAGATGTACTCCAGGTTTGTATGAATATGTCAAAATATACTCTACTGTCATGTATAACTAAAAAGAGCAAATGTAAAAAAATAAATAAATTAAAGGCCTAGAAAAAAACCACCCTTCTTAAAAACCAGTAGAAAATGGCTTTCTATTACTCCTGCCATATAAAAATATATCTTATAGATTTGTCACTTGCTTTAGAAAATGTTTGAAACTAGATGATGGATTGGCCTTAATATCCTTGGTGCTACATGATCATTACTTTTGAGAAAGGTAGAGTAGCATTTGCCCCTGGCCCAACCAGTACCTATTTTTCTTTCTTATATATTATCATAGTAATATCTTGCATTATATGAACAAAAACATTGGAAAGGAAATAAGTTAAGATCAATAGTAATATGTGGTATACTTGGAGAGGGTGCACTATGTACCAGGATAAAAGAAAGAGAAGTTCAATAAGTGGTCATTTTGGGGGCTTATCATTTTAATATTATGTAATAGGAAGGTGAAAACAATGCCTGATAGCAGAGGGTTTTACATGTGTTTTCCTTATAATCTATCTTCATTAAATTTTCAGAGAGTCAGGTATGTGTCCATGATACCAAAAGAACTGTGGTGGATTAAAGTTTTGAGAAAGGCAATATTGAAGCTAAGAAGTGCAATAGAGATAATTCTACATATCACAGGATGTGAATTGTCTTAAGAAAGTTAATCCTTTTCTCTGCAGAATGGTGAATAAAAAAACAAAAAAAAATCATGAAGTGGGGAATCTTTGAAATGAATTTCAAAAGAAAGTATATGATATTGACTTTGAAGATTGATAAGAAGAATAAAGCTAAAAATTATTTGCTCTAAAAACCAGATTCATTTTTGGATAGCTGTGAGGCAAACTGAATATGACCAAAGAACACAAGGCCTTGATGAAACAGGAATAGAAAGCCACAAGAGGAGAAAAATTATAATATAAATGAAGAGATCAAATAGATAAATGAAAGACTACAAGAAATAAAAATGTTTAAAATCACTAAGTAGCATAAATGGAAAAGAAAAAATCTGTTAACAAATTGGAGAATGAATTTGAGAAGCATATCTGAAGGATAAAGAAAAATAAACAGGTCAAAATGATGAAGATAATTTAAAAGTAAAATAAGAAAGATAACTATCTGAATATGATAGGCATCTCTAAAGAAGAGAGAAAAGAATAACAATAAAAATAAAGGACTTGTTTCCTTTTTCAAAAAATACATATGTCCTTAATGAGCTTACACAATAGAATTCTAGGCATATTTCATGAAGAAATAAATAACCCATTTCAACATAAGTACATTTTTGCAAATCTCTGAAATTGAAAGTTAAATGCAAGAGCTATAGGCTTCCATTAGGGAATTATCCAATATACAAAGAAGATAGAAGGAAGTAAAGAAGGGAGAAGAAAGAGGGAAAGAAGGAGAGGGAGAAAGTAGAAAAGCCAAAATAAATAAGATAAATGTATAAAGGGGGAAGGAATGATTGAAATCAGTATTATCCATAACATTAAATGATCAAAGAAAGTGAGAAACCATATACTAAGTCTTAAATGAAAAAAATGGGGCTCTTGAATTTTGTAGATAGTCTATTTTATTTTAGGTATGAAGACAAATATGCATTTTTTTCAGAAGACTGAAAAGTGAACATAGTTGTATATGTGCAAATATATTATATATACATACATAATATATACATATATAATACATATAATATATATATGTAAATATAATACATATGTGTATGTGTGTGTGTGTGTGTGTGTGTGTGTGTGTGTGTGTGTGTGTATACCTTAAAATATCCAGTATTGCCATATTAGTCTGCTCGGGCTGCCATTACTTAATACCATAGCTGGATGTCTTAGAAAACAGAAGTTTATGTCTTATAGTTCTGGAGTTTTTGAGCTGTAAGATATAGGTGCTAGCTGATTCAGATCCTTACAAGTGCCCTTTCTCTGGCTTATAGATGGCCACCTTCTCATTTTGTTCTCACATGACAGGAAGAAGAAGTATGTTGGTCTCTCTTTCTCATTTTTTAAGCTCACTAATTCCATTATAGTTCCCAACTTCATGGCCCTGCCTAAACTTAATTACCTCCAATATGCCCTATATCCAAAAACCATTCCATTAGGGTTTAGGATTTCAACATTTTTTTTTTTTTTAATTTGAGTTGGACATAAACACTCAGACATAACCAAAGAAAATTACCTAAAAATGAAAAAAAGAATGATAGTCATGTTGAAATTATAATAAGTGGTTTTAAGTATTAAAACTATTCAGAGATAAATATGTCTCTAAATTACAATTACAAATCTAGTTTGGTAACCAAGTAAGTGATGTAGCATGCTTGAAAGATAATATGTAGGATATAAAATAATATTTTAATAATTATCTAAGTCTAAATTTCAAGATTACTTACTACTTTTTTTTTTTTTCCAGTGCTGGGGATTGAACACAGAAACTTTGGTAGGCAAACCTGGAAAGCACTCTACCATTGAGCTATATCTTCAGCCCCGAGATTACTTTAAAAAAGGTCTATATGATTGAAGAAGAATAAAATATAATATTTACTTCCCAGAATCTTCCGTTTTGTTCTTGATTAATTGGTTTAAATTGCTTGTTAAAGAGGTTTCTGAAACTTATATATAACCACCAGCAGAATAAAATTAAGACACACACTATTCAGATAACTAATAGAGATATGTCCAAATGGAATAAAGTATTCATAGCCATTCTAATTATTAATATAAACTACAAAATAATAATAACATATAATAATAAATGTTATTGGTCTTATTGAAAATGGTGTTAAGTGAGGTTAATAAATACAATGCAATCATTTTAGAAATGAATACCTAAACAAAATATCTATAAAATGGAATAAGTAGTGACTTATCATATAGTTTTATTAAACAATACAGTAATAACCTATCAGAGATGTTAATTCCATTTGTAATGCAAAATAATCAAATGGGATAAAAGACTGTAATTTTTATTTCAAGTTTTACTATGTATGAAGAAATACTAATGAAAAACTCTTTTGAAGACCTTATGATTTATTTCAGCTGAGACTGTCACAGAGCACAACTAGCAGTGACTTTCAACATTTCTACACTCCTACCTTCATCATAGTATGCACTACACTTTTTCCCATTAGTTAAGTACATGGATATTGCTTGCTAAATAAGACTAGTACTTGCTCATATCACTGGATCTCACACACCCTCATCTACACACAGACATTGCTATAGCAATTCTCTCAATTTCTTGAACCATCATATTTTCCCACTCTAGACAATTTGGGCTCATTAAAAAAAAGAATAACTAATTTCCACATTTCCTCCATCCCCACTAAATACCAAATGCTTCCATCACTCTTCTTATAGCAAAGCCTTTGAAAGGAATTTTCTCTTTATACCTTCTTTAATGCCCATCCTCCCAAAAATACATCAAAATAGATTCTACTGTCATGTATAAAAAGATTATCCCTGATGGGTTATTACTGTATTATTTAATAAAACTATCTGATAAGTCACTACTTATTCCATTTTATAGATCTTTTTGTTTAGGTATTCATTTCTAAAATAATTGCATTGTATTTATTAACCTCACCTAACACCATTTTCAATAAGACCAATAACATTTATTATTATATGTTATTATCATTTTGTAGTTTATGTTAATAATTATAATGGCTATGATAAATAATAATATTAATAATCATAATAATAATAATTTCAAAAGGTTTCCACCCACCTTAGCATATCAAAGAAAACACTCCTAAGCAATGAAATCCCATATTTCTATATCCAATGAGTTTTCTCAGTCCTCTGAGCTAACAGGAGCACATGATATAGTTCATCAACCTTCTTTCCTTGAAACAAGTTCTCATCTTGGTTCCAGGGCATGATACCCTTCAAGTTTACAACTTTTATCTCTGGTTCCATCTTCTTATTCTTTTTCTGTAGTTCTTTTCATCTTATGAACCTCTGAAAGCAGGAGGACCCGAATTCGTGCACTTGTTTTATAGATGACTTTACCAGACTCTAACTGAGAACTTCTAAATTTGGCTTAAAATGTTCCTCTGAATAGAAGACAAACATGTCTAATGTCCACTTGACATCTTAATGTGGTTGTTTTATAGGAATCACAAATTCAATATTTTCAAAACTCAGTTCCTCTTATTTCCCCTATCCCATATCTGGATTTTTCAAAAATTTCCTCCATTTTCCAGTTACTCAGACTAAAACAGAAAGATTCTTGATTTTTTTTATCTTGTATACCACATTTGTTCCAGCAGCTAGTCCAATAAGTTTTATCTTTAATTTATGTCTAGATTCTGAGTACTTCTTTCCATTAGCATGGCCACCATCCCTAAACAAGTCATAATCATTTATTATCTGGAAAATAGAAATAGCAATTTAACTGTTCTCCCAGATTCTTTATTTGCCTGGCTACAGTTTGTTCCCAGCATAGTATATACTGTAATCATGGAAAAAAAAGATTTCATGACCCCCACTACTAACAATCCTCCAAAAGCTCTCCATTTCACTCACAGTAAAAGCAAATGTCTAGCAATGATCTATGAAGTTCAGCATTTTCTGGCCCCCTTTAAACACTCTGACCTCATCTACTGTTGAACTTCCTGCCTGCTCTGTCCAGCCATCCTGGCCTCAGACCCAGCGGTCAAGCTCTCACATCACAGCCAATGCACTGAATAGCCCCCAAATGTCTGTAGAACCAGCTCTCACAATTCTTTCAGGTCTCACTTGAAATCAAGCAAGCCATCCCTTCAGTTGGCATTCCTGGTCATCCTAAGTAGATATGTATGTTTATACACATAGACACATACACAGTTAGGATTTTTTATTCCTTTCTTAAAGACTACCTTAGTAAAGATCCCGCCCAATTGCTTCCACTTATTGGTGTGTAGGAGCTGGAATATAGAGGATTATAAGAGTTACCTATGAACTTTTCAGAAATTTGAGCCTGAAAATATAGACCAACACAGCCATTATTTAAAAAATAAATACCATAAGTTTACTGTTAATTACATTAAAAGGGAAGGTAAGAAGTCATAATCATTTTTAATAATTTTACATTTTACTATTATTTATGATCTTAAAATTATTTATTCCCATTTTATCTGTATGGTTAGAAATACTATGTAGCAGAATCTCATTATTCACAGTGATAATGTTCTATAAATTCAGAATGAAGAATGAATCAGTGAATACTTGAAACCATGCTGCTAGGGAAAATTAAGAGGTTTCCACAGGACTCTGGTCAGGACATTTTCATCGACTGATCAATACATAACCTTGTTTTATGTGTATTTCTGTTTAAATACATCCATTTAATATATGCTGTTGATTCATTAACATTGAACTCATGGCCAACAGCATTGTAACTCCTGGCTGACAGAAGCTTAGCTCATATTCCTAAGCACATCACAGCTCTCTTGGACCGGGAGCTTCAGATAGCATTTCAGCTGTGTGCTCAGGGATCATTTTAAACAGTCAAATCACCAGCAAAAGGCACAAGTATGTGAAAAAATGTGGCACCAAATAGACCACAAAGAGGGCACTTAACTTATACTAGGGGAACTTAATTAAGAAATCAGTGTTGCCTTGTTCAGTCTCATCTGGGAACATGAATATCAGACAACTCAAATTTTCATCATTCTATGCATGTCCCTGTGTGAGCATGGAAGGGCTGTAGACACGGCTATTAGAGTTACAGATACTCCTTTTAACCAATAGGCTGATCCATAATTATGGAATCTATTAATTATGAATATTGACTATATAATGATGAGCCACTCGGCTCATGTAATGTAAAATTTGCCCATTTCTGCATTTGATGATGCCATCTTGGCAGTTTTAATTTGACCATGGTAGAAGTATACATACCCTTAAAATGGGCAGATACATAAAGGAAAGTTTTGTTTATTATATGATTATTGTATAGACTCAAAGTTATGAACAACATATTAATAATATAGATCAAAGTTTGTTATATTATTAGCCATTATATTATAAATACCAAATAAGAGGCTCTCTTCTTCCAGTATTTGAAAACTACTATCCAATCAACAAAGAAATGTCATTAAGAGGGAGTGAAGTTCCAACATGGGTTTTGTTGTTCTACTTTCATTTTACTCACTGATGTAGACAGAAATATCAATCAGCATCCAGGTCAGATCTACACTAATTTATCTATCCTCAGGCTAAGTTGGCTATAGATTTAAGAATTCAGGAAAATCAGTGAAAGAAAGAATGTGAGAGAATGTTTTGGTTAAACAGAATTTATAGTATAAATACTGCATATTTCATGATTATGTAGAGACTGTCTCTTATGCGTCCTTTTTTATCAATAGAATGTATAATATACTTATACAGGAATAAGGCAACAAGTTTTCCCTCAGAGAGACCAATATTATACCACATTTATCAGCACGCAACTTCTGACAGCCCACTGTCAGTGTAGACACCCAGTGCACTGCTCTCTATTGAGCTGACTCGCCCTTGTCCAGAAGCCTTCTCTGAGAGTTCTCTTTTAAAATGAACCTGGATGGTTCCCTCCCATGTGGCCTACATACAAGTCATGGGAAATACAATTTCTTCTCTGATATCAGTGGAAAAACAGCTCTTTCCCAAGGTATTCTTCTCTCGTTGTATGCTGCTTCGGGACTGATAAACCAGCTGTTCATCCTTTCAGTTTCCCAGCCATAAGTCAGACATCAGTAAATATGCTCCCAAAATAAGTGATGGGGGAAAGAGTGTGCTTTCTGAGTGGTCTCTTTGAAGTTCTTCTCACACAGCTTGAAGGGAAGAAGCAGAGTCTTCCTTCCTTTCTCTTATAAAAATGTTAGAGAAAACTGAATTTGAGTAGCACCATAACAAATATACAAATATACAAAATATTCAGTAGATATAAATACTATAAAAATTCTAAGAAAATAATGAAAAATGAAGACAATAATAAATGATATACAAATATTAAAATAAGATTGGCTTGAGAGTTTGCATACAACTTTAATCAATAAATACTGATGTATAATTCACATTTATAAAAGGTTTCAGGGATAAATTGTTTTACCTGGGAACTATCTCACCTTTAAAATAATTCCTATGTGATAAATTTGTCCAGAAGATAGAAAATGATAGAATATTAGATACTGTCATATGAAATTAATAAAACTTTAATATTAAAATTTATGAAAACTCAAAAAGTAAAATTATGGATTAATATCACCAATGAACACAGAGTAACTATAAATAAAATATAGAAAATAAATTAAGTAGTTTCTTAAAAGAATCTCATAAGGATAAAGTAATTTTTATTCCAGGATACATAATAATGACAGTGATAGTTACAATGATGCTAAGGACAGGTAAAATATATTAAGCATTTAAAATGGTCCACATATTGTTTTTATTGTCTTATATACATAATATGGTTTAATCCAAACAACACTCCATGGATTATTTTATTGTTTTATTGACAGGAGAGCTGAGTTCCAGAGAAAGTAACCTATTCAAAGTCATGTAACTCTTAAGTAGAGGAATTTGGATTCGAACATAGCACAGGCTCCCAAGCCATTCTTTCACACTGGGTGAATAAGAAATAGTGTAAAAAAAAGTACATCATGGGGCTCAGTGGCAAATGCCTGTAATCCCAACAACTCAAGAGGCTGAGGCAGGAGGATTGAGAGTTCAAAGACAGCCTCAGCAACATTGAGGCACTGAGCAACTTGGGAGACCCCGTTTTAAAATAAATTACAAAATATGGCTTGGGATGTGGCTCAGTGGTTGGGTGCCCCTGAGTTCAATCCCCAGTATAACCCCCTCAAATTAAAGAAGAAAGAAAGAAGAAGTACATCATCTCCATAAAAAAAGATATTTGAGAATATTCGTTAAATAAAAAGGCTTCATAAGCCATAAGTCTTTAGAAACTAGACCATATACACCTGCTTAACATGACTAAAAATTGACTTAAAGCAAAAGTATTATCTTCCTTAACATTCTCTCATTTCTGAAGTTCCCTTACAGAAATATGAATGTTTGAAAGAGGACAAAGGGTTATTTTTGTGATTCCATGCCTAGAAAATGGAAACAAACTTCATAACACAGATGGGTAAATATAGACATTTTATATTTATGCACAATAACAATCATGACAGAACTTTAATCACATATGGTAAATTTTACATACTTAGAAATAATGACTAAGAAAAAAATATTTGGGGCCTATGTAAAGAAATTCGTAATAATTGTTTGAGTTGAAAGAAAATGTTATGTAAAGAAATTTGCAAGTTTATTTTTAAAATAAATGAGTGTGAATAGCCAATTTTTTTAAAAAAAAAAACAAGAATTTGGGAATAGGGTCCTTCTTTCTGATTAAAAAAAATTATATAGACACAGCAAATCAACTGTATGTCACTAGAAGCCTAGTGGAGTAGAAGAGATAATACAGAAAGGCATCCAGGAAAATCGTTCTCAAGTTCAGGTTCCTCAAGAGTCTACCTCGCTGATAATACCCAGATTCTCTAGTTGTATCTTGCAGTATTCTAACCAACTGTGGAATTATTTATATGTACCCAAGGTACTCCTGATGCATATAGACTATGAGTTATTGTGACATGTGAAAAAAGCCAATCTTATAAAACAAAATAAACATTTTTCAATGATGTTGCTAAGCTTTTGCTATGAAAGGGAAAATTATATTTTTCAAATTATTAAAAGCAAAGGAAATAAATTAAAGAACTATACACAAAGAAAGAACTAAAAGCCAGTTATGTAAAAAACACACAACTCCTATGCTGGGGCTATAGCTCAGTGGTACAGCATTTGCCCAGCATGTGTGAGGCACTGGGTTTGATTCTCAGTACCACATATAAATGAATAAAAGAAAGGTCCATTGATAACTAGAAAAAAATATTTAAAAAATACAACCCCATAATTCACAAATTCTGCACAAAGGCAAATTAGCGTACTGCACCATAAGATATTGTAGATTTTTTAGAAAAGTGTGGTGATATTCAACATCTGTCAGTCATGGCATGAACTACTAACTTTAGGTATAGTCCTCTCTTTAAATTGAGCTACTTTCATTTCATTGACATAATATGTTTGTATACAATGACACTAATTGCTATGATAGAGTCAAACAGTATAAAATTCAATTTGTGTTGGGAAGTAAGGGTGGCAGTGTCCTATATTATTCCAATATTTGAGATGTTGTGCAGGACCCAGTAGGTACATTACAATTAGATGAGAATCAAATAATAAAATTGTTAATGTATGTGTATTTTTAAAAATAACTACTGATTTATTAGCAGAATATAAATACTTATTAAAGTGTCTGGACATAATTACTTAATAAACATTAGTAATAGGTATTTCTTTTGGCTTAGGGGCAACCTGAAAATAAAATTACTGAAACACAGAGGAAACTGTGAACAGAGAAAGGTTGGGTAACTTACAAGCATAAAAATATACAGATTAATTTTTAACTAATCTTCATAAGAGAACTTTCTGGCTAAGCACCAAAAATAGCATTAATAATAATAGTAAAACTTATATTTGTATATTTAAGGCTTATTATTTAAGATCTTGTTCTTAAAGGTTATGTATTATCCCATTTTTTAAATCACAGTGATCCTTTGTGCTAAGTTTTATTTTAATTTCAATTGACATGTAGAGTGCAGTTTTCACTTAGTATTCACAGGGCATTGTTTGCAGAACCTCTGTAGACACCACACCCAAATCCTCAGATCTCAAACTCCTTACATAAGATGGCACAGTATTTGCATATAACCCATGCACATCCTCCTATATACTTTAAGTCTCCTCTAGATTACTTATAATAATGAATAGAATTCACTTACTATGTAAATAGCAATAATATTCTTGAGTTGTTTAAGGCTTAATAAGAAAAAAAAAAAAGTGCACGTTTGATGCAGACCCCTTTTTAAAAAATATCTTCCATCCATGGTTCGTTGAACCCACAGATATAGAACACACATTTACAAAGGGCTAACTGTATTTAGCTTCCCATGTTAATAGGTTGATATAGCTAGTTGGTATATCAAGTCAGATCCTAAACCCTATCTCACTGAATAATTTAATAAAAATCACAAAAAAAAAATCAATTTAAAAAAGACTGATATCTATGCTTAGATAATTCACAAAAGAATCAATGCATAAAATATCAATATAGGAAAGGGAAAAAAAAAAAATTATACTAGTAATACAAATAGTTGAATTAAATCTGCAGTAACTTCAACATCAGATTGTTACCCCCTCAAACAGCAGCAACTGTGCATTTTTGCCTGTTTATTATATATCAGGCGTAAGTTGGTATTTTTAAAAACTACAACATGTGTTTTTTATTTATAAAGACCTAAATATTTATTTTGTTCCCAAGTAGTCAATGAGTGACTATGTAAAAGCATCTTATCCAATTGGCTCTTAGATATAATAGAATTGTGCAGCCTGAATGCCAGCAGTGCTGAAGAGATGCACTGAGACAGGCATCCTCATGCAGCGCCTTGGATGGGAGCACAAATGGACACACACTTTCTGGAAAACACTTTGACAGTATAAGGCAAAAGTCTTCAGATGAACTAACCCTCTCATTATATTTTGGGAATATTTACTAAAGAAAAAATAATCAGAATGGCAGGAAAATATTTGCCTTCAGGGATTTTTATCACAACATTATTCATTAGAGATTGAGTAGAGCAAAACTGTGAAAGCAACTGTATTGGCAAAAAGTTGTTATACCTTTCCTCACATATCATCAAGGCTATGGCTGACACTTGTACATTAAAAGACAGGTTAACAAGAGAAAAGCACAATGAATTTATTTAATCAAAGGGAGACACAGAAGTCTTCAGAAATGAAGACCTAAAGATCAAGGGAAAACAGTCTATTTTTATGCTTGGTTTTGATGAAGAATGTATAGCTTTGTAGAAATGTGACTTAACAGAGGGTATTACCAAATGGTTATGGGCCGAGTGGGGAGACCCAGAAAGGCCTGTCTGTTCAGATTCTTCTTGGCCTCTCTCTATAGTATTCCTTCTCCTGGATATGGGACATAATCCTTCTGGAACAAGGTTCTTAAGATGTACTCTCAGACAAGATAGGTGTCATGGTTTGGATATGGTTTGAATTTGTGCCTCAAGGGATTATGTGTTAGAAGTTTGGTTCTCAATGTGATTATGTTGGGACATGGTAGAACTTTAAGAGGGGGAGCTAAGGGGAAGTGATTGGTTAATGGGGGTGTCACACTTGGAAGAGATTAATGTAGTTCATGTAGGACCCTGGTCAGGTCTTATGAGAAGGTTCTTATAAGAAGACAAGACAGACCCTTTCCAGGTCTCTGGCTTCCTGTCTCATCATGTGATCTCTGCCCCTCACAGATATTCTTAAATAGGCACGTACTTCCTTGATAATAAGATAACTTGCATATAAACTGTTGTTACCAATAACAATGAGAGAACTTAATACGAATATAAATGAGAAATCCATGGTAATTAAAAATAATAATTCTGTGGTGGTAAAGCAGTAAATTAGTCTTTTCCACATTATTCTCAGGTGATGGGCTCTAAGAAATTCTGCAGATAACAAAATCCATGTATGTTCAGTCCCTTATATAAATTGGCAGAGTAGTTTGTGTCTAACCTGTACACAGCCTCTGTACACTGTGGATAACCTCTACATTACTTATAATACCCAATGCAATGAAAATGCTATGGAAATATTTGTTCTATTGTATTGCTCAGGGAATAATGAAAAGATGAAAAGTCTGTACATGTTCTCTACAGATAATTTTTTCCCAGATATTTTTGATCCACAGATGATTGAATCCAGATACTGTGGAAACTGTTGATATTGAAAGTCTACTGTATATATTATAAAGAGTTTCAAAAGTTGTAAAATTAAGTTTGCTTAAACAGAATTATTTAATGTTAAAAGATAATTATCTATTCAACATTTATATAGTATTTAATATTTGCAAGGCATTGTATTAACCAACTGGCAGCTAAGTTAATTAGAATATTACTTCATAGTCTAATGAAATAAGAGTATGTTATTATTTTATAGCTACCAATATTTTATATAAGCATAATTAATTGGAATGAGATAACGCTGGTTGGTCTTCTGCCTAGAAGATAATTAGAAGTGAAAAAATGTATTCTCCAAAAATAATTATCATATATTTTCTCTAGGGTTCACAGACTCTCAACTGTTGTGTCAGAAAGATAAAACACCTTTTCCTTCTCATCCTAAGGGTCATGGCTGACATTTCTGTAACAAAAGACAGATTACAAATAGAAAAATGTATCAAACTAACTTAATCAAGGTTTCACATGTCATAGAAGACTTTAGAAATGGAAACTCAAAGGCTCAGGTAAAAGTCTATTTTTATGTTTAGGTTTGATAAATCATGGACAACTCTGTAGAAATGTGATTGGACATAAAGGGTATGACCTTTTGATAAATGGAGAAGGGAAGTTGTCAGTCTGTCTGTCTTCTTGGACTCTGCATAGCATTCCTTCCTCTACAGTATAGATCAGGACTCCTGCTGGAATGAGGGTTTTATTATCTACTCTCAACCAAGGTAGGTCAAAGTATTTTTTTATGGCCTGCTCCTACACTGAAAGGTGTGGGAAAGTTAAAGTAATATTTCTGGCTTTGAGTAAAAATGTTACTAGTTTCTATCACTCTCCTTGGGGAATAGGAGTTGTTAGTTCTATATATCCTGCCCTGGAAAAAGAGGATGAGAAGGACAAAGAAGAGCAGGAAATTGTCTGAAAGAGAATGTTCTTCTGAGGCCCTTCCTATATCCTTCAGTTCAAAGTACCAGTGTGCCAAATTGCCATTCTTTGGTGCATTGTTTTCTGAACCTCCATAACCTTTTAAGAAAAATAAGGAATGCTAGAATGGAATGGAGTTCTGGGCTCATTTATTCAGAATTAACCCTGAGCAAGATAAGATCACAGTCAATCAGATTGAAGATGACAAGCCATCAATATGAATCAAAGGTCCGTAGTAACACATCCTACATGGAGGGGTTGTGAAGACAACAGATATCATCAGGAATGCTACGCAACTCTTCCCAAGAATTAGTGGAACAACTGCAGCAAGACGTTTTAGGTGAGAATAGCTTCAGTAAACTAAGGAAAGAGCTCCAAGTCTTCAGGGCAGACATGGGTGAGTCTCTTTAATAAAGAATGGGCTGTGTCACAAATTAATCAGGATCAACACAAAACAGTTGCAGAGTGAGATAAAAGGCAAATTGTGGGGTATCTGCTATATTTCCTAAATGGAAATAATGGCATCCGATAAGAGCTTCATTTGAACTAGAATGAGGGACACACATTGTCATTTCTGAATTATGCAAAAAAACACTAAGAATATTTCATTCCCTTTATTAAAAGTAAATTCTTAAACCTTCTTATATAAGAATTCATTTTAACTTTTTTACTTTATATATAGTCTCTCTGTAACATCAGCACCATCACTATCATCATCTGGGATGAAATATTAAGTGAATAAAAATTAAATTAAAGGAAATCATTCAAATGAGAAATGAAAATATAGAATAGGATAGTGCTACTCATGGCAGAGCAAATTCAGGGAATAATTGATACAAATTCTTTTTAAAATAGAAAACAAAACTTAAAAATGTTTATTAAATGGAATCATCTTCTTATACTTTTATCCACAAATAGATAATGATTTCATTTTAAAGAAAAAAAATCATCAAGGAGATCTGTTGGTACAAATCAGCTTTCAAAACAGGCTAACAAGATTCTGGAATATAATACAAAAGAAATAAATATCATTTAACAAAAGTGGTAGATCTCATTGAGAATATTGTGATTCCTTTTAGGTATAAACTATGTTGTGAATTCATTCCATTTTTCAGCAACGGTTTTTCTGTAAATTACATTAGCTTGTAAGAATTTTATTTTACCCTTTCTTTTAATCAGAACTATTTTATTAGACAGAAAATATTTTTATCTTTATAAAAATTCATTAAATCACTTTGTTATTTCTGCCTCCAACCCTTTCTCCATTTTCAATTGTTGTTCTGGTTCTCCCCTCTTCTTCTTTTTATTTATTTAAAAACATTTCAAAGGTTCTTTTTTGCTTTTGCCTCTCTCCCTTTTCATTTCTCCTGTGCCTTATACTTTACCAATAGTCTGTGTTTAAATTGATGCCCTATATCTAAAAGGTTTGCAATAAATGTTCTATACCTAAATTCCAAAAAATATCTCAAGCAAACCTTCTCATGGGTATAGCATCTATCCAAAAACAATGAATCTCACTCAGCACCATATTGTAATCAATTTAGTTGTGGAAAAGTATAGATTTTAACATATTGTTCTGTCTTTATGGTTGTTTATAGATCTTTCACTGATCTTTTATCTTCAGTGTTTACAACTCAAGCTGTTTAGGGGGGCGGTTTACAAGAAAATGGTGATTGCGTACATTTTAAGTATACTGATTTTACATGGGGAAAAAATGTTTCAAAGGAGAGAAAACAAAAACAAAAATGCTTTTGAAAAATATTACTGAAAAATTGGTTTTGTTCTTGAGGCTTCTGTGTTCTTTTTATGAAACTATAAAAAGTCTTCACTCAGTAGAATCAATACTTTTTCCACTATGTAAAACTTTTAGTAGATTCACGGGAACTTATATAAAAATATTATATTTCCACAGTTCTCCTGTGAGATTTTTAAATATAAAGAGAAGTAGGAATCAAATAAGAAAATATCTACTGACTAGAAATTAGATATTCTAGTATCTAAAATGTAGTTCATAAAATTATTTACCCTCTATGAAATAAAGGGTAAATATGAAAGAATTTCTTGAAAAGTATTTCATGGCTATTAACAATCCTGACTGAAAATGAAGTCTAAATGATGCTAGAATACATTGATATTATGGAAAAATTGATATGTTTCTTTGTTACATCTTAACATAATCCTAAAACATACATTATCAAAACATCGTATTCTTCATGGCAAGTTGTATTATTGCTTGGGTGATGGGCTATAAGAATTCTTTATGACTGAAATAAATTAGTCCCCAAATTAACAAATAATTCTACCAGAGAATATGTAGCATCTGCTTATTTAATTCATGTTATTGAAATGAAATGATCCCTTTTAAAGGGATATATGAGAAAGTAATTACAGTATTACATTTGAAAGAAAAAATTATAAAACTGTAGATACATAACAAGTTCCAACATTTATTTGAGCAGATAATGGAGACTCAAAGATTCTGAGGGGGAAAAAAAAAAAAAAAAAACAACTTTTGGGCAAATGTATAGGCTTGTGGAGCTGATGATATTTGTTAAAAATTGTGACTGAATTTATTTTAAATTCACATTTGCTTTATATTTTGAGTAACTTGTTCCCCTCCTCCCAAATCCCCCCTTTCCCTCCACCACATCTCAGTGCATCAAACTTCTGTTGCTCATGCCTCTGGGTAGTCCCTCCCACATTAAATCTGGGTAACATATAGAAAGCAGCAAATGTGAGGCTCAGTGACGCTGAGCTTAGGTTATTAGAGATTGCACAAATTTAGCCTTGGTCTTTTAGAGTACTTGCTCTGGGGAAAACTAGTTCCTATGTCAGTAGCCCAGTCACCCCAAGACTGATGTGCTGCGGGGAAGCCCAAAGAGGTACCAATAGACAGGCCATGGAGAAAGGACAGAGGAAAAATACAGAAAGAGAGGAAGAGGGACAGGAAGAGGGTGAAGAGAGAATTGCCCAGTTCCCTGCTGTTTGAACTATCTCATCTGAAAAGGGACTTCTGGGTAATAAAATGCTCACTGGGATGCCCTTCCCACAGGTGAGCCCTCACATAACACCACCCTTGGCATTGTTTTACTCCTGTGGATTGAGAGGTACCGTGAAAGAAACATCCAGTTGAGTCTAGGCTTCCCACAAACCATACCAGATAATAATGAATTGTCTTAAGCCACTGTATATTGTTTTGTTGTTACCCAATAGAAAACTAGAATAGTTTTCTCTTGTTAAAGGTATGGTACCAACAATAAATTTCTCTCATCAACTACAATTAAAAGGACATAGAGAAAGGAAAATATTTTCCTTATTCACCTCACGAAAGTGAAAAAGAAAAGTGGTTGATCATTAGGTGATGACTTATTTTCTGGGCAATTTAATTGTCATCTGGTCAGTTCTAAGGAGCTATCTCATAGATATAGTGTTGACAAACTGGTCTCCAAACTTTGAAAAGGTCTCAGTTTAAGAAAGTTTTTTTTTTTTTTTTTTTTTTTTTTTTCATTTATAAACAGCACTTCCAAACTTTTTAGTAAAGACCTATGGAGTCATAACAAAGGCATAATATTATATTCTCTGGTACTCTCTGTGTCAGTGACAGGTCATAGATAACCATCAGACATATTTGTTTATGTATGCAAATACATACCTCAATGTAGTCATTCTTCAACAGAAACATAATCCTACACCCTAGAGAGATTTTAATACAGTTCATAAAATTGGAGTCAGGAGATTCAATTTTGTTCAACCTCCTTTTTGTGGGGACAAAGGCTTTATCTAAAAAAAAAGTTAGAATATTACATGTTGTATTAGAACATAAAATTAAATTCAGCTATCTCAGAGGACAAGTTCAGATTTAATAAAAATAAATGTGACTGCTCATTCATTCAAAGAAACACACTCTCATTTTCCTACAGATGCTTCAGTAAAGAGAACACTAATCTAATTATAGTATTTAAAAAAATAAATTGTCTTTGTGCTTGCTATAAAATAAACAACACAGCTGCAGGGCCTGCAGAGCTTCACTTATTAAAGAAATTACCTTTTGATGATTAACAAAGGCAGATTTGTTTGAAACACGAATATGCTCACTAGATTCTCCTGGATGGAAGAGTTTCAAAAGGCAAAGATTTCCATGAATTGAGGGAAATGCATACCTAGATAATTAGAATTACATAACTTTTGCTTCCTTTTAATTTACAGTGTTGGCAAGGTGAAGCTTTGAGGGTACTAAAATAATAAACAATTAAGGAAAAAAATTATACTGGTATCCTAAAAAATATATTTCTACTTTTTTTGAGACAGAATTTGTGTATTGAAGCCCTTTTAGATACAGGTTACTGTAGCAACTCTAGAAAGATATTGCCTAAGTCAGACACTGGCATATTTAGATTTTGGCCTTGGATAAGGCTTAGCTTCAGCTCTTTGAGCAGGTAGGTCTCACCTATGTGCAGCACTGTTTTATCAGCATGATTATAGCAGGAAAGTTTCCTATCAACTGGGCATTTGACACAAAGTCTTCTTGGAAATCAAAACTAAAACACTTTTGGGAGTGAAGGGGGCACCATTAATAATTAATTAATATGCTGAGGTAAGGGATAAACTGTCACTATTCCAGGCAAATTGAGATATATGGTCAATTTACACAGAGAAAATGCCAAGGTCTCTTTGCATATAACATTGTAGGACCAGATGAGGACACATAAGAGGGTTGAATCTGTCATTTGAAGCCTCCTAGTACACTAGTGGTAAAATAAAGCACAAATCTAATGCTTTTCCAAAACAACTGCAGGCAAAGACCACCCCCCACCCCCCACCCCCGCTGGTTTACCTAAAGGCTTAGCTTAGAGGTATTTCTCTTTTGTAGATATACATTTTTAAAGATTCTGCAAAAATATAAGTGCTATTTCTGAGTGCTTCTGTATTAATCATACACCACCAAATAACTCAGCTAGGTTACATTTATCACATTAGCAACCTAATTCTTGGAAGAAAAGGAATAGAGTCCTAAGGAAATGAATCACAGGATGAGCATTTTTCAGTGAGAGTATCCATGTAAAAAGAAATGCCCACAGCATTGGAAGGCACCACTGTAGCAGCAGGGTAAACACATGATGTCTGAAAAGCCATTTCTCTCTCATAAAGTTTACCAGATACCTCAGAATGACTGTCCTCTAAACCCAAAGAGCAACATTTCTACAGCAATTTTTTTTTTATTGTTGTTGTTTTACAGCTGCCCACATTGGTTTTCTTGTCCTTATCTCATATTTCCTTACCAGAGTTCACACACCATAACAAATCTCTCCAATAAATTGTTGAATTTCTCACAGCATATGTGCCAGAGTGAATTAAAGAAACTAAAGAAATTGAAAATATACACTGCTTCTTTGCCTGTAATGATGGACATGTTGTGATGTTTCAGACACTCCCTCAGATATCTATGGAAACACAGGAGGGTGTCTACATGGTTGGGCCTCACAGGAACTTGGAAAGGGCATGCAACCAATTTCATAGGGAGATGAAAAAAAACACATATAACTCAGCCTTGTTCAAAATGCCTGGCAGATGTATCGATTTTTTTTCCCATCTCTTGAAGCATTAGAGTATACTCTAATGTCCATGAGATCACCCTCACTTCTCACAACAATTGTAAGTTTGGGGGTGCCCAAGACCACCTTCACTTTTCATAATTCACTAGAAGGATTCACCAAATACTATTATGCTGATAGATTTGTTTTATTCTAGTGAAAATAGATTAAAATTACTGAGAGAAAGAGGCACACAAGGAAGTTTCAGAGCTTCTAGTTTCCTCTCCCAGTGGAGTCCTGTATGGTGTTCATTTTCCCAACAACAATGTAACAATACACATGAGGCATTGGCAGCTAGGGAGGCTCACCTGAGCCAGAGTTTCACTGAGAGGCTCCATCATGTAGGCATGCTTGACTTCTCCTGTGGCTGACCTCCATCTCTAGCCACTCAGGAAGTTTAGCTGATACCATAAATCGTATTGCTAGATTATCTCGCAGGGCTCAGAGCCCTCAGGTGAGCCCTCAGGTGAGCAAACACACTATTATAGGCAGAGCTTCCTAAAGAGTAGAAATGACCCTGTAGAAGCTGAGGATAAAAGCCATACTTTGGGGGAGGGCTAAGGTTAAATTATTTATTGTAGGATTCTATAAGAGATATTTGTGAAACCCTGCTTCTGGGCTCTGCATTGTCAGAGCTCTGCTATCCCATCTCCCACCCACTAGCCATTCACCCCCTCACTACTTTCTCTTTGTCTTTATTATTTGGTTCTCTTATCAACTGGCCAACTCTCATAAACTAGAGTTCTAATTTCTAAAAGAATTAGCCAGTACACCTCCACTGGTGTGAAGATATGTTCCTCCATGGGATTTTGATGAATGTGACTAACTCTCAATTTGACTGTCCTTAGGTGAGAACACAGCCCTCCTCCAATCAGCAGTAACCAAGAGCAGTGGATCCTTGGTATTTAACCAGTGACAACCTCATAAGTAATTGTCTGAACTGTTCACATTTGCATAAGAAAGCCAGCACCTGTCATGAAATACCTGATTTGTTGTTGCCAGATATGAGAGTCTTGGTAAGAACAGCCTAAATTTAAAGTGATAATAGAGGAATTTGATTTCAAAAAGGCCATATGAAAAATTACATCCTTTTGTTTCATAACCACATTATTGACCAGTTGACTTTAAACTTTCTAACAGTGTTATTTACAATGTTTATTTGCTACTGAGCTTCAAAATTATGTCAGTCTAGGACCAAAAATCCCTTTGACGCTCTGGAGGATTAATATATACATTTTCATTGTCTCTTGGCAATGAAAGGAGTAGAAAACATTATGTCACATTATGAAATATCAAAAGTAACGTTCACTTTATTTTGCAGTGATGAAAATGGGTATGCTAATGCTCTGAATTGACTTGTGTCTCTCTCCCTGCAAATCATGTTGAAGCCTTAGCGCCCATTGTTGCTGCATTTGTAGACACATCCTGTAGGAGCTTATCAAGGTGAAATGAAGTCGTATGGGTAGGGCTCTGATCTAGTGTCTTACATACACAGGAAGAGGAGGAGATGTTAGACCTGCCTTTCTTCCCAACATGTAAAGACAGCAAGAGGTGGCCTTCGGTAGACCAGAGAGAAACCTAACCAGACACAGAATTACTGGCAACTCCACCTAGGACTTTAACCTCTACAACTGTGAGAAAATAAATGTCTATTGATTAAACCACTCAGTCTATTGTATTTTTTATAACAGCTAAAGGAAATGAACACAGAGTTAATGATGAAATTATGACTGAATTAATAAAGGAATAAATAACTTTGTTATATATAGGTTTAGTGAATAACTGAATAAATGGAAAAGAGAACATAAAAGTAAGGATATAGAAATAAGGATATGAATGTATTATATTGTCAGAAAAATCATTTGACTCTTACATATAAACTCAAAATTCCCCAGTGAAGGACCTAAAAACTTAGTAAGGCTGTAATTTGATTTAAGCCTATAAAATTCATACAATTTTGTCATAGATATAATAAGATACTCTACATTTTGTGAAGACACTTGAGAATTTTCATTTACTATAGATTCTGAATGAGACTCAAGTCATCTGAAGATCAAAAATCAGTGATGCAGCAGAAAGCATTAGTGAGTGAGAACAATATGCCATGTGACCATCTGTCCCATATTCTCAATTCAAGAGACTTGGAAAGTCTATAAAAATGTCATGCATTGACTTTCTTTAATGGTCATATTTTTTACTGCCAGATATATTAATTTTCAATTGCATTTCAGTGGAGCATTAGTGATAACCAGTTAAACAAATCTAGGATTCTAATGGATATATAATACAGACTTCTCTTTCATATTTAAAGATAGCATCAAATTTATGCCACATTGTTCAGGAATTCACTTATTTATTTTCTGTGCTTTATGGGTGCTGTGATGCCTCATAAAATTTTATATTAGCTAGGATCTCCTGCTAGGAAAATAATATGGTAGTTAAGTTAATTTGCATTCCTCTACCATATCTATTTAGTTTTGTATTTTTGTGTTACTGTATAAATTTTCATCCACTCACTGAACCTCCTCACAGGAATGAATCAAGAGTGGAGAAGTCAGATCATGACCTGATATTTCAGTATGATTTGCATATTATGAAAAATAGAAGTGGCTTAGAATTATTTTAAGGGTGTCCAGGCAGGTGTCCTTGATGTAAGAATCATACCCATCGAGCAAAGAACTACAATTACATGAGAGAACATCTATGTGCTATCTCTTGTTCTGGCTCCTTGACTGGAACTGATCTTAGAGGTGTGAGGTTACCATTCAGTGGTCAGGAGAGGAAATTCAGCTGGTTTGCTTCCTCACTCACTTTGAGGGTGTCAGATTTACAAGGACAGATCATTAGTCTCCTTTGCTCACCACTCTCACCCCAGAATCTGCATTTTCTTGACACATACTTTTTTTGGAAAAAAAAAAAAAAAAAAAAGAAAAGAAAAAAAAAAAAGAAATGAAATGAAATACTTGCCCTGAGGGAAAAAAAAGGAAAGAAAATGAAAATGAATTAGGTTGTTGAGTCTATTTCCTTTGAACCAACAACAAACATCCTAACAGAAACAAAACCACACAAAACAAAAAAACCACCCCACAAACAAACAACACACCACACCAAACGGCAAGCACATAGACTAAAAAAGCTCCAAGCACGCACACCAAAACACAAAACACACAAACACGACCAACAAAAAAAACACTAGCAAAAAAACAAACAAAGCAACAAAAATAAAACCTGTACAATAAAACAAACACACAAAAAACAAAAAAACATCAACAAAAAAAAACATAAAAAAAAAACAAACAACACTAAAACCACCCAAAAGACCCAAAAAACTAAAACACAACAACAACAAACAAACAAAACATAAAAAATAACCTCACACACCAAAACACAACACACAACAGTTCAAATAAAAAACAAACACACAACAAACACAACAAAAAAACAAACAACGATCCACAAAAACAATAAACAACCAAAACCAAAACAAACCAAACCCAGAAGTCAACAAAGAAAAGAACAAACAAACAAATCAAACCAAACAAAACACACAACAACAGAAACATACACAACTATATTTTTTTTTTTTGAAAAAATGGATGAATGCAAAGAGAAAGTGTGCCCCGATCAGAGAGACCTCACTCTCAGTCAATTCTCTCCTCAGTTGGAAATATTCCTGAGAAGAGGCTCAGAAATAAGAGGCCACACATGAAATCTTACCTAATTCTCTTGAAGGCCAAAAAGAATAGTCATATTTCTGTAGTTTCTATATCTTCCTATATTTTTTTTTTTTGAAAAAATGGATGAATGCAAAGAGAAAGTGTGCCCCGATCAGAGAGACCTCACTCATTGCAGTCATGACACAGGCTTTTGGGGCATGGCAGTGTGGGAGTAAGCCACAACCACCAGCCAACACAAAACAACACAAAAAATAGAAAAGGGACCTTGCTCTCTGCTGAGAGAGAGAAGAAATCATTTGTTCTTCCAGAAACACTGTGGCTCCTTGACAGTTTCCTCTGGTGTTATATATTGTGCCAAAGGAGACAGCAGGAGAGGAAAGTCTTCCTTTACAATACATTTGGAAAGATATTTCCCAAGGGATCCAGTAACATAGAGGTGAGACCTAGAGCTGGTATGGAAAATCATTCAGCCTGCTACTATAGGTTGGCATAAAGGCGGGGAGGTGCATAGCTTTAAGGTAGAAGAAAATTCACAAAGAAATGACAAACTTTACTGAAGCATATTGAATGGGATAAAGCAAATGTTGTTCCAAATCAAATTTAGAATATCAATAATAACTAGAATTGCTCTCATATTGTTAGGGTTTCTATATAAGATGGACTTGGGACATAACAGTTTGAATAGAAGAAGACAGTGTTTAAATAACAACTTTTGTTATTTTGTTTACTTTCTATCTATAAAATATTTTCTATCTATAAAATGATAATGTTTAATCATACATTTTGTTTGATGGAAAAAAAAGTAATCTAAAGATGCCTTTACTGGCATTTATTTGACAATCTATACTGGGAAATATAGATTTTTCTTTATAAGAAATGTTATTTTATTTCTTTGGTATGGATTGAGCTGGTGAAGCTGCTGCTACTGATCACTTGTAATACAGAATGATGGCTGCAATCAATTAGCTTTATAAACCACAATAATGGCCAGGGAAGTAGATGAAAGTAGTATGGTCAGAAGCAAGTCAATATGGAGCCAGAAAAGACAAGTGAAGAGCCACTTCCAACTAACTTCTGTTAGAAGTCAACTTAAAGCATCCATTATCAATCAGGTGTGGTGTCCCACATGTGTTAACACAATGACTCAAGAGGCTGAGGCAGGAGGATTGCAAGTTCACACACACACACACACACACACACACACACACACACACACCATCTGCTATGGTTTGCATGTGTTCCCTAAAGAATGTGTGTTAGAAATTAATCCTAAAGGCAGCAGGGTTGGGAGGTGGCAGTGTTGGGAGGTGGGACCTAATGGGAGACATGTGGGTCACAACGGCTCCACCCCGATGAATGGATTTATGCTGGTTATAAGATGGCTAGAGGCTGAGAATTTGATCTCTTACTCTTTTATGAAGTGATCCCTTCTTCCATGTTATGGGGCAGCAAGAAGGCCCTCAACAGATACACCTCCCAGTAACGGAATTTCCATCCTCCAAGAACGTATAAAATAAATCTCTGTTCTTTATAAATCACCTAAACTGTTGTCCTCCCTTATAGCAGCATATAAAATCGACTAAGACAATATCACTAATGTTATGGTGGAAGTTTAAGTGAAAATGTGATTTGATTTACACACTGTTTTCACAGGAATATAGTCTGTGTATACATTGAGTTATAATGCTATGAAATGTCTACAAAAAATAAATGCACTAGCATATACACTAAGAATAAAAAATATAAGCAATACGAAAATGCTCTGATTAAAATATAACATTGTGGCTGGGGCTGTAGCTCAGTGGTAAAGTGCTTGCCTTGCACGTGTGAGGCACTGGGTTCAAGCCCCGGCACCACATAAAAAGAAAGATACCGTGTGTTCATCTACATCTAAATAAATGTTTAAAAAAATATAAACATCGTGTATTCAGTATATAATCTGCTTCATTCTTTTCTTTGCTTAGGTAGGTGAGTTGATTTCCCTCTTTTCCATGCAGAATACAAGGTCTCTGCTAAACTCTGAGACAGGATAATTAGTGACATTATCCTTAAACAATAATAACCAAGCTACCTGACAAATTTACAGAACTCTGTCTCTGGACATTTTATATACTTTATCATGTTGGTGTCCAATACATATTAGTTGAGCAAAGTAATTTAATCTCTCTCTCTCTCTCTCTCTTTCTCTCTCTCTCACCTCACACACACACACACACACACAGTACACCCCAGCTAATTGAAGGAGACTGTTCAACTCATTCTATTAGCATTATATTTTAAGGAATTTCTCTTTTTAAATTTCTTATTGCTTCTTTTATCTAAAACAAATCTTTTTTTTCTGGATCTTTGAGCAGAATCGATGTTTACTGGCTATGCTGGGAAATTTTTCTTTTACCTATATAATACAGACTAATGGAGATGTAGGATACACATTTTAATCATCATTCTTGTTATCAGTTCTTATTACTCTCAGATAAGAACAGCCCTGCTTAGGATTGAAGCTATCCCAGCTAAATATTTTAAAAACGTAATTCTGGATTCAAAACAGTTTCTTAGTAACTATTAATGAATTATTGGTAATTATTGTTGTTACTGTGAACTGAGATCTCAATAAGTTCTTCCAATTTTAAACCCAGGGTTATATCTCAGGTAGATTGACTTTCTTTAACTATCAAAATGCTTCAAGTGAAAGAAAATATATTACTTGATGTCACATTATATTCTATTTTGGACTGCTGATACTTTAAGATTCTGGAAAGAGTAAAAGGATACTACAATCAGAACAGAAATACAAGAAAGCATTGCATATTTAGTTTTGCAGAAACAATTGATGCAGGAAAGTAAGAGGATGGCCTGAGGGGACATTAGAGATCTGGATGATGCAGAGCTAAGGAACTGACTGGGGCTTTATACTATGGGGAAAGAATTGAGTACAAGGAGATTTGCATAATACTGAGACACTCTCCGCAGAGAGGTGAATTTTTAAGGAATTATGATTCAATTATTCTATCAGTCCAGGCAGGAAATAAACTAAGATGATGAAGGAGAGAAGAGAGAACAGGAAACAGATTTGAGGACCATTTAGTGAATGGACTGACAGAGGCTTTCATGTTTCTGGCCTGAGAGATTGGTGGTAGTGACATTTACCAAAATTGGGAATTCAAGTGGGAGAAAAAAATTGACTTAAGAGAGTAAAAGAGGGAAAAGAATGAATTTAAAACCATGTTGAGTTGGTGGTACAAGTGGAGAACTCAAGTTCAGATGTTCAAATAGCAAGTCAATTTGGTGGTATAATAGAGGATAGTATGGTCTAGAATATTGGGAAAAAATGCAAATGAAAAATGAGGAGAATATGAACAAATGCAGTGACAGGAGGAATGATGAAAATGTGTTGGGCATAAAAAGAAATATTGAAGTTAGATTCAATAAGACTTTTCCCAAACTGATTTAACATTAGAGAAATCCATTGTACTTGTTAAGCATCAGAGTCAGTGCTATGAAAGATACGTAAGTCTGCGGGTCCAACTTCTAACCTTTAAATGGAACTGTAATTAAACTTAATTAAACTGTAATTAAATTTTATAGAAAAATTTTCATTATTGGGTTATTAAATATAAATATAGGTCAAGGCACATGTTATCCATTTTAGTATCCAAAACACCTGGTACTATGTGTATGGTCAATGCATGTTTATTAAACCAAATTCACATGTGTGTGATGTAACTTTCACTGTCTTGTCCATTTCTTCAGTAAACACTCAACAAATACTTGCTATAGATCAGGCCCTGTGTTTATTACTAAATATACAAACATGAAATATATTCTAATATCCACAAAGCTCTTTCTAATATAAATACAAAATGACCTATATAAGATGATAATTGTTATTACAGAAGTAAGCACAGGATGGTATGAAATAAGAGAAGAGTGTTATAACACTCAATTCAGTTTCAAGGTTGGCTTCCCATAGGTAATGACTTCTGAGCCAAATCTAGAGTTTAAGCAGGAGTGAGTCAGGTGAATTTGGGTTGTGGTGGTATAGGGTCAGAGATATGATAGGGCTTCAGCATGACTTTGCATGAGTAGGGCACAGGTCTGGCAGAACATACAGCTCTGTGAATAATGCTGAATAATTAGTGACATGATGCAAGTGGGGGTTGGGGAGGACAGAATCATAAATCATAAAATGAAGATTCAGATAGGGGTGATATGTCTCTATACCATGGTTATGGGTCTGAGGGAAAAGAAGCCAATTTCAAAGAACAGGCTATGAGTTCAACACCAGGCATATTAAGTGGAGATCTGTATTAAGGCAGGCTAACTACTCTTATAAATAACCATTTTAGTTGCTTACCACTGTTAAAGTTTATATTTTAATTGATATCATAATATTAAAACAAACTAAAGAGAACTACATCATTTCATGGGTATAGAAAAAGAAAAGAAGAAGAAGAAGAAAAGGAGAAGAAGAGAAGGAAGACAGGGAGAAGGAAGAAAAGAAAGAAGAGGAGGAGGAGGACAGTAGATGGACTAAATATAAATGGCCAGAGAAGTAGAAGAAAGACTAGGAGAGAGCAAATCAAAGATATGAAGGGAAGAAAAAAACAGTTCAAGAGGGAAAGAGTGGTCAAAATTAGTATAAGCTCCAGGGCAGTGAGTACGAGAGGCACCACTGGCTGCATTCTAAAACATTACTTCAACTTGCTGTGAATTCATCATGCCATTTAAATTGTTGAGTGACCTATAGGAAGGGCACTATGATTATATCTAGGGGAAAGTATTGCCTTGATTTTTGATGTATTATTTATTCCAATTTGTTTTAAAGTTTAATAATAAATTTCTACATAACTTAATTGCTGAGATTTCAAATTAGCTTTAACAAAATTACTTTTCTTGGATAAGTTTTGTGTGAGATGCCTTTCTCAAAAATATTTTAAAAAAACAATACAAAATGCTTCAAGTTTAATTTAACTTTCATGTTTGTAATCTCCCTGTTAAATACAGTTTTTAGTTATATGGTAGAACTCATATGTATTCAGAATGTATTATATAACATATTTAGCCTTTTTGCATATATATATATATTACTTTTTATGTATCTGTGCAAGTATACAAACCTATGTACTGCCTCAAGGAAATGTATAATTAAATTTAAAATAGTAACAAATAAAACATAGTATAAAAATATCTTGTCAAATATCTCAAAATTGTGTTCTCAATCATGAAAATCATCAATTCCACAATTTAGAAATTGCACAGCTTTGAAGAATAATGCCAGTGGAAGGTGGGATTCATCATGTGCATGTGTTTTTTTTTAATATTTTTAGTTATACATGGACACAATATCTTTAGTTTGTTTATTTACTTATTTTTTTTTCTGTGGTGCTGAGGAGTGCCTCACATGTGCAAGGCACGTACTCTGCCACTGAGCCACAACCCCAGCCCTCATAACGTGTGTTTTAATATCAGCATTCTAAATATTAAATATTTATAATAAGTACCCTGAAGGCCTAGGAACAAATTGTTTAACAACAAAAATAATGTGAAAAAAAACCGCAGCTTTTAAAATTCTTTTAGCTTTTGGTCTTTCGTCATAAAATGATAAATATTGATGGGAAAAAAAAAACAGACTGAGAATCTGAAATATGCTAAGTAGAAAAGATTGAGAGCTGGAAATTAAAACATTGAACAGTGGCAGGCCCTCATTAAACAAAATAAATTACTAACAAGCTGGTGTAGCTAGTGGTTAGTGCTGAGATGGATAATTGGGCAGACCCAGACCTGGGAATGGCTTGAGAGGAAACCTCTGCCACAGACCCAAACAAAATAAATCAGAGGAAAAACAAAAGAAAAGAAAACAAACAAAAATCTAAACATTTAAGGCAATTTGCTCGGGCTAATGATATTTAAGATCAATTATTAATACTAAATAAAATGAATGACACTTTATCCTTTTAATTATTACTAAACACACTTTGAAATGTTCTCACCCTGAATTCAAATTCTGTTCACTTGTACTCATTAACATATATTAAGTACCTATGAGCAGTGCTTTTGCTAAGTGGTGGCAATATAGAAAAAAATCATGTATAATCTTTTCCAACAGGAATCTTTAATCCTCATAGAAGAATAATGAGTACATAAAAATAATGACAGAGGGGAAATATGTCATCCTAATGGAGCAAGAATAGGGTTTTGAGACTTGATTAATGGGCCAGGGATCACTTCCTGGCAGAGAGGATACTTGAAGGAGGTTGGTAAAATACCAACAGTGGGTTCTTAAGAATATTAGACTTCAGCAACAGTAACATCAACAGTGACAGCAAATTAACAAAATAAATAAAGTAAAAGAAACCCACATATGTAGATCTCCCAATATATGCCAGACACTGTATGACGTGGTTCATCTGGATTTTCATTGAATGTATACAATTAGCCTATGAACTATGACCTTGATAGACATAAACACATTTTATACATAGGAAGACTAAATCCATTAATTATATTGACTGATTTAATAGAATTCTAGTTTAAGCAAGAATACAGGCTTAAAGCAGTCTTACTCCAGATCTTGTATTTCTAAACATATTAGTCAATGAGGAAGTATTTTTGAAAAACAAGAAAGCTGAAGAAGCCCCCTAGGGTATCAGTAAAGAAGAAAAATCCCATTTTTGTTCCCATTTCCTTCTGAGTGATGTGAGCTTACTAGAGAAACCACAAAAATACGTGCAAACATGGCTGAGTATGCAGTTTATGATGTCAGGTAATATCTTTGATGTCAGGTAATATCTTTTTATAATTTGCAATATTGAACAATACTAAAAAGAAAATCCTCCAAACATCAGAGTTGGTGCATTTTTTTTCTCTTGTCATTTTAAAACTAAAAATAATAATAATAAAAAAAATACAAAAAACACAGGCAGTTGTGTGACTACTTACTAATAGTGAAAAATAATAAATAAGGACTTTTGAAAATTATTAAGTCATAAAATCTTTCTTAGTTTTCTTTTTCAAAGTCAATGATTTTTAATTTATATAAATATTTCACACAAGAAAATTATTGCAGAAATTCCTGTCTGTCACTAACCTATCTCCATTAGGTCTTTATTGGTGCATGTACTCAATCTAGACTGTACATCCATCATAATGACCTCTCCCATGTTTAGCTAGCAACATGCTTTGCCTCTTACTTTGTTATGCTGGCTTATTTTAACTATAATCTCAGTTACCTGAACTGTCCACCAACTCTGAGTCTACACCCACCACAGGTGAACATGGCTGGAGATATAAACAGTATCATGTTGCCTGTCCTTAAATTCATGATAAATGTTAGCTGCTATTGTGCTCTGTTTTCCAATTCTTTTTTTTTTTTTTTTTTCTTTTTCAGAGGTCTATATTGTACTAGAGGTCTATATTCTTCTCAAATTCTCTCATTCACATTTACATATACTGGACATTTTTCCAATTCATTTAGGAAAATCAAGCACATAGAAGAGAACATCCACATTGACCTAACCACCTAAATTGGGTCTATAAAATAATTATTTTGTGAATAATTGAATTAACATTTGCCAATGCTTCCCCCAGTGCCTTGGACCCCATTTCCTCTCATGTGCCAGGAAAATCTCTTAAGTATTCTCCATATTTCTGCTGTATCAGTAAATTTTTCTATACTTCTAAATCATCCTCCCTAGCATGCAGACATTAGTAGAAACATGAACCTGGATAATGGGTTGCCTGTGGGTTAGAGAGCATTATACTTTATCTCTCTTCATTTTTTCATTAAAATTTTCTTTAATAAAAAAAAAAATCAAAAATGAAAGAAGAAAACCTATATTTACTCTTCCATTGTCTTTTACATACAAAATCTCTTGGCCACACAAGACTTCAAAAATAAGCAGTGCCCTTCATCGATACTTTGATTTTCTCTGGAATCCGCTACATTCTGGTTTCTATACAGCACTCCATCAGATATTATTACCCTAAGAACATGTATGATTACACGACTGCTGTGATTCTATATCATGTACAACCAGAAGAAGGAAGAGTTATAGTCCATTTATGTATGATGTGTCAATGTGCATTCTACTGTTACATATAAGTAATTAGAACAAATAAAAAATAAATTTAAAATGACTTAATAAGAAAAAAAGACATTCATTGCATAAGATATTACTCATGAGTTTATGTCTCTCAGATCCTTCCCTCTTCTTAAAAAAAGGAATCATATTAAACTCTGAGAAACACTTCTCTAAAGGGTTTGGATGAATGAAAAATTAAGGCCACAGTTATGAAGCAAAGAGGAAAAACTCTTCTTTGAGAACATACTATCCATTTGTTTGTTAGCCACTTTCCCCTATGTATCAACTTTATTCATCAATGTGACTTTCAAACATATATATCATCATCTCTATTCTCACTAAACATTCACATATCCAATGATAGGCAATTTGAACAATGTTACACAGCTAATAAGAAACAAAGCAGGATTTAATTTAACAAAAAAAAAAAAAAAAAAAAAGTACTCTCTTCAAGGTCACTAATGTTTTCCCCCTTGATAAAATCAATGACCAATTTTCAGTATGCATGTTACTTGGTCTGTCAGAAGTGTTTCACTCCCTCTTCTTTTCTATAAATACTTTCTTGGTTACTAAAAGCCTACAGTCTCCTGTTGTCTTCAAAATCCCTGACTCCCCCATCTGTGTTTCCTTTCTTCATTCTCTAAACACGGGAGTTTTTGTGGAATCTTTTCATCTTTCCCTATACTCATTTCTTTAGCAATTTTGCTTAATATTATCATGTCAAATGCTATATTAAAGCTAATAACCCTATTTTATAACTCCAACAAGAATCTGTGTTCTGAATCTTGTATCTAATTGTCCCCTTCACATCTCCACTTAAATCTCTAACAAGGGGGCCAGGGTTGTAGCTCAGTGGTACAGCGCTTGCCTAGTATGTGTGAGGCACTGGGTTTGATCTCTGCCACCACATAAAAATAAACAAATAAAATAAAGGTGCTATGTCCATCTACAACTAAAAAAATATTTTTAAAAAATCTCTAACAAGGACTTCAGATTTAGCACATGCAAAACTGAGTTACTCATTTCTATCCTAATATCTCACATGGTCATTGTTACCTCAGTAAAGGCCTATTTCACTTTCCAGTGTTTCAGGACCCAAAAAAAAAAAAAAAAAAAAAAAAAAAAAGTATCTTCAAACTCTTTCTTTTACTTCTCAACCCTGTTCTCTTAGGGAATACTTTCATAGTTTTCATATACCCAGGGTTACTTCTTACCACCTCTGCTGCTAAGACTCTGCCCTATCTCACCATCCTTTCTCCTTTGAACTATCTCAATAAACTTTCATCAACTTTAGTCTGTCATCAAAAGATAAACAGAATGATCTTTAGAAAGCACACTTAGGTCACCTCTAGCCTCTGCTTTAAACTATCTAATGGCTTCCATTCTTCAACAAATTCCTTTTTTTTAAAGGATTCTTTATTTTATTTATTTAAGTTCTAATTAGTAATACATGACAGTAGAATGCATTCTGACACACTGAGGAGTGAGATAGCTGGATCAAATGGTGGTTCCATTTCATGTTTTCTGAGGAATCTCCATACTGCTTTCCATATGGTTGCAACAATTTGCAGTCCCACCAGCTATGTGAGTGTACCATTTCCCCCACATCCTTGCCAACATCTATAACGTAAAGAGATAGCCTACAGAATGGAAGAAAATCTTTACCATATGCACCTCAGATACAGCATTAATCTCCAGGATATATAAAAACTCAAAAAAATTTGACACACACAAAAAAACCAAATAACTCAATCAATAAATGGGCTGAGGAACTGAACAGACACTTCATAGAAGAAGAAGTACAATCAATCAACAAACATTAAAAAATGTTCATCATCTCTAGCAATTATAGAAATACAGATCAAAACTAGTCTAATATTTCATCTTACTCCAGTCAGAACAAATTCATTTTTTATGGTTTACAATCTCACTGCTCAAAGTGAACTTGTGTAATTCACTGTCTCAGGTTCCAGATCAGCGTACTGATCCAAAAATCTATATAGTTAATAAGATTCTGGAACTCATCTGCATGTTAAAATCACTGTTTGGGCAAGGTCCTACATGATTTGTAACTATCGCATTATCACTCTGATTTCATTTCCTGCTATTCCATTTCCATTTGATGTCTTCCAGCCAATGTAATTTCTTCACTCTTACTCAAACACACAAGCTATGGTCCTCCTTCAGGTTCTTGTCTCTGCTTTATCTGTGGCCTGGTGATGTCCTAAAATACCTGCACAATGTTACTTCCACTCAAAGGCTACTTTCAACAATCTTTCCTGGTCCACTGTTTATAAAAATTCACTGCCTCTTCTCTTTACTCCTCCCCCACTTTTTGATTCCTTTCTTTTTCTCTTCATTAATCATAACCTTACACAGTACATATTTTATTCAGTTTCTTATTTTTTGCTTGATTTTGCTAAGTTTTTTTTTTTTTTTTTCTCTTTTCCCTTTTTTGACAGTGTGGCATTTTCAGGTATTTTGTGATTATTAAGTATATCATTTGTGCTTAATCACCATCTGTTAAATAGACAAAAGCTGCTTCTTTATTTTCTCAGGTATCCCTAATGTAAAGTTCTTTGAATATTTTTAAATATTTTCCATTGACCAGAACTTTGTCCTCTATGTATGAATGCTGCCATGGTCTCTCTTCCATTCCCTTCCCTTCCTGGGAAAAGGCCTGGCAAACTTGAAAGCTCTGATAGACTCAGGCACTGCCTGCCTCCTGCCAACCAAGGTTAGACAAGCACAGAGAATTGCCACTGTCCTGTGAACCAGGATCACCAGCCCCAACACTCACCAACACCATCTCACAGGTTTATTGTACTTTACTAGTTAGACTCTTCTACCCTCTTCCAACCCCAGAAAAAGCATTAGTTTCCATATGTGGAAGAGGTCCCTTGATTTGCTTTCTCACCCCAGACTAACATTCTGCTCAGAGGAAAACATCTAATAACCCAAAGGGCCCTTTAAGTTCTATTCTTATATGTTCAATATTTTCCCAAAAGGATTTCTGTGATCAGTATTTAAAGTACTATTTTCCCTCTACTATACATGGAGGAAAAACAGAAGTAGTAATTTAGAGTTTCATAATTGACTAAATAATGTAAAATATTATTTTCTCAACTTGTACAGTTTCAAATGATGATAATCTATATTGTAAAATGGATCTGTAAGATCAGTATTCCTGTGATCAAAAAAAAAATGTGTTTAAAGAAAGCACTGAAACTGCTTAGATGTGCAGGTCCTATAGATCTCATTCCTTATAAGTGCATTGAGATAATTAATGATTCTATATAAAAATATTATTTAAGTTAAAATTATATCATTCCTAAGTTTAGGCTAAGAACTAATTTTTACATTTAAAAAGATATATTTTCTTCTCTTCCCCATGAAAGTTGTATAGGGATTTTTGTTGAAGCATCTCCTTTTTCCTAATTTTGCGTAATTTATTAAGCTATTAATTACCATTATTGCCAATATAAATAACATGAAATGACATTTTAGACGATAATGGGATTTAATCTTCTAAAATAGATTCATCATGTACTGAAATAAAAGTACCATGGAAGTGATAAATTAGATCTATTTCATTGATACAATTAATCTATTAGTGATGATATAACTAAGCAACTTTACAAACTGAAAAATCAATGAACCATTATATGGTCAGGACTACTTTTGCTGTAAGTGACATAAATACACCTTGAAATACCTGTAGCAAATCAAGGCTAATTTATTGGTTACCATCACCAGGGTAAGAACAGGGTTAAAAGAGGGCGCAGGGATAAGCACTTCCCTCTCAATTTTGGTTCTCCTTCTGCTGACTTCTCTCATAACAACTGGACACAATGTTACTGGCAAGTTTACATTCAAATTTTCTAATATCTAAAATCAAACAATAGGAGATTCTCCATATTTTACTCCCAGTTCATAGATCCCAGGGACAGATTCTTACTGGTTCTGCTTGAGTCAGGTACTGACCCCATTAAGAATAATCACTATTGTTCCTCTAGTCCTCCTAGAATGGTCAAAGGGAAGGGAGGGTAAGGGAGGGAGCAAGGGGGGGGGGGGAGAGGAGAAAAGGAAAAAAAAAAAAAAAAAAGGTGTTTGAATGAGACAGATATCATTTTCCTACATGCATGATTGAAGACCTGAATTGCACAAATATACTTTGTATACAAACAGTTGTATGTAAAAAGATGCTAAATACATCCACTATGAGTTGTAAATATTAAAAATTATAAAAATAAAATTAAAAAAATAATCACTATTAACAGAAACCTGTAAGAAAATGGCAACTTCTTTTGGAACCATCTAGTTAGTATTGGGGCAAGGAAACTGCTAGAATGAATTAGTGTACCATTTGGGGGATTGCTGGCCTGTACAAACCAAACAACAGATGTTTATAAAAGTGATTTGTTTTAGATATTCCTCCTTTCTAATTGGAGACCATTGTCTTAGAAGCTTAATTGTACTTTTTTATTTTTCAATACAACATGAGACATTCATAACTTTAAGGTAGCAAATAGAATAGTTTATTGCCAAAATTGCACAGAGGGAAGCTCAGGTTAGTTCTAAAGGAAAATTCTTGCCTTAAGCAACTTAAATCAGTTACAAACTTTCCCAAAGATGAAGCTTGACATGAAGATTTTGCTGTCAGGAGTTTTGCATGAGCTCAAAAATGTTAAAAAAAAATAGTAGCTTAAAGAAAAATTCTACCACACAAAGTAATAAAAGTAAAAATATTGGCAAGGCTAAGAAAGTATTTGTCTTTCATGCCTTTTAAATAAACAAAATGCTTTCCCATCATAATTTGAACATATGGCTACTGTTTACTTTTTGATAATTAATATTTTTCTTTTGTGCCTGAATTTTGTGAACTAAGTCTGTGATATCCCTGATATCCAGGTAGGGATTTATATAAGTTGTGAAACAACTACAAAAAAAACAAATTGAATTAGCAAAGAAACTAAAGAATCAGCTTCTTTGCTATGGTTTTAAAAATTTCCAAAAAAGTTAGTTTTGTGTTAATTATACCATTAATATTTTATTTTGTTTAAAGTAAGTATAGAGTTGTATAGTGTGCTGCAGTAAGATTAAATGCTGTTGGAAGCATACAGTGGTGATCCATTACTCTGTAAGCTCCATTATGGAAAGTGTTCCAGTCTGTTTTGTTCACCAGTTAATTTTCACTTTTTAAGTTTTTTTCATGTTTTGAAGACCAAGTCTCACCAATCTAATCTCAAACTTGCAATCCTCCTGCCTGACTGTTCTGAGTTGTTGGGATTACAGGCATAGCATACCTGGCTTTCATGGCTTTATTCTTGATGTCCAGGACAGTATCTGTCCTATAGTATGAAGGATAGTGTTTATTTTTAAAATAAGTTAGTTAATCATTGCCATATAGTAATTATAGAATACTTTATTGTCATATATTTAAAATGCAGTCTGACAGTATGATTATGAACTTAAGTCCAGGTCAAGTTAGCAAATATAAATGTGAACAAAGGAGGAGGTGAAATTTTTTACTTATTCTTTGATCTTACCTTCAGACCACATTTTTTAACATCATGGGGCAAAAATCCTAGTGTTAGACTTAAACAAATGTCAAGAAATTCCTCTATTTTTCATCATGAAAACCACAGATAATAAAGATCAATTTTATGAGAAAACTTTAATTTTTAATGTCACATACTTAATAGCATCTGGATTTTCCTAACCCCTCCCCGCAAAAAAAAAAAAAAAAAAAAAAAAAAAAAAAAAAAAAAAAAAATTAGAGTATCATACAAATTTGCTTTCATCATCCACAAACAAAATGAGCTGCCATGTTGCAGAGACTCTTGTGTAGTCACATAAGTGTGCTTGTTGAACACTGTTGAGCTATAAAAGAAAATTAGCTTTGTCAACAAATGTTATTCATTCTTGAAGTCCTGATGCATTTCCCACTACTTTAAGATAAGACTTGAAATAATTGGCAGCTAAGTCATTTGCATTCTGAATGCAACTGGACAAAATTACAGATGCTCCCTAGTGAAGCCAGTTCCTACTTTGCACTTATTGCATGCACACTGTTGCCATCAAAGAAAAATTTGTATTTTATGGGCTACTTTGGAGACTGGAAAGGATTTTAATGTTTTTAAAATAGTGTAAAGTTACTTTGCCAGGGAAAGCTTCCACTGGAAGACAAATCTTGGTGTTCTGTGCACAGGTGGAACACCTGTGATGCTTGGCAACACATCTGGTTTGGCTGCTTTCTTAAAGAAAGACTCTCCACATGTCATAATGACTCACTGACTTCTCTACCAGCACACAGTGTCATAAGAGATGGTGCCAGCAATCCTGAATGGAGCTTCATCCTCCACATGAAAAGAGAAACTTTATTAGAGCCAAGGAAGGATTTAAATCATTCTTTTTAGTGTGGGAACAAAACTTGAACTTCTTTAATATGCATTATGCAAACAAAACTTTAACAGTTTTATGGTTTTCTTTCTTTCTTTTTTTTTTTTTCTTTTTCTTCTATTTTTAGGGAGAGACATGGTAAAAATAAAGTGGCATATAAGAAAAACAACTTAAAATTACTTGACAAGGAGTTCATCCATATCTTGGATAAAGGAACTACATTTTTAACAATATAAATCAGATAACTAAGACTAATTCTTGAATTACAAATGCCACTAAAAACAAAGCATACTTCAAATATGCTTAGCTTCAAATATACCCGTACTTCAAATCAGTGACACAGTAGACCATGAACTATTGCATACAAGTTCAAAACTGGTGTTTTAAACCAACTACTGATATCACACAACTATTACAAATATATAAATGCTAGAAAAATCTTAGTTTTAGTTTGTATTGGGAGTGATAAATTTTACTACATTCTTTGTGGAAATATATATAAAGACCCCTGGAAAAAAAACATATACAATCTACTCCAACCTTACTTCTACACAGACAATTTGAACATTGAAGTCCGGATTTGGGATCATTTTCTTGAGTCGTCTTGTTGTTGTCAAAAAAAGTATCCCTGTGACAGACTTTGACTTAAATGAATGCAGGATGAAGGACTTCCTCTGCTAGAATTTCAAGTCAAGGCATCCAAGAAAATTCAGTAGCTACTTGACTACACACACACACACACACACACACACACACACACAAATATACATATATACATATATATTTGACTATATATAGATTATATTTACATATATATGTGTGTGCATGTATATATATGCATACACATACATGTAATGGTTAATTTTTGTTGTCAGCTTGAATAGATTTTAAGATACCTAGAAAACTGATAAAGCATTATTTCTGGGGCAGTCTTTCTATGTTTCTCTGCCTCCCTCCTTCCCCCTCCCCATCACTTTGTTTCCCCACTCCCTCTCCTGGAGCTGGTACAGGCTTTTCTCATGGCCTTGTACATCAGAACTCAAGACTCTCCAAGCTTTGAATTCTGGGACTTGCACCAGCCTCCAGCCTGAGACTCAAGAGATACACCATCTGTTTCCCTGGTTATAAAGCTTCTAAATTTGGATTCAGCCATGTTACCAGCATCCTTGGGTCTCCAACTTTCAGATGGCATACCATGGAATTTCTCAGTCTCCATGCCATTTTGGAAAACCCTGACTGGCATACCTAGAAGTCATTTGTGAAAATATTGATACCACCATTGTAAATGCAGTTATTAACTCATGAAGTCATAGAAAATAAACACACACACACACACACACACACACACACACACACACACACACACCAAGATGTCAAAGATAATATGCATGGGCTGGGGTTGTGGCTCAGTGGTAGAGCGCTCGCCTAGCACATGCGCAACCCAGGTTCGATCCTCAGCACCATGTAAAATCAAAGGCATTGTGTATAACTAAAATAAATAAATAAATGGTTTTTTAAAAAATAATATGCATGCTTTCAGAAAAATGACATTTCCAGATTTTTAAAGATGAATAACAGCTTCTTGATGACATTTGCTTTGAGACAGAATTTTTCATATGAACAAAATTTACATATATTTATTTATTTGGTAATTGGTCTTTCACTATTTTTATGAATAAGTGAGAATAAGAGAAACATAGATTATTGGTAGAGATATCTTTTGTATTGTATCTCTACCATTTTACAATGGAATGGTACAATAAACATAAAGTTATAATTTTCAAACTTAGGTGTTTCAAAATGACCAGAAATCTGGAACATTTGTTTTCTCCAGAAACTCTTATTTCTAGTTTCCACAGAGACAATGCAAACTTCTTCATACATCTGATTTATAATCCTATCATGCACTCCTTGATCTCAGGTGACCTTGTTTTTCCCTTCACAGCAGGAAGTTACTTCAAGTTCTACCATAAAACCTGTGCACTATTATGCATCTCTAGATCTATTCATTATTCTTTCTCTCCATTTACAATGACAAATGTTACTTTTTTATTCAGCTTTTTTGTTGCTTCTACCAAAAGACCTGACAAGAACAATTAGAGGATGAAAACTTATTTGGGAGCTTATGTTTCAAAGGTCTTAGTTCATAGATGACCAACTCCATTCTTCAGGGCCCCAGGTGAGGCAGAGTGTGGCAGAGGAAAGTGGCTCAGGACATCACAACACAGAAGTGGAGAGAGAACAACTCTACTTACCAGGGAAAAAATCTATATCCCAAAGGCACGCTCACAATGACCCATCTCCTCCAGCCACACCTTTGGTTACCACTCAGTTAATCCCCATCAGGGGGATTAATGCACTGATTGGGTTAAGGTTCTCATAACTCAATCATTTCACTTCTAAATCTTTGCTTTGTTTCATACATGAGCTTTTTGGAAACACCTAATATCTAAATCATAACAGGTACAAGTGTTAGGACACTGAAGGAAGCAGCTCTCAATCCTCAACTATACTAATGAAGACTCAGTGCAATGGCAGATCACCCAGATATGTGTCCCCCAAAACCTGAGATTAGTTACACGATCCTTCCTTCGAGTTTGGTCTCTTCACTTTGAGATAGTTGTGAATGAGAAAACTGCACTTTCTTCTCTGAGCCAAGGCATTATGGAGTCTTTCTTTGTAGAAATTTAACATTTACCCTAATAAATTCACCAAATCTGTCACTCTTTCTGTATGATCTCACACAGTGCTGTGGCTTCAAATATTATATTCAAATGCTATTAATTCTGGTATCTCTCTCTCTGCAGCCCAGAACTGCATATCTAAATACCACACTGGATACTTGGATAGCCCACATAAATTAAAATTCAACAAGCTGAAAACTTAAATTAATCTTTTACTCAAGTTTTTCTTTCTCCTCTGGCATGTATGTGAAGGAGTGGCACCATCAGCTACCCAGGGGCTTACTGAGGAAATCTTAGATAATGTTCAACTTTCTTCTCTCATGCTTCTCACATCCCAATACACCAAATCCTATCTATCCTACCTCCTACAGAAATCTCATAAATCCGACCATTTCTCCTTATGTTCCTTGCCAAGATTACAGGGTATTATTATCTTCTCCCTGAGTTGCTATAATTGTCTTGTTACTGTCTCATTCCTGTTTTCTCACTTCCTGGTACGTTCTCCATAGAACTCAGAGTAAGCTTTCTACAATGCAAATTTAACTATAACTTAGAAACTGCAACGACTCTCTGATGTTCTTCAATAACTTTAAGATCTCCTTAATAGTGCTTATAGTGTCCTGTGTGAACTGAACCCATTCTCCTTTCCAATTTTATCTATTATTCCTGTCTCTCCAGAAAAATAAGATTCTTTGAGTTCTGTGATTACTCTTTATTTGCAACCACATCTTCAAAAAAAATTGTTTCCTCATCTAAAATAAATGACTGCTTTAGCAACTGGCTAATACCTACATCCTCAGGTCTTAACTTAGAAGTCACTACTTCAGGAAGTGTTTCTTAATTCTTTCAAATGTGGACTAGATGTTTCCTTAGGTGAGAGCACATTGTACTGCCAGTCAATAGCACTAGTTATGTTGGATCATAATATCTTTTTACTGTTCCTATCTCACTGGAGAGTGACAAGGTTTGTCTTATTTATTTTTACATGTCCCACAATCTGCAATTCCATGTCTTTTTACTATAAATAGCATATAGTTGGGATTCAGTAATAACATACTGCTCTGGTTTGGACATCAGATGTCTCAGATAAAGCTCCTGTGCTAATGTAATAATATTTGGAGGTGAAATAATTGAACTGTAAAAACTGTAACCTAATTAGTCTATCCCAGTTTGAATGAACTAGGTTGTAATTGTAGGAAATTGAGGCAGAGCTGGAGGAGGTAGGTCATTGGGTGTGTGTCCTGGAAGGGTTCATGTGCCCTGCAGCCTTGACTCCTGCTTCCTTGCTGCCATGAATGAAGATCATGCCCTTTCACTATGATGAGCTTCCTCATGTTGGGCCCAGAGCAATAAAGTCAGTCTACTATGAACTGAGACCTCTGAATCCATGAGCTCCAAATACACATTTCTTCCTCTAAATTTTTCTTATTAGGTATTTAGTCACATTAATGCAAACCTGACTGAAACAGAAATTGGCAGTGAGAAGTGGGATTGTTGCTTTGAATAATCAGACCATGTGGTTCAAAAGCCTTAGGAACTGGTTTGCATGAGGATTATGGAAAAGCTTGGTGACACAGACTGAAGAAGCTTTAACATTTTGTCAGAAACCTTAATGGTAATCTGGTGTGATCTTAGAAAACCAGAATACGGATAGGAATGAGATCCTGGGTTCATGTGGTTTCAGAGGGAAACAGGGAGTCTATGGGTGGGTTGGACTAGATGCCATTTGTGTTTTACTTCAGCAAAAAAAAAAAAAAAAAAAAAAAAATTTCTGTATTTTATGCATGTCCTAAGACTGTGAAGCTGAATTTAAAGGTGATAAAATAATTAATCTGGTGGAGGAAATTTCAAGGAAGCACAGCATTCAAACAGTGGCATGAATTTTGCTCACAGCTTTTAAGCTAGATTTACTGTGAGAATTAGGTGAAAAATGCAGAACTGAAGTATTTTAAAAGCTTGCAGCTTGGCCAGAGAGTGGGTGAAACTCAGGGCAAGGAAAATGTAGTTATTGAAGAGATAACAGCCACTAAAGAGATACTAAGTGCTTTGTACTGAGACATTAGGAAAGGTGTCTTGAGGGCATCTCAAGAATTTACAAAGACTACAACCACTGTAGGTTCTAGGATATAGAAGGGTGATTCCTTTGATGATCATGAGGGTTCTCTGATTTCACAGGGTGCCTAGAAAATTATTTTATTGTGTTCAGCTTGCCAGACACTCAGTGGCCCATAAGGTTACTGAAGCCATGATTTCAGGGTCCCAATGCGTTCACATGGTGCTGGTTCTGCAGGAATGCAGGATGCTTAAGTTAAGTGGTCTTAGAGGCTTTCATAAAAATTTCTATGGAAAGTGTGGGAGGCTAAGTCAAGTGTATCTGGATCTGAGCCCCTGCAAATTTTCCATGAGTGGACAATGTAGTAGCTGTAAAAGTGAAGCTAAAGTGGAAATGGAGAATCCAAGAATCAAGAGATGTCAGTAATGTGGACTCTCTGTTAAGAAAATCTGCTGGATATGGAGACAACCATTCTAACACTGAGCCTATGTGTACTGCAATCATCAAGGACAAAGGGGCAGGACTGCTTTACCCTTTCCTTTCAAGAGAATATCTCCAAACCACCATGTGTGTAGATGTTGTATGCACAGTTATAAGACCTGATTGCCCTTTTGGGTTTTAGTCATGTTTCAGTTTTATTCCTTCCTTCTATGATCTTATTCCTCTTTTTTGGATTGGAATGCTTATTCTGTGCCACTGTGTCTTGAACATGTGTAACTTGTTTTCAGGTGTTCACAGCCAAGAGTTTGCTTTCAGTCTCAGAAGAGACTTTGGACTTGGAAATGATGTTAAGATGTTGAAACACACGGAGGTGAATTAAATGCATTTTTTGTTGTAAGATGGACATGAGATTTGGGGGGCAGGAATGGAATGCTATGATTCGGATATGAGGTATCCCACCAAAACTCCTGTGTTAATGCAGTGAAGTTCCTAAATGAAATGCTTAGATCGTGGGAGCTGGATGTTACCCAATCCATCCTATGTTGAATGGACTGGGTGGTAACTGTAAGCATGTGGGCATGACTGTAGGAGATGGGTCACTGGGTGGCATGCCCTAAAAGGATTCATCTTCTCTGTGGACCCTTTTATTCATTCTGTCTCTGTTTCTTGGCTACCATGAATGGAGCAGCTTTCCTCTGTCATCCCATCTGCCATGATGTGCTGCCGCACCCTGGGCCCAGAGCAATGGACATGGCCCTCTATGTAGTGAGACTTAGGAAACCCTGAGCCTCAAATAAACTTTTTTCCCTCTTATTTGTTCTTGTCAGATATTTTGGTCACAGTGGCACAAAGCTGACTAAAACACATACAGTAGGAAGAAATGGTGCATATTATTTTACTTAAATTAGTTTAACACATTTTCTTGGGAAGTGCTCATATATTTCATTAAATTCTCAGAAAAGTCCATGGCTCCCACCAAAATAGCTAAGCATAAATTCATGATTTCAATATGCTAATATAACATATAAATATAGGGTCTTTTAAGTTCTAGAAAAACATACAATGATAACTCTTTCCCCACACGTCTATACAAATGGTTCATTGAAATAATTTCATTTAGTTATCCCCTTCACCTCAACACTACAAATATACAATATTGCTCTACCCCCAACACACAAACACACACACACACACACACACACACACACACACACACACACGCACATACACATGCACGCACACACTCTCTCTTTCCTTTTCTGGACCACTCTTGTACCTATGGACATGGGAATTGCCAATGAAAACCTCTGAAGGTTTTCAAGAACATATGGTTCCAGAGCAAAAGAAGGAAAATATCCATGAAAATAACAAATCAACTGTCAAATCTGGCTGAGAACCAAAATAAGACTGGGTTGATTTCTTATTTTTTGAAAGTTTTTATTTTGTAATAAACACAAGTTGTAAAGATATTAGAAAGAGGTTCCATTACTCAGCTTCCCCATTGGTAACATTTTACACAAGTAAAATATATTCTCCAAACAAGGATTTGCCAGGTGCAGTGGCACATGCCTGTAATCCCAGTGATTCAGAAGGTTTAAGCAGAAGGATTGTAAGTTCAAGGCCAGCATCAGCAACTTAGTGAGACTCTAAGCAACTTTGTGAGAACCTGTCTCAAAATTTAAAAAAAAAAAAAAAAAAAAAGGATGTGGCTCAGTTATTAATCACCCAGGGTTCAAACCCTGTTATCAAAAAGAAACAAAACAAAACGAGGAATTGAGTTACTTTTTGTTAGTTTTTCTGAGGGAAAATAACTCATTTCCATGACCGTTATTTTTACAATGTAAAACTCTAAAATTCATCAATTAAAAATCTGTTGGATTATTTTTTGGAGCACCATCAAAGAGTATAATAAGTGTTTTAAGTTCTCAGAGTCAATCCATGGAGGAGATATTAATACTATTACCCCCATATAGAGATGATGAAACTGGAATATATATATATATATATATATATATATATATATATATATGGTATAATAGATTTAAGATCACACATCTAATAAGCATCAGGCCCAAGCTGATGAATATAGTTCTCTAGGACCTAAATCCCTACGGTTGTATAATGGTTCACTTCCAAAAATATTTTCCACCCTTAGAAGAGTTAAGAGTTGACTGACCATCTCTCATTACAAATTACACTACTTACCCACTTGCATTAAGAAGAAAATCTATTTATGATCAACTTCCTTGAGCAAGGGAAGGAAGTCACAAAGAAAAAAAATAAATGTGATAAAAAACTATCATATTTTGAGGGGCTGAGTGGAGGGTCAGGAGCATCCAGTGGAAGAAAGCCCTGGAAGTGTGATGATTTTACAGTGTCTATGGATACAGTTCCCTATAGGAGACAGGAAAGTGGTAGGACAGCCAGGACAATGTCAAATGTCTTACAGTATTACCTCAACTGGGTTCTGGATCCAGCAAGTATTCAAATCCTTCTATCATCCTTTCTCCTCTAGACTCATAGTGCCTCCAAGTCCTTAATTGAAGACTCCATATATATTATCAGCACTTTGATAATTCATTCCTGATTTTAAGGGTCGATTCTAACTCTGATTATTCTGGTCTTGTCAGTGTTAGATATAAAACACAAGTATTCTAGAAAATTCAGCGTTATTCATTACCTTGATAACATTTTCAAATTACGTCTCAATGTTTTAGATCTGAGGATTTCACAGCAAGTCTGACTGGAATCCTCATCCAGTCTCCATCTCCACATTTTGCTCCTTCTGTTACCACAAAACTAGATTATTTAGTCTGATTTCATATTTCCTCTAACCCTAGTAATAGCTATAACATTCTTCTCTCTGTGAAGATGCATTTTATGTATCACTTTCAGATTCAAATTGTCCAGAAGGTGGTACTCCCTGCTTTGATTACAAACAAATTATCCCTTAAACATCTTCTCTACGGAGTAGTTCATGCTGAAGAAAACTCCATTGTTTCATTTCTAGGATAGGCTGTGGTATCCGTCACAGGACCAACTCCTTCTCCCACTGGTTCTTGGCAAACGTCTTAATCTTTTATTCATATTAATAAAAGCTAGTCTGCACCCAACTCTTAAAAAAAAATCTCTAAAGTTAATAACCTCTGAGAGTTTGTAAAGCTGGTATGAAATTTACAGAACAAAGCTGTGAAGAGCCACAGGCCTTCTCTAATAAAGACATTGCTTGTTTCTTCTGCATAGTTTTGCTTACACAGCTTTATAGATGTTCTCTGTCTTGAGGGTACTAAACCCATTCAAATGCCCTATTTTTCTTCTAATTGCTTTTCTGCCACTGGCATGTTAGCAGTTCTCACCATCTCTTCCAGTCTCTCTCTCTCTCTCCCCTCCCCCTTTTCAGTATTTACCTCCATCCCAGCATGTCCATCTGCCTCAGGATGCAGGAAATCACTACTCTTTAAAAAGCCTGCAGAAATGTGCATATCAGAACCTTCTTGCAACATTTATGAGCTCTGTCAGTTTCTCCTCTTTTCTTTGTGTTCTGTGATATTCAGCACTTTCTGCAAAGAATGTAATGAAAAAAAAAAAAAAAAAAAAAAAAGTAAGAAGATCAAAGGAGGTGCTTATCTCCAGTGACATGTCCAAACAGGCACTCTGGCCCTCTCTAATATGCTCATCTAATTTGCTCCCAAGCCCAGACCTGGAAGAAAAGCATCTTGAGGAAGTTTTCTTCCACTGGCCTAGCCATCTGCTAATGCGGGCCTGTGCCAGTAATTTACAAGTAATGGTTTACAGCTGTGAACCCTGGCTTCTGAGCTGTTTTGGTCATTTAGTAATTACAACAGTTTCATTAACATTTAAAGGGAATAGTCTGCTCAATATCAATTAGGGACTATCTGCAACTGTGTAGCTCCATTTTCATATTTGCATTTGACATTTAATATTCTGCACACATAAATTCTTGGTCTTGGAAATGCATTGCCACAGAAGGTCAAAATTAATCCAGAGCCCATTTCTACCTAGCTCGACTAAGCTTTAGGAAATATTTCTGCAGAGAGTAGGAACATAAAAGGTTATTTTGGGGCGTTTTTACACATCTGAACATTTAAGTACTTTTTCTTACCACTAAAGTTAAGGTTAAAGAGTTCTCCTCAATTCTTGTAATATCTCCTGTATTCCGGGGAAATTCCAAACTTATGTGATTCAGATTTGCATAGTATTAAGTAGAAAGATGACATCTATTACTTTCAAATCTTACATAACTGCAGTGATATTTAACTTTAATATTTGAGGGTATTGCTGGGGGTGCTATGGATTTCAACACTTAATAAATAGAACTAAAGTATGAAAAAAATTCTACTTAAAATCATTTGCATCTGAAAAATAGGTCTTGATCTCTAATTAAATCATTGAGCAGGAAGGTAGGTATCTCTCAGAAGAAAGAAAAGCACAATGATAATTTGAATTTCATGTGGCTGAGAATGGTCCAAGGATTAGGTCCCTGCTGATATGTGATTTTGTTAGGGTACAAAGTGAGATAGGTAGATGAAGCGAATTTTGAGTGAGTTAAAGGCTTTTACAGGACTAGAAAGACAGAAGCTGTCATCAGGACAGAGAGGAGTGATTTGAGATTACTAGGGGCTGATCGCAGAAGATGTCACTAAGAATGGTTTGAATGACAGAGGTTAGAATTGAGAAACTAGGGCTTCTTTTGACTCTCGGTTCTCAGAATTTGGCTATGATAGGATGTGAATCATGTAACATGTGCCATTATTCTAATAGTCAGAGGTAGGGACCAGCCCATTGGGAAGACTAAGGAAGAGGGTGTTGAAAAAAACTTCCCCAGGGTCAGTGTACATGGGTTCCATGCAGATGTGAAAACTTAACTGCACCTTGAGCTACATTAGCATAGTTTTATTTGTATGAATTTTAACGCTATTTACAATCATGTGTTACTCAAACAGCTAGGGTAACTTTAGGTATTTAAATAAAAAGAGAACTAGGAAAAAATCCATATGTCCTAAGCCCTCAACATTTGGGAAAAAGGCACACACACAACCTCCCATCCTCCTCCTTAGCAAGCCATTTGTAAGGAGGTAGAAAGGGTTTGTGCCAGTAAAGTCAGCTGTTTCGCTGCTGTGACATTAAGATCTGACCAGAACAATTATTACAAGGGAAAGTTTATTTCGGAGCCTATGGTTTCAGAGGTTTCAGTCCATAGATGGCCAAATACAATTCCTCAGGGCCTGGGATGGGCAAAACATCATGGCAGAAGTATGTGGCAGAGAAAAGCAGCTGGGCACATAGTACCAAGAAGCAGAAAGAGAGACTCCCCTCACCATGGACAATATACCCCAAGGCACTCCCCCAATGACACATCTCCTCCAGCCACACCCTACCTGCCTACAGTTACCACCCAATCAATCTCTATCATGGGATTAATGCACTGATTAAGTTAAGGCTTTCATAACCCATCCTTTCACATATAAGCTTTCTTGCATTGTCTCACGCATGAGCTTTTGGGGGACACTTCAGATGTAAACTGTGACAACCAGTCTTGGGAAAATATCTTTAGCAGATCATTTTTACTGTCTTTAATAATTCTAACCTATAATGTATGTACCTATTAAATGTAAGGCATATTTTTTAAAACTAAATCACTCAGGGTCAGTTTCATTTAGTGTATATAACTGACCTTGTCTCATTTGTTCCTTGGCTCTTCTACAACAAACAGTAGCTTCCTGTGCTTAGCAAACCAATCCAGATGGTTTGTTCTGTATTGTCAGATACTTTATCATTAATTTCACATTACTATGCCCAGTTGTCTTGGGCATTTATAAATTTGTTCCTCAATTTTGGTATTTGCTTTAGGAAGGCAAGGTCAGAATCATCTACATTTTCATCCTCATAGCTCCAGTGGGGCTTAATGGGGCTTAGGAAATTATAACTTGTTCTCCAACTATGATCAGATTGTCAAAAAAAATGTAGTCAGGGAAGTAACCAAACATAAATAAACAGCGAAAATCCAGTTAGATTGGAGCTGAAAAATTTACAACATAGAATGATGCAGAGTCTCAGACCTAGAAATCTGGGATCCAGGTTACTAAGTAACATGCAGTTTGGGACTAGAAGGTAGGTGCCCTCATTTGCCAGAATGTGAAACTAAAACTTACTCCACTGGTTCATCATGCTTATGAAGGAGGGTACTTAGTATACCTGCTGGAACTCCAGGCATTGAGTGCTCAGTAAGTAGCTGGAAACAGAACTGAAATATAACAAGGAGCAAAGGGATATTTCCAAACAAAAAGAAACAAAAGAGAATTCAAAGACGTGTGGGTAATGAAAAACTTATCAGAAGGCTTTCCTGAGGCCCTTGGTAAGCAGCAGACTGGCCAATACACTTCAGCAATGTCAGTGTAGACAACAGGTCAAAGTCGTGGGGAAGTTTGTGAGGAAGAGGTCCTATAGCAACTAGTAAGGATCAAATCAAGAAACATAAATTCTGAATATCATATGTTTTGTCTCTGGAAGTAACTGAGAGATCTAAGGAGAAGGCAAAGGTTTTGAATGTGAAGATGGTAGGAGAGAAAAGATCCAGTAAATGGAATATTAAATCAATAAGGCAATAACTAGACTGCTTCTGAGCCCATGAGGTCTGTCCTATAAGTTTCCTGAATCTCACATTTGTATGGGCCTACATCTTGAGTAGAGCTACCCTGCAGGGAGTGGTTTTATCCATGTTGGAGAGAGAAACAAAACATTTTAATCATTGAATTGTCAATCAAATTGCAATTTTAATCACAATTTACAATTTAAAAAGAATTTACAGAACATGTGTAAGCTTGCATTTTTCTCTCTGTATTCATCTGCTGCTGGGCCATATCCATGTATAAATCTTAATAGTGTAACACAATAGTGACTTGGGTCTTATTTGTGTGCAGTCCAACCATAACTGTGCATAGTCATAACCAGGGACCTGACTCTTTCCCACTTTAAACCCAGTTTCTTCTGCATTCAAGAGCTAGATGGAGAGAGAAAAGGGATACTTATGATTGCCCTTGAGTCAGGCCACAATTGATGTCACAACTTAGTAACCAGACTCCAGCAAGTTGAAGCTGAAAAATATGGTCTATCTGTGTACTTAGTAAATTTATCTGTGTACTTAGTAAATTTTAGATTACATAGGTATAAGACCAACACATGCTCCCTTGAAATTATGGAATGCAAACTTGACTGAAGAATGGAAAAGAGTGTATTGTCTGTGGAGTTTTTAAAACTTTCACAAATTTTATTTTAAGTTATCCATTGAAGAATATTAAGGTACTAATTCTTCCTTCATTCTTCAAATGGGCATAATGAAGCTCAGAAAGTTATGTTGGCTAAACATACAGGTGATAATTACAGAGCTGAAGTAGGAACCCAAATCTTCCTGTTTCTTAAGAATCTACCAGAAGTCTTTGACAAGTCTTACGATGAAAAAACAAAGGGGAAAATCATATTCAAACAAACCTGACTCCATAGTGTGCCTTTGCCACTTACTTGTTTGTATCTCTTGAATTGGCAATTTCTATGAAGCTGTGTCCTCAACTCTAAAATAGAATCATCATGCTTTTCCATTTTTCAATGATTAAATAAATAATATACCATTTCTAAATCCCTGAATATTAGAATTGTCCAGGATGCTTACAAGTAGTACAGATACCATAAAAAAATTCTTTAAAATTCTGATATAATGGGTCTGGATTGAAGTCTGGAAATTTTTAATTTTAGAAAGTGAACTGGAACACCTTGAGAAAAGCAAGTTAATATATTTATATAATGTTAATTAACACAGTTGTGATCACCTAAGTTGGAGCTAAGTAGCTATTCCTGTTATTATTGAAGTTGCCATTCTCATTGCTTATATTATCAAATACTGCCTTCTTTGGAAGTCTCCATCACTACCTGCCTACCAATCAAGCTACTTTTATTACTTCATGCAGCATATGCTGTAGCAGCTTGATATGTACATTTTACTAAGGATACTCAGTTGAGTTCTTTCCTTCAGGTAGACATGATAACTTGAGAATAACCACTTGGTTGCAGGCGTCAGAACTCAGGCTTGGTAAACTCATGTAGAAAAACGATTTATTATAAAATATTGGATGAAAGGGGGGGGAAGGACAAGAGAAGAAGGAATTTGTCCAACATTTCTCATTTCACAATCCTATAAAGACTTTACTGTTGGCTGATGCTGAATCCAAACATTACTCTTTCTTCCTCAGATTTAACCAAAGTTGGATGACACTTGCTACTTGTCTATTGTATTAGGTGTCACTATGTCCCTCTCCTGATTCTAAGCTTGCAGGGGAAGCTGAGGAAGTAACACTCGTATTCTGTCTGTCATCATACAAGTGTGGAATTTCCAAAACAAAAAAAAAAAATAACTGAAGGTAGAAAACATAAAAAAAAGGGGAAAAAAAAAGAATAATGAAGGAAGATTTCTTCTACATTTCTCTTGTGATTGAAATTCTATGTGATCTCAGACTAACAATCAGTTATCAGTGTATCCACCAGTAATTTACCCAAAGCACCCCAAAGACCAACTCTAGATTCTCCCTGACAAGACCCCAGGCAGGTAATATTGGCTCTCTCTTATGCTGCTTTGGCTAAAGTGTGCTCTGATACTGTTTCCTCAGAACTCCAGGGACATGGCCTCCACTTGAACTTTGCACCCAAAGGCTGAGGCTGACCCACAGTTTCACTCAAACATATTCACCTTCTAACTTAATAGGAGGGTTCCATCCTCCCACTGCCACCTCCAGCTGCGTGCTCTGAAGACAACATGTTTTATTTAAATCTCTGGAGTCAATGGTCTGACAATCAAGTGAGGCTTTAAATCGTATATCCTTCACAAGGAAAGTATTGCTGTATTTTGTATTTCCTTACTTTTTGGTCAACATTTTCTTTCCAAGATGGATTTTAAAACATATGGTTTAAACTGGTATCTGTGCTTTTGAAAAGCTATCAAAATTTTAAACTATGTTTGAGAAGACAAGAGTAAAAATAATTTGTAAAAAGTATACCTTTATTCAGCTTTCAAAAAAAAAAAAAAAAACCCACACCAAATTGTTGCCATGGAATATCAATAATTCATTTAGGGAGTGAGCTGAATAAATAATAATAATGAGAAGATTATGTTTCTAAGACAGTTGTTGGACAAAGACTGAGCATCCTATGATTCCCTCAGTGCCTTTTCATTTCCATTTTTTCTTATTGTACAAAGGGCCATGGCAGTTTACAAATATAAAACCACACACTTTGGGAAGAAAACCCTGAAATTTAGATAGCCAACCAAAAATCTCATAATCAAAATTAAAATTATAGCCTAAATCACTGGTGATTTTCTTTCTAGGTCAATGATCCTTGCTGCCATCAGGTGAAACCCACTGAGCAAGAGTGGTTGAAATTGTGTGATTTGGGAGGTTTACAAAGGCATTTTTATTACCTAGAAGGTTCCATTTTAATTCTAATTTATTCTGGACTAAAATTTTCTGAAAGACCACAATAAAAGGGCTATTTTTCTCTCATTATAATAAAAAATATATATTAACAGGTCTGAAAGAAAACATGAATTTGAACATTTGCAGAGACTTAACATCTCAATATTTAATGCTCCTTTGGTTTGTGTTTTGATGAGGATGATTTTTTTAAAATTCAAGATTAATATTTTCTGTGTTATTTTAGTTTTCCTCATTCTCTGTGTATTTTTCTTATTTAATTATATGTGTTTCCTATTCATGTAAAAATTAATATCAGATTCCTGGGAAATTAATCCAGTGCAAGCACCAGAAATCTGTCTCCTTACCTAGATAAGAATTGAACAGACAGAATCTGTCTGGTGTAACTAGTTTAGAACCCTAGAGTCTGAGGAAGACTTGGAACTTCCAGAAAAAGTTCTAGGGGAAGGCTTGAACAGAAAATTGTTATTGACTTTGATCAGATCTTAGCACAGTAACATACACCAGCATACACTCCCCAATCCTTTGAAAAGCAGCTGTGCATGTGCTCCTGGAGAAGCTTGCACACAGCTTGTAGGAGCAAGGGTGGGAGAAAAGAACCTGTCTTCCAAGTACCAGAGATATGTGTCCTGATAACTGACTGCTGATTCTGATAACAGCAGTTCAGAGAAAGAGGAAGAGCCATTGTCTTGCACTTCCTCCCATTATTGCAAGCTCTCCTTGTCTGAAGTGACTTCCAGGGGAATTAATTATCAGCCCCTTTTAAACCTTTCATTTTTCTCTCTTTCTCATTTTCACAATAAAGAGGGGTTGGGAAGAATAGAAGTTCATTGAATTAGACAAAGGAGAATGAAGGGAAGGGAGAGAAAGGGGAATGGGGATAGGAAAGACAGTAGAATTAATAAGACATAACTTTCTTATATTTATATATGAATGCACGACCACTATAACTCTACATCATGTACAACCACAAAATGGGAAGTAGACTCCTTGTGTGTATAATATGTCATGATGATTTCACTGATGAATTCTGTTGAACATTTAAAGAAGAACTAAATCAATTCTTCTCAAACATTTTCCCATAAGAGGAAGAAGAGGGAATACTTTTAAATTCATTTTTTGACGCCATGTAAGAACACTACAAGAAAAGAAAATTGCAGGCTCATATTTCTTATAAAGTTTGATACAAAAATCTTGAACAAAATACTAGCAAACTTAATTCAGCAGCATATTAAAAAGATACACACAATTGCTAAGTAGCTTATATTCATTGTAATGTAAGGATGTTTCTACATAAGAAAATCAATCAATGAATGCATATCATCTCACCTAATGAATAAAAAAGCATTTTACATGATTCAATACTCCTTTATAATGACAACATTCAATAAAATAGGAATATAAGGGAAACTACCTCAACATAATAAATGTTACATATAAAACACCCACAGTGAATATTATATTCAATGAGGAAAGATAAAATGTAAGATTAAGAAAAAGGCAATTAGTATCTATTTTACTCCTTCTATTCAACCAAGTATTAGAAATCCCAGTCTAAGCAATTAAGCAAGAAAAGGAAATAAAAGGAATCCAATTTTAAAAGGGAAAAGTAGGATTACATAATGTTACAGATAAGGTGATTTCATGTGTAAAAAAATTTTAAATATTCCATGAGAAAAATCTGTTAGAATTTTAAAAATGCCAATTCAGTAAAATGGTAAGATATAAAATCAACATGAAAAATTAATTTTGTTTCTATGTAGTAACAATGAAAAGTTGAAAATTGAAACTAAGAAAGCAGTCCATTTACAATAGGATCAAAAAAAGAAAAAAGTACTTGGATTTAATTTAACCAAGGATATTAAAGAATTATACAAATAAATCCATAAAATCATGCTGAAAAAATTAAAGAAGGCATAAATAAATGGAAAGACATTTCATGTTCTAAGAAAGAAGAAAGTCATAGGACTCAAAGTTTTCTGATTCCAAAGCTAGACACAATGTTACATTAATCAAGAGAATGTAGTACTGAGATAATAACAGATACACAGACCAAAGGAATATAGTAATAACACAGAAATACCCCCTCATCTCTATGATATAATGACTTATGACATAGATATCAAAACCAATCAATGGGAATAGAACAATCTTCAACAAATAGTGCTGGAAAAATAGATATACAACTGAAAAGTATAAAGTTGGACCTTAATCTAATGCCATATACAAAAATAAAAAGTAAACAAAAAAAAATGCACCAAAGACCTAAATATAAGATCTGAATATCAAACTTCTTAGAAAAACACATAGGGTAAAATCTTCATGACTTTATATTTGGCAGTAATTTATTGGATATTGCACCAAATGCACACATAGCAAAAGGAAAAAAATAGACAAATTTGACTTAATGAAAATTTTAAACATCATGCATCAAAAGCAGTATCAGCACAAGAAAGGGCACTTGTAGAATTGAAGAATGTTATTTACAAATCATATGTCTGATAATGAATTAGTATCTATCAGTAACCCCTGAAACTCAACAATAAAAATAATAATATAACTCAAAAAATGGACAAAACATTTTAATACATATTTCTCCAAATAAGATATACATACAGCCAATAAGTACTTGAAAGATCCTTAATATCACTAATCACTAAGGAAATGCAAATCAAAACTACAATGAGATACCACCTCATAATTATTAGGATTCCCACTATCATAAAATCAGAAATAACAACTGTTGGCAAGAATGTGGAGAAATTAAAACTGTTTTACTATTGTAAGTCTGTAAAATAATTCAGTGTCTATGGACAACAGGATGGTGTTTTCTCAAAAAATTAAAAATAGAATTATCACATGATCCAGCAATTCCACTTTTGGATATATGCTCAATATAGTTAAAATTGGGCCCTTATAGAGGTTACCATATACTCATAATAGTAGCATTAGTCACAAAATCTAAAACATGAAAGCATTCCAAGTGTTCATCAACAGATAAGTGGATAAGCAAAGTGTGCTGTATACATACAATGCAATATTTAGTCTTACAAGGAAGGAAATTCTTACACATGGTACAATATGGATGAATCATAAAGACATTATGATAAGCTAAATAAATCAGTCTCAAAAAGAAAAATGCCATATGATTCCTCTTACATGAGGTACTTGGAGTAATTAAATCATGGAGACCAAAACTAGATCCGTATTTGCCAGAGGCTGGGAAGAGCAGAAATGGTGAATTGCTTTTTATTAGGTATTTCAGTTTTGCAAAAGAAAATCATTTTGTAGATGGGTGGCAGTCGTAGCCCATTTTAAAATTACGTAATGCTAATGAACTTAGTCATACTGACTAAGATGGTAAGATTAAGTCATGTGTGTTTTACCACAGTAAACAAATAAATAAAATATCAGGGGAAAAAAGTGCTAAAGAAAGAAATGTTTTTCTCAAGGGAGGTTAAATCAGGGTACTGGACCAAAAAAACGACAAGTAAACAAAGGAAGTTCAATAAATGTATGTATTCAAAAGTATAACAATCTTAAGGGAAATTAACAGGGATCATGAAGCCCCCTAGGGCTAAAATAATGAAAGCCATTACTACAATTCTAGCTAAGTAGCAAGAAGAGGGAGGAAGTATGGCACAGAGAAAATAGAGGAAAGAAGCTGGAGCAAAAGTGCTTTAATCTTTGCTTAGAAAACAAAACAAAACAAAAGACGGAATTTTTTCTCTGATAAGCAGAAGCTGGTCCATAGTGGGGGTCGGGGCGGGGCAGGGGTAGGGAAGAATGAAGTAACTTTGGATTGTGCAGATGGGAGTGAGGGGAGGGGCGGGGCTCTGGGAATGGGTAGGATGGTAGAATGAGACAGACATTATTACCCTATATACATTTATGATTACACTACTGGTGTGACTCTGCACCATGTACAGCCAGAGAGTAAGAAGTTGTGCTCCATTGTGTACAATGTGTCAAAGTGCATTATATTATCATGTACAATTAATTAGAACAAATACATAAATAGATAAATAAATATTGGGAAAAAGAAGAACAAAGAGGAGGAGGAGGAAGAGGAGGAAGAGGAGAAAAAGAAGAGAAGGAAAAAGAAGAACATTTAACCCAAAGCCTGACATGAAGGGAACCTAGGTCACAGAGATACCCAATCACCCAATCTCTTCTACATTTTCTTCCAGGGTCCCCCATTGGTCAAACACAACAGGAAGTTAGAAGATTAAGGGGCTCAGTTGACACACTCCATAGAAGTTAGCTGCCTGGGACAGAGATCTAATAGAAATTGAATCTCTAGGGGCAAATGGGATATATCTAGTAAAGGATTGAGGGATGCTTGGAGGGGCTGAGGCTTGGCCTCTGGTAAACAACAGGTGTAAGCTGAGACTCCAGTTCAATACCCTACAAGAAATTAACAGCCACATGAGCCTGCAAGTAGCTCCTACCTCATTCAAGCCTCAAATAAAAACATAGTTCTAGTTGACACTTTGATTATATCTTTGTAAGACTCTGAAGAAATGGATCCAGTTAAACTATGTCCAGACACCTGGCCTGCAGAAACTAACCTAATAAACATGGTTGTTTTAAGGTTTAAAAATAAAAAAGTAATGTAGTCAAATTATAAAAAATACAATAAATGGATTAGTGCAAAAAATAACCCAGTATTCTACTCTAATAGCTTCCTTTTTCAAAACATTTTATATTTCCTTTAATTTTTTCCCTTATATAACTCTTAGAATTGTTTAAGGATAATATTGGATAATTTTATATCATTGAGTTCATTTTCAGACATTTTCTTTTGCTTGCTAAAACAGAGATGATGAGCTGAGAATATGTAATAGTAATTGTCCATTCTATTTACTCTTGGTTTACTATCTTTGAAACAAGATTAATTTAGAAATTAGGTAAAACTACTGGCTAAATTATGTGCAATTTATTATGATTGTTCCTCATTTCTAATCACAAATATGGACAAAAATTGGCTACATTTCTATGGAAGGATATATTATGGCTACGTATTAGTCTGTTTTCTGTTGCTAATTATACAATACCACAAATTAGGTAATATTTGAAGAAAAGATATTTACTTTGCCTCTGCAGTTCCAAAGGTATGTAGTCAAGAGATTACATCTGGTGATGGCTTTTTAGTGAACAGAATCCCAAGGTTTTGTAGAGCATACCATGTCAAGAGACAGGAACATACATATGTATATGTTTGTGTCTCATCTGGTCTCTCATGAGAACTAGTTCAAGGGTCCCATGAGAATTACCCTATTCCCTTCTAAGGTCAGTGCCCCATTGACCTGAGGACCTCTCACTAGGCCCCACTTCTTAAAGGACCATATTACCTCCCAATATTGCCACATTAAGGACTGAACTCATGGCACATGAACAGTTTGGGGACAAACAACATATGAACCATATGAAGGCCCTTTTTTTATCCTACATGGAGCTGACCTTCATTGGAAGAGAGAATGAACATTAATAATTTATAGTGGAGACATTTGGGATGGGTTTGTTCAAGCTGTGGCGATAACTCTCCAAATCTCAGTGGCTTAAAAAAAAAAAAAAAAAATACAAGTACAGTTTTCACTCAAAGGTCTCTGTGAATCCAGAGAAGAAGCCACTCACTATAGGTTATTGGGGCTTTTTCAATCATTTGTCTGCAATATCTCAATACAAGGCCTCTTCTATAATCCACACAAAAGGGGGGGAAAAGAGCTAGAAATTCAACACTGTTAAGTACATCCTTTAAATTTTTTTAAATTTACTTCTTATTACATTTAAATAAACAAAGCAAATCCTGTGGGTAAGCCTGATTACAAGGGGACATATTCCGCGAAGGCAAGGAGTCTTGGAAATATTGGCAAGTAGCTGTAATGTTTATAGTAGCTTATCTTAGTTACTTCTGGATATCTATTGTCAGAAAAGTAAAATAATACCATAGGACAAAATATGTGTTTTTAGATTCATACTCCTTAATTCTTTTATTGAAATCTAAGAAGTCTCATATAGAGCTAGGGTTTTGATTTAATTTTTTAACATGAAGATTTCTTCTATCTATAGATTCAAGTTTTATTATTATGGGGAAAAAGTAACATTTGATCTACTTCTCATAATATCAATGGGAATGACTAAATATTTACTGATGGTTTTAAAGAGTTAATAGTCACTTTAACCCTCATCAAAATCAATACTGATGATACAAGGAAGCCAATTTGTTATTAAGTAAAGTCAATAGGGATGGTACAAATCTTTATAAAATGGGAAAACAAAAGCTGCTTGCTGCACACTTTTTTAGAAACTTAACAATACATGCAAACAATATTTATGAGAACATAGCTAATCAAAATGGTTAGATATAAATAGAATTTTTAAAAATCTTCAAGGCTAAAAAAAACAACTTATTATTCATTTCTGTTTTAGAAAATTCTGTTAGTTGATTTCCCTATAGCCTCTGGAAACAGTTTCCTTCTATCATGGTTTACACAGACTATAACTGTTGAGACCCAATGCAGGGTTCAATTCATTGAATAACCCCCAAACTGACATAATATCTCTTGAAAATATGAATATTGAAATATTATGGTGGTATTTGGATTGAAATTCCCATTAAGGAATCACAGATGAGGTGAATGTTGAGTCATGTGTAAGAGGAGGAAGAACAGAGAGCTGGTATGAATAGAATTAAGTAAATTCAGTAATAAGCCCAAATGATGGAGACTGTTGTATGCTAAAGACTGGCATTAATAAGCTTTAGGCTAAATTTCTTGAACTTAGAAATTTATGAGGTTTATAATACTCCCTATTACTTAAGTTAATTTAAGTAGGTTTCTATTTTTGGAAACAAGAATTTTCAATCCAACCTACATTGAGCACTCATTTAAATAGCATGTGTCATTTTACAGCAACTGTTCTACACACATTGTTATAAAAAACACCATTATAAATCACATTCTGTTAGCATAGATTTGATTACTTTGAGATCACTGCATGACTATCACATGTCTAATCAGAACATTGATAGTAGAAAAAAAGGTTTATTGAGCATTTACTATGGCAGAGGACCTTTAAAGCATGACACATGAATAATCTCATTTGACCTTTATGTCAAACCTTAGAAATAGACATTCTCCTTAGGTTTTTCTTCCTCTATGAAGATGAGGAATGGATAAATTAAAATGTGCTTAAGTACATGCAGACTTCAAGTGAAGGAACTTGCATTTGAAAATATATACTGATATAAAGGGTATCTCATCCATTAGAATGTGGAATATCTGCTGCTAGATTATTAATAGTCTAACTTGGTTCCAGATTTCTAAGGAACTAAAATATTTTTAAGGGCTGTATTGTTAAATACTCTGTGTGTGTGTGTGTGTGTGTGTGTGTGTGTGTAAATTACATTGCTTGCCCCTAAATTATAATATTTATCCTCTACTATTTTATATTTTTAGAAGTTTTTCTTTTAAAAAGGATCAATTTGAGGATTATCCAATTCTGATTTTCCTTTAAACAGAATATATTTTTATTTAACATCACATTATGGAAGCAAATTATAACGGTAATGCTAATTGGTTGGAGCTTATGATGGTTGGGGTGGCCTTGCAGATTTCTGATATTGAGATGCTGCAAGACAATTGTATTCCAATTCACTTTTACTGGCAACAGCAATAAACCTTCTTCGGCCATACCTTTATGTGAGCACCTTTGCTGCTCAAGCTAAAAATTTTCGAAATTTTTCTATTCTGTTCCCTTTTGCACCTGATTCTCAATGTAAATTTTTTTTCTAAACAGCCAATAATACCCATGTTGCAGCCTGAATGCTTTGCTTCCTTGACATTTCCTCTGCCAGATAAAACAGTCCATCATCTTTAACCTCAGCTTCCCATGAAGTTTCAGGGAATGGATAAGATGGATTCAAATTATTTGTCATTGTGTAATAAGAATGGCCTTTGTAAAATTCCCAATAGAATGCTCATTTCTATCTGAAACCTCGTCAGCATGGCCTTTACTCTTCACGTTTCTACCAGCATTATAGTCTTCTGAACACCTGTCAGAGTCACCTGTTAAGTAAAAGTCCTACTTCTGAATACCAATTTTTGGTATTAGTGAGCTTTCTGAAACTGTAACAAAATACCAAAGCAATGAACTTGTAAAGAGAAAATGTTTATTTCAGCTCATGGTTCCTAAGATTTCAGTGCAAGATCAGTGGCTCCATTGTTTTGGATCTCTGGTGAAAGTGGCACATCATGGCACGTGAATATCATAAAACAAATTACTCGCCTCAAGAGCCAGAAAGCAAAAAGGGGAAAAGGAATAGCTTCAGATCACACAATTCCCTTCAGGGACATGCCCCTAAAGGCCTAACAGCTTCCCATAAGGCCCTACCTCCTGAAGGTCCACAAGACCTCCTGTTAGCGCTACCCTGGGAACGAATTCTTGAACACATGGATCTTGAAGGACACTGCTCATATTCAAGCAATAGTACCATGTGAGCAAGGGAAGTCATTTTAATCTATGTTTTGTTTTTTTGTTCTCTTGGATAAGATGGAAACAGTAATATATATTGTAATGGTGTGAATCCATTATAGGATATATCCTTTCTACCAATGAGCCATACTGCTCATGCAGCATTTATCATTAATGTTGTAATACAATCTCAGACACACAAGAACATCTAAATCCTTAACTTTTAGGCCACCACAAATCATTCAGTGAATCTTCCTAAAATATTAAAATATCTAGACTTTGTCAGATATGAACATCAAAGTAGCATTAAGCCTACAGCTCCAGGCCGTTAGAGGTATCCCATCTGTAGGACTACAGTGGAAGTTAGAGCAGGAGGCTAGGTCCTTAACAAGCAACTTAAGGATGGAGGAGGACTATCTATTCATACTTCCAGCTAGGTGTCTATCATCCTGTGGTTGGGTGCCTCAGGATGCTCAAGAATGCCACCCATGAGTCTGTTAGAAAAATAACAAACATAAGAAAGATCTGATGTCCCTGGTGATAGCTGTATCACTAAAACATTGATTAAAGACTGAGTAAAAGTAAGAGATCACAGATAATTACGACCATTTACAGATTTCCCATTAGTTACTAAAAAACTTGAAACATGGTAGAACACTTTCCTAACATTACAAGGCCCTGGATTCTATCCCCAGTAAAGAAAGAAAGAAAGAAAAAAAAAAAAGAGAGAGAGATTAAAATCCAGGCATCTGAAGCTATATCATCATCTGACCCCAGACTTAGAGGCCCAGTCACTCTCATCTTCCGCTACTATGCAGGTCATCCTGAACTACCTATTCTGCAGGGTTCTTATGATGTTTAGAAATATTCTTTGGAAAGTGCCTAGAGATTACACAGAAGTAGGTATTTATCAAGTGTTTCATTCACATAGCTGACTTTCTGAAAAATGTAGGTTTGCTTTTACATTTATCTAGCACTTTAATTAAAAACAAACTCCCCTCTTGTATGCTCTCACTTGGCTCTTTAGAAATGATGGTCATTCTCATTACATGTCAGAAAAACTGAGGTTCAAAGAGACTGCTCAGTAAAATACATGGGTCACACTTATATGTATTTCAATTCTACTAAATTCCCTTTGCAAGGTTGAACACGTACACCACTTTGTCTTCAACATATTAATGCAGTCTAGCCATGTGGCAGATACTTTAGCCAAGAATAATACCTGGATTCTGAGATTTGAACACCAATTATCAGGAGGTTCAAAGCACAGATTTATCCCAGTCCCTGCTCTCCCTCAAGCAGTGTACAGAGCTCTAATGATGAGCAATTGAGGAACAGCGTCTTTCTCTGTGTTCATTACTCTCCAACAAGATCTTAACTTGATAAGGCCACCCTGAAAAGGCTGGATCAGCTTTAGACAGGGTAGCAGGTGCATTTATCAACTGCTTATGTTTGCTGAGTCAGGGATTACTGTGGTTTTTAACTCCTTTTTTCTTTCTACAAAAGAAGTTACTTTTTTGTGTTTTTATGTTTAGAGGATGGCTATCTATTCATGACAGTGTTTTCCATTATGGTACCAGAAGAAAGTGTTTAACCTTTTCTCTCACTTTCTAAAATCATGTCTTTCCAATAAATTGTATATATTATGCAATGAAATGTGAGAGAAATGTCTTATAGCTTCTCCCTCCAAAATACTAGCATATGCCTAATTAATACAGGGATATTCCATAAATCATAGGTGCCAAGGAAAAAAAAACCATGTAACTGGGGAAAACTTTACTGAGAATATCAATCAGATCCTGGTACTTGTCATTTAAGTAGAGCACAATTCTCTCAAGGCTTACCAGCCCCTCTCTCAGCATCAGACCACAGCATTTGGAAACATTAACTCCTTGTGTTCTCAAACCTCAGGATAAGTGGATTCCAGCTCACTTTTCTTTTTATTTTTCCAGGTTTTTTTTTTAATTTTCTGGCAGGGGGAGGTTATTTTTATAGTGTTTTGCAAGTCAAATGAAGAAGTTCAAAAGAGAGGAAATGCTGGGGGGAAAAAATCAATGCAATGTCCTTATTTGGCAGCACTTAGTTTAGCTAATTACTGGTTACAGGTAGGAAACATGGCTAATGGGGCTTAGCAACAGATGGGGAGCTAGTACAAAGCTGTAGGTTCTTCCTCCGCCTCGGCTGTGACTTCCTGCGGTGTTGAACAAGTCATTCAACCTGTTTTTGATTCACTTCCCTTTCACTAAATTATGGATAATAATGCCTACTAGCTATGTCATACATTGTTGAGAAGAATAGCTCATAGGAAGATCACAAAGCACTTTCAAAGAGTTGAAACGCTCTATAGGCACAGGCTCTGCTGAATCAAGCTGAACAGGAGGCGATGCCCCTTTCAGTCAGGTCCTCTATTCTCCATTTAAAACCGAAATGAATGCAAATCTGAAAGTGACTTTGCATTTGCCACACATCCCCCTCTGCCTCTCAGGCATTCTATCACTAAACTGATTGTAACTATGCAAATGACACCGTTATCTGTGGCACACACTGGCATTTGTACTGCAGCACCAGCAGTTTAAAATGCTTGATGAATCCAAGGCTGATTGGCAGCTCCAAACTTATCTGTGACCTAATTTGTGGTCAGGAAGTACATGTAGATTTGGATAAGGGCAAAACCAATGACAGCAGACTTTCCTTGAGGTTATATAAGGCATGAAGTTTGGTTGCCAGAAATTTAAAATAAATGAATAAATAAATAAATAAATGTCTGCATCTGGGCTCTGGATTGAAAGTAAAATTAGTCAAATGCACGAAGAATTTTGAAGCTCTAGAGAGCTTTACAGAGAAAAAGTAATCCCAAGATAAAGAATGGGAACAATTTCTGCAGCAAAGAATGGGGACAATTTCTGCAGCAGCTGACATGACTGCTGCAGGATGATGGGTGGTGGTGATTTCCCCATTGTTAGGGAGAAGGGGCATCAGTTCCTGTGTCAGGAAAGCAACAGATTAACCCCAGTTATTCCCAGGTGCTTTAAGCAGTGTATCCTGTTCTAAAAGAAAAACATAAAATAAACTAAATGTTAGATAATACAGGGGTGGAAAGTAAATCTGAGGAGGAGACTAACATTGAGTGCTTGCTGGGTTGGCAATATCACATTTTGTACATCATGCTTCTGAGCTACAGAGGTCAAGTGACTTGCCAAAGTTCACCGAACTGGTAGGTGGTGAAGCGCTGTGAAAAAACACACAGCTTCTACTCTTTTCAGTCTCCTAGGTTGTCTTTAGGACATGTTGTCTGGATCTATATACCAACCACAGAGAGAGAGAAGACTGGCTGACTTGTGCTGTACCCCAGGCCAGAGTACAAGGGGAAATCCTTCAGTTGACTTGCCTGGCTTCCCGCTGTTTGGAGCTCAGCAAATTTGCCTCATGGAAAGCTCCGTTGTCTCCCTTGCTCTGAGCCCCCTCTTCTCTGGCGGGTTCCTGCCAGCACTGCCTGTTTGCTGTTACTACTTCCCAGTGATCAACAGCTATTTTATGTTTTTCCCATTGTGCTTCACTGCACCTTTGTAGCCCTTCTGCCCACCTACATGCAGCTCACCTTCATGTATTGAAGGGCGGTTGTGTTTGTGGCCTGTTATTATGTTCTTGAACAGCCCTATGAAGTGGAACTTAAAGGGGCCGGATTGTAGAGGAACGTACATTAGCCATCACTTCTCTCCGTGCTCTCCGTGTCCCTCACTTTCACTAGTGCCTTTATGATTGTTGTATATTGGGAAGTTCAAACCTAAAGTATGCCTTTATTTTTTCCTGAAAAAACATTGTTTAAAATATCTTTTAGGTGACATTACTCGAACATGTATTATGAGCAAAGTTCTGTGTTAAATGAATTACAAAATTACCTTGTTTAAATCTCAAAATGACCCAATGAAGCAAACTTTAGCTATAATTCTATCTTACAAAACCAAGAAACTGAGTTTTTTGATGATGGAGTAGCCTGCAGAAGCAGGTGGTAACCTCAGCTCTGGCTCACAGTAGAGTCCAATCTCAACCAAAGTCTTAACTCTAACAATCTTTAACTTCACAAACTGTGCATCTCTATGTGTTAATGTGATTTTTGGAGCCTTGGTCATTTTCATTTGTATATGAAGTTTTCAAGGCAATATCCACTAAAGAACCGGATAAAATTGGATTCTCATTTGTTGGGTCATCTATATTGTAATTAGAATGTGAATCAAAATGCCAATTATACATTTACCCTCATAAATTTGATTCTCATTTGTTGGGTCAGTTTATAAAATGTGGACTGAAGTATATTTGTTTTTTATATGCCTGTTGAAGTACTAGCAAAAATCTTTCTGTAATCACACAAACCTCATGCTTTTATCTAAGAGACCCAGATTCTTGCAATGTAGACAAAATTCAGACTCACCCAATGGTACCTTGAGTCAAGCAGAGCCATAAAAAAATATAGAGAAAAAGCCTTGAGCTTTAGTAGAGAAGTTGAGCTGAAGTTGTAATGACATGTGTGTATGCGAGGGAACCAGCTAGAGTGTTTTTCAGCAGTGCAGAGCTGTCAGACTAGAGCGGTTAATAATGCATCGAGATGCATGTTCTCTGGGCAACTTTAATGATGCTCCCTTGTGTATTTGACTGCTATATTCGAACCCCTCAGAATGGCATTCACAGTTTCTGGAAAACAGTTGAATGTTTTGTATAGCTAGGATTGTGAGTCTTGGTTAAGGAGTGAAGGTATATAAGAAACGAATAGCTCAAATTTTAATTACTTTTCACTATTCAATGTCAATATTTATAGCAAAGCCAGAATTTCATAAATATCATGTTGCATTATTTATATTCAAGTGAATACTTTTCCTGTAATTTCTTATATCCAGTAACCAGTTCTGAAAATTACTTTCATAATTTTAATTAATAAAAATGCCCATTACTTATTCAAAATTATATGTCCAAGCAATGATCTACCTACCAGTATAGAAGCACTGCTAAATAATATTTTGTATCTTATATACAGATCTGATTGTTTTGAGCCATTAAATGCTGACATAGTAGTTGCCTGAAGCATGCTTAAGCAGAAAAATATGGTGAGGGACTCTGCCACTCTGTGATGCCTGGGGTACAACCCTGGGGAGAGTATATATATATATATATATATATATATATATATATATATATATTTTTTTTTTTTTTTTCTTATTCTACATATATATATGTATATGTATATATATATATATATATAAAACAGGGTGTTTCTTTATCATGTTATAATAATCATCTAGATTGTTTATTACGTATCTGTTTTGAAAATTAGTGGTATCTTAAGCCAAATTAAACCACATCAAATATTTTCATCCCAAAACAACTACTGAAAAAACAAGGACTGTTATATGTATGTTCAGCTTTAGTATTTCAAAGTTTTGTTTCATTATTTCATAGCCTCAATTTCATCCCTCCAGGGATTTTGTCCCTTCTGTATCAACATTTCTTTCTCCTCCATCTGCAATAGCATTTTCTTCTTTTATTTTAGATTTTTTAAAAAGCTATCTCAGGAATTTTGGTGTAGCTCCTGATTCAGCTGTATTGATGGTAATTGAGAGGGGAATACAAACTGAACTCAAGTGCAGCTCCACTTAAATTTACTTCCCCTGAGAGAAGACATTCCAAAGCTTCCAGTCCAAAGGATTCTATAAAATTTGTTTTTGTAAAAGCAGCCCTTCGTTATATTTTATTCTTTTTGAAATGATCTAGAGTGCTATGAAAATTATCACAGTTTCCAAAGGAGATGGGTGGAGTTTTTCTGTATTTAAGAGAAAACTCATGGGTCTTGAAAGGTTCCTTTTTGTTCTAAAATAAACCTTTATATCTATGAATAAAATATTGTCATTCTGTTTATAGACCTCTCCATGGGGACATTTTTTCTGCATTGAGAAATCTGTGAAGATCATTGCTTTTGGATTTAAAGATGATGGGTAGCCGCTGCTCCTTTTATATCTTTATCTATCTATACATACAACTGTACCTATTGTATTTTTAAAGGTGTTATATTTCTGTAGATCTTCACACTGGTAAATGTAGATATGAATGAATTGAACAAGATTTGAGAGATGACTAGTGGCCCCACACAGGGGTATCTGTCATTTGTATAGTATACAGTCTTTTGAATAGGATATAGTCATAATGACACTTAAAATAGATATCATTTTGAGTGACAGACTGTGCTATCCTCGCCATTTTCTTATTCTACAATAAACCATTGGCATCAAAGCTACCTACAAAGTTGTGAGTGTGGTGATTTAGATAAGAAGCAGGGAGTAGATCTGGCACAAGCTTGACTGCATAATTCAATAGGACATATTTAAAGGATGTTTAAAATCAGGGCAGAGATAAATAAGAGTGTTATTGCATTTGCATGTTTAAATTAGACAGAACTGAAAAAACATTATCAGGGCAGACTTTATGGTAGAAATTACATTTTAATAGCAATTTGAACAAAAGGAAAATTTAATTGAAAATTGGCAGGATATTCCTGCATATTATTTAAAAGAAGGTCAAAACTATAAATGTTATCAGAAATTTTGGAAAAGAATGTTTTTCTAAAGCATCAAGATTTACTGAAAGTATTAACACTGTCCTTAATTATGTTCTTATCCCTGATTGTGAATTTTGTGTTAATGTATGATCTTGTAGCCCTGAGGAGGGTTAGGAACAGTCTCCAAGATGAATACTATCCTTGATCTTTGTCCTAAGTAACAGAAGTAACTCCACATGCCCTTTTGATCAACCTAGCTCCTTTCTTCTTATTTGTGGTTTCCCAGAAATATACTATCAAAATAATTTAACATTTCCTTGAATGACTTATTCCCACAACAGTTTCTTTTCTTCACTCTGGTGCAGTTCTAATCTCTTGGTTGTAAAATCATTTTTTACTATTACTTTTCCAGTCATTAAGCCATTTATAAGTCATTTAAAATATTGACATTAGCCCTGTTCTTACTCCATAGAGGCATGTTGAAACTTTCTTTTTTCTTTCTCTCTTTTTTTTTCTTCATATTGGAGAATATAGAGAATATATATGTTTACTGTCCCTCTTCCATGGTGCTTTTTCTTTATATTTCCCTTAGATAATTTATGTGAAGAGTAGTTTGGGTAGATATTGGACAAGAAGGGGATAATCTACTATTGATGAGTGGTATCCCCTCTAGGTTCACGATGTTTATGAGGATGTGTGGGGAAACCCAGACAATTAAACAATAACTGGAGAAATTAGGGCAAAATGAAGATCTAGTCAATATCAGTCCAAGGTGACCCTCTCAGGTACAGAAAGAGACCTACTTAGAATACTCCAAACCTGGAACTGAAATGAATGTGATGCATTTATGTGCCACACTGATTCCTTTTCAGGACTGTGGTATTTATTGGTTAGAGCCTTGAAAAAAAAAAAAAATGGCTTCTGGTAATTCTTCATTAGGTCAACTTGTAGCAATATTCCATAGCAGAAAAAGCCTTCCTTCACCAATATCATATCCCCTTTTGGTGAAGTGGCTCACATCCAAAGACCAGTGTCTTGGAGTCTGTTTCCTAAGGAACTGGAACTCTCTCATGAATGATCCCAAATTAAGACATTGTAAGAGGGTCTACATGTACAAAACAGCTTACAAAATACCATTTCCATGTAGTTTGTAAAATAAAATTTATAGAGTGGACACACATACTGAATTAGCCTCCAAGACATTAACATGAACCTAAAAAACAGTAATGCCCCTGTACGATGATGATCATGGTGGGAAGTATAATACTGTCTGTGCCATCATCCCATCAGTGTTCATATAAAGTAAGGGAATGCCTCTATGCAGTTCTACCTCTCAGCCAGAAGTGACTCTCTCAGCTGAAAAGAGCATGTTGACTCCAGTGAGAGTTGACACTATCACATGATTTTAACAGAGAACAGTTGGTCTGAAATCAATGAAGCATGACTTCACAGAACCACTCTACCTAGGGCAGGGTGTATAGGAGGAAGGCAAGTCTTCCACAGAAACCAATGAGTAATTACCTCACAAAGACTGTAATTAGACTGAGGACACATTTGTAAAATTAAGATATTGTGGCACAGAGTGACCTACCAAAACATGGTTATCCGTAGCTGTTAGGATATTTTAGATGGTAATGTAGTTGCTGCTTCTAACACATCAAAACAGGTAATAATGAAAACTTTCTATTAAATTCCATCACAAACACATATATTAAATGACCACTTATTAGCAAAAAAAAAAAAAAAAAAAAAGCACATTTTCAAACACCTCACTCTGTAAGATGAATGAAACTGTAGTCTCTTATCTTTGTAGATGTTACTGAAATCACCAGTTATGGTGAGGAGTTTTGCTCCCCCACTGTTGAACTATAACATTAAAGAAGCATGCTGAGGCAAGCGTATAAACCAGGGCATATTTAAAAAGGGGAAACATAGAGTTCTTCCAGAAGGGAGAAGGGGGCCATGGATGGTATCCTGGTACCCCCAAAAGTGAGGGTGTTCTGCCTTTTTTGTATGTCCTAGGATTCCTTTGTTCTCCTTCTCTCTTCCCCCATCTCTCTCCTTCCTTCCTTCCTGCTAGGGCCAGGAAATGCTCTGTGGGATGGCCAAAATGTGGGAAACAGGTGGGCTGGAGGGGCCAGGAAGAGTGAACGGGGTGTAATTTACAACTCCCTGTGGGGGAGGGACAATCCCTGGGACAGTTTAGCTTAGCAACCGGTTGGAGTAGGGGCAGATTATCTTGATAAGGGTGGAGGAAGGGATCTCAAGGAAGTAATATTTCAATTCCTCCATTCTCTGGATCTGACCCTTGCTTATCTGCCTGTCTAATTCTGGCTTCATTACTATCATGCTTTGCATGTAAGAATCACTTGAAGCAGACAAGGCAATATTCCAGAGACCAAAGCTCAGCCAAAGACCACTGAGATAAAGACTTGGACACTATACCTAAGGGTACCTACCACTGAAGGTTTGCTAGAGTGTTATACTGTGTTCACGAGCAAATAGAGTTTTTCCTAAAATAATTAGGTCAATCCACATATCTGAGCAGTACTAATTTTTCCAGAGAATGCAGATTTCTATAATACACACACACACACACACACACACACACACACACACACTGTATACATACATAAATGTCAAATCACTAAATCACTAATTTACCACTGAAAACATATTTTCAGAAACATATTAAGCTAAACAGAAAATCTTCTGTTGATCAAAATTATGAACTATTAAAGTTATTATCTTAATTGAAACTATAGGAAAATGACAATATTCTATTATGTTTGATCGATGAAAATGGCATCTGAAAATGTACCTAATTAGATATTTGCTGACCTTGAAATGAATTTTTAATTAGCAAGACCAACCACTTCTGAAGAAGCTATCACCTACATGGCTTATGATGAGGTATTTTTAAATGAATTCTAGTCAACACACGAAGTGGCAATAAGGATTTTGGAACACAGAGCAGATATTCTTGATAGCCCTTTTTATGGGATTAAAAGAAAGTTGAGAAATCAGAAGAAGTGTAAAACTGAACCATAGCCATTTACCTAGCTGGCTATGCTGCTGATGTCTATCATCAATCTGATGATAAGAAAAAACTAAAGACTATCAGAAACCACTACCCACTCCTTAGGATTTATTGTATATAAGCATGGTTTTGTTGGGGTCCAATCTCCTGAAGTCATGGAGAGGGCACCTGAAGACTCAGAACGTGGAGTTTTTGTTTAGTAGCTAAAGCCAAGGAGGCTGCAATGCTAAACACAGCAGGATAGCAATAACTCCCTGTGCTAGGCTAATTCTTGTGGGGTATGATGACTGTGATTATGGAGAAAAATAAGGCCTCAACTCTATTACCTGCTACATACGTTAGATGTATGTTTCCTGGCATTTTATGAGAACATATCCTGTTTTGTTACTGGAAAAAAATAATATTTTCTTAGTATTACCAAACAACTTAGTTGTTTTCAATATGTTATGCCATAATTAAGATCTAACTTCACATTGCCATATTAAAGACGTGCTGTGCAAGAACAAAGCAGTCTGCAGCTTTGAAGTCTCCCCAGTTCCCTCAAATAAAGAAATTGTCAATTTTAGGACCAAACACTCAACAGTAGTTCATTCTTGGCATGGTTTCATGTTTATATGTTGGGTATGAAAAAAAAAAAAAAAAAAACCTCAATGAAATCATTTTGACTTCCATAAATTTTTGAGTATAAGGAACCTCTCCAGGTCCTTCTTTATACAGACAAGGAACTATGAGATGCCTATAATCAAGAACCTCTCACATAGACCTTGCACCTCAGAGAAACTTGGGATTTGTCATTTGTTGGGATTTGTTTTAGTTTAAAAAAATTTTGACCTGAAATATTTTAAACTATAAAACAAGAGAAAATAGGGGATAATCATACCTATGGGTTAAGAGAATGTAAGAGTTGATGCTTTTTAAAAAGATTATCAAATTGTAATTTTGAACTGTAATTACAGATATGATAAAAACTCAATCAATAAAATAGAAATAGCAAAACTCACAAGGCCATCATTCATCGATTTTGTAGGCATTGCTCTAGTATGTTTGATGTATGCTGTGTCTCCAAGTATTACTGATTCAAGAATCTGTTGAAGGTTGGAGAAATGCTAAATCAATCTTGGGGATGGTGACATTTGTGCAGAGTGATTTGGACTTTGGACATCATTTTATATTTCAGAGAGAAAACACATCTTAGCACTAATGGTGAAAGATTGCATAGGTATGTTTTCATATAAAAAAATTCTCACAAAAATAATGTAAAAAAATTTTGAACAAGATCCCAATAGCACAGGTAACAAGCACAAAAATAAAAAAATAAAATTACATCAAATTTCAAAACTTCTGGAAAAAAAAGAAACAATTATCAGAGTAAACCCAACCAACAGAATGGGAGAACATATTTACAAACTCTTCTGACACGTACTTAGTGTCTAGAATGTATAAGGAACTCAACTCAATAGCTTAAAATACAATAATTCTATTAAAATAGGTAATAGACGTAAACAGACATTTCTTTAACAAGAACACACAAATGGTTAACTGATATATGAAAAAAATGCTCAACATCATTTATCATCAAAGAAATGCAAATCAAAACCAAAATGACGTATCACCACACCCAGTAAGAATGGCAGTCAAAAAGGCAAATTTAACAGGTGCTGGTGAGGATGTGGAGAAAAGGGAACTCTTTCATACTGTTGCTGGATATGTACATTAGTATAGTCCTTGTAGAAAATGGCAATAGAAATTTCTCAGAAAATAAAATTTGAATTACCATGTAATTCAGCAATCCCATTCCTGGTTATGTATCCAAAAGAATAAGTATGTCAAATACACATTTGAATCCCAATGTTTATTCTAGCACCACTCACAATAATCTGGGGATGGAAACAACTTAAATGTCCATCAAATGATGTTGGAAAAAGAAATCATGGTGCATATACACAATGAAATTCTATTCAGCAATAAAAATAAATAAAATCTCATTATTTGTGATAGTATAGGTTAAATTAGAGACTATGTTAAGTGAAATTTCCCAGAAACAAAAAGACAAATACTGCATTTCACTCATATGTGGAATGTAAGATTCAATCTCATAGAAATTGAGAATAGAATGGAGGTTACCAGAGGTTTGGGACAGTTCCAGAGATAAGGTTAGGGTGGAGGGATGGGGAGAGGTTAACTTATGAGTCCTAAGTCAGTTAAGGAGGAGTAGGAAGTTCTGGAAGTCTATTGTACAGCAGGGTGACTAAAGATAATAATTATGTATGGAACATAGTAAAAATCTATTAAGAAAGGATTTTGAATATTTTAACCATAAAAATGATGTTTGAGGTGATAGATACATTCAACCTGATTTAGATAAATATATCACATGATGCTATATTAATTTTTATGTTTATGTATCTGTTAGAAATAAACTTAACAAAAATGTTTGTAGTTATTTTTTTAAAGGAACCTATAGAATATCAAAATCATCTTAACCTTTCGAAGGTTGTAATATCCAAAGGAATAACAGTGCTTTTCAAACATCTTGTGTTAGTCAGTCTTTTTTTGTTACTGTGACAAAATACCTGAGAAAAATAAAAGGGGAAAGATTTATTATAGTAACAGAAGTTTTAGTGTATGGTAAACTGGCTCCATTGCTTTGGGTCTGAGATGGGGTAGGATATCATGATGGGAGGGCATGGCAGAAGAAACCTCAGCTCATGGCAGTCATCAAGCTAAGGGAGAGAAAGACTAAGGAAGGGGATATAGTTCCAAGGACACATACCCAATGACCTACTTTCTCCTTCTATGACCCACTAGCCTACATTTTCTACCAATTCCCAGTAGTCCATTCAAATTATTAGTCCACTAAATGGATTAATCCACCGATGAAGATAGAGTCCTCATGGTCCAATTATTTCCCATAAGCCTTGCCTCTGAACATTGCTGCATTGAGGAACAAGCCTTCAAGACATGAGCCATTGGGGGATATTTCAGATTCAATCCATAACACATCTCTTATCTTTAGTGCTAGTTTTTGGTTTTTTAATAAATTCAGTAAGAAATATGACTCTTTTAAAAAACAAAATACCTGGATTTCTTGACACTTTATTCTCAAAGTCTATGAATAATCATCTCTGAATAAAGATCACAAAAATCATAATTACTTTTCCCTTTTCTTCCATAACTGCCTTAGGGAAGATATAATTTTCTCTAAAAAATGTTGAAACTAAGGCTCAGAGATGTTATGTTAATTGGTAAAAAACACATAGTTTCTTTGTTTTTAAATTAATTTTTTTCTATATGCCATGCTTAATATGGAGTCTTTCATGGCTAACCTCCTATTTGCTGTAAGAAATTATTCAAAGAAGAAAAATAGTCCAAAAATTCCTTGGGCACCCTCTGTGTATTCACCATGTTCTCATAAGTTGTACATAGCCTATAGTTCTAATTTTGTAAACACTGATTTTGTGATTTGATATAAATTAATTTGTGTAAGGTCACAGAATGTCTGGGAACCCCACATTGAAATCATGTTATGTCTGACTAAAGCCCACAGCATTGAGTTAATCAGGGATGCAGTTGTTTACCTGTTACTAGTATCTACCTGTTATCTACTAGGTCTACTATTACTTATCTGTTTACTGTTACTACTATGGTTATTTTCTACACTGACCCATTAAGAAAGTTTCTGGATCAGAGATTTATGAAGTTCAAAGCCATAAACTATGGTAGAGAGATGAAGTGAAATATACAGTCCATGTCTATTATATTTCTATAAGCTCCAGGATTCAGTGACCATACCGTGGGGCACTTCAGAACCACTTTTCTCTGAGTTCCTCTCTCTTTTCAAGTTTGCAGTTTAAACATTATGCACCTCAGCCAGTAAATGCTTTTGGATTTAAATACAGAGAACTCCTGACTATAAATATTTTTTTGTGATGCATAATTATGTAGATATTAACAGCAAAGTACAGGGATCAGATACTGCTTGCTGCCTTTCGGATCTACCACATTCTCCATACTGTAGTTACTGTGAAATATTTAAAAAGTAAATTCATCTTTCTTTCTGCTTAAATCTGCCCATACTTGTTATACAATCCCAAATCTTCATCATAGCCTAAGAACCTTTGTATGACCTGCCAACTCCTTGTGCCTATGGGCATTTCCTGCTTAAATGTGAGACTCCATATTTATCTTCTCTAGTCACTAGTTGCTTTCTCTGAGTTTTTTTTTTTCTTCTTCTTCCTGTTTCTTGTATATCTATCTGCTATACTTCAAATGGATATCTTCTCAAACTGCATATCTTCAATTGAATATTTATCATTTATTGAGACCATCCAAAAATCTTCTACCCAAAAGTGAACTGCCCCTTACCCACCACTTCTTATCTGTTATATAGCCATTTATTTTTTCTGTGTAGCTTTCTTGAAATATGATGTTGTAATTTATGGACTGTCTTTCCTGAACCCTCTAAAATGAATACATTTGAAGTTAAGAACCACCATATATTGAGCCTAGCACATAAAATTCACTCAATAAAACAATTGTTGAATTATTCCATTGGCCTGAAATGTGGGGAGACTGGCAAGAGATAATACCAGAGAAAGCCACACACAGGGGCTAGAGCATAGGAGGTCCTATTCTATGTAACAAGATATAGACTTCTTTATTTTTCCCTTTTTTTTCTATAAAGAAATGGAAGTTGAATGACTTTGAACAGATGGATGATGTCATCATATTTATATACTATCTCAGGTATAAAATGATTTGTTCAAGAACTGAACAATGGTAGAGTATATAAAATATAAAACTAGATATTTTAAAAATGCAGATTTGTTAGGAGTTAGAGGATATTAGAAAATAATTTCTAACCATGAATCATTGCTATTCATAATATTTTCTTCTTCTTTCTTTGTCTTTTTTTTTTTTTTTTTTTTTTTTTTTTTTTTTTTTTGCTGTGCAGAACATTGAACCTAGGGCCTCATTCATGCTAGGCAAGGGCTCTTCCACTGGGCCATAAACCAAGTCCTATTATTATCATCTTTATCACTAAAATTGATTTCAAAATTAAACTTCAAGGACTCATAATCCCTTAAAAAAGAGATTCGTAGTTCTCACCTATTCAGTCATAAGCTTCTCATGTCTTATTAAATATCAGCATTTGGGATGATTTTAAGGATACATTGGAATTAACATCTATACTTTCAACTGATTGAATATCATTTCAAATAGTCCCACAACCTCAGCTTGAGCCAGAGTTTAGGTTCATATCTTTGCATTTATTTAATACTCTGTTATTTCCCCTCAAAGAAGAACTATTTCAATAATTCATCACTAAGTCCTGAGGCCAACGGTAGTCTTTAGAGGTCTCTATGTATGTCTCTATGGAGTCTATTACAATATGAGTATTTTACAACATTTCTTCTCCTGATTGCTCACATTTCAATTCTTCCTCTAAGTACCTTTTCCACAATTTTAAGACAAAACTTGAGAAAAAGAAACACAAAACAAAAAATTATATGACAGGAAATTTTAAACTGTAAGAGCTACACAATCCCAATTGGTTTAATATTCCATTTCATTTTTTTTCCTCCTGGATTTTATGTCTCTTTGTTTCATAGGTTTACTCTTTGAGGTGATCATGGGCTAATTGTACAGATGAGTCTCGTAGGTAGTGAAGTATAACTGTAGAGCATTACAGAGTTCTGCTACCACATGCAAGACTTTAAATTCAAGCCCAGGGGCTTTGTGTGAATTCACATCTATCAGTTACACAGATGCTCATTGTATTGTTTGGCCTGAACAGCAACCAATCTTATTTGAATACTGTAGAGCTTATTACCAGGAGTCTTTTGAATTTCTGTAGTTTGTATTACTCATTTCCCACTCTTTTTTCATCTTTCCCTAACCAAAAAAAAAAAAAAAAAAAAAAAAAAAAAAAAAAAAAAAAAAATCCTGTTTTGGTAAGCAGTAACTCTTTTTTTTATTTTTTTTTTCCTTTAATCAAAATATATGCCTCCCACACACTACTGAATATATTCATATTTTGCAATTTAAAGCAATGCTAGATTTTATCTTTATAGAACAGGTAGTTTGGCTTACCTAGATATGGGTGGCATTCAATGTGTTGCTAACTCTTGCTGACTTCCCAGGTAACCTGTGGCATCCAATTCAATCTCCTTTCTCCTATCTCCTCTTTAAGGGGCCAGTCTGTGGATAGAAAACAACTTTCACTTTAGGGTCATAATTCTATTCAATAACAATATTGTAATGACTTTGCTTTTCAGTTATAGCTTAAATTTAAAGTATAAATTTACCCCAAAGGTATTGTTTTCTTTTTATATTTTTAAATAATACTTCTCATTTTACAATAAAGATGATCAATGTCTATTTTAATGACATATTTCGAAAAAGATAGAAAACAAAAAATAAATCACCCTATGTGTCTTTCTTCCTTAATATTTTTCACTCTCATAATAAAATTGAACTTTTTGTCGGGTCTTGTGATAGTCCTCCACCTGCCACCTGAAGGGCACTTCTGTCCCAGCTTTCACAATTTTCTAGGAACTGAGGCTTCTTGTTTTTTCTGCTTCAAATGTTCCTTTTGCAGAACTTCACAGGCCTTGTTAATTCTTTTATTTCAAGTTGAAATTATGAAAAATTTAATCTGTATGACTTTTCCAACTGTCCCATCTGACTATCATATTTGAAGTTTATCAAATATCTCAATTTTCAGCAAAAGCTGGAAATTTGGAATTTTATCTGACAATTTTCAAATCTTAAATTTAATATCATCTAATTTGCCTTTTGAAACAAGTATTATTCAGATCAAACAGAACTGACCAACTGCTGGCCATTTTGGACCTACTGGTGACCAATTTGATGTTCTGACTTCTCACAGTTGATACTTACGATACTTATTTGCTGCTTCTTTAAAAGGTATACCCTCTATAAGCTCTAGGAAAACAGAAAACAGAAGTTTTTTTGTCTTGTTCTTTTCTCTTTCCTTAGCACCTGACTCACAGAAGGTATTTAATTAATACTGGTTGAACAAATGTATCAAAAAACCTGAAAGTAATGTCTTAGTATAGGTATATTATCTTTTCCCACAGATAAACTTAAGTACAGTAAAAATATAAAACTGCACATTTTCTGTTAACTTTCATATGGTTTTCAAGTACATCTCCGATATTACTGTTCATTCTCTTACACTATAGACCCTGCACTGTCAAAGTTTACCTGCCAGTTCTCACTGATTGCTTGATACCCTCCTTACTCCACTAATCCTCATTACTTATAGGTGCTGTGAATATTGTCATTTGCATTGTGTTAAAATTATTAATTCCTTTGAATGTTTTTCAGGTGCACCCATTTTCTTATTAGGTGGGATAATCTTCAGGCAGCTGGAATGATTGTCTGGAAATAAGTATGTTGTGTAGGTAGGGCAAACTAAGGAATATGTTTAGTTTATTTGGATGCATTGCCAACTGTGATTTACAAAAAGAAAACACAACCTTGACCTATTTGGAAGACTCAGTTCAGTTTGTTAACCAAGAGACCCAAAAGAGTTAGCTCCACAACTAACTCTTCAGACAGAAATATTTCTTCCCAAATATTTTTTCATCTACAAAATAAAGAAGTTAGAAGAGTTAGAATTACTTACATCATAAGCACCTTACACTCATTAGGGTTGCTAGTATAAAAAAATTAAATATAGGCAAGAATGTGGAGAAATTAGAATACATGTGGGCTCCTGGTGAAAAAAAAAGTGGTGTTAATGTGGAAATAAATATGGTGTTTCCTCAAAATTTATAAAAAAAAAGAGTTTCTATATGATCCAACCATTTTATTCCTAGAGATGTACCCCTAAAAAAATTAATGTCTTGAAAAGATATTTGTACATGTATGTTAATAGCACCATTATTCACCAAGGGTAGAAGCAACCTAAGTGTCCATCCACAGATGAATGGATAAACAAAATGTGGCATACACCTATGAAGGAATATCATTCAATTTTAAAAAAATAAGGAAATTGTAGGGCCAAGTGCAGTGGCACATGAGTGTAATCTCAACAGCTCAGGAGGCTGAGACAGGAGGATCACAAGTTCAAAGCCAGCCTCAACAATGTCAAGGTGCTAAGCAACTTAGTGAGACCCTGTCTCTAAATAAAATACAAAATAGGGCTGGAGATGTGGCTCAGTGGCCGAGTCCCTCTGAGTTCAATCTGTGGTACTGCTCCCTCCCCCCCCACCAAAAAAGAGGAAATTGTGACACATGCTATATCATGGATGGATCTTGAGAAGATTTTTCTAGGTGAGATAAGACAATCAATCCACACAAAAAGGCTATGTAATTCCACTTATGAGTCAAGTTCATTGAGAGAATGCAAAATGGTGGATGGCAAGGGTTGGAGAAAGAGGACAGGCAGATACTGTTTAATGGGTGTAGAGTTTCAGTTTTTCAAGATGAAAAGAAGGCTGAATATGGATGGTGGCAATGGTTGCACATGCTGAGTGTATTTAATACCTTTGAACTATATGTATACTAAAAATAGATAAGATAGTAAATTTTGGATTATGTATATTTTAACACAAATGACAATAATTTTAACATATATCTGAGGATTCCTCTTGCTAGGATGTTTTATAATTCTAGGAATTACTTGCAAAGAGCTACTTGTAGACTCTTTTTCAGCTGGGTTATCTTTTCCCTGAAGGAAAGCCTGGCTCTTGGCAGGTCCTCAGCCTCAGTCATCTATGTCTCCGAGTTCTGTGTCCCAGAAGACAAAATAGACTTCATCTAATTTTCTCCACCCTGATTACATGTTTCCATGAGGAAAAAAAAAAAAAAAAAAATCAACTCTCGAAGTATATTATCTTCTACTTCTAAATTGTGGTTTTATTTTCCCTTTCCTATTTTCACTAACACATTTCCTGGCCCTTAGTCTGGTCACCCAACCCAGCAGTGTCATGGATATTTTCATTAGCATTTTATCCTTGCATCTCGAAGAATCAATCTGCCTTCTTCTTTCTGCTCCTCTTGCACATTCAGTTCCCCTGAGCTGTGTTCAGCTATCAGCCTCAGCAATGAGCGGCACCGATTCCCCACGTTATTAGGGAGCCCTTGGAGCATCTTTGCAGCACTGATACTGACAGCTGAACTCACAGGAGCAGCTGGCTCAGTGGGGAAAGAAGGGGAGGCGGTGAGAGCTATTCATTGCAGTGTATTTATAACTTGGCCCTGAATGCAGGGATGGCGGTATTCAAATAGGAGAGGGTGAAAAGACATTTTATCCTAATTAAAAAGGTAATTAAGTAACACATGGAAGAATTTAAATCAGTGCTCTTGGTTTTTATGACAGGTCTGATGGTATAACTACCCAGAAACCATCTTGAAACAACAAATGCTGCTTCCTAAGCTCTGTTCCTTGCTGAGTGGCCAACTATGGGTGACAGATTACAGTAGGAGGCCTAGGCAAGAGTGTCTGAGATAAGTAAAGGTTCCTCTCAAAAGAAAACATTGTACACAGGCATAACATCTCCAGATAGCCCACATTAAACCCCTCTGCTCAAATCAGCATCACCACTCCCAAACCCCATCTTTGCTCCCTAATTGAACCCATCAGGTCAATCTATGCCTCAACTAGTAGATCTTATAGTTTTTCCACATTCCCCCTTTTCTGCTGCCTATTCTAATTTCTGGTCTACCCACTCATACCTTCAATGGATTTTGTTTCCAAAACTATTAATGTAGTTTTATGTATGCATCTTTGTGTACATACATGTATGTATATCTGTATGTAGATTTCTTACTATTTGATGCTGTGTCTCTTAGTTAGGTGTTCCTTAAAAGCGAGAAAGCAGGTCATTGATGTCACTATCAAGTCCAGATGCATGACAATTTCCTACCAATTGCTGGCCAGACTGAAAATTTCAGACTTTTTACTTTACATTATTTTATTTAGTTTGCAATTTGAATCAGAGTCCTGAAACAATAATATAATTATATTTTATAAAAGTTATTCTAATCAGGTGCATTTGAAAACTGCTGATTGTTATAGAGTGTCATAAATAAATTGTTTTTCACCTGCTCATTTTTAATTCAATTCTCTGTACCTGTTATACTAACAGTATTGAAATAATTGTTTTTTAGATTACTTCTGTACCAAATTTATAAGCATCTTCAAATTTTTCTGATGTTATTGTAATATTTATGTCATATGCATGTGTAGCTGTGCTATTTTGTTTCTAAAGATGAAATTACAATTCACAAATGTAAAGATTATGTGTATGTGTATAATGCCAGATTAAATGGAGTTGTATTTAACAAATATTTTATTTTATGCTATTTAACATTTAACATGACAACTATGGAAGGACCTTTATTAGGTAAAGATGATATGGCAAATTCACGTTCATGTGACTTACAAAATACAAATGAAATATTTGTAAGAGAGTTATCTATATAAAATGATCATCCTGGTTAATTTATATGTACATTCTTTGAAATACTCAGAAAATCAAAGAAAAGCTAAAAAGATATATATATATATATATATATATATATATATATATATATATATATATACTATTCATTTGTTTTCCCTGTCACAAATGTGTGGTACTGTAGCACACAGGGTTGTAAAATATATTGAACTTGTACTTTGTCAAAAAAAAAAAAAAAAAAAGAGTAATGACAACAGTTCCAATCTCACCTAAGAGAATTTATCCATCTATTTATCCATCCATCCATCCATACCTATTTGCAGTCAGTTCTTATTCTTCATGGTAGTTATGTTTTCTAATGTCTCCATAGATGTTGAATTAGTGGATATTAAACTGTTGCATTTAAGAAACATACAGAATTACATTTCCAGCAGCCTTTGGTCACAGCATTTTCATCAACTTATCAATACATAAACTTATTTTATGTGGGTTTAGTTTAAAGAAACCTCATTTAATATATATTGTTGCTTCATTAGTATTGCATTCACAGCCAAAAAGTACTACAATTTATACCTAAACAATGCTTACCTGACACATGCATTTTTTTCTGTAAGGCATATCCCAGTGTTTCTGCCTAGAAACACTGGATAGCACTTTAGCATCATGTTTAGGGTGCATTTTGAATAATAAAATCACTGATGAAAGGCACAAATATGTTCAAAACATGACAATAAGTATATCATAAAGATGACGCTTGTTTACAGCATGAAAGCTGAAATTAAAAGGCAGAGTCACCTAGTTTGGCCTCCACTGGGATTGTGAGCAATGAGTGACTCAAATTTTTGCTGGTGTGCATATGAACATAAACAACAATGAAAATACTATGAGTACTAATTTGTGGGTTAAACATAAATATCAGAATTTGCAAATGTGGAAACCACAAATAATGAGAATAAACGGTACCTCCCTTTAAGTTTGTGGAAGACTATTAAATTACCATACAAGCATTATTTTTGTTAATACAATAATCTATCTTATCCATCCACTTACATTTATTTTGATATTATTATAAATGTGCAAATTAAAAATGAGAGAAAATAAAGAATATTAAGACTTGACAAATGAAGATTATTGATCAAATAAGAATCAAAGTTCTCTTGGATAAAGTTCAGCACACTGAATTGATTCAAACTTCTCTGTCAATAACAATATTGCTACATTTTCATTGTAGTGAGAAATTTTTCTGAGAAATATAAGTGAATTTCTATTTTTACAGTCTGGACCAAACGACTGGGTAGCCTCGTTGAAGAAATTATTGAAATGTGGAGGATAAATCTCCCCATATCTTCAAGATGAGTACCCTTACTAAATTCATATGCCTAACAGAGAAATTCTTATGACTGTAAAGAGAAATTAGCAAAACTTTGTCAAGCACTAGAAGAAATTAGCATAAAATTTTGAAAAAAAAAGAAAGTATGGGTAGTTAGAATTTTGAAATGAATACTTGATGATTGTGCTTCAAAATTTCCTAATTTCCTGGTAGAGATTATAAGGAATGTTTATATACCCTATATACACAAAAATACCTATATATTAAAATCTATTTTATCTACAATCTACATGTAGAAAAGAAAAAATAAACTTTGTCCTTGCTAGAAAAATTAATTGATATGAATTGTCTAAAGATGTATATACTTAAAATTATGTTAATTTGGGGAACTTTGTCTTCAACCTGTATTATTGAATATTTCGATGGGTTATGATATTTGAATATGGGTTCATGACTCCTGTTTTCACTGAAAACTGCTATTTTAAGGGAAATATCATTTTGGAAAAAAATAATTTTTATATTTTTAATGGATTTTTTTCTAACAATATTTGTGTCCTGAAAGATGTCCCTGATTTTTTCCCACCAAACCCAATAAACTAGTTGGAAAGTTATTCATGCATTTTTTTGTGTTGGTGTATGGGGGGCTGTGTACTGAGGAATGAACTCAGAGGCAATTGACCAATGAACCACATCTCCAGCTTTATTTTGTATTTTATTTGGAGACAAGGTCTCACTGAGTTTTTTGGCACCAAGCCACTGGGATTACAGGTGTGGGCCACCACGCCTGTTCATTCATTCCAACTTTTTTTTCTTAATTTTCCCTGATCTTAATTTTTAGGTCACATTGATTTTTCCAAAGGGAGAAAACTGAACTTTCAATTCTCCATGGCATTTCTTTCTCTTTGGTTTACCAATATTTAATAACAACAATATCCAAAAAAAAAAAAAAAAAGACATCAGACTCTCTAAATTGTAAACTACAAATATTGATGTATTGGTGCATTTTTGTTTAGTTTCTTTTGTTTCTCTGCATCTCAAGCCTAATGAGGGTGAACAGTAGTGAGCTCATGAGCTTCTCCAAGTGAGCCTAGAGGGCCAAGCTTATCCCTGAGGAACTGTTCTCTGAAGCTCTGGTGTTTACCAAATGTGTCAGATGGATAATGTTCATTAATGAACCTGAATATCTAGAAGCACAGCGATTCCTCCAAATATTATGATGCTTTAATGACATGTGTAATAAGACTGCCAAAGACTACCAGCAGCTAACAAATACACATTTTCAAATGTAACATTAGTAAATGTTTAAGTGCAGCAAAACCTTCAAAACTGGTATCTGAAAGTCTGCTTACCCTGCCTCCTGAGGACCTCAGAAATGAATAAGTGATGAGCAAGACAGCAGCACACACAGCACTGTGGCTATGGGAAGGGGGAGTGATGGCATTTCCAACAATTTGCATTTAATATGTAGAAAAGGGAGAGAGAAACAAAGTTAGACATGGAAGTGCAGAAGGAAGCACTGAAAAGGGGTATGAAATATACTGCATTATATTCTTTTATGAGAAAGAAAATGAATTCCTCGGCTGTCTCACAAGACTCATCCTGAGAATGTTATTGAAGTGCCATTGTCCGGTCCAGCTTTCAATTGACCTCCTTACACCAAAGCATTGTCCTGGGACTGCCTGTCTGCCTGTGACATTGCTTTCTTCTTCCTACCCTCGTCCACGTTTTGTTAAAGCACTGAGTCTTCAAGTCAGTCCTTCCCTAACTTCACGGACAGAAAGAAAGAGTGTTCAAGTTTTCAGTGGATCTCTGTGGAATTCCATAGGCAGCTTTCACATTCTTGAGCTCGTGTTTTCATACATCAGTTGAATATGATTGTTTCTTTTATTATTAAGAAACTTAAATGATTTTACTTGGAATCCGTGTCTGTACCTGCTTTTCTTCCCACAGCTCTTCTTATTGCAAAAATACTAAAAACTAATGCACATAATTTCTGCACCCCTATGGAAATATTGGTGAAATGTTTTCTGAAAAGAAAGACATGACTATTATAAGTGTCAGGTGGGTTTCATAGTGTAGTCACTCTTTTATTTTTTCCTTTTTGAAATAAAAGCTATTTTTACCATTTAGTCATTCATCAAATAAATGTTAGCTGAGTGCCTATTTGACATAGAGTGATTTGCACATTATTTGTAAATTATTTACAGTAAATATTTATTCTAGGCTATAAAAACTATAATCTAAACATTGTACACTCTAAAATTTACCTTCTTCTGAAAAATCAAATTGTTATCCATCAAAATTAGTGAGGCTTTCACATTTAAAAGTGTATGATGTTTTCTAAAATGTTACACACTTCTTCGTTTTATTAAAAATCTGATCAGTTTCTTCCCTTTGTCCTTGTCTCCTTCTTTCTTTGTAATCTTTAATAATGTTTCTTGCATGCAGATGTTGGAAATATTTATAAAAAATGCTTCTCTGTTCTTCTTATGTGGATTTGAGTTCTAATTTTTACTCCCATGTATAGTTAGTCACTTACTGATTTAAATATACTTGTTATACAAATAATAATGCTTCATGTGGTAAATCCAGATTTTTCAACTTCTGCCACTCTCTATTCTACTATCACCAAATATTGAGCTAAACCAGGACAGCTCCTCTGAGCCTTCCATTTGCTATCACTAAAAGCTATAATTATACATTTAAAGTTTACAGAAACAAAGATTAATCAGCTAAATAATTTATTATACTGCACCATACACTTCTAATTTTAAAGGCAGCTAAAAATAACCAATGCAGCTGTTTTTATTATGCCTTTAGTAAATAAAAATAAGTTTATATTTTGCCCATAATTTGCAGTAAGTAATTATATTCAATAAACATTTTTAACTTAGCAAAGTATACTAACTAAAGTTATGATTTGGGAGATTTCAGGAATAAAATGTCATTTGTGAATATATTTTACTTTCCCTTGTTATCCTTTTCTCTAAATGTAATAGCAAGCCAATTAATACATTCAAATTTTGAATCCTCGGAGAAAGTATCAAAGGCATGGCATTTTATATTCAACTTTAAAAAATACTTGTTCTGCTGCTTATTTATTTATATACTACCTCATTCAAGAGAAACCCGGCATGATTCCTAAACTTTATTTTTGTAGATTCTAAATTCCTTTTCCAAATTCTATTTCAGTAATGTGTCAAAACATTGCTCCTAACATGCCTTCATTCCTCATAACTACCTTCAGTAGACTATACTCCTTTTGAACTTCAAATTCAAGAGGAGTTAATTTTTTTCCTATTCTGCATTGCTTGTGGTAACAATCTCTTCTGATGGTCCATTCTTTATTTCATTATTAGAAACTTCTGTGTTTATATTGATGCCTTTCAAAGTTCTACCCTCCCACGTCTGTAGTGTCATCTCTTCCAACAATCTCTACCACTATTCAGCTACCCACTGGCAAAACCACACTTCAAAACTGTCATCAACAAAAATGATTCCTTTTCCAATATCTTGTCTTGAAATTACTTTTCTGTAAAAGTAATGGTTAATTTTATTTGTCAATTTGACTGAACATACAGGTTTCTGGGAAAACATTATTTCTCAGTTGTATTTATGAGGGGGTTCCCAGAATAGATTGGCATTTGATTTACTTTTGGTGAAATGAGTAATGCATATGTCTCTCCCCAATGTGAGTGGGCATCATCCAGTATCAGCCAGTAATACCCAAAGAAGGTGAAAAGAGTAATTGACTTTATCTGCTTGAGCTGAGATATCTGTCTCTGCTTTCAGACATCAGTGGTCCTGGCTTTCAGGCTTCAGGTTCAGACAGGGACTTAAAATATCAGCTTCCCAGTTCTCAGGCTTTCAGACTCAGACTTAATTACACCACCAATTTTCCTGGTTCTCTAGTATGTGAACAGAAGACTGTGGGATTTCTTAGTCTCTGTGACCACACTGAGACAATTTTTATAATAAATAACTTCTGTTTCCCTGGAGAAGTTTGATTAATATAGATTTTGATGCTGAAAATGGAGTACTATTGAAATAAATATCTAAAACTGTGGAAATGACTTTGGAATTGGATAATGGGTACAGCACGGAAGAGTTGGTGGTCAATGCTAAAAACACACTGCAATGCTATAAAGAGATTTTCAAGAGTGATTCTGATGTGTTTTCAAACATATTATATTTTTATTTTTAACTATGAGGGACTGGTCTACTCTTTTGCTTCTCTGCCATTCACACTCAGGCAAGTGGACATTAGATATACCCTACTGTCTACTTTCTTTTTTCCCCAAACTCATTTCCCAGGTATGTTTGATAAAATTATGTACCATACTTTATTTGTACCATCATTTCATTCAGACTTCAACTCCAGGTCTCTTCTTTACAGAATTTTTCAATCTTCCTATGTTTAAGCAACTTCTTTCTATACTTTGCCTTCAAAGAGTCATACTTGGAAGTGTCAAGAGCCATCCATGGACTGTGTATGGACCAAACCAGCATCTTAGCCAGTGTATAGAAAAATCCTGTATATGGGAAGTTCCCATGGCAATCCTGCTGGTTAAGATTGCCCAGACACATGTGAATTTCTATTCAGCTCTGCCATGTCCCACACAGCACCAGAGATGGGGTGAACTGCTACAGCTACCTAGCCACACAGACTCCCAGAGATGGGTGTGGCTTCCCAAGATGCCAATCAAACTGTTCACTGCAGGACACCATGAAGCAAGACTCCACCCCTGAAACCTTATCTGCCTCTGATGTACCCCCTTAAATAAACCATCAGAGCCATTTTCTGATTGTTCTGCTCCAGTTCCTGTATGGAGTGGAAGATCCTATCAGATGTTCCTTTTAAAACCTATTCTTTGACTCTGCCTCTTATATCTTCACTAATTATTTCAGACTTTATTTTCTCAGGTGGCTTATCCCCTCCAGTGGAGGAAGTATACTCTGGTGAGGTGCTGGCCACCTCACTATATGGAAGATAATAAACAGTGATCCAGTGGTTTTCCAGTTTTATAATATTTTGACAATAAATATTAAAGTTAATATAAACTTAGTACTAGCTAACTCTTCACTAAAATTTATTTGGTTATCTTTACAAAATAGATCTGATAGGATCTTCCATTCCATACAGGAGATAGAGCAGAACAATTAGAAATAGGTTCTGATGGTTTATTAAAAATATCCATTTCCTACCCTGGTGTTATTAGTATCTTCATTTTTTCTAGTCTAATCAGTGGGACGTGATAGGGAAATACATGTGCCATTTTTGTTTCAAGGCATTTTTATAAAACAGGCATGCACTCTGTACTTTTCCTTACTTTTCTGCAGGATGTACTCAAATATTAAAGGGGCCTTAAAGGATTGTGGATCCATAGAATGAAAAAAAATGCTAGATTATTCAATATCTACACATGAGATATTCCCAGCTTTAAATTTTTATGTGACTGAAAAACTGTCTTCTACTGTTTGTACCATTATGCTTCTTTGGTTATGTTCTGACAACTACTTAATTCTAAGTAATACCTGATTTATCAAAAGGTAATCCGAGGAGGGAAAGTTGTCTCAAAAATTATTTTAAAAGTTTGTTTCCTACTTTAGTCATTTTCCTATTTGTTAAAAGTTATCTTTGAGTGCCGTGGTGCACGCCTGTAATCCCAGCACTTGGGAAGCTGAGGCAAGAGGATCGCGAGTTCAAAGCCAGCCTCAGCAATGTTGAGGCACTTAGCAACCCAGTGAGACCCTGTCTCTAATAAAATAGAAAATAGGACTGGGGATATGGCCCAGTGGTCGAGTGCCCCTGAGTTCCATCCCCAGTACCAAAAAAAAAAAAAAAAAAAAAAAAAAAAAAAAAAATAAAAAAGTTATCTTACTAGATTTTAAATTTCTTGGTCAATAATTTATGTTTACTATATCCATTTCATGCCTAATAAATGATAAATGGGCATATTATTCAACTAGTAAGAAAGAACATCATGTCTACAAAAATGTATGTTAAGAACTGGCATATAGGCTAGAGATATAGCATAGTGATAGAACACTTGCCTAGCATGCAGAAGTCCCTATGTTCAATTGCTAGTATGAAGGACAAAAGCAGTATTGGCACCTAGTAACCTTTGTCTTGAAGCTTTAATGAAAAAAAAAATGTGTGATATACTACTTTAAAACAATGTAGTATTACTAAAATATCAGACCCAAAACTAAAAACTGAAAGATGCTTTATTGTGTTACTTACTCTTTGCTACCCATTCTAATTATGGTTCTAATGGTCACTTGCCATTCTGAAAATTCATTATAGAAAGTAAATCTATAACTGACATTGTTTGGGTTTCTAACTGTCTATAGCACCTGTCTATTTAGAAATTATGAAATAGTAGCAGGTTATTTTACTTCATGGTAATTCTGTAGCAAGGCACCTGGGTCTGGTTTATAAATAACTTGCACTGTGCTGTTTTTTTGCTAAATGAATTCTCTTGAGCTATATATCATTAAGGATTTTGTTTATTGGAGGCTCAGAAAGAAATAGCCAACATAAAGTAGCAGCGGCAGATAATGAAACAAGTCATGAAGCATATGACAACATAGGTTTGAGAGCCAGCATATGGATGATCTGCTGTCTGTGAACCCTCTCATCTAATATTTGTAAGCACCCAGCTGGCACAGGTTCCTGTATTTTTCAGAGCCTTTATTGATTAATGTAGCAATAACAAATAAGACTGTTGGTAGATATCCCCTTAAAATGGTGTTGATATCATAAGGGAATAAAATGTATCTCTGGTTTGGTCTGACTTGGGGTACAATCTCCTTGGTGTTTGAAGCATCAAAAACCTCTAAAATAGGCCTCTTATTAACCACACTGGAAATAGGAGGGGCTTCTGGTAAACCAAAATCATCATCATCATCATCATCATCATTCTGGAAATTTTGAAATTTAACAACTCATTAACCTGCTATTAAAGACTAACGGAGGGAGTTTCTTAGAGAAATGAAGTTGTAATTTATGAGAAGTTAGCAATGACACCACAAAGGAGGAAGGAAATGGCATGGGAGGGAGGAAGGAAAATTCTTATCAAAACCCATGCTATTAAAGAAATGAAATTGGATCTGCTCAAAGTGGAAGACACAGATTACGGGTAATGGCGCAGAACCAGGTTACATCAGCATTGAGTTTCATTCTGCTTTACCTGCATTTGCAGAAAGTTGAGCCAGTGTCAACTTCCACTTAGAATGCAGTTGATCACAGTAGTATGGAAAGTCAAATTGACAGTTAAGAGGAAGCAAAGGTTCAGGGTTATGTCTCAGCTGGGTTTTAATTTATTCTCATTAGGTACACTAATAAAGCAGAAATAAAATGGGGTGTTTCTTTTTATTGTTGTTATTTTTTGTTTTTCTTTTACTTTCTTTTTCTTCTTCAGTATTTTTTTTTAAGACCACGAACCATGAATATTAATGCAATTCTCTTCAGGTTGCCAAGGAGTTTACAGGATGGTGGTGAGGGGGCAGTAGGCTGCCACATTATCATGTTATTGGATTTGTTTAAAGAAAGGTTCCTGACATGGTTCTCCAAATGCAGCTGGGTGAGCAGCCCCACTCTTTGTGTTACATAATGTCCCATCTGTGCTCATGGAGTGTGGCTTGATGAGGATAGCATCAGGTGATGTGTCTGCCTTAATGGTATTCTCTCTGAGCTGGAGCAATAAACATTAAGGGGCCTTAATTGTATTCTTTGCAGTGGGAGCAATAAACATTAGGGGCCCTATTGTACCCCTTCCCAAAATGTCCCCCAAGTCCAATTTGGGGAGTATCTTGATAGCCAGCTCTAATTTCAAATCCTTCCTCCCATTCTCTGTGTTGTGAAATTGAGGGACCTGACAAAACAAAAGAACTAAATTAATAGACATATCTCCATGCAACCAATCTCTGGAGAGATACAGCAGCTCCTATTATTTACCTGACCTATCAGAGCAGTATTAGAACAAAATAAGACATGCCAAGTGATCTAATGTATTTTTCTACAGTGACAACTTTTGATGAACTGCAGCTATTAACCACAGAATCTCAGGGGTAACATTTTTAGTCGGTACATAGAGAAAAATCTATGGGACAAAGGATTAAGTTACTTTTGAGGTTGAGGAGATTGTGGGGTTTTGAATGTGGAGATTTAATGAGGTAATAACTCATGATAATCCCTGGCTCTATTTCATCTTACATATTTCTGTATTGTCTTTTTGGGCAGTGGAGGAGGGGGTATGTGCGGTGAAAAAATACACTAAAATAAGAAATTTCCCATGAAATTCCATGAGTTATACTTTATCATTTGCAACATCAAATAATCAAAATGTTATCAAGGAAGAAGAAAGTTTTAAAATAATATTTTTAAGAACTTTATGTGTCAGATTCGTACAGGGAGTCATTAGATTCTAATGATTTTGCCTAAATTGATGGTACACTTTCAGTTTATTGTCCTAATTTTACACTCCTCTGTTGCCACAATCTGTGTTTCTCAAGTACAGGCCTATGAATTGGGACATGATGGGATAGCATTCAAACTGGTAATTCTATCACTTTTTCTAAAGCACTTTTTGTCACAATTTCTATAAATCAAATATGTAGCTAAATAAATTATACATGGAACATTCACAAAGGCATCATCATTTGGGTCAAGCATAAACCAGGCAGAAGATTTCTAGTATGGAGTTCTAAATAAGCAGATTAAACAGACACAAATGCAATTGGATGATAGATTGTAAAGATCTGAATGCTATGCTACTATAAATTCTAGCTTTTATTCGAGGTTGGAAAATATCAGTTTCCTTTTACTCTTAAGTAACTTTAACCCCCTACCAAAATAGGAAAAGAGTATGTGAGTAAATCCGAGAAAAGAAAGTAGAAATAAATTCCTGTTGATTATTTTATTTAACACTGTGGTTTCTCACACAAAGACATTTAATTTCAAAGTGCTTTGACTTGGCCACAGCCATAATTGTGTATAATATCCATTATCTTTTAATTGGAATTATCTGTTATCTTTGGCTACATTTATCTGAGGATCCCTTCAGAAAGCCCACCAGAAACTCAAATTCCAATTTGTTCTCTCAGCTTGACTAATGATGAAAAGTATCAGAAACGACTATTATGTATTTATAAATCACTTCTTTTATCCTGATGCGGTTCTGGGATTTTTTTTTTTTCTGTTAAGTATTATTTCTCTGTGGAATGTAAATGAAACAACAACAACAAATTCAACATAAACAATGGCACAAAGTAAAAAGGAACAAAGTGTCTTTAAAGGAAACATCACAAAAGCAAAGTATAAAAGGAGAACAGCATACAATATCAATGAGAAAATAAATTTCACACATATTTTAAAAAATGTGAGTCAAAAATAGCCTTCATTTCCTTAGCATCTAACAGTTCTATGTAGGAAAGCATAGATTCTGTGGCATAAAAGCAAATATATCTTAATTGGGCCCACTTTCATCCACCTGCCACAGTTCCTTTTTAGTCACATTGAATTTGTCTAACAACACTTGTTTATATTCCCTTGCTAGCACATTAGCATTTGTTTCATTTTATAAAATAAGAAATATGGCCAGTTTAAAATGTTGAAGATACAGTGGCCAAGAAACTTTAAGTCAGCTTGTGGAACACAGAAATAAACATGAAATTCTTCTCGTGACATATTACTCTTGGACCATAACATGCTATAAAACATTCTCAATCAATTTAACTATTCATTCAGCAATTACTTATGGAGTATCTGCTATGTGCCAGATAATCTGTGAGAAACTCAAGATGAAAAGCCCACAGCTTCTTTTGCCCACAGCCTTTGCCTATCCTAGGTCCTCATTGCTTTCTCCATTGACCTTGCCCTTCTCATGTCTTCCCTTTACAGCCTTTCATCCTCTTCACTTAACTCTGCCTTTACATCAACCCAAACAATGAATCACCCCATGCGCCATCATTACTAGGTTCCCCTATAACCTCTGATGATAAATATTAAATCAATTAGTTCATCGGTGTTTGTGGGACTCCTGTATTGTTTCCTCTACCTTCTTTATTGTTAGACACAGTACCTCCGGTTGCCGGTGAAGAATAACTGGCACTTGCAACACTGCTGAGGTTCCTGGAGCAGCAACTGGTCTGATATTCTGATCTTCCACCTGCACGGGAGCACAAGGCTTGAAGTAATAGGATTTTGCTATATTGTGATAAGAAGAGCAGCAGCCTTCTCTGCTGTGAAGAAAGGGCTCAAGTTCAGGACTGGTATCTTTCATTCATTCTCTTCATTTCCTCTCAGCCTGCTACCTCTGATGTATTTAGACATCATCAAACAGGACCCTACAGACCCTCTAGGCAAATTTTTAAATATGGTATCTGTCATCCCCAGCACAACATGGAACTACAAAGTCTGTTTCCTAATTATAGCCTTGGTAAGTGATATATCCTCACCCATCTTGTGTGTTGATTTTTATTTCTACTTCTTCAAAATGTTTGAGAAATCTCAGTGGGTTAGTCCTGTTTTCATCACTGTAACAAAGTAACCTAAGACAGGGTAACTCAGAAGTGAGAGGTATTTTAGCTCTGAGTTTTGGAGGATGAATGTCCAAATGGCATGGCACAGGCTCTTGCAAGGACTTCCTCTTGACCAAATGACCTTAGGGAAAATTGCAATGGCAGGACTGTGTGAAATTGGGAGCATCACATCTTGAACCAGCACACGGAGAGGGAGAGGCCAGAATTACTCCTTTTATAACCATTTTCTCATAAGAACTACCAATGGGTAGCATAAAAACTACCTTAATCCTTTTCAAGAGCATGCTTCCAATAACCCAAGGAGCTCATAATTTTAATGCAGCTCAACAGTCAGTGGCATGAATTTTGCTGCCACTTTTTAGTCAGGTTTACTGTGAGAATTGGGAGCTGAAAGCAGAGCTTAATAACTTTTAAAACTTGCAGTATGACTAGAAAAGGGTGTGTAAAACTGGGACTATTAAAGGGTTTATAGTCACTAAAGAGATACTAAGTATTTTGCGTAATAATTATAGGAAATATGACTTGAGGGCATATGAAGAATTTCAAGACCATGTCCAGTTCAGTCTTCAAGGTATAGAAGAGAAAATTCCCTTGAGAAAAGATTGTGGGGGTCACTCTACTCTTAAGGGGTAATAGGGAGTTGCTTCACTGTGATCAGCTATCCAGCCACTCAGAAGCCAAGGTGGCTGTGATCCAAGGGGACTAAGCAGACCTTGGAATCATTCATGTTGTGCTGGTTCTGAAAGGAATATAAGGTACTGGAGTTAAGGAGTCATGGAGACTTCCCAGATATTTCAAAGGAAGACCTGGGAGGCCAGGCAAAATGTAGCATGGTCAGTCTCTGAAGGCTGCCCCTGAGAGGGGTGTGTGTGAAGCTTTGAAGGTGAAGCTGACTGGATTGGAGACCTCAAGAATTAAGAGATGCCAGTAACATGGACTGTCTGTCTAAAAGCTTCTGGCTGTAATGAGAGCCAGACTAAGACAGACACCATGTGCGCTGCAACCAGAAAGTCCAAACAGGTAGAACTGCCCAAGATCTTGGATAGCGTATCTCACAGTTATATGTCCTAGGTTTTTATGTAGAGTAGTAGGACCTGTTTATCTGATTGGGCTTAGTTTTGTTTTGATCCCATTCATTCTCTATCATTTTACATATAAAATGACAAGAGAATATATAAAACCTGCTTTTGATTTTTATGGGGCTTACAGCCAAGAGTCTCAGATGAGACCTTGAACTTGGTCTTTTAGACAAGGTCGGATCAGTTAAGACTATGGGACTCTTGGAGATGGACTGAATGCAGTTTGCATTGTGAGATGAACATGAATGAGCTTTTGGGATTCATGGGAAGAATGTCATGGTTCGGATATAAAGTGCTCCCCACAAGCTCTTGTGTTAACACAGGGATATTCAGAGATGAAATGATTAGATTAGGAGCATTGTAACCTAATTAGTTCATCCTAGTTTGAATGAACTAACTGGGTGATAACTATAGGTAGATGGGACACAGGTTTCTGGGAATGTGCCAGGGAAGGTTTCCTCTTCTCTGCGCTTTCTGATCCTCCCTCTTCCTGCTTCCTGGACAGTCATGAACAGAGCAACACTCCTCCTCCATGATGTTCTGCCTCATCTTGGGCACAGAACAATGGAATTGATTCATCGGGAACTGAACCTCTGTAATCATGAGCTCAAAACAATTTTTTTTCTCCTCTAAATTGTTCTTATCAGGTACTTTGATCCTGAAAATAATAACTAACACACTTACTCTGGCATTCCTAGAGATAAACCTGGAATCAAGTTTGATAGACTGATGCTCTCTACTGACATTGTGATTTGCTATGCCACCCTACAGCCTCATGAGACTCACTAACTTACCATTCAGTAAAGTCCTTTTTAACCTAATGTGTACTTTTTTTTTTTTTACTTTTTTACTTCACTTTTCCTGCTAGCTTATAAAATGATTACAACCACAATGTCAAAATCCTAAGAAATACATTTTGAGACACAAAATATTTAATGTTCTCCATTATAATTGGATCAGTTAGGATGCTTTTCATCAGCAAGCAGCACATCTTGACTCAGCTACCTTACATAAAGAATATGTGTTATTTCATATAATGTGAGTCCAGAGGCAAATTATTTCAAATTTGGTTAAGTCATTCAGTTTCAATGATGTCAAGAAAGCACATTCTTTTCACGTTTCTGTATGTGGACATGTCCTCATGGGTTGGTTTCCTCTGTTTACAAGTTGGCTGTCTCAATTTGAAGTATTGCAATGACATCAGTCAGAAAGACAAAAATGTCAATTCCATTGTGTGTGTATATATATGTGTGTGTATATATATATATATATATATATATATATATATATATACACACACACACACACATGTATATGGTTTGGTGGGGGGTATCAGTGATTGAACACAGGGGCACTTAACCACTGAGTCACATCCCTAGCACTTTTTTATTTTTTATTTTGAGACAGGGCCTTGCTAAGTTGCTGAGACTGACCTCAAACTTGTGATCCTTCTGCCTTAGTTTCCCAAGTTCCTGAGATTACAGACATGTGCCATTATACTCTGCTCAATGAATATGCTTTTCTTCCATGAGAAAAATCTTTCCCAGAAAATTCTTAGAACAATTACTGAATAATTGGTTAGATTTATTCCTTATGTCTATTCCTAAATCAGTAATTGATAAAGGGAATGGAATCTCCTTGGTTGGCATTGATCAGGAATAATTTAGTCAGTAGATTTGGGTGTGAAACTCACCTCATCCTCATATATTGAAGTCCAATAAAAAACAAAATGTCTGTTATCAAGAAGGAAGGGGCATCCCTTTTGGGGTGGGTAGCCAGCAAGTCTACTATATTTGTGGTTCATGTATACTCTATGGAACACAAATAAACTTTTGCTTATTCACATTCAAAATGCACAGACAGTCAATCCATCTGAAACTTGCTCACATGGGCTATCTTTTTCGACACAACAGTCCATTCCATATCCGTGATCCTTTTTCTGACCTTCACTCCTCTCTCCGAGCTTGAGAAGTATTGCCCAGGCCAGTTATTCTCGATGAAGATCAACAAAAATTACCTGCAGTGTCTTATAAACGTTTTGTTGTTAACCCAGGAAGGGGATGTTCTATCTTTTTCTGAAATATTTTCATTTCCATAATAGTGATAAAGGGAGGAAGAAGTTTTTAATCTTTCTCTCTATTAGACTGGAGTAACATTACTTAGGCAGATCAGGAGAATCTGTGAAGTGAAGGAGAAAGGTGAGAAAATAAATTCATAAATTACTTAACATTTTAGTTTGATATCCATGTTTTCATATTATGCCTGGGATATAGAGATTTCTCAAGAAATGCTTGGGGTTAGAAAGGAAGGAAGGAAGTAAGGGTGTTTTACCAGAATTCTTCTATGGGTCCTCAAATAAAATAAATTTAATTAGTTAATGCAAGTTTTATCGAATTTTTAAGGACTAAAGTTGCTCAAACACAAAATTTTTCATGGAGTTTATTGATTTTCAAATAGGGGTATATTTCTTTTGACTACTTTGAACAACTGTGTTCAAAAGTTAAGTCTAAAGGCTTAACAACATTCTGTACACATTATACTGCATTATTTTATAAGCTGCACATTTTCAAGTTATCCCACCATTAGTTATGCTAAATCTGAACACCAGATTCTAGTCCAATTTTCAGTTTCTTTCTATTTTAAAATATATTTTAAAAAATTATTTTCATTGAGAACACGAATTGAATAACTTTGAGTTCCTAAATATTTTTATCACTGGACTTGCTTTTTCAAAGAAAATAACCCATTCCACTTTACAGTTCAGTATCATAAAGTTTTTAAAAGATTTATAGCAAGAAAATTTGAAGTTCTTCATGAATATGGCTGTTTTAGAATGGTATTAAAATGATACTAGCATTTTTATTCTCTAATATGTTTAGTGTTGTTATATTCTTATTTAAAAATAGATGTCTTGAATTCCTGAGATTAATTTTCATGTTTTGGAGAAAACATTGGTAGCTTTCACAGTTTTTCATTGATTTGTGGTTATAATTTTTCTAACATGGTAAGCTGGTTGAAGTAAGTGGTTGGTGCCCTGCTCAGTTTTCTCAGAGTGAAACTCATCTCATCAGGAGGGCTGCAATGAACAGTTATACCCCAATTGCTCATTCTGTTGAAAGATAAATTGTCAGAAAAAAGGTTGCAGTGTAAGTCTATATTTTAGTTAGAAAACATACTTGATTTGAATTCTGAGAGAAATTAATTTTAACCAAGAGAAAAATATAAATCTAAATTTCTGCATAGGAAGGTTAAAATCAAGAGAGCTAGGGATCTTTCTCAGGATTTTTTTTTTTTTTTTTTTTTTTTTTTTTGCAATATAAGCAATGTGTAAATTACAGGAAAGTCTTAAGCAAATACTTAAATGCTCAAACATCTTTACCTATATAGCTACTCATATTTCAGTTTAAATAAATAGATTTTGTTTTGGGATTATTGTTGTTATTATTATTATTATTATTGTCTTCACATTTGAAGAAATTTAGTTTTCTTCTTTGGAAAATGTATTAGGGACATAATAAATACCACCAATTTGCTCAAAAACTGAAAGCTATGATACTGATCTCAAATGTTCTTAACATGCCTGAGAGACTTGATTTGAGAAATGAAGACATCTTATTTATAGATACCTGCTTCCCTTGACTTCCTGGCCTCACCATTCAGCCTTTGCATTAAATTTTCATCAGCTGTATTTTCTGTCCTGAGGGTGAACAGTATGTGAAGTATAAAGTAAGAAAATGTGAGTGGGAAGCTTCTCCTCACACACTTTTGTCTATACATAGCTTTTTTCGGCTGTCTTAACTCTTGTGTATGGCTTTGGAAAATACTAATATCTTTCTTCAATTGCAAAAAAGGGCTCATGCTTGATATATTTTATTCTTAGACATGGTAGCTTCTCTTCAAAATATTCCTTGTTGTTTTAGCTATTATGAACTTGTTATCATAAATACTCATTGCTTGATGCGGTTCTTTCTGTGCAATTTTGTGAAGCTTCACCAGAGCCCTGCTAATATATTTAGCTCTATATCAGTGGGCTTTACTGGGGTGAATCACTACTCTAGAATGAAAGGAAAAATAGATTAATTTGCTCTGTCAATGATGCTTGCTCCCCAGGTCTTTTGTTTTCCTTTCATAAACACTGGAATTTATAGAAATAAATACTTGAAATTTAGCAATAAACTTAAATCATTGATTTTAAAATTGGTATTTAAATAGTATCAAAAACAATCTATAAATTTATTTAGCCAAAAGCTGGCCATTTATTAGGGAAAAAATGCATCAGATTAATATGTTTTGAGCATTTTGCTTATGATGGTTTGTTCAGCATAAGCTTTCGTCACTGGAAGCTTTCCTACTGAACTTCCTAACTGATATATTTACTCCTCACTATATATTTCCTTTAAATTGAAGATTTTGTGGTTACTAAGTCTTAAAACAAGGAGCTAACTATGAATAATGATGTTTCCAATTGGTCAAAAACATTAAAAGCATATACTGTGTCCCATGCTTCATTCAAATCTAAGTTATTAATAAATGTCCTTAATATCTTTTCAACCAGACCTAAGTCACACGAGCATGCTCGTGTAGAGAAGGGGACCTTTTATTTATTTATTTATTTATTTATTTATTTATTTTTTAAGGAACATTATTTTTAGTGTTCCATATAATTAGATACATGTAGGTTTTGTAAAATGAATAAAGCACTAATTATCAGCTGTCACTATTGCAAAGCAACCACCACATAAAGAGTTAATGAATTAAAATCATTAATTTTTAATTAATTGCTGTGGTTAAATGGCTTGGCAATCAATGCTGGATTTGACTGAGTAATTTTGTTGATGCCAGTTAATGTTCATCTCTGAGGACTTGGGCAGCTGCTGGATGTGGCAAGTACTTTGGTGGCAATTGGCTATGATGTCTTGGCTCTTGACCAGATGGACTCCTATCATCTAGCAAGTTAGCTCAGACACATACACAGGGAAAGGGTTAAGATGTCTCTACAGTAAAATGGCATGCACAGCTATTTGGTGACCAGTTGAGAACCTGCTCATGGTTCCCACCAAAAGAACACACAAAGCCTTCTCAAGTACTGGACAAATATACCCTGCCTCTTGATGGGAGATATTTGCCACTTTGCAACCAGATACCAAACAGAATGGGAGAACTTAATGTCTATCTGAACATTGTTAAATTAGTTTCTTAAGGTATATTATGCTACTATGCCTTTTTCATCATTTTTATCCCTGAAAACAAAATGTTTACATTAGAATTCTAAAAATGAAAATATTTGTGAATTTCATATTCATAGACTGACTAGTCATAGACATAGACTGTCATAGACTTTGCTTTTAAAAAGTCCTCTTATCTACTTATTATTTACTGAAATTTCCATTCAACAATCATGAGAAAAGTGAATTGTTATTATTATAAATACTAAGTGGCTTAATGAAATAGCTAAATAGTATTTCACCTAACTTATTTCTGTGTTCATCTAAACTGTAGAAATTCTTTAAGAAAACATTGCCCTGATGTTTTTCCTTACATTTTACCCTAAAGCATATACTCCTAAAGAAGTCATACTTTTAACAGAGAAAAAAAAAACTATTAAAAATTTCATCCTGAGCATCTAATTCAAACCATTAATGAGTTAAATTTTAATATTTCCATGTGATTAAATTTAACTATTGTAAGCAATAATATGATTTGTTTGGTATTATAGAAAAAGGTAGAAAACAAATTTATGTAAAATTAGCTCCTTTATGTACAATTTCCCTAATTCTGCATTATTCTTATTTAGAAATTATTAATTATTTTTCTTTACTACTAGACACAAAATAGCTGTGAGAGCAGGTCCCTAGTCCATCAAATTTATTATGTTGTCTTTAGCTTATTGTTTGACACTTCATACATGCAACCAATGCTTTTCAAAGAAAAAAAATGAGAAAAAATTATTTTAACATTAAACTACATAAATTAAAATAGTATGATCTGTGCATATTGACTGTTTCATATTAAAGGTTCCCATGTTTAAGAATATATCCGATTCATTTTTTTATGAGTCATTCTGTCATGGAAAAATACATGCTCATTTTATAGATTTAAATAATCCAGGAAATAAATCTGAGTAATATGGATAAAAGTTATGTTCCTAAGTTTGAATCATTTTGTTTTGTTAGTTGCATGATCTATAAACTAAAACAAATGTTATTAAAATAATTTTGGGTAGGGATTGAAATATTGAGAAAATATAAATATTCTATTAAAATTAAGTTACCAATGATGTTATTTTAATACCAAATAACAATAAAATAACAAATTGGAGAGCATAAATGATAAACTAATTATAAATCTTACAGATTTATTTATAACACTTCTCTAAAACTCTTTGGGGAAAAGTTTTGTAAGTGCATTTTATGAAAAAAATGCTTCAAGTTTCCCATGTTTAAAAATATATCCGATCTAATATATCCAAAGCATTTGGAATATGTTACATACCATATTACTTTTGGGAATGTTCAATTCTCTTTAAGGTATCAAAGTTTCCACAGTTTAATGAAATGTTTCCTTCATGCTTTGTTTATGTTACTGTAAAAGTAAAAGGTAACATAATTTTACTAATCGAATTTTTGGAAAATAAAATTACGTAAATAAAAGACTTCCAAGGATGCAAAATACATCAGATATCAGAAAAAATGCACTAAATATGTTCTGAAAATCCATTACAATTATTGAATACAAAATCATTTCCTATTTATTTATCAAAATATATATTCTTTTAACTTTTGAAAGGCTTTGTTTTATTTCTTTTCTTGAAAGTTGCAGAGCCAGGGGTGGTGGTGTATGCCTGTAATCCCAGAGGCTTGGGAGGCTGAAGCAGGAGGATCTTGAGTTCAAAGCCAGCCTCAGTAAAAGGAGGTGCTAAGCAACTTAGTCAGAACCTGTCTCTAAATAAAATACAAAATAGGAGTGGGGATGTGGCTCAGTGGTTGAGTGCCCCTGAATTCAATCCCCAGTTTCTATAAATGTTTTATAAAGGTATTTTATAATGTCAATTTGTAAACCATCTAAAATTTTAGGAAAGGTTATTGCAATATCTTTTCACTATGGTTGAAATGGCAACTGAAGTAGTTTTTAAATGTGTAAACATCAAACTCTTCCTTTACAAATGGTACATACATGTATGAGGGACATTTCCAAAATATTTTATGATGTATTATGCTAAGAACATACTTCCAAAAGAAAACAAACTATCACTTCTACATGTTAAGAAGTTTAGTTGTTAGACATATTTTACAGTAGTTTTTAAAAAATACAAAAAATGTTATTACACATTATTATGAAGGTGTGAATGTCATTTACATTGTCAGATATATGAAATATGTTATTGTCATTAGTTGATTTCAATTTCAGCAGTATTGTGGTTAAATTTATATAAATTACATCTATATGTATAATAGAAACAATCCCACTATTTGGGTGGGGGCTTATGTTTTTAATAAATAGAATATCCTCCATCTTCATACAATGATCTAAAAGACTGGCAAAGGCCTGATTTAAATTGTTGTGTTTGATTCAATGTTATAAATAGAATAATTGTGTGAATTCTTCTACTATTATACCAACAGTTTCCCTCTATTCCTAATGCCAATATTAATTGACTGTGTACCTCAAGCATGTCACCTTCTTTATTATTTTTGTTTGCGTTGGTGCTTCCAATAATACCAACCTTTATCACTTGAGTATTTTTAGGACTGATGAAAGAACCACTGACAAAAATCCAATATACTTATAGAAAGTAATGATAATAATTAGAAAATATCTATCATGAATTCACTGTAATCTATTTTCTATAAATTTTATAAATACAGCATATTTATAAAAATGATTTATAACCCAAATGACAAAAAAATATAATTTTGCAAGTACTAAGGATTTATACTACTACTGTGTTATATTATTCATTAGGGGTTATCATAATAAAGGGGAATAAAGCATAGAATGCAGAAGTGCTTAAATTGAGATTGTTTTATATCCTAGTCTGTAAGTGAGGATGGTTGGAAAGAAAGTGCCAGGACAATGGTAGATTTAAGCAGATGAAGATACTATCCATCATTTTGTGCTAGCTAGACAGACTAATGTCAAGTAGTCAAAGAAATGTGCTTGCATGGTATGTGTCACATCGAGTAGAAATAAATTTGATTCAGAAAGAGTTTTGTTTATAGGCAAATTGAAGACCCAACTGTATGTGGATACTTTGTATTATATATATATTAGATACCATTAGATCACGTAAACCACATGCTACTCAACAGGAAGAAATCAATGCTTGTCTATATTTTCCCTCTGCTCACTCCACCACACCCATCATGATAACTAAGTTTCTTAACCTTGAAAATGATATTACAATTTTTTTTTGGAAAAATGTTTTTTTGAGGATAAATTTACATCATATTAAATGAAAACTGTATTTTTAAGAATAACCTTGAAAAACACCATGCTGCTTGATATTAAAGCAGAATAAGGTTATCTGAAGGAGGACATGAATGTAAAGGTAGGAAATAATAAAGCCAAAATATATTATCCACTGATAGTCCTTGATTTTGTCTGTGCCCTTAGTATTGTATGCAACCTGATAAGGTTTACATGCTCTAATATGTTTTATGTTTTAGGACTTTTCTGTGGGAAATAATGCTCAAGATCATTTTTATTTATGTACTGAAAAATATGATTTCATAGAATGTCATCCTTCTTTGAAGAACATGTGAACCTTTTTGCAAACAAAGCAAAAATTATACTTTATCTCTTATGTAAGTAAAGGCTCTAACTCTAGTGTGGCTGTCCACATTAAAGAAAAATTTGAAAATCCACTAGGACCTCAGGTTATTATTATATCAACAAGATCATGTTATATTTTATTATTCTTATTACTATACATCCACTAGATGTTTTAACATTAAATAACTTGATTTTGAGGTATAATGAATGTATTAAGTATTGCAAAAAACAAAACCACTATTTCGGTATAAAATAATTATAACTAATCAATATACTCCTACACATACCATTCTTTTTTCAGTTTTTAATAAAATGTTAGCAAAATAATAACATTTAGGATCTTAAAACATTTTATAGAGAAGTTTACAACTGTCCTTAGCTATTCAGTACTAACAGATCAAATTCCAGCCAACTGATTCTTCCACCTCTATGGCAGAAGATGGACTAATGGCAAGCAGCCGAAATCACAAAATTAAACAACGAGACCAAAAAAAAAAAAAAAAAAAAAAAAAAAAAAAAAAAAAAAAAAAGATGAGATTAGTAAAATATGAAGCTCATCTTTGCAAACCATTGTAAAAAATAATCCTTCTAGATTGGAGCAAACAGCAACTGGTGTCACTCTTTTCTTCCTGTCTTCCTCCCACCTCCATCCAGTCTAACTTCTGCACCTCATCAGAATCCACATCCTGGTGTTTCTGGAGACTGAATCATCAAGGTTTGATTGTTTCTGCAATTAAGGATTTCTTTAAATCAGTTAGTTTTGTCTGACTACTTGAGGTTGAGGATTCTGAAGGTGTGATAATTTGGTTTAACTGGAAACACAGCAGGTATCATGGAACCTTTTCATGTGTGTCCAAATAGCAGCTACCAAAGTATGGAGAGTGGTTTTTATGTCCTCCAGTAAATTAAAAATTCAAAACAAAAAGTTACACATTTTAAACATACAAATGTCTCTAAAGACATTTTTGAAATCATACTGTGTATAGAATATTCCTGTGCAAACAAAACAACCAGAAAAGCATATATCCTATATCTAAATATTTAAAAATTATAAATCAGAGTGTGTTTTATCCCTATACTTTGACAAATGTAACAATATCCAAAAATTGGATTAGTTATGGCATTTACATAACAGAATGTCAGCAAATGCAAAGACAATTGAACTTAGGTATTTTTGCTCATGACTAAATACCACTAATGGGTATCTGGCAGTTAGATAATAAATAAAATAAAAATATAGAAAATCCCATATCTTATTGTATGTTATTCCATAAAATGTATTCTTCTTGCCTTTCTTTGAGTAAAATAACCTTTTTTGTAATAGAGAATTTACTAAATTTATGTTTTACTTATAGTAATGATGTAAAAGATTAGCAAAAAAAATATTTGTTTGGAATATATATTTTATCAAGAGTATTGAATGATAGAAGTCAAAAATTATTTTCCATTTTTCAAAAGTAAGTTTTCTCTTAATATTCAAAATGTATCTATGAAAATGCAATTCATTTTAATCGAATACCAAATTTAAAAATAAAATTAGTTGTATTAATTTTGTTTGTTTACAAAAATAAAACTATCAATAGAATAATGAATTTACCATAATAGAATACAAAAAATGTTTATAATAATGAAACTTTTCACAGTTCCAACATGTCCCTCTAGTTGGCAGTCTAAGAAATCTGTCTCATACTTCATGCATATTAACTTGACACCAACACAGACACACAAATTCAAGAGTAATAAGAATTGTTTAACATTGCAAAATATTTCTCGCCTGCCATGTGCACAATGTGCTAATTTTTTGTTTAGTGTTCTGAAACCATGAATTGTAATGTGAATAAAAGCAAGAAAGTGGACACTCAGCATCACTGGGAAACAATACTTTGTCATGCAAGAGTATATTGCATCCCTGCTATCTAAAAGAAGGATTTGACAAGTTAATTAGTTTGAATTTTCTTACTTAAGCATGTATGCAGATTAAAATTTCCCTGCCTTCTGAAATATTGTACATTTCTAAATTAAGCAGGGATATAAGCCGCTATCCTTCAAACCATTCAAACACAGACAACTTTCATTTGGAGAAAATAGGACAAAAGTAATGGAACTCTATCTTTGAAGCCTGAAAGGCATTTATTCACCAGAGGCAGAAAATAAAGTCAAAGGTCATGCTGAGTGTCTGCACTGATTTCTTGTCCTTGAGTGGTAGGGACATCTGTAGTCTTCAATACATTTACTTTCTGTGGGTTTATAATATGTGAAGCCCAACAGAGAATCTTATGCTATATGTAGGGGTACTGTATCAGTATGAAATTTCATGACAATTGAAATGTCTTTGTAAGGCAAATACAGAATAGTGCATTCAAGTAATGTTATACATATGAATATGGATACATATGAATACATATGCATACACATGAACACATATACATATCTATATAAAATATATTTTACCTATTAGGATTTTTTCTTTTTAGAAAGTGTTGTTTTAGGATTAACAGAAAATACTACTTGAAAAATTAAAAAAACATTGAACATCTTTCTCAGAAACAAAGTACAAGTGAAAGGAAGGAAAAAAGGAGTAAGAAAACACTTCTCATTAAATTAATCTAGTAGTATAAAAGACATGGAAATAGAGCATTTGAATGATGAGTTTAAAGAAAATATAATCAGTGCTACTAATATTCATTTATCTTCTTGAGTTGATTTATACACATGTATATGATTATTTTACTTCCCAAATGTTACACAAGAAATAGCCATGATTAGCAAGATGAAAAAGATGCTCAGAAACATTTGTCTTGGAAATCTATTGGAAATATAAGAGCCAGTAGCTAATGAGTATGGTATTTATCATGTTTTTAAATATGAAAAAGAGAAACACCCAAGAATATTTCAAGGTTTTTACTCAGCAGAGCTATAACAGTCTTATTACCATTCATGGTCCCTGGTCAAAGCAGATAGAGGGTGGAATCCTTCAAGGTGGAGGGGTTTGTTGGTTCATTGCATTTTAGCAGGCAAATCAGATGTACAGTCCTGTGTGGAGAAGCCTAAGGGCTTCAGACTGTACAAGATAATTTATAGATGGGGGTCATGAAAAATTATAGAGAGGTTCTCAGATCCTACTACTGCATCTTTGGAGGGAAAATAAAGCATGAAGAAGGAGTTATAAATGAAAGGTCACAGGAATGGCAGGGTGGCAGTTATAAATGAATTCATGAATTTTATAGTTAATCTTTTGAAAAGTTCTCTAATCTCAGCTGCATTTTTTTTTCTTACTTCTAGGTTTATTAAATTTGAAAGTATTCCAAGATCTTTGGGGGATCACATTTTTGCCAATATTTGCATGTTCAGGCAACATCACAAATAAAAAATAATAGTTTAATGCTATATTGGGAAGGTTAAGCATTCAAATAGGTGAGCAGGGATTAGCTGCCTTCTTATTATAAAGAGGGCTCTTAGAGCTTAATCCCCAGGAGCTATTTGCTCCAGTGTTTTTAATGGCCCTTAATAGCTCAAGTCTGCATAGAACACATATGCATGTATTTATATTTGTATTGATACATATTTCATGTATCAATTTCTATTCCCTAGCTGGAATTTATGCTGTGAATTACTATAGTACTCTTTTGTCTAAAATGTAATTATCTAATTATGTGTTCTGGGAGATGACATAGCTAGACTCATAGAGCACCAATTCACAAGCATTTAATTTTTGTTTTTAATAAGAGACTATGAGAAAAAAAAGATCTTTCTCCCTCTGGAGGGGGGATGCAGTACTCACGCTTAAGTGCTACTTTCAGAATTGGAATTTTCTTTGCCAGCTCCTCTGGGCATCTCATTAAGTGTTTCTAGCACTACAGGGCAGTTTTGTCCTCCAATATGACCCTTAAAAAAATCCTGTTAGTAAATCACAGGATAAGAAGTCATGCAATGTGAACCTCAAGTAAGTATGTAACATTAAATAGTACTATCATGACACAGTCTTAATTTTTTAAAGATGATAAAAACCCCTATGAAGAATGGTCTCTTTCAGGTTCACCAAATCAGTAATATGTTCCAGCAATGATTCATCCAAATAATTTGGCTGAATCAAAGGAGGCTGTGGAAGTTTACAGTGATTGGCCAGTAAGCATAAAAAGGACAAAAATGAGCTTCCACAGAAAAATGTCATTTCTTGTCCTACATGCACAGGCTTTGAAAGGTTTAAAATGAATAGTCACTAGTACTTAAACAGCTGGATGTTGTATGTCTCCTTTGATAATGAAGTCTCAGTTAAAACTGTTTTGTCACTCTGGTAGATGAATAAAAAAACCTATTTAAAGTTGGTATATCCAATACTAAATGTCACATTTTACTGGTTGGCATGCATTTATCACTTCATTTCCCGGTACAGTAAACAACTCATAACTCACCGATTAATTTGATTGACAGCACTTTTGGGCATTTTTTAACACTCATGTACTGTATTGCATGGAGTCAAAATTTCATGGTAATAGGATTCAACAACAACAATAATAATAGAAATAATAATTTTGGAGTTAATTTAGAGGAGAAAAATGTCAAATATGAGGATAATAAATTATGGGAATTTCTCATTTGAGTAAGTAACAGGTTTAATAGCTTTTTCTAAGTACTGAGATCATTCAACTGAACATCTGCTTTCCAGCTGTGCATATTGATATATTACCAGGTTTTTATTTCCTTCTACTCTAAATGTATCTAAGTTTTTAGGAGTTTCACTACCTGACTTTTTGACAATGCCTCGGTTATGAAAGATATAAAAATGTCAAAAATTTTGTAGGTTATATTATGTTCAGGATATTATTTTTCAATTGACTCCAAAGACATATGCCTAGGAACAATTAAACCATTCTCCAATCACACCTTGTTCCAGCTGGGATCAGAGAATTAAAAGGAAATAAGCTCTCATAATTTACTTATTGCTGGAGTTTCTGTAGTTTCCTGAGTGTTAATAGATTCTTATTAAATTATTCTATCAATGATAGTCTATCAAAAAAGTGTATTGTACATTGCTTGAACTTCTGAAGTTGGCTCTTTGACATTAAAATTAGTTTATTTCTTCTTTTATAGTAATTTATATACTGAGCAACCACTTTTTGAAAAATGCCATTAGATGGAGATTAAGTTATCAGAAGCTTTATTAAATCTCAAGTCTTAGAAAATTTAGTCATGAACTAGCACCCTGAAACAATCTGCACTAAAAAAGTGAGAAATGCTAATCAAAATAGATGTAGCCCAATATCTTGTTTAATAGGGCAATATGGAATGTATTTTCCCATTTCAACAAACAACAACAACAACAAAAATCCCAAATAAGATGTTATCTTCTTCCAATCAGCCTTTATCGTTACTGTCACCATAGCAACTAAATAGCTCAGAGTTGCAACCTAAACAAGGGACCAAATAAGATGAGCTTATGAGCCACTGCATGATCAGTGTTCATAAGATAGTAATTCAAAAACGCTCAAGTCATACCCACAGAGGAAAAGCCTTTAGTCTCTCTTTCCCTGACCAAAAGTATGGTTAATAAAACCGTTTCACCATGTTCTAGGCTTTATGGATTAAAAAGCTTAAGAAGTGGGATGATGTAACCTGAAGGGACCATGTACTCATCACAGTCCCAGGACTCACTTCACAATGGCAATCTGCTGGCTTGCAAAGTAATATACAACTGAAGATGAGATTTATTGATTGATTGGTTTAATTTTATTAAATGACACTAAAGAAACATGGGTTGCTTTTTTTTTCTCCTTAACAATGTATGTAATTAGGAGAATACCATGTATGAGAGTGCAAAGTAGGACAGATTTGGACTACTTAGGAAAATTAATTCTATAAATAAGAGACCCTTGAGCCATTGCAGTTTTCAGGCCCCTTACAGTACACTGTAATTTGTGACATATTTTCAAAATTCTCAAATTTATTATAATTCAGAGAGTGATATATTTCTGATTATCTCTAGGTGCAAATCTGAGGGCAGTCAATAATAATAACAAAAATTAATGATAGTAATTTTTAAATGCTTATAATCAGCCACTTTACTTGTACTATAGTTTTCCCTGTTCTACAAATAAGTAAGTTGAATTATTAAAAGAATAACTAATCTCTAGTTTAGGAAGAGACAGAGGTAAGAATTGAGCCCAAGCACTCTTAACTCCAAAGCCTGCTATCAACCAGTTAGTACTGGTTAAATGCTTTTGTCTTATTCCTAAATGTCTTAATAGCATGGCTAAGATTCTCAGTTGATGTGTTTCTTTGATCTCCTTTCATTACCATTTTTTATTGAGTCTTCTGTCCTTTTTTATTATGATTGGCCCTTCTTCATGTCAAACATATCTATTTTAAGTTCTGTTTTTATATCATTCTTGGCAAAATCAATTTTGGTCACTTTCCAGAACCTCACTGTGTTAATCAGCTTTTCTTCACTGTAGCCAAATGCTGGATAGGAAATACTTAGAGAAGGAATGGTAATTTTATTGGCCCTTGGTGTCAGAAGTCTCAGTTCTTGATCAGTGAACTCAATCACTCTGGATGTGAGGTATACAGAACAGCATGGCATTGAGGCATGGCAGAAGAAAGCTGTTCACCTCATGGTATCCAGGAAGCAGAGAGAGAGAGAGAGAGAGAGAGAGAGAGAGAGAGAGAGAGAGAGAGAGACTTCATTTCACCTCTTAACATTTCTCCATTATCACAGGAGCTTTTATGGGACACCTCATAGTCAAACCATAAAATGTTTTTGAATCAGGAAAATTTGAATTCCTATAGTTTATGTTGTCTAGACTACACAAAAAATACATAATATATGCAAGCCAGTATCTTACTTTAGCTCTTTAATGACAGTCAAAGCTTCTTCCTCCCTCTGCCTCTCAGAAAAATACCCTAATGTTATCATTTAGATTTAAGAAGTCCCCAAAAACATTTACGTTAGACAATAAAGAAATGTTCAGATGTTAAATGATTAGATTAGGAGAGGTGTAACTCAATCAATGGATTAATGCACTTGATAGATTGAATAATTTGAATATATTACTAGATGATAACAATATGTAAATGGGCCAGAAGTAGAGAAAGAAAGTCTTGGGGTCTGCACATGGGAATTATATTTTGTACCAGCTCCTCTCCCTCTGTCTTTCTTTGTCCAGGTTTCCTTGAACTGAGTAGATTTCCTCTGCCATGTCCTTCCACCATGTTCAGACTTACCAAATGTCCAGAGCAATTCAGTCAGCCGACCATGGACTGAACCTATTAAATCATGATCCCCAAATAAACTCCTCCCTCTAAATTGTTCTTTTCAGATAGTTTGTTTGTCACAAGGAAAAGCTAACAGACACACCTACTAAATTGTGAAAGAAGATTGTAGGCTGGGTCATCTGAAAGTGCCCTGGTCAGATAGATTTAAGATAGTCAAGCTACTGACGTTTTGGAGATGAGTACCCACCAGTCAATGTTTTAGTTAGCTTTTTCATCACAGTGACCTAAACAACCAATAAAAAAGAACTTACAGGAGGAAAAGTCTATTTGGAGCTTATGGTTTCAGAGGTTTCAGTCCATAGATTGCCAACTCCATGGCTCTGGGCACAAGATAAGGAAGCACATCGTGGGGGAAGGGCCTAGTGTAGTAAATATGTTCAGCTCGTGGAAGAGTAATAAAACAGAGAGAACAAGGAGGGACATGAAACACAGGGAACAGGGAAAATGTACCCTTTACACTCCAGGGCCCACCCCAGCCATGACCCACTTACCTATATTTATCACCTAGTCAGCCCATTCAAATTAGAATAGACTGATTAAGTTACAGAATTCATAATCCAATCTTTTCACCTCTGAATTTTCCTGTTTTGGGGGCACATCATATGCAAACCATAATGTTCCAACCCTAGTCCCCCAAAATTCATGTTGTTCTCATAATGCAAAATGCATTTAGTCTATTTCCAAGAGTCCCATAGTCTTAACAGTTTCAGTATTGTCCAGCAGTCCAAGTTCAAAGTCAAACCTGAGACTCAAGGCAAACTCTTGGCTTTGAGCCTGTAAAAATCAAAAGCTAGTTACATACATCAAATATACACTAACACAGATCAAATATTCCCATTCCAAAATGGAGGAGTGGAGCATAGGAAAAAAAGGAAAGGGCCAAAAGACCTAATCCCAGCCAAGCAATCCGTCCCATAACTCTGTATACAGCATATAGGACATATGTAGGGACAGCACCACCTCTTTGCCCTTGCCGATTGCAGAACAGATGGGCTTTCTTTTAACAGGGCTCTCTCCCCATCCAGCAGCTTTTCAAGCAGAGAGTGGCATCTATTAATACCTGAAATATCCATTACAACTTCAGCTTCACCTTCACAGCTTTATACAATGCTCTCTTATGGGCAGTCTGCAGGGATTCTGACCCTACTATACTTTGCCTTGCCTCCCAGACCTTCCTTAGAAATCTTTGTTGAAGCCTCCATGACTTTTAATTTTAACATACTAAATTCTTGCAGAACCAGTACCAGGTGCATTACAATGTGATCTGCTGCCAGCTCACACATTACATGGGCTAACTGAAATGATGGTAGCAGCAGCCTTTGAGTGTCTGAGAGGTTGAGTGAACACTTGAAGTCAGGCCAAGCTTCAAGTTTTAAAACCTTTACCTATGCTTTCTGCTTCCATTTCTCACAGTAAACCTGATTAAAAGATGGCAGAAAAATTCATTCCTCAACTTAATGCTGTGCTGCCTTGAAATTTCTTTCACCAGATTAATTAGTACATCACTTTTAAATTTAGTCTCATGCAAACTCTCAGAACATGGGCAAAATGTAGACAAGTCCTCTGACAGAACAAAATATGAGTGGCCTCTAGTCCAATTCCCAAGAAAGTCCCCATTTACCTCTGAAACCTCATGAGCACAGTTCACATTCCTATTGGTGTTGTGATCTTCTGAGGTCATACCAGAATAAGTCATTAAGCTCCAATTACAATATTCTTTTTTTAAATACATATTTATATATATATATATATATATATATATATAATATATATATATATATATATATATATATATATATATATTTAGTTGTAGGTGGACACAATACCTTCATTTTATTTATGTGGTGCTGAGGATCGAACCCAGAGCCTCACACATGTGAGACAAGTGCTCTACTGCTGAGCCATAGCCCCAGCCCCTCCACTTACAATATTCTAAAGCTTTCCCTGTTTGCATTACTAAATTTTTCAAACTTTCTCTAGCAAATGAGCTCCAAAATCATCTAAATCATATGTTTAGTTTAATCACAGAAATGACCTAATTTCTCAGTAATAATTTCTTTTTCAGTTAATTTTTTTTCATTGCTATGACTAAAACACCTGAAAAGAACAATTTAAAGGAGTCAAATATATTTTGGGCTCATAGTTTCAGAGGTCTCAGACCATAGGTGGCCAACTATGACTCCAGGTTCAAGATGAGGCAATGCATCACAGACAAAAGGCTTAGCACAGGAAAGCTGCTCAGCTCATGGTGGGGTCAGGAAGCAAAGTGTGAGAGAGAGTAAGTGTCACAGGAAAGATGTACCCTTCCAGTGTTCATCCTCAATGACCCTCCTCCTCCAGCTATGATCCCTCTGCCTAGAGTTACCACCCAGTCAGTCCATTCAAACCAGGATGGACAGATTAGGTGACAGTTCTATCATTTCACTTCTGAATATTCTTGTATTATTAACACAAGAGCCATGTATCCAAATTATAATAGGCAAGAAGTGGATCCTCAGGATAAGTCAGCATCAGTAATGGGAAAGATTCAAACAGGTTGTCTACTGCTCCATTCCAGCTTTGCATATTGTGTAGCAAGAAGAAAACAACATCTCCAACGGGCAGATTACATGTCTTTGTGGTTGAGTGGGAACAAGCAGTGTAAGAAGCACTGCAGATCCTGTAAAAACAAGAGACTTTCAAGCTGGTGGAATATCAGAGAAATAGAAATGAGTATTATAGTTACACATTATAGTTTTGTCACCATGAAAACGTATCTAGAGTTTAGTTGCTTCTGTACAAAATTACACAAAATTCTACACACATTCTCAGGCCCTTAATAGTCAATACTTTTTTTCTTCCTTCATCATCTATTGGGGTGCATTTTACAAAAAAAAAAAAGAAAAATAAATAAATAAATAGATAATAAATAAATATAAAGAAAAGAAAAAGAAAGAAAGAAACAGATGAGAAAAGTCTTGTGACTTTACCTGAAAATAGTTCTCTGTCTCCATGATTTAAAAAATAGAGATATGCTAAGCTATTCTATCCAAGGTAACCATAATTTTAAGGACTAAGAGGCTTATGATAGGGAGAGGGGATCATCCAGTTTGAGAACTAACATCAGAAACTTGGGTGCCAACGTATGATGTTAAGTTGCATTCATTAAATGCTGAATGTTTTGCAACTTAAGTAGGAAATAAAGTATGAAAAGTCCATGTAATTTCAACATAGCATAACAAGTTCTATGTTAAAAAATAAAAATTTGAGGGACATTAAAAATAGATATTTTAGTCAGAACGGAAGAAAGAGGCAAAGGTGATCAGTGTGATCTTGGTAAATATGACACTCAGTTGAGCGTTGAATAATGAAAAGGAATTTGCAGTACACTAGCTAGATAAAATAGATTATTGTCCATACAAAATGTTCAACATGGCACTATCAAGTATATTAGCAGTATATTTGGATGGTTATAAAAGTTCATGAATTAGAAAACTGGAGTCTGTAGACTTTGGCATATGCCAGATCCTAAACAGATTTGGCTAGGTTTGGAATTTGACTGTTTTCCTAAAAACACTGGTGAGTCACAAAGCAGTTATAAGCAGTAGAATAACACATTTTTAGGTTTTTCAAAGGCTTGAAGTTTTAATTCATCATTCAGAAAGTAGAATATAGAAAGCAATAGAGGCCAAACCAACCTGGGCTTGAAAACAAATCACAATAATTCAGATGAGAAATGATACAGTTGACAGAAGAAAGAGGTTGTAAAAGTCAAAAGGAAATAATTTAGTTGAGTGTGATAAAAATCAAAATTGACAGGACTTCGTCATCACTGGGCAGAGAGGGGGAAAAAAAAGAGAAACAACCATTTGGGAAGAGCAGCAGTGTGAAGTCCCTTTCATTCTAGGAGACCATGTTTTTCCAAATCCTCAGGTTCTGAGATCCTAACGTATGGTACAACATTGCTTCAAGCAGGGAAATCTTACTCTGTGCAAATTAATTGGCAGTGGCAATGGCTGATGCATTCTAAGACTGCTAACATGGCTAGCCAGGAGGAGAAGCAACTTCTTGGGTAGTGGAAGAAGGTGAATATGTCAGTATTTTGACATCCTATTTCTTCCTTAACTTTTGAATCAGAAAGAATAAATAGAAAAGACAGAGCCTACAGTTGGGGTTGAATTAGAATTTTATAACTTGTCAAGAGTCCTTGACTTGTAGTTCTGCAAAAACATACATTATAATTTTAAATATCTTTTTCTTCTCAGCTAGATTTTCAAGGTATGGTATTGTCTTATACTATAGTAGCTCTGTAAGACAGCAAAAAAAGCATGTTGTGAATTTTAGGAAAATCTTCTCTAAAGCTTGTGAACTAAACTCAGTGTATAGTAATGTTAACATAACATTTCTAAGATGTTAACTATTCATAGAATAGGTATTTACTGCACATCTATAAAAAGCTAAAGAATGGTTTAGGAGCTGAGGATGTAGCATGGAACAAAACATGTAAAATTTCTGCCTCATTGAACTTGCATCTCAAAACTAGTGTAGATAATAAGACAAACAGTTGAAATACATACATGGCATGATAGTTTACTTAGTGAGTTTAAGGGACAGTGGGGGGAAATGAGTGCTGGGCAGAGAGAATGAAAATAGTATATGACATCAGAGAAATAATGAGTGGCCCTATCGAGTAGGCTAGCTTTTATTCTGAGTGAGATGAAAGCTATTGGTGGCTTTTTAAGCAAAGAAATAATGTGGCGTGGATTATGTTTTAATATGATCACTATGGATGTTGTGTTTATAACAAACTGTAGGGTCAGGAAGTGAGTCAAAGAATGAATAAAATTGAAAAGCTTTTGCAGTTATCCAGTAGAGAAATGAGGGCACCTCCAAAACTTGACCAAGACAAGTATAGGTTAGAAGTGGGCAGTTTATGAGAAAAAAATTAGTTTCCATTTTGAAGGTAGAATTCCAATACAGAGAAAAACATGTGCTTACTTGGTTTGAAGATGCATTTGTCCTCTAAACCAGATGCATCAGCCAAGGTTTTAGAGAGAAACAGATGTGTGTGTGTGTGTGTGTGTGTGTGTGCACACGTGCGCACGCGCGCGCACACACAAACACACACACCAATATTTATACACATAGTTATTGTAAGGAATTATCTCAAGTATGGTGGATGAGAAATCTAATAAGCTGAAATCAACAAGACCCAGAATAGCCAATGTTTTGGGCAAATTCCTGCCCAAACTTAAAACCCAAAAAGAGCCATTAATTCAGTCTGTGTCTACAACAGCAATCTCTTGCCTATTTAGTTGTTCTATCCAGGCCTTCAGTTGACTTACTATGGTTTAAATGTGTTCTTCAAAATTCATGTATTAGAAACTTAATCCCCAATATAATAGAGATGGGTAGGGGAGCCTAACAGAGGGGAAAGGGGGTGATTAGATCACAAGAGCTCTGTCCCCATGAATGAACTAATGCTAATAGTGCAGAAGTAGTTTAGTTATTACAAGATTGTGGTTGTTATAAAAGGAAATCAGTGCCCCTTTTCACTCAATGTCTGAGAATCTCTTGCTTTTCTGCTTTCTTGATAGGATAATGCCATAAGAAGGCCTTTGCAAGAAACAAGTTGACACCTTAGTATTGGACTTTCTAGCCTCAGAACTGTGTGAAAGTCACTTCTTTCCTTATCAAGAAGATAATCTGAGGTATTATGGTGTAACAACACTAAAGGATTATTGCAAGGCCAACCCATATTTGGGTAGGCAGTTAGTCTTCTTTTTTTATTCTACTGATTCAATCTCATCCAGAAACACTCTTACGAATATACTCAGAACAGTGTTTAGGCACTGTCTGATCCAGTCAAGTTGATACATATAAGTCCATCTCTTGTAACATCAATTAAAATGTTTCTGCACCACAAAGGAAACAATTAGGAATGTGAAGAGAGAACCTACATAAAGGGAGAAAATCTTTGCTAACTACTCTTTTGACAGATGATTAATATCTAGAATATATAAGGAACTCAAAAAAACTTAACACCAAAAGACCAAATAACCCAATTAATAAACAGGCAAATGAATTAGGCACTTCTCAAAGGAGAAAATACAAAAGGCCAACAAATATATAAAGTAAACATTCAAAATTATTAGCAGTTAGAGAAATGCAAATCAAAAGTATACTGAGATTCATCTCACACCAATCAGGATGGCAATCATCAAGAATACAAACAATAAATGCTGGAGAGGATGTGGAGGAAAAGGAACACTTTTATACTGTTGGTTGGATTATAAATTAGTACAAACACTATGAAAATCAGTATGTAGATTCCTCAAATTTCCTCAAAATGCTAGGAATGAAACCACCATATAACCTAGCTATATCACCTCTTGGTATTTATCCTGAAGAATTAAAGTCATCCTACTAGATTGATACATTCATACCATGTTTTTAGCAGAAATAAACAATTCATAATAGCCACACTCTGGAACCAGCCTAGGTGTTCATCAATGGATGAATGGATAAAGAAAATGTGATCTATTTTCTTGGAGTTTTATTTTCACAATGGCGTTTTATCCAGACATTTAAAAAAATATATATGGCTTTTTTTTTTTTTTTTTAGGAAACTAGGTGAACTAGAGACCATTATGTTAAATGAATTAAGCCAAACACAGTTCATGTCTGAGTCTGTGGGCCTGAGAATCAGGAGAACCAGTGGTGCAAGTTCAGTGCAAGTTCCAAAACTGGCAGTTTCAAGACATAATAACAATGGTTCAGTCTATATCCAAAGGTCGGAAGAGACCAATACCGCAGTTCAAGGTAGTCAAGCAGGAAAAGTTTACTCTTACTTGATTCACCCACATTAGGGAGGGCAATCTGCTTTATTCAGAATATGGATTTAACTTTTAGTCTTAACGAGAAACACTCTCATAGATACATTCAGAATAATGTTTTGGCCAGAAGTTTGTGCTTTCTCTATCCCAGTCAAGTTGATACAGAATTAACACTTGCACCAGGCTTTGTTAGGCTTAGAATTTGTGTGCCTCTAGATCTGGCCTATCCTACCAGCTCTAATATTAAGTAGGGGTAGAATTTGTTGCTAATCTGGAATTTGGGCTAAGCACTACCTTAAGGTCACAGTATGGCCTAGAATAATAAGTTAGAGAGAGGGTCTCAACATTTCAGCATATCAAAATCTGTAACCATAACTCCAGGACAGGACAGAATGAAGGAAGTAGAACAGACAGATGAGGCACTCTTTCTCCACAGGAGGCCTAGCAATGGCAATAAACTGTAATGTACTGCCTAACAGAGAAGGTCATCTTTTTCTATATTTGATACTGAATATACTATTCAAAGTGCAGCTTAAAAACAACTTTCATTTTAACACAGGAAGAATGTTTGGGCATGAATCCACATAATGGCTCTTGAAAATATAGTATCATATCCTTTTAGATGCTGACCTTGATATTACATTTACTGCCTTATTGGCACAAACCTCTGTTTGATAATCTACCAACAGATGGTCAGGGTATCTTGGTATGCTTCCTAGTCCCTTGCCTATTTGTGCATCATTTGACAGGATACTTCTGAGGCAGCAAAATTTAGCTGAAGATGTTCTGGTTCATTGTTTCCAGCAATGGTTTTTGGCTTTATCTTGATATTTTTGATTCTAATTGACATATGATCCTAATCTTACTCAACAGGATTGTCAAACAATAAGGATGTGACAACTCTGTAAAGTTTCAAGATCTTTTGTTTTCCAGGATGCTGCCATGCTTTCACTAGTAAATAGAAATAATCTGAGGGTTAATTAAAAAAATACATTGAAGTTTAGCTAACTTTTGGTTTTAATGCATGCAATTGAATTTTAACTTAAAACTAAAATGCTCTATTCCTGGCCATCATTAAATTAGTATAAAATGTATCATTGTTTATTTATAGATCAATGGTGGCCCTCAGATTTTTATCACATTTTTTAATGGTTGTAAATTTTCCTCTTCATAATTGGAGTAGATCCACAGTAACATATAAGAGAAGTTCAAAGCCAAAAACAGTTAGGGATTAACACTCTATAATGAAACATTTGGCAGAATTCAGCATAAACATGATTTCAGAGCCCCTGTAAAGAAACACCACAAAAATGATTTGACAATACAGATTACAAGGATTGGATTTTTACATCATATATCTTGGGGATTGTCTTATTTTTAAATGTTAAATATTTGGACCAAAGAATATACACAAAGATGATCATTACAACATTATATGAAAAGCCAGAGGTAGAAAGCTATTTTAACTATAAATTATTTGAAATTATTATGGCATATTTACATGATAACTATTATAAGTATAGTGTGTAGAAAACATTAATAAATGGAACAGTATATATGTTTTCAACTATGTGTTTATATATGTACTTGTGAAGAAATAAAATATTAACAGTGTATCTTTGATACTGATTGCATGTGAGTTTCTTTTTGTAGTTTTTTTGCCATCTTTCTGCAATGACTCACACAATGTAACTAGAAAAAAGAATCCATAAAAATTTTGAAAAATAAAGCATAAAAATAACTCATTTGGTCATTCTGTATCATTAATAGAGGATAATGAATTCCATTGATAGGTAGATCAATGTTCCTAGAAAGATTTTTGTGAGTTTAATTTACTTTTGATCAAGTCTCATTATGATGATATTCTAATAATCTATAGATCTCTTCACTCATGCAGTTTTTAAGGATTTAAAATTTGAGAGTAAATATTTTTTTTCTGGAAGTTCTCATAAGAATAAAGCAATACTGCTCTTTATTTAATCAAACTGCTATCTCAACATCTTCTGAATGTTAATAACACCTGCACTAGAATAACAAAAAAAAAAAAAAAAAGAAAAAGAAAAGAAACAAGCATACAACTTTGTATGAATCAATAAAAAAACACACAGAGGAAATTGCTATTCCCCATGAAATATCAGATATGGTAACAAAAGCAGGCATGGTGACAATTTATGTGAAAGTTTCTTTATAAAACATCCTTGAACTGAAGACAGTTAAATGACAAAATTATTCTATTCACCATCTACTTAAAGAAAGAATTTTTGTATGTACAAAATACTGATATATACTAAGAAACATATACTAATATTATATTTTTATTTAGCAGGTCAGGCAATTGTTTTATTTCAGTATTGGAAAAACTTAATTTTTATCCCATAATCATTTATTGAGTTTCCATCTTGTCCAAGTCGGATATTCCCTTCAGTGAGCACCTCAGTGAAATTCAGACCATAAATAACACCAGGAAGACGGAAGTTCTGATGCTCAATAAGTCTAAAGTCTTTGTTATGTAACTTATCAAAAAGACTAGGGAAAAGCTGGACGCAGTGGCGCAAGCCTGTAATCCCAGCACTTTGGGAGGCTGAGGCAGGAGGATCGCGAGTTCAAAGCCAGCCTCAGCAATGGCAAGGCACTTAGCAACTCAGTGAGACCCTGTCTCTAATAAAAATACAAAAAAGGGCTGGGAATGTGGCCCAGTGGTCGAGTGCCCCTGAGTTCAATCCCCAGTACCACAAAGAAAAAAAAAAAATATATGACTTGGGAAAAAAGCTAAGCAAATTTTCAACCCTACTTCTATCTGTTTAGATATGCTTGATGGTAAATTTTACTAGTTGAATTGGAAAAGAAAAAAAATAGTTCTAAAAGTTTTAATGATAAAATAAACTATGCTATACTTGAAAGTTTGAACAAAAGCAGTTCTTCCAATTGAAGAATTTCTTAACCTGATTCTATTCAAACTAAAGTCTTATTTAAACTATAGCATGCCACAGTACTTTATGTTTTTTTCTTGTTCATTATTTAAAAGAGTTTCCATGTCATTGACACCATCAAGGAAACTGGAGACTCCAAAATGATTTGTCCAATAACAACAAACAGGTTGTTGGATAAAATATATTTTCTGTTATAGATTCCTGTGATTTCTTTCTAAATTACATATTAATAGCAATTAATAGTCTAAGTCAATCAATTTTAATGAAAACAAAGCCAAGATGGTAATGATGTGAAAAGATTGTTATCAATTAAAACAGATTAGACCTTGGGATAAGACTTAACTGCTAAAGGATTGAGCCTAATGTATATTTTTATTTTGCATATCTTGTTTACGTAATCCAATATAGTTAACAAAAACTGGATTCCATACAATGGATTTTATCTCTCATCTAATTTATCAGAAATGGTTGTAGAATAAGCAAAAGAAATTTGCTGCAGGATAGTCTTGTGTCAAAAATCACATGATAGCACACTGTGCCCTAAATCTTCCCTCAACCTCTTTTATCTTCCTGATGTTAATAAGAGCACAAACACATACATTAAGTACACAATTTTATCTGCTTCTTCAAGAGCTTGAAGTCAATAACTGCCCTTATCAGGAGAAGGCCCGGCAACAACATGAGTACTACTAGCAGGTGCCACTTAATATGGTTATTAAATACAGGTATGATGTAGAGGTTGATACTGTACAAGAGGTGTTAAGAGGTGAGGATGGTGTCATGGACTGCTAATGGAAAGTGGCAACCCTCTCATGTGGAAGCTTCCATATACAAAGAGAGCTGAAGGTCCTTTATAGGGGGACATAAGAAAAGGTGTAGAGCAAGATCCCTGTTTAGAAGCTCTGCAAGTCTTAGGGGAAGACAAGTTATATGCATTGGTGTGAAGAGTCATAATATATAAAAATCAATTTAGACACCATATACTGACATAACTTCTTTTTTTTTTTTTCTTTTTTTGGGTACCTGGGATTGAACTTAGGGGTACTAAAGCACTGAGCCACACTCCCAGCCCTATTTTGTATTTTATTTAGAGATAAGTTCTCATTGAGTTGCTCAGGCTGGCTTTGAACTCTGGATTCTCCTGACTCGGCCTCCCCAGCCACTAGGATTATAGGTGTGCACCACTGTACCTGGCTCTAAAATAACTTCTATTCAACACCAAAGTTGACTAACTATATGCAATGTTTACTATCTTATTTTAAAAAAACAATTCTATTAAATCAATATTGACTCTAATCTTAAAGAAAGCAAGTAATTCTGGGTTAAAAAAAAATTGGATTTGCTATAGCAGTCAGTCACCAAAAATGCAATGTGAAGTAGTTGTATGGTAATCAGGAAACAAACAACCAGTACAACATCCCTATACATTTTTAAAAGATGTAATTATTATAAGCAAGACCACAAAACCTTGTGAAAAATTGAAATTATGGCTCATGAACCATAATATTTGCTTTTATATGAGAAACAGTAGACTAGCTGAGTCTGTTGTAGTTTCTATAAAGTTTTTATCTTCCAATGTGTAAAATGTTAATGTAATAATATCTGTCCTTTTTAACTCATACCTATGAGTTGCAAATGAGAATGCATATGACAACAGTGGGGAACTCTAGTAATGCCCTTTACAGATGTAAATAGGATTATAATGATTTAGATTGTAAATTCACTTGTCATACATGAAGATGGAAAGGGTATTCTTGGGGCAAAAAAGTTGTAGATTAGTCGGGCACGCCTGTAATCCCAGCACTTGGGAGGCTGAAGCAGGAGGATTGCAAGTTTAAAGCCAGCCTTAGCAATGGTGAGGCACTTAGCAACTCAGTGAGACCCTGTCTCTAATAAAATACAAAAAAGGTCTGGGGATGTGGCCCAGTGGTCAAGTGCCCCTGAGTTCAGTGCCCGGTACCAAAAAAAAAAAAAAGTTGTAGATTGTACATTAATGATGTGAATGAATGATGATGATAATAAAAAAAAAATGATTTTTCTTCAGTAATTGTCATTGTTTAAAATAATATAGCTTTTATTTTTAGTTTTTTAAATCTGCATTGTGATCAAATGGCATTTTGTAAAATGACTACTGTAAAAATCTCATGTGTTTTTCCAAGAGTGATTAGGTTTGCAGAATTAATGCAGAAGTTCTGTATTGGGGGTGGGATGATGAAGAGGCCATCATCCAGGGAATATGTCTGGGCTCCTAACAGATTCTGAGTTAAGGTTTTGAATACAGAAAGTTTAGAGAATCAGCCAAGCGCCATGGCGCATGCCTATAATCCCAGCACTTGGGAGGCTGAGGCAGGAGGATTGTGAGTTCAAAGCCAACCTCAATGGCGAGGCACTTAGCAACTCAGTGAGACCCTGTCTCTAATAAAATACGGAAAAGAGCTGGGGATGTAGCCTAGTAGGAGAGGGCCCCTGAGTTCATTCCCTGTACCATGAAGAAAAAAAAAAAAAAAAAAAAAGAAAGTATAGGGTATGTTTGGGAGGTAATCTCAAGAAGCTAGAACTGCAGGAGCAGGAAGCATAAAAATAAACATGCAACTACTACAGTTATCTGGGGGTACATCTACTTAGAGACACTCTGAAAAGTCCCTCTTTTGGAGCTTTCCTCAGAATTGTCCCTCACAGAGACAATATTATCAAAAATTCTCTGAAGTTGGACTGGGGTTGTGGCTTAGCAGAAGAGAGCTGGCCTAGCACATGTGTGGCCTGGGCTAATTCTCACAATGCTAGTTAAAGTTCCCAAGAAGAAAAACAGACAGGTGCAGGAACTAAGGGTGGGAGGACTTCAGCTTGTGTTCACTTTTGCTATTGACAAATACAGAGAGTAGCTGAAGAGCTATGGAGCACACAAACAGAAAAAACTAATGATATAGCCAGGTGTGGTGGCATACACCTGTAATTCCAGTAGGTCAGAAGGCTGAGGCAGGAGGATCAAGAGTTCAAAGCCAACTTCAGCAACTTAACTTAGTGAGACCCTAAGCAACTCAGTGAGACTCTGTCCCTAAATAAAATGAAAAAAAAAAAAAAAAAAAAAAAGAATGTGGGCTTAGTGGTTAAGCACCCCTGAGTTCAATTGCTAGTTAAAAAACAAAAAAACAAAAACAAAAATACAAAAAATGATGATACAAAATAGCCTTGAATTTTTTTAAAAAAGAATTTTTTTTTTTAAAAAAAAGAATTAAAAAAAAAAAAAAGACTGGAAAATCAAATAATCATGTACAAGAATGTTTAACTCCATGACCTATCATTTCCCCAAATTTAATAAAGTAGGAAAATTAGCTTTTAAGTTAAAAAAACCTAGATAAGAATCATAACCCTGTTGATAGTAGCTGTACATGTGTACATGATAGATGGACTACCATCCCTCCCCCCCACCTTGCCAAGGGAAGTTTTGGTATCCTGAGCAAAGCAACCTTGTTTCATTTTCCAGGCAGGAGCCAATGTGCTTAAAGGTCACTCTATTCTATGGACAGGATGTTTTTTTTTCCCCTGGGCAGGAGCCAATAGGCTTAAAGTTCTCCCTGTTCTATGGGAAAAGAGCCAATGGCGTTGGGATCACTCTGGTGTATCCCTCACCAGAAATCCCTATATAAGGTCCCATTGGAGAGACTCTCAGACATAACAGCTTGTCCCTGCAGAGAGGAGGAAGCCATTGCACCAGCCTTAGACCCCATGACCTCCAACCCTATAGCAGCTGCCCAGCTGACAGATCCAGCCTCCAGCCCCACAGCAGCTGCTTTAGCAGACACCTCCAGAGATCCCAGCCTGTGCTACCAGGCACCCACCTTCCGTTCAGAGCTTGCACACACCCCTCTCCCTGACTCCTCTCTCCCACCAGAGTCTGCACACTCCCCTTTCCCTGACTCCCCTCTCCCAGCACCTCTTCGACCTCCTACCAGCCACAAAGGCTGTTGAATAAATCTCTTGGCTGCAAGGCTGTCCCCGGTGTGATTTTTGCCCTTCAGTACAACCCTGCTGATGTACTATATATCCCACCACAATTTCTTAATAAAGTAGAACAATATAAAACCATTCTTAGCTTTTTGTAAATATTAACCCAAACTGCCCAGCTCAGGTGTTGGCTCATGGTATGGATTTAAATGTACTGAGTAGCTTAATTGCACCCCCCAAATTCATATGTTGAAATTCTAACCTTCAATGCAGCTATGTTTAGAGATAAGGCCTGTGAGGAGCTAACAAAGGTTAAATGAGGTCATAAGTATGGAGTCCTAATCCAGTTGATCCATTGACCTTATAAGAAGAGAGAGATGTCTCAGACTTCTCTCTCTACCATACAAGGACACAGCAAAAGAGACCACCTGAAAGCCAGAAAAAGAGTCATTATCACAATCCCAAGCAGACTGAACCTTGATTTTGGACATCTATCCTCCACACTGTGACAACCAAGTATTATTAAAGCCACCCAGTCTGTGGTGTTTTGCTGTGCCAGTCTAAGAAGACTAAAACATCCCCTTCTAAATCTATATATGTGGTATGCTGATTCATATTTAAATTTAGATTTTTTTTTGTACTGGGAATTGTGAACCTTGGGGTGCTATACCACTGAGAGGCCACATCCCCAGCCTTTTTTATTTTTTTATTTTGAGATAGGATCTCACTAAGTTGCTTAAGGCCTCGCTAAATTGCTGAGGCTGGCCTTGAATTGTGATTCTCCTGTCTCAGCCTCCAGAGTCCCTAAGATTACAAGAGTGCACCACTGTGCAGGCTAGATCGGTGTTTTTTGTTTGTTTGTTTTTTAATGTAAGAAATGTGTGGGCTGCTTCATAACCCTTTTACCCTCACTGCCACTTTCTTCTTCATTACAAAGTGCATATCACTTGCTGCTTTATTTTTTGCTTGCTTATTTTTGTTTGTTCATTTTTTTTGTTTTTGTTTTTGTTTTCTGTTTTCTAAGGATGTAATGCAGGGACTCATGCTAAGCAAGCTTTCTACCACTGACTTCACCCCTGCTCACGTTTGCTTGATTTTTAATGTTACTATCTTTTATCTCCAATTTTGTTTCAAATATTTATCCTAGCTCATAAGCTCTTCAATAATTCAAATTCCTAGATTTGTTTAGTCTAACTGTGTAAAAGCATAAGAATTCAACTTCTGTTTTTATGAATAATATATTGTAGGTTGGAAATCTACAGAGAGTGCCTGATATTCAAAAGCTATCCAAATACCTGTTTCACTAACAAAAGCCTCTTCTCTAACTTCACTAATTACTTGTACAAATGTGTATTAAGTAACTTTCTTGTTCTAGGTCTTTTCACAGGTATTAGGATCACAAAAGACATCCTTGTCCCCTCCCTACTGGCCTCACCTCCTGCACACCATGAATTAGCAGTCCAGGGGAACTTATAAACAAGCTGATTCTCACAGTTTATGGTAATAACGAAATGATAAAAGTATAAACATGTTGCAATTTTAAGTGAAACACATCTGGGAAGAGATAAATCTCTTCAGGGCAAAGTCTAGAAAGTGTGATACTGGCCTTATTTTCTCATGCTGGGCACTGGAATCTTGATACTAATCAGAGTGAGTTCAACTCTGATTACAGAGGTTAGAAGGTTGCCGTTTGTGTGAACATTTGTCTCTTTCCTTAGGGCTTTGTAAAGATGACAAAATGATTTGTTGACAATGAATGAGGATACACTCTGTAATGAAGACTATTTTATAGCCTCCTATATGTATAAAAATTATATATCCATGGATGACAAGCTGGAACGGATATAAAGGGGACTCTGATAACAGTGTCTTCTCCCCCTCTCAATAAGGAACAGATAATAACTCGTAACCAACACAGCCACAGGGATAAAAGATGACCTTTAGTGAGACTCCTGTACCACTCCCCCCCCATGCCACCTGCCTTAACATATACTCACTAGGGCTAGAAAAATTTCTCAGGAGGCCAAAGTCACAGAGAAGCTGTTGAAGTTCTTCCACTGCTACTATTCAAACACTATGCAATTAATAAAAGAAATTCTAAAAGAAGAGTCAAGAAAAAATTCATTTTTACATGATTATTATGACAGTTTCATTGAAGCATACTTAGCATACCATAAAATGTATCCATTAAAAGTATACAATTCAGTGATTTTTGATAAATTCATAGAGTTGTTCAACCCTCACCCCAATCCAGTTGTACAATGATTCCATCTCCTCAGACCATTTGTAATCAATCCCTCTTACCATTCTACCACTCCCAGCCCTGGCCAATCACTGCTCTGTGTTCTGTATTCAAAAATTTGCTTTTTCTAGGATTTTGTGTAGATGAAATCATGGACATTTTTGTCAATGCAAGTTTTATAATTTTTGTTTTTTAAAAATTAAAAATTCACAGAGATTTGCAAAAATAGTGCAGTGTGTTTTCAGTTACTTGTCATTTTGTGTCTCCTATTAGTGATATTTTAAAAAACTATAGTATAATACCAAAATCAGAAATCTGCTTTAATGAAGTATGTGTGTATATATATGTGTGTACGTGTGTGTGTGCGTTCATGCTTGTGTGTGTATATGTATATTATATGTCTAGATTTGTATTACATATAAATATTTTGTCATTTTGGAAATGTTATATGAATGGAATTATGAAATGCTTTTAAAAATATATATGTATAATATATTGCACATCAATTATACCTTAAAGGATATTAAATAGGAGCAGATAATACACTTACCATTCAAATCAAAGTGACCTTGCTCACACTTTCAAGGCGGGAATGACCATGTGGTTATAAAATCCCTTATGTCTCAGCTTCTCTTAGAACAAGATTGACACACATTGTATTAATGTCAACAATACATAGTCAGAGTAAGAAAATCAAACAATAACTCTTTATAAAAGTCTTGCTTCTGACTCCCCCTTCTTGCTGAAACTTCATAGTCTTTACCTATAAACATGCTTAACAAACAACCTTCTTATACTAAACTTCAATGCTTTATTATTGCAGAAATATTTATTCCCCTTGAATAAATTCTTCAAAATGCTCTGTACAATTAGATGAGTCTACATCACTACAACTTTCAAATCTTTTTCCTTTCTCTTTATTTGATGACAATATATTATGTTGAACTGCATCTGTATAAATATACTTTATTGTTCCCTCTCTCAACAACTGCCTTTGAAGGTTCATCACAAACACTGTGATGCCAGTTCCACCTGTCAATCCTCTTTCCATTTCTTTCTCCTTGGATCAAATCCTGCTCAGTGTCTCATTTGCCCAGAACACCACTGGACCAGTTCCAATTTGGGATTTATTTATTCCTCATGCCCCAACCTTCCTCAACAGGAATTCCCAGTACAACCTCTCTTGATCCTTCTTCTGCTTTTCAAATTTCACATTTTTCTTCCATGTCAGAAGGGAAAACTATTAGTAAATTTTTCATTCTTGGAAAACCTAAACTTTCCTGCTGCTCGATTTTGTGTATCTATTTGATACACACAAAGGTTATGATATATAATACTCTTTGTACTGTATCTAGCACAATTGTTTCTTCCAAGACTTAGTCTTTTCATAATTAAGATTATGAGAGCCAGTTTCAAAACTGAGTGGCTATTGATGTTCATTGTATTAAAAATACATTCTGAGTTTTGACAAACTGATTTCGAAGGAACCATTAGGACCTAAATAATTTCTAAGTTTTAGACAATCCAGTTAATAGTATTTGTTGATTATTTGGTTATAAAATTAAATTTTTGAGGTTAGTGGAGCACAATCTTTCTTAAAATAATGGCCCTCATGTCAGAGATAAGCAAATGAGATGACATATACTAGAAAGAATATTTCAAGGCGCATGTGCAGTCCATGTCACTCCAGTAAGAATACATGTACATTTTACTGTCTTAAGTGGGCTACTATCAAGATTATTGGAAAATTCTTATGAATTCCAAGTTTTAATTTTTTATTCATGTTATTGTGCCAAATAAACTTGGACTGCGTTCATTGACAAAGAGGATAATTCCAAAGAATTTAAAAGTGTATATCTGGAATCTCATAAAGCACTTGAACTAGTATTATATGTACTTAATCATATTACCAAAGAAACTTGTCCTATAGAAATAACTATTTGAACAAAACCTGCTATGACTAGTTTGGTCAATGAAGTGGTTATTTATCCTGTCATATGATGTTACTGTTACAAAAAAGTTTCCACTGTGTGTTTCAGTTAAAGATAGTCTTTTAAAAGCCTATCACAAAATAAAACAGTTTTAGGTAACTTTAACTTTTGCTCTTTGTTTTTTACTTATTTTTTGTATATGATGCCCATGTTCTTTGGTGATAGAATTGTAATTTTCATATTTGACATGCACCATCTCACATGCTGCTTCAGGTAATTACATAGGAGAACTCCTGAAGTCCCTTGACCCCTTATTAGGAAGCACATTCTCTTCCACCCATCAGTCACCAAGTACTCACTACCTGTGGAGTCTTGATGACATAGCTCAGTTCTGCATGTCAAATAGTCACTTTAGTCCAATTAAATTCTCATTGTGTGACACTTTGGATTGCTGATGCAAACTGGAAGAAGTGGTACTTCCATTATGGGGTTTAATAGTATGGCTTTGTGACACAACAGTAAAGATAAGTATTCCAATGTTGTGCTGCATGACTATTTTCTCTCTTAAAAAATAATAATCTGACAGTGCAATATTTCCCTGTCTCAAACACCATAATAAATAGGAATTTGACTACAGTGGTTAATATAGTAGCTCCATGGACTGAGATACTGAGATTTTATTATTGACTTCTCACCAGGAATTAGACCTGCCAGGCTATTTCACTGATTAAAATCTTGATTAATCACCTCTTAACTTGTCAGATTTTACTCACTATGGTGAGGGGCACTATCAATGAAAAACAGGTGAAAGAAATGCTAACGTGAATATCATTTATAGCCAATGAAAGTCTTATCTGGTGCCCATCCCATGGATTAAACTATTTTTCACCAAATGCTATGTGAATAAATCCACAGGCACTATAAAAGGAAAATGATCTTATATTTAAGTTAATGGAAACTCATTATTTTCACTTTATTTTCTTTTTGTATGTGTTACAATATCAAGTAATATAACAGCATATGCTCTGGTCAGGGAAATAACTTGCAATAGGAAATAAACTTGTCCACCAAATTATTTCAAGTAAAGATTTTACTCATGACAAATGCTTTGTGAGAAAGTATTTGTTCATTGTAAGTTCTTGTAATTAAAGTGGCAATACCATTTGCTTGTGAATGAGCAAGTGAGTGAAACTCCTTAGGGGATTATACACTGAGCTGTCAGGCTCACCAGTGAACCAGACCATGGGACCATGGGACCATGGGAAGGCTTCAAGGCTTTAAATTCACACCTTGTTATTGAAATCAAGCCTCAGCCTTTTGATTATCATCTTTATACCTCCCTCAAACCCACTCCTCTCATTGGGTTTAAAAGATGTTCACATCAACATTATCATGTTTATCACTTTTTCCTTGTTCTTCAAGGGACTTGTGTTTTCCCTGTTAATTAGCCTCATGTTAGGATTACTATTTCTTCCCTCCCCTTATCTGTTTGGACCTTAGGTACTTCACCAGTAACAGGGTACCTTTTGAATCTAAGGTGCCACTCTGGGTCTTAACCTTTCATTAACATATTTGAGTTCCATCATTATAGAAACCACATAAATCTACAATAAATCAGTTAAAGAGCAAACAATGTTTTAATAATGTGTTCTGGGCATGCTATATTGGCAGTCATGGCTTGGAACTGTTTTCAGCATACGGTTTGAGTCTTTTAATTTGTAACTTTTCATTGTACTAAACAATATACATATCAACTCATTTTATGTTTCCTTCTACAATTCCTTGCCACAAAAGGTGTGGAAATTAGGGTAGAGGTTTCCTTTCTGGACTTGTGTCCATTGAATTCTCAACAGGAAAGAATCAGTGGACAGAGTAAAAGAAGGTGGGGAAACATGTTCAGCTCAACAGGAACCCAGGGATCAGGGAAGGGACACCTCTTTTGTTAGAAGTTCCACTCTGCTCCAAAGCAGTAGAGTACTTCCTGCTTTGGAGATAAGAGGGACAACACCATCTTAAGATATTGGTCAGTTGTCTCCAGATTCACCAGGTTGGTTCACCATTTCACACTAACCAATGAAATTCAAACCAGGGATTGGACCATCAAAGCAACATGGTTTACTCCATAGGCCTATAGGCTTCAGTGATTTAGCTCAAGAGATCATGCAAAAGGAATTTTAGTACATAGCTCAGGAGATCTTGTGTTAAACACCCACCCACCAATAAGTTTTTTTTTTTTTTTTTGGGGGGGGATGGGGGTGGGGCGTGGATTTGATGTACATTTTTTGGGTCATCACAGACCATTACAATATAAAGAATATTAAAAGAAATACTTCTTGTTCTAGTTACTTCTTTTATGTCATATAAAACATAATTTTAATGATTTTACTAAGAATATTAGACCATTAAGTTTTTCAAGGTATTAAAGAGAAGAAAAATTGTAGCAGCAGGAAAACCATATCCCTTCCAGGTGATTTTAGCCTTCCTCTGCTAATATAAAAATGTAGTACAGAAATAATGTCTTAGGTGATGTTTGATATGACCACAAGGGAGAATAGAAGGGACAGAACCACATTAACAGAGAAGAAAGTGAGGAAATGAGAATAAAAGCCTCTACTGGCTACATGTTTTGTGACCAACATGTGTTTACACTTATTTCCTCATATGGCTGATAAGTCAGCTCAGAATGGAATTTCAGTTGGGGTTGAGGGCATGTGGGATGTATCATAGGAGCTATAATATACGCTATTAAAAATTATTTGAGGACACCCACTGGAAAGAGCGGCCCAGCCACAGGCCCGTCCAACCGCCAGCTCACACTGCCACCTGGGCTAGGAATAGCAGGTCCCCATTGCAGAGAGGGCCAGGCCAGAGGAAGGACCCCACCCATTGTCTGGGGGACTGCTACCTGCCCAGCTGCAACCAGAACAAATAGAAGACACCTGCCAGAAGGAGTGACCCAGCCACTGGCCCGTCCAACTGCTGGCTCACTCTGCCACCAGGACTAGGAGCAGCAGGCTCCACACTGTGGAGGGGCCCTGACACCCAACTGCCCAACCCCCACCGAAACAACTCCATAAGGAGGAGACCCAGGAGGAGGAGAGTGGGGAGAGGAAAGCCAGATCACCTGCTCCACCGCACTGTGGCCAGGAGGAGACCTAGAGAGAGAGGCCTGCTCCATGCCCGCAAATCGGAGAGGCAACCCGCATCTGCCCAGAGAGACACACCACACTGGGATTCTATAGCTACAGAACCAAACACCAACATAATTATAGGCCTGAGGCTGCCACTGCCACAAAACTGAGGGAGGCTACTACCAAGGAACAACAAAAAGGTCCGGGTAAGACATCACTAAGGTCCCTGGGGACCAGGATGCACCTTCTGGTTATGCTATTGTGAACTAACAGGGAATCTTACACGGCGATGCCTTTCTCTTGCTTCTACTACTAACAGCCAAATTGTAATATTTATACTCTCACTAGTCAAATAATCTAATGCCTCTATTTTCTCACATCCTACCTCATAAACATCTAAGTGAACTTCTGAGTCCCCCCTTCTACAATTACATACTGTAAACCACCATGAAAACATAGAGACTAAATGGTATAAGATAACTGATCTCATCATTTCTGTTTATAGTGACAAAACTATAAATATAAAATAGAAACTAACTGATATATGGATATACTTACTACACTGAAAGCTCTAATATTGATCTTTCCCTAAAAAGTGAGGTTTTGAATAACCTGTAGGGACCTTATAAGACAAAAGGACAGAAGCTGTAACACCTCAGGCTTACCTTGCAAGGAGAAAAACACAGAGACATCATGATAAAACAAGGGAGAAAAATGCCCAAAACAAACCAAAATACTCCAACAATAGAAGCCATAGAAAGCACAGTAGGTGAAATGTCAGAGAAGAAGTTCCAGATATACATAATTAAAATGGTAAGGGAGTTAAAAAACGACCTAAGTGAGAAGATACAGGCAAAAATTTAACTCTCCAACAAAGAGATAAGAGATCAAATACAGGCAACCATTGATCACACCAACAAAGAGATAAGAGAACAAATCCAGGTAGCAAAAGATTATTTCAAGAAAGAGATAGAGAGTTTGAGGGAAAAAAAAACAACAAACAAACAGAAATCATTGAAATGAAAGAAACAGTAAGCCACTTAAAAATTTCAATAGGAAACATCACCAACAGATTGGACCACTTGGAAGATAGGACCTCAGACAATGAGGACAAAGTATATAATCTTGAAAATAAAGTTGACCTCACAGTGAAGATGGTAAGAAACCATGAACAGAATATCCAAGAATTATGGGATACCATCAAAAGACCAAATATAAGATTTATTGGAATACAGGAAGGTGCAGAGCTTCAAACCAAAGGAATTCACAATCTCTTTAATGAAATAATAACAGAAAATTTCTCAAGCAGGAAGACTGAATTTGAAAATCAAATACAAGAGGCCTATAGGACACCAAATGTACAAAATTACAACAGATCCACACCAAGGCACATTGTAATGAAAATGCCTAGCATACAAAATAAAGATAGAATTTTAAAGGCTGCAAGAGAGAAAAGTCAGATTACCTATAAGGGAAAACCAATTTGTATCTCAGCAGATTTTTCAACCCAGAGCCTCAAAGCCAGAAGAGCCTGGAACAACATATACCAGGCTCTAAAAGTTAATTTTATATGCAGCAAAATTAAGCTTTAGATTTGAATATGAAATAAAAACCTTCCATGATAAACAAAAGCTAAAAAAATTTACAAGAAAGCCTGCTCTACAGAACATTCTTGGTAAAATATTCCATGAGGAATAAATAAAAAATAATAATGAAATCTGCAAAGGGAAGAACTACAATAAAGGAAAAAACAAACCAAAGGAGAAACCAAGTCGAGCTAAATAACAAAAATAATAAAAAAATGAAAATGACTGGTAATACAAATTATGTCTCAATAATAACCCTGAATGTTAATGGCCTAACCTCACCAATTAAAAGACATAGACTAATAGATTGGATTAAAAAACAGACCCAGCAATATGTTGCCTTCAAGAGACACATCTCATAGGAAAAGACGCCCATAGACTGAAGGTGAAAGGATGGGATAAAATATATCACTCACATGGTCTATGTAAGCAAGCAGGGGTCTCCATCCTCATATCAAATAAAGTAGACTTCAAGCCAAAGTTAATCAAAACAGATAAAGATGGACATTTCATACTGCTTAAGGGAATCATAGATCAACAAGATATAACTGTTATAAATATATATGCCCCAAATAATGGAGCATCTACATTCATCAATCAAACTCTTCTCAAGTTTAAGAATCAAATAGATCACAACACAATAATTCTAGGTGACTTTAACACACCTCTTTTATCACTGGATAGATCTTCCAAACAAAAGTTAAACAAAGGAACTATAAAAATTATTTGAAGAGAAATATTAATTTGGATGCATTAGTTAAATTGTGCTAGATAAGAAAATTGTTTTTATTGTTTTATAACAGTCAATTTTACATCACCAAAACTAACAATAATAACAATAAAAATCGGTGAGAGTTACAAAACTCTGGGTTTGATCAAAAGTTTGTACAGAGATAGGTAAATTTGACTTAGTGATACAAAACTGGCAGATTCAAAACAACAGGAATTAGAGGACGCACATTTGGCAAAGTGAATGGTTTCAAAGACATTGCACTCAACAGGGTCCTAGTGCTATGGCATTGCAGTGTACAATCTTATTTGGAAAGACAAGTTGAGGGAGCAAGGGCAGATTCCTGTTCTACTTAAAGTGAATACTACCTAATTATCCTTTTCTGATTCAAATATCCTTTCACCCTCTGAAAATATTGTTTTTTTTTTTTTTTTTTTTTTTTGGTCCTGGGAATTGAATCCAGGGGCACTTTACCACTGAGTTACATCTCTAGGTCCACCCCCTTTTTTTTTTAATTTTTAATTTTGAGACAGAGTCTCTCTAAGTTGCTTAGGGCCTTGCTAAGTTGCTGAGGCTGGCCTCAAACTTGCAATCTTCCTGCCTTAACTTCCCCTGTTGCTGGGATTGTAATCATGTACCTTTACACTCCACTGTTATTCACATTTGAATTTAAAAACCACAAATTTACCCTACATGTTAAATAACATGTAAGAAATAAAAGAGAATTTCATACACCGGAAACCTGAACAACAAAATGTGGTTTCTTTTCCAGTAATTGAAAACCAACAACAGGGAATCTTTTGGTCTGTAACTTCGCTGAAAATGTCACAATGAGTCCTCATGATGCAACCTAAAATTAGAAGTTCTGCATTTTTATCTAATGGAATTCCACCATTCTATAAGATGAGAAAACCCACTGGGGAAGTCATTTGTGACTTCCACAAAATATACAGAAATGCATGTCCCAAAATACCTTGTCTTAAATATGTCCTTTTACAACACAAATGTTTCTAGCAGAGTGGCAATGTGACAATAGACTCCAGCATAAAACTTACATACAATGATTTATAAATAATTATCCAGCATCCTAGACCCAAAGACATATACATTTTTAGTTTAGTAACCAGGAATTCTATATACTCTGTAAGAGTTACTGGATGTTGTCTTCCAGGTGCTAATAATGTTTGCAATCAGTTGAAAAGATAGCGCATTTGCAGAAGAGTTTGAAATGAAAGCTATTATTGGTTATCTTTTGTTTACGCACCTGGGGAGACTATCTGGATATTTCAGGATCTAAAATGAATGACATTTTTCCAAATCTTCACTAAAAATTTACTATGTAAAATGATTTCTTAATCATTTAAGAAAATATGAGGTAGAAAAGGAATATTCTAGTTTAATCCTACTCGAAAGTCAAGCTCATTGCAGGTGGGGCGTGGTGGCACACACCTATAATCCCAGTGGCTCAGGAGGCTGAGGCAGGAAGATGGCAAGTTCAAAGCCAACATCAGCAAAAGTGAGGTGCTAAGCAACTCAGCAAGACATTGTCTCTAAATAAAATACAAAATAGGGCTGGGGATGTGGCTCAGTGGTCGAGTGCCCACCTGAGTTCAATCCCTAGTACAAAAAACAAAAACAAACAAACAAACAAAAAAAACACCCATTGCAAAGAAACAAATTTACAAAGTGTCACATCTGGACTCAGCTAAGAATACAACATTTTCACAAGTCTAATTATTAACAATATAAATATAAAATTCACATTAATATTTGAAATTCAAATTATCAATATTTTAAAGTACAAAAATTATTACTGCTTAGGAGACAGAGAGCCCTGTGTTATAATTCTGGTAACATTAGTTATTTATCTGAACCTCTTACTGTCAAGATGGGGATACTGATGATACCTACCTTAAAGAGTTTTCTAGAAAATATATGAGCTATTCGTGAAGCATTTATCAATATGCCTGCATCTTGACAATAAGATGCTGGCTGCTTCCACATGAACCTAGCATTTATAGCACATTTTGCTTACCCATTTATTTGTTGAATTGAGTTATATTACCATCTACTGGGAGAGATAGATGATACTACTAACAAAAGAGATTTTAGTTCAAATAAAAAAAGTGATTAGGACAGGCAATAAACAAGGAGGGGGACTATTAAGGGATTTCCTGATTGACTTCTGTTAAGGCAGATAGGGATTTAGATACGGCACCATCTAAAATGTACTAAAACAATGGTTTATTTGGATGAAGAGAGGGTATAAATATAATTTCTCGAGAGAATGTAAACTGAAAATTGGTACTGTTGTTTCTCTATATTGTTAGCGTTAATGAGGGCAATGAAACTGAAGTATCATTGAGACCTCAGCCTAGCTGGACAGCTAACCCTATGGGCAGCTTCAGATATAAAATGTTGTCAAATGTATCATAGTTTCAAGTTTGTGCTCTTGTCTCTGGGACTCTGGAAATCATTTAGCCCACATACCTCCTTTGAATCTAAGCCCTCAAGAGAGCATATAACTTGGCCAAACTTATACAATAGACTCCTGGCAGACCATCTGCCCAGGCTGACACATTGTCGTATAACCTGAATATCTAGGTGTTATTGAAGATGCTGGTTTAATGATTTTTCATTAGATATGTTCTCTTTCTTTTGGCAACACCTCATGTTTTATGTTTAGGTCTAGATTGTCATATGCTTTTTTTCCCAAAAGTAAGTGAAAATTCATCTTCCAAACAATTTGCTTTTTCCCAATGCCTGGAAATGGAAATTATTTTTTATTATTTCACTGTTAGAATTCATCTAAGAAATTCAGTAGCTGAGGAAACTAATGAAAAAATAATAATTTTTTCCAAAAGGATAAAACAACATTCTCTCATCCCTAGAACTGATTTGACTATAAAGAAATATATCTTCCTTTTTGTTATTTCTGAATTCAATTTAAGGCAGAAACTAATATTGGTTACAATATGGTGGTTTTGATAGGACATTTCTGTGAGATTATTTTTTAAATAATTCTGGGGATATCACACATGAGGGAAAAAGAAAAAGGAAAACAAAATTAATGAAACCAAAAAGTAATCAAAAATATTTTTGTATCTCAGAACCAGACAGAGGGCTGAACAACATTTTATGGAGCTCACTACTGGGCTTAAGATAAAGGCTAAGGGAAGAAGAAAGATAGCATAGCCTAAAAAGAAACACAGAATCAGCATAATATAATAGAGTGGGAAAGAGAATGAAAGTGGTGCAGAGAGAAAAGAATTGCATATGGGGTGGGTGGCACTGACATCGTGAATGACTTCAGTTGTCACACAGGTTTACCACTGCAGTGACTTGCCTACCTTAGTCCAGCCTAATCCTCTACAGTACCATTTCTTTTTGTTTTTACTTTCTAGGGAAATAAAAATTAAGGGAGGGATTTTATTTTTTTTCTGGATAGATTCCATTCTTTCAGAAAAAAAAAAAAAATCTTTAACTGCATTGAAAGGGAAATTTTAATGTTTTCATGACATGTATTTTAAAGCCAGTTCAAATTTTGTAGTGCAAAATTTGCAGTTAAAACACTTTATTAAAACCACTTTTGACTTATTTTCTATTGATTTTAAAACTTCAGCTAGTGAGAAGATTAAAAAACAGCATCCATAGTATGTCCTAAATATTTGTTGTTACAAAAAGCATTGAATGTGTTTATTTCTTCATTCTACAGCTTTAAATTCATAGAATTTACTTTCCTTCATGGCAAGGCTTTGTTTTTGACTACACTGACAATTGATTTGTTCAACTCATAGTTTTTCAGGGATGAGACCATTAATATAGTTCAACTGGCAAAAGGTAGCAGCAGTCTGCCTGGTATCATACCTGTTCATAGTAAGGGTGGCTCTAAATTTCTAGACTACAGTTCTCAATCTTCAGTTCTTATGAATTTAAGAGGAGTATGATTCAGAATCTTTTTTTTTTTTTGCAAGAAAAGAATAAATAAGAATATAAAATATTCTCCATATGCAATATGAATGTTACTTTAAAAAATGATGTTTCTATAATTCGTTTAGAACTGAATTAGAACTGAATTCATTGAGAACGGATTCTCCTAGGCTAAGCTAATTTTTGTAAAGTAGACATGCCTAACTCCCTTGTTTCTAGTTACATCCAAATATTTTCTGGGAATCTTCTGCTTTTGTTAGCTGATAAGATTACTTTCAAGGAATTTTGCACTCAATATTTAAGAAAAAAGTGAGTCTGGCTATCTAGTATAGATATACATTTAGACCAGTATTTTTTATTTACCTTATTACGCATGATATTTCCCTTTATCATCTTAGAGACCTCAACACTATTACTTCTTTTACAATGCCAGATGAGAATTTAAGGTTTCATGTTATGTTATTGTTTTTGCTGTCCTTGGACAAATAACCACATTGCAAATTGTCCACTGAACAATTTGGCACGATTTGGACTCTCTTCTCAAAGAGGCTAAGACAGGAGTAACTGAGAAGCAGCAGGTCAAGATGAAGGAGGATTTGCAGAGCTGAGCTCAGACACCTGCACACATGCCCACATTATACTTGGCTCTAGTGGAGAGTGTTATTAATCCTCCACTTTAATGAGCACCAAGCTTTCGTACAAGATTTAAAATAAATCTCCTACCAGTGTCCCTTCTCGGTGTTACTGCAATTTCATATGCTTCCATTAGACCTTGTAACTGGTAAAGAAAATGAGACATTTCAAAGCTATTGAATACAGTGAAGCAGGCAAGATAGTTAATATGGAGTTTTCCACACCACAATTTTAGCATGAAAAATATTATATGTGTGTTTCATATTTTCATTAGCTTAGTGATCTAATTAAGAAAATATTGACTAGTTTATTTTGTGTATGAGAATATTATAACTTTTGTCCCATATAACCCAATCTAGATTCTCTAATTGCTGTTTTTTAATGCACTGCTCTGATCCCATATAGAACTTAATAAATACTTAATGGGAAAAAATAGCACATTTCCAGGTCTTTATTCCAACATTTTTTGGGGGGGTGGGGGAAACAAAAGAGTATTGTAAGAGAAAAATATGTTAAGTAGCTTGCTATAGATACAAATATATAGCAAATATAAGTTTAAGTGAAAGTGAAAAATGTCACTTCATACCATTGTAATAAAATTAAAATGGGTAACTAAATAAAGTTATTACATTTCAAATGAGTGAGAAAAGAGTGGAATCAAATCATCTATGAGGTCAGTATTAGTAACTGACTCAGAAATAAACAACACATACTTTGGATTCTTCAAGAATATTTTCTAGTTTTAAAACTAATGCATAAACATACTGACTAAAGAGCTCATAAAGCCCGGGCGGGCACAGGATTATTTTAGGAAAAAGGGATCATGGAATCTACACACATGTTCCAATATGGATTCCTTTTCTAGTAGATTGTCTTCCTTGAAAAGGCTACAAAATTTTAAAGCAATGAATTAATCAATGGAATATATAACAAGAAATATTTAGCCATGCATTCTGATCATTAAACAGTAAGACTGAACATTATTGGTGCCTAACATTTGTTATGTTATATTTCTATGTGTTCATTTATTTCTTAGTTCATTTCAACGGCTTAATATTCACTAAGGACTTGGAGGGGAAAAAAACACAGAACTGAAGTTTTTTCCATTTATTTTATGCTTAAGAGGAGAGACACTCTCTGAACTATTTGTCAAAGAAACTTGCTTTAGAGCTGAGAGGAGTGTAGACAATATTCATGAAATTGAAATTTATTCAAAAAGTGGAAAATGTTATCCAAAGATAAAACAACATCAAACATCTATTTTCTCTGGATTTCCATGGAATGCTTTTTGTTAAATAGAATTACTTTTAACTGATACATCAAAACATGTAATTCTACATATTAATGGGGTACCATGTGATGTTTGTTACATACACACATTATATAAAGTTTAAATCATGTTAAATATATGTAACCCCTCAGTTATCACTTATTTATGGTAAATTCATTCAAAATTACTCTAATTTTTTGAGATATACAATAAATTAGTATTTATAGTCACACTACAGAGCAATAGCACACCAGAACTCTTATTTAAAATTGTATCCATTGGTCAACTTCTACCCATCCCTTCTTCTACTTTACTCTCCCTAATGTTTAATAACCATGATTCTACTCTCAACTTCTATGAGATCATTTTTAGATTCCACATATAAGTGAGATCATCAATATTTGTATTTCTGCTACTCCTTATTTGCCTTAACATGATGATCTCTAGTTCTATTCACATTGTGTCAAATAATAGAATTTCATCTTTTACAGCTAGTATTGCATTGTATATATGTGTCAAATTTCCTTTATCCATTCATCAGTTAATGGACATTGAGGTAGTATGTTGTTTCTATTTATTGGCTACTGTGAATAGTGCTCCAGTGAAAATGGGAGTACAGCTATCTCTTTCACATATTGATCTTACTTCCTTTGTATATATACCCAGCAATTGGGATTATTAGATCATATGGTAATTCTACTTTGATTTATTCAACTAAAATTTTAATTTTTCTATATGTAAAATTGTTACATATGTATACACACACACACACACACATATATATATATATCATGATGTTATATGCAGATCATGTCAACTGTAAACAATGAAAATTTGTTTTTCCTTTTTCCAATTTTGATGCTTTTTATTTCTTTCTCTTGCCTGATTGCTTTGGCTAGGTCTCACAGAGTGGCCTGTTGAAAAAGTAGTTAAAGCAAGCATCCTTGTCGTGTCTCAGATCTTAGAAAGAAGTTTCCAGCTTTTTCTCATTAACTTAATGTTATCGGTATTTGTCCAATGTTACCTATTGGCTTATTTTATATGGCTTTTGTTTCGTTGAGGAACATTCTTTCTATACATAATTTGTACAATGTTTTTGTCATGAAGGGATGTTCACTTTTATCCATGCCTTTTTTTCACATTTATTAAGATGATCATATACCTTTTTCCTTTATTATATTGATGTGGTATATCATGTTTATTGATTTACATGTGTTGAACTATCCTTGCATCCCAGGATAAATGCCATTTAATCATGCATAATTTTCTTAATGTGATGTGGACCCAGCTTGTTCGTATTTTGTCAAGGGATTTTCATCTTGGGTCAAGGATATTAGCAGATAATTTTCTTCATTGGTTGTAACCTCATGCAATTTTACTGTTATGTTAATGCTGGCCTCATATAATGAGTTTGAGGACTTCCATTCTCTTCACTTTTCTGAGAAAATATTCTCAAAAATATTTGAGAAAAAAATTACAATTACTTCTTTCTTAAATGCTTAGTAAAACCCAGCAATGAAATCATCTAGCCTGGGGTTTTGAGGGGAGACTTTTTATTATAGATTCAATCTTGTTGCTTGTTATTGTTATTGCTTGTTTACGTTCTCTCTTATTACTCAATCTTGATAAGGCATATGAACTCAGAAATTTGCACATTTACCTAAGTTATCGATTTTTATTGTGTGGTTTTTCATAATGACCTCTAATGATTCTTTATATTTCTGCTGAATCATCATAATTATTCCCTTTTCATTTCCAATTTTGTTTATTTAAGTCTCCTCTCTTTTTATTATTTTAGCTAATGGTATGTCTGCTGAATTCAGTTTTTTTCTTTTGTTTCTTTTGAAAACTAGCAATTTGTGTGATTGATCTTTTATATTCTATTTGGTCTTTATTTCTTCTTCGATCTTTGTTATTTATGTCCTTCTAATTTTGGATTTGGTTTGCTCTTGTTTTTAGGGTTTCTTGAGATGCAGTGATAAGTTATTCATTTGAGAACTTTCTGCTTTTTCAGGGTACATGTTAATCTCCATAAACTTCCTTTTAAAAATGCTTTTACTTTTCCCAGAGGTCTTAGTTTTTTGTGTCTCCATGTTCATGTTAAATTTCTTTCATAATTTTTTTAATTTTACCTATTTATTGCTCAAAAGTATGTTGCTTAATTTCTATATTTTTATAGTTTATAATTTTTCTTTATTGATTTCAGTTTGATTGCATTATCTTCAGAAAAAACACTCAGTATGATTTCATTTTTCCTAAATTTTTAAGAATTGTTTTGTGGCCCATCAGATTGCTCTTTCCTGAAAAAAAAAAAAAAAAACGTTCCATGTGGTGATAAGAAATATGTGAAATTATGCATCTGTTTGAATGCACTATTTTGTAGATACTGTTAGGTTTATTTGGTCTAGAGCACAATTTATCTTTACTGTTTCTTTATGAATTTTCTGTCTGTGTATTACTAGGAATGGGATGTTAAGTCCCCTATTAGTGCTGTAGTGCAGGCTATCACTCCCTGGTATAGATTAGACCTTAATTTTCCTCAAAGTTTCATATATTGAAGTCATTCTCCCCAGGTTTTAGCACTGTTGGGAGGTGACAGCATATTGAAGAGTTTGGGTCTAATGGGAGCATGCTTTTGAAGGGAATTATAAAATTCTGCTTTTTTCCTTCCTCTCTCATTTTATTCCCAGCCATGAGGTGAGTGATTTTTCTCTGATAGGTGCTCCCTGCCATCATATATTGAAATACCATAGATCCAATTGATGACCAACTGATGTCTCTAAAACTATGAGTCACAATAAATCTTTGCATTTATAAATTATCTCAAGTATTTGTTAGAGTGACAAACAGCTGAATAACAGGAAAATTGATAATAAGTGGTGGGCTCTTTGCTATTTTTATATACATGAAAATGTGGAAAATCCTTTGGAATTTTTTGGCAGGTGGAGTTTGGAAAAATTTGGAGTAGAGAAAACCTAGAATTCTGTAAGTGGAATTTAACAAGCAGTTTTGGCAAGGGCTCATAAGACCAGAATGCTGAGTGAAATGTGGCTAGTAAAATTCATGTGCATAGGTTAAAAAAAGAAAACAAAGTTTCTATAGGGAATTGGACCCAATGTCTCTTTATAACACCACAGAAGGTTTTTCCTACATTTTCTCCAAGCTCCGAGACTTTGTGACAGAGTAGTTTATCTAGTTTAAAGGTGACAGAGTAGTTTATCTGGTAAAAGAAACTTTAAGGCAGCACAGCATTTACACAACAGCATGGATATTATTGACTGCTTTTAAAAAGCCAAATTCACAGTGAGAATTGGGAGCCAAAAAGAGCAGAGTGGAAATATCTGAAAACATTTCATGTTAGAGAGAAAAGGAGTCTGTAAATGTGCAGCCAAAGTTTATACAGAGATTAAAAAAAAAGTCAAGTGCTCTATTCTAGGACAGTAGGAAAGATATCTCCATGGCATCTCAGGAATCTGCAAGGACATCCCACCCATCATAGGGTAACAAGGTGTAGAGGTGTGAATTTTTTTCAGACCTTTCATTTGAGAAAAGAATCTTCAGACACTCTGTGTGCCCACAAATTCCTTGGGTTTTGATTCCCCATATTCAACTGGTGAAATTTTTCAAAGCCACTGCAGCCATGATCCAAGTGGGCCTAGATACAGCTTGCACTGTCAGCAGTATTTGATATTGTTCATATGCTGCTGGTTTTGCAAGCACAAAGAATGCAAGAGTTATGCAGAATGCAAGAATTATGGAAGCATAATAGTCTTCAGCAAGATTCCAGTGGAAAGCCTGGGGACCTAGGCAGGATGTTGTGGGGTCAGAGTCCCTCTAAACAACTCTTAATGGGGAAAAGCCTAATACGGCTGTAAGAATGAAGTTGAAGCTGCAATGGATAACTCCATAATGTCAGAACTTTCAGAAATGTGCAACACCTGCCAAAGGAAGACAGAAGCAGTGTGCAAAGAAGGCCTAAGAAAGTGGCCATGCAGATTGCAATAAGGATATAGCTCAGTTGGTAGAGTGTTTGTCTCTCATTCACAAAGCCCTAGGTTCAGGTTAGTACCCAGCACCACACACACACACACACACACACACACAAACACACAAAAGGCAAAGACATAGGGAGTAGGGCTACCCTTGAGAGCCAACATCCTACCATTGCCACAGTAAATCCTGGATACTGCAGCACATGAAGGTGCAGAATTTAACACTTGCCCTGGATTTTAGTGTTGCTCTGGTCTGATTCCTCTTTGTTACTCCCCTATTCCTCCTCCCTTTGTGATAGGATTGGTTATCTGATGCATGTTCCACCAAGTATAGAGGCTCACAGATAATAGTTTTGCTCACTCTCAGAAGAGGTTTTGGATTGGGACTTATGAGTGATGCCACAATATTTAATAACTTGGGTACTTAATGTAAGTGGATGGAATATATTTTGCTTTATGAGATAGATGTGAACATTTGGGAGACAGAGGCATAATACTACAAGTGGAATCCTATGTAAACTCTCAAATTCATTATTTTAAAACAGCCTGTAGTTACAGTCTTGGTTCCCAGCCTGTAATACTATCAGGAGGTGGTGAAAACTTTAAGAGGAGGAGGCTAGTGGGACCTCTTTAGGATACTAGAGGTGATTTTTAAAAAAAAAAAAAAGGGATTGAGAGGCCACAGACTCTCTCTCTTTCACTTCTTGGACATGAGGCAAGCAGTTTTTCCCTGCCACATACTCCCCACCATGATCTACTTTTTTCCCACAGCCCTAAAAGTAACAAGACCAATAGATGACAGACTAAAACTTCTAACACTGTAGGTGAAAATATACCTTTTATCTTGTAAATTGGTTATTTAAGGTTTTTGTTATAGTAATGGAAAGCTAGCATACTCTCTTTGGACTACTTATATTGTTTTATATATTTGGGCAATCTAATATTAAGTGCATACATATTTAGAATTTTTATTTTCCCTTGCTGAATTGAAATCTTGTTCATTATATAATGACAGTCCTTGCCTCTCTTTACTATTTTTGATTTAAAATCTCTAATATCTGATATAAGCATGGCTATTGCTGTCTTCTTTTGGATTCCTTTTGCAGGGAATATTTTAGTCGTGTCCATAAAGGTGGAATGAGTTTCTTGTACATAACATATTATTAGGTTTTATATATTTATATATATTTCCCATTCAGTCTCTCTATGTCTTTCATTTGGAGAACATAATCCATTTACAGTTAAGGTGATTAACAAAAAGCTAATGTCTTGCAGACATTTTCTCCCTTGTTTTCAGATTTTATTGTGTTTCTTTTTCTCTTTCTGTATAGTCTTTCTTTGCTGTTATGTGATTTTTCTCTTAATCTCTTGATTCCATGCTTATTATTTTTGATTTATCTATTATACTTATTTGCTTTGTGGTTACCATGAGGCTTACAAAAAATACTTTAAATATAATGAACTGTTTTAAAATAATAGCAGCTTTGCATCATTGTAAAGATAAGAAAATATTAAAAAGGAATAGAGGTAATATACTAATAAAAATTCTGAACATGTCCTCCACTATTCCCTACATTTAAAATTTTTGATTTCCCATTTTAAATATTTCTCTACTGTTTATTTCTTAACAAAATAATGCAATTAATATTGTTAATTGTTTTATATTTTAAGCTTCATGAATTCTGAACTTGTCCGCATAGTTACACTCATCAGTGAACCTTCTAATTCTTTTGTCTTACTGATTAATGGGTCTTTGTTACACATCACCGCCTGAAGCGATTGCCACTTGGAGCAACGACGCCTCGGGAATAAGTTTAGAGGCGGACTGGAAACAAACAGGCTCTTTATTCTGCTAGCTTCTCTCTCCAGCTCCAACAACAACTCCCACACTATCCACACACTCCCAACCACACAAAATGGCTCCGACCCTGTCCACAATGTCCCAGGCCAAGTCTCGCGAGATCATGGAAGGTGGTAATGCTTTATGGCTCACAGCTAACCGCAATCTTAGCTATCTCCTTAATTAGGGCTCCTACATTTCCCCCCTTTTGTTTTAAAAGAGGGGATGCTCTAGGACATCCATGTGCAACCAACATTCTTACCCGTCATCAGATAATCAGGGCTGTGCCCTTGACTCCTGTCTTATGTTGATATGTCAGCCACATGAGACAGTCCCGTGTGACTGTGCCTGTCTTAGGTTGTCCCCCTCTGGGGATCTTACCCTTCATTGGCTACCAGCCATCCAATCGAGCCCTTCAGGATCGACTGTGTATGATGACTAACAGCCTTCCAATTGTGAGGAGATGCTGCAGCTTTAAGGCGACAAGCCTTCTGCTGATGAGCCAAGTTGCATAGCATATCAAATTCTTGAAACAAATCAGCTGTCCTGAGTTCTATCAAGTAGCACACTGAGTTCTCTAGACAAATACCCACAAGGCATTGTCCCGTGAAGTCCCAAAACAATGAAAGATCAAAGTGTCCATTTGTTACAACACGTTGATTTAGTAGGCCCCATGCATGCAGAGCAGAGGCCACACTGCTGGTGAGGTTGTTTGATGCTTGAGCAGCAGGGATGCTTGCAGCGACCATGATCCCTGCAGCTGCGGCAGCAGCCATCTTTTTTATGTCTAGACAATGCCACCGGCAAATCTTCAGGGCCTGCTACCTAGAAACTCAAACATCAATTATTAAAGGAAAGGCAGTGCTATTCCAGCACTGAGTCAAGAGGCGAGTTGTCAAACTAAAAAATAGAATTATTAGATTAGAAAATTAAAGTTGATTTCTGCTCACACACATTGCTGCTTGAGCTCCCACAAACATAAGCTGGCAAAATATCATATTCAGAACAAAACAAAGAAAGACTGAGGGTATTTACTGCATTAAAGATAAAGAAAAGCTAAAGGCACTTTGGAAAAATAATTTGTTAGCTGGAACCCTCAAGTCTCTGTAACCTTCCATGAAATTATCTGTTGAAATAACTCAAATTAATCAGCTATAAAACAAATAAAGTTAATTACAAATAAACATTCCTATGTCAAAACACCAAAATATCAGGTTATACAGCACTAGTCATATCCTTCGCTAAAGAGAAATACCTGGGACACCAATAAATCAAAATTGAAGGTACCTTCACTTATTAACTTATTTACCCAAATTCAATACTCTTAAACTTAAATGAATTAAAGTTATTTGGATATATATATATTTTTTTTTCATAAGCACTTTGTTATTTGTTTCATCACACTGGACAGATGCACAAACCTACAAACATATATTTGTGACGTCACATTTACATGAAATTTAGACAAATACACAGATATAAAGACATATATAAAAAGGGAATTGCCTAATATACTAGGCAAGGAGAGAATACTAAAAGCCACAAGAGAAAGGAAGCAGATTACATATAGGGGGAAACCGATCAGATTATGCTCAGATTTTTCAACCCAGACCTTAAAAGCTAGAAGATCCTGGAATAGCATATTTCAAGCTCTGAAAGAAAAGGGTTGTCAACCAAGAATCTTATATCCAACAAAATTGAGCTTTAGATTCGAAGATGAAATAAAAACCTTCCACGACAAACAAAAGTTAAAAGATTTCACAACTCGAAAGCCAGCACTTCTGAACATCTTGGGCAAAATTTTCCATGAAGAAGAAGACAAAAATAACATTGAAAACCAACAAAGGGAGATAGTAAACTAAAGGAATTACCAATCAGAGGAGAACACAAATCAAGCTAATTACCATAATACATTTAAAAATGGATGGAAATAAGAATCACATCTCAATAATAACCCTGAATGTTAATGGTCTAAACTCACCATTTAAAAGACACAGATTGTCAGATTGGATTAAAAGAAACAACCCAACAATTTGTTGCCTATAAGAAACACACCTCATAGAAAAAGACATCAAGCGATTGAAGGTGAAAGGCTGGGAAAAGTCTTATCACGCACATGGGCTGCGGAAGCAGGCAGGGGTTTCCATTCTCATATCAAATAAAGTAGACTTCAAGCCAAAGCTAATCAAAAGAGATAAAGATGTATATTTCTTACTACTTAAGGGAACCATTCATCAACAGGATATAACAATTATAAATCTATATGCCCCAAATAATGGAGCACCAACATTCATCAAACAAACCCTTCTCAAGTTCAAGAGTAAAATAGACCACAAAACAGTTATTCTAGGGGACTTCAACACACCTCTCTCACCAATGGATAGATCATCCAAACAAAAGCTAAATAAAGAAACATTAGGCCTTGTTAAAACAATTAATAACTTAGACCTAACGGACATATATAGAATATTTCATCCCTCAGTAAGCGAATACACTTTCTTCTCAGCAGCACATGGCTCCTTCTCCAAAATTGACCATATATTATGTCACAAGGCAACTCTCAGCAAATATAAAAAAATAGAAATCCTACCTTGCATTCTATCAGACCATAATGGGATGAAATTGGAAATCAATGAAAATACAAGAAATAAAAAAAAAAAAACTACCCCAACAGCTGGAAGCTAAACAACATGCTACTGAATGAACAAGGGGTTGAAGAAGACATCAAGGAGGAGATTAAAAAATTCCTAGAGGTAAATGAGAATGCGGATACATCATACAGAAATCTCTGGGACACTATGAAGGCAGTAGTAAGAGGAAAATTCATTGCACTGAATTCCTTCATTAAAAGAAAAAAACAACAACAAATAAAGGATTTAACATCACACCTCAAAGCACAAGAAAAAGAGGAACAGATCAACACTAAGAGCAGTAGAAGACAGGAAATAATTAAAATCAGAGCTGAAATTAATGAAATTGAGACTAAAGAAACAATTCAAAGAATTGACAAAACCAAAAGTTGGTTCTTTGAAAAAATAAATAAAATTGACAGACCCCTAGCAATGCTAACAAAAAGAAGAAGAGAAAAAACTCAAAACTCATCCGTGATGAAAAAGGAAATATCACAACAAACACCTCAGATATACAGGAGATAATTAGAAATTACTTCGAAAAATTGTACTCTAATAAAATAGGAAATACTGAAGGCATAGACAGATTTATAGAGTCGTATGAATTCCCCAAACTGGAACAGGAGTCTATACACAATTTAAATAAATCAATTTCAAGTGAATAAATAGAAGACACTATCAAAAACTTCCAACAAGAAAAAATCCAGGTCCTGATGGGTTTATAGCCGAGTTCTACAAGACCTTCAAAGAAGAACTAATATCAATGCTCTTCAAATTATTTTAAGAAATAGAAAAAGTGGGAGCTCTTCCAGACTCTTTCTATGAGGCCAATATCACATTAATCCCAAAGCCAGGCAAAGACACAGCCAAAAAAGAAAACTTCAGGCCAATATCTTTAATGAACATAGATGCAAAAATCCTCAATAAAATCCTGGCAAATCAGATTCAAAAACATATCAGAAAGATAGTGCACCATGATCAAGTGGGGTTTATCCCAGGGATGCAAGGCTGATTCAATATTCGGAAATCAATAAACATAATACATCACATCAATAGACTTAAAGATAAAAACCATATGATCATCTCAATAGACACAGAAAAAGCATTTGACAAAATACAACACTCCTTTATGTTCAAAGCTCTAGAAAAAATTAGGAATAACAGGAACATATCTCAACATTATAAAAGCTATCTATGCAAAACCTCAAGCTAACATTATCTTAAATGGAGAAAAATTGAAAGCATTCCCTCTAAAAACTGGAACAAGACAGGGATGCCCCCTCTCACCACTGCTATTTAAAATAGTACTTGAAACTCTGGCCAGAGCAATTAGACAGACAAAAAAAATTAAAGGGATCCAGATAGGAAAAGGAGAGCTCAAATTAGCACTATTTGCTGATGACATGATAATATACCTAGAAGACCCAAAAAACTCTACCAGAAAAATTTTACAACTAGTAAATGAATTCAGCAAAGTAGCAGGATACAAAATCAATACCCATAAGTCAAAGGCATTTTTGTACATCAGTGACAAAGCCCCTGAAAGGGAAATGATGAAAACTACTCCATTTACAATAGCATCAAAAAAAAAATAAAATAAAATACCTGGGAATCAACTTAACGAAAGAGGTGAAGGACCTCTATAACGAAAACTATAGAACACTAAAGAAAGAAATCGAAGAAGACCTCAGAAGATGGAAAGACCTACCTTGTTCTTGGATAGGTAGAATTAATATTGTCAAAATGTCCATACTACCAAAAGCATGATACAGATTTAATGCAATTCCAATCAAAATCCCAATGACCTTTCTCAAAGAAATAGAAAAAGCAGTCATGAAATTTATCTGGAAAAATAAGAAACCCAGAATAGCTAAAGCAATCCTGAGCAGGAAAAGTGAAGTAGGTGGCATCACCATACCAGACTTTAAAATATACTATAGAGCAACAGTAACAAAAACAGCATGGTACTGGCACCAAAACAGACCAGTAGACCAATGGTATAGAATTGAGGACACAGAGACTAATACATATAATTTCGACTATCTTATATTAGATAAAGGTGCCAAAAATGTACAGTAGAGAAAGGATAGCCTCTTCAACAAATGGTGCTGGGAAAACTGGAAAGCCATATGCAACAAAATAAAATTAAACCTGTATCTCTCACCATGCACAAAATTCAATTCAAAGTGGATCAAGGACTTAGGAATTAGACCAGAGACAATACACCTAATAGAAGAAAAAGTAAGCTACAATTTCCAACATGTCAGATTAGGCTCCAAGTTCCTTAACAAGAAGCCTGTATTGCAAGAATTATTACCAAGAATTAATGAATGGGATAGATTTAAGCTAAAAAGCTTCTTCTCAGCAAAAGAAACAATAAGTGAGGTTAATAGAGAACCAACTAACTGGGAACAAATATTTAATATATGCACATCGGATAGAGCACTAATTTCTAGAATATATAAAGAACTCAAAAAACTTGACACCAAAAAAACAAATAATCCAATCAATAAATGGGCTAAGGAATTGAAAAGACACTTCTCAGAAGAAGATACACGATTAATCAACAAATACATGAAAAAATGTTCAACATCGCTGGCAATTAGAGAAATGCAAATCAAAACTACTCTAAGATTTTATTTCACTTCAGTCAGAATGGCAGCTATCAAGAACACAAACAACAATAAATGTTGGAGAGGATGTGGGGACAAAGGCACACTCATATATTGCTGGTGGGACTGCAAAATGGTACAAACATTATGGAAAGCAGTTTGGAGATTTCTTGGAAAATGGGAATGGAACCACCCTATGACCCAGCCATCCCACTCCTGGGTCTATTCCCAAAGGACTTAAAAACAATATATTACAGTGACACAGCTACTTCAATGTTTATAGCAGCACAATTCACAATAGCTACATTGTGGAACCAACCTAGATGTCCCTAGGTAGATGAATGGATAAAGAAAATATGGTATATATACACAATGGAATTTATTTTACTCAGCAATAAAAGAGAATAAAATAGTGACATTCACAGGTAAATGGATGAAGTTGGAGAATATAATGCTAAGTGAAATCAGTCAATCTCAAAAATCCAAATACCGAATGTTTCCTCTCATATAAGGAAGCCGGTTCACAGTATTCATGGGTCGGGGTACATAGGAGGACTAGAGGAACACTATAATGGTCAAAGGGAAGGGAGGGGAAGGGAGGGTGCAAGGGGGGACGGGGGACAAAGTGGTTGAATAAGGTGGATATCATTATTCTAAATGCATGATTGAAGACTTGAATGCTGTGAATATACTTTGATACAAACTGTTTTATGTAAAAAGATGCTCTATATGTATAGTATGAACTGTAATACATACTACTATAAATAAAAATTTAAAAAAAATAAAAAGAGAAAAAAAATACAATTGTGTGCACACTGAAGAGAGATCTACTCATCCCGGCCGGGAGGAATGACACTTAAGTTGTGAAATATTTTGAAGGACTCTTTTAAGGGAATCATTCAATACCTTCATCTTGGTCCTCTTGATTTTGTACCTTTTTTTTAATCTTGATTTCTCAACAAATTCATCTTGATCCTTTTGATTTGGTACCTGCTTTATTAATTTAGATTGTATCAATATCGGAGAGGATTCGTGCTTTGGAAAAATACAAACAGATCCTCTCCCCCAAATTAATACTGGATCTGGACCCTTCCCTGTACCTGAAAGAACATCCTTCCAGTAAACCAAAGGTTTTTGTTGTTGGTGTGGTTTCCAATGTCTGTCTCCAGCAGAATAACCATTAGAGTCTAAAGTTAAAAAATTTAAGGTAAACAGGGCAACTGCCAATCTGTCCCTAGGATTTTCCAATTTCCTTCTTTTTGTTTTAATAACATAATTTTCAGTGTGCGGTTTGCTCTTTCAATAATGCCCTGACCCTGAGGATTGTATGGGATGCCTGTTTTATGGGATATATTGAATTGTGTGCAAAACTGTTTGAAAGATGAGGACGTATATGCAGGGCCATTATCTGTTTTAAGCATTTTGAGGATGCCCAATGCAGCAAAAGCTTGCAAACAATGAGATGTAACATCTTTAACTTTTTCTCCAGAATGTAAGGAAGCAAAAATCATGCCTGAGCATGTATCTATGGTCACATGAATAAATTGCAATTTTCCAAAAGTTGGCTCATGAGTAACATCCATCTGCCACAAATGATTGGGCATTAATCCTCTAGGGTTAACACCATAATGAGGATTGGGCAAATGTGTCATACAAGATTTACAATCTTTTACAATTGTTCTGGCTTGCACCTTTGTGATTTTAAACCCACGCTGCAAGGTGGTGCTATGGACGTGAAACTGGGAGTGAAATAAAGTAGCTTGCTGGAGCGCTTGAAAGTATAAAGATTGTTTGGGTAAGGGCATCAGCCTTTTGATTACCTTCATAGAGGGGACCAGGCAAGGTGGTATGTGCTCTAATATGCCCTACGAATAGAGGTTCTTTTCTTGCCCACCAAAGTTTATGTATTTGATAAGACAATTTAAAGGATGGAGTATAGGTGCTGTTGGTCCTGCTAGCTTTAATTTTGGGACGGCATGTACAATATAGTGGCTATCTGAAAAAATGTTCATGGGCTGGTCTCTAAAATTTTCTAGAGCTCTTACCACAGCTTCCAGTTCCACTAGTTGAGCTGATTTATGTGCAGTTATGTAAGTCATATTTTCTTTTTTAGTGACTACTGCAGGAGTACCATTTGAAGACCCATCTGTGAATACATTTAATGCCTTAGGAATAGGTTGATTTTTTATTACCTGTTGAAATATAATATGATGATAGATACAAAAAGATAATATAGGAGACTTAGGAAAATGATTATCAAAATTTGCAGAAGTAGAGTATCTAGCTATACCCAATCATTATCATTGAAGCATAAATATTCAATCTGTGATGATGAATAGGGAGTAATAATAGTAGCAGGGTGAATGCCAAATATTTTAGTAGAAGTCTTAAGTCCTTGGAGAATAAGTTTAGCCAATATGGAGGTATAAGACTCAATTATACTTTTAGGATTGACGGGCAAAAGTACCCATATGAAGGAGCCCTAATTAGGAAGGGCTGTTGTAGCTAGCTGGAAGCCATAAGTTCCACCTGATATGTATGTGACGCACCTGTAGGCACCCGCAAATCTGAAGGTATATAACTGGGTGAAAGCGGTCCGAGTTAAGAGAACGAATTCATTCGGTCAGTCGGGCAGTCACTCGGTCGGTCAGAAGAATCAGAGCGGCCAGAACGTAGGCAGAGCGGTTACAGAAGAGAAACCAGATAGAAGACAGAAGAGAAACCAGATAGAAGAAGTAATGACTGGTCAGAGTTAGGCCGAGACTCCTGAGGAAGACAGAAGACAGAAGAAAGAAGAAGGAAGAAAGAAGAGAGAAGAAAGAAGCTCTAATCTTTCTCTAAGCTAAGCTCTATCTTTCTTTCTCTCTAAGAAGCTAAGCTAAGCTCTATCTTTCTTTCTCTAAGCTAAGAAGACAAGAAGAAAAGGTCGCTTTAATCTTTCTCTCTAAAAATCTTTCTTTCTCTCTAAGCTCTAAGAAAGTAGAAGTAAAAGTAGTAAAAGCTTAACTCTGCCTCCGAGAGTTTTTCCCGGGTTTCGGTACCAGGTAGCTTACACCCATAATAAAGGCCCTTGTAGCCAAAATACTCCTGTGGGTGTATATTGTGAAGAAATAATAATCAATATCAGCAGTTGAGTTAAATCAAATCTATCACAATGAGCTCTTTCGATGGCTTTTTCTACTAACTTTAAAGCTTTCCTAGCATCAGGAGTCAATGTTCATGGTGAAGATGGATCAGGATCCCCACGAAGGATGTCAAATAAAGGTTTTAGTTGGCCAGTAGTGAGGTTTAGTGTAGGGCGAAGCCAATTAATATCTCCCAACAATTTTTGAAAGTCATTGAGAGTGGCCAAATGTTCCTTATTAGTTAATATTTTTTGAGGCCTAATAAAAGTGTCCATAATTTGGAACCCTAGATATAATATTGGAAATCTAATTTTAACCTTTTCCTTAGCAATGTTTAGTCCATATTGTTTCAAGTTTTCTGATATATCACTATATATGGTGAATAAGACTTCTTGATTAGGATGAGCAAGCAAAACATCATCCATATAATGGAGGCACATCAGCTCTGGGTATTTATTTTTGATAGGCTGAATAACTTTATCTACATAGATTTGACACATAGTGGGGCTATTAGCCATTCCCTGTGGCAAAACTTCCCATTGATATCTCTGATCAGGGCCATTATTGTTAATAGAAGGAACTGAAAAAGCAAACCTGGGGGTATCCAGAGGGTGTAGAGGAATAGAAAAGAAACCATCCTTTATATCAAGAGTAATAAGATGGAAATTTTTTGGAATAGCTACAGGATTAGGAAGTACAGGTTGAGTAGGGCCCATGATTTGCATGGTTTTATTAATTTCTCTAAGATCATATAACAATTGCCATTTTCCTGATTTTTTCTTGATCACAAATATGGGGGAATTCCAGGGAGAGGTAGAAGGTTCTATATGTCCTGCTTCTAGTTGTTCCTGAACTAGTAGGTGGGCCGCTTGTAATTTCTCTTTAGATAGGGGCAACTGAGGGACCCACTCTGGCTTATCAGAAAGCCATGGTATTTTCAAAATTATTTTCTCAGTGGCCCCCCAAAAAAATATCTTTTTCCTTTATGATAATGCTTTCTTTTAGGATTAAGATTACCCTGTATCTTTTGATAATGATTTCTTATAGGGTTAAGATTACCCTGTAGATTTTCACATTTAACACCTGCAGGCCTGGTTGCAAGGTGTACTCCCATTTGTTGCAAAATATTTCTTCCCCATAAAATAACCGGTAAGGTAGGTAAAACATAAGGCTAAAATGTTTCTTTATGTCCTTCATCATCCTCCCATTTTAAAATTACTGCACTTTTCTCTGGAAGGTTATTATATCCCAAGCTTCTTAAACTGGTTGAAGCTTTTTGCAGAGGCCAGTGCTTGGGCCATTGCCATAGATTAATGATGCAAGAGTCAGCTCCAGTATCTATCAGTCCCTCCATCTCTATTCCTTGGATTTTTATTTTACACATAGGCCTCTTTGAACAATCTCAAACCCAGCAAGCCATAGGTCTCGAGTCAGTGGAACAAAATCTTCTATTGTTCCTTTTTTGAGGCATACTCATTTTAAATGAATTATGTAAATCTGGAAGGAGAAGCAGCTGAGCAATTCTATCTAACAGAACTTATACTTTGGGGTGAGCTAAGCATTATTTTTTTTTCCCCTTTGTAGTCTGAGTTTATTACACCTGGGGTCACTTGCAAACCTAATAAGCTTTTAGGACTTCTCCCAAGAATAAGTCCTACAGTCCCTGAGGGAAGAGGTTCCCTGACTCCTGTGGGAATCAGTTGAACCCCCATTTCAGGTATTAACACTATTCGGGCAGTGGAACAGAGGTCTAATCCTGCATTTCCTCCTGTTCCTCTGGTGAGGGAGTGGATGGGTAGTAAGGATTGTGTTGGGGAAGCATCTGAGTGGATGCTTGAGGATACTCCTCTTCCAATGCCTCGTACATTTGTGGGCCCTGGGGTATTGGGCCCCATGCCCCATTTTTTGAATTCCTATACAAATGATTTCCATAGATGTCAAATTTTGAATGGCATTTATTGGCCCAATGATTTCCCTTTTTACACCTGAGGCAGCGGCCTGGGGCACAGTATGAGCTTGGTCTTATTTCTCTTTGGGGATTTTGCCTAGAATAGCCTGATTTATTATGATAATTTTTCCTGGAATATCCTGATTGATTATAATGTCTAGGTTGAGCCCTTGTGAAATTTTGAGGGGAAGAACCTCTCATTGCAGCTGCAATCACATTTCCTGTGACAAAGCCGTCATTTATATCTTTACATATTTGTATATATATGGAAAGATCCTTTTTATTTCTCCATGGCCTGATGGCTTCCTGGCAGTATTCATTAACATTTTCGTATGCGAATTGAACAACTAATGGCATAGCTTGATCAATGTCTCCAAACACTCTATCTGCAGTTCTCAAAAGTCGATCAGCAAAGTCAGCATATGGCTCACTATCCTTGTAAAGTTTTCCATGCCTTTAAGGCAGCTGTATATATCTGAGCATATACAACTGGGTCATAATATTTTTGAGCCTTTAAGTCTGCGAACTGCCCTTCTCCTGTGAGCATTTCTATATTATGATCTCCAAACACTGCAGCTGCATTTCTTTTAGCCATTTCTATACAAAGGTCTTGAAATTGCGATCACCAAACCAAGTATTGCCCCCCACTTCATGCTGCTTTACATAGACTTTTCCAGTCTGAGGGGGTTAAGTTGAAGGTGTTAAGGGACTCCAGCATACTCAACGTGAAAGGAGCTTGGGGCCCATACATCATTACTGCCTCTTTGAGATTTTTTATTGTTTTGAAATCTACTGACTGGTGGACCCTCTGTCCATTTTCATTTTCAAATACTGGCAGTTCCCAATGTATCTGTGAGTTACCCTCGAGAGTGCATAAGCACTCAGAAAGACTTTTTATTTCTATTTCTAGGGTATTTCTAGTAATACCCTTCATAGTTTCTGTAATGGATTCCACCCATGGGGGTGTAGAGGACACAAGTGGTACTTCTACTTGACAGTCCTTTCTCTTTTTTAATTTCTTTTTATTCTTTTTACTGGAGACTGTGCTCCCAGAATCACTTTTTGATTACTCTTCACTACTAGTTTTATAGTTCCTAACTGGCTTAGTGGAGGAGACCGTACTTTCATGGTTTGGATCCTTCTTACTACTATCACTTTTACTGGTATCCTGAATTTCAGCTTCTAAGGAGAGTACATATTCTTCGGCTAATTTCAATAAGTTTCTGATGGCTTTTGCAGCTCTTACTTTTGAATTTACACCATTACTCTTCTCACTGGTATTAACTGACTCAGAGGCTATGCTTTTTTGATCGCCTTCACCTTTTTCTACATCCCCCTTACTGACAACGGAGTCAGGTATATCAAGGATTCTTTCCACAGCCTCTATCACTTGGAATTTAGTTACATTCAAACCCATCTTTAGAGACTTTTCAGTTCTTACCTGTCCACTCCGAAGTTTCCTGTATGGGCCACCACTTGTTGCCACATGAGGCGATTGCTGCTTGGAGCAAGGATGCTATGGGAATAAGTTCAGAGGCTGCCTGGAAACACACAGGCTCTTTATTCTGCTAGCTTCTCTCTCTGGCTCCAACAACAACTCTCACATGCTATCCACACACTCCCAACAACACAAAATGGCTCTGACCCCGTCCGCAAAGTCCTGGGCCAAGTCTCGCGAGATCATGCAAATGGCGCCGACCCGGTCAGCAATGTCCCGGGCCAAGTCTCGTGAGATCATGGAAGGTGGTAATGCTTTATGGCTCACAGCTCACCGCAATCTTAGCTATCTCCTTAATTAGGTCTCCTACAGTTACAGTATGAAAAACTCCTTTAACCTTGCTTGGAAGACAGATCTAATAAATTCTTAGCCAATATTTTTCCTCTCCTACATTTCGAAAGTATTGTTTTGGTGAGTATAGTATTCTTGGTTGGCAGTGATTTTCCTTTAACATTGTGAAAATCTCATGCCTACTCTTCTAGTTTGTAAAGTTTCTGCTGAGAATTCTGTTTTCACATGAATTGGGACACTCTTAGGTGTTATTTATTCCTTTTCTCTTGCTTCCATGGTGACCTCTTTTTCTTGCACTTTAGAAAGCTTGGCTATACTATACCTGAGGATAGATGCAGTTGAGTTAAATATGACTGATGATATTTGATCTTTCTGTATTTAGATTTTTGTATACTTACTTAGATTTGGGAAGCCTTTCTGTTAAGCTTTGTACCCTTTTGGAATTCGCAAATCTCACTTGAGAACCAGTAAAATAAATGACTGTTCTTTTAATGCTATCCCAAAACTCTCATCAGATTTCTTCATTTCCCTTCGTTCTTTCTTTGTTTTATTCTATCTGTGTATTTTCCAATAATGCCTTTCAGCCCACTAATTCATTCTCTAAATGGAAGGCATTCTGCAATGGATGTCTTCTATTGTGTTTTTTTAAATTTTTGAATTTGTTTTAATTAGTTATACATGAAAGTAGAATCCATTTATGCACTGTGACATACCATACATAGATGGGAGATTATTTCTCGTTTTTCTAAGTGTACATGTTACAGAATCATATTGGTCATGTAGTCACAAATATACATGCAGTAATAATGTCTATTTCATTCCACTATCTTTCCCATCCTCACATCCCCTCCTTTGCCTCGCTTCACTTCCCTGTACCTAATCTAAGGTAACACTATTTGTCCCTAGTGTCCCCCACCTTATTGTGAATTAGCATCCACATATTAGAGAAAACATTTAGCATTTGGTTTTGTTGGGATTGGCTTATTTTGCTTAGTATGATATTCTCCATCTCCAACCATTTACTGGCAAAATCAATAATTTCACCTTTCTTTAAAGCTGAGTAATATTCCATTGAATATATATCACATATTCTTTATCCATTCATTTATTGAGGGACACCTAGGTTGGTTCCATAGTCTAGCTATTGTGAATTGAGCTGCTATAAACATTGAGGTGGCTTTGTCACTATAGTATGCTGATTTTAAGTCCTTTGGGTATAAACCAAGGAGTGGGATAGCTGAGTCAAATGGTGGTTCTATTCCCAGTTTTCTGAGGAATCTCCATATTGCTTTCCATAGTGGTTGCACCAATTTGCAGTCCCACCAGCAATTTATGAGTGTACCTTTTTCCCCACATCCTCACCAACATTTATTGTTGCCTGTATTCTTGAAGATTGCCATTCTGACAGAAATGAAATGAAATCTTAAAGTAGTTTTGATTTGCATTTGTCTAATTGTTAGAGATGTTGAACACTTTTTCATATATTTGTTGATCAATTGTATTTCTTCTTCTGTGAAGTGTCTGTTCAGTTCTTTAGCCCATTTATTGATTGGGTTATTTTTTTTTTTTTTTCTTTTGGTGTTAAGTTTTTTAAGTTCTTTATATATCCTAGAGATTAATGCTTTGTCAGAGGTGCATGTGGTAAAGATTTTCTCCTATCTGTAGGCTCTCTCCTCACATTATTAATTGTTTCCAATGCTGAAAATAAGCTTTTTGAGTCCATCTCATTTATTGTTTCTTGATTTTACCTCTTGCGCTTTTAGGACTCTTGTTAAGGAAGTCAAATTCTAGGCCAACGTGGTGCATATTTGGGCCTATTTTTTTCTTCTGTTAGGCACAGGTTCTTTGTCCTAGTGCCTAAGCCTTTGATCCACTTTGAGTTGATTTTTGTGCAGTTTGAGAGATAGGGGATTAATTTCATTTTGCTGCATATGGATTTCCAGTTTTGCCCCCACCATTTGTTGAATAGGCTGTCTTTGCTCCAGTGAAATTTTTTGGCACCTTTGTCTATTATGAGATAACTGTATTTATGTGGGTCTGTCTCTGTGTCCTCTATTCTGTACCATTGGTTTACAAGTCTATTTTGGTGCCAATACCATGACATTTTTGTTACTACAGCTCTATAGTATAGTTTAATGTCAGGTATTGTGATGCCTCCTGCTTTACTTTTCTTGCTAAGGATTGCTTTTGCTATTCTGTGTCTCTTATTTTTCCAAAGAAATTTCATGATTGCTTTTTCTATTTCTGTGAAGAATGTCATTGGGATTTTAATAGGAATTGCACTAAATCTGTATAGTGCTTTTGGTAGTAAATCTGCCTATCCAGGAGCATAGGAGATCTTTCTATCATCTGAGGTTTTCTTCGATTTCTTTAGTGTTCTATAGGAAATGTGAACTCTGTTGGACATTGAATAGAGGCCATACACGTTGTATTCTGTTAAAGTACTTGTTTGTATTTTGTTCATGTCCTGAGACTGTGTGACGATGAATTTTGGACTAATTAATTGGGTGGAAGGAATCTTAAGGCAACTTAGCAAGTCAGTTGCATGGATATTTCTGGCAGCTATTATCCAGGTTTACTATGAGAAGCAGGATAAGAAAACAGAGTTAAGTGATTTTAAAACCTTAAAGTTTGGCCATAAATGTACACAAAAAGCTGCCACTGAGGAAGTTGTGTTTGTTGAACAGATTACAGCTATAAAGAAATGCGAAGTACTTTGCACAGAGATAGTAGAAAAGCTAGCTTGAAGGGATTTCATAAATTTGCAAAATCAAATCCATTACAGCTCAAAGATCTAGAAGGAAAAATACCTTTGAGAAGATATCATGGGGGCACCCTGGTTGCACAGGGGGACCTAAAAAGTTTTTTTTTTTTTTTTTCCCCATTCTGTCTAACACAGGAACTCAGAAGCAGCTGTAGCCATAATTTCAGGGGACCCAGGTATTAAGCAACCTGGCAGAAGACCTTGACATCATTAAATTGGTGCTGGTTCTGTGGGAATACTGGATGCTAAAATTAAAGCATCATGGAAGCTTCTACCAAGGTTTCAAAAATGACCTGGAAGGTAAAGCAAAATGTAGCAGGGTTGGAGTATCTGCAGGCAGCCTGTGAGGTGTCAGTAAGTGAAGCTGTGAAGGTCAAGCCAAAGCAGATATGGATACCCCCAAGGATTATGAGATGCCACTATCGTAGATTATCTGCTGAGAAGACCTGCTGGCTGTGGAGGAAACCAGGCTAAAAGAGATTTCATGTGCACTTCAATCAGCAAGATCAAAACGGCAGGCTTGCTCAAGCCCTTTGGAAATACATCTCACTCACATGTGTTCTCTATGCTCTATGCTGAGTTACAGGCGGCGTTATGAGACTAGTTTGTCTGAATGGGTTTTGGTCTTGTTGTGGCCACATCTCTTCTTTCTAATCCTCTCTTTTGGAATGAAAATGTTTACTGTGCCTCTATATATTGGATATATATAACTTGGTTTTGATTTTTACAGGGGCTCGCACTGAGAATTTGCCTTGAGTCTCAAAGGAGACTTTGAACTTATGCTTTTGGGCAATGATGAAACCATTAAGACTATGGGACTCTTAGCAATGAACTAAAAGCATTCTGCATTGTGAAATGTTACTAGTGTGAATCTGACTGAGTCCAAGGCAGGTTGAGAGGCTCCATCTATCAGCTTAGGTCTGTGTATGAGACCTTTGGTTTCTGCCAGGTTTTATGTCTCACTGCAGTGGGTCTAACTCTGACTCCAAGAGAGTCCTATTTGGGATATCATGCCCTTCTCCTCTGCTGCTTGAATTTGGAGGAGAGGGGTGGATGCATTCTTTCTGTTATTTGGTTGACAGAGTTCCAGTGACTCAGTTTGAAGGTATTAGTGTAGCCGTAGGGGTCATGTGGTTGTACCCATTACTTGGGTTCACTGTAGCTGGCATGGTATTGAATTTAATTCTGAGCCTTAGACCTAGTTCTTTCTTCTTCCTCCTGTGTCCATCTCTCTTCATACTGCTTGAATCTGGGGGATGATTGGAACCCCCCGTAACTCTTTTTTTTTTCTGACCATCTTCACTTTTCCTTTTATAATGATAAAACTAGGCACTGTAGTGTTTCATTTGGCTTTCTTTGCTCTTGTGAAGGCACCTTCTGTGCATTAATAGCTGTTAAAAAACTCCTCATGTGTGTCCATGAAGAGATATTTGTTAGAATATCTTAGCTGATATCTTGCTCTGACTACTTGCAAAATTTTCTTGATTTGAAATCATTTGAGAGGAAACTGAGGATTGAAATAAACATGAGAAGAGCAGAACAAAGCAGTTATTACAAAACACTTAGCTACATGTTTTCAATGGAAGTACTGGATATATTGACTACATCAATGTTAATGAATCGATTTGAGCATCCACAGAAAGACACTCTCAACTGGTTTTTGAGAAAAGAAATATTTTAGGGACTAATAGACTAAAATTATGTTTTATTATGATTAAACCTGTCTGCATGACTGAATACTATAAATTCATTAAATGGTTCAAAAAAACAATCTGGTCTGCCATGCTTTTGAATACAGGAAGACAAATATTATGCTGTGCTTTTGGAAGGACCAACACTCTTATATGGAGTGTTCTCTGTAACTACCATGGCTACTATTTGCTAATCTTTTATATCAGGACCGATTGTAAATTTCCTCATGGTAATGCAACAACCAGTTAGTCTTTTAAGATTTTCAATAATCCTGAGTGCAGTGGTGCAAGCCTGTAAACCCAGTGGCTTGAGAGGCAAAAGCAAGGTGCAAAGCAATTCAGTGAGACCCTGTCTCTAAATAAAATACAAAAAATAGGGCTCGGGATATGGTTCAGTGGTCACGTGCTCCTGAGTTCAATCCCCATCACCAAAAAAACCCAGAGTTTTCATAGCACATTTTGGAGCGATATAAACAAATACTTGCTTTATTTTTGTGTTTTTATTTTAACTATTAAAAATATTCACAGTTTGGGCTGGGATTGTGGCTCAGCGGCAGAGTGCTCGCCTAGCACGTGCACGGCCTGGGTTCGATCCTCAGCACCACGTAAACATAAAGGCATTGTATACAACTAAAAAATACAAATAAATAAACATTTTAAAAAATATTCACAGTTAATATAAGTTGAAGTTAAAGAACTTAAATAATAAAGGTTTGCAAAAATAAAAAAGTTAAATTTTCTGCCTTTCCATAATAACCTATCCCAATTAAAACAAACATTAAGAATTGTTCATTATTATTTCAGAATCCCCTTTTCCCCCTGAACATACCACATGCATAGATACATTTATAGAAAGACTGCAGAAATAACACCCCCTAACACACACACACACACACAGAGAGAGAAAAAGCACAAACATTCCATTTCTACATTTATATTGCACATTATTAAATTACTCACCAGAATATTTATACAAATTAGACTCTGGGAGTAAATGTATGAGAGTAACCTTTTTATTGCTTTTCCTCAACCTCACACATTTTAACATGCAAGACATGAATTATCCTTGCTTTTATCTATTTGCTTTTAAATAAAAATAGTTATGATTTTTTTAGATATTATAAATTTAAGTGAAAAAAAGCACTGATGAGTTTCTAATATTTTTATTCAAAAAATAAACATTTAATTTAATTGATACTGAGAATACCTCATGTTAAAATTTGTTTTAAATATCCTTCTAAATATTCATTCATTCTCTCTCTCTCTCTCTCTCTCTCTCTCTCTCTCTCTCTCTCTTAATAGAATCATATTGAATTTGTTGCAATAGGAATTATAATATTTAAATGTATTTATTCCTTTCAATAATAGGATTGATTTAAAAATTTTTTCTCAATAATCAATGTGATGCTGATTAATATGAGTAAACTTAATGCTTTTGTAAAGTATATTGAAAGCTATCATTTGTTACCATAACTCTAACCCTTAAGTAATCTTGTAACAATTCCAAATACCAGAATACTTGACAAAGGAGGTTTAAGTCCATTTACTTCATTTTCTCACATTACAGTAATTTTGAAAGCAAACATTCCCAGGATTGTTTAATATAGAAGATTCTGTTTGGCTTCTTCAAAAAGTCCCTTAACTTAGCTCTATGATCCTAAAATAGCTGCCTTGTCTCTTGTTTTCCCATCTTTAGGGAAAAACTTCTTCTAAAGGCAGGTTGAAGGTATTTTTTTCTCCCACACTTTGCTTTTTCATAAGGGTAGAAGTCTTAACCCATTAGCGGTTAGGACTCATTCTCCTTAAATCAAATGACTGAACTCATCAGCAAATAGCTAGCATTTTCAGTGTCTGCAGTGGGAAGGTTCTTACCACCAGGGAGAAGTTGGAAAAGCAGGTGGTGGTGATCAACAGTGTCTGCTACAACTTCTAAGCCTTAAATAAATGTGGAGTATTTCTAGCTAGAATTAAAATATAGCCACATTTCTCTTTACTGTATACCATTTTACTAATTGGAATTTTTATCTTGATTTTGAATTCCTTGACACAAACTGCATGAGCGTGAGCGTGTCCTTAATTCATTTAAGCTACTTGAGGTAATTCTCAACATAGATATGATTGTAATTGCCATTCTGTTTTAGTTTGTTTCAGTGATTTTGAATAAAAAGAGAAAGCAGAACATATGATAGTTGGAATTATTATTAAGATAGCAAGTGCACACTTTTTCTAAAATCAACTGGTGATTTATGATTTCAACATGAAAATAAATGTCAGTCTGGGCATTTGCTATAGACATAGCCCCAAACCCTGCGATGCCTTATGTTTCAGGAATGTTTGTTTTTATTTGTTAATGTTTTCCTATATATTTCCATCATTTGAAATATGTAGTTTCCATCACTTTAATTTTATCTTTAGGTGACTTTGGATCTTTTTTATTTAATGTTTACTTTTTAGCGATTTCTTGAATATATACGCAGTATGTTGTTGTGGCATACAGCAACAACCCATTGCAGAAAAGTTTTGATTATAACAAATATTTATTGCAGCCTTTTTCCACACCAGGAACTAAACTAAAAGCTTTATCTTTTTGCTTTACCCCAGTGACAACAATCATTTGTTGCAGGAGTTCTTACTTCCATTTTTATGGATAAGAAAACTGAGCCTAAGAAACCATGTTGTCTGACAAAGCTCCCATGGTCCAAGTGTTCAAACTAGGTTGCCCTATTTGAACCCAAGCTATCCAAGTAGGGACGCTATGGTCTTAGACACTGCCTACGCTTTTTAGGGACAGACTAGACATAATTTACAGATACAAAATCTGTGAGTTGCCACATTAATTCACAGCTTGTGGACAATGTTATACATTTTAAAAATTTCACATTGGACATGTTTCAAGGGCAATTTACATAATGTGGGTCACAGTTAATGTGTAAATCATAATGATAGTATGAAATTGGAAATATAATTACTCATTAGCCAACCTCACTTGCCAGATTAAGAAAATCCCCAGAGAGATAGTTATTGGGATAGAATTTGTGGGTTTTGCCTGAACTTTGGTACTCTCTATTTTTTTTTTTTTTTTCCTGTCTTCTTTTTCGTGTTACCAGTAAGGCTCTGCTCACTGGACACACTACTATGACCCTCTTCAAATTCAGAAAGGTGGATTGCTTTGATATTGTTGTATAGATTTGGAAACAAGACACTGTGCCACTCTAAAAAGCTGAAAAGCTGTATTCAACTTGCCTTTTAATACAAATATCATGTATAGCAACCAGAAACAATACTGTCTGTCTGACAATAGAAATTCCCTCTATTCCAGATCAGATTTCTCAGACGTGTATGCAAACTAGAGTTTTTCCTCAAGTGGCTTGAGAACACACGGCTGTGAGCCTCTTTGGACTAAGACTGTTCATGACTATTTGTGACATATTGTTGTGAAGCTGGTGAGAATACCCTACGTACACTAAGGACCTATAGCCACAGATCCAGATGAAGGATGGAGAATGCTCTAGTTGAAGTTCACACAGTTAAAACCTATTGCTTCTCACTGAGCAATACAACTAAGAAGAGCATTCAAGATCAGGAGAAGCCCAAACTCAGAGTCATTGCTGGAGCACAATGATTTATACCATGCCTGCTACCTTTGAGAGACACAGGACCAGAATTGCCCCACACAGACACTATTGCTACAAAGAAAAAGGTTTGTTCCTTGGACATTTTCACGGCACTACAGTGGTAATATTCCCCAAATATCATGATATGCAAATGAGGTATGCAAATAAGGGGCTAATTTTAGGACTGCATTATCTATTATGGATTTGGGGGGTTTTTCTAGTTCTTTTTATTTTCTTACTTTAAGTTTAGAGCCTACAAATTTAGAATTATATACCTAATCCATTGAGGAGACAATGATTTAAGAATATCAAAAGGATCAATTAGTAAGGTAAATTCTAATTTATTCTAAAAATAAAATATGCATACACATATGTATACACATAAATATGGAATTACAGAACTCATTTCTGGTGTCTTAGATCCATTTTATACAACGTTAAAACTCTCATTCATTTGATTCTTAAATTATTTGCTATTCTAAGGGCATTGTTATGGACTGAATTGTATCACCCAAAAATCTACAACCAACAACATGGTTGTATTTGTACATAGGGTCTTTAAAGGTGAAATTACAGTTCATCAAGATCATAAGGGTGGAGCCTAGTCCAGTATGATTGGTGTTCCCAAAAGAAGAGGAAGAGATACCAGATACCAGATATGCATAGAGTAAAGGCTATGAGAGAGAACCCAGTGACAAGGTAACCATCTGCAATGCAAGGAAAGATTCCTCCAGAATCCAAGTTTGCCAACACCTTGAACTTAGCCTTCAATCTTGCAGAGACTTATGTCTGTTGTTTAAGCCACTGTCTGGTATTTCATCATGGCAGCCCTAGCAAGCTAATACAAGTACTCTAACTTTTAAGCAAAAATGATTTTACTTTAAGCTAAGAGACATAATCTTTACATTTTATAAATGAGCTTTTTAGGAGAAAACAGCAATACCACAGTACAGCATGGAATGAAATAATACCATCTTTCATTTGAATATAATCTACCCCCAAACTTTTGTTTCATACATGAGTAAACTATAGTGCATATAGCATAGAGAGATTAAATGACGTGCTCAAGGTCATACAATTAATTACTGGTAGAGTTGGAAGCAGACCTCATGTGTCCTAATTCCAGTACAGCCAGGAATATAGTAAGTTGCTTGTTGTTCTTTGTAGTTTCTCATATGATCTTCAGTGATGAAAAAAAAAAAGAGGCTAATTGTTTCATAATTTCTCACATATTGCAGTTTTATTGTTATTTCTTGTCATGGGTTTCCGAGGGACACGTAGTTAATGGTCTCCGAAGTCCATGTAATGCCATTTTCTTTTTTAAATTATGCGATTTGTTTCACACCTGAGATGAGTTATGATTGCTCTTGAAATAGCCCCAGTAGCACTCTCTTTTTACCTTTGAAAGTCATAATCTCACAGAATTGACTTGATTTGATTTTAAACTGGAGCTTCGAAGTGGCAGTATATTTTTAAGAGAATTTCTTGTCATTTAAAGACAATCATTGATACTGTGTCATCAAGTGATAATGCAGGAAATAATTAGTCCTTTTCAAATTTGTCTGTCTTTAAATAAAAAAATTGTACATATTAGATATGCCTATCTTAAAAGATGATGTGTCAATGCATAAAATTCACTATATTTTTTACAAATATTTTCTTAGCAAGCAGAGCAGTCCATTAATCTAGAAACTGTCCATGTCCATGGGGCCAATGGAATAATATCCTAAATGTATTTCAGGACTTATGAAAATGAAAAATGGTCATTTTATTCCCATTAGCTTGCATTATTTTCTTAAACTACTAAAATCCATTATTATGCCCATTGATCAAGTCTTGCCTACAGTTACAAAGTAGAAATAAAAGAGAGCACCAAGGCAAAATCAGAAGAAAATAGTAAACAGCACACTCCTTTATCATTTCATCTAAAGCTGTAAGTGTGAAGGAGTTATGCATGCATCTGCTAAAATAACACTTCTTCAATTCCAATGCAGCTCCTGGGGAAAATCTGTGAAGGAGTAGTGATCTGACTCACAGCCCTGTATAAAAAGAAAAATGTCAATGAAATAGTTAATTGATCCATTTCATTTATTTGTGCATGAAGGTTGAGCATAACGCTGGAAATAAATCCACTCCTGGGGCAATAACATCCATAAGTCAGCCTGGCTCACTTTGTTGTATGTAACCCATTTGGTGCCCTTATAGAATCTGTCTTCTGTCATATTTTTATTCAAGCCATTAACCACACGGGGAGATAACAATTACATCACATCAAACAACTTGTGCGACCCAGATCAAATGCTGAATCTCAGCTCCATTCTCATACTACAGACACAAATATACCCACAATATAGTTTCTTTTCCCCTCACTGTCACTTCTGTGGATTGATGGCATATGCATCAGAAATGCAGTCTTCTTGGTGCCTTGGAAATTACAAGCTACATTTTCAACGGTCTTTTATTGAATCCTTGTTGCCTTGCTAGGAAATTAAGATTTTCAAACAACATACTGGGTCCTCCAAGATCATACCTGAGTTAGATTCAAATTCCATCTCATCTGAATTTCACACCCCTTACCATTTTGATACTGAGAAAAAGGTAAATTCATTTCTCTTTTAGAATATTTGAATTAATGGTTCTTTCCACTTTAATATCATCCTGGAATCAACTTATGTCCCTTCTTAAAGAAGACTTTGCTGATCATACAAGGGATAGTAGTTCCTTCTCATATGTTATGTTTTATTTAATTGTACATGCCACTATATGAACTTATCTTTGTCCTTTCCCTAATTACTTTTTTATTCTCTCTCCCTCAAATAAATTCTGAGAAAAGAAATCTTGACATACCTATCCATTACTACATCTATCACATCACAAATAATGTCTAGTATTTAATGGACACTTAATAAGTATTTATATAAACAATAAATTAATTAATGACAAATATTTTGGAAACTCTCTGAATCACCATTATTCTGATAGTATATGTATATTCTCAGCTTTTCATTGTTATAACAAAATGCCAAAGGTGGTTGACTTAATAAAGAGGTTTATGTGGATTGTAATTTTGCAAGTGTAAGGGGCAGGCAGTGGAACAAGGTCAGCTTTGGTTAGCGCCCTCTTGGCTGTGTCACATTGTCTTTGATGGCAGTGGCAGGAGCATGTATGGAAATGAGAGATTACATCTCAATACTGGAAGTCAGAGACCTGATGGGGTTAGGCTTAGGCTTTCATAGTAACTCTTGAACATGAACTACCAAGGGGTGGCACAAGAATTATATCTATTTCTTCCATGGTCCCTTCCTCCAATGACATAAGAACTTCCCACTGGTTCCCATGGGTTCCCACAACAACACAATGGGGACCAAGTTCCTAACATATGGACCACTGGGGCTAAACCAAATCCAAACCATAGCAATTTGAAAAACTTCCTCATTTTTCACGATGTAATCTTGAAATGTCTTACAACTAAATGATTCAGTCTTATAGAGCTGCTAAAAACTATAATAGCACTTTTTAATTTTCTATGTCAAAATAACAGAACAAGGTTGTTTATCTTCTTAAGATTCTTGGTGTGTCTCTTTTTAGTGTTATTTTTTTCTATTTCTCTCCCTAGGATACTCAGTAAAATGTTCCAAAATTAGCATTTTTATTTTAGAACAATTTATTGGATTATGAATATAATGACTTCTATTTATGGAAGACATGCAGTAGAAAATAAAAATAATATATGTTAAAGCTACCAACCACAACCTCAACTTTTAATATATTATAACAGACTTATTTATTTTTATATGTGTACACATGTGTTTTAGTAAAAGGAAAAACAAGTCCACGAAAAAAAAAAAAAGCCTTTTTGTTTTCTGAACTTCTGAGTCTCAACTGGGAAGAAAAGTGGAGAATCCTTGTTGCCAATTATCAAAAGTTACCGGAATTTTGCAACTTGCAGACTGGGCATGGAAATAGGGGGCGGGTAGAGAAGGTAGGTGGGCTTTGTTTTGATAAGCTAGGTTGACCTGAGGGATTCTGCCTGCTTCATCCCTTTGGGAGAAAAACAAATTTTTAGAATTTAGAAAATTTTACATCAGATTTCAGCATCATGTTCAATATCTTCAGCAATTAGAGAATTGCAAATAAAAACTACTCTAAAATTCATCTCAGTCAGATGAATATTCTTGATAATTGCCCCAGTCAGAATGGCAATTATCAAGAATACAAATGACAATAAATGTTGGTAAGAATGTGGGGAAAAAGGTACACTCTTACATTGCTGGTGGAACTGCAAATTGGTGCAACCATTATGGATATCGGTATGGAGATTCCTCATAAAACTTGGAATAGAACCACCATTTGACCCAGGTATTCCACTCCTTGGTTTATACCCAAAGGACTTAAAATCTGCATATTACAGTGATACAGTGATACAAACACATCAATGTTTATAGCAGCTCAATTCAGAACAGCTAAACTATGGAACCAACCTAGGTGCCTTTCAACAGATGACTGGATAAAAAAATGTGGTATGTAAATATATATATAATGTAATATTACTCAGCCTTAAAAAACAATGAAATGATGGCATTTGTGGGTAAATAGATAGAGCTGGAGAATATGCTAAATGAAATAAGCCAATCCCTAAAAAATCAAAAGCCGAATGTTTTCTCTGATTCACAGATGCTAATTGATAACTGGAGGTGGGGTGACTAGGGAAGAATAGAGTTACTTTAGATTATGTATAGGGGAGTGAAGGGAAGGGAGAGGATATGGAGGAAGGAAGGATAGTAGAATGAATCGAACATTATTACCCTAGGTGCATATATAACTATATGACTGGTAGAATTCTACATAATGTATAACCAGAAGAATGAGAAATTATACTCCATTATATATGAAGTATCAAAGTGCATTCTACTGTCATGTATAACTAATTAAAACAAATTTTAAAAAGTAAAAAAAATAAAAAATCAGCAATAGCACAGATTGGATAGATGCCTTGGAGAGAAACCAAACTGGAAGCATAGGGTTAAATGTAAGAGAGAAAGAGCCAGACATTCTAGAACTGGTTTCCTCTGCTCAAGCAACTAGTTGGTCTCTGTGCATTACATAACACTAAAAGCTAGTACAGTGATTGACACTTCACACAGTGTTTGCGACTAAATTCAAATTACTGTCCTATAGTCAGTTTGCATTACCATGTTTTCAACTTCTGGTCTCTTGTCTTTGTGTTTATGATGAACCTGGCATGAGTAATGCTACACTCATACTGGTAAGTTGAGCAGAGTTCAATGTGAGGAGAATTTGCAAAAGTTGGAGTTCAGGAAAACCAATAAGGGATGAACTGCTGAGAGAAACTGTCACTACCATACTCTCAAAGCCAAAAGATTAAAGTTACCCACGTGAAGACCAAGGACAACAAATATGGATACCTGACATCTGTGCCACCCTGGGTAAGAGTGAAAATTGAGGTCTACAGATCATTCACCTAAGTATTTAACAGTTATAAATCAGGCAAACAAATGTCAAAGTGAAATGTGTTGATCACCTTGCCTTAATTGACAGATTTTCACAATGACCTGGAAAACAAGATTCACAAGGAAGATAATCAGTCTCCATGGAGTTTCTTGGTTACTCATTTTAGTGCTGGAGGACCAGCTGACACTCCTAGCCTACAGCTGCATGACTTTACTTCACACCCTCCACAGCTATATTATTCTCTAAAAACAATCTCAGCATGTACATATGTGGGCATTCTACTTGATACTAGCAATCTCCATCTGCATCATGATCACCTTCCCCCAAAGAGCTATACTTACTGATGCAGACCTTACAAGTGGACTTAGCACTGTTTTAGAAGTGGATTGTGGGGAGCTGTATAGCAAGACCATAGCTCAGAATGGGGAGCCTGGGGTCTAGATGAGTATGGCCTCTTGTTCTACCAACTTCTTGCTCAGTGAGTAGGAATAAGGCCAAACAAGGGGCAGAACAAGCATTTTTAGCCACACAGAATATTTTTTTTTCCAAGCAGCTGCAACTTCACAGCTTTTTCCTATAAGCCAAGAAGTGAGAGAAAGCAGGAGTAAACCAAAAATCATTTAAGACTCCTCAACCCAAGGATGAGGCATTTCTTCCCAATAACTTGATGATATTATGATTAACTTCAATAGAGGCCCTAGGACAAACAGCAGGACTGAAACTGAAGAACACATGCCTATACTTTCCTTCTTCTTGGGTAGCACTGTTTTTCCTTGCTGGTGGCTCACCACTGGAGAGCCTGGTCAAAGGTGCCCTCTAAGGTGATACAGTAGTATGATTCAGCCACCAGTAAACAAAGCAGAACAGTAAAATTTTATCTATGCTTAGGTAATAGGTAATTTAGGAGACAGTCTGATGACCTAAAAAGAAGGGATTGTAGCAAATGAATCTTGGCTTTGGGGGCCTTGCCAATCCTTCCTTATATATAATCCTAAGAAAAGCATCCTTGTAAATTAAACTGTGCTGCTGCTGATTATTTTGTAAGGGTTTACTTCTGAAAGGTCGTCTCACCTAGAGTGCTATAATAACCTCCGCAGACTCCCCAGATTCTTCACTTGCCCTTTACAAATCCCTTTCCCAGTCCACACAGCAGCCCATGTGATCTGAACCTTAAATTAGATTGCATCATTCCTTTTCTCAAAATGCTTTTAGTGGTTGATTTACTCTGTCGTTGGGGTCCCATCCTACTTTCTTCTCAGGCTGCAAACTTACCTGGTGCCCTTCTTTCTTTGACTTGCTTCTTTCTGGCCATACAGAACATTCTCTTCAGGCCCCTGCAAGTTCACAGCTCTTTCCTACAAGCTGAGAAGTGAGAGGAAAGATGAAGTAAATCAACAGGAGACTGACATAATGGGACCCATCATATTTTGAGTGAGTCTGATGCCAGTCTTTTGGATGAAAATACACTTTCTGTAGTTTTCTCCCTGTCCTCCTAAATTTTATTAAGTGGAAGTCAACTTTATGTCCTCAAAACAAGGATATGGGAAATGCTTGAATTTTTCTGGTCACTCTCAGATATTAAAAACAGTCTTCCAGTTACTGTTAGTGATGGAGACCTTCTTATTTTATTGGTTAGAAATGTGCATATGCCAGGCATCTGCAAGAGGAACAGAACCAGTTGGATATATAGAGTAAGAACTAGTGCAAAGACTGGCTTTTGCAGGAATAGGTGTTGCTGTGGATAAGGCAGGGAAGATTGTCAGGAAGTACAGGCTTACAACTCTTGGACAGGAGAGACTGTTCCATCCATAGGTAGAATATCTTCCTTGGAGAAATCTCAGCTCCTAAATCACATCAACTGATTAGATTAGCCCTGCCCATATTACACAGTGCTATCTCCTAAAGTCAACTGATTATACATGTTGCTGAAGTCTACATATATCGTCACAGAAACACCTAGATTATATTTCTGGTTAGGAACATAGTCTAGCCAATTTGATACATGGTTATATCATGTAAAAGTTGAAATTTCAAACTTGGCTCAACTTTCTGTCCTTTCCTGGTTTGGCTGTGCTTCAAGTGGTTGCTTAGTGTAAGGATGATGAAGGTATGACACACTGATTTTATTCTCTCCCTATTCGCCTCCTCCCACATTCACTTCCTTTGTGGCTTTTACCCTCATCAGTCAAAATGCCTCATTTATGTAATGAATATTTTTTAGACTTGCTATAACTATTCTGAAATTAAGTTCATAAATGATTTAAGCTACTTGACATGGTCCATTTAACCTGCTATTGAAAGAATATTTTAGACTGGATCAGTTACAAAAAACAGAAACTTATTGCTCATAATTCTAGAGGGTGGGACTAAGTGATTAAGGCCCTATCACATTAGATGTCTGGTGAGGGCCCACCCTCTCTTCTCACTGTGTCCCCACATGGTGAAAGGTGCTAGCTACCTCTCTGGAGTCTCTTTTTGAATGGGGCGTACTGCGGATTGAACTCAGGGGCACTGACCACTGAACAACATCCCCAGAACTATTTATTGTATTATAATTAGAGACATGATCTCACCGAGTTTCTTAACACCTCGATTTTGCTGAGGTTGGCTTTGAACTCGTGATCTTCCTGCCTCAGCCCCCAGAGCCCCTAGGATAACAGGTGTGCACCACTCTGCCTGGCATGGAGTCTCTTTTTAAGGACATTATCTCATTCATGAGAGTGAAGCCCTTGAAACCTAATCACTTCTTAGAAGCCCCCTTTCAATTTTTCTCATGTGGCAATTAGATTTAAATGAATGAATTTTATGGGGAGACAAATGTTCAGAGTACAGAACTACCACACACATAAATAAAAGAAATAAAAAATATTCTAATATAAAAGAAAAAATCATAAAAAGTGATTTATGTTAAATACAATTTAGTAAAATAGTCACATAATTGGACCCAATTTCACTAGACTTTATAATGAAAAAGTCTTGGGGTTAGAGGTCATGAAGAACCATGGTGAACCTGGGAGTCCCAAACACAAAACAACACAGGTGTGATACATGGTAGAGTCATTAAATATCATGAATGGCGTTGAGGAGGGGGTCCTGTGCATAATCACCATCATTTCTTAATTATTACTTATCATTGTTATATTAATGCCTCAATTAAACATAATGCAGAATTACTAGTGTTTGTCCTTTAATGATTTTTAATAGAGGGCTATTTCACTCTCAAAAATGTCACTCAAATTAAAGTCTAACAGAACAGCATGTTCAGAGAATCACATGGCCAGATTAAAACATATTTCATATGTGGGACTCAAACAAAGCCAGGAGGAACACTGAGAGAAGAGTAGGAGCCTGAGGCAACATGGAGCCCAAGAGAAGGATGGAGCTCACTATATAGGATCATCCAGCCATATTGAACAGTTTTGTTTCTCCAAGAAACTAGGAAAGACACTGAGGTATTTCTAGTAGGGACATGTAACAGAGGGACTGAATATGGATAGCAGAATATGAGGAGTCTGCAGTTTGAACAGCTATGAACTTGTTAAAGAATTTGAAGTATGACTCTTTGGATTAGGATGGTGGAGATAGAGGTAGGGAAAAAAAGCCAAAAGATACAAGTGAGGTAAGATTAAATAAGCAGGGCTTGTTGACAGAGTGGATTTAAGATGCCATCAGGTGAGACAAAGATTATTCCTAGTTTTCTGGTATTAGCAAGGTGTTGCTTAATTTTAGGTGATCACTTGACTGGGTTAAAGGATAACCAGAGAGCTGGGAAAACATTATTTCTGAGTCAGTCTGTGAGGTTGTTTCCAGAAGAAACTTGTATTTTGATAAAGAAGATCTACCCTCACCTGATGTGAGGTCAGTTGAGGGCCTAGATAGAACAAAGTTCAAGTGAAAAATGAGTTCTCTCCATCTCTCTTCTCTCTTCTCTCTTCTCTCTTCTCTCTCTTCTCTCTCTCTGTGTATTCTCCCTCTGTCTCTCCCAGAAGTGGCATATGCTTTCCTACCATTGCATAACAGAATTCCAGATGTTCTAGTCCTTGAGCTCTAGGTTTTTCACCAGTGGCTCCCCAGCTGCTCAGGCCTTCAGATTTGACTGGGAGGCACATTGTCAGCTTGCTGGATCCGGGGCTTTTGAACTTGGGTTAAGTCACACAATCAGTTCTCTTGGTTTTGCAAGTTGCAGATAGTAGATTATGGGACTTCTCAGCCACTGTAACTGTGTGAGACAATTTCCCCAATAAATCTCCTATTTATCTATCTATCTAATTAATTCTGTCACTATGGAAAACCCTAATAAAGACAAGGAGATGGACAGTAATGGTATTCCATGTGAAAGAAAACTTGAAGATGGGCCAACATGTTTTACAATTGAGAAGGATAGATCGTGCATTAAGCTTTAAATTTTTAAATGTGAAGTGTCTTTTATGTAGTCAGGTAGAGAATACAAAATAGTGATATGAATCTAAAAAATTCAAGTGTATATAAGAGACAAATAATGGGGCTTGTGTGTTTTCCATGAGCATAGACTGAGAATAGGAAAGGGCCTAATCAATCATGAAACACCAAAGATTAATGGCTAAGCAGAAAAAAATATTATACCCAAACGAGATTAAAAAAATGTACGATCTGAGGATTTAGATGAATGCAGGGAATGTGTAGTTCCATGAAAGCCAGGAAGAGGGAATATTATCTAAGAAAGTAGGAAGCAGGGAATAGGAGATCTAAAATACAAACAAATCTTCAAGGAATTATTTTGAAGGCAACCAGACGGATAAGTTGTAACTGAAGGGAATATACAGACACTTTTTTTTTTTTCTTTCAATGAAGTGTATGCAATCTCTTTAAATGTTAAGAGGTAGAAAATTTGATGCCCAGGTTTCTGAAGAAAGTGCAAGATGGCCTTAAAGAAGAAGGGACTCCTATGTACTAGGGAGTATAAAAAATCAGAATATGAATAACATTTTACAGGTTTATATTTTTAACATAAGCAAGATAGTGGCATACCATGATGGTCTCCTTTTGAAGAAGCAGATGAAATGAATGTAAAGTGGTGGAAGGGCAGAGGAAAGTTTGAAATGATAGAAGGATTGAAATGTATTCAGACCAGCAGATGACTTAAAAGATGCATTTAAATTTTGTGACTGGGTTTCCAGTTTGTAGAGGATCTTTTCCAGCAGCACTCAGAGCTCTGGGGCAAAGAAAGAAAGCAGGACAAAGTTCTCCTGAGTGGGAATTCCAGATAGGAGTAGTGAAGATAGACAAAAAGGCAGTTAGGATATTTCCATCTCAATTTAAATGGAGTGCCCTATACAATGTTATGGTCTCATAAGGTCATTCTTTGCTCTTATCAGTGCCTGCAATTCTTTGTGTGTTTGTGTGTATCTGTATGCTTACATGTATTTTTGGGTGCAGATGGGGTACTGGGGATTGAACTCATGGATGCTTAACCACTGAGTCATATTCTGAGCCTTTTTTATTTATTTATTTATTTATTTTTATTTTCAGACAGAGTCTCACAAAGTTGCTTAATTGTTGAGGCTGGCTTTGTACTTGCTGTCCTTCTACCTCAGCCTCTGAGTCACTGGGATTAAAGGCAGTAACCCTCTGCTCCTGACTATTTCACGTGTATTTTTAACCATAAAGGCTGTTCTTTCTTCCTGGAGTACAAGTTCCAGGGACATAGAAAATATATTTCTTAAATTGAAATATTTACTCTTTACACATTTATAGCAATTTGCTCCATGTCATACTCTTGATAAATATTAATATTTTTGAGATGAATGATACACTCTTTAACTGACAAATGGTGTTGGGTCTCTAGGTTAAATGATGTGAATATTTTTAAAGGCATTTAAGCCATTTTGAAATCTAAATAGAAATTTTGCCTTCTCATTATTACTCTGATGCAACCTTCTACACACTGCCTGTACATACAAAGGATACCCCATCCTAAAATTTCAAACATGTAAGACTAAACTTCTTCTGCAAAGACTGAGAGTGTACCTGTAAGTCAAAAGTGTAAGTGATTGTGCTGATTTTTAGAATGATGGCTGAGACAGAAATTATCTGAGAGCTTGATCTTCTCATAAATAGTATTGATGTGCAGTCTAGTCATGCAATGGGAAGTCTCAGAATCTGTTAATTTCTAGGTTACTCCCAGCATCTAGTGTCAATTGAAATATACAATATGCATTTTATTGCTTATATGGCAAAAGGCTCTCTGAGAAAATGCAATGATGATTTTATTTTCTTTTCATGTTTCTGGGGAAAGAAAAATATTTTCTTAAAAAATACTAACATTTGGGTTTTAACTTTGTGCCTCTTTCTTATTTCTGTCTGTTATCATTCTCAACAGAAATGACTGAACAATCTGCCAAGTCTTATTTTCATGCTTTTTTAACTACCTAAAGAATAGATTTTATTTGGTTCATTTTCTGAATGGAGACATTGCAATTTAATGGAGTCATTAAAATTGATCTAATTTTGTAAAATAGGTAACCATGCAAGACTAAAACAAATAAAACATTTCTTAGGCAATAACCTATTTAATGTGAGTAAAGGGAGTTTTGTTATTCAAAAAAATCAAATCTCTGTATAGTATTGGGGCTGTCTTTTTTGTATTATGCAGCTGCACAATGCACTCATGTGGGTGCTCAATAAATACTAAGAGAACATAATAATAATATCATTCCAATCAAAGAGTCAAAAGAAAAACATCAATGCAAATATAGAGTGCTTGATGCTTTGGTTTATGCAGATGTCTGTGCAATGCATAACAACAAAAATTGAAACATCTGCTGGAATCTGCTGTCACAATACAAAAGACAACAAAGATGATAAACCAAGTGTTTTTATCTAAAATGAATCTATCATTTGGCTTCCTCTTAGCTGGGAAGGGGAGTACAGTGGCAAATATTAGCTGACCATTGGAATATTTAATAAGTAGAATTACATTTTTGTTTTCAATCCATATAAACAATATGTTTATTGATGCTCCTAAAAGAAAGCACTGTGTTAACACAATCCATGCTATCAGCTAAGTAGTTATTTATGTGAATGGATTCTTCTGAGTCTGTAGAATTTTTATTTTATTATTGATATTTAGTCTATTCAACTGATCTTAATATTGGAAGTTTTAATTCAGTCACTATTATTTAAAAAATGACTTTTAATTTTACCATTCTTATTATGTCTCTTCCTCTATTGCCAAGAGATTTTTACTATTCAGATTTTTGCTCTTTTCTCCAAAGAATATTGGGGGGAAAGGAAAGAAAAGAAAATTAATGTCTAAAAAAGAAATCTAAACATTGGGTTAGAGATTAAAGATGATAGTTTGGAAATTGATTCTAATTTTATTTTTTTAGTTGTGTGTTTCACAACTCACAATTTAATTTGAAATACAGAATTTTGCCTTTACCTGATCTTTGGTTCTGTGAAAATGGCAGTGCAGGCTAAGGAAAATATAGAAGAACCTGTTGTAATAATTTTTTTTTTCTTTAAAAACTTTTAAAAATTTTTTTGCCTCCAAATCTCAAAGATCCCTATACCTTTGATGGCTTTGTAAGAGAAGCAGGCAGAGACCTTTTCTGCCTGTTTTTTCCACCATGCCTTCTAGCCATTCTGTGTTTTGATCTGCGTTTCCATCTGGACTTCCTAAGGTAGTAACTCTGGCATCTAATCCATCCACTTTATTATCTATTGAAATACCTACTGCCTGAAGTGAATTTATCTTGGCAGCAATGACTTCTGATAAAGATGTATTTTGTTGTGTTTTTTTGGAAGGCAAGTGAGTCTAAATATTCCAAACTCACTCCCATATGACAATCCTTTGGCCTTTTCTCATGGCAAACTTCGGCAAAAAGAAAAATAAATAAATAAATAACCTCTGTGAAAACACTTGTTATTTGTCATTATTAACTTGTGTTGTCCCAAAGCTAGAAATTTCAGTGCTGAACATAAAGAATAAGAATGTGCTTAAGGAAATCAAGTTAACATACTACGATAGAAGCAACTCTCAAAGCTCCCTAGGACACATCTTTCCTCTTTCTTTCTAACTCACTCTCAGTGTTGAGTTCATTTTAACCTTTGGAATTTAATTTGTAAAAGATTTTGGCTATGTAAAAGCTCTGCAGAAACTACTTGCATGGTATTTGAATGTTTTGTATTTTGATGGTTCATTTTCTGTTAAACTCACCTGAAGTTGAAATAGGAGAATGCAGGAGAGATGAAATTGTGCAGAAGGAATATACAAAAGGTCCAAACAGCAAAATTTACTTCAGTCTTTTACATTATACATGTGTCTTCTTAGTGCTTTCTTTTCTGACTTATTTTGCAAAACAAAACTGGGGCATTCTTTAAATCTTGTTTTGCACATAACTTGAACTGCTCCCTGTCTTTTTTTTTTTTTTTTTCAAATTACTTTCATTCATTAATCCATTAGTACATTTCTTCCTTTTTCTATTTTTTTTTTTCCCCTGAGCATCTCAAAGATTTGGTTGTGTTGTGGATAGTTATTGTTGTACCATAATAATTGGGGAGAAAGAATATGCTCAATATCCAGCTTTGCTTTGGACATTTGATTAACTTTTTGACATCTATCAGGCAATATCTTTAGGAACAAGGAGGATGAACACCCTTTCCTAAATATGACAATCTGTAAAAGATGAGTCTCTAATGATTAAAACCATCTTACCAGTTCTGGTAACAACTGTGTGTATTTTTAAATCTGAATATGAGGAAGCTAATGCAAATATTACTCTTTTGTTGAATAAGTGAGAAACATAGTATAATTTTCTTTAAAAATATTATGTAAAAGCCGGGCATGGTGGCGCATGCCTGTAATCCCAGCACTTGGGAGGCTGAGGCAGGAGGGTCGCAAGTTCAAAGCCAGCCTCAGCAATGGCGAGGCACTTAGCAACTCAGTGAGACCCTGTCTCTAATAAAATACAAAAAAGGGCTGGGGATGTGGTCCAGTGGTCGAGTGCCCCCGAGTTCAATCCCTGGTACCAATATATATATATATATATATGTATATATATATATATATATAAAAATATATATATATATAGTAAAAATGCACATCTGATGTCTACATTTACATATATCACATGATTCATGTATATCACTCTGCCTTCTCTGACTAGTTCTTGGGGAAAATTACCAAAGAAACAACAACAACAACAACAAAAAATTGTGTTTGTTACAGTTGAAGTGGCATCTTTATCAATAAAATTGTACCTGTTAAAAAATGATCTCATGGCTACCACTTCAACCAAAGTTCTTAGTCCCAGGCCTTGTATTTCTTTTATATTAAGGTACATATGAGACCATGCAACTGAAACATATGTCATCACTTGTCAAAAATTAAATCCATTTAAATAATGTTTGAGATATGCTTTCATTCATTAGTCTATTAGTATATTTCTTCCTTTTCCTATAACCTCCCCCCCTTTTTTTCATATTTGGAATCAAATGCTGGGGCTTGCACCTGGTAGTAAGGGCTCTACCACTAAAATGCATACCCAACCCTCTGTTACACTTTTTGAAAACATATTTGGTTCCAGACATAAAAAAAGACCTAAGTCTCCAGGAAATTTTTGAACTCATATAAGAAAGAGATCATGGTATGATGCAATGAAACAAAATAGTTTAAGTTAATGAGATTTTGCTGGATGGTTAGAGACTCAGTGTGACTGTATGTGAGGAAGGACTGGTAATGAATAATAGGTAATCGGAAAGGTCTAGATTATATAGCTCTTTTGTACTATAATTTATCTAAGGGAAGAGTGGTCTCCAAAGTGTAGTGTATATCCTAAGGGTTAATACAAGTTGATTCAAGGGTCATCATCTTATGTTGTGTTCCCCCAAAGACAGACCCTGAGAAAATTATGTGTTCAAGTCTTTGGGGAATGACACTGGAAAACAACAGGAAGGGAGTTGGAAGCCATTATGTTGCTCCTATGTGCACCTGGTAATCAGTTGAGGAACTCTAGTATACAGTGTGGATTGTGCTTCAGAGCTATCATCATTGTAGAGACAAAAGAGCTGAATATATATATTTAGTTGTAGGTGGACGCAATACCTTTATTTTATTTTTATGTGGTGCTGAAGATAGAACACTGAGCCACAGCCCCAGTTCCAATAGCTGATAATTTTATACTGATTCTCCTCATTGAGGAGAGGCATTGATTGAGAGTATCTTCTAAAGACATTATTATTATTATTATTATTGTTATTATTTTGGCACTTCTTGTGTTCTCTGTACACAGGCTATACAGACTTCAGTGACCAGAGAAAATATCAGACAGAGTCCCAGGTGCTTGGAGTTGGAGCTGTGATATGTGTCTGCATGCATGAGAATGTGAATGGTGTTCTGAGGTAATGTCAGCAGGCTTTAATTACAAATCCTATGTAGATGGAAAGAAAATATTAAATTTTCCATTCATATTTAATGTTATCTGAATAATGAACCACTACTGTTCATGTGTAGTTGACAGATACTGGTCTTTGATTTTTATGTGAAATAGTCAACTTTACACAAGTTTGTCACAGATCTCTGATGAAAAAAATCAACAGTCAATGTTGACAGTGGTGCCTAGTATTCTGTATATAATTAAATCAACTTTACAAGATAAAAAGTAGTTTAATATATTATTTTCAAAAAGCATGTATTGTAATACTAATGAACAAGAGAATATTTCTAGAATAAGATTTTCCTCAAAGGAAATATAAGGTATTATAAAGATGTTTCCAAACATATTTGAAGAAATCAAGATTACTTGAAATATGAATTTCCATTCAATATCAGAAATAGGAATAGACATTGGGGTTGGAAGAAATAATGAGTTCATCTAATATGTAGCATGAGAATCTTCTAAAAATCCATTGGGAAAAAAGGAAGTTATATTTTATAACTTGAAATTGGAGACATAGAGGTAGATTTGACATATAATTTTACATGGCATATAGTTTGATAAAAATATCATTTTACGGATGAGAATTAAATCCAAGAAAATCAATGGGCTCGTGTGGAAAGAATTTTAGAGCAACTAGAGAGAAGGATCGTAAATATTTATATAAGTGCTTCTCAGGGAGACTCATAGTGGGTCTTTATGGTCTATCAAGTAGTATACAAATGGTTTAGTTGTGTTGGAAAACAGAACACTTTTCATAATTTTTAAGCATAAGAATAATGGTGCTTTTCATAGAAATGCCATCAAGTTCCAAAATATAGGATCTTCATTATCATATGTTTGCTTCAAATACTGTTAATCACCTACATCTGCTTATGTTCAGAAAGTACAATCACCTGGGTTTTGCTAACATTTTCCTTGAATATTCTTTTGTATTTATTTTTAAGTGTTTATATTTGAGTTAGTATTAGCTTGTGCTATGTCATATGGTGGGCATTATTTTAAAATGGTCACCATATATGTCCTCTTTAATCTCCAAGACCTAAAATCTGATTATATTGCTCTTACAATTATTTTCTGATATCACAGTTGATCTTAGGATAGGTAGGTTTTCTAGGTGGACACGATAAAATCACATAGCAACCTAAAAGCAGAAAGCTGAAATGGAAGAAGAGGTAGACAGAAAGATACATATATGGCAAAGATCTGACATTTTACTAAAAGTGGTGAAAATGACTGGTCCAGAAGAGAAGAAATGTGGGTAGCTTTAGGAGCATTCAGGCCACTGGCCACCAAAACACAGGGAACCACAGTCCTACAACCACTAGCAACTGAATTATCTAAACAACCTGAATGAGATTGGAAGTGTATTTTTCCCCTACAGCCTGTGGATAAGAATTTAATTAAATTGACTTTTTATTTCAACCTTGTGAGTCCCTAAGCAGAGGGTCTAGCCATGTTCACCCCACCCCTACTTTTGACTTTCAAAACTGTGAGGTACAAATGTGTATTGTTTTAAGCCTTTAAATCATGGTAATTTGTTGTACATCAAAAGAAAATTAATACAATCCCTAATTTGCAGTAATGAGTATCTTATTCAGTGAAGCAAAAGTTACTAATAAAATTACTAAAATAGATATTAAAACTCATAATTAATAATACATGTTTTAATAAAGAGGATATTTGCATGAATACAGATTGACTGTGAACCTATATATGCTGGTAAAATTGACAATGTGTCATAATTTTGCATAGCAGCCAAAAATGTGCTTAAGCATTGCAAAATGAAAATATAAAAATCTCAAATACTGGGATCAGTATTCCATTTATTTCTGGTTCTAAGTGTTGTGAAACTATCAAAGAGGGGAACCCCTGTTTCCATTGAAATTTTTAAAAATTTAAAATAAAGCAAAACAATTTCTCTAGAAAAGAGTCTTGGCCTTCCAAAACATGTGCCAATTCATATTTCACATTGGAGAAGGAGCAGACTGACACTAAAGTCAGTCCAGTCCTCATGGAGAGTAATAAGTGAGCAGAAAAAGAAAGGCACCTTTATAAAGCTATGGCACTGATTATTGCACAATATACATTTATTCCATACAAAAGAACAGTTGTCATTAGATATCGCTGAGCAGACGTTTCATAATAAATTTGGGAGGAAACACTGATTTGCAGTGTGATGTAACTCTTGCTCAATTGATGGGACACATGCAAGGAAGAAATTCTTGATTTCCTCTTTATTCTATGCTTGAACACCCACGACAGGAAAAACAAACAAATAAACAAAAAAGCAACGTGCTTTGTGTGTTTAAGATTATGATAAAGACTAAAAAGTACTAAAGTAAAACACGAAAAAGAAGGTCACTGCTTTATTACTAGAAGAGGTGATCCCCCAATGCCAATGCACATGCAGAATGATTCACCATGAAGAATAGCAATTTGCATCAAATCTTGACACAGTGCTAAAATAAACATTGACCATTGTAAACATGGTCCAAAAAATGTTTGTCTTAAGAATTGGACAACCAGCCGGGTGCAGTGGCGCACGCCTGTAATCCCAGCACTTGGGAGGCTGAGACAGGAGGATCCCGAGTTCAAAGCCAGCCTCAGCAATGGCGAGGCACTTAGCAACTCAGTGAGACCCTGTCCCTAATAAAATACAAAAAGGGCTGGGGATGTGGCCCAGTGGTGGAGTGCCCCTGAGTTCAATCCCCAGTACCAAAAAAAAAAAAAAAAAAAAAAAAAAAAAGAATTGGACAACCTTCACAAGTCTGATTTGACTCTTTGAATTATTATAGCTGTTGAAGAAAAAGTCCCACATAAGGAGATCGAAGCTAATAGAAATTGCTTTTTCTGATTTTACATGCCTAGACAAAGTTGCAGGGATCCATGATATATATTCTGAGGCTTGACTCTCCAGCACCAATTATTTTGATTGTGCCATAGCTTGAACATAATTCAAGAGCCTCTTCCAAATGCGGTAGATATAGAGAGACATACCTAACAGTGGGCTAGAGGGTCTTCCACAACCATCATTTAATCATTTTCACATTCTAAACATGAAGTTTCTTGTAACTAGCATCTTACAAAATTCTGTAAGTAATTTTAATGAAAGATTGTTTTATATTTCTCAGTCAATATTAGTCCTGAATTATCAGCTTTCTTTAAGGAAACATTGACTCCTTGTTGCCATTTCTGTCAAACTATAATGTGATGAAGAATTTTTTAATGTGGAAAAAATAAAAGGTAAAAGTTAAATCTAAAGTGAGTGAGTGTGTGTGTGTGTGTGTGTGTGTGTGTGTTTATAAACCAGCTTTGTTTGAAGAATGATCTACAGCTTAAATTAATTTAGTAGTTTAGTTAAAGTCTGCATTAGGACTGTTTCTCTCAGTGGTTGAAACCACCATGATTTCTAACTTTGTATATTGCATTTGTTTTAGTATTTAAAATTCTGATTAATAATAGGTTAGTATATTTAGACCAAGAACCCATATGTGCTGCTAAGAGCAACAGATTTTTTTTTCTCCTTGATTTATCTAACTAATTTAAGAAGAGAAAATTAATGTACACACAGGAAGGGGAAGAAACAAGATAAACTGATATTTTAAATGTCAGGAAGTAGCCAAAGGTGGTGGCTATGTTCAGTGCTATTTAGTATGTAACCATTAGTTTAATGTTTTAGCTACCTGTAATACATATGATGCATAAGATTCTTTGTTTCCTAGCATAACATTCATATGAATGCCCTCCTTCTATAAACATCTATTCTTTTTGCAAAATCAACTATAAGCCAAAGGCAAACTGTTTTGTTTTGTTTTGGTTTTTATCATGAAGACCATTTCTTGTTTGTTTTATTTAATTCTTGCCAAATTGTCTTGCTTTCAGATATTTTTGGAAATGTCACAATTCAAATGATTGGTAGGTTATCAAAATAAAGAACAGGAAGAAAAAACAAAACAAAAACAAACCCACCAACTCCTGTAAAAAGGCAGCATATACAGAAAAGGCTAAATAACCTAGTACAAACAGTGTCTCAGTCCTGGGCAGTGTGCTCTTCCCAGGTGAGGCAAGAGGAACAAACAGGCTTTTTAGAAAGAACAAGTGTTGTTCCCATTGATGTTCATAATAAATCATCATTCAAGAGATTCTGTCAATAACACACTGCCCCCGATCGCCTCATGCCTGCAGCATTACGCTCATGCTATTGCAACTAGATGAGCTATCAAAGCCTCATGCAGTCAAAGCGAGTAGTTTAAAGAGCTACAATAACAGGCGATTTGCAAACAGCCCAAACCTTTAGCTTCTTCCCCCTTTCCAAAAGTGTGCAGTGAATTTACATTAACACCTGCTATTGGAGATGAAAGAATGGATTTTTCACTGCAAGGAGAATGCCAAATCCTCCTGTAAGAGTGACTCATTTCCCTAAATTGTGGGATATTATGCTGAACTGGAGGCAGCATGTTGCATGCAGCATATTGGGTCAAATTTGGATTTTCAAAACTAAAATTGGCAGTGTACAATTTAACACATAGAACTCAGAAGTCCTGTCTCTGAATATTTGCTACATAATCACAAGGTTAAATTCACTCTGTGAGCAGGTAATTTTTATTGTCCAAGGATAATTTATATCTGCAGACTTTTTACTACATACTCATTCAGATTACTATGGCATCTAGGATTTTCACGCTGTTAAATTCAATTTATTGTGGAACATAAGGGCAATTAAGGGATAGGAGATGACATTATATTATATCAAAGTGAACTACAGGAAAAGGAGGAGTATACAACTAGTAATTTGTTATATATAAACATAATTTTGAGTATTTTCCCCCTGGTAAAGTGGCAGATACTGTTTCTAACATCTCGGTATGTGTCAAGCAATTGTTCTGAGCTTAGTTTCTATCTAAGAGCTAATAAATCATTGATTATTAGAATGAAGAAACATATAATAAATTAAACATTCTAAAGTCAGAAGAATATCTTACATATCACAATATTCATGAAAATTAATTAAAGTCCAAAAACATGCATATACCTGGTATACTGGATACACATTTTCCCCATATTTTTGAATATATATTAGTTTTCCATTGCTGGATTAAAAAAAAAAAAATTAGCAGAAAGTTTGTGGTTTAAAACAAGGAATGCTTATTTCAAATTTTCTGTAGGTAGAGATCTGGGTATGCCTTAGCAGGATACTTTGAGTCAGAGTCTATCATAAGGCCAAAATTGAAGTGTTGGCCAGGGCAGGGAAATCATCTGAAGATTTGACTGGGAGGGGGTGGGAGAGTGGGGGGTTTGAGTGTGAGGGAATGACTAACAAGCTTATATAATGGTCAGCAGAATTTTAGTCCCTCAATCATCCTTGGATTGCTAGCCTGAATTCCTAATGTTGAGTGGGGTCGCTTAAGTTCTTCACCATCTGGGCCTTCCCAACACCACAACTTTATCAAAGCCAGCAAGGGAGTGAGTCTTCTAGCAAGATGGATGTCATTATGATTCCTAAGCTAGAAGTGATGTCTCATTACCATTGCCATATTCTAGTGTTAGAAGTAAGTTACAAGTGACATCTGAACCCAAAGAGGTAGGAGAGCAATCACATAAAGACCTGGGCACTAGGAAGTGCAATGATAACTTGGGATGATTTTAGAGTTTGCCCTTCATAGCTACAGTGGCCCTTGATGTAATATGTAGATGCACTCTCTGTCCTTCACCGAATTTGGTGTCCTTAAAATGCATCCCATCTTCCAGAAATATTCTTACTAATCAAAGTGCAGATTGATGTAGGATCAGAACCAAAAGCACAGAGCCAAAGATCATATTTTATGTTAACTTCGGGACTCCCCATTACCAGACCAGACTCAATAGAGTTGTGCTGCCTTCTTTCTGTCCTACTCTCTTTCCTTCATTTTACCTTTCTGTCTCCTTTGACAGGTCACAACTACATTATGCTCTGCAGCTCCCTCTGCTAATTTCTAATTCCTTGCCTTTGTCTTTCAAAGATATCTTATTACCCTGCCTCACAAATCCCTTGTATTTATTGTCATCAACCTCTAAAAAAGAACTGAACAAACACACAGTATAATCCAAAAGAAGTTTTGTTGAAATAACTGACCAAAAATATGGCAGAGACATAATAAACACTGTAGAAACTTAAGAAAAGGAAAAAAAAAAAAAAAAAAAAAATAGAAAATTTTCTGTTATTGACTGTCCTTTAATTTTTTTCTCTAATAATTTCTTTTTTTTTTTTCATATGTGTTCATTTGTTTTTTATTCATTTATATATTTTATTTTATTATTTTTTATTTCTTGGAAGCAGGGATTGAACTCAGGGGCACTCGACCATGGGCCACATATCCAGCCCTTTTTTGTATTTTATTAGAGACGGGGTCTCAACTGAGTTGCTAGTACCTCACCATTGCTGAGGCTGGCTTTGAACTCGCAATCCTCCTGCCTCAGCCTCCCAAGTGCTGGGATTACAGGTGTGCACCACCATGCCCAGCATTTTTTGTTGTTGTTGTTGTTTAGTTGTAGACGAACACAATACCTTTATTTTATTTGTTTATTTATTTTTATGTGGTGCTGAGGATTGAACCCAGTGTCTGATACATGCTAGGTGAACACTCTACCACTGAGCCACATCCCCAGCCCTGTTCATTTGTAAATGCACTCTCTGTCCTTCACCAAATTTGGTGTCCTTAAAATGCATCCCATCTTCCAGAAATATTCTTATTTTTTAAAAATTTAATATATCTACTATGTTTTTAATAGTACAGATAGGAAAAGTATATAAATAAAACAACATTTGTTTCATGTTCCCATAATTATTTGTCTTCTTTCACATATTAGGGAACTGAGTAAAAATTGGGAATAACAAACAGCTTTCCTTTTTTTTCTCTTTTCTAGAGATATAAGCATACATTATACATTTAAAAAGTTTGACATAAAATATAACATAGTACTTCCTCATGTCTGTATGAAAAGATCTAACTTTGTGATTATAATAAATAGGTTTACTGTACTACTCTTAAAGTCCAGTTATATATGAAGAATTTAATAGCAAATACATGCATTTCAAAACACAGAATTTCAAATTTATTTTCATGTCATTCTCCAAACAGATATAGTGTCATTACCACCACTTTACTTATTTATTTATTTTTTGATTGGACATACTGAGCTGTTAAATTAATAATCAACTGGCATCATAAATTAACTGACTCAGAAAAGAGATTCCAAACTGAAAAATTCTAGAGTATCATTACAGAGTAATTGTTCTTGAATTTGAAATCTTCAGATTTAATTCGATGTCTTTAATATGAAATCTTTCTCATTTCATCAGAATTTTGTTCCCTTCTGCACAAATAAGAATAAATGTATATGGATGGGTTTGGTGTCTAAGCGCAGACCTGGAACCTTGTCAAATGTCTACATGTAGAGTGTCTGAACAGCTGCCCTCTCACACGCATGTCCGTCCAAATTGCCGAGTGCGCAGAAGATTCCTCCCAGAGCACTCAGAATATTTCTAAATGTCTGCCTATTTTTCTATTGAGATCCCTTTTTCTAAGCTTGTGAAATTTATTTTATATTCAATATATTATATTCTGTTGCTTAATTACATTACTCACACTTTATCCCAACTTGGTTTTTGATGTCTGGTCATATAGAATTTTTTAAAAAATTAATATATCATATCTACTATGTTTTTAATAGTACAGGTAGGAAAAGTATATGGAGGCATTTCAGGTTGTTATTTGTGGAAAGGTCAGAAAGGGAACTTCTGGGGAACTTTTGCAAAAAGCTTTGGCAAGTATGCAAAATTTAATATTATTTAAACGTGAATGTCAGGTAAACAGAATTTATATATTACATGGTCCATCTGTGGATATAACCCATGTGTATGCACACATACATGGTCTAGGTTCTGGTAGGTACCACACCACTCCTCCTCTGCCACCTGGGCCCGTTTCAATCAGTGTAAGAGTCAAGAGGAGAGAGCTGGAGTGGATCTGAAAGCCGTGGGAGCATCTGGCTCTGTGACTCAGCACTGCCCACTGCAATCAACTCAGGGGGCTAGACTCAAGCTCCCTTAATCTTTCCTGTCAAATGTAGTTCCTCCTAATTAAGGATACATCCTGGAAATAAAGTGGTGATAACAGAGAAGGGAGGCAAGGACTTTCAAAGAGACTCTTTAAGGAAGACATCTGAGAATTTATAAAGTACGTAATAATGTTTTTCTGAGAATGTGATATTACACATTTTACAGGCACTGCTAAGAGGCAAACATAAAATCCAGAGGGACACAAGGTAAGAATTTGACAGGAGATGTTTGCTATTTTGGGGGGAAATATGACTGACATGTCTGAAAAGCAATATCAAGTTCATGAAGTTATGCACTAGGCGACTAAAGAAAGGAAAAGTTAGAGTTAAAGAGCAAGGAAATAAACTACATTGCTGGTTTAGAAAATGAAGGTTGATCTCAAAGATATGATGTGAAAGATAAGGCAACAAATTGAAAAAAAAAAAAAAAAAAAAAACATTGTTCCTTTTTAAACAAACCTAAGTGAGAAAAAAAGTGAGATGTGCTTAAATAAACGTGTGTGAATGTGTAATGTGGAGAGATATATATATTACATATCCAAGACAAAATACAAAGTAGGATTTCTTTGTTATTAAAAACAGGGATTAAAAGACTATAAATAGAAAGTATATTACTTTAGATTTTTAAATCTTCATTCACATTACCTTATGATAATTCAATTTTTATTGTAATTTTCATATTATTTTAAACATACTGGTGGCAGCAAGATAACTAATGCAAGCTTCTGCTTTTAAGTTGTATTTTTTCTTCTATTTGGCTTTTCAAATAAAGTTTGAGAATTTGCCTACTTTGACCTCTCACTCTATCCAAACCATATAAATTTCCTCAAGGTTAAAAACCCTTGAAGATGGACAAAGAAAGTCAACTTGTAATAACTTATGAAGGTGATCAAAGGTAGCCAGGGGCTTCCTTAACCTTTGATCACTAACACACAGTTCAATATCTCAATAAATGAGTTTTGTATCATGTCCTTAGTTTCCACCCATGGTTCATGACAAGAGAAAGTAATGTTGGTAATAAGAACGGGAGAGGAAATGTCTGGCTTGACTCTGTGTGTGTGTGTGTGTGTGTGTGTGTGTGTGTGTGTGTGCCTGTGTATACACGTGTGTTATGTGTATTAACCAACAAAACAATAAAATAGGTCTTAAGACTAGCATTTGCTCTAATACTATATGACTGTATTACAGCGTGTCAGCCCTAGGAAACTTTCAAATAATGCCATTTAGCAATGGAGTGGAAAGAAAGAACTTTTAGAATCAGCTGTTTCAGCTCATCTTATGGGATTTTGATGATCATTTGTCATCAGGTTTCTTCCAACTTTGCCATTAAAGGGTTTATGATAGTCTTCAACATTAAAGGCAAAACTGAAATAAATGATAATGTTTGTGAGCTATTAAGGTAAAGAAACAAGAAACTGAAAGTTGAAAAAATGCACCAAAGGAGGGGGCCAACTGAAAGAAACTGATGGATTTTATTACCTGGTATACTTTTGTCCCTATGGATGGATTACTGAAAGGACTTTAAGTGGTCATTCAGTTGGAAATTATGCCTAGGAAATGCTTTATCTAGGAAACTTTGCTTCTAGAATTACAAAATGAGGGGAAATAGAAGTTGTCCTTAAGAAAAATCACTTTCTCAAGTTTGCACCTTTACATGAAAAAGTGAGTTTTGAGTGGTATCAAGGTAAAATTCATAGATAGGAAGTGGAAATAGGTGGAAAGGAATCCTCTAAAAGAAATACAAGGCATTGGCTTCCCATTGGAATATGACTTAGGAAAATAGCATTTAAATTGTGGATCTCCTGGGTAGGAACTTATCTAATTCTGCATTAGATACAGTGCTTATTTTATCTTTGGTATTCAATCAATGCCTTTGAATATACGTGATGAAAATTACCCTTTGCCCACAGTGCAATTTCTATCTGTACTGTAATATACTCAGGTACACAGAAACTTTGTTAAGTAATATTAATTAGGTGGGAGAATGAAATTCTCATTATAAAAACTGAAAAAGGTAAGCATGGATGCTCATCTGAAAATATTAATGGATTTTCTTCATGCCCTTTTATTTTCTCAAAGGCTTTAACCTTTTATTCTTCTAACAAGCCACCTTTTCCTTCCCAGAGAGGCAATTGAAAACACTTACTAGAAAAAAATCTTGCTTCTGGCATCATTTGGAAATTGCCCCAAGTGTTTGTAGTCTGAAGTGCAAAGATGGATTCTGCAAGGAATAAAATGGCTACCCAACCACTTCAAAGCTGAATGGGGCTAAAGGATGCCACAACAATAGGCATTAACTGTTCCAATCAAAGGTTGCTTCACAAGGCCTGCACACACTGTTTTGTTTTCCTTGCCAATCAATCATCTGAACAATACAATTACCAGTCACATTAATTTAGACAATCTTTTCAAGGGGAGTACTAGAGCAAATATAGTCAAATAAAATGTTATTTGCTTCCTCCTTCATGAAATCATCCAAAAGATCAAAGATGCAATTAAGAAAAAAAAAATTGTGTATCTGGGCACATGTCCCTGCCTTAGTAGTCCATCAGTTGGAAATTCTTCCAGAGCAGAGGCCAGTACTGGCTTTTCTGAAGCTGAATCTCTGCTGCACTAAGGATAATTCAGAAAATGTGCATGTCGATATAGCTTTTGAAACCATTTCATTTTTTTTAAACCATTTTCACCTTTCTTACCTCTTTTGGTAGGTCTTTATTCTGCAGTTCAGTGTAGGCATTATTAGTTTTATTTATTTATTTTTAAAATATCTATATTTTAGTTGTAGTTGTACACAATACCCTTATTTTATTTATTCATTTTTATGTGGTGCTGAGGATCGAACTCAGGACTGCACACATGCTAGGTAAGCAGTCTACCACTGAGCCACAACCCCAGCCCAGCACTGTTAGTTTTAAATTCACTTTTAGTATTTATAATCAATTCCTTATTTCTTTGTAGACTATATACAAGTATAACTGGACTCTGCTCACATTATACATTCCTATTACTCCTTGCAGATGGCTGGAATACTTTTCCAAACAATGCAAAGAATCAAACCTATCTCTGAACAGTTAGTTCATATGTCTACCCTCAAACACACACTTCTTAATTTCCATAATATTGTGTGCTAGCCAGGCTTTCTCTGACACTGAATTTGAGGGTCTTTTATGTGTCTTGGATTTTATGTTTTTTGTGTGTGCAATTTCTATGTCTTCTGCTAAACTCTAGTGGGCTCAAGGTACACAGAAACTTTAGTAAGTAATATTTTATGTTCAGCATGTTTTAACAAATCACCATAAACAAAATAGATTTTTAATAAAAGAACACATCTACACACAGTAGTAAGGGTTGATACTCAATATTTCTTAATATATGCCTCATACTCTTCTGATATATATGAGTGCATATTATCATCACAATACCAAGATGGATTGTCCTATAATAGCATCTATTTACACAGAACCCAGAATCACAAAGACCACAGAATGTGTCAGAGTTCACACTCAATGGCAGACAGTATTCCAACCCAGGCAGCCTGATTCCATCATCCCAGTTCTTATCTCCAGTCCAGTCTTGCTTTTTGTTTTTGAAACACTGACTAGATGAAGAAGATTTCTTTATGTTGCTACTTAAACTCAATTTTGGCATTTAAATTCTTCTTCCTTTCACAGGGAAGCCCCTTTGTATGTGCCAATTTACTTTTTTCTCAATGCTTTTAGGGTTATCTCTTTGTTGTTAAATTTAGACACTTTGATTATAATGAATCTTGGTGTTGTTCTCTTTGGATTTATTCTACTCAGAGTTTTCCTAGTATCTTGAATCATCTATATATCCATTATCTTCTCAGATTTGGGAAGTTATTTTTTCAACTAAGTTTTCATCCTTTTTGTCTCTCTCTTCTCATTCTGAAATTCTTATTACATGTATTTACCCCCCTTGATGAAGTAAGTCCCTTAGGTTCTCTTCACCATTTTTTTCATTAGCTTTTTCACACTTCTGATTTGATTTTAAGTAACCTATCTTTTAAGGTTATCAACTCTTTTTTTCTGTTTGATTAAATCTGCTATTGAACACCTCTAATAAATTTTTTTCAGTTCAGTTATTATGTTTTTAAAGTCAGGAATTTCTATTTGATTATATCATACAGTTTCTTTCTCTTTACTGATATTCTAATTTTATACATAAGTCATTTTTTCTGATTTCATTTAGTCATTTATATGTGTCCTCCATTTCATTGAGTATCTTGTTAACATTTATTTAAAATACTCTGACATTAGTAAAATCAATTGAACTGTATTTCCTTTTTTTGTCTTGTTTTTGTTTTGAGACACAGGGTTCCAGGGTTTTGCTGTGTGCCCAGCCTGCCAGCCTGGTCTTGAACTCCTGGGCTCAATCTATCCTTCCATCTGAGCCTCCAGAGTAGTTGGGTCTATAGCCATGCACCATATTGCCAAGTTGTTATTTGTTTTTGTTTTGTTTTTCATTATGTACATACCTGGTACATTTTTATTTTGGCTGGAATTTGGGCATTTGTAAAAACAACTACCTCTCCAAGTCTGCATGTACTGGCTTCGTGCAATTAAAGACTTTGATCAATCAACCTAGCTGGAAGTTTTCTCAAGCCTTTTCTGATCTCTTGTTCCCTCTGGCACCTGTCTGTTGAAATGCAGTTCTAATCGTGTGCTTGCTGGTCACCTCAATATTCAGCAGCTTCCAAATTCTGGCACTGGTACTGTCAGAACCCTCGTAGGAAGTACAAAAACAGCCCCTTCAGGCAGCTCTCAGCAAAGTCAGGATACTGGACACTGTTCACTATTTCATTTCCCACAGGAGGATGATTCTGGTATGTCTCTTCATAATGTAGGATAATTAGCAAAATGTCTGCATTTTCTACAACGTTTTTTTGAAATCTCTTCTCTGACTTACAGTTGCTGGTGCTGTATGTAGCTCCTTAACTAGTTTCTAGAATTCTCATAGAGGTATTCTGATCCATATATGGATAACTCTATGACTCTGTAGGAAAAGAACCTGAATCTTCCCAATCTGCCATCTTCCAGACGTCATTCAAAAATACTGAATTTTATGGTGATTTTTTTTTTTCTTTGTACTAGGGATTGAACTCAGCAGCACTTGACCACTGAGCCACATCCCCAGCCCTCTTTTGTGTTTTATTAGAGACAGGGTCTCACTGAGTTGCTAAGTGCCTCACTATTGCTGAGGCTGGCTTTGAACTCGCAATCCTCCTGCCTCAGCCTTCCAAGTGCTGGGATTACAGGCATGCGCCACCGCGCCTGGCTTATGGTGATTTTTAAATAATAATACTCTACTACGTCAAGTGGCATTTTTTAAAGACATAAGTTAATGGATTTTTACTCACTTTCAAGTTATAAGAAAATATCAACAAATCACAAGTTCCATTTTTGAGGAGTTTTTCCCTGCATTAAGCAATTAGACTGTAGGATTACTTAGGCTATGAAGTAAAGTGTCTCAAACATATAAGCTTCCTACTGCTGGGGGTTATATATACAAAACAATTTGTAAATTTCAATTTGAAGCTATTCTTACACCACATATTATACATATTAGGGTATGCAAATTTTATATATTTCAAATTTTGTTGTATTAAAGGTTTTAGAATTTCTTTGTTTGCTTTTGTCAAGGGCAAAATTACCTCAGTGGAAAACTAATTTCCAAATATGCCAATTATTACAACGAAAAGGAAGGAATAACAGAGGGCGATATATTAACACATTTGAGGGGATATGTATGGGTTAGGAATACATTAATTGGATTATCAAGATACCCCCATTCCAATTGTGTGGTCATGAGAATCAGAGCTGAGATTTGAACACGATCTCTCAGTAAAATGAAAAATGTCTGGGGCCAATGACACAGAATGCTTTGATAGAGAGATGCAGAGACAAATATTCTGACAATTAACCCATTGAACAGATTTGAATTTCATTTTCACAAGATAAGTGGAACTCTAGTGGGTGCCATTAGTAGAAAGCTTAATTAATATCTGATGCATTTTGAGTACCTAGTGTGTTTCATATATACACATTTTGGTGTCTCATGAACATTTAGTGGATCATGGATAGTTAGTGTCTATTTGTTCTTTGGTTCATTTCTATTTTCTTTATGCATATGCTATTCTTTTCTCATTTTATCTTGATTTAACAACTCACAGATTACTAACATTTATCTTTTTAAATTGTATACAACCCATTTTTTTAAACTTCCATAATAATAATTTCACATTTTCCTAAATATTGGGAAAATTCATGAAAGATACTTTTTTTGAGTTAGTAGTGGTTATGGTGGTATAATAATATTTTCCTAGTTCCCAAAGAACTTCACAGAGATATATTATAAAAGAGAATGGCAATTTCTTCAAGTTCTTATGCAGATTTAGTTAAAAAATGGGACTCAAGCAGAAGGGCTTCATGATTACTTCTTTTTGACATCTTGTTTTGGACTGTTTCTGCCACATATAAACAAATTTGCTCTTCATCTTACCCAGTACATAACCTGGATCTGAGCTCTGACCATACTTGAAGCCACGTTTACCAGACACTTAGGACATAGAAGAAAGAATGCAGAGAACTAATGGAATTTAAATGACTATGACTTGCTGGTGACAAACTTGTGATATTATCTTATTAAATGTTTACAACTATCTTCAGAATAACAACTGTTAATCCACTTACAGATTTATTAGCTCAAAAAAATCTGGCTTCAAATCACGTTAAAATGAAGACAATTAGTCAATATGAAAACCCAAAATCAATGATACCAAATGCCATGATCCCACTCTGATTCTTTTCATAGGTTTCTTGTCTATACACAGTGGGCTGTAACCCCTGGCCTTAAACCTATTTTTAACGGAATATATCTGCTGTTTAGAAACCTTCTTGAGGGTGGGCACAGTGGCACATGCCTGTAATCCCAGGGGCTCAGGAGGCTGAGGCAGGAGGATCATGAGTTCAAAACCAGTCTCAGTAAAAGTGAGGTGCTTAGCAACTCAGTGAGACCCTTTCTCTAAATAAAGTACTAAATAGGACTGGGAATGTAGCTCAGTGGTCAAGCGCCCCTGAGTTCAGTCCCCAGTACCCACCCCCCAAAAAATCTTTACACAGTTAAAATGGATCACATTGTGTCCCATTTCTTAGGGTTTTTCTCTGGTGGAATTTAAATACAAACCTCCTGCAAATTAAATGTTTCTCCTCTTGAAGGAAACATATCTTAATCCAATTGAAGAAATCCTTCTAAAGATGATGCAAATACAGGAATTTCATACAAAAAAATGTTCTTTAGTGATACTCTTACCTCTTTTCTGTCAATACACCATGTAGTCTTCAATTATCTCACAAAGACTAACCTGAACAAACCCCTAAACCTTTACAAGAGATTACTTGTCCCAAAACAACAAAACAAAACACCAAATCATAACCCACCTGAATTCCAGTAGGTCTAGAAGTTCCAAATTCACACCTTCTTCTGGAGTCTACACAATAAGAATCATAAGACCCACCTGTTTGCCACACTTGGCTGCTGACAGCTTCCAATGCGATCATATAAGTGAAGGTGATCAGTGATGTTTAGATCACTGCACAGAAAAGAACCAAATTCTTATAAGGACATTCAGAGCAATTCTTTACTTCTAAGTAGACTAAATGGGTGTCTAGCTATTATCAATATTTTGTGTCCTGGGTCTTGGATGGTGGGAACACTTTTTCTACTGTAGTCATTTTTTGTCAACACCACTGCAGTTTCATCTCAGTCAAACAATCTCTCCTATGAAAAAAAAATCTAACTATCCTTTTGTTGAATTACACTTATTCCTGAGCTATTCTCTTTGTATTTATAATTTTTCCCACAGAAAAATAAGTTGCAAATAACTTGTTTTCAGGAATAAATACAAGTTACAATTATATGAATATTTATGTAATATATATATTTATATATATGTGTTCATCTTGATCATTAATCACTTCTCCGTGAAAACTGAATTATTTTCAATTAATTATACAATACATGTAATCTTTGTGCCAGGATCTCTATACAAAACAAAACAAAACAAACAAACAAAAAAAAGAACATGCCTTACAAGAGCTCACTATTTCTAGTTTGTGTCACTGCCTATTGGAATGCTACAATGTCAACAACAGGAAGTGTCACAGGACAAAAGTCCTACTTAAACTGAAATGTTTAACCCAGATATTGCGTTCACTGGAAGAAAGATCCAAATTTCCATATCCTTGAGAATCAAAAACTTCATAAATGTCCCCCAAATTTCTCATATAACATCTACAGTTGTACCACAAAATAAGAAATGATTTTATTAATTCGTTCATTCAGCAATCTCACATTGAGAACCTACTATGGGAAAATCTCTGATGTAAAAGTGTGAAATTTCAAAACGTACATTCACTGCTTTGGATTTTCTTAAAAAAAGAAATCATGGCTTATTTTTTTTTTTTTTTTTTCGAAAAGGAAATAGAGCTGAGATAATGCATGGGAATGTCTGTTTTTCAAAAAGTGTAACTTTCCATATAAATATAAAGTATTGCTGTGATTAAATAATTGAGTTATGCTGAGATTTTTCACTCACAGAATTGAGTATAATCAGATTAGCAAAAAATATGTTTGTCAAGGGAAATGAAAGCAGACATTATAACACTTTATAATAGCATTTATTGAAATACCTGCTATTCTTTTGTGTAGCCTTAGATCTTAGTTAAGATTAAAATGCCTTTGAAAGTTATCCAAAATACTGAAATTTTGAGAACAAGGAGACTCAGGCTAAATTGATAAGCCTGGTCAGGTTAATTACTATAAAAGTAAACCCAGAAATCAATCATTTTGTTAAAAAAATAAATCAACTCCACTTAGAAAAGTTTTATTGGCAGTCTCAGCAACAAACCACTTTAGTTCTGAAATGTTTACTGACAAATTACTTTCATACCGAACTTTAAGCTTTTAAAAAGTGAAAAGAGTCTATTATACGGCCATTCAGTGTGATTTAGTGATCTGTGTTTCCTACTATAAGTAGTCAACATTTCTTTTTTTGCTTTCCTTTTAGGGTGAACTTAACTTCAAACTATGCATCTTTTTATTATTATTCTAAACTTATTCATACAAATCAGCCATAGAAGCACTTGTTAGCTCAAATGCACAGAGAATGCATATTGAGTGTTCTTGGGTTCCCTAAACTCTGCTTAGTTAGATACTTAGTTGTTTCTGCCTTTTGGGGGGAAATGAACTTTTTGGTCACTTCTTAAGGTCTTAAATCATTGTCACTGTTAACTGACCACATCAGATGCATACCCTCATTTTGTGAAATCCTGGAATATGTAGTTAGATTCCACTTCGTAAAGCAGGTCTTCTAGATAGCTATTTAAACTTGTAGAGTGGTGCCATAAGTGTTAAGTATAAATTAATCAAATGAATTAAGAGAAATGCTAAACATATATTGCAGTTTAAATGGCATATCTATATAATTATTTATAAGCACCAATGCCATACTCTTAGAAATGCATTTTATCACTATACAGTCACATTTCAGTTTACTGATAGAACTGGTGGCTTCCAACGTGTAATGTAGGCAAAGGCATGGTGAAGACTATGTCTTAAATGAAGATTGGAATAAGAATAACCACTCTCTAAGCATTGTTCATGAGGGTAGGAAGATCAGATGTGCAGATGCAAGTCAAAAACACAAATGCAAAGAGAACATTATATACAAAAGACAAATACACAGCATACAAACATACCACAGTGCATGCCATTCCATTCATAATTTCAGATAGTAATGGTTGATAAACATCTTCAAGTCCTTGACTGAGCTGTTAAAAATCTCTCATAAAACAATTAAACAGAAAATTGCATATAATCAATAAAAGTCCATATATATTATATACATGTATAATTATAAATTACATACTTTATAAATATATAAAATACAAATCTGTGCTTATAATTTATAAATATGTAAACATATATATATATATATTTATGTATTTATTTCTAGGATACTAGGGGAACAAACACAATAAACAAGTACTCTGGTTTGGGTATTCAATACAGAGATGTACATTTAGGCTAGTGAGGGCAGCCTTGAGAGGTAACCAGATAGCAGTTGCTCAATACATAGAAGGAAGACAGTTGAACAAAATATGAAAATTATATGATAGATTAAATAAGGAAAGAAAAAGAGGTTCTTGTAGACAAAATAAAGGAAAAATCTCCCTTTAACTCAACAACTTAAACATTAGCATATTGCTCTTAAAATTTCCCTAGTTTTGAATGATATGGTCCTTATTGCTATTTTTGTTCACACTAGGAGTGTTCGGCAGGTACACTGAGCTGGGACGGGGCTAAACCCAAAGCTGATAGTCTAAAAGCGAATGCAGGAGAGACTCTGGTAACCTTTCACAGTAATGCAAAGCATTAAGTAAGTTTAACCATGGGAAGGTCTGTTGGAACTGCCTCCAAAATTTCAGACTAAGATTATTCAGAAAAATGGCCCATGGCTTAACAGCAGATTAGGTAATTTGGACCACATATGATGAACAGAAGTTTGTCTTTAATATTCATCAGATTCAGAAACTATTTTATAGAATTGTTTTGTTTGTCTCCAATTACTTATAAAGAAAAACAATCATATTAATAAATGTAAGACTCTACAGGGTCATGCTTAAATCAAAATTCTTATGAGCTTCCTTGTAATTATTTTTCTTTATCTGCCACACAAAGGTATAGGAGAAAATTTGTTGCATTTAAGTCAATGTACCTGTAAATCGTTTTGCTTCTTAGTGTATGAACTACAAGATTCCAGATTCTTTTGTGTTTGTTAAAGACAGAAAGATATTTGCAATTCCTCCTCTGATCTCTATAACTTGGACACAATTAAAGATAGCAAAAAATAGACTGGAGCCAAGGTAGTCTACTCTAATAGCATTTTATTGCCTGAATATATTTTTGTGCTTTGTGCTTTGATATTCAGAGGTTACCCTAGGAAGCATTTTGCTTAGACAAACAATGGTATGTGGGTGAAAATAATAGCAACTGTGAAATGAACTGTGGAGGCTAGGTTAATTTTGACACAACTCTACGGCATATTGGTATTTCAGTGAAAGAATTGCTGAGTTTAGATTTTCTCAGCTGAATTTGGGAGTTAGGTTGCCAAAATCAATTGCTCAAGAAGAAAAAAAATATATCTTTAGAGATATTTAATGCAGATTGACACATGGAACACAAAAGTAGATTTTCACAGTTTCTCATCCTTTTGAGCTTCTGAAAACAAGGAGAGGTATCTTCAGTGGCAAAAATAAAAAAAAAAATGCAAATTCATTATGGGCACAGTAGTTTACAAATCAAGCTGATTTTAAGCAAAAACATCTGTGCAAACAAGATTTTAAAAAGTAATTTCAGGACTACAAATAAAGAAAGTATGTTGATTGGATTTTAAAATAGACATGTTAAATGTGCACACCTACTGAAATGTGAGGTGTATGACATAATTTAATAAGTTTATTTAATAAAGATTTTCAGAGAAGCCTAACTAGGAAAAAAGACCATTCTATTGCTTTCTAATTTTGGTGTTAAAATTTATTTGGTAAGTAAATAAAAGTAGAATATAAAAAGTCATGATTTCAATTTAGACATTTACTTAAGAGTCTACTATATATTTAGCATAATAATGTAAGATGTATTTTGTTATGGCTTGTCTCCTGCTTTTCATGAAATCATAAGCTAGTAAAGTGATATATGAGTAACTTAAGTTATTTGAGAGAAAATGGAAGTCATGTGTTCCATAAGAACAGAGTAGGTACATTTAAACCATCCAATCGACATCTAGAAGTATCCTCCACTTAAACACTGGAGCTTAATTTTGAAAGATGAGTGAAAGGCTGTCAAATAAAGAAGGAGGTAGCCTCTAGAAGGGTGATGGATTATGTAGAAAAAACACAGAAGTACGAAATAGCACAGTTACCTCTGGGGAACCAAAAATGGCTGAACCATTCTGCATTCTCTTAATACTCTTTTTTTTTTTTTTTTTTTTTTTTTCTTTTCTTTTTTTCAGTTGGTACCAAGATGCTGACAGCAAAGAGAAATTTAGGAAGTACAGGTTCTAATCTAGACAACTCTAACATCTATTAAGAAAACCAGAAAAGAAGCCCATAAAGGTAACTGAAAAAGATGGCTAAAGAAGTAAGAAAACAGAAAAGAATGTCCCAGAAATAAAAGGAGAATAAGATTCAAAAGAGACAATGTGCTCCATAGGATCACATTCTGCTAAAGACCAAATAAGTAAGGCTAGAAGACCATAGCAAAATTTAATATTAGAGGTCAGTGTTGGCTTTTTAAAAGAACTCTCAATGGGGTGTTGATGAACACTGCTAGATTACAGGAGATTGAAGAGTGAATGGGAGGTAAGAAATTGGAAACTTAAGTTTGTAAGGTAATGGGATGTCAGTAACTGCACAAGAAAGGAGGGGTTTGAGCTTGTTGATATAATGTGGGGAACAGCCAGGGAGAGAGAAATATAAAAAAATATATAGGAGAAAGACACTGTGATTAATGGGGACAGATCCTCACCTATACAGGAGGGGATGTTAGACAGTGTCCAATCAGATGAATCAGCAATGTGATAGAAAGGACAGCTCCTTCACTTAAACAAGTGGGACTAAGAGCAGAATGAATATTTAAAAACATATGTTGAGAATAGGGAAAAATACATGCCTTCCCAAACTTTAAATTTAGCACATACAAACAAACATACATACAACAGAGAAACCTCCTTCTTAATAAGTCACAAATTGTGGAAGCTTCCTTTAAATTTTTTTCTGGACACATAATTGTTTACCTGCCTCAATAAATAATGATAGTATGAGCTGATGCTACCTAGTAAATTTTCTTCCCTTTTAAACAATAATTCACTTTCATCTAACATTTGAAACGTTGTTCTTTCTTTGGATAGCTTATAGCTTTTCCTCTTTGTTCCTAGATTCTTATATTCAACTGAAAAATAGCACAATAATGCTATAATGATGAAAAATAAATATTTGCATTAAGTTTTACCTTTTTTAGTACAATAAACAGAACAATGCTAAATCTTGTGGTATGTACATTCTACTGGATGGTCCCAAGCATCTATGTATTCCTGGAGATGGGTCCAGACTTAGTACTTTTATTTCTAACAACTTCTCTGCTGACAAATGGTCAAATGAAAGCTCATTAATGATCTAAAATAAATGAATCAGCATAATTCAACACACATTTTAAATGCATTTATTTAAGGTATACCAAAAGCTCAGTATGACATAATCATTGTAGACTAAAGAAAATCAAATGTATTTTCATGAGTATTTACTAATTAAGACATTTTATTAAATATTTGATTGGTGAAAAAAAAGCCAATGTAATCAAAAGCATTGTAGAAAAGAAAATAGAGTAAATCTCTTAAACAAACATACAAAAAAAAAAAGAAAAAAAAAAAAAAAAAAAAAAAAAAGGAACAACAGCTAGGTGTTCTAGTAAGCTTATTTGCTGCTGTGACTAAAAAGACCCAACCAGAACAACTTTAGGGAAGGCAAAGTTTATTTGGAGGCTCAGGGTTTCAGAGGTCTCAATCAATAGACAGCAGATTCCATTCCTCAGGGCTCAAGGTAAGGCTGAACATCATGCTAGAAGAGTGAGGCAGAGGGAAATAGCTCACATGATGATTAGGAAGCAGAGAGAGAGATCTCCACTTGCCAAATACAAATATATACCCCATACCTATGCCTCCGGTAACCCACTTTCTCCAGCCACACACCACTTACCTTCAGTTACCACTCAATTAATCCCATCAGTTGATTAATTTACTGATTGGGTTAAGGCTTTCATAACCCAATCATTTTGTTTCTAAACCTTCTTGAATTGTCTCACACATGAGCTTTTGGTAGACACCTCACATCCAAACCATAACATTAGATGAATGTATTTTTAGCAAGTCTCTTAATTTCTCCTGCAGTTAAATAATGTTTTCCATGGAAAATTTTAAAGTGGTATGGACATCATTGTTAATAATGAATATACCTTGCATCTCAAATTTTTGTCATGTTTTGGCCACATAACTACTACATATATAGTTCAGCAAACAATGTTTCAGTAATTCTGAGACAATAAAAAAATTTAGAAAACTGATTAAAATATCTCCCAAATGTAATTGAGAAAAATCAGTTCTTGCTTTTCATAATTGTCAGAATTATCTCAACTCTCATCAGGAAAATTGGGCTATCCAAAAACAAACAACAAACAAACATAACATGTATGTCAATATCACTAATTATTACATTATTAATTTATATTTTAAGGTACAAAACCTTGAACAAGTCATTTTAACTATCGGGATCTATACTCATAATTCCTATAGTGAGAAATTGGATGACATTGTCTTCATGAACACTGCTACACCAAAATTAAATGAATCTTTAGCAATAAAAATGTTTTTAACTTATGTTAACATGGATTTTCTTAAAATTAAAGATAGAAGCATAGCCACAACTTTAAGGGGGTACTCCTAAGCAATGACTATCCACTTGTGTCCACTGTGGTCTGCTCCTTGCTATTTTTCTCTAGTTACCAATAGATACAGCACCTGTGGTGCAATGCTACATTGTGTACAATCAGATAAATGAAAAGTTGTGCTGCAATTGTGTAGAATAAATCAAAATGCATTCTGCTGTCATATAAACCTAATTAGAATAAATAAGTTAGTTTAAAAAAAAGAAAATCTTAAAAAAATTACAGGCTTTATAAAACCTTTGGTTTTGTGTTCTTTTTTCTAGAGTCTGCAGTATTCTGAGTACCAAAACAGATCATTACTCTAGCTTCATAAAGGCCTATGTGTAATGGGATACTTTGCATCATTCACAGAGCTGTCATGTGACTGTCCTGGTCAGTAACTGGGGAAGGGACATGGATGAAATGAGGCTGGCGAAGTAAGAGGCACCTTACCCATATCTCTGGCCTCCAATTCTATGGGAAATAATAATCAGTTTTGTGAATTTTTAAGAAAGGTTAACTATGTTCAATGAAAGATAGCATACTAAATAAACTTTCTTTCTAGCCAAAATCTCATTTAATGATTCTACTATAAACAAAAGGAAATAAAACTATGACTAAACACAAGAAAGAATACAATTGTGGAAAGGAAAATGAATTAATTTATTACGGGCAGAAAGCACATGAGATCATTTCTATAGCGAAACCAATAAGATTAGTGAGATAGGGACATTTTCAGGTTCATGAAAGACCTGTTTACAGAATACCTGGGTCTGATGGCCACTTTGCTCCCGAGTAAAGGCTTTAGAACAAGGCTAGTTAATGGCCTTGGGGAAGCTCCTAATGATGCACTTGGATTAAGTCAAGAAATCCACTGAAAATTATTTTTCAGCTTTCATCACGGACTCAACAGTAAAACAACAGAGAATCACCTAAGAGATCAATATTTAACCATTCCACCTCTTTTTAAAAAGTCCTATTCCAGTTTGCCATTTTGAGGAGTGATCTTAATATGGGTGACAAATCACTGATCATGACTTATAAAGGGAGACCTCTCTTGTCACAAATACTCACCTATAGATTCTTTCTTTCTATCATTGCCCCCAAATTCTTCTGTTGAAATTTTCACCTCTGATGAGGTGGTATTTAAATGTGGGGCCCATGTAGGTTGTAACTATGTAGACATCATTAATGGGATTCATGCCCTAGAATGGCAACTTCAGAGACTTCCCTTGCTCCTTGTGCCATGTGAGATTACAGTGAGAAAATGGGCATCTGTGAACTAGGAAGTATGCTCTCACTAGACACCAAATCTATAGACATGTTGGTCTTGGACCTCCAGAACTATGGGAAATAAAGTTTGGTTATTTATAATTTACCAGTTCATGGTATTTTAATATGACAACACAAAACACGTATTGAGATATCACCTATTTGCATACAGCCCAGACTGAGTTCTCCCACAGAATATAAAAGGATGAATTTTCCAGTAAGTGATAAAAGAACAATTTAAAAGATCAAATAAACAAAATTTCCCATATAGTAGCCATTTAAATGAATTCAAACAACTTTGGATATGATAAGATTAAAATGATAAAGAGATAGCAATATATGCAAAATATGTGAGAGATTTACTGTACAATTAGAAACTTTGCATTCTATATATACTAATAGTACATATAAAATTTTAAAAAATAGAAAAAAAATGGGTGGAAAGATGATCATAGCAATAGTATAAGAAAATTTTCCCAAGAGAAAAAAGAAGGAAACAAACAGAGATATATAAATTGATAAAGTCACTAAGTGCTGACATGGTGAAGAGGAAGAATCCCCATGTTGAAACAGCCTGATGACGTTTGAGGCCTCCACATACAACCTAAAACTTCCAGAGAATGAAAGTAAGGTTGACACAAACTTTCTGTTGCTGGCTATGACAGTGAAACAAAGCAAAATCTAAAGTTCTAAGGGAGAAATTTCTATTCCCATTATGTCAGCCCTATCACATTGGTGTCCTTGATTTTTGAGACCCATGTCTAGTGAGTTATAGTAATCTAATCCTGATAGAAATCAGCCAGCTATGCCCAAAGTTTTGGGCTGCCCATCACTTTCAGACTTGAATAAAGACAAGATATTCATTCAGTTGATTTCTAGGGAACCACTTGATGAAATCCAAAAATGCAGATGAACTGTCATTCCTCACAACAAACTTTGACTATTGAAAGAATGAAGAAAAGAAGGAAGGACCTGAAGGTAAAATTGTCCCTTTCTTTCTTCTAATAGTTTGTTTTCAGCAGTTTGAGGAAGCTGTTGAGCCAGAATCTGTGGACTTGTTGCATTAGGATTTGTTTTCTGTTTCTCCTTTTCTCATTCTGATTGCCTGGGATTTCATTTGCACATAAGTTTTGCCTCAGGCTGTTTGCTGGGAAAGCTGGTATAAGACACAAACATGCTAATCAACTGTGACACGGAATAATTTTTTTTTAAGAAAGCACCAAAAGTATATATTTTTCACTTTGATTTTTAAAAGGAATTCTCTTAAGGAAAACCTATGTCAAAAAGTCAGAAACAGCAATAAAAAATCCAAGAAGAAAAGGACCCTATATTTGGGAAACAATGGAAATAGCTGTATGCCATTTACTATCCATTGTTTTAGAAATATCTAACAGAAAAAACATAAGAAAATTAATGATAGTCATAGAAAAGAAATAGGAAGTGCACTGAGATATGAAAAATATGTGTTGAGTTGCTAATTATGTTGCTTCAGTTTCACAATTTTATAAACTTTGAACTACTTTCTATTGAAAACAAAAGGGCATAATCACAGAGATCAGAAAGTACAGGGAACTAGAGGAAGATACATGAATGTTTGTGTGACTTATGGTAGAATCTCTAAGCAGGGATTATAACTAAAATAAAATTATTGAATCAAAAAATTAATATATATTATTTACATGTTTACAATGACAATTGGAAGCATCTAAAATAATTATACAGTGTAACCTCAGATAGAACATTAATCTCCAGGACACATAAAGAATTCAAAAAACTTAACACCAAAAATACAAATAATCCAATCAATAAATGGGCAAAGGAACTGAACAGATACTTCATAGAAGAAGGAATACAATTGATCAACAAATATATGAAAAAATGTTCAACATGATCAGCAATTAGAGAAATGCAAATTAAAACTACACTGAGATTCCATCTCACTCCTGTCAGAATGGCAATTATAGAGAATACAAATAACAATAAATATTGGCAAGGATGTGGGGAAAAAGTTATACTCAAACATTGCTAGTGGGACTGCAAATTGTTACAACCACTCTGGAAAGCATTATGGACATTCCTCTTAAAACTTAGAATGTAACCACCATTTGACCCAGTTATCCCATTCCTTAGTATATACCTGAAGGACTTAAAATCAGCCTACTATATCGATGCAGTGACATGAATATTTATAGCAGCTCAATTCACCATAGTTAAGCTATGGAACCAATGTAGGTGCCCTTTAAAAGATGAATGGATAAAGAAAACATGATACATATACATAAAGCAACATTACTTAGCCATAAAGAATGAAATTATGGCATTTGCTGGTAAATGGATGGAACTGGAGATTATCATGGTTAGTGAAATAAGCCAATCCCCAAAAAACAAAGGCGGGATGTTCTCTCTGATATGTAGATGTTGGCTCACAATAAATAGGTGGGGTAGGTTCACAGGATTGGACATGAGGGAGTTGGGAGAAGGGAGGAGGGATGGGAATGGGAAAGATAGTAGAATAAATGGGACATAACTTTCCTATGTTCGTATACATATACATGCATGACCAGTATAACTACACATCATGTGCAAGTACAAAAATGGGAAGTTATACTCCATGTATGTATGATGTGTCAAAATACATTCAACTGTCATATGTAACTAAAAAGAACAAGTATAAAATTTAAAAAAATAATGTAACATAAAAATTAAAAATTGAATTGAGAAATTAGTAAGTAGCATAATTTTGCAAAGTTATTTATAAAAATGTAGACTAAAATATGCTTCTTAAAATGATCAAAAATTATATTAATGTTTCACTTATATCTATAGTAAAAATTGGAAGAAAAAAACTAAATTTGTTTTAAAAAATTATTCCTGAAGTGTAGGACTTTAATGAAGAAAGACTTCAGCTTTTCAACATATATATTTGCATTGTACAATACACCCTTTTGCATTGTTTGAAGCTATTTTATGCTATATGCACAATCACTAATTAAAATGACTTTTCAGCTTGGGGATGTAGCTCAGTGTTAAAGTGATTGCCTAGATTCTAGCATGTGTAAGGCCCAGGACTCTATACCCAGCACCATAAAAACAACAAGACAAAAACCTACTACTGATACTACTAATAATAAACATAAAATCAGATAAAAATATTAAAAAACAAATTAAATAAACTGACTTTTCTTTCATGAACTAAGACTTTCTTGGTTTCATAGAGAATAGATTTGGGAAAATGTTTTAACAGCAAGAGACAAGGTCTGATGTTACTGTGACAGTTAAGGAGAGAGATGTTAAAAACCTGAAATTAACAAAAAAGAAGCAATTGGCTTATGGGTAAGTGAGATGTTTGGTAGATGTTAAAAAGAGGAAGCTCTAAATAATTAGAAGTTTAGAACACAAATTTAGGATGTAACAAGATATCCCCAATTTCTATTATGACAGGATGGAAAGGTGTCTGAGGCCATCATCCAAGATAAATCAGGGATCCAAAAAGATGACTGTGTAATTGATATATTGATGGTGACTATGAATAAGGAGAACACAAAGACTTCATTTGTTCTTAGTTTTGCCATTTCTTATTAAATAGGAATCAGGAAGATGTCTGAAGTGTTTGAGAGCATTTAAGTGAAAAAATAATTGGGTTTATGATCCTACGGCTCACGTCTTAAGATACAACAGTTACAGAATATTTGTGGAAATTAAAAACCATACTTATTAAGGAAATCATTTTTTACTGACAATATAATGTAATAAGGCAAGTGTAATGTAGATTTCTGAGTAACATTTCGGCATTTTTTTTTTTTTTTTTTTTTTTTTTTTTTTGTGGTACCGGGGATTGAACTCAGGGGCACTCGACCACTGGGCCACATCCCCAGCCCTTTTTTGTATTTTATTAGAGACAGGGTCTCACTGAGTTGCTAAGTGCCTCGCCATTGCTGAGGCTGGCTTTGAACTCGCGATCCTCCTGCCTCAGCCTCCCAAAGTGCTGGGATTACAGGCGTGCGCCACCGCGCCCGCCCAGCTCGGCATTTTTTAATGGATAGGCAAAAGAAGAGATGTTAAGTAGAAATAAATTTTGAAGTACTAATTATTGAAGAAAATTAGTTTCAAAACATGGAGGCAAGAACTTTGAATAGCAAAGAATAAAGCCCTAGGGGATGAAGAGTGGAAAATATTCATTGTTTGTGACTTCTTATTGACAAATAATGAGTATTACTGGAATGACCAGGTATCCATGAGTTTGAGACAAATGTGTGTTGAAGAAGTAAATATAAGTTCTCATGAAACTGCTATTTTTGAAAACTAAAAAGTGATACAAATTACAGAAATGTTAATCTGTTTATATGCTGAGGGAAAGTGATGTAATGCTAAATGAGAACAAAGAACTGAAATTATAGAAGTAAATAGATGATCAAACTAAATCTATAGAAGACCACAAAGATGTCATTTGGCTCTCATGTCTAAGAATCATCCTTAAATAATAAGACAACTTTCTTTTACTCTGAGATTCTTAGGAAAGAAGTATGGATATCATTAAGTGAAGGATACTTGGTAATTTCATATATAAATGTGTTCATTTCCAAATTGCTTCAATTTTCTTAATGCTACTGAAGACAAAAACAAGTGATAAAACCATAGAGAAGATTTGTGATCCCAATGATTGAATACTTTGGTGATTAAGAAATTATAAATATTTGGAATACTTGCTCTGAGGAATAGGAGATGAAATGCCCAGTGTTAGGTCTGAGGAATTCTGAATAAGGGCCTACTTGGGATTGTTAATCATATAGTATTTGTAAGAACTTTACAAACAATGACATTCTGCAGTGTAGCATTCTGTAGGAAAGGTGGGGTTGTTCTAAATCCTGAGTTTGCAGGACCATTGTGGGAGATGAAGGCGTTAATAAAAGATAATGGTAAAAAAATGTGGTTATATGACTGCATTGCAAATTTTAGTTTGCAGGTGCATGGAAGCCAAACAATGGAATGAGAAAGAAAAAATAGTTGGACTGTGCTTCAGGTAGAAAATATATTGTGGTTTCAATGGAATACTACTCAGCATTAAAAGACAATAAAATTATGGCATTTGCAGGTAAATTGATGGGGTTGGAGAATATTATGCTAAGAGAAGTAAACCAATCCCCCCCCCCCAAAAAAAATGCCTAATGTTTTCTCTGAGATTTGGATGCTGATCCATAATGGGGATGGGGGCGGGGGGAGCATAAGAGGAATGGAGGAACTTTAGATAGGGTAAAGGGGAAGGATAGGAAGGGAGGGGGCATGGGAAGAAGAAAGACGGTAGAATGAGATGGACATCATTACCTTAGGTACATGTATGAAGACACAAATGGTGTGACTCTACTTTGTGTACAACCAGAGACATGAAAAATTATGCTCTATATGTGTACTATGAATTGAAATGCATTCTGCTGTCATGTATAACAAATTAAAATATATAGATAATTTTTAAAAAAGAAAATATATTGCGACTTAAGGAATTGAAGGGTAAAAGTTTCTAGTGAAACAATGGAAGAGATAGCATTTACCATTCCAGAGCAAGAGCCAGGTGTGTGGGCACACCTGTAGTCCTAGCTACTGGGGAGGCTGGGGCAGGGGGCATCATATGAGTACAGGACTTTGAAGCCAGCCTCTGGAACATAGTCAGTCCCATCTAAATAAGCGAACAAATTAATTAGTTGATCAATTAAACTATTCCAGAGCAAGAATGTTTCCTGATGATAGCTACAATGAGAAAATGGTCATAAAAATGAATAACAGGAGTTGAGTGGAGATTAACTAAATTAGTATCTGCAAAAGGTGTGATTTTGAGATGGGTGTACTGGATCTTTTCGACCAAAAAGTTGAAGGCTCCCAAGATTTAAGCAAAATAATATATGTAGAATTTGTTGATACAGAGTAGATATGCAGCAAATAATCTCTTAAATATGATTAAAATTTTGCAAGTATTAAATTTTCTCATATATCAAATGTAGGAATGTGTATTAGACTTATTAGTATTTTAATATATACTGAAAAAAATATAAAAATCAGGAAGAAAATATCTATGACTACCCTTTCAAATTGGAGTGGAAATAAAACACTCAACATTTTTGTTGGAGTAATAAATATTTGCCTAAAATTATTAACCTATGCACATGTTCAACAAATAATTTCCCAGATTTTGCACAAATTTTCTGCCTTATTTTAAGTGTGCAGGAGTGACTTTAGTTTCATTCTTAATTCCTCGGATTAGTGGATTTTTGTTCAATCTGCATTAACTTTACATTGATTATATTTTATCTTTTCAGTAAGGTTGGAATATGCTTTGCCACATTTTTTTAATCTAAAAAGATTTTTAAATATTCTAAAATTTCATAAACTCAAAGGATACTCCAGCATGTTATTCTTATACTTTACATCTTTTCTAATGCCTTTTACAGTCATTTATCAATCACACACATAGATTGTTAAAATGTGTATTATGTTCTAATAATCATTTCTTAAATCTTTCAAGAAAATATAATATTAAAATTTAAGTTATGCCAAAAATGACTCCATGTACCCTAATTTTTTTATTCAAGCTTATAATTATTTGACTTTTACTACTTAAATCACTACTGAGAAAATGGAATGGGAGATTAAAAATTACCTGATACATTTATACTGCTTAAGCAACAAACAATTTATATCATTCAGAAGAAAATTATACCTGTCTTCTTAATAGCAGGCTGGAGCCATGAATTATTCAGATGACAGGTTTGGTGCTGTCTAATGTTGTCATTTGATGGCCACAGTCTTCTCTGGAGTTTTTTACTTAGAACCACAGGGAGTAAGGGTCCCTATTCAATGTGGATACTATTATTAACAACGTAGCATTCACCCTTAAAATTCTTCCACTCCCTTACTCTCACTTTGACACATAAATTAATTGTACCTTCCTTTATTTGCAAAATTGTGAGAATTTTAGTCCCAAAGACAATTTTTCAAATTTTAATCAGTGATCAAAAACAAGTGATTATTATGAAAGTATCTTCAGTCTAGCATTTACAGTTTTGAATGCTATAATTATGAAACCATCCATGTGTGTGCTTTCATAACATATTATGACAAAAGATTATATTTCAAGTAAAGATGAGTCCTCAATATAACGGCTAAATATATGACTCTTCTCCTTTTTCTCTTCACAGTATTCTAAATTAGGATTTGGCCCAGGAGCAGCCAATGAGCACTTTAAAAAAATTCTCCATTGATTTAAAGTGCTCCATTAGCACTTCACTGCTACTAATATGTTGCTCCATATCTTTCTCCATTTATAAAAAGGTTTAATGTCAAGATGACAGGAGGTAAGGTAGTTGGGTAATGGTCCTAACACATATTCATCCAACATATGTAGTGTTTAGACTACTGTAGGGACAACCTGTGGCATTGGACCTTTAATTGTTTAGATAGTTTAACACATGATGTTTTTGTAATTCAGTTTCAAATGTTTAATCTAATACCAATCACTGTCAAATGGAAAGTATATTGGGACTACCTTAATTTTGTTAGAGAACTGTCATTTTTGTATGTGTCAGCTTACCAAAAGTGGTTGGGTAAGTGCTTGGCTTCTTTCTCATTAAATTTCCATAGGCAATGATCATTTATATTGTCTTTTTATTCACTAATGCTTTTAAAAGGGGAATTCAAAGACAAAGTTAATAGCAAAACCATCTGGTTTAAAGTGGATGAATTCTCAAACAGGTTTTTTTTAATTCCCATGTGCTCAAGTGCTGGAAAACACTGTGTGTGTGTGTGTGTGTGTGTGTGTGTGTGGTTTTTTGTGTGTGTTTGTGTGTTTTATTATTATTTTTATTTACTTTTTTGGGGGGTGCCCACCCACTAATTTATTTTTTAAATAGGATTCTCTAAGGAAGTATAAGAATACAAATTTATTGCATAACATTTCTGTGTTTTATATTTTTGTAGCACAGATTCAGAACTTTCACTTTTAAGCTTTCTATTATTTTGTCTACAATAATTATGCCTTGAGAAATTTCCAGTTTTGTTAAATAAGAAGGATGTTCAGTCCCTACCCAAGTTTTGCTTTTGTTCCCTATCCCTTGCTATAGTACACATTTTAATTGTTTCCAAACTCGTAATAATAAACACATAAAGCATAGAGTGAAATTGAAAGAATTCCCAAAATGAAAACTTGGGTTAGAATTTCATCTTCACAATTGGGAAAACCCATCATTTCCATTCTTCCACCATGAGTACTATCTCCAGATTCTCCAAAGCACATTCCGTTTTTTCTCTTCTCCTAGTTTTCCTCATAAGGTTATCACACATGCAAACCATGCATCCTGAGTATCCCAGGGTAGGCTCTGCCATCTGGTGTCATTAAGAACAAGGAAGCACTGTTTATCCGGGAGGGCAATCATACACTTCATGTTGCTACAGCTGTCGTCACAGCACTATGGCTTCCTGCCATCATGGCTGCAGGGCCTGACTTTGGCTCTGGGAGGACCAGCATCCCTGGAACAAGACAGCATCTCATACACAGTCACTCCCAGCCTCCACCCTTTGCCATGGACAGCTGGTTCCAACACTTGGCAGATGGATACAAATCACAACTAGGCAATCAACACAGTTTCTCAGAGTAATGGGTATGGTTCTTTAAGTTTCAGCATCCTCACAGACTGTTACTTGATTTTCATATTCCTCATGTAGCTCAATCATTAATGAAATACTCCTAAGGTTCATTGTGAATATTGACTATTTCCATGATGAGACTTCATTTCTCTGCCTCCTGCCAGACCCATACACTAACTACAGAGGTGACTTGGGCTTTGGGGTAACCCTGCTCTCCAGATATACAAAGACAGCCTAGGCACTTGGTTTTCTCAATTACAGAGTTTTCTTAAATAAGCATAATTGTAAGCTGCCTGCTACCGAAAACCGGGAGGAAAAACTCTCGGAGGCAGAGTTAAGCTTTTACTACTTTTACTTCTACTTTCTTAGAGCTTAGAGAGGGAAAGAAAGATTTTTCTTCTTAGCTTAGAGTAGAGTAGCTTAGAGTAAAGAAAGATAGAGCTTAGCTTTTCTTCTTAGCTTAGAGTAGAGTAGCTTAAAGAAAGATAGAGCTTAGCTTAGAGAAAGACTAGAGCTTCTTTCTTCTCTCTTCTTTCTTCCTTCTTCTGTCTTCTGTCTTCTGTCTTCTGTCTTCCTCGGGAGCCTCGGCCTTACTCTGACCAGTCCTCTGGAGCCTCGGCCTAACTCTGGCCAGTCATTACTTCTTCTATCTGGTTTCTCTTCTGTAACCGCTCTGCCTACGTTCTGGCCGCTCTGATTCTTCTGACCGACCGAGTGACTGCCCGGCTGACTGAATTCTCCGTTCTCCTAACTCGGACCGCTTTCACCCGGTTATATACCTTCAGGTTTGCGGGTGCCTACAGGTGCGTCACATACATATCAGGTGGAACCCATGGCTTCCAGCTAGCTACAACAGCCCTTCCCAATTAGGGCTCCTTCACATAATCAAGAAAAAAGAGCAGACATGGAAGTGGTGTTTAGGGAAAATAGACTTAAATCTCTTCTACCTGGGCAGCCGCAGACATATCTGGCTTTCAAAGGTGTAAAATGAATGAACTTGCACAATGGATATTTTTTCCTATCAGATGATGCAGTGTTTAGAATATATGATAATTTCTTTGCCAGAACAATTTGTAAGCAATTAAAATTTCACAGAGCTTTCTGCTTACTAAAAATTAAGAGCTTTTAGCCTTTTTTTCCATGACCTCAGTCTAAAAATAATATATAAATGCTGAGTATCCCCACAGTCTCAGAGTCCCTGTGGAGAAATGGAGAAATAATACTTATGCAAAGACTCTCAAGCCCCAGGTGGCTTTTCAAGTTCTCTTATTTCCAAGCAAGAATACTATATTATTCTAGACTCCGTAGGGATGACGTAATCATGGGGCTCTGGAAGAAGTGATCGCAAATGCTGCCAGTCACAAGACAGACACTTTGTGTAAGTCGCTTCAAGAGGCTGATCCTATTCTAGAGTTAGAAATTACTAGTACAAAGAAATAAGAGGTACATATTGGAGCATAGATACCTGTTTACATATAATGCTTTTATATTTTGTGACTATCAATTGTTTTATTCATTATTTATGCATATTTGGCAGATTTATATATCCTGAATAATCTAAAAATGTGAAAAGTGATTCCTTAGGAAAATATGTGGATTTTATTGATTTTTTTTTTTTTTTTTTTTTTTTTTTTTTTTTTTTTTTGGTACTGGGGATTGAACTCAGTCAGCGGCACTAGACCACTGGGCCACATCCCCAGCCCTTTTTTTGTATTTTATTAGAGACAGGGTCTCACTGAGTTGCTAAGTGCCTCGCAATTGCTGAGGCTGGCTTTGAACTCACGATCCTCCTGCCTCAGATTTTATTGATTTAATGTATTATAAATTCTATAATTTTTCACTCTTACATATACATAAATTAAACTTGGTTCAAGTGATCAGGTAAAAATTCAAAAACTTTTTTTTATTTCTTCACTTTTTAAATTGTGAAGCAATTGAGAAAATAATTTGTCCTATAAGTCTAATTTCTGGGTCAATAATCTAAAGAAATAGAATAACTTACTTAAAATGACAAAGTAACTGAAAAAAAAATTTTGCACTAAAATTGTGCACTGACAGGGGAATAAAAAGTCAGAAATTAAAGTATTCTGAAAATCTTAATGGTTTTGACAAATGCAAGCCAAACTATAGACTGTGATTCTCTAAAGAGGTTGACTACTCATCTGCACAGTAGCTTTTACATTTCTTCCTTTCTTTTTCTATAGTCAAAAGGTAGACTTTTCAACTGGAACAAATTATGGTAACAGATAGGTACTCTTAAACCAAAATAGCCACAATGTACTTCCAGAGAATTTGAACCTTATTTATAATTTCGAGTTTTTGGTCTTGTTACACAGTGAAAAGCTATGGGTGTAAACAACACTTTTATGTAAAACAGAAGCTCCCCACCCCACCCCCATTTAGCTCATTATATACCTCTCTTTTGATTCACAGAAATGGCCTTTCTCTGCTAGTCAACATTCTAGATCTTTAGATAGAATACCTCTTCCTAGGAATTTTTTGAAGATATAAAATATATTTTATTCTTTCAGTTTCCTAAGAATGAGAGTACAGAAAGCAATCAATCAGATTATCTTAATTTCATAATTAGGGCATACATGATTAGTTGTAAAAGTTGCTTTGTAGAAATTGGTATTCATTTGTGTTCTCTCATCAAAAATTTTCAAGTAATAGAAACTCAGTGGCAATAGCTGAAGCAAGACAAGCAAGTGAATACCATTTAGAACGTATAATTTAAAAAAAAATAAGTCTATACATGTCTCTCTCCTGGAAACTAAGTACAGGAATGTGACTCAGATTCTTAGCAGCAAGGGGTGGACACCATAAGAGGGAGAAGGGCGAAGATGATGTCTTTTCTTGTTGTCTTTCTCTCTCACCTGCTTAATTCTCCCACCTTACCAAAAAAAAAAAAAAAAAAAAAAAAAAAAAAAAAAAAAAAAAAACAACAACAACAAAAAAAAAACTAAAAAAAAATTCCTCTATCCTCATTCCCATAATGAGCAGAATATAGTTGTTCCACTGTTTTAAATTTGCTTCTTTCAAAAAGCCGGTCCAGAATAAACTTAGAATGCCTTAAGCAGTCTAAACTCTTAGGAACTCTGTTTGAGCTACTCAGGTTGGAAGTCCAATCCTGGTCCATTTATAAGTGGCCAGGGTGGAGCGTGTATTCATAGGCAGTGTGCAAACATACTTGTACCGTGGGACACCCAAAGGGACTGGGTCCCAACTTCTGCCCCAAGTTTCCTATTAATTATAAGTCAGATACCTTTCCACTAGATACACTGATAGGATAGCTAATTCATGTTCAAATCCACCGGCAAGCTATTCCTGAAAATGTTAATCTTAAACTGACTTGCTCTAGTTGATATATGGAACAGAAGGAGAACTCCAGAGAGATAGAGGTAAGCATTCTGATCATCTTCTTATCTTTTCTGAAATACATAGACCATGAAAGGAAGGTTCACTTCAGTAATAATTTTGTGCATGATTTTTCTTTAATCAAGATATCAGTCTCATTTAAATGTAACTTAGCTCACATTAAGAAATAGACTTTTTTTTCAATTTAGTGCCTATTGAATTAGTGACAAAAAGCGTATATAGAAATTCCAAATATTAATTCCCAAAGTAGTAAAATTTAAATACATTTCCCTTTATAATTTCATTATAAGTTCATTTGTTCTCAATAGAATTACTTTTATTGCACCTGTGATATGTGCTAGACACAGTTTTATGGACTCAAATAATAGATACAATAAAGCCCCATCCTCATGAAGTTTACATTGCAGTGAACAGTGATGGACAATAAAAGTGTAAACATGTAAATAAAATAGTTGATGATAAACAAATGAAGAAGACTAAAGCAGTTGTGGTTTTAGATTAAAATGTGCATGAGGTTCTGAAGATGGGGGTGGGGGTGTTTAGGGACAGCTTCTCTGAAGGGGACAACTCTGAGGAGGGAGCTGAAATGAGCCAGGAGCAAAGCCTGTCTTTTGTAGCACTGTGGTTATAGTCCCTGAAACAGGAAGTTTTTGTTGAGAGGAACTGAAACCATGGTATGGAAGTTCATTGAGTGAGAGAAGGGCAAGATGAGTGTCGAGAGTGGAAATAGCAAGGGGAGGGGGCCAGAGTCCTAAGATACATAGGAAATGCTTTGGATTTTATTATGCATGTGAGAAGCAGCCATTAAAAATTTTTGAGCAGGGAAGTGATACAATGCAACTACTGTCTGTCAGTCATTAGTGAGGCAAGATTAAAATTTAAAATGGCTAGTTATATCATTACACTCCTGGTAATAATGCAGGTTAAAGGTGATGATGGTTTGCAGTACATTGGAAGAGGTGAATCTTGCAAGAAGTAGTTAAGTTCAGTTCAAAAATGGATCTGACAGCCGCTCAGGAGGCTAAGACAGGAGGTTTCTGAGTTTAAAGCCAGCCTCAGCAATGGCAAGGTACTAAGCAACTCAGTGAGACACTATCTCTAAATAAAATGCAAAGTTTGGCTGAGGATGTGGCTCCGTGGTCAAGTGCCCCTGAGTTCAATCCCTGGTAACCCTGCCCTCCACACACACACACACACACACACACACACAAAGAAAATCTGAGAGATGTGGTGCAGAATGTGAGGAAAGAAAGGACACAAGAATGGAACAGAAAATTTAGCTCAAGCCACTAACAATAGAAATTTTATTTACTTTGATGAAGCAAATGAGGCAAAGATGAGTTTTCTTTGAATGTGAAGAAATGTGTTGAATTGTAAGTGGCACTTAGAATTGTAAGGAAGTGCACACGTGTTTGCTAACTTGATATAATAGTGAATTATCTAGTTTTAAAATAAAAATTTGTAACAAACACGATAGTACTTGATACTACAAATATTAATTATCACTAAATAGCTATTAGAAAAATAAATTAGCTAACATTTTTAACAGCTGTAATGTGACTTCTTAAAATAATGAAGGCTCATGCAGAGGGAGTAGTGCTTTTCATCCATTCATGAAACATAAGAAAATGGAAACTTTAAAAACAGTCATCATTTATTTTATCATTGGGACTTTAGGGCTCCTGTCTTTGAATTTTGCATTTTCTATTGTAAAAAGACCCTCCATCAAGACTGAAGTCAACCATCCCTTTCTCTTTTCAACTTAATTTCCCAGGTTTTAAATTCAAGTGGTTCTAGGGACTAGGTAGGTAGCACAGAATGGAGCAGTGGGGCATCCATTAAATTGTGCAGTAGGTAAAAGTTGTTGCTGTTAATAATTTTCAGTCAATTATTGCCAATTTAAAATGAGGGAAACATATTGTATATAGCCAGTTGTTCTAATTTTACAAGAGAAATCTATATATTCACAATGTATGAAATGTCTCAGTATTTACATTAGCTGAATTTTAAAAGGTATGTTAGATATAACAAAACATGCTAAATTCAGTCTGCATGAAGTCATTTTGTAGAATCTGCTATAAATTCATACTGTAACTCCCCCTCCCCTCATAGAGTATTGATTCCTTAAGTGCTTTCAATATTCATTGTACATAAACTATATATATAAATGTGTGTGTACATATATAATCATATATGTATGCATAAGTATGTACACATACACATTGAATAAGAGCATTGTAATTAACAGGAAAATGGTTTACTCCTAGATGGGCAAGCGTACTTAAACTCCAATGGTCTTATTGAAAGGGAGACCAATGTAAACCAAGATAGTTAACATTCACTTAACAATTTTAAATGTCTGGAAATGCCATGGAAAAAGTTTTACCTACATTATCTCTTATAATTCTAAAAATTAAGGAACATAAAAGTTAATGCTGTTTCTGAAGGATATATGGTAGTAAGTAGCAGGGCTGGGCTTTGAATAAAATTAATCTAATTACAAGTCTCAGGTGTCTAATACTATGCATTATTGTCTCAAAGAGACATAAGGCATTCAACTTCCAAAACATTTTAGCCAAATTATTTATCTAACAAGTTCTTTGGCTTGAATTTAATGATATTGTGAACATTTTTCCTGACAATGGCTTCACTTAACCCTAGCCCCAAGATAATAACTATTTACTTTGCTAAAACCAAAGTCCAGAGTGAAGGGGTATGGGGTCCTTTTAGGTTTGGACAGGGTTGAAGCTACTACATAACTCAGTCTCTTAACTTTCAAGCAGCCATTTTAATTTAATACATTTCTAAATCTGTGATTCATTTGGGTTAGAATCCTAAATTGATGAACCTTGTGTTCATTTTGGCAGGCAACAATCCTAAATATCAGGTCTTAAGCATCTGGTGTTGATTGACTTTTCTTATAGGTAAGCTGCTCTGTTCTCACTCTGCTTTTGAACTTTGACTTTCAGGAAAGTAAAATGTAGAACAAAATTTTGAAATGCATATTTAGATGAGAACACATTCTGTATAAATTTTATAGTGGTTTTAAAATTTATTACTACTCAAAACAGTATATATGACATATATGTATGTTTTAGAGGAAGTTTTTAGAAAGGCATAGATGTGAATCAATTACCCATTTTAACCACTAGAAATTAAAAAATAGTTGTAATACCATGTGTTCTTCAGTAGTTGTATCATTTTCTCTGTAACCCACCACCTCTTCATCCCCCAAGAGATAACCACTTTGCTAATCTTTGTGCTAATCACTCTTAGTCTTTATAGCTATTTGTTTCATATATATGTAACACTTATGGTCTTTTGCCTATTCTTGAAATTTGTATAATGAATATATATTGCATACAACCATGAATGACTTTCTTGTTATTTAATATTAGTTTTGGAGATTTTATCACATTGATGCATACTGCTGTAACTTTATTTTGCATCATATTGCAATTATGATTAAATTGCAGTTATGGTAAAATATATGTATATGTATATTTGTCATGTGTGGAAATATGTAGTTTGTATACATGTTGGAGGCCATGTATGAATTATGGGTTTGTTTGAGCCATCACATCACAAGGCAGGAAGGTTGTTTTTCTGGGAACCCCTGAATGAAATTCCCTGGTTCTAGAATGCCCAGATTATGCTGATGCCCTGCTTAGTTCATAGCCCTAGGTTCAAAGGCACCGGCCCTGCAGATAGAGGAAGCCTAACCTGCCAAGCTCCAACCCAGTTATTTCTGCATCTTCTTTGTGTTCCCTCAGGAAGTTGTTTACACTGAATCCCATTGGTGTTTCCACTCATTTAAATAAAACCCGAGGACTCCTTTTGAGGGGTAAGACACAGTCTCAATGAGAGCAGGTCCCCATAGGATCCAGCTTTTCACGTATTTCATGTCTTGTCTCATTTCTTAAATTTCTCATACCTTTAATATTTCTAACCTGACTCACTGCCCTAGCTCAAGGAAACTGAGTAAATGTCATGCCTGTCATGACATACACATGTGCAATATAGATTATTGAATTTTTAACTCTTCTGAACAATGCTATCTACACAGTGGGTGGACAAATTTACATTCTCACTAGTTTTTCCTTGCTGGAGATGTTCAATAATACCCAATATATGCCTATTTAGTCATTGTGAAATTATATCATGCTTTGGTTTTAGAGTTTCCCTGACTAATAAGAAAGTTGAAGATAACTTAAAATTATCCATTGAGAATCATTTTCTTCTACATGATCATATAACTTATAATTTGCTTTTTACAAGTGTCTGCTACCATTATAATATCAATTCATTTTATCTGAAAATATTTTTACTTTATTGTCATTATCAAAAAATATTTTCATTAGTTATAGAATCCTTAATTGAAATTATTATCACTCAGCAAATTAATAATGTTTCCTATTTCAATCTTTTTACTATTTTCAAGTCAGTACTTAATCAAATGCAGTTTGTTTGCCAATGGTCCATTCTTCTTTCTGTGATTCTTGAAAGTAGTCCTTTATTTTATGTTGTACATTTTACTAAGATGTACACAATGTGTTACTTTTGCTTATATTGATCAAGTTTTTTGAGCTTTCTGAATTTGAATCTGTTACCAAAATTGCCCTATCCATTACCTTTCAATTTTCTCTTCTACATTATCTCTATAATCCAATTTTAAAATTTCAAATATTCATGCATTAGAATTTATTAACCTAATCTCTTTCTTAAACTTTACTTTATCAAAATATTTCTTATTTTTCTTATCTACATTTCAGAAGTGAACTTTCTAAATAAAATGAATGTTTACTAGGAAAACTGTGTGTAGTGGTTGTGCATGAACCTGGACTAATTCCACATACACTAAATTTTTGGACCACATCTGTGACACCCTCATGCCTATTTTCATACCCATGAATTAGCCTAGTCTTGCCAAGTTGCTGAATAAGTACTGAAGCTTTCACAAAGCAAATAATTTCTTCCATTATTTTCATGAGTAATATTTGCCAATGAAGAGCTAGTATTCTAATTACCTTCTGATTATGAACTATCAACTCTTCTTCTACAATGTGAATTTTGAATTATCAATACGATAGTGTTTAAGGGAAGCTAATCAGACATGGAAAACCCAGTGATCTCTGTTGCTTAGTTGAACAGAAGCATACTGAACAATCCAATGATTTATTCTTCAGGGCAAACATAGTGCCTCTGTGTAGAGAGGGATAGTTTCCTAGGGAGAAGCAAGTATTAACATGGCTTCAAAAGATTACTAAACCATCACAAACCTTTGGCAGTGGAAAACTGTCCCATTATTTGTCCTCAATACAAAATATGCAAACACCTTAACTTGTAATTACTTCCCATGTATGTATATTCACATGCATGTGTGTGTTTAGTTTGTTTAGAGAGTAAACCTCTACTCTCTCCTTTAAGTAGAGCACAATGAGTTAAAGGACAATTGAAAGATTCTCTCTATATTCCCTTAGGCACAAACTTTGCAAAGGCCTTTAGTCTCTAGATTATAAATCTAGCCTCAATGAAGAAGCCACAAAACTTATCCTGTGGCCTCTTTCACTAGAGCAAAGAACAGGTGCAAGACCTATATTTCTGACTGTTTGATTCCTTGTTATTATTTTTATGAATAGTCAGTGCATCAGGAACTCTACAGGGATCCAAGTCTTTCCTTGAGCCCAATCAAAGGATTAGTGTGATTCAGGCAGAGATTGAATCTGTGTGGAAAATTGTCCATGCTGAGTTCTATTAGAAGGTGCTGCTGAGTGAGATTCATTACTAATCACACAGCAAAATTATACCGTCTAGAAATGAGAAACCAGTAAACAAAATAATAAAGGCTATTTTAATTATTAAATGACAATGTTATAAATTACATGCCTTTTTCAGTGTCATAATAAAATCACAAAATTAAAAAAACCATATGGTCCATTTGTTATAACTTAATCTTGCATAATATATATCTTAATATTTTAAAAATGTGACTATAAATTTTTTAATTCCCATAAACAACCAGTGTCTGTATTTTAATAAAGATGTGCCATTCTTATTAACTAGAGCTTTATGGTGACTGAGGAACACTGGAAACTCTGGAAGGTCTTCTTTGTACAGTTCCAAGTTTTCAGTGTCTAATGATGGTAAGTGATGAATTGCTCCAATTTTAATAGAACAATCAGGGCCTGGTGTTTCCATTATCCTCTGCACACTTCCCATCCCTGCTATTGTTGGGCTGATTAGCCAGCATTATTTGTAAAGACTTTGTAAATTGTAAGTCAGATATAACAGGTAATTCTTCCTTGTTATTTGAAAACCAAACATGTTTGATGATTTTTCAAGTTTTCAGAAAATATCAAAATGTCAATATTATTTTGTTAAAAGAATGATGCGCTATTCTGTACAATAGTATGCTAAAAGGGGTGTGGCTTATTTCTAATGTTAATAACTGGCTAAGTACTAGTATTGCCTGGTAGTAGCTGTTACATTCATATTTAAACCTGTTTAAACATTTTAATCTATCATCTATATATGTATATATGCTTACAATCTGTCATCTGTCAATCTTGTTAAGCTTCTGAAATAAATTTTTACCACATACAGACATTTTTAGGAATTAGATTGTAATTATCAGTGTAAAATCTTCAAATAGTGTTCAATTCATGAAATGTTTTTCATGACATGGATAAAAGAGTCATTAGGAACATAGCTTACATTTTTAAGGCTTTACTAGTTATCCAAAGCACTCCTTAAAATAAATATGCCCTATTCTCTCCTTAATATTCTTGTAAATACATGTTAAATGACTACTACAAGCCAGACTAAAGTCATTTCAACATGAAGAGCTGTTCAATAATTACTCAAAAGTATATTCCAAATTAATCTTGTTTTTTTTTTTTGTTGTTGTTGTTGTTGTTACAACTGGGTGATTTATCATCTGAAAGAAAATAGTTTTAGTACAAAATGTTTCAGTGTTGTAGCATTTAGTTAGATCATCTAGGAGGTTACTTCCCTAACTACTCACTGCAGGGTATTTTAGGATGGATACACAAAAATGAAGAGTCTTAACTGGTTCCATAGTCTTGAGTTTCCCTAAAATATTGTACAGCAGTGTCAATCTAAGACATTTATTTTTGGTGGGGATAATATTACAATGCTGTTGTTCAGTATGAATACAAGATAATGAGTAGATATTTTTCCTTTGTGTTTCTTTTCATATGTTTTAGCAGACAGAGAGGATAATTTCCCATCTTCTAGAATACTCCTAAGGAGTGTATGCTGAAAAGAAACTGTAGAATTAAATATGGTGAAATGTTGTTTATAAAGAATAAACAATTAGTGTGTCATTATTAGACTGTCTAAAGGGCATTTTAGAGTTGTATCAATCTCCTTCCAATTGAGAAACAAAATATTGCTAAATTTTTGTTTGTTTGTTTGTTTTTGTGCTACCAGGGATTGAACTCAGGGGCACTCGTCCACTGGGTCACATCCCCAGCCCTTTTTTTTTTTTTTTGTATTTTATTTAGAGACAGGGTCTCACTGAGTTGCTAAGTGCCTCGCCATTGCTGAGGCTGGCTTTGATCTCGCGATCCTCCTGCCTCAGCCTCTCAAAGTGCTGGGATTACAGGTGTGCGCCACCGCGCCCGGCAATATTGCTAAATTTTTGACTCACCAAATAAGTCACATAATGTTTTTCTTTTATACAGGAGGGGGAAATGCTACAAGCTAGATAAGTGATGCTTAAAAAAGATGCTTAGAGAAAAGAGATACATTTCATTAAAAAAATATAATGGCTAAAAATAATCTGAATGCAGAAGGTGAAGAAGGAGGAAAGCTGACATAAATATTGCAATTGTATAAATTAAGTCATAAAACTTTTGATAATTGAGATTTCAGAAAAAAGAAGCACAAGTGAATCGCCAACAATAAAAAACTCATTAGAAATAAATAACAGCTTTCATTAGATTGTAATAAAACATTTAATTTGGATTCCTTCTATATTTACTTCAAATATTTAGTTTATTTTTGGAATTTTGTCACTGAAAACATGCACAGATTTCAGGGGAAATTGGGACTATTTTATTTACTCATTTATTATTTTTAGAAGTTCTTTTACTTTTCTGAGTAATCTTTAATGGAATCTATGACTTTTTAGAATAATGATTTAACATCTTTTTATTGGCAAGTACTTTACCTTACCTTATCTCAAACCAAACTCTTGAACTGTCATTGTCTGTATTGAATTTTATATTTACATAAATAGAATGTATGTGATTGTGTGGGAGCTCATGTCTTATTTGACCTGTGGAATCTCATAAGATATCATTGACACTTTTTAATAACTACAAGAACAATGGTCTATAGCAGTGTGATGTTTGTATTTGCTTAAACAAAGTAGTATACTAATAATAACAGCACACACTGAGATTACCTTTATTGTGTGCTGCAGTGTTCTAAGCAGTGTATGCGAATTACCGTGTAAATAATTGCTATTGTGTTATTCATTTTTTAAACACTGAGATGCTTGATGCCTTGTTCAAGGTCACATTACTAATAACTAGAAAAGATATTCTAGTCATAATAGCCTGAATCCAAAGGAAGTATTTTTTTACAATTATTTTCTAAAGTCAGATATATTGAAATGTAATTGGCATACATTCATCTGAACATACGAAAGAAGTACAATTTGATATATTTCAACAAATGCATATTCCTGTGGAGATATTAACATACTCAAGATAACAGAGGTGTTCATCATTCCCCAAAGCCTTCATTGCACCCTTCCCTCACTTCACCAAATTTTCTCTTATCTTATACCCAGGTGATCTCATTTACTTGCACTGACAAGAAATTTGTTCCTATTTTCTAAAATTTTATATAAATAAAACCATTCAATATGTACTCGTTTTTGTCTTCTTTCAGTTGGCATAATTATTTTGAGATTTATCCATGGTGTGTGTATTAATAATTCATCACTTTATATTGATGAGTAGTATTTCACTGCACAGCCATTTCTCTGTTAATCCATTCATTTGTTGAAGACACTTGGTAGTTTCCAGTTTTCAGTAATACAAATAAAGCTGCTATGAATATTCATAGACAAGTCTTAGTTATGGACATACAATTTCATTTTTTCTTGAACAAATACCTAAGCGTGGTAGGAAGGATCATATAGGAGACGCATATTTAGCATTTTAAAACCTGCCAAACTTTTTCCGAACTGTACTATTAGTGATGCCACAATGTTTTGATTACTGTCATTTTATTATAGGTGTATAAGTCAAATAAGGTTATCTTTGAAATTTTCAATTGGTTCTGTCTATTCCAGGGTCTTTGCTTTGTAATAAATTTTAGAACTAATTTTAACACCCTCCCCCACCATCCTCCTGAGAGTTTGATTGGGATTATGTTAAGTCTATGGAGCAACATTGAAAAAGGTAACAGCTTAATAATAAGTGAACCATAAAAGTGGATTAACTCTCATTTATTCCTTTAATTTATTTCTGCAGTGTATTGTTTTTTTCTTTCACTGTGAATATTTTTTACATTTGATTTATCCCTGGCAGTTCACGTTTTTTTTGAGGTTATTGTGATGGTGTGAACTTTCAATTTCTACTTTTGCTCTTAGTATTTAGAAATACAATTGATTTTTGTATATTTGGCATGACATGAAGCTTTGCTAATCTCATAAATAAGTTTTTGTAGCCTTTGTAGATTCTGTCACATTTTCTATATGTACAAACATGCCTTCTACAAATAACTTCTTTCTAATCTAGATGTCTTTACTTCTTTTTCCTGTACCTAATTCCACAGGCGTATACTTTCAGTCAAATGTCATTTGGGCATTGTTATTTAATCTTAAGAGGTAAGGTATTCAGTCTTTGACCAATAAATATGAGATTATCTCTAGATTTTCATAGACACCATTTATAAGATTGCATAAACTAACTTTCTGTTACTAATTATGGGGGTGTACTTTTAAACTGGAATCAAGTTTTTTTTTTTTTTTTTTTTTTAAGTTTCATTATAGATTTTTACTATTGAGATTATGACAGGAAAAAATTTTGTCTTCCCATAATGCAAATAGATCTTCTAATGTTAAAACAATCTTTGTTCCTGTAATAAGTCAATATTTATATATTTTTATGTTTTTATTTTAATTTGCCAAAACTTTAGAGTTTTATTTTTTTTAAACTTTACATGTTTTCTGTCTTTGTTTCTTGATGTTGGAAATTCTAGGTCTAGTATTGTCTTCCTTTTCATTTTTCTGATAAACTTTGTGTAAACCTTGATATCATATATTCACTAAAATTTAGTAAAATTCAATAGTAAATTTATCTGAGGCACATTTTTTATTATGAAGGAATTTAACTACAAATGCATCTTATTTACTAAGTATATACCTATTTGAGTTATCATTATGTTTTTGAAGGAGACTTGGGGTTTGTGTTTTTCAAGGAATTGGTCAATTTCATAAAAATTGTCAGATTTATGGGTTTAAACCTGTTCACAATATTTCTTATACTATATATACACACCTTTTATATACTATATATTACATACATAAATCTTTGATACTCAGTAATATGATCTCTTTCAATTCCTGGTAATGTGGATTTCTATCTTTTTTATTTCTTGGTAATCAGCTTGAGACTAATCAATAATTTTGATATATTTTACTGTTTTCTACTTTTTTATTTCTCCTATTACATATATTTCCTCTTTTTTTTAACTTGGAGTTTAATTTTCAATTTTCCTCTAATTTCCTGCTTAAAGTGAAAACTTATAAATTTGAGAACTTTTTCTCTTCTAATATAGATATCTAGAACTATAAATTCCTTCGAAGTTCTGTCTTACCAGAATCCTATACATTTTGACATGTTGTGTTGTCACTTTTGTTTAGTTTAAGATACTCTTTAATGTACCATTTTTTATATTTTTAGCTATAAGTTATGAAAGTTGAGTTATTTCATTTGTTAATTCTTGAGAATTTCCCAAGCATCTTCCAGTGATTTATTTCATATTTATTTCTACCATGATCAGAGAATATATTTTGTATAACGTTAATCATTTAAATCTTTTAAAATTTATTTTATGGCACAAAATATTATTTACTATGACAAATGTCCCATGTGTGCTTAAAAAATATGTGCATTCTTCTACTGTGGTCAGTGCTCTACAGATATCAATGAGGTCAATTTGGTTGATAGTGATTTTGGTCTTCTATATCATTACCATATTCTACCCTGTTTTATCAGACAAAATATTGAAATTTTCTATTACAATTTTAAATCTATTTTCTCTTTTCATTTCTATCTTTTTGTTTCAAATGTATTGATTCTCTATTTTAGGTATATTTAATTTTAGGATTTTATGTTCCATTAAAAACAATGACATTATTGTGGAATAAACTTTAATTCCTGGTAATAGTCTACTTTGAAATCCACTTCAGTTAGTATGAATATTGTCACTCCATCTTTCCTTTAATTAGAGCTAAGATAGTATATATTTTTCCATTCTTTAATTATAGTACATATATATTTAAATATTTTGTACATATTTTTGGGGGTTATTATTTGTATCCAATCTAACAGTCTATGTGGTTTGAAAGGTACGTTTGGAGTATTTGCACTTGATATGCTTATTGAGTCTATATATATTTTCTTGTTTTACATTTGTCACATGAATTCTTTGTTCACATTCTCTTCTTTATTTTATTTATTTTGAATTAATTAAGTACTTTAAAAAATTTAGTTTCTTTGAATGCTTATTTGTGCTATTTTTTTTCATATTAATGATTGCTTTATGGTTTGCAGTATTTTTTCACCTTATCCCTTTCTAAGGTCTGTGATATAGCACTTTGCACATATAATAGACTCTTATTTCCTTGTCCTTTAGTAGTTTACTCACATGAATGTTCTGATTAGTATTCTATTCAATACCTCTAAAGATCTCTGAATTGTTGCTATTATTGTTGTTATTAATATTATTGGTGTTTATATGCTTTGTGAGGATCAAACCAAGGACCTTGCACATGCTAGGCAAGCGCTGTACCTCAGCTCTATCCCCAGCTCTCTGGATTATTTTCCTGCACCACCCTCTTCTCTCTTGGACTCTCAAGTGCGTCCTTCAGCCTCCTTGGCTTCCCTTAACTCTCATTTCTTTTTCAACTCCAGAGGTTTGATGCATTCTACCATCCCCTCCTTCTTGTAACAATTATGTTGAAACCTTTCAAGGCAGTGAGCTGGGGTCAGTCATGGTACTCACCTCATTTGTTTCCCATCTCTCAGTCAAAGGCCAAAGGCAAGGGAAAACCAGTTTCCTAGTTTGAAAACCATCAGGCATGTGAAATTCTCTTTTGTTGAGGGAAGGTCAGCCTTTTTGTCTACTCAGCACTTCAACTGATGAAATGAGGCTCACATATACTGTGGAAGGCTTTACTTTACTGGATTTACTTATTTAAATATTACCATCACCCAAAACCTCCCTCACAAAAACACCTGGAATAATATTTACACAACTATCTGGGCACACTATAACCCAGACAAAATGACTCTAAAAATTAACCATCATGCTTCCCTTGTTATGAAACATGGCCCTTTCTCTTTCTCATGTACATGAAATCCTCAGCATTCAAATGACTAATTAAATGAGACAGATTTTGAGTTCAAAGTCAGATGATTGGCATTTTTAGTTTCATTATGCTGTTTACTACCACTGTGACTTAACCAGATCTCAATATCAGACCATGTCCAAGGCCTTTGTGGCTACCCAAATGATAGCATGCTTGAAAATCATGTTATGGACTAAGGAAAATCACGTCTTAAAAACCTATTTCATTTAATTCCCATAAGTGGGAATTTTCTCCAAGATATAGTATGACTCTCTTACAGGTCATCTAGATCAAGTAATCACTACCAGTAAGCAACTCTGGAAATAGTCAAAACACTGACACATATTAGTTTTGACAATTTTATTTTATTTTGTTTATATTTTATTGGTTCTTTTTAGTTATACATGACAGTAGAATACATTTTTACATAATTATAAAAGCATAGTATATATCTTGTTCTAATTCAGTCCCCAGTAACTTTCCTTTTCATTTTCTCTCTCCAACACCTGCTCCCTTCCCTCTATTGATCTTTTTGCCATTTACCCATAGTTATTTTTTTAAATTAATATATATTGTTGATGTACATGATGGTGAGATCCACTGTGATATATTTAGCATATGTACATAGGAAAGTTATGTCAGATTCATTCTGCTGTTTAATTTTGGCCATTTTACAAAGATTTTTCTGCGTAAATTCATTGCTTACCAATATTACTAAATGAAAATGATAACAATCACTGTTTAAGAAAATGAGTATCGTAAAATCATAAACTTGAAAACATTTATCTATTAGCTCTTTTTAGTCTTAATCATTAAAAAATATTTCTGTTCTTTGAACTGGGTTTTGTCACTCTTATCCCCGGTCAGGAACACTTGGAACATTGATTTAAAACAGTAGAAGAGATTGCTTTTAAGGTGCATCCTAACTCTTTCACAAATAAAGTGTTTTACAAACTAAGACTTTATAGAAAATTTAAAATAACTACTCTTTTTCGTCTGTTATGAACATCCTTCCTGAAAATTTTAATTCCAACACATACTCTACAGACGAAAGTGTTGAGGAATGTTCTGTGGTAACTCTATCTTCACAAATGTAAATATTACATTCTTTGTTTACCCAATTCTAGAATTGGATTACTGGCGATTGATTCAAATGGTTTCAGTAGAACTTTTTAGTTAGGTGAATTAATTAAAAGTATTTTATTACTTCAAATTCCATTGATCCTTCTATTAAAGTATCTTTATCACTAGAAAGGAGTCAAAAAGAAAGCATAGATAAAAATACAATTGTTTTGTTACTTTATTTGCCCTCCAGTATTCATTCAAAGAGGAGATTTGGTTAATTCTCAACTAAAAAACTATGATTATACTATTAGGCAGTATAATTTTCTTTGTTAACATCAACTTCTGCCGTCCCTTGAAACATCTTTATATGTATCAGACTTCCAATTATCTGCAGTCCTATCTTTCCTATCTTACTATTTTCAATTGCTTATGCATACATGCCCCATGGTATGGTCCGTGGTCCATGAATACTGAGTACTATGAGTTTTCTAAGAATGCTTCTTTCATTTATTATTAGAAGTCTTGGAATGCTGGATTTCTTTCTTGCTCTTTCTTCCTCCCTTCCTCCCTTCTTCCTTCTTTGCTTCAGTCTTTCCTTCTGTCCCTCCTTCCTTCTTTCCTTCCTAACTTTTTCTTTCTGGAGACATGATGTAACTCTATTTTTCAGTCTGGTCTCACCGTCTTGGGCTTAAGCCATCCTTCATTGGCCTCCAGAGTATCTGGAAATATGTGCACCACCACACTTGATTCCAGAGCTTGGACAGATCTCTGTATAGCTTCTATCTTTCCTGTGCACATTATTTTTACAGAGCTCTTGTCATAATCCATGGTCATCTATCCATCATTTTGACAATCTCTCCTCTTAACTTAAATTTTTTTTCTTTTGAGGATAGATGCCATCTACTTTTAACTGGCTCATTTTATTGTTCTGTTTAATTTAAATAAATGGCTTAAACTGAAAGCAACACTACTTAGCAGTTTTGTTAGATGGTATTTAAATGAATGTTACCTCAGAACTAAACTGCATTCGTGAGGATACAGCTGATACAAATAAATTTCTAATGGAGAAATAAATGTGGAAATCTCTGCACTCAGTTTCCTCCCACTGATGATCTACATTCACAGTGCTCAGGTTTGCTAGCCTTTTTCATTCCTAAATCATTCTTTAAGAAACCCACAAATGGAGTCATAGCATCTTCACAGAAGTCCAACAGAGCCAGCATGCTGTCTGAGGTAATGTTCTCACCTCTAGAGGAGGGAATGGCCTTTTTGAAATTAGCAAGGATGGCTTTGATATATTCTCCTGCCTGTCATGAAAGACTCTACTTCATCTGGCTTGTGTTCTTCCTGCCTGCCTCTGATTGATTTCATGTAATCCTGATGTGCTCTTTGTCGTTGCCTTTCATGAAGCCAATTTCCTGCAGGTGGTAGTTCATTGCTTTATCATAATACAATGATATCTTGTGGTATCTTTTTTTTTTTTTTTTTTGTTCAGTCAAGCTGAGGTATTATCTACAGAGATAATAAAAATATTTCCCTGAGATAACATTTTAGATATGTCACCTCATTAAACTTCCCTAAGCTCTTTTGCTAGGTTGCAAATGTTACTTTGTTCACTTGAAATATTGGGAAATTGAAACTTTCCAACTTATAAATGTTGGTTTTAAAATGCTGGAAAAGACTCAGGTATTGCAATTTTATCAAGGAATCAAATTCTGCCTGACTTTTCTTTTCCATTAAATCAAGTCTAGACAAATTTGTTCAGGAAATTAGCTAATCTTGTATGACAAAAGACACTGGAAATATAGTAGCTTTCCTACTCATTCACTAATACAGCAAAATTTACTAAATTCTGTCAACTTATGTAGATTGCTTCTGACAAAACCATGATTTCAAGATACCATTTTTCATAGTAACGTCCTTAATGCTTCTGCTTGGAGGGAATATGGAGGATTAGTCCATTCTTGGCCTATCCATTTATATAAATTGCAATATAATTCACATTACTAGCTAATGTTTTTATAAATGAATAAAAATAATGTACTATCCCTAGCCTTACTGATTTATTGCATTGGTATTATATATATATGTGTGTGTATATATATGTGTATATGTATATGTATATATACATATATATCTTATGATTATATAATTTTCCTGATGATATGGCCAATAACATGAAATTGTGTATCCTGATAATTATCACTTGGATAAAATGTTTCAAATTCTATACAGTGTGCAAGTGGAATTGTTAATCAGCTCAATTACTAAGGAGTAGCAAGCTTTGCTTTGATGCACTGTAACTTCAGTTCTTCTATAATAAGTATGCTATTGTTTTTCTGTTTCCTTCTGCTAGTTCTACTAACTAAAGCATCGCTATTTTAAAAGCAATGCTTTATTGTTTTCATCAAAAACAATGTACTTGTTCTGTTAGCTAGAATTTATAGAACTCTAATGATTCTATAAATATAAATTATTTGAAAAGTTATTATGAAGTTAAAGATTTTATAATTTCACATTAAAACTTGTTTTATGTTTACTGACTTTTTGTTAGAAAATACATCTTAAAACAAATTAAAAATGACCTATTTTTTATTTTTTCAATCTATGAGAATTAATAAAATGCTCCTTTCATTTTTGTAAATGCTCCTTACATTTTTATAAAGAAAACATTACAAAGGCATGGAAGGAAGGCATTATGGATGCAAGGTGGGAAGAAGAAATGGTTGGAAAAAATGAGAAGGAAGACACAGGTTGAAAGGCAGCTCATCCAGAGGAGCTGCCTCTTCCTAAGAAAAATAAAGCAATTTATAATATAAAGTAACAGCAGCAATTAACAAAAAGGCCTAAGAGACTGTGAAAGCCTGAAACAAGTGTGTATTATTCTTCTTAAATGAGGAAAGAGTGTCCAAGGTCATTTAAGAATTAGGAAGTAAGGAAGAAAGAATTAATTTTAAGACAGAGAAAGATTTTTTATTTCTCACATTTTGGACAACCTGAAAGAGAGAGACTAGAGGTAGGAAGGAATGGTGGAGAGAGAGGTACAAAAGGTCAAATAGGAAATGCTTGGCATTTTTACAGAGTATTAATAATAACAAATCTGACCTACATTCTCTGTGGTGTGATTTTATAATAAGATAGAGGTAAAATATACATCAACTACTCCCTGTTGTAAAATTCAAATGTTGTAATAAAAAGAAATACTGCTAGAACAAAAATTAAGAAATATCTCTTTTGTTTGTTTTCTTGTTTAAAATATTATTTGATAGCTACTAATGAGACTCAGCATCTGATATTCATTTGCAATACTCTCTACTATTCCACTAGGATGTGGACCTGGAGACTAAGTAGGAGAGAGAGAGTAGACATGAAATATTCCAGAAGGATAAATCTTTTCCATTTCCTCCAGCCAAAATATCTATAAATTTGAAAGCATCAGGATTGATTGCCCTTGATCTTGAGCCACTCTCCAACATAAAGGGTATCACATTGAATTTCAAAGCCTCTCAGAGTATGTGGAGCCACAGTATTCCCCTTCCCACCATTTCATTGACTTGTATTTACGAGCGTCTATTATCAAAGGAAAGCATGCCCTCAGACAGGCAAGGGGAACAGCACCCAAGCGGCTAGACAATTCCCTATCTTTCTCTTTCAGTGTGCTATGTTAGCTTGAAGCTTGAGGAAACTGCTGCAGTTTTTGAAAACAAAACATGTGCATGTACCTTCATTTATTTTCTACTCTCGCCTAAGTAAACCAAAAAAACCTTAAGCTACTAAGATGAAAACAAGCAAACAGCTTACGCTACATTTCATGTTCAAATTATTTTTATGGAAATTCAAAAACTTACATAGATTTTAAACTGTTTACTCTTTCCTTGAGAGTTTTGGTTAGCGTGAATGTCAGATGCTAACCATTTAAGTATGATTGGCAAGGATTGCATCTGTTTTTCTGCTTGAGGAAAGAATAAATGAGCAGGAACAAAATGAAGAACATCATATGGGGCCAGTCTTTCAATCAATCCAGTGTGTAAGTAGCAGCTAAAGGTCAGTAGCAGGGCCCACTTGTCAATGCCCACTCCAAGTATATCTCAAACATAGTAATTACAGCAAGGGCCAGTTATGAGCTCTTCGACATTTTCCTAATATTGTTGTATTTCTAAACTATGCAGTTTCTTGGAGAATTGAATTATATGAATTTACAACTTTAAAGAAAACTACCTTTTTGTTTTAATTGTTCTTTGAATAATTTTTCTCTCTTCCAGTTTTTAAATTCTGTAGTTTAGGATGTCATTGCAGATTAAGGATATACAACCCAATTGTAGAAGAACAGTTTGATTTAAGACAGTGCTATTTTATTAGTTTCATTACAATATTCTTAAGGAAAAATTATGAAATATACACTTGAAATTTCTAATGTTGAACTCCCAACTTTGTGTAAAAAGACAGAAAAATATGTTCTGCTGTGTTTCTACTAAACATTATGTTATGGTTTAGATGTGAGGTGTCTCCCAATAATTCATGTGTAAGATCATGCCAAAAGGTTTAGAAGTAAAAAGATTAAACCAATCAGTGAATTAATTCCCTTTAAGAATTAACTGTGTGGTGAACATAGGAAGGTGGTGTGAGGCTGGAACAGGTTGATCTCTGGGGTCATGCCTTTGGGGTTTATATATTGTCCTTTTTGAGCAGAGTGCTCACTCCTCCCATCCCCTGCCTTTCCTGGTGTGGTGTCTTGAGTTTCTTCCCTTCACCACACCTTTCCATCATTATGTTCTGCCTCACTTGTATTCCTGGAGAACAGAGCCCTCTGTCTATGGACTGAGACCTCTGAAACCATGAGCCCCAAAATAAACTTTTCCTCCTTAAAATTGTTTATGGCAGGTCTTTTAGTCACAGCAGCACAAAAAGCTGAGTAAAATAAATTATGAGGACTTAAGTATTTAGAATAATAAAAATGCTGCTGAGAATGATCCATTTTATAATTTATTAACTCTGATGGGATACAACCAAAAGAATAAGTACCTTTCTACCTTAAGTTCAAAGTTCAGAAATGTACCAATTAGGTCAAGATGCTTTTCATTTTAAAAAGTGGGATGGAATATATTTATGTTAATTGTACCATCTGTAATTTCAAAGAATTATACAAAAATAAGAATGTATCTTTGTCTCTGTAAAGGTATTGTTTTTTTCCTGATGTAAACAGACTTTCTTGAAAAGAAACTGTATGTTGAAGAAAAAAGATAAAGTTTTCAAACTTGCAATAGAAGCTCTTATATATTGATCTCTAAATAGAAACTCAAGCTCAATAAAATCTTTTCTACCATGAAAATACTTCTTATATAAGAAAGAGTTTATGTTTTTAGTTAAAAGAGCTATTATCTTTATTATTTATATGAAAAACAGAATGCATTATTTTTATCTCAGAGTCTTGTGCTCATCTCAGATAGATACAGGTTGATTTAATAGGCCATCATTTGAGTGTGTAATATTGAATTGTCAAATTTTATCTATTAAGAAAATGAAAATCATGTGGGAAGGATGTAATTTTTTTATGCCTTAAAAATTCTCTTTGAGTTTGCAAACTTAGCAAAGTTTGATTAAAATCAATAGGTAAATTTAAAAACAAACATTTCACGCAAACTATTACTTTCAATATTCTAAAACATCTATTTCTCCACACTTTCTTTTCAACATTTATTGACTGTGTTCTATATAGCTGGCACAATGTTAGGCACTGATATACATTATTGAAGAAGCAAGATATTAAACCAAACATGATATAAAAACAACGTAAACATGACTTGCATTCTCAACAGCAGTCCATCAGCAAATAGCGTAGGACTGTGATATTCCTCTTCTTGAGCTGGCAGTTTCAAATCACAAGAATTTGACTGTGGCTTTAAGAGTTCTTCCAAGTTTCCATTCTCATGTCTCCACATGGTTCTTCATGTACAAAAAAAAAAAAAAAAAAAAAAAAAAAAAAATTGTTTTATTACCTCCACATTTGCTTCAAAAAAAAAAAAAAAAAGAAAAAAAAGCAGATTTTTCAATACTATTATTTGATAGATTTTGGCTAAATGCAGGCAAAACAAATCCTGCCATTGATCTTTTCTGAACTTCTGGGCAAGGGTCATGGTGCTCTGGGGCTTATCTTCCTGGTATGAGCTCATTGTTCTGAGTATATTACCTCCTTTAGGGGTACAGAACACCATATGGCTTGCAGAGGGAATACCAAAGGCGTTTCACTCGGTAAGTCAGTGTTTCTGAACCTTGTCTGATTTCAGGAGTCACTTGGGGAGTCTTAGAAAAACAGATTCCTAGGTCCCTGAGCTACCAAATTGTAATCTCCAGGGGAAGCTTCATCCACACGTCTGAATTTTTTAGAGCTCCTTTGCTGATTCTTTTGATCCGGAATGTTTGTGAAACACTGTACTACAAAGCAACCTGATAAATACTTTTGGGGAAAGTGCAGTTTATAAATAAAATTTTTAAAGTCTGTCAGAGCTGATGTGCCTTAGATCTGAAGGATCTCAAAAGAATTTTAGCAGCTTAAAGTAAAGGTAAAGTCTATCTCTATTTCAAATCATCCTATACGTAAATCTTTGTGCAATCACTGTACTTTTACAAGAGCTAGAAAGTGGAACCATCTTGTTGTGAGACCATTAAAGAGGGAGTAAGTGTATAGTCCTGGGGGTGAACCCCCTATGAATTAATAGGAAAAGCAATTAATTCAAATCTGATGAAAGAACTTAAAATTCATGTCCTCTGCTGCTGTGGGCTAGATGAAATAAAATCATGTCTCGTAAATACTGTTCTACTTTAGTGAAACTCAAAAGCAATTTATAGCTTTTAGAAATGCTTTTGCAAGATATATATTTATGGATAAGACCCCCTGACATATATCCAAATCCTGACAGAAAGTAGGATTTGCAATAATGTAGTTATGGTGAATCCTCTCTTAATTAAAAGTACTTGGTCCTTTCCAAATGGAAGAGTAAACCTAACATCCCAGTCCACTCTTTGGATAGAGAATTCAAAGATTTATTAATCTGGGCATACTTTGCTTATAAAATATGTGCATTTTAGTAAACTCCCATGAGATATAAAATACCAACTTTAATAATTTCTTCTTTGAAGAAAGGAAATACTTGTCTAGACACAATACTGTCAGTTTAGAATTATATTCTATCATTGTTGGTTATATCCAAATGCACCAGATTGAAATTGCTCTTTCTCATATATTTTGAAAACACTCATGACTTTCTGTATGCACTTTATATTTCCCACTGTACAAGGTTTTACAAAGTTTAATAACTTTGTTCCTATTTATACTTCATAGTCTATGCTACTTATCCTCTTCACCTTTTTATTATTTTCCTAAGCTATATTAAATCTGCCAGAGTATTCATTTCAATTCAAGAACTATTTATAGAGGTTGTATTAAGTATCAGACCCCACACTAAGGGCATAGAATACCAGGATGAGCAAAACAAAATTCTCAAAATATTTTTTTTGATAACATTTCAAATAAAGAAATCTATCCTATATGTAGAAGTTTTTGGTCTTATACACCAGAGAAGCTTTGTCATGATACCCAGTTAGTATCAAAAGACCAATACATTAAACCTGAACTCACCACTTAACCTTAGTCCAGTATAGCCATGAAGAATTTCCATTAATAGGAATTCCCTATACTGAGGCAAAATTATTCTTAATCCTGAGCCACAATTGATGTCCCTAAATATTCCAGGCATTGGTAATAGATGCTCATCTCAGGTTACATGGAACAATACCACCATCTGTTTTTGATAACCTTTACAGCATGTGTAGCAGATATATCCCACAAATAAATCCTCAGATCACTTACCATATTATTGAGACTGTATTTAACATATAAATAATTTATTATGATTGTGTTTTACTTCCTTCTCTTTGTTTTTACTGATAATACTTTTTTTCCTTTATCCTTCATGTCTTATTCTATCCTTTCTGAGTGATATTAGAAACTTGGAATGTAATAACTATAAAATTCATCACCCATTCTCCATTTACATGAGTATTTTTCTTTCACCTTGTTTGAAACTCCTTCAGATTGTCATTAGTTTTCTTTTAATGTTTATTTAAATTTTTATATTTAAAAATATGTTTATTTGTTCCTTTGTTCAATCTTGTTTCTTGTATCCTGCTTTTTGTTCTTTTCTGCTTTCAATTTCCCTTTTGCTCATTTCTTAATCTTCACTAGATGGTCTGCAACTAGTAAAATATGCATTCTTCTGTGTTTCAAAATAAATTTATTTTCACTTTATTCTTGACTAATGATTTATTTGGGTTTAGTTTTTCTGGTTGGTTTAATACTTCAGAATAGTAAAGGTATTTCACTCTCCACTGGCATTTGTTTATGGCGCTGAAATGCACATTATTCAAATTGTTGTTCCTGGTACAGCCAATCTGACTTCTTCCTATAACAACTTCTGAGACATTTTTTTTTTCTGTGTGTGTGTGTGTGTGTGTGTGTGTGTGTGTGTGTGTGTGGCTTTTTTGACCTTCACAAGTGTTTGAGTGTGGGTTTGTTTCTATTTACTCCCATGCAGACTCAGTTTCCTTCTTTAATCCTTGATCTTAATTTTCCACTTTATCCTAGAAAATTCTCAGTTTTTTTTTAAAGCAAATATCTTGTTTTTTCTATGTTCTATAAATTCTCTTACTGTGTGTATTCTCATTCATTCATCTTGTGTTTATTCTAACTTGCTTTTCACATTTGCTTTGTGTTTATATTTATGGTGTTTTTATTTTGAGTGATTTATTTAGAACCATTTTCCAATTGATTAATTTGCCCAGTTCTGTGTACCTACTAATCTCTTTTGCCTTGAATATAGTTTTATTCATTGTTTTAGAAGAACATTTATAGCATATTGTCAACATTTCTGATAGTTTTAAAAATTTATGTCACAGAATTTCATAATATACCTTTGAAAAATCTTTCAGATAACTGATAAACTTGGTAACATTCAATAAAGGAATAGACATTGACCTAGAGATCACTGGAAGTCTTATTTCTACCTCTATACCTTTGCAAAATCTTTGATATAATAATGGAAGCACAGGGAATGTATTTGGGGTTAATGGCCAGATGTATTTTCCCTGCCAGCCATTAACTCTCAGACAATGCCTCACTCCTAGGTCATAACTGTAATTATAAGGAAAACCTTTAAAACCAGAATAGGTGTACTAGTATGTACATACACACATATATGTATAGTACTTAGATGGCATTGTCATAATTGGTATATAAGGGATTTCTGAAAATTTGTGATTAACTCATCATCCATGAAAAATGCTTGATTAGATTATCTTCCATTTTCAATTCACATTATTATAATTAACTTGTACTTAAAAGTGCAGTTGAGTAATATAAGAATATCAGAAGCCTCTTTCAATTATAGGCTTCATATTATAGTTAAATAGACTGGAAGTTTACTATTAAATTGGAAACAGATCTTATTAGGAACATTTAATTCTGGTGAAGAAAACTGCAATGTGTGGCTTATGTTAATCATGTGGAGGTGCAGATGTTAAAGAGACAAGGGCTTGTTTCTTATAGAGCATTTTGTACCATGTGTCACAGAAAGGATATATCTTGGACTTGCTTTAGATATTGTAACAGCTGCTGGAAGTCTGATTGTGTTTGAAGCCCTAACCTGGACCCCTGCTACAATAGTTCAAGCAGAATGATACCAGCAGCGTCACCATACAAGCTTTCCTTTTAAATTGTTCCATTAGGCTAAGAGCTGAGTGGTCCTATATATAAGATCTATCATGACTCCCCACCAAATTAATCCCCTACAAGCCACTTCCTACCAGTCTGTACTTCCATTACCTTCTGTTGGATACTACTTTGCTTTCCTTTGACATTCAGCATTGTGTTTTTCTGTGGGCATGCTTTTACATGTTTATTCTCAGAATTTATTTTATATAATATTAGTAATGATATCTTTTAGGTGAATATTTTCTAATTTAAAATAATCAATGAATGTTTCCTGTTTATTCAAATAGCAAGCATGGTAGAAATAGCATGAGTGTTGGTGATCAACCCGATCATGAATAACATTGAACCTGAGGATATACTGAAAATAAACCACACATTTAGAAACTAGCTTGTTCAGATTTTGTTTGTGTCCTATTATTTTTTTTTTCAAATTTCACAATGTTAAAGTAACCAGGAAAACCAGGAATTTAGATGAAGCACAAGAAAATGATTTCAAGCCAAGACCTTAGATCTACTATACAATTCAACTAAGTTAAATATATAAAGAGAATAGCAGCAGAAAGTATGCTAAATTAGTGAAGAGAAAAACAAAGCCACATCAAAATTATTTCTAACAACTTTGTTTTCCAAATTTTATTTTTGTTCATTCATTACTCCAACAAGTCATGGGATCTTCATATTTCGCTGGCTAAGTTATTACTTGTATATTCCAATTTCAAATAATCAAAATATGAGAATTAATAGGCTGTAAACAGTGCTTATGTCCACAGAGAAGAGACCAAATTTATTTTAGAGAAGAATGCCATATGTAAAATCAGGTGACTTCAGTTGAAATCCTGGTTTTGTTACTTTTTAATCTATGGGATAATGGAAAAATCATGTGGCTTTTACAATTTTTTCTTATATGAAATCGCTATAATATTAGATACTATATATGCATTTGTTTGCATGTTAGTAACTAATGATACCTTATGAACTACAAAATAAGTTTATAGTCATAAATTTTATAAAATGGTAGGAAAATATGTAGAATAAAATATTCAGTATTCTATGAGGGAATAATACAAAGATTGTTACACATGGTATGGGTGAACTTTAGAAGCTCTGGACCCCCTTTCTCTGGAGGTCACTAAACATATGGTAAATTACTATCTTCTTGGCATGGTCTAATGTAGCTAAGCCAGAAGGAAAAACTAGTAAATTTTTAAATTTTCCAGCTTTATATGTGTTTTAGTAGAACAAAGTTTCTTAACATTTTCCTTTGTAAAGATAATTTTCACTAGAGGATGTGAATTAATAAATACCTTTGCAGTTTATTGTCTAGATAATGATAATTTCTAGAATTCAGGTATTTTTCATCTTAAATTGATTTCAATATCATGGTTTTGTCTAAACACAAGTACGAAGATTATTTCCTAAACACCAAACTCTATAGATGACTAGGTGAGACATACAATGAATGAGAGGTAACTTTGCCTCCAACTACTTAGGGTGGACAGATTTAGTTTGTGTCATGCCAAGCCAGTGGGATGCCTTAGCTACAGGATTTCCTTGGACATCATTCTAGTATATATCTTCAGTGAAATTTAAGAAACATAATGATAGGAACATCATATCTGACCATGTTTCTTTCAGAGGAGTGTTGGAACCCATAACTCTTCAGTTTGCACACCTCTACTCTACACAATTCCTCTCTTTCACAGAGAATATCAAACTTAGCTATTTGGGTAGGTGTTGATGGGGAAATGGATCCTCCTAGATCATTCTTTATTATTTTTCAGAATGGATACCAAATGTGCTTAGCTTGAGACAATGTTTCAGTGGTCTTGATTCTCTAATAGGTATTATTTCATTATTTCTTTATTTCTGCCATTGCCCAATGGCCCCTATGCTACAACTGTACCATCTGTGTGCTGCATGCTGTTCCTGCCATTGACACCTGTCTTTGTCAGTTTCCAAAATGCTTGGGTACCCTGAGAGCCAGTTAAACATCCACCTTACCTAATTCTGGGCAAGGTGCTCTATCCAGCCTCCTCATGTTCCATGCTGTGATTGGGTCTTCCTTGGATTCTGAGTGTCTTTCTATTTGGGGCAACTCATGGAAATTTCCTACAGAAATATTATCTCATGCTTTTGTATAACATTTTTTTTCCTAAAAGGGTAGTAAATCATGGGGAACACAGTCCCCAAATTTAATTTTCCATAGCTTTTCTCCTGTGGAGTGATGGTGTATCTAGTTGCTTTTTAGTTCATGAGGTGGATTAAGGCACCTTTTTAAAACTTAATTCCCTCCAAAACAAAAAAGCTCTGTGATTCTTTTCTGGTCTGGCTAAATATGTTTACATTTCTATTCACTTGTCTTAAAATATATTCATTAGTGATTCTACATGATGGTACTTAGAGATACCCTGCCAACCACCAACATCTACTACCTAAATTATCAGGATCTTGGTTTTTTCCCTGGAAACTTTCCAAAAGACTCTTCAGGGATGAGTGTACTAATCAATTGGTTAATTAGATATGTAATAATTAAATACTTACCAAGATACAGGAACTAATACAGACATATGAAAGGGAAAATGAATATTGATATCTTTTCATAATGTAAATGTCTAAAATAATGAGTCTGTTATTCTGAATAAACTTTCTACTCAATGAGATGACAGTTTGGAGTAAATGTTCATTTCCATTCCTACTCTAGGATACATTTGTCTAACAGGATGCTTGCTATGACTGATATTTTCATGTGTCCACTGTCATTGCTAACAGTGAAGATGCCCCTTATTTGGGATTTATAATGAAAATCTGATGAACTTCTGGAGCTTCACCAAATCTTTTACCAAAATTGATAGCAACCGATTAATTGATTAATATCTTGCAACAGTTATTTACCTCCCTTAGGGCTATTGACCAGGATGGTGACAAGTGGTAAAATAGGGTAAGGGGAAGAAAGAAGTTCAGTGTGTGTGAAGTCCACTGTTGGACAACCAGTCTCCATGTGCTGCCAGACTGGGATGTGAGAATGCAATTTTGCTGATTTCACAGTTCTGCAGCTCCACTTACTGAAAGAAGGGCTTATGTCTTTGAGATTGTCAATCCACCCTTTTTCTTTTCTTGCCAAAATACACAATTTCAAGGGGGGAAGGAAACTCACATAACATTCACCTAAGAATATAAGTCTCATTTAGTTGTCACTTTTGTTTCCTGATTGTTTTTATAAGTGACAATCATCTCCTATGTCTACTTACTCAACTTCATTTCCTTAACACTTCTCCTTACAGTTTCAGTTTTGGCCTTGTCCTAATAGTGATGGCTATATCTAATGGTATCATTTGTTTAGATTTTATCCCTTCAAATAAAAGTGTATGATTTTTTTTCATATTTCTGACTATAATAAACATTTATCTATAAAGTCAGTGTATAATATTTTAAAACTTGAGAAAGTGTACTCTGTAAAATAATTATTATCCCTATGCCTTCTCTATCTTCCTGCAACTGGTTTAAGAAATCATGAATGATTCAATATGTTTGCTTCTGATACCATGTTATAGTGTTATTTTGAATGAACAAAAGAATAACTATATTAGGCAAATTTAGTTATGTTTATTTAAATAATAATACATTAATGACTTTTTCACAAAAATCATAAAATTAAGTTTCTGCTAATAATTTATGACTAGGTCTACATATACAAAAACTCACCCAAATATATGCACACATCCCAAAATAAGCCACCAAAGTTGATGCTTGAACACAGAAGGAATTAATCCAAATCTTTGAAAGCAGAAAAGCTCATGGTGAACTCCATTACAAAAGTCACATTATTCTGACATAAAATAGAACTTGACATTTGGCCTAATTATACTTTTCAAGTCTTTAATAATCTGCTTATCATTATGGATATTTAAATAAAGAAAACTCTTCTGATACCTTTTGCCCTTTTTTAATGTTTCATAGTATTCTTAGAATTAAAAAGGAAATTAAAGTTTTTTTACAACTAGAAGTTTTAATAGATAAATGAATGGTAGATACATAAAAATGCTAAAACTTTCCTTGTAATATTTTATATCAAAGTTGTAGTTTATTTTAAGGAAAGCATCCATTACTCTTTTCCAAATATCTTCAAAAGTACAGTCAGAAATTAGTTGTTATGATGCTGTGCAACTGTGAACTCTGGCTTATTCAATTCCAGTCATAAAATTTTTAGAATTTTCTTCATCCTTTGGTATACATGGTTTAATAATATTTAATAATAACCCTTGATAACCCCTGTAAGTTTACACAAATTAATGTTTAAAGTGTTTTCCTGTGATTCATCTCACTGGACTTGGTTATGTGCACAGAGAAGTGCTGCATTTCAATCTGTTAGTCTGATTTCTAGAACAGAACATAGAGTTTCTTAGGTATTCTGGTAGTTAGTCAAACTAAATCAGTATGTTTGGCATATAGAATTCTACACTAATTCAAAATTTATATAACTTGTTTTAGAATTATTGGAATGGAATTTATATTTACTTTCCATTTGAAATTTCAATAATTAATATTTTATTAGTGCATTATAGTTATACATAATATTGGGGTTTCATTTGGCATAATATACAACCATGGAATATAATCTTCTCCAAGTAAGTCCCCAGTATTTCCACTTCTCATACCTTCTTCTTTCCCCCTTTTCCCTTTCCTGTACTCAAAATGGTCTTTCTCCTATTTATTTATAGTTTATTTTTAAATTACTACTTTATTGATATGCATAAAGATGAAATTCACTTTATATATTCATATATATTTAAATACACCCCTACACACACACATATATGTGTGTGTGTGTGTGTGTGTGTGTGTGTGTGTGTGTGTGTATGTGTGTATTCATACATGTACATAGAAGAATTTGGTCATTTTCATTCCACAGTTCCTCCATTTTCCTATCCTTCCTTTCTCCACCTCAATCCACTTCCTTTCCTCCATTGATTTCCATTTTCATGTGATTCCTCCTTTGTCCCACTTATTTGGGTCTTGCTCTGCATGTGAGAGAAAAAAATCAACACTTGATTTTCTGAGTCTGGCTTATCTCACTTAAGCACAGTATTCTCTAGTTCCATCAATTTGCCAGCATATGCCATAATTTTATTCTTCTTTATGGCTGAGTAAAACTTCATTTTATGTATATGTTACAAATTCTTTATCCATTCATTTATTAATGGGCACTTGGGCTGGTTTTATAACTTGGCTACTATAAACATGGATGTGCCTATATCACTATAGTATTTATTTTAGATCTTTTGAATAAAAACCAAGGAATGGGATAGCTGGGTGACATGATGATTCTATTCCTAGTTTTTGAGGAATATCCATACTGTTTTCCAGAGTGCTTGTACTAATTTGCCATCCCACCAACAATAGATGAGTGTATCTTTTCCCCACATTCTTGCCAACATTTATTATTTATATTCTAGATGATTGTCATTCTGACTAGAGTGAGATGAAATCTCAATGTAGTTTTGATTTGCTTTTCCCTGATTGGTGGAGAGGTTGAATAGTTTTTTCCCATCTATTTTAGCTATTTGTATTTCTTCTTTTGAGAAGGGTCTGCATAATTCATTGACTCATTTATTAGTTGGTTTATTTGTTTTTTGGTGTTAAAGTTTTTTGAGTTCTTTACATATTCTGGATGTTAAACACCTGTCTGAGGAGTAAGTGAAAAAGTTCTCCCATTCTGTAGGCTCTTTCTTCACACTCTTGTTTTCTTTTCTGAGAAGAAGTGTTTTTTTTTTTTTTTTTTTTTTTTAATTTTGATGCTACCACACTTATTGATTATTGGTTTTATTTATTGCACTTTAGGAATCTTGTTAAGAAAGTCAGTGCCAGCAAAATTCAATTCAAAGTGGATCAAGGACCTAGGAATTAGACCAGATACAATACGCCTAATAGAAGAAAAAGTAAGCTCCAATTTCCAACATGTTGGATTAGGCCCCAAGTTCCTAAATAAGAATCCTGTAGCGCAAGAATTAATATCAAGAATTAATGAATGGGTTAGATTCAAACTAAAAATCTTCTTCTCAGCAAAAGAAACAATCAGTAAGGTGAATAGAGAACCAACTAATTGGAAACAAATATTTAATACATACACATAGGATAGAGCACTAATTTCTAGAATATATAAAGAACTCAAAAAACTTAACACCAAAAAAAAAAAAAAAAAAAAACAAATAACCCAATCAATAAATGGGCAAAGGAATTGAAAAGACACTTCTCAGAAAAAGATACACAATTAATCAACAAATACATGAAAAAATGTTCAACATCACTGCAGTTAGAGAAATGCAAGTCAAAACTACTCTAAGATTTCATTTTACTCCAGTAAGAATGGCAGCTATCAAGAACACAAACAACAATAAATGTTGGAGAGGATGTGGGGAAAAAGGCACACTCATACATTGCTGGTGGGACTGCAAAATGGTGCAGCCGTTATGGAAAGCAGTATGGAGATTTCTTGGAAAACTGGGAATGGAACCACCCTATGACCCAGCCATCCCACTCCTGGGTCTATTCCCAAAGGACTTAAAAACAGTATATTACAGTGACACAGCCACTTCAATGTTTATAGCTGCACAATTCTCAATAGCTAGGTTGTGGAATCAACCTAGATGTCCCTCAGTAGATGAGTGGATAAAGAAAATGTGGTATATATACACAATGGAATTTTACTCAGCAATAAAAGAGAATAAAATAATGGCATTTACAGGTAAATGGATGAAGTTGGAGAATATAATACTAAGTGAAGTTAGTCAATCTCAAAAATCCAAATACCGAATGTCTTTTCTGATATAAGGAGGCTAATTCACAGTGGTGTTGGGTCGGGGTACATAAGAGGATTAGAGGAAACAATAGAATGGTCAAAGGGGAGAGAGGGGAAGGAAGGGAGCAAGCGGGGATGGAGGGGAAAAAAGAAAAAGTGGATGAATAAGATGGATATGATTATCCTAAATGCATGACTGAAGATTTGAATGGTATGAATATACATTGTATACAGACAGTGTTATGTAAAAAATGCTCTATATGTTTATTATGAATTATAATGCATACTACTATTATAAATACAACACTTTGAATAAAATAAATAAATAAATAAATAAGAATGTCAGTGCCAGTGCCAAATGTTGAAGTGTAGTTTCTGGTTTAATTCATAAGTATTTCATCCATTTTGAGTTGATTTTTTGTGCACGGTGAGAAAAAGATCTAGTTTCTCTCTTCTACATATGCATACACAATTCTTCTAGTACAATTTGTTAGAAAGAATATTTTTCTCCAAAATATATTTTGGCACTTTTGTTGAGTATCACATAACTAAATCTAGGCTTATTTGTCTCTATTTCTTCTTTTATTGCTTTAGTCTTCATGTCTGTTTTGGTGATCATATCATGCTGTTTTTGTTATTACATCTCAGTAGTATAATTTGATGCCCAGTATTTTCATGCCTGCAGCAGAGGTCCTCTTGCTCATGATTGATTTGGCTACTATAGGTCTCTTATTCTTCCAAATTAATTCTAGAACTGTTTTTGTTCTTTTAATATGATAATGTTATTGGTATCTTTTTTTTTGGGGGGGGGGGTTGCATTGAATCTGTATATTGCTTTTGGTAGTATGGCCATATTGACAACATTAATTCTGCCTATCCAAGAACCTGGGAGTTATTTCCATATCTTAAGGTCTTCTTTAGCTTTTTTAATTTAATGTTCTATACTTTTCTATAAGAGGACTTTCACCTTCTTGGTTATATTTATTCCCCCCAATTTTTAGTTTATTATAAATGGAATAGTTTTTTTTTTTTTTAATTTCTTTCTGAGCAGATTCATATTACAGTATAGGAAAGCAATTGGTTTATGTGTATGGATGTTTTATTCCATTACTTTGCTAATTTTTTATTTATCATTTTAATTTGTTATATATGACAGCAGAATGCTTTACAATTCATATTACACAATATAGAGCACAGTTTTTCATATCTCTGGTTGTACACAAAGTAGACTCATATCATTCGTGTCTTCATACATGTACTTAGGGTAATGAGGTCCATCTCATTGCACTGTTTTTCCTAGTCCCATGCCCCCTCCATTTCCTTTCCCTTTCCTTTTGTCCTATCTAGAGTTCATCTAATTCTCCAATGCGTGACCCCACAAACCACATTATGAATCAGCATCCTAAATCAGAGAAAACATTCAGCATTTGGTTTGCTGGGTTTGGCTAACTTCACTTAGCATTATATTCTCCAAGTCCATCCGTTTACCTGCAAATACCATGATTTTATTCTCCTTTAATGTTGAATAATATTTCGTTGTGTATATATACCACATTTTCTTTATCCATTCATCTACTGAAGGGCATCTAGATTGGTTGCACAGTTTAGCTATTGTGAATTGTGCTGCTATAAACATTGATATGGCTGTGTCCCTATAGAAAGCTGTTCTTAAGTCTTGAGTATAGACCAAAGAGTGGAATAGCTGGGTCAAATGGTGGTTCCATTCCCAGTTTTCTAAAGATTCTCCATACTGCTTTCTATATTGGCTGCATCAATTTACAGTCAATATGAGTGTGCCTTTTTCCCCACATCCTCGCCAACACTTATTATTGTTTGTATTCTTAATAGCTGCCCTTCTGACTAGAGTGAAATGAAATCTTAACAGTAGTTTTGGTTTGCATTTCTCCAATTGCTAGAGATGTTGAATGTTATTTCATATATTTGTTGATTCCTTGTATATCTTCTTTTGAGAAGTGTCAGTTCAGTCCCTTGGCACATTTACTGATTGGGTTATTTTTTTTTTTTTTTTGAGATTAAGATTTGTGAGTTCTTTATATATCCTAGAGATTAGTGCTCTATCTGATGTGTGTGTGGTAAAAATTTGCTCCCAAATAGTAGGCTTTCAATTCATGTCATGATTGTTTCTTTTGTTGAGAAGTAGCTTTTTAAATCCATCTCATTTATTGATTCTCAATTTTAATTCTTGCACTATAGGAGCCTTATTAAGGAAATTGGGGCCTAATCTGACATGATGGAGATTTGGGCCTACTTTTTCATCTAATAGGCACAGTGTCTCTGGTTTAATTCCAAGGTCCTTGATCCACTTTGAGTTGAGTTTTGTGCATGGTGAGAGATACAAGTTTATTATCACTTTGTTGCATATGAATTTCTAGTTTTCCTAACAACATTTGTTGAAGAGGATATCTTTTCTCCAATGTACATTTTTGGTGACTTTGTCTAATATAAGATAACTGTAATTATGTGGGTTAGTCTCTTTGTCCTCTATTCTGTACCATTTGTCTATCAGTCTATTTTGGTGCCAGTGCCATTCTGTTTTTGTTACTATTGTTCTGTAGTGTTGTTTAAGGTCTTGTATAGTGATGTCACCTGCTTCCCTCTTCTTGCTAAGGATTGCTTTAGCTATTCTGGGTCTCTTATTTTTCCAAATGAATTCCATGACTTCTTTCTCTATTTCTATGAAGAATGTCATTGATATTTTGATTGGAATTGCATTGAATCTGTATTGTGCTTTTAGTAGTATGGTCATTTTGATAATATTAATTCTGCCTATCCAAGAACAAGAGAGATATTTCCATCTTATAAGGTGTTCTTTAAGTTCTTTCTTTAAAGTTCTGTAGTTTTCATTGTAGAGGACTTTCACCTCTTTCGTTAGGTTGATTCCTAAGTATTTTTATTTTTTTAAGGCTGTTGTAAATGGAGTAGTTTTCCTTGTTTCCTTTTCAGAGGATTTGTCACTTATATACAGAAATGCTTTTGATTTATAGGTGTTGATTTTGTATCTCGCTACTTTGCTGAATTCATTTACTAGTTCTAGAAGTTTTCTGGTGGAATTTTTTTGGCCTTCCAGGTATAGAATCATATCATCAGCAAATAGTGCTAATTTGAGGTCTTCTTTTCCTATTCATATCCCTTTAATTTCTTTCATCTGTCTAATTGCTCTGGCCAGTGTTTCAAGGACTATGTTAAATATAAGTGGTGAAAGAGGGCATCCCTGTCTTTTTCCAACATTTAGAGGGAATGTTTTAACATTTCTCCATTTAGAATAATGTTGGCCTGGGGCTTAGCATAGATAGCTTTTATGATGTTGAAATATGTTCCTGTTATCCCTAGCTTTTCTAGTGTTTTGAATATGAAGGGGTGCTATATTTTGTCAAATGCTTTTCTGCATCTATTGAGATGAACATATGGTTCTTATATTTAAGTCCATTGATGTGATGAATTACATTTATTGATTTCCATATGTTGAACCAACCTTGCATCCCTGGGAAGAACCCTATTTGATCATGGTGCACTATATTTCTGATATGTTTTTGTATTCAATTTGCCATAATTTTATTAAGAATTTTTGCAACTATGTTCATTAGAGATATTGGTCTTAAGTTTTCTTTCTTTGATGTGTCTTTGTCTGGTTTTGAAATTAGGGTGATATTGGCCTCATAGAATGAGTTTGGAAGTGCTCCCTCTTTTTCTATTTCCTGAAATAAATTGAAGAGTATTGGTATTAGTTCTTCTTTCAAGGTCTTGTAGAACTCAGCTGTGTATCCATCCAGTCCTGGGCTTTTCTTGGTTGGTAGGCTTCTGATGGTACCTTCTATTTCATTGCTTGAAATTGATCTGTTTAAATTGTGTATATCATACTGATTTAATTTGGGCAAATCATATGACTCTAGAAATTTGTCAATGCCTTCGATATTTTCTATTTTATTGGAGTATAAGTTTTCAAAATAATTTCTAATTATCTTCTGTATTTTTCTATAGTGTCTGTTGAGATATTTCCTTTCTCATCCCATATATTAATAATTTGAGTTTTCTCTCTCCTTCTCTTTTTTAGCATGGCTAAGGGTTTGTCAATTTTATTTATTTTTTTCAAAGAACCACATTTTTGTTTTGTCAATTTTTTCAATTGTTTCTTTTGTTTCAATTTCATTGATTTCAGATCTGATTTTAATTATTTCCAGTCTTCTACTGCTTTTGGTTTTGGATTGTTCTTCTTTGCTAGGGCTTTGAGATGTAATGTTAAGTTATATATTTGTTGACTTTTCCTTCTTTCACAGAATGAACTCCATGCAATGAACTTTCCTCTTGGTACTGCTTTCATTGTGTCTTAGAGATTTTGATACACTGTATCTATGTTTTCATTCACCTCTAAGAAATTTTTAATCTCCTCCTTGATGTTATTTGCAACCCATTGTTTATTCAGTAGCATATTATTTAGTCTCTAGGTGTTGGAGGAGCTTTTTATTTTTTATTTTGTCATTGATTTCTAGTTTCATTCCATTATGATCTGATAGAACACAGGGTAATATCTCTACTTTTTATATTTGCTAAGAGTTGCTTTGGGCATAACATATAGTCTATTTTAGAGAAGGATCCATGTATTGCTGTATTTTCAGGTTGAAGGATGAAATGATATATGTCAGTTAAGTCTAAGTTATTGATTGTATTATTGTGTTCTATAGTTTCTTTGTTATGCTTTTGTTTGGAAGACCTACCCAGTGTTGAAAGAGGTGTGTTAAAGTCACCCAGAATTATTGTGTTGTACTATTTTTGCCTCTTGAACTTGAGTAAAGTTTGTTTGATGAATGTAGATGCTCCATTTTGGGGGGCATATATATTTATTATCGTTATGTCTTATTGATGAATGGTTCCCTTAAGCAGTATAAAATATTCTTCTTTATCCCTTTTGATTAACTTTGGCTTGAAGTCTACTTTATTTGATATGAAGATGGAAACCCTGCTTGCTTCTGCAGTGCATGTGAGTGGTATGATTTTTCCTAACCTTTCACCTTCAGTCTGTGGATGTCTTTACCTATGAGATGAGTCTCTGGAAGGCAGCATACTGTTGGGTCTTTTATTAAAATGCAATCTGCCAGTCTATGTCTTTTGATTGGTGAGTTTAGGCCATTAACATACAGGGTTATTATTGACACATGATTTGTATTCTCAGCCATTTTGTTTATTTTTGGTGTTTAACTTGACTTTGTATTTCCTTTGATTACTTGTTCCTTTAGTGTAATACCTCCCTTTGCTGATTTTCATTGTCGTTTTTCAATTCACCTTCATGGAATATTTTGCCAAGGATGTTCTGTATTGCTGGCTTTCTAGTTGTAAATTCTTTTAACTTTTGTTTATCATGGAAGGTTTTTGTTCATCATCAAATCTAAAGCTTAATTTTGCTGGATATAAGATTCTTGGTTGGCATCCATTTTCTTTCAGAACTTGGTATCTGTTGTTCCAGGATCTCTGGTTTTGAGGGTTTGAGTTAAAAAATCTGCTGAGAAATGAATTAGTCTCCCCCTATGTGTGATCTGATTCCTCTCTCTTGCAGCCTGTAAGATTCTATCCTTATTTTGTATGCTAGACATTTTCATTATCATGTGCCTTGGTGTAATTCTCTTGTAATTTTGTACTTTTGATGTCCTCTAAACCTCTTGTATTTGGTTTTCCAATTCATTCTTCATGTTTGGGAAATTTTTCTGATATTATCTCATTGAAGAAGTTGTACATTTCTTTGATTTGAAATTGTCTGCTTTCCTCTATCCCAATAAATCTTATATTTAATATTTTGATGCTATTCCATAATTCTTGGATATTCTGTTCATAGTTTCTTACCACCTTCACTGTGTGGTCAATTTTATTTTCCAGATTGCATACTTTGTCTTCATTATCTGACATTCTGTTTTCCAAGTGATCTAGTATGTAGGTGAAGCTTTCTATTGAGATTTTTTTTTTAATTTGTTTTATTGTTTCCTTTATTTCAAGGATTTCTGATTTTTTTTTTCAGAATCTCTGTGTCTTTCTTGAAGTAATCTTTTGCTACCTGTATTTGCTCCCTTATTTTTTTGTTGGTGTGATCAATGGATGCCTGCATTTGCCTCCTTATCTGTTTATTTGTGTCATTAATGGTTGCCTGCATTTGCTTTCTTATCTCTTTGTTGGAGTGATCAATTTTTGCCTGTATTTGTTCATTTAAGTTAGTCTTTAATTTACAAATAACTTCATTTATTTATTTATTTATTTTATTTAATTTGTTATACATGCTTGCAGAGTGCAATTCCTTTCATATTACATATAAAGAGCAGTTTTCCAAGTTATTGGTTTTACACAAAGTATTTTCATACCATTTGAGTTTTTATATGTGCACTTAGTATATTGATGTCCAACACATTCTGCCATAATTCTTATACCCCTGTCTCCTCCTCTCCTCACCCTCCCCTTTGTTCTATTTAACATTCCTTCATTCCTTTCATCCCCCCTTCCTTGCCGCTATAATTCAGTATCCTCATAGCAAAGGAATCAATTGACCCTTAGTTTTCTGGGATTTGCTGACTTCACTTAGCATTATTTTCTCCAACTCCATCCATTTACCTGCAAATGCCATGATTTTATTCTCTTTTAGTGCTGAGAAGTGTTCCATTGTGTATATATACCAAAGTATATATACACAATGTGTATATATACCAAAGTATATATACACAATGGGCATCGGGGTTGTTTCCACAATCTAGCTATTGTGAATTGTGCTGCTGTAAATATTGATGTGGCTGTGTGAAGGAGCCCTAATTAGGAAGGGCTGTTGCAGCTAGCTGGAAGCCATAAGTTCCACCTGATATGTATGTGACGCACCTGTAGGCACCCGAAAAGCTGAAGGTATATAACCGGATGAAAGCGGTCCGAGTTAGGAGAACAGAGAATTCAGCCAGTCGGGCAGTCACTCGGTCGGTCAAAAGAATCAGAGCGGCCAGAACGTAGGCAGAGCGGTTACAGAAGAGAAACCAGATAGAAGACAGAAGAGAAACCAGATAGAAGAAGTAATGACTGGTCAGAGTAAGGCCGAGGCTCCCGAGGAAGACAGAAGACAGAAGACAGAAGAAGGAAGAAAGAAGAAAGAAGAAAGAAGCTCTAGTCTTTCTCTAAGCTAAGCTCTATCTTTCTTTAAGCTACTCTACTCTAAGCTAAGCTAAGAAGAAAAATCTTTCTTTCCCTCTCTAAGCTCTAAGAAAGTAGAAGTAAAGTAGTAAAAGCTTAACTCTGCCTCCGAGAATTTTCCCGCGGCACCGTGGCTGGCCACAACAGGCAGCTTACAGCTGTGTCCCTGTAGTAAGCTGTTTTTAAGTCCTTTGGGTATGGAATGAGGAGTGGAATAGCTGGGTCAAATGGTGGTTCCATTCCTAGTATTCCTAGGAATCTCCATACTGCTTTCCAGGTTGACTGTACCAATTTGCAGCCCTGTTGCCGCCTGCAGCTACCGCCGTCTGCAGCAACAATACCTCGGGAAAGAATTCGGAAGCAGACTGGAAAATGAATAGGCTCTTTATTCTTGCTTCTTCTAACTTCTCTCTCTGGCTCCAACAACCTCTCCAACTCCAACCACCCTCTCTAGCCAACCTCAACCAGTTAAATACTTTTTGCCTTAACAAGTATACACATGTCAAGAGCTCAAACTTACAGGTACGTCACATAGTGTTCACGGGCATAGAAAGATTCTTAGATAAATGCATGAATATCAGGTGAAAATACTGAAACACCTCTTATGGTTCTCAGCTAGCTGCCATCTTAGCTATCTCCTTATTAGGGCTCTTATATTTCCCCCCTTTTATTTTAAAAGAGGGATAGCTCTAGGGCGTCTACATGTGCAACCAACATTCTTACCCGTCATCGGATAATCAAGGCTGTACCCTTGACTCCTGTCTTAGGTTGATATGTCGGCCACATGAGAATTTCCCATAGATGGGTGACTACCCTCACCACATCCGGATCGACTGTACCTGTCTTAGGTTGTCCCCCTCTGGGGATCTTACCCGTCATTGACTACCAGCCATCCAATTAAGCCAACCAAACGTGAGGAGATGCTTCGGTTTTAAGGCGGCAAGCTTTGTGCTGACGAGCCAAGTTCCATAGTGTATCAAGTTTTTTAAACAAATCAGCTGCCCTAAGTTCCATTAAGTAACGCACTGAGTTCTCTAGAAAAATACCTGCAAGGCATTGTCCTGTGCAATGTCCCAAACACAGAAAGATTTATCAAAATGTCCATTTGCTAACACGTTGATTTAGGAGGCCTCATGCATGCAGAGCAGAAGCCACACTGCTGGTGAAGTTGTTTAATGCTTGAGTAGCAGGGATGCTTGTAGTGATTGCGATCCCTGCAGCTATAGCAGCAGCCGTCTTTTTTTATGTCTAGACAATGCCACCAGCAAATCTTCAGGGCCCGCTACCTAGAAACTCAAGCATCAATCATTAGAGGAAAGGCAGTGCCATTACAGCACTGAGTCAAGAAGCGAGTTGTCAAACTAAAAATAGAATTATTAGATCAGGTAATTGAAGTTGATCTCTGCTCACACACATTGCTGCTTGAGCTCCCACAAACATAAGCTGACAAAATATTATATTTAAGATAAATTAAAGAAAAGCAAAAGTGTTTTAGAAAAATAATTTGTTAGCTGGAACCCCTGAGCCTCTGCATACACAGCAACCTTCCACGAATATACCTGCTGAAACAAATTAATCAGCTATTTAACAAATAAAGTTAATTACAAATAAACAATCCCATGTCAAATACCAAAATATCAGGTTATATAGTATTAGTCATATTCTTTGCTGAAGAGAAGTCCTAGAGACACCTATAAATTAAGATTGAAGGTACCTTCACTTTTTAATTGCTTATCCAATTTGAATACTCTTAACTTAAATGAATTAAAGTTATTTGGATCCATACTTTTTTTTATATTATTAATTTTTATGAGCACTCGGTTTTTGTTATTTGTGACATCACATTGGACAGACGCACAAACATAAAGACATATATTTGTGACGTCACATTTAGATGAAATCTAGACAAGGGCACAGACATAAAGACATATATAAAAAAGAAAAAAATACAATTGTGTGCACACTAAAGAGAGATCTCGTCTTGGCTGGGAGGAATGAGACTTAAGTTGTGGATTTATTGAAGGACTCTTTTAAGGGAATCGTTCCACAACAACTTCATCTCGGTCCTTTTGATTTGGTACCTGTTTTATTAATCTTGATGGTATCCAAACTGGGGAGGATTCGTGCTGTGGAAAAACACAAACAGATCCTCTCCCCCAAATTAATACTGGATCTGGGCCCTTCATCATCCTCCCATTTTAAAACTGTTGCACTTTGTTCTGGGCTGTTAGTATATCCCAAGCCTCTTAAACTGGTTGAAGCCTTCTGCAGAGGCCAGTGCTTGGGCCATTGTCGTATGTTGATAATGGAAGAGTCAGCCCAGTGTCAATCAATTCCTCCATCTCTATACATTGAATTTTTATTTTGCACATAGGCCTCCATGAACAATCCTGAACCCAGCAAGCCATAGGTCCCGAGCCAGTGGAACCAAATCCTCTATTGTTCCTATTTTGAGGCATACTCTTAAATGAGTCATGTAAACTGGGAAGGAGAAGCAGCTGAGCAATTCTATCTCCTTGGTTAACAGAGCAAATGCCTCGAGGTGAACTAAGCATAATCTTAATTTCTCCTTGATAGTCTGAGTCTATTACACCTGGAGTCACTTGAAAACCTGATAAGCTTTTAGAGCTTTTCCCGAGGATAAGTCCTACAGTTCCTGAGGGAAGAGGTCCCCTGACTCCTGTGGGAATCAGTTGAACCCCCATTTCAGGTGTTAGCACTATCCGGGCGGTGGAACAGAGGTCTAGTCCTGCACTTCCTCTTGTTCCTCTAACTAGGGAGTCAATGGGTAAGAGGGATTGTGTCGAGGAATCATCTGGATGGATGTTTGAGGATACTCTTCCTCTAATGCCTCGTACATTTGTAGGCCCCGGGGCATTGGCCCCCTTGGCCTGTTGTTTGAATTCCTAGACAAAATGTTTCCATAAATATCGAATTTAGATCTGCACTTATTAGCCCAATAGTTTCCTTTTTTACACCTGGGCAGCAGCCTGGAGCATGATATGAGCTTAGTCTTATTTCTCTTTGGGGATATTGTCTAGAATAACTTGATCGATTATAATAATTTTGGGGTTGAGCCCTTTTTGTGAAATTTTGAGGGGACGCACCTCTCATTGCTGCTGCAATCACATTTCCTGTGACAAAGGTGTCATTTATATCTTTGCATAATCTTATATATACTGAAAGGTCCCTTTTAGATTTCCAAGATCTGATAGCGTCTTGACAATATTTGTTGGCATTTTCATATGCCAGCTGAACAACTAATGGCATAGCTTGATCAACATCTCCAAACACTCTACCTGCAGTTCATAAAAGCCTATCAGCAAAATCAGCATATGGCTCATTAGGTCCCTGAATTACTTTAGACAAGCTACCCTGTAAGTCACCAGTTCTTGTAAAGTTTTCCATGCCTTAACAGCTGCAGTGTATATTTGAGCGTAAACTCCAGGATCATACTGAATTTGAATCTGTAAGTCAGCAAACTGCCCTTCTCCAGTTAACATGTCTACGTTATGGTCTGGAAATCCTGCAGTTGCATTTCTTCTAGCTGTTTCCACACAAAACTCCTGGAACTGTGACCTCCAAATCAAGTATTGTCCCCCACTCAATACTGCCTTACATAAGCCTTTCCAGTCTGAGGGAGTGAAAGTTAAAGTGTTAAGGGACTCCAACATGCTCAACGTGAAAGGAGCTTGGGGCCCATAGGTCATTATTGCTTCTTTGAAAATTTTTATTGTTTTGAAGTCTAGGGATTGGTGGTACCTCTGCCCATTTTCATTTTCAAATTCTGGCAGATCCCAATGTCCCTGCGGGTTTTGATGTTCGAGGGCGCATAAGGGCTCAGAAAGGCCATTAATCTCTGTTTCAAGGGCACACAAGTGCCTAGAAAGACCGTTCATAGTTTCTGTAATTGATTCAACCCATGAGGGCACAAAGGATTCTTCCACTTGAAGGTCCTTTCTGGTCTTAACTGACTCAGCGGAGGTGGCTGTGCTTTCATGGTTATTTGACTCCTCCTCACTACTATTACTTTCACTAGTAGCAACATCCTGAGTCCCAGGTTCAATTGAGAGCATGTATTCCTCAGCTATCTCTAATAAATCTCGGATAGCTTTAGCAGCTCGGATCTTCGTCATTTTTGAGTTCACACCAATACTACCCTTACTGTTCCTAACTGACTCAGCGGAGGCTATGCTTTCATGATCACTTTCCTCCTCACTATCAGCTATATCAAAGAATTCTTCCATAGCCTTTATCACTCGGGTTTTAGTTATTTTCGCATCCATCTTTAGAGATGAGAATAGTTCTTACCTGCTGATTCCGAATGCCCCGTATGGGCCACCACTTGTTGCCGTCTGCAGCTATCGCCGTCTGCAGCAATGATACCTTGGGAAAGATTTCGGAAGCAGACTGGAAAATGAATGGGCTCTTTATTCTTGCTTCTTCTAACTTCTCTCTCTGACTCCAACAACCTCTCCAACTCCAACCACCCTCTCTAGCCAACCTCACCCAGTTAAATACTTTTTGCCTTAACAAGTATACACGTGTCAACAGCTCAAACTTACAGGTGCGTCACATAGTGTTCACGGGCATAGAAAGATTCTTAGATAAATGCATGAATATCAGGTGAAAATACTGAAACACCTCTTATGGCTCTCAGCTAGCCGCCATCTTAGCTATCTCCTTATTAGGGCTCTTACACAGCCCCACCAGCAATGTATGAGTGTGCCCTTTTCCCCACAACCTGGCCAGCATTTATTGTTGTTAGTGTTTTTGATAGCTGCAATTCTGACTGGCATGAGATGAAAATATAGAGTAATTTCGATTTGCATTTCTCTAATTTCTAGAGATGTTGAACATTTTTTCAAATATTTGTTGACTGATTGTACATCATCTTCTGAGAAGTGTCTATTCAGTCCCTTATCCCACTTATTGATTTTTTTTTTTTTTTTGGTGTAAAGCTTTTTGAGAGCTTTATATATTCTTGAAGTTAATGTTCTGTCTGATGTGCTTGTGGTAAAAATTTGCTCCCATTCTGTGGGTTCTCTGTTCACCTCACTGATTTTTTCTTTTGCTGAGAAGAAGCTTTTTAGTTTGAATCCATCCCATATATTAATACATGGTTTTAATTCTTGCAAGATTTCCAGCTCAGCCTGATGGCATGCATTCCCTGTACAGATAATTTTAATTATGAACCTTCTGAAATCCTTCTCTGACATTTCATCAATCTTGCTGACATGGGTTCTGGTATTGTAGAATCCTGGTTTGTTTTGGGCAATTTCCTCCCTTGTTTTTTCATGTTGTCTGTGTGATTTCCTTTCTTACAGTGTGTATCTGAGGTATTACATTTTCTACCTATAATCTTGTAGTATCTGTGCAGACTATCTATACCTCACCTGGTGTTGGGTCTACACCCTGCCAGTGTCCCAGGATGGATATTACTGCAACTATAAGTGGTGGCGGCAAATAGCAGGAGGGAACAATGATATCAGTGGTGGTTCCCCAAGTAAGATGCAATGTTTTCCAGAGATGGGCTAAAAGGGTGGGCCTTACACTGGCTTTGGGATGTCTGCTCCAAGATGCAGCTGCTTCTAGGCCCTGTCTGTTATCACAAGGTAGAGGCTACTGCATGGGTTAGCTATGAGGATGGCTGCAGTGTATCAAGATGGAAGTGGGTTAGACCTGGGCTCCCAGGTGGTGGTGATGGGGCAGTTCCAGGCCTATCCTGGTCCTGGGCTCCCACACAGGTCATCTCATCAGAGGGTCCTGAGCTCTGGGGAGTCTGCATGTGGTGGGATAGACCTGGACCTACCCTGGGCCCTGGTTCCTACTCAGGACAGTGAGGTAGATCTCACTTTGCTAAATTTGTTTATCAGTTTTATAAACATTCTGGTGGAAATTTTAGAGATTTCTAAGTATAGGATCTTGTCATTGGCAGACATAGATAATTTGACTTCTTATTTTTTTATTATTGCTTTAATTTCCCTCTCAACTTACTTCTCTGGCTAGAATTCCAAAGATTGTGTTGAGTAGGAATGGTGAGTATATCATTAACATGATGTTTGCCTTCAGTTTACCTGATATAGCCTTTACAATGCTGAGGTAAGTTCATTCTATTCCTAATTTCTACAGTGTTTTAAAAAGTAATGGGTGTTGAATTTTGCTGAAAATTTTTTATAAATCTATTGTGATGATCAATGGAATTTTCTTTAATTCTATTGAAGTAGTGAATTATATTTATTGATTTATATATGTTGAAACAACCTTGCCTCTATGGAATGAAACCAACTTGGCCATTGTGTGGTATCTTCTTAATGTGTTTGTGAATGTAGATTGCTAATATTTTATTAAAGTTTTCTGTGTGTGTGTGTGTGTGTGTGTGTGTGTGTGTGTGTGTGAATCAGGGATATTTATGCCCCAAAATATCAGTGCATCTATTGAAAAAAAAAAAAAAAAAAAAAAACTACTCAATATAAAAACTCAGCTTCCAGGACAATAATATTAGGTAATTTTAAAACACATTTCTTATTTTTTATCCATAGAAAGGTCTTCCAGACATAACAAAGTAAAGAATATTTAGACATAAAACATATGATTAATTAATAGACAGCTATGGAATATTTCATTCATTGATAACCAAATTCATATTCTTCTCAGCTCTACATGGAACCTTCTCTAAGACAGACCATAGGTAGGACATAAAGCCAGTCTTAGAAAGTACAAAAATTGAGATAATTTCTTATACCTCAGCAGATTATAATAGAGATAAGTACCAAGATAAAAAAGAAAACATTTTACACATGGAGATTGATTAGTATGATTTTGAATGAGGAATGGGAAATAGAAGAAATCACGGAAGAAACTAAAAAATTCTTAGAAGCAAGTCAGAACAGAGGTACAACATAACAAAATCTCTTGGACAGTATGGAGACTGTTCTAAAAGGGAAGTTTATAGAATAGACTGCCTACTTTAAAAAAAGAAGGAAATAAAAAGATAAAAAGAAAAAGAAAAATCCTAAGTAAATAATCAACTGTGACATCTCAAGGCACTAGAAAACAGGAACAAAGTAATTTCAGAACCAACAGAAGATACGAAATAATTTAAATCAGATCTGAAAATAATAAAATTAAGAATTAAAAAAATACAAAGGATCAATGCAACAAACTGGTTATTTGAAAAGGTAAACAAGATTGATAACCCTTAGCCAAACTAAAGAAAAAAAAAAAAAAAAAGAGAGAGAGAGAGAAGACCAAATCAAAAAATTTGAGAGAAAAAGGAAATATATATCACTATAGACATTTCTGAAGTCCAGAGGATCATTAGGAACTATTTTGAAAACTCACATTCCAATAAATTGAAACATCAGAAGATATTGACAAATTTCTAGGCACATATGACCTACCCAAATTGAATCAGGAAGATTCAGAAAACCTACCCAAGACAATATTAAGCAACAGGATTGAAACAGTAGTTAAAAGCTTTCCAACAAACATAACCAGATGGATTCTTAGCTGAGTTCTACCAGACTTTTAAAGAAGAACTAATATCAATCCTTCTAAAATTATTTCATGAAACAAAAAAGAAGAGAAACTTCCCCATAGTCATTCTATAAAGACCATAGCACCCTGATATGAAACCATTAAGGATAGAAAACTACAAACCAACATCACTGATGAACATAAACACACTTTCTTTAAACAAAGAATATAATTAAGATGAGTAGAAAGTTAATAAACACTGTTGGATACAACTAAGGTAAAAAAAAAAAAAAGGAGGGATTTCACTTCAATAGTTTAAACTAAACATAATTATTTTGTCCACATTGTCTATAATTAAGCATTCATTAGTCTTAATAAGTAGACAAAACAGATTAGGTCCAGTGTGTTTTTTTCTTTGTTCTGATTTAAGGCAAATATTTAATTCATCCCCTGGGGAACTTATCTAATATCATGGTTTAATTATTTAGTTCCCTATTACATGTTCCCACACTAATGGTTAATTATTGGTTATGAATGTTTATGGTTTCTAATTTAACCTTTCTTATCAAAACTGGATTTAAAATTCAACATATCCAAAATCAAACTTATTATCCTCTCCCACTTCCAAAGCGATACTTTCTCTTGTTTGCATTGCTTGCAAATGTTTCCTTACACACCTGAAATGCTTGCAATGTTTCCTTACACACCTGAAACCTTAGAATTACCACCGCTACATCCCTCAGAACATCTAAAACGTTTAAACTTCCCAAATTTATTTCCAATGCATCAATCCAAGCATTTCTTCTACCAAATATTTGCCATTTTTCTGCTGCTGCTGCTTTATTCTAATTTCTTTTTACATTGCTGTCAGAATACTTTCCTAAATTAATGTACCCAAATCAATATTTCTATACCTAAATACTCTATTTTTTCTGTCAGATTAGTATTTCTAGGTTACAGTTCTGATAAATAAATTCAATTCCTTTGGGTCTTTCTTTACAGTCTTGAATTAATTTATCATTATATCACTTACCAAATACTTACTTGAGTTTATCTTTAGTTTATCTTTATATCTCTTATCTAGTACTTACTGTAATACTTGCTTAGTAGTACATAGTAAGCTAATAAAAATATGCCTAAGTGAATGAGTAAATTAATGGATTAATAATGGGATGCAACCATTTGCTACACTAACAAATATCATCATATCACATGAATAAATATATTTTAGATAAAATATGTAAATGCCAATGTTATAGAACACTAACACCTATCCTTTTGGCCTTTGTTACATGTGCCCATGTCAAACATTGCTCAGTAAATTCTTCTTATCCTTGAAAGCTCAGATTAAATGTTACCTTCTTCCAGATGGCTTCTCCAGTTGCAGCAGCAAATTCAAATTTTGCATCCTTTTGTTTTTCCTTACCATGTGCATTATCACTATCTTCCTTGCACAGTTAAATAATCTAACAATTCTACTTCTATTATTTCTGTGTGTATTTGTGTTAACAATAATTCCTGAATTCTACTTCACATTAACTTCACTGCCTTAAAAAGTGGCGATCTTCTAGCAAAACCACTCCTCCTTCAAACATATTACTGGATATTCACAAAGGTGTGCATTTCAGACTTTCTGAATCTAGTTCATTCCCTTTCCCAGACATAATTCACTATGATCTCTCCTTTCTGTTTCTTCTTACTCTTTCTAGCAGCTGAAGAAACCTCACTGTCCATGATTATTTTGAAAATGTGCTTGTATTGTAACTTCTTAAGGCTCACAGATTTATTGATCCTCAAGGAACTATCTGCTGAAGGTTCTGGAGCAAAAGAGAAAGAACCTCACCAATTCTGTTTGCAGTGAGCTGTGATAATGCAACTCTGATCAAGTAAAAAGTCTCTTCTGAAAATAACACATTTGTCTTCAAGCCCTAATTTACCTACACTAATAGAGCACTAGACCCTTAGAGGCCAGGTCAGAGCAGCCTTTCCTAGACATGATATCACATGGTAAATATTCTTCATGGTTGGCAACCTGTCAGGGACCCATGCTGTCACTCAGGGAATCACAGAGCCTGATACCTGAGCCATAAAAATCTTAGAGCATATTACTCAGTTTTAAAGAAAAATGAAATTAAGACATTTGCCAGGAAATGGATGGAATTGGAGAACATCCTGCTAAGCGAAATAAGCCAATCTCCCAAAACAAAGGCTGAATGCTTTCTCTAATACGCTGATGCTAATTCACAATGGGTGGGGGGCACTAGAGAAGAACAGAGTTGCCTTAGATTAGGTAGAGGGAAGTGAAGGGAGGGGAGGGGAGGGGATGTGGGGACAGGAAGAATAGTAAAATGAAACAGACATTATTACTTTATGTATGTATATGACTGCATAACTAATGTGATCCTACAACATGTACACTCAGAAAAATGAGAAATTAGATCCCATCTATGTATGATATATCAAAGTGCATAAAATACAATCTACTGTTATGTACAACTTATTAAAACAAGTATAAAAATTAAAAAATAAAAAAGAACACTTCCCCTTGCTTTCTATTCAAAAGATGAAGCCCTTGTTTTTACCTTTCTCAGTGTCAGATTTCTTTAGAATATTCCTCATATCATCTTTGCAACTCAGTTTCATATGTATATGTGAACTGTGTGTATGATACTGATTTTGGCCTTTGCTACAAAGAATAATTAACTTATTAGTCTGCCTTCCATTTCTTCTTATTCAATCTACTTTGTTCAGAAAAGTCTGTGTTTTGGATTAGACAAAGGGGAATGAAGGGAGGGAGGGGGGATGGGAATAGGAAAGTCAGTAGAATGAATCAGACATATAACTTTCCTATGATCATATATGAATACACAACCAGTGAAACTCCACATTATGTTCAACAACAAGAATGGGATCCTAGTTAAAATAAGTTACACTCCATGCATGTATAATATGTTAAAATACACAATACTGTCTTGTATATCTAAAAAGAACAAATTTTATAAAAGTCTGTATGTGTGATACTTCTTTATCTTTTTCTTTTATTTTTTTTTGGGGGGGAGGTACTGGGGATTGAATTCAGGGGCACTCTACCACTAAGCTACATCCCCAGCCCTATTTTGTATTTTATTTAGAGACATGGTCTCACTGAGTTGCTTAGCACCTCACTGTTGCTGAGGCTGGCTTTGAACTCATGATTCTCCTGCCTCAGCCTCCTGAGCTGCTGGGATTATAGTTATGTGCCACTGCACCTGGCTACTGATTGATATTTCTAAAAGTAATTTGGTTTTTCCCATCCATGTGCTCCACACTCTTTCAGTAATGCCTACTCTGCTCAACCCCATATCCTCCTGATTGTTCCCTTTTGACTTTTTAGCCATAAGCTTTTTGTCCCTCATTAATCCCCAGGGGACACATTTTTACTCAGGGTAATCCCATCACTGCTTAATATTTCAAAGGCAAGCACCAGTCTCTTATGTCCCCAACTCTCTAGGTTTTGTGAACCTTTCTCTTGCCATACAAACACTTCCTACACCCTCTGTCAACCCCAAATCTATTAATCCTTGGCCTTTATCAGGTTCCATCTTCTCTGTGTTGCTTTTATGAAAGTCTCTGGGTGACTGATTTCTTACCTATGTAATGATAATTTTACTCAAAATTATAAAGAAAATTCTATGGCAAGGTTCATGTTGTATGCATCTTTTATGTCATGACTTACAAAGTGATAGCATGTGCTCAAACTGAATTTGGTCAAGCTGATGTAAACTCACATGTAAGGTAGGAACTGGCCAACTCCTGATGTTTTTCAATGCAACATCCTATTTCCAAATAAGGTCACATTTTGAGATACTGAGGGTTGGTACATCAATATATCTTTTTTGAATTGTTATGTTCAGTCCATAACAATTATAAAACAATGGACTGATTATCTCATAAAATTTATAAATCTCTAAAATAACTACAAATAGAATATGGAGAATATTGAGTACTTTCAACAGCATATATGAAGGCTGTAGCCCTGCTGGGATCACCATGAAGGGATCAGGATTATTTTGGGTACACAAATCTCCTTTGTATAGAACTTTTTGAGGATAGGAGGTTTGTGTTATACTTACTATCTCAGTGCTTTAGAAAGAATACACATGCAATAAATGACTTTTTAAATGATTTTCTTCAAATCTGTATAGCCATATTTTTCATATTTCTTTCATGGTCTGAGGAAGGAGAAATCATGCTAAAACCAAAGTTTTCTGCCAGAAGTAGTTTCATGAAAGGTCCATAAGACTCTAATCAAGAGGTTGTGGGGGAGACAGGGCAAAATAATGAGATCCTCATGCTAAGAATAAATGAGTAATGTCTAAGCTGCTTTCATTACTTTTGTTCTCTGTGACAAAGATAAAGTTAATTATTCAGAGATAGCAAAGAAATCTGTTTATTGAATGTGACATGCTAGATGCAATTCGGGATTGTAGAATATTGTAATATTAAAGATCAAGGAACTTTTAATCTGCATCAAATGCAATTTTTAATTGAGCCCATTTATTACACACATGAGGTGTATTGAAAATTCTCCCAAATCAAAAATGCAGAAAACATTACAGCAACTAGAAAGGGAATTTAATAAGCTGAGTATTTTTGCTGAGCCTTTTTCACTTAGATCCTCTTTTATTTACATTTTAAATCAAACAAGTATAAATCACTTTTGTTAAAAGTAAAAAAAAATTGATCTAATGTTCACTATGTGCTTTTTGATTTTGTTTCTTTCTCTTTTTTTGCATTTTCATCTTTCTTTTTTACTTCTAGCTGATTCCACACGCACAGTATCACTACAGAGTACTGGTGCCCTATGTCTGTAGGATGCCTGACATCTGAAGGAAAGGTCTGAGAGTTGCCAGCCAGATGCTCTGCCTTCTTGACTCCATCTGGATATTTGGCCTTGAACTTACAAACCATCTGGGTTTGTTACAGCACTTTCCACTCTTCATCCAGATGTGTTGGCATTGTGTGGACAAAGCATGTGGCTCTGTCTATAAAATGTAATTACATAAAATAAATAACACTGTATAAGTAATTAAAGGAACAAACAGTTCCCTCTTTACAAATCTCAATAATTTTTCATTATAGTGTAGTCATAGCAGGATAGATTTTCATTGCTGAATTGTAAAACTTTAAATGGCATCTCTTAACAATAAAAGAGAAATATAAAACATTCTATCAATTTCAAAGGAAATTTCCAATATTTTAACACATTCTACTGGAAAAATCTGTAATTTAAGATATGTTTAACTTTCAGTAATAATTAACCTACTAACTTCAATTATGATATATTTATGAAAACTTTAATTTTAAAGTAATAAAATATGTTAATGCCTTCCAAATTAAATTCATTGTAATACAAAATTGTTTTAAATGATGTTTTTGACAAAAATATTTTGTAAAACTATTTATAGTCAAATACATACCTTTCATAGTCAGCTGTTCAGATCTGTAATTCAGATACTGTGTTCCATTATTTTAGTACCCAAACACCTGTATAGCTGGTATCTCTGCTTGTGGAGAAATAACAAAAAAGGTACTACTTCAATTTACTATGACAGCTGTTAGCCCTAGTTTGGTTTTCTTTAAAAATCTCAATATTATTTAACACAGGGAGATTACATATTATATTAAGAGCATATATTGCCTAAGAAAGGAGAAGGGAAAGTCAGTTAATCAAAATGTGATATATGTTTCCCAGATGGTCTTGTGGCCATTTCTAAATTTTGTGTGAGCAAAGAAAGTGTGTAATCTTATGTGGCCATGGCAGATTTTTGGCTAAAACATCTCAAATATGTTGTAGGAGAGATTCATCCAGTAGGCTCATCTTACCTCACGTCCCAGGAGAGAACAGAAGTGACAGACAAGAAACTGTAAAGGAGACAATAATCAAGATGGGAATTGATGGGAAACCCTAACACATAAAGCATTCCTGAAAGAAGATGCTTAGCATAGAAAAGGTAAGATTTCCATGTCAAGGGGAGAAGAGTGGACAAATAATGGAAAGAATATCTAGAGGTTGGAATAGTGAAAAGGAATTGCAAATGTTTATGCTTCCAAGGACAGAATCAGAATTTAAAAATAATATTTTGTTTCGATCCAACAGAAGAATTGCATGCCTGATAGAAGTGAGTTCTTTCTCACCACAAGATTCTCCTAAAAAACTCTGTTGATAAGTTAGGAACTTAATTAGATGACTACCAAGTTCTCCTCAAAAAATGTTAAACTCTTCAGTGTCCAGAATTCTGCCTGACACACAGCATTTAACACATATAAATCATGAAATTATTTCTAAAATTTCATTTCAAGTAATACTGTCCTCAGGGAGATGAGCAGATTCATAATGTTCATCTACAGCCATCCATATCTTTCTAGTCTCTGCATTTTGTTGAACACAAACTGAGAGGTACTATCTGGACTTGTACAATCATTAGATCCACTAAGAAGCTAATTATATATGGAAGTCCAGGTGCATGATATTGTGTTTTGATAACATTTTGAAATTAATGTGTATGCCGAAATTAAATGAAATCACAATTAGCTAAGAAAATCAACCAGATTAAAGACAAAAAAAAAAAAAAAAAGTATTGTCTTTCAAAAGGTCCAACAAAGAAAGTCTTCCCTCTGGTACTGAAATAAGTTGTTGAGTTGAATAACAGACACAGTAGCTAACTTCCATATTTAGGGAATATTCTGGAATAAAGGTACACATATTTCAGACTTTACAATAGTACTCAGTTCATATGACATCCCTGGCCAGCAGAGGGAGAAGGGGAGACTGCTGGGGTGAAGCTATGCACCATGCATCTCATCACACTCATTTAGCACAGGTTGTTTTACATGGAGTTAACCACATTCTCTACATGTGAATTGTTATTTTTCTCTTTGGCCACCCCTGAAAGGCATATAGTTGATTTTAGATAAGTTAAATAATACAGGATAAAATTCTATTTGATCAACTTTTAAAAGTGCAATCACTTCATAGCTACATTAAAAAATCTATGCATGCTGCCCACGTCCAGGATTCAACAGCCCCTACATTAATATTGCTTCCTAAAATCATCCAAGTTTTCATAGTAAATATAAAATATCCTTGTTTTCTTAAGTTTAATATACCCTATTGACCCTTGATGCATATCAGGGAGAAATTTTTTCAAGCCTTTAACATAGAAATTAACTTTTTTCATGGTTTACATTTCTAAAACACCTTTTCCAGCAAAGTAGTACACATGATTTCTTCTAATTCACACTATCCCTGAACATAATTACAAGAACATTCATCCCTAATAAGCAATATATCTTTTATGCAGAGAAGTTCCTTGAGTGAGATTCTCACATTTATTCCTGAGGTTTCATGCTATGTGCATCCTTTCCTCTTTTTGATTTGTTAAAATATTCAACACTAGCCAATCATTTCTGAAAAGGCCACCATCTGGATTGGCACTCTCCCTACAGCTTGTCCCATGACATATTCCTAAATGCAGCATCAAAACATCAAAAGAAAGGTAAACAGTAAGTTTAAATAGATATTACATCAAACAGATAAGTTAAAGATTTCAATCCTAATTAACTATTATCCAACTTCAGGAAAGGGCCCCCAAATATATTCTAGGATAAAAAGGAAAGTACTGAGTAAAAAAATAAATAAAAAATATAAATTATTTATTTTTTTATAAATAAAAAAGGCTTTATGCAGATAAGCAAATTATCCTATTTAAAGAAGAAATGTAATCATTTCACTGAGGCTGTAGTGAGATTTTTACTGCATTACTTTGCCCTTCAAACACAGAAGCAGACAGTAAAATCTCTCTCTCTCCTTGGAGTACTTAATTATTAAATATGAACATTAATCTTTTTATTCAGCTGATTTTTATGAAGTCTCCACTAGATGCCAGGCAATGTGCAAGCACAAAACACAGCAGTGAATAGGACAGACTTGGTCATCATTGGCAACAGGCTTTAGTGGTTTCAGGACCTGATTGGGTAAGTTGATGGCCCACCCCAGCAGTGGCCACATCCTGCTTACACCCCAGAAATCGGAGCATGGGAAAAATGCTGCTGTTGGTTTTAGGCAAACACTTTATTTCGCTTTAGGGAAATCCCAAGATAAATGTGGACAACAGAAGGGAAGTTCCCAAGAATAAGCTCAAGTTAATTTGCCCATATGGCTACTTTTGGAGGAACTCATATAAGTCTGACCTGAGTTTTTTAAGAGATTGAATGCCATTGTTTGCCATTTTCCAAACCACATTATTTATATATAATTTTCAAAATAACAGTTTCTACCACCTATAAAGAGAATATTCACAAATAAAGATTTTATCAGCGGATACTATTTTTTTTTCTTTTTTTTTTTAGTACTGGGAATTGAACCCAGGGATGCTTTACTACTGAACCACATCCCCAGGCCTGTTTATTTTTAAATTTTTGAGATAGGGTCTCACTAAGTTGCTTAGGAACTCAATAAGTTGCTGAGGCTGGCCTTGAACTTGTGATTCTCCTGCCTCAGCCTCCTGAGTCTCTGGGATTACAGGCATGCACCACCATACCTGGTAAAATACTTGATTTTTACTAAAATTTAATGTGATTTTTGATAAAGAAATTAAAAATATGCTATAAGTTCTACCACAAATGTAAGGCAGAGAACCCATAAAGGAGACACCAGTGGTGGAGTTAGCAGGACCAATAAAAATGGACTCATTCGAAGTTGTTCAAAATATAGCTTTGTAATTTGAAAAAAAAGAAACAAAACAAAACAAAATGTAGCTTTGTGATTATAGAGCACTATGCTACATGTTCTAGCATGGAAATGAGTTTAGTGTTGATTCAAAGTAAGGTGAGACTTCAGGTTTCCTGGATATCACAGGTGCTTAAGGTTGTACTAGAAACTGAACGTTCTGAGCATTTTGCAGGAGGTGGCAACCTACTCACATGGAGGAATTATGATCCTATGTTCAACACTGAAGCAGTGTTGGGGAGAACAGGGGATAGCTATGGTGACCACAGCAACACTGAGTCACAACATGGGACAAAATAAAAATCACCAGGGTTCTCTGAACAATGAAAATGATCACAATATTGATGGCAGGGGAAAGAAAGAAGATGATGCTCAGAGGCTTCCATACTGCCATAAGGAACCTCCTGTTTCTGAAGGAGCACTTTTATGGAAAAGGATGTAATAAAATTATTGGTTTCAAAGTAAAGACCAACTGCCACCAGAAATTTGTTAATCCATTCTAGGACTCCTTCTCTTGACATTTCAAGAATCCTGAATGGTGTCTGAATCCGAGCATGACCTATGCAATTCTCTTCAGTTATTTATTCAACAGATATGTATATATGCAAGTACTGTGTCAGGCACAACTGATTTAAACAAAGAATGTTCAACCCGGTGCACAGAGATTACTGAGAACTTTTTGTTGATTAAATGTTTTCTGGGTCTTACTCTCCTATTCTATGACTTGGAGATATGGACAGACACTTTACAGTGCTGCTTTTCAAGTACTTTTCTTTCATTGTTCAACCGCTAATTTCTTTCCTTATTTGACTACTAAGGCAGAAGTGAATGTACAGTCATTCCATTTTAGGAATTCTGTGAAATATGGTCTTATTGTTTAAAGCCTATTTTATTTTATTTTAGTTGTGTTTTTCCATTTAAAATATATGCAACAGAAAAAAAAAGGAACCAAAGCGAAAGTTTTCTTCTGTGTTATAATTAAAGCAGCTTATTTTACATTCGTGTGTCCAAATTAATTTTCCCTTCTGTAAAATAGATGTGATAATAGCTATCATGACTGCCTACCACAAACGTAGGTATAAGAAAACTTTGGTTAGTAAATACTATGGTATTCAAAAAGCTATAGAATCATTATTATTATTTTAAATGTGGAAGGAACAACCCAATGCAACATGTCAAAGCATGATAAAAATCAACAGGTTCTTTTAGACTCTCTCTCTCACTCTCTTTTTTTTTTTTTCTTTGAAACCGGGGATTGAAACTAGTAGTGCTTAACCACTAAGCCACATCCCCAGCCCTTTATTATACTTTATTTAGACACAAGGTCTTGCTTAGTTGCTTTAGGACCTCACTAAGTTGCCGAGGCTAGCTTTGAACAATCCTCCTGCCTCAGCCTCTGGTACATTGGGATTACAGGTGTGCACCACCACACCTGGCTTAGACTCTCTGCTTTTAATTCTGACTTTTCCTACTTTGCCTCCCTTCCATTTCTTCCCCATCCATCTTTTTTTTTTTTTTTCTTGATTTTTTTTTGTAGTTGTAGATGGACAGCATGCCTTTATTTTATTTGTTCTTTTTTTTTTTTTTTTTTAAATATGGTGCTGAGGATCGAACCCAGTGCCCCACACTTGAAAGGCAAGCGCTCTGCCACTGAGCTACAGCCCCAGCACCTCCCTTGTCCCTCTTTATGTAGCAATTCCATACTTGGCCCTCAGGTCTTAGTGAAGATGTTGCCTTACTAGTGACCCTTTCCTGGGACCTCCTGGCCCTAATGTAGGAAGCATCTTCATTTCTGCTCCTCAGCCCACTGGGCCAAGGCTATTACAGCTATGTGCTCATTACCCCATACTTGGTCTTTCTCTCAGTTAAGCCTCATGTCCAATTCATCTTTACTCCAAGGCATTTTGTAGTTGCTTACTCATGGTAAGTCTCCGTAGGTTTCTTCTACTCTGATGGTCATGTTGATTTCAATGATTTTTTTCACTTGGTTATGGAAAAGTTTAACTGTGTGTTAAAATCAAATAAAGATCTGGGAGGAGAGGATATAAAGAAAAATAATTGCATGCCTCATCTTTATGGTGTTTCTCAGTGCAAGAAACTTCCATCATCCTTGTCACCATTAACATGTGCATTTACTAAGTACTGAATGTAACACTTGGAAAAAAATGACTAAGTTAAATATCTTCCAATTTTCTAAGAAAATTTATAAGAAAATAAGTCATCAGATTAACCATTTACTATCTCCTAAAAATCCTTATAAATGTTAAGAAAGAAACAAACTATGTTTATTATTTAAGTAAAATTATAATATGCAATTATTATGTGCTGTATGTACATTTTATTCTATTTCATTTACTTTAAACCCATTTCCTAGAAATAGAAACAGTTTTAGTATGCTGTTAACATATAGAGCATGGAGATTATTCATTTCATCATTATGTTTATTCTTTGAATAATTAAGAGGGCAAGTTCTTGATCAGAAAAACAAATTATCCATAACTGCATTGGTTGCTCAATGCAGTTACTTAAGGATGTATGGGATTTTCAAATGCATACATCTTTCCTAGGAAGGATTACAGTAGAAAATATGCACTCCATTATTTTGTTTCTTCCACTGAGTCATTTATGTCTCCCTGGAAGACTAGCTCACATTTACAGAAAGGATACTTAAGAGTATGTAGGGTGGGGTAGATTTTAAAAGAAGTTTTATGCCATGTGTACCAATTGGAAGAGTGTCTACCCAGAGGATGAGAATGTGATCTTATTTGGAAATAGGGTCTTTTTAGATGTAATTAGATAAAGTGAGGTCAAACTGGATTAGGATGTGTACTTACAGAGAATGACCCTGTGAAGAAAGAGAGAGAGATTGGAGTTACACTGCTACACACCAAGGAATGCTTGGGGCCACTGGAGGTTTAAAAAGGCAAAAAAGGACTTTTTCCAAAAACTTGTATAAGAATGTATTTCTGTCAACACCTTGATCACAGACTTTCAGTTTCCAGAACTGTGTAAGAGTTAATTTCTTTGGTTTTAAGACACAAAATTTGTGGAACTTTTTGATGGCATAGATGAAACTAATACACGAAAGAACTGTACAGACATTGGCCTTGAGAACTTTGTGTGATTAGCTGAAAAAAAAAAAAAAAAAAAAAAACAAGATGAAAAAGAGTTTATTTGAAGAAAACCATAAGTACCTGATAAGTGAATGGAACAATGTCCTTTGGAGATCTGGAAAGGCTTGAGAAGGTCACCAAAGAAGGCCTCACCAAGGTGAAGGGATGATATACCATCCCCTAGAAGTGAAGTTCAGCCAAGCCATACACGGATTCCAACTCAGGAAGCAGAAACAAAAGCACAGCATACACACAGAGCACACAAAAATATTTTTGTATGATTCTGTAGAATTGTATGACTCCCTGTTAGATGTGCAATGCAGTAGTTGTGCATTTTACAATCACTTATATGCAATTCCTCCCTTTGTTCCTCATTTTATTTACATTTTTAAACAAATAATATTTGGAATTATTTATTTCCTAAGATTTGTTACTTTTCTTTTCTGTGGTGAAATTGAAATGAGCTCCCTGAGGTGGTTAAAAAATTAAACAATCAGCATTTTTTCTGTATTCTAAGGAATGTTTCAGTAGCACCAGTTGATCTAGCATTTCTCTTTAACTTCCTACCCCCAAATGAGTGTGGCCCAGGAGCATTCATAGTGTTGATTCATGATGATGAAAGTACAGCAAAAAGGGCCAATAGCATATTTCACAAGAACCACGTCTTGTTTTTCACTCTATCTCCAATGACAAGTGCATTTGGCCTGCTGCATTTCAGGTGTTTAATAAAGGAATGGGAGATAATTTGAAAAATGACAGGGTAAACCTTTATAAAGACAGAGAATTGATTTAGATACTAATCAGAGAGTCTTTGCAAGGGCTTCATCCCAGGGCAGGAGTTTGAGCTGCTCCTAAAGGTAAGATCCTCACTGCATGTTGTCACCTATTGGCCTCTCCTGTGTAAGTTTGGAAATAAGGCTGAGCCTTGCAGTTCTCTGTGGAACAGCTGTTTCCAGCAGTTAATAGAGTAAAAGAAGTTAGAAAAGAGAAATATGGGATTTGAAATTCTCATTTGTCTAGAAACTCATGTCATAAAAGAAGTTGTAAACTCTGGGATTCTAGCAGAACTCAGTAGCACTGTGCTTGTCAGTTACATCATAGGTTAATGCCAAGGTTCTGTTCAGGACCTTGGCTGAGACAGTTAGTTTGGTCCTCTGACTTCATGCTGACAAATGAAGGATAGGTGATCCAGTGATATAATGTCCTTGAAGAGAACTCTCCAGAAAGAAGAAAGGTGAATTAAATAGAATGGGCTGAAATTGCCTGACACAGCAGTCATCATCTGCTTTCATTCTCCTTTCAATCAAGGTATTTTTAGAGTTTACTATAAAACACACAGTGCACTAAGTACTGAGACACAAAGCCTTCAAAACTTGCTATTGAAGGAGGTATGATGTGTGACAGAACTGTAAACTACCAGTTACAGTAGTATGATTGTTCACACACCCATTCATGCATATACTCCATAAATAATACCTTCTGAGGGTCGGGCATTCCCACCAGGTTTGGAGAATATAGGGATCAGAAAGACAGGGAGCACATCATCATGGAACTTATAGACATGAAATACACAATTACAAGTGTTCCATACAAATGAAGTGCAGCAAGCCACAGAAATGTGAGCTTAACATGTGAGCCAACTTTATCAGGATGGCCAGGCAAAGTTAGAGAGGAAAGGCTGCCTATGCTGAGGTAAAAGAATAAATAGAAGTGAAATTTTTATGAGAATATCTTGCACCAAAAGAATATCATGTAGGGCTGGGATTGTGGCTTAGGGGTAGAGCACTTGCCTAGCATGTGCGTGGCCCGGGCTCGATCCTCAGCACCACGTAAAAATAAATGCATTGTGTACAACTAAAGCAAATAAATAAATATTTTTAAAAAAGAATATCATGTAGAAGACATGATTTAAAATAGTTAAGACTCATAGAACTGCTACTCTGTTTTACTTGAGCATATATATATATATATATATGCTTTTTTTTTTTTTTTTTTTTTTTTTTTTTTTTTTTTTTTTGGTATTGGGGATTGAACTCAGGGGCATTTAACCACTGAGCCATACCCCTAGCCCTATTTTGTATTTTATTTAGAGACAGGGTCTCACTGAGTTGCTTAGCGCCTCACCATTGCTGGCTTTGAACTTGCGATTTTCCTGTCTCAGCCTCTGAAGCTGCTGGGGTTACAGGCATGCGCCACTGCACCTGGCTTAAGCATATATTTTAAAAGAATTATATGAAAAAGAAGACTGCATAGGTGAGCAGCCTTAAGGAATATAGATCTTAATTCTTAAATCTTTAATTCTTGGAATGTTAATCATTATAAGCAATAGGAAGCCATTAAAATAATGGCAAGTAAAATGATAATAGATGCACTTTTATAATATCTTTCAAGGAGCAGTGTGGAATTTGAGTGTAGGGAATCGAGAACAGAAAACTAGAAACCACTAATGGATGTATTGCAATGTCCAGGAGAGATGCTGACATGGCAAGGACAGTATTGATGGGAGAAGAAACAGATGACTTCAAGAGACACTTAAGAGTTAGAATTTTTAAGATTGGTGACCCATTATTTGTGGCTGATGGAAGAGAGAGACCCTGTAGAATGATTCTTAGGTATCTGACATGAACGAGGGGTACCTATTGTACCCCTTCCCAAAAGAGGGCATGTTGAAGGAGAATTGCTTATGACAAGTTAAGTGGCCCATGAAATATCAGTCATGATCCAAACAGGCTGCTCTGAACCACCTGATGCAGCAGCCAGCTAAACAGTCCACAAGGACAGATGTAAATCCCAATTTTCTACTTGCTATGGAAACAGGTTTTTTTTTATTTTCCAACTCCTATCCTATTCTTCTGTGGAAACATCTTTTCAAGTTAGAAAATGTTGCTCCCTTACTCCAAAAATCTGCAATCTCTTTACTGACCTCACTACTCTGGTCTAATCAAAAACTTTTGGGATTGTTGAATATAGGACCAGGAGGTATCTAAATTAAATCCTGTATGGTGGGGGTGGACTTAAACATGAACTCAGCAGTGGTTGACTGCCTTTTCCCTTCATCCAGGAGGAAGAGGATGGTTACTATATTACAAAAGGAAGAAGAAGGACTGGGGATTAAAAAAAAATGCCTAAATTACAACTCTCAGTGTGGGAATAAGAAAAAAAAAAAAAAAGAAAAGAAAAAGATGTCTAAATTATGACTCTCAGTCTGGGAATAAAATAAATAAATAAACAAAAAAGAAGCCTAAATTATGACTCTCAGTGTAAACAAACCTAGCAGCTAGCAAAGGGCATTCTAAGGGTTTCAGTAAGGGCAGAAGCTAATCAAGAAACCTAAAGGAGCCAGGTGCTGTGGAGCACACCTGTAATTCTGTAATTCAGGTAGTGCAGGAGGCTGAGGCAGAAGGATTGGAAGTTTAAGCCAGCCTGGGTAATTTAGTAGGACCCTGTCTAAAATTAAAGATATATAAATAAAAAGGGCTGGTGATATACCTCAGTGGTTAAAAAAATAAAAAGGAAAAAAAAAGAAGAAAGAAAGGAAATGAAAGTAAAACAAAACCTGAATGATTTAAGTCAGACTTATATACAGATTAATTAGGAAGAATACTTAAGGATAAATGTTGCTAATGCTCTCAAGTGAAACATACAGTCAACTTTCTGTAGGCTTGTTTCTAAAAGGAACAAAGTTGAGACTGCTGATATAGTATTACTACAATGACTCCCACTAAGTCTCCTATGACTTCTGCTGCCTGATGGATCCATTAAAAAATAGGGAACCCTGTTCCCCTTATTTGTTAGTCAAGGAAATTCCTCTTACCCCAAAGCACTATTTCCAGCACAGACCATATTTTGTGTGTGTGTGTGTGTGTGTGTGTGTGTGTGTGTGTGGTAACATGATGCATATCTGTAAACAGAAATTAACACAGTTAATGCAGTTTGGGAGAGGCCCCGATACGTTAAGTAATTCCAGTACAATTTTAATGAAATAATTGTTGGAAAAAGTTAAATGTGCCCATTTAACTTAAGCAAAAGGGAAAGAGTTACAGTTTTACACTGCTGCTTTAAAGTCTAGGTAAATATACAAAATAGGCTCCAAATCTAGAAATCATCAAATTTGTTCCAGATCTTTGAGAGCATTTAGCTTTTTCTCAGTGTGATGGTAGCTATTGTCTTATTATAAATGGCCTTTATTATACATAGGTATGTTCCTTTTATATAAAAAATTTTCAGCATTTTTATCATGAGAGGATATTGGATTTTATGAAATACATTTTCTGCATCTATTAGGATAATCATATGCATTTTTCCCTTAATTTTGTTGATGTGATATATTATGTTTATTAATTTTTGTATGTTGAACCATCCTTGCACAACTGGGATAAATGCTACTTGATCATGTTGAATACTCTTTTTAATATGCTGTTGGATTCCACTTGCTAGCATCTTGTTGAAGAATTTTGCATCTATGTTCATCTAGGATATTGGGCTGTCATTTTATTTTTTTCCTTTATTTCTATTTTCTTTTTTTTTTCTCTTTCATCTCTTGTCTTTCTTTCCTTATTTCTTTTAAATCTAGTTTTGATATCAGAATAATGTTGGTTTCATAGTATGTATTTGGACTGTCCTTTTTTATTCCAAGTGTTAGTCAGTTCATGAGCAAATCTCCATATTATTTCTCTTAAACATTACAGTTATATAAAATCATTTCAAGATACCCACAGAAATGTTTCATTCATTTATTCTAACTTTTTAATGAGGGCCATAATAAAGTGATATGATCATTGTTATTTTGCATCAACCTTAGTCTTTAACATGAAGAAAAATCTTACTAGCATTATGTTTAGCATATGAAGTTACTCCAGGGGTGCCAGTCTTTGTAGGAATTCTCAGCCCTTGAAAAACTTGTCGTAATTGAACCAAACCTGGACTTTAGCTTTTTCCAATACTTGAAACACAATGAATAGTACTATTTACCACTAGTATTTGTTTAGGAAGAAATATGACTATGTGGAAAAAAAGATGTTCTATAAATATAGAATGCTCCAGATTTAAGAAATTTTGTATAAAAAAAGAATGTCAAGTGTGCCTTTTCCCCCACATTCTCTCCAACATTTATTGTTGTTTGTGTTCTTAATAGTTGTCATTCTGACTGGAGTGAAATAAAATCTTAGAATAGTTTTGATTTGCATTTCTCTAATTGCCAGGGATGTTGAACATTTTTTTTGTGTATTTGTTGACTGATTGTATATTTTCTTCTGAAAAGTGTCTGTTCAGTTCCTTGGCCCATTTATTAATTGTGTTATTTGATTTTTTGGTGTTAAGATTTTTTTAGTTCTTTATATATTCTAGAGATTAGAGCTCTGATGTGTGTATGGTAAAAATTTGTTCCCAATTAGTATGCTCTCTATTCACCTCATGCTGGTGGGATTGCAAAATGGTGGAGCCAATCTGGAAAGCAGTATGGAGTTTCCTTGGAAAACTGGGAATGGAACCACCTTATGACCCAGCTATCCCATTCCTCTGTCTATACCCAAAGGACTTAAAAACAGCATACTACAGGGACACAGCCACATCAATATTTATAGCAGCACAATTCACAATAGTTAAACTGTGGAACCAACCTAGATGCCCTTCAGTAGATTAATGGATAAAGAAAATGTGGTATATATACACAATGGAATATTATTCAGCAATAAAAGAAAATAAAATAATAGCATTCACAGGTAAATGGAGGAAGTTGGATAATATAATGCTAAGTGAAATTAGCCAATCCCAAAAATCCAAAAATCGAATGTTTTCTCTGATATAAGGAGGCCGATTCACAGTGAGGTTAGGATGGGGAGCATATGAGGATTAGAGGAACACTAGAAAGGCTAATGGGGAGGGAGTGAAAGGGAGGGGGCAAAAAGATTAAAAAAAAAATGGTAGAATGAAATGGATATCATTACCCTAAGTGCATGCATGAAGACACAAATGGTATGAATATACTTTGTATACAACCAGAGATATGCAGAAATGTGTAATATGAATTGTTATGCATTCTGCTGTAATATATAATAACTTAGAATAAAAAAGAATGTCAAATAAGCCATTAATAATTTTTAAAATTAGATTAATTGGTAAAATAACATTTACATTAATTAATTAATTAATATATTTATTTTGGTACCAGGGATTGAACTCAGGGGCAATTGACTACTGGGCCATATCCCCAGCCCTTTTTTGTATTTTCTTAGAGATAGGGTCTCACTGAGTTGTTGAGTGCCTCGCCATTGCTGAGGTTAGATTTGAACTTGTGATCCTCTTGCCTCAGCCTCCCAAGTGCTGGTATTATAGGCGTGCACCACTGTGCCCAGCTAATTGGTAAAATAACATTTTAAATGTATGGAGTTAAATTAAATGTCAAAATTAATTACACCTTGTTCTTTTTCTCTTGATATAACACTACAAAGTATAAAATAATGTCTTGAATTTATGCATCATGTTATATTTCTGTTGAACAGTATACTAGTCACTTGTGACAAGGGATTATGTGTAATCATCTATGGATTTTAAGTGTAGTCATGCACTGCATAATATTTCAGTCAGTGGCAGAAAGCACATATGATGGTGGGCCTGTAAGATTATAAAGGATCTGAAAAATTCCAATTACCCAGTGATGTCATAGGCATTATTGCATCATATGTAGTGTTTTTCTCTGTTTATGCTAAAGCTGTTGTTAGTAAACATTATTGACTGCCATTCTTAAAACAATCATGTACAGTACTTAATACTTGAAAATGATAATAAATTACTATACTATTAGTTTACTACACTACATTTTAATCATTATTTTAGAGTGTAATCTTTCTTTTCTTTGTGTGTGTGTGTGTGTGTGTGTGTGAGCCTCAGGTACACCAAATATATATAACCATAAATCAGTATGCCATGCTAAACTGGCAGTAGCCTCATACATTTGTTTACCATGTCTCTTGATCGTATCCTTCTCTCTCGTGCTTGATTTACTCTCATGTTGTTTTATTCATTATGGCCTCTAAGCATACAAAATCTATTGCTAATGCTGCCAGTAAGAGACCACATTGAGTGATTAACCTGAAAACCAGATTAAAAGTGATTAAAGACTATGAAGGTGGAAAATCAGTGATGGTTATTACTAGTCAGGCAGACATGTCCTATTCTATCATAGCTACAATGGTGAAGAACAAGAACAAAGTAACAGAGCTGTTAAAGCATTCGATTCATTGAAAGAAACAAGACTAACAGATATTCAAGAAGTACTTACACCGGACATGGAGAAACTTCTCATGGCCTGGGTTAAAGATGAGACACAGAAGGGTACACCTGTCAGCACCATGGCAATCACAGCCAAAGCACAAAATTTGTGACATTGAAAGGAAAAGCTGGATCTGACTGCAATGCTGAATTTACTGCTAGCTCTGGGTGGCTCAAATTATTAAAGAATCATTTTATATTATATAATGTGGAAGTTTGGGGTGAGTCTGGGAGTGCTAATGTGAAGGCAACTGAAGAATTTTTCTAAATTCTAGATGAGCTGGTTGTGGAGGAAAATCATTCACCAGAGAAATTTTTTGATACGAGAGAAATCCCAATTCATACCTTCATAAGGAAATGGATGGTTTAAAGTTGTTTTATCCCAATAAAGGCCAAGTCAATGCCAAGTTTAAAGGCTTTTAAGGAAAATGACACAGTTTTGTTTGGGATCAACATTTCAGGCTGCAAACTGAAACACTCTGTGATCTGGTGTTGTGAGAATCCCAAGGCCCTCAAACATATCAGTAAGCACACATTGGTAATGTGCTACAGGGACAGCAATAAATCATGGATGAACCAACTTCTCTTCCAAAATGCCCTTCTGAATTACTATGCCAGAAAAATTGAGAAGTACTGTGTGAGAATAACATGGTTTCCAAGATTTTGCTTAATGTTGATAATGGTCCTGCACATGTGTTATGGTTTAGGTATTAGGTATCTCTGGAGATCTCATGTGTGAGACAAAGCAAGAAGATTTAGAAGAGAAATGATTATGAGACCCTTAATCCAACCATTGAATTAATCCTCTGATGGGATTAACTGAGTGGAAACTGAAGGTGTAGGGTGTGGCTGGTGAAGGTAAGTCACTCGGGGGCGTGTGTTTAGGGTACATATTTTATATCTGGTGAGTGGAGTTTCTCTCTCTGCTTTGTAATCATCATGTAAGCCACTTCTCTCCACAACACTCATCCACCATCATGTTCTGCCTCACCTCTAGCCCCAAGGAATGGAACCTACTGTCTGTAGAGGGAGACTTCTGAAACCATAAGCTCCCAAATAAATTTTTCCTCCTCAACAATTGTTCTGGTTAGGTATTTTATTCACAGCCGTGAAAAAGCTGACTTAAACATGCTCCTTTCATGGGGCTGGGGTTGTGGCTCAGCGGCAGAGCGCTCGCCTCGCACGTGTGCGGCCTGGGTTCGATCCTCAGCACCACGTAAACATAAATGCATTCTATTGTGTACAACTAAAGTAAATAAATAAATATTAAAAAAAAAAAATGCTCCTTTCATTGGTTACATTCATCCCAAAATCAAAGTGGTTATTTTTGTCTTCATATATCATGTCTTTGATAAAACCAATGAATCAATGAATTTTTAAGTCCTGCTACCTGAAAGAGATCTTTACCATGGTATTCCTGAAACTGAAAAAGAGAAGATGCTGATGCAATTTTGTAAGAATTATAATATCTATTACTGTATCAAGAACCTAGCTTTGGCTTAGGTTAGTGTCTCCCACGACTGTATAAATGGCATCTAAAAAAGACACTCAAGAGCTTCATCCATTATTTCAAAGGATTTCCCAAGGACGAGGAGATTTTTTAAAAAATCAACAATCTATAGTTGAGATGGCAAACAAATTTAACATGGGTGTGTCCAAGGATTACATCAAGGAGATATTAGAGGTGGTTTCTGAGCAACTTCCTATTGAGGAGCTGCAGAAACTGCAACAGGAACATATGACAGAAGAAGAGGCAAGAGAAAAGTAATCTGCATGAGAAGAACCTTCAAGAAAGTTCACAGTGAAGGATAGAGCAGAAACTTTAACAGACTTTAAGAAAGTTCTTTAAAAGTTTACATCAACTCCAATACTGAAAAGGTTTTCATTAATAGAGAGGAAGACTAATGATATATTATAAACTTACAATCACATTTTTAATGTGAAAAGAAACAAACCTAGCAAATCACCATAGTTAAATTTTTGGAAAGATTGACACCTCATCAAGAAATTCTTAGGTAGACCCTTCAGGGCGTGTTCCAGAAGACCTCCTTGTTGTCACAGGAGAGAGAATGGTTCCTTACAAGTTATTGTCCCAGAAGACCTCCCAGTGGGACAACATATGGAGATGGAGAATAATAATATTGATGATTCTCACCCTGTGAAGACCTAGGGTAATATGTATATGTTTGTATCTGGGTTTATAACAAAATTTTTGAAAAGAAAAATTAAAAGAAAAAAAAAACACATAGAATAAGGATATGGTTAGGATTAGGATTAGGTTATGAGGTATCCCCCTAAAGCTCTTATTAATGCAGGAATATTGATATTCAGAAATTAAATGGCTGGATTATGAGAGATGTGACCTAATGGGTCTGTGCTAGTTTGAATGGGTGGAATGGTATGGTGGGAACTATAAGGAGGTAAGGCATGGCTGAAGGAGGTTGGTCACTGCAGACAGGTCCTGTAAGGGTATTCTTCATTGTAGCTTTTCTCTCTTCTTGACCCTGTCGTAAAGAATAGCTTTCCTCCTCCACTGGGTCTTTCCCCCATTGTGTGCTTATTCACCTTTGACTCAGAGCAAAGGAGTCAGCTTTCTATAGACTGACCTCTGAAACTATGAGACCCAAATAAACTTTACCTTCAAGTTGTTCTTGTTGGGTATTCTGGTCACAGCATTGAAAAAGCTAACTAAAAGAGATAAGACATGAAACTATTTTTTTATAGAATTATCAAATATGTGTGTATTTTAAGTTAAATGTTAAATTAAAAATAATCTAAAGCTTAAACCTAAAATAAAAATATTAGAGTAAGCTTATTTTATTATTGATAAAGAATAAACTTCTTTTATAAATTCAGAATAGCCCAAGTATAAGTGCACAGCACTCAGAAATTATGCAGTAGAATAATAGTCTAGGACTTCACATTTGCTCACCACTCATTCTCTGACCCATCCAGAGCAACTTTCAGTCCTGCAGGCTCTGTTCATGATAAGTGTCCTATATAGGTGTGCCATTTTTTAAATCATTTTTCCTTTACCTTTTCTATATTTAGATATGTTTAGATATAAAAAATGCCATTGTGCTACATCTCTCTAGAGCAGTCAGTACAAGGACATGCTGTGCAAGTTTGTAGTCTGGAAATAACAGGTTATCCCACGTAGCCTGTGTGTGTAGAGGTTGCACTCTCTAGCTTTGTGTAAGTCATTCCATGCTGTTCACACCATGATGAAATCACCCTATGACACATTTCTCAGAATATATTCTCATCATCAAGATGTGTGTGTGTGTGTGTGTGTGTGTGTGTGTGTGTGTGTGTGTGTGTGTTTGAGGTGGTAGAATGGAAAGAGAGATATGATAAAACTTTTAAAATAAATTCGGTGATAGTTAGAAGCCTAGATTGGATTGGGGTGAGACCAGAGACAAATTTAGTTACTATATTTTCTCTAAGTGTCCAAATGAGGTGGCAAGAAACTGACTTGCATTTATAGTATGGAGAAAAGATAATAGATTTAGGACATGTCTTAAATTTAGAGTTGGGAGACCTGATGGTTGAGTTAAAAATCTGGGTTGAATAAATTGGAGGAATTTAGGAGGATGGTACCTTGCATGTCTAGGTAGATGTGAGGTTATGGTAATGTCTTTAATGGAGAAGAAGAATACCAAGAACAAGCTTTATTTTACATTCTCAAAGGAAACATATGAATTGTGTCTTAGGAGAAACTAGTCAAGTAAAAACCAAATATTTTACAATAGTTATAAATAGTTCACTATAATTTAAATTATCAAATTGGATAAAAGGATTTATAATCCATCTATTGAGTTTTTTGTGCCCTAAAAGAAGCTTCTGGAAACAAATTTGCAAAGTAAATAATTTCTCCCAAAGCAAAATGTTTTCTTTCTTTGATAGAAGAAATAAGTGTGACACACAAACTAACCAATTTATTTTAGTATTAGAATTGTAATGTCATAATTGATGCACAAAGACATCATATGAATAATTTCAACTAATATGATGAGTATGTTGGAGAGAGTGTTTAAAAGCAGTCACTTCTATAAGTCAAAAATGAGATAATTATAATTAGCTTCAATAGAATTGTTAATTTCATAACATATAGTTCCTCATGCTAACATGCTTATTGCATATTGACAACAGCCAACCTAAGGTGTGATATTGAAAGGAATAATATATATTGCCTCTTTTAATTATCCAGTCAATATTGGTTGATACCTACTAATGGTACTAAGCCTTTGTATTACCATAGTGAATTTAATAGCCTCATTCTGTCTCACGCAGTTGATAGTTTAATATTGATAAGAAAATCATTTTTTGTATGCTTTACAAGTGCAATAATAAATAAATTTAAGTTGTATAAGTGGACTGCCAAGGGATAACAAATGTAATGTTGAAAAGATTTCTAGAGAAAATATCACCTACATTGAAAATAAAAGGAGGAATAAAATCAATTGCACTAATGAGAGGTAGAGTACAATGAGGAGAATGTACAAATGTGTTGAAATAAGAGATTGAGACACATATAGGATCAATGAAATAGGCAATTTGGTTAGCCTGTAGAGCTATAATATTGGATCCTCATTCATTTATGCTATGCAGATAAATAGCAATTACATCATAAAGGGCTTTCTAAATTGTCATAGGGATGTGTCTTTTTGCTTTAGCCTTCTATTACCATTTTATATCTTTGGTACTGTTTTATTATTTCTTAAATACACATGTTAATTTCTTAATAATATAAAAATTTAGTAAGAATAAGTTATGCAACATCTACAATATGAAATATTATCCAAGAAATTAAGAAAATAATGAGAGATATCTACATTTATTATTGTGGAGAAATGTCTGGATTTACATTGAGAGATTTTTTTAAATAAAACAACTGGCTGCATACTATTATTAATTATTTGATTAAATTTATACAAAACAAAATTTATTTATATAATAATATAAAATTTTACAAAGAATATTCATAACTGTTGGTGGGGCATGTAATAAGAATGATTGTGAGACAGGAAATATACCTGATCTGTAACACCTGAGAAAGACAAAATGGATAAAGAAAATGTTATCAATGCAATAGTTAAGAAAGAATACATAAAGGAGAAACTGAAATATCACACAAAATGTGACAATAACATTCTAAATACTATTAATTTAAATAATAATTTTAATGTTATGAATTAGTATGAACAAAGCAGTGGTTGAACTTGAGACATTCTAGGGACAAGTCAGAAGTTTTAGAGAGTCATTGAGTGCCCACTTCTGGTTTGGTGGTAACTGTATGATTGTTACAGAACACTGAACTCAGCCCTCAAAGAATGTCTTTAATAGGAACACAGGAAGAGAAAGGAGGACATTCTAGGAATAAAGACAGCTTAGGCACAAGGGCCAAGTTGGAGAGATGGACTAAACACTGTATTAGTGCTGTGGCAACCTAGAGAAATATGTCCTCTTCCTATTGTCAATCAGCCAAGGGCACTGGGACTCAACTACCTAATCTCTGGAGTGGAGTACTTGGAGATTTTGAAGATCTGAGTATTTATTGTATTATTTTAGCCAAAAATTTAATGAAGGCAAATTATATAAGTAATAATTAACCACTTATTGGTAAAAATGTAGAGAAAAATGATCTATGTTTACTCTTTTTCATGAGTTTGTTGTCAGGATGGAAGGGAGAGTCATACCTTGAAAATAAATTGAAAAATATATATGTGAAACAAGTTCTTAATATACTGCTCCATTGAAAATATAATTGTATCTCAAAGCCATCACTGCTGCAAGCTCAATTGTTGCTGCTGTGATTGCTAAGAAGGAGGGGTTTTAAATTAAATACAATTGCTAGAAAGAAGTGCACTTCATGCAATGTGGAAAAATGTAAAGCATTTTGCAATTAAATTATTTAATATTTTTCTACCTAATTTCTGAATTCTTTAGGGGCCACAAAGCACATATTTAAAAGGTGTGCAAGGGATGCCATTCATTAAAAACCAGGAACACGTAGTTGGAACTTTATTAAAAATTGACTAATAGACACTCTAGATAATTGAAATGACAGCTTGTTTTGACAGCTGCAAGTAAAAATGTACTTGTTCAAAACAGTGAGTGTAAATCTTTTTAATTTCCAGAAAGAAAAATGATGTACAGGTTTAACTTAATTCAGTCAGCTTATAAAATATAATAATAAAAGGTAACTCTTCACCCAAGTAGGGAAACTCTGGTAATTTGAAGTCCTGCTAATAACCGTACATTAAGGCTGGATGTGAATGAAGGCCTTTGAGTAGAAGGGGTGATTTCCTCCAGAGTCCTGAAGGAAAACAGAAATCAGCATAGGAATGACCAAATATACAAGTATAACCTTTATATATACCACTTAGTGTCAAATTTGGAGATCATGAAACACTTTCCAAGTGTTTTGTCACCCAGATTTCCTAACAAGGAGAATGAATTGGGAACACATTCATCATCCATACACCATGAACCCAATAGGTATCTTGTAATTATACTGTAAATGCTAAGAAATGAGATAAAAAATAACAGGAAAATTTCTTAAGCAACAAAACAAGTTAAACCCCAGGTCAAATGTAATCCATGTAACATTAAAGTGTATTAGTTTTTCCTTGTTAGGACATGGCTGCTTGATTTTATTACATTTTTACCCATAAAGGAAATCAAAAGGGCAGACAAAAGCAGATAATGAGCCAAATCATGACTTCCTATCTGATTAGACAAGGGAAGTGAAACATGGGCCAACCTCAGGACATGCACTTCTTGTTCTTGCAGTATTTATTTTATCTTCTTGTTAATCTGAGCGACTGCTCAGATTGCTTTTATTGGAGAGACAACAAGCTGAGAATTTAAATTTCACCTTCATCAATTTTGACTATCCTTTTGCTAAAAGAGCATAATTGAACCCACAAAATGTAAATCCAATCCATGAATTGGACATGATTACATATTCTGAGATTCACCTACATTCTGGGTGTGAGTTTGGTATAAAATTCACTTGTTTAAAATGCTACAGAATGTAGAATTGCCAGGAACAATTTAAACTTCATAAATGTTTCCTCTAAATTGAATCAAAAAGGCTGAGAATCTTATAACACTGCGTGGAAACCCAATGCTTAGTTTTTAAATGAAACAATTTCAAAAACTGGAACACTACCATTATTTACAGCACTCAGGATCCCTGTTATATCACAGAGCCTTGATATTTTTCCTCATTGCTAACTCATCCACAGTGAAACTTTCACTTGCAAACCACACAGTAAAGTGGAAGCCTGAAAAGGTATTTTAGATCATCTGAGTAAATGCCCCTTTCCATTTGCAGTTAAATCTATTCCCTTATTTGAGCCGTGACCTTGACCTTAAAGGTGAAAATATTCTATTAGTTTAATTTCTCAGGTCAGTATTATTCATAAGATATGAATTTCTTTGTTCATAGTTAAAAGTTTACATTGCATATGTTTAATATCTTATGTGTAAATAAGGGCCATAAATTATTGACTTGTTAATATGGCCCATGAATGAATTCATTGTTTTCAATGTAGACAGATTGTATTTCTAGGAGAAAGAGAACCAATCTAAATCCTTAATGTCTATGAGGTGTTACATGGAAAAAATGCCTTTAAAATTTAATAACAACAAAATGGGAACATGCATTAAGTTAAGTTTGCCCTGGTGAAAGCTAATTCCATTCAAAATTTTTACATAACACAAAGAATTGTGTTGACATTTTAAACGATATTAACATGGATAGTCACATATATAGATATAAAAATACAGTCTTTACTCTGTTTAATAACATAATTGGGAAATTCAAAAGCTAATGTTTGTTATAAAATACAATAAGGCAAGCTAAAATATTCAGGAAACTAAGAACAAAGTTAGATATAGATAAGCATATCCTATAGATAAAAATGAATTAAGGAATTTAACTGATGCAGAAACCAAACTGAAAATTTCAGGGTGACAAAATTAAGAGTTTCTTCACATTCAAAATGGTCACAAGACGTTAGAGAGACAAATGGACCCATGGAATGGGGAAACAAAGGAACCCCAATCTGTAAATTGTACCTAATATGTGGAATAAGGAAAGTAAATGGATTTGCATTGATTGTGTGGCTTAAAACAAAATTCAGGGAAGGATTTCAGTAAAGGTGGAAGTCATTCTTCTAGCCCATGCCCTGTAAATACTCAAAGTTCAGAGTAGGGGAATTCAAATTCTGAACTCAAATTTCAGAGGGAGTAGAAATTGACTATTGTGATTATTAAGAGTAGTTTTGATCATTCATAATGATTAAAAAACATCATACTACAGGGACACAGCTACATAAATGTTTATAGCAGCACAATTCACATAGCTAAACTATGGAACCAACCTAGATGCCCTTCAGTAGATGAATGGATAAAGAAAATGTGGTATAGATATACAATGAAATATTACTCAACAATAAAGAGAATAAAATAATGGTATTCACAGGTAAATAGTCAAAGTTGAAGAATATAATGCTAAGTGAAGTTAGTCAATCCCAAAAATCCAAATACTGAACATTTTCTCTGATATGAGGAGGCTGACTCACAGTGGGGTTGGGACAGGAAGCATGGTAGGATTAGAGGAACGCTAGAAAGGCCAATGGAGAGGGAGGGGAAGGGAGGGGGAAATGGGGTTAAAAAAAAAGATGGTAGAATGAGATAGATATCATTACCCTAAATGCATGTATGAAGATATGAATGATGTGAATATACTATTTATACAACCAGAGATATGTAAAAATGTGCTCTGTAAGTGTAATATGAATGTAATGCATTCTGCTGTCATATATAACAACTTAGAATTAAGAAAAAGAAGACAGTTGGGAATTCAACCCTTCTCCTTTCCCTGCTCTTCCCCACTTTTCACCAGTGTTATCAAAGGAAAGCAACAGTGGCATCTAAAACTAAACCTGAAGAATAACTCTGGATGTAAGCTAAATTCTTCCCAGGGTGGTTTGGAGTGGGTATGAGTTCAAGACAAACAGTAAGTAATTCACATAGTTTTAGAATTTTGCAACAGATAAAAACAACCCAAAATAATTCTTTCCAAGAAAAAAAAAATATGCTGAAACAAAATTCTTTACTATTTTCTACTTTTAAGCTCAGAGTGCTTACTATGTACTAGATATTGTTCTAAATGTTATATATGTAGCGTATAAGAACCCAGTGTTGAAATCTATTCCTACATTTGGATGTAGGAGTTAAGAGGAAGAAAGAGATCTAGTAACTAGCACCATGTCATGGAACTTAATCAGTGACAGAGCCAGAATTTGAAATAGATAGACTTGGTTACAGAACAGATGCACTTGTCTCCTATTCCATGTTGCTTCTGATTTGTGATGCTGGAGGAGGAACAAGTCCAAGCCTGCCTGTTTGCCTTCCACTCTCCCTTATTTCATTTTCTAAAAATAAATTATGTAGACAACACCCTGTTAGGACTGAAAAACCACTTTTAACTTTCCTTTGTCAGGAAGAAAACTGTTAAGAAATAAACCTAAAACCCTGTCGAAGAACCTTTTTCCAGCTAGCCTGGGCCTGTTTTCATATATAAATGAAAAAGAAAGAGTGTTCAGTATTAAATAGGGGAAATACAACATATACAGAAGAGAAAAATTGACATATGTAGATCTAATAAGAGAAACCCCAAGAAAATAATTATTTGTTGTAAGATTTAAAAAAAAAGGAAAAGGAATTTTTATTTATAGCTATCAGAAAACTTCAAGAAAATGGTTTATTCATACAATAAGTAAATGCTTCAATGGAAAAGGAGTACACAGCAGTACAGGTCTGATGTTGATGGAAATTTAAAATTTGACTATTAGTGTTTTACATCTACAATGTGAAATGGATACTTCATCAAACCAAAAAAATATATTCTGGAAGAGAGTCTCAGACCATGAAAATATAGATTTTCTCAGAACCAGGAAAATGAAAATTTTGTAATAATCACTTTAAAGATTAAAAAATGAAAGAAACTTAAGTTCAGATAAGAAGTAACTAAGAGATATCTAGCATCTATGTCTTGGGAATTTCAGGAAAGTTAATTGACCTTCTATAAAAAAAAAAAAAGACCTCCATATTACAGCAGCCACTACAACAACAAAACCAAATACGAACACAAGCAAACAAACAAAAAAGGTTATTCATTACCAGAATGAAAAGCTCAATACTTACTGAATGTGGTAAATGAATAAAGAGTTCATGTCTAGTCATATTTTGGTAAAAGAAAATTAATATTGCAAGAATGAAGTTTAAATTCTGCCAACACAGCAAATCAATAGTAAACCAGCAATTACACTTTGTCAAATGGGTCACCTAAAGCATAGAGGACCATGGACTTCTAGTCAGCATTAGAAAGTTCAGATTTGAAATGACATTGTAGCATAAGCATTAAAAACTGAGAGAAAATTATTTTAAAACAGATATTGTTAGACCACCTCAATTCATTAATGAAAAGTGAGAACAAAATGTCAATATGTGACAAAACTAAATTTTCTCCTCCTAAAGTCTTCAATTAAAACATACATAAATATGTGCCATGTGTATTAGTGTATTATTAAGGGTTCTCTAGAGGAACAGAACCAACAGGAGACATATGTATATATGATTATGTAAAAGGGGATTTAATTGATTGGCTTTCACAACCAGAAGCAGCTGGTAGTCTCACAATGGCTGTCTGCAGGTTGGAGAGTTAGAGGAACCAGTACCTGCACAGTCCAAGATGCTGAAACCTAGGCCAACTATGCTACCCCAGTCCTGGACCAAAGGCTTGGAAACTCCCTGTAGAATCACTGGCAGAGTCTGATATCTTTAGGCGCCCACAGCAGCAATCAAGAACCCGTTCAAGAGGAATAGAAACGTGTCTACCACCTCTTCCTTGTTCTCCCAACTTTTATTCCATCCAAGTCTTCAACCTGTTAGACCGTGATGCCCATACTTAGGGAGGTTCTCAACTTCAGTTTGCTATCACACATGCCAATCATTCCTAGATACACCCTCATCGACACACCCAGAAGCCTTTTAATTTTAGGCATCTCTTAATCCAATCAAGTTGACAATTCAGATTAACCTTTATACCATGGTATACTGAATAAATAACCTAAGCAAAAAGTTATGACCTTAATAGAAAACAAAATATTGCATGATTCTGAACAATTGAAAGGAGAATGAATCTAAAATTGATGCTTTGAAGGTTTTCCTTTGAATTGTTATTCAAATTTAGGGATAAGTTCCTTCTCTGTGTATCTGTGTAATCCTCATGGTACGATGAAAAAATATTTGCATACTTTTAAGTGCCTTTAAAAGTTCAATCAATAGGCAAAGTGCTCTGAAGACATAATTGCAGGGGGAAAACTTTGTAGAATAGATATAGCAAATATTTGAAACATAAGCATAATAAGAAAATTAAATGAGGAAGAATGTGTATCTATGCTACTTCTTTGTTTTACATGGAAAACACTAAAGATGATGCACTATTAAACAGAAGCTTAAATAGATAAATTGAAGTCATTGATTGAAAATAGTTTCAATATTTGATTCACTAAATAATTTAAATAACAACAGATATTGAGAATCCAGGATATTGTTTAATGCTGACCAAAGATGTATGACTTTGACATATTGAATAGAAAGGATATTATAATTTTAAGATGAATTAAATTAGGATTTATAAAAAAGTCACGATAGAAATGGTAATGTCTCTGGGTGTGAATCTTCCCATTTTATACTGTTTCACTACATGATGTACCCAAGCATGCATTCTATTGAATGTAATTGTTATGGTTTAGATATGAGGTGTTCCCCAAAAACTCATGTGCGAGACAATACAAACAAGTTTAGAGGTAACAATATTGGATTATGAGAGTTTTGACCCAATCAGTGCAATAATCCCCTGATAGGGATTAATTGTAGGCAGGTAGGGTGTGGCTAGAGAAAGTGGGGCATTGGAGGCGTGCCTCTGGGGTATATATTTTGTCTGGGGTAAGTGGAACACTCTCTCTCTGCTTCCTGGTGCCATGTCTTCAACTGCTTTCCTCTACCACACACTTCTGTCATGATGAACTGCCTCACCTCAGGTCCTGAGAAATAGAGTTCTTCACCTATGGATCGAGACCTCTGAATGTGAGCCCCACAATAAACTTATCCTCCTTACAACTGTTCTTGTCATATCCTTTTATCACAGTGGCAAAAACTGCTAACTACAACAATAATATACATTTTTTATGATTATCCAATTATCAGAATAATTAAATGTAAAATGTGAGTCACTGTAATTGCAAATGGAATGCAGCCCTAAACAAAACAGGTTTGCATGCACTCCTATAACCAAGAAATCCATAAATAAATGGACTAGATCAGTTTCTCATGTATTATCATCAATACCTGATTTAGTTTATCTTGGCTCAGATTTTATTGTCACATTTGATATGTCTATATGGTTGCAAAATTGCCATCAATCCTAAATTCACATTCAACTACCAAGTACTTCCAAGTCCCATCATTTCCATAATCATTTCAATACAGATTCTCTTTGAATACCTTGATGGAAAAAGCTGCTAAATGTAGTATTTGCTGGCAGCCTTATCCTGTTATAAATTAGGAAAGATAAATATCTAGCACAGGTTTTACTTCTACTAAGATTAAGATTATACGTATAAGATGTCTATTTTTTTGTTCAGAATAAGCTCTTTAAAATGTTGGTCCTGCTAATTCCCATGAATAAACTAAAAGATAAATCATAATGCATTCACCATTTAATTATATCCTTTAATAGAAAAAAATCCCAAAGTAACCTGTGTTATGCCATTTGTCTAGTATATATTATTTATATATACCAAAAAAGACAAAAAAATTATGTTATGAGTACATGCATTTCTTATTTCCAAGATTAGAACTGCACTAAGACTTAGAAGCAAGAACTATGCGGATGGATGAGAGGAACATAAGGAGAGAGAAGGTGGGAGAGAGCAGAGAGATATCCTGAGTAAGTCAATATGAAGGCCTCCTATTTTAGATGAAAAACACCTGCTTCTAGTTACACTGCAAATTTAACTTTCAATTTTACTAATGAAAAAAGGAACAATAAATGTTTTTCATATATTAATTTGATTTTCTCTTCTTCAAGTCCATTTGTGTAATCTATCACAGTTTCAAAAGGATTATTTCATTATCTTTTTAATAAGTTTCTCCACACCCATTCTTGATCCTTCTAAATCTTTTATATCTGCAGTGATCTCAAAATGGAAATGGGAAAATCTCCTCTGCTTAAAACTCATTGCCTTAAGCATAAAAAGCAGTATTACCAACATAAAGTCCCTCCATGATCTGGTCCCTACCCTGCTATTTCTCTTCTCTTCTTCAACACTTCCTTCACTTGGGGTGGTGCACCATGATCCTTTCAGCCTCCTGAGCCTATATATATATATAAAGTTGTTGTAGTCATATTCCCACTGTATCTGTTTCCTGGAGAAGTTACACACTGACACTGAAGACCCTCAGATTATCTCTTCAATTCTTGTTTTTCTATAAGACTGAGGTCTATTAGAAAGATTTACTATATAAGACAGAAATAGTAAGATCTAATCAGCTTGGTCATGAGTTTAGTAAGGCCTACATAGTCATTCAAAATTGAACTTTCTCCACTTGAGATATAAAGTGAAAATGAGAACTTTAAGGGGAGAAAAAAATAATTAGTGAAAGCACACTATTTGGAAAGGGTCTGATATGATATATTTAATGACTAATGTATAAAATAAAATTATAATACTGGTAGCATGAGGGAAGCATATTAGACCACCATAATATTATATAGATGGATTAAAGTGGGTACAATCTGATACAGGTGAAGGCAGAATTTTGATAGAAGTATAATTTGCACAGCATTGCATTATTGTATATCTCAGAGGGTAATATCTCAAATGCAAATTTTGAATAATTTGGATATGTGGCCAAAACTAAAATAAACATTTTTTTTTTCTGTTTTGAAAGGCACAGCTGTGGTATTTAAAAATGAGTTATAGAACTTGTGTTCCAGAATATACAAGAATTATAGCCAACACATCTTCAAAATATAAACTGAATATAAATAAAAGAAAAGCATCAAACATTTATCCTTCTTTTCTTATATGAACCATAGAACTGGGTAATGAAAGAGTAGATGAAAAAAAAATTGTCTTTTTATAGAAATATTTCATTGAATACATGAGAAAGGAATGACATAATTGAATTGCAATGTCAACATTTTGCAAATTCTAAGGAATGAAAAGATCTAGGCATTAAACAATAAGGATTCCCTACTTTATCAAAACGGGACAATTGGTCATTAAATACTTCCTACAACTCCTCATAAAGAATACACCATAGCTATATTTATCTAAAACTAATAATAATAATAGGCTAACCTGAGTTCCATTAAGCCTCTAGATTCAACAACCAATTTTCAGAAAATGTGGAGAAACATGTGAAAGTACACAGGGATATAATTAGCCATATACAGCCTGTGGGAAACTACAGCACAGATCAACCAAGTTATTTAACAAATAGCTTCAGAAAAGAAAAGAATTAGAAGGGGATCCTATTGATTAAAAAAAAAAATAGGAAAAAAAAAAAAAACCAGGAAAACCAAACTTCAGTGTCTACAGAAACACAATTAAATGAGAAAATAAGTAGGTACTATTAAAGTGATCAGAACTAATGCCCTGGAGACAGGGTGTGCCTGAGGGAACATGTAGGGCCTTCTGGGGATTCTGGCAAAGTTTGATTTCTGAATGTTGATCAAATGGCCCCCAGGGTTAGGCACCACAAGGTGGCGCCCTTGGGTTTCGCTTCTGGAGGGCCCTATAAGTTTCTATTTCCCCATAACTCTTAGGTTTAGCTTTCCAGTTGCAGACCCCCAACTGACTTTATGGTCAATCAGCATATGTTAGGCCCCGCCCCGCTCATAGGCCCTGGCCAATCTGCTAATGCCAAGTCTCCAATTGAACATATAAAGCTAGAAATTTTCCAGTGTGCTCTCCCTCTCTCCCTTCCTTCCCCCTCCCTCTGTCTCCCTCTGTCTCCCTCTCTCTCTCCCTTCCTCCCTCCCCCTCCACTCTCCCCCACCCCTCCCTCTCCCATGGCCCTCTCTCTCCCCCTTGCTTTTGACCCCAGGCAACCACCTGTGTTAAATCTCTCCGATGGACCCTGCTTCTGAGTGTGTGGTTCTTCTTGGCTGGAACCCTTTCACTGAACATGAGTGATATTCATCAAAGTGGTCCCCTTTTGATAGTTTTGTAATCTACTCATTTATGAGGTTTTCAATATTTCTTAATTAATAACATCCATTATTTTAAAATACTAGGGCCAAAGTTGATGTAAGTTGAGTATACTCTTCACTTTGGGATCAAATTTTATTTAGAGCAAGTTAATATGCTAAAAATTGAAAAAGCTATTCATTTTAGTCTATATTTTGGAATATGTGGCCTAACCCTAATATTTGTGTTAATGTTGAATTACTTTATATTTTATATTTCCTTAATTGAGATAAATATTATTAGATAAAATTGTGGAATTTGGAAAAGCTATTGGAATAGCTAGTATAAAAATAATTTAAATTGAATATATGTATATATAGGTATATACAAATTGATGGATAGATAGACTCTTAACATATTAAAGACCAACTTTGAAGTGTTATGAAAATTATCTCTAGATTTAATAAAGCACCTTAAGCTCTGTATAGGAAAATACCATATAAGTGCATAACAGTAAGAATCATAATATTTTAAAATATCATACTATATCCTATTGCCCAAATAAAACCATAGCCAGGTACAAAGACTGTTGAATTTGTTTTCCATGGGAAAATTGAAATAAATATAAATCTAAGGGAAAAAATTAAAATAACTAAATAGAAAATTTATTGTGCTAAATAACACAGGAACATAAAAGAGTTGAAAGTAATTAGCTATGTTAAATATTACTAAATTTACCTAAATGTTTTCTACTTAACACCTGCATGGCTTGTGACAAAAATGATCCCAGCAGAACTCTCAAGTTTGTGGATTTACTGATGTGTTTTTATAAATAATTCCAAATTTAATGTTTTACAATGAAATTATAAATAAAATATGTATATCTTTTAAGAAGTTTTTATTAATTAAAATTGCCTTCCTGTGGAAAATAATACTTTTAAAAATTATTCAATGTAATTTTCAGGCTGAAAATAATCTCAACTAGTAAACTCTTTAAAAGTATGTGTAGGTATACACAGACAAAATATTCCATTAACACTTTTTGTTAAAGACTAGTCCAATACCTCTTAAGCAAGAATAACATATTTTGGTTAAAGAGTTTCTCAAAACAAGGAAAAGATAAGAAAGAAGAAAACCAGATTACAGTATCCCTGTGTTCTTTGACCAGGGAATTGGATCTGTTAGGAGAAGGCACCTTGTACAACATATGAGATGGTGTTGGAATTCAAAAACCTTCTAGGTGAGGTACTGCTGTGTTGTGCAAGTGGGCTCCAGTTTATGAGCAGAAGCCTCCATTACCCTCAGTCTCATTGAGAACTTCAGAAAACTGGATCTTAGAAGGCAGGACCTGCCATAGCCAACTTTGGAGGAAGCATTAAAAGCTCATTTGGCATCTCTTTGCTCTTTTTTTCCCAGCCTCTCCTCCATATTGGAAACTATCCTCTCTGTTAGCCTATGCATTCACGAACTCCACATTGACCTTTTTTATTTTTTGAGGATGAGAAAATTTCTCAGAAGAAATAAATACAATCTAGCACAAACCAAATGAATCACCACGTATCTTGAAAAATGAGCCCTGAAACCAGGGCTTTAAAGACTAGACCATATCTTACCAGTCTTAAGGAAAAGGAAATATTAAACAGAAAATCAAGACACTGGTCATGAACAGCTCTGTAGTTCACCTTTATGATTTTACCTAAGGTAAAACCTAATTATTAACTTCATATATTAATAAGGTAAAATTGTTGTTGTTAATATTGATACTAAATTAGGTAACTGTGGTATCCTAGAAATCATTTTTGATATATGAGAGTTGTAAAGTCTCTATTTTGTAGATCCATTCATTAACCACACTTAGAGAAGGCAAACATGTTTGGGGACATGAATGCCTTTTTATTTGCCTATTCTTCAATTCCCTGCCCTCTGCTCTACTACATATTTTAGGAAATAACATTCTTTTTTTCAAGCTCCTTTGCTTGCAGAGTTATGTCCAGTCTGGTATTGGAGTACCAGAGGGTTGTGGGATGGGAGATATTTTCCCATTCTTTATCTGATCCACAGCCTGCAGAAAAGGCTGCACTTCCTGTTTCGCTTCATATACTAGTAGGAAGCCCAGCCACATGACCTGGCTTCCAGATTCTGGCCATCCTACTTCCTCTCATTCTCATTTGAAATGTTGGGTCTTCCCAGCTACCCACTGCTGCTAATCTGGATGGACTTATTGCTTCAGATTGTTTAATTGCTTTCTTATTTTTCTTCATCTACATATCCAATATGTCTAATATTTTCCTATATCAAATTCACTCTATTTGCAAAATCTGTTGTGCCTTTTCTTTTCTTGAGCAGAACCGAAGAGACACAGCAAATGTTAAAAGATGGTATGCTGTTGCATTCAATGAGAAATTGGCACATCTGTCAGAATATTTTGGAATCATTCTGCTCATTTAGTGTTCCCATACTCCCAATCCTGATGCAGATGTGCTAGCAACGCCATAGCATTTTGCTGGGGAAGAATAAAAATAATGGAAAGTGCACATCCCAAATGCTACTCCCCTTGATGGCTCTGCGGTGTTCACATTCACACATAAACCATGATGGAAGACAAGCCAGGCAGAGAAAAAAGATCTGATGGGGCAATCTCCAGACTCTTTAAATATTTGCTAATGTGCAGGAAAAAAAGAAAGATGCGTACATTTAGTTTACAAATAATCTCATATCTGATAGAATTGGTAACTCATTACCAAAAATAGAGAACTCCGTGGGTGCCAGAAAGACGGGGCAATACTAGATTTGAATGTTAATAGTCAAGCCTTAGTTTTTCTTCCCTTCTCTTGTGAACATAGAAAGACAGAAAATGACATGACTACAAACCTCAGTTTTCTCATCTGCAAAACAGAAATAATAATAGTAACATCTACTTTACAGTGTTTTGATATTTAATAGTTACATTAACCTGATAGTACTTGTTACTGTCCTTAAAAGGAAGTATCTTTTGTCAGTAGAGAGGTTATCACTTTTTTTTTCCATTTTTTAAATTTGTTCTAATGAGGTATGCATGTATGACTACACGAGGTAATCACTTTTAATGACTGTGGGCGATTGTGCAAGAACAAAGCAGATAACAGGGGAAATTAGTGAGATTTTAGATATGTAAACTTAGCCTCAGAGTTCACAGGGACATTAAGCTAAAGTAAGATAAGAAGAGGGTATTGAAGGGCCTGGGAAATAAACAATAGGACAGGTACCTATGGTAGAAGACAAGTGACCTGGAGAAATAGCAGTGGTAGGGTAGCAAAAGACCTTAAAACCAGGGAACCAGCCTATGTAAACTTGTTTTTCCTCCAAACCCAGGAAAGGCCTAAGGTGAGTAGATTTGGAAAATCTTAAAGAAGGGCAACTGGCATTTTGTGCAACGTATGACTGTGACAACTTAAAGTTTTCTTTTCTTTCCCTAGGAAAATTTGCAGAGATATTGGTGAGGATCCCAGCCTGCCTTGAATGGGTATTGACTCCAGTTTAACTCTCAAAGAACCAGGTATCTCAGTGACTATGCAGACTAAAAAATAAATAGAAACATAAAAGAAATCTCATTTGTTGTTTGTATGTTTGTTTCAATTAATAGGTAATGGTGATTTCAAGAGCTACTGTTTATTTAAAACTTACCTTAGATAATTCAATGTAATTAGTTATCATCAAGCTCCTTTAACACATAGGAAATAGCAGAACTTACTAAATATCCCCAGAACACTTGGTTCTTAAAGTACTCATCAAATAAAAAACACATGGAGGACTGAGCTTCAGACCATGACTATTGTTTTCTTAAGTTGACTAAGAGCCACTCACGTGTTGTTCAAATGCCCCTTTCAAATCAGACACTGTTTTCATTCCCCAGCATTGTGTATTATTAGAGGTGGTTCTGTTCTATAAGCAGTGTGCTTGACCCTATACCCCAGTGAAATCCTGTCCCTTTAATTGTTTCTTTAATGATAGATGGCTTGATATTGGATATCTTCATGTAGCTTTAAAAGTCTCCTAAAAGCAATAAGTTCCTCAGTGATATCAAAATTTACCATCACTGCATTTAAAATAGAAAAAACATGTAAAAAATAGTGCCAGTGCTATCTCTATATCAGAAATGTTTGTCTTAATTAGGATGCATTTCGAAGAAATGTACTAGTTAACATATAATTTGTTAAAATAAATGTGCATTGCATTTAGACAAGTGTAAGAGTGAAAATTGTGCTTTGAATACAATGAGCACCATGGAATTTGATAGACCCCAAATTTTTCCACTACAATTTTTCCATAAATATAAGCAAATACACAATACATGTGATGTGTTCCCCAGATAACTTCCTCTAGTAGTGTTTGTTATGCATTAGAAATGAGGTGACTCCCCAAAAGCTCATGTGAGAGACAATGCAATTAAATTTAGAGATGAAATGATTTGGTTATAAGATCCTTAACTTAATCAGTGAATTAATCCACTTGAATGGATTAACTGAGTGATAACTGCAGGTAGGTAGAGTGTGGGTCATGGGGGGGGCATGTCTTTCGGGTATATATTTTGCTCCTTGTGAGCTGAGCATAGTCTCTCTTTGCTTCCTGCTGGCCATGTCCTAACCCCCGTTCTCTATCACACTTTTTCACCATGATGTTCTGCCTTACTTTGGGCCCAGAGCAATGCAGCTGGATGTCTGTGGACTTAGACCTCTGAAACCATGAGTCCCAAATAAACTTATCTATAATTGTTCTTATCAGGCATTTTGGTTAAAGCAACACAAAGTTGACTAAAACAATGTTTCTCTAGAAAACATCAGAAATTAAAGCACTAATTGTCATTACCACATTTTCACATTTCAAATATTCTTTCTGGAATCTTGACTAATATAAAAACAGTGATTTTCTCTGCTTAATTAAAAGATGTATCTTCTGGGTATACTGATATTTCAGACTTCAACATTTCTTGTCAGTAATGTCACACAATCAAGTAACCTGGTTACCTGTAAAACCATTTTGTGTTTAGAATCAGAATATAATATTATTTGCTCTTTTGTTCATTATGTAATGATTAATACAACATATAAACCTTCAATGAAGGAGTAACCATTGTCCAGCCATGTTATTAGCCTTTAATGCAATCTTGTCTTTAAACTTCCATTTAAAAATAGACATAATTTTAAGAAAGTATCCTGTACTAGATTTAAATAAATTTGTATTTTTTTTTTTTTTTTTTACTTTGGAAAGGATCAAGCTAGATACATGCTTGAGGTTGTAGCATACCAGAGACAGTGCATTTAATGTACTTAATTAGAAAGGCATTTCTTAGCAATTTTCTCTCTTCTTCATTCTCCATTCTCATTTTTCATGCCAGAATTTATTTTTCATCCCTTTCTGAGGTAATGCCATTTGAAATGAGTAAATGTTTCCACACCTCTTATAATTGTCAAAGTATCAAATGCATTTTTGCAGATCACAAATTAGCAAAGCACATGAATGTCTGCTAAGAAACACCAAAATATTTTGAAAAATAAATCCAAGCAGCAATACCACATTTCTGCAATAGAAGTTAAACTTCCAGGGGAACTGCTTTCTAGACTAAGAATATTGTGACAAAATATACAATAAGACTTTAAAACAATCTTTTTTACAGAAGAGGAAACAAAGATTTAGGATAAAATGACTAAAAGTCATTAGAGCAAAGAATCTAGGTAGGGCAGGGCTTCAACCATTTCCCTGCTTATAAACCTTTGCATTTTTGTACTGCAGTTTCAACTCCTTAAGTCTCCATTTAAATGTTTTCCTATGTTAAATGCATGTTGCCACCTCATATATTTGTGATGAATATTTTACATATATAATCAGCAAAACAATTTTAATCAGAAAGAAAATAACAAATGATAACATCTTAAGTTTCTCTTGGAACAATCATTTTAATATGATAAATCAAGTCTACATATTTGGGAGCACTTATATTCCAAGCTTGTGTCTTCCTGTTAGTTATTCAACAACTGAGCCCATAGGTTTATAAAGTATATAGATATACATGAGTGTGACTTGCAGTTCACTACAAGACTCATCCCAAGTATAGGATCAGTTACATTTCAATTCCTATGACATATATAATTGTTTTTGTTTTTTTTTTTCCTTGCAAGTTTCTCTCACTTCAGTTATTTCAACTTGGTGAATTGCAACTGATGCCTTGAACAGAATTTTTCTTGAATTTCACATTTCCAATTAGTCCCATAAAGGTTTAAATAGTAGCTGAGAGTTGAAATGATCAACAGTATATTTTGAGTTTTTATTTGATTCTTTACATCTTAAAATCCACTTATTCAAATAACATTCATCACAAAAACTGTGTCTCCAAAGATCTTACAGTTAAAGTCATGAAGCTCTATAGTGAAAACCAGAAATAGCAGGAGCAAAAGGAATCTAAGAAACACAGGAGATGAAAAATAGAATGCATTTGGTTGACATTTGAAATGGGTAAGAGCATCGGCAAGGCAGAGAGATTCAAAAAAGTATTTCCAAAAGTAGAGAAAATTTTCACACTGACAGTAGTAAGATTATGTCAAGGGACCAACTCAAAACTAATATCATGCATCAAGCAGAACTGACTGAAAGGTCTATAGCAAGGAACGTGGCTGCAGCACAGGTTGAGGCAGCGGCTGCAATATTTTTTAGACTAATGGTGGCAATTTTAAGCAGAGCCTCGCACCATTCACAGCAGTGTGGAAAGGAAGGTCCTTTGTTTGATGAAAAGGTTTATGCTTCATGAGACAGATGTGGGGGAGCAGAGAGAGAGAGGCTTTCTTCTTGGACCTGTGGTATTTCTGGAAAATAAAGCGAGTGGAAAGTGAATTGTGTTTACTCACTACATCTCTGTAGCTGGACGAGATTCGCACCATTCACAGCAGTGTGGAAAGGAAGGTCCTTTGTTTGATGAAAAGGTTTATGCTTCATGAGACAGATGTGGGGGAGCAGAGAGAGAGAGGCTTTCTTCTTGGACCTGTGGTATTTCTGGAAAATAAAGCGAGTGGAAAGTGAATTGTGTTTACTCACTACATCTCTGTAGCTGGACGAGATAGTTTTTTTTGTTGTTGTTGTTGTTGTTTTTTTTTTTTTTCCTGGCAGAGTGTTTACACCTCACTGAAAGCTCATGTGATGTGTCTTTATTCCACAAGATACTCCTGTCATGTGGAAGAGGGGAATGGGTCATTTTCACAGACAGCTTTTTTGAGCTTGATGGTTTTATGCATTGCAGATATGCAAACCACCCTGTGTTTCCTCTCAAGACAAACAGATACTTTGAATTAGCCCAGAATCAGAATTAGGGCTCATGAAGTGAAAGAATAGAAGACATTGAAACTTCCAGAGATTTTGTTGCAGTGGTGCAACAAAATGATCCAGTCACTTGGAAACCTGAGGCAGGAGAATCACAAAATCATGGCCAGCCTAGGAATTTCAGCAAGACTGTGTCTCAAAATAAAATAAAAAAAAATAAAATAAAAAGAAACATTAAAAGGGCTGGGGATGTAACTCAATGGTAGAGGGTCTCTGGTTGTGATCCCTAGTACCAAAAAAAAAAAAAAAAAAAAAAAAAAAAAAAAAAAAAAAAAGAAAAGAAATAAAACCTGACTTTTAACTACATTGGCAAATAAGGAAATATTGAAATATCATAATTTGTAAGGTAACTGATACTCCTTATTCTTGGATATATTCCTATGTTTATATTTACACATATAATTAGAAGATAATTTGTTTTGGGATTCATTCCTTCAAGGCAACATGTTTTAAAAAATATTCTGGGATTCTGTATTTTAAAGGTCATTCATTTATATATTTCACATCTAATAAATAAACTGCATAAACAATAAGGAGCTTTTCAGTTTTCACATGTATTTTGAAAATCTTTAATTTCCTTTACTGCTATTATGAAGTTAAAATGTATATTCACCCTTCAAGGGCTAAGAAACTTATATTTCCCTTTCTGACATTAATCTTTAGATCTCCTTCTTCCCTAGTCCTTGTTAATCAAGTATTCTCTGTGTACAACAAATCAGCATAATTTATTTTTATCATTTTACTCTCCATTTGTAAATCACTACTACTCTGGAAATCAAATCTCTTCTCATCTATATAAATTTTTCATCTATAAATTTCACATTTCCTTCACAAGTATAATTTACCCTTTAGCATTCAAGGAAATGGGCCTCTAACTCCTTCTCTAGATAAACAGATCAGTTTTATTTCATATAACAATGTCTTCAGATGTTTTTTCTACCATAATCATATTTTTGCAGTTAAGCATGAAAAATCAAAAAGGGCATGAATTTCCCCTGTTACCACTGTGATCATTTCTTCTGTGGTAATGAGGATGGTGTAATAAATTGTAATGTTCAAGTAGGAAGTGTTACATATTGTCAACTTCTACCTTTTCTCCTTGCATGGGTTTCGAAAACTCCAACACTTCTACTGAGACTCTATATTAGCAACTAAATATTTGCTTCTAACTCGAATCATACAATATTAGTGAATGGAAGAAATTAAGAAGTATAAAACTGTAAAAAAATAGAAACTCATAAATAAAAATGTTTAAGATTAGATAAATTACATGATTTGACCAAGATCACAGGAATAATATGTCTTACATTCAATGAAATTTGCTGAAAACTTGCCCAGATAAATTTGGTCAGGTAATAATTCAGGTAATCATTACTGTGTATTCAAACTACTTATTTGGGCTTGTATTCTCTCTCTCTCTCTCTCTCTCTCTCTCTCTCTCTCTCTCTCTCTCTCTCTCTCTCTCCTGCTCCTGTCTTGCTCTCTCCCCAGCTTTATTGAGGTAAAATTTAATTTATTTAACATGAAATTTATTTATCATGTGTCCAGTCTAATTACCTTTCTAAAAATTATAAGCTGTGCAATCATCACAATTCAGCTTCGGAAATTTTAAATCATATCCCAAATTTCCTTCTACCACACTATAGTCAATACCTACTCCTTTTCCAATCACTACCTCTCCCTACCCCTTTCCCAAACTCAGAAAACCATTCATCTATTTTATATCCCTAGGAATGTATCTTTTTTGTGTGTTTAACAAAAATGGAATCAGACATCATGTAGTCTTTTTTATTTGATTTCTTTCATACTGCATTGTATCTGTGGGATTTATAAATGGTGTAATATGTATTCGTATTTCATTCCTTTTTGTTGCTAAATAGTATTCTATTATTTGGAAACATCACATTTCGTTTTATTTGCCTCTTAATGAACATTTGGACTTTTTCCAGGTTGGGGTGTTTTAAATATTATTTCTATGAACACTCATTTGATTTGCACATCTTTGTATGCTTGCACATTTTTATTTCTTTTGAAAGATTTTTAACAGTGGAATTACTGGACTGAATACTAAGTTTACATTTACCTTTTTTAAAATATGTCAAATCTTTTCTAAACTATACAATTTTATTTTTGCATTAAAAATGAAAGAAAGTTCTGGTTTCTCAATATCTCTCCAACACTTGGGCATGGGTAGGTTGAAGACTTGCTAAAGTTGTCTGAACACAATTTACAACCTGTCTATATTGTACACTGAGCTATTTAGACATGGAGGTGACACCTCTGAAGTTTCAAACCTAAAGGTAAAATCAAAAGGGGAAAAGTGGAACAGAAACATCAATGATCACATATTGTATGGGAGACAGAATTCACAGATTTAATTCATGCAAGTAAGCAAATAGGCAAATAAAACTGATGGGCTCCCAAGGGTATTAGAGTTCAGAGAGTTTTAGAATCTGCCTCCCTTTTACTTACTGCAAGACCCCCATGCATGTTTGTGCAGTCACTTTGTGCCAGAGAGATGTGAGTAGCTTCAACCCACCTTAATCACTGCTGGGTATTAGCCAAGGATCCCCCTGAGATAGGGAAGAAACTTACTGAGTGTTCTATGGTTCTTTCACCTTTTGGAATCCCCAGGTAATTATCAATATTTCCCAGGTCTGTTGTTTGCTGGCTCTCCTTCTTTGCTTTCCACTTTAAATGGAAACTCCGAAGCCAGTGAGCCCAGTAGTTCAGTGGGGTGAAAGCTGCTTGTTTACCAAGCGCACCTGCTTTGGTTGAACCTCAACACCAACAAAACGAAGTGGGGTCAAAGGACATGTCCTCGGGAGAGAGGACCGCACACAGCTGTTGTTCCATGTATAACATGTTCTCCTCTTTGTTGTATACCTTTGATTTTTCTGAGTGTTGAAATTATTGCTTTTGACAATTTGGGCCCATTTTATAGTTGTTCTTTGAAGAGAGAATTTGCAGATTTCCTCACTCCATCATGTCAAAAGTGAATCTTCTGGGAGATCTTTGTTCTTCTATAAAATACATTTCCTGAAATCATTTATAAGGACTAGAACCAAATACATTACATTAAGTATAGTGCAATACATGTATTTACCTGTGTATCTTTTCTTCTCAAAAATAGCAGTAGAGGGCTGGGGAATATAGCTCAGTTGGTAGAGTGCTTGCCTCGCATGCACAAGGCCCTGGGTTCAATCCCCAGCACCCCCCCAAAAAAAATAGCAGTAGAGAAATTAAAATTATCTAACAGAAATAGAGAATAAAAAAAAATGGCAGTCAATGGATGACAACAGAACTTTGAAAGGTAGCAAGGGTATAGATTAATCCTATGATGGGCACATTAAGCTCCAGAGGAGGATGTTACCCAGAGGATTCAACAACAGAATCCAGAAGAGGCTTAGAAATTTGGGATGCCATATATCTGGTTTTTAGCTATTCATCTGCAGGACAGCAGGTAATATGTTTTGATATGAAATAGGTAGTAAGAAAAATAAAGCAACTACAACAGATAAACGTGGATACATTTTCATAATACATCTATTGAAGGAAATAAATACAAGAAGATTACTTAAGAATTAAGATTTTCTAAAATTTTTACAGATAGATGGTAGCTGTATGCCAATGTTCCTAAGGCCACTGAGTTGTAAATTTAAAAATGATTAAAATAATATTGTAGGACAGGAGTTACACATTGAAAAGAAACACACTTGTTATAACCAACATAATGAAATTTTAGAAGGCCCACTCTAACACCTACTTCATTAAAATTCAGAATTACAGGAATAAAGAGAAGTCAACAAATATTTCCAGGGAGAGAAAAAAATGGGGCAGGCAAAGTTTTATAAATTAGAATAACATCCTATTTATGAGAGAGAGAACTGAAACAATAAATAATCCTTAAAATTATGCTTCCAAGATACCAAAAAGAAATGTGCAACTTGAAATTCTATACCATGCCCAAATATGAAACTAGAATGATGGCAGAGAGATATTTCAGGTATGAAAATTCTTAAAATCCTAATAGTTCACAACTGCTTTTAAAAAAGTTATAAATGTTTGTTTCATCTATATCAGAGGAATGCCTTTAATATGAAGAGAAGGATGTGAAATCAGGAGACAGTACAGAGCATGGGATAGAAACATATTTCAACCTATTACCATTTTCCTATGACAACTGTGCCACTGTTCAAGAGAATGTGGGTTTTATGAGAGGCAGACAATGGAGGCCCTTGGAGGAACATCCACATTCCCCTACATCCCTGAAGGAGTGGAGCTGAGATTTTTGATGTGACAATAAAGCACATAACACATTTCACAAGAATATCATTTTGTATAAATACAAATAAAATAAATAAATATATATATGTTCTCATCATTTTACGCTTTTCAGTAATCCCAAATTTACTTTATGTTCTAGATACCATAAGTACACTCTCATGTATACCAACTACAGATATCTTGAGTATTGTGGTAGTTGATACATCATTATTAATTAAAATAAGGCAGCACAGGTGCAGATAAAACTTCAATTAGCAATTAATGTCACCAGTGTTAACAAATTAAAACTTAAAAAAAAAAATTCTAAGAAAAAAAAAAAACACTTGTTAATATAATTTTAATTAGTAAGGATATTTAATTTACACTAATCAAAACTTTCAGTGTTATTTAGAATAATGTTCATTAGCCTCTCTGAGCAGTCTTTTCTTTGTGTACCCTAGATCTTTTCTGGATATTTTAATAATGATTATTTAGGCTTTTGTAAATGATTATGTATTCCACACACATGGATACCAATATCCACCTGCACAACCTTAATAACATCTCTACTGAAATTCAGTGACAAGGATTTGGCACTTGGGCAACTTAGGGTGAATGTCCAGTTGACAATCTGGAAATCTCATCAGGTACTCCACAATAGGGTTCTCCAAACAATCAAATCTTCTTTCCACTTCTTTCCAAGTTACTGGCACTTGTCATGCTCCTCAATAAAATTAAATCCTTTTTCCATTCACCTGGCTCAGTATTGCTTCACATTTTCTGTCCAGCTGCAAGAAACATTGCCATCTCCCAGTTGCCAATTCTTTCCTCAAGCAGCACATTTTTCTCCATTGCCTGTTTACAATACACTTCACTTATGTAATGCTCACTTAGGTAGGCTCTCAAAGTTCTTCTGAATATGCTACTTCATTTGTCTTTTGATAATATTATGATGAATAAAGGCACAAATATTTAAAATTCTCCAATGGATTGGATTCTTAAAACTAATTTTGATGTTGATTTTTAGAAATCCAGAAACAAATAAGAAAGTTGGATCTGAGGGTTGTCTGAACATGCCTACATCCACATACAGCTGAAGTCTAATTGTATATTAATAACACTACAGAGCCATTCAGAATGTAAACTGTTGTTTCCACCGGATTATTATAGGTACAACTGGGGATTCTGGGAAATTGTTTTCCTCTGCTGACTTCCTGGCAGATTTAGGAATTCCCTATCCAATACTACCAAAGTCCTCAACTTTAATTCCCATCATGGTTATGAATTCGGAACAGGACAAATCTAACCCTCACCTACAAGAGGTAGCCCCTTCTAGGAGGTAACCCACATGGTATCCTCATCTGGCAAAATAAAGGAAAGAGAGGTTGATGAAAAAGGGCAGTGTGGCTATTTGGGTTGCCAAAACTATGGGACTGAATTCCCAGCTCATGAGCTCACCACCAACTAATTGTTATGTACTGAAAGTTTTTCACTTCCTTGATATGTGGTAAATTTAGCAAAAAGTTGTACATTTTCTATCTTCCTATTTTTGCCTGCAAAAAGAAAAAAAAATACTTTGGAGGTAGTCTGAGGTTCTCTATTAAATATTTAATGTTTTTAAGAGAATAAAAATTTTTATGAAGGGAAAATTCATAAATTAGTTGGTGATGATTGCTATGATATATACAAAAACTAAGATGAATTGATCTATATTTAATAGAAAGACTCAGTCTAAATATTTTTCTAAGTATTTCAGAGAAAAATTTACTCTTTTTGACACATTAGCACAGTAGAACTGTGGATTCTGAAAGTGAAAGAAATTAGTATTTATGAAATGAGGTTGAATGAGGTCACTCAATTATGGATATGAATTAAGAAGAGGCTCATTCTGCCAGTGAATTGCCCCTAAGTGGTAATGAAGGGTGGGCGGTATGAAACATGGCTGAGAGGAGTGAAGGTGGGAGGGATTTGGGTATGCAGTATACTGAGTAAATGGGTACAGAAAAGGGGCTTGAGGTGAGAGGAAAGGAGAGCTGAGGGATGGGAGGGATGAGGGCATGAAAAATATTTAAGGAACACGTAATGATACAGAGTTTACTCAACTTTCTTATTTTTTCAATCTTGTTAATAATTTTTCCTATTATTATGGGAAAAAGAGAATTTGTGTTTTATGTTAGAATTTTTTTTTAAGATCTTCAGAGCTGATTTATGTACTATCAATTTCCACTTTCTGAATGTTTCAAAATTTTTTATTTATTTCCCCCTTATGAAATGTTGCTTCATGAAGCTGAGATTTTGAGATGTTATTGGAGACCTCAGTGAGGCTAGCTAACACAAGGGGCAAAATGTGATGCTGGCAGTGGTACATACACACTCTTTTTCTCTTTATTTCCCTGATGCTATGACGTTTGGGGGAAAATCAGATGACCGTTCACTTTTTCTCTTATAGCCTCTTGAGTTACCAAATAATTCCCTCTATGTTATCTGGGATAAACAAGTGAGAATTTTTTCTTTCTTTCAGTTTTTGGAGATCCTAAACACTTTGTCAGTGTTTCTAATCACAAGAATTAGACAAAAGGAGAACAATGAAGTAGGAGTTCACATCTTTCCAGTTTAGGGAGATGCTCTGGGCAGTGTTCTTTAGTGGTTGACCTCAGGCTGCACATATCATGTTTTGAACTCTGAAGGTCTTGGAGATTACTTGTCCTGATCTCTCATTTAAGGGATACATATAACACAATTATGTGACCTGTGAAGACAGTTCATGTATGGTTTCCAGAAAAATATGCTCAAGGAAGAGTTGTACACAATTGCTTAACTATCTCACCTTAAAAATAAGAAATTTGAGGGGCTGGGGTTGTGGCTCAGTGGTAGAGCGGTCGCCTAGCACGTGTGCGGCCCGGGTTCGATCCTCAGCACTATGTAAATAAACACATTGTGTACAACGAAAGCAAATAAATAAATATTTTAAAAAATAAGAAATTTGAAATATAAAATTTTCCTCACAGAAATCTTCCTTCTTAAACTCTACAAATTTTACTTTAAATGTGAATGGGATCTTCACAAGATATACGGGCTTAAGCAACTGTGAGCAGAAGTATCATCAATAATTATAGAGTAATGCTTCAGTTGGTATATAAACACATGAGACTCCTGGTCAGTAGGTATAAATGAAGCATAAACTAGCACATCTGGAAGGCGTGGAATATATAGTAAGTTGATTGATTGATAATAAATAGTGGATCACATTTGGGCATTTGAGTTAATTTGGAAGATAAGTCATCTGTAAATATATCATAAGGAGAATACTGCAACATTAAGAATAATTACTGAATTAAGTTTTAATATAGTTTCAGCAATGGAACTAGAAAGGTATATGCTCAGGAAAATAGATTCTGTATGTAGATATGTATATTCTGATAAATTAATTTACTTTGTATGTAAATAAATTCATTCTAGAAGTATTGCCTGAACTAAAAAATATAAATGATAGTGTATATTTTTTAATTAAAAGAACATGTTCATTTTGCAGTACATCTTAAAACATTTTTTGGTTTAAGTACATTGTTGAAGCAATAACAACTCAATATTCTGAAATATTTTTATCCTTATATTAAGAGAAAATATTTGCATATGAAGTTTTATAAATGTAATGAAAAATGTAATAAATTTAAAAAATTATAAATAGATACCATCAACCATTCATCTGTTTTCATAAGTCATCTGTTTAAAAAGTGTTAGCATGTATAGCTTTGTTCAGTGTTTCAGAAAGTCATTTAGACAGGACTGAAATGAGTATAATATACACTGTAAACTGTTGGCATGTGGCCTGTCATAGAATTGTTCTGTTTGGTTTGTTATGGCCAGGTCACTGTTTTGTTTTTCCACTCTCTATTTTTTCAGCATTGAATTTCAATGTGCATCTATCCCACTTAAAAGTCTTCAGAGCATGATGATAAAGTGCTGGGAGCACATAATGTGCAAACATTATAAAAATAGATAAACAAGAGATGGGATTCGTCATCCAATCCATTTACCTGCCAGATCAATAATGAATCTCAATTTATTCTCATTTAGAATATATAGTACTTTTAACCATCAGTACTTTTAATCATTAAGTAGGATAGATGATATTATTTTTTTCTGAACGGTGCTATAGTACTTTTGAAACATCATTAAGTGGCTGTTTTTTGGTTAGTGATACCTTTCTGGAGTGGATTTGATACTATACTTTCATGTTCCTGTTGGTCTCTTTCAATGTGTCAGAGACATTGCTCCTTAACTCTTTTAACTTTCCGATATTCATCAGAACAACACATGGCCCTACTGATGTAGATCTATATCATTGCTTTTACACACATTTGCATTTTCTCAACAATCTTGTAATTTAGGTATCAATCCAACTTCACAGGTTCAGGAACCACACCCATATATTTTCGAAGTTGCTTCAATCAGCTTCTTGAGCCTGTATCTTCTGACTCAAACATTCTATAATATTTTGATTGGACTGAAGTTGTATTTGTTATTAATTAATTTATTTTTATTTATTTTTATAGTCCAATTTCTTTGTTAATTTTTTCTTTGTTAATCAGTGCGGGGCAAAAATATTAATGCTTTGAAAGAAGAAAATATCAGGACAGTCTAGGATTACACCTCTAATTTTTTGTTTGTTTGTTTGTTTATAACAAGGGTTGAACCTAGGGGCACTTAACCACTGAACTACATCCCCCAATCTTTTTATTTTGTTTTTATTTTGAGACAGAGTCTCACTAAGTTGCTAATGGTCATGCTAAATTGCTTAGTATGGCTTTGAACTTGATATCCTCCTGTCTCAGCCTCCTAAGCGGCCGGGATTACAGGTATGTAGCACCACACCTGGCTATACCCATAAATTCTTATGTAAAAATCAAAGCAGAGAAAAAAAACAAGACATTGTTATATTTATTGATAGTTAATCAATACGTGTAATACAATTCATAGTGTAATATAATATTAATGTGCTTTAATCAAATGATAGGTTGATTAATACACTGAGGAAGTAATATTGGATACATATATTCTCCTGCAAACTATACTAAATGTGATTTCTAGATGGGGAGGTTGTTTTTGTAATTCTCTGCACCTTCTTTCCTCCCTTTGTCAAGTGGATCATTACATTTTCAACATTTAATTATCTTTTCACCTAAATTGTTTCTTATTTAACTTGATTGTTTAAGCTGCTAAAGTGATTTTCATGTTCATTTTTCTTTATATAAATGAACAACTACTCACTGACCTGGCTTTTGTTTAACATATGAAATCTGAAATTTGTAAAGAAGAAGGAAAAGATAGTTTTTGCTCACTTGCAGATGGGAGTGGTTCACAGTGACTCAGCTGCTATACCTAAGCATATTCCGTGGACTAGGTATGGGTCACTCCCATTTTTCATAGCTTGTCACACAATTAACTAAATCATTAAAATGGAACTAGTCCATTGTGACAAACTAAAATGACTAAAAGCCTGCCTAAGGGTGCTGTACTGCGCGACTCTTTAAAGAAAATTCCATCTCTTCTGCATGGGTGATGGATAATGTGACAAAAATATTCCGATTAAATTCTAACTTTGGAATACTTAATAAATTAGTAACAGCATTAGAAGTGCCACTTCCATTTACCTGTCAAGGTGGCACAGGCTGTGCTGATGATCTTTCTGCCCTCTTTGTCTATCTTCATGAGGGCTGTTTGCAGCTGAGGGGGGTCATATCTTATGAAGGTACAAGATGACAGCAAATGATGAAGTTGGTTTATAATGCCTCTGTGCTTATTCATTTCTTCCCTTCAAAGTCTGAGGGCTTTAAGAACACAATGCTTTCTTTGACAAATTGAAGCTTTGCATCTCTCTTTTTCCTCCTCATCTTCCTTTCATTTTAAAAATTTTATATCATGGAAAATTATTTGCATTTAGTGTTTTAGAGCATTTGTCAAGGAAATGATTCTTAGCTAAAATATGTATGTAGTTTGAATCAATATTTGACATGGAATTAAGTAAAATTATAATTTGTAGAATGTCACATGAAAGCTTACATTTTTGTGTATGAATTTTCTAAGATGTTGTAGCATATGCAAATATGAAATGATATATTTACATATTTTATACAGGTTATTTAAATAAAATATTTTTAATCATTAAAATTGCTACATTTTATTAATGAACTATTTATATATCACTGTAGGTATAATGTTTGTGTTGACAAATTCAGGTCCCCATGCCCAGAGTGGCATATTAGTAAAATATACCATCCTAGAAATTAAGACATTAAGTATTTAATCCTGGTTTCAACAGTACCTGCCTGCATATGTGTATGTCCTTCACAAAGTCATTTAACCTTGTTATGTTTCAGGTCTTAAATTTCCCCCAACAGCACATGTGATAAAGGCTTCGTCCCCAGCTGACTTCACTATTGGGAGGTAATGGAAAATTTAGGAGGTTGGTCCTATTTGGAGGAAGTTAGGCAACTAGCATTGTTACCTGGAAGGGAATGTTAGGTCGCTGACCCCTTCTCTCTTCACTTCATTTCCTGGTTACCATGAGGTGAGTAGCTTCCTCTGTCATGAACTTGCTTTTGTGATCCATTGCCTTGCTGCAGGCCCAAAGCAAGAAGGCCAAGCAACCATGGCTTGGGAGCTCTGAAATGGTGGACCAAAGTAATTCTTCCCCTCTTCTAAGATAATTATCCCAGGTATTTTTCCATACAGTGGAAAGTTGACTAATGTAAAGTCCCAGATTTGAAATTTATTACTAAAATTAAGGAATGGATCTGAATGATATTTAAGATTCTTTTCAAGTTCAACCATCATAAATATCAATAGTCATGATAGATAATCAAAATGCTGAATAACTAATATAAAAGCAAATATCTAGGTCCATAGTATATAATTTTATTTTTCAAACATCAAAAAAGTACAAATTTGTGTATTATCAAACCACTTTCTGAAACGATGTAACTAACAAAGTTTGCTGATTTGGTTTTGGGACAAACTTTATTAGAATTAAATGAGTATGTGAATGGCTTGTTCTCAGGGTGGATCTCCATTTTTGAGTTAGGTTTCAATTCACTGAAAAGTTTCCTCAATGTTGATGAACTTTTGTTCTCTTATTTTTGAACCCGGGATTCTGACCTGGAGTGATTTCTCTACTCCCTTCACACTGATCTTGGGTAGTCTAATCTTGGCTTGGACAATTTGTACCCATACTCCTGTGGACCAGGCATGGCTTAGTATTCAGACCCAGATGCACTGGTTTCTTTCAGTTTGCCTTGTAAATCATCTTTTCTCTATCTCAAAATGATTTCCATATTTTGGAGAATAATGATAATTTTTAACTATTTCCATAAGTTCAAAGGTTTCCTCTTTAGTGGCTTAGGAGACAGGGGTTCAATTTTACTTTGGATAATGTCAATCTGGATAATAAGAAAGACATGATGATTACAACTATTATTGAAGATAGTAATAATAAAATAGCAATGGTCATATTATCAGGAAAATTTCACAAAAAATTGAATTTAATATCTATTTTCTGAACCTCACTATACTACATATTATTACCAAGTGAGGAACATTCCTTCAACTGTTTCACCAGTTAATGTGAGAGATGCTTCTAAGAACACCATATACCTGCTATAAGTGATTAAATTAAGATCAAGAATCACAGATGTTTGTGAAAAGAAGGGAACTGATGGTAGGGGAGAGGATTTCCTGAATAAGTATAAAAATCAGAAGGAGTACTTTCTTCACTATGAAGTATTTCCAGACATATTCTCTCCAAGGAATTTATGACTCTTGTTTGCCCTGTCCAACCTGCCAGAGCATAGTTCACATCTTATTTTTTTAATATTTTCCCTACCATAGCATAATTATGAATTATGTTGTGTTCATCTTTGTATTCTAGTCCTAACACAGAGTTAAGCACAATTGTTACTATTACACTTGATGAAAATGAATTCATGTGTACGTTAGAAAAGCAGTCCAGGGGCTGGGATTGTGGCTTAGCGGTAGAGCGCTCGCCTAGCACATGCGCGGCCCAGGTTCGATCCTCAGCACCACGTAAACATAAAATGCATTGTGTACAACTAAAGCAAATAAATAAATAAATATTTATTTTAAAAAAAGCAGTCCAAGCCGAATTCATAGACATGTCTATGGAACATCTCAAAGTAGTGTAGGTTATGTATGCACATTTGTCTGTCTGAAACCCAATTCAACCACAGTTTTAAAATAGAGCTTCAAACAATAACTGAAACTATTTTAAAATAGAGCTTCAAACAATAACTGAAAATTAGGTTGGGGAATTGGCATAATTTATGCTGAGATATGAATTACTAATATAGTTCAATCTACAAAATAGGTACAAATATATACCTGATGAATGTATAATATGATGCATGAATCCGTGAGACACACATGTACACACAATTCTAGTAAAAAATTCTAGCCATATAAAAGGCTTTGAAAAGGAAGGAAAAAAGGTTGGAAGGTACAGAATGGGAGGAAAACCAAGTAAGAGAAAAGAAATGAGGAAAAGAGAGATAGAGAGAGAAGGAGGGGAGGAGGGATAAAGAGAAGGCAGAAAGGAAACAGAGACAGATATCATGAATGTAATGTGTGGTCTTGACAGTGAGCTTTAAAAATACTGAAATATTTTTTCTAATGATTATTTATGTGTGTTCCAAATAGAATGCAAAATCATCAATACATGTTGCAATACAGCATGTATATAATAATATCTTACAATAATAGAAAAGAGAAGAGGGATGACTAAAAGTTTTTGGTTTGCTAAATGACACAGGTGATGGTGTCATTTATGAAAACAGAAGAAACTATAGAAGGGTTAGTTTATGCTGAAAGAATGTGAGTTTTTTTAAAGTGCCTTTAAGACCAGCAAGTGGAAGCAGCCAAACAAGAGGTGGAGAATAGAGAACAAAGACTTGAGAGTTGTTGGTGATTAGTTGCTAAGAAAGCCATAGCATGAACTGGAGTGGAGAGAACACAGCATGTGAAGTCCTTGGTGTGGTCATTTGACTGCAGCCTTTTCTATACTATGTGCACAATAATGAGATTTACAGGCAGACTTTTTCCCTTCTGCATTTTACCTCCTATCATTTATTTACACTGGCTAGGTACTACCTAAACAACTGTACTCTCTGGTATCTTCCAATAGGCCCCAAAGAGCAGAGGTTTTTTTTTTTTTTTTTTTTTTTTTTTTTTTAATTAATATTAAATTAATATTTTTCTGCAATTGTGAAAATTTGTTTCTTATGTAAATTTATAATGCAAACACTTAGAGGGTAATCACCATTAACTGTCCTTTTAAAATTCCATTTTTTAGGGATATTAAAATTATTTGCTCCTAACCTAGGAGTACTATATTTTGCTAAAATTAATTAAATTTAGAGAAACAAGGCATCTGGAAAAAATATTACTTAAGGAAAAGAAGTACTTTTTTCAAAGCCTGAATTTCATCTTCAAAATTGATTGTAAAAAATAACCTATTTATGTTTATCCAGAGGCTGAGCTAGTTCTCTGAGAGCTGGCCTTTCTACACATGTTCTGTTTTGCTGTTACATTCATTCTTTTAAATATTCCCCTTGGAAAGATAACTCTTCTGATAGAGAAGAAAAACAAAGAGGAGCAAAACGTTTTGGAAACAGTTTGAAGTGTTAATGTTGTCAACAATCTTCTCCAGAAAGAAACCATAGGAGTTTTCCTTCCCTAGGAAGATTTCCTTCTGAAACTCCCTCTTTCAGATTGTCAGATTTGAAGACAGGTTTTCAGACAGGCTGTAAAGTGTGAGAACTGGGCTACCCACCCAATCTTTAAAGAAACTAAGAATGTAGAAACACCTAAAAAGTACGCTGAAGCGTGTGAATGCTTGGCACTTTTCAGGGCAAATTATGACTGCATTTTCTTCAATTCTTAAATTCTCTCATGCTTGGTCAGATAATACATGTTCATTGTGTTTCTAGAAGAAATCCTATTAATTGCATCTGTTTGTTTTCATAATTCACTGAAAGTAGGCAAAAATAGCTAATCAGTTGTTCTACTTCTGTATCTTCTTTTCGGCACTGTTGGGTGTCTGATGACTTCATTTTGTTTCATGTAGTCCAACTATTTTATTTTTATGTTTTGGTTCCCCTCAGCAGGAGGTTGGCCCAAATCTCCAGTTATCCATTACTGGAAATGGATGTTTATATTCCCTTTTTAGTCTTTAACAGTGCTGGATAGCTCTGGTGCAATGGATACTGCTGGCTGACTTCCTTCTGAGAACAGCCTATTCATCTGACTCTCATGGCTATATCCTCTCCTCAGGGTTTTCCATGCAGCTCTGTTAGGTTTTCCTCTGGTTCTCTCCTTACACCCATTGTGAACTCTGATGCTGGCCCATGTACTTTCTCCTTAAATATTATCATTGCTTGGTTCTTTCTTTGGCTTTTACATTGCTCCTCTGCATTCTCTTCGGTTGTTCTCATCTACCGTCTCAGTTTTAATTATCATCAATATGGTCTGAAGAAGTATCAAATAATTCTCCAGCTCTCCTCTTTCTGAGCTTTAGTTAAATGTGGTATTTGGATGTTCTTCATGTGCCTTCTCTTCAATATGCCTAAAACTTCTCTTCCATCTGCACTTATCACACCACATACCTTACCTCCAAGTCAGAATCTGTAAGAACTCAGAGGACTTCTTTTCAGACCTCCTATCCTGCCATAGAGTTAGTTTCTGTCAACTTTAACATGTACACAGTTCAGCAAATCTCTACATACATATTGACTGACCAAATTTAAGGCTAATTATTTTCCCATATTAATTATTTCAAAGTTTCCTTACAGAAATCCTAGGTGGAAGTAACCAACTTCAATATCACAATATTTTATAAAATACCACATTGATTTAGGGACCATAAAATTTTTATCTCATAATAGTGTAAAAATTAAATGATCAAAAATAATTCTAGACCTTGATTCTAGGGTTACTATATTCAAGAAAAGGTTAAATTTTCTTTAAAAATGATGTCTAATATGCTTAATATGCTCACATATGGTAAGCTGGAAACTCATTCTAGCATGATAAGTGCTATTTTTCTCAATTTCAAATACCTTAGGTGTATTTTGTGTGAAAATCCAGCAAACAATATCAAATTATCTCTTTCAGAAAATCCCCTTGAAGCTTCAGGGGTTTTGTGGTCCTTGTCTGTTTCCATACAATCTACTCTGTCTGTATCTGTTTTAAGACATAATACTTTACATGTAAATTTTATATTCATGATTTATGGACTTTTTTTCAAGTATACTGTATGAAGTATATCTGTTTTCTTTTTCTATTTAGTGTATTTTCTGCCATGTAATACACACGTAGTAGAATTCATGTAGTAGAATTCAATGTATGTTATTAAGTGAAGTCATTAGTTCCAGGTTGTGTCAAAAATATTTTATAAAATTTTGTTGACATAGTATATGTGAACAGTTGTACATGCATGTGGTATACAGTACCACTATTTTGGGTATATATATATATATTTTTTTTTTCCAAATAAATGAAGGAGTAATTTTATGGGAAGCTATGTTAGACCAAAGGTAAAGACAAAAATTCTGTGTTTTGGCACATAGTTGTTATAATGCAGGGAGCACAGTACTAATATGCTTTGAAATAATTATTACTGTGGTGAAATATTAAATAAACATATAATCCAATGTGGCATGGGAGAGTGAAAATCTAAATGAAAGCAGAGCATACATATTGTTTTTACATTGTACTTGCCAATCAAGCTGAACTTTTATGAAGAACTGAGAAGCAATTTTCACTCATGTACATTATGTCATGTAGTTCATATTCTTTTATGTAAATCTCTTTCACTTGGGTGTTTAAATTTCAATATAAATGTGGTTCTAAAAAGTATGGCTTTTGTTTTCCTCTCTTTTCAACTCATTCTGAGTTTTGGAGAGAAAATGTCTTATTGAACATGAGACCTATGAGAGGTATTATTTGAATAGGTGTTAAAACATGAGCTACATCTGTTTTGGATAACAGTTGGTATCGCAGGAGATTCCTTATCCTCACATTCTACATTGTCCCAAAAGCAAGGCAAAGAGAAATGCAGGCATATCAGTGTTTATTAATTCACAGGTGGAATTGTAAAAAGAAGGTTAAAGCTTTAATTTATCCCTTGGTAGAGTCTATACATTCATTAGCTTTATGCAGTTCTTATTTTCAATTTCTGTAAAGCTAATTGATAAGTTCCACATTTGGGTAACCATTTTCTCAAAATGTTCTCTGATGCTTCACGGTATGAAATCTCTTTTAGTAGACTACAACTTCAGATAAATTTTATATACATTTATTTTTCTATCTTTATAGGAATGTGATAAGTAGTATTCCTACATCCTGCAATTATGGATTTTTATTTTAGGGTAGGGAAAAAAAAACAAAGCAAAGAAAAACAAAAAAATTCCCAAATACACTTGGTCTGTTCACAATTATTTTTGCAAAACAACACCATTACATTTGAATTAAACTTATAAAATTCCAATAGTACACCACTAGTTGAATATGGAAATTTTTTTAAATTCTGAAAATCCATTTATGCCATTTAAAGGATGAGGGCACTATGGATTTAAGAAAGTGAAAGGAACTTTATTCCTTACTCAATTATTTGTTTAATAGTTGTACCATATATAGTCCCAACTAGAAACAGAAACTCCATAAAAGGTAACTGAGGGCATTTCAATGAAGGATTTTTTTACAGTTTTGAGGACAAGGTTAAGTGGTAGCAAAAAAATCTATTGAAGCATCCCAGATCCAGAAACTTCATCCTATGCTCAAGTTTTATTTTATCAAAGGCAACATATTTAAAGGAAAAATAATATCCCTTTCCCAAAGTGCATTTCACTTGCAACCTTCTTCATCAGGCTGATGAACTTTCTGAAGTCAAAATCACAGAATTTCCCTTGATTCTACTATTTTCCTACATTCTATGTTTAATCAATGAGGACTTTCTCCTGATTCTATCATCAAAATGATCCCCAACTGGTATATGTTTTACCCATTTTTGTTGAAACACCAGACCCCAAGTCTAATTCTCTTTGTTGTTTTGCCTACATATACAGTAAGTTTACCCTTCATGGTAATCTTTTTAAAGTGTGAATCAGATCATGTCTCATATCTGTTCAAAACCCTCCAATGGTTCATGTTACACTACAAATGAGGTGAAAGTAGTTAGGTAGCTGATAATGCCCCATATAACCTAAGCTCTTTTCTTTAATTTCATTCCCTTTTTCTATCTTCTTTTTCTTGGTCTACTCTATTACACTGGCTTTTACTGCAGCAAACAGTCATATCCTTCTGTTAGGAAACTGGTTCTGCCATTGCCTTGAATCAGCATGTTTTCCTGCCCTCTCCTCCTGAAGTTTGCATAGCTAACTCATATATATACTTTAGATCTTCGCGCAAGTGTCATTTAAAGGTATTATTTTATTGACTGTCTTTCATTATACTGCTAAAAAACTACTTTACATCTAGTTAGATTCTCTAATAGCCAATTTTTTTTTTGTTTCCTTGTTGCATTTACAATATTTTCTTTGTTTTTGCTGTACTTCAATGTCATTACAGTATGTCTCAGTATGTCTTCCCTGATTGGGACTAAATTATTCTAAATTTCAAGATTCACTTCTGCTATTGACTGAATGTTGTTTTTTCCCCAAAATTTGTATGTTGAAGCCTTAATTTCCAATGTGTATCCATAGGTAGGGATTAGGTTCAGGTGGGGGCCTAGGTATAAAGGCACCATAATGGGTACCTTAGATTCAGTTCACTCTTCTTGCCCAAAGCCGTATTTCTTCTGTTTGCTTCTGTGATGACAACCGTAGTCCTAGGTTATTGACTCTAATAATCTTTTCCTACTTCAGCCAGAGTTCTACCTCGGATTCTGGTTCTTTAGGTCTCCCTGACATACTGGTGATCTTAACTATGCATTTAAAAGATAACTGTCACCTATTCCAGTGTTTATTGATGCCCTCATAACGGGATTAGGAATCTGAACTCATTCACTGCAGCATGTGAGGAAACCAGCAAGAGCTCCTTCAACCAAAACCAACCTTGTTGACATATTTGGCTTCGACTTCTCAGCTTTATTACTAGGAGAAATAAATGTTGTTTAAACAAACCAGTATATGTAATTTTTGTTATAGCAGCCTGACATGAAAACTTGTTCCATCAACTTTGGAACACAACTATAACTTCTTCCCTATTTTCCATTTGCTTCATCTGGAGTTCATGTTAAATTTTTATTAGAACTTGTTATTCTGTCCTCCATGGTTTATAGTCTGTCTTTCATACATTCCCATTTTTATCTCTCTAAGCTGCATTCTGGATAAATTCTTTCGTGTTTGTTAAATCTTTCTTCAGCTGTGTCTAGTCTGCTATCTCATTCACCTTTTGAGTGTTTAGTTTCAAAGGCTCTATTTTTAAATACTAAAAGATTTATTGGATTTTTTTTCAAACCTGATTGATGTTATTTCACTCTGTCTTGTTTTATAGTGACTATCTGAAAGTTCGATTAAACTGAAGTTCCAGTATATCACAGTGGTTGTTTATATTGACTTATTCAAGGCAAATGGTTTACTTGTGTATTTTCTAACTTCATGAACCCAAATTTGAAAGCATATACAATAATTGCAGTCTAATAGCAGTTGGTGAATAAATGCATTTAGACACTGAACAGAAACACACAGAGAATTTCTCCCAATGGAAACACTTGGTCTAGCCACAAAGGTGTTTCCCAGTGAAATCTGTAGGAAGGCAGGGCACCAAAATGAAAACAAACTTCTTTCTGATAAGGATCACCTTTTATTTTTTCCCCTACTCTCTCAATTTTTGAAGAAATAACTCTTCCTTGTCCTTAACTTTTTGTGGATCTTACATCCAATTCACTTTTATTGCCCAAGGCCTTGTCTCTTCTGTTTGCTTCTGTGATAACAACCATAGCCCTAGGTTATTGACACTAATAATCTTTTCCTACCTCCTCCAGAGTTCTACCTCAGATTTTTGTTCTTTGGGTCTCCCTAACATACTGGCAATGTTAACTATGCATTTAAAAGATAACTGTCATCTCTTCCAGTGTTTATAGATTATGATTTTTTCACATTAAGTTATCACAATGTATTAGACAATCTACATATCATATTATCAGGTTACTAAACTGAACCATAATCCATAGCCCAATTTACCTTGATACATTTTAAAATTTTAATAAATTGAGGTTATTAATATTTTTCTAAGTAAATAAAGTTTAAATGGTACCCAGTTTAAAAACAGCAGACTCTTATTATCCTGTTTTGTGGTGTCATGATAGTTGAGATGAAATATACCTGAGACTGTCTCTTCTTCAACAAGTATGATTCTGTGAGTCTCTAATCTTGTATTTTTTAAGTTTGTATGCATGATTAAGATGTTTGTAAATATTATGTTTTAAAATTTAGTATACAAATATGCTACATAGAATAATTAAATTCTCATTGATTTCTCAAGTAGAAGTCATTTTTCCACATGTCCCAATGTCAGCAAGCAACATGAGTACAAATTAGAGTTAATTCAGACTAAACATAAGATGTACTCCAGCATCTCTGTCCCTGCGTGTAATACTGTAAAAGTCAGGACATGATGTCAATATACCCTCCAGTTTCAAACCAAACTAAAATTCTCCAATGGGTGTTAGCAGCAAACCTTTTCATTTTTTATGGCTCTGAGAAACACATCTATTGAGACACTTGTCTAGGGCTTCTTGGCTGCCTGGAGAATGCCACTTAAGAACATCACCTTTTGACCTTATCTACAAATACTGGATGCCAATCAAGGCCAAAACAGACTGTGATTACATACCTGCTACAAAAACTCTTAGTGCCCTCTAAATGTGAAGAGGTGAGTTGCAATTGGTAGACCAAGCAGGTTCTAAGTAGCAAAGACATACATATCACCAAAAACGTGATGATTAGAAAAACAAGGTGGCCTTCCCACAGATGGCGCTCCTTAAATTGTCCCTTACTCACAGCAGTCTCTTTTGAAGAGATTTTCCAGATAGTGCTGGGGAGTCAGGACAACTATACTTGTCTCTTAGGAGCAAGAATAAGGACAGCCTGAAGCCCTGGGGGGAGAGGGTTTCTGTAAAAAGCCAAACAGCCTGATTAAACTATCTCCCATGGTTTTAGATGATAGAGCATTTTGTTCTAACCAGCTAAACTGACACTGCAATGCTGCCTTAGGTGATGCTGCATAGCTGAGCAGAGCCAGTAGAGCTAGCTTGTCTATAAAAGGCAGCAGCCAGCAGGTAAAATGTGGACCGAATCAGGTAGCAGACAAGGTAAAGCTGAGCCAGAAACACAAAGAGCATTTATTCACAAACCAAGGCTATTCTTCTATACAGGCATTGTGGACAAGCTGCTGTTCTCATGCTGATTTTCTGTGTTATCCTTTTACATCCTGACAACAGTACCTTCAGCAGAAGCTGGTCCAACACTGGCACTTCTGTGTATCTGCCCCTTGTCTTGTTTTTGTAACCCTAAAATCTAACTGCTTTATATTCCTTTCTTCCATTTCTTTTTTTTCCTAAATAAATACATGCAGAAGGAAATCACCAGGCAAATGTCGAGGCTTGTAAAAAGGCTAATATTCCATAATGGAGCTGCAGCATTTTTATAAGGCTCTACTGCCCATTTTCTTTCTTTCTTTTCTTTTGTTGTTGTTTTTTGTTCTCTATTTCATTTGGTATCTGTGGCATAAATCCAAGTATTCAGAAAGGTAGTATTCTTTGGGCTCTTACATTTGCTGACTTACAATGGCATGGATATTTCCATTTGCACACTTCAGAACAATAGCATAGTTGAGTATTGTTTTCATTTTGTTTTTTGTTTCCTGATGAAATGAGCCACTCTTTGGTAGGAACACTGTCCATCTAATTTTAGACAACAGAGAAAGTAGCATTATATGTCTTTGTTCTGCCTTTCAAAGAGATTGTAGGCTGCTTGAGGATAGAGGTCATAATCCTTGCATATCTTCCTTTTACTTCCCAAGTTGTTGGTGCTGGTGTGTCTGCCTGCACACCCTCCCTCTAGGCCCAATCTCTCCCACATGGCACCAAAACATTTTTGTTCCCAGTCTGGGGTTGTGGCTCAGTGATAGAGCACTTGCCTAGCATGTGTGAGGTACTGGGTTTGATTCTCAGCACCACATATAAATAAATTAATAAAATAAAGTTCCATCGACAATTTAAAAAAATTGTTTCCAAATACTACTCATCATCCACTCATGTGCTTCAGGCTTTCAATACAGATTCCAAGCCTATAGACTAAAATAGGGATTTTATGATTTCATTTCTGCTCCCACTCCTTCCACCCAAACATCAAGTCTGTCTGTGCATTTGATAGTTTTCAAACTTAGAATGAGTGAAAGTAAAAAGTTAGATACTGAATAGGAGGGTAAAGCTAAAAACTGCAGGGCAAGGAAGGTTCATTTTGCAATGGCGGCTACGATGGTTAAAGAGAGGGGACTGGGACCACAGCTTCCACAGCAGCACATTTGCAGTATAAGCATCTTGAAGACTGAGTACTCTGAGCAGGGGCTGTTACCATTCTTGAGAGCTTGAAGTGGAATGTGAAAAGAGTGAACCAGAACAATGAATAGGATTTGACCCATAGAACATGGTATTAAAAATATAATTCTGGGGGCCGAGGCAGTAGATCACTGGCAGAGTGCTTGCCTAGAATTTGTGAGGTACTGGATTCAATCCTTTGTCCAATAAACAAACAAACAAACAAATACATAAACAAACAAATAAAGCCATGCTGTTTATCTACAACTGCAAAAAAAGTTAAATATGTAGAATATATAATATATATAATTCTGGATCCTACTTTATAAATTTGATCTTTCCTGGGTCTGTGTTCATTATTACTTATTCAAGAGACATAGTATGTGCTTTTAGTAGTGGTGTGTGTGTGTGTGTGTGTGTGTGTGTGTGTGTGTGTTCCTCTGAACAAAAGCAAAATTTAAATGAATGGAATAAATGAATGTTCAGATTTGGGGATGTTACACTCAAATAATCCATTTTTCTCAATTTTAAAAATGGCATGGGTATGAAAAAACATTCACCAAAATAATGCCTTTATAAAGAATTACATAGTATAAATCTAAAACCAAATTAAGAAATTATTTAATTCTATTAATGCAAATAATATAATTACTAAATAAATATTACTCTTTGATTTTTAAAATAACAGAATCAAGATAATCACAATAATATAAATTAATCAGATGAAACAAACTTGAACAAAATAGTGGAAATACACTAAATTTTAAAACCAGATGCACGTATGACCTTTAGATATTAACAAATGCTATCTTTGTTCTCTGGATAACATCCAAAAAGTAAATGTTGCATACTACTACTAAAATGAACCATAAGTTTGTTCTAACATAATTTGCTAAGAGTACACAAATCACACACACAATTTTATTTGATTCATTCTTTCAACTCTGTAGATTTTGTTAGATAGATCATATCGGTATGCCTTACATTCTGTTAATTGGTTCACATTGGCCCCAATTCTTGTTCTTTAAATGTCTATGCCCCATGATTAGTTCTCCCTCACCATTAGTCTGTTATTCTGGAACACAAGATTTATGTATCACGGTGATGTTGATAAAAGAGACAGTTGCAAACACAACAGGATTTTATAGAAATCAAAATGCTAACTTTATTTCCCATTTTTTTTCATTCTCATAAGGAAGAGTACTTTCCTATAAACATTTTTGCATTCAGTGCTTTGTTTGATGCAGGCAAAAAGAGACCACATAAACCATTTTCTCCTGAGTGTGTGATTAATGAATTATCCCCTTATCCTCTAATTGCCTTATCAGGAATGAAGTTGCTTGTGGCAGATTAATAAAAAAAAAAAAAAAAAAAAAAAATCCTTGACTGAACAGTTAGTATTGCCTGTCTAATATTTCATGTGAGCTAGTTTTCAAATATGTAATTATCAACACTGCAGCACAGAACTAAGAAAAGAAGATATACTTAGGAGGCATTTTATCTAGCATGCAAGTGATTAGTTTTGTGAGAGTAATAACAATTTGATGCTGTCTGAAGGTGTTGCCTTTTTTGTTTGTTTGCTTTGTGAAACTTAGAATACAATTATGTAAAACAATACATAACCAGCAAATAAATAAATATCTTCTTCATGTCTTAAGAAAAATCACAATTTCTAATGGCAAGAATAAAAATTAATGAAAAGAAACTCAGACCTGAAGCCAGAACACGTAGTTTCTATACCTGATCTTTCATGAAAGCACATAAAGCACAGAGCCTTACAAGTTGGAAGGTCACTTTAGAAGTGGTGTAGTCCAACTTTTATTCATTATAGAAATTTTATGAAATATCTCCAAAGGGGACCTATGACCTGGCTCACATTTTGAAAACTCACCACCCTCCAAGTAGCCCAGTGCATTGAGATAATTAAAATGAATTTCCCTTTTACTTTGACTCATGGGTCTTGGTTATACACCCTTGGAGTTACATAAAATACATGAACTCCTTTTGAAAAATGATGGTCCTAAAAATATTTACAAATATCTATCACACTAACTCTAATTCTTTTACAAATGTTAAACTAGTAAACTTAGGATCCTGAACAACTCTCTGGATGTAGTTTTTCTTGACTATTGTGTCTTTTCTTTTGAAAAGAGAAAATAGAATTCAATTATATTACAACTCACTAATTAAATTTTCATCACTGGCTTATTTGGTGGATCTTTTCCATATGAATTATATCAACTATGCCTCTGTTACATTTTTGTTGAAATGGTATATACTGAAATAGGCATGTGCCCATGGGTCATTTTGCACAAGGAACAATGAGAGAAGATGTAGTGTCCTGATAACCAGCAAGAATAGCTGTAAATCAAGAAGCGATATGATATCGAGGGTGCAGCAGAACCACAACATGGTAGAATTTCCTAGGAAGTCATTAAAAATAATAATGTAAAGAAAAGGGCAAATTCAGGTAAAAAAGGCAATGTTGCAGACATTAAAGAAATCCAGAAAAGACAAAGACTGTTCAGAGACCAAAATGAGACTCTCATGTTATTTCCAGTGACAGCCTTTTGGTTACAATTTTGCTATGAATAATGGTATGTCTTAAAAGATTTAAGTTAAAATCTTGGACTTGACATTTTTAACACTTTACACTTGATAAATAAATCTGTAGGTGGAGATGTGAATTGAGATCTAGTTCTCTTTTGTATGCTCTCTGAAAGATTACCTTTCCCCTTCTGGTACTCATGACTATTGTGATTCTATATAGCCCTTTGTTGAAAGTAGAATCTGAGGCAATTGAAAGGTATATTTTCAAGGGTTGGTAAAATCTATATGTTCTAAAAGGAGCCAGCAATGGAGATGGGTATGGCATGGCATAAATCAAGATCTTAATGATGTTCAGGTCTGATGTTCAATTTCTAATCTTGGCTTGGATTTATATGTTATCAGTTTTTCAGACATAACAGAAGTGTAAGATGGAGAAAGGTTGAGGTCATAAGATCATAAGGTTAGCATCCTCTGTGTTTGGAAAAAGCTGAGGCCCTTTGTCCTTCATTGTGTATGGATGATTTTTATGAATATGGGGTAGAACCAGAAGATGTTTGAAGGGAGTTCCCTGACCTGGAAACCAATGCTCTCTGTGGGCTTTCAGTTGGCAATCTGGAATGTGGTTTTAATTGTTTTCTGGGTCACCATCAATTTCTTCATGTCTTGTCTGTTTTCTGGGTATCATTTTGGGCAAAAAGAAACAAATATAGAAAGCATAGTTGTATTGAAAATAAAGAAACATAAAGGCATCCAAATTATTGGGGGTAAGGTACACAATTTTTGTTGATAGAAATGGATATTTCTGCAGTGGTATTTTCAAATAACTTTTTGACATATTCCATGATGGTTCATTCATCTCTGGATGAAGGTTGTGGTCAAGTAGAAGAAAACTGGCAAAAAAAATTCCATCTATTCTGAGAAACAAAAGGAGAAGTGTCACAGAATATCAAATCATTTGAGAAGTTGAGCAGGCAAGAAGGTAAATAATTAAATTAAAAATATGGTGATGCTGAGTGTTATGAATGGTGATGAGAGTACAGTGCCCATAGCCATAGGGAAAAAATATATGTCTGAGGTATAAATTTATAGAGATAAAATTCTAATGTGTCATGAATTTTGAGTACAAAAACATTTCTTGTTTGTGAATAATGTAACCAAGTGATGTCTTGCTAAATAAATGGAAGAGGGATGGGGAACAAGGAAACTGCCATCTGCATGATCATGTTACTCCTGAAGAGAGAGGGATATAGAAATTGGTAGATCGTTATCCTCAGTAAGGAAAAGGGAGGAGTAGCAGTATCATATGAAGAAGAAAGAGAGTTTAAGAATATTCTTGTTGATAGAATAGAGGGAAATTACTTTGGAAATATTATCGGATCTCTTCCTTTCTTTTTCCATTTCCCCAATTCTAACAGTCAGTGTTGCATTCATTTATCAGTGGAATTACTGAAGGAAACACAGATGTTTGTTTGGCTTTACCTATCTACCACAACAAGGAGTGGAATCAGAGTTAAAAGGGGTGAACATGTCCATGAACCCCTAGAAATAGGGCTACAGCTGAAAGTATCCTATTAAAAGCATTGGTCACAGGCATCTTTGTAGGGCTTTGTTTCAGCTGCCAGAGCCAGTTGGAAACTGAAACATTTGCTACTACTTTCTCTATGCCCAGATACATTTTGGTTGCTATAGCCATAGGAGTCTGATGAAACCTTCTCTTGGTCAAGAACTAGCATTTAGATTAATGCCTGCCCAGCAGAAGTAAGGCTCACAAATATCTCTTCATTAAGCAAAGATGTTTCTTGTCCCTGTTCAGTTTATGCCTTGGAGATTTTTTCTACAACACAAATTGTAAAGAATATCTGTAAGCCTCAGGAAGAGAGCTCTATTATAGGTCACTTGTGAAATTGTTGGGAGAAGGAAGTAGCACATGTTTGTTTAGACAATAACAAAAAAGAAAAAGAAAATAAAAACGAAAAGCAAGACATACTTGGAAAATAGCAAAATATAACCCAACTTCCTCTATAGTTTGAGCATAAGTGATAATGTCATTTATTGAAAAAGTTAAAAGAATAGTTTAAGGAATTGATGCTACTTTGAGCTTTGATTTTAAGATGTACCTCTGACTCGTAAGTGGAGATCTGTAATAAATTATTGGAAAAATGATTTGGATTCTTAGTAAAATCTATGGCTTATTTTATATAATAAGTTATATATATATAAAACTTAGGGGGCTGGGGTGGTGGCTCAGAGGTAGAGCGCTAGCCTAGCACGTACATGGCCCGGGTTCGATCCCCAGCACCACGTAAAAAAATAAAGGCATTGTGTACAACTAAAGCAAATAAATAAATGTTTTAAAAAAAAAAAAACTTAGAAGTAACTTCTAAGAAAAAGTTAATATATATGAAGGAATTATTTTAATATGGTCATCTGCCTAGGATGTACAGTGAATAGAAAAAAAAATCAAAGCTTTGAAAACACAAACATTAAAAAAACACTATAAAACACTATAAAGAAGCTTTCAAAATGGTAGGAGGAGAAAATTATGTCATATAATCAAGGGGAGATGTGATGAGTTAAAGTGGATAGTAAGAACAAAGGGAAGACCACTCAGTGCTCAAGTATATTTTGAAACCTATTATTAATAACCATAACAAGCAATGTTTTTGGAAATATATGATATGGATGTGTTAAGTGGAGATCATCATGTCTTAAAAAGAAAGATAAACATACATATACAGTTAGTGGAAACCAGGACAAAGCCAATGGAAGTGCTATGGTTTGGATCCAGATTGTCTCCAAAGGCTCATATATTGAAGGCTTGGTCACCAAAGCAGCAGTTCTCAGAGGCTTTGGGGAAGTGATTAGATCATGAGTGTGCTAACCTCAACAATGGGTTAATTTATTGGTGAGTTCATAGCTGAATTTATTATTAGGAGGTAGGGTCCATTTGGAAAAAGTTGGTCACTGGAGCCATGCCTTTTAAGGTTATATATTGTCCCTGAATCACTCTCTTCTCTCTTTCTGCTTCTTGGCCCCCAGGAGGGAATACCTTTGCTTCACCTCACCCTTCCATAAGGATGTAAAGACCCAGAAACAATGAAGCCAGACAGCCATAGACTAAATCCTCTGAAACCATGAGCCATAATAAGTTGTTTTACTTAGTATTTTATCATAGCAATGAAATATCATGAACACAAGAAGGCTTATATTTGTAATTAAATTTTCAAGATCAGCACATCTTGGAGGTGTTCTTATATTGCAATGCAAAAAGCTAGTAAAGAAGGAAAGTTTGAAAATGCATGTGAATAAAAGTACATGATGGATGTTTACAAGACATATTGTCTCCAAAAAGGTTACCTTGCAAGATAAATTTAGGTGTGTTACCTGTGGTCTTGAACTGAACTTTTTTCTCTGCAAGGAAAAAAGGTTTGAATAAAGATCCAATCTGTGGGTTCAGTACCTCTGTCAGATGAAGTAATTGCTCTAATTGCTCTAATAACTGGTGCTTTTAAGGTGTATTGACCACTAGTATCATTGAAGTAGACCACCAGAATAACACTGGTCCTACAGCATAATGTGGGAAATGATAGTCATTCCTAAAATGTTTATGCACATCCACAAATGCAAAACCTTAGGAGAATTTTATTTGCCTGTCAGGTTATTGGCCATTATTCAGTAATCTTTGAAAACAGAACAGAACATATCTCTGAAAATAGGCTTTGCAATATAAGTGCTCCATTTTAAAATCATGCTCTCCAAAGACCTCAAGTACAGGAATAGAGATGTGTTACCACAGATATCCTAAACTATTTTCTATTTTATTGTGTCAGTTTACAGTTCCTGGTAATGTTATGAAAGTAAAACTACGATGCCCTATTTTCTTTGCTGCCAAGGCTGAACTACAATTTTGCCTGACAAACGGGCAAAGGTTTCTGAGCACCACATGGCTGGTATCTGTGTATTGAAATATGATGAACCCATATTGTTTTTAAATCCATGGAGGAGCTAGTCAAAGGTGCCTCTGTGAATTTTGCAGTGAAAGCCTGGGAGTCATAGGCGGTATTACTCAGTTCATTTATGAACAAATGTGGGATAGCAGACTGCAGATTATAGAGAAGGTATTAATGAATCATGCCCAGATGATCTACTGACGACCCACAGGACTGCAAAATGAATCATATGACCTATTTTTTTAATTAAAAAATGCATTTTAAATGAATTATTTATGAACAAGTACAGCTGTAACCTTGATAATATTAAACTGTTCTGAGCTGTTGAAAGGTATCTCATAGCAGTGACTCTTCATAGTCAAACATGCAGAATGTATTAATGTAGTTGGTTAAAAAATATAAAGTGGTCTCCAAAGAGGCAGAGATAAATGAGCCCATCAATTCATATTGCATTCTTGCCATAGCCAGTCACCAAAGATTTCTGCAGAAATATTTTATTTGGGGGTTATTTGTAGTCTAAAAATATCTGTGATTCTGTCCTTCAAGTTTTATAACATGGCTATTTAGCACACTGTACACAATCAATAAGAGGAATATTGATTATGCATAATATTTTCCTTAGGGATAGAAATAATGGACATGGCATCCTATTTTCTATCTCTCTCATCAGAGATGTACTTAAAAAATTACTTGGATATCAGGAAAACAAAAGAAGTATTTTCTAATTACTAAAGAAATTATATTGTTTTTCAGTTGTAAGTGCTCCTAATATAGAGTAATGAATCAGTCAGGTATTAATGCTACTTAATCATCTAGATAAGTTTCCTTGAATCTATTTTCTATTTGCTGCTTTAAAAAGTGTATTTGTAAAGGTATCACCTAAAGCTATTATGAAATCCTTAACTAATTAGAAAATTTAAGCAAGGGTGATGTTACGTGCAGAAGAAAATAAGGAAGAAAATTTTAGAATGAAAAAAAAAATTAGAGAAGAGAAAAATGAAAGAGTGGTAATAAATAGGTAAATTAAAATTGGTGTAGCAGAGTTCTTTCCTCACATTCCCTTTCTTGCAAATTGTCAGAATTGCACATCTTGACGGGCATGATGGGCATGCCTATAATCCCAGAAACTGGGGAGGCTGAGGCAGGAGGAACAAGAGTTCAAAGGCAGCCTCAGTAAAAGCAAGGTGCTAATCAACTTAGTGAGACCCTGTCTGTAAATAAAATACAAAATAGAGCTGAGGATATGGCTCAGTGGTCAAGTGCCCCTGAGTTCAATTTCCGGTACTTTAATAATAATAATAATAATAATAATAATAATAATAATAATATAAACTAATCATGCATTATGTTAAGTGAGCATGTATGCTTAATAAAAAGTGTAAAGTGGTTTGTGTACATTATCTTCTTTATTCTTTGTAGCAAACTAACATGTAGACTGCAGTTATTTTACTACATACAAGTAAGCTAGGCCTCTGAGAATTTCCTTAATAATAGTAAAGGCTAGACCGGCTCTAGGAAAGAGCAGGGCTAAGGTGAAAAGCTGGGTTAAGAGGCTGTTTTGTCCACTACTCTGCATTGCTCCTCATTAGGATTTTGTATTTATTATGGAAAAAGAATATGTAGATGTCTGTGATAAAATTCACCCTTTGTTACATGAGAGGGTGCACATGAAGTAGGAGGATAACAGGCATGTATGGATTTCAGATTCTGTGGTGTAAAAGGTATGGGATGGAAAATAGGGAGGTTTCCCAGAGCAGCTTTATAATTTTAAATTTTATGGTGATAACTGTCTAACACCTTTTTGTAAATTTGAATTTGCACAGAACATAAGCACATATGTTTGGCATCATAAAGAGGAAATTTTTTTTTCAGACACTCCACATCATGCAGTATTTTTCAGGCACTCACTACATGTAGATTTGTCAAAATTTTAAATGATCTCCTTTTTCTACCTACTGATCTTCCCTCTATCTTTATGATATCTGAGTCCATCTCTACCCTTTTTCTTTTATTTTGCTCTAACTTTTACATATGAGATAATACATTACACCTTGATTTTCTGACTCTGACTTATTTCACTTAGCATGATGTTCTCCTTTTCCATCCATTGACCAACAAATGCCACAATTTCATACTCCTTTAGGCCCAAGTAAAACTCCATTGTGTGTATATGTGTGTGTATACATATTATATTTATATATATATATATATATGTAAATGTGTGTATATGTATACATGTTAAGAAAAAGATATACATATTACATGTGAGTGTGTGCGTGTGTGTGTGTGTGTGTGTGTGTGTGTGTGTATCACATTTTCTTAACCCATTCATCTATTGAAAGGCATCTTGGCTGATTCCATAATTTGATATTGTGAATTCTGCAGCTCTAAACAATGAAGTGGCTGTATTGCTATAATTTGCTGAGAGAGGAGGAATGAGAAAAGGAGGAATTGCAGAATTAATTTAACAAAATCACTTTATGCACATATATAAATATATTACAGGGAGTATCAACTTTGTGTATATGTAAAAAGCACCCTTCGAAAATAAATAAATGAGTGAAAGGAAAATCAGTAGAGGAAGGAGAACAGGGGAGGGAGGAAGGAAGAGATAGAGGGGGAATGGGGACTGAAGTGGAGTAAATCAAATTCCATGCATGTATGATTTTGTCATAATGAGCCCAACTTCTATACATAACTATGATAGTCTAATAAAAAACTCTAAATGATCTTAACTTTTAATTATTACAGATTATCTTTGAGTCACCTGGTGACATTAATCTGACCCATATATGTTTTAATCTATAGACACAGAAAATGGTTAAATTATCAGTAATTTTTATAGTTATCCATGTAATATTTATGTAATTTTAGCTGTTTATCAGTATATGTCATATAAATAATGATAATCAACATTATAATTATCAATTATAGTAATTTCTTCAATTAATTACCAAAATTCACATATTGGAAATCATTCATATTGAGAAAAAAATTAAGTCATTCACTACTAGTTTTCCTATATCATATAACTATAGCTAAGTCAAATATCAAAATCACCCCAAATTATTGTGCCCTTCATGTTCCTCAAATAGCAGGAAATAATTGAAGTAGTTAAAACCTTCCTTATTCCTTTTCTGTTTCTTCTTCCTAACAAAAATAGATGAAGATTTAAAGACCTCCTCCAAAAGAAAATGGATGTAATAAACCAATTCCCCTGGGTAAGTCTCTATTTATGATACGGTCTGGCATATTGATCTTTCAGTAAGACACATTGACTCAAACTTATCCTTTAGCAATGATTATGTTTATGAAGAGAGAAAATATAAGAATGGATTTATGGCTGATGAACTATATGAATGTCTTAGTAATTATTTTGGACAAATTTATCTCAATCAATTACAATTTTTTTCTTACTGAGTTTTTAAATACTCTACATGTAGGTTAATATCCTAAATGTTTTAGATTATTTTTGTGTTTTAAGTGCATAAAATCCCAAATGACATTCATCTGTCATTAAATCGTATACATCCATATAAAAGTGCATGAATTTAATTAAATAAAAAGAAAATATTAGTGAAAATCTCTGAAGGTTTGCTCTCTTGTTGAATACTTATTGTTCAATGCTCTTATCCCATTCCACTCTGCTTCCCCTCCTTTTCCCATTCCCTTTTCACCGCCTTCTTCTCTCATCATCAGTACCCTCTGTTCTTTGGTTCTTTCTTTGTCTATTTTGTCTTATTTCTTCATTTTCCTATTTTATTCTCTTGTCAAATAACATTATTATCTACAAATAGTAGATTGCAAAATCATCACAAATTATCCTCTTTTATCAAGAGATGGAATCAATTTCTCTATACCTTGAAATTGAGTTGGGCATGCAAGGGGTTTTTGTTGGCTTATGGGACACTAACAAGTACAATCCAAATTTATCAGGGTTTTTCAACCTCAGTGACATTCATACTTTGGACTGCATAATTCTTCATTGAATATCAAAAAGTTCTCTCCAGATATTTGCAAATATCCCTTGGGGTAGTATTTGCTCCAATTTGAGAACCATGATGTAGAATATTGAAAAGATGTTTCACATAGGTACTTACTTTCTCATGCTCACTGCAGTCTTGAAGCATCCATGTTAGTAGTAAGCCTGGACCAATGTGTGAGATTAGCAACCAGGAGGAAGAAACTGAAGGCACTCTAGCCAGTAGCCCATCAGCTGTCAGACCTGTGTCTGAGGCTGTCCCAGACTATCACCTGAGTATGCTCGGAGATTACCCAACCAATCCAGAGCAGGAAAACACTCACGATCCACAGAACTTTGACTTTCCAAATTATTATGTTGTTGAAACTTAAGAGATGCCGAGTTAAAATTTTTTAATTTAACATATAATATAATGAAACATCCATTCAAGTTATTTTAGATTCTGGGAGCAAATATTTGATAAAGGCATTAGGGTGTTCAAAGTATTGCTAAGAAATTAAGGATTTCAAATGGGCATTTATCTAGTTCTTGTAGTCCTTACAGAATGTATTATTTTTCTTTGTCTAATTAGTTGAGTAAAATAAGATCATTGTTTTTGGTTCTAAGTTTTAATTTTTTATGCAGCAAAACTAACTGATACATGTGTAGTTATTTTTATGTAGACTTGATTTTTTTTTCAGTTGAACACTATTTAATTCTTCATTAAGATACAAAAAGAGTCAGGAAACGGTAATAGTTCAGAATATGGAGTCTTCAAGCCAAACTTGCTGAGTTGAAATTCCTATCATTCTACTTATTGTTTGCCTGAACTAAAGTCTGTTACTTAAATTTCCTTTTCTCAGCATCTACACCTGTAAAATGGGCCTAATAAAAGTGCCTGGATAATAACAATAATGGATTTTGTTAAGTACATTTAATCTAAACTTTCTTAATGTGGGAGTGCCATATCTCTTTTTTACTTTCACTACTGAGCTCAAGTTTGGAAGCCCAAATAGATAAATATATACAATTTGATATATGCAAAATCTTCCCTACAGAGTATCATTTTACAGTGTTCTCTTTGAGAATACATGCATGTGACCTTCTGATTCTACTGAGAATCTATTGTTACAATGGAAATCTCTTTCATAAATTAAAGTAATTTTTATAAATCCAAAGCATTTATGAATGTTAGAGTGTCCAGTACAAATTTATTAAGAGAACTACAAAGGGGTCTGGAGTGGTTCCCTATCTCTGTTCAAGTTCAAACACTCCCTGGGGGATGCAATTTATTCCAGATGTCATTGTCCTGCAGCTCCTACCATCTCTGAGTTCTAAAGTCCAGCTCCTAAGAAAGTGCAAAAATGTGATGCCTGTGTTCACCCATGTGGGATGTGGGATAGGCTAAATCTCCTTGCTGGTTTTCATGTTGTCTTCACTCATGGTACTTGGGTTTTCTATTTACTGAAACAGTGCCATTTATCCGCCGCATAAAACTTCTGATCCCAAATAATTGCTTCTGTGATTCTTTCCTTCCTGATAAAATACTCCTAAACCTGTTAACCTGTTTCTTTAAAAATCTCACCTGATTTCAACCCCTAGCATTCTTATTTTCCACCTGTTGCCTGCTGCCATTCTTTCCTGCCTTCTTTGCCTTCTCCCTGCTCTCTCTTTTCATAATTCTGGGTCTCCTTGTTTCTTCAGCAACATTTGTCCTCTCTCTTTCTTTCTTTTCTTTTCTTTTTTTTTTTTTTTTTTTTTGTTTTTTGTTTTTTCTTTTTTTTTCAAGTTGATGGTTTAATATAAAGTATTTTTACAACAATTGTGTCTTCATACATGTATTTAGGTTAATCATGGATAACTCAGTCTGCAATTATTCGCATCCCCTCCCCTCCCTCCCCCCTCTGTTCTATTTAAAGCTCTTTCATTCCTCTCATCCCCTCTTCCTTGCCTTTATAAGTTAGTATCTTCATATCAAAAAGATCATTTGACCTTTGTTTTTTTGGGATTGGCTAACTTCACTTAGCATTATTTTCTCCAACTCCATCCATTTACCTGCAAATGGCATGATTTTATTCTCTTTTAGTGCTGAGTATTGTTCCATTGTGTATATATACCAAAGTTTCCCTATTCATTCATCTGCTGTTGGGCATGGGGGTTGGTTCCACAATCTAGCTATTGTGAATTGTGCTTCTATAAACATTGATGTGGCTGTGTATTCCCAAAGGACTTAAAAACAGCTCTTTTCTTTTTCTGTAGCCAGAAATCCTCACCTCAGCCAGATGTAATTCTGTTCATTTCCACAAATACTGAAGCATGTACTATATTATTTTCAATCTCCATCGCAATCCTTCATACTAACTCTTAAAAAAGAACCTGATTGCCTCGTTGTGGAAGTCAAGTCTGGAAAATGTTCAGTGGGTACTGAAGTTATCTAAATTGACCATCAAGTTATGATTTAAATGCACACTCTTCTTGTCCTGTTTTTCTCATCTTAGTTGCTCTAATTCTGGCTTATGTATCAACACAATACTCATATTGATGGTTTGAAGCAAGCTGAATAATTGTATTTATTTTGTAATTATTTGTATTATTTAATAGGCAATGAGTTGTTACTAAAGGTGGTTAAGCTGATACATAATATAATCACAATGGGTTTAGATATTACTTTGAAGCCGGTATGGTGGCGCACCCCTGTAATCCCAGCACTTGGGAGGCTGAGGCAGGAAGATCAAGAGTTCAAAGCCAGCCTCAGCAATGGCGAGGCACTTAGCAACTCAGTGATACCCTGTCTCTAATAAAATACCAAAAAAAAAAAAAAAAAAAAAAAAAAAAAAAGTGATGGGGATGTGGCCCAGTGGTTGAGTGCCCCTGAGTTCAATCCCAGTACCAAAAAAAAAGAAAGAAAAAAGAAAAAAAAAAAGATATTACTTTGATAAATCAAAGGAAGGAGGAGAGGCTGAAGGTAGCAGATGCAGACTATTGTGACAGTGCAGATCTGAGATGTTAGGTTCAAAGTACAAAGCAGTATGCCACTAAGGAGTTAAATAATAGAACAACTAACATTGAATATTGGTGTCCACTTGCATGAGTGAGAAGACAAGACATGCCAGTAGTAATTATAAAGCATCCCCAAAATATTCTCTCCAAATTATTATGTTGTCGAAATATATTAATATATGCTGAGTTTACATTTTCAAGTTTAATATAAATTATAATGAAATATCTATTCAAATTATTTTAGATGCTGGGAATAAATCTTTGATAGAAGCATTAGGACTTCAAAATATTGCTGAATAATTATTCAGTTAAGAATTTGTCTAGTTTATAGTCATGCAGAATGCATTCTTCTATGGTTGTCTAATTGGTTGTTGAGTTCAAGATCACAGCATTGGTCATCATTACCATGTATGTTCATTTTTTAAATATATTTTTGCACAATTTTTTCCTGTAATTTCAGATGTTCTTGACTCCATTTCTTTTCTTCACCATTTTATTTTACTGTAATACCTATCCCATATACTAGCTTATCTATAAAATTCTCCCTATGACCCCAGCAAGTTCTTCTTTGGTGATTTCAGTGTTTATAAAAAAATTGGTTTACATTTCCATTATTGTTTTTGTCTGCTTATGTCTTAATTTTTTTGTCTCTCCAGGAGATTCAGTAATCATTAAGGACATGTAAAATGCTATAGACATCTTTGTTTTTCACTTCATTACTACTCATAAGGCTGGTCATTCGTATGTCAGGGTAATATATAAACAGAAAATGGAAGATCAAGAAATGTTTGAACTTCCTGCATATTAAATATTTTTATAAGTAACAAAAATTGTGGATAACTTTCTTAATATTTTGCATGTCCAAGAAAATTTTTTCTTTCTATTTGAATGCATTTATATTTGCATGTCTCCTAAAGTTCCCCAAATCTATATTTCCTTATGGTATCTGGATTTAAAAATATATGGACCTGAATTTTGCAGCATTTGAGATAGTGATCTTTGTTTCACATATAAAATAGTCCTTAGAAACCTACTCCATTGTTCTAGTTTTGTAGATGAAGAAACTGAGACTCTTAGAAACTAAGTAATTTTCTCAAATGCATTATATTAATCTATGCAGTTGAGTTTAAGTTTTAAAAGTAAAATCACCAACTTCAGGAAGCTTCAGCTAGAAACTGGAGAAATGGAAGTTATCACTACAATAAAGTTTATTTCAACATATTGCCATGTATAGTTAGTTACACTGATTATGAGCTATTGGCTCCAATAATTAATAGATGGCTACAAAGCAAACCACAATTTATATAAGGTATGGATATTCATGTACTTAAGCTTCCTGGAGAATAAGAAAGAGCAGTTGCATGAAGATATCTCATGCTGCAAGGCTGGTTATCAGTAATAACTGCTTCATAATATGTTCTGCACAATGAGAAAAACATTAGTGTAGTAGCAATAGTCAGATGCTCATGAAAAACATGAGATATTCTGGGAAACAACACCAGGAAACATAGGGAGGTGTGAAGGGGGATTGGGTATCAAAGGCAGATGATCTGTATTGATCATCTTTATTTTAAGAAGTTAGATTTGGTTCCATAATCCATAGCTTCTCTCACAGAATGGATTTAGATTTCAAAACACTGGACAGGCACCAACTCCTCATAAAAGTGGAAGTCTAGACTTTCTATACTACCAGGGAGGAGATGAAAATAATGCTGGTGGTTGTTGGTAATTGTACCCTCACTACAACTGATTGTGAGCTCAGCGATGATGTCTGAAATGAAAGCCTCTGATGACCTTTGGGCTGAAAGTCAAGGGAAAGACAAAGGGAAAAAATAAAGTACCATGTTTTTTAGACCTAAGTTCTATTTTAGTTAACTAAAATATTAAATCTGAAACAAAATGTAAACATATGTATTATCAACCACATTAATATAGGTAATCAGGGTATACAAGTGCCTGGATTTAAGAGCGGTACTTTTTTTTTTTTTTTTTTTTTTTTTTTTTTTTTTAAGGTCCAGAGTTAACATTAGTTCCCTTCTTAGGGAAGAAAGTATTAGGAAAAATTTAGGCAAACAACCATTGTTCGTTAATGACAAGTAAGTCCTTTTGGATGAAAATAAAGGTTTCATGGAAATGAGTAAGCAGGGGTTAAATACAGAAAGAGACATGAATTTTTCTGAAATATCATATGATAGCAGTTTGGAGATAGGACAGTGCTATGATAAAAATTAAATTGTGAGGAAATTGACTTCAGAGACCTGTGACGCCTCAGATAGTGAACTTTTAAACATGGTGATATTAGCATGGCTCTGTTCTAAAACTCCCAATCTTTCTAAAATCTTCTGCAAATGTATCTACTTCATGCAAATGACTTGTGATACTAAGGTATCTGTGGAGGAGGGTAGAATACAGTTTTTCTGTTGATCCTGTATAGCAAATAATGTCCATAAACTAAAATAAATAATCAGGGACAGCAGAGAGAAGACAGAAGGGATTACAGCTATTACACATTCTTGACTTGGGAATATGCAGAAATTTTCAGAAGGTCATGGAGTTCTATAATATGTAATAGCATTTAAATTAGCATTTCCTAGAACTTCAGTGGCATAAAGTGAATCTGGGTAGCAAAAGAAAAGAGGGGATAGAATTTTATCCCCTAAAAGGAATTGTTTGAATGACATGAGAGGATAGACTATTCTTGAAGAAAAGGAAAATCCAGATTTTTTACTTACTTACTTTGGAATGGGTGTCACACTAGATTAATTTATTTCAGTACGTTTTCTAGGACATTTCAATTGGAATTTTTAATTAAATTGCAGTGCAAAATAACTGATGATCAACAGTTCAACTGAAGTAAAATAAAGTCTCTTTCAAATTGGGAAGAGTTAACTCTAATCAGCTAACAGATATTTCAGCAAATTAATTGAAATTCTAATCAGAAGTGAATAAATACTTTGAAATAAGGGCAGAGGGCAAGATATAGATGAACAGACTAAAATACTGACCTCAAAATACATCAATCGATAAAAATAGAAAGTGTTTTATCTCCTCTGCTTCTTTTAATAACAAGGATCAGATCAAGCAAAAAGCTTCCTTTGCTCTTCAGCTCCTTAAATCAGTAACTTCAAAGAATTAAGTCTCTGCTCACATCATTAAGTGATATAGGAGAAATCTAAGTGGGCTTCGGCTTCAGAGAATGTCCCTTCGTCCTTGATCAGCTGGTGAGTCCTGATACTATTTGTCTTTGTCAAGCCCACACGTCTCAGCACCTGCACTCCAAAGTCCCTGCTTGGTCCATGTTTCTGAGCTAACGGGATGCTCTTCAGAGTATTGACTACTGTGAGCTTGACAAGTTTGCCCTTTTGACAAGGTGAAAGAGGTCATTATATTCACCAGTGGGATCCACAAAGCTATTCTTAAGAAGGTTTGAGCATATAGTTTTACAGTTGCACTCCAGGGATATTGTGGACACAGAAAAATTGTAAACTGGGTTAGAATAAAAAATAGTTATTTTCAAAATAAAGCTATCAACAATATTTGTCTTTTTTAATTGCCCACAGCACTATGTCAGTAACACTAAATATGTATTTTCCTGATTTATATGAAAACGACAAAAATAATTACAGCATGTTAAGTATAACTCTCAAGAGATGTTCAGCTGAGAAATAGCATACATTAACAAAAAGACTATTCACTGTCTAAGTAACTTTTAAGACAGGTAAGAAATATATGCACAAGGTAGAAAATATTTTTCAAAACCATTCCCTCAGTGAAATTAATTTATCTCAATGATTATTGGAACATGTTTAATCTTTGAAATAAGGAATTGAACCATTGCTCTGGTCTTGACCTTGACTAAAAGATTCATATTGTAATCAGAGAGGGCAAGAGATATAGAAAAAATTAAAATATTTTCATAACTCATTTTAAAATTATTAAATATATTCTATCCTCCCTGTTTTCCCAATAGGCAAGAGAATGCTTTAGTTATCTTCTGTGGAAACAAAGAACTGTCTCATTGAAGTGAACTTAACCATTTTGGATTTTAAAGTGTTTTTTAATAATTCCAGGTGGCTGCATTAAGGCAAACATTATTTTTCTATTATACATTTTAGTAATATAGAAAGAGCAAGATTTTCTAGTAGGGCATTAGAGTCTTTACAAGTTCTAATGTTTTCTGTATCAATTTTGCTTAGTACTATTGCATGGGGACTCTACGTTTTCCAAAGCACAGCTGTAGTTACACTAATTTTACACATAACTTGTGAAAAGTAACCAAGGCATCCCACCATTTTTTTTTTTTCACAGCAGGTTTGTAAATCTCTAGGGAAGTTGCATTGGCCATGAAATATTGCAACAAAAAACACTCTTGAAATAATTAAATTGGATATCCAAGAGAAATATTCTTTCCTGCAACATTTTGGGAAGAACTTGAAGAATAATTTACTGGCTTATTTATTTGGAGTGAAAAGGAAGCACTTTCAATATGTTTGCTAAATATATCTTCAATAGTGTAAAAGCCTTCAGGATAATTCTCAGGAAAATATGAAAACTCCTTTTGTGGTATTCTTAAGAAACCTATACTGTTTCTTCCTCTCTCCTTTACTTCTCATTGTCCTTCTACCATCTCCCTTACAGCTGTCAATATCTTGACTGAAATATCACGTATTGGTATGGGAAATAATATTGGACTCACTCCAAAGGAATCTAGAAAGCCACAGAAATTATAAACTGAAGCCCATGATCTCTAACCTTTTGCAATTATCATAACTGAGATAGCTTCACAAAATTCATGCAGATAACAAAATATATTTTATTAAGAGGATATCTAATTCTGAAATAAATACTCCTTTGTAAATAACTTTTCTTTTCTTTACAAAAAAATATCAAGACCTCCAGGTCTTGACAGAGGGACTATTGCGTATTAAAGATGACTAAAGATATATGACACAAAATGGAATGAATAATCCTGTATTGGAACCTGAACCATAAAAATAATATTCTAAAGGCTATTATTAGGACTGATGGTGAGATTTCAATATTTTACAGTAAGATTTGGATGAAAATCTTAGATTGGTTAATTTTATGATTCTTATACTGCTACTGTTGCTATGTAGGACACCTAAGAGATTACTTTTATTGTTGGGGAATATACACTAAAGTTTTTTAAGGTAAAGGGTACTTCCTTCAACTTATTCTCAAATAGTCTGTGGAGAGTCTCTCTCTCTCTCACACACACACACACACACACACAGAACCCTTATTGTTCTTTTACTTTTGCATTTCAAGGAATCACTTACAGCTTGCCTTTGGCATATCCAAAAGAAAAATTAATCAATAGATAAGTAGGTAGATGTGTATAATGAGTTTATTCTTCCAAAATATCCTTTTATCTCTAACAGGGCATTCCAATAGAAAGTGTGTGAGGATACTTCTCCCTGTATTTTTTTTTCAATATTTATTTATTTGTTTTAGTTGTACACAATGCCTTTATTCTTACGTGGTGCTGAGGATCGAACCCAGGTCGCGCACATGCTAGGTGAGCGCTCTGCCGCTGAGCCCCAGCCCCAGCCCCTCTCCCTGTATCTTATAGGCAGCCATATGGGAAGTGCACTACCAGTTTGAATGATGTGTACCTAAACTAATAGGAAATATTGGTAGAAATTGATTGCACATGACAGTCCACTACAGTCCAGAGTAACTCTGAACTCATACAACATGCAAATATAAAAGGATCCTCTTTTATCTAATTATAGGAACACTAACTCACAGGACTCATATATTATGTTCTAGAGCAAGGGGTTAAAGAAGAAGACTTGACTTGGACATGTGCCTCACAAGGGAGAACGTTCAATCTGCCAAGGAAAGCACTGCACTGGTCTACTGTGAAAGAAAATACAGTAGGCCCCCTTCTTCATTGGGGAATACTTTTCATGACCTTCCAATGGATGCCTGAAACCATGGAGAGTATGGAACCCTATATATACTATATTCATTCCTGTGCACACATAGCTATGATAAAACATGTAATTTCTAAATTAAGCACAGAACAAAATTAGCAATAGTAATGCTAAAACAGTACAATTATAACTATATACTGTAATAAAGTTGTGAAAGTACTCTCTCCCTTTCTCTCTCTCTCTCTCTCTCTCTCTCTCTCTCTCTCTCTCTCTCCCTCACACACACACACACACACAGACACACACACACACACAACCTTTATTGTTCTTTTACTTTTGCATTTCAAGGAATCACTTACAGCTTGCCTTTGGCATATCCAAATTTCCAGCATCACTACTCATGTGCTTTGGGGTCATTATTAAGTAAAAAAGGGTGACTCAAAGACAAGCACTATGATTTAATGACAGTGGATCTGATAACCTACACAGCTGCTCTGTGACTAATGGGTAGGTAGCATATATAGTCCAGGCAGGCTGGACAAAGAGATGATTCATGATCCAGACAAGATGGCAGGAGATTTCATCAGACTACCAAGAAAAACACACGATTTAAAACTTATGAATTGTTTATTTCTGTAATTTATATTTAATAGTTTCAGTCCACAGTTGAATGTGGGTAACTAAAACCACAGAAAGCAAACCCATAGATAATAGGGAACAACGTAATTCTTTATGACAATCATTTGTACAAGAAACATGCAAGAAATTTTAGGATATCCAGCTCAGTGTGTTGTAGACTTAGTGACAGGTTTAAAACAATAACTGACAAAAATAAATAAACAAATAAAACACAGCCTCAGTAGGAAGGATTTACTATCTGAACTGTGAAGCAAGACAAAACTTGGGGTTGGAGAAAAGAGAAACAGTTTTGAGTCTGAGATCCCTGTTCGAACCTTGCTCTAGTTGGCTCTTCATTACCTTACAACTGAACTGGAGAGAAAACTGTCCAAGTTTGGCTGAATGAAGTTGCAGGGAAACCCATATGTAGAGTTTGGTGCCAGAATGAATGAAATAAGCAAGGCATAATGTGGGAACTCAGGAGAAAATGAGGTGAACATATATTTCATTTGTGTCATCATCACACGATCTGGAATTAAGCTTGGATTGGGGAAATTTATACCAAATAATTTCCTTAGAACAAAGAGCTTTGGAAGAACTTCAGATGCAAAATCCAGAATCACAGAAATTACACATTATACCAGATTTGATTTTTATAAAATGGTTAATGTCCGTATGCAAAATACAGACTTTACAGACCTCTTATTTTAGAAAAATGTTATCATATATCTATTTTTTAAAATTACAATGTAGAAAATATTTCAAACATACTAAAATTATAAAGAATTATATACCAGTTTCTCCCACCCAAATTTTCTGTATTCTACTTACACTTCATGTAGTGTTTGAATTTTCATTCCATTAAGAAATTTTATAAAACAACTTTTAGTTGGGCATAGCAGTGCACATCTGTAATCTCAGCGACTTGGTATGTACAAAGAGCTCAAGTTGAAGGATAGTCCCAGAATCTTAGCCAGACCCTCAGCCATTTAGTGAGACCCTGTCTCAATAAGAAAATTAAACAGCAATGAGAATGTAGCACAGTGGTTAAGCACCCCAACTTTAATACCCATATCCCCCAAAATCTGCAAAATAAAAAATAAAACTTAAAAAAATGCATTCAAATATTATTCATTCCCCAATCTTTGGTATTTAAATTAATAGCACATTTTTCTCTGTTGTAATTAATGCTTATAAATTAAACTCTAAAAGTATTTCTACAACACTGTTTTGCTAGCATTATGAAGAGCAAAATAAATATTTCGAGACTCTTATACACCATATTTGTATAAAATATTTTATACAAATATTTGCCATATTTCCTAGTGAAGGAAAAAAACTCTGCTTATTTTTTACCCTTCTTTCATCCATTACTCCTTGCAATTTCTTTTATGTTCTCTTCCTTCTCGCTTTAGCATGTGATCTTCCAAAAAATATTCTGTAAGGGGGGTGGGAAACAACTTCTGTAAGACTGTATGGGTGGGGCAGGGTGAATTTTAAAAATGTTTTCAATGAGGCAGTCAACTTCTTCATTTTCTTTATTGTAGTATGACACACTGCATAAAAAGCTAAGGCTAATGCCTGGATAGTGAAGGAGGACGGTGAATTCAAAGAATGAAGGGGGAAACTAATCTAATTATTGTTTCAATATTAGGTGAAGAGACATTTTAGCCTATTCATCTCTGTGCTATTTCTTTCCTGAGATTGGAAGTATCTTAGAAGGAAGCAACAGGAGGAGTGAGAATATCTACTTGGGGAGAAGGAATCAACAGAAGCTTCCCAGGTCATAGTCAAAAGTCTCAGTGTCTGATAAACATTTATCTAGTATATATCTGCAGAATTTAGTCTTGACCCTATTGCTTAATTCCCTGATTATGAAGCATCAAATATTTCCCTGAAAGATATTATTATTTAAGGGGGTGGGGGTTGTTGGAGGATTATCTAAAGCCACTAGGAAAATATGCATTTCCCAGAGAGCCCACTGCGATATCATTGTTCAGGACAAGGGCTGCAACACTCTGGCCTATTCATCTCTGTGCTATTTCTTTCCTGAGATTGGAAGTATCTTAGAAGGAAGCAACAGGAGGAGTGAGAATATCCACTTGGGGAGAAGGAATCAACAGAAGCTTCCCAGGCAGGTCTGAGAGTGAGCACATCCATAGATGTATTGTCTTACAATTATAAGCCACACAAAATTATGAAAAAATTTAGTTATGTAAAGTTTAAAATGTGTGTTTATCAGCTGTTAGTGTAAAACCAAATACAATTTTCAAAAACAAAATTCCTTCTGAAAAAATACCCATAAAGCAATTTTTAAATGTCTTATGCTGACTATTTGCATTTTGATAATCAAAATGAGCAAAATAGTTTCAGAAGATTTTACAGAGTGCAACTAGTTTTCTGTTTCTAATAATATGTCATTGATAAATTTAAGAAAAAAATAAGATATTTTTCCATTAGGGTCTTTTAAATATAAAACCACCTTGAATCATTTAAAAATGTGCTTTTTATTATTAATAGTTTAAAATTGTTGGTAAGTTCATTCAACTTTTGTGTAACATAATATTTTTAAATAAAAATGCTTTCAATAGATGTTGAGGGCTTCATAAACTCAGAAAATATTGCTAAATGGAGACTATAATGTTTTATTTTCTATACAGATATGTGAATGCTTCAGTCTAAATATTTTTACATGTGATTTTTTATTTTATTCAGGATACTTTTCTTTGACAAATATTTTTATATGGCATAACTCCTCAAATGTGTCTATTTTGTGATTCATTTGAATACTTTGCCAAAGTCAGTTGCTACAAAATTGTAAACCTTGTTAATTTCATTCTCCTCCAATGTTCAGTATAAATTTATGAAATTAAACATGGGAACCAATTAAACATCAACACAAAGTTTTCTTTAAATTTACATTTCCCAGAGTACAATTATAAAATTTTAAAATTCAAATACTCATTTTAAATTCTGATCACTTGATTCTTTCATGTTGCATATGCTTTGTTTGTTTGTTTTGATTTTTTTTTCTGTTTTAAATAGACTTTTTAGAGGGAAGTTTTAGATTCACAGCAAAACTGAACATAAAGTACAAGTTTCCATACAGTTTCTTCCACTACTGCCACTTCCAGCATGCACTATAACCTCCCACCACAGAGTGGTTATTCGTTATGAACCTAAATTGACTCATCAATATTATTTAAAGTCCAGCATATATGTTAGTTTTCACACTTGGTCTTGTACATTCTATGAGTTTTTGACAAGCACATAATGACCTGTATCATACAGAATAATTTCATTAATCCTAAAATTCTCTGCATTCTGCCTATTTGTCCTTCCCTCTCCACTAACTTTTGAAACCAATGATCCTTTCTACCATCTCTATAGTTTTAATATCCAGAATGTTATACCTTTGGGATCAGTTTTCACTTAGTACTATACATTCAAGTTTCCTCTATGTATTTTCATAGATTGATGGCTTGTTTCTTTTTATCACTGAATAGCTGTCTGTTGTCTGAATTTCCCATAGTTTCTCAGTCTGTTCACCAACTGGGAAACATCTTGGTGGCTTCTAAATCTTGGCAATTATGAACAAAGCTGCTATAAATATCCACGTTCAGATTTTTGGGTAGACCTAATTTTTCAAGTGATTTGGGTACAGAGTAAGATGCATGATTGCTAGATAACATGTTAAGAGTATGTTTAGTTTGGTAAGAAACTGTCAAACTATCCTTTTAAAATGGCTACACTATTTTGCATTCCCACCAGCAATGAATGAGTTTCTTGTACTCTATATTTTCCTCACAAGCATTTGATATGATATTGGTAGGTTTTGTGATTTGGGCCATTCTAGTAGATGTGTGTTGTGGTCTGGATACAGGATGTCCACCCAAATCTCCTCTTAATGTAGGAACATTCAGAGGTGAAATGATTGGATTGTGAAAGTTGTAAGCTAATCAGTTCATCCTTGTTTAAGTGGACTCACTGGGTGGTAACTGTAGGCAGGTATGGAGCATGACTGGAGGAGGTGGGTCACTGGGGGGCCTGCTGTGGAAGGGTGCATTTGCCTTCCTCCTCACTCTCTCTTTGCTTCCTATCCCACTAGGAGCTGAGTGGATTTCCTTCACTGGGTCCTTCCAATATGAGGTTCATTGCCTCATCTTGGGTTCAGAGGAACGGAGTCAGCCATTTGTTGCTGAGCGCTCTGAAACTGAGTGCCAAATAAACTTTTCCTTTTCCAAATTGTTTATGTCAGGTATGTGGGTAAAAGAGATACAAAGCTGAGTAAAACAGTATGTACTGATATCTCATCGTTCTTTGTTGCTCTTTTAGACATATGTTTCAATGTTGTTTTATTTTCAAAGTTATGATCAATAATTTCAATAAATTCAAACATAAAAATGTGACATATTTTATGCTATACACACTAATGATATTGAAGAAAATTCAACAAAAAAGTAACAACTCTTTTACAAAATAATGGCAACATACAATTTGGTGTGCTTAACTTGAATTTTACAAAGTTGTTCTTTCAAGCTAAATAATTTAAAAATGTTTAAGATTACAGAGCAAGAAGAAAATATCTATTTCCACACTGATGCATTTTTTCAAAATCAGCTTTGTGACAAATATCTTTTAACTTAATTACAACTGTATATGCAGAAAATATTTATTTAAGTTTGGGCTGCATCAAAATTTGTGTCTTAAAATAAAAACAAAATATTTTATGTCCAACGTTGAACATTTTATCTGATTTTACACTAGCATTATCAATAGAATCAAAAGTTTACTTGTAACATAATAAATGTCCACAAACATTATTTACATTAATGGAAAGTAGAAATTTTAGTCATTTGTTGGAGTTAACCTATTTTTATTTTAATCATACAATAACATTTTTATCTTAATATCATTTAACTATTTGAGAAATTGACAACTACTAAAGTTGCCACAATAAAAACTATCTCTTCGCTCTTCATTCTTCATGTATAGACAAAAATACTTGCAAATAAAATGTAAGTGAAACTGAAAGAATGAGAACACTTGTTTGATGTAAATGAACAGTAATACTTCATATATGCTTCCTTCTCTGCAATTTCTGGTGTTAAATCAACTTCTTGGGGAGCAATCCCCTAAAAATAGCTCTGACTTTTGATGTAGATACTGATAATTCTTTGACAAAATTACATCGTCTGGTTTTCATGTCACAAGTGATATGTTACATAGGAGATATCATTCATCAACTAGTATTTTGAAAGGAACCTCTACTTCTTGCCAAGATGGCATTATAAGACTTGATTTAACATCCCACTTGAAACAACTGATAAATCGGACATAAAACACAAATCAATATATTTTTTGGGGGTGCCAGGGATCGAACCCAGGGCTTTGTCCATGTGAGGCAAGCACTCTACCAACTAAGCTATATCCCCAGCACCCCTCTAAATCAATATTTTAAAAGATATTGCACATCAGAAATCAAAGGAGAGTGATCCAAAGGAAATGAGATAAGTCAGACCATATGACTCCTCCTATTTATATCCTTGAGAAGGTCTTTGGGCTATGGAATGGGGGCAGGAGTTTAAAAAAAATACTTCTGAAGCCCAGAAAGCTCCTAAATTTGAAGAAATTAGTGAAATGGTTCGAGTTAAACAGAGCAGAGTCCCAGTGAAGAAATAATTGTATGTTGGAAGTGCCCCTTAGTGGTCAAGTGCATGTGCATGTGGAGAAGTCACCTCAAATCAGAGAAAGAATAACTGAGAATATTAGAGAGAGCAGTATTCATGCTCTTACATGGCCAAGAAAAAATATATGTATAAACCATATATATAAATATGTATATATAAACCATATACATATAATATATATATATATATGGTTTATATATATATATATATGTATATATGGTTTATATATATATATATTGACAAAGTGCCACCATTCATGAGTGTCTAAAGACACTTTACTCCTGGTCTCTGAGGTCTTCTGAGGATTCAAACAGGGTCATATTTCTGGGAGGACTAAAATTCCCTAAATTAAATACTACTCTGGACCCATGTAAGAAATCATGAGAACAGAACTCCAAAGAGATAAAACTGCTTTCAAGAAAATTAGCTGTGTCGGTAACAAAGCTTAATAATATTTATAGTAACACAAAAATGTAGATAATCAACAAAGTGAATTCTTCAGTGTCTGGCATCCAATAAACATGTCCTAGCAAAAAAAAAAAAAAAAAAAAAAAAAAAAAAAAAAAAAAAAAAAAAAGAAGAAGAAGCAGGAAAATGTGATCTATGCTTAGAAAGATGAATGAACTGGAACCTAGTCATAATTGAAACAGAATTAACAGAAAAGAACAAATTATATAAGTTATTTTAACTGCATTCCCTATCTTCAGAACAAGTGGAAAGATAAAGTATCTTAAAAAATGACCCAAATTAAAGCCCTAACATAAAACTACAACATGTTAAATGAAAATGAAAAGAATAAAACTTTTGGCAGGTAAAGAGATTTTTGCTGAATAAGATATTGAACTTGAACACAAAAACCATTAAAAACTATCCAAAACATAATACACTCTAAGAGAAGAGGGGTATAGGGGAGGAGAAAGGACAAATTTCAGTAACCCATGAGTCAAATCAAGCAGCCTAATGTATGCGTAATTGGAATCCCCTAAAACAAGAAGACTGATAAAAAAAGATTTGAAGAATCAATAAGAAGAAGATTCTAAATTTAATGAAGCAAGTATTGTGTGCATCACCACATTTCTTTGAAAATGCAAATTCAAAATACAAGGTGGTGCCAGGTATGTGGCACACATTTGTGATCCCAGCCACTTGGGAGGCTGAGGGAGGAGCATCAGAATTTTGAAGCCAGCCTCTGCTATTGAAGTGAGACACTATCTCAAAATAAAATAAATAAATAAATAAAAAGGGGTGAAAATATGACTCAGTGGTAAAGTGCCTTTGGGTTCAATCCCCAGTACCAGGAGAAAAAAAAATGACTATGAAATGATAAAATTATTATCAACTGTAAAATAAGTGAATGATTGTGAATTTTCAAATAGAGAATGTCAAGAAAGTCTTCTCTAAGTTTAAAAACATAACTTCTCAGTCTCTATTTTTTTCATTGTATGACATATACATTAACCTATCAGTTTTCACTTTCTCTCTGCCCTTGCTAACCAGTAGTCCAGTAGCTGTGTGGCTGTCCAAGGTACAACTGGCAGATTCATCACAAGGCCAGCAGTGTCAGCAACATTATATATGATTTCCACTGACACCGGAGACCAGGAGTAAAGTGTCCTTAGACACTCAGGAATGGAGGCACTTTGTCAAAAAGTACCTGGCATGACCATGTTGCATCCAAAAAGAGTAGAGGAAAGAAACATTTAACCACATATTTAAAAAGACCTCTGATCATGGTATATGTGTCTCACATACTACTGTAGGTGATATTTGGTATTTAGTTGACATATACAAAGCCAATTATGCTCTATTTTAACGCAACTGTTAATAACAACAATAAGTGAAAAATTGAAAAATTCTAGAACAAATATTAAAAAGTCTTAGGCATTGCCATACCCATTCTGGTTTGAACCATTACAATGTATCAAAGAATAGTTTGCAATCAGAAATCATTAGCTGTAAGACACATCTTTGTCTTTATGTGTTATAAAGATTTAATAAATCACAAAATATTCAATCAATTAAACACATTTAACTGATTGAAAATATTCAACTTTTAATCAGTATAGGCAGATATAAAATTTTTTCACATGTCAAAGTATTGAAAATTAGAGATCTTTGTTCCTACATGTGAATAAAATCATTTTAAAATAAATTTCTTAGTTTTGTTTCAGTATGCCCTGTTTAAATTTGGGTTTTTTCCATGTCATTGATGGATTGAGTCCTAGATGGACTTTTTGTTGTTGTTCCTTTGCTTGGTCTAGTGGGACTGCACACCCACCACTAGCCACTTAAAACCTCCTAACCTCTTTAGACTTCTGAGTCTTTTACAAGTAGTTGTAGATGGCGAGTGGGAATCAGGGGTGTGTACGTGGGGAGTGCAGGTGGGGAGGGGCAGGAAGTGGACGGTAAGAAACTACAGTTGATTTTGAATTTGCTAAGTAGTAATAGAGAAATAGGTCTGTGCACATGTGTGTATATATATGTATATATGCCTATTTAGTGGTAGAACTTAAATGTTTCACATGGGGACTTGGGAGAAAGAAACCTGTACATTTGTCTTTCTCTTATTTTTAATAAAATAGGAAAATTGCATACTTGCAGGCCACCACCTCACCATTTTTTAAACAAATGTTATTTGTGCCAGGAAAAAAAAATGCTATTGTAATTTTAAAACTTTAAAATAATTTGAGAAAGGTAAAAGTAATCTTAGTATATTGTGACTTCAAAGCTTTATTTTTAAATGGTAAATGGTAACTGACTGTTTTGTGCCAGAGTCCTAAATTCTATTTCTGATGATTAAAGGAAAATCCAAAAAGGCATAATTTCTAGTATAATTAACATTTAATCAAAATTTTATAATCAATGATTTTATTTTTTAAATAGATATTTTAATATTAAATGAAAAAATTTACTAAACCAAATATTGTTATTGTTAGTTAATGTCTTATTTTGCTTGACATTTCTAATATTATAACTATCAATAAAGGTGACATATACAGAGGGATAATCTATGGATTGTCAAAATTGTGACATTGCCTTCCTTAGGCTCTTTTTTCTTGGGCAAATGGAAGAAAACAACGTTACAATAATTTATGGGACTGAGAGTATCTGACAATCACAAGCAAGATTTTTTTTATAGTTTTATTCAATGAATAATCTCAGAAAATGAACGTAGATTAGGTACTCTGGAAAGAACTGAGAGGATAGGAAACAAATTTAAGAGAGAAATCTTGTTACTAATCAACCTACAATCTAAATGAATAGATAGAACATATATATGTATATGTACACACAAACTTATATGCACAAAGATTATATTTCTAGAGAAAATAGTTTAAAATGATGATCAAAATATTAAATTTGTGTACATATAGTTTAAGATGGCAATTAGAAAAGATGATAGATGAGGTTCATTACAAAAGACTTCCTTATAAGGTGAGATTTAATTGTATTTGAATAAGATACTTCTTCTGAACCTGAGAATATGTTCCTGAACTTTTCTGTGTGTGTTTTTATAACAGTTTCTCATGTCTTTACTCAGTCTTTGGGCATCAGACTGAAGAGAGTTATATTGATGGTCCTTATTCCTGACATTCAGCAGTGCTTATACATGGGGCATTTTCTCATCCAAATGACTGACAGTAAGTGGGCCTTGGGCCATGGCTCATACTTATTTAGCTAACACTAGGTGACAGCTACACTTTGGAGGTCAGCCAAAGAAATTAAGAAGGGGGGACATTACATAGACTTTCTTTTCCCTAAAATAATCAAATAGAATGGAGACATTGAGGAGAGGCTGTTTTTACAACTTTTGGTTAAGCACCTTTCACATCAAGTGAAGAAGTGTTTCCAGGATTATAAATTGATGAAGGAAAAAGGAGATCACTTCTTGGTAAAAGCCGATGTGTATAGGATTGGTTGACTAACTTTAAAATGAAGTATCCTAGAGTAGGTTTTGTAATCTTTGTGGATTTTTAAAGACTGGAAGCTGGGCATGAGACAAATGCAATACAAGCATTACATAAAAGTAACATGCTCTGTTTATTTTAAATATCCACATTATTCTTCCCGTCGGGTTCAGGTACAATATGCAGCATGTCATCTTTAAGAAGTATTGTATGCTAATAGCTTTCGCAGCAGGAATGTATGGTGAGAGATCTTCAAATGATTCAAGGCTTACTATTTATTGAGAATTTCTCACAGAGCTGAAGGCATATATTGCAAAGCATAATGAATGGGATTATTTTTGATAAGAATTAATCATGAATAAATACATGTCTATGTCTTACAATGTCTTAGTAATTATGGGTAACTTGACTACTATAGCTGGGACACTGCCTCTCCTTCTTCCCTGTGCTATTCCTGGAGCTGTTGTTATTTCACTTAATCCACTCTTTTCTCTTTTACTCTGTGGCATAGCATATATGTCTTCCAAGAAAACATGATTAACTTTTTTATTCAGTCTGGCCTATATCTGAATTGGTGTTATTTCTGTATATTTGCACAGATTGCAGTTATTCTGAGGTCACTTGGTAATTTATCTAATATGTTCATTCTCTCATTCATTGCACAAATATTCATTGAACTCAGCTCTGTGCAGGGACTTCTATCAGTGTGAGGGATACTAAGAAGCACAACCATGACAGGCATATTCTGCTCTTGGGCTTTGAGGTGAGAAAGCAGCTGCAATACTGTGTAAAGATTGCTACTAGAGGGAGAGGCTCTGAGCACAACAGAGCAGTACTTGTCTTGGCAATGGAGGACAATCAGAAAAGCTCTTGGAAGAAGCAACAAAATTACCAAGCTGAGCTCTGAAGTTGAGAAAGGTTCAGGGCAGGAAGGAGGCTAGTTAGTTAAGGGGCAGGGTAAAAAGCAGCATTCACCCTGAGACAGAACCATGCTAAGTGAGCATAAAGAAGTTTTGATAATACAAGTTGCTCTAGGTGACAGAAGAGAAGGAAGTATGTTAACCATTGGCAAAAATTCTATAGAGGAAGATAGATAAAAATGATATCATAAATATAAAAAAAGATGAAAGGAAGGAAGGGAAATTTAAAGAAAGTAAGGGATTAGGAATTCATCTTAATATTCAAGCCATTTAATTAAATAAAATAGTGATTATACTAAATTCACATTTTAAATGACTATGTATGGCTACAAATTAGAGAATGGATTAAAGAAAGCAAAGTCAAAGCTTGGAAGGAACACTGAAAAATTTCACAGGCCAAAAAGATGGGTTTTGAACTAAGGTTATAGTGGAAAATTTAAAGAACTTAGCTGGAGTTAAGAGTTAGTAAAGATATAGGCTAGATGACATATGTTTGTTCATTTGGATGTAGATTCTGAAGGAGAGATTCAAGGTTGATTGCTCTGTTTCCTGTCTCATCAGCAGAGTAGATAACCAGGTGTTCACTGAGATCAGGATGTAAAAAAAAAAAAAAAGAAAAAGAAGTATTATTGGCACTAAAGGAAGATTAGGACTGATAACACTTCTTTCAGATTTAAACTTATTGAGTTGGAAATGTCTGTAGAATAATGAAATATAAATAAAGAGTAGAGGTCAAATATGATGTCTCTGGATATGAGAAGACTCATCTGGTCAGAGGAAGTGACTTTAAAGAATTCATAATACAAATGGTTAAGCATTTGAACTGGATAGTATCAACTAAAGAGAGCTCAGAATCTTTATAGAAGACATTTGAAGATGGAACTCTGGCTTTTAAGGATAAACTAGAACAGTCTCTCAAAAAAGCCACCAGACAAGGATGCTAGAAAATGAACAGTAGAATATGGTATTCAGGAAGGATCTGACAGAGTTCAGAAAGTAAGAATGATCAGAGTCAAGTGTCAAGAGAACACAAGGAATATAAAGAGTGAAAATATCCAGTGATTTTGAATCAACAAGGTTTTCCTTGGCAACAGCAATTTTAGTGAAGATTGGGAATAAAAAAGGGGTTTGTGTTGAGCTACAAAGGAAAGAGCCCTTATTAAAGAAGCTGCTTATAGAGGACTCTTAACATTCCTGAATAGAAGGAAGAGTGTGAAAAATGGCAGTCATACTCTCTCAGCCTTGAGAGTCTTGCTGTTCTATTGTTTGGCTGGTGAGGTGGAGACTGATGGGGATGCATGCAGCCTGGATATATTTGCAGGACACTTGTCTCTGACCACAATATTGGAAAAAAAAACATGGTTATTTGGTAATCTTTAGTTAGTAATGATACCTACCTAAAAAAAGTAGTTGTGGCCGGGCGCGGTGGCGCATGCCTGTAATCCCAGCACTTTGGGAGGCTGAGGCAGCTGAGGCAGGAGGATCGTGAGTTCAAAGCCAGCCTCAGCAATGGCGAGGCACTTAGCAATTCAGTGAGACCCTGTCTCTAAATAAAGTACAAAAAAGGGCTGAGGATGTGGCCCAGAGGTCGAGTGCCCCTGAGTTCAATCCCCAGTACCACACACACACAAAAAAGTAGTTTTGATAAATAAAAGAATCTAAATACTGTTAGTTTTAACCTTATTATAGTTGTTAACATTATTGCCTATAAAAGTTACTATTTTATAGATATATTAGATACAAAGTTGATTGATTTCATTCTTGTCTCCGTAGGTAATCCATTTAATAACTTACATAACAAATATTTATATTGCTTCTTCCATGTGTCAAGGTTGCTACTGTGTGATTTTTACATATTATAATTAATGAAGCTAAGAAGCTTAATTTCTTCCTAAAATCAGATAGTAGACAACAGACAGACCTACAAGTAAAATATGGAATATGACAGCAAAGTTCATTTAGTATACACTATATGCAACTTCTAAAAGAGACAACAGTCTAATCCCAATTTTATATCAACAGTTTAGTTAATAACATGGTGAAACATTAATGTGCCATGTTGATTGAACAGAGTCTCTGGAACCAGGGAAGCCTACATGATCTTGAATCCAAATCACAAATTTAATGGGGGGGTGGTCTTTGGGGGGCAGGTACCAGGGATTGAACCTATGTATACTCGACCATTGAGCCACATCCTCAGCCTTATTTTATACTTTATTTAGAGACAGGGTCTCACTGAGTTGCTTAGTGGCTCAGTGGTGCTGAGGCTGGCCTTGAGCTCCTGATCCTCCTGCTTCAGCCTTCCAAGCTTCTGGGATTTCAGGAGTGTGCCACCATGCCCAGCTAATGGGAGGATTTTAATAGGAACTATCAAAAGTGTTTAGTACAAAGATTAAAAGAGCTAATAATTAAGAGATGTATAATTTATCACAAGGTCTAAGGTAAAAACTCTAGATATGTTAACCAATATTCTGAATTTTACCAAATAATTATCTACATAAGGAAACTATATCTATACTTTTGTCAAAATTTGAGATTCTAGTAATTCAACTGATAAGAATTTTAGTCACAGATGGAATTTGACATGTAAATTTTTCAGTTAATTGAGTTAAATTAGTTGAGAAATTCAAATTTTTCCCTAAATATTCAGAATGTTGTTTACCTAATTTGTTTTCTTTATTGACTATGGTTTTCTTACAAATCACATTTGTACTTATTGTTTATATCTGAAATTGAATTGGAAAGAGTATATGAAATGTTACTACATTTTTTACCATTTTAATATATTCTTTGTGCTCTATAGTGACAGAGCTATTTATTTTATCCCTAAGTGTTTAGTATTCATTTCATTTCTCATGTGTTTAATCCTCTTCAGTCAGTTCTATTAAAAAGGGATTAAATATGACTAAACAAAACAAGTATTTTAAAAATTGTTATTTTCATTAAAAGTATAAGCTTCCTGAATAACTTAAGAAACAAAAATGTGAACAGAATACTAGAAAAATTTCTAATTATGACATTTAATTTACATTTGTGATGATTGTTGACCACAGTCACATGTATAAATGACATATGAAAAGAAGAAAATGCTAATAATTTATTAAACAGAAGAAGTGGCAATATATTTACACATTTTTCATATAACGTTAGCTAGGATTATTCATACATACTTGTTGCAAGTTGAAGAGTTGTGACATATAATACAAAAATGAACAAGTTGTCACCTTCAGCTATCTGGGGCTGAGCACCACACCATTCTTCCTTGTTTATTTATTAATTAAAGTTAAACGTCTGGCTATGTGATTGTGAAGTATTTATTTGTGATAAAAAAAAAGAATCTAAGTACTGTTACTTTTAACCTTAGTATAGTTGTTATTTCATTTCTCTGAGTTTGTCTCATCATCTTTAAAATTGGTATAATTGTATTATCTCATGCATCTCTGTTGATTAAATATATTACAATATTTCACAATGCCTGGCATGATGCCTGCCTGCCGCAAAAAAATGAGACCTTTCCCAGCCTCAAATTCATCTTTTAAAATTATTATGTAAGTACTAAAACATCTTCTTATGCTCACTTCAGCAGCACATATACTAAAACATCTTCTTGTAAATCATATGTGTGCACAGGTATGTGTATGTGTAAAATGTATGTGTGTGTGTATATAAATGCCATAAAAACACATACCATATGTGGTGACATAAGATAAATATACATGTATGTGTATGTATAGTGTTTGTTAATTAAAAGTGTAAGTAAACATTTTTAAAAGTTTCTGATATAATGATTTTCGAATACACAGATTATAAAGTCTACATGGAGATACTCTTAGTCATTTGTGGGATCTTCAAAAGCCATCAGCAAGCCTAAACCTGTATCAAAGTGACTAGTTATGATTAAAATTAGAATCTAGATATCTTGAGGTAATGTTTGAGATCTTTTCTCTTTTGATCTCATTAAGCTGTACATTGAATGATTACAAATAAATACACTTTATATGTGTACATGCCACATCTCCATTTGGTGTCTATTTTGACAGTTGGTCATTCTTCCCAACCTCATAAGCTGAAGTCCCAAGTGAGATTATCTATACAAATAATAAATTTAGACAATTACATGGGGATGTACAGCCTCATCTAAATGCTTGATTTCAAAGAATTAGCTAGAGTTTTACATTTTATGTTCCCTATTGGTCACAGGTATTTAAAGTGAAAGAGGGAAAAAAAAATAAATGTGGCCCTTTCCCTGACCAGACTACCTGTCAGCTATTCCCCACTCAAAGGCTTTAGAAATTATTCTTTGGTGTCTATCACATATTCTGAGTGTAATTCTACAGACTGATAATTTTTCATTATGCTCCAGAAAAAGAATTTCCCCAATGATTTTTGTGAAGCCCACCTAAAAGGCTTTTTATTTTTTCTTTCAAATGTTCATTTTATTTTAATTGGATATTTATTTATTTAGAAAATAATACATCCTGGAAGTATGTACCACTGGATAAAAAGACACCTCCATGCATTGCTGATATAAACACTCCACATCAGTTAATTACAGAGAAACACCTGGAGGTCCTGCTGCTTCTAATTGACATTGTCCCATGATAGCTGATAGTCATATATAAAAATAGGAAGTGGCCATCACTTTGAATGAGACTAACCACTGAGTCCTAAAGTAAAGGCATTCATTAGCCATCTGTCCAAGGTGAGCTATAGCCAACTCCTTTCTCATGAATAAAGCTTATACTGGGACCTTCATTTATATGCTTCAAAATTCACTGTTAAAATAGGGAAATAAAAACCACATTATGTTCCTGCTATGCTTAATTTGATCAACAAAACCATTTTTTTCAATTTGAAAAATTGAGAGAAACTAAGTTTAAATAATGATGGAAATGAAGGAAATCAGCTTTTTAGGTGTGAAGATTTTTTTTCTGTTTCTTTACATTGAAAATATGTTTGTGCACTGGGCATATAGCTCAGGATTATGGTGCTCGCCTAGCACATGTAAGGACTGGGGTTTGATCCCCAGTAACAACAACAACAACCTAACAAAAAATCACACACACACACACACACACACACACACACACACACACACACACACATTTTTGTGACCTTAAGGATTTAACCTATTTGCTAAAATGTAAACTGAAAATAAAATTGCTGGTCAAATATATTAAGAAATTTCAAGCTAAAGCTAAAACACAACCTAGAAAAAGAAAATAAGTCAAATTGGACCATGTGATAATTCTCTGTGCTATAAATTGATCATACCATTAAAATCCCACATCAATAGTCATTTGAATGAAAGTTTTACTGTCAACTTCAAAGTCAGAGAAAGTCTCCATTCTTTTCTATGTTAAATATTAGTTGAATATGACTATATCCTGTGTTGGGGAATATTTTGTTAAAAATTTCATTAAAAATTAAAAGCACAACAACATTAATTCATAAATGAAAATTTGAAATAAATGGGTTTTATGATGTGAAGCATTTTTAGAGAGTCATATTAGTTTCAAACCAAGTTATTTATGTTACAAAAATAAATGCTAAAGAATAGACTGTCTCCAAACTATTAAGTATTAGTAGCAAGATTTTGTTCTATCTAAGCTAGGAACTTACTTTTCATATAATCTGAGACATCATTGAAGTTGAAATTTTTACCTACCACTACAAAGTAAAATTAATGTTTCTAATTAAATTTTATACAATGTTTTCCATTTTTGAGTTATTTATTTTTTATTCTAAGTTGTTAGAAATGACAGCAGAATGCATTACATTTCGTATTATACTTATAGAGCATATTTTTACATATATCTGGTTGTATAAAAAGTATATTCACACCATTTCTGACTTCATACATGCACTTAGGGCAATGATATGCATCTCATTCTACTATCTTTTTTTTCCTTCTTCACTCTTTTGCCCCCTCCCTTCCCCTCCCTCCCCATTGGCCATTCTAGTGTTCCTCTAATCCTCCTATGCTCCCAGTCCCAACCCCACTGTGAATCAGCCTCCTTATTTCAGAGAAAACATTTGGCATTTGGCATTTTGGGATTGGCTAACTTCCCTTAGCATTATATTCTCCAACTTCATCCATTTACCTGCAAATGCCATGATTTTATTCTCTTTAATTGCTGAGTAATACTCCATTGTGTATATATACCACATTTTCTTTATCCATTCATCTACTGAAGGGCATCTAGGTTGGTTCCACAGTTTAGCTATTGTGAATATACAATGTTTTCTTATCAGTTTTGTATTTCATGTTTACTAAAAGGTCTTTTCTGGACTTATTGAATTTTAAAATCACACGCCATTTTTTTGAATATATAAAAAAGAGTGTAAGTGCTAAATACATTGGGCATGTTGAAAAGCATGTGTCTTAGAATAATTTAAAAAATCTGGTATCCTATTTCTTTTAGACCTATAGTAACTAATAGTAGAGAACAATTAACTACATAAAAAGAACTAATGAATGAGATGACTTTCGATTTAAATACAAAATATGTGATCTATATCAACATCCAAATGCCGAAATAATTCAGAATTAAAAGAGGCACATTTACGTTCAGTCATACAAGTTTATGTTATCCAGGTACTCAAGCCTAAAACTTGATCTCTAGCCTTTCTGTGAGCACCCAGCATATATAAATGTCATCTGAATGGAACCCATTTTACCTTAATAGGATGTGGATTTTTACTATATAATTTTTCTACTTAACTCATTTAAAAATCTTGTAAAAATATTAGCTCCTAATGCTTGGAAGAGTTCCATTATTCTGCAGGTTATCTTTATGAATTTGGATGGAAAATATTTAATAGATAACATTTTTATTTTTTTTAAAGAAACACTGTAAAAGAAATCTAAACGATTATAAGCGGTTTGTAAGATTTAAATTGTCCATTATAACTCTCTTCCTTCATATTAATTTCCTTTGGTTTAGTCAATATTTATTTGTGTTCACTCATTCTCAAGGCTGAAGCACGTGTTTATATATACATATATGTTTGTGTGTTTTTTAAATATGTAACACACACACATAGGACAACTGTGGCCAGTTAGGAGGCTTCACAGTAGAAATCAGGTTGCTTTGGGCTTTTCCAAAATATTAAATTTAAATTCTGTTTGAGATGTTATGCTTGCTCTCTTGTTTCCTTTTAGCTTAACTATTTTTGGAAACAAGCCTCTTCCTTAGATGCAAATTTTAGTTCTCCAAGAGATAAACAATTATTATCACTTACTTGTTTAGAAGTAACAGTGCTACATGAAATATTTGAAACTCTGAAAAATCTTTATGCATTTTGTTATAAAAATTTACAGGGATGTAGTTCAGCATCTGAGTTCAATCCCCAGTACCATAGGAAAAGGAAAAAAATGACAGCAAATAATTATGGGAATTAGGGATCTTGAGTAAAGACTCTGTGCAGCACAGAGGCAGACATAATGGGTTAAAAATACTTCCAAATTGTCAAAATTTTATCAACAGGTGAAGCCTGCCAAATAGAAGAATGAAATGAGGTGCCTACAATTGGTTACCCTGTTACAATGTGAGAGATTGTGAGTGAATCAGACTTATGTAATAACAAGACAAAATGGGAAAAAATAAATAAAAACACTCAGGGAAAGACCTCAGAAAAAGGTCAGAGAACAGAAAATACATAAACATGATCAGGGAAACCCTCAAAAGAAAAATTCATGACTGAAAAATGAGAGGAGCTTTTCCCAACACCCCAACTCATCCCCCCACACATCCCTTTAATGTGAGGGGTGGCAGCTAGTGTTATTTCTCAAGGACAAAGATTTTTAAAAAAGGAAATTGCAGAGGGGTTCAGCATCCTGCAGAGAGCAGAAGTGTTTTAGTAACAGCCCTCTGTGTGTGAGTAACACATAAACAGGGGAAAAAAAAAAAAAAAAAAATATATATATATATATATATATGAAATCTTCATTCTTCAGGGCTTTAGACAAAGTACGAAACTTAAAGAGCACACATAGAAAACAAGTCTCAGTATACAGAAGGCCTCCAAAGTGTCTGGATCTAGACTGGCATGCAGGCAATCTATGCATCCGGGAAAGCATTGAATTTTAGTGTTATTTGTAGATCTTTACCAGAACTCATAAAGGACACAACAAAATACTGGTGGTCATGTTTTCAACAGATTAGAACAATTCTAGCAAATTCTTATATGTATTTTAGAGGAAGCACTTAGTTTTATTCCATGCTTTAAAGATACATTGTCAAGTATCTTTCCCAATGGCCTGATTCAAATTGAATCATAGAAAAATACATAGATCAATATCAGAATAGTCCAAACTCAACAGAATCCTAGAAGGGACTAGACACATGTCAACAATGAATAGATATTTCATGGCAACATGGTATTTTCTTGTTAGTATAAAAACATAAAATTTCTGTCTGGTAGAATTGTTTCTATTTTTCACACATTTTGTCTTTCTCTCTCTTTCATTTCTCCTATTCACACTTTGTCTCTGCTCAGCATCTTAGTTCCCCAGAAAGTAATAGCTCAGAATATCTCTCTAATGTATTATGGATTTTAGAATGTTTCTTCTCTTAAAATTATTTTATTGAATAGAACTTCACTTTAGGAACATTTAATCATTTCAAGGGTTTACAGGTTGTGACTAAGTCACTTCATAGAAGTAAATTATATAAAAACAAAGTTTGTATGCATGTGTGTATATGGGAGTGATGCTACTTGCAAAAATATTAGAATTAAAAATATATATGTATATTTTCTAAACACAATTGGATTCAAAGTATGGGAATTTAATAATGCATTTTAAAGGCATAATGCTGTTAAACATTTGAACCTATAAATTATAATTTATATGTCTGAATCCAATATATCTCACTTATAAGAGAAAATTTCTTTGGAGATAAGTAATGATTGTGCATACTTTTAAGCATTGTGTAAGGTTGAGTATAGATTCCTAGAAAACCCTATAGGAGTACAGCTTTTTGAGGGACAAGCTTAGCAAGGCATAAAAAATATTTGTTACTATTCTCAAATTATTTGTTAGCCTTTCCTGTCTCCTGAAGACGTTTCACATTATTAGAATGTTACAGGCTGTTGACTAAACAAATGCTTCAGGCAGGAAGCCAGGAAAAGGATGGTCGATTACTATTCCAATACAAATCGTAGGTGTGAAGTCTTAATTCAGCAATTTCCTTTTTTTTTTTTTTTTTTAATTCTGAAAATACTTAGCCCATTCCACAAAATTAACTGAATTTGGAAGTACTTTAGCATTGTCAAAAAAGCAGAGATACCTGCAAAAATGATAGATAAGAAGTGTAACTATCTAAATAAAGAATTTCATAATGTTCAGTGCTCTTCCCAAAATACATCTATACCCCCTTCTTAAAAAAGGTAGCTAGCACAGATTAGATGCCCCATAATTTTTATGATTAGTATTTGTTGGAATCAGAAAAGTTCCCAGAATATCATATGACATTATATATATATATATATATATATATATATATATATATATATGTATATATATATATATATACATATATATATATATATATATAGCACGTATTCACTGTCTCATATACTTTCCCTGCTTTAATTTAATTAAAACTATGAGCATTTCATTAACTTTGGTAATTAAAATGAACTGACAGAAATAGTTTTGAAAAATTTATACTTTTCCCTATAGGTTAGCTATAAAGTTTGGAGAAACCAAGTGAAAATTTCAGATTAATAAAATCTTTTAGACTCTCCAAAGTACATCAAAATCTATAAGGTAAAAACAGAAATGTCATAAGAAATAGATAGCTGAAAGCTTTAATACCATTCTATTAGAAATAGTTATATCTGCCATTAATCAACTTGATGTAATTCACATTTATAGGCTATTTTATAACAAAAGAAGGATATGCATCTTTCTTAAGTTCATATGAAAAATAAGTTAGATCACATTTTGGGCCATAAAACAAACCTTGCGAATTTTTAGCAATAAAAATAAAACACTGTATAATCTCAAACTGTGATGGAATTAAACTAGAAATTAAGTAAGAAGAAGATTACTAGAAAAATCTGAAAATACATAGAGACCAAACACTGCTAAATGACACAAAAGACAAAGGCATTACAACAAAAACAAGAAAAGAAAATTATAGAGTAACATCTCTGATAACTTTCAAGAGCATAGATACAAAAATCCATAACAAAATATTAGTGATGCCATGTGTGGTGGTGCACACCTGTAATCCCAGCACTTGGGAGGCTGAGGCAGGAGGATCCTGAGTTCAAAGCCAGCCTCAGCAATGGTGAGGCACTTAACAACTCAGTGAGACCCTGTCTCTAATAAAATACAAAAAAGGGCTGGGGATGTGACCCAGTGGTCGAGTGCCCCTGAGTTCAATCCCTGGTACAAAAAAAAAAAAAAAAAAAGTTAGTGAAACATAACCAACAATATATGAAAAGAATCATTCAACACAATTTATCCAAGGTATGCAAGCCTAGTTAAACATTTGAAAATCAATTAATATAATCTATCATCAGTAAATGAATAGAAGAAAAATCAAAGAGATCTTACTCAAAATGACAATATCTGAAAAGAAATACATCTAACATTATGATTAGTAAAAAGAAACTTGAAGATTTCCCACTCAGATCATAAACAAGGTAGTGCTTTTTAAACATCATTTTGAAAATCATAGCTAATGCAATATGTTGAGAAAAAACAACAAAACAGAAACAGGTTAAAAAAAATTTTGTTGCAGATTATATGTTGGTGAATGTAAAAATTCTAAAAACGTCTACAAACTTCAAGAAACCAATGAGTTATTATAATGAGGTTGTAGAATTCAAAGCTAATATATGACAGTTAATCATTATCTTAGATACCAGTGATGAAATTAATGGAATTTAAAATATATATATATATATATATATATATATACATATATATATATATATATATATATAATTTGATTGATACCTTCCTTCCCACTTAAATTGAAGTGAAGAAATTTTATGTGAGTAATGTACAGCTTAAAATTATAGCTAATAATGCCATGTTACATAATTTAGATTTGCTAAGAGATTAGAGCCCAATTTTCTTACAACAAAAGAGGTAAGTTTGTAAAGAGTTGGATATGCTAATTATCTTCATTGTAGTAATAATTTTACTAAATTTATGTATATATATATATATTTATATAATATCATCACACTGTCCACCTTCAATACATATTATTACTATAAAAGCTAGAAAATTGACATCCCCAAAACATAATACCATTCATAATAGCATCAAGGGAAATGAAAAGGAACAAAACTAGCTAAATTATGTGTAAAATCTGTGTGAGGATAACCACAAAACTGATGAAAGAAATGTTAGAAATGGAGAGACTTTTCACGTTAGTGGAAAGGGGGATTTAATATTTTTGTATCAGTTCCTCTCAACTTGATCTATAGTTGTCATACAATTATAATCAACCTAGCAAGTTATACTGTAGGTATTGACAAACCAATTTTAAAGTTTATATGCAAAGGATAAAGATAAAAAATAGCTGACATAATGCTGAAGGTTAAGAAGAAACTTAGAAGGCTAATCCAATGCTACTTCAAGAATTACTATAAAGCTATAGCTATCATGAGAATGTGGTATTGGCAAAAGAAAAAAAAAAAAAAAACACCAAACATATCCATGGAACAAAATAGAAAGATCTTTCCAGATGGATACACAGCTGAGTTCTATCAGACTTTTAAAGAAGAACTAATATCAATACTTCTCAAACTATTTCATAAAATAGTAAAAGAGGAAACACTTCCAAACTCATTATATGAGGCCAATATCACCCTGATTCCAAAATCAGACAAAGACACATCAAAGAAAGAAAACTTTAGACCAATACCTCTAATGAATATAGATGCAAAAATTCTCAATGAAATACTGGCAAATTGAATACACAAACATATCAAAAAGGTAGTGCATCACAATCAAGTAAGGTTCATCCCAGGGCTACAAATTTCGTTCAACATATGGAAATAAATATAATTCATCAATTGACTCAAAGATAAAAATTAAATGATTATCTCAATAGTGCTAGAAAAACTAGGGTTAACAGGAACATACCTCAACATTGTAAAGGCTATGTATGCTAAGCCCCAGGCCAACATCATTCTAAATGGAAAAAAATTGAAAGCATTCCCTCTAAAAAATGAAACAATTTCACCATTTCTATTCTTGAAACTCTAGCCAGAGCTATTAATCAGATGAAAGAAATAAAGGGATACAGATAGGAAAAGGAGAACTCAGATTATCACTATTAGCAGATGATATGATTCTATACTAGAAGAGCCAAAAAATTCTACCAGAAATCTTCTAGAATTAATAAATGAATTCAGCAAAGTAGCTGGATATAAAATCAACACCCATAAATCAAAGGCATTTCTGTACATCAGTGACAAATCCTCAGAAAGAGAAACTAGGGAATCCACCCTAGTGGATTTATAATAGCCTCAAAATAAATAAATAGATAAATAAATAAATGAATACATAATAGCCTCCAAAAACAAAACAAAACAAAAAAAAAAAAACAAAAAAAAAAACTTGGGAATCAACTTAATGAAAGAGGTGAAAGACCTCTACAATGAAAACTACAGCATGCTTAAGAAAGAAATTAAAGAAGATATTAGAAGATGGAAAGATCTAACTTGTTCTTGGAAAGGCAGAATTAATGTTGTCAAAATGAACATACTACAAAAAGCACTATACAGATTCAATGCAATCCCAATCAAAAACCCAATGACATTCCTCATAGAAATAGAAAAAGCAATCTTGAAATTCATCTGGAAAAATAAGAACCAGAATAGCCAAAGCTATTCTTATTAAGAAGAATGAAGCTGGTAGCATTACTATTCCAGATCTTAAACTATACTACAAAGCAATAGTAACAAAAACAGCATGGTATTGACACCAAAATAGACCTGTAGACTAATGGTACAGAATAAAGAACACAGAGACTAACCCACTTATCTACAGTTATGTTAGACAGAAGCATCAAAAACGTACATTGGAGAAAAGATAGCCTCTTCAACAAATGGTGCTAGGAAAACTGGAAATCCACATGGAACAAAACAAAATTACCCTTCTATCTCTCACCATGCACAAAACTAACTCAAAGTGGATTAAGCACCTAGAAATTAAACTAGAGACCTTACACCTAATAGAAGAAGAAGTCAGCCCAAATCTCCAAAATGTTGGATAAGGCCCCAACTTCTTTAATAAGACCCCTATAGCACAAGAATTAAGACCAAGAATCAATAAATGGGATGGATTCAAACTAAAAAGTTTTGCTTCTGCAAAAGAAATAATCAGTAAGGTGAATAGAGAACTTACAGAATGAGAAAAAATCTTTATCACAGGCACACCAGATAAAGCACTAATCTCTAGGATATATAAAGCACTCAAAAACCTTAGTACTAAAAAACAAATAATCAAATCAATAATTGGACCACAGAACTGAACAGACACTTCTCAGAAGAGGATATACGATCAATCTACAAATATATGAAAACATGTCCAAACTCTCTAGCAACTAGAGGAATGCAAATCAAAACTACTCTAAGATTTCATCTTACTCCAGTCAGAATGGTAGCTATAAAAAATACAAACAACAATAAGTGTTGGCAAGGATGTGGGGAAAAAGGCACACTCATACATTGCTGGTGGGACTGCAAAATGGTGCAGCCAATCTGGAAAGCAGTATGGAGATTCCTTGGAAAACTTGGAATGGAACTACCATTTGACCCAGCTATCCCACTCCTTGGTCTCTACCTAAAGGACTTAAAAACAGAATACTGCAGGGACACAGCCACATCAATGTTTATAGCAGCACAATTCACAATAGCTAAATTGTGGAACCAATTCTGATGCCCTTCAGTAGATGAATGAATAGGGAAATTTTGGCATATATACACAATGGAACACTACTCAACATTAAAAGAGAATAAAATCATGGCATTTGCAGGTAAATGGATGAAGTTGGAGAAAATAATGCTAAGTGAAATAAGCCAAAAAACCAAAGGCTGAATGACTTCTTTGATATGAGGATGCTAAGTCATAATGGAGACAGGGGTGGGGGAAAGCATGGGAGGAATGAAAGAACTTTAAATAGATCAAAGGGGAGGGGGGAAGGGAGAGGGCAAGGGGGTAGCAATGACAGTAGAATGAGTTAGTCATCATTACCCTAAGTACATGTATGAAGACACAAATAGTGTGAAAATATTTTCTGTAGAACCAGTGACTTGGAAAAACTGTGCTCTCTCTCTATATATACAGTATGAAATTAATTGCATTCTGCAAGCATGTACAACAAATTAGAATAATTAAGTAATTTAATAAAAAAAAAGATCTTTGACATAGAAGTAAAGACAGTACTGTGAAGCAAAGATAGTCTTTAGAATGAATGATACATGAACAGCAAAATATCCACATGAAAAAATAAATAAATAAATAAATAAAAATGAGAAAGGGAGAAAATAGAAGAATCTAGACACAAACCTTAGGTCTTTCATAGATAATAGGTAAAAATGGTTGGCACACCTAAATGTGAAATGCAAAAGTATAGATTTCTTGATGGTGTAGGAGAAAATCTTCATGATTTAGTTTTGGTAATGCCTTTTTGTATCCAACATCAAAAGCATGATCTATGAAAAAAATAATAAATACATTTCACTAACATTAAATTTAAAATAATTTCTGCTGTTAAATACAGTGCTAAGAGAATGAAAAGATGAATTGTAGACTGAGAGAAAATATTTGCAAAACATACATGATAGGGGACTATTATCCAAAATATACCAAAAACCCTCATAAAATTCAATAATAAATGCACAAATAAAACTGACTGAAAAGTTGACCAAATGCTTCAACAGGTGCCTCACCAAAGATGTAGAGATGGCTAATAAGTATATGAAGAAATGTTTTACATCACCTGTCACCTAGGATATGCAAATTAGACAGAAAATAAGACACCACAGCAACATTTATTAGAAAGGACAAAATCCAGAACTTGAAAAAAATAACATATGCTATTGAAGATAAGGAATAGCAGGGACTCTCAATCATTTCTAGTCAGAATGCAAAAATGTCTAACCTATTTTGGAAGACAATTTGGTAGTTTCCTACAAAACTAAATATACTGTCTTACCACATGGCCCTTCAAAAGCGCTTCTTGGTATTTACCAAAGGAATTTAAAACTTACTTCCACATAAATCCCTACACACAGACACTAACAGCAACTTTATTTATAATTGTCAAGGCTAGGAAGCAATCAAAATGTCCTTAAGTAATTAAATGAATAAATAAACCATGATACATCTTGAAAATGAATATTTTTCAGTGCTAAAAAGAAATATTATCAATACATTTAAAGGAATAGAGGAAACTTAAATGAGTATTACTAAGTGAAGAAACCAATCTGAATAGACTGCATACTATATAATTCCAAGTATATGCTATTCCGGTAAAAGTAGAAATGTGAAGAAAGTAGAAAAATAGGGAGAGATGAATAAGCAGAGAAGAACATTTTTAGGACAGTGAAACTATTCTGTGTGCTTCTATGAAGAGAGTACCATGACATTATACACTTGTTTAAAACCCATAAAAGTACAACATCAAGAGTGAACCCTAATATAAACTATGGACTCAGAGTGATAATGACTTGTCAATTTGGGTTCATTATTGAGAGAGAGAGAGAGAGAAAAAAAAAAACACTCTGGTGGAATATGTTAATAATGCAAAAGACTATGCATGTCCAGGGGTAGTAATTGTATCATACATCTGTGTAACTTCTGCAAAAGTTTGATGTGAACCACAAAATGCTCTAAAATAAAATCTATTAAAAATGTGAGAGAATTTTGGGTTGTATTTCAAATGTTAATATACATCCTCAAAATATCTTATTTCCCTCAAGATTCTCTGAGTAAAGGTCAATAAGAGTTATCTCAATTTCTATCTTCAGACACCAGGTAAGTTGTCAAAATATCTTACATTTTATGTGGCTCATCCATATATTGCACTTCTGTGCTATCCAAGAAATTAATACAGAGCATTCCTACACTTTGACCAAAACTGTAAAGGTCCATCAAAAAGACTTTTGTGTTGTCAAATTTTTTGAGGAACTCCAGGCCTTGTGGTATAAAAGGACAAGTATTTAATTTATTGACTATTTAGACACTTACTGTCAGAATTTTGTTGGGAACTGAAACTCCAAAGGGCAGTTATTGGACTGCTAGTCTTACTCATTTAATTAAATATTTTCTTTGTATCTATGGAATGCACACACAATGTGACTAAGTAAATGCCTGTTATATTTCTTGTATTCCTACTTGGTTTTCACCAACTACTATTATCTATGGATAACATGTTTGCTTTTCACACATATCTGTATTCAAGAGAGACCATTGTTTGGTTTTCTTTGAACTAGCATGAATGGGAAAATTTAAATTTAAGCATTTAAACCTTACTCTTCCTTCTGAACATTTCAATTCTCTGAGATATCCTTTATTTTCCATTTCTATCAAGTACAAATCACTGTAATACTTGTGATTTTATAAATAATGAGAACTCAAGGAAAGGTGTACTTCTTTAAACATTCTTTCAATAGTGCTTTCAATACATGATATTTATTTCTTTTCCTCAATGGAAGAAAGAACAAAGAATGGAGGAAGGTATTACTATGACATAGGCATTTTTAGTGACAGATTAAATTGGACCTTTGGGTTTAGTATCTTTTGAAGAGCACTCAACATAATGTGACATAGAGCCAAGATTGACGCTCATGTCTCCAAGTTCAGTGGTCCTTATATGGTATTATCTAACTTAATTAGTTTTCAAGGCCTTATATAATTTCATATGACCACTATAAGAAAGTAATACAAACCAGATGACTTAAAACAAGGAATTATACCAGAAATAGTAAAAGTATTAGAAAAGAAAACACAGGGGCAATGCCCCAACACATTGGCACAGGCATTGACTTCCATAGTTAAGACTTCCAAAGCTCAAGAAATAAAACCAAAACAATCAATGTAGGATAGCCTTAAATTTAAAAAGTTTCATTACAGCAAAGATAAAAGGTGCTTTATATCTCTCTAGAGGAGCCTATTCTATTATCAGTAAACCTTGATATACCTTACCACCACTTGTAGTATCAGCCTATATACTACCATCTTCAGCAAACCCCAGCAAGGCCTCATCAAAAGAGAGCTGAGAGGATGGAAGAAAATCTTTGTTAGCTATTTTTCTAATGGGTGAATAATAGTCAGAATATATAAAGAACTTAAAAAACTTAACACTAAAATTACTAATAATCAATTCAATAAATGGGCAAAAGATCTAAACAGACATTTCTCCAAAGAATAAATACAAATGGACAACACATACATGAAACAAATGTTCAACATCCATAGCAATCAGGGGAACACAAAACTACTGAAATTTTATCTCATCCCAGTCAAAATAGCAATCAAGAATATAAGTAATGATAACTGTTAAACAGTATGTGGTTGAAAAAATAGCAATCAAGAATATAAGTAATGATAACTGTTAAACAGTATGTGGTTGAAAAGGTTCACTTACACATTCTTGGTGGGACTGCAAATTAGTACCACTTTGAAAACCAGTTTGAAGATTCCTCAAAAGACTAGGAGTGGAACCACTATATGACCCAAGTATCCCACTTCTTGGTATTCATGCAAAAGATCTAAAGTCAGCATTCTGTAACGCTATATGTATATTGATGTTTATAGAAGCACAAACCACAATAGCCAAGTAATGTAACCAGTCTATATGTCCATCAATAGACAAATGGATAAAGAAAATGTGATATATATATATATATATATATATATATTTGTGATATGTATACATATGTGATATATATACACATATTATATATGATATATATATAAAATGTGATATATATATATATGTGATACACGCACACACACATGCACACACACAATGGAGTTTCTACTCAGCCATAAAGAGAATAAAATTATGTCATTTATGGTAAAATGGATGGAACTGAGGAACATCATCCTAAGTGAAATCAACCAGATCCATAAAGTCAAGGGTTGACTGTTTTGTCTCATACATGGAAGCTAGAGAATGAAAAGTAATATAAAATGGAGGTCTTATAAAAATGCAAGGGAGAATAGTAGAGTAAAATCAGGGGAACAAAGGTGAGGTAGGAGGGGAGCAAAGGGGAAGAACTGGGGGATGAAGTTGACCAAATTGCGTTATGTGCATGTGTGAATATATCTCAAAGCATTCCAATTTTATGTATAACTATGATGAACCAGTTAAAAATAACTAACTAAATATAAGGAAGATCAATATGGTAAAGGAATGAATCAGGAAGAAGAAGTCATGGAAGGTAGGTATTACTAGGAGGGACTGAAATGGAGTAGACAATATTATATATATTTATGAATGTGTCAAGGTGAACACCACTATTGTGTATAACTACATTGCACTAAAATAAAAATAATGTTAAAATTCTCAGAAGAAGGAAAGCACATTTCATAAAATATGAATGCCTCGGCAAGACAAAAGTGGTCTTATTTATATAGACACTATATTTTTAAGTATTAAAAAAAGAGCATAAAAACAAAGTAAGATTATGAAAATTCCTGTGTTCATACATGTAGATATTAAAATGGTTAAAATGCATAAAATGAAATCTAGATTTGCACCAAATGAAATCTAGATTTCTATCCAGTTTAAACAAGCTTAATTTTTATATGAAATGAGATTGTACAATGTAATTAATTTATACTATAATAAAATTATTGCATTTTCAGGTAAAAAACCACATATTTGATTTTTCGTGGAAAATCTAAAACATTTGTTGGTAGATATTGCTTAACACTAGTATGAGATAAGATTGAGTCATGTTCTTGGACCTGTATATTAACTAGGAATCCTAAAATACAGACAACCATTTTGTGAAGGCAGGAAAAAGAACTTTAAAATCATTACTTTTTTCTGTACTTTTTCTCCTTTATCAATGCTATTATTTACAACTGCAAAACTTTCAGGTCCCTAGTTTCTATTTTTCTTCCCATGCCAATGATTTGTGGTATTAGTGCAGATCATTGATTCTGTACTGCTGAGCAATCCAGCTTACGGCAAACAAGGGGGCTGGGTGTGTGTCTTTAAAGTGCCCTTTACTTTCAAAATTCACATTGTAGAAATGACACCTCTGGTTTTATAGCTGTACAGCTTGCACTGTGTTGCATAAAATGTTCTCACGGGTGGACAAGGTTATTCGCTTTTGAGACTAATTCTCATTCCTTGTGTTCAACTTGGATTGAAAATATTATTGCATCCCTTTGTAGTCTGGGTTCTGAAAGTATATTTGGCAATCTAAGTAAAAATGTCAAAACTTATCTTACATATTTGCTGATGAAGTAAATATGCCAGGCATTTTAGCATCATGCAATTCTGCACTTAAGAATTGTGATGCTAAGAATGCTATTGTCAGAATTAACTAAACCCACTATGAAATAAATCATTGCTACATAATCTAAAATAATATTTTAAGCAAAGTTATATAACCTAAAAACTCTATTGATTTAAACAGTAAATCTAGAAGATAAGATGGAAGATAAGAGGTAAACCTTTTAATTCCACAACTTAGGGATAACTTTCCTGTATGCACCAGACTGCAAAGATAGCTATACCAATGATTACAAATTCATAGAATCATAGGATTTTACAAATGCAGTTTTGTCTTCTGGGAAACTACTCATTTCCAAACATTTTCCTGGCAAGTTGTTACCTATTTTTATGTTTTTTTTTTTAATTAAGTTAGTTTCCCTACAGTGATTCTCCACATCCCCACACACATCTTCACTGAAGTTACATATTAAAGATAGTTACTCCTTCATCTAAGTATGCAAAGGTAGGAGTCATGTCTGTCCTGTTCATAATGAGATTTTAAGTGTCTGGTTCTGTAGTTTGAATTGCATCTAAATATATTGTCTGGAGTTAAACTGCCTGGGTTTAAACCCTGGCTCAGTCACTTAGCACTTGTGTGATGTTGGCTAAGAGGCTTAGCAAGTCTTTGTGAAGATTAATTATGTAATACTTATACAGCACCTAGAACAGTGCCCATTTGCCATGCTATAAAACTGAAACAACTGACAGTTATCAGTATCACAATTATTGTATTTCTAAAACTATTCGTTAACTGAATGTTGATTTGTTTATATGGAATACATATTTATATTCAGCTTATATGACTTTTGTGTTATAAATACAAATATTTTAATAACAACTGAACAAACCAAGTCATCCCTTTGATAAATGATTCAAAACTGAAATAATTTGTCAAGTTAACTTATTAATTAGAGTCATAGTCTAAAACTCTATTATCTTCAAGCTTCACCACCACAATATAGCACCAAAATTTGATATAATAAGTTCATGTGAATACATATACACATTAAATATTTTATTACAGTTACAAGGGATCTTTATAATTCTTAATTAATATATTTTACAAAGTTAAATATTCCTATAATGCTTATGTAGAAGTTATTCTACTTGTGTAGAATTTTGAAGCCTCACTCACCCATTTCTATTTTTGTTAGAGAAAACTATATATTGGAGTGAAATATTGACATGCCCAAAGACATTTCTTTTATCTACTTGTTCATAGAGGTCTGGAGACCAGGGTAGTATTCTCAATGTACACAATGTAACTTTGCTTCTATTTCCCACTCAGTTGATTTTCAATCATTTGAAATTGTTCTGAGATTTGTTTGACAGTTGTAATCTCAGACTCTTTAAAGCCAAATAAGTCTCAGAAGTGCAAGTGTAAGAAGTAATAATTATAGAATATGACATAAGGATGCACAGTAAATAATTTTGTAGCTGATATCATTTTATTCCAGAATTAAACTAAATCACTGGGAATTTTCAAATCACTTTTACTGCCTAAAACTTCAGCATTGTATCATTAATATACATTGAGAAATACATTACAACTTTATGAAACACATTACTGTGTCTACTATACAAATGATTCAGTATATTTTGTCATAGTATATAAAGTCATCAAAATGGAACAAATATGTCTCTAGTCTCATTATCAGAATTGCCAATAATACTTTTGAATGATTGATTTTTCCTTTATGGCTATTGTAAATCATGCAAATAATTCACATATCTTTTTTGGATTGGATGCAATAAGACTCAAAAGCAAATCCTTAGCCTGCATGCTGCTGTTTCACAGGACTTCACAGTATATGATTTGCACATTTCTTATCCTGCTTCATTATAAGTCTTCTATTTCTGTTCTCACTTTTCCATTATGGATATTTTTGTTTGAGTTCAATTGTTTACATGTTGTCCTATCTGGAATAAAATGAGTTAGAAAGAAACATAATTTGGAATTTTAGATAAAAATGTGATGAAGGATGGTTTTAGATCCCTATGACTGTTATTGGACTAAATCAAAGATTCAGTTCAGTGCAATGAGGTTATTTGTTATCACCTTGAATATTATCACAAAGAAATATAATTCTCACTAAAAGAATAGTTTGGTTCTGGAAAATATTTTGCAGTGGAACCCAAATTCATTTACCAAAATATATATATATATATATATATATATATATATATATATATATATATATATATAATTTCTATGTGGTCAACTGAGCTGCTTTTTATACTTGGATTCTGTTAATTCATTTCATTAAATCAGTAAGAATTTAACATATATCCTGCATCTATTCTCTCAAATATAGGTCTATCATTCTCCTTGATGTAGAGCTACCAATTTAACATAAGCTATTAATCATTTCTTATGAGGGCTAATTAACCTGTTTACACTTTTCTTAAAATAAGCCAAGTTGTTACCTGATTAATCTGTTTCCTAATTACAATTACTTTAAGTTCTAGTATGTTAATTTTGTTTTAGGATGACATTTTGAAAAATACATGTAACATTGCAAAAACAACAACTATTTCATTAAAAAAATCACTGTTTTCACCAGAACAATTGGAACCACTAAAAGGTACAAATTCCTGTACCTTTCTTGGAAGCATCCTTTGCTGAGGATTTTCTCTTCTTAAACTTCTTTAATACTTTTTGTGATGGCTTCAATTTTAACACAATACTAAGGCTTTGCACATGATGAAGACAATGGATATGTTTTCTTTCATCTATTATTTTGCATAAACTCTTGTACAATGAATGAATATATCAATGATGAATGAATAGCATATCTTCCTTTCTAAATGTAATATTAATCAGTAACAATGTTCTATTTAAAATTTGTTACCATTTAAATTTTCTAATATTCTATGGGTTCACATATTAAGATTATTTGAATCTTAAAAATTATATCTTGTGCTTGTTGAAACAGAAGATAAAAATTTCTTGAGTCATTTATTTTGCTTCTTATTTCATGATTTCTCTCTTATAAAATTTAATCTTTAGTTTAAATTTAATCTTTAGTTTAAAATTTGGTTATTATAAGGAAAAATAGAAAACGAGTGAGGTAATCTTAATTTGAAACATTTTTCAATGTGTAACAATACTATTAATGTTTACAAAATATTTAATAACTTCATTTAAATGTACAATGGAAATATACACCAAAATGTATAATGTTTATTTATCCAAAAATATTTATTAAAAATTGATTGTGTTTTATGCAGTGTGGATACAAAAGTAAATATAATATGGTTTTCAAGCTTCTTAGAGTAAATTTACTAGGAAAAGTAGTGAAATCATGTTTAGTAAATAATCCTAATTTAAAATGGTAGGGAAATAATATGTGCAAATATGTATACAAGTATAAACAAATTAGAGATAGATTATTGAGTGCTACCGGGAAAAATAAAACATAATACTTGGATAATCAGAGAAATGTTTTAGACACAACAGAAACAGAAAAATGTCAATGTATTAAGCAAAAATATTCTTACAGTTCACTTTTAAGAGTAGACTAGTTATTTTGCTTCCCAAAAAGGAGGTATTATTTTTTAAATAAGGAAGTCCAAGAGGAAGTCTGGAGTATTTCTCAGCAGATACAGACACAGTGACAAGTCCTTTGTCTAACAGTCAAAAGCGCAGATCCTCAGTAGAGAATAAATTTTATGTAAGGTCTTTCCTTGAAACCTTAGAGTTGAGAATAATGATAGATTTCTAACATATTTTTCTATTCTAATGTTCATGGACAAAATACACCTTACTATATAATTTAGGCAAATATCTTTAATCAAACAATATATCTTCAATCAAGTATCAGGTCTGAAATGAACTGAGGTTGTCAGTCAGCACTAAGGATATTATCATTTAATTCATATCATAAATCCTGACCGTGAAGCCTTGGAGATTGCAACCTAATTATATACTGAAGTCATGACAAAATTCCTTACATCAAACTGGGATCTGCTTCATTTGCTCATTGCATTTCTGAGACAAACTTCTGATTAGGTAAATGGTTTTAACTAAGTAGTTTAATAGGAGCAAAATAATCTTAATCCTAGTTTTCTGCTATTAGAGGATTTGAATATAAAGGTAAACAGTAGGGGTGACTTTAGTGTTCTGGTGATTTCTGTGGAAATTGCACATTTCTAGAAATATACATATAGAGATGAGACTTCTCATCCATAGAATGATTTGGGATCTGAAATTTTATCTGAATTTGCTCTCATCTTTTATCCACACCTGATTTCCAACTATGGAATATTGGATGAGGCACTGAGTATATACGGAAACATCTATTTTTGAATCAAAAGCCATATGGGGAAGAAGGAGAAGGAAAAAACTCTTAGAAGGGTGATGTAGCATTCTGTGGCACAGCTCACAGTGGCGTGAAAGAATTGCCATATGCCATATGCTGAGTGTTAACCATTTTATTAATTAATATGTAACAAGAAGGAAAAGTGACCTCAGTTACCCAATAATATGGGCATGAAATTTGTGCAGTGCTCTCTTTGTTGTGACCAGTGAATTCCAATTAGTAAATGAAAAGTAGGGTTATTTTGGTTTATACTAAACCTGTATCTCTCCATTATCATAGCTGATATGCTATATCTGATTTTTCAGAATTATGTTTGGAAATAAAAACAAAACTTAAGTTTTCACCAAAATGACCATCTTGAACCAATGGTTAGAAATTGAGAAATCCTTCCTTTTTTTTTTTTTTTTTTTTTTTTTTTTTGGTATCGGGGATTGAACTCAGGGGCAATCGAGCACTGGGCCACATCCCCAGCCCTTTTTGTGTGTGTTTTTATTAGAGACAGGGTCTCCCTGAGTTGCTAAGTGCCTCGCCATTGCTGAGGCTGGCTTTGAACTCGCGATCCTCCTGCCTCAGCCTCCCAAAGTGCTGGGATTACAGGCGTGCGCCACCACGCAACTTTTTCAGGCTGGTGCACTTTTTTCCAAAAGAACTGACTTTGGACCTCGTGTATGGTTGTAAACTGTCTGAAATTCTCAACATGGCCATCTGCTTCAGAAGACATGGTACAGGTATGCATCTAAAAGACCTCACTGACTATTTCTAATGCCATCTATCAGTATGAAAGCAATTGTATTTTCTTAGCTTTTGATTATTCCTGATTATCCTTGTAGGACTCATAATAAAATATCATGGAACAAAATATAAAAAAACAAATACCGTGATTATATTTATCAGAATTCTATGGCACATAGTTAATAAATAGTATTAACCTTTAAGGTTTTTAAATGTAGTATTACTTTGGCTTTTCTAATGATGCATACAGTTTTAAAGGCAAATAACATTTCAGATAAAATTAACTCAAATCTAAAAGGTCTGTTTCAATTTTAACAGCATAATTCAACTCAATCAGATTATTCAATATTTTTTTTACTCTCATCATTTTTTTAAATTTATTTTTAATTCAAAGTTATTGTATGTATAATAGTAATATGCATTCTAATTCATAATAAACATATAGAGCATCTTTTTACAAAACACTGTTTGTATACAATGTGTATTCGTACCATTCAAATCTTCAATCATGCATTTACGATAAAGACATCCATCTTATTCAACCACATTTTCTTTTTTCCCCTCCAAACCCCCTTGCTTCCTTCCTTCCCCTCCCTCCCCTTTGACCTTTCTAGCGTTCCTCTAATCCTCCTATGTATCCCAAACCAACACCACTGTGAGTCAGCCTCCTTATATCAGAGAAAACATTCGGTATTTGGATATTTTAAATTGACTAACTTCACTTAGCATTATATTCTCCAACTTCATCCATTTACCTGCAAATGTCATTATTTTATTTTATTTTATTTTATTTTATTTTATTGTTGAGTAAAATTCCATTGTGTGTATGTACCACACTTTCTTTATCCATTCATCTACTGAGGGACATCTAGGTTGGTTCCACAATCTAGCTATTGTGAATTGTGCTGCTATAAACATTGAAGTGGTTGTGTTACTGTAATATGCTATTTTTAAGTCCTTTGGGAATAGACCCAGGAGTGGGATGGCTGGGTCGTAGGGTAGTTCCATTCCCAGTTTTCCAAGACATCTCCATACTGCCTTCCATAAAGTTTGCACCATTTTGCAGTCCCACCAGCAATGTATGAGTGTGCCTTTTCCCCCACATCCTCTCCAACCTTCATTGTTGTTTGTGTTCTTAATAGCTGCCATTCTGACTGGAGTGAAATGAAATCTTAGAGTAGTTTTGATTTGCATTTCTCTAATTGCCAGTGATGTTGAGCAGTTTTTCATGTATTTGTTGATTAATTGTGTATCTTCTTCAGAGAAGTATCTTTTCAATTCCTTCTCCCATTTATTGATTATTTGTTTTTTTGGAGTTAAATTTTTTGAGTTCTTTATATATTCTAGAAATTAGTGCTCTATCTGATGTGCATGTATTAAATATTTGTTCCCAAATAGTTGGCTCTCTATTCACTTCATTGATTGTTTCTTTTGCTGAGAAGAAGCTGTTTAGTTTGAATCTATCCCATTCATTGATTCTTGATATTAATTCTTGTGCTACAGGATTCTTATTAAGGATGTTGGGGCCTAATCCAACATGTTGAAAATTGGAGCTTACTTTTCCTTCTATTAGGCGTATTGTCTCTGGTCTAATTCCTAGGTCCTTGATCCACTTTGAATTGAATTTTGTGCATGGTGAGAAATAAAGGTTTAATTTCATTTTGTTGCATATGGATTTCCAGTTTCCAATGGTACAGGATTGAGGACATGGAGACTAATACATATAATTTCAGCTATCTTATATTAGACAAAGGCACCAAAAATGTACAATGGAGAAAGGATAGCCTCTTCAACAAATGGTGGTGGGAAAATTGGAAATCCATATGCAACAAAATGAGATTATTCAATCTTAAAACACATTTTGATGTTTAAATTTTGTTAAAATGGAGAATCATGATAAATACTCTCTTTACTTTTTTCCAGTAAAGAGGTAATTTTCTGTTGTGAAAAGAATATTAGAGCAAGAGAATACTTTCTGTCCCCTATGATGGAAAACCTTGAACTCATGCTGGTTAATCACTTTTATTTTGTGTGCACTTGCTGACTTTTTCAGAGATCATCTAAAATCCTTTCTTTAGACTCTTCAAGGGTGTTCACGTGGCTGCCTGTCAGAACTCTTCCTTTCTGTTTACAAAGTTGTAATGTTACTTCTTTTTTCTACAAAAGTTAAAATTATGGTTTTATTGACCATGAGTAGAGGAAGTTTATATTTTCCTCTTTTTTTTTTTTTTTGACAACAATTGATCAGAGAAACACAAAATGATGTTCTACCACTTTTTTTTTTTTTTTTTTTTTTTTTTTTTTTTAATCCTGATTGTCCAAATGGGCAATTTTTGTAATCTTGAACTTTTGGCTGTCTGTGCTATTGATTGTTTCAAAATGACTGTTGGATGGGAGTTGCAACTTAGGTCATTGCAGACCTATTTCTTAACCTTAATTTAGCAATGTTGCCTTGAGTTCTGCAGTGGAATTGAAAGACATCCCCAGCCTTCCAGAGAAGGTATGGTTTGCAAATAGTTTGCTCTAGCAAGGTAGATAACATTTTAAGGAACTTGCAATAGAGTAAAGTTAAATGGGTTGAATTGGAAACGATTCTAGTATCACTGCACTGGTTGTGTTACTGAAAAGAAGCCAGCAGACAAAAAATGGTTTTTATTTTTATTTTTTTGTAATCATAAATCATTTTGTGCAACAGATTTACTGTGGCTTTTGCTATTTATGCATTCAGTTTTCAAGTGTCTGGAACTTGGAATGGGGCTGATGAGTCACATTAAGCATTCTCATACTCTGGGACAGCAAAGACGTAACAGCACACTTAATTGCACTCATTTAGCCATTAAGCCTTGTTTCCAGGGGCTCTGCCAGTTGTCAGGTGCACTATATTACAATCCCACATGGCATGTGACATCTTTCCTATTTGCTGCATCTGGATATAACTCCCTAGTAAATGCTGGTATCTAAGCTATAAAGAGTCCAGGTGTAGGACAATGACGCTCAAGTTAATGATGGTGAAGCATTAGAAAAGTTGCCCTAGAGAACACTTCACGTTTGATGAGACAAGACAACACTTTTTCATTTTCAAGTGACATACAGTCATTTTGCATAGTTACTTTAATTGATTTATTTTCAGAAATTCAATTGTTGGTCATTTTTCCAAAGGTTATATTTAAAGTAATTATTAAACAAAAAGGATTCTGTTAATTTCAAAGTTTACAATTAAATATTTCTGATCAAAACTGAGAAAATCTGAATTTATGAATTGATTTTAACCAATTAAGAATAAGTTGATTAGTGACATTTTATTACAACACATGTATTTCCCTATTCACACTCTTAGCTTCTTTTCAGCAATGAGAAAATGTTTAAATATATTCAAACAATCAGTAAAACTTCAAAGGGATTGCTTTTCACCATTTCTTGAATTACAACTGTTACTGTTTTTAAATATAAAATAAAAATATAGCAGAGTATTAGAAGATACATTTATTTATTTACATCATTTTTTTTCAAATGAATCTCTGTCATGCAAGTGTTAGCTAAATTATTAAATGATTAATGAAAAGAATTGTATATGTGTAGTGGACCTTAAAGACTGTAAAATTTATAGTCTATTTTTATGATTTGGGAAAACACTCAGCTCAAGTGAAGAATGAGAAAAAGGAGATATTGTACTGTTTTGAGAAAAAGCTAGGGGTAAATAAAGAGTTTTGGCAGCCAGCTATTTTCCATAGAAGGAACAAACAAACAAAAGGCTTAGGTTGCAATGGGAGGAATTAAACCTAAATATAACACAATTGAAGAAGTTGTTAAAATGCAAGAACCAGCAAGTTTCTTGAAATTTTTTTTTCTTTGCAAAAAAAGAATCTGGGATGTGATGTAACTCAGTGGTAAAGCACTTGTCTAGCACATGAAAGGCCTTGTGTTCATTCCCCAGCAAAACATAAACAAAATCTCTCCTCTCTTTCTCTCTCTTTCTCTCTCTCTCTCTCTCTCTCTCTCTCTATATATATATATATATATATATATATATAGTTTCTCTCTCCTTCTTCTTCTCTCACTTTCTTGCTGTACTATTAAATATCAATAGAATCTATTAGACACCAAGCATATTTGTGTAACATTTATCCAACTTTATGGTGAAGTTGATTGATTCTGGATGATTAACTAATAATAAAGAGAAAGAGACAAGGCCTAATTCCATTTAGAGAGACTTCTCTAACTTGGCATGCTACCTTCTATGCATCCAAGTATAACTCTTTATCTTTTTTTTTTTTTTTTTTTTTTTTTTTTTTTTTTTTTTTTTTTAATGAGGTACCAGGGATTGAACTCAGGGGCACTCGACCACTGGGTCACATCCCCAGACCTTTTTTGTATTTTGTTTAGAGACAGGGTCTCACTGAGTTGCTAAGTGCCTCGCCATTGCTGAGGCTGGCTTTGAACTCATGATCCTCCTGCCTCAGCCTCCCAAAGTGCTGGGATTACAGGCATGCACCACCGCACCCTGCTAAAGTATATGACTTTTAGTGATAACTGTTGCAACTTTCCATTAAAGGGAAATGATATTTTTAAGACACTTGGTGATCTATGTACAAAACATATTGTCCGAGTAAATAATTAAGCCTAAATTTAAATTTAATCCACTTATAAGTCTTAGAATATTTAAAATTAAAACTGCCACACAACTTCAATAAGCATTGTACTACATACTTAAAATCATAGGTGGGGCTGGCTGTCTTTGGTGGCCACATTTTGTGCACATATATATGTGTGTGTTTTATAGTTAACACATGAGTGTTAACAATACTCTAAATAGTTATTATGTTTGTGTATTCTTTGATGTTTTAATGTGCCTAGTTGCATTATAAAATAATCCATAACCATAATATATAATAATGCTCATTCTTTCTCCTTTATCTTTCTTCCCATCTTCCTTTCATTCCTTCTAAATTCAACGAATGTTGAAATATATTTAGTCTGAGTTAGAAATTGTGGTAGGTGGTGAGAATACTAAGATCATAAGTCGGTTCTAACTTCCAAATCTTCATATTCTAATGAAGGAGACAGGCAGATACAAAATTAGAATGCAGCAAGGTGCATGCTATGGAATTCATAAATCTGGAACATCTTGAATGGTGCAGAGTGGGTAAACAGTACAAATTATAGCTGTCTGTGGAGTCTTTGGAGAATATCTGATGTGGTTTGAATGTAGTTTTTCCCCCAAATGTTCATGTACTGAAAGTTGCATCCCTGGAATGAGAGGAACCATAAAATTGAAGATAATTAGGAATTGTAACTTCACCTTTGGAGGGGATTAATGCCTGTTTCATAAAAGTGGGTTAGTTTTCACTGGGATTATATATGCCAGCGGGTTGTTCCTAAAGCAAGGCCACCCCAGGTTGAGACTCTTAGGCATGTACCACTCAAGGCCCTTATGTGCTTTCCTGCCAAGTGATGCCAGCTACCATGTTACAATTCAAACCGAGGCCTTCTTTCATGAGGCAAGGTCAGACTTCCCCTGCCTCCACAACTCCAACTCAAATGTATCTCTTTTCTTCATATGTTACCAGCCTCAGGTATTGTGTTAATAGTAACCCCAAATGGACTAAGGCAATATTTTTCTTTCTCTTTTTGTTATGGTTTTATTATTAGAAATTATATTGTAAGTATGGATTTGTGAGTCAAGATAACATCCTTCTCTATGGCTAAGTTAAAAGGAATCCTCACTGATCTCCCCCAGTGCTGTCTTAGAAATGAGGTTTGTAGGTTTCTTAGAGAAAGTCATCAGGGAATCCCCCCTTTTTACTTTCTAAACCTCCATTAGCAGTAAGTTTTATTATGACATAAACTGGAGTCATTTTCTCTTAAACCACTCTTTTGGTTACAGAAGCAATGCAGGTTTGCTACACAAAGAACATTTTGGCAATCAGATAGTCAAAAGAGGGCATAAAAGCTCAAATTTCCACCACTTTATAGCACATCTTAATTTAAACGCAAGAAACCATTTCATTTTGTCTCCCTAAGACCTTGTAGATTTGTCTTGATGATTCTGACCAGCGTTTCACTTATCCTTGGGTCATTGCTAGATGGAAAGTTGTTTCATAGCCTTCTTCTATCCTCTTACAAGAGCAAAGCACAGAAGCCTCTTGGGCCTTTCTGAGAGATCTTGCTGCTAGCAACAATGGGCAAGAGGAGTGCTAAAAGCAAAGGGAAAAATAAAAATTATCAAGATAGCTAGCTCTTTAAAAGTGGTCTCTGCGATTCTAACTTCCTATAAGACTTTTGGAAAAGTAATCATTTAATCATTTTTAAAAGAATTTTACTAGTTAATATAAAACAGTGTTTTAAACTTAGAGTTCTACTCAATGGAATAGGAGTAAACTGAATAACACATTTTATTTATTTAAAAATCTCTTATTGAAGAGCTGGGCATGGTGGTGCATGCCTGTAATCCCAGCACTTGGAAGGCTTAGGCAGGATGATCCGCAAGTTCAAAGCCAGCCTCAGCAATGGCGAGGCACTTAGCAACTCAGTGAGACCCTGTCTCTAATAAAATACAAAAAAGGGCTGGGGATGTGGCCCAGTGGTCGAGTGCCCATCCCCGGTACAAAAAGAAAAAAAAAAAAAAAATCTCTTATTGAGACCCTTGACTTTGCCCTCTAAGAGGCTTTCATTACCAGGGTTTAGTGCTCTTGTTCTTCTTCTTCTTCTTCTTCTTCTTCTTTTTTTTTTTAATATTTATTTATTTGCTTTAGTTGTACACAATGCAATGCATTTATGTTTACGTGGTGCTGAAGATCGAACCCAGGCCACGCACGTGCTAGACAAGCACTCTACCCCTGAGCCACAACCCCAGCCCAGTGCTCTTGTTCTTATCCAGGATGTGCAAAACTTTGGTATATTCAGCATTGCATTTTTTAACAACATCATGCAGTTTCTCTGCCTAGCTGGATGAATAATTTTATTAACATCTTTATTCCTCCAGGTCACCGAATACGCTCTAAGGAAAGATCCAACGGGCTTCTCCCTACTCCCTGATGCCTTTTTTTCTTTTACTTATAGGCTCTTAAGGGAAGAGAGCGGCCTAATAGTGATAATGGTGTGTTATTAACTATGGAAAGTACAAGAAGAAATAAGGGAAGGAATGCAGATTTACAGCAGCAGATAAAAAGGGGGGGCAGTTATATGATCCTGGTAGCCCTTCACAGATGGGGTAGGGCAGGAGAGAGGTACAAACTTCCTGTAATTTGCAACTAGATACCACGTAGAAGTTTCATCTTCAAAGAATTGTTCAATGAGCCAGGTGCAGTGGCACATGCTTGTAACCCCAGCAGCTTGAGAGGCTGAGGAAGAACGATCATTAGTTCAAAGCCAGCCTCAGCAACGGCAAGGCACTAAGCAACTCAGTGAGACCCTGTCTCTAAATAAAATACAAAATAGGGCTAGGGATGTGGCTCAGTGATGGAGTGCCCCTGAGTTCAATCCCTGGTACAAAAAAAAAAAAAAAAAAAAAAAAAAGAAAGAAAGAAAGGATTAGGGATGTGGCTCAGTGGTTAAGTGCTTCTGGGTTCAATCCTAAGTACAAAAAAAAAAAAAAAAAATACACACTATATCTTAGATTTCATAAACTTTTTGTTCTACTTTAAAATCCTAGGAGAATACAACTTAATTTATAAAGGATCTAAGGCCTGCTATCAGAAACTTGCCCTTCCTATTGAGGAATGTGCTGTTCTTAAAGCCTGATGATATCAGTCTACACGCTTCCATTTGGAAGAGGCTTATATTCTGTTAGCAGAATTGATTCATTCTGTGAATGGAGGTCATGAAATGGTTTCTTTACCAAAATATTTTTACCATGACTTGCCTGAGATATCAACCTATACTCTATTTTGTAATAATTATTTTGCCATAAATAATAAAAGGTAATGTGATATATTAAAATGATCAGACTCAAGTTCTAGTTCAAACATTCACTCTCTCTGTGTGATAGAAAAGTTATTCCATCTGGGCTTTGGTTTTTCTGCTGTAAACAGAATAAAATATCTATCTTAAAAGATTATTTTGAAGATGACAGTTAACAAAAATAAAATCCTTATCATTGAATCTGGTATATGCCAATTATTAGTGTTTAGTATACATTTATTTTCTAGTTTGTTACATTATTTTGTTTATTAAAATGCAAAAGTTAGGTGAGTATGGTGGTACCCCTATAGTCCCAGCTTCCTGGGAGTCTGAGACAGGAGGATTGCTTGAGTCCAGGAGTTTGAGGCAGCCTGGGCAGCATAATGTGACACTATATTTTAAAATATGTTAACTTTGTGAACTGTATATCTGTATGATGAACAGATATAAATATAATCTTATCAATTTGTCTATGAAATAGCTTATGTAAAGATAATTATCCTCTTTAAAATCTTTGAAATTAAAGGATACAAAAATTTTAAGACTTCACATGGATAAGGCTGTTATAAATATTGAGAAAAACCATCTTCCATGAAATTTAGATCTGGTGTTATTAAAAAACAGAGAAATGTTGAAAGGCTGATTTGTGCATATTGAGTTTAACAGAGACAAAATACTGCAGCAGGAATAGATTAGAAATCAAGACTGTCTGATATTATGTTTGACTCAGGTTCACCATACATGTACTTTCAAAGTTTCTTTAATGACTATGACAGTAAATATGAATGAGAATAAAGACCTAGTGTAATTATTTTTATCTTTGTGAAAGAGAAATAAAATCAGATGCAACCCTGATGGAAGAGGTAAAGTTGACTGGTTCAAACCTAAAAATTACAATCAGAAACACCACTGGATATGACATAAAATAAGTTAATAGAATGAATCACCTTGTATCTTAAAATTATATTATGAGGGTTTTAACTAAGGTTTTTCACTTTGCTGAATTTTGTGTTTTGGGTTATACATTTACATAGACACATGCACTTTTTCATTTGTTCTTAAAATGCTTCAATTAAATTTACAAATGAGAATGTCTTAGTATTATTTAAGACTTGTTTAATTCAGCTATTCCATGCAAGAAAGAGAATAGATAGATATAGATACATCACATAAATAGATATTCACTACTTCCCCTAAAGCAAACTAGTTGACTTGGTTTTTGTACTTTTTATATTGGGCAGTGGTGCCAAGGGATATTGATTGCTAGTTCCCAGGAATTGGTCAAGAAAGAGCTACTGAGCTTCTACTGAGTGCAGAAAGGCAGACTGGCATTGGCAAGTTATTAATATATTTAAGTCAAAACAACTGAACTCCAGAGGAAACAAGACATTTATAACATAATGAAGATATTATCTTAAACTATTCCAAATGTATTTTTGTTTGTTTGTTTGCTTGTTTTGTTCGTTTTTTCCTTTCTCTCAACTGTCCCACCATCAAAGCTTGGCTCTGAGGACTTTCTCATTAAGACTCTGAGACTTTTGCAAAAACTGACATAATGTACAAAAGAGAAATGAAACAAAGAAAAGAAAAGGGTATAAATATGATGGTAGAGTGGGAATTTTTCCAGAGGGACAGAGAGAACAAAAGCTTTTTAAATACTGGGGGAAAAGTAGCTGGGTGTAATGTCTTTATTATCCACTTATCTTGGGTATAAATCTAAGAAAGAAGAGCAAAGTTTATGTGAACTAAATTGTACCCCTCCAATTCATAGGTTGAAGCCCTAATGTCCAAACTAAAGATATCTGGAGATGGGCACTTTGGAAGATATTTAGAGTTCAAGTAGGTCACAAGAGTGGGACCCTTGATTGTATCAGTGAATTTACGAAAGGAAGATCTCTCTCTCTCTCTCTCTCTCTCTCTTTCCCTCTCTCTCTCACCTTTCTCTCAAATATATACAATGAAAACAAACAAACAAACAAAATCATTATGTGAAGACATAGGGAAAAGGCAGCCATCTTTAAGTCAGGAAAAGCCCTCACCAGGAACTAAATCTGCCAGAACTTTTTCCTAGGATTTCCAGCCTCTAGGACTGTGAAGAATAAAATTGTTATAATTTTAAGCCACCTACCATATTATATGTTGTAATGGCCTGAGCTAAGACAAAAGGGTAATAATAGAGGTCCATGCATTTGCTAAAATCCTAGTATGAGGTGTTTCATATGTTTTGATCCCTAGGAAATGGCTTGGGAAAATTAAAAATCTCTTAAAGGAGGCTCAAGATTTTGAGATACTCAGGATAACATAATACCATATAGTGGTATAACAGAAGCAGTTGATGGAGGGGTCTCAGCAGATAGGTCTGAGAGAATGTCGACTCCACAGCGTCATTAGAATCCCAAACTATTCACATCCCTAAAGGAGGATGCATAAGGGCTAACAGAGTACAGACGTGATTATTCCTGAGACTGAGGAAACAGGGTGAGGATCGCATAGTCAGAGGTAAGGGCAATGTGGACAAGAGTGGCAGATGCAAACTGAACCTCTCAACTAACGGGAAGCTGCTGTACCTCAGCAGAATCCTGCGAGTTGGAAGTCCAGGATCAGGGCTCTGGCCAATTGAGACTCTGGTGACAGCTCTCTTCCTGGTTTGTAGATGGCTGCCTTCTTGCTGTGACTCACAGGGCCTCACATTCCTTGATGCATGTGCTTGGGGGAAAGGAGAGAATGAGAGAGAAATAGAAAATCTGTATTTTTCTTATTCTTATAAGGACATCAGTTCTATTGGTTTAGGGCCACACTCCTGTGGCCCATTTAACATTAAATACTTCCTTAGAGACCCCCATCTCCAATATAATTGCATGAGGGTTAAGACTTTAACAATTAAAGTTGGAAAGGACACAAACATTCTGTTTGTAACAGTAGTATATTCAGAACTCTATTACTTTGCTTTCCACTGAAAGCAGAGTGTGAGATTTCCCTGGGAGATAAGGACTGAGACAAGGAGTTTATGAGCCAGGAGTAAAGAAGTGGGGAGAATGAAACAGGAAAAGTCAGTGGAAGAGTACACACACATTCACTTAGGCCAGGGCTCTCCTTTAACCAAGATATCTAGGAGCTTCACAAAACCCTCCAGGATTTTTTATCTAAAAGATGGGAGGTTGGAACATTTATCCACTCTCATCTACCTCATTGTTTAAAGGATCTACCTGTGGAAGTTAAACATGCACTTGTGCACTAACCAAACAAGCTCTTTTCAAGTAAAACTGGGCCTTGACACAGAATAAAGGACTATAGGCAACATGTAGTTAGGACCAAATAGGGGCCTAGAAGAGGTAACCAGGAACTACCACTGGCACTTGAGGCAGACATCTGAGGCCAGTCAGGAAAATGTGACACAGGCATCAGAAGCATCTGTATAATATAAAACTTTGTTTAAACAGAAACAGGAAGAAGCAAATTGGTTTTTAACATGTTTCATACTAATTCCATTTCAGGGTAAAATAAACAATCTTATTGCCTTTCAAATTTGGGGGAATGGATTTTCACATGGACGGCAGGTGTACATAAATAGTAAAGACTGAACGGAGATTTCAGTTATGTATTATCATATTCTGGTTTAAAATAATCCCTAATTATTTCATAGGATTCTGTGGTCCTGGATACAGCTACATGATCTTCTGCCCTCCCATTGTTGTTGATGGGGCCGCAATAGTCCATGACAGCGCCCTCATCTGGCTGAAAATTGATACTGATGTCAGTCCTGCCATCAGCTATATGGGAACTGTTGAGGAGAGTACATAAGCATATCCCCTCTCTGTGGTGTGGGCTTCTCATTGCAGTTTCAAGAAGTATTCCAAAATGGAAGAGGGTGAAGCTGCACCCCAACCCCTTCCCTGATTACATGAGTTTAAGCCCAGAAGCTTATACTCAGAAGTCTTTGAGTGTTACTTCCTTTGCATAGTACTATTAAAAATAGTCACATAACCAGCACAGATTCAAGGAAAAGGATATAACCCTTATCTCCTGATGGGAGTAGTAACATGCATGTACAAGAGGGACATCATTATTTGCAGCCTTCTTTTCACCCTAGCTACCAGGATAGATTAAGAGATCATGTGGATATTTTTGAAAATTAATTATTCATCAATTCTTTCTCAGGGTTCAACTATCTGGTTAATGTTGTGCTTAATCACCTATTCCTAGCAGGGTTTTGGAGGATCAAAATTATTTTCTACAGTCAGTAAGAGTGATGAGTGAGTACCCCAAAAGATTTTCTCAAACTATGGTATTGAATCCTACATTAGAGCCCTCAGACATTTTTCTAATAATGAAAATTCTTGTGCAAAACACACCTAATGAGTCATGACCTTAGAGATTGTCTAAGATCTTGATGTTTTTAATAATGCACACGAGGTATCTATGATAAAGAATCACTGTTAGCAAGGTGTAAGTCTATGTATCTTTGACTTAGAGCAAGAAGAGCTCTTTAGGAAATGATAGCTGTTCTGTACATTCAAAGCTTGGTTACACATTTCAGTTGACAATGAGTAGCATGTGTGAAATATTGGAACTAGAACAAGAACAGTGCTTTCTTGGGATGAAGTCCATTAATTCAGGAGGCATTCAGGAGAAAAGAGGTTATCGCAAGGCTAGATTAATTAATGTAGAGTATGGATAAGGACAGATCATGAAAGATTTGAATTTCATGCTAAGGAGTGAACTTCATTTTAAAGTCAAAGGGGAATCCTTGTAAGGTTTCCCTAAGTGTCATCAATGCTGACAAGGAATTAGAAACACAAACCTGTTAAAAGAGGGTAGCAATAAAGAATGAGAGAATAGATAACAGCCTAAACTAAGGTAGATGTGGAGAGAGGTCATTAAGCCACTAGAGTTGCTTATATGATAACAGATCATCTTCCTTATATAATAATAATGATTTATTTTCCATAAGTGGTTGTATAAGGGTACCTGTCTAGTTTAGAAACACAGGTGAATATACATAATGGCAATCTCACCTACAATCTTTAAGTTACATATCCTCTATTTTGCCTGATTTTGTGGAAAACTATAGGATCAGGGATGTAGATACCTTAAGATTCTTTTAGAAAACTCAATGTTTTTTCTTTCTATTGTATATCCAAAGGAACATCAGTTGTCAGTGTTCTGGGGAGAATACAAAGCCTATCTTTTCAGCTGCTTTTATGGATGGGTAAAGCCACACCCCATTTGTTTTACTTTGTTTTTCCTATTCCCTTTATGGAATGGTTATGATGTGTAATCATAAAGTAATGGTTTTCTTATGTGGCTCGTAAACTAACTTTGAAGGCAATTCCAAAAGACATTCAGCACAGGTTAGAGCTATGGCAGCTAAACGCTAAAATGGAACAGAGCCTCTTCAGATGATTGCCTCGAAGGGGGCAGAGTCATTATAATGTATTTCCCTGGCATGTTGCTTTTAAATGTACCTTTTAAAAAATCTTGACCTTCCTATGTCCACTGATTTTCTAGGCATTCTGTGAGGATTTATTAAGTGATTTATGCTTATGCCTTAATTTAAAGGAAAAGTTAGAGTAATATTAAGGAACATGCTACTTTGAGCAAAAGTCAAATTGGTTTCTGTCTGGAAGGCTTTTGACAATCTCTGTATCCCTGATGGACACACAGCAGACCTGTGGCTCATTTGCACACCCAGAAGAATAGAATTCGGGAGAAACAACCACACTGGGCCTATTGGTGCTAAGGGCAAAATGCAGGATCTGAGAAAATCTTGGAATGTCCTCAGAAAGATGAAATAAATGCTGACTCCAAATGTGTATTTCAATTCTTCCAAAATGAGGCAGCCTTGATCCCCTGAATAAGAAAGTTAAGAAAATCAGACAACTTTTATTGAATTGCAGAGGGACTATCCACAGAGGTAGGAAATCAGTGCACAGCTCTAAGCCCTTTCTTCCCTTTCCCAGGCAGACACATAACAATAGAAACACTTCTGCCTCCTCTTGGTCTGAGAAACCTCTGGTTGTTTTCCATACTTGTATTCTCCCACACATCCAAGGGAGGTTGTAAGCATCACCAACATCATTATTCTATCTCCTTCCAAAAGCCTTACGTTTCCCTTGTCATTAAAAAAGTGCTAACTACACGCAAGAGAAGTGCCTCCCCAACCCAACCCGACCACAGGAAGCATAAGTGATTCTGGCATTGCACAATCAGGGCATCCAGATTTTCTCTCAAAAAAGTACAGGCTACAAAAGTAATCAAGTCCAAAAGCAATCTTTTTGTTGCAAACTTCAATCCAAGCTTCTGAATTTTGCTATGCAATTCTGTCTATAAAGTATCAATGGGAGCACAATGCCTGTACATTATAAAAGTACTCAGTTTCTTCTGCAGTCTGTGGGTATCCACTAATAGTAATGTATACACACTCTCTTATGACAGTTTTATGTGCCTGAAAGCATGCAGCCAGCCATACTCCTTTTCTATGCTCATGGGAGAATTGAACTTGGCACTAGAAAGTTATTGATAGTAATTATAATGAATTATGTATAGACTGAGATGAGTGCTGTCAAGAATCAGAATTTTTTAAAGTGAAGGCTGGTATACTTAAATGCATATGCATTGGGTGGGGGTAAGGAAGCACAGAAATACAAATTAATGATAGACAGTTTAAAATTTGCCAATAAATGAGGCTTTTGTTCAAAATCTTCCATTACCTTTTTACTTATACAATGAAATTAGATATTCTGTGCTGGAAACAGGTAAGGAAGTGGCCATAAGCAGCACTAATAGTCTGTTCATAATGAAGTAATTTAAATTTTGCCCCTAGAATACATATTGATATGTTCTAATTTTTATGAATCTGTATTTATTTCTTAGCATAAAACTATCTACTTGTGTATTTTAAAGTTTAAGCTGAGATACTCAAAAAGGAAAAATAAAAACAGAACACAGGCACTTATGCCTATATATACTTCCGATTATTCTCATTTCCCTGACAGCAAATTTAGGGCAGAGGGATGACAAGGGCTGTGTTGAAATGCAGGCATTGCGTGCATGCAGGCAATTATTTTTCTCCTTCAAGAGCTGGTAGAAATCATGATAAAAATCTGGAAGCTTGAACATATGCAAGAAAGATGGTTCTAAGTCATACTCATGCAGCAAAGCATACCAGTTTGGATATTTTCAAAATGGTAATATTGCTATTAAGAAAGGGCATGTGTTGGGGGCACAGTGGTAGAGCACTTGCTTAGCACATGTGAGACACTAAGTTTAATCCTCAGCACCATGTAAAAATAAGTAAGTAGAATAAAGGTATTGTGTCCATCTACAACTAAAAAAATTTTAAAAAGTGCATGTGTTTTAATGACACACTTTAGTATCAAAAATTTTATCATTAGAGAAGATAGCATAGACATTCTTTCCATAACTACATTTCTTTTCCACTGCCTCACATTGGGGGATAAGCTAAAGCTATTCAGAGAGTCTAATTCCTTCCTCTGTGGTTTTCCCAGCTGGAGGACTTCAGTGCATCTCAGGGAGGTTATGTAGGCAATATTTAAGAACTTGGACTCTGATGTCAGACAGCCTGGGATTGAATTTGGTCCTGTAGCTTATTAGTTCTAAGACAAAGAGAAGAAGTGAAGTCACACTTAATGCTTTTTATGCCATGGTTTCCTCAACTGAGACTAATGATGATATCTGCTTTGAAAGATTTTCATAATTAATACAAACCCTAATATATGTGAACTTCTTAAAACCATGGATGCACTTAGAGACGTATTGACACATGTATACCTACCTTCCTATCCACACATCTACACATACGCACATACACATATATACACATACATATGTATGTGTGTGATCTACTGTGATGCTATAATAGAGAAGCTTCTGTGCCTTCTGAAGGCATTTTATATTAGGCTACATTTCAGATAAGGGACTGAATTTTGACTTCTTATGTGTCACTTTCAGAATCCTCGGGACATTAAGACAGTATATTTTAAAAGATAAATGTCAATTTTTTTAATATTTGCAATTTTATGAAAATCAATATGACTTCTTTCTAATCACCCACTTTTGAGTATTTACAAAATATTTACGCAGACTGAATAATAATCCATTTACTGATAGGTTCTGAAAGCTTATAGATAAAAGACTTAGTCTCTACTCTGAGATGTAAATATAGTAATAATACAATGCCATTATTCCTAAAGTATGTCACTATGTTCCATGGAATACCAGTCTTATGATGCCTGAAAAATAAAAATCACGATGACACATGAGTTAACATACCAGGATTTATACAACTGGGTTATTGATAAATTGTACAGTTTTACACTGGGGTTATTCTTTTGTATATAGGTAGGTATATGTATATATGTATATGTATATATGAAGAGATTTATTATGAAAATTTGCTTACATGATTGTAGAGGCATAATAGTCCCCTCATATATTGTTTACAAACTGGAAAACTAGGAAAACCAGTAGTGTAATTTAAATCTAACACTGAAATCCTGAGGACCAAGGCAGGAGACCACTCATGTGAATCCCAAAGTTTGAAGGCCAGAGAAGCAAGATCACTGATGCCTGAATGCAGGATAAGAAGGGTGTTCCAGCTCCAGCAGACAAGGTAAATTCCCTCCTCCTCCACCTTTTTTGTTCCATCTGGACCCTTAACATATTGGACGAGGCCCACCCACATTGGTAAAGCTGAATCTTCTTTGGTCAGTGTCTCAACTCAAACACTAATCTCTTCCAGAAATACTCTCAGAGACACGTTCAGAAATCATGCTATCCCGGCTATTGCTCATCCTGGAACCCATTCAAGTTGAAGCATTAAATTAGCTATCATGCATTTCCTTTAGAAAATCTTTTTTTTTTTTTTTTTGAAAAAGCTGATTTATAAATGTTGTAAATTTTTAAATACACAAAATGGTAATTACAAAGTCTCTTTTGCTTTCCTGCTCCCATAACACAGTGACTCTAAACAGAAAGAGTCACTTTTACTAGTTTCTTGTTCTTTTTTTTTTAATGTATCATATTCTATATTGCAAATAGAAACATGGGAATATTTCCCATTGTTACCGAGTAAGAATGTGGAATTCACATTATTTACAAAGCAGGGTATATCTCAATACATAAATCACACAGACCAAAGAATCATGCCTAGGAGCTTACAGAAACCAGTTATCTGACATCACTCAGGGATGATAAGACTTGAGTCCAATTTCTATAATCACATGATTCAAGAATAGAGGTGACTTGTTTATAAATCTGAAAATATATATACATTCAAGGAGAACTCGCCAAACAGGCCAAATGACATTAGCCAGGGGTTATTTTTCTCATAACATCTGGATCCATTTCTTTGAACACCAATGTTCTGACAAAATTCTCACAACCCTAGTATTTCACACAACCATGTTGTAAAGGTGGACTTACATTAGATGTAGATTCCTTTATGAAACAAAAAAAGGAGTATAAGATCAGTGTCTGATATCATCTCAGATATCATCTCACTAGGGAACACCCAAAGCTAGATCTGAAAATGACATTCTTTTTTTTAATTTTAATTTGTTACATATGACGGCAGAATGCACTACAACTTATATTACACATAATAGAGAACAATTTTTCATATCTCTGGTTGTACACAAAGTAGAGTCATATCATTCCTGTCTTCATACACTTACTTAGGGTAATGATGACTATCGCATTCCATCATCTTTCCTTGATTACTTTTCTTTTTTTTTTTTTTAATTTTTTTATTATTTATTTACTTATTCATCATGCACAAGTATAGTATCTTTTTACATACAACTGCTTGTATACAAAGTATATAAGTACCATTCAGATCTTCAATCATGCATTTAGGATAATGATATCCATCTCATTCAACCACCAATTTTTTTCCAACCCCCCCCCTTACTCCCTCCCTCCCCTCCCTTTCCGTTGACCATTCTGGTGTTCCTCTGATCCTATGTACCCCCTTCCAACAACACTGTGAACCAGCCTCCTTATATCAGAGAAAATTGAAAAGACACTTCTCAGAAGAAGATACACGATTAATCAACAAATACATGAAAAAATGCTCAACATCACTGGCAATTAGAGAAATGCAAATCAAAACTACTCTAAGATTTCATTTCACTCCAGTCAGAATGGCAGCTATCAAGAACACAAACAACAATAAATGTTGGAGAGGATGTGGAGAAAAAGGCACACTCACACATTGCTGGTGGGACTGCAAAATGGTGCAACCGCTATGGAAAGCAGTATGGAGATTTCTTGGGAAAATGGGAATGGAACCACCCTATGACCCAGCCATACCACTCCTGGGTCTATTCCCAAAAGACTTAAAAACAGCATATTACAGTGACACAGCCACTTCAATGTTTATAGCAGCACAATTCACAATAGCTAGGTTATGGAACCAACCTAGATGTCCCTCAGTAGATGAGTGGACAAAGAAAATATGGTATATATACAAAATGGAATCTTACTCAGCAATAAGAAAGAATAAAATAATGGCATTTGCAGGTAAATGGATGAAGTTGGAGAATATAATGCTAAGTGAAATTAGTCAATCTCAAAAATCCAAGTACCGATTACTTTTCTTTATAGGAACCTCTGACTTGAAAGACTGGAAAAAAGAAGTCCACATTTTGGTTTTGAAAAAGTGAGTTGTGATATTATGAGTGTGCTTATGGAGCAAGCCCTTTGCTAAGGGCCTACTTTAAATCATGTTAATTTTTAATTTTATGTAAGAATTAACCATTTCATATGTATAGACATAAAGCTATTTACCTATGTTTGCATGATATCTAGTAACCCTGCCAGATTCATTTATTATTTCTACTAATTCATAAGTTTTTTTGGAATTTTCTAAATACATAAGCATATCTGAAAATTTTTGAATTTGGGTTCTTCTTAAATTTGTATATCTTTCATTTATTTTTATTTTCCTATTGCTCTATCTAGGACTACCAATAAAATTGTGAATGAAGTTTCTTATGCACATTCTTTCTTATTCCTGGGTTCAGAGTGGAAACATTTAATATTTCACCACCACATGGAAAGTTAACTTTTTTTTTTGAGAAAAGAGAGTGCTTTTCTACTCCCAATTTATTAATTTTCAAAAACCATAACTGGGAGTTTTGTCTTAAAGTGTATATTCTGCATCTATGGAGATGATATTTTGTTATGTAATTTAAATTAATTCTGAATATAAACCAAATTTTTAATACTGAAATGTGTTTCTGTAGTTAGAATGAATTACTCTTTGCTATGCATTGGATTTGATTTATAAATATTTAAAGTTTTGTGTCTGTGATAATGTTTTGTCTGTGATAATGGTTTTATTTGTTCTCATTAGAGTTTCATAGTAGGTTTATGCTAGTCTCATAAAACTTGTTGGGATTTACTCCTTCCCTTATTATTTGAAAAAAGTTGATTTAAGATTGATATTACTTTTTCTTCTTTACATGTTGAAAGAATTTACCAGTGATGCCATCTGGTCCTGAAGTTTTCATTGTATAAAGATTTTTAACTATAGATCAAATTTCTTTGTCAGATATAGGAAATTTCTGAGTTTACATTTCTTATGTCAAACTTGGAAATTTATGATTTTTAAGGTATTTGTCCATTTTGCCTAAGTTATCAAATGTATTGGAATAAAATGTACAGAGCATTCTCTTACTAATTTTTCATTGTCTTACAGGGTCTGTACTGATATCCCTCATCGTACAACATGTCAATTAAAATAACCTGATATATAAAAATTTAAGCATTTATAAGCACTTATTGAAAACCTAAATACAGACTCAGCCCTACCTTAAACACTAAGAATACATCATTCAGCAAACCACACAAAAATCACTACCCACATGCTGGGATTTTTAGCTTTCCCGGACCGGGATTAGCCCTCTCCGGCCAGCGAAGAAGGCTGGGGGAGCACGCCCCAGTGGTGAGGCTGAGTCCGGAAGGGGCAGGAGTCAGCTGGTGGCCCACACTCAGCCCTCACAGCGGAAGACAATCAGAGACACCAGGGAGAACAGTCAAGCAGGAACTCAAGTTTAATGAGGAAGTTGGACCGCCTTTATAGAAGACATGGGCCGATCAGTAGAAAGATCATAGGGGAGTATAGGGAGCATGAGCAGATCACATTGGCGGATCAGCCACTAGCCTATCCTTGTGGCGGTCTGATTTCTCGTTATATGTCAGGGCAACACCCCTTGGCTAGGCCAAGTCCACGTATCAGGAAGTGGGAGACAACCAGAGAGTTAGGTCGGCTGACATGTTCTTAATGTCTCCAACACCCACATGGCACATAGCACTTACATTTTAAAGGAGCTTACATTACATTACAAAATATTACAAGAGTCATATTTTCTTTATGTATTTAACTCTGAGGCATTTTTAGTCCTCTTGTAGTATGAAACTGAATCAGATTAATATAAATCAATATCAGTTTTTTTCAATATTAATTAATATCAGTTTTTTCCATGATTTCTTGTTAAATATTTGATTTCTCTTTGGTAAACATTCACATTCAGGAGACATTCATTATGATCAACTAAAAACCATTTATCAATATTTAGGTTGCAAGAACTCTCTTGAAAATGAAGAGAATCACTGAAAGTCAAGAAGGGAATAGTAGGCTTGCTCTCTCCCCAAATTTGTCTGGAATAGTCCAATGTAGTAGAAGAGGATATTTAATGATAAGCTGGTAGAATTGCCTAGATGCTGTGAAAACAGTAATAAACTCTACCCATTAGTTATCAGAACATCTTACCTACCTGACAAGGTCTCATGTCTTCAGGTATCTCATCATGGTTGATGTACAATATGGGGTTCCCCTGCCATGGTGTTCCAGGTACTGGCAATTCAATATCTATACTTAATTCCTTCTTCTTCATGTCCAGAGAAGGGCTATCATTTGTACTCTAAGCTCCTATCAGCAGTTCACTGCTTCATTTTGATTATCATAATTTGACAAATTTACTGTGTTATAGTTCTTCCAATGAACACCTCTGTAGTTATTCTTCATTGCTTAATGTAAATTTCCCAGAACTTCTTTGGTTGCAGGCTCTAAGCCCCAGGAGCCTGAACGGGACTTTAGCCCCATCCTTTATACCATACTTGTGCACTACACAACACAATGAAAGACACATCTTGTACTCCAGCCCTATAGGAACTCCAAGGATTAGGTATTCTCAGGACCTGGATAAACTCCTACACTTTACTTGAGGGTCCTTGTCTTCATTAGAAAAAAATATCCATTAAACACTTTCTACACAAGTAGTTTATGGGAGTGAGGGAAATATCCTATATTTAATCTTCAAAAAGTCCTATTCCTTAGAAAGTTTGTGCTTAACATTGTTCACTTTGTGTATGTACTACAAGAGGTACAAAGCAAGTGAATTCATCTCATCTCATTGACTACTTGAATACACCCACACCAGGCCAGCTTAATAGAGTTAATTTCAATGTGGTGCAGGGCATCGCCTTTTAAAAGTCATGGCGAATTATGAAATATGAAGGAAAAAGCCTCTTAGTTTCAGGCCTCAAGTCATTGCTACAAGGAAATAATTTATATGCCATTCAATTTCAGAGATTAGAGTTAATAGGAGAAGTTCATGTTCAAACAGTAAATAAAACCGAGGTCATGGACATGCTTTGGATTGGGAGGCATAAAACTTCAGAGAGTGAGGTTTGTGAGTTGAGAAGTTCTAGGGAGTCAGGCACCTGCTGCTCAGTCTTCAGAGCTGGGCTAGGGTTATAGGTCAACCTGCCTTGGAATGGGAAGTGATCTTTTTACAACACGAAAGCTATTATTCCCTAGGTGGCTAAAGAATTTCAATAAATGTCACCTTGTACCAAAAGCAGTTCTTGGTAAAATGAAAACTGCAATACAAACATCACACATAAGGAGGGGACTCATTCAGGGTCAAAAAAAAAATATGAATTGAATAGATAGTAGGAAATACCATGCTCATATAACTTTCCCAACGCATCTAAAAATGTGGACACAGCATGGTACAAATGAAAGTATGGTGGGCCTGGAACAGAAGATGAGATCTGCTCCCAGCTCTACCTTAAAAAGGCCATGATGTTTTGGGACATTAACCTGATTTTTTATAATTTTTAATTAGTTATACATTGCCAGTAGCATGCATTTATGCACTTTGTATAATTTCTCATTTTTCAGATTATAATTGTTGTAGAATCACATTGGTCATGAAGTCATAATAGTAACCTGATATTTTTAAACCTCATTTTTCTCAGAAGTAAATATCAATAACAATGAACATTTATTTTGCAAGCCCATTTAAGAAATAGTACAATTACTTATATAGTTTTCTCTGTTCTAATATCAGTTTACTTTATTGTTGCCAAAAAATTGACAAAACAGGTACTTTTTTTCTCAATGTTAGAAAGAATGACATGTTCATAGATACATGGAGGCAGTATCAACTGAGTTAATGATACACCTCATAAGACTTTTTTATAAACTTCTATTTTACAGACTTCTTGATAACATTTAAAAAAATCTTTAATTATTTCATGCATTCAATCGTAACCTTCTGTTTTGCTCAGAATTCATAGTTATGCATAGAAATTAGGTCACCTTTGACATTATCTGCATCATTTCTTAGCTTTTGGAAAGTTTATTTTCTATGAGATTTTTTTGTCTGAGAAATTTGTGGGAATTCTAGAGAACAGTTTCCTTTTCTCACGATCTGTCTTGGTGGTTTAGTTTTTATTTTTTAATTTTGCAAGATGTTTAATCAATTGTTCTGGAAGTATGAATGTTAACCTCTAGTTTCATAATTGACTTTTCCACACAATAGCTAAATTGTGGAACCAACCCAGATGCCCTTCAGTAGATGAATGGATAGGCAAAGTTTGGTATTTATACACAATGGAATATTACTCAGCATTAAAAGGTAATAAAATCATGGCGTTTGCAGGTAAGTGGATGGTGTTGGAGAATATAATGTTAAGTGAAGTAAGCCAATCCCAAAAAACCAAAGGCCAAATATTTTCTTTGATATGAAGATACTAACTCATAATGGTGATGGGGGGGAGCATGGGAGGAATGAAGGAACTTTAGATAGGGTAAAGGAGAGGGAGTGGAAGGGAGGGGTATGGGGTAGGAAAGATGGTGGAATGAATTAGACATCATTACCTAAAGTACATGTATGAAGACAGGAATGGTGTGAAAATACTTTGTGTACAACCAGAGACTTGAAAAATTGTGCTATACATGTGTAATATGAAATGAATTGCATTCTGCCATCATATATAACAAATTAGAATAAATAATTTAATAAAAAAAATAATAATAGTTAACTCTTCCAGACAGCTTTGTTGTTGCTTACTCTCTTAGCTTTTTGTTGTTATGACAAAATATGTGAAGAAAACAACCTAAAGGAGGTAAAATTTATTTTGGTTTCAATCCATGGTTCTATTGCTTATGGTGAAGTGAAGCTTGGTGGTGGAGAGGGCCTGGTGGAAGAGAGCTGCTCACTTCATGGCAATGAGGAAGCAGAAAGGGGGGGGGGGGGTTGGGGAAGGATCCAGGGATGAGATATGCCCTCTGAGGACCAGCCACCATTGATGTGCTTCTTTCACAGTTTCTACTGCCTCCCAGGAACTCCAGTAGTCTGTCCAGTTATGAATCTATCAATGAATAATTCCACTGATGAAATCAAAGCCCTCATGATTGGATCAATTCACAAAAAGCCCCACCTCTGGACACGGTGGCACCATCAAAAAGCAGGACAAAGCCTTCAACATATGAGTCTTTGGGGGGATTGTAGATCCAGAGTATGTTTAACATTTACTGTGTTTCAAGTTCAATCACACAACCCTAAGAGCAAATAAGACAAAGATGTGTGATTTTTAAACTAAGGGATGTTAAGTTAGTACTTATAAACCAGAAAAGTAATCTCAAGCCTGCTTTCAGTTATGACGAAGATTAGAGTCTATCGAGTCATTACATATTGACCTCCAGACACCATGATGCTCTGTGTCTGTTACTTTTCGATCCAGAAGAAGATCACTTTTTTCCTATATTGAGAAAAAATGGTCCAGTTCTTTAGAGAACACTGAGATTGTTCTACAGAAGTATATATTTTGTCTTAAGATGAAAGAGAAAACTATCTATGTCTTCAGAGGAAGCATGTTGTAGCCATTACATATTCAGAAATATTAGGATCCGGCGCCATGCACAGCGACCATCTTGAGGACCTTTTATGAGGGTCATTAGGTGTTCACAATCCTAGTACTAGGACCTGTGAGTCACCCCCACTGGGCCTCACACTGCAGTTAGAGTCACACATAAGCAGGGATAAGGGCATTGCAACCTGTGAACCCTGGGACAGAGGCACAAACCAAGGGCAATAGGTGCTCAGTGGAGACACAGCCAAACTTTGGAATCTCACAATTTTTTTTTTTGGTGGTACTGGGGGTTGAACTCAGGGTCACTCGACCACTGGGTCACAACCCCAGCCATTTTTTTGTGTGTATTTTATTTAGAGACAGGGTCTCACTGAGTTGCTAAGTGCCTCTCCATTGCTGAGGCTTGCTTTGAACTCACGATCCTCCTGCCTCAGCCTCCCAAAGTGCTGGGATTACAGGCGTGCGCCACCGCGCCCAGCTTGGAATCTCACAATTTAAACCTTCCTCTAAATTATAGTTGTTTTTAGAGAATGTAGTGTTGTCTTAGGCAAGAAAAAAGAAATTTCAAGCCGAGAGAACATTCTGTGTACAATTAGACAGTATATGTTGTCATTTGTGATTTGAAGATGATGATGAATTGATGTAATGTTGAGTATGTGGAGAAAGTGGCAGGAAGGGTTTCAGAGTCAGGTAGGGACCAAAAAATGAAAGATCATCTAAGTTATACTTAAGAGTTTTGACTCTAAACTGCGTTAGTAGGGAGATTGTCCTTAGTCTGCTTAAGACCAAATATGATATTATCCTATTCTGTGCTCAGTGAGATCAAAACTGGACCACAATTTTATTTTTATCTCCATGACCATTAATACATAAGGGAAAAAAGACAATTTTGAGCTGTCGGAAATTGTATTCATGACTCTAATTAATTTTATTTAAAAATGTAAAATATTTGAGACATTTCTAAAAATATGAAATTATGTAGCACATGAAAATTTAAGAAATATGATGCTACAAATGTTATACATTTAAGACTTTCTGACAGTTCTCTTTAGTAGCATTCCCTCTAGTCCCCACACCAAGGTACTAATTTTGCAATTTTAGAACTTGACCCGAACTGAATTTGGTATTTATTTATTTCACTATTTATTGGCTTTTTTTTCATATATGTATATATATTTATATATATATTATATATATATGCTTTTGTTCATACATATGCATACACATACATGAATATATATATACACATGTATATATTCATGCATATATAATTTTGTATATAATCCCACATTTTAAATGGTAAAATATGAATTATTCTGCAAACACTCTGATTTTTTCTCAGTATTTTTTTTGTGATTTATCTACTTAGATAAATGTAGTACTCTTTATTCATTTTTTACTGTTATATAGTATTCCATGCTATGAGCCATACCATATATGACACAGCCATTGTCCTGTTGATGAAAGTTTTGTTTGTTTACAATTTTTTGCTATCAAATCACAACACTGATATTAATATTCTCATGCATCTCTTTGTGTGTATGGGTATATTTCTGATCACATATTATCAAAATTTATAGATGATATATATTAGAGAATTTTTTGTTTATATAGCAGTTGCACTCTTTGGCTATGAGAGAAAGATGAATATGTTTCAGACACATTTATGGAATTGTAATCAAATGACCACAAACTCTAGGAATAAAGAAATTTTAAAATATTGCACAATAAATATTAAAAGTCCTCATAAATACGTCCAACTTCAATTTCTATTCCCTTGAGAAAAACAGGTCCCATATTCACTGTTCCAATGTGCCTAAAGGATTAGCTTTATATCAAGGCTACTTTTATACAAAAGAGCATTACATACAAAATTTTTAATCAATCATTCCTTCTTTCTACATATAATGAAGCCTAAAGACACTGTTTATTATTTCAAGAGTGATTGTTTATTGTATAATACAGTTTCATTGTCCACATCAAAATTACAATAGCATATCTTATAGAAATAACTAGTCTTTAACTATGACAACGACCACCCAAAACTCTCCAGAAGAATAACAATTAAATGCTGACATTTTTTATAAGTACTTTTATGAGAACAGGGTGAAATATCACTAGGGATCTTGTTCAAATCTCTACCATAGACGATAATTTGACACATGCCACATTCTGGGAAGCATTAATCTTTTCTTTTATTTCCCAGAGGGAAAAGAAGCTATTGAAAATATTATGACTACCTTCATCCAAAATACTCTAGTTTGATATACATGCACCCACAGTCAACCATCGAGAGTGAAGAATAAAATCCAGAAATAACTAGTTCTAACTCAACAAATATTTATTGAGCAACTTTTTTTGTACACAGTATTCTTTTAGGAACACAGGATTTAGGAACTAATAGAATGAAATCTGGCCACCTGGGGCTTAAATTTAAGAGTATTTCCATTCATAGCACCACGTAGTTTTGGATAAAGTTATGAACTCCAATTTTATAGAACCACATAATATTAAAGAATATCTTCCTTAACAAGCAATATGGATTGTATGAGGCAAATATTTTTCAGAAAATTTTCTATGAAATTATTTTACATCATTATATCAAATAGCTGAGAAAAAACAGGATGTTAGCAATATGACAAATGACAGGGGACCCAATAGTCATTAACAGAAGTAACATATTTATTACAGAAAAATTTAAATTCCAAGATCACATATAAAATGTAAATAACAAAAAACAAGTATGACAAAACGGTTTTATGAAATACAGCAGTAACTCTGGAAAACCATCTGGTGGTTCCTTTAGAAGCTAAAAGTGAAATTACCAGCTAAACATTCAATTATCCAGCAATTGAATTTCTAGGAATATCATCAAAATAATTGAAAGGAAGGACTTTGACACCTAGGTTCACAGCAATATTGTTCACAATAGTGAAGAGGTGGAAGGAACCCAAATGTTTATTGGTAGATGGATGGTTAAGCAGACTGTTTAACACACTTCCAGTGGAATAGTATTTGCCTCAAAAGGAGTGAAATTTTAGTACATGCAACAATATGAATGAACCATGAAATCATGCTAAGTGAAATAAGCTGGACATAAAGAACATATATGGTATAATTACATTTATGTTAGATATCCAGAGCAATTAAATTTTCAGAAAAGTAGAACGGTGGGTATAGAGGCTGAATGAAGAGAAAGAAAGGGGAGTTATTACTTCCAGATGAAGAGTTTTAGTTTAGAAAGCAGTAAAAGCTCTGGAGATGTGTAATGGTGATGGCTGCACAAGAAGAATGTAATCAATACCATTGAACTGGACACCTCAAAAAGACTTTGATGGTACATTTTATGTTTTATATATATATATATATATATATAAAAAACATATATATACATATGTATATATATATATCAACATATATATGTGTATATATATCAACTTATTTATTTATTTGGTTGTATAGGCAATTGAATACAGGAATACAGGGCTGCTGTCCACTGAGCTACATCCCTTTTCTATATTTTAAGGTTTTTTTTTTTTTTTTTGTACTGGGGATTGAACTCAGGGGCACTTGACCACTGGGCCACATCCCCAGCCATTTTTTGTATTTTACTAGAGACAGAGTCTCACTGAGTTGCTAATAGCCTCACCATTGCTGAGGCTGGCTTTGAACTCGGGATTCTCCTGCCTCAGCCTCCCAAGTGCTGGGATTACAGGCATGCGCCACCGCACCCGGCTTTCTATATTTTAATTTTGAGGCAGAGTCTTGCTAAGTTGCTGAGGGATTTCAGTTGCCCAGGCTGGTCTCAAAACTTGAGATTCTCATGTCTCAGCCTCCTGAATTGGTGGGATTACAGATGTGTACCACCATGTCTGACAAGTTAACCTAGTATTTTATAAAGTAAATGGAAGGTGAGAAGCCATAACCATATACCTTTGAGGAAAGGTGGGGGAAAATAAGATACAACTAGAAGGGAATGAAAAGTCAATGGTGGTTTATTTTAATATAAAAAAATTAACACATACTTGGAATATGCAGAATATAGAGAAATATTGATAGTGAAGACAAAGGAAAAACTAGCAGCTGTAGTAGCATAGCTTTTGGGGGAAAAAAAAAAAAACAGGAAAAACTGAAACATGTTTGGAAAGGAATAAATAGGAAGTAAACCATAGAGAAAACAAGGTAGCAATTAATGTGAAAGCAACTGACATGATAGTCAAGATGGCAGGCCACTCTAGGTGAAGAAAGTCATGGTCAGAAAGAAACTCAGGTGATTCTGGGGTGTTGGGACTCATGTCTGCCAAGGGAAGGATTTTGGCTGCTTACCACGCCCTATGGAGGACCGGGGCTAAGCAAAGGGGTGTGGCTATGACTATGACGTAGCATGAGAGTCCAAACCGCCCTGCTGGCTGATTGGTTAGTTCTAAGCCTATTTAAGTTCAGCACCTAGTCAATAAATCCGAGTTTTGGCTTCTCGCTTGCTATACAAAACTCCCTGGGTGTGGCGTGGTTTCTGTCCATCAGGCAGAGGGAGGCACTCAGCTATTTTTGTCCTTAAGCCCATCTTCGCCAGGTAAGTTACTTTCTTTCTGCGGGCAGAAAGAAAACCCCCTTTAGGGCCCAAAAGGGGGGGTAGCTTAGACCTCGGCCCCATTCATAACTCAGCAGCCCTGGCACTGGGGTGATTGCCCTGTAGTTTAATCTCAATGACAGGTATATTTTCTATAAAGTGATAAATATGTATGTATTACAATTATTTGCTAAATTCCATATTTCTGTGTATGTGTCCAAAATATACAACAAACACACAGGTGGACTAATATTTCTAATCATGTGAAATACATATGATCACTAAAGAAAAGATTAAAAGCCCCCCATGCATTTCTTAATGAAGCAAATAACATAAGTCATCTAATTCATAGAAGAAATACAACTAGACATTAAAGATACATAATGATGTCCAACCATTTCAATTAAAAAGAGAAAATCATTTTAATAAAGTTATAAAAAATTTTAAAAATGGTTGGTGAAAAAAAATCTTTAAATGTTAAGTAGGAATGTTATTTAAATCCAAAAGGGTAAAACCTGTAAATAAATAATCCTATTTGTAGGAATCTATATTCAGCAGTAATTAAGAAATTCTATTACAAATGTACAAAGTTTTTCTCTACAGAATCACAAGTAACAAAAGCAAAATAAACCATCAACAAAGGAAACAATTAAACCTTTTAATCAGGATACTAGGCAAATAATTGATGTTCTAACCATGTGAGGAAAAAGTATGAAAATACCAGAAAATAAGTATATAATATTTTATGTATTATCTGAGAAAAGGACCATGACATTAAAGTGAAAAGTTTCTGTAAGACCTAAAATTCTCATTTATTAAAAAACAGTGTGCATGTATTTGTACATGTTTATATATAAAACATAAAGATAAGTGTAAGAATAAGTAATGTGAAGACACAACAAGCTATTACTATTTGTTATTTTAAAAATGAGCAATTGTAGTTTGGAAGAGTCAATCCCACTTACATCTATGGATCTATCTATCTTATTTAGAGTGCTTACTGGTAATTTTTTTATTTTCATGTTGTTTAGTGTATTTTAAATATTTTAAAACAGAAAAATAATTTGAAAGTAACTTTGTATTTGAACACATCTTTTTCTTCACTTGAAGAACTATCACATTTTTATAGATTTCCATTTCTATATTTTAATTCAGATACACTAGTTTCCTAATGTTTTTTATATTACTTTAATTTTGTTCTGAAATGAAACATAAGGATCCAAATTTCTTTCTCGATTGTTTTAAATGTAGGATTAATTTCAATATCAAAGATAAAGAAAATTCCATTAATTCCATTAATTAGGTAACTATGTTTTTTAAGTATCTGAGAGGATTGCAGACCTAATTCTAGTTAAGGTAGTAAATGACCTTTATCAAAATACTTGTCTTGATTTTACTCTGGAAAATGTTAATTTTGCTCATACTAATGACAACTAAAAATTTTTAATGATAAAACAATCAATGACAGATAAAACATTGCAGTCAGAAGTGACCGGCAATTTACTTCTGAAAATACTGAGGATAAAATTCTGTATGGTCTATGCCTTGGGTGCTTCCTTGGATTGTACAATATGATTACGTTTTAATATTCTGAGTTTTAAGCCACCTGGTGATTATTTATTTGAGGATAAAGCTAATAAAGTTAGAAGTAAGTTTTAAAAATTTCTTTGACTGTATTCATGATTAAGGCAACCATTCTGACTATCAACTCAGTATTCTAAGAAATAGATTTGATTACTAAATCAATTGAACTGTTCAGTAAGTTTCTCTGATATGCTGGATCACCTTCCAGGTTATTGAAATGTTATTTCACATCCTCGGATATGTACTATGGCCTGATTAAATGGATGCGCCATCCAGTAGGCACATGGGGTTCAATGAAGAGTGCTAGGTGTGAGAGCTTTGTAATGTATAAGTTTAACTAGGATGGACTACATTTCCAACAAATTTTCTTTGACTGTGCTTACATTTAGGATGGACCCGAAAAGGAATTCTTGTGAGATATTTGAAGGGGGATGGAGAGCAGCATTCATTTGAGCCCACCTGTCTATTTGTCTCTTGGGCCTTCGCTGGCCCTCCAGCTGCTCTCTTTTTCTTCTCCAACTCCCAGACCAAGGATGTGTGCTTAGATCAGCGACGGAGGACTTGGGTTTCTGCAGGACACTTGCAGCACCTTCAATGTTCAGAGGCAGCCAGCACTGACATGGTTTCAGTCTTGTTCTAGTGGGACTAGAAGCATGCTTGTTAGCTCTTATTTATCTTTGCTGTTCCCCACTACATCCATCTTTCCCTTCTGGACTACCTGCACTGTGAACTTCAAGCTCCATCCTCAGAAACTAAGATAGAAGTTTTGTAGGGACTGCTCCACCAAACTCCACAATTTCATTAAGTCACTTTCCTCTGGCTAATTATGCACACATGCACCCACACACACAAGCCCACATGTACACATATAATTAAATATATGGAAAATATATAATTATCATATAGAAAAAATATATTTATATATATTCTCATTCCAGTGGTTCTTTCAATGAAATCTAATATACTATGGTGTAGATTTTGTGGTATAGGCTTTAACTTTAATTTCAATTTCTCACCAGAAAAAAAAATTAAAATTTTAATACATTTAATGAATTATCATGAAAATTTATTTTTAAACTAGATAAAAGTAATTAATATTGGACTTATTAAGTACTAAATGAATGTTGAGTACCATCCAAGGTCTACCGCTAAAAAAAAAAGGAATATTCAAGACCAGTACTGACCAAGAGATAAAGCCTGATATCTTTTTGTTCTATTCCCAAAATGTCTTTTCTACTGAATAGGAAGAATGGCATGATTAGAGTTTTACCTGCAATTCCCACTCTTAGACTGACTTTATTAAAGACAAGGACATTGTATCTGGAAGCTCAATGTTAGGATTATTCAGTAGTTGCTCCTGTAACCCTATCCCATTAGTATAGATTAGCTTATCATATTAGATAGTTAAAAATTTGCAAGACCAGAATGCTGACACTAAGTGTTTTAGAGGAGATGGTATACATTATACTGGGCCAAGATCATGCAAGCAACAAATCCCAGATGGTAGATGTCAGACTGAGGGCTCCAGGCCAGGAAGAACAGACTCCTTCTGTTGGCACCATTAGAGAGTACATGGGAACAGAGATCCTGAGAGTGTGGGGATGGGGGGTCACAAATGGGGCATGTTTCTCCAAATACCCAATGGTAGCATGAAGGTACCTGGTTAGAAAGAAGGTTAAAATCCAAGATCCCAGAACATGGTTAAAAACTTCTAAAGTTTGAGGGAAAATTTTATACCATTAGTGATTTTTTAATATTTTATTTATTATTTCTTTATTATGCTTATAAAATGTTCATTTTGTGTGTATTTTACCAATCATATAATAACACAATATGATTACATTTCACACAAATGTATTAAAAATAAAATTTATAAATTATTATACATATACATGCATACATAGATAAAATTGTTATTTTTTCTATATCCGTGTGTGCATATTTCTCTTTTTACTATAGATTTAAGATTCTGGTTTAGAGTTTTTGATGAGTTATCTAATTTTCCTTTGATGATATCTATATTCCTCCCCCCAAAATATTGTATGTTGATTTTTATGTAGACATTCAGCAAGCATTGTTAACTAATTAAGATATAGAAATAAATGACTTTTTTATTAGTGACATTGAAGTCTCTCTGTTTTTAAATAATTTGCTATCACAGGATCTGTGTTAGTAAAATACTACAAAGGACATTAAATGCCTTCAAGAGGGCGAGGATTGTTTTCTTGTCTTGTTTAATAGTATATTCTATCCTATGCCTCAAAGCCTGGCTGGCATAGAATAGGTGGCAGTCAACTTGTTGCATATTGCTACATTAGTCAAATAAGGTTAGCAAGGCTTTGTGGTTGAAAACTAAACCACTTTATTCCATTTCTTTTTCTTTTCAACTTTAGTTATTTTCTGATAAAGTGAGAGAGGAAAAAATAAAAAGGAAGTAGCAACAGCAGCAAAGCTTCTAGATTTAAGACAAAAGATTTGACTGACACGTAGGGAAGTTTCTCCTCATTACCAAATGATGGGAATGATAGAAGACATTGGCATCATGCTAATAAAGAGCTATTTTTAAATATGAAGAAAAGATTTGTGGACTAGGAAATATAAACTATAATGTTTGGCTGGGGAAGGGTCATAAAATGCCTGGTACAAAGAATAAAGAGATGGGAGGGATAGTAGAAAACGTAGACACCCGGAAGAGTCTAAGCATCTTCATTTTTTCATAAGAATGTAGAGAGAGGAACTTGAAAAATGCATGTGAGCTAATATATGTGAAAATAATAGACAAAATGTTCACAATTGAGTAGATAGATATGCAGTAAATCTCTATGACAAAAAATATACAGAGACAATTCAGACACTATTACTGTTAGAGAAAAATAAAGCAGTTCACCTCCAAAGGAAAAAGAGTCATTGACCACAGACTTAACAGCACTCCTGAATGCAGAATAATAAAGGGATGACACCTTCAATGTCCTGAATTAAGAATTCTCAACCCAGTCACATCATTCAAGAATGAAAGTAAAAGAAATTTTCAGATGGAGTAGGACTCAGGAAATTGACTACGTGGAAAACTTCTTTTCACTACCCCAAAGACAATGACATTAGTAACATATTTTTGCCTAACAAATATTGAGAACAGAAATCATATTTTGAAATGAGAATGTGCAATTAAATTAGAGGACATTTAAAATTTTTATGTGAATAAAGGCCAGAGTTGAGAAAAATAAAATCTAAACATAATTCTCTATAGTTATTAGGAAACTATGGCTTAAGTACATCAGTTATTATATGGACAATCACTAGGATAGAAATGATGCATAATTTTAAAACAGTACAACTTATGGATGAGAAAAGATCCAAAGAAAGCTTAAGGTTATGTAATTTTACATTTTATACAAAAACAATCTGCTTAATCATTGGCTATTGTGTCCTTTAATATCTAAATTTCCTTCATGTGGGAAGAATAACATTTCAATCCACCCCAGATGGTGTGGGTATTTTTACACTTGACTGCCAACAGTGAAGTTATCCCTTTCCTCTTTCCATGATGAGGGAGGGATCATATCTAAGACCCCTTTCCCTGGTCATACACTGAGAATGCCCCCCGCCCCCCCAAAAAAAGCAATGCTCTGGAAGGTCAGGATTTAGTATGACAGAATACAAGTAATTTAAAGTACATTTACATGGAAACATTGGAGTCACATTGTCCCAAACTCAGTCAACTCTCCTTTCTCTCTGCTTTGACTCACTCCAGTGAGTTCACTTGTGTTCAGATCAACAATATAGCCTTCACCTTGCTATAATTGTTCAATTCAAATCACCTGTCTCATTACCAGCATTGGATAAAGTTGTCAACATTTATTTTTAAAACATCTTTTATGTGTGTTTCTTTAAAATTTTATCAGATAATCATTCATGCCTCAAATTCTTATTTTTCACATTTTGAAATGTAAATAAGTTAAATAATAATGTCTTCAGTATTGCAGCATGCTTATTACACACAAAAACATTCAGTATTATAAACCCATCCATTTTCATTGCCATATAGTATTCTATATTATAAACATGTTACAAATATTTATGTATTTCAGTCTTTATTGACAATTAGTTTTTTTTCCAATTTAACAGCATTTTACATAAATATTCTATGAGAATGGTTTGACATATCTGAATATTATCATATTCAGATATGTCCATTCCCAGAGGACATATACCAAGAATTGAAATTTCTGGTTAATTGTATAAGTTTATTCAAATATCTGAGATAATGTGAAAAATTTTTCCAGAGTAGTTGTATTAATATAAACTTTCATAAGCTACTGATGAGCATTTTTTTGCTCTACTTTGTCACTTATTCTTATCACAATGCTTATAGTTTAATTTATCTTTTGATTGGAAAAAATATCAAATTGTGCTTTGAATCTACATTCCCTAAGGAGGTGTTAAACATTTCTCCTATTTTCTGCCTTTCATATTTTCTTTTCATGAAGTGACTGTTAAGTCTTTCATCTTTTTTTTTTTAAGTCAACTGTGCTTTCTCATCCTCTTGTAGTAGTTTTCTATATATTCAAGATGCAAGTCCTTCCCCTTTTTGTGTGTTGTCAAGGTGATTTCCAATTATGTGGTTTGCCTTTTGGCTTCTTATCAAAGGACATAATTGTATCTTTTGTCAAGCACAGGTTTTGCTTTTAACTTTTTCAGATTTACTAATATTTTGATGTAGTGTACTTATTGGTTGTGTTAATCATCTTTGCCTTACTATAATTAAACACCTGACACAATTAAGAAGATAAAATGTATATTTTGTCTCATGGTTTTGGGGGTGCCCCCTTTTCTTTTGTACCCTGCTGAGGTAGGAAATTATGACAGGATTATGTGAGAGTGAATCAACTCACCTCAAGGCCAGGAAACAAGAGAGAGGAGTACAGATTCCCACAATCAACCCCCTTCAAGGGCATGTTCCTGTAACCCAAATGGCCTTTCAGTATCTCCTGTCTCCAAATGACTCCACTGTCTCCCAACAACATTACCCTGGGAAATGAAGCCTTTAACACATAGACATCAAGGGACATTCCTCTGAACCCTAGAAGTGGGTTTGTATCCTAAGAAATCTTTCCTCTCCCCAAGGTTATAAAATATACTCCTATATTATCTCCTGAACACATTTTTGTTTGTTTGCTTAAACTTAGTTTTCTAATTCACCTGGAATACTATTTGTGTATATGATCACAGACAGGGCACCAAATTGCATTTTATCACACATGGATATCTAGCAGTAGTAATATAATTATTTACAAAAGAATTTTTTCCCTTAAACTACCATATTATAATTATCTTCAAGAAGGTGATCATGCATTCATAGATCTGTTTCCAGGATTTTAATTCTATTACATTGGTTTGTTTCGATACACTATGTGTCATATTTCCTCATTATTTTGTCTTCAAATGTTTGATTTCCCTCAAGAACACCCTCTACATTGTACTTCCCTTCCTTGACCCTTTGCATTTCCATATACAGTTTATAGTCACCTATTTTTCTTACTGAGTTGAGGTAAAATTGAAAAATGCAACATTGGTTTTTATAATCTATAAACATGCTTTCCCATCTTTGAGTTTTCAATTATTAAACTACTATTTCACCTGTGGAAAATTCTTTCTTATATTTTATTAGATTTATGCCTATGTAGTTTCAGAAACTGTATGTTTCTTTAAAGCTTTAAGAAATTATTTACTTCAAATATGCAACTCATTCTTTTAATATTTAGCATAGCAGACATATTAAATTCTTATAATTATTCCGATTCTGGAATATGTGTGTTCTAAAATTACCTTTTGGAACTGGCCAAAAACCACACAAGAGGCACAGGACATACTGGGCCCAGTCTGAAATGGGTCAAAGTCAGAACTCCATTGAGCATCCTAGTGCCATGCACTGGTGGTCGGACTCATGGGCAGCTTCCCGGTTTCTGCAAGGTGCACCAGCAAGTTACCAACACCATATGTAAGACACAACAAAGCCTGATGCTCTACACCATCTATCCCAGAATCGTGCTCTGCTCTGTGGCTTCTCTCCAAATCTCATGGAAATTGCTTTTGTGGTTGAATATCAGCTGGAACGAAATATGGAAACATAGTTCCAGCTTAGGTAGATGACACAGTATAAAACCACTGTGAAGTCCCAGTTATTATTTTTTTTTAAAAAAGCCATTATTCTAGATGCTCATGAGTTGGTTTAGAGAGCATTTAAAAATGCATCTTTACTGGTGAATACATATGCTGCATAATCTGACATGATTTAACCAGATATCCTCAATGTCTTTACAGTTTAGGTACAATTTGGATGTAAATGAGACCAAAAAGCTTGATATGACCAACAGATTTAAATGCAAATTACATGTGTTATTTCCAGGTAGAAGCTATAATCACCAATGCATGATCTACTGCATACCTATTTTTCTGTCTCAATGATCCTGTAAGCCTATGTGCCTTGGTTTCCTAGGGCTTTAATAACGAAGTATCATCATTTGTATGGCTTAAAACAATGGGTATTTCTTATCTTGCCCTTATGGAGGATAGAAGTCTGAAATAGAGGCATTGCCCGTACCATGATCCTTCTGAAAACTGTAGTTTCTGTCCTGTTCCTAGTTTTTTGTGGTTGTTGGTAATGTTCTGCATTTCTTGTTAGGTTCTGCATAATTCAGTCTATTATCATCACGTGGCACTCTCCCTAGGTGTCGCTTTCTTCACATATCTTTTAGAACACCTGTCACGCTGGATGAGGGGCTACCAGACTCCTGTATGACCATTCCTAAAATAGTTATATCTACAACCAATTCTGTTCACATAAGGTCCCATTCTGAAGTACTAGGGGTTAGGGATCCAGAAAACCATTATCAGGGAGAGGAGACAGAAGATAACCCAGATACCATGCCACAGTGGAATCTTCACCACCTGGTCCACTGAATAATAGTCATGAATGGAACTCTGCTGTAGACCCACATTAGGGTGTGAGGAAAAAAGAAGCTTTTATTTTGTTTAATTGCTGACACAACTTAGCTTATCCTCACTAATATAGTTCCTTTAATTGCATCAATCACCTGGACATAATATCTCTATTTATTATATTAAATAAGTGCATATGTATACACACATAGATACATGTCTTTATGTGCATCTATGTCTAAAGCTACATTTTACTGAGATCAAATTCATTAAAAAGTAAATATGGTGGGGGGATTGGAGATGTAGTTTACTTGACTGCTTGCCAAGTTTGTATAAGGCACTTGTTAAATCCCTAGCTCCACCAAAAAATTAAAAAAAAAATAGAGAGCAAGAGAGAGAGAGAGAGAGAGAGAGAGAGAGAGAGAGAGAGAGAGAAAAGAAAAGAAGGTAGAAATCAACTTCTTGAAAATGGAAATGGGGTTAAACATATTAAACACTCTTTTCTCACTGCTTCTCACAATTTTTAAGCTTGAATCAAAAGTATAATAATACCATAAAATGTAACAATTTTAAAATTAACAAATCTATATGGTAAATGTTTATACATTTAATCAAATAAGGTATATGAGCTAACTACTTTAAATGTCACAGAAAAGCATAACCTATATTTTAAATATTAGGTTAAAACAAATTACGTATTACTAGATTTATCTCTACTTGGACATTTTCACAAATATGTCAATTTGGCCTTTCTTAATCTTAAGAAATGAAAGAAAGATTAGTCAAAGAAATTTGTTTTAGAATCAGTATTAATGCTTATTGATTTCAAGAAAGCTTTTTTTTTTCCAGAAAAAAATTCAATAAGCAATTTAAATGGGATATAGTAAAATGAAATACTCAGAATGTTAAATTTTGGTCAATAGGAAATGTTAATTTAAGCAAAATCATTCATATTTAGAATAAGAAAGAAAAGAAGCTATGCTTTATTTATTTTAACTATGCCAAAAAAAATTCCAGTTTATTTTTTAATTGTTGATTGTTATGGTTTAGATAATGAGATGTCCCCACAAAAGCTCACATGAGACAATGCAAAATTTTAGATTATAATAACATTTAACCTGCAGTAGAGGAATTCAGTGATACAGATGGTGGTAACTGTAGACAAGTAGAATGTGGTTGGATGAAGTAGGTCACTGAGGATGTGACTTTGGGTTTATATTTTTTCCCTGCTGAGAAAAGCTCTCTCTGTTTCCTGGATGTTATATCCAGAGCTGCATTCCCCCACCTTGCCTTTCTGCCTTGATGTTCTGATGTTCTTCCTCACCTCAGGCCCAGAACTATGGATTTGGCCAACCATGGATGGAACCTGAAATTGTAAACCAAAATAACCTTTTTCTTCTCTACATTGCTCTTCTCAGGTCTTTTGGTCAAAACAATGAAAAAACTGACTAAAACATTGATAGAAATAGAAGGTGAAAGTAATAGTCATAATCATTAATTTTTTGAGCACTTACTATCTTTCAGGAAGTCTTTTAAGGATTTTCTATCTTGACTTATCCTAAAGGAAAACCCCATACTCTAAGGTCTTCCTTCATTCTCAAGAATGGCAGAGATTACATTGGCAGTGGTGTAGATTTGGGAGTACCCAGGGACCACAAGGAAGAGTTTCACAAGTTCTGTTTCAAAGTTTTTTAAAAATGGTGTCTTTTGAGACAGAAACAAACAAACAAACAAAAAAGAAAAGATAATACTTAGTATTGGATAAAGGGTGATATTATAGTACACTATATTTTAGTTAATGTGAGTTAAATTTGAGTAATCTCTTTCAGAGGAGGCTTATAGCAATATGCATTCTCTTTGATCTAACAATTTATCTTCAGAAATGGGCAGTGAACAATCATTGGACAAATGACAAAAGATAAATGTGCAAAAACTTTATTAAAACAAATATAGGCAGGTCATCATTTGCTTTCATGATGTTTATCTAAATGATTATTAAAAAATAAGATATAGAAAAGTCAAACTAGCAATTCACGTGTTATATGAAGATATACAATAATTCTAATCATGCTGCAAAATTAACAATCATGTCTTATATTTTATATAAGTTTTTCATACTTGTTCTTTGGATAGACCAGTGTTGGGAAAATTATTGTTTAACTGACATTAAGTAAATTATATTTGTGACATACATGCATAATTTCAATTTCCACCTCCATTCCATTTTTATATCTTCTTGGTTACTATGAAATTGAAAAAAGAAAAATACAATAATAATGATTTTTATGAATGCATATATATACATATGTATGTATATATATATGTATACAGGATATGAAATATTGTACTTTGAAATTGTGAAAAAAATGATTTCCTGTTTTGAGATTATACTATATTTTTACTTCTCTATTTCCAATTTTTTTTTCTACAAAGAGCATAAATAAATTGTGCAACATAACAGAACCATCAATAGGCAGACAAATGATAACATATTTATTATATCATGATTTTAATTTTCTTTCTGAACACATAGGACTGAGTGTTCCTTTGAAGGCAAGAGTAGGAATAATAGGAATGTGAAAGAGGAGTTTCTTTGTGAATGGAAACAGACTCAGTTAACTGAATTTCTAATTTTTGCCTCTGATTTAGCCTGCAACCTTTCTAAGGTAAAGCTTTGAATTTCAATGTTTCTGTAGGCACCATTATCTTGCAGATATATTCTTGTTAACAGTGGTCAAATCTCAAGCTTTGTTCCTGATGGTAGAGACAAGTAGACTGCTGACTTTTCTTCAAGTAACAGACAAGCCAAACCAAATTGACTGTATGTGTTCATCAGTTCATCAATCGATGTATGTCTTTATTGATCAAGAAAATCCAAGGCTTCCTTCTTTTTTTTAATTTACTGCTTTTCTCTAAGTTTCAGATGAAATGGATTTAGAGAATCATTAGCTCTGTTAAGTTATAGAGATGGAGTTAAAGCAGTTCTAGTCACTGGAACTGAAAAATGTGGATGGAAAGTGTGTATCTAGGCATAAGTGGCATTTGTCAGTAAATATAATCAATAATATCAATCTTTGCCTAAGTACATCTCTCAATTTATTTTAGAATTCAGATTTTCTTTTATTTTTCCAACATTTTACCATGAAATAGTGTGTATACATTAAAAGCTTAAAGAACTTTACTATAGACAATGATGTACCACCACCTAGATTCTCTAACTAATATGATATAATAAATGTTTTATCATTTGTCTGCCTATTGATGGATACAATCTTTCAGTACAAGTTATTTGATTCAGACATTAGTGCACTTTCACCTAAATATTTCAATATGTATGTAATTATCTAAAATGCAATATTTTATAGTGCTTTGTGCTTTTTCCCCTATAAATAAAACTCCCTCATTTTTAAATTCAGTTTCCACTAACAATTGCATCTCTCTCTCAAATTAATGGATTAAAGTGGATGCATATTTAGACCAAATAATTTCTTAGCTAGTTGTCCTAAAGGACTGTATAAAGGCACTCACCATGGCAAATCAGTTTTTGTCTTGTAATTGCAGTGGGAATATTCAAAAAGAAGTCATTAAAAGGATCCACTCCCACGTTGTCATCAATCTCCAACACTGTGTCTGTACTTGTCTTCTCTGTTCTTGTCCCTGTGGCATATATCAGTAGTGTTGAGCTGAGTCAGATGTGGATCTCTGGCAGGATTTGACTTATTCAATCTGTGAAGAATATGTCTATTTCAAGGGATACCAATAAATTTAAAAGAATAGAGTAAAACTGATATTATGCTTAGAAACCCTTTGTATCCCAGGATAAGTTGGCAAAACACACCAAAATCCAACATGAATATTTATGTTACCAAAGGAGACATTATTTATTACATTGAATTTACCTGCTTTGTGGGAAATATGATAAATAATGTATCTATAGACTTCCACAGAATAAAGATTGACAAATTATATAGCAGCATGTTTTACAAGCCTATTCTGACTCATAGACTTTTTGAACATTATGTATAATAAGACCAATGATGGTCCATTGACTACAACCAGAAATGAACATAATATTGAAGCTCTGATGGTAAATCTGAGATATTTGCATGCCATTTGGATGTAGAACTTGCCTAAACACCATAGGATACAAAGTACTTTGGATTGAATAATTTATTTTCCATCCTGCACAATATAAATGTATTTCCTAGTTATGATTCTCAAAGCAAATAACTCAATATGGAAGTATATTTTAAACTTATCATGGGTCTCAATGTTGCAGATTATTTTTTAAATAGATGAAAAGGTGAACATCCTTACAAAAATTAATTGCTTTTGCACAACAAACAAACATACAAACAACATAACTCTGGATGACATTGTAGAAGAATAAGAAAATTTATCCAGCAATGCATAGATCCACAAAGTCATGCTCCATTCTATGAGAAAGGACCTAGAAAAAACATTTGAAAGACAAGAATCATGCCTATCTTACTTATAAAAAAGGTCAGATTGCTCAATATCAGGTAAGATAATTCACAGTGTAGGAGCAGACCATTATAGCTAAACCAGAGCATTACAATTTTCTATGAAAAATATTTTAGATTAAAAATAAAGGCATTGATCAAAAAAATGAAGTCACTTATTCTCTGAGGCAATTCCTTGCAAATGTGCAGTAATATTTTTCCCTCTAATTGCTCAAGGCATACAATCTTCCCTGTGTTCTTTTCATTTTCTGTGTCTTCATTCTTTTCTACTCTATTGGAGCTTTCTTAATATGTAGTCAACATGTTCTTAGATATCCCATGTCTCATTCTAACTCCCTTCACTCATAAGCTACTCTCTCAATTTTCCATTCTCTATAAAACTCAAAACTCATAAAATACTGTTTGTATTATTTGTATTTTGTCCTCAATTGTCTAACTTTATGTTAATTTTTAAAATACTTTATTTTAAAATAAATTTATATTTACATAAAAATTCATCAAAAAGTGCTGAGATATCCTCTGGCCCTCGCAAATTTATAACTCCATTATCAGTGTTCTTCAGGGAGTGATGCATTCATTATAATTGATGAATCCAGACCCACATATCATTGTTATTCAGAGTTTGTAGTTTACACTAAGGTTCACTTGTGGTGTTGTATATCCTAAGGGTTTGTAAAAATATATAATGACACATGTCAATCATTATTGTATCATTGGCCTAAAATTTCTATGTGCTAGGCATAGTGATTCCTGCTTTGTCCCTAACTTCTGTCAACCACTGATCTTTTCATGCTTCTCATACTTTTGCCTTTTTATAATGTTACATATTTGGAATCACATTATTATAGGAAATGAGATTAGCTTCTTTTACTTGATAATATGCATTTTTTTTAAGTTTCTTCCATGTATTTTCATGGATTTATAGCTCATTTTCTTTTATTGTTGAATAATATTACATTGTCCAGATAAATGTTTGTTTTTTCATTCTGAAGAAGACATTTTGATCTCTTTCTTACCTTCATTAATTCCAAGTGCAAATTTCCTTGTACTATTCCTGTAAAAGTTCACCTATGCTACTCCCCAAGATTGCTGCTGAATTCCAGAGAGACTGTCCTGATTTCTTATTACTCCAAATCTTAGCTATATGTGATCTCCATTTCGCTTCAACTCTGTATCCTCTTGATTTTCATATCACATTATTTCCTCACTTTTATATTTCATCTGTGGATTTCATCCTCATAAGCTCTTCTTTCACTTTGCAAATTTTTTGGTGTCCTGCTGGGTTAGGGTATAGGCCCTATTTCTTCTCTATCTTCTCTCCTTAGATGGTCTTAGTCCCAAAGCTTCAAAAACCATCTGTAATCATTCCCTTTCTATTGGGTATTTCCACTTAGATGTGCCAATATCATCTCAAAATTCATTTTAAAAGAAATCCTTATCTAATACCATAAACATGAATTCTTCTATCTTTTCTCTATCATAGCAAATGACATGGCCATATAACCAGTTTGTGGTTATTCTCACTCGTTGCAGTTCCTTTCATCATCCTATATCCAATCCATAAGCCAGCTTTATCATTCTGTTTTAAATTTCTTGTGTCCCCAGTGAATTCAGCAACACTGCTTACTTAGAGTATTGTGCTAACCTCCATTTGAGCTCCCTACTTCCCTCCAATTTATCCTCTACACAGTAACAGAAGAATCTTTCAAAAACTAAAAGTTTGTATCATTTACCTGCTTAATGTATTCTTTGCACAAAATTCCCAGATGAATTTGTCCTAGCTTTCCTAGCTCAAACATGTTCTGCTTTCCCCCTTGTCTATTATTACTCTGGAACCAATTTCATATATGCATCAAGCTTCTCTAGGTGGCCTTTGTATGTTCAGTTTCTTCTCTTTGGGATGTTTTTCTCTCTTGCTTTTTTTTTTTTTTTTTTTTTTTTTTTTTTTTTTTTTTTTTTAATAGCTGACTTTTATCCTTCAGGCCTCAGCTTAAAATTCTTCCTCATCGAAACTTTTCTGAGTGCTTTAATTAAATAGGTATCACATTTTCTTCTCTATCATTGCACCTTTTTTTCCCCCTGCACTTTACCAAAGAGTTCATCATATGTTTATTTTTTTATTCCTCACTAGATTTCAATCCCCTTGAGTGCAGCAATGCAGAGAACATCTGTTTTCTTTCACTACAAAATAACACAATAGACAATTAATCAAATTTGTTGAACAAATGAATTGAAGACACTTTCTGCCCCAAAGGGTTGTCAAAACCATATGGAGATAGCACTGATGCTGTTAAAGAGATACGGAGTATAAGGCATCCATACACATGGAAGAAAGGAACATGCAGGTAAGGGAAGCAGGAGTCTGCACCATCATCCTGCCACATCCCACATTGTCCTGGCATGCATGTACTATCTGCATTTGAATGTAGACTTAGTGCTCGTGATTGACTCCAAGAGCTTACACAAGTACAAAGAGCTAATAAAAAGGACCCCAAAGCAAAGGAAGAGAGGCTCAGAAGAGAAATGGAGAAAGACCAGGTCAGCACACAGAAGAGAGCACACAATGAGCAAAGTAGTTTGATCATAGTAGCAAAATGAAATGGGAACTCAAACTGATTTGTTATTCACTTTTTCTCAATTATAGTTTTTAAATACACATAAACATAAAAATAAGTCATTAGATTAAATTGTGTTTTATTTATAACCCTTTCCAGTTTACTTATTTACTCATTCATGTTACAAAATTATTTATCAAATGTCCAATAAGGAAGGCATTGTTCTTTTGTTACTTACTGGAGAGAAAGTTTAAATAAATATCATATATATATATATATATATATATATATAAACACACAGAGAGAGAGAGAGAGAGAGAGAGAGAGAGAGTTATGTTTCAGAAATAAAGCATAAAGGTATATTTTTTCATTAACATTCTAATGTATACAATATCTGTGACATTAAATTTAAAGTGAAAAAAAGTCTATCGTCTTGCCAGGTGCGGTGGTGCATGTCTGTAATTCCATCAACACAGGAGGCTGACACAGGAAGATTATGGGTTCAAAGCCAGCCTCAGCAAACGTGAGGTGCTAAGCATCTCATTGAGACCCTGCCTCTAAATAAAATACAAAATAGGGCTGGATATGTGACTTAGTGGCTGAGTGCCCCTGAGTTCAATACCTGGTACAAAAAAAAAAAAAAAAAAAAAAAAGCTACTCTTTTAAATCATGGAGACCATTCCTAACCCATTTCTCATATATTTTAGTTGTATTAACAGTTTCTTAGCTAATAAGAAGTTGCTACAGCAACATATCTTAATCCTTTAAAATCAGTTTGCAATTTACTGCTGGTTTAGAGGACAGAGATACAAAAAATGACTATTTTTGATTCATATTATTATTAAAATTAATTGCATCAATCCAGAATTCCAAGTGTTTCCAGAATTATTAAAGGGAACCAACAATATTTCACCTTTATTTACTTTAAGTATCTATCCATCCATATGGTTTGTATAAAAATTGAAGTTTGTACTTTATGCATCAAAACTCCATTAAAAGCTCACCATCTGGTAGGGTGAGTATCATCAAAAAAATGGACAGCCAGACCCTTTGCCACTTCATGGTCAGAGGGTTCGTTGAACAGACAGATGCTTTGTTTTCTTTTACGTGGCTATGATGTGCCTCTTGCCTGTAATTTGCTAATATAACAAAAATGCATTGAGAAAGGACATAGCTATGGACAAATGTATATTGTTTTCTTAGGACTGCTTGGCAAAATTGAAAGACATGAACTGCCTTTATTGAAAAATTTCAATTAATATTTTATTTTATTATAAAATCAGTAAATATCTATCCCAAGAGCCTCAAGAATAGAACAGTATTAAAAATACAAAATTCATAACTTCCTAGTATTATCATTTTTAACATTTTGAATTATACATGTATAAAATTAGACTTATACTGTACCTACTGTGAAAGAACCTGCTCTTTTCTTTTAAAAACATATCATAAGCTTGCCTCTGTGTCCTTAACTATTAAAGAAGGATATTTAATATATCCATAACATTTCATATCAAGAATGTAAAGTCATTTCTTTTAAAATCATTTCCTTTTGTGGCTCATTTAGGTTGTTTCCAATGGATTGCTCTTTTAAATGATACCCCATGACCATTTTCATGTATTCATATTTACCCAATTCTGTATTTCCTGAAAGGATTGCTAGTTCAAATGTCAAGAGCTTTTTACACTTTTATTATTTATATTTGAAGCAATGTATAATTAAATGTTAAAGCATAGGCTTTAGAGTCAGACCTCTTGGACTGAAATGAGATCTGACAAAGAAATTCTATAACAACAAGTGAACCATCCTATAACTCCACTTCATCATATGTAAGATAAGAATAATTATACTATTTATCCAGAAAAATTTTAAACAACTAAATGAGTTAATACATGTAAAATACCTATATGAATGCTTGAAAAAAGTAAACCCTAAAATGTTCATTGTTATGATATACCAAGTGAACAGCCAAATATAATGCATGAATTTACATTTCATGAATTTCAATCCAAACCAGACATTATTACTTTTATACTATTTTTATATTTAAATTAAAATGTTAATGACTATATTTAATTAATGAACATTATTTTTTGAGTAATTTTAGATGCACAGCAAAATTAAGCAGACAGTATATATAGTTTCCATCTACACTCACATCCCCACATGCACAAGTTCTCTCATTTTGACATCCCACACCTGAGTGGCCCATTTATTATAATAGCTGAACATACTTTGAAACATATTCATCACACAAAATCTACAGTTTATGTTAATTTTCACTCTTTGCTGTTGTATATCTATGGGCTTAAACAAATCTATGTTAACATATATTTACCATTGTAGTATCACACAGAACAGTTTCAGTGTCCTAAAAATACTTTGTGCCTAGCCTATTCATCTCTCCTTCCCTGCAACCACTGTCAACCATCAATCCTTTAACTTTCCCCATATGTTTGCATTTTCCAGATTGTAACACAGTTTTAATTGTACAATATGTAGACTTTTCAATTTTTCTTCTTTCACATAGTAATATGCATTTGAGTTTCTTCCACTAATTTTCATGAATTGGTAATCTCATTTCTTTATACTGTTGAATAATATGCCATTGTCCAGATGAACCACAATTGGTAAATCCATTCATTTACTAAAGGACATATAGATGCTTCCAACTCATGGCAATTGTAAATGAACCTGCTGTAAACAACTGTGTGCAGTGTTTTGTGTGGACATACATCTTCAATTCATTTGGATAACTATAAAGGAGTATGACTGCTGGATTATACAGTAAGTAACTCCATCATTTTGCATTCCTGATAGCAATGAATGATAAGAGTTCTTGTTGCTTCACATTCTGGACGCAACTTAATATTCTCAGTGTTTTAGACTTTGGCCATTTAAATGAATGTGTCCTGATACTTATTTTTATTTTAATTTGCAATTTTCTAATGATATGATATTTTACAACTTTTCACATGCTTATTTGCCATCTCTGTATTTTCCTTGGCAAACAAGGTCTTCAGTGCGTAGTAAATGGCAACTAACTTTAAGTATCAATATGTTGACAATTTTTTTTTATGGCAGACAAATTGAAAGAAAATTATCTTTCAACTTTATTTAAACTACGTTTATAGCCCTGAAAATTTTCAGGAATAAAATATATATTTATTTATTCTATTTTCCAGTGAGAAAAAGTTCAAAGTCTGTTAAGAGGCTTACCTAAGTAAACATGACCTACTAAAGAAAGAATAAGATAAAACCAACTTTAAAAACGTTAAGACACTCCTTCTACTGAATTGTAATAATTACACTGGGAAAAAAAAATCAGCAAACCCTTGCTTATCCTTACAAAAAAGCAAGATTCCACTGTGTTTGAAGTGATTGGTGCAAGTGATATGTGTGTAATTTCAGAAAATTTGATCAATAAAAAGTTAGTAAATTTCTACTAATAAATATCAGTATTGTCAAGAGGACAGGATTTACAATGAAAAGTTAAATAATAACTCTTTGTCTTTTTTTATTTATTTTTTTGGGGGGGATACTGAGGATTGAACTTAGGGGCACTCGACCACTGGGCCACATCCCCAGCCTTTTTTTGGTATTGTATTAGAGACAGGGTTTCACTGAGTTATTAAGTGCCTCGCCATTGCTGAGGCTGGCTTCGAACTCGCGATCCTCCTGCCTCAGCCTATCAAGTGCTGGGATTACAGGCATGTGCCACTGCATCAGGCTTAACTCTTTTCCTTAAGAGTCAAAAAAGAAGGCATATAATTGACACATTCTGATGACAAATAGATGCAAATAAAAACCTCATTTAGCAAATATTCAAGTAAAACAAACACCACAGATTTCACATAACACTGAACTATAGAAGAAACACAAATCCTACATGGCATGGAAAATAAGAAATTATTAAATTTATGACATTCAAGAATATATATTTTGTATGTATAAATTTAATTTACATATATGTAAAATTATATGTGAATAGTCTTTAACGTTATATTCAATTTATACATATTTTACATATATACCTAAAATTCAAAAAATATTAGATATGCAAAGGTATAATAGATTTTTCATAGATAAAAAACCTTAAAGAAATATTCCAAAATATTTAATGTTTTCTGAGATTACATAAATTCTCATTTAAAAAAAGCACATACCTCATTGCCATAATAAAGGCCAAGTGATGAACTGAAGAAATTCTTGGGACACAGGAGCATGGCATTCCTAGTATTCCTATTCTCCCCAGCAATTCATATATAATCCAAAACTTATAAATTTGAACTTTAACAATAATAATGACTATCATGTGGAAAATCTACACTGACATTGAAAAGATGGCTATGTGGGACTTTCTGGTCCATTACACTAATTGCATTGTTGATTTTCTGTAAATTATCTAGATAATTGTAGCCAATTGTCAACCTTAACTGCAAGTGGAACTTGAAGAGAGCAACCTTTGCCAGAGAAGTCAGAAAAAGCTGCTAAAATAAAAGAACATGTAAATAATCTCCTGTCAAAGAGAACTACACACACACACACACACACACACACACACACCAATAATGTTGTCTAACATTATCTACAAATTTAGAAATAGGGCAAAATGTACAAACTTTTCTATGTCTAATATTTGGTGACTCTAGGAACTTTCATAGACTGTTATTCTTCTATTTTCTTATCCAGTCTCTTTTAAACTAGGAAGGTAAAGACACATGAAAATAATAATTAAAATGCATTGGTTAAAATTCAATAATATGTCTGAGAAAATGGTTATTTAAGGTGGCCAAGCATTGGGACAGATTTATAATTCGGATCACTTGTGTTTTTCAAATATTAATTTAATATAATTATTTAACAATTTGGGGTAGGTATGTAAAAGAAAATGACATTTAAAAAAATCTTTTAAGTACATATTGGGTATTATGGTAGTTAAAGTTAAATTACAGTAAGGAAATCAGAAGTGTTCTCTGACAGTGTGCCTTTAGGGAGCAGAGGATTTTATGACTTGGTTTTTAATGACCCTTATGATTTCTGAGGGGAGTCATAATTTTTTAATCAGGCACAGCTGCCATTTAATAAAAGCCAACTTTGCTAGGCTAGGACAGTGACAGTATGTTTAATGGCTTCCTTGATAGTTTTGTGCACGTTTTCTTCTAAGCTTATCCACATTTCTGGACATTTAATTTTTTTTTAAGTAACCCTATTGAGCAAGGGAATAGAGTCTAGAGGTCATAACAAAGAATTTAGTAATAGACCCTTTCAGAGTTTCAGTCCCAAGGTGAGTATAAAATGATCCTATTAACTTTGTCATACTGTTTTTTTTTTTTTTTTTTTTTTTTTTTTTTTTTGTTAAATCTTTACAGAAAAGGTTTTGGGAGAAAAATACAGATGAACCAATGTTTTCATTATAAAGAATCAGTATGTGGGTGCCTCAAAACTATAAAAACAGAAGGACCAATGTTGGTTTATCACTCTGCACATAGATTTGCATCTGTGTAACATCATTATTGGCCACTAACATTTCAGATTATTTTCTTCGTTCAGATATATAAAAGAATTCCATTTATCCAAACAAATTAGATATGGGCTTATTATTTGTTGTGCTATTAAAATATGATTAAAAGTGGAGTGTTGTGTCTTCTGGGCAAAAGGGTTTAATTTTTCAGGCTCTCAAATTCTGTCTTCCCCTTCAGTGACAATCATAGAAGTATATACTGAGTGGGTAACGAGAACATGGCACATCCTCTTCCCTGCTCCTGGGTGACTTGGATAAGAAAAAACGTCTCTCACAAACATATGAAACTAAAAATTTATTGTTGTGAACACTGAGATCTGAGAGGGTTTTATTGTTGTGAACACTGAGATCTGGTCTATCGTGACTGATCCACTTTCTAATTTTAACTGATTTCTAATCATCAAGCTAATTGTATATTATTCTTCTTGTAACCAAATGCCTAGAGAAGGTTGTCATAAAATTGTATAAGTACATTAAATTCCATACTTCAGATTTATTCACTATTTTAAGCTGTATTTCTATTCAAACTGTGAATAATACAGCTATTTTCTTTGGACTAGTATTCTAAATTAAGAAAAACTGACATCATTCACTAAGTTTAAAACTCATCAAAATGATATTTTCCATGTCACTCTAGATGGCACTACTGATAAAGAATGAAGGCTGAGAACTTGATTTAATTTCACTGAACTTACTGTTGAATTATATAGCTCTTACCTTTCCACCTCTGTTCCTGTGTCCTGTTCTACCACCTGCAGCACTATAAACAGAAGAGCCTTGCCGGATGGGAGCCATCTGCAACATAACTCATTTCTTCAACAGGCGGCTAGATTCAAGTGCTATAATGATAGCCCCAATATGCAGTATATTTTAGTTATTGCTTTTAAGTAATATACTGTTTTCTCCTTTGCACATCAGTAAATATTCTAAATAGCCAATGTCAAAACCACTTGGTTCTTTTGCTTCTTGAGTTTCCAGAAATGTCAAATATGGAGATATGCTTCTCTAGTATTGATTCTGGGTGAAATACTGTAATTCAATTATGCTTCCTTTTTCAACAGCAATGGCCTATGTATGAGAACAATTCTGAATGCGTTATCCAAAAATTAGCTTCAATATTTTGTATTATATTTTGCTCCTCCAGGATAAGCAAAACTCATGCCACCAATACTGATGCCCTAATTCTTACTTTACCTGCTGTGCTTGAAAAATATACACAAGTAGGGGAGCACAAACAGTGGTAATGGTGCAAAGATCTCTTATTTCAATATTTACCTTTGTGGGCATATTTGGGAATTTTCTTTTTCCTTTAATGAGAATTGACGATAAGCTGGCTTCACTATGATAATACAAATGTTAAAATCATTGTGAATGTTATGCCATATGGTGCTTAGATAATGGTAGAAATAGGTTGTTGATCAGCAGATATATTCTCATTAGAATCTCACCATTTTTAGCATAGAACAGATGAATTTTCTTTGGAGCAGTTTGTTCAAAGGATGGCTTTCTTGGCTGTCATAAAAGATTTTAGAGTTTCATGCATTGTTGCTGTAGCACTACAAATTGAATAAAATGTCTATTGTACATTATAAGTTGCATGCCTTCTAATCTTTAAAGATATTTCTATAGTTATTGATCTGTATCACAAATTAATGCTAAGAGTGACTGAAATACTTACTTTTAAAAAGACTATCCATATACATCTTCATGTTATTATCTCATAATTTGATATATGACCTCCACATTCTCAGGATATTAATAACTAACATGGCTGGGACTGAGAAGGATATTAGAACCTTAGCTAAACCATTTAAGGATCTACAGGTGTACATCGACCACTAGACTTTAGAAGTAAGATTGATATGAGGGACATGACCTAAGTGAAAAATGAAAGAAGTTAAGATATATAACTCACTAGAATTCCATGCAAAATTGCAAATATAAAATAAAACACTCTCCACATTATTTTTTTAAATTTAGCATATTATTGCTATATTTGTTTAAATCAGTTTTCTGTATTCTGTATATCCTATAAGATCAGATTACATCTTTGCATTACTTTATATTTTTTCACTTCAAATGAAATATTGTCTAATGTAAATAAACAGAACTAATTACACAATAGCTTTGATTGAAGTAAATGATTTTGAACATAAATAGAATTGAATAAAATTTAGTGGATATACTAAAAGATTAGACCACCTTCCCTACTAAAATTTTGATAGATTAAAAAAAAAAAAACTTTAGGTTTGAATCTTGTGTTTTCTGTACAGGGACTCCTAGACAACACTTTGATATATCCAGTTTAAATGTGTTGGAGTACATATGTGTTTATCGATTTCATTAAATACAAACTCAGTACAGTATAAAAGAACAAATGCTTTTCACCAGCCTGTCTGCATCAAATTCTGTTTTTGTCATTTGCAAAATCTCAGAATATCAATTTCCCCAACGGTCAAGTAGTTATTGTAATGGCATTTACTTTGAGGGCTTTCTTAAGGATTACACTGAACACATAATAGGGCCTAACTGGCAATGAGTTTTTTTTTTTTTCCTTATTGATATTTCATTAGTGTATGTATCATAGAACAAAGCATCATTAGGACATTGTTCCATTAATACATTATCACTATTACATTGTATCATAGAAGAGTCTCGGCTCATGAAAATTATTAAATTTCCTCCAGAAGCTCATTTCACTATTCATGATATGACTGATTTGTCTTTCTCCAGCATTTATTCTTCTATTCTTTTGGATATCTTTTTGAGACAAATGTTCCACTCTTTGTTCATTTCTTCTTAACCCCCCAAATCACTTCCTACATTGAACTCTTGCCTTATGTCCTTGCTTTCTATTTCACTAATTAAACTGAGAGAGGGTCAGAGGAGGTCTTCTGCATGCTCATCAACCCCAGTACTACATACCAGCAAATGTCTTCTCTTCTGTGTTGTCAAATGATTCCGTAGTCACTGAACTCACTATTTATGTCCATTAGTACATAAATATACCATCACAGTATACTTAAGATAAAAAAGTGTTTGCCCTGAATTTTTATCTAGTGATATTCCATTCATCTCCTACCTATGCTTACAAAATAGCTATTCTAAAGAGGTATGCTGTGATCATGTATTTTCTGCACTCTAGTCTCACTTTCTCTTGATCTTATGACAAAATGGATTTTTGCTTCTACCACACAACTGAACCAACTCTTGTCACTGTTGATGAAATCATTGATGTTTCATTTTTGAATCTTTATTTGAATTGTCAGCAAGACTGGAAATAATTAATAAATCCTCTTTTATTTAAATGTCTCCTAAGCTGGGCATGGTGGCACATGCCTGTAATCCCAGCATCTCAGGAGGCTGAGGTAGGAAGATTGCGAGTTCAAAGTCACCCTCAGCAATTTAGCAAGGCCCTAAGTAATTCAGTGAGACCCTATCTCTAAATAAAATACAAAAAAGGGCTGGGTATGTGGCTCAGTGGTTAAGTGCCCCTGGATTTAATCCCCAGTACAAAAAAAAAAAAAAAAAAAAAAAAAGTCTCCCAGTTCTGTGTACTTGCCACTTCCTTCTTTAAGTCCTCCTTGTCAGCTTCTGGAATGTAAAACATCACAAAACGTGTGTCTTTCCTTTCCTTTCTTCCTATGTCTTCTTCCAAGATTATCTCATCCTGTCCCTTGGCTTTAAATTCTTTAAATTCTAATACATGCTGATTATTTAATGCCACATCGCTAACCTTGACCTTCACCTGTAATGTCCTATTAAGCAGCACTGCTTGGATGACTAGAGTTAATACCAGTCATGTAAGAGCTTTCTGCTGGGCTGCTCTCTAGTTCAGAATCAGTTTTTATTAATAATCTAAAACTTCTTGCTACAATAGAATATTTTGCCTTAAGAATTTATATTTGCCATCAAACTTAAACAGGTATATAAAGCCCTTTTGTTTCATGTAGGGAGACCATGAAATAACTTATTAGATAACCTTAGATACATGAAAATATTGATGGGTTGTGATTTTAGCAATTTTTATATACAATACGGTAAAAATGTTTGCTTTATTTAGTATTATAAAGTTGCCTCCAACTTTAATCTAACAAAGCAAAGCAAAACCAAGCAATCCAAAACAAAAACAAAAACAAAAACAAAAACACCTTTCTTATAAGAAATTCACCAGTTCTGAATTTCTATTTTTTTTTTTTCACCTAGAAGACTTTTTTTTTCTTTAAACTGGTAGTGCATATAACTTATATACAAACTATGTGACAGCTAGCGTTCAAAGAGGAACCCTGAATTCAGTTTTGAGGCCCTGTTATGATCTTCCCCCCTTGAATCTGGACTACCACTATGACTGGATTCTGACTATGAATTTATGGCTTTTTCATAAGAACTCTTGCAGCTGGAGTCATCTCAGCACTCAGGTGTTAGTTGAAGAAGCCTGGACCATGTGAAGAAGGGACACATGGGTGCTCCAGATAATCACTCTATGCACCCAGTAATCAACCAGCATCACCTACCAACCATGTAAATAAGACATCATGGACATTCAACCCAACTGAGTCTCCCATGGCACCAACCTTAACTACCATCTTACTGTAGACATATGTGACTTCAGGCAAAGCTCCAGCTGGACGCAATCACCTGTAAAGTATGAGAAGTAATAACAATAAGAATTCTAAATCAATAAATTTTAGGATGGTTTATTATCCAATGATTATTGCCTATGGCACTAGGATAGTTTTAAGATCTTAAGTCATACCGAAATTAATAAAACACACAATTTAAAAATATGTATTCATATGAATGCTTATTTACTGATTTCTAAAAATGATTGATTAGTAAATTTACAATCTAGTTCAGCTAAAGTTAATTTTTTTAATTTTTATGAAGACATATAGAAGTATAAACTAAATTAAACATAAGAGCTTTTTATATAGATCACCAAATATTAAAATTAACAAGCTGAATAATTATTCTCAGTGCAAAATTATGTGTATGTGTATATATATATACATGTATATACATATATAAAGATATAAATGTTCAGATATATACATACTTATATGTTTGTATATATATATATATGTATATATAAAACTGTTATTTAATTTATTTATTTACAATGTTTTTTTTTTTTTTTTTTCCCCAGTACTAGTTAACAAACCCAAGGCCTCAGACTTGTTAAGTATAATCTGTTTTTTGGTTTTTTTTGGTTACATATTATTTTAGTTGTAGGTGGACACAATACCTTTATTTTATTTATATGGTGCTGAGGATTGAACCCAGGGCTTCACACATGCAAGACTAGCGCTCTACCACTGAGCCATAGCTCCAGCCTGTTTTTTTTTTTTTTTTCCTTTTGTTACCGGGAATTGAACCCAGGGGTGCTTAACTACTGAGACACATCCCCAGCCCCTTTTAATATTTTATTTAGAGATAGGGTCCCTCTGAGTTGAAATGCTTTGCTAACTTGCTGAGGCTGGCTTTGAACTTGTGGTCCTCCTACCTCAGCCTCCCGAGTAGCTGGGTATAATCTGTTTTTTTTTTTTTTTTTTTTTAAGTACCATTCAGATCTTTAATCATGCATTTAGGATAGTGATATCCATCTCATTCAACCACCATTTCCCCCCCCCCTTTCGCCCCCCTGCTCCCTCCCTTGCCCTCCCTTTCCTTTGACCATTCTAGTGAAACCAAATATTTTTCTAAGATTGTGTCACTGGTAATTTTTTTTTTAAACCAGGGATTGAACTCAGGGCCACTCAACCACTGACCACATCCCCAGCCCTATTTTGTATTTTATTTAGAGACAGGTTCTCACTGAGTTGCTTAGTACCTAGCTTTTCACTGAGGCTGGCTTTGAACTCGCAATCCTCCTGCATCAGCCCCCCGAGCAGCTGGAATTACAGGCGTGTGACACTCTGCCTGGCTCAACTGGTATTTTTTTTTTGACATATTATTTTCAATAATGTCATTTACTGTCATAATTTGCTTAGTATCATTTTATAGTAACATTCTGTTTAAGGCATTTGAAATTTTTGACTATTTACATTGACTTGTATGGGAACATGAAGGACATTGTTAACTGTACATTTTGCCTATACTATTTTCAAATTGATCAGTCCAATTATTTTAAAGTTTTATTTTCATGGCCCCTTTCTAGAGTCCCTTTATTAAAAGATTATTTTTGTTAAATAAAACTTGTCAAAAAAGTGGTATTTACATATGAATCTTTAGACTATTTCGCCAAATTTAAATGCTTCAAAACCTAGGACTTTTCAATTTACTTCATATCAAAAGAGAATGTAAATTATTTCCTCATAAACAAAACTATGAAAATATTCATTCCACGTACATAAATATTTCAAAACACAAACATGCAATTTTAAATAAATGTTCTATACTGAGTTCTCAACATTTTTCTCAGTCTTCCTGTGTTTTGTATTTATAAAATTCAACATCTTTGTGTTTGCATGCTTTTTTCAATAACTTGAAGTATAAAAGCTTTAAAAGCTCAAGATATTCCATTCTCTGAATATTTTTATTAAACATTACCAGACGTATATAACTAAAATATTATTGAATAATTAAATGAATACATGGAAATTTGATTTAATGTATGAAATTTTATCTGATAGCTCCAAATTTTATATTTCAATATCCCATTAATATTGAGCAACAAAGGAAGTCCATACAACCATGATGGGATATTTTCCTCGTTCAAACTTGATGTCATTGGGAAAATGTGATTAGTTCCTCTGAACATGTAGATAGGTATCTATTGTCCATGTGGCTTATATTTAGGTTGATGTAATAGCAAATTTGCTCAAACATACCTGTGAAATATATGTGTGCCTCTCCTGCATCATATTTTTCTCAATGTAAAACTTTCAATTCTCATCACACAAAATAATTTATTTGTAAATATTGAATTTTTATCTGAGATTGCATAGTCACTACCCTATCAGTTATTTCAAAGAAAATTTCTCAAACTTCAACTATAATTTCATAAATTGTACTTTACAAATCAAATCCTTATTCTGATTAGCAGACTTTTCATTTGAAGAAACCGATAACACTGATTATCAATGTGGAATCACTTAGCTAATGCAAAAATTTCAAAATGACCAACACAGCTGTAGAATCACATTTTGAAGGCACATGGGAAAAAATAGAATAAAAAATGAGAGAAACCAATTATGCAAACAGTTATTTACTTTTAAAGAACAATATTTTTAGAGAAATATTCAAGTACAATCTCTGTAGCTGCCTGTGGTCCGGTAGAATGTTCTTAAACATTCTTATTTGAAATTGTGAATGATTATTTTTCTGATTTTATCTGGCTAATGATACTGTTATGGCCTCTACAGTAGATGGCAAATGTCAACAGCAATTTGTGAAAGATATACTTGCATGGTGCTTTCTCAGAAATTCAACATGTGGTTCTGGCATCCACTGAAGTACAATAGCTGAGAAGAGAAGAATATTTTGACTATACTAAAATGTACATTTTCTGTCTGGAAGAAATTTCTATACACAATGGCAGGTCTGCAGGAAACTTCTGGGACCATATCCACCTGCTAAAGTGTACTAGCTCAAGCCTGGATCAATGTTTACTTCAAACACTCAGTTCTAACTACAATGGATTTGTTGACCTTGTTTGGACAGTACCCTTTATACAAAAAAAAAAAAAAAAAAAAAGGAGAGGGGGCAGAAGGATAAAAGCACTGAAAAACTCCAAAGCAAAGAAAAATAAAGTAATAAAAAATTCATAACGCCGGGCGCGGTGGCGCACGCCTGTAATCCCAGCACTTTGGGAGGCTGAGGCAGGAGGATCGCGAGTTCAAAGCCAGCCTCAGCAACGGCGAGGCACTTAGCAACTCAGTGAGACCCTGTCTCTAAATAAAATACAAAAAAGGGCTGGGGATGTGGCCCAGAGGTCGAGTGCCCCTGAGTTCAATCCCCGGTACCACACACAAAAAAAAAAAAAAAAAAAAAAAAAAAATTCATAAGAAAAATGAAAATGTACAGATTGTACAAACGTGGAAATAAAAATTAAAAACTATAGAAAATTTAGAAAGAATAAAATTCTAGTTACACATTAATTATTTAGTTCATTACTGATAAATAATTTTATTGAAAAATAAAAATGATAAACAAAAGCAAAATAACTGTAGTTTTACATTAAATGATAATAGCACTCCAAATCACTGTATGGGCTCAATGCTCTCTATTTTCTATACTTACATCAAATATATCTAACATATATTTGCCTACATCTACCACATACCACCTGTGGGTTGGAGGTCCAATGTTCTTTTATGTGTCTTCTAGGCAGTGAATACAACAAACCTATGTTTTACACCTGGGGGTTTAGTAAAGCTAGTGGTACCCAACACTGTTTTCACCTGCTGAACTCAATATTCAGCATACACACTTTGTATAAGTGCCCTCAGTTTATCAACAAGAGTCCCATATAATGGTATCTTGAAAAAAAGAGTAAAGGAAGGACTGGAAAAATAAAGGTGTCTTGTTTGCCTTTTACACTGATCCATTATTTAAAATGGGAAATATGCCAGCTATGCATGTGTCTCATCCACCCAAATAATATCATCTTATTTTAGAGTAACACTTAGTTTTAATACTCAGCTTAAAAAAAATGAAGAGAAAAAAAAAATAGAAAACTGCCAGACAGGGCTGGGGTATAGCTCAGTTGGTAGAGTGCTTGCCTCACATGTATAAGGCCGTCGGTTCAATCCTCAGCACTGAAAAAAAAAAAAAAAAAAAAAAGCCAGACAAATCTACATCAGAATGTCAAAATAATCAGAACTTGGGAAAATAATTCCAGTCGAGCTGAGATGGATGTATTATTAATTCATTTATTAGGCACAAATCTTCTGTTCTATACAAAGAATGAGTACAATATTAATGTCATTTATATATCCTTAACTGGCAGATTTCATTTGGCCACAATTATTCTATTTTCTTCACTTTCTAAGCATTAATGTGATTAATTCTTTGTGATGGATAATTTGGTATTTATTGAATATATTTTCCAATTGTATATTCTTGGCTAAGTCTTTCCTATTTGTGTTTGTCCTGTTACTCTCACTGGACTTTCTGTGCATTTCTACATGTGAATAATGCTTATACTAACTACATGACTGAATATCAGTGCCCATTTAGAATTACTTTACATTTACCTAATGTGACATTTAGTGTTAAACATTTAATATATTAAAAATCCAAGTTTTTAATGACATCTATATTGGGATAGGAGGTAAGAGAAATCCAATATTAGTCTAATCCATTATTGTCTAAGAAGCTTAGATGTTATACTGGCAAATATGTTATTTATGATATCTCAATTTATTCATCCAATGATAGTCACAGTATATATTTCCCTAATTGTTTGTGATAGTTTTAGGAATCATTTGAGCTCTTTAGAATTCTCAGAGTTTCCCTTCAAACAAGAATGACATATTGAAAAGGAAAACAAAACTAAAGTACTCAAGTCATCCACCATGTTTAATTCCTTCAGACAGTATTTGCACTTACTGATTGGTGATTCATTTTTAACTCACTTTCTAAAATGATCAATCACAAAATTTAAAATTAAATATATTTTTAGAAATATCACTAACAGTAAGGGGTACTCATAATTTGATAGTATGTAATTATCAAGGAAAGAAAAATGAGCAATACATTCCTTACAGGTGTATTTATTTTTTTAAATCGTATGCATAAAGCATTACACTAATATGTATTGGTGCAGAAACTTATTTATCTGACCGATGCAACTCTTTTCTTTCTTGTTAACAGAACACTGTATGACTCAGATATTGATTTGTTCAGTCCTTAGAATTAATTGTTCTTAATCTCAGCTGATCATGGCAAGCCTTTTTTCAGCTGGTAGTGTTAGGTTCATGAGAACCAACTGGTGACAGTGAAATACAGGAGGATTCTGCTAGTGACTTCCAGGATTTTCCTCTCTGGAGGAAGTATTTCTACCAACAAGTTATTGTTGTTGTTGTTTCCTCATTTTTTTGATATCTTTGGATAAAATTGCTTAAGGGCATGGTATCCAAAGGTACTTCAGAATTCACAGAAGTTGTAATCACAACAATGTTGAGATCTGTGCAATGGCATGATAGAATATTTTGAAGGAATTATTAAGTTACTGAAACAACTCTGATACTGCCCAACTCCAGATTTCTTATAAAATCAATGCATGTATTTGTTTCTTAATCTATTGTTAAGTTTATTTCTTTCAGTTTGTAGAGTCCTAATTGATATAAATACATGGATTTTGATACATATAAATAAAATGAAATTTTAAAAATATAATTGAAACTATAAATACTTTTTTAAAAAAGCATTTCACTTGCATTTAATTATACATGGTTTAAAAGTACTTGCATTCTCCTTAAAATATAATATTTGATGAGCATAATATGATTTAATGTTTTTATTTTTTAAATGCCAGTTTAACATTTCATGATATAATTCTGAGATGGCATATTTCTTAAGTTTTCTATTTGAAAGCTTGTTCTAATAGCTGTCATAGGGGAAAGAAGATTTCTTACTAGAATATGTGAATACAAAGAAATACAATATTAACTATCCCCACTAAATTCAGTGAGTCAATGACTAGTTCCAACTATGTATTATATAAGCACAAATGCTTTTTCTTGAAATTCATTTACAAAACCTCCATGTAATTATCCTTGTAAACTAATTGGATATAACTGCATGTCTATATTTTAACAACTGGGTATGAACTGCTATGGTTTGGATCTGGAATCTTCTCCAAAACCACACGTGTTGAAAGCACATTACCCAGTGCAGCATGGTACAGAGGTGGAGCTTTAATGCAATGGCTCCTCTCTCTCTCCCTCTTGTTCTCTCCCTCCTTCCTGACTGCTACAGGTTGAGCAGCTTTCCTCTGCCCCTTTCTTCTACCAGGGTGTTTCTGCCTTAGAGCCAGTGGACTGGGGACTGAAACCTCTGAAACCTTGAAACACAATAAAGTCTCCTTCAAGTTGTGTATATCAGATGTTTTGTTCATAGTGATGAAAAGATGTCTAACACACAACCTCTGAATGGAATTTTTAATTCTTTATTTTGAATATGTAAAATAGAGTACATGCTCTGCCTTGAATTTTAAGTATTAGAGATGAATTTTTTATTTGTAACTTTCTTATGTCTTCTGACAAGAAAATCTCTTTAATGATGGAAACATTTTAAAAAATATGTGTTTAAAATATCTTCCCTGCAGCATGACAATTTTCCTTTTTATTTTCTATCAAAAAGAAGTGATTTTTACATTAAACTAGACTTTCAGTTGTAAACACTACATAAAATATTCATTTATTTATTTAATCACTTCATTTTCTTTTGGAAAGGGAAGGTGTGGAGTGTTATTTACTAGATAGCATCCTTTATCATCACACACAAATTTGGCTTTTTAATAAAACAAAATATTTAAGTGCAACAACTCTTCCAAGTAATTTTCCTATAATGTAATACTGGGACTTCTGTTTGTTGAAAAAAAGTTCTTTTTTTTGTTCATTTTCAATCCTATTATGAAATGTTTTAAAGATGATATGCTTTAAATGTCTTCTTCTTCTTCTTCTTCTTTTTTTTTTTTAACTACAGTTTCCACATGTGGTATTTTGACCATTTCTGGCTGCAGCTTCTCTACTGAAATAGCTTGCCTATGAATGATACAGTGAACATATCACAAGAAGTGCTATTTTTGTGACCTTATGAGAAAAAATTAAAGTCAAAGCAGTCACTTTATTCAGTATTAACCAGCATTTTCTAAAATGACATTATTTTAGTTAAAGCAGTAGTTTTTAAAGATTTTCTTTGTCTCCTGTGCTAAGTCTCTCAAAAATGAGACAAGGTCACACAGTTTGTTCATTGTGTCTAAAAAAATCCCCCAAACTGAGGCATGCTAGTAATATCTGTACATTCACTACACTGAAAAGCAAAGCTTTCACTTATACTGTCTTTATACGCACTTGTTCAAAGATTTATCCTGTTTATTTTTAGCATTCTTTTCCAAAAGCATGTACTAAACAAAGAAATGAGACTTGGCTTATTGCTCATTGGCATACCATTTTCTGTAGCCATTTTGAACTTAAAGAAAATGACCAATGCTTTTATTTTTTTTTTTTTTCTCCAAAGTTATTTGGAGGAGGCATCTATTCTTCCCGCTCCTCTAACTCCCCCTCTACCTCCTTCCTCTTCCTTTTCCTGGTCCTCATTGTCTTAATCAAGCTCTGAATAGGATCATTAAATTAAGTGAAATTGTGTAAAATCAGAGTCCTGATATTTTAAAATATATATATATATATATATGTATATATACATATATATACATATATATAATTTCTTCTTGTTTTATGGATACTTTATTTTTAAAAATATTCTTAATTGCTATGCCATCATATTATCACTAGGTAATCATTTAAACACAGTATACACTTAAGGGGAGATTTATGATTAATTAGTGAACCTAAATGCAAATTTCACAGTGATTTCTTAACAGTTTATAAAATTTTGGTCAAACTTTTCTCAGGTTTCTTTCAATTCTAACAATTTTACTTTAAAATCTGGTTCACAAAGAACTTGAGTATACATGACACATCTTTAGGTGTCTTGTTGCTTGCTGGTAAATGAATTTGTAGTTTCTATGGATTCTTTTCTAGGAAAAATTTAATGTACTTGTATATCTTATAAGCATTTATCTAGATGAAATTACATAATATAATATGCAGTATTTTCTAATGATCCATAGTAGAATTTTATAGTCATGAATAAAGTGCAAAATATCACAAAATCCTGAAAGTAATGAGTAGTTGTGAATACTCTTGTGAACCTCTGCATGTTGAAGTTTCAATCTTTTCTAAAGATAATTCACTTTATGGACTGATGGCATCTGGACTATGGGACTGGTAAAAATGCCAGTGTCACTACGTATAACAAAGTTAAAATATACTGATATCACATGAATAGTTTATTTCCATGCCCAAATGTTTCCTATTGATCTTGGATGCACACACTCCCTCACACTGTTCTATGAAGCTAATGTTCAACTAATCTTACATTCAGACTTAATTTTATTGCAATCTAAAAAAGCGAGTTAGTAAGAGATGAGCAGCATGGCATGTGTACATCATATACTGATGTTCATGAGGAAGGCCAATCCCTTTTGTTCAAACAAGTTTATATTCTTTTATAGCAATATTGCACCCATTTGTTTATTAAGAATATATAACAGAAAGTAAATGTTATGTAGTAGTAAAGATGGCTGTAAGATTAACTGTCCCTTTTTCTGGGAACTCCACATATATTTTTCTTAGGAAAAAAGATTAACGTATAATTCACATACAATACAATTTATCTACTTACAGTAAATTAAATGTTTTTCATTGAAGCCAAAGGAATGTGTTACCATCACTACAATCCAATTTTAGAACATTTGTCCTCCCCTAAAAGCCTTAAGCAACCACTAAAATTCTTTCTGTGCCTGTATATTTTTCTATTCTGGATACTTTGTACTAATTTAACCATACAATGTGATCTACTCTGACTGGCTTTGTTCATTTAGAATAATGTTTCAAAGGTTCATCTGTGTTGTAGCATGCCTCAGTACCTCCTTCCTTTAATTAATAAATACCATTCCATTGCATGCATATAGGATATTTTACTAATTTATTCATGAGTTGGGGAATATTTGAGTTATTCCATATACATTTCTACTGTGGTAATTTTAACATGATACAGTGATTTTTATCTCAGGGAAATGTGACTTCACTATCCATTATTGACAGATCTAGCATGAGGTCTTTATAAAATTTGGAAAAGTTAGATCCTTTCACAGTGGTTTAAAAAAAAAAAATCCCCTAGTAAATGTAGAGATTTGGTGGCTACACTTCCCAACCTGTGAATAAAACCACTCTGCAGTGAAGGGGACTTATGCTAACATACCAGGAACAGAGATAAAGGATGAAGTAGGCATTTTTGTGGCATCTTCTTCCCTGGCTCCAGAGCTGAGATGACAAGCTATATCATGCTTTCTCATTGATTTGCTGTTCATCTCTTCTTTGATTTTTTATTTGTTTATTTATTTTTTTGCCAATACATACTCCTTATTCTTCAACAAAAGCAATAGTTATGAGAAAAGTTATGAGTAAATTTCTCCTATGGAACTGAAAGAATAACTTGCAATCTGATGTAGTAGCAGGATATGAAGTGAGCCTTTCCCTGTTGCCCAATTTATCAGAATTCCAGGGATATATGTTTTGTAAACACATGCACATGCCTACATGCTCACATATACCAATACAAGAAAACAAAAACAACAACAAAATACTACTTTTCTCTACTTGGTAAATTCAAGCTTGTACAATAAGATGGTAGTGTGGAATCAGGACACTCTTGACCTAATTCCATTGAGAACTAATGGAATTGGGCCTAAGAATGACTATTATGACTTTTTCCTACTCTTATTATGATACCTTCCCTCCCATAAGGCCAAAGGTGGAACTCCAAGAGTTTTATTTGTAGAAAATACAGGTGGTATAATAACTCTTTGGACATCTGCTTATATGATGAACTTACATTTCTGCCTACTTTGATTATCTGGGCAAGAGAAGTGAGTGGAGGGACGATAATTGCAAAGGGAGATGATGGCGCACAGAGAAAGGTGAAAGTGGATATTGGACTTTATGGAGCCTCAAGTGAGTGCTGTAGGAATCAGCTTAGCTTGAACCAACTCGCTAGTATTTAAACCATGAGGGCTGGAGACTATGGCAAGAGATGTCTGAGAACAAATGTCTGCTCTAACAAGAGGAAGAGTTGAAGTTTAAATTGGAATAGGTCTCCTTCAATGGCATGTACATATAGGGAACCTACCAGGCTCTCAGAAAATCACAATGACCCTGCTTAGGATGTTGCAGTATGGCAAGCACTGCCTCATCATTATTATTATTTTTTTTCCAGTGGTGCTAGGGGCATTGAACCCAGGTCCTTGTGCATGCAAGGCAAGCACTCTACCAACTGAGCTATATCCCCAGCCCTCATCATTCTTGACAAGAGAAACAGTGACAGCTAAGGAAAAGGACAGGCATGGTGACAAACACCTGTAATCCCAGCATCCTGGGAGGTTGAGGCAGGAGAATCCTGAGTTCAAACCCACCCTCAGCAGCAGTGAGGCACTAAGCAATTCAGTGAGACTCTGTCTGTAAAAAAAAAAAAAAAAAAAAAAAAAAAAAAAATTACTTTTCCTTTTCCCCACTAGAGGAGTGGAAGTGCAACAGTGGTCCACTCATGCTTTGAATATAGCCTTTGCTGCTGTGTCCCTGTAACTTATTTTTTAAATGGCCATGTTTATTTCTCTTCCTCTCTCCCTGCTCCTCTATCCCTAATCTTAGAGTAACTGGATTACCTTTCTTCCCCATTTTAGGCAGAGTTATCTGTCCTTGAGCACACACCCATCATAGGAAAGAAGTAATCCAGACTTTGGGGACAGCATGAGAAGCTCTCAGAAATTACTATCTTCCAAAGTAACAAGTAAATTACAACTCCAGATAGAACTTATGAAATGAAGCCTTTGAATCACCTCTTTAAAAGCCCCCTGTTCATCCATGGACCTCTGGTGGCACTTATTACCCAGGGTGGTGTGTTGAGAGATATTAGATAGTGGAATCTTTAAGAGGTGGGAGGCCTTTGGGCATTGAAGGAATGCACTTGAAGGGGATGGTAGGACCCTAACCTCTTCCTCTTTCTGTCTATCACTTCCCGACCACGGGGTGAGTGGTTTTGTGTCACCATATGCTCCCTCCGTGCAGGCCCAACACTACAGTGACAACTGAACATGGACTGGAATCACCCAAACTATGAGTCAAAATAAAATTCTTCTCTTGAAAAAAAAAATAAGAATAAAAAATAAAATAAAATCTACCTGATCCCTCTACTGGGTAGACTCACAGCCTCTGGGACAAGAGTCCCCCTGTGCCTCTCTTTTGCTAGCAGAGCAATAAAACTTCTTTTTTATGTTTTTCAAAACCGTGTCTTCCCTATTGGATTTGCCTGTGGGACAAGGACTGAGCTTTTGGTAACAGGAGGAGATTTGGAAGAGCAGATCCTAATCCCTCAGGCCCAAGCTCAGCAACACAGAGGGAAAGGGAGGAGATGAGCAATAAATTAGGTATGTAATTGAGACTTTATTCTAGATAGAATTTTTAGAGAATTAAACCAGAAATAAAATCATTGCAAATTTAGATTATCCAGTGAATTAGTTATATATGCAGCACATTCCTGTCATTCTCAGTACTTACAGATAAAACATATCCAAATGTGTGGGTATGTGTTTATTTTTGGAGAGGAAGGGACTAGATTTTACAAAAGTGTGGAAAATCATAGACTTTGAGACCTGATAGAGATCAGAGGCAATCTCTTCCAAATACTCCAGTGAGGTAATAATGAAACACCCTGCCAAGGCCTCAGAGTTTTCTGAAAGTCATTTGGTGGCTCTTCACAGGAAGGGTCAGAACTCGCACTGTATCTTGGTTTCCTGCAGTTTTCCCCTTAGTTTTATTTTCTAAACATGCCCATTGTCAGAGAAATCCCTTCAAGAAACTACGAAATAAAACTTCTCTGTTTGGGAATGAATCATGATTTGTCTCCTAACCTAAGTCTTGCCAGGAAAAGTGCTAGGGAATAGGTGAAAACTCTGAGCTATTCTCGGTTTTTGCAAATCTTTACACATTCTTATGCTGTTTGCTTAAAATGTGACCATTTCCATGTAAATAGAGAGTATCATTTGGCCTGCAGGACTTGGCTTAAATATCTCACTTTGAACAGCTTGGTTGATTCTTCTATCATCATGAAGGATTTTCACTCTTCTTTACTTGCTTGTTCTGGACTGGCCTTGTGATTACTTTATAATCTGCTGCTGACATCCAAGCACAAGAGGCATCAGGGGAGGCATCCTGAGAAGGCTGCACCAATTTATCATAAAGGCATAAATGTTTAAAAGTATTGTTAAATGAGATATTTGTAATGTTGAGGACAAATATCTAAACTTCATTGTTTGTATGATTTTAAATACAATTTTTATAACATATGGGAGCTTTTTGTCTTTTTTTTGTCTTTTTGTCTTTTTTTTTTTTTTTTTTTGTCTTCAACCTGCATTCTCTTATAAAAGGCCACATTTTAAAATATAAGGGCAGCATCTTCATTACTATACTGTATAATATATAATTGACTTATAAATGAAACAATTTAGGAAACATAACAAAGTTTAGCAAGTAACTGTTAAGTTTATGGTAGTTGCTACTATAGGCTCCATGATACTGAGATACTCCTAAGAGCCTTCTTTTGATTGTGAGAGGTTATCTAGTTGCTTCCAAATCAGAGAGTGATGTATTTTTAAATTCTCATATGGTTATCATTCAAAAGGCAACAAAACTAAACAGAGCTCATGCTTTAGATAAGTCCTTTAGATAAGGACTGCATTCAGCTCTGAGTATCTAGTTAGCAAAGGCAGTAAAGGGAGGGTGATGAAGAGCAGAGTGGGCTGTATAGGAAGAAGTCACCCCAAAAACCAAGGCAGAGGAGAAAAAATTCAGGAGAAATGTAATAAGGGGAGGGTTAGGTAGTAGGGAGAACAGGCCATGAGAGAAGAAGAGAACAGGAGAAGGAAGGAAGGAAGAGGGAAGAGGACAATGAAACTAGAATAGCACCCAAGAGTCTCCCAGGAATCTCAGAACCCTTGACTAGGTCTTGTAACTCCCCAGGCTCAGCATGTCTATAGAGTTCAAGATTTTAGAGATAGGAAAGGCAAAGCTTTTTGAAAGATTTACTATAGACATTCCGTAGGTTGAAAAGTAAATAATTTTCATTGCCTATTATTTGAGGACTTCAATCTGGCAAAATGTTTGATTAAAAACTTCACATTTAAAAATTTTAGAATACACATTTAAAATGTTATTCCTCCCTAAAAACGTATGGAATTCGTTTTAAAACAAAATGTGATTACAGCAACTCTCTTTTGCAAGTCAACACTATTTCACTCATGAAATGTTCCATTCCATGAGGTATTCCTCCAAGACCGTTTTAATTGATGCGACATCTTCCTGTGCACTAGAATTCAGGGAAGCACTGTTGTTTTATTACATTCCCATGAAGGATTTTCTAGGAGGCATTGGGTATTTTCAAGTTTGCTTCCTGAATTGTAAACTGAACAGTTTTAGAAGATCTTTACACACATATCTTTGTGCAAAGAATATATTATTTCCTTTGCATTGATTATGTGAAGAGAATCCAAGCAAATGGGTTTGTGAATTATAAGTCATATTACTCATTAAATTTTCCCCCCAAAAGTTACTGATTTACAATCGTAGCAGTATATAAAACGACCCATCATAGGGACTTCTGCATTTTTCTATAATTAATTAATTATTTTACTTACCTAAATGATATGCAATTGGAGAACAATGTGTTGAAGATTAAAGGAGGCTGTTATAATAGAAATGAGATCAAAGAGTAAAAAATTCTCTCTATGAATGATTTTCTTTAAATTCCTTAAATAACGTTCAAAAGACACTGCAATTGTTTGGATGGGAAGAACTGATTATTAGTACTGAAGCAAGGTCAATAGACTTAAAAAACAGCTGCTATTTGATTAAAGGCCTTGCTTTTTTTCTTTCCCTCCTTGATCTGCACATTATTAACAAATTACTTGTGGTGTTACATGGATGATGATCTTCTTCCCAAATCATCTAAATTATCTCTTTCACCTACTTTGCTGCATATTTCATACATAACAGCTTCAGTTTAGGAAAGGTACAGTTTAAGCTCTTTGGGCATACAACAGTGAATCTATCTGCTTTCAAATGCAACTCATAAATTATTTCTATATACTCACTACATAATAAATGTTGGAAGCATAATAAGCAAGTTAAGTATCATCAGAACAATTAAAACACAGTCATATAGATTGTATTTTAAATTTATACAGTGGTAACTGAGTAAATTCAAGTCAGTTGATTTCTGAAGTGTCATGTGCCTGAATAATATACAGAAAAGCCAAATCTGGACTTATATAATTGATGAAATAAAATTATTATTCATAATATTTCAATTGTTAATGAGTCCTTAAGATTTTTTCTAAAAGAATGCTTGAGTGTTATAAATAAATATGCCAAAGTTTTGATATCTGACCGTGTCAAAACAATTTATAAATTAATTTTGATAGAAACCATTTTAATATTTACTCAGATTTTCTTTGCTTTTTCAAAATTTTCTCTGTCTATTCCTTTTATCTATTTTAGCATGCATCAGTAGCTTAATATTCAAACCTAAATGATCAGTTTGCATCTTATAAATTATGTTTTAAAATGGAATTTACCTGGAAATGAAAACTGACTTTTAGGAAGCACATGTTCTAGAGAGAGAAAGAAAGAAGAGAGCTAAATTGAAGATGAAGATAGCTTTATAATCAGTTAGCCAAAGATAGAACTGTCCAAGTGAAAAATATCTATCTGTACCACTGAAAGAATGTTAAAAGATGATGAAATATTTTAGGTAAAATGATTTAAGATAATTGCAGCAGCCAGATTTAATGTAAAGGAAAGGGAAGATACTAAATGTGAGAAGAAATTGTGGAATGGCTCATGATTAGAAAATGAGACAAATTTGACATCCTATTTGTGCTGGATGATTATTTTTTCTGCATTATTTAGATATTTAAATTTAGTCTTTAAAATTAAAAAAAATCATTTAAATCGTATTTAACTATTTTATATTTTAATGAAGGGGTGGGATTTTATTGCCAGATTCTAAGCACTAGATTTTGATTGTATCAGAAAATATTATTTCATTGGAAAGGCATTTCATATGTGAAAAAATAAGTTTTCCCTGATTTATATCTAGGAATATTTTTTTCTTTTTGTACATAGATAAGATTCTCTGAGGCACTCAAGCATATTTTGGTGCCTCCCATGGGGGTCTGACATTTCAATATTTCCTGCCGTTCTTGAGAAGGAAGCATTTCAAAAAATTAAAAGTACTGATAAGCAAACCCTTCATTAATAAAGCAGACTATTAAGTTTGCAGCTCCTGTACTTAAAATGTTCTTTATTTTATCTAAAATTAATTTACAGGTACCATGAACCTTTTTGAAGTCTGAAAAAAAAATAAGAGATGAAGTTAAGGGCAAGATTAAAAAAATAAAGATTTCATCTACAGTACATCTCTGCTTTACAGATCATTTTCTCCTTTATTTAATAATTAATGCCAGCTACACCAGCATGTTTAAATCCTCAACAGATAAGAAATAATTAAGTTAACACCACTCAAAATGATATGTAACATCTCAATCAGTGAGAATTTTTAAGTGATAACAACAAGAATGAAATTATTGGAAGCTGTACAGTAGGATTTTTTTTCCCCAGTCAAAGTCAAAGGCACATTCATACAGATGCACAGAAGACCACACTTTAATGAAGCTGTTGTATCATTCGCTAAAATGATACTGGCAGTGATTGAACAAATACTCAGTGGCATACGGACACCACTCTTCTGGTTTTTGCAGTTAGTTCTAAATTTGAAAATTAGATCCCTGAATGTTGAATCTCCCCTCATTTCAACAATCTTACGAGTACTAAATTGCTTAGATGAAATAAAGTGTTTTAATAGTCCCAATCCTCCCCTCCAAGTTCAAGGAGGTATAATAGACTTGAACAGAGAAAGCTTTCTCTCTCTCTCCCTTTCTGTATGCACCTATATGTGAGCATGCACAGGCTTTCCTTCCTTTTCTCCCTTAATTTGCTGAAGCAGCTATGATTCACTGTGTAACTGTGGAAAACCATGTATGTGCCTTTGCCTGTAGATGGCTATATGCCCTAGGGACTGGCATCAGTAAAGGAATGCATCATTAAAATGCTGTCTTCTTGCAAGTGATCACCAGCAAATATACTCATCGCATTATTTTTGACAACTACCTAACATTCAGCTGACCCAGACAATTTGCATAGTTTAACTTGACACCCCTTTGATTTGTGCCTTGTCTAAGAAATGGGGAAAATAATGTGAAACATGAAAGTCCACTGAAAGCAATAGCAGAGAGTAACCACTTCCTCTTTTAGCTGCAATTGTCTTCATTACCCAACATTCATCAACATCATAATGCTAAAATTTCACTAACACTTATTGTATGTTTGGAATATTGTTAAATCATTTCCAAATAATTAACACTCCTTGGCGTTCCATGAAAAAAAAAAAAAAAAAAAAAAAAACAAGCAAACAACAACAACAACAACAAAAAACCTGCAGACATTACAACTTGCTAGCCCAGTAGTTGATTTCTAAGATGACATGGAGTGTGGTTACTCACTTCTGTCCCTAGAGAGAGACCTAAATGTCCATATTAACCCAAAGTCACCACACTACAGTATAATCATTGTCTGGAGCCATTAAGCTATTCCCAAGCCAAATTCTCCGTCTAAATTGAGTGACCCAAAAAATACCTTGGACAATTGCAAGGAGCAGGCTAATATGTGAATGGCAGCAAATCACTGTTGTCTCTGTTTGAGGGCACTGATGAGGGGCAGGGACTGAACTCTTTGCAAACAGCTAACATCAGGGGTGGCTGATATGCTTGTGATGTGGAGCCACCTACACCTTGACAGGTCAGTCCAATAACCAGGGGCATGGATCAGAGAAAAGGTCAACATCATTCTGCTGCCCCTACTGCTTGTTCCAAGATTCCAACAGCTCAACTTGCGACTCAGTTACACTACCCAAAGCAATTAGCACGGAGAATAGATTTGTATAAATTTTGTTTTTCCATTCATTCAAGTTCTTTCCCTCCCCATGACTAAATCTTTAGTGATAATTAGCTTAAGTCATTTCCTCAATGATTATTGACTTTTTTCCTCCCAAAGTAACCAGAAGGCAATCAACACCACAAAAAGTTTTATTGTCCCCTGATGTTATTTGTGGAGGATTGTTTATATGATTATCTCTGTCAGATACCAACCCTGACTTCATGAGTACCCCAATTTACTTGTCTTCACACTAACCATGATATTGTGTATGTATCCTTTTCTTTATATTAGATTCCATCTCATTCCTCATCTTACCCCACCTCCTTGCACAATGTACAGCACCACACTGTTTGTCAAATTTGTTTTGAAGTAAACTAAACTGTCATTTTTAATTTAATCCATTTATTCATATTTATAAATTATACTAGACATTTTAACCCAGTATTTGTAACACCTAAAGTCAGGAATAGTCCCACTCTTTTTCTGAATACATCTAAGGAATTAAAGCACGAAACCATTACATATGAAGTCTTCAAAAACTCTTTTGAAATGTAGTTTGTTAAACAAAACAAAACAAACAAACTAAAAACACTACAGCCCTGTGTATATAATAGGATTCTAAAATAAGAAAATAAGAGGAAGAAAATGTATTGGTCAAGGTTCTGAAAGAATAACATAAACAAAACCAATACAATCCTATATGTGTGTATGTGTACACATGTGGAAAAAGAAAAAAGAAAGGAAAAGAGTGAGTGAGGGAGAGAGAATTTAAAGAACTGGTTTACTTGATGATAGAAGTTTAGGAAGTACAAACTCATCACCATCCAAAACTTACCTGGCAAAGTTGACATTGCCGTTCAAATCTAATGAGAGTGTAGAGGAAAAAGTTTTCTTCCTGAGGATACCTCAGTCTGTTTTCTCTTAAGTGCTCAACTGATGGGTAAGGCCCACTCTTATTATGGAAAACAATCTGCTTTACTGGAAATCTATTGATTTGAATGTTGATCTTATCTGAAAAAATACCCTCACTGCAACATCCAGACTAATATTTCACCAAAGACCTGGGTACCTGGTCTCTCTAAGTTGACACATAAAATTAAATATCTCACAAAATATTACAAAGAATTTCTGGGGTTTGTTTTTTGTTTTTTAAATGATTCCACATTGGTGAAGAAGAAGCTATAAAAATTGACTGAAATCCCCCCAAATGAATAATTATGCTTTCCAACTTACACTAACCTAGAATTACTTTTTCTGTATCAACTTTTGATGGAATTTAAGTTTGTGAATATAGGGGAGGTTGGAGTATGCCTGCTTTGGCAAAAAATTGAAATATCTTCAGTTCACTTTTCTAATTTCCATTGCTTCCTTGCATGTACCCTAAATCTCCAGGATGGAGGACCCACAGGAAAGCTATAAATTTTTGTGTCTACCTTTAAAAAAGCCTTGGTCTTTCTATTAAATCTAATCAAGATTTGGTTCAAATGCCATTTTTTGGAAAGTCTTCCATAAATACTCCTACAGGTCAGGTCAGATCCTGTCTTCATCTGCACTTCCATGACATGGCACGTACTTTTATTTAAATGACTTTATCCAATTGATTTATATATAATCCTTTCTTCTTCAAAGGATTGTGACCTCCTCTAAACAACCGGGAAAAGTGCTAGTTCCATAACTCTCTAGGTGTGGTCCTCAGATAAGCTGTATCTACTTCACCTAGGAGCTAGTCAGAAATGTGGACTCTCAAGCTTATATCTGACATTCTAAAACACAATTTACATTTTGACACAATCCCCAAAGTCATTTTATGATATTATAGTTTAATAAACACTCATATAGATATCGATATTAACAAAAATGACCAAAGTAAGATTTCTGAATTAAGGGTACTTATTGTGTACTAGTTACAAGATCATTATCAACTTCTAGGACAGAGAAGTCCTTCCTCTCAGACTGAGTATTTGTAAGATCTACTCAATAACCTCAGCATATAAAAATTCTCTTTGGTCTTCCTTCCCTCTAAATTCCTGAACAGATGTTTTCTGGAGTACAGCTTAGATGTCAATTCTATATGCAATTTAAAGTAAAACATATATTTCTAAGCCATAATATAAGTCCAAGAAAGTTCAATATATATTTTTTGCCCTCCCCCAACCAGGTATTATTAAATTCAAAACCTTTGTGTTGTAGTTTTTGTTGGTGTCATTTTGTTTTCCAGTGTATGTGACTGATGTCCAATCACGGGACTTGATCAGTTGGGAAGCCATCAATTCCTCATACATGAGATTGATTGAAGTATCAATTTTTTATACTGCCATGAGACTCTAATGATGTCACATGACATGCAATTTTCTGTTTGCTTCCTCTGGATTACCTGTGGACGGCATGAGAGTAGAAATCACTGTCTGCTCTACAAAGTTAAACTAGTATCTTATCCAGAGCCTGGTGCCTGGTAGGTCCTCAATCAATATTTCTTGATTTTGTGAATGAGTGATGAATTCAATTCGAAAAATAACAGACACATACTGAAAAGGAAGGAGAGATGGAAAGACAAATTATTATAGCAATTTGTACAAAATCTAATTATCGAAGTAGTAATTATTTGATGCAAAGGTATTCTTTTTCTGTCTCTTAATTAAAACAATCCTATGGGAGAGTTAAATGTTTTAGTGTGGAAAATACAAACTTAAAACTGATATGGTGAATTTAAATTCATTCCATTCTTCACCACCCCTGATATTGCAATTATCAGGAATCTGGCACTTAAAAATAATTTGTTGCCCATGATATCAGGGGAATGTCACTCTGACTATATTCACTTCCTTCAGCTATTCAAGTCAAGAACTGAAATCAAGAATTTAAATTCTTAATAACAAGAATAAATCATTTCCCCCACCCCTATTGAAAGAAATTCTTGACTAACGTTATAAAAGTGAATTTGGTCAAGTATTTCCATTCTAATTTTAAGAAACATTGACAGAGTTCGATATTTCTCTCAAGTACTTGCAGGGTGTTTGGTTTTAATATCATTTTTCCTAAAGTTTTAGCTATTATTTTTACATAAATGGTTTAACAGCAGGCTATATATTAAATCCTGAAGTACACTGTATTCTTAGTATTTCTGAAAATAAATACAAGTGCATAGAAGAAACATTTATGAAAAGTGACACACTTTCTAATATACTCAGCTGAAAAAACAAAAGTTTATTAAAGAAAATAAGAGATGCTTTTTAGTGGAGAAAGATAATGCCCCAAGTAAACATGGATAGGATTAGCTCTTTGAAAGATCTCTGGATCTTGTTATGGTCAGTTTCAGCAGCTCTGGTGACAACTTTAATGATGGATTCATTATGGTGTGGGCTACGTTGTACAATACCTCTGAAAGTAAGCACTGGGTATGGAGCTTTGCTGAGAGGACATTCGTATGACAACTGGCACTGGGGAATGAATTAGAAAGGACCACAAATCTGCAGGCTTGTAGGGCATGACCAATTTCAGTAAACTACTTGAGTCAGCTCTGTTCAATGTCTATCTCTAGGCACTCCAGAGATACCCATCACCACTGCTCCTTAGTGCTCAGAGAAATATATTACAAAGGCTACCAAATTATCTTGACCTAATTAACTGGAATTCAAACTGAGTCAGTGTTTTATGTACTCTAAATTATTGGGCTCTTGGGTCTGGCTATTTTCAGCATGGAGTGAAGACTTATTGTTTTGCACATATGTACTCATATAATTTGCAAAAGTATCGAAACATTGGAATGAAACTATCCTATTTGAGTTTTTGTAATTTGTAATATTCCCATAGTAAAGACAAGTAAGCTGAGAAATAAAAATTAACTATTTTAGTCAAGTTATACTCAATTCTGAGGAAGACATTCATGGTAGACTGTAACATAAAATAGAGGATCAGGGACTTTAGCATGGCCAGAACTGCCTGGTATATTTATTCATTCATGGCAGTGACATAAGTTATTCTCACAGTGATGAATGCATAACCCTCCAGGATAATATCATACAAATGATTCTGACCCCTCACTCCTCCTCCCTAATGAGAATAACTCCCCTAAAACAATGATATTTATAAACAATTATTTAGTTTAAAGTGTGTTGTATTTTGTTTTCTCGTGAATAAAATGACATTTTTTTCAGAACTCACAATCATTGATCTGTGTTTGCAATTGGATAAAACAATACCTATTTTTTTTTTTTCTTGGCACTTACTATGGTAGAATCGCAAAGTAAAAAATTTTCACCCACTAGTTTAGGCCAGTAATTCACAAGATTTTATTTTGAGATTTATGTTTTTCATGACTCTACATCATGAATGAAATTCCCTCAATTTCCTAAGTCACACTTGTCTTCAGTTACCAAGAAAAGATATGGAAAGTGTTCTATATTTTTAACTACTTTTTAAGGTTCTGAATGGACATGATTGTACTTATCTGAATCAAACATATTCTTTCATTTGCTACTCACTATCTTCAAAAAACATTTCTAACCTTACCTGTCTTAGAACATCTTTCCTGGTAGATAATAGACCTAAACTATTTTGTTCACTCCTTGTTGGGTGACTTTCAGCACAGATATATTACGAATATTTTTTTTTTTATAATTGTAAACTTTTTATGAAATTGCAAGTATTCTTAAATTGTTTTAACCTTGTTTAATTCTTACAAGTTTTATTAAATCAGCTAAAACTTTTGCCATTTAAAAGATGAAAAAGCCCAAACCTAGAGATTCTAAGTAGCTGACATTGAACACACACATAGAGAGGCAGAGTCAGGATTCAAACTCACACCAGGAAGTTCAGTGGTCACACTGGTAACCATGGTAACTTTCTCTCAGGAAGCAGTGATTTCTGATTCACTTGTGCTTTTTGTTAGATTGATGTATTCTTTCTTGGTAAAATTAATAAATCTATCTGCTCCAAATCTGACATTCAGATAGGTTAGGCCTATAGAACTATATTAATATGTATTTTCAGGAAGATTTTATAATTTGATTCTGATAACTTCTGAAACTTGTTATTTCTCAAGGTCACACTATATTTTAATTCTGTCCTTCAAGGATCTAAATAACCCTTCCCATTCTGATGTTATTAACTAAGTAAATGAACAGGTTTTGAGATGATTGATGGAATTATTAAATAGCACTCATCCTAGAACTAACCCCATTAGTCATGTTTCCCAACACTCATATTGAACTATTTGGACTACCACTCTGAAACAAATTATATACCTATTTATTAGTAATGTAGTAAGTTTCTCACTTTTTCCCAATTGTTTTTGGAAGTTGGAAGGACCTAAAAATAATATTTCAAAATGCAAAAATGTTCTCAATTTTTTTAAAGGATAAAATTTGGGGGTTAAGCAAAAACATCCCTAAACATAGAGATTTATTAATTACCTATTTAATTATAGTAATTTTAATTTCTTCATAATTTTAGTGTTGGTACAAGACAGCATTTTGTTTTCTAATGATATTATTCTCAATATTTAATAGTATTCTTTGGTGATAAATTGACATAAAACAAAACCAGACATATTTCCTCAAATGTTCATTAATTTTTGTTTTTTTAATTTTTAAAAAATCTATATTTAGAATTAGATTTTTTCCCTGAAAATTCTTTTACTTAAATTTCATATAATTGCTATAAATTTTAAGTTTATGTATTACATATTGTTTAAAAAATCCACAAACATACCTGGCCAAGATTATGTTATTTTTTCACAAAACACTTGCACTTTTTGTGTAGAAAATCTGATGTGATCTTCACAGTAACATAATGTTAGCAAAGAGCAACCTCTTTTAATTCAAACCATATTTTTCTTATTATGAAGATACTTGCAGTATTCAGTTTTCTGGAGAAGCATCAACCCTGCTTGATATAGTTGCTTTTATGTTGTTATTCTTTATGTTAGGTTTGATTTGCTGTTTTCCTTTGTAATTAGCTAGGACTTCTTGTGACAACAATCTTATCCAAAATGTGTCAGTTCCTATTGTACCTACCATTTGTGCTGCTTAAATAAATTTTTTAAAAAATTGCAGGTTGTTTTGCTCTTTATTTCTTTACATCTTTTCATTGCAATCCTATAATCAGGTTTTGTCTGAAATGATGGCTTCCAAATCAATACATAATATCCTGTCCCTTAAGTTAGATATGAATGTTACCTTGTTTGCCACTACAGCAATTAATTTAACCTTCCGTGAATTCTGGAGCTGCGCTTTGTGTTTTTTTTTTTTTTTTTTTTTTTTTTGTATTCTAGATGGTAAAGAACAAAGGTCGAATTGGGAGCACTATACTACACCCAATTTAGAATTTAATTAAGCACGAAGTTAAAAGTGAGGGCAGTGCCCAATGAGCTGACAGTGAAAGTTGCGGCTGCCCTAAACCTGATAAGAAAGAAACTGGGAGTTTTAAATTAAGATCACTACCAGCATAGCCCTGGGTTTCGGCAGTGACAAACTGTAGTTACAAATTCCAACAGCCCCTGATGAAAAGCTGTTCTCATTCCCTGATGCTTTATGGGAGAGCTGCAGCTACTTGGAATATTTTTCAAGCAGAAAGCCATCATCATGACAACACCAGAGTAAAAGAGGGCAAAAAAAATTTCTTTCTGGTAGGGAAATAAAGACATCTTAAGCTTGACTTCAAAAGCTCTCTACAGCAAACAGTAGCTGTGGAAATACCGTTTCATCTTTGCCTCTGGGATATTATTAAGCTTTTCTAGTAGCTCTAACTGCAGGAGAAGGGATTACAGAAGTTGCTGCTGTGTAGCTGCCTGCCATACAAATATCTGGAAAAGCTGGGATCATGGATTTGCATTAGAGCCAGTGATTAGCCAACTTCAAGTAACTGACCTGGTAATGAATACCGCAACACACTCCTTTTCACACCGTACAAACAAAAACATGCAAAACGCTTCCATTTCTTGCTGAAATGTCAAAGACTTCTCTTTCGTCTAAGTTTGCAAAACACAACAGGGGACAGTTCTAGCCGTACCCACTAATAGCAAACATAGTCCAGCAATGCCATTGGCACTGCGGATACTGGTGTGTCCAATTTCCATGATAAATGCCTAACTTCAAAGGTTGTAGCTCAATTGTTTAAAAATCCACTAGAACCTGCAATGACCCATGAGGTACTATTGTTGAAATTGTACCGTATCATTCTAACAGAGAGCAGAAACTCAATAGAAATTAGTAATCAAAGGTGCTTTATTATTACTGCTTATTTGATGTGACTGCACAATTGCTTTTTTTTCAAAATCATTTTTTACCCAAATATAAGTAATGTCCATTTGATACAGATGGATTATTTGTTATTTTGAAAAAGGGAAAACAAGCCAATACCATTTTTTAAAAGTGAGTATACATGTACAGAGGGAGTACATTTAAACGTATCATCAAAGATTTGTAACTGAAAATGAGTGAAATTTGTTTTCTTAGAATAAATAATAACAAAATTGATTGTAGCTACTAAATAATTATTACATGTCTTTACAGTTGGTCTTTTGTTTTTACAGAATAGAATGTGAAAATGAATCTAAAGTGTAAGCTGCATGCATATGCATTACACTAGTTATGAAAAATGCAACACATTTGGCAGCTAAATTTTTCTTCTCAAGACAAAGAAATATCAAACACAGAATGACGGACTTAAAATATGCAACTGAGATAGAACTGCAATGTATTTTCACACCTAGAGTAAAATTATTTTAAGAAACAGTAACATTAACTTGATTTGATTTTGGCAAATGCTGGTACATCTGACAACCCACCTATAGACACAATTGATCACAATATATTGAAGTTTTTTTAAAAAGCATCTAATAATTAATTCTTCACAACAGAGGTTTATATTCCTAATTTGTCAATGCAATTGAAATCATTCTGTGATCATTCTCTGATTCCATGCCTTGTCTAGATTATCAGGGAAGTATATTAGTGCAATCTCACCATTATTATTTTCCTTAATTCTATTTTTCTCTAGTTGTTTTTTAAATTGCAATGTATTTTGTAATATCTACAGTCACTAACTAGTAATAGAAATTTATGATATAGGAGGATAAATCTATCATTTCAAAATTTACACTGTAAATGAATGCCTCTAAACAGAAACTTTACAGGCATTCGGTCTATTTTATTATTTGAGGCTGTACTTAATCATTGAACAGTAAGGTCTTATCTTGCATATAACTAGATTTTAACAGACATTTAAGGAAAAAGTAGCAATTAAAATTTATTTAATTTACTAAAAATACCACATTTATCTGTATATCTAACTTTCTAATTTATAAAAATTATATGGTTCTACAAAAAGACTGAAGTTATTATTATAACACTTTCATATTATAATAATACTGAGACTTTTATAAAAACTGTTTTCAAAATATCAAGTTTATTCCAATCAATCAGCTGACTTAGGAAGATCTGTTGAAAAATTTCTTTAAAATATTTCAATAACTTGAATGTTATTATAAAATATATCCAGGTATGCTAATTTAAGATAATGAGTAGATTTATAAAATAATAATTTTTGTGCGTAAGGCTAAAATTATGCTATGGTTTTCAAAACAGTTTAAAGTTCTAGGGTTCCTTTTGGAGAAGTAACCATTTGCATTCCATCTCTTGACATGAAGCTTTAAATATCAAAGTGCTTTGATGAATAATAAATACAAATACAAATGAATAAACAATCTGATGCCAGGAAAGAGGCAGATAAATATTCAAAGAAGGCAACTTTGTGTTTTGTTTCTTTATTTTATAATATATTTTGCATTTGGCCTAGTCAACAAATAGATGAAAACAGAAAAATAAAATAAAATATTTACTATATAGATAAGCCACTCATAGTTCCTTATTTTCTGATGAGTCTAAGATGCATGAATCCAATATTTTGTTGTGTGGGATGATGATTCTTCCTTGGCATTTTATTCCCCATAATATAGTGGGGGTGACCTATGAATTGTGGGGGTTTCCAAAGTGGTTTTAAAAATCATTCCTTGTGGCAGAAGAAAAACAGTATTTGATTCCCCTGTGGCTGTTGCTGCTCAATCAAATTTATTGCCAGCTTCAGGGTCTGGCCTGGAGAAGTGCTCTGCGCTGCTCCTGTTTCACTGATGCAGAAGCACTCGCCATAGGCAGCCCGATTCAAGGGATTTCATGTCTGGGGATCAAGGCATGGTGGCAAGTATTCTGTGGCTCTGAACTAGAAAACTTCAGAGAAAGGTGCTTATTTGTATGATACACTAGGAAAGCTAAGATATATAATCAGAAGTACAGACTCCATCACTGGTTCCCTGTTTGGCTGGGAAGGTCAGAAGTCAGACTGATGAAATGTAAAAGGCAGAGAGTTAAAGTTTTCCTCCTGCTGGGATCAGATGTTCTTAGGATTCCAGCGGAGGTAATCTTTAAAGGAAACATGGCAGAGCTTGGAAGGCTTTGTGATCATGACCTACCAGTAGCCCATGGGCTCATTGGAGAGGCCAGTACAAGCTAGCCTGTGGTCAATTTTTATCCTGCTATTCTTAGATACTCTAAAATTACAGACCTTAATCTCTGAGGTAGGACTTTAACTCCCACCATGCAGAGGTGCCAAAAATAAGGCGCAAATGATTTCTTCTTAAAATAAGGTAAAAAGGACTTATGTACCCATGTCTTCTGTAATGCTCCAAACTCAGTAATAACTTCTATTTTAAGATTATTTATAATTTACAAAGAGCTTAAAACTGCCATATGATTCAATTCTCAGAACAACCTGTGGAGTTAATAAGGAAACATTATAAAATGTACCTCCATTTTTAAACAGAAAATGGAATCTGGCAAGTAATAAGTGCCCTTTTCTGGCAAATAAACAAGAAATAAACACAAGCTTCTTGGCCCTGGTCTCTTGGCCATGGCAGACATCAGTACTTGGTATGTAGGAGAATATGTACAAAACTCAGACTTTGTTCACAGAGCCTTCTCCACACAGACGTGGCATACACTAATAACAATCCAGCAAAAGTAATGGTGACAGAAAAATCATTCACCATTTCACTGTCATGAATGAAGAACAGGCAAAAGTCAGTATACAGAATATCTGACTCCAGATTCATGTTTCCCGTAGTGGGATTGAAGTAGAAGCATTTCTAAGCATAAGCAAATGTGTTGACAAGTGAGTTTTATTTTGATACACAGTATTCCAGTGCATGTTAATTGTTTATATATTGAATAAATAAAAGAAAATTGGTTTAAAACTTTTTAAAAAACTGAATACAAACAGAAATTAATGAACTCTACTGTATTTCACATAAATAACAACTGTACCAAAGGAGAAAAAGCAAAACCAAACACAGAAACTGATCAAACTAATGCATGTAACTTTTGAATACAATTTAAAACTCCAGGCTCTCATTCTAGTGAGAATGTAACTACAAACAAATCTCAAGCTCTTCTTCGTAGTTTTTGTTTTCATAGGTATAGGTCTAGCATGCTGAGTTGTTTTATGTGTATTGTCAGATTGAGTGAATGAGTATGCATATTGGTATTTGGAACTGTGCCGTGGTTATCCTTATGAAAGAGGGAGCACACAAACACAGACCAGGCAAAGGCAGCCAAGAAAACTGAAGGTGGAGGTATCAGTATGTATTCAGTGTTCATACATACACGTATTGTTCTCATACACATAACACATAAGTATATTTATACATACACACACTTATACATATATACAATATACATACATTTACAGATATCTCAGTGGGCGTGGACACAATGATATCCCAATAACATTTAGCACAGATCTTTTTTTAAAATGTTTTATTATTCTAATTTGTTATACACGTTTGCAGAGTACATTTCATTTCATATTATATATGCACAATTTTTCGAGTTGCTGGTTTAATATAAAGTATTTTTACAACAATTTTGTCTTCATACATGTATTTAGGGTAATCATGGATAACTCAGTCTGCTATTATTCCTATCCCCTTGTCCCCACCCCTCTTTCACCCTCTTTGTTCTATTTAAAGCTCTTTCATTCCTCTCATTCCCTCTCCCTTGCCTTTATAAGTTAGTATCTTCATATCAAAGAGATCATTCGACCTTTGGTTTTTTGGGATTGGCTAACTTCACTTAGCATTATTTTCTCCAACTCCATCCATTTACCTGCAAATGCCATGATTTTATTCTCCTTTAGTGCTGAGTAGTGTTCCATTGTGTATATATACCAAAGTTTCCCTATCCATTCATCTGCTGATGGGCATTGGGGTTGGTTCCACAATCTAGCTATTGTGAATTGTGCTGCTATAAACATTGATGTGGCTGTGTCCCTGTAGTAAGCTGTTTTTAAGTCCGTTGGGAATAGGCCAAGCAGCGGGATACCTGGGTCAAATGGTGGCTCCATTCCCAGTTTTCTCAGGAATCTCCATACTACTTTCCAGATTGGCTTCACCAATTTGCAGTTCCACCAGCAATGTAAGAGTGTGCCTTTTTCCCCACATCCTCACCAGCATTTATTGTTGTTTGTTTCTTTGATAGCTGACAATCTGACTGGAGTAAGATGAAATCTTAGAGTTGTTTTGATTTGCATTTCTCTAATCACTAGAGATGTTGAACATTTTTTCATATATTTGTTGATTGTATATAATCTCTGAGAAGTGTCTGTTTAACTCCTTGGCCCATTTATTGATTGGGTTATTTCTTTCTTTCTTTCTTTCTTTCTTTCTTTCTTTCTTTCTTTCTTTCTTTCTTTTTGGTGTTAAGGCTTTTTAAGAGCTTTATAAATCCTTGAGGTTAGTGTTCTATCTGATGTGCTTATGGTAAAGATTTGCTCCCATTCTGTAAGTCCTCTATTCACCTCACTGATTGTTTCTTTTGCTGAGAAGAAGCTTTTTAGTTTGAATCCATCCCATTTATTGACCCTTGTTTATAGTTCTTGCACTATAGGGGACTTATTGAGGAAGTTGGAGCCTAAACCAACATGATGGAGATTTGGGCCTACTTTTTCTTCTATTAGGTAGCACAGATCTTGATTAGTAATTATGATTCCCACTGAAAGGAATCAGTCTCCCTAAAGTATTGTATGGATTTATTTCAAGTCTGGAAGAGGAGAATGAATAATTTTTCAGGATGTAAATGGTGCTTGATAATAATAGTAAAATGAAAATAAAAGTATAGAAGAATCAGATGAAAGGAATATTAAATCTCCAGATTTGGGGAAAATCAAGGGCAATATAAGCTTAAAAGTAAATGAAGAGAGCTCAGAAAATAATCCATCGAATAAAATAGGAATGCATAAGTCCATACTGATAATAGGAAGATGATACAAGAAAAGAGAGAAATCAACAAAAATGAGTAGGGGAGAAAGGCAGACTCTTTATTCCAGTGGAATCTCAACTGATAAATGTGGAGGAAAAAGTGAAGATAGATCTTTTTACCATACAGTGAATATTGTTTCTCACGAGAATTATCAACAGATGATAATTATAGCGTGAAAATATTGAGTAAAGTGTTTCTCTATGGAGAGTTGCTATTATATAAAGAAAAAAAAAATAAAAAACAACATTATCTGAAAAAGACCTAACCTCACTTTAAATCACACTTTTGAAGATTGACTCAATGTATATGTGTTAAATAAATTGATGGACTCATAGTAGGCAGCAATAAATAATGCAGACTATCCTACTAGCACTTTATAGAAAAAAATTCTTATTGCTCTCTTATGGTTTTCCTGTCTTAGGTGGTTTTAAATAACACAAAACTCTCCACGGTATTAACCATTTCTGAGTTTTATTCACAGAGGAAGACTTTCTTCATCAATACTGAGCTAATTGTCCCTAAGTCATTAAAAGCAACATTTTTGAATAGACTATCAACACAGGGAATCACATAATGCAACCTTCTGCCCTGGATCAGAAGTGAAACCTTTGTATCTCACAAATTGTGGAATTAACATACTCCTATACTTCTTCCTCCTTTTCACTACAACATTTACACAAGTTTCCTGGTGTGAGAAGAATTTCATATACACTATCTAATTTAATATTAAATGGAGCAATTTGCTAGAATTTAAAGAGCCAATTTAAAAATTATATATAAATTCTTAAAATAGCTTTGTGCCCCAAATTATTACTCTTTTCATATGTATGCCTGTATCTTTATGCATAAATATATTTTTTGAAAAAAAATCTGAGAATATTATGATAATATTTTGAGGTAAATAAATTTGAAAATTTATATGCAAGTTACTGTTTGTCACATGCAAAGGAATTAGCCTTCTAATATTTAGACACCAGTTTACTCCTTGATGACTGAAGCCCATTCAATTATTGCTTTGTTGGCACAAGAGAATTTGAGAATTGAGAGCTTTTTAAGTCAACTGTGACCAAAATATCTGACAAAAACAACTTGGGGGTGGGGAGAGTTCAGTTGGGTTACACAGTTTCAAAGTTCTCAGGGTCCAAAGAGAGGTAGCACATCTTGGTGGAAGGGCTCATTGGAGAAAAGTTTCTCAGCTCATGGTGAGGTCAAGAAGCAGAAAGACAAGGTGGTGGGGAAGAGGCTACAGAAGACACACCTTGCTAGGGCACACCTCCAGTGTCCCTCCTTCTCCAGTCACACCCTACCTGAATACAGTTACCATCCAGTCAGTCCATTTAAACAAAGATGGACTGATAAGGTTACAGCTCTCATTCAATCATTTCACCTCTAAACATTCCTGTATTAACATAAGAGCTTTGGGGGCGGGGGGACACCTCAAATCCAAACCACATCAGGAGCTAAGAATCTATTATAACAGAGGTCATGGGATGTGGACTACAAAGAAACATTTTAAACCTCATCCCTGTCAACTTCAACCATACGATTTTAGGAAAGATACTCAGCATCTTAAAACTTACCTTTCAGTAGGGATAAAAAAGAATAGAATAGTTATAATATGCTGTTTTCACAGGGCAGCTGTTGTAAGATCAAATTATAGAGGGAATGGATGTTCAAATTCTTTATAAACCAGAAAGTAATGGTTATTCATACATATTGGTTGGATATAATTTGAGGATAATCATCAATATAATTCTATAATGACTTTATTAAATATCAGAAGAATGTTGTTGTAGCCGGAAAGGGATTGCAGCCAGGAACGGCGGCGCCTAGGGAAGGAGTCCGGAGACAGGATGGAGACGAAAAAAATTTTTAATCTTTCTCTCTCTGTCTCTTGTAATTTCTAACACCAAATACACACTCTCACAAGAAACTAAGACACCTACTCTTACAAGAAACTACAATATATCTATACAATAGCGATAACCCTGTCCGTTCTCTCTCAGATCTCATCCCATGCGCCCGAGCAGGAATGGCATTCGCCCGATCTGCTGAGTCACGGCTCAAATCTCTAGAGATCCTGGGCCAAGTCCCGGGAGATCCCAGGACAAGTCCCGTGAGACTACGGAAGGCAGAAATGCCCAAAAATGTCTATGGCCCGTAGTCAACCACAATCTTAGCTATCTCCCCAAACAGGGCTCCTGCAGAATGTCACACAAGTTTCAAATGGATAAAATAACTTTATGAGAAAATGAGATGAAGATCATGGTGGTGCAACAAATTTGTACTGAGGTGAAAAACCACAGAAAAGAATACAATCTTATGTGATGACTCTTTTCTCCTTTTTTATATGAAAGGTTGATTCCAGGAATATGGTGTTATATTTCCCTTTTAAATGTATCAATATTATTATAGCATATCAAAATTTGTGACAGGTTAAAGGAATTCTGACACTTCTCAAACACTGAATTAAAATAGGTTTAAATTTCCCAAGAAATTTAAATGAACTGTTAGTCATATCTTAAAAAGTGTTACATGTTATATAATAAATAACTGAACATGACTATGGAGCATTTTTAATCTGGTGTTTTATATTGTTTAATCATGATACACTTTATCAGCATTTTTATACTAAGAGACTTACAAATCTATAAAAAAACTGAAGAAGAATTATCTGATTATCAACTCAAAAGTACTTTCTAAGCATAAAAGTTGCATTAAGAGACAAAGGAAAAGTCACCAATACAAAAATTAGTGTATATGATGAAATTCACCAAGAATAGATTTAAAGGCAAAAAAAACCACAATTATGAAAGATTTTGAAGAAATAGAAGCTAAAAACACATCACTGCAATTACAAACTTTTAATGTAAGTTACAATTACTTAAACATCAATGAAGCAGCATGAAAATAACAAGAATATGTTTCAGAGAAAAATAAATACAAATTGTATACAAACACATGAAAAGCATTTCAGACTTTCATTAGTCAAAAGTTTTCAGTTTACAATATCCAACAGATACTATGATTTACCACCAAATCAGCAAGCATTTTAAAAGTTATATTTAGAATGTGTGCACTGCAAGGCTCATCTATATACTGTACTGGTAAAAGTGTAAATTGGTACAACCTTTCTGCAAAGCAATTTGTCAATATATACCAAGGTCTGTAAAAAGTTCATACCCTTTGCTACAGTAATTTCTCTTATAGAACTCTATCCCAAGGAACTAATAAAAAATCTAGACAAACATTTAAGTTCAAAGCGAAAATCATGACACATTTATAATAGCAAAACCTCATTCATGTCAAATGTTTGGATAATAATTAAGTGTATTTTAGGATACCTATAAGATAGAACACGTGGTATGATTAAACATGGATTTGAAAAGAGAATTTAATAATATAAGATACTGTTTATGAGTTGTGGTTAGGTTGAAAATAAGAATACAATTCTGTATCAAGTCTTCTTAAGATAGTATTATATATTGATGTAATATAAAGTGAATAAACACTTGACTTCAAATACATAAACTTAGAGACAGGCACAAATATCTCAAAATGATTATGTAATTTTATACATAAGTTAACTTTTATTATATATTTCCATTTTTCTGTGTGTTATAAAAATCTTTACCAAGAACACATATATTTCTGAAAATAAAAAGTTTAATTATAAGTACATAAATTTCAATATACTTTATCATATTTTAAAAATGAGAATAGATTTATAGATGTAAATATTTAAATTATTCAAAAAGAAAACTTCTATACTTACATGAGATTGCACATACATACTTGAAATTATTTTGTACACAAGTATAAAAATAAACTATATTTTCAAGACCCACTGTTTTTACAAAGAAAATATAAGGATAACAATTATTTTTATAGCAAAGGGATTCTTTTAACTTGATATCATGTTTTGTGAAACTGTTTGATGACTATTTGACTAAGTCATTTTGCCCTTAAATATTTGTTTTTTAGAGGTAGGAGTGACTGCTGGAGTATATATCATGGTTAAGTCCTTTTCTTACTGTTTTTCATATGTAGATTCTATCTGCAAATTTAATGTTTCTAATTTCCAACACCATTTGTATTTCATATAAATGCATCTCACATAAGACAATATACAAAAAAATAAAAAAAATGATATCTTAATTTTAGATTTTACAAAAGTAGTTATCTTCGTCCATTCTTCATTTTAAATTTCCACCAATTCTAATACTTTTGCTACTTTTATCACATTTTTTGTCACAAAACACTGTACACCTATGCTAATCTTATGAATATATTTGAAATGGCTTTAAAACAGTCCTAGTGTATATTCTATTGTATTTGTGAGAGTAGCACAGAGATGTGTTAGTTAGCTTTCTGTCACTGGAACAAAATTCCTTAGCAAAACAACATAAAGGAGGAAAGATCTATCATGACTCAAGTTTTCAGACATTCCAATCCATGGTCACATGGCTCCCTTGCTGTGAGGCAAGACGTGTCAGAATGAAAAGGTGTGGTTGGAGGATAGTTACTTATCTCATGGTAACAACAAAGCAGAGAGAGAAAGATAGAGACAGAGGCAGAGAGATGGACAGAGAGGCAGAGAGAGAGAATTAGGAAGGATCCAAGAATAAGATATACCCTTCCAGGGCATGTTTCCAGTAGTCTCACTATAGTTTCCACCAACTCCTAACAATATTAGCAGATATGAATCTTTCCATGGATTAATCCATTGATGAGGTCAGAGTGCTCATGATCTGATCACTTCTCCAAATCCTCACTTCTGAATATTGCTGCATTGGGAACAAAGCTTTCAATGCATGAGTCTTTGGGGAACATTTCAGATACAAACCCTAACAGGAGGGAAAAAGCATTATTGAACAAACTAACAACCATTTCAATTGAGCCATACAACTCATGAATTTGTTGTTTCTACAACTTAGGAGGAAGGATTTAATGGAAACTGAGGTAAATGAACTAATCTTTAGAGGTTTTATTTGAAAAGAAAAGCTAAACTTATACTAATCTAGATACAACAAAGATTTTAACTTCTTTGCTGTAGTCATTTGTTCTTTAAGTAATTACGAGCAGACCATAGGACAAAATTAATTGAAAAATAAATTTAAAAATATATATGCACATGTTTACAACACTATTTACCCCCATATTTCTTTATGCAATTCTAATTAAAGTATCTTCATACCAAGCAATAATAGAATGAGAGGCCTAGAAAGAAACTTATGATTCACATCCTGATGTTTTCCTTTTTAAGAGAATAATCTAAGAAAAATGGATCAACCAAACATTCACTATAAGACAGAATAGAATACTTGGTATTAAATATTCTCCAATCTGTTTTGCTCTTGGGGATCTTTACTGAACTTCTTATTATCATTACCTTCATATTGCCATATGGAATAATAACAATAATAATATAATGAAAAATAGTTTCCTCAAAGAATAGATAGTATTGAATTGGGAATAAACAAGAGCAAAAAGTCTATAAACTAAAATGTAAATAATTAATTCATGAATTTACAAAAAAGAACATTATTAAAACAAATAACCTATAATTCCAAATATCCAATACATATTTTACACATGTACATTTGGTCTAAAATAATGTAAATGGAAAAAGTGAATTATATTTTAAGTGGAAAATACAATCTGTAAAATCAAAAAGGAGTGTGATAATTAAGTAGTTAGATGACCAGGTGATCCCTATAATGATGTTGATAGCATAATTTTAAGAAAAGTTTTAGGATTATTCAAAACTCTTATTTCAAAGACCTTTTAAAAGTAAATTAAATAATATTTTATAAATTCTTGAAGCTGGGTGCGGTGGCGCACGCCTGTAATCCCAGCACTTGGGAGGCTGAGGCAGGAGGATCGCAAGTTCAAAGCCAACCTCAGCAATGGCGAGGCACTTAGCAACTCAGTGAGACCCTGTCTCTAATAAAATACAAAAAAGGACTGGAGATGTGGCCCAGTGGTCAAGTGCCCCTGAGTTCAATTCCAGTACCAAAAAAAAAAAAAAAAAAAAAAAAAAAAAAATTCTGGAAATCTCTAAATTATATTCATGTATAAAATCCAGTCCATATTCCATTGGAAATGGTATTTCCTTTTGTCTCCATTTTCAAAGATCAGGGATCTATTTCCTACAGTTCTGGAGGCTGAGAAGTCCAAAATCAAGAGGTCAGCCATTGATGAAGACCTACACGTTCTTTCATCTCATGGTGAAAGACAGAAGGGAATGAGAGTACGAGAGAGAGAGAGAGAGAGAGAGAGAGAGAGAGAGAAAGAGCAAGAGGGACAAATTTGTCCTTTTAAATGAAATCCGTTCCTGCAATAGCAGCATCAGTTCATTCATAATGGTAGAAATCTCATAACTTAATACCTCTAAAAGATCCCAGCCCCCAATATTGACAATCAAGTTTCTAACACATGAACTTTGGAGGATACAAACTATAAAATTAGTCCTTTTTCTCACATGAATATTTACTATTATAAAGCCATGGAAACAATTAATGATTAACAGAGGTTTTTGTGTTGCATGAATATCCTTTCATTCAAGAGTAGAGTAACTAGTGGTTGGGGTCCAATGGTCAATCCTGTGTCACTCAGTGATTACATGTTCAATATCAGGCACTGTCAAACATTCTGAAAGGTTTTTCAGAAATGAAATATCACATCTAAAAGGCTTAGCTTTTTGACTTAATGTTTATTTCTGAACTTTCTTATCTTTGACCATGGATAACTATGGACATTCATTTTCTGTGCACACCCTTTATATATTGTTTAACAGAAAGCTGTCTCAGCATGTCTGAGTTAGATGATTAGGATAGACTGATAACACAGGAATACTTCTCTGAACAGGGAATTTCCATTATTACACAATCACATAGGTGGTTTCTTTCCTGTCTTCCCTTCTCTCCTCTTCTGCCACATATCTTTATAACATTATGATGATGGAGTCCTTTTACAGGAACTTTATCAGTGCTACATATAAACTGTCAATGCCCGACCTAAACCAAGAGATACAAAGGTTTAGGATATTGATCCTACGCAACTAATTCTGTGCTAATAATTCCACCTTCCCCCAAATGCACCTTCCTATGAAACTGCACCATTTGGCACCAGTTACTCACTGTCTGTGACCTTTTGCATGGCAATCTGAAAAACTGAAACAATGCTTAAAACTGGAAATGAAGCGTATCCATGACAATCCAAACAGAAAATACAGTAGCTATATGCAATAAAGAAGGCCTTTTCTCTCTTTGTATCAAATAAGCAAAAAATCTTTAGCAAGTTTACTTGAAAATGCAATTTAATGCATAACATTAGGTGACCAATAAGTATGTGTTGGAATGAAATTATCATTTATTCTTTTTAATCTTTCCTATGTATTTTTATACAAGTTCTCTGAATTTACTATTTTCAACTTGCAATATAAAATATTGTAAACATGCAGTTTTCTGTAGAACTTTTTGATCTTTCTGAGGAAAGAAGCTATTGAAATTTGATGAATAATTAGAAAAATCTTGACAGCAGTCAATTAATCTGCAAATATAAGCCAAGTAAATGACAATATGATAATCATCAAGTAAGAAAATAAATATAAGGTATGGTCTTAAGCCTTCAGAAGCCTACAACTTAGTGAAATGATAAGTCTATGTATCTTTATTTTTATTTATTTATTTATTTATTTTTGGTACCAGGGATTGAACTCAGGGGCACTCGTCCAGTGGGCCACATCCCCAGCCCTTTTTGTATTTTATTAGAGACAGGGTCTCACTGAGTTGCTAAGTGCCTCGCCATTGCTGAGGCTGGCTTTGAACTTGCGATCATCCTGCCTCAGCCTCCCAAGTGCTGGGATTATAGGCGTGCGCCACCGAGCCCGGCAAGTCTATGTATCTTAAACAGGGAGTTTATATATAAATATTTAGTTATGCAATTGGCAGATATATGAAATACAAAGCTGCAATATATAATACAGTTGGATTTTAATAATTAAGAAATATTTTAACTACTTTAATTATCAACAATGTTTGAAGAATCCAAGTACTGATGCTAAGCATGAGTTCTGAACTGTTGTCAAAATGAATACTTGTTGTATGTGAGATGTTTTTTCAAATCATCTGTCATGGCTTATAATGAAGTACAGGAGGAATCTAGCACTGGTTCCAAAACGTGTCTTAGGCATTCTAGTTTTAGGAGTAGCTTTTTTTTTTTTTTTTTTTTTTTTTTAATCACAAAGCTCAGTGAATTTAATTAAATTTCAACTGCCTCAAAGCAATTCTTTTATTGTGCAAAATCGCACTTATCATTCAGATGGCAAAAACCATATACAATGCTACTGTCTTTCAAAACAAGAAATTTACATATGGGCAATAAATAAAAAGGTCCATAACATGGCCCAGAAATGCCATTTAAGCTTTCTGATGGATGTTTTAAAATCAGTTCAGTTCAGGAGTGGTGAATTATGTGGTTGCTTCAGAGAGTCTATTTTATTCAAGGACCTGAGATGATAGAAGTCATCTCAAATGTATATGTTCTCAACAAGAAAATAGACAGTGAATGCCAAGGTGAAGAAAGCTCAGAGAATACACAAGTTCAAAACTATAGTGACACATATTTTTCCTCTATTCATATTTTCATGACTTCCTTTTTCTCCCTCCCCCTATGTGTTTACATTATCTAACTACCTATCTAAATCTATTTATCTATCTTTGCTCCTGCTATTTATTTCTGCTTTATGTCTTTGCAGAAAATAAGGGTTTCCTGTGGGAAAAATCAGCAGATTCACAAGGAAATATACAATTCCATGCATAGATATAAATGGCCATATTCAACTCTTTCCGTAGTTTGTCTGTTTAGAACAGATAAAGTAAAGTGGTAGCAGGTAGCAATGCTAGACAAATGGAACTTACTAAAACTGCAATTTATAGAGTATGATATTTTCTTAATTTTTCTCAGTCTGTGCAGCAAAATTTATGCTTTGTTCTGTATTAAAGTTTTTGGTATTTCATGCTAATAAGTACCTGTTTATTCTAACATATAGAAAAATTTAAAAAAATACTTTAAAATTAAAATCTACCACCTTCCAGAGTAAAAATTTCTTGGTTTTATAGTTCTTTATGAATATATTATACAATATGATATATATGTATGTTCACATGAATATATTTTTGCACACTCACATTTTTATTACCAAACTGAAGTCATACTATTTTATGATTTATAGTTTGTTTTCATTTTTACATACTTTTTGGTTTTTATTTCATATACTTATTTGCAGTGTTTTTCAAGGATACCAGTTTTCTACAAGCAAAACTTCCACAATCTGTACTTTATTCACATTCATCATATTCATTTGCATTGATCATCTCTTTTTCATTTTCTCAGACTCTAATGGATTTCTTAAAACCTGCTTCTGCAGATTATTAATTCAATTTTCCTGAACGATTAATGCTTTTCTTTATCACCTCAATTATGGATTTTAATTCTGCTATTGCTATTTTAGCTTCTTTGCAATAGTTCAATGTCTCACCCAAGTCTTTTTTCATCTCTGCTGTTCTTCATACTTTTATCTATTGTCCTTTTATCATATAATAGTTGCCCCATAAGATTTTCAGTTCCTAATTCTTTGAGGCTAGTTGCTTGTATATTGTCCTGATACGTTTTCTATTATTGTTTGTAGTAAATAATTTATGGCCATGTGTTCTTCTTTGAAATGTCAGAAAATCATGCTCTCTCCCCCCACCTCATTCTGTGTGTACTTGTTAGTGCGTTACAAGTGATTGCTATGATAGTTTGTCTTATTACCAAAGGAGGATGCTATGACTAACAAAACATTTCCTCTCTTTAAGGTTTTGTGAAGTAAACAAAACAGAAAACCTAAACATTAGGATAGTGGAAAATTTAACTGATTTTATGATTCTTCATTTACAATATTTCACAATCTCCTTACATTTTATTCTGTCTCTTATAACCAACATAAACTATGGCCCTTAACTAATGTCAAGACCATTACAAGAAAGGCATATAAAATAAAGACAGTGAGTAAACATTTTCTCCCAAACTGAAAGAGTTTGTTTTAAAAGTTTTGCCAGTAATATTGTATTCTTCTTATGAGCTCTTGATATAAGCACATGCATAGGACAGGGAACTCCCAAAATCTTATCACTGAAACAAACATTTGGACCCATCCTAAAGTAGGGTCTTTTTATAATTAGTATTTATTAATTTTTAAATAGAAATTTTAACAGGAACATAAGATGGTCCACATCATAAGCTGCTAAACAACAACAACAAAAAAAAATGGCCTTCAGATTCTTATTCAATTTTCAAAATTTAATTAATTAATATATTTATTCTAATTTGTTATATGACAGCAAAATGCATTTCAATTCATAGGACACATTCAGAGCACAATCTTTCATTTCTCTGGTTGTACACAAAGTAGAGTCACACCATTTGTGTCTTCATACATGTACCTAGGGTAATGATCACATTCCACCATCTTTCCTACCCCTGTTTCCCCTTCCTTCCCTTCCCTCCCCTTTGTCCTATCCAAAGTTCATCCATTTCTCCCATGCTCCCCCCACCCCCACAATGGAATTTTGTGTAAAATTATTCTATGTCTCAATAGGGTGAACGGATGAGGGATTTGAAGCTTTTTACATTTATGTAAATCAGAAGAGTAAGACTGTGTTTTGGATTGTGGTGGATTGAGGAAAGCATCCAAAAAGAAGACAATGAGCTTAAGGTATTGGTGTCAATGAGACCTGTGTCAGTATCTCAGATCTTCCAAGAATTAGAGAGTGATCTTCATCACTCTTAGATTGTAATCTCTAAAAATATCTGAAAACAGAATTGCAAAGATTAATTGAGAAGATGGTTTGTTTGAATTATTAACCCTTCCCATGTTTCCTTTGTCATGAGAGTGAATATCATGGCAGCTGCAGTATAACAAATTGTCCTCTCTGACTAGAGCATCTCAGAGAATATTCCTCTTAAACTCTTTCACAGTGATTTTCATATAGGACATAACAACTGCAAAGTCAAGGACATATGTTCTTTGAGAGAACATTTTACTCCATAGATGCTATGTTCCTATTTTTGATAACACAGAATTGTACAATCATCAAAATCATTGGCTTTGAGTATAAATAGTATATAGTATATGAACCCTGTATTGAACATTACAAAAAATACAAATTACAAAAAATACAGATTATAGATGTGATTTCCTTGAAAGTTTGACTCCACTAATACATCTACCTAACAAAGAGTGCCAGCTCTGTTTAAAAATCATGTCAGTTTTTAGAGTCTGTGTTAGAAGCAAATAGACTTTACAGTTTAATCTTTGTTCAAAATGGATTAACATACAGTTAACATAAATTTACATATGAATAGTAGAATATGACTTTTAAGGTAATAAATTAAACAAAGTAATTGAAGTCAAAAAGCTTCAGTTAAATTACAACTTTGCCATTTTCTTATAGTAGTGGAACTCTGGGTAACTCAATGATTGTGTAAATGATGCATTAAAGGGAACTAGTATATGGCACCCAGAGAATGTAGAAACAAGAATAATAGGGAAACTCAATGATGGTTACTTCTTGTGTGTCACTACAGAATTCTGTTGCATTGTGCTCTTGGGCAAGTGCTCAGTCCAAACTTCCAATATCTCATTAAAACCCCATTGATGCTATCTTTCCCAGCATCACTGAACTATTGTGAAAATTAAGTAATGACTTTGGTAGCTTTTCACAACATGTGAAAATGCCATAGAAAAAATATTTTACAATGATTAAAATATACATCAATAATCCAAGGATGTCGTATTTTTCAAATTTTTCAATCCACATTTCTTAAGAAAGTTCTGATGTGAATATTTGTAATGTCTATGAGTTGTCAGAGAAAAATTATACTCAATAGTTATTTAACATGCAAACAAGACTTAGGACTTCAATAGGGGTCAAGATTATTGCAATAGGGGAAAGACATTTAACTCAATTTCACTGAAACAAAAGATGGGAGGTTTTTAAACCCTGGGCATGTACTGAAAGACATTAATCGGGAGGTTCACCATTGTGATGAGGCCATCTGTGTTGGATAATTGTTGCTTACAAAAGAAGCTAAGTTTCTATTTTCACATAGAGACTGGGAGAAATGAGCACTAACTTTCTTGATGATATATTCAAAGGGGTGGCTTACTAGTCTTTGCAAAAAACATTCCTGTATTGCATAATATTTACATCTCAAAGAAACAGAGAAATAAATGGAGGTTTCTAAACTAAACTATTTCAGAAAAGGAAAGATAGGAACCTATAATCAGGAAAAAGTCTCCCTGATCATTTTAGTCAGGTTTAGGGGAACATTGAGGTTATCTTTTTCACAAAAAACATACCATGCATTTTTGGATTAATTATTTTGTTTAATTATTTTTTTAGTTTAGAATTTCCAAATTTAGATGTATACAAGTGATTATGAAAAACTTCCACAGTATTTCAATAAACAGCCCTGTCCACATTCCCGACCCTGTGTGATTTCCATAGTCTGTGATAAATATTTTCTTGTCACACCAAATCTTTTCTTCCTACATATTTTATAATTGTGCCCCCTCAAAAGAAATATAATCTAAACCACAGAATTTTGCAAAGCTACTCATGTACACAATATGCCCACAAACACACACACATATAGTTCTTTGTTTTTATTTACTACCTTTTATTTGTTAATTCATTTCATTACTTATAGTCAAAGTCATATAGGTTTCATTTTGAGACATTTCAGTCTTTCCCATTCCTTTTATTATTGATGTGTATACTACTTTTCAACCATAGTAAAGTCATTTTTAAACTAGGAACGACTGTTACAGGCAATATCTTCCTTGATCATAACAATTTGATGTGGACTTATTCTCTGTGCAGATCTAAAGAGGAAAGTAAATTGGAATTTTTCAATTGGTGATACAGCAGCATTGCTGCTACCCCGGAGACCCATTTTCAAAGGCAGCTTGGAGATTAGGTATCCCACACCAATTCGAATTAGGGAGTCCATTCTAGAAGACTTGTTCACTCTCAAAAAAGAATTGGTGACCAAAGGTGATGCGACCACCTGCAAAACTGTCAGTGCTTCATGTAGTATTAACTGATATTGAGTTGAAATATTACCTTTGTTTTTGTTTCATTTTGTTTTGTTTTTGTGTTCTCTATAATCTCAAATACAATTTAACTAATTTAGACAAATATGCCATATGCTAGTGCAGAAATATAGACAGAAAGATGTAAATATAAGCCTGTGGAATTTGGGGAGTTTATTGTAGAACTGGTGATATATTTATATGTTGAAAAAATAACATATACCAAGTTCAGTGATTATTTTCTATTAGATTCACAAATACAATTCAAAAACTCACTTTCTGTGTAATCTGAAAATTTTGTACTTTGTCTATCATTAATTTTAAGGAAAATTCTAAAGAAAAAAATACACCTCTAAACCTTTCCTTAGAAAGGAATGTTTTAATACCAAAATTCTTTTCAAAATAAGAATACATACAAAGTTAATAATATAAGAAAATGCATTTTTTTCTCTCTTCATGTTTATTCTCATCTTTTATTTTTGAAGTATTTCAAATAAATTATTTGGAGAAGTCAAAAGAAAAAATAATTGTCCTGCCCCTGTCCTTGGCGTGCAGAAAGTTAGAGTAATTGGTGTTAAAATTTTTGTCTGTGATGCTGCTGCTGACCTTATTGTAAGAACAATGTAGAAATCTTTTGTTTACTTCCATGGAGAAATCCTAGTAAATTTTAAGCATATTTACAAACTACCAGTTTATTTTAATAGAGTTCAGCTGTTTAGAAATTTCACCAATCATATTTGTGTAGCAAGAATTTAAATAGAATCCGAAAGACTATTTCATGAACATGTCCACTGTAAGTAATTGACACAGATTAATATAGCCTGCAAAAGTCATGTGCTTGAATTACAAGGAATAAATCAATCTAGTGAGTCATAGTTTTAAGGAATCATAATTTAATCTTTCTACCTTTCTCTGTGTAGCCATAATTAAATTAATTAGGATAAAATTACTAGACTAATAAGGAATATGTTTTGTAAATTTAGACATCTGAGTGGAGCAATGAATAGCTTCCAATTTTATTAGACATTATATTGGAGCTTTAATCCAAAACAATGTAGACACAGAGTTGGGCTCTGTGTTAAGGTTAAAAGGACTAATATTCTGCTAGAATTATTTAAAGCCATAATTTTCATGTCACTTGAAACCACTACATAAACTTGTAACAGTGGCCCACTTTATGCTCTGCCACAGAAATTTATTTTTAAAATGGACATGTTTCTTTCTCTTCCTCTCTCCCTGCTCTTCTCTAATCTCTCCCTCTCCCTAATCTCAGGGGAAACAGGATTACCTTTCTTCCCCATTTTAGGCAGATTTATCTGTTGTTGAGTACACACCAATCTTAGGAACCAAATAATCCAGACTTTGGGGATGGTACTAGAAGATCTCAAAAATGAGTATCTCCCAAATTAACAAGTGAATTACAACTCCAACAGAGAACACATGGAATGTAGCCTTTGAGTCACTTCTTTAAAAGATCCCCTCTTCCTGCTGATGGACAGAATCACAGCCTTTGGGACAGGAGTCCCATGTGTTTCTCCTTTGTTAGCAAAGCAATAAATCTTCTTTCTCCTCTTTCTCAAAACGGTGGCATTTAGGACAAGGACTGAACTTTTGACAACAAATTCAGAATTAGATTATTCATTAGCAATATCTTTAAGCTACCTGTGTGTTGATATTATATGTCATTTGTGTCTTATCTTTTGAAAAGTAACCAACACCCTGAATTTCATGATTGTGAACATTGTTCTTTTTAATATTTCACTATTTGTGTATCTATTAACCATATGATCCTTTATTTGCTTTCTTATGAGCTTTGTCAAAACAGAACCATCCACTTCAGGCTTTTCAACTTGCTGTGATCAGAAACATGTTTCATAGATTTCCCCATTCTGTTTAATGCACTAATACTTTGTCTATTTATTGCCATCTAATATTCCATGGTTACTTCATACTTTATGTATTTTCTTTCAATGCAAGATCATTACAAGATGGTTCCTGACTTTGGTTTGTTTTATTTTTTCTTTTGTTCTAACAATGATGCTATAAACATTATTGTGCATATTCCCTCATGAAATTGTTTTGTCATAGATGATAACATGATTGAAATTACACAATGATGTCCAACAGTATTTGATTTTATTCACATTCACATACATAACAACCTCTAATAAATTTCTATTTTAAGTTATGTAGTAAAATAGGCTATTCTGATCATCGTTCCAACCGGACAACTCAAAATACTGGAGAAAAAGCATATTTTAAGTTATTCTTAAGGCATACACTGATAAGATAGTAAGTAATTACCAGGACAAAAATGAGAAGAAATCTAAAAATCAAAAGCAAAAAGGATTAATAAAGATTTTATAAGTACAAATTTGCCAATCCAAAAATAATCTTAAATTTGATTTGGGTGTTAGATGTTATAAAGCAAGACACACAGAAATTAAAATTGTGATCTTTCCCACAAGGAAGGTGTTATTTTACATAAAGCTGAGTTCCTCAATGGAGAAATAGAAATAAATTCAACCTCTCCCTAACAGCCTAACAGTGAACCCCAAGAAACCACCACCAACAACAACAGAAAGTTCCCCTTGACAGCAACACAGCATGGAGAAAGAGGACCTTTCCTGGGTGTTTTGTCATAATCAAGCCTGAGTGCAGATGTGAAGCCTTAATCTCAGGACTTGCCATGAAATAGTCCTAGATGGTAGGGGCTCCTCCCACTAAGAACATGCCACAGATTTCTATGAATAAAGTCATCTTCTTTGATGGCCTTAATAATTTAACAATATTGAGAAAGTAATTGGATAAAATAATGACTACAAAAAAAAAAAAAACTGATTGGGCAAAGGGGGTGGGGAGGTGGTATGGAGACAGGAAAATGGTGGAATGAGATGGGCATTATTGCCCTAGGTATATGTATGACTGCACGTATGCTGTGACTTTACATCATGTACAATCAGAGAAATGAAAAGTTGTTCTGCAGTTGTATACAATGCTCAAAATGCATTCTTCTGTCATATATACCTAATTAAAATAAATTAATTAGTTTAAAAGAAAGACAACTAGCCGGGCGCGGTGGCGCACGCCTGTAATCCCAGCACTTTGGGAGGCTGAGGCAGGAGGATCGCGAGTTCAAAGCCAGCCTCAGCAATGGCGAGGCACTTAGTAACTCAGTGAGACCCTGTCTCTAATACAAATACAAAAAAAAAAAAAAAAGGGCTGGGGATGTGGCCCAGTGGTCGAGTGCCCCTGAGTTCAATCCCCGGTACCAAAAAAAAAAAAAAAAAAAAAAGAAAGAAAGACAACTACAGTCTACAGGAAAGCAAGATATTGATGTAGTGAAAAGAAAATATCTGCAATACACATACACCTATAAAAAATCAGATAGGACTACAAGCAACATACATGTATGCACATATTTCTAATTTTTTTAAAATAAGGTAAGTTTAAAAATATATTGAGGGGTATAAAAACAAAATCTATGAAAAAGAATTTTAAAAACTGAAAATAAATGTTTAATGAAGACTAAATAAAAAAGTAAAATATCAGTAGGTGAGTTATATATACAATTGAAGAATATTAAATTCACCTGAAAGTAAGGATAGAAAACCAAGAGATATATCAGAAAACAATTATTCAAGATGCAACACAAATAGATAAAATGACAAAACTGTGCAGGTGAGTATACAAAATCCAATGGACATAAAGGAAGTAAGTTGAAATAATATTTGGAATATATTACTTTCACAAATATATTATTAAAATTAATTTCACCTCTTTTTACATTTCCCTCAATTCAACTACAAGAAAACACAATATTAAGATGTAGCTGCCTTTGTATTTACTTAGGAGGATTGACACAAAGCAGCTTTATCAGGTGTAGCTGTTCCAGTCTCCAAGATTGACCTCTCTGTGCTTTCAAAATCCCAACCATACAGAGATTTCTTCAGAGCCAGTAACATATTCAATTTTTCTTATTTTTGTTTCCAGGGATTGGACACAAGGGTGCTTAACCACTGAGCCACATCCTCAGCCTTTTTTTATATTTTATTTTTTGAGACAGGGTCTGGCTAAGTTGTTTTAGGGCCTCACTAAATTGCTGAGGTTGGCTTTGAACTCACAATCCTCATGCCTTAGCCTCCTGAGTCTCTGTGATTACAGGCATGCACCACCATGCCAGAGTTAATACTGAGATACGAGTAGAGAAGACACATAAGAACATTAAAACCCATGATTCTGATAAATATGAATGTTTCCAAAGTATTTTTAATAGTAATTGATATTTTCGGTAAACATTTGGGAGACCTGGTGTCTTCCTTAACTTTTCTATAATTATAATTACATCATTTCACTTTTCTCTTCCTTGATTTTTAATTTGTATGGAATAAGTTTGGGTCTAGATTATTCTAAGTATGCTTCCCACTCTGTTTTATCTGTTTACATTTCTATGTATCTATCTATCTATCTATCTATCTATCTATCATTCCATCTTCTCAGAAAGCCAAAAGGGATGTGTAACTATTGCCTGGGTGAAGAAGAAAACAACTGATTATGAGAAAAGACTTTCACGGAGGGGGGAAGAGAAGGGAGAAAATAACTTCACTTTTGACGCATAAATTATGGTTGTAAAAGTGAATAATATTGTACATTTTTCAAATCTTATGATTGTAGGAGAAAAGCAGAGCAGAGCATAGTGTTTGTCCTCTGAAGTATAGTAAAGCAACTATTATGGTGCAGTTTCAAATAATGAGTGAGCATATTGTGGGCAGTCACAAATTTAGAGATACATAATGTGCAAACTGAACAGTAAAAGGCGCATAATACAATAATATAGTTAGAATTCTTAGAATGTATTATGTCTACTCTCATGACTATTTATAGTTTTATTCTATTATACATCATCTATAATTTTTTTTTTAATCTGAGGGGAGTAGGAGGAAAGCTGTCACCATATATTTTCGGGCAAAAGATGAATTTTCTGACAAGACAGTCTTTATCTGTAATTTTCTATCCTTCTGCATCTCTTGCATTTACATAGAACTGTTCATACCTTTAGATAAAAAGAAAATATATATATATGATAATTTCTCTAGCTACTGAAGTGTCTATTAATGGTTTTAATATCACCTAAAGTTACTTTTTTCTTAGTGTTAAAATAATTATGTTTTCTATTCACCTGAGATACTTTTCTTAAATCCATCTTCATTTCTTTAAAACACAACTCATTCTTCTACCCCCAGCTGTAAAATACCTACTTGTAAGCAATGAAATTTTTTGATTTCATAAAACATTGAAATGATCTTGATTTATTTGTATCATCTCATATCACTAGAAAAATAAACATTCAAAATAAAAATTATTATGTTTCACATATTTTTATCAATCAATTTGGACATGCTCTTAATAGTCTCATAATATGATGTAAAAGGGAGTATGCAGTAAATAGTAAAGATTAGTAGTTATTAGTTATAGATAAGAAAAATGTTATCTCAACTATCAAGATTTAAAAATTAATACACATTAATCTAAATTATAAGTTATGTTTTAAACTAACTGTCCTATTGTGAGTTTCACATTGAAATGTATTTGATGATAATAATCTTTGGTCAGGAAAAGCTAAGATTTTTTTTTAATATGGTGACATTTCTTCAATTAGGAAGAAGTTCCATTTAAGATAGTCAGATTATCCATTCTCCATTATTTGATGTTAATGGAGTCTTTTGTTTTTCTCTTCTCTTTATCTTCCCTTTGCTATATAATATTTTGAATTTTGACAACTGATATTAATTACTAGAACATATACAAATACTACCTAAAAATCTTTATGAGGAACCCATGATATTTCATGAAAGAAAAATTTTCTAGAAAGAGTATTTTCACTTCCTCTTTTTCATTCAATCAGGAATGCAACCATAAATCGTATAAATTCTTAGTAAACTAAGATTAGATAAGAAATAAGGTCAAATTCACTTTATAATCACATAAATGTGCAACAATGACTGGTTATTATTACTCTCTTCTGGGGTGACTAGCTGCTGATAGAGGCAAGTACCTACCTGAAGCAAAAGGACTTATTCATGGAAACATTCTTAAGATTCTGGGAAAAGAATTTGTGACAGAAAAATAAGAAGAAAAAGTAAATTTAACGTCAAGGGAGAGATCAGAGCATAAATTTGGGTTTGAAATGAGAGCTGCAGTTTAGCAATGGCTGCCTGGAAGGTTTCAGTTAGTCTTGGATCTTGGTTCAATTTAAGATTCTAGAATTATTTCCCACATGGTTTGATGTCTCCGTTGCTGAAATGGTGTGTCTGTGCTATTGTGTTTGCCGTTTGGATGATACTGATATTCCCCAATGAATTGCTTGGATTCTGGTGGCATAACTTGTAACTTTCTTTGGTTTTTATATGGAATGGAAAACCATTTCTTTGGATGTCTCTGAAATACAGCTCTTAAGTGTAGAAGCAGATCTTTCTTATTCTTAAAGGCACTTTCAAGATTCCACAGAATTTAATGGAAACCAAGAATGTTTGTCTTCTTTGGTTTTCTTCTAAATAGGATAATAGAATTGATTCGAGTGATGGAGCTAAAGCTCATAATTTATTGTGAAACGAATATTACATAACATCAGAAGAACAGGAAAAAAGTCAACTCTAAAAATGCTTAAATGGGTGGCAAAGGATATGATTTTCTATAAAATTTTTCCCAGTCTCCTTCTTCTATTTATACTTAAATAGGTCTCTCTTGAACAAAATCAGAAAAAAGAAAGCAACTTGAATCCAGGGTACTTCAAAGCATAGTCAAACATCTTTGTATATATTTTTACACAAGAGCAAAGTGAATGATATGAATTTCTTCTGTAAATTATCAAATTTCAACCACTTCTTCCATTATCAATTAACTAATAATTTCAAATGAAAAATGATTGTCATTAAATCATCTTATTTTTTGATTTTCTCAAAAAATAAGGAAAGTAAAAGAATTTACACTGCAATATTTGTTCATTAAATTAAATATTAAAGCAGTATGTTGACAAATGCAATATTCTTTTTTTTTTTACAATATTCTTAATAACCATGTCTATAAAAATTTTTTCCCATCTATGCAATGCATCTATAAGATTTAATTTAGACAAATAAGGCAATTGGGCCTAAATGGAATTAGACTACTTTTCATATTTTTCTATTTATTATATCAATAATGCAGTACTTTTTATAGAAAGGTCTGAAGCCACATATGTATTACTATATTTGGGCTTATTGTTTTTTTGATTCCTCAGTGAATTACATGGTGAATATAGCTACTACAGCAGAACTTTAATATTAGGAAAGCAGAAGCTGAAATGTAATTTTGAATATAAATTTGCCCAACTTGCTTTTAAAATAAGAATAATGGCATTGATACTTTTTTGACCTGTGTTAATTTAAAAGTTATCTATTAATAATTATATATTCCACAGTGATAAAATACTTTAAACTTACTTCTATTAATCAGATACTCCACATTGTATAGTGGAAAGTATGTAGATTTTCCAGTAGAGACTTAACTGCAATAATACAAATTTCTTTCCTGGGCACAATATATTCTAAGACAATGCAGTGATTGAGTATTACAAAGTTACAAAATAATAAAACAGCAAAAGAAAACTTAAAAGCCTAAAAAGGCAACCAGGGGAGTGGAAGAAAATTTGCAAACCATGTATTTGATAGGAGATTAATGTCCAAAATGTTACAAAAATACTCCTACAAGTCAATACAAAAATAAAAATAAATCATAAATCATTTTAAAAATTACAAAGGATTTAAATAGATATTTCTGCAATGGCATACAAATTGCCTATACATCTATATAAAAATGTTGTCACAGTCTGTTTAGGCTACTATAATAAATTGCCATATTTTAGATGGCTTAGACAACAAACATTTATTTTTTACAATTCTGGAGAATGGGAAATCCAAGATCAAGGTTCTGACAGATCTTTTGTTGAGCTTTGGCTTCCTGGTCCAGCCATTTTGTCCTTGTATACTCACATGACAGAAAGAGGGTAAACTGGCTTTCTGGTTTCTACTTACATGGGCACTGATCCTACTCAAGGGGCTAATCCCTCATGACCTAATCATCTCCTAAATGGCACACTTAAACATACAATTACACTGAAGATTAGATTCGAAGATGTTCATTTGGAGGAGACACAAATATTTAGTCCACAACACCAGCATGAGGAAAATGCAAATCAAAACCGCAATGAGCTATTACCACACACCTACTAGAATGGCGATTAAAAAAAATTAACAAGGGTTGATTAGGATGTGGAGAAGATGGAATTCTTATATACATTTGATAGAAATGTACAATTGTGCATATTATATGGAAAACAGTATAAAGTTTTCTCAAAAAATAAAAATAGAAGTCTGAACTACTTCAGCAATTCCATTTGTATGTGATTTTCCAATGAAATTAAAGTCAGGATTTGAAAGAAATGTCTGAACTCTCATATTGTTCACAACAACAACGTGTGGAAGCAATGAAATTTTACCAATGGATAAAGAAATACAGCATATGCATATAATGGCATGCTATTCAGCTTAAAGAGAAGGAATATATGGGACAAGGTGGCTGAACTAGAGGACACAATGCTAAGTGAAGTAAGCCTGTCTCAGAAGGACATATGCTGCAGGATCTCATTCATATGAAGGATCTAAAATAGTAGAACTCATAGAAGCAGAGTGGTGGTTGTCAGGGGCTGAGGAGGGGGAAATAAAGTTGCTATTCACTAAGCACAAAGTTTCAATTATGCCTGATGAATAAGTTCTAGAATACTGCTACACAACATTATGCATTTAGACAATAATATTCTATCTTACACTGAAAATTATTTAAGAAGGTAGATCTCATGTAAAATATTCTTTACATTATAAAAATAGACATATATCCTATATTGTTTGGACAATTTCATTGCACAATCTATCTTGTATTTGTGATCATTAATGAGTAATGCACATATTTTTAAATCAAAGCCAGACATGAACACTTCCATTAGGTTTAAATATTTTCAAAATGAAGATACCACTAATGTTTTCTCCTTAGAAATTAATCTATTATCTTTTAGTTCCTAGAATTCAAGTCCATTGTTATTATATATGTATTATGAAATATATACATATATATGTGTATATATATATATATATGTATATATAAATTTAGTATGTATACAACACCTAGTTGGTGGAATTAATAAGTGCAAGGAACAAAAATGAGTTTTTCACTTGGATAATGCAATAAGTCACACAGAAATTATAGCTGATGATATATATATATATATATATAGCTTAAAATGGTATATATATATATATATATATATATATACCATTAAAATGATATATATATATCTCATTGATATATATGATATATATATATGAATGATATATTTATGATATATATATATCTCATTGATATATATGATATATATATCATTTTAATGGTATATATATATATGTATATAAACCATTTTAAGCTGTATATATATATATACAGCTTATGTCTATGTGTATGACCCAGAAAGAGTGTGTTTTACATAATATACATAAAAGCATATTTTATATGATTTTACATAATATTTTAACAATATCTGGCCTGAACCAAGTGTTCTGAATATGGTTGTCCTCATCTTCTCTTTATATTGCCAACTTCAGACTATTATCAAAGTCAGCAATGAGTTTCAGTGAAAAGTTCTTAGCAAGTTAATGGACCCCTTCCTTAAAAATAAAACACAATAAACCTTGAGGGTTTAGAAAACCAGTTCAAGAGAAGTAAATGTGAAAAGCATTTTAAGTTCGGAAAAAGTCACTCTTTTTACTTTATCCTAAATTAACAGCAGCCTAGGATTACACAATGATAAAGCAAATGGTGATTATCTCAACTCAAGGTTGCCCTAAAGCAAATGCTGGTAGAGCTCACAATTTTGTATTTAAATTGAGAAGCAGAATCAAAAGAGACAAGGGACAAATTAGGACCAAAGTTTAAAGTATGCATTGCATATCATTATATATTATTAAACAAATTATCATTAGTTTTTAGATGGAATCTCGCTATGTTGTTCAAGTTGGACTTGAATTAATAATCCTTCTGCCTCAACTTCCCAAGTAGTTGGGATTACAGATTAATACCACCACACCCAGAAAAACATCATTGAAAAATAGTTTTAAGCATAACAATGTATTTTTCCAGGAATCAGGCTGCATAGATTTTATACATTTTAACAAAATGTGAATATAAGTTTCTTTGGAAGCACAAGTATCATTGCATTGTGTTCTATGATTAGTCTGAAGCAGGTACATTTCTCCCCTCCTCAGTTGTTTCTATACTCTCTCTCTCTCTCTCTCTGTCTCACTCATGCACGCACACACAAGCACACACACACACACACACACACACACACACCTTTTAAAATTATACCAGGATTTCAAACGAACAAGATATAAGGAAAATAAACTTATTGACTCATAATTGTGAAACCCAGGAATGTTAGTAATATTGTTAAATCCTTAACAACATCCTTTGTCATTCAAATGCACCTAATTTATTCTTTCCAGGATGTGGTTTATAACTGGACTTTTCTCTATTAATTGGCAAACAGCTGTAAATGCAAAATAATGAAATGTGAAAAAACGCTTTACATTGCCAGAAAAGAATTAATGAACATGACTCCAGCTGGTCATGTGTCAGTAAGTCCTTCCAGAGAAACATGCTTGTTGAAATCATTAGAAATGTTGTCCCTATCTATGGTTGAAGTTTTATTCTGCACTCTGGGCCCTGGACAACAACATCACACTGATGTGCCATTCTTTCAATTAGAGAACATTTTTTAAAAAATAAATACAAAGAAATATTTTTCAAAATATTCTATTCAGAAAAAAATGTAACCATAATTGGCCAGCTGGGTTATTCACACAGTCACAGATCTGCTACTTGCCAGCTTGGTTTTCACACATTTCAGTGAGATGGGAAAATGAGGTTAATGTTCTAAGTGTTTGAGCCTTTTGTCATATGCAACGTCTAAGCGGTTCCAGACTCTAAAGGAGAGTGAAACTCTGAAATACTAAGCTTAGAAAATACAATTTGCTATTTGAAAAGTATTTGTTTCTATAGCCATGTAATTCCCTTAGCACATGAAAAGTATTTTGTTAAGTAGTATCATTGCTTTATCTGAAGAGATTTTGAATATTTTAGAGTGATAACTAAACTGTATTTTTTCTTAAGCTATATGGTAACTGTGACCTTAAATCATTATTTGAAAGAGATAATTATTTTATGATAGAAATGCTCATTTTATTTTTAGTTTTTATTTTTGCAATTCTGTGTATTAAACCCAAGCCCTTACACATGTAGCCTTTACCATCAAGGTACAACCCCAGCCCCACATACATTTAAGTTGATACAAATCTACCTCAGTTTCATATATAATTTCTTCTTCATCTTATTTCCAGAGGCATTATTGATAAAAAGCTTTATTACAGTTTGGATTCTAAATAGCAAATTAATACATACAAATTTTGATATTTTTAGGATTGAATTTGATTGTGATCATTAAAAAATATTTATTCAAACAAAATACAAGTGAATTTCTCAAATAAAAATTCAAGTATGAAATTTAGGGCTAGAATGGTAGCTTCAAAAATATGAATGTTATGATCTTCTTTGTTTTTATCAGGTAAGGTAGCTTCATCCTTCTGTTCCAAGATAGTTGCTTCAGTTCCAGCTATTATGTGTGCATTCTAACTAAGAAGAGAGGAAAACATGTCAGAATAAATAGATATACCCTTTACTTAGGGAGACCTACTAGAATCTGTACATATCATCGTTACTTTTTTTCTTAGAGTCAAGTTGTGTGTTTTGGGCTCCCTGCAAAGAAGACTGAAAAATATAATCTGTATCTATCACTTAAAATCCATATTGTATCTATTACTGGAGAAGAAGATGGCTATGAATTTGGATGAACAATATGGATTTCTACAAGAATGACTAAACCTCAAACTCTTCTAAGTGAAAAAGCCCAATTTACATTGCCAGAATTCTCCCAACCATGATAACAGCACGTTTGTAGTAAATTTGCTGCTATTACTATGACAGAATTATTATCAAAGGCAAAGGCAGTTTTCAAAATGGTTATCAGTGGTTTCCTGCTGATCGTGGCTCATCAGTATCTGTGGTGCTAAAAAAAAAAAAAAAAAAAAAAAAAAAAAAAAAAGAAAGAAAGAAAGAAAGAAAAAAGAAAAAGGAAAACTCTGACCTATCCTTCTGTTGATATATGCTGGAATAACTCACAACCAGCCATACTGAAGGTAAGTTGATGAAGACATTTGTAGCAACAGGATACTTGTTTAAATTCAATTTGAAAGCAGAGAATAAAATGGAAGTTGAGATAAGATTGGAAGCATTCCACATTCCATTCCTGCAGCTTCCTTTCCGGAATGTACTGAGAAAGATGGGACTTGTTCCCTAAAAGCACACTCATTATTCTTAATTCCAATACCCAACATTATGTAAACAATCCATGTCCTGAAACCTATTATTATTTTACCAGTTGTATAAATCACCTTTAATCTAGTTTTTCGAAAATTTTCTTTAAGACATTGATTCCCCCAGTACTTTCTTAAGCCCCCTCCCAGAATCCCAAATTACTTACTTAAATAGGTATATATGTCATAATGGGGTTCTCATTATATGAAGAAGGCAGTATTTTGAGACTTTAATCTTTTAGGTAATCCTTGTGTCTTTCCCTTTGTCTTATCTCTATTTAAGCAAGTGGTCTACTTGTATTTATTTCCTGAAGAATCAAATGTACTGGGACAAAACGCCAAAACTCCTGTAAGGCATCCTAGCTTTTATTATCTAAAAGCTTATCTTAAGGGAGAGGAAAGGATTTAATATTATAGATGAAACATCTCATCCAAAAACATGGGGAAGAGAATTATGGTATATAGAAAAAGTGGCTTAAACACAGAAGAGGAAGAGTTCTCTTCCAACTAAAAAGAGAGTTCTCTGTGATTGCAATAGGCTTGCATCTGTGTCCTGTGCTCTAAGAGTGTCGTCATAGGTGCAGAAGGACTCCAGACATGTCTGAACATCCCAGGAGCAATGGGCATGACGCCCAACCTCCTTTCAGAATTCCAGGAGGCTGGCTGGAATCCAGGGGGAAATTAGATGATGCAGGTGCAGTGTGAGAAGCTTCCTACTTCCTGAGCACAGACCACAAGTGGAAGAATTCCTGGAACTGACTGAATCAGGCTGCCTGAGATGGGTTAATGTTTGTGAACAGTTTACAGGAGGTCCAACCCTGAATGGGTTAGCAGGCAAAATGATTCCTGAACCTTGACCTGAGTCTGGAAAGACAGAAACTTAAATAAGGACCAGGGTATAAAAGATCTAAACATAAATTAATTTGTAATTTGTTTCACATCTGTGAATGCAGTATGTTTTTGTCCATCATATTGTTTGTATTTCACAATGGTCATGCAATTTGCAACCATTATATTGACGTAGCTTGTGATAGGACTTTTGAAATCTCTTTTACTTCTTCTGTCACCTTTCTCACTACCATCAAAATTTTCCACTGCATACACATAAACACACATTTCCATGAAACACGTATATGCCTATAAATTGAGCAATGCTTTTAACATTTGATGCTGGCAATCTTAGTCCATTTATGTCCTCTGATAAAATATCTGAGACTAGGCAACTTGTAAAATTAATTTTCTCAAAGTTCTAGAGGCCAGGAAGTCCATGATCAAGAAAGCACCAGGTCTGCTTGTCTGGTAAGAGCAGTTCTGTGCTTCCAGGTTGGGCCTTCTTGTAGAATCTTCCATAGCTAAGGAATGCTTTGTCTTCACATGGCTGAGGGTGGAAGGGCATACCAAGGAATTCTGCATAAAGCCTCTTTTACAATGGCCTCAGTCCTCTTTACAAGAGGGGGCATCTCAAGTCCTAACCACCTTTCTCATGTCCCCACCTCTTAAAAACATCACATTTGTTACACCTAAATTATGGAGGGCTCACACCTTGGAGTTGTCACAGTTAAGAATTAAAAGAGAATTTAAAATCTGTCTTGCCCAGTCTTGTCTCATTAATATCTGAAAAATATATCTAGTAATTTATCACCCAGACTCAGTCTGAATTCGTTTAGCTATGCGGATTATATTATCCTTAGTGGTTATCTAGCTAATATTCACAGCATTCCAATTATTTCAAATGGCCTGTCTTTGTTTTAATCAATCATCAATAACTTTCTTGCATTAGGTGACATCTGAGCAACCCCACCATCTTTCTCTGACATGTTTTCTCAGGATAGTTATGATTTTTCGTTCAAGACTGTGGTCCTCCTTGATAAAGATCACAATTCACTCAAACTCTACATCACATCATTGCTCTCAAAAGTTCCAGCTTTTCTATTTGTGTTTCAGTGTTAATGCAGAAGTGGGTACAAAACACCTTAATTTTATGCCTAAAATTAAGTCTATTAAGGTAACTGCAGATCAGTTTCCTCTGGTCATGGAAAAACAAGTATGTTTTGTATAAACATTTTGAGAAATAGAGATGAGATGGGGTGCAGGTTGTTAGAAATGTAGTTAATAAAATTTTAAAAGGTGTTATAATGTGTATTGCTATTGTTTGTATTATTATAGATCACATTATTGTAAAAAATTATGATTATTTTAGTCAACTTATTTTTATTTATTTATTTATTTATTTATGGTACCGGGGATTGAACTCAGGGGCACTCGACCACTGGGCCACATCCCCAGCCCTTTTGTGTATTTTATTTAGAGACAGGGTCTCACTGAGTTGCTAAGTGCCTCGCCATTGCTGAGGCTGGCTTTGAACTCGCGATTCTCCTGTCTCAGCCTCCCAAAGTGCTGGGATTACAGGCGTGCGCCACCGTGCCCGGCTAGTCAACTTATTTTTAATAGCATGAAAATAGTAAATGTTGTCTAAAAGTACATAGTAGAAATCAGTCTCATGCAAAATTCTGTGTGTAAACACACTCACAAACATACACATTTAGTTTTATCACATATGAGTTCCTAACATGTATACACATGAGAATTTATACTACCCACAGAGTCTATTCTTGTCTGTGGTACTTCTAAGTCACTCGATAAAGGTAGTATCTAAAAAGTCATCACTTGGTTCAAAGGACTCCTTCAAAATTGTTGAAAATTAGATTGTTGCTCTAGCGGGGAGAATGTTTAGAAAGAGGTCATTTGTTCCATCTACAGAGCCAGGGCTTGATTTTCTAAATCTCCGTAAGATTTTATCAAATGTATGAGAGTAAAAACACCATTTTGGGGGTATATAGAAGAGGCTGAATTGCAAAAAGAGGAAAAATGAGAAGAATTTAAGGCATTCTTTTGTTTCTAATAAGTGACTATTCACATTTTTGGCAGGCAAATGATAGAAAACACCATAATTCACATTCACATAGGGAATCTTGGTTTGCTTGTGTGGATTTTTCAAAAATTAGAAAGCAATTATTCCTTCTATGACTTAGGAGAGTATCTCCAGGTCTTTATTAAATATAGAAATCTTGCACCCCAAATATTGTATTATAGAGTTTCAGAACTTGCTAATCATTGCAAAGTGTTTTTTGTTTGTTGTTATGTTTTACTCACTTGATATTTATGAGATTATATAATAATTTGATAATTGGTATATAAAAAAGGCAAAAAGCCAATGGGAAAATTTACAAATAGAGTAATCAATATGACTTTTGCTTTACTCTTAACTTCAAGCTAATAAACTGATGTATTGAATACTCTTACATGAAAGTAGGTTAGAGGACTTAGAGGTTATGTCTCTGAGCAGAACAAGCACCATGAGGTGGAAAAATGTGATTTCCCATCTCATAACAGATTTTATGCACATAAAGGTTTAGATGAAAACTCAGCCTGTGATCTACATATGGGAGTCATGGAGTCATAGTTTTATATCCAGCATAAGATATTGCATATATATATATATATATATATATATATATATATATATATGTGTGTGTGTGTGTGTGTGTGTGTAAATATGTAATATTAAGTATTATATTAAGTATTATATATAAAGTATATGTATTATTATATACTAAGAAGTATTTTATCTCTTGAAAGAATGTTCAAAACATTTGATAGGGCAGAGAAACCAATATTCTTTCCATATTTTCTTTTAGGATGCTTGGTTCTTAGAATGAGTTAGGCACAGAAGAGAATGAGGGAAGAGGTTCCTGGTCTCTAAAGAAGCACATGTGAAGGTCCACTTGAGTTGGGGGCATTTAATGACTACAGATTTTTTCAGATAATGTGAGGCATGGGTAACCAAGTATTTTAGGTTGGAGAACTTAGGGTCAATGACCATAATACCTCCTGTGAATTTAGGGTAGATTTATCTGACTGATGTGTGGAGGAGAAACTAGAGAGGAAGAGTGGATGCAGTTGACCCTCTACTTTCACATATCCTATCTCATGCCAAGCTTCACATCTTCACAAAATCACCATGTTTTCTGTTGAATGCTATCTTAACTATGTCATTTGTTTCTCCAGAATATTTGTAGGGTTATATTCATCAGTGTATTTACTGAATTAATTCTGTCTTCCCTATGACTATTAAGTTTCATCTTTAGGAGAATGTAGTATACCCATCAATTGGCATTATTATTAAGATTTTCACATTTGTTGAATAGATTTTGAACTAAATACAAATTCAATGTGTTCTCATAAGAATGAATGTGGGCGAAAAGTAAAACTGATTTTGTGAATTTGTATTTCTCTTTCTTGTGTGACTAATACTATGAGATGTTAAAAAGCATCTAATTGATTTGGTTAGAAAAAAGAAGGAGTTATTTGGAGGCTGTTAAGATGGGTGATCAATATAGTCTGCATATGGTGGTCTGCATACTAAAACTGAATTTCTTTTCTTCCCTTTAAGTTTATTAATTAAGAAAATAATCATGTTTTCTCAAGAGCTTGATAAAGAAGGAAAAATAAAGGTTTAACTTACCTGATTTAAATATATAATATTATAATCATAAAATCAAGGAAAGAGAAGAATAGAAAGGAATAATGCAAAAGGCATGAGGAAATAACACATAAATAGCCCACAAAACTTAGGGAAGGTTGTTGAAAAAGGAGTAGAGATTGAAAAAAAGAAAAAAAGAAACAGGTAACAGAGAAGTGAAAGTAGTCAAGAGACACTTGCTCTGTCAGGGCCTATACCTCTCTCTGATGCTCTCAGAGTCCCAGATGGTCCTGTCTACTCATGATGCTCATGTGACATGCTAAGTAGCTAAAAACCCCACTTGCTGCAGGCCTTGAACACACTTTAAATGACAACTGCCACATCATTTGCTAAGTGGAATAGTCATAGCAGGGTGGAAGAAAAGAGTGTCTGGATTGCTGTTTCATCTGTTTTATCATTTTGCCTTCAGAAAGGAAAATACTACCCCCAAAATGTTCCAGTTCTCTAGTGATATTTGATTCTCTCTTTTGCATCTGTTAGTACAGAACTGATAAAGTACCAGATTATCCAAGATAAGCAGCAAGAAAATCATTCCCAAAGACAGTGGAAATGAAATAATTTGTCTTTTGGAAGCCATTTTGAAATCAGATGAGCCTACAGTCCAAAATGTCAGTGCCTTCTATTTAACAAGCATGAGAATATATTTTAGTCCCAGGAATCTTCATTAATATAAATTGGTATATTAGATTTTGAAATTGGAATACAAGATGTAGGATCTAACTTCGTAAATTAAATGTTCTTGGAATTAATTACAATGTTATATTTCCTGATAGATGGATTTTAAAAATTATTAAAAACAAAAATGTCATAGACTTTTATATAATTGATCTATTTATTGAAAAGCTTTTGAAATCAAATTTCTCTAATGAAATTAGATGAAAACTATTAATGATGCTAATAGTCTTAGTTTTAGTTATTTCTGGAATATGTCTTTAAATTTACCTCATAAATTTATTGATATTTAATAAATTTTATTAGAAAAAATAGCTAAACCTTTATTTTAAAACAATAAAATTGCAAAAACAAGAAGTAAAAACATATGTATTGTTCAACAATCATATTTACATGCAAAAAAAACTGTATTTGAAGAGGAATAAAACATGTTTGTAGTGTTTTACTATATTCAAAGAATATTTTTTTGCCATTGTGTTCATTTCTGTGTATAATGTGCTTTTACTGAAGTAGATAATCCAACTTTATTAAGAATAAAAACCTTTGTGCATGCTTACTTTTGTATTATTCTCTTTTTAATATTATACTTTAAATTTATATTGATAGTTTGTTTCAATCTTAGTTGCATGTAATGGCTTAGTTAATCATGCATTTTAATCAAAGCCCCTTTTTCTTGACAAGATTTCTCTAAATTATTTATTTGACTAACTGCATCTCCATTCTATACTCCCATCCAGAACGACTTCCTCCCTAGATCACTACTACCTTTCATTCTGTATCATTCTAATATGTTTGATGAATGTCCTTTATTGAATTAAAAATGGATACTTTTCAACATGTCTAATTTATGTAAATGGAATTATCCTATGCATCTTATTGTGATTATTATTATTTTTCTTTTGCTCTGCACTGTGAATTGAGCATATTATTCTATTAATATGTATACATGTAATCACCCTGTGGATTATCCAAACTTCACCATCATGCAGTCCCGTATAGGATTGTTTGATTTCTCTGGGACTTAGATACAGCATTGAAACTCTTGATTCTTAAGGTATGCAAATGACATTTGGTTAAGTACTGCAACATTACTTCCCAAAATGGTTTCTGAAAATGTTATCTTACAATGCTTGTAATATCCTTGTATCTCCACATTTCAGCAACATTTGACATTAACTATCTTTCTAACTTTTCTCAATCTTATGGATTTGAGGTGCTTGTCATTTTACTTGTGTTTTTATATTTTTTAATATTTGAACATTTTATATGTTTATTAAATGTTTGGGCCTTCTTTTCTTTTATCTTATGCTATACTTATGACAGTTTTTTAATTGTTTATTACTTTTGTATATATAAACACACACACACACATATATACACACACACACATACACATATACATACACAATTGATGTCAACTGATTATTTTAGACATTGTAAATATAATACATTTGTGTTGGATATTGTCATCTACCTATTTTGGGTAGAGTGCAATTTATTGAGCATAAGTCCTTAATTTTGAAGTAATTGAACTATAGATATAATGTTTTATAACTTATTTTGAAGGTGTGATTAAAAAGAATTTTCCCATTTTCTGCTTACTTAGTAGTTTTTTATTCTTCCATTTAGACCTTTAATCCATCTGGTGTCTAACTCACCATATGCTTTTTAGGAGTGAATCTGCTTTTACTTCCCTTAATATACTGAGTCAATCCACAGAATCAGTTATAGCTTTATAAATTTAGAGACTGAAGTGTTTAATACATGACATTTATGAAGTTTACTTTGACTTTTTAAACAAACTCTACCAGTACAGGATGCTCATTTTTATCTCGGAGACTGTTTTCTAGAGTTCTGTAATTCAGATATGAAATTTACATCCCAGCTTTCTTTCCTTTAGTATATATCTTTCCATCTTTTCACTTTCAAACTTTGTCTTTTTAAGGATATCACCTATAGGCAGAAAATTATTGAATCTGGGTTGGTTTTTTGTTGTTAAATCTAACAGGAGTCTCCTTTTATCTTTGATATGTGTTATTCTGTTTTTCTTTTATGGTAGATGCACTTGTGATTGTATTAATTGCACTGTGTTTTTGTTTTCCCCAGGTTAAAGACTATCTTGTCTAGTGATGGGCACTGGAGAATGGTGAAAGTTTAGACTATTCACTGTTCCTTCCCTGGAGTTTAAGAAGATGGGAGGAATCAGCCCTATATCAGAGAAGCAGTACTAAAATTTTAGATAAGCACATTTACTGGTACAGTACCAAGGCGAAATGATTGTCATAGATTTTCCCACAACAGTTTTAGAAAGAAGCACTAAGGTAAGAGACAATGCACCAGCCATAGAGGTTTAGATGGAGAGACATGTATAAACTGCATCTCTCATCCTTAGTTTCTCAATTCAGAATGACATTTCCGCTGCAATGAAACTATTACGACTAATTGTTGCACACTAGTTGTCATCACTCTTGCTGTCAATTTGTATGGAGAAGGAAAAGGAAACAATTCTTATCCAGTTACATTATGAAGGGGAAAAGGTAGAATTTATCACCTCTACACAATCTTTTCTGCCACTGCCTTCTTGCCACTGCAGCCTCAGAAAACTTCTGATCTATGAAAATGTTTCCCAAAGCTGTTAAATGTGATTTTTTTCACCAAACATTTCATTCTGTAGTTTATTCAGGGTTGATTTTTTAGAGCCAGCAGCAACCTCAGGTTTGCAAACATGACTGATCTACATGGGCATCTCATTTAAAGTATTCTAGTATGCTTATTACTTTGTTTCTTGCTTCTTTCCACCAACAAGCACACACTAATTTTTTTGTTCTCTGGTTAGTTAAGCTCACTCTTGTGAGACTGATCTCACTTATCTGCATCCTTCCCCTCTAGTTTAACATATTTGCTGTCTCCACATGTTTGCTGTTCTGATTACATGACCAAATTCCATCTATCACCACCCACTAACCTACTGTATCACAGCTGAGACTACATAACAAATACCACCCTGAACACTGTTTAATAGAGTGTGGAAGAAGGGTAAGTGGGTGGAAAATATTTCCTTCCTTCCAAAGCAGTTTCTACTTCCATTGCCCATAGGAAGCCACCAAATTATTTAATGTTGTCTCTTAAGTCCTCGTCTACACATAGGCCTGCCCAAACATTAGAGAGGGCATAATTTGGAAAATAACAATCTCAAGGATTTATTTTGAAGTGTTTTTTAAATATTTATTTATTTGCTTTAGTTGTACACAATGCATTTATTTTTACGTGGTGCTGAGGATTGAACCTGGGCCACGCACATGCTAGGCGAGCGCTCTACCGCTGAGCCACAATCCCAGCCCCTCAAGGCTTTATTTTATTTTTGTTTCTTGTTACTGAGATTGAACCTAGAGGGGCTTTACCACCAAATCACATCCCCAGATCTTTTTGATTTATTTATAGACAGGTTCTGATTAAATTGTTTAGGCTGGTTTCAAACTTAGGATCCTCCTTCCTCAGTCTCCCAATTAGCTATAATTAAAGGTGGGTGCCACCAGGACCTGGCACTTAAGACTTTAATTTTAACAAATAGTTAATTTTGAAAAAAATAATAAAAGATAAAATGAATAAAACTTGCATCATCATCTTCACTTACCTTTCTATGAAGAAAGTCTTAATTTACATAGCAACAGATTATTAAAAGTAGCAAAAGAAAAATTTTAGTAACATATAAAATTAAATCATGATGATTTAATTTCAAGTTCCTTTGAAGAGTTCTGACTGAACATTGCTAACAAGGAACAGAAAATGCCTCTATTGGATTTAGTTATATATTTAGATAGTATTTAAGATAATGCTAGAATGCTTAGTTGTTAATCCAGGTATTGAAGAAACATTTCTTAATTGTGACAGTTCATGAAAACTATGACTTTCTCTAGATAGTATGACTGGATGATAATTTTAAAAATCCAGGTCTAACTTTATTTTACATCTTTAAGAAACTCGTTACTCAGCAATTATATCTAGAATTGAGTGAAATAGAAAATAAATAGCAGTAGTTTGTATGCTGATGTCCAAACCTCCAGCACTGTGACAGGACCTTTAAATAAGTGACTTTGTCCAAATGGGAGGTCCTGTTATAGTATGACTGGTGCTTATAAGAAGAGGAAATGTGGAGTGTGCAAGTGTGCAGAAGAAAGGCCATCTGAAGACCCAGCAAGAAGGTGGTCTGCAAGTCAAGAATAGCAAGTCTCAGATGAAGCCAAACCAGCTGACACCTTGATCTTGGACTTCAAGCCTCCTAGAACTGTGGGGAAATAAATAGCTGTTGTTTAAGTCACTCAGTCTGTGGTATTTTGTTAAGGCAGCCCTAGCACACTAGTAAACTTCCTGAGATTTTCAGTTTTCATTTACCTCTTCTTGCTCATACAAAAACTCAAATACAAGGGATCATGGCTAGATCAATGTGTTTTGTGTTTGGGTGTACGTTTGTGGATGTGGGTTTGCCTCTCTGTAGTACATATTTATCTTTTTGTTCTCACACTCTGTTATAACATAAATCCAAATTAAACAAATATATATTGCTTATTCTATGAAAAGCTCTGAATTAATCATGTTAGCACATATTAAACATTCACAAAATATATTAATGTCTCCATTATATTTGAACTAGCTATATAGAAATCCAAGCTGTTCTCTGGGGTAACTTAATCTCAGCAAACCTTGCCAGGCTTCAAAAGTAGCAAGTTTCCTGGTTTGAATGAATAACTGAAACTATCCTTCAATTACTGAACTATGACTTTGTGACTTCATCAACACACACAAATTTTAAATTCACAACTGGTAACGTATACTGGAAATAAAATTTTCCATAATATGACAGTTAATCAAATGCAAAACTCTAATATTTTTCTACATCAATAAGTTAGAATAAAAGCACCCAGTGAAAGTTTATGGACTTATTTATCATAGTTTATTATATTATCAAAGCCTATTTATTATAGCCTATTATATTAAGTAAGATTTGAAAGTATTTAATATGCTGTTTTCAAATGGGAATTTTTAAATTGTGGTTTACTTTTCTTTTTCTCTTTTTCTTCATGTCATAACTTACCTAATTTAAGAGGTAATTTGGGGAAAAAAACTTCCAAAGCAGGAATTGCATATTTCAGTCTAAAATCATTTGGGATTTCAAGTACCTAAAATATTTTCTAATTAGTGTCAGAAAGAAGATGTTGTCCTAATACACTTAAATTGTTAGATATCAAATTCCTTCAGGAGAGGAAATGATAAATGTCAGCATGTCTCAAAATATAGCTTTCAAGATTCAAAAATTCATGAAACAATGGGGAGAATGAAATTCTCAACAGTAACTTCAAACTCTTTACTGACTGATTTATCTTAGTCCATTATTAAGAAATGCCTGATTGCTTAGTGTCCATTTTAGAGTAAGCTGGATGTTTCTCTTGAGGGAAATGCAAGGCTTTCACTAAAATAGCTGGATGCTAAATAGGAAGGAGGCTCTCAGTTAATATGCTTTCCCACGTGCTTATAAAGGCCCTTCCATCAAGTCATAAAGACAATCTGCTTTCGATAACCTAAGAGGTTCTTTCCAGGAGAATGAGAAGATTAATTATTATTCTCTGAAGTGTCTAACTTTTGCTACTCAACCACAAGGGTAAAAAATAAGATCATGCCAAAGGATTTCTGGCTTTTCTTTTATCATAACCTCTGACTAACAGCATCATGGAGTTTGATCCAGCCATTTTGATGAAAATTCATTTTCTGCATAACTGGAAAACATCATAAAGACTATAATTTGTTTATTACATGAAGGTAGAAATATTCTACCTCAGGAATTATTAGAACTCCAGCATTGTAAATGTGTGCAATACTTTTTAATTTTTGAAAATCAGCTTTTCAAATCAACAGGGATAATCCATAATCATCTGTGAGGATTATAGCCAGGTAACTATACATAGTTAATATACTTATAAAGATAAACTAAATGTTTTTTTTTTCTTATTTCCATGTAGTTATTGAGATTTAGGATCTTAAATTTCTCTGTATAGAGCAGCAGAAGCATCAAATAACTATTAAAATTTGATAATAAATTTTGCATAAGCAGTTTTTATTCCTTTTGTAGGTTTGTTTTGCCTGCAAAATGAGGTAGAATTACTTTATTAGACCTTAACAGACTTTGAGATGATTTTTCTCAGTCTACGTTGTTATTGTCTCTACTCATCCCATTTTGATGTGATTATATAAATGGATATGTTAAAGACAAAAATAAAACAATGCTTATTAATGTGGAATTCAATAATATGTGTGATGGCTTTGTGTTAGAGAGTTCATTGGGTTAAGTCCACAAATTGTTACCGAGGTCTTGAGAATATGTTTATAAAGATTGTACTAACTTATTTAAATTAAAATGTGTTATTTTTTAAGTTTTATTTTCCTTGGGATAATTATAGTAAATGTACTTTGAAGAAATTGGTGTAAAGAGCAATACATTTCACAACCTCTAAGAAATTGAGTAATAGTATTTTTTGTGTATTATCTTCCTATTGTTTTCTATCCAAGTGTTTTAAAATAGTTGTGATAAAATTTTCAGGTGAAATTTGTTAATTTTATAAATATTCTTCATATATTATCAAGTTCGATAAGAACACATTACAAATATTGCATGGTATTCTAACATGGATTAAATATAATTTATTATCGTAGGTTGTTTTCAAATTGTCATCATTCTTAACATCACTGTAATGAGAACTTTTGTTTATTTTCCTAAAATATGTATAAAAGTGAAATAACCAGGTCCTAGCCAAAGAAATTGAGTGTTCAGAGATTGTGGATGCATTGTGCTTCAGTCCCAAATGTCTTTCTAAAAGTATTGCACACATTTACAATGCTGTAAGTGTCTAAGTGCATAATTCAGGGCTTCCTCAGCATGACTGATTTTAATTTCATCACTGATGTTTTGACTATTTTATTGTTTTAATTTAAAATATCTTTAATTTCAAATGAACTTGAATTTCAAAATTTCCTATATTGTAGGCTGGGGGCTAATATTCATTGTCTCTTTATCCATTAAGGTTGTGATGTATTCTTTCTAAATGTAGTCAAGTGCTTTGAATTTTGAAGGCAGTTGAACTTTTTATGTCAAATTTTCTGACAATTGTTTTGAAGTTTTCAGTTTACATTTGTGTTAGGTTATTTACTTTTCATTTTGTGTAAAACATCACCATGATTTTCCTGGTGAGTCTTCATGGCAAATAAATCATTGTTAGTAACAAAAATAATTCCAGCTTGTCAGCTTCACAGTGTGCTCACTCAGCCCTGAGTTGGTGGAAACCAAGATAGTGTAACCAACCTGGTTTCTGGGCTGATTGATAAACTGATTAGTTTACAAGAAAACAAAACAAGAGAGACAAATACTTCCAATTTAAATAATACTTAGCTGGGCACCGTGGCGCATGCCTGTAATCCCAGCACTTTGGGAGGCTGAGGCAGGAGGCTCATGAATTCAAAGCCAGCCTCAGCAATGGTGAGGCACTTAGCAACTCAGTGAGACCCTGTCTCTAATAAAATACAAAAAAGGTCTGGGGATGTGACCCAGTGGTCGAGTGCCCCTGAGTTCAATCCCCGGTACCATAATAAATAAATAAATAAATAAATAAATAAATAAATAAATAAATAAATAAATAATTCTTGATTTATCCCGATAAAGCCATTTACCCAGGAAATGACTGACAGAATTTTGGTTAGGAAGCTACTGTTGTCTGCTAAATGCTAAAGAATAGTCAAGGAGAGAAAGGAAGGTAGTGGAGAAAATTGCATTATCTGCATCTATGGATACATCAAAATCAATCCCATTATTATGTATTACTGTTATGCACTAATAACATTTTTAAAGACATATTCAAAAGGTAGTTTTGAATTCGTCAAGAAAGCCTAGAGGCTAGGGAGAGTGAGGCAGGGGAGCTGTAAGTTCAAAATCAGACTCAAAAAATTAATAAGGCCTTAAGCAATTTAGCAAGACTCTGTTTCAAAACAAACAAACAAACAAATCATAAAAAGGACTGGCAATGGGACTCTGTGGGTAAGTGACTCTGGGTTCAATCCTTGGTTCAAAAAAAAAAAAAAAAAGTCAAGGAAGTTAAGTGACTTACATGACATCAAATTTCTAATGAAAATTATGGATTAGATTCTGAGAGCTGTTTCATTGATTATTCTGTTCTAAATTTAATTAACTAACTTGGTCAACTTTAGTTTTTAAAATTTAAAATGCTGGCATTATTGATTCTACCGATTTTCTCTTTTGTGTGTGTGTGTGTGTGTGTGTGTGATATACTTATACATACTCTTGCTTAAAACATAAAACGATTTTAATATGAAGAAGTCTCACTGCCTCTGTCCTCTCTTGGCTCTGCTACTTTATTATCAGAGCCTCCCACTATTTTTTCTTAAATAAAGTTAAAACATTTTTTAAACAAAGTGAAATGCAGAATACATAATGGAACTACTTGATTTTGTGGTTTCTCAGGAGCTTTTCATGTTATTTTTTTTTCTACTTTAAAGTTTTATTCTATCACACAACATTGTTAATTATCATCAATTGCAATTCTCCTTATAAGACATGCTCATTTTACAGACTCCTTTACCCCTCTCTCCTACTTACTGCTTCTCTGCTGCTTTATTTTATCTTTATATCTGTGCCATGAAATATTCTGAATTGGTTATTCTTTTTTTCTCAACAAGTCATATTTTCATGCTTCCAACAATAGTTTCATCATCAAAAACATGTCTTTATTGTACAATTTGTATAGAAAACTGTAATTACCAATTATAAATCTCAACACTCTAATTTGTAGTGAAAACGTCAGAAATTACCAAAATTTAAAGTGTTTGCCTTATAACAATAACTTAAAAATATATATTGCACAAATTCTGGAACCATATGCTGATATTGTTTATCTATATTCAAAAATTGCTTTTGGGATAGCTAGACAATTGATTTTAAATGTATGATTCAATAATTTTTATTATCAATGGACTATTTAGTTCATGTGAAATTTCCTTTAGTATTTTATATGGAAAATTCATAATGATTTTTTAATGCATTTCAATTTTTCATTATTATTATTAAAAAACAGAAATACTCTGTCATATGTATTAAATACAGCATAAATACAATGAGAATATGAAGCATCTATTATTTTTATTAAGAAAAGATTTTGCCTTTAGCCTCTTTAACTTTTAAACTTGAAGTAATTTTAGACTTACAGTAAACTTACAAAACAAGCAGAGAAAGAGTCTGTGTCATCTGATCTAACTTTTGCAAATGTTAAATCTCACAAAACTATGGTATAACTCTGAAAACCAGGAAATTAACATGGGCCAAATTCTATTAGATAAAGAGAAGGCTTAATTCCAATTTTCCAATTTTCCACTAATATCTTATTTCTCTTTATGGATCCCATCCAGGATCCCACATTGCATTGAAGCATGATTTCTCCTTAGTCTCTTGAAGTCTATAACATTCCTCAGTCCATCTCTATCCTTCATGAGTTTGATACTTTTAAAGAAATTTGATTGGCTGTTTGATAAATTTACCTGATATGCATTTATTTGTTCTTTTATGATTGATCAGAAGTTATATATTTTTTGGCAGAATTATCACATAAACCAGTCTTTTTTAATGCATTGCATACATACATATATATATGAACAACATTTGGAAACCAACATTTGGCACTAGATATTCCCATTACTATTAGGTGTCATTGCTTCTTGACTATTTTGGTGTGCAGAGCTAGTGAACATAAGCATGTAAATTAAGCCTGTATTTCTGTATCTATCCTGAATTTATATATTGAATTCAACAATACAGTGTATATTTTGGCTTTCTCCTCTATTTTTAAGTTCATACTCCTACAATAAGAAACTTGGCTTTTATTAGGCACAAAATATTTAGTTGCATATTTGTTATCTACAGTATATTTAGTTGGTTTGATGATGATTTACACAAAAGGTAATTTCTGAGTAGCTATTCTATAACCTTGTGAGAAATTGTGATAGTGGGTAATGACATTTACACGCTGCCCAGAGGAGGAGAAGGAGAACAGTGCACCAACCATAATATAACATTTATGCCGAGTTCTTCCTGTCTGTAACATGACTCAGGGTACTTCTAGTCTTCCTCCACCCTCTTCAGTGTAGGTACATTTTTCATTACTCCAACTAGAATCATGTTTTGGTATTTGTATTCTTCTTTGGGTCTCTTTGATATACAAGTTGCTTTTAGTTTTCTTGCTTTTTTGGGGGGAGGTATGTGACATATTATTGTAGTCCTAAGAGTTGGAGTTTTTCACCACTTTAAAAATATTTTTATTTTAAAGAAATAGAATGGGATTTTAGTCATATATCAAATATGCCTTTAAAAGCTCCAGAACATAACATATATATTTTTTTTTTCCAATAAAATAAAATGAAATATAGAAATAAGAGCACTGGTAACATATTTTCACTACATACAGCTTTTTAAAGCACTTTTATTTATGCTTTTTTATAGCTAATCTAGAAATAAGACAGAAGTCAGTGGGAGAGCATAAAGTATGTTTCTAGCATTTTAAACACATCTGGAATACGTCATCTCTTTCTCACAATAACAAGACAGAGGAAGAAAACAAATATTAAAAATGCTTCAAAGCTTTGATAGAGTTAAAAGCAAAATCTATAGAAATGAATTTGTGTTAAGATTTTTTCTTTGGATTTCAACATTCACTATTGGTATATTTTCAGTAATAAATACAATTTTTCCTCAATGTCAGTGCACCATTAATGTTTGTTTTTAAGTATGTTGAAAATTCAACTAGTTTATGCAAGTGGCTGGATAATTTCTTAGGAAAATAAGAAACAGGTTGAAAAAACACTAATAAAACTTAAGACAAATCCATTTATGATGTCAACATATGACTCTAGTCCTAAGGTCTACATTTATTACAAAAATAAATATGCACTTAAGTCATACTTTTTACCATTAATGTTGAATACACAAAGACTAGTTATATATTCTATATTTAATTAAAATACCAAAGTATGTCTTCCATCTGCATGTAGCAGAATGAGTCGATTTGGGTGCAGACAAACTGACATCTGGTATTCAAATACTATTATGTGGGGGATTGTATCATGTAATTTTTCAATGGAAACTCAGTATAGTAGTTTGTTTGCTAATGTTTGAATACTTCTTAATATTTTCAGTTTCTCACTTCCTTTCTTAAGTTCTGAGTCATAACACTTCCTTCTATGCTACATGTTTATTTCTTTTATTTTGAAAATGCACTTCTGAGTATTTCTAGGGAAAATGTCTTGCATGCTTTTATTTGGTACAAATTTTATTTTGGTACATGATTTGTACAGGCACTTTTTCTTTTCTTCATGGTGATGAGGATCAAGCCCAGGGCTCACCCATACTAGGCAAGCACTCTGCCACTAAGTTGTACCTCCAGCCTCTACAACACATTTTTAACAATTCTGAGACAAAATATGGTCCTAAATATTTTCTACAATGTGTTAGTTCTGAAAAATTAACAGGCCTGTGAAGCAGTTAAGGACAAGAACACTTTGTTCTTCCATTTAGTCTTTAAATACTTAATTTAATGATATTGTGTTCAGATTTGGTTGGAAAGAACATTGGAATCACCTGGGGAACTTTTAAAAATACCAACATTTGAGGTCCATGGCAGACATTCTGATTTAATTAATCTGAGGTGCATCCTGGGCACTGAGACCTTAAAATTCCCTCAAGTGCTTCTAAGATGAAGTCAAGTTTCATAACTACTGTCCTAGTGACTTCAGCATGACTTTGTCTCCAGTTTCCTTAGCATATTTCCCCACTGAATCTCCTTCTGCCTTCACCCATCAGCTTCTATTTCTCTGCTCTAATTTCCTTATATTAATTTCCTTTTGTGTGTTTCACAACTAAAGGCCTCACTGATACAAAAATAATGAATGGTCCAATACACTCAGCTACAGTGAAGGTTTCATATGACAGAATTAAATATCATACTGTATCTCATAAATATGTATAATTATTACATGCCGATTAAAAATAAAGTAATATTTTATAAAAGACACAAAAACTTGTGCTCAGCAAATAATGTGTGCTTCTTTTCTCAGAAAATGTCTTTGGATATGGTAGACATTTTGAGTTAATAGACTTTTCCATATGGCCAATAGTTACTTAATATGTAAAGAAATGTCTCTAACAATAATACCACATAAAATAATTTTTGGGTGCTTCATGTGTAACAAGGTACATTTTTTAAGAGAGGAAAATGACAATTAAATTTTAATATTATTTTCATATTTGAATCCACTTTTAGATAATTATAAAATAAGAGTTTTTTGTGGTCCACTAAAGTACAAAAAAACCCACATTTTTTCATCAAAATTGGCTTATATTAATATTAGCACATGGATGGCACAGTTGTTATCATTAATAAAATAATTGTTAAGTCTCAGTGGGAATCACTGATTATCACAAGACTCACAGAGATTCCCTTCTGTATTTATCCCAAAGAACAATTTTACCTAGAAACTAGTTTTGTATAAAATATACTGCTTTGCAGATTGTTCCAGAAAGCTCTATGAAATGTTGATTCTACAATACAATCATAATTTTCCCGCATGAGAAATGAATTCAAAGCTAATCTTCTGAAGCTTATCACTTTTCAGATCAAATGAATGAACTGTGTACATGTTAGAAAACCTGCTAGGTTTCCTGTGGTCTAGTCTACTGGTTCTGAGAAGTCCTAGGAACTGTTTTTGTCACCATATGATATCACCTCAGTGATGTGATATTAAAATTAGAAGTGATGAAATAAATGTTCAGTTTTTCTGAATGTTAAGTCACTTCATATGACAGTTTAGAAGATGAAGAAATAAATGAACATAGCCCTTTAAAAATTGTAATAACAAAAATTATAATATATGTAAGTATATATAAAAAATTCTATGTTACTTATTTTACTTCCAGCTTTCCAATAAGCATTATTCTTTGTTCCTGCTTAAATGACTTGTTTCTTTTGTGATTTGAAGATTAGTGTGATTTGGGAATGGATATTTATTTCTGATTAAGTTCAGTCTTTAGTTTTCAGATCAACAAATATTTTATTCTACTTCAGAATGTTATATTTCCAGGATTTAGCACAGACACATGCCTATGGTATAAAATAAATGAAAATGTATTGGTAATTCAATCATAATAGAAAATACAACATTATACTAATCTAAACATGCTATTATATGAAACCATGTTAGGAAAACTACTATGGTCAGGAAGTTGCCTACATCTCAGGTGAGATAAGTGATGAGCTGCATATCAATTCTTTACATTACTTTCTGTTTTATTTTTTGCAAGACCAAGTATCAAACTCAGGGCCTTGATCATGCTAAGCAAGCACTCTGACACTGACCTACATCCCCAGCCCTACATTAATTTTTCAATTCTTCACAAGATAGTAAGAAAACTACAGACATATTTTGACAACAAAATGTCCCCAAAAGGTATTACAAGTATCATAAATAGACATTGAATATTTATAATTATATATTGTTACTTCATTTCCTAAGTATCTTGAGCATCTAGTGTGATCCAGTAACTATAATTATTCTAGGAGGAGGTTATCTTGGATTTAAAAAATGAGGTCTGTGTCTTCACCTTATATTCTAGGGAATAAATCAGGCAGGAAACAAGCTCCCCAAAATCAAAATAATAACCGATAATATAAGTGCTATGAAGTACATTTTTTAATATGGCAATACGAGTAGGAGAAATTGGGTAGGTTAGTGATAAGTGATTCAAGAAGTGATGCTTGAACTATATACTGAATGAGACAATTATACATAGAACCATGGTGTTACAGTTTAAATATGTGATGTCCTCCAAAAACTCATGTGTGAGACAATTTAAGGAAGTTTAGAGGTGAAATGATTGGGTTATGAGAATCTTGACCTGATCACTGCACTGGTTCACTGATTGTATTAACTCAGTTATAACTGGGTCATAAATATATACAGGTAGGGTGTGGCTAGATCATTGTGGTTGTGACTTTGGGATATATATTTTGTGTCCAATCAGCTGAGCTTAGTCTCTTTCTGCTTCCTGATTATTCTGTCCTGAGCTATATTCCACCTCCACACCCTTCCACCATGATATTCTGCCTTGCCTTGGGCCCAGAGTAATGTAGCTTACCGGCCATGGACTGAGACTTCTAAGACAGTGGGCCTCGAATAAAATTTTCCTCCTCTAAAATTGTTCTTGTCAGGTCTTTTGGTCACAGGAGCAAAAAATATAACTAAAACACATGATAAGAACAGTTCTGAAAGGAGGGATAACAAGAGCAGAGAAGCAGCTAGAAGACTGGGATCAATGTGGATGGAAAACGGGATGCTAGGAATATAATGTATATAGGCAAACTCAGAGCCTGCAATGCCTTGTAATTGATGGTAGGAGTTTGCAGTGATGTAGCACAGTGCACCATTAAATGATTTTAAGCAGAAGAAACCTTTTGTGATTTATTTAAAAGACATCCCTATTATATCTGTGGAAAATATTTCATTATTAAATTAGTTTAAAAATTTAACAAGCACCTACCAGTAGGTGTGGTCCCATTCTCTTCTTCTTCCTTTGATTAATAGAGTGCTGAGTTTAGCTGAACAAATAGCTCCCAGTTTGAGACATATTTCAGAGCCTCTCTGGCAAGTAGGCATGGGAAATTGTGTGCACAACTCTTGGATCACATCATTTAAAAAGGAAATTATGCTTCATCTTCTCATTTCTTTCTTAATGATAGAAACACAGTGATTTAGTGATATTTGCCAGCTTCAACAATGCAGACAAAGAACACAACCTCCTCTGGAATGGCAGATAAAAATAAATCTGGTCTTTGAATGACCTCATGGACCAGAACTACCTGTCTTGGACTTCTTGTGTATGTCTGCACTGTCACGTCAAGAGAAATAACACTCTACTGTTTTTCTCAAACCACAGTTATTTTGGTTCTCTTTGCAATACTTAATTTATACTTCTAGTAACCCCAAGTAACTATTATAAAAATTATAATAGAAGTATTTACTAATAAGGGACTTTGACTTTTACAGTAAAAATAAAGCTTTTCATTTCAGTCTTCACTTCATTAAGTTGAAGGATGGTTTATAAATCAGTATTATAACTTTAATTTAGGTAATGTCTTGTCCATGACCATGACTGAACATTCAAGAAGGAACTAGAGTAAATATATTGAATATGGCAGCATTCTCTCTAGGATATCTATTTTGGAAGCACAGAATAGTGACTTAATGTATTAACTTAAGTCTCCCCAAATATTGTTTCCTCAGCCATTTATTTCACAACAATGTTTTTCTTGAATTGTCACTTTCCAATGGCTTCTTCTAAATGCAAAACAGTCAATTTGCCTCAGGCTTCCTAGAAACCCACTGTATTATTTGGCCTGAATAATTCCAGTTTAGTTTTATTTTTGCCACACAGAATAATGTTAGAAGGCAATAAAAAATGCTTGGGGTAAAATGCAATGCACTCATAGTAACTGGAAAGCATGTAGAACATACTCAGAGGTCAATAGGACCATGTTAGTGACATGTGTTTAAACCATGTTTAGAAAAAGGTCTTATGTTTGAAATTCATCAAAAAGTAGGGTAGAAAAAATGACATTATTACTCAAAACAAATCTATTACTAAGTGACTCCTCTATTTTAAGCCTGGAAAAACATCATTTCAAATTCATATAAACACTTAAAGAATAAAGATCTACAGCAAATATAGAAATTCCTGTGTTCCAATATTGATATTTACTCTTTCCATTCCTTTGTCAGTGATACTTAAACCAGATTTCAGCAAGAGTATAGAAGGTTTGAATCTTCACACCTATCCAAGGCTCTGCAACATTCATATAAAATGCATATAGGGGACTAATTGGCAGGGAAGAGAGCCAGAAACTTGGGTGGCACTGCTTTCCATAAGGAACAGATGGGCTACCCACCTGGGGAGTTGTAATATGCACTTAATTGAAATGAAGTCAGAGTCACCCAGCAGCGACCACATTTAAAGAAAGCCATACTCATGATTCCACAGTCTCTATTGTTTTACTTCTGGTTTCCATTCCTCTTTTTCAGCTTTAACCATGGAAATAATTGCATATGAATGAATTTTCCGTATTTTCATCTATAGAGGATTCTATAAACATCCAAAATTCTCTCAAATAGTTAAAGTAACAAAGTCTGTGAAGACATTAAACTATACACAACAGCCACTTAGGATATTTTTGAGAAAGCAGAATGTTCTGATCAATTGGCTTTCTGATGGATTGAATAATTATCAATTATATACTGATGGGAAAGGCACTGTGCCCAAGCACTGTGAAACCTAAGCAAGAACTCAAAGAACGTAAGTTTAGTTGGAATAAATAAAAAATCATTTTTGTTTTAATTCTCATTGTCAAGGCTTATGTTTTTGAATATATCCATGTCTAAGTGAGGAAAATCATTATCTGCATCATTATTAAGCCTTCCTCAATGCCTCTCCGTGACAATTTTGAAGACTAATACTCATCGGTATTATTATAATATAGTTCAGCAATCTCCTTGAGCCATTCTGGGTCAGGCAGCCTTCCCAGCATTGAGCCTGCAGAGATGATATGACAATCTGCATCCTATAGTTCACAGATTTTAGAGTCCCCATGAGAGCCCCGTGGTAGAAACTCTGATGCAAAGCCCTCTCCCGCATGCACTTTATTCCTGCCATCATCTTGGCCATTCTCCAGCTTAAAATTCTTCAAGAGTAGCTTTTGCCTTCACAATAAAAGCCAAGCCCTCTGAAATAATACCTAAACCATTGCATATCTGTTCTCAAATTTACAAAGAAAACAGGTATCTGTATGGCAACTGAGTGTTGATGCAAAATTGTTAAAAAATTTTCACTCAACACTCAAAAACTTCATCAGTGATACAATAAAAGGATAAGAATTTTAGAAAGTGACAGCAAAATTTTATATGTACTGAATGTTTTAAAAATACATAATTAGTACAAAAAATATGGCACTTAAATCTGTGGAAGTTTACTTGTGGGAGTAAAAGATGGAAGAGTACCAGCCAGTTATTAATAGGTGGTTGAAGGTTGATACTCAAAAACTGCATGAAATTTATAACACTAGATGGGAAAGGTTGTAGTTTACATGAGATATCTGCTAGATGTTTGAGGTGTGTGAAGTTCTGAATTTTGTATATTTCTAGACTCCTGGATTCAGTCTTATGCAGTTTTCTGAGTTCATTTAGTGTTTCTGGTAGAGGAATTCCCACAGAAGCAAATGTGAAATTTGCATTGTGTTTAAATTGTTCCTTAATATATCAATCATATTAGAATAAATTCACATTCTCAAAACAAGTATAACAGAACTGACTGTATTTTGATTTCAGGTACTTTAACAATTCAGTGAGCCATCTGCTCATGAATTTATAACATTTATTTCACAATTAGAAATAAAAAGCTGAAGATCCTAAGACTGGTTTAAAAGAATACTTGAAATCCTTTCATGTAAATGGCAATGTTAATGAGTTCATGTGTCCTGATGGGCATCAGGGCCTTAGGAAGCAGGAGGCTGAAATAGGGAGGTCATAGGATCCATGAAGCAGGTGATGGCAAAGCAGAGCTATAAGGGGGCGTGGCAGCAGAGGAGGCACTTCTGTTATCCTAATTGTGCCTAGAGTTTGTTCCTGCTTATTTTCAACTAAGTAGAAATAGAAGCAAACTGTTCTCAGAAATTTTTTTTACACCAGCAGCTGTAAATGAATGCAGCTATTTTTGTATGATTTTAAAAATTCTATTTGTGTTCTAACAAACATCATTACAAAGGTGATCCCCTACCTCTACCCCAAAAGAATAAATTAACTGTGGTGCACAGAACTCGGTCTGTAAAACTCCTTGAGAACAATTCCTCTAGTTGCAGCCAGGAAAAACATGACCTTGGCTGTCAGGAAGGAGGGAAGAATATAGAATCAGTGACAGTGTCTTTTAAGCTACTTAATCCCTTCACATATAGCTATAATACCCAACTAAGTGTGATATCTTTCCTTTAAATACTGTCAGAATCATATTCTTTTGAAAATATATTTGAAATACAAATGGTGACCAGAAAAATTAAGATTAATCAGGGATGAGTCTGAGTTGTACATTTTTTTAAATTTGTTCTAATTAGTTAATACATGACAGTAGAATGCACTTTGACACATTATACATAAATGGAGTATAATTTCTCATTTCTCTGACTGTAGATGGTGTAGAATCACACCAATCATGTACTCATATATGTACATAGGATGATAATGTCTGATTCATTCCATTATCCATACTGTTAGATGGGAAAAGATACAATTTTTATTAAAAGGAAATAAAACAGATCTAAGTATCCTCAATTCATGTAAACAAGTGTAATCTAATAGCAATGAGAAGATGAGATCATGAGTGGTTGAAAATAACACACAGAGAAATATTATCAAAGGAATTAATTCAAAATTTAACTTCTTAATAAACAAACATTTTTCTTTGTAATTGCTATGTGCTTAATTGAACCAGATATTAAAAGCACCATTTAAAAAATCTCTACTTACTAATTTTTATTTAAAGTTATTAATTAAAGTATCCTAAAATATAAATTGCCTATCACAACCACATAAGTGTTAGGAAGGTAGCATTAAAAACAGTTTAATAAATATAAAATTTAAATGTCTTTATTTAAAAAATACCTATACAATATATACCTGGCTTTTTAATTAGTCAGGGTAACCACATTTTTTTTTAAACACATATTCTTTTACTCCAAATTATGTTCTTTCTGATTTTTAATAGGTATTTTTAAATGAACTTCTAGTTTATTAGGAAGATATCCTGTGCATAACTTCCACAGAAATATTTCCTAGTTCATTTGAAGTCTTGAATGTGGCTAAATGTACCACCAGGGAAGTGGAGAAGTGGAATGTTGGGAGGGAAACGATGTCTACTCTCCTGTGATAGGAGTCTTTTATGCTTCCTGGGATCAAAATGGAATCAGCAGTACAAGATTCCAACAAGAAAATAAAAGTAAAGGTTTTATGTCTACAGCTTGTCATTTCAGGCATAGAGAAAAAATGGTGTATCATACATAAGGGATTTCTTAAATACTTTCTGACATCTATAAAAATAACTAAATGTATCAATGATGTGATATGACCACCAGCCACTCATTTAAGTCATGATCATACCACCCAGTAGGAACGATGAGAGAGCAAAGCTTGATTTGATTTACTGTAAAGATTTCTCTAATAATTTAAATAAGTCCTGCCTGAGAAGCTCAGGAGGATAAGTTCAAGGCACACACATACACACACACAAAAACACACATACACTCCACAACCCTAACTGTACATGCAAAATAATAATTTTTTTAAAATTCAATATTCTAACCATGCTGAAAGAGTACTAAGTTATAGACACAGATCAAGAGTGCACACATGTGAAAAATCAATATATTTAAAATAAGTGAACAATCAAAAAGAACCTTCAGTTGCATTCAAATAACTACTGATGGTGATTATAAGCTATTACTAATTTTATTTACCGTGTGTGTGTGTGTGTGTGTGTGTGTGTGTATACATACATATATATATGTATATATATATGTGTATATATATATATATATATATTATATATATACTTTCTAGAATCAGGGAATAATGAATATCAACACATTATACAGCCAAAGTTCCTCATTGGCTAAATGTAGATGCTAAGATAAAGGTCAAATGCCTTGTTTTATGATATATAATGATTAATTGTGGAACTAATGTTAGAAACCAGAAGCAATACAATTCCCTAGTTCTTTTACTATATTAAACTCAATTTTACTATGTTAGAACAGTTATGATTATTAACATTACATTGAACATCAATAAGGAATGATACCAAAGAGCCTTGAGCCTCACAATGGGCAGTGATAAGCTCATCAAAAAATACCACCTCTCTTACATTTCTGCCTCATATATTAGCAATGTAAGGAAAGGGCAATAAAACATTAATGTTGTGAAATATTTAGGTTTACAGAAATAGGAAGGAAACATCACTGAAGTATGACGTATGACTATATTTCCACTCTTTCTTGTTGAGGCTGGACTCCATTCCTGATTGCCTTTGGGGAAAAGAGGGCTGAGATTCAGTCATAAGAATGCAGTCACAAGAAGCAGCTGGATATATAACACTACTGCTACACTGAAGACAGTGTCAGAGTCCAGTTCCTACTTTGTTGGTATCCTGTCTTACTGGCCAGTAGAACATTTAAATAAAGGGAACTTGGAGAATTTTTCCAAACATAGAAGATTCCTATGACTTGCTTCTTTGAAACCTGAGATTCCAGTGTTTCTGTAAGCATCCTGCATCCTATCCATTTGGCATGACAATGAAGGATCAATGCAGGGAGGTAAATTCCACAGTTGAAATGAGAACGAAGTCCTGTGGTATTGAAAATGAAAGAGAAGTTACTTTTGTCCAAAATAGTTAAAGAGGTTTCACAGAAATGGGACCACTCAAGTTAGGCAGTCTTGAAAGTTTGTTGGTGGTGACACTAATGCTAATGGGTATATGACTATTTCACCAGTGGACATAGCATGTGCAAACACATGGTAGAATAACACATGTAGAAAAGGTGTCATTTATTGGGAGGCTTCCATAAAGCTGTGTATCCTGGATCACTTCTTCAATGTTCATATGCCAACCAGTTGCAGGATGCTACAGAAACACTGGAATCTCTGATTTCAAAGCAAACCAGAGAGGGAGAAGGAAAACTTCAGCATTTTTGTCATGAATAATTATTATTTTCTGAGATTGAGAAGACTGAGGTGAGAAGCAGATATGCGAAAGAAAATTTAAAAATTTGTAGTCTTGGACATGATAATTTGTTAGCAGTCAGATGTGAAAAGACTGATAAGCAGATATATTAATAAAGCCTTTGGATATACAAATCTAGCTTATTAAAATGTATATTTTTCAAAGTTTTATTTCAGAAATATAACAAAACACTATACATCCGTGAATCTGAAATATATAGTGACAGAAATAGGAAAACACACACACACACACACACACATACACACACAAAGAACCACAAAAGCCAACAATACAAAACCGAGTTCCCTTGATATCCAATTTAACACTTTTCCTTTTACATTAGCAGGCTTTCGTGAGCATGTATTTAGTTCCAAATGTGATTAGTAATGATCGGTTGGTAGACTAATGCAACAAAAATGTTAAAAATGATGTATCTGTGCCCAGGAGTGGGGTGACAAACATAGCAGCTTAAGGTCCTTGCTCTCCAATATAGAATCACAAAATTTATGAACACGTAGATGGTCAAAAATATTGCAAACTAGGATTATTCTGAAAATTGAACATGCTCTTTTATTTTCTAACATATTTCCAGAGCTCCAATACAGATGGTTGAGAGAGTGCTGTCTTGAAGCACAGAAACAGAAAGCTCACCAGTCAGCTCCTTGACTAACTCAATCCCTGTGCAGTCCAAAAGGATGTTTTGTCCATTTGAAGATTTGGTTGAGATAAACTTTCTAGGTTTGGCCCTTTCTATGTTTGGCCCTTTGACTAAATTTACACTTCAAGAGTTTCTGAAAGATATGATCAGTGTGTTCATTTTCTTCTGCCAGCTTTGGACATGGTTTGATATATTTTTTTTAAAGTTAAAATAAAAGTCACTGTACTTTTCCTCTGGATTTTCTTTTCCTCCTCCTCCTCCTCCTCCTCCTCCTCCTCCTCCTCCTCCTCTTCTTCTTCTTCTTCTTTCTTCTTCTTCTTCTTCTTCTTCTTCTTGAAGAGAACATTTGTCAAAAGTGATTATACAGAGTGATGAAAATCAGTATTATATATAATATTATAATATACACACACACTCTACATATTTGGAATACACGTGTGAATGTGGAAATTGGAGTAATCCCTTTAGCTTCTTTAAAACTATTTTTTACAAATATAGATTGGTATTTTATCAGGAATTCTATGGCTATTTTTAATTCATAATTTTAGCTGTTGATCAGCTGCAACTGTAAGAGATATTAGAGTCACTTCAAAAAATAGAAAAATGTTTTATCAGTTAGGAAGTTTATGAGGGTTTTGCAATTATGAACCCTCTAGAAGACTGCTGAGGATAATGGTGGTTTTATTATTTGACCATAGAAAAATGGCCACCAAGCAACCTCTGCATATTTCAGAAACAGAAGGGACAGAATAGGTTGGCTATGCTCTGATATAAATATTCATATGTACTTAATGTTCATGGAGTCAAAACTCAATGAAAATCAGCTCTTACTAAATGTCATCATTACATATAATGTTTTCAATTGAAAAATTCCACTGATACCAAAAGGAGAGGAAAAAGAATAGAAAGTGATGTTTAGACAAATTATTTGACTAATTTTGATGCAAATCTAAATACTATTTTGGAGATTTTTGCATACACCAAAGCAAAATAAGTTCTATATTATGTACACATGTTAAATATAGATGGATAGTTTATATTAAATTCTGGTGTAATAAATGATATTTTACCCTTTATACTAGAATGTAGTCCTTATTTATGAATTTATTATTTTCTTGTCAACCCAGTTGTGCATATGTACCCATTACTATAGCTAAAAAATAAAATGATGAAGAGAAACACACTTAAATTTTTATGTTGAGCTGATAAATTCCATCAGCTAGAATGAAAGTCACATCTATTGTTCTTAAGGGATAATAGGTACAGTGATAGGTTACAAAAACCTGAAGGCACTTGTGGCAGGTGCAGTAATTTATGCCATCCACAAAGCTAACTAAGAAGTCAAAGTAGGAAGCCAGGTGGGTAAAAGTACCAAGCAAAACAGTTTTGAACTACTTTGCTTTTCTAACCATCTTGAAACACAGAAGAGATTTTTGTCTCTTTCCAGTGGCTTGTTGATGACCCTAGTAGAAAGTAGGGATGGCATTCTCAAATTCCTTTCAGTTCTGTCCTTTTGTTTTATGATTGCAAATAAAATCAGAAGCTAACATGGAGAAGAGATAAACACATTCATCTTCTGTAGTGTCCAGTAGAGGGCACTGGAAAGGCAGGACTACAATATGAGATCAAACATCTATCCTTAAATGATGAGAGTAGATTCATAGAAAAAGAAACATGGATATATTTTTCCAAGAACAAATTAATCTACAAGACTTGACATTTATTTTACAAATGCAATGTGAGGTTGGCATTACTGCTACTTTCAAATTTTGACTTTTTAAAATAAGATTGCTTGTCATAATGTGTTCCCTCAATAGTTAATAAAGGAACCATATTCCTATAAGTGCAATATTTAGTTTACATTGGTTCTTATCGATAGGAGAGCAGATATTAAATTATTTTGGTCTTTCAATACTTTCTTCTAAATTTAAACCCTAAAACTGTGACTTCAAAATTTGTCTGCTTTTATTTTCTAAGACTGATAGTATGTATTGAATACTGTTATCCTTAGAACATTATAAAATATCCATGGCAATATGTGTGCAGTAAATGTTTATGTTTCAAGATAAGATTGTTTCTTTATTGTAGATAAATATTCAACAGGTATTGAAAAAGGACTCCTTATGACAGCTTTTCATTTTTGTCCCATAACTTTAAGAATTTATGAATATATGGAAAATATGGTAGAAAATTCGGCAAACATCCTGAATGCAATTGTATTTCAAAATGTTATAAGGACATTTAAAAGATTATCCATACTAGTGGGAGGGTATTGTAGATAAATGGTAGCTATGGAAAATCCAAAAAAAAAAGGGTACATTCTATGATAATTCATACTATTCAATAACATTTTTGTGATAAGGCTTACAATCTAATGGAATCAATATTCACCTCATGCTGCCCTTTCTTTTTCAATTAATAAGAGTATCTCTGGGTTTTTCCACCAGCTTTGTAGAGCTACTTGGAGTTACATCAAAGAACACCCTGCAGACCAAAAGAAAAAAGAAAGTGTATGTGGATCATATTAATAAACATAACTTGGTGGAAATTCTGAATTTCAACATTCCTGCAGTTTTTCATTAACCACTACTTGGGGTTTAGTGGACATTTGCATTTTTTCTAATTTTGTAGAATTGCCAACATCTGCTATTCTTTAGAAGGGTAGGGGAAGACAGGGGCTTTGGGGCTTCTGTACACCTCTAGTGAAGAAGGTATCAGTCTCTATTTTTTAATTTTAATTTTCTCCATTCTTTATGTATTTGGGATGCACATAGAAAGAGGGCTGCGGCTGTTGACAAAGTACAGCTGTGCCCATGATGGTACTTGCTAATAATCTGGCTTCTCTACATGGTGTGATGTTGTTTCTTCAAAGGAAAACTCGAGAGCCATCAGAGCTATACCTTTGTTTGACTCTTGCTGTTCTGCAAAATGATTAGTTATCATCCCAGTGGTGGTTTGGTTTCTGTAAGTCTTATTTGGAAGCTGCCAAGATGTAGTCAGATGTGAACACCATGATATGGAAGCATTTAAACACTGGAGACAGGCGGCATGGCAGCAGCAACTGAGCATTTTTATCTCAAGCCCTAGATAGCAAGGCAGCAGAACAGAGCAGTTTAACTCAGGGGGACAGCAATGAAAAGTGTGGCAGCACATGAGAGTACATGCTGTAGTAGGCTGACGGACAACATTTGGCTTGTATCAGAACACAGGCTCAAAAGCAATAGAAAGACAGAAAATAAGCTTCTAATTTCCTTCCTTGAAATTAGGTCCAGCTTCTGACTACTGTTGCATGTTGGTTGGGGCTTTGAATACATAAAAGCAGACAGTCTTTAATTCATAGCTAGTAGGTTTTCCCTTTTTGTTTCCCCTTCTCTTCCCCTTCCCTCACTTCTCCCTCTCCCCCACTTTCTCTTCCTCCCCCACCTCTCCCTTCTCTTCTTCCTCCTTCTCCTCTTCCTCTTCCCCCTTCTTCTTCTCCTCCTTCTCTTTCTTTCTCTCTTTCAACTTCTTCAGCATAATTCATTCAGTTCAGCTGGAAAAAATGGGTAAGTTCCATGACACTCATAAACCTCATTTATTCATTCATTCATCCTTTTATTCATATATGCATTCCTATAAAGCACCTCCTATGGACCAGGCATTCTTTAGTTGCTGGAGATATATCAGGGAGCAAAACAGACAAAAGTTCCTGCCATCCTGAAGTTTACATACCAAAATCATGGTGAGAGAAAATAAATATCCACAAAATATGTAATGGACCAGATGCTATAAGGCCATGTAGCAAAGCATGGCAGAAGAGTAGAAAGTACCAACTTGAGAGTTCAATGTTTACATAAAGTAATAATGGAAGGAATACTTGTAATAGGTGAAAGAAAAAGGTTATGAACCTGTGTGTGTGTGTGTGTGTGTGTGTGTGTGTGTGTGTGTGTGTAGAGAGAGAGTGGGGGGAAGGCAGAGATGTTGAGCTAAATGTATTTGCTATTATTAGCTTACTCTCTCCATCAGTTACATTTTGGTACCTGCCCTGTTTTGCTTTTTTCTTTCTTCCTTCTTTTATTCATTTCTACATTTAAAAAATGCTTTTGAACATCTATTACATGTTTGATTACTCATATAATGGAAATGAATAAATTCATTCCCTTAGAGGATACATACTTCAGAGGAATGTCTAGGTATGTGCCTTTATTAGTCCATTCTTGCTTAAATCTTTCCTAAAATATGTTTCCTACATTATTTTGAGGTGGTCATATATTTTCTTCCTGTTACTTAGCATTCCTAAAAAAATGTCTGAAATCTGGAAAAGATATTCTGGTCACTTAATTATTTTGTTATGTTTAATTATTTTAAAGCTTCCTGCCCATAAGATGGAGGTTAGGTTCTTCCAATAGCATGTGGCAACATATGGAAAATTCAAAGTTCTTTGTAGAGGGCTCCAGCTTTAGCTTCTGCTAAGTTTGCTGAACTACAAGGGCCATTTTCCCACCCCCATCCTGCTGTACCTTTCTGCATTTCTTTACCAAGTCTCCCACACCTTGTCCCAGTCTCACCAGTCCCTCCTCCCCTCCTCACCCTTGCAACTGCCTCCAGGAACTCAAATTCCTCTCACTCCACTAAGCAGAGTGTTCAGCTGGTTCTGATTGCCATTCCCAAACTCAGCTCCAAGGCCTTATTTTGCATATCCAAGACTTACATTGGTTCTTAGCTAAAATAAAATGGCCTTCAACTATATTAGTGGCATAGATTTTTCTTTTGTAAGGCTCCCCTGAAAGGAAATTTTAATTTCAAATAAAACATTTTTTTTATAACATAAAATAACATTACTTCAGAGTCTGTTATATGAAATCAGTACCTTCTCTTTCCCCCCATCTACTTGCATTTTTGATCTTTTATCAGCAAGTTCACAGCCATTAGCAGTATGTCAAGCTTTTCCAGGCAGCCTTCCTTACAGCCTTTGGCAAACCTTCCAGTCCTCCTGGCTGCAGTCCCCAGGGGAGGTTATGTTTCCCACTCTGCTCAGATCATTGCCGCTTACCAGGAAACTTTTGACTGCCTCAGCTGTGACCTACTTTGTTTACTTTGAAATGAGCCACTTTTCTGTATTGCTGGGTCTCACAGATCAGGCAAAGGATGGCACACTCAGCTCTGTCTTAATGGCCCTTACAACCAGCCACAGTATCACCTCAACCCTTCTCTGAGTCTTTTGTTGTTGTTGTTGTTGTTGTTGTTGTTTGTACCAGGGATTGAACTCAGAGGCACTCAACCACTGGGTGACATCCCCAGCCCTTTTTTGCATTTTTATTAGAGACAGGGTCTCACTGAGTTGCTAAGTGCCTTGCCATTGCTGAGGCTGGATTTGAACTCTCAATCTTCCTGCCTCAGCCTCCCAAGTGCTGGGATTACAGGCGTGTGCCACCACCCCCGGCTCCTTCTCTGAATCTTTTTCTCCAATTCAAACCAGAGGAGTTTCCGTTTGAGCTGTCAGTTCACTCTTGACTAGACTCCATTATTTCTACAATAGGACTTCAAGGTAGGAATCCACTGTAATGAAAAGAACAAGAATATGGAAAACTTAATATGTCATAGTACTTAATTAAGATAAAAGTGAAATAGAACTAAAAAGAAAGAAAGAATGAAGGGAGCAAGTGTTCTTATGTTCATATTGCACTGGATCCAGGGGTGATGAAGATTACCATTACCCTGTATCTTAATTTAGCATTTCTCCATCAGAGCACTAAGACCACTGGTGGTGTATGCAGGAGTGGGGATCATCTGTGACTATGCCAGAGAGAAGGAAAGAGAGATTTTTTTTTTTTTTCAGGGATTCTCTGTACATTAGGTATGAACAAAGCCAACAATTAAATATTTGCACAATTGGAACTTCAATGTATTAACCCCTCTTGGTCTTTTTATGAGGCCCAGTCAGAGGCAGATGTATACATTTTAGTTTCAACATGCTCTAGTCCCTTCTTAAGAAATTTCAGTACTTGTTCCTTTCTAATCAAGTGTAAGTATTTCCAGCTATTAAACATCTACTAAGCAATTCAACATTATGCTGTGACTTGCTACCAGGTCCAAATCTTTCTCTCTAAATTTCTACTGCATTAACCCTTTTCCACCACCTTCACTACTGTGCTCACTACTAAACTCCCTTCTTGGTTGCTTATACAGAGTCATGACAGGTCGAGAAGGGGAAAAAAAAGGATGGGAGTGTCACATGGGACTGGTCTCATTCCCAAGGGCTCACCTGTGTGGTCCTCTCTTTAGAACCCATGTCTGAGGGATAATTGAAAAGGGGCAGAGAGAGTCACCAGGAGGGGAGCAGGTACTCTGTTTCATCTCTGTCCCTCAACATGCTTCATAAACAAATGTCTGCCTACACCTAAAGTAACCTAGGCAGTTTTGAGCTACACCCTCTGGCCATCCAAAGGAGCAGTGCAGTCATGTTCTCCTTGTCCTCCAGAGGTAATATCTTCCATTTCCTCTGGGTACATGAATTTTGCTTTGTTGCCTAATGTCTAATTCCACTCCTGTGTCCTGTTCTCTGTTAGAGAAACCACCTTCTTCCCTTCTCTTTCCCATTTCCCCACCCTCTTCTTCCTTTCTTCTCCTGCACCCTCACTTGTAGCCATCAGCAGTGGGTTAACTTCAAGTTATCATATCTAGAATGCTGAGTTCGTAGAACACACCTACAGACCAAGAGTGTTTATAAAAGAAAAGGGACTTCAGAAGACAATATTTTTTTCACACATTTCCACAAATGTTGCCCATATTGTAAAAGAAGGACATTTAGATGGAATATATGTGAGTACAGAAAAGCTCTGCAAGTAATGTTTGCTTCATAAATAATGAAGAGGATAGGGAAGAAATACTGAGACTCTGTTCTATTCTGCAGTGAATGGTAGGACTTATTAGAGGGTCAGGAAGAAATCAGAGCATGAAGTTTAACTCCTAGGGTCTTCATGAGGAAACTTCAAAAGGGAGTTATGCATTGAGACAGACTGAGAATCCTTTTTTTAAGAGCTATCAAGTCCATATGTTCAGCCCGTGAAACTTGATTCTCTTTCTTTCTGGTGTCCCAGCTCTGCACCATAGCTATCACACTAAAGCTATTTAATGAAAGTGAAGGGGAGGCACTTCCCACCATTCTCCACCAAATGAAGAGGATCCATGGTTTCACTGGCAGGGGAAGTTTTATCCTGACTCCCTTGAGAGATTGGACAATTTTGAATTATTTTTGCCTTAGACATTTTATTAATACATCGTGATTAGGTTCTTTATAGTACTGACAAAATATTTGGCTTTGATGAATTTGGAAGATTTTACCAAATTGCAGATTCTTAGTGGGTAATTTAAAAAGAATAGAATAGTGCCTGTATTCCATCAGGCAACTTAAAGGTAATTGAATATCTCACTGATATTTGTTGTTTAAGGTAGGCTGGCTATTAATAAATGTTTAAGTGTGTATATAGATGCAAGAACTAAGACAAATAAAAATGATATTTTTTATTTTACTATCTCATTACTTACTATGAAATTTTCATTTAATTAATCTCAGAGTGTGTATTAGTGAATGACATAAAGTATACGGTGACATTCTCAATCTTTTTGTTCTAGTCCAGATAATATCACTTAGAATTTAAGGTAATTTAAGATTATTTTGCCTTTCTGAAAAGAAAGATATTCAGTGGTTTTGTACTTAGAAGTAGATTGTGCCTGCAATTCTTTCTTTCATGAAAGATCAGAGTTTTCTAGGAGATATATAATAATCCTAGATGTGTAGAGAACTGACATTAAGAAAAGAGATATGGAACAATCTCTAAAAGATTTCTTTTGGTTTTTAATAGCCTTGAATATATATAATAGATCTAAAATTTTACTTCTTAGATTTCCACTAACAGAACAAACTGAATAACAATTAGTATGAGGTTCTGATTAAAATCTAATCTAAAACACTATATATTTCTTAGCATGTGTTTAGTACATAGTAAAAAAATAACCCTGTGCATACCAATAAAATAATAGTGTAAACAGCACAATGAATATTTTCCTCCATGCCTTCTATTCAGTTGTTAATAAATGAATGCCATTTTATTTTGTCAAGAGTAAAGCCAACTTTATCTAACTTTCAACATACACACACATAAAATATTCCAAGTAACCCCTTTAGTAGCTCTCTATTTATCTAAACTCACAAAGGAGTTTTGGCTGTGGCTGGATGCATGAAATGATCATGTTTGAGTTAGCCTATGGAATCCAAGACTAGAGGAATTGAGTTCCAGAGATTGGCAATATGGTACCATGTACTGAAATTATATGATTCTCTCAACAAGAGTGAGAATAAAGAACTGATTTAACTAACTACTTTGATGCAGGACTAGAAGGGTGGTCTACGTAGGAGTTCTCCTCAGGCAAGGACAAACCTTGAAATCAGGGGTGTCAGGCAAGAAAGAAAGAAAGAAGCTACCAAAAAAGGACCTTATTTTCCCAAGAGGATATAGTATCAATAGGAGTATTTACTGGATAGCAGGCTTTAATTCTTCTGATCTTTCCATAGATTAATGTAAAGATATGCCCACACTGTTTTGATCTACCTCAAGGAAGGTTGTGGTATAGATCTGAATAGAAGCCCACTGTTAAATTGACTATATATACCACTTTTGGAAAAATAAAAACTGATCTACTATTAAAGAATTGAGAATGTATATGTTTACAATCAAGGAAAGGTTATGAAAGATTAGAGTGTAAATCAACATTCTCAGTTTAAATTCAAAGTTAAATGAATTTTTGTTTTTTCTTGTTGGAGAAAGTTTGGATGATTCTTATTATTTGTTCCCTGGTTGTTGAGAACAGAGGGAGAGTGACAACTGATGTCAAATAACTAGGCCTGGACAGGAGTACAAGTAACTAACGGGTATATATGGTTTTTGGAGACATAATAAATATTGTTGCAGAAATTTTCATAAGTCCCATGAATCTCAACTAAAATTATCTCCTAAAGTATTCTGTATTCTTTGGGTCTTCTGGCTTTAGAACTAAGGCCTTGATCTAGGGCTCTGATATATATTATGAGAATCTATAACACAATTCCTTTAGAAGCCTCCATTTTGGAAATTGTGGAGGATCTAATGAACTCCACTTGCAAGGTGACAAGTTAGTTTGTTTATTTTACACATAGTAGAAGTTCACCAAACTCTTGGGCCTGAGACACCCATAGTTTTTTACAGCCAAAGCAATAGTCAGGGCGTTATCTCTGCAGCTCATCTCCATGCCCCATCAGCATCAGACAGCTCAATGAAGGCAAGGTGTTCACCTCAGATGCTTAAACATCACCTAATTCCTCACCTGATTTGCTTTTGTTTGGTTTGCAGCACAGGAGAGGGACTCCTAAATCTCTAAGCTTTTATCATCTTTTGGCAATTTGTTTATCCTTTTCTTTTGAGTGAATAATTATTCATTAACCTGGAAAGTAAGGAAATATGTCCAGTGAGGGAAAGGGGACTTCAATCAATGTATAAGATTAACCACTACACTTTCCTATCTTGGAACATCTCTGGATTTCTCTATCTTTAGAAAGACACTTTCTGTGGCACTCAAGATATATTTGTCCTTTGTTCAATAAGGCTGTAACAATGCAGGGACCTGAGACTTGCATGGATAGATGTTTCCCTGTACTTCCCTGAGAAAGTTCAGGTTCTGGTAGTGGCAAAAACTTTCACATACTTGATCATATGAGGAAAGTTAACTGATAAGTTATTATCACAATGTAAATTCTTTATAAATTACCTCTTCAAGTTGAGTTGCAATGGATTCTTTGTAACCATCACTGTCAAACTCATGTATAATAAGCTAAGTGGAAACAGTTTACTCAGAATATTAAAGCTACTTTGCACCCTTATCTCATTGAACAGCTGTCGTCGTTGCGTTGCTTTGTATTTCCACCATCCCTTTCTATAAGTAAACAACACCACTTTTGTTTCTCTAACTCAGAAGTTTTTACATTAAGGCATAATTTACATACAGTGAACTGTACAGGTCTTAAGTGTATAGTTCCTTGAGTTTTGATAAATGCATGTAGGTTTATGTACAAAGGGATAGAACATTTCTATTATGACATAAAATTCCCTCATGCTCTTCTCTGGTTAAATCTCCCAACCAGAGGCAATAAATATTCTGTGATTAACATCTACCCTGAATCTTCACTCTCATTTTTTAACATAATGTTCACCTCCTTTAGAATAACATTCTCAAATGCATATTATTTTTCCTGTGGATTACACACATGTCAAACCTAGAGCAACATAGATGCCTCACGTCACTAAAATGACCACACCAGTTGCTTCACTTTCCCAGGTCCACAGCAAAGGAATACATCTTGATTATTCTCATTTTCTATCCATCCCACATCTAATTTACCATCAGTCCCACTGTTATGTTAGACATAAACATCTTCTAATTACTCACATTTGTTCAGTGCTATTCCTATTTTCTTGCCTTTAGAATCCACATTTTTCAACAGCATAACTCAAGATCATTCCCTGCCTCCGCTGAAAACATTAATTTATTTATTTAGGTACTGAGGATTGAACCATGAGCTACGTCCCCAGCCCCTGAAAATTCATTTATAGCTTATCATTACAGACAGAATAAAATTCAAATTCCTTCATATTGACTCCAAAACTATACGCTTTCTCTCTCCTGTTCACTTTTCTCATTTGATTCCTTCTACATTCCAATCTATATACTACTTGCCACTCATATTAAACATTCTTTTAGGACAACTTCTTTTTCTTCTAATTGTAAAGAAACCAAACCTTCTTATGTCAGTTTAAAATATTTACGTATGAGTTCAATGTGACAGCTTGGGGATTTCAAATGAGACATGGTCTGCCTAATCAATATCACTACTTTACTCATCCTACCACAGAAGGAGGCCTCTGGAGTTGAATAAAAAGAAGCCAAATGAAGGAATGAAAGGGCAGGACAGTAGCAAATTTTAGTTCAAGAGGAACTCACAATAAGACCCAGTTACACTGCTTCTGGGTATTTCTCTAAAAGAACTAAAGTCAGCATACTATAGTGATACAGTCACATCAATTTTTACAGTGTGCAACTCACAATAACCAACATGAAACCAGCCCAGGTGTCCATAAATAGATGAATTGATTAAGAAAATGTGGTATATACACACAATGGAGTTTCACACCACCTTAAAGAAGAATGAAATTATAACACTTTCCAGTAAATAGATGGAACTGGAGAACATTGTGCTAAGTGAAATAAGTCAGATTCAGAAAATCAAGGGTCAGATGAGCTCTCTCTCATATGTAGAAGCTAGAGCAAAGTAAGGAGAAAGAAAATGGAGAGTCAGATATCATAAAGAGAGAAGGAAGATCATTGGAGTAGAAGATTGAGGAGGAAGAAGGAGAAATGGGAAAGCAGAGAAAATGTAGAATAAAATTGACAAAATTATTCTATATGCATGTATAAATCTGTCACAGTGAATTCCAGTTTTATATATATACATATGTATATATGTATATATATATATATATATATATATATATATATATATATATAATAAAAAACACTGATTAAAATTTTATAAATGAGTAGAAGATAGACCAGTAGAGTAAAAGAAGGGCAACAGGGAGAGGCAGGATAAAAGAGTAAAGGGGGACACTGGGGATTGAAATGGAGTAAGTTAAATTCCATGCATGTATGAACATGTCAAAATAAAGCACACTATTATTTACACCATTGAAACAAACAAACAAACATACAAACAAAAACAAAAACAAAGAAACTGTGGGGACTTCTGTGCTTCTTTGATTTCTGCACTGGATGAGAGAGGAAATGAAGGTATACTTTATGTCAGAAGTGTAGATTTCCAGTAGTTGGAAGTTGGGTCAACATAGCAGCATGGCACTTCTAAACTTCCAGACCACCCTCTCCTGAAGGATCACTCATGCCAGACAGCTAAACAGAAAAACAAAAATGAAGCTGCTAGAAAACAGATGATGAGGTTACTAGCAACTGATAAAAATGACAGCAAAGGATATAGATGTAGACAAGTCTTAGAAAAGGAAAGAGGTCTCCCATCTGCCATTACCTAGCTCTATTTATATAAGCTCTCATGACATGATAGGCAACCAAGCCAGAAGACAGGATAAACCGTGGAGAGGTCCTTTACAATGGAGGCAAGTAGACTTTGAAATGAAGCTATTTGATGCACCTTGAATTTAATTGACTGGTCACTGATTTAGGTTTTATTTACTTGAAAATATATATAATAACTTTCCTGCCATTTTCCAGTTTCAGTGCTAAGAGTTAATATTAAAACAATTCAAAAGCAAAATTATATGATTAAACATCTGACTCAGTGGCCGATATTAGGGCTACAAACGAAAATGATTGCCACTTCTATTAATGCCTAAATTTTATGAATCACAAGCTAGGTGCCAAGAACTGGCAAATATCTTTCTATACACTGCTTTATCAATCCTCAGGACAATGTGATCAGGTAAATCCCATTATAATTATTCTCATTTTCTAAATGATGTAACAAAAGTACAGATAGAAGAGCACATTTCCTTAATGCACATACCTAGATAATGCTGGAAAGAATATTAACACTCTTTTTCTGCCTTCTTCTGTACTCTATTTTGTTCCTCCAGTACAAATCAATCCGCTGTCCACATTGTTATATTTATTTGTATAGAAGTTTATAGAATATACTCTCAAAATAATTTTGTCTATAACTTCATACCTAGCCCTTATACTTTATAATTTGCTTTAATTTTCTTTTATGTTTTATTAGTACATTATAGTTTTACATAATAATAGAGCTTATTTGCACAGATTCACTTATGCATAGAATATTATTTGCTACATTACAATCCCTAGTATTTCTACTTTCTTTCCTTCCTTCCTCTCCCTGCTTTATTGGTCTTATTTCTATTTATTTATTTAGTTTTAATTTGTGCTGTATAGATATACATAAAGGTAGAATTCACCGTGGTATGTTCATGGACATACATAGCATAATTTGCCCAAATTCATGCTGCAGTTTCCCCCTTTTTCTGTCTCTCCTTCCTTCCCTTTCATCTGTTTCCTCTACTCTACTGATCTCCTTTCTAGTTTCCTGGGATCCACAACACCCTCCTGTTTTTATTTTTTATTTTATTTATTTTTTAGTTTTATTTTTCTCCAGCTTCTGCATATGAGAGAAAACATTTGACCATTGACTTTCTAAGTTGAAAGCATGATGTTCTCCAGTTCTATACATTTATTTGAAAATGTCATAATTTCATTCTTCCTTATGGCTGAGTAAAACTCTATGTGTATATATATCTTTATCCATTCATTTGTTGACAGGCACCTGGCTGTTTCTATAATTAAGCTATTTTGAATTACACTGCTATGAAATTGATATTCCTGTATCACTACAGGATGCTGATTTCAGTTCTTTTGGATAAATACCAAGGAGTAGAATAGTTGAATCATGTGGTGGTTCCATTCCTAGTCTTCTATGAAATCTCCATACTACTCTCCAAAGTGATAATACTAATTTGTGATCCCACTGACAATGTAAGATTGTACCGTTCCCCCCATATTCTTGATAGGATTTATTATTTATATTATTGATGGTTGCCATTCTAACTGGAGTAAGATGAAATTTTAATATAGTTTTGATTTGCAATTCCCTGATTGCTATAGATGTTGAGCATTTTTTTATTCATATGTTTCTTGGCCATTTATATTTCTTCTTTTGAAAAATTTGTGTTTAATTTTTCTTTTTCTGCATTTGATTATCATTGTATTTATCTTATTATTTGTTTGTGTTTTTTTGTGTGGTAGGGGGGCTACTGGGGATTTAACCCAGGGTCACTGGATGACTGAGCTGCATCCCCAGCCTTACTTTGTATTTTATTTAGAGACAGGGTCTCACTGAGCTGCTTACTCATTTTTCTGAGGCTGGCTTCAAACTCATGATCCTCCTGCCTTGGCCTCTAGAGCTTCTGGGATTATAGTTGTGTGCCACCATGCCCATATTTTATTGTGCTTTTTTAAACAACCACTTTTTGTATTTGTTAATTTTCTCATTCTCTATTTTCCAGTTAATCATTGTTTGTTCCTGTCTTCATTAATAACTGTATACATTTGTTTTTATTTTGTAAGTTTCAAATAATTTAATTATTTGAAATCAGTGTTCATGTTAAGAATATTTTCCTGAACATAGCTTTAAAATACTCCAGAAATTTTCATACATTAGGTTCTTGTTTATATGATGCTGGAAATAGCTTTCAAATTCAATTTTTATATATTCTTTGGCTTTGGGATTATTTTGATATTTGTTTCAAAATTCCCTATCAGTTTTGGTTTTAGAAAAATTTTTATGTAAGAAACTGGTTTCCGTAGGTACCTTATCCAGAATCTATATAACTTTATATATTTGGATTCCTACATTTTTCACACTGATAATGACATATTAAATTTTATATCTGCTTATGCTAATAGATCTTTTAGAGTCATAATAATTTCCCATATCCAAAAAGTAATTTTGGCATCCTTGATATGTGGCCTATTGAATTTATGCTTTTTTGCTTGATAGAGTTTCCTTCTATTCACTATTTATTGGTATTTTTATCTGCTGATGACACTTCTTGGTCACATAGAACATTAGTGTAGGAAAGAAGCAGAAATATACTTTAATATAGGTTATTTAGTTGAGATATGCAAGGAGAATTAAGAGAAAAATAAATTGGAAAAGGCATTCCCTGGCCAACATCTCAACCACAACCATGAAAAAATAGAATAGAATAGTTTCAAGGGCAGAAGTTGATTGTTTCTGGTGCAAGACCAATGAAAGTCCCTAAAGCTAATCTCCAAGAGAAGGAAGTAAAGGGACAGTGTTCCCACCAAACCTTTGAGGGGCCTTCCAGCAATCAGTTTCAGAACTCAAATTGTGCAATACTAATTGACTCTGGATCATCTAAGGAAGCAACAGCCTGGTGAAACCGGTATCATATGAAACCCAAAAGTTTAATACTATGAGAATAAAGAGATGCTCCATATCAGGAAAAAGGAAAATAAAATCAAGCTATGAAAATTCAAGAATGTACTTCCCAGGTTCTACTACATTTTCAGTGTATAGGAAAAGGGATTAGGAAAGTAGACCAGAGAAAAAACTTAGATATACACTTAAAAATGAAAAACATAAAAGGATTTAAGTTGTAAATTCAGAAGACTCTTATCAGTCATCAGGACCTTAGGGAAAATAAGACAGAAAGAAAATGGGGAAACTGCATGTGTTGTTTTGTGACCAACAAAGAGAAGTAAACCAACACTTTACAGAAGCTGAGGTAAATACCTATTGTGTTTCCAGAAATATCAACAATGAACAAAGGACACTCCAGTGTGACCTGCAAAGAGAACCCACACTGATTGCATTGGAATGAGAAATCCATAGGAAAAGAAAGTAATATTAATGATATAGAGAGAATTTCTGGTTGCATGGTTTGTTTTTCTACTTTGAATAGAAGTTTGGAAGGGATTTATATAGCAAAAGGTGAGACCAGGAGGAAACAAAATGAATTATTAATAGAAGTGCTAACTTGAGCTTGTGCAGTTAAGACAACTTATGCACATTGAAAACTCGTTTTGTCTTTCCCTCTGACTTTGGATAGCATTAGTGAGAAAAATAATCTGGTATTAGCGTCTACATTCTTTTTCTCTCCTGTTCAATTCACTGAATCACTGACTAAAATGTTCTTCTCATTGTGACATGACTGGCCCTTATTACCTGACTTTAAATTGGAACAATTTAAACAGGGATTTTTCTTAAAACATCAGTCCCCACAGATTTGGTGGTTTGCTTGCAACATATAGTTGATTTTATATACAAACAACTTAAGTAAGTTATTAATCATGTATTTTCCAATCACTATGTCAATTATGATGCATGATATTTCAGATCTTTGTCTATGACAGGAGAGAAGAGGAATAGGAAAACCAACTTTGTGCTCATGGGATAATTTTGCACTTATTAATCATAACCTATATACAAATTTAAGAAAGTATATAAAGATATCCTATTAGCCCTGGGACTGCAGGATTTATCATGATTACCATATCTGGGACTTATTGAGCAAAAGAGATGCTGCTCTACATACTTTGTTTTAATTTATGCAATCCTTACAATACCTGATGCTATCAAGTCTGGTTAATTATGCTGGAGCTTGATTTACTTCTAAAGCTGGCAGGAAACAAGGTATCTATATCAGCACGAGTAGGCCCATGTCTGGACTTTTATTTTGGTAGGGGATATTGTCTTAAATAGTAATGATCCCTAGGCATTGTTCCTTGACTTATTCTGGCTTGCAAAATTGGAAGACTGTTCTTAGCAAATATTTTTTTCCTTCCTGGAGAGAGCTCTGATTTGCCTTTCTTACTTTAATTATTACACATTTTGAATTCTCTTTTGACTGACTCTTTACCCAAGCACTAATAAAATTCAATCATAAAAATGCAGAAATATAAACAATTGAAAATTTTACATACCATGGTGAAAGACATTTTGGTTGAAGAATAATTTCCTACTTACGAGTTTTAAAATATAGCAATGATAAATTTCATGGATTTTATTTCTACTCTTGACTCACTTTCACATCTATTATCTCACCTTATTCTCTTCAGCATACTCAGGTGAGACAGGTCAGGGATAGTTAATTTTATTTTGGTGATGGGTAAATAGCCTAGAAAATAAAATATTAGGGAGACCTTATAGGTGTTTTCAGCTATGTCAAGAGTTGTCATAGAGAAGAAGGATTAGATAATTTTGCACAAATCCAGAAAGTGGACATGGGACTAGTGAGAGGAAGTTGTAGGAAAGCAAATTTAGCTCAATAGAGAAAGCAATTGAAGCAATTTCAAATATAGAGTGGACTGCCTTGGTAGGTAGTGCATTTTCTATAACTAGATGCTTTACAGCATCTGAGGAGATGTCTCCAGGGGTGGTAACATCAGGATAGAAAGACATTATCTGAGGTTTTCCCAAATGTGTGTCTATGATCCATGAATTGGAATCATAAATAACTTTAGTGACATATTTCTAATAGATACAGAGACTGGACATTAGTCAATGTTCTCTGCTGCAGCCCCGTGCTAATTCTATGGGTAATCTGTAATCTTTTAAAACCATGGCTCCTTTTGATTATAACAAAAACTTAAGCCTATGTCCAATGCTGATATAGGCCTCTTTTCTGAGAAATACTGAATCATATCATGTTGAATTTTTCTTCATTTTTATCCCTTCCACACCAGAAAATTTAGTAGATCTTTAGAACATTACTTTCTGTACATTGTATTATGACACAATAGCCTTCTTATTTTTATAATGGTACATGCATAGGGATATTACAGTTGGAATGTGGATTTTCACAGCACTCAGATCTTCCCAGGCCTTGTTTCAACTCCTCCACTTTTTCACTTACCCCTCTCTTTTACTGGCTGAAAAGTCAGTTATATAAAGGCATGTCTTCCCACCCCCATAAAATCTATCAGAGTGTGGATTTTATTGTTGAAACTTATGTTCTCCAAAACAATGGCGAAATTAAGTGAAAGTCATGATGACACAAAAGGAAGCTGACATAAGTTAGAAAGCTTTAAATTATATAGCTGACATAAGTTAGAAAGCTTTAAATATTCTGTTATCATAATCAGGAGTTGAGATTTAATCAAAGTGATAATAATGTATGAGACCTGTTGTATGCCCGTAAAGATCCCTGGGATTTACTTCAGTTATTAAAACAAAATAAATGTTATAAACCATAAAGGTTATGTTTACAGTAGGAATGCTAAGGAAGACTACATGCATATGCAAGGCTAGTAACTCCTAAGAGAGATTACTGAAATAAAGAAAAAAAAAATAATGGTCATCAAAGCTAGAATCTTGTTCTCCAATGATCATCCTTACAACATCACACACAGCAGAGTTAATTTTGAAAGTAGAGTAAGGAAATTAAATAGCTATTAATCACACAAAAAGATACAAAGTTTTGTAGTGTACCTGCTATATTCTGACTATTAATGCCCCTTGTCCAAATTCATGTGCTTCCTAGAAGCTGTGTCCTAAGCTACTTTTCTCCTCCACACCCTTCTGCCATGATGTTTTGCCTCAGTTGAGGACAAGAGCAATGAATGGAATCAGCTATCTATAGACTGAGACTTCTGAAACTGTGAGTAGCAAATAAACTTTTCCTCCTCTAAAACTGTTCTTGTCAGGTCTTGTGGTCACAGTGATGAAAACACTGATTAAAATATCCAAGAAAAAAAATCAGAATCCAAAATTCCAAATACAGTTTCTATTAAGTGTTAATTGCTTTTACACCATAATAAATATGATAATTATACATCAAATCATCATAAATGGAGGACCATCTGTATAATCTATAGGTTGGCTCAAGGGGAAAATTGTAAATGTACAGTCCAGAATTTAAAAAATGGCAACAAGTGCATAAAAACAATCCAAAGAAACACACACACACACACACACACACACAAAACACACACTACAATCCTCCATAAACAACTGTTCTAATTATATTTAGGAGATCCAAATAAACTCCTAAATGTTTACCTTTCTACTAAAAATATGTCACCCATATTTATCTTATATATATGTGTGTGTGTGTGTGTGTGTGTGTGTGTGTGTGTGTGTGTGTATGTATATATATAAAATCTGGTTTTGTTTTGTTTGTTGCAGTGCTGGGGACAGAGCCCATGGCTTCATGAAGAACAAGTACTCTAACACTGTGCTACATTATAACCCAAATATGAAAAAAATCAGACATCCACTACATAATTATTTTTATTTAGTTGACCTATTTAAAATTTCTTGTCAAATATAGGATTTTACTTATTTTTTGTTTATAATATCAAGATTTACAATACCAGTTCCCTTTTTCTGTACAACAATTAGTGCTAAGTTAAGTTTTGGAGAATATTTTACGTACAATACCTACTTACTAGAAGAATACAATAAATGAGATTATACTAACCATTGACACATATAGTAGCAAAAGATGTTTATTATACTTTATAAATTATATGTAATTGAATTTGTCATTAAGTTGGTTATTTTTAAATTTAAAATGATAAGTTACATTAATTTCTAAGAGAAATATTTAAAAACTTACTTTCTGCATTTTGAGCTGATTTGTCTTTCCCCATCCTATATTGAGCTTAAACTGTATAGTTGTACACTGAATAAAATGCAGTTGAAGTTCATTTCTGGAGAAAATGATCTTTTGAGTCTAAGATGTTTAAATTATTTAATGTTTATAATTTAATTATTTAATTAAATTATTTAATGTTTATAATTTGATTTTAGGTTGCCATTGAAATGAATTACACAGAAAAAAAAATATGATTACTGTTACCTGTCCTTTGTGTGACATCTAGCTAAACCATACTACTGAGATGGTTCAGTTTATTTATAAAGATGCAGAATATTGTCAAGTAAAAAAGTTTGAAAAGATCCTTTTCACTGCAAAATTAGAATTTAAGTAGTCCTATTTAAAATGTAGTGGAAAAGAAGAGTGAAAATAGTCTTTTAATGTCATACCAATACTCTTAGCATGGTCATCGTCATCATCATCATTAAGAAGTACTTAGTAAGCATGCATTTGCTGTTTAATCCAATCTGTTATAATTGCTGGATCCCATGGATTCCATTTGATGTAATTGCTGGTGGACACCTTCCCAATTAGATGATGCACACATTTCCTGCAAGGCAGCTGCAGGAAATAAACAAGTGAAATATAAAGCTGTCATATATTAGTTCCTTCTTTACCATTGCAGCTAAATAAGTTCTAGCTGTTTCTCTACAGGGCAATAGGAAGGCATGAGATTCTGTGAGTTCCTCAATGGTCTTAATGCTAATCTGATTAAATCATATTTTTACTTTTTCAGTTAAAAATAGGTACTTACCTAGACTAGATACCCAACAAATGATGAAGAGGATGCTCATAATTTACTTCCTTTAACAATGTATTGGGAGAATATAAAAATAATTTATGTATTTGTAGGATTTAACTCAGTGGCTGTCAGAGTAGCCAATCCAGAAATGGTGACCTTTTACTTTTATACCACATTTGATCAAAAGTTAAATACCTCATTCACCTTAGATATATCAATAACTCCAGATAGATCCTCATATTTTCTAATCTAGAACTTTTTTCTTGGAAATTCCTCTTAAATTAATCCAAATTGTTAATGATGCTTAAAAATATTCCACATGTATATCTTCTTTTTTGGTAATAATATGACAAATCATTCATTTAAAAAGTCCATATATGAAACTACTATTTTCTTGGTGAACATTTATATTCATTTGATTACATCAATGATTTTATATTTTGAATGGTGCTTTAAAATTATAATTTGACATTAAACTATTTATTGTAAGTGCTATCTGCTTTTATAAGATTAAAAAAGGTACACTCGGCCTAATAATGCATTCAGTACTTAGAGGATTAAAAGGCACCATGATATTTTCACTTTCTTTCTATCTGAATATCTTAGTGTCATCAGTAAAACAAATACATTTTTGTTGAGTGACAGTAGAATCTTAAAAACATATCCTATGTATAATACTCTAATAACCTTTAAAGCTACAATAGAAGAAGATATTCATATGCCCCAACACTCTTTGAAGAAATAATTTAAAAATTCAACCTTAACCTGAACAATTCTGTGAAGAGTAATAGCCCCTACTATTTCTCTACGTGTTCTTCACAAAGTAGTCTGAGTAGCCATTTGTTTTAAGTAAGATCATGTTTTTTCTTCTGCTCTAAACACTAGTAATTTCCCCTATTAGAATAAAACCATGAGTCCTTTTCATGATCTAATTGGTATCATGTTAGCACTCTAAATTTATCTTCTACCATTCATTTCTCTCCTCACCCAACTGCAGCTTTTCAAGTATCCTTGAACTTAGGTGAGTATAATAAGTAGACTCCTGTCCCCAAATATTAACACCTGATATGTGCTTTTCCTGATCAATTCACTTCAGATCTTTGTGGCTTTTTCTGTCTTCATTTAAGCACAGGAAGGTAGCCTTTTACCAGAGGACATCTAAAAGAACAGCTACTATTACTTCATACCATTACATTAATTGTTCATTGCAATTATCTGTCTATCTATTTATCTATCTATATATCATCACCTGTCTATTCCAAAAAAATGCAATCTTTATGTCACGGGGGGTGGAATTTATTTTGTTCATTCTTACGTTCATAACTCTTTAAATAGGTGCCCAGACTGACTTGTAGTATGCAATCAACACAATTTTGTAGAGGGAAAGAAGGAAGGGAGAAAGTATGAAAAGAAAAAAAAAAAAACAAACAAAAGAAAAAGAGCAAAAAGAACATGCTAATAAGACTCCATGGTTCTCCAGAAAAAGATAACCAAGAGAATATACACACACGTGACATATGCCAAATGTATGAATATATCTATTATGTGGAATTGGTTAATGAAGTTACAGAGCCTAAGTTTTATGATCTGTTACTTGGAAACCCTGGAAATCCAGTAGCATAGTTTCAGTCTGAGTCTGGAAACCTAAGAATTGGGAGAACTAATGTTACAAATTCCAGTATAAACCTTAAAACCTTAGAACTGAAATAGGGCCTGAGTGTCAGTGAGATCAATGTCTTAATTTGAACAGTCAGGCAAAGAGAAAGATTTCTCGCTATACCCACTTTTTTGTTCTAGTCAGGCTCTTAGCAAACTGGGTAATGCCCACCCACAGTGAAGAAGGCAGTCTGCTTCACTTACTCTCTTTTGGAAATACCCTTGCAGAAATCACAGATACCTTGGCAGAAATGGCTCAAAAAAAGTGAAAATAAAACAAAACATCAAACACTCCATAATGAAATTTCAAATGTTCTCTAATCCTTCCATTATGTTTGCTTGATGGAGCATGATCAACAACCATTACTCACCTTAAAAGACATCTCCATCACCAATAATTTCATAAACTTTTTGTCTTCTACTTCATACTTTATTATTTGATGTGTTGCCCTATCAGTAAATTGATAACCATTTATCTCAAATTTGTGATATTTTATAAGTCACATGCTATTCAAAAAGCAGAACCCCAAATCCACACTTAAATTTTGTGATTCATTACGTCTATTTTCTGTTCATATTTCATATAATTTTTGGGAGGAGTATTTGTACAACACTTTAAATTTTGAAATTGCATAATTGTCAATACATTAAGTGTCATGTTTTACTTCATATATAATACAAAAAATATTTAAAAATGTCACTTATGTGGCAGGAAAAGAAGGCTTGAAATTATTTTTAAAATTTTATTAAAAATACATATATTTGGGGCACACCCCTGTAATCTCAGCGGCTCGGGAGGCTGAGGCAGGAGGATCATGAGTTCAAAGCCAGCTTCAGCAATGGTGAGCCACTAAGCAGCTCAGTGAGACCCTATCTCTAAATAAAATACAAAATAGGGCTGGGAATGTGGCTCAGTGGTTGAGTGCCCCTGAGTTCAATCCCTAGTACCCCATAAAAGAAAATACATATATTTAGGTCTTATATTTTTATCCATTCAGTTACTCTATATCTTTTGAATGGTCACATTTATTTCATAATAGAAATACAACAGAATTAAGTCAGTCAAGTCCTTAACTTTGAAAGAGTTGTAAACCAAAGAAAATAAATATAATAATTAAGGAACAACAATAATCAAAAATAAAGATTCCCAACTTCCATTGTTATATATCATGACCCATCTCACTGTCACACCTGTTTGAACTTGCAATATAACCTGCCATATTATTCTTCCAACATATTTGCCTGTGGGACCTAGAGAATTATTGCATATATTGGGACAACACTGTGACAAACAAATCAAACAGAGCTGATTATTTAATCTAAGAGGTTATTAAATTCCTTATTATTGTTTGTCAGTTTCTATGGGATTACTCTAATTTAGCATTAAAAGAAAAGTTCCTTTAATTAGAATAGAAAGAGGGCTTAAATTCCATACATCTGAATAACCCTCAGTTAAGGAGCATACAAACCTAGTAGAAATAACCATAACTAAAAAAATTCATTAACAAAAATGTAATGATTTGCAATTGCCATTTAAATATAATATAAAGCTTTATATGGCATTGAATAATATCTCCTATCACTTGTGTTCAAATAATGTTTTAATATATTGAAATATTATGTACTATAGAATAAATGTTTGTATCCACCACCAATTCATATATTAAAGGCAAATTAATCAACAATGTGATGGTATTTAAATATTTGACCTTTAGGATATGATTAAGTTATGAGAATGGAACCCTGAATAATGGAATTACTGCCCATATGAATGTGTCCTCAGAGAGGCATTTGCCTCTTTGAACTAAGTGAAGTCATAGGGGAAAGATGGACATCTATAAACCATGAAGTGGACCCTGACCAGAGAGCAAATGCACTATTGCCTTGATCTAGGACTTCCCAGCTTCCAGAATAATGACAAGTTTATTTTGTTTATAAGTCACCCAGTGTATGTTTTATTATGTGAATTCAAAAAGATGAAGACATCATAAATTATTTAAACAAAATGTTGGATATCTTTCTTTCTACAAAATATAATTTTGAAATATTTGTGGCTGCTGAAGATGAAGAAGGTAATTATATAATGTCATTCTCAGCAAGAAGGAAAGCTGAAGATTTATAAAAGTATTGTTTTTGCTTTAATCCTATGAGAGAATTAAGAATATAAAGAAAATAAAATGAATTATAAATAGAAAAAGCCAATCCCTTTTTAGGAAAAAAGACCTATAGCAAATTTCATTTCTTCTTTTTTTTATTCTTTTTACTAAACAGCAATTTTTTTATTCCAAATTCTGGTGATGGAAACTTTAGGATCCAGATGCCAGCATTCAGTGTTTGGCAAAAGACTTCTTGCTGGATCCACACATGGCAGGACAAGAATTTCAAAGGGGGGGGGGGCTAGATTCCTCCAGCTCTTTTATTTATTTATTTATTTTTTAATTTTATTTTTATAATTTTTAATATGTACAACTCATAGTGCATATATTAATATCTTTTTACATACCACTGTTTGTATACAAAGTATATTCGTACAATTCAGGTCTTTAATCATGCATTAAGGAAAATGGTATCCGTCACATTCAACCACCTTTTTTTTTTTTCTTTTCTCACCCTCCTTCCCCTTTTGCTCCCTCCCTTACCCTCCCTTCCCTTGACCATTCTAGTGATCCTCTAATCCTCCTATGTACCCCCATTCAACAATACTTTGAAATAGCCTCCTTATATCAGAGAAAACATTTGGTACTTGGATTTTTGAGACTGACTAACTTCACTTAGCATTATGTCTTCCTACTTCATCCATTTACCTGCAAATGCCATTAATTTATTTTCTTTTATTGCTGAGTAAAATTCCATTGTGCGTATATACCACATTTTCTTAATCCACTCATTTACTGAGGGACATCTAGTTTGGTTCCACAACCTAGCTATTGTGAATTGTGCAGCTACAAACATTGAGATAGCTGTGTCACTGCAATATGCTGTTTTTAAGTCCTTTGGGAATAGACCCAGCAGTGGGATGGCTGGGTCATAGGGTGGTTCCATTCCAAGTTTTCCAAGAAATCTCCATACTGCTTTCCATAACGGTTGCACCATTTTGCAGTCCCACCAGCAATGTATGAGTGTGCCTTTTTCCCCACATCCTCTCCAACATTTATTGTTGCTTGTGTTCTTGATAGCTGCCATTTTGACTGGAGTGAAGTGAAATCTTAGAGTAGTTTTGATTTGCATCTCTCTAATTGTCAGCGATGTTGAACATTTTTTCATGTATTTGTTGATTAATCGTGTATCTTCTTCCGAGAGGTGTCTTCTCAATTCCTTAGCCCATTTATTGATTGGGTTATTTGTTTTTTTAGTGTAAAGTTTTTTGAGTTCTTTATATATACTAGAGATTAGTGCTCTATCTGATGTGCATGTATTAAATATTTGTTCCCAATTAGTTGGCTCTCTATTCACCTCACTGATTGTTTCTTTTGCTGAAAAGAAGCTTTTTAGTTTAAATCTATCCCATTCATTAATTCTTGGTAGTAATTCTTCCACTACAGGATTCTTATTAAGGAACTTGGGGCCTAATCCAACATGTTGGAAATTGGAGCTTACTTTTTCTTCTACTAGGCGTATTGTCTGTGGTCTAATTCCTAGGTCCTTGATCCACTTTGAATTGAGTTTTGTGCATGGTGAGAGATAAGGGTTTAATTTCAATTTGTTGCATATGGATTTCCAGTTTTCCCAGCACCATTTGTTGAAGAGGCTATCCTTTCTCCACTGTACATTTTTGGCGCCTTTGTCTAATATAAGATAGCTGAAATTATATGTATTAGTCTCTGTGTCCTCAATTCTGTACCATTGGTCCACCAGTCTGTTTTGGTGCCAATACCATGCTGTTTTTGTTACTATTGCTCTATAGTATAATTTAAAGTCTGGTATGGTGATGCTCCCTGCTTCACTTTTCTTGCTCAGGATTTCTTTGGCTATTCTGGGTATCTTATTTTTCCAGATGAATTTCATGACTGCTATTTCTATTTCTTTGAAGAATGACATTGGGATTTTGATTGGAATTGCATTAAATCTGTATAATGCTTTTGGTAGCATGGACATTTTGACAATATTAATTCTACCTATCCAAGAGCAAGGTAGGTCTTTCCATCTTCTGAGTTCATCTATAATTTCTTTCTTTAGTGTTCTATAATTTTTGTTATAGAGGTCTTTCACCTCTTTCGTTAGGTTGATTCCCAGGTATTTTATTTTATTTTTTTTGATGCTATTGTAAATGGGGTATTTTTCATCACTTCCCTTTCAGAGTCTTTGTCGCTGATGTACACAAATGCCTTTGACTTATGTGTATTGATTTTGTATCCTGCAACTTTGCCAAATTCGTTTACTAGTTGTAAAAGTTTTCTGGTAGAGTTTTTTGGGTCTTCTAGGTACATTATCATGTCATCAGCAAATAGTGCTAATTTGAGCTCTTCTTTTCCTATCTTGATCCCTTTAATTTCTTTCGTCTGTCTAATTGCTCTGGCCAGAGTTTCCAGCACCATGTTAAATAGCAGTGGTGAAAGGGGGCATCCCTGTCTTCTTTCAGTTTTTAGAGGGAATGCTTTCACTTCTTCTCCATTTAAGATAATGTTAGCTCGGGGCCTTGCATAAATAGCTTTTATAATGTTGAGATATGTTCCTGATATTCCTCGTTTTTCCAGTGTTTTGAACATACAGGGGTGTTGTATTTTGTCAAATGCTTTTTCTGCGTCACATGAGATGATCATATGATTTTTATCTTTAAGTCTATTGATGTGATGTATTATGTTTATTGATTTCCGAATGTTGAACCAGCCTTGCATCCCTGGGATAAACCCCACTTGATCATGGTGCACTATCTTTTTGATATGTTTTTGTATCCAATTTGCCAGGATTTTGTTGAGGATTTTTGCATCTATGTTCATTAAAGATATGGGCCTGAAGTTTTCTTTTTTGGATGTGTCTTTGCCTGGCTTTGGAATTAATGTGATATTGGCCTCATAGAAAGAGTCTGGAAGAGCTCCCTCTTTTTCTATTTCTTGAAAGAGTTTGAAGAGCATTGGTATTAGTTCTTCTTTGAAAGTCTTATAGAACTCGGCTATAAACCCATCAGGTCCTGGACTTTTCCTTGTAGGTAGCTTTTAGATGACATCTTCTATTTCTTCGCTTGTAATTGATCTGTTTAGATTGTGTATAGCCTCCACATCCAGTTTAGGCAAATCATATGACTCTAGAAATCTGTCAATGAATTCAGTATTTTCTATTTTATTAGAGTACAAGTTTTCAAAGTAATTTCTAATTATATTCTGTATATCTGAGGTGTTTGTTGTGATATTCCCTTTTTCATCACGGATGTTAGTAATTTGAGTTTTTTCTCTTCTTCTTTTCATTAGCATCGCTAAGGGTCTGTCAATTTTGTTTATTTTTTCAAAGAACCAACTTTTAGTTTTGTCAATGATTTGAATGGTTTCCTTAGTCTCAATTTCATTAATTTCTGCTCTGATTTTAATTATTTCCTGTCTTCTACTGCTCTTGGTGTTGGTCTGTTCTTCTTTTTCTAATGCGTTGAGGTGTGATGTTAAGTCATTTATTTGTTGGTTTTTTTCCTCTTAAGGAATGAGCTCAGTGCAATGAATTTTCCTCTTACTACTGCCTTCATAGTGTCCCAGAGATTTCTATATGATGTATCTGTGTTCTCATTTACCTCTAGGAATTTTTTGATCTCCTCTTTGATGTCTTCTTCAACCCCTTGTTCATTCAGTAGCATGTTGTTTAGCTTCCAGTTGATGGAGTAGTTTTTCTTATTCCTTGTTTTGTCGATGATTTCCAATTTCATCCCTTCATGGTCTGATAGCGTGCAGGGTAATATCTCTATTTTTTTATATTTGCTGAGAGTTGCCTTGTGACATAATATATGGTCTATTTTGGAGAAGGAGCCATGTGCTGCTGAGAAAAATGTGTATTCATTTACTGAAGGATGATATATTCTATATATGTCTGTTAGGTCTAAATTGTTAATTGTTTTGAGGAGCCTTAAAGTTTCGTTGTTTAGCTTTTGTTTGGATGATCTATCCATTGGTGAGAGAGGTGTGTTGAAGTCCCCTAGAATAACTGTGTTGTGGTCTATTTTACTCTTGAACTTAAGAAGCGTTTGTTTGATGAATGTAGGTGCTCCATTATTTGGGGCCTACAGATTTATGATTGTTATATCCTGTTGATGGATGGTTCCCTTAAGTAATAAGAAATATCCATCTTTGTCCCTCTTGATTAGTTTTGCTTTGAAGTCTACCTTATTTGATATGAGAATGGAAACCCCTGCTTCTTCCGCCGGCCATGTGAGTTATAAGACTTTTCCCAGCCTTTCACTTTCAGTCTGTTGATGTCTTTTTCTATGAGGTATGTTTCTTGGAGACAGCAAATTGTTGGGTCATTTCTTTTAATCCATTCTGATAATCTGTGTCTTTTGATTGGTGAGTTTAGGCCATTAACATTCAGGGTTATTATTGAGATGTGATTTTTATTCCCATCCATTTTTATTTGGATTATGGTCTTTAGCTTGATTTGTTTTCTCTTCTGGTTGGTATTTCCTTTAGTTTAATATCTCCCTTTGTTGATTTTCATTATCATCTTTCTCTTCTTCTTCATGAAAAATGTTGACCAGGATGTTCAGAAGTGCTGGCTTTCGAGTTGTGAAATCTTTTAACTTTTGCTTGTCGTGGAAGGTTTTTATTTCATCTTCAAATCTAAAGCTTAATTTTGCTGGATATAAGATTTGGTTGACATCCCTTTTCTTTCAGAGCTTGAAATATGCTATTCCAGGATCTTCTTGCTTTTAAGGTCTGGGTTGAGAAATCTGAACATAGTCTGATTGGTTTCCCCCTATATGTAATTTGCTTCCTTTCTCTTGTGGCTTTTAGTATTCTCTCCTCGCTCAGTGTATTAGGCATTTTCATTATATTGTGTCTTGGTGTGGATCTGTTGAGATTTTGTTTGTTTGGTGTTAGGTATGCCTCTTGAACTTGGTTTTCCCATTCATTCCTCAAGTTTGGAAAATTTTCTGTAATTATTTCGTTAAATAGATTACTCATTCCTTTGGCTTGAAACTCTGCCCCTTCCTCGATGCCAATCACTCGTAAGTTTGGTCTTTTTATGCTGTCCCATAATTCTTGGATGTTATGTTCTTGATTTCTAACAAGTTTTGCTGTATAGTCTAAATTCTTCTCTAGGATATATATTTTGTCTTCATTGTCTGAGGTTCTTTCTTCCAAGTGGTCTATTCTGTTGGAGATGTTTTCAATTGAGCTTTTATTTTGGTTTATTGCTTCTTTCATTTCTGGAATTTCTGTTTGGATTCTCTTTAGAGCCTCTATTTCCCTATTGAAGTAATCTTTTACTTCCTTTATTTGTTTTTGGAGTTCTTTGTCAAAATGATCTTTTGCCTCCTGTACTTGTTCCCTCATCTCATTTTTGAGTTCATTCTTAAGTTCCATAAACATTTGGCATATGTAATTTCTAAATTCCATCTCTGGCATTTGACCAACTGTGCTTGCCATGACATCTACTGATGAGGTATCTTGATTTGTTTGTGTCATTTTCTTCCCTTGTTTTTTCATTTTGCTTGTGTGTCTATTCTTCCTGCACTGTGGGACCTTGACTATTTCGATTTTACCTTAAAGCCTTATGTTGTTCCTGTAGTACAATGTTATCAGATCACCTTATAATTCCTTTACACTTTTAAAACCTAACACTTCTATTCAGGAAATCCAAGTTTGATCACAATGTACAGATTTGGTTGACCCAGATATTATTTCCAATTTAATCTGTACGTTTCTGATGAGGTTTTATAGCTTCAAGTATTGGATACAGAGGTGTTATGTTTAGGAAGAAGGAAGTGTCTTGAATTGTTCTTTCTTGGAAAGTATGAAAAGAGATTTCTATTGAAGTGGTTTAGTGAAAGTGGTTTAGTATCAGTAGACAAGGGAAGAAAGAAAATGGAGTAGACAATTAAGTGGAAAGACCAATTTATATATAAAGTAAGTTGAAAAAGAAAAAAATGATAAAAGAGTAGGAATTGGTGTAAGAGAGAGGAGAGAGATAATCAAGAAAATAGAGAGTAAACTATATATAACACCGCTTTGCTACCCAGTTCAATTGCGCCGGTTCTAGAAATCCCAAATTCTGCGTATAACTTGTTTTTGCCTCTGTTTAGTATGCACTGGCAGGGTGTAAACATGAAAGATGAAGGAGGAAGAAAGGATGCAAGAGCGAGAAGGAAGAAAAGAAGGAAAAAAAAAAAAGGAGTGGAAGCAAACAAACACACTGACAATCAATGCGGAAGGAAAAAAAAAAAAGCAGAACAAAACAAAGCCAAAAAAGGAAAAAGGAAAATAAACAAACAAACAAACAAACAAAAAACCTCCCTGAAATCCAACAAAACAAGCAAACCAACATCAACAACAAAACAACAACAAAAAAAGTCGAACCCCAAGTCTCAAACAAAACGGGCCCTGGGAAGCCCCCCTCTTTTTTCCTTTCCAGTTCAAACCAATTGTTATTGGATCACGTCTAGACAGTCTGCGATCCTGTTAGTGGAGTCAAGGCTGCACCTTACGCCAGTGGCTGAATGGCTCAGTGAAGGAGTGGCCCAGGGGGGGTTGTGTGTCAGCAGATGAATGGCACCGGGAAGGGGACCCTCCAGAAGGCACCCCCTCCCCACACCCACCTACAGTTACAGCTTCTTGTGGCTGCTGCGCTGGCCTTAGACACGCCCTCCCCTGCTGGCCACCTGAGCCTCACCCAAGTGTGCGTTGTCTTCAGATAGCTGGAGGGTCCCTGGATGGCTGCAGCCGTCACTCTCTGTCTCCTCCCCTTTGTCTGGGTCAGCCACTGCACCTTTCAAAGATGGCGGTGCTCTCCTCCCAGTCAACAGCAGCTCTGCAGACTCCCGTGTCCTCACTGATCGATTTCAAAGCCGTTGGGTGGATGTCTCCATGCCGAGGTCTTATCGGGAAGCCGCAACTGTAACTGCGGCGCAGACAGCACTGCTTCGGATTGTGGACCGCTCCGATTGTGCCCCTGCTTGCTGTTCGCTGGTCTCTGCGCCGCTCTCTCCGGGGCCCTACTGCTGAGGGTCGCGTCTGGCCGAGTGTGGATTCGAACTGATGTTGTTGACCCGGGGTCTCTCGTGGTCCCCCAGCACCAATTCCACCGGCTGTTATCGCTGGTTTTTATCGCCGGTTTCACGCTGGTGAAAGGCAATTTATCTGCTTTGTGGATTCTTTCCACGGAGCTGCCCTGAGGTGCGGCTTCCTCTAATCTGCCATCTTGGATCTCCTCAGCAAATTTCATTTCTAATGGAGAAATTAAGGTGGAAAATAACATTACAAGGGTAGGAGTAAATTGGCTAAAATTTTATGAATATTACAGGTCACGCATTGACTGTCAAAATGCTTTAGAAAATTGAGTAGTCCCCAAGACACAGAATCTGTACCCACCCACTAAGTCTTCTTGTAGGTCATGACTCCATGTGCAAATGATGGATTTGGAGCATAGTGAACAAGGAAAGAGAACACTGTGGTGGACAGTTATGTTAGACAAATAGGATTCAGAAGACAGAACAAGAGAATTTGAAAAAAGTCTTTTGAACCACCCCTGACTTCATGATTCATTTACAGAAAAATAGGGAACCCAAGGTGATCCCTCTCAAAATGCTCTGGACTTTCATTGTGTACATTTCAAAAGTTTCACAAGACTGTAGCAAAGCAAGGCAGAGAGCACCTGTGTGAGAGAACACTAGCAACAAGACTGGGAGCACAGTGGAAGTCTCCAGTAGTCTAAAACAACAAACAAATGAACAACAACAAAAGCAAAGAAAACCCTGGAAGAGGAGTCTGTAAATTAAGAAAGAGATCTCAAGCAGTTTGAAAAGTTCATGCTGGAGTGTAAATCACAAAGAAATTGCTGGATTCTCTGCAATGCTCTAATACCAGGACACAGGAAAATTTAAATCATATACTCACAGCTTTGAAATGAATGCTGAACAGCATCTAGCCAATATAATAATTGGACCAGCTGAAAAACAGATTAGAGTGATTGATACAAGAGTTAGGAGCTTATGGATGAAGGAATATGCTTCCTTCTGGGGAAAAATATAGTTATCACAATTCTTTTACATTCAACATCTTATATAAAATGCAAATAATGAAACACATGAAGCAATAAAATGTTCCCCATCAACAAGAATGAAATCAGTCAATAAAAGTAGATCTAGTGATGCTCCAAGTACTTGAGATGAATTTCATAATCATTTTTAAATCCCTCTTAAGGTAACAGTTTATGATATAAATTTATAAATTGAAATTTTGATGAAAATAAATATACGGGGGAAGGAAAAACAACATTAAAAATTAGAAATCCTTTTTAACTAATATTTTATCACCACATTGAATGATACATTGGTATAGTAATAAAATTATCAGCATGGAATCTATGCTTTTTTTAGTACTATGGGGAAGGTATAAATGTTTAATTCTGTGGAAAGACTACTACTTCTGTATCAGTGACTTCCCAAACATCTTCACTTCAGTATTTATTGAAAAAATGCAAACAACATTTCATGTGATATTTTTCAAGATTTTTAATATCTTTATTTTATTCATTTTTTATAAAGTCAGATAATAAAATAACCCTATCTTGACAAAAGGCCATATTATAGTGTATTGAATTACATCATTCTCAGGAAACGTTCCCCCCAGGCAATCCATTATTTCATTCTTCTCCTTCACAGAGTACTAAAAATTTAGGAAATCACAACATAGCCTCTTCATATGCACACAGATATTCATATATTGTTTCTCCATATGGGCTAAGAATAATATTCCTGCTGCTCCACCCAACTGACACAAGTCTCTGAACTTTATAAGGAGGCAAAATCAAATCCTTTATTAACTTTAAATAATTCAACAAGTAAAATGCCTGATTTTTTTTCTGTATTGTCCTCTAAATTTACTCTATGCTTATTAGCAAAAAAAAAAAAAAAAAAAATTGTGTTTTAGTAATAAAAGTCCAAACAATATCATTATTTCCCTCAATGTTGTTTTTTGCCTCATGGGATTAAATGAATTAGTACATTTTCAACACTCAATTATCTTTATTGTGCAAAAATATCGTGTAGCTAATGAAAACATTTAACTGGTTTTGTTACATAATCAAATCATCATGTTCTGCATTACATTTTTCAGTGCATTTTGCATAATGAGGTTTAGAATCAACTAGGGAACACATACTCTGATGCCATTTTAGAAAATGTTTGATTATGTGTTATGCTAAAGTATTTTACCCCAGCCCAATGGGCAAGTTTCCAGATTCATTTAACCTTAGCATCTACAAAAAGGCTTCCAGCAGGCATATCATTGCATATCAAAAGGAAGGGCACTCTTGGATGATACATATGAATTCTTCTTGAGAAGAAAAAGACATTGAGACAGACCTCCTTTCATAATTCCCACTGATGTGCTTTCAGATGTTAACAATTATGCCTCCATATCTTTGATTTGAACTGATGACCTTGGTGTTGATACTTCTATAACCTAATTAATTACTGATTAACAACTCCCTGAATTTTAATCTACCCTTTCAATATTGATTATCATAGCTCCAGGTACTAATATTAAGAGTATTTCTTACTGATTTCAGTGAAGATTTGTAACCAATCAATCTAAAAGAAGAACTTTCTGTAGAAATGATTAAAGATTTTAAGTTGTTTATTGGTCTACGTGACTCATACCAGAATTTATGATTTTAATCATTAAAATGTTAAGTGATCCACTTGGATTCCAAGTTCCTAAAATGACCTCTCCCTTACTATGACTTTCTTGACCCAATATGACCTTGACCCTCTTATCCTTAAGCTTGCTTCCTACTACTTCCCAGTCACTGTGGCCCAGTCACAAAGAACACTTTACTCTCTTGGAACAAAGGAGAACTTTTCCTGTTCAGGGCAAGTACACCTGCTGCTCTCTTCCTCTGAAATGCCCTTCCATATCAATCCTCCAACTCAGTCTGCCATTTCCTTCAGATGTCTGCTCAAATACCACATAATATAAAATACTACTTTGTAAAATAGCATCACTATTCACATTCTTACCAATACTCAAAATAGCCTTATCTGTAGTGATTTTCTTCATAGATGTAATTATCATACTTTATCAAACTCTATATTAGCATACATTTGTATTGTCTTTCTCCACTACAATTAAGCTCAAAAGGTGAAGCATGAAGAAGTAAAAGACTTTTTTTTTTAGTGATGGATTCTCTTTTTCATAGCTAAAAATAAACATTCTTATATAAACAAGAAATTTAAAATGTTAATCAAATTAATGAAAAATGAGTAATTCAATGAAAATCATGTAACCAAAGATTTCATTACTTTCTCTCTCCTTCTTTCTCTCCCTAACACACAATCTCTCTGTTTTTGGAGGGTTACATGAGTAATAGGAGAAGGTAATGGAACCAATTAAATAAAGACTTGTTTGTAAATGTTTCTGATATTTTTTGTTCTAAAATTTAAGATTAAAGGATGTAGAATTGACATTAGACAAGTCCTCGTTATGTTACTTCTCTGCACAAACTTTTCTGTCAGTTCTTGTAAAGCACAACTCAAAATAAATAAATAAATTCTTCCTTTCATATGGCTTTAATGGCAATTAAAAAATACTTCCAGAAAATAACCATATTATTTGCAATCATTTATTTTTTCACTGATATCCCTCACCATTTCAATATCTCATTGATAAAAGAATTCACAATTTATCATCTCTAAGTATTCAGATACTAGCCTCCAACTGCATGATGAATAAATAAATAAAATGCAATTCTCAAATGTATTGGTTTTAATGTAAACCATGATAACAGAAACCAAAATTGAAATGGAGTAAATTAAATACTATGCATGTGTGATTATGTCAAAATGAACTCAACTATTATGGATAACTATAATTCACTAATAAAAACAAAAAAGAGTGAACCCGAGCTCTAAGTCAGAATGAGTCTGAATCATCCTTATATCTATCAAAAAGTATATGGCTGTGGAGCTGTTACTCATCTAATTCTTAGAATTTTTCCTTGTATAAATGGGCAAAATAATATGCCTACTTTAAAAAATTTGTTCTATATAATATGGTCTCAATTTTTATTCATTGTTATCAATAATATTTCTATTGTTGTTATATATCTAATTAATCAAGATTCCCTTCAACCATTTATACATGGGGTAGTAATGGAGAAGAAAATCAATTGACTCTTAATGTGAGAAATATGTTTGATTTATTTAGATATTAGCATCTTGTAACCACAGACACTTTGGTAATATGAGCAGCTCATGCAGCCCATACACATATACCACACAGAACTGCCCATGAATTTAGTATGATCATGTAGTTCTTAAAGTTCATCAATGGATCCTACTTATATGAAATAAGTCCTACTTTATATCCATAAGAAAACTGAGTGATCAAGCTTAAGCATATTTTGGTTTAGGATATTTTCACTATTTTAAAAGTCTGAACAAATCTGTATCAGAATATGGTTGAACTCTAGGATTAGGGAAATAATATATATTTCATTAGATTAATTTTACTGGATATTCTGGTTAAAATAGTTCAGAAGCTTCATGTGGGATTGAAGTAATTATTTCAAAGAAGGTGGCAGGCACATAGTGAGTTTCCCCAAATAAATGTTGAATGAAAAAACAAAACAGCATGAAGAAAGGCTAAGAACAAATATTTAACATAACATTCACACTTTCCTTAATAAATACTGCTTAAGATGGCAAGTGTTTGAGGGTTTTTGAAGAATTACTTCTATTAACATGCACTTTATATTTCCCATTAGCCTTGCTTCTTATACCACATAAAAGGGTCACATCCCCAAATACAAAAAACTCTAATATAACTTGAAGATTGGCTAGATTTCAGTTACTTTCCTGTTCCTATGTTCAGGAAGTGATTGGCAGGCACTCAAGAATTACATATACTGAAGTAGAAACAATTCCACAAACAAAGAAACATGCATATTTCAAAAGAAAGGAGGAAAGAAATTTGGCCTACAACAAAAATTCAACATAGTGCTTTTAATGAAAATGACTGTCCATTTAAAATGTGCTCTTACCTTTAAAAATCAAGTGAGAATTGTTCAGAGGTAAAAAGATTGGATCATGAGAGCTGTAACTTCATCAGTGGATTTATCCATATGAGGGATTAGTCATTTGAATGGACTACTTTGTGGTAGCTGAAAGCAAGTACAGCATTGCTAGAGAAAGTAAGTTACTGAACCCATGGGGACTGTAACTTATCTCTGGCCCTTCACTTCCTCTAGAGAAAGTAAGTCAATGGGCCTGTACCCTGGCCCTTCACTTCCTCAGGAAGCTGCCACACACTGAGCAGCCTTCCTCTGTCACACACGTTGAACATGGTGTTCTGCTTCCCCTTAGGCCCAGAGTAGTATAATTGCTTGACCATGGTCAGAGATCTCTGAAATTGTGAGTCCCAATCAAGCTTTTTCTCCTCTAAGATGTTCTGGTCAGGTACCTGGAACAATGACAAAAATTGACTAACAAATGAGGCCAGGCATTTTTTGTGCTGACCTCATGGATATCTTAGAGCTTAGGTATTGAGTAATTGTATTTTTCTAAGCACTATTCTATGGCAATACACAGGGAAAGAAAATGAGTATTAGAGATCTTAGGGGGTAATATAAGGATACAAGTAATTAGGTAACTACAGTACAGAGTAATTAGTGTTATATAAATGAAAGCAGTGCCTATTTTAGAAAAACACTGGAAAGTCACCAATACTGATTTTGAACTCAAAACTTCATAGAGCAAATGGCATTGGTGTGAACTTGGATTCAGATAAGAAATGAGTTCACTCCTCTGTTCAAAACCAACCTGGGCCAGGCACGGTGGTGCACGCCTGCAATCCCAGCACTTTGGGAGGCTGAGGCAGGAGGATTGCGAGTTCAAAGCCAGCCTCAGCAAAGGCGAGGCACTTAGCAACTCAGTGAGACTCTGTCTCTAAATAATATACAAAAAAAGGGCTGGGGATGTGACCCAGTGGACAAGTGCCCCTGAGTTCAATCCCCAGTACCACCACCAAAAAAAAAAAAAAAAAAAAAAAAAAAAAAAAAAAAAAAAAAACAAAAAAAAACCAACCTGGTACACTTAAGCAAGTTATTAATTCAACTTTCATTACATGTAAGCTTCAAATTCATTACATGTAAGACGGATGAAATAATAACTTCTAGATGTCATGATTAAATAAGAAATATGGAGTCCATAGCCTAATACATGGTAGGCCTTTAATAAATGTTAGCTTTTTTTCAATAATAATTTTTCTTTAATTGGTCTGGGTGAATGTGGTAGAACAACCTGTGTTTAAATGCAAGAGACACACTTGGACCTACAGAAGCATGTCAGCATATCCCAAAGACTAAATGAATGAACTAGAGAGAAGGCTGAAGAGATACAAAGGTAATCTAAAGATTTAGACTGCAAAACAAAAGCCAAAAGAATCTACAGAATAACTTTAAGGAGGTAAATGATATAATCAAGTTTATGTTATAGACAGATCACTTTGGTTCCATGTGGTCACTGGAACAGAAGGAGATGGGAGACATAATTATCAACTAATCCACATTTGCATAAGAGATAAGCTGATGGTCAGCAGAATTAAGATAGTGGTATGACACAAGAGATCTGACAAGTATGAGAGATACCAGCAAGGCTGAATTGGAAAAGTTTAGAGACTTTGTTGGATGTAGAGCATTTTGGCTTAAGGGAAGAGCCAATGTTTTCTGTTTAACGAAACTAATTATATTGTGGAACTATTCATTACTGTAGAAAACTATGTAGGGCACTGTAAGGGAAGGATATGTACGCATAAAGAAAATTTAAATATGTTGAGTATGGAGGTGTCTATACATTCAGTAGATTTTTGATGACTCTAATATTCTGGAGACATATCTCATAAGGAAAAAAAATAGAGATACTTCAGTACTAGAATATAAATTAGTGGGAATTCCTGAGTTCACTTTGAGAGAATGAAATAATTGGTTAGGACAGAATCCTAAGAAGGAATGACATAGAGGAGATGAGACAAGTGATCGAAGAAGGTAAAAAATGGAAAGAAAAAATATAATCAAAAGAATAAGTGGATATGAAATCCAAGTCAAAGAGTAAACAATGGCATAAAATTTTCTTAAAAATTTCAGTGTTAAATATTTAAAATGAATTGAGAGTTATGTAGGACAAACAATTGAAGGTACTGCTCTATGACATGGGGATTATAGTAATAAAATTATACTATAGTTGGGACTCATATTTAAAGAATAGAATATAGCTGTTCTTGTTACAAAATCAAAATAGATAATGGTGTGAAAAGATAGAGTTTCCTTTCACTTTACTATAGTAGCCTATTAAAAATATATACATGTGGGAGCTGAGGTTGTGGCTCAGCAGTAGAGCATTCGACTAGCATGGCGCGGCCGGGGTTCATCCTCAGCACCACGTAAACATAAATGCATTGCATTGTGTACAACTAAAGCAAATAAATAAATATTAAAATATATATATATATATATATATATATATATACATGTATCCTATAACATCATGCTGCATACCTTAAATATGCTCAATGAAGCAGATTTTAAAAAGTAAATTGAGAAGTAGAATTCTTCTGAAAATTCAACTGAAATGTGCTTAAATAGTCTAAAGATTGAAAGGAAGGTGCAAACATAGAAACAAAAATATACAGATTTTATTTTCAAATGGTTAGAGGCTGAGGTGTTGTTTCCATTTTATTTTTTAACATAAGATGTTTAGGTATAGTTAAGAAGTGATTTGAGAGCCAGGAAATATAGCCAATGTTGAAAATGCAGGAGAGAGCATGGGAACAGCATAGAGAAAGATTATAGAAAAATGTGGGTAAAGAGAATTAGAGAACCTCAGGGATTAACATTAAAAATAGTACTAATCTTCATCCTGTAATGGAAGGAAAAAAGAAAGGATGAATCAGATGTAGTAAGTCACTACCCACATGTAGGCATTTTAAAAATTATTGCTTTGGAGCTGCATGTGTTTTGTGCATTAAATTTCTATGATTTAAATGTGAGTCAAGGGTAAAGTGATTTAAAAAAAAGAAATTTCATTTTATTGACAACTTTTTGACAACATCTCTGTTTTCATTATGTGAAATATTAGATTTTTTAATATTCCCCAAATCAATTGTATCTTTTCTGCCACTGCTACTTTCAAGTGATTTTAACTTGAGCCTTGAGGCATTCCAAGATAATGCAAACCACTAGTGGTTTTCAAATTTTTACAGTAGTGCTGATCACAGTTTTTATGTGAATGTGGAGGAGTTGTGAAGTGAGGGAAGAGAGATCCATTCATAAATCTGTATTTGTATGCCAGGTAATGGACCCTGAGTATTAACTGAGCACCACAATGAGAAAGGACAATAGCTTTCTGTTAAATTTGGAAATAATATCTGAAAAATGTATCATTGTTTAATTTAATCATCTACATTTACTATGATAATATTAGTATCAGTGTTATGCTAATATTGCATGAATTTAGCTAGAGGCTATTAGGGGGAAAAAAGAGTTGATTTACACATTTGAGTGTACAGTAACTTATTTTAAATGAGAACAGAATCTTAGATTTGAATTGAAATGACGTTGACAGGACTATATCCCTATCAACTTGGGGGTTATATCTGTACTCCCATATTCTTTTACAATTTGCAAAGGGGCTGTTATCACAAATGTTATTTTTTCCAATAAAGAGACAGCTCATTAGATCTCATTACTAGTCAGCAGCTGTCGCAGAATATAGATTTCCAACTTGGAGCAATACATCTTTTCACAAATGCTTTCACTGAAAATGTGGAAAAGATCTATTTCATCGTTAACCTACAATGACATTCTACATGACTGCACTTATACCTTTGGCTTTTCTGCAGAGCACTTCATAGTTTAGTAACTTTAAGTTGAATAATTCAAATTTCTTCTAAATGTAATACCTGCAGCTTATAAATTCCAAAGGTATATTGAAAGTTATTTTCCCACTCCAACTAGTAATATTATTTTGAGATGTGATAAAGTTAATAAATCAACAAACAGGTTTTCAGTACAGTCTTTGTGCAAAGATGTGGAGGATAGAAACTATCATAATCTAATTTTCCTTGTGCTCAAAGGGCTTACACTCTACTTGGGGAAATAAAATATAGGCAGCAAAAAGGTGCATGCATACAGAGTCAAATAACACTTGAAAGTATTTCAGAAAGGTCATAAAATAATACATGAGTCTTTGCATGCCTTGTATAGGAATAAATTCTCAGAGAAGAAATAAATCATTATGGATATAAAATGTCTTGCAAAACTTTTCAGAGGTGAAAAGTTACTTTCACTTTTTGATATTTCAAGAGGTAAAGAAGTGTGTATGTGTAAGTTTGTGTGGGTGTGTGTGCATATGGGGGGGGCAGGGGAGAGGGAGAGAGAGAGACAGTGTTGGGCACTTGTGCAGTAGGAAGCTGCTAGTAAAAGAGGAAAGGCCTTTACACAAATGATCAATACTTTAAAGTATATAACATCAGAGGACATATATTAAAAGGTGTGGTTCATGATATACATACATCTCATAGTTAGACTTAATCCCCTCAAGAAGTATCATATTAGTGTGAGAATTAGCTATCACAGCAGGAACATAATATGAGGTCATATTACAGATTATTTATTTTTCGTACTGGGAATTTAACCCAGAGGTGCTCTACCACGGAACTACATCCCTGTTGCTTTTTTTTTTTTTTTTTTTCCAGATAGGGTCTTGCTAAGTTGCTGGCACTGTTCTCAAACTTTTGATCTTCCTGCCTCAGCCTGTTGAATTTCTGGGATTCCAGATGTGTATTGCCATGCCTGGCTCGCATATTACTTCAAATGTAAACCTGAGTGTAATTTTTTTTTTTTCCCTGTGATGAATGGAGATTCTACCATACTGAAAGAAAGCTCTAATTTTAGAAAGGCATGAACTAGAAGATGAAAGTTCAGCAATAATTGAAACAAACAAAAAAAAATCAGAAAAAATGTGTTTTGAAAATAGAAGACAATGGCTATATGAAAGTTATGATATATTTCCAAAACTAACATATAAGACACTTTATCCAACTCCATCAGGCAAGAATATGATAAGAATTTCAGATATAAGATCCCAAATATACTTCTAACCTTAGTAGGCATTTTTTATAATAATAGACATGCTACAGTCAAAACTCTTCATCAGGCCGGGTGCTGTGGCACATGCCTGTAATCCCAGAGGCTCAGGAGGCTGAGACAGGAGGATCACAAGTTCAAATCCAGCCTCAGCAATGGTGAAGCACAAAGTAACTCAGTGAGATCCTGTCTCTAAATAAAATACAGAATAAGGCTGGAGATGTGGTTCAGTGGTCAAGTTTAATCCTGAGTTCAATCCCTGGTACCAAAAAACGAAACAAAACAAAACAAAAACACAAAAAACACCCTCTTCATCAAAAACTCTCTTCTTAGATTCCTCAGAAAACTAGGTATGGAACCACCATATGACTCAGCTATCTAACTCCTTGATATTTTCCCAAAATATCTAAAATCATCAAATACAACAATGCAGCCACATCATTTATAGCAGTACAATTTATAATAGCTAAATTACAGAATCAACCCAAATACTGTCAATAGATCAATAAATTAAGAAATCATGATATTTATATATACATATATACACACATACATATATACATGTATATATATATTTATATATATATATATTTGTGTCATCATATATGTACCTAGAGTAATGATATCATCTCATTCCACCATCTTCAGTTTATTAATTTTTATCATGTTTGCACAAGTAAAGGTCTCTTTATTTCCCTTATACATACATACATGCATGCATACATATGTACATACATACATATTAAGGAAGGATTTGGTGTTCTATTCTCCTAATAGATTAAATATTGTATTAGATGTTTTTCCTTCATTTCCATTTTGTTTGGAGTTCTGTCACCTTTTGTTTCCTCATTTGCTTTTCTATCTGATGGTAATTGGAAGAAAAGTTATTAGTCTAGCAGTTGTTACTTTTAATATAACCCTAACTTTTCAAAACTGTTTCTTTAAGTATCTATCTAAAAAATAAACCAATGTCTACTGATTTCCCATCTGGAAGACATAGAGCTTAGCAAAATTTACCTTTCATAATTTCCAGTATTTTGCTGATATGGGATAAACTTAGATGCAGAATAATATATGTATGTGAATTTCACCATTATATTTCTTCTTCAACATTCATTAATAAATCCATGGAATTATAAAACCATATTATAGTATCACAAATCTATTTTATCCATTTTTGTAGCGTTCAGTATTAGACCTTTTATACTCCTATTTAAAAAAATTAATTTTGATTTAATCTCAGTCTACCACTGCATATGTATAAGTATGGAAATGGAATGTTAATGGTGTTTTTTGCTAAAATTTTCCCTTTTAAATTTGTATTGTAATTATCAGCACATATTGGTTGTATAAAATAATGGACTTATGTGTGACATTTTCAGCATGCATATAATATACTTTGATCATATTCACCCTCATCATTATTTCCTCTTAACCCTCTGACCATTTCCTCTGATCCCCTTCCCTAATGATCTATTTTTATGATGTCTTTGATTTATCCATTTCCTCATGTGAGAGAAAAATGTGGTACTTGTCTTTATGAGTCTGCCTTATTTTGTTTGACACAATGATATCCAGTTCCATCAACTCATTTTTGCAAGTGACATGATTTGATTCTTATTCATGGCTGAAATATATTACATTCTCTATTTGTATCATGATTTTTTTTTATCCATTCCTCCATTGATGGACATCTAGGCTGATTCCGTAACTTGGCTAGTGTGAATAGTAGCTTGATGCACATGAGCATACAAATGTCTCTATTTTTTGCTGACTTTTGATTGTTTTTCCAGATGTATCTGCATGAGTGATATTCACTGGATGGTATGGTGACAATATTTTTAGTTTTTTTGAGGAAACTCTATATTGATTTGCATAATGGCTATACTAATTTACATTCCCACTAACAGTACATGTGTTCCATTTTCCCTGCATTCCTGCCAGCATTTACTATTTATGTATTCTTGATAATGGCCATTCTGACTAGGGTGACGTGGATTCTCAATCTAATTTTGATTTGCATTTCTTTGATAAATCCTTACATTTTTGAAAGTATATATTCATTATTATCACTTTGTATTCCAATTTCTTCATTTAAACTTCTTGGGTCTTTATTTTCTCATGTTCTCCTTTCTTCTTCATAGAATTTAGTTTTAAATTATTGTATTCACAAGTCCGTATTTTATCCTATATTATTAGAATCACAAGTTGAATTCTTTAAAAGATATGTTGGGCCCAATTTAAAAAATATATATTTCAAAAACATTCATTCACTATGAAAAATGAGTTCTGCTTTCTATATAGCTAAATATTTATACAATTCCACATATTTTTTTCTCCAGTTTACTAATAATTTATGTATTTGTTCTAACTAGTCATACATGACAGCAGAATGAATTTCAATTTATAGCACACAAATGGAGCACAGTTTTTTTATTTCCATGGTTGTACATGAAGTAGTCACACCATTCATGTCACCATACATGTACCTAGGGTAATGATGTCTGTCTCATTCCATTATCTTCAGTTTACTCTTTTTATCATGTTTGAATAAGTAAAGGTCTCTTTGACTTTATATTTATCCAATAAAAGCGTGTGGAGAACATTTCAGGATCTCTGATGTCTGGATTATTGTTATAATTTTACTCTTCAATGTTAATCATGAGGACATGTGATTTATTTAGTTTACATTCTAGCCAAAATATCTTATACTTAATTATTTAACTCCATTCTCAGTAATAGCAGTGTTTTTCAGTGTTCATTAGTTTCCTGGGATTTGGACAGTAGAAAATTATAATCTTCTGATCACATGAATGCCACTCTTTTTCAGTATCCATTGATGAAGCAGGATCACACATGGGATTGTTAGAGAAATGATTCAAACTGTCATTTTATCCAGAGGTCCTTTCCATTTGGTTTACTTGAATTGTAAACTTCTACACTTTTTAAGATGACAAATATATATATATATATATATATATATATATATACACACACACACACACACATATGTGTAAGATATCACAGATTGGTTCTGTTAATACAGCATTTTACAAATTTTAATGCCTATCAGTTTTGGAATGAAACAACTCAAAATAAAAATTTTAGTCAATACAACTATTACATGATTTTACATCACTGAATTATGAAAAATAATAGTAGCATCTTTCTACTTGAGAAATACTGGGGGAAAACTACCAGAAAATTGTATAGACCACAATGGTAAATTTTCAGATCTAATTTATTCAATTACATACTTACTGATATAATAAACTGGTTTTAACCATCAATGGACATTTTCTTCCTTAATGCAGACAAGTATATATTTATAATCAACTATTCTTTTTATATTTTCTTTTATTTGTCTTTTTAGATATGCATGACAGTAGAATATATTTTAACAGTATAATATATTATACTTTGTATTTCAATTTATTATACAATATCCTATTCTTGTGTTTACACATGATACAGAATTACCCTGCTTATGCCTTCAAATACAAGGATAGAAAAGTTATGTCTGATTAGTTCTTCTGCCCTTCCTATTACCCTCCCCCTTCCTTTCCTTCATTCTCCTTTGTCTAATTCAATGGACTTCTATTCTTCCTCTCCCCACAGTCCCTTGTTGTGGGTTAGCATCTACATATCAGAGAGAACATTTGGCCTTTGGTTTAGGGACTGGCTTATTTCACTTACTATGGTATTCTCCAGTTTCATCCATTTTCTGGAAAATGCTATAATTTAATTTTTCTTTATTGCTGAGTAATATTCCATTGTGTATATATACCACATTTTCTTTATCCATTCATCTGTTGAAGTATACCTAGGTTTCTTCCACAGCTTGTCTATTGTGAATTGAGCTTCTATAATCATTGATGTAGCTGCATCACTGTAGTATGCTGATTTCAAGTCCTTTGGATATAGACCAAGGAGTAGGATAACTGGATCAAATGCTGATTCCACTCCATATTTTCTAAGGAATTTCCATACTGTTTTCTATAGTGGTTGCACCAATTTGCAGTCCAAATGGCAATGTATAAGAGTGCCTTACTCCCCACATCCTCACCAACATTTATTGTTACTTGTATTCTTTATATTTGCCATTCTGACTGGAGTGAGATAAAATCTCAGCATAGTTTTAATTCTCACTTCTCTAACTGCTAGAGATGTTAAACATTTTTTCACATATAGATTGAACGACTAACTATTTTTGATCTTTCTATCTTTCTAGCTACTTCTGAGAGGTTCCAATATGATACATTTTATAAATCTTAAGAAAACATTGGTAACTAATTCCACTTTATGGGGTTTTGGGATTATAAATGTATTTCAATGTATACTTTATTTTGGTTAATTTCAATCCCAAAAATTCTTAAATCAATTTTTTTTTTACTTTAATGTTGTTGTAATGTTACGAGCACATATAAATTCCTAGACAAAATTCCTATATTTTGTCTAAATGGGACTCTTATTCAATTCATGGAAATCAATTCATTAATTGAAATTTTAAAATGACAAATAACAAAAACAAGATGAATATTAAAATATTACTATTGGTGTTTAAAATTTCTTTAAATCAGATGACTTAAAAGCTAGTTATTGCAATTAGCATTTAAAAGTTTCACTTGAATTCATAAAAAAATATGTAACAACATGTATGTATCAGTTGGATTTCTCTCTTCCTTTTGAGAAACATCTATTAATTCACATGGTGACATTATTTTTTCTAACAGGATCTTCTGTAAAGGGATAGAACAACCAGCAACTCTAAGCACATGATTTAAATTTTGCTATCATTTTCTTGGACTTTAAACTCATCATTTCTGAAATGGTATTGTAGCTTCCAAAATCATACACATCAGTATAATTGAAAGCAGCTAAAGCAACATGCATATAACACCCACTTTTTTTATATCTGTTACTTGAAATAAAGCTAGTCATTTACTTTCATTTGAAGGATGATATCGGGTTTTGGCAATGAATACTGTACATTTTTTCCAAAGGCAAAGTTATTCACCTGTTGGAAATCACATAAATACCAATCCCTTTGTTTCACAGCCTCATAGGAAATTATTTAATGACTTTTTAGTAGTGTTTAGCCAAACTGAGAAAATTGTATCTAATCTGTTATTCCCTGTTGTTTTGGAGTGTTTTGTGTAACAGGAAAACACTACTAATAAGATAAACATCACATTTAAGTCCAATAGTGGTCCCATGCCAAGCTATAAAATTAGTTTAAAGAAGATCATCATGTCTTGTCTTTTCTTGCTTTTCCTTCTTTTTAGTCAAAACTTAGGGCATATTAGTACTTAGTAGATGGGTATTTCTGTCAGAATTGAAAAGATAAAGAGCCAACTATAGACCTTGATAGAATGTCTACATTCAATAATACTTATAACCATGATATTGATTTGACAAGAATTTTTCTTTCACCTCTATATCATGATAACTTTTAAATTAGTGAATGAAACCATAGATTCTAAAAATTTCAAGTTCTATCAAGTATACTATTGATCAAATGATTGACTACAATGTGCCCAGCTATTATATTTGGAACATCAATACCGTTTTCTCAAGTGAGATTTTACAGCTCTTATTTTAAAAATTTGTTTTCTTTTGTGGAGCCCCCCTTTTTAGCCCCACGCCTCTTTTCAGTTTAACCACTTCTTTTGGCTTCTGTAAAATGCTTGGCTTAAAGATAAAAGAAACCAAATTGCTGTGACTCCATTTTGTTATCAGCTGCTTCAAACTGTTGCAAGTCTCCTGTCACGAGGCAAGAATAAGCCCTGGTATGACAAGCCAGCCCATATACAATAAGATAAGTCAAAAGCAGGGCCCTCATTAGCACATTCCATTATTCTGAGGAGAGCCTCCACCAATGAAAACCTCCTTAGTCATGCACGGGCTCCCCTGGCCAATCAGGAGAACCCCCTCCCTCTCCTTGCTTCAACCCCAATTAAAGACTCGCCTCTCCTGAGTTCAAGGCTCTCAGTACAGATCCATTTTGTTGGTGAGGTCTAAGAGTCTGAGCTTAAGCCTAAATAAAGGCTCTTGGTCTTTGGGGTTTTCAGGAGCCCTGTTTGGGGAGATGGCTAAGATTGCGGTTGACTACGGGCCAAGGAGATGTTTGGCTGTTGCCGCCTTACGTAGTCTCACGGGACTTGGCCCAAGATCTCGAGGGACTTGAGCGAGATTGCTGATTGGGTCTGCGCCATTTTGGTGGTGTGTGTGGTGCGTGTTAAAGTCGTTGTTAGAGCCAGAGAGAAAAGTTATCAAAATAAAAAGCTGTTTGTTTCCAGTTCACCTCTAAACTTCTTCCCGAGGCTTCTTTGCTCCAAGTGGCCATCACTTCAGGTGGCAACAGGTGGCAGCCCGTACGGGGACTTCGGAGCGGACAGGTAAGAACTGAAAGGTCTCTAAAGATGGGTTCGAATATAACTGAATCCCAAGTGATAGAGGCTATGCAAAGACTCCTTGATACACCTGACTCGGTTCTCAATGAGGAGGATTTAGAAAAAAGTGAAAGTGGTCAAAAAAGCGTAGCTTCCACTGGGTCAACTAAGCCCAGTAAAGAGAGTATTAGAAGAGTCCCAAAAATGACAAAAATTCAAGCTATTAGAGCTATTCGGGAGTTATTGGTGATAGCTGAAGGATACTTGCTCTTAATGGAACCTGGGCCTCAGGATATTGCTGTCAGTGAAATTAGCAGTGGTGAGGAATCTAGTAAAAGTGATCCTGAGAAAACGAGGAAAAAGAAACAAAAAAAGACCAAGAAAAAGGACCGTCAAGTAGAAGAACCACTTGTGTCCTCTACTCCCCCATGGGTGGAATCCATTACAGAAAATATGAAGGGTATGACTAGGCATTTGCATACCCTAGAAACAGAAATAAAAAGTCTTTCTGAGTGCTTATGCGCTCTCGAGGGTAACTCACAGATACATTGGGAACCGCCAGCATTTGAAAAGAAAAATGGACAGAGGGTCCATCAATCAGTAGATTTCAAACCAATAAAAAATCTCAAAGAGGCAGTAATGACTTATGGGCCCCAAGCTCCTTTCACATTGAGTATGCTGGAGTCCCTTAACACCTTTAGCTTAACCACCTCAGACTGGAAAAGTCTATGTAAAGCAGCATTAAGCGGGGGCAATACTTGGTTTGGCGATTGCAATTCCAAGAACTTTGTATAGAAATGGCTAAAAGAAATGCAGCTGCAGTGTTAGGAGACTATAATATAGAAATACTCACAGGAGAATGGGCAATTCGCAGACTTATAGGCTCAAAAAGATTATGACCCAGGTGTATATGCTCAGATAAACGCAGCTGCCTTAGAGGCATGGAAAACAGTACAAGGACCTGGGGATCTACAAGGTAGCTTGTCAAAAGTGATTCAAGAACCTAATGAGCCATATGCTGACTTTGCTGATCGACTTTTGAGAACTGCAGGTAGAGTGTTTGCAGATGTTGATCAAGTTATGCCATTAGTTGTTCAATTAGCATACTAAAATGCTAATAAATACTGCCAGGAAGCCATCAGGCCATGGAGAAATAAAAAGGATCTTTCTGTATATATACAACTATGTAATGATATAAATGACGCCTTTGTCACAGGAAATGTGATTGTAGCCTCAATGAGAGGTGCTTCCCCTCGAAATTTCACAAAGGCTAAACCTAGACATTATAATCAATCAGGATATCCCAGGCAAAATTATCATAATCAATCAGGCTATTCTAGGCAAAATCCCAAAAGAGAAATAAGACCAAGCTCATACCGTGCCCCAGGCCACTGCCCCAGGTGTAAAAATGGAAATTATTGGGCCAATAAATGCTATTCAAAATTTGACATCCATGGAAATCCTTTGTTCAGGAATTCAAAAAATGGGGCACGGGGCCCAATACCCCGGGGCCCATAAATGTATGGGGCATTGGAGGAGAAGTATCCTCAAGCATCCACTCAGATGCTTCCCCGACACAATCCCTACTACCCATCCACTCCTTCACCAGAGGAACAGGAGGAAATGCAGGATTAGACCTCTGTTCCACCACCCGAATAGTGTTAACACCTGAAATGGGGGTTCAATTGATTCCCACAGGAGTCAGGGGACCTCTTCCCTCAGGGATTGTAGGACTTATTATTGGGCGAAGTCCTAAAAGCTTATTAGGTTTGCAAGTGACCCCAGGTGTAATAAACTCAGACTACAAAGGGGAAATAAAATTAATGCTTAGCTCACCCCAAAGTATAAGTTCTGTTAATCAAGGAGATAGAATTGCTCAGTTGCTCCTCCTTCCCAATTTACATAATTCATTTAAAATGAGTATGCCTCAAAAAGGGAACAATAGAGGATTTTGTTCCACTGACTCAAGACCCATGACTTGCTGGGTTCGAGACTGTTCAAGGAGGCCTATGTGTAAAATAAAAATCCAAGGAATAGAAATGGAGGGATTAATAGATACTGGAGCTGACTCTTTCATTATTAATTTATGCCAATGGCCCAAGCACTGGCCTCTGCAGAAAGCTTCAACCAGTTTAAGAGGCTTGGGATATAATAACCTCCCAGAAAAAAGTGTGGTAATTATAAAATGGGAGGATGATGAAGGACATAAAGGAACGTTCCAGACTTATGTTTTACCTAACCTACAGGTTACTTCATGGGGAAGAGATATTTTACAATAAATGGGAGTACACCTTGCAACCAAGTCTGCGGATTTTAAATGTGAAAATCTACAAGGTAATCTTAACCCTAAAAGAAATCATTATCATAAAGAAAAAAGAAATTTTTCTTTGGGACCACTGAGAAAATAATTTTTAAAATACCATGGCTTTCTGATAAGCCAGTGTGGGTCTCTCAGTGGCCCCTATCTAAAGAAAAATTACAAGTGGCCCACCTACTAGTTCAGGAACAATTAGAAGCAGGACATATAGAACCTTCCACCTCTCCCTGGAATTCCCCCATATTTGTGATCAAGAAAAAGTCAGGAAAATGGCGATTGTTACATGATCTTAGACAAATTAATAAAACCATGCAAGTTATGGGCCCTACTCAACCTGGACTTCCTAGTCCTGTAGCTATTCAAAAAAATTTCTATCTTATTACTCTTTTTTTTTTTTTTTTTTTTAATTATTATTTATTTACTTATTCATCATGCACAAGTATAGTATCTTTTTACATACAACTGCTTGTATACAAAGTATATAAGTACCATTCAGATCTTCAATCATGCATTTAGGAGAATGATATCCATCTCATTCAACCACCAATTTTTTTCCAACCCCCCCCTTACTCCCTCCCTCCCCTCCCTTTCTGTTGACCATTCTAGTGTTCCTCTGATCCTATGTACCCCCTTCCAAAAACACTGTGAACCAGCCTCCTTATATCAGAGAAAACATTCGGTACTTGGATTTTTGAGATTGACTAATTTCACTTAGCATTATATTCTCCAACTTCATCCATTTACCTGCAAATGCCATTATTTTATTCTCTCTTATTGCTGAGTAAAATTCCATTTTGTATATATACCATATTTTCTTTATCCACTCATCTACTGAGGGGCATCTAGGTTGGTTCCATAACCTAGCTATTGTGAATTGTGCTGCTATAAACATTGAAGTGGCTGTGTCACTGTAATATGTTGTTTTTTAAGTCTTTTGGGAATAGACCCAGGAGTGAGATGGCTGGGTCATAGGGTGGTTCCATTCCCATTTTCCCAAGAAATCTCCATACTGCTTTCCATAGCGGTTGCACCATTTTGCAGTCCCACCAGCAATGTATGAGTGTGCCTTTTTCCCCACATCCTCTCCAACATTTATTGTTGTTTGTGTTCTTGATAGCTGCCATTCTGACTGGAGTGAAATGAAATCTTAGAGTAGTTTTGATTTGCATTTCTCTAATTGCCAGTGATGTTGAGCATTTTTTCATGTATTTGTTGATTAATCGTGTATCTTCTTCTGAGAAGTGTCTTTTCAATTCCTTAGCCCATTTATCGATTGGGTTATTTGCTTTTTTGGTGTTAAGTTTTTTTAGTTCTATATACATTCTAGAAATTAGTGCTCTATCTGATGTGCATGTATTAAATATTTGTTCCCAATTAGTTGGTTCTCTATTCACCTCACTGATTGTTTCTTTTGCTGAGAAGAAGCTTTTCAGTTTAAATCTATCCCATTCATTAATTCTTGGTAATAGTTCTTGTGCTACAGGATTCTTATTAAGGAACTTGGGGCCTAATCCGACATGTTGGAAATTGGAGCTTACTTTTTCTTCTATTAGGCATATTGTCTCTGGTCTAATTCCTAGGTCCTTGATCCACTTTGAATTGAATTTTGTGCATGGTGAGAGACAAGGGTTTAATTTCATTTTGTTGCATATGGATTTCCAGTTTTCCCAGCACCATTTGTTGAAGAGGCTATCCTTTCTCCACTGTACATTTTTGGCGCCTTTGTCTAATATAAGATAGCTGAAATTATATGTATTAGTCTCTGTGTCCTCAATTCTGTACCATTGGTCCACCAGTCTGTTTTGGTGCCAATACCATGCTGTTTTTGTTACTATTGCTCTATAGTATAATTTAAAGTCTGGTATGGTGATGCCCCCTGCTTCCCTTTTCTTGCTCAGCATTGCTTTGGGTATTCTGGGTCTCTTATTTCTCCAGATGAATTTCATGATTGCTTTTTCTATTTCTTTGAAGAATGACATTGGGATTTTGATTGGAATTGCATTAAATCTGTATAATGTTTTTGGTAGTATGGACATTTTGACAATATTGATTCTACCTATCCAAGAGCAAGGTAGGTCTTTACATCTTCTGAGTTCTTCTATGATTTCTTTCTTTAGTGTTCTATAATTTTCCTTATAGAGCTCTTTCACCTCTTTCGTTAAGTTGATTCCAGGTATTTTATTTTTTTTGATGCTATTGTAAATGGGGTAGTTTTCATCATTTCCCTTTCAGAGGCTTTGTCACTGATGTACAAAAATGCCTTTGACTTATGGGTATTGATTTTGTATCCTGCTACTTTGCCAAATTCATTTACTAGTTGTAAAAGTTTTCTGGTAGAGTTTTTTGGGTCCTCTAGGTAGATTATCATGTCATCAGCAAATAGTGCTAATTTGAGCTCTTCTTTTCCTATCTGGATCCCTTTAATTTCTTTCGTCTGTCTAATTGGTCTTGCCAGAGTTTCCAGTACTATGTTAAATAGCAGTGGTGAGAGGGGGGCATCCCTGTCTTGTTCCAGTTTTTAGAGGGAATGCTTTCAATTTTTCTCCATTTAAGATAATGTTAGCTCTGGGCCTTGCATAAATAGCTTTCATAATGTTGAGATATGTCCCTGATATTCCTAGTTTTTCCAGTGTTTTGAACATAAAGTGGTGCTGTATTTTGTCAAGTGCTTTTTCTGCATCTATTGAGATAATCAGATGATTTTTATCTTTAAGTCTATTGATGTGATGTATTATGTTTATTGATTTCCGAATGTTGAACCAGCCTTGCATCCCTGGAATAAACCCCACTTGATCATGGTGCACTATCTTTTTGATATTTTTTTGATTTGCCAGAACTTTGTTGAGGAGTTTTGCATCTATGTTCATTAAAGATATGGGCCTGAAGTTTTCTTTTTTGGATGTGTCTTTGCCTGGCTTTGGAATTAATGTAATATTGGCCTCATAGAAAGAGTCTGGAAGAGCTCCCTCTTTTTCTATTTCTTGAAATAGTTTGAAGAGCTTTGGTATTAGTTCTTCTTTGAAAGTCTTGTAGAACTCTGCTGTAAACCCATCAGGTCCTGGACTTTTCCTTGTTTATAGCTTTTTGATGACATCTTCTATTTCTTTGCTTGTAATCGATCTGTTTAAATTGTATATAGCCTCCAGATTCAGTTTAGGCAAATCATATGACTCTAGAAATCTGTCAATGCATTCAGTATTTTCTGTTTTATTAGAGTACAAATTTTCAAAGTTATTTCTAATTATTTTCTGTATATCTGAGGTGTTTGTTGTGATAGTCCCTTTTTCATCACAAATGTTAGTGATTTGAGTTTTTTCTCTTCTTCTTTTCGTTAGCATTGCTAAGGGTCTGTCAATTTTGTTTATTTTTTCAAAGAACCAACTTTTAGTTTTGTCAATTCTTTGAATTGTTTCCTTAGTCTCAATTTCATTAATTTCTGCTCTGATTTTAATTATTTCCTGTCTTCTGCTGCTCTTGGTGTTGATCTGTTCTTCTTCTTCTAGTGCTTAGAGGTGTGATGTTAAGTCGTTTTTTTAAAAAAAAAAGAAATCCCCTAGAATAACTGTGTTGTGGTCAATTTTACTCTTGAACTTGAGAAGTGTTTGTTTGATGAATGTAGGTGCTTCATTATTTGGGGCATATAGATTTATGATTGTTATATCCTCTTGATGAATGGTTCCCTTAAGTAGTAAGAAATATCCATCTTTGTCCCTTTTGATTAACTTTGGCTTGAAGTCTACCTTATTTGAAATGAGAATGGAAACCCCTTCTTGCTTCCGCAGGCCATGTGAGTGATAAGACTTTTCCCAGCCTTTTACCTTCAGTCTATTGATGTCTTTTTCTATGAGGTGTGTTTCTTGGAGACAGCAGATTGTTGGGTCATTTCTTTTAATCCATTCAGATAATCTGTGTCTTTTGAATGGCGAGTTTAGGCCGTTAATATTCAGGGTTATTATTGAGATGTGATTTTTATTCCCATCTATTTTTATTTGTATGATGATCTTTAGCTTGATTTGGTTTCTCTTCCGGTTGGTATTTCCCTTAGTTTAATATCTCCCTTTGTTGATTTTCATTGTTATTTTTCTCTTCTTCTTCATGAAAAGTTTTGCCCAGGATGTTCAGAAGTGCTGGCTTTCGAGATGTGAAATCTTTTAACTTTTGCTTGTCGTGGAAGGTTTTTATTTCATCTTCAAATCTAAAGCTCAATTTTGCTGGATATAAGATTCTTGGTTGACATCCCTTTTCCTTCAGAGCTTGAAATATTATATTCCAGGATCTTCTTGCTTTTAAGGTCTGGGTAGAACAATCTGAACAAAGTCTGATTGGTTTCCCCCTATATGTAATCTGCTTCCTTTCTCTTGTGGCTTTTAATATTCTCTCCTTGCTCAGTATATTAGGCATTTTCATTATAATGTGTCTTGGTGTGGATATGTTGTGATTTTGTATGTTTGGTGTTCGGTAGGCCTCTTGAACTTGGTTTTCCCCTTCATTCCTCAAGTTTGGAAAATTTTCTGTAATTATTTCATTAAATAAATTACTCATTCCTTTGGCTTGAAACTCTGCCCCCTCCTCTACCCCAATCACTCTTAAGTTTGGTCTTTTTATGTTGTCCCATAATTCTTGAATGTTCTGTTCTTGGTTTCTTACCATTTTTGCTGTGTAATCTAGATTTTTATCTAGGATATATATTTTGTCTTCATTGTCTGAGGTTCTTTCTTCCAAGTGATCTACTCTGTTGGTGATACTTTCGACTGAGCTTTTATTTTGATTTATTGCTTCTTTCATTTCTGGAATTTCTGTTTGGTTTCTCTTTAGAGCTTCTATCTCCCTATTGAAGTAATCTTTTACTTCCTGTATTTGTTTATGGAGTTCTTTGTCAAAATGATCTTTCACCTCCTGTATTTGCTCCCTCATCTCATTTTTGAGTTCATTCTTAAGTTCCGCTAACATTTGGAATATGTAATTTCTGAATTCCGTCTCTGGCATTGCACCAACTGTGCATGGTATGGAATCTACTGAGGAGGTATATTGATTTGTTTGTGTCACTTTCTTCCCTTGTTTCTTCATATTGCTTGTGCGTCTATTCTACCTGTACTGTGGGACCTTGTCTACTTTGATTTTACCTTAAAACCTTATGTTGCTCCTGTAGTACAATGCTATCAGATCCCCTTATATTTCCTTTACACTTTAAAATCAAACACTTTCTATTCAGAGAATCCCAGTTTGATCACAATGTACAGATTTAGTTAACCCAGATGTTGTTTCCAGTTTACTCTGTATGCTTCTGATGGGGTTTTAAAGTTTCAAGTAATGGACAGAGAGGTAATATGTTTAGGAAAAAGGAAGTGAGTGTATTGACTTGTTCTTTCTTAGAAAGTATGAAAAGAGTTCTATGGAAGTGGTTTAGTATCAGCCGACGAGAGAGGAAAGAGAATGGAGTGAATGAATAGATGGAAAGACCGATTTACATATAAACCTAACTTATGCAGCGGTTGAGAGAAGAAATAAAGAAAGATGGAAAAGAAAAAGAAAAAAAAATAAGAGAGAAAAAAAAAATAACCAAGGAGTAGTAATTAGTGTAAGAGAGAGGAGAGAGAGAATAAGTCTAGAAAATAGAGAATAAACCATATATAACACCACTTTGCTATATATTTCAATTGTACACGTTCTAGAAATCTCAATTTGTGCGTATAACTTGTTTTTGCCTCTGTTGAGAATGCAATGGCAGGGTGTAAATAGGGAAGATGAAGGAAGAAGAAAAAATATAAAAGTGAGAAGGAAGAAAAGAAAGAAAAGAGGAGCAGAAGCACACAAACACACTGTCAATCAAAACAAAAATAAACAAAAAACTCCCAAGAAACAACAAAACAAACAAACAAGCAAATAAAAACAAAAACGTTGAACCCAAGAATAAGTCTCAAACAAAATGGACCCTTGGAAGCCCTTCTTTTTTCCCTTCCAGTTTAAGCCACCTGACCCAGATCATGTACAGTCAGCAACCCTGTTAGTGGAGTCAAGGCTGCACCTTTGGTCCATTGCAGTGTGGCACAGTGGAATAGTGGAAGGGGCTTATCCTCAGGCTGTGCCCTGCTTACAGCAGTAGGGAGATGCTACTATGGGCCTTGGAGGCCAGGCAAACTGGCGGCGGGTTCTCTCCTTCCAGCGGGCAGGTGCCTACCTCTTGCTCTGGTTGCAGCTGGGCAGGTCGCACTCCCCCAGGGAGTGGAGGAAGCACTTCGCCAGGTCTGGCCCTGCGTGCAACAGTCGGGAGATGCTGTTCTGGGCCCCGAAGACCAGGCAAACTGGTGGCTGGGTCTCTCCTTCCAGCGGGCAGGAGTCTACCTCTTGCTCTGGTCGCAAATGGGGTCAGGTCACAGGTCTTCCCCATAATGGAGGAAGCACTTCCCGCAGGGGCAGGTCTGGTCCTTCCCCAGGTCTGGCGTGCAGCAGCAGGGAGCTGCTACTCTGGGCCCTGGCGGCCAGGGACACTGGCGGCTGGGTCTCTCCTTCCAGTGGGCGGGTGCCTACCTCTTGTTCTGGTCGCAGCTGGGCAGGTCCCACTCCTCCCGGGAATGAAGGAAGCCCTTCCCCAGGTCTGGCCCTGCGTGCAGCAGCAGGGAGCTGCTACTCTGGGCCCAGGCGGCCAGGGACACCTATCTTATTACTCTTGATATAAATTATTGCTTCTTTTCTATTCCCCTACATCCTCTGGATGCCCCCAGGTTTGCTTTTTCAGTTCCTTCTATTAACAATAATGGCCCTGATCAGAGATATCAATGGAAGGATTTGCTGCAGGGAATGGCTAATAGCCACACCATATGCCAAATATATGTGGACAAGGCTATCCAAACCATTAAAAATAAATATCCAAGCCGGGCGCGGTGGCGCACGCCTGTAATCCCAGTACTTGGGAGGCTGAGGCAGGAGGATCGCGAGTTCAAAGCCAGCCTCAGCCATGGCGAGGCACTTAGCAACTCAGTGAGACCCTGTCTCTAATAAAATACAAAAAAGGGCTGGGGATGTGGCCCAGTGGTCGAGTGCCCCTGAGTTCAATCCCCGGTACCAAAAAATAAATAAATAAATAAATAAATAAATAAATAAATATCCAAACCTCATGTGTCTACATTACATGGATGATATTTGACTGGCCCACCCTAATCAAAATATATATCCAGTGACATGGTAGAAAATTTAAAAAAATATGGATTATATATAGCAGAAGAAAAAGTTCAAACCAGATCTCCCATATTATATTTAGGATTTGAAATCATGGATACTTTTGTTAGACCCTAAAAAATTTTAATAAATAAAAAGAACATTTAACCACCCTCAATGATTTCCAAAAACTACTGGGAGACATTAATTGGCTTTGCCCTACACTATACCTCACTACTGGCCAACTAAAACCTTTATTTGACATCCTTCATGGGGACCCTGATCCATCTTCACTGTGAACATTGACTCCTGATGCTAGGAAAGCTTTAAAGTTAGTAGAAAAAGCCATCAAAGGAGCTCATTGTGATAGATTTGATTTAACTCAACTGCTGATGTTGATTATTATTTCTTCACAATATACACCCACAGGAGTATTTTGGCAACAAGGGCCTTTATTATGGATACATTTGCCTGTCTCTCTTAAAAGTATAATTGAGTCTTATACCTCCATGGTGGCTAAACTTATCCTTCAAGGACTTAAGACTTCTACTAAAATATTTGGTATTCAACCTGCTACTATTATTACTCCCTATTCATCATCACAGATTGAATATTTATGCTTCAATGGTAATGATTGGGCTATAGCTAAATGCTCTACTTCTGCAAATTTTGATAATCATCTTCCTAAGTCTCCTATATTATCTTTTTGTATTAATCATCCTATTATATTTCCACAGGTAATAAAAAATCAACCTATTCCTAAGGCAGTAATGTATTTACAGATGGGTCCTCAAATGGTACTCCTGCAGTAGTCACTAAAAAAGAAAATATGACTTACATAACTGCACACAAATCAGCTCAATTAGTGGAACTGGAAGCTGTAGTAAGAGCTCTGGAAAATTTTAGAGAACAGCCCATGAATATTGTTCAGATAGCCACTATATTGTACAAGCTGTCCCAAAATTAGAGTTAGCAGGACAAATAGCACCTCATACTCCAGCCTTTAAATTGTTTTATCAAATACAAAAATTTTTGTGGGCAAGAAAAGAACCTCTATTCGTAGGCCATATTAGAGCACATACTAATTTGCCTGGTCCCCTCCATGAAGGTAATCAAAAGGCTGATGAACTTACAAAAACAATATTTATACTTTCAGCCCTCCAGCAAGCTACTTTATTTCACTCCCAGTTTCACGTAAACAGACCACCTTGCAATGTAGGTTTAAAATCACAAAGGAGCAAGCCAGAATAATTGTAAAAGATTGTAAATCTTGTATGACACATTTGCCCAATCCTCATTATTGTGTTAACCCTAGAGGATTAATGCCCAATCATTTGTGGCAGATGGATGTTACTCATGAGCCAAGTTTTGGAAAATTGTGATTTATTCATATGACCATAGATACATGCTCAGGCATGATCTTTGCTTCCTTACATTCTGGAGAAAAAGTTAAAGATGTTACATCTCATTGTTTGCAAGCTTTTGCTGCATTGGGCATCCCCAAAATGCTTAAAACAGATAATGGCCCTGCATATACGTCCTCATCTTTCAAACAGTTTTGCACGAAATTCAATATATCCCATAAAACAGGCATCCCATACAATCCTCAGGGTCAGGGCATTATTGAAAGAGCAAACCGCACACTGAAAGTTATGTTATTAAAAAAAAAAAGAAGGAAATTGGAAAAGTCCTAGGGACAGATTGGCAGTTGCCCTGTTTACCTTAAATTTTTTAACTTTAGACTCTAATGGTTATTCTGCTGGAGACAGACATTGGAACCCACACCAACAACATAAACCTTTGGTTTACTGGAAGGATGTTCTTTCAGGTACATGGAAGGGTCCAGATCCAGTATTAATTTGGGGGAGAGGATCTGTTTGTGTTTTTTCCAAAGCACGAATCCTCTCCAATATGGATACCATCTAGATTAATAAAACAGGTACCACATCAAAAGGATCAAGATGAAGTTGTTGAAGAATCAAGATTAATAAAAAAAAAGTACAAAATGAAGAGGACCAAGATGAAGATATGGAATGATTCCCTCAAAAAAGGTCCTTCAAAATATTTCACAACTTAAGTGTCATTCATCCCGGCCTGGACGAAGAGATCTCTCTCTAGTGTGCACACAATTGTATTTTTTTTTCTTTTTATACATGTCTTTATGTCTGTACATTTGTCTACATTTCATGTTAATGTGACGTCACAAATATATTTTTATATGTTCGTGTGTCTGTCCAGTGTGACGTCACAAATAAAAAAATATTATGGATCCAAATAACTTTAATTCATTTTAGATTAAGAGTATTCAATTTAGGTAAATAATTTTATAAACGAAGTTACTTTCAATTTTGATTTGTAGGTGTCCCTGGGACTTCTCTTTAGCAAACAATATGACTAGTGCTATATAACCTGATATTTTGGTGTTTTGACATAAGATGGTTTATTTGTTATTAACTTCATTTGTTTAATAGCTGATTTATTTCAATTATCTCAACAGGTAAAAGATTGTTGTGTATACAGAGACTCGAGGGTTCCAGCTAACAAATTATTTCTCCAAAGTGCCTTTAGCTTTTCTTTAATCTATCTTTAATACAGTAAATACCCTCAGTCTTTCTTTGTTTTGTTCTGAATATGATATTTTGCCAGCTTATGTTTGTGAGAGCTCAAACAACAATGTGTGTGAACAGAAATCAACTTTAATTTTCTAATCTAATAATTCTATTTTTTAGTTTGACATCTCGACTCTTGACTCAGGCAATAACACTGCCTTTCCTTTAATAATTGATGCTTCAGTTTCTAGGTAGCGGGCCCTGAAGATTTGCTGGTGCCATTGTCTAGACATAAAAAAGACGGCTGATGCTACAGCGGCAGAGATCGTGGTCGCTGCAAGCATCCCTGCTGCTCAAGCATCAAACAACCTCACCAACAGTGTGGCCTCTGCTCTACATGCATGGGGCCTCCTACATCAACGTGTTATAACAAATGGACATTTTGATCTTTCATTGTTTGGGACTTTACGGGACAATGCCTTGCGGGTATTTGTCTAGAAAATTCAGTGTGTTACTTGATGGAACTTAGGGCAGCTAATTTGTTTAAACAATTTGATATGCTATGCAATTTGGCTCGTCACCAAAAGGCTTATTGCCTTAAAGCCGTACCATCTCCTCACAACTGGATGGCTGTTAGTCATCATACACAGTCGATCCTAAAGGGCTCCATTGGATGGCTGGTTAGCCAATGACAGGTAAGATCCCCAAAGGGGGACAACCTAAGACAGGTCGCACGGGACAGTCTCATGTGGCCGACATATCAACCTAAGACAGGAGTCAAGGGCACAGCCTTGATTATCCGATGACGGGTAAGAATGTTGGTTGCACATAGACGTCCTAGAGCATCCCCTCATTTAAAACAAAAGGGGGGAAATGCAGGAGCCCTGTTTGGGGAGATGGCTAAGATTGCGGTTGACTACGGGCCAAGGAATGTTTGGCTGTTGCCGCCTTACGTAGTCTCACGGGACTTGGCCCGAGATCTTGCGGGACTTGAGTGAGATTGCTGATCGGGTCTGCGCCATTTTGGTGGTGTGTGTGGTGTGTGTTAAAGTGGTTGTTAGAGCCAGAGAGAAAAGTTATCAGAATAAAAAGCTCTTTGTTTCCAGTTCACCTCTAAACTTCTTCCCGCGGCTTCGTTGCTCCAAGTTGCCATCACTTCAGGCGGCAACAGGGGTCCATGCTCTGAACATTTCTTTCAAGCCATTTGGGAAACAAGTTAGAAAGTGAGCTATGGAGATCCTGAGCTGCTTTTTAGATAACATTTATCCAAAAAATATTTGAGAATTTTATAACTATAATTCTCTCTCTTTACCACTTACTTTTTTCAAATAACACCATTCCTTACCTTCATTCATTATTAGATATAAAGCATAGACTGTTAAAAACAATAACTAAAGAATCCCTTTACCTGCTTTGGTACACATCCTAATCAACAAAGGCCAAAATAATGCTCACCGTGAGTTATGCCAAATAGGCCATTAGCCACTGGTAATTTGTTTCAGTTAAAATCTCTGCTTAGAATAAATGACCGGTTCCAACAAGGCACAGTAATAACCTGTTATTAGGTGCTTTGGTACCTGTGATCATGCAGACTAACTATTTTACTTCAACTGTTTCCATTCTTACATAGATATTGACTTACTTTCCAAGTTAAATAACAAGAAAGCTGGTAATAAACAATACCTATCACATTGAAAGTCAGAAATCCTTGGAAGTATAAGTATATATTAAGATAATTATTTACAGGAGAATACTAGTAAAACCCAAAAGAGTAATTTGATCACTTCATGTATAGGAATATTATCACAAAATTATTTTTTATGACACATACATCACCAAGAGAACCTCTGCCAGGTAAAATAAATTTAAGTATAGAATAAATTGCAAGAACTTAGGTTTGTTAAATAAGAAATATCCTTATAAGAAAACCATCCACAAATGAGCTAAATGGGACTTCCAGACTACTAACTCAAAATTTTGTTCTTTTTATATCATGTGACTTCAGTCCTTTCTCATAATACTTGAATCATAGTTTTGCCTGTCTCTTTCTCACTGTGAATGTCCAGAGGGCAGGAGTCTATTGTGTTTTATGATACTCATCATATGAAGGCAGCATGCTATGCTACCTATTTCCCCAAAATAGAATGAACTAAGTTTACTACATTCTATGGCTTCAAGTACAACTTTGGAAGAACTGGTGAAGCATATTCTACTTCATGACACTCACTTTCTAGACTAGTTGGTGTGCTTTACTTGAGAAATTGTGATTTTTCTCTTCAAGAATAAAAATAGTTTAAAAACTGTGGCTGGTATTATTGCTGATGAATATTCCTAAATTTAGTTTTTAAATTACATTTGTAAATTTAAATTGCCTATTTCTTACAGACAGAAAGAAGACTGCTACTAGTTTGCTTAAAAGTGTTTAAACATAATAGCTGCAATACAAATAATTCCATACCAGTAACATTTAAAATAATATGTCCTTATATAAGATTTCTTCTTCTAAAAGTATTTTGAGAAAATATCCTGGAAAATTTGGCCTCAGCCACATTAGTAAAGCATTAAGTTACAGTTTTAAGCACAAGAAATTCTAAACTATTGTTATCTTTGAAATCATCTAAGATTTCAGTGTACACACAGTCTCTTACTGCTCAAGATAGAAAAAATTTCCCACAACCTCATGGTTACTTTATGGTCACGTTGTGGTTACTTTTGTCTCAACATCTTCATTTCATCATTTCTTCAACAAAAATGATTTCCTATTCTCAATTCTATCAATTCTAAATATTACTATTCTTTCAGCATCTAAAGGCCCAAACCTTGACTTTTTCTTCATGTATTCCAGTTCCAGTCACACAGTGAGCTCTTCTTTGGCCTCATAGTCTCTCTGCAATTCACTCACCCTTGAAAGCTAGATCACACTGCATCTCCCCTGTAACATGCTGCCTTCCAAAACCAATTTGGCTTGGTTTTCTATTGCTATTTCTAAGAATTTTTTTTAAGCCTTAAAAATCATTTATATTATTTTTAGAAAAATGTATAAAGAATAATAAAAAATTTCAGTGGTTAAATTGGAAAATACAAGATACCCTACATGATAAAACTATATCTTTAACAAACATTATTTTTCCTTTTGTATTTTTAAATGGAAATAATTATTACAGTATGTACTTCTAACTTTATATACTTTCAAGAATGTACTATACTTTCACAATTTTAAGGCATTAACACTATTAGCATTGGTGCTTATCTTTATTTTCCAAAATAATTGCTTTTGAAAAAACTTGGATATTTCTGTCTCTCTCAAAATTAAAATGCATTTTAAAATTACAGCCTGAATAATTGCAATGAGTAATTTAGAATTTAGTGCTCAAATATGACTTATTATTACTAAATCTCAACTAATGTTTCTTATTTTAATGCCATAGGACATTTATATTCCTCCTTCTTCCTGAAAATAATGATGAAGTAATTCAAAGGTATCATTTCATGACTAAGTGGAAGAATCCAATATGAAAAACTGACGTTATTAAAATTAGAACACCTTCAGTCTAAAGCTTAGATATAATTATGAAGAACATTCATTTATCAAATATTATGATGCTTGAACTTTTATTTGGAAACTAAAGTAGTTTTAGATATCATTAAAACCCTTAAAAATGCTTTTGTCATGTCATGGGCCTCCCAGAGCCATCCAACTTGTATACTAATTATTTTTTCTTGGCTACATGCTGTTTTAATTACATTCATTATTTCTGTCATTCTGCAAAATCTTATGCATGGAAGTGTTGGTGGCCTGGTGCATAACCATTGCTTTTTCCCTGCTGTGCTAATGGCTTAAGTCCAAGCTGAGGTGCAAATGAAATGAGTTTAGAAGGCTCAATTTGGCCCCCAGTTAATTTGCTTCACAAACCTGTTACCTTTTGTGTGTGTGTGTGTGTGTGTGTGTGTGTGTGTGTGTGTGTGTGATAAACTGGCTCAACTACAAATCTATTATTGTAAATAACCCAAAAGTTATAATGAAGTTAGTTAACTTTTATCCTTACTAATTATCAATGATTTTGTCAAAGAGAATAAAAGAAAAAAGGAAAGAAAGAATCAAGTATATTGTAAATTGTGTTAGAAATTAAGTAAAAAGTAGAAGTCAGAAATAAAATAGTGGTAGAAAAATTATAAAATTAAAGAGAGAAAATTAAGTCAGGAAGATTTTTGACTTAATGTCTAATGAGAAATTTTGGGTCACATTTAGTTACAAGAATTAACTTGCCACTTTTCTGCTTCTTAAATTTTAGATGAAAAGACAGATAACAAAATTATCATTACAAAAATTACTATTCTCTGCTCTTTGTGAAGTTATTTCCTTCCTGTGCACCATGATACATTATTATTCCAGTTATGAAATGGAGCACACTCTGAAAGTTCCCCAATACCAAACTGTAAATAATTACAACTTTTATCTCTGTGATAGAAAATATGTCCATAAAAGTTATTAAATGTTATCACAAATAAGTATTACAAATTACTTACTTTTAAAGGTTTTTATATATTTCATCACCAGAGCTCTCCAAGAATTCACAATATCCATTAAATTAAAAAAATTTAGCTCTTTTAAGGAATTAGACAATTATTGGAATTTACAGAAGATATTGTCTTCTTGTGACAAGTGATTAGAAAACAAACACAGAAGTCTTTCTTATCATGTCTCTAAATACATATTCATAATCTATACAATCCATAAAATATAATCCATAATATCTGTGGATGTTGGTTTTTGTATCATTTGCTTCACAAAGTCTTCAGCATACATTGTTTATTGCAATGAAAGAAAAATGCAAATAATGACCCCTGCTCGTTACAAATTAATTTCCAAGGTGCAAGACAAATACACAATATTAATCATACAAGACTTTGTCTTTTATGTGTTGATTACTTTATATTGTTTTTGTTACTTATTGCAAACAGAAATTTCAGTATAACAGCAATAAAATTGGAAACACTTTTCAGAACAATGATTTTATTGTTCTAAGAAATTGTTAAAAAACCGTTTTAGACTGTTGATTGGCCTAATATAATGGGCAACTAGTTTGAAAGGAAAGGATAAAAAAAAATTAGATATCACAATAAAAATTTCTAAAGGAGTCTTCAGAATTCTATTTTTAAAATGAGAAAGGAGTGTATATGTCCACTCTTTTTGAAACTTTCTTTTAGCAAAATTGTCCCTTGCACTCACCTTTGGGGGCTTCCATTGCTGGAATGACAAATTCCTTTAGGGCAACAGCAAGCAACCAGATAGGTCTAACTGCACTATAGAATATGAGAGCAAAAATAAATCATTTGTGTAGGGATGACGATCAAATATCATAGAATATTTTTCCTATTGTCATTCATGTTCAGTAAAAATAAAACTCCTTAAGAAACAGTAAAAATGAGTGCTAATAATATCATACTTTAATTCTCTAGAATTTGGTTTCATACAGTATGTGTTTCTATTTCATTATCTTTAATTATTGTCATTTATTACTTGACTTAACCCTGATTTTCTCTTAGGCCATGATGAATTATATTCCCTCTAATTTTCATTAAGGGAGTCTTTTCCTTGAACCCAGTATACTTTGGTGTATCCAGTAAACTTGGTCTTAAAAGTTTTTGCTATAGGATTCCAGTCAGCCTTTGATCTTGAGCTAGTAAAAAAGTTCTTTAACTGTCTGTTTATGATCTCTTTGGAAAAAATATCACTTTTGTCCTTTGAATTTCTCTGCTTTTCTATAGTTTCTTCTCTCTTACTAGAAAGAAAGAAAGAAAGAAAGAAAGAAAGAAGGAGGGAAGGAGGGAAGAAGGAAGGAAGGAAGGAAGGAAGGAAAGAAGGAAGGAAGGAAGGAACGAATGAAGGAACGAAGGAACAAAGGAAAATAATCACCACAACAAAAATGAAACCAAGAAATTCCTGTGACAGTGTGGCATTGCTGTTGTTTGGAAACCTAGTTGTTGTCTTCTACCAAATCAATGTTGCTCGAAAATCAATATTGCAAGTTTAATTTTTTTCTGTCTTAGGAACATTCTGTCAAAATACTCCAGTTGGTCATCTTTCTTTCTCTTCCTATAGAAAATGAATGCCTTATAGCTCTCTCTACCTAGTGTCTGCCTGTTTGTAAACCACATATCACCTATAGTTTCTAGTGTGGTCTTTGATACAGATTTAGTTTCTACTATGAAGATTAGAAGTTATGAAAATCTCACTGTAAAATTTTAAATGTAACTATTTTAAGAACATACATACAATGTACCAAATATTATTATATTATTATAATAGAAATCCACATTTTTCTCTTTAGATAAAAAAACTGATCCATCACTGCAATTAATCACCAAAAGTTTTCATTGAAAAGCCTCTGCACACATGATTTTCTGATTGGGTTCTTTAGAGTAGATTATCATGCTTTTTTGCAGCACTTTCATTTCCCATGAACTTTCAAGTTTACTATTAACTTTCATCTAAATATTCCTGATAGAGAGGTAGAGGAAGGTCATTTAATCCCCATTTTATAAATGAAGAAAGGAGAATACAGTGAAGCTAAATGTCTTGCCCAAGGCCATGTATGTCTCTGTGGTAATTCTGTACTAGAATGACTTTGAAAGAACCAGGAGCCAATGCAGATAATGGCTAATCTAATCCCCCAGCAGGGGGATGGGCAGTTAAGACTGATGACATACTAGAAATAAACTAAAACTAAATGTATCATAGAAAACCAATCCTTGGAGCATCATAATTTAATAAAGCTGACTAGAGAAAAGAATTGACTAAGGACTGTCTGTCATTTTCAAAAAAATGGCTTCACAAGGAAAAAAAAGGAGTGGTGATAATATGTATAGCACAAAAAGATGACTCACAAAACAGAAATTGTTTTTGAAAATCTCAATCATACAAAACTGCACATCTATGCTCTGAATATGTATTATTAGAGCAATGCAAGACCTTTTTTTAAAGACTTAGTTTTAACAATTTGGAATTTATTTTAAACTGCCAGAGCATCAAATATTTGAAATAAAACATTGCCTTTTAGTATTATATCTGTATTTCATTATAAAGACAGTATACAAAACAGTATCTATCTCTATTTTTAGCATTCTATCTGTATACTTTCTTTCAAAGACAAATCTTACAACAATTTTGTTGCAGGTAACAGACATTAGATGCTGAATTTTTATGTGCATCAAGATGCTAGGAAGGAATAGCTTCAACATTGAGTAAGGAATATTCACTGAGACAATTTACCGATGACTTGTTTCACAAAATGAAAGTGAGTAAACAAAGGCTCAATAAATGTGGGAAAATAAATCAATGGTTATGTAATATTAAAATAGGCTGCTGATAAATTCTTGCTTAACTTGAGAAAGCATGAAGCATGAATCAAATTATGTTATGCCTCTGTGGTATAAACAAAAGGAGACTATGGAATAAAAAAAAAAATAAAACCCTTCATTATTGTTATGAATTCAGCATACTCAATTTTCCTTCCCTTTCTTCCTGACCTCCTTTAAAGTTCTAAGGCAACTTTAAAAATAACCAAATTCAAAAAGATTCAGGTGGGGAAAGAATCTGGAAACTCATAAAAGCTACAGCTTATTGCTGACTCCTGACCACTCTTAAATTATTAATGTAACTTAAATAAGCATAGAAGACTTAAGTGTAATAATTCAGCAAATATTTTTGGTGTTTAATTTTGCCTAATTTTTGTCATGCATTAATAGATGTTATAAGAGGCCACCCTTACAAAATTGAATATGAAGTCTACTCTCATGGAGCTTATAATCTTTTGGTATTGTCAGATTGGAACTAATAATAGTGTAGATGATTTCACATTTAAATTCTGATAGGCTATAAATACATAGTATAAGTAAGTGTCAGAAAAACATATGACTTGGAAACTAATCTTCACTGAGGAATTGTAGGCAGGAATTATAGCAGGGGTGATTGAGAGATGATATGCTCAAAGCAGTTTCACAGTCAAGGTAAAACATGTTTGCAAGACCCTGAGTTTGTGTGGAATTTTTGATGTTGGAATACAGGAAGAATATTAGAAGATGAGTTTGGAAAACGTTAAGGCATTGGATTGGCAGAGTCATATTTCCATGTTTAAAGATCCCTCTTCAGGCATCCTTGTTAATAATGAGGGCACAGATCCGAGTGGGGAACTAGATAGGAGACTCCTGATTGGTGTACATAAGAAATGATGGCCTTTTAAAGTGGAGGTAGGGACAGTCAGGTAGGTAGAAATAAATTGATACAAAATATGAATTATACATCCATTTGGCAAAATTGGCTTCATAAGAAAAGGCAAATTTTCTTTCTGAAGTAAAAGTAATGTGACCTAAAGAAGGGGAAAAATGTGGAAATTTTAATTTAATAGTACTAAAAGGTGCTATACACATATCACAAATTTTGAAGATCTGATTTGAAATACTCTGAATGTGGAATTATAGTTTTGTTAAAATAATCAGTGGCCTACTACAAAATTTTCTTCATGAATGCTGTTCATCCCTATGTTCCAAAGCTAAATTTTTCTGTTCTGGAGAAAAAACTAATACTGGAGCAGAAGACAACATTTTACTTAAGGTTCTTTAAAAAAAAAAAAAAATATATATATATATATATATATTTTATATTTATATGTTTATAATATTTGTATGTTTATAATATAATATTTATGTGTTTATAATATATGTCATATATATTTATATGACATATATATATGTGTGTGTGTGACCAAAGTTTTTAGAATTTTATCTCAAATGGAAAGCCTAAAGATGAAGAATCTTCTTAGTACTACTTCTTTCTAGTACTGAGGGTGCCCCTGCCTCTAAAATAGGCCAGGTATCTTTCTCAAACTTTCACATTTTATCTCTAAAGTGGCAGCAACCTCTCTCCTCACATCTGTTCCACTCTCCAAATATATTAGGACTCTGTATAAAGTCCTATCCTATTGTACATGAGCCATCTCACATCATTTGAATGGAATGGGGCAACACTGAATAGAGAACATACCCACTACAACAGGCTTCTTGCATGACTGTTTCAGGGAACAGAGAAGAAACACTGAAGAAATCAAGTTCTGTTGAATATCGAAGTCCCAGCTACTTCTCTGTGTTCTTCAAGCTAATGGGTCTCAGAGATGATAATATGTAAATCTATATCAACTACCAATTCAGATTAATAACTGAGAGCAATCATAGATCATATTTGTTTGAATAGTTTGTGATGGCGATGTTTGAAGTGCCTTATGCATATTAATTCCTAGTGACTGCATTATGAAAGTCAATGTTATTGTTTATATTTTATGGATAAAGAAACTGAGCCAAAAGACAAGTAAATAAATTTCTACAATCAAAGAGGTAGCAAGTGGTGTACTGAGGCTTTTAATCCAGGTAGTCTGGCCTGAGCCCACCTTCCCAATCAGCATAAAGGGCACCTCAGAAGAATCACACTATGAAAGTAAATTTAATAGATATGTTTTGAAAGTGCTTGGTAATTGAGCAGAAAAAGAATGAATGAAAACATTCACTTTTTTAAGGAAGAGAAGGAGGATAAAAAATATAAAGAGCTTATTGAGAGCAAAAACTTAAGCTGGCAGATGTAAAGAAGAAAGGTGCAAAAAAAATAGCACAAAATTTAAAATATTAAAAGCCATAAACAGAAGACATATCCCATTGAGTCAGCGCTGAGCAGGTCTTTGGAAGCTTCTAGCCTAGAGAGGGGATAGTTTTCTCAGGCCTAGGCTCAGGTCTAGTGCCAAATACAGAGGAACAGGAAAAATAGATAAGAATGATTAGAGGAAAGGCAGTAGGTTTTTAAGAGAGCTAATTGGGAAACAATATTCTAATAATGTTATTCTTAATATTATAGATCACATAATATGATAAAGAAACAACATCCACAGATACAATAGAAGAAAGATTTGCTTGCCTGAAGACAATCTAAATATGTACATCACAAGGAGGCAAATTTAATGTAAATGAAGTAACATGAGCTTCTGTGCATATGTCATGTGCAATTATATATATTAAACATAGTATGCAATTTTAAATTTTCTGGAAATAAAGAATCTCATAAACACTCCAGCAATAAGAAAAGTATCAGAGTAGTATGAAGAAAAATTGAATTGTAAAAATGAATTTAAATGTTAGTGTAGAGCTTACTTTCAAAGAACTACCTTAGAAACGTGAATAATTGAGCTTTGATCCAAGAAATGTGTCATTAGAGAAATGTGTTTGGTTTTTCTGAAAAGTTTTAGGAAAGACAGTGAATGACATCTCTTAATTCTGGGCAAAAGAAATACATTCTTTGAGTGTGTGTGAGAAGAGTTTTTGAGCCAACATTCTAGTTAGATTATCTTCTTAATTATGGCAGTGCATTGAGGCCAAATTCTGACAGTCAATACTTACAGCAAGTTCCCTAGGGAGATAAGATGATGCTTTCTATTTGTATCTGGAAGAGAACATGGCATAACCATTAGTGAATACGTTTGTAAATACTATATACAAATACTGAGAGAAAGTAAAGTGTGGCACACTCAAGAAAATAGAGTTGCCTGTTTTGGAAAAACCCAGATCCCTTTCTATTAAAGTCAATAGCACCTAATAAAAGCTTTTATTTATAAAATGTTTACAAATGTTAATGCATAAGAACTTTATCAGTGAAAAAAAAATTAAGCAAATGTTAAATGAATCAGTGTGTGTTTAAGTGTATGAAGAAAATAGGAAAAGGCACACAAACAGGTAAAGGGTTACACATTCTGCTCTATTTTCTTGAACTGTGAATTTGATTCAATTGTCAATTTCCCTGTTTTTCCTCTAATTCCACACTTGTGTGTGGGTGTCCTTTAAGAGTTTTATTCTTTTTTTTTTTTTTTTTTTTGATACTAGGGATTGAACCCAGAACCCAGAGCAGCTTAACCACTGAGCTACATTCCTATTCCTTTTTGAATTTTTATTTTGAGACAAGGTCATTCTAAGTAGCTTAGGGACTCACTAAATTGCTAAGACTAGCTTTGAATTTGGCATCCTCCTGACTCATCCTCCTGACTCAGCCTCCTGGCACAGTAGGCATGCACCACTGTGCCAGGCTCCTTTAAGCTTTTCTAGTTGTTTCCCTACCTTGCTCTTTATAAATTTTCGTTTGCATGTATGTTTTTGGCTTTTGCCATTATTATCATCATAGACACACATACACTTCCACAGATTTTAATAGTCACTGGAGTCTTTTACAACAAATAATCTCTACATTACCACAACTTTTTTCTCTGTTTTGTTTCCCCTGTGTTCTGCTCCCCCTAATCAAGTTTGTACCACACACACATGAATATCAATAAACATACCATGTGAATGTTTAAGAAATTATTATAATTATAAGAAATTTGAAACATTTTAGGTATCCTCCTTTCCTTAAAGCAGTCAAGTTAAATGAAGTCCTGATTTAAGTTGTTTTATTTTTTTTTACGTTTTCTCTTCTAAATGCCACCATTGTACACTAAGCTACAGAATTCCCTTTTCTTAAAGCTGTATTTTTTTATTTATCATAGTAGTATGTATTACAATTCATAGTGCACATATATAGCATCTTTTTACATACAACTGTTTGTATACAAAGTATATTCGTACCATTCAAGTCTTTAATCATACATTTAGGATAATGATATCCATCTCATTCAACCACCTTTTTTTTCTTTTCTTTCCCCCCCTCCCTCCCCCTTGCTCCTTCCCTTCCTTTCCCTTTCCTTTGACCATTCTATTGTTCCTCTAATCCTCCTATGTACCCCCATCCAACAACACTGTGAACTAGCCTCCTGATATCAGAGAAAACATTCGGTATTTGGATTTTTGAGATTGACTAATTTCACTTAGCATTATATTCTCCAACTTCATCCATTTACCTGCAAATGCCATTATTTTATTCTCTTTTATTGCTGAGTAAAATTCCATTTTGTATATATACCACATTTTCTTTATCCACTCATCTACTGAGGGACATCTAGGTTGGTTCCACAACCTAGCTATTGTGAATTGTGTTGCTATAAACATTGAAGTGGCTGCTATAAACATTTGAAGTGGCTGTGTCATTGTAATATGCTGTTTTTAAGTCCTTTGGGAATAGACCCAGGAGTGGGATGGCTAGGTCAGAGGGTGGTTCCATTCCCAGTTTTCCAAGGAATCTCCATATTGCTTTCCATAACGGTCGCACCATTTTGCAGTCCCACCAGCAATGTATGAGTGTGCCTTTTTCCCCACATCCTCTCCAACATTTATTGTTTGTATTCTTGATAGCTGCCATTCTGACTGGAATGAAATGAAATCTTAGTTTTGATTTGCATTTCTCGAATTGCCAGCGATGTTGAGCATTTTTTCATGTATTTGTTGATTAATTGTGTATCTTCTTCTGAGAAGTGTCTTTTCAATTCCTTAGCCCATTTGTTGATTGGGTTATTTGATTTTTTGGTGTTAAGTTTTTTGAGTTCTTTATATATTCTAGAAATTAGTGCTCTATCTGATGTGCATGTATTAAATATTTGTTCCCAATTAGTTGGTTCTCTATTCACCTCACTGATTGTTTCTGTTGCTGAGAAGAAGCTTTTTAGTTTAAATCTATCCCATTCATTAATTCTTGGTAGTAATTCTTGCACTACAGGATTCTTATTAAGGAACTTGGGGCCTAATCCGAAATGTTGGAAATTGGAGCTTACTTTTTCTTCTATTAGGCATATTGTCTCTGGTCTAATTCCTAGGTCCTTGATCCACTTTGAATTGAGTTTTTTGCATGGTGAGAGATAAGGGTTTAATTTCATTTTGTTGCATATGGATTTCCAGTTTTCCCAGCACCATTTGTTGAAGAGGCAATCCTTTCTCCACTGTACATTTTTGGCGTCTTTGTTTAATATAAGATAGCTGAAATTATATCTATTAGTCTCTGTGTTCTCAATTCTGTACCATTGATCCACCAGTCTGTTTTGGTGTTAATACCATGTTGTTTTTGTTACTATTGCTCTATAGTATAATTTAAAGTCTGGTATGGTGATTCCACCTGCTTCACTTTTCTTGCTCAGGATTGCTTTGGCTATTCTGGGTCTCTTATTTTCCCAGATGAATTTCATGACTGCTTTTTCTATTTCTTTGAAGAATGACATTGGGATTTTGATTGGAATTGCATTAAATCTGTATAATGCTTTTGGTAGTATGGACATTTTGACAATATTAATTCTACCTATGCAAGACCAAGGTAGGTCTTTCCATCTTCTGAGTTCTTCTATACTTTCTTTCTTCAGTGTTCTATAGTTCTCATTATAGAGGTCCTTCACCTCTTTCGTTAAGTTGATTCCCAGTTGTTTTTTTTTTTTTTTTTTTTTGATGCTATTGTAAATGGGGTAGTTTTCATCATTTCCCTTTCAGAGGCTTTGTTGCTGATGTACAAGAATGCCTTTGTGATGATAATTTCACTGGGTTTATGTCATCATTCCAGACCATACTGACAGGATAGACTCCCCCTCTAAGGTACTGTGTTCCTTTCCCTGAACATGGAGCTGAGTGTCATCTTTCCCACCTCCATGATCCAAATCCCCTACTTGACCTCATCTGCTGGCTCTACCTCACCTCTCTAATCCAAATTCTTCTTGATAAGTAGTCTCTTTATTGTCCCCTGTGTTTTGGTGACATGGTTTTGGTTACAAGAATTGTATGATAGAAGCTAGCTGTTTATCAATGGACTTTTCACATAAGAAGTAATTAATTAATCCTAGCCTTTATTTCCCTAAGTGTTCTTGCTAAGAGGATTTTAGGTCTTGGGCTTCCCTTCCAGCTGACTTGCTGCCTGAGCTTACATCTTATGTTTAACCACCATATTACCTTAGTGAGCACATAATAGGCATTTATTGGTTTTCAATATATTACCTTTGTATACAGATCTAATAAAGCTGAATGTAAATGAGATTAATTTTTATACTCTCAAGTCTACAATTTAAATACTTTATGTTCTAAAGAAACAAAGATAATTATTTCTTCTATATAGGAGATAGGATCATTGTATACATATACATATACACACATATATACATGCACATATCCTCATATAAGCATTTTATATAATTACTAAATATTAATGCTTAGTTATACCATCCCATTTAAATGTCCTTCTTTATTCCTACTTATTTTTTAAATGGATATATTTTATCCAAAACTTCAATACACATTTTTACCAAAATAAAGAATGGGATATCTTTTTCCTAGACACCATATATCATGTTCATTTTAATGCTAGAGTATTATTATTTATAACTAAATTCAAAGAAATGGATTGGAAATATACAGCAAATAATGAGGAAGAATGTAAGGAGATATAATAAATTCTAAATCTTCAAAATACTAATGACTGTCCACGGCATTTGAAGGAAATAATTGTAATTGTCCAATAAAATTTATTGGCCTTTTATTTTTTTGGTTGTAGATGGACACAAGACCTTTATTTATTAATTTTTATGTGGTGCTGAGGATTGAATACAGTGCCTTACACATGGGAGGCAAGTGCTCTTCCACTGAGCTACAACCCCAACCCCAACATTTATGGGCCTTTAAAGCACAGCTTTTTGTAGATCATCAACATTGAAAATAAAAGGAAAACATAACAAAAAGATTGCATCAAAAATGAATGGTGAGAAACAAAAGACATTTGAGGACTGCATCTCCAATATCATTGTTAGGCAAGTTGCCTTCCCAAACTAAGAGATGAATAAAATAAGAACAATAGGCAGTCTGTAGGAATGCCACAAATTTGAATGATTTGTCTGTTTTTTTTTTTTTTTTTTTTTTTTTTTCATTTGGGGTATATGAGTAGTTTTATTTCTCTGAATAAAGCTATGAAATAAGGCTAAAAGCAAAATATAAGCAATATATGTACATTTAGTACTTTATCAAGCTATTGTTTCCCCCACTTTCCATGTATCGTGTTGGTGTAATGCTCTCCATTATTGAATAAAATAGCATCAACATGGACAGATTTTACTTTAGGAAAGTGGTTTTATACAATCATGGTTAGCTATAGCTGAAGAAAACAGTAAACAAATGATCCAGCAATAACACCATTCTAGTGAAGTCACTATGAAGATGGAAAGAATAGGCATGTCAATCACCTAGCACCATATCTTGCACATATAGGCTCATCAAATATACCAGGTCATCATCATTATTACTTTTTTCCTTATTATTTTCATAAATTAATAACAAAATAGCATAAAAAATAAAATTAGAAAACTTCCATTTGTTTTTAACAAGTATAGTTTTGGTTATAAAAAAATCTTGTTCACAGAATACAAATGTTATTTACTGCAGATTTATGTTTACATATTATTCATCAGTAATGAAGTAAAACCCATCATCAGGATTGAAGAGTTGAATACTGTCCAATATCTGCATAAGCAGTAGAGAAAGTGTGATAATATGATAGAATTTATGGAAGTAAGGTAAGTTTTCAATTATAATGGCAGAACATAATTTCTCTTAGGCAATTACTATATTGGAAATTTCATTCTAATGCCCTGAGGATGTCTTTCAGATTTCTGATATATTGTGCTTTTCATTTGATCCAACTAAAAACAAAATTACCAAGAATTTAAACATAGGAGCACAATCCACAGCTACTCACACCTTCAAAAATACACACATCAAGAACCACCTTTAAAAATTCATAAAATGAAAATGTGAAATAATAAAGGGTAATGGGTCAGAAGAATTTCTGAAGATTCTCTGATGTCTAAGGACTTAATTTTTTGGATCATACATCATCTCTGGATGTTACTCTTTGGTGTCTAATTTGCCTCATGCACATAGTTCTTGCTCCTCATCTTTCATCATCTGAGTCTTGATGCATTTGAAACACTTGTCTCCTACAGTGCCCTTCTTTACATTGGACCCCCTCCACTGCACCAAATTATGATAAGTTGAAGGAATTTAGGTGCTCCTGTGACACCGGCCAAATGAATAGCTTAAAGGAAACCACACGCCACTAATTGCCATATGCTGTGTTTTAGTTCACTAAGTTATGGCCTAACAGTTCATACCACGAAATCTCTTGAGTCTCAATTGCCTGAGGTTGCTTGGCATGAACAAAAAGAAAGAAAAGCTTAAAATACCCTCTGAAATACTCTCGGTTCTACATTTTCCTAATAACCCCATTCCCTTACACTTAGTCACACCATTAAATATTTATTTTCATCTATTCTGACATTTAATTTTCAGCTGCTTCTTTTTATTTTTTATTTTTCCTATTTTGGTTTTCTAAAGACATGGTAATTTATTAGAAAATAGTGGAAAAATAACACAACTTCTTACACATGGAGCATTGTGAAAAACTTGGAGGTACACATTACGTTGATTAGACTTTTAGAAGTCTTTTTTATTGAAGAAAAACTTACATGGTATTATTGTTCTAGTGTCCAAAGATATTTTCCTATATATTTTAGTGATATTAATCAAAAGGCTTTTTAAAAATATTATCTTTTTAAGGTTAAAATATGCTATTTTGATGAAATTATGCTATTTTGATAAACTGCTATTTAGTGATCTTCCTTAGAATGTAAATTTTGCAAGAGCAGGCATCTTTGATTTTTTTTATTACTGTGTCCTTTGAAAAATGTACCCTAGTACATTCTCAAAAATGATTGGTTGAATGGATAAATGGATGGATATGAGTCTTTCTGGAATTCATGCTTCATAATTGTTAAATAACTCTGTAGTAATAATTAGATGAAAGATTGTTTTTATTCTACTTTTGTATTTGCTAGAGTAAATTTACTAATAATTACTTTTGTATTTACTCTTTTATTTACAAAATGAAATCATATTGCTCTCTCCAAATTCTCTAGGGAGAATACTTCTTTGTCTCTTTTAGCTTCTGAAAGATCTGGGTGTCTCTTGATTTGTAGTTACATAATTCCAATCTCTGCCTCTGTCCTAACATGACTTTCTTTTCTTCTCTGTGTTTTTCTCTTTTCTTTGTGCCCCTTAAAAGAGTATTTATATATTTAGGGTCTATATGGATAATCCAGGATGATATTGTCTTGTGATCTTTGTGTCTGTAAAAATCTCTTCTTCCAAGTAAAGTTACATTCCCAAATTCTGAGGATTAAGATGGGTATGTTTCGTTTAGGTGGGCCACTATTTAACACCATACACTACCATAATATCAAGAAGAGTAAGGCTGTGCTTTACCTGGATAGTGCACTTAATAGTAATCCAATAGACTTGCAGGATTTCATTGAAATTGCCTAGGGGATAACCTAGGGTAGGAGAGAAGGAAAAGTACAATAGCTGATTCTCTGGAATCTTGTCTTGCCTTTATGTCTGCATTAAAAACACATATTTGCCTCATTTTTCATATTTTGGCCTTCTTCACAAACCTTGTTTGGAAAGTTTTGGTGTACAGATAATTTGAAAATTGATTAGAAAACAACTTTGTGGAGACAGAGTTAATGTTCTTCCTTTCTTTGTCTCACACAAAGTAAAAACTGACTTGTTAACTCAGAAATATGCATTTTTTTTGTAATAACAAGAATTATTTTTCCCTTGAAGTAAAATGTAAAAGGATGATTAGGTAAGTATCTTGGCCTGCTTTAAGGGTAAGACATGTAAAGATTTCTAGTTTTGCCTTTTGGAAGTCTGTAAATCATTTTTTTGGTTCTGTTTGCCTTAAGAGCCTATGGTAGTGCAAAACACACACACACACACACACACACACACACACACACATGTTCATATATAGTTTTATATATATGTTACTCTATTTTTAAAGGATTATGAAGAAGAGAGGACCTTTAAATTCTTCTTTAGAATATTTTACCACCATTTCCTAGCAACATAATGTCCCTTATGGAACATACTCCTTCATTATAAGGTTTTGGTAAAATTCAGGAGTGTCTTTATTACTATTTCAGCCTATTTCCTGGTACCTCAATGAAATATCTTACTTTACCCAAATCTCACTTGCTATGGAAGTATGTAAAACTCTGAATTTGTCTACTTATATCATACTCATCTCAATAAATGTACAGGATGTGCATGAATAACAAACATCCATAAAGACCCATTCAAGCTGTAGGTATGTGGGGGATTTTCTTTGGAGATTTCTAAGACATTGTCTCCACCCACTGTCATAGAATATGTGTTCATATGAGCCCTCTTTGTGGATACAGACTAGACATGTAATGTTTTGAGATGCCTGTACTTTATATCTACACAAATTGCCCTCTCTCTTTCCTCCTCTACATATTCATCTCCTATGTGAGATGTTACAAACCTCAATGGTTTTTATTTTGACCAACTAATATTCTTCTTTCCAAAGGAACAACATACAGTATGCTAAGTATACTTAATTTTAGTACAAATGAAGAATAAGAACATTATACTTGGTCTTAAAGAAGCCAGGAAAAACTAAAAAAAAAAAAAAAAAAAGTGAATTAAAATGGCTGGGAATAAATAAATCTGATGTTTTACACATAGGCAAAGAGAAAGAGAAACTCAACTCCAGCTGAAAAGACATTTGATTCTTCCAGTTTGAGGTGGTGGCTCAGAAAGACATTTTTCCCCTTCTTCTCAAGAAACAAATTAATAAATTTTAAAGAACAAATAATTTCATCTCTAGCACAACTGAAAAACTGCTCATCAACTAAACCTCAAGCTGTGAAGCAAAGCTGACTTTTATAGTGAGTATTAGATAGGTCTAGAGAGGATTCTCAGAATATAACATATAATTTTTCTGTGTGAAGATTTTCACAAGGTCCTGAATACAATACATTTAACCCCCCCACACCTGAAGTGGGAAATACAAGTCTGTGGGTAAGTCAGGAGAGCCCACGCCACTTTGGATAATATAGTGGGGCTTAAAGTTGAACTTCTTGGCTTGACAATAAACAGAATACCAGAGTTGCAAAGGAATAGAAAATTATTTAGTGTCAATCATACTTATATTGTTAGCTTCATTAGTTAATGAAATTAATGCTAGGCCCAAACACACACATCTGTGTACAGAGATTTATTTTGAACATGACACATTTTTGCAGAAACGGAGAAGAAGGAAATTTGCAAAACAAATAATTTCGACTACAAATTAATTTTAAAACAATTAAGTCAAATTCAAGGAAAAATAGAATCTTTATAAATGGTAGGCATGGTTCACTAGAGATAATGTTTGTCATATCCTAAAATCAGAAAACAGTCCTTTTTATTGAGTAACCTGTGATATTTCAAAGTGACTTTATTATATTAAGGCAATAGGAAAACAACCAAATCAACATCTAACACATAAGTTACATGAAAGAGAGTAGTTTATGATAAAAATTCTATGAAGCATAATTAATAAGAGTAATAGAAATAAATGTGATAAATACACAGGATGTTGGAGAAAAACTGTACCACCTAAACTTGTACTCAGATTAAGAAGGCTATTCAAATTGAACATTTTACATATATAAGAATATATAAAACACTACATTTCAAATTTTCTATTTTTTATGTATGTGACGCACCTGTAGGCACCCGAAAACCTATTTTTCAGAGTAAGAACCAAAGCGGTCCGAGTTAGGAGAACAGAGAATTCAGAAAATTAGAGCGGCCAGAACGTGAATAAAAAAGATACTGGTCAGAGTTTGGCAATATAGAAAGACAAAAAGGTTTTATCTGTAAATGTGAAAATAATTTTGTAAAGTCAAAATTTTCAAGTGGCAAAGTAGGAAAAAGATACAATGGACAAATGGCTTAACTGTTCTCCCGGTTATTAGGCAAAGATCTTTTCTTATTCTAATTTTTGTTACATTCAAGTGACAAAGCAAAGAATGCATTACAATTCATATTACACACATTACAATTCAGCACAATTTTTCATATCTCTGGTTGTATACAAAGTATAGTCACACCATTCATGTCTTCATGCATGTACTGAAAGTAATGATGTCCATCTCATTCCACCATATTTTCTACCCCCATGCCCCCTCCCTGAACCTCCCACTTCTTTGTCCTATCTAGAGTTCGTCTAATCCTCCCATGATCCCTCTCCCAACCCCACTATGAATCAGCCTCCTTATATCAGAGAAAACATTTGGCATTTGGTTTTTTGGGATTGGCTAACTTCACTTAGCATTACATTCTCCAACTCCATCCATTTGCCTGCAAATATCATGACTTTATTCTCTTTTATTGCTGAGTAATATTCCATTGTGTATATATACCACATTTTCTTCATCCATTCATCTACTGAAGGACCTCTAGGTTTGTTCCACAGTTTAGTTATTGTAAATTGTGAAATCCATATGCAACAAAATGAAATTAAACCCCTATCTTTCACCATGCACAGAACTCAACTCAAAGTGGTTCAAAGACCTAGGAATTACACCAGAAACCCTGTGTCTAATAGAATAAAAAGTAGGCCCAAATCTCCATGATGTCAGATTAGGCCCCAACTTCCTTAATAAGACTCCTATAGCACAAGAATTAAAATGAAGAATCAATAAATGGGATGGATCCAAACTAAAAAGCTTCTTTTCAGCAAAAGAAACAATCAGTGAGTTGAATAGATAGCCTACATCCTGGGAGCAAATTTTTACCACTCGCACATAAGATAGAGCACTAATCTCTATGATATGTAAAAAACTCAAAAAGCTAAACACCAAAAAAAAAAAAATAACCCAATCAATAAATGGGCAAAGGAACTGAACAGGCACTTCTCAGAAGATGATATACAATCAATCAAAAAATATATGAAAAATGTTCAAGATATCTAGCAATTAGAGAAATGCAAATCAAAACCACTCTAAGAGTTCACCTCACTCCAGTCAGAATGGCAACTATTACAAATACACACAACAATAAGTGTTGGTGAGGATGTGGGGAAAAAGACACGCTCATACGTTGCTGGTAGGGCTGCAAATTGGTGCAGCCAACCTGGAAAGCTGTATGGAGATTCCTTGGAAAACTTGGAATGGAACCACCATTTGATCCAATTATCCCACTCGTTTGCCTATACCCAAAGGACTTAAAAACAGCATATTATGCAAAGATATTTTAAAAGTGGTAAGACCAGTACATATAGTAAACAATGAAGAAGCAATGTAATGCATAATTCGGGGGCAGAGAATTAGGATGGCTTATAAACTTATAAAAAGCCTAATTTGAATCATCACAATTTTAAATGGCAAATTTAAATGATGACTAGTAAACTTTACTTGTTTGTCTGACAAATATTGCACTCACTAATGAAACACTATTGATAAAGAAATATGGGTATTTCAAAGATGGTAATAAAACAATTTTTGAAGGTAATATAAAATATTTAAAATAAAAGATTTAAGCTTCTGATTTAACAAATTAGTTTATTAGAATTCATCTTGAAAATATGCATGTACAAATAAATGTTTGTTCGTGAATGTAGATAAGACCATTTTCTCTGAGGCATCAATAAAACTAGATTTGGGTGTAGGTTGGAAACACTGTTACATCATTTTTTACAAGATTAAATTCTTGTTTGTTTTAAAATGTCCATGAATTATTTTCATGATATAAATCAATAAAATAATTATATGAATAAGAAAGTACACCTTACCAAAATCAAAAGAACAATAACTACATTTTTTGTATGTGAGAAACAAAGCAGGAAATAAATAAGGGATATCACAGGCCAGGATAATAGAAACTCAAGACTTTGCGGGGCGCGGTGGCGCACTCCTGTAATCCCAGCACTTGGGAGGCTGAGGCAGGAGGATCTCGAGTTCAAAGCCAGCCTCAGCCATGGCGAGGCACTTAGCAACTCAGTGAGACCCTGTCTCTAATAAAAAAAAAAAAAAAAATACAAAAAAAGGGCTGGGGATGTGGCCCAGTGGTTGAGTGCCCCTGAGTTCAATCCCCGGTACCAAAAAAAAAAAAAAAAAAAAAAGAAACTCAGACTTGGCCAGAAAGTAGGAAATGGTTTCATTAACTGAAACAGCTTAACGCAAAGAATGGAATTTCACAAATTATTTAAATAGAGAGAGATTTCAAGATTCTTTCCCTATAATGCCCCCCCCCACACAACACTCATGAAGTTTTAAGCACAAAAAAATAAGCAATCCAATAAAAAATAATTTTAAAATGGTTTTTAAAATCATATTTTTGTGAAAAGTTATAAAAGTTGTCATTCAAATAAAGTACTGGTGTGTTCAGGTCATTGAAAATTCTCTCCTTTCCTCTCTCAATTCCCAACACACATGAAACAAGAATGACTGAACTTGACTAATACTGGCCAGAGAGAATTTTTCATGCTAAACAAGCTTTTGACAAATGGCCTGTTTTTCAAGGTAGATAAATCTAGACCTAATGTTAGCAGGCACTAAAAACATCAGTTCATCTTTATCTTTGATGGCTCCTATATTCTGCAGGAAAATGTTCTTTTTCAGTCGAATGCATTTAAATGATAAATAAATAGCTGTGAACTGAATCCTAGAAGAAAAGAGAAAAACAAAAAACCAATCACTCTCGATTTCTTGATGTGGCATATTTGTTTCAGTTTGCCTTAAACTTCCCAAACATATATGCCATATGCTTTATCTAATAGCAGTCCTTAGTAAATAAAAATAAAAATAATAAAATTATGGAAAAAGAGGACTTTGAAACAGTGAATTTTTCTAATCAGAGTATGTCTGAGCTGAAGGGTATACTAAGTGTAACTTATTGTCTGACGTGATTTACCTCTTGAAAGTTCTCAGTGTTGCCTGGCTGGTATGGTAAAGCAGCTAGTAATGAACTACGATATGCTAATGTAACATGACTGAATCTACATGTAATACAAAAGAACTACAGGCAGTTCATGTTACATAGAATACATTTGTTCCTGAGTTCCAACAAATACAGAAATTATGAAAATATTAGTAAGTTTAACATGAAACAAAATCTTAAATTGAGGGATTAGAGTCTATCATTTCATTGTTCATTAATTTTCTTACTAACCTAACCCACATCAACATACTAAAGTATACATTTAATATTTTAATAACTTTTTACAAATCAAGCAAATAGAATCCCTATTACTAATAAAAGCAGATCTACAATGTAATTTGTATATCTGTGTTTGAAGCATAGACAGAATTGCAGAAAGAGAAGATGAAGATGCATTTAGTAAAAATGTAGAAAAAACAAACAAACAAACAACACAGAGAATGCTTGGGAAGGGGAAAAATGTACAATAAGAGTGAAATCAATGTTATCAACCAGGATTTTCAAGGTTAGCTTCTTCAACATCATTTTTTTAATTTCTCTAGTCTCAGATTTTGTTATTTATAAAATAAGGATAATCCTAAATTATTTTAAGAATTAAGCTATATATTCCTGAAAAATATTTTTTTGTATATTATAAATAATGAGCACTTGAGAAAATAATGCTAATTATCATCAGCAGCATTAATGAAACTCTGATTCTTTTCCTTTGCTTAAGTATTGGGTCAATTATAAAACCCTCAAAACAAACTTTTATTCTGTATTTCTTTTATTCTGCTTTAAATCCAATCAAGTTGCCACAAAAAGAAATCTGTCTACCTATTTGTTTCTCCCTTTTAATAGATTCTGATCAAAATGAGTGCACCTTTGGGTTCTTTTTTTCCTAGAATCTGTTGAAGTGTCCAGTACTTCGTAAGTTTGTGAAAAATACTAACTCATGAGGAAGATTACCTTTTAAATTTTTCTACAAAAAATAAAAAAATAAAAAAGTCAATCCTTTCTACAGACCACTTGATATTACCTTGCTTATTAATGTAAGGTGTAAGAGCCCCATATCTTATCTCAGCACTCCCAGGAGACAAGCAGCGATCACTGAAATCATGCAGTGGATTTCATGCATTAAGAAGAAAAAAAAATCATGGATTTAATTTTTTTTAAATATCCATTTATTTGCTTTAGTTGTACACAATGTGTTTTTATTAGTACGTGGTGCTGAGGATCGAACCCGGGGCGTGCACGTGCTAGGCGAGCGCACTACCGCTGAGCCACAATCCCAGCCCCTGGATTTAAAATTTTATTCCAGCTTCTTCTTCCAAAACATTTAAACACAAACTCATAATTTTCTGACAAAATTTTGAAGTATTTGCTCTAATATAAAAATAATACTAGAGCTGACCTAATGTGTGTAGCATTTATAGAGTTCTTCTTCTAGGTAACCTCTAGTAACCTCTGCCTGAGGTCTTGGCTTGGAATCCCAGACAGGGTTTTCAATAAAATTATGAGTCAGTGTGGATCTCCTGCTTCCCACCTTACCTGTCAGAGACAATTATACACAAACTGAAATGGATACTCATGTGGAAGAGCCCTTTGGATGACCTGCTCCACCTAAATGCCCTTAGACCTGATGTCTTTTCCATTGGAATCTTGTCCCAGGGATCCCCTGGAAGAGACATTTATGCTGGTAATTTTCCAGAAGAATATTCTGGAAATTTTCTCTGATTCGTCCTTCTTAAAAGTTCTTCCTAGGCTCCAATTATAGAAGTGAAAAAATTCAATTAGATATTGATGAGATTAACATCTAAATTCCGATTTCATCAAGGTGTGTCTGTCCAGGCTCAAGGGTAGTCTTCATCGTTCTCTGGTGTGAGGCACTGAAGCCTGTGGACAGCAAAAGGCAATTAACACATTGAAACATTAACTAGATTCAGACTTTTTTTTTTTTTTTTTTTTTTTTTTTTCATTTACTGAATAGCCTGTCTTAAATTATTCCATTTCTGTTTCTCTTTCTTCGTTTCCTGGGGGCTGATCTTTTGATCTGATGTTTGAAGTTAGGAAGTGATGAAGGAAGAGGAGTATTCTTGGCTTTTTGACCCACCTAAAAGCCAGAATAAGATCCTTATGCAGCTTACTTAGATGAACCAGGGTGTTTTGAGGTCTCAACCACAGGAAAAACAATATCTTTTGTCACATTTTCAATAAATGGTCTGAAACAACTTAAGATTTGTTGTATAGACAAAAGTCTGAAACAAAATGATATAGTTTGGGGATGTTTGTTTTTTATTTATTTTGGTGACTGAGGGTCACATTCCTTCTTCACAGTTACCCACTGTAAACAAAACTCTGAATATTTAAAAGTACACTGAATGACAGCTGGAGCCGAATTTCACCAAAATATGCTTTAGTTAGAAAACTTTAACAATTACTAAAAATGAAGAATTAAGTAGAATAATTGAGTCTAAAGAGAAATATATAGGTAAATGTTCCAAGTACTCATTCTCATCCATGCCTGTAAATGAAAACAATGTCAATGCTATTGTGTATGTATCTTATACAAATATTTAACTCACTATATTTCATTCTAATATCCTTTGACTGTTGCATAGTTAAGGCAGTATCTTCTTGCACTGTGAGTTTTCAGTGGAAAAGAAGATACTGAGGCTGAAAATCTTATTAGTCAACACTTAGATAAACATGAGAGAGAACTTCTGACTCTCTGAGTCCTGCTTTCTAGTGTTAAGTTACTGATAGTCTGAATATGCTTAATAGAATTTCTGCTTGTGAGAGAAAGATAGCATTTGCTACAGAGGGAGAGAGAGCAAGAGAAAGGAAGGGAATAACAGATAGATAGAGGTAAAGACAGAGAAAAGAGAAAGCAAATAGGTGGAGAGATATAGAGCAAGACAGATGCAGGGGAGAGCCAGAGAGAGAGGGAGGTATCCTATTATTCCCTTAGTACTCAGAACTGTGAATCATGATATAATAACACCAACTGAGGTCTTATGAAACAGAATCTGAGGCCCTACGTTCAAATAATTCAGAATTCACATATAACAAGATCTGCGACTGATTCATAGACACATCAAAATTTGAGGACCATCACGAGATGTGTCAGTTGTGTTTTATTGTAAAATTATGTAGTTGTATGTTGCTCTATGTATCCTTTTTTTTAATTCTTGAAGCTTAATATGATTTAAAATTTCTAGCATCATCTCAAATATATATTATATAATTAAAGGATCTTTCTCTAGAAAAAGAAGCTCTTTAACATCATGGTATTAGGCCACCATTAAGTATTGTGGGCAAGTATCAAGAGGCCAGTGGATCTCTGAGATCATTAACATGGAGATTCTTTTCAATGTTAAAGCAAACATATTAAGATTTGATTTTATTAGAGTACCTGGGTAGTCATCTTCAGTACTAATGTTTGCTCAGACTTTGAGCAATCAAACCACACATGAGGTCAAAAAAGATTCCAATGTACATCCCAGGCAATCCCAGAATGCCAATTGATGTGCTTTACAATGGGCAATACAGTCATTATTGTCATATGGGTAAATCAGTTCAGTTAATATGAAGCAAATTCATAGTAAAACAATTGTTTGGTGAAAAAAGGAATCCCAAATAAAATGCAGTAGGCAACAGTACAACTAGGCAATCTAAGGAAAGTCATCTCTTACAGAGCGCTTTTAGCAAAATCTCCTCAGGCAGTTGTGGCAAACTACTGCATCGCCTTTGGAGAGTCCTATCCTCTTTCCATTTACTGGTGGGATGCAAATAGCACAGTGCCTTATGTGATTTCTTGTTGATGTGTTGTTATATTTCCCCTACAGATATGTTAAGATAGTATGCTAGGCCATCATTTTATTCTCATAAATACGACATCTTTTCTTGGATTAGTGTTTTTTAAAGTGAAGTCCTAGGTACTTGCATTCAAATCACCAGATAGATTAACATTTAAGCTACCAGTTTTTATTCAGACCATCAGAACCAACAAGAAAGACACTTGAGGATATACATTTTTAAAACTCCCCATATGGTGTTTATTTATTCATCTAAATATTTTTAATCATTGCCTAAATCTCTAATTAATTAGTTAAAAAAAAAAGAATGATTTTGGCCAACATTCTAAAGGTCCTTGTTGGAGGCTGATCTTTTTAGTATATGTCAACTTTTTTAACTACAAGGGACCATTTAACTTAACTCTTGAGAGGACAATTATTTGAGGTTCTTAAATATTTTTCACTATGAGCCATCTAGTAGTCATAACAAATATATGATCATTTTATATGACCACAGAATTTTAAACCTCAAACTTCTTTTTCATGAATGTATGCACATACATATGCATATATATATAATGGATTCAATCAATTCATATATTCTTTAACAAATATTTTAAGCAGCTACTGTGTATTAGTGCCTTTCAGTTTTAATTTCTCAGAATCAGTATCTACTAAGATTTATGTAATCAGGTATTATATGTGCCTTTTTATAAATTTCATTCAACATACTTTTTTTGAGTGTCTGACATATATCATAAACTCCCCTAAGAAACAAAAATTAACTAAAGAGTAAAACAGGTTGCTAGAAATAAGAATAATTTGATGTTTAGTCCTGTTGCTATTTGTAGTATATGTAAATGAAAACAGAATAATTTCCCCAAAATACAACTTTGTAAGGACCCTTTCAAAATAATCAAGACTCTTGCAGATAGATAAGTCATAGGAATTTGGATCTGAAGGGATATTCATAAAATATCTAACAATGATTTTCAAATGTGTTAGAAATGACAGGCCATCAACCTATAAAAAAGAAGAAAATTCAAGTTACTGTGTACCTTATGAATAATAAACAATTAATTATAAACATATGGTTCTGATAGAAGACTCTATCACTGAGAGACTAGCCAAAAGCCGTGACCAGTGTGATCAAGTGTAAATTCTGCTGCAATCTGGAGATTCAGCTTGTTTTTCTCTTTTCCAATTTAAGAAATCTGGGTTAAATTGTTGCTTTTTGGAAATGTGCAGGTGGGGCTGGGAGGAGCTGTAATGACCTGGCTGTGATGTGAAAGTTGATTCTTAGGGATTCTGGTTAAAATGCATTTTACTCTAAGAAGACCTTGAATGTCAATGCATATCTTGTGCAATCCTAGTGATCTGTTCTCTCCACTCTGTCATTAAACTTCTCTCTAGATGGCATTTTGGACAAGCTCAGGTTAATTATATCTGGTCTAATATTCCTACAGCAAACCAACGTTATATACAACATAGACAATAGAAATCCAATTATAATTTGGCATTCTGTTTGACTTACTTATTTTTAAATCCTGGCAGATGCTAAATAGGTTCAATAAACAATAATTTAAATACTTTATATTACATATAAAATAGTTCTGAGGAACTGAGCAAAATGTCAATTTTCCCCTGATTTGTTACTATGTTACATATTGTTTTCTATGAGACTATTAATTTTCCTGCCTCACAGCTGCTGTCCTCATCAGTCCACATTTATGTCTCCTAATTCTTTCAGATGCTATTCTGAATGGGCTGAAACTCCCTCTGACATGCCCAAAGGCATCAGGAGAACCAAATCCTGACAGGATGCCAGGAAGATGGACCAGCCATCCATTTGTTAATGTGTCACACTCGAATTACACATGGCTGGCTGCAAAATTAAATTGCTCTTTCAGGATATCAGCGGAGACATAGATACAGCATTATAGCTTTGTGTTCCTATTGTTTTCAGATCAGAAAATGCTTTACTTGTGTACCCTTGCTAAATTGTGTTCACTGAAAGTGCAGATTGAAAAGGGTATTGATTGCAGCTTTGCCCAAGCCTACAGTGGTTCTGTGATTTCAGAATTGAACAGTTAGAGGGAAAAAGTGTATGTTTCCAGTCTTGGCACCTGGAAAGTTCCGGAAACCTTTAAAGACAAGGCCTGATAATGAGATGATGTTTTTAAACTTCCTGGTAGTGATCTGTGCAGCTGTGATCATTTTTTCCTTTCTTAATCTAAAGTGTTATATTCAGGCTTAATAATTCTTCCATATATAATACTCATGTCCTCCAAATAGAGTTGCATCCAGAACAGCTGCTCTATATACAGTTTGATCTAGAGATAGAAACTAACGACCTAACAGCCGGCACGTATCATTTGCAACAGATAAATACCAACAACTCAGTGATTCAAAATTTCTCTGTGCTATGTACTGAAGATTTGTAGTCTCTCAAAATTTATATGTTGATACATGGCTCTCAATGTGATAATATTTTAAGGTGAGGGTCTTTGGGAAATAGCTCGTGGGGGTGGAGCCCTCGCATGTGAGAATAGTGCCTTTACAAAAGAGGCTGCAGATTGCTCTCTCCCCTGTGTAAGGATTTGGTAATGTCATCCGCAAACGAAGAAGTGTGCCTCACCAGTCATCCAATCTGCTGACACCTTGATCTTGGGCTTCCCATCTTCCAGACCATAATATATAAATACTTGTTGTTTAAGTTACTCAGTCTATGGAAATTTGCTACAGAAATCCAAACTAAGACATTCTAAATGAAGTAAATACAGATCCAGTTAGTATCATTTCCAAGTGATTTCAATTGCACTTGAAGGTATGTCAAAAACAAATAATTTTAGATTGTGGAAATAAATGAAGAGCACCCAAATAAGAGCATATAGAAACTATTTATTCATAGTTTGCTACAGCAAGAAATTCAGCCATCTTGGTTTGCATTCAACAAAAAGAAAGGTCCGGATTGGTCTTTGTTTAGAGGATAATAGCAGGCCAGGCAAGTACCTAGAAGTAGGGCATCCTATGTAATTGGGAGATAATATTTGGTTTACTGTGATTGGTCTTGAGCTAGATACAGGGGCGAAAAATAGGGAAATTGAAAATCATTAAGCAAGTCCTGTCCTTTCAGAACTGGTGCTGCAGAGGTTATGAGTCAGATATCTATTGTCTAACATGGCCTTGACATTATCTTTTTATATATTCAGTCTCCCAAGTGCCAGAAGAGTCATTCTTAAATTTAATTCAATCAAGATAGTTCCATTAGTGAAACAACATTGTTAATGCCACTCATCAGGAGTGGTGGGTAAGCATACTTCTTTTTAGGATTTAGGATGAAACTCATTAGGAGTGGTGGGTAACATTGAAAATGATTAAAGTGCTTATAGTGTCCTGGGCTTTCACTAAACAGGCAGATAGTCTAAACATCTCCAGAAATAAATAAGCTGAACATGAATTGTGAGAAACTGTGCAGGAATGTTTCAGAGATTGTAGAAGCCATACAATGCTGTGCCTTGATAGTAGTCACAGAGGATCTATCTACTCCCAGAGTTGAGAGGAGAAGATCAGCACGAGGTTATTCCATCCAGGAAGATTTTCACAGGGTACTTACATCTAAAGCAGAGCCGGCCACAATGTGACTTCCGTCAGGGAGACAGCCGAGAGAGGATAATATAGGCAAAATGTATCCTTTAACATGAAATGGAAAATTTGTTATGGTGGAATGATGGCAGAAGGAGCAAAATGAAAGAAAATTCTAAAAGACATATTGAAGAATCTAGATGGAGTGGCGAAGTTGACTTTGGATAATGCTGTGTTTGAATCTGGATGTACTCTTTGGAAATGGCAAACACGAGATATTGAAAAAGAATTACCTGTAGCTGGGTATCTATCTACTGCTTGTAACAAATGTGTATTTCAAATGCTCCCCAGAAAAATGATATTTCCTATAGGAGAACATCACTTTTATTCAATGTTTTCTTCAAGTAAATATTGTTTAAAAAAATAAGAATATACATCTTGAAATGGATATTGACCACACATGATGAAAGGAAAAATAAGGATCAATAGAGGATTCAGAAAGTAGGAGGAGATATCCACACATCCCAGTGATACAGAATCTTACAAAAGTTGGCAAAGATGGTGGGGATGAGGGTCATGCCTTACACTACTGAGTAATCAAGAAGAAATAAACACTATGCAAGGCACTGTATAAAAGGCCTTGAAGTAATAGATTGAGGTGCTCTTACATTGACTGACAATCTAAAAGGACTATATTTTAAACGCTAAATGAAGTTTGTTAATATCAGTTTGAAGTTTACAGCTTTGACTTATGTGAAAATAAAACACACAGAATATAAGAGCTGGTTGTGCATGTTTAGAATACTTCATGCTAAATTATTTACACACAATTAAAATGAACAAATCAAATGAGAAGTTGCCAAATGTCCCTCATAAATAAATAGCAGGTTATGTGGGAATACAGAAAAATATGAATACAAGTGATTTTCAAACCAATAGTAATAGACTAGAGTCCTTTTTAAAAACGTTTAATTACTGATATCCAATTTGTGTAAATTTTACTGAAATAGTTAAGAAGAATTATGTAATATATAAAGTACACAGTTATCATATCTCTGAGAGAGCTTGGGACACAATCAATTTTTCTAAGAATGAAGGTTCACATACCTATTATAAAGAGGATGTTCCTAAGCATTGAAATACAGGCAATGATTTTGTTAGAATTAAGTGATTTGTTTATTTTACCTATTACCAAAAATCTACATGAGAAATTAGGAGGGACTGTTTTGTTTATTTTCACCGAGAAGTATATAGATTTCACTTATACTACCAAATGTGATGGCTACATTAGACAGGGCAAGCACTTATTGTGTGGCTAGGTGTAGAAGTTGGTTGATAATAAACAAGAGAATATCACAAATTTAAGGAGACATACTTATGGCTGAACTTCAAATTTTCTTTGGAATTCAACTGTACAAACTCATTAGTGTGATTTTTTTTTTACAAAATAAAATATCAAAGACACCATGTGTCTCCAAAAGCTGAGGCAGGAAGATCACAAGTTCAAAGCCAGTCTCAGCAACTTAGTGAGGACCTAAGTAACTTAGCAAGACCTTGTCTCAAAATAAAATATAAAAAAGGCTAGGGATGTGGTTCAGTGGTTAAGCACCTCTGGGTTCAATATCTGGTAGGTAGCAAAAAAATAAATAAATTAATTAATTAATTAAATATCTAATTTAAAAAACTAGCTAAATAAATTATAGTGTTTATGTATGTTTTTCAGTGGTGTTTAGATATCTAAATAAATAAGCCATTTTGAAAACTATAATTATAATCCATTTTTAATTAAAGTACACAGTTGTAGAAAACTATGTAGAAAATAATGCCATTTTATTAAGTTATTATTATACATATGCATAGAAAATTGAAGATATCAAGGAGTCAGCTATCCAACTGTCATTGTTACTTTGTTTAACAATTATTTTAGAAGAATGACTAAGAAAATGTTTAGGAAGCTTTGCTCTTTCAAATAAAATTGTATTAAATTAAATGTTCTCATTTTTTAATTTTTAGAATTTCTATTTTTCTCTATTTGCCTACAATTATTTTTGAGATAAATTGATTTATAGTAAAATAAGAAAAACTCAGGTGTTCAATATTGTCAATTTGGAAAAATACATACATCCAGGTAATCCACACCTGATTCAGATAAGAAACATGTCCCTCACCATAGACCGACCTTCACCTCTAAGGCAACCATGATTAGGATTATTTGATATAAAATTTAATATTGCTTTTATAGAAATTCCTATGAGTAGAATTTCACTGTAAATACTAATTTGTTTTTGGTTTCTTGAGCTCAACATTTTGTTTGATTTCTCCCTTTTTATTGGATATATCAGTAGTTTATTCATTTTTACTGTTGAGTAGTGTACCATGGCTTTACTACAAACCAGATAGTTAATCCACATTCGTGCCTATGAACATTTCAGTTGTTTCTAGTTTTTGACTGCTGAGTAAAACTGTTTAAGTAGAACTAAATGAATGTCTTTGGAGATATATGTTTTTTCAGTTGTTTCTAGTTTTTGACTGCTGAGTAAAACTGTTTAAGTAGAACTAAATGAATGTCTTTGGAGATATATGTTTTTATTCTCTTGGGCAGATAATTTGGACATATTTCTTTTTGTACATATATATACATGTATATATATATACGGAGAGAGAGAGTAGATGCATATTTAATAGTAAAAACAGCTGATACATAGCTTTTCAAAGTAATGTTACAATTTTTTACTTCCACCTTCAGTATTTCAGATCACTGTTTTTCATATATTCATAAACAACTGGTTTCATCATTTTGTTGGTTTTAGCCATTGTAATATTTTCTATGTGCATTTCCATTATGACGAGTGATGCTCTGTGTTCTCCCTTATGAAGTGAGTGTGCTTATGTGTTTGTTCTCCTATTTATATTTATTAGCAGTGTTTTTTAAATAAAAAAAAAATTTTCCATGTACTCATATATTCACTTTGTTTTCTTTTATATTTTGTTGTTTTATATGAACTTAGACCAGTTATCATGGTACCACAAGGTAATTTCCACTCTGCTTTCTTCTGGAAGTTTCTTTAGTCTTTACAAATAGGGTATAATTCATCTTGCTTTAATTTTTTTATAATTACATGGATGATTTCAAATTTATATATAAAACTCAAACATCAATATACAAATTTATCTGTTATATACGCATACAGATAGATATCAATATTCAACATCATTTGTTGAAAATATTTTATATTTCCCATTGAATAGAAAAATGGACTCACTTTGATATGTGTGCTTATTATCCTTATCTCAATCTCATATTGTCCTTATAATGAGCCTTAACATCGGGTATTATTTATTTTCCAAGTTCCTGTACTTTAATTTTAGGATTGTTTTGGTTGTTAGAGATTCTTTGTAGTTTAACATATATTTTAGAAATAATTTGTAAACTTCTATTGAAATATGTACTAGGATTATCATTGGGATCACATTCACTCTCTAAGTTTGTTTAGAAATCCTGCAATCTAAGAATTTTGAGTCTTCTGATCTATGAATTTGATAACTTTATCTAATATTAAGTTTTCTTAAGAATCACTATCATTCTTAATATAGAAATACTAGACAGAGTTAATTTAAATTATTCTTAAGTATGTTATGCATTTTGGTGCTATTATTTAGTTTTTTTCCATGAATTTTTCCCATTTGTTTATGATTTATATAATAGCATTAATTTTTATTTATTGATTTTATATTTATTTATTTAACTACCTATTTTTACATTCCATGTATATTCCTAAGACTCTGCATTCCTTGGATTTGTGATCCTTATAGCAGTAGAAACGCTCTATCTATCCATATTTCTGTACATAAGCATTTTCCTTTGTTATTCTAATAAAGATCAAACTTAATTGAGATGGATGAGTGTGGTTGATGTGCTTATTCTAGTCCAGGTAAAAACTTTCAAATTTTAATAGCTTCACTAAACTGGATTATAATTCTTCTAGTACTGAGTATTTATATCTTATATGTACACACACATATTTATAAACATGCATATATGTAGCCACTCATATAATATGTATAAAATATAGTTATTATAGTAGTAAATATATGCATACATAAATAATTTTTGCACATTCATTTATGTATACATATTCAAACATGCATGCACATATATAATAATCACTCAATTAATCAATAACTTGTTATGAATTATTGGGAAATTAAAAAAACTGCTTAACGTCTCTGTTTTTCTTTTTGAATGCAAATAAAAATAACAACTCTAATTTGTAATGGAATTACTAAGGTTTATAAAGGTAAATAAATTTCTTAGGGCCAAACTGAGCTACACTTTCATGTCTATGTACTACCAGTTGATGTCTAAATATTATTTTTTTAAGTTTCCCAAAGTGTGGTATGATCTGCTAATTTTTTTGTCCTAAAATCATATAGTGGAAAATTGATTGAAAACCTTGGGCATAACCTTTATTCAGACTTGTTTTTAAACCTAAGAAGATTAGAATTGCATATTGTTGTGTCCTGAACTAAAGCTTTTGTATTTTACATTGCTACTATTTTATGAAAATATCTTTGATGGTAGGGAGTCTTTCAAGGTTTTGATATGATTAGCTCCAAGGTTGTTTTCATAATGAGACAGAAATGTGAAGTCAAGGGCTAAAATCCTGGTTATAAGGTTTTTCTACTTTTGTTTTCAATTTTTTTTTTATTTTATTAAGCGGATTTGTACTTGACAAATACTCCTGATGATTAAGTTTGTCACATTGTCTTTCATAAGGTTTTAAGACCATAGTACTATAAATGGGAAAAGTTCTTATCCGAACAGCTTTCTGATCATTGTTTGTTTACTATATGGTTAGCCATTCTGAATAATGTCATGAATATTACATTTCCTACTCCATTTCTTCTTTCTTCCATGCTGTGATGATCCCTAAAAGAAAGCAAAAATGTGCTGATGTAATTACAGGTGCAGGGTAATATCTATAGGAGTTTAATGCAGTTTCTTATACTTCTAAGGATATAAGCCTCTCAATTAATCACAGTTTGAATTATCCAACTGGTTATTTTAATTTGTTCTTTTGCATTGGAGTGCTTTTCTTCTTTTCTAGATACATGCAAATGTTAAATGCAAATGTTGTTCAGTGGATAAAAATTGTTCAGTTGTTACCTGTTCACACAAAATATATCCCAAATGATAGTGCTGGTGTAAAATTTAGCTCAATTTTTGTGAAAAAAAAATTAAAAACACCTTTTTAATTAGTATTTTAAATTGTCACAAAATTATATGTATTTATTATATACAATATGATGTTTCAATACATGTTTACTTGTATAATGTTCAAATTATGGTAAACATTACATCTCTTCAAAAATTTATTGTTTCTTTGTAAAGAACACATTCAAATCCTCTCTTCTAGCCTTATTGAGATGTACATAATAACTGTTATCTGTTGTCACTCTACTATGCAATAGAATACTAGAATTCTTTCTCCAATAAAAGCAACTAAATACCCATCAATCAACCTTTTCCAATTCTTCTTTGCCTCCCCATTTTTAACACCCTGTGATAACTACCATTCTATTCTCAGCTTCTATGAGATCAAAATTTTAAGATTACACATATGAGTGAGTGAATTCATTATCTGTCTTACTGTGGTTCTTTCACTTATTTTTACCTGACATGATTACACCAATTCTATGTTGTCTTAAATATCAGGATTTCATCTCTTTTATGGATGAATAGTGTTCCATTGTGTATCTGCACCATATTTTCTTCATCCATTCTCCCCTGATGGACACTTAAGTTGTTTCTGTTTGTTAGTTCTTGCAAATAGGGCTACAATCAACATATTTTGATAATAGTTATTATTATTAGGTTGAGGTGATATTTCACTGAGGTAAGATTTTCATTTCCCTGATGATTTGTGATGTTGAACATATTTTTAAATTTATCTGTTGACCATTCCTATGTCTTATTCACAGAAATATATATTTAGATCTATTACCCATTTTAAATAGGGATAATTGGTGTTTTCTGCTCAAGAGTTCTTTAAGTTCCTGATATATTGTGCATATTAAATCCTTGTTGCACATATAGTTTGCAAGAATTCTCTTTCATCCTATAAGTTGTATCTTCCCTATGATAATTGTTCCCTTCACTGTGGAGAAACTTTTTAGTTTAATGCAATCTCAATTGTCAGTATTTGTTTGTTTACTGTGCTTTTGGAGTCTTGTCTAAAAAATATCTCCCCATTCCATTATCCTGAAGCAATTGCCCTAGATTTTCTCTTAGTATTTTCATATTTTCAGGTACTATATTAAAGCATTTCATTAATATTAAGTTTATTTTTGTAATTGACAGGAGAGGGGTCTAGTTCATTATTCTGCATGTGGATACTCAATTTTCCCTGTAACGTTTCTTAAAAGGCAATGAAAGTTCTTAGTATCTTTGTTGAGAATCAACTGGCTATAGATGCATGAGTTTATTTCTAATTTTGATCCATTGATTAATGTATCTATACCAATTACATGCTATTTTGATTACCACAGTTTTTTGTGTATTTTGAGGTTAGGTTGTGTAATTTCCTTTGTTCTTTTTATTCAATAGTGCTTTGGCAATTTTTTTGGTTTTTGTTTGTTTGTTTGTTTGTTTTTTTAATAAGAATGTTTTCTAGTGCTATGAGGAATGTCACTGGCATTTTGATGGGACTGTACTGAATCTGCAGTTGACTTGGGGTAGCATGGACATTTAAAAAATATTGAGGGCTGGGGTTGTGGCTCAGTGGCAGAGTGCTTGCCTAGCACATGTGAAGCATTGGGTTAGATTCTCAGCACCACATATAAATAAATAAATATAAAGGTCTAAAACAACAAATAAATAAAAATTTAAAATATTGATTCCTTCAACCCATAAAAATGGAATATCTTTTCATTTTTTTGTCCTTTTCAATTATTTTCATAAATATCACATTATTTGTCATAGAGATTTTTCCCTACTTTGATACAATTTTATCTTTATATTATTTTATTTGTTATTATCAATAGAATGTTTTATTTGTCTCTTTTTCAGACAATTCAATTAAAATATAGTAATGCTCTTAAATTTGTACTCTGAAACTTTGCTGAATTTGATGGTTATTTCTAATAGTTTTTTTTTCCTATGTATGTAAGATCATGTCATCTCTAAACTAAACAATGATACTTTATCCTCTTAATTCTCTAAAGTGGACATCCTTGTCTCATTTCAGCTCTATGAGAGCAAGCATCCAGCTTTTACACAGTCAGTGTTATGCTAGCTTTTGGATTTTTGTATATGGCCTATATTGTGTTGAGGTATGTTCCTTCTGTACCTATGTATTGAGAATCTTTATCATGAAGGAATTTTTAGTTTTATAAAATGTCCTTTTTGCATTTTTTGAGATGGGCATATGCCTTTTGTCCTTCATTTTGCTGTAGTGGTGTATCATTAATTTGTGTATGTTGAAGCCTTGAAAGACTGGAATGAATCCCACTTAATTGTGGTTAAAAAACTATCTAATGTTCTGTTAGATTTGATTTGCTAGTATTTTGTTAAGAGCTTTTACATCCATTTTGTATCACTCAGGTTTTCATCACTGTGCCCCAAATACCTGGCAACAGCAATTTAAAGGAGGAGAAATTCATTTTGGTTCATAGTTTCAGGGGATTCAGTCCATGCTTGGCCAGTTCCATTATGTGGGGCAAGAAGTGAGGCCGAGGATCATGGCAGAAGATCATGAGAGAGATCAGCTGATCATGTCATAGCAGCCAATAAATGGGGGTGAGGGTGAGGGGCCAAGGACATGATATTAAGCATAAGGATGAGCCCTCAGTGATCTACTTCCAATCATGCCTCACCTGTTTATTGTTTCCACCCCCACCCAGTAGTCCATTCAAATCATTAAATCCATCCAATAGGTTATTTTACTGATGGGGTTAGAGCCCTCATGTTCCAATCACTTCCCAACAGCTCTACTTCCAGTCATTGCTTCATTGCTTCAACCCTTGAGTTTTTGGTGGACTTTCTACACTCAAACCATAACACATTTTCATCAGGAATACTGACCTGTAACTTTCATTTTCTTGTATCCTTTTTTGATTTTGGTATCAGTGTTAGGACTAAGGGAGATATAGGTAGACAGGGATGAGTCCTAAAACTGGGATGACAAAACCATCTCCCTTAATACAAGAAATGGCGGAGAGAGAAAATCCAGAAATTATTGCACAAAGAACAACTTGTGGTTCTGTAACTGATGCTGACACCTGGATACCTGTAAGCCATCTGGACATTACAGAACTGAGAAAAGATAAAAACGCAACATAAGCCTCATTCTGGTTGCAGTAACAAAATATTCTAAATCTAGTGGGCCGATAAACTAAACATTCTTTTGATAGTGAATTAACATGTTTATCTGAGGCTAATGGAACAAGTTTAGCATTCTTTTAATACTTAATTAGCATGAACATTGAGCAATACTCTGCCCAGCAACAATATAAGGCCCTAGACTTGAACACTTGATTGACAACCCTCTATCAGGACCCTTCTGATTGAGGAAGTGCTCTGTTTCTCTTCTTTTCACTTGAATAAATTTATTGTTTTTGTAATCACCTCCCACTGTCTGTGGATTTTTCTTCTAGTTTACAAGACAAGAACCTGAGAAATGACTGGTGGTCTGTCATTGAATGGAAACATGAGCAGGTGTTGCCTGCTGCAGAGCTAAAAGAACTCTAACAAATGGGCCCTGCCCGTAACAGGAGAAAGTCCAGTATCATTAGGGTAATGCTGAACTTGTAGGATGAATTGGAAGAGAGGTGACACTTTTTAATATCCATTAACAATGAATATTCAAAGAACATTCCTAGGTCTTTATGAACTTTAAAAGACATGATTCAATTTTTTAAAATCTAATGCTATCATTAAAAACTTTGAAGTCAATGTGATGTTATCTCTTGTGTACTTTTCTTACACACTGAATACTATGATGATGAGTGTGGAGTAGATACTTTCATGTGGTTGTCTTCTCTGAGACTGAGACTTTTCTATCTAGCTATATATATTTTTTTGCTCTATAGTCATCTGAAAAGTTTCTAATTAAGTATGAATTTTTTTGTTCTTATTTATATCCACACCAAATCTACTCTGTTGCCGTAAGACCCCTCTCCCATCCCACATTATTTTTGCTTTCAACTGTCAGCTATGTTTTTGAAAGATTGAAAATGAAAAAAAAAAGTGTTTTTTTTTTGTTTGTTTGTTTGTTTTGTTTTGTTTTTTGTTTTTGGACATATTAGCATTTATACAACTATTTATTTTTGTGGGAAGATCTAAATTCCCATCTGGTTTTCTCTTCTTTCTTCCTGAAGATCTTGCTTTATCTTGTCTTATATTAAAAGTTTGGTGGCAACAAATACCCTGAGCTATTTATTTTCAGAGAGTCTTTATTTTGCTTTTATCTTACAAAAGGGCATATGTCCTGGGTATACTATTTTATGGTGATGGGAATTTTTTGTTTTACATTTTACAGTGACTTTGACATATTGCTGTAGTTTTTTTGCCTTTAAAAGTTCCTGAGAATAATATGGATATAATTTTTGTTTTCATTCCTCATTTGTGATGTCTTTTTTTCTCTGGCTGATTTAATAATATTTTTGGCAATCTGATAATGATGTGACTTAGTATCTTTATTGGAGGTGTATACTTGTGCTTCCATTTTTGTAGCTTTACACTTGAAACATTTGAAAAAGTGTGGGTCATCATTCCTACAAACATTTTTTGTCCTTTCTTTTCTGAGACTCCAAAATATTAGGATTTTATTCATTGCTAATACTTTATTTTAGACTTTTATTTGCTGAGGGGTTTCATTTCAGTTTATATTAATCTATGTTCAAGTTTACTGATACATATTTTTACAATCAATCTCAACAGCTCTTATGCCATCTGCTATCTTTTTCATTTTAGACAGTTTTTTTTTTTCTTTAACTAGATGTACCATTTGGGTCATATATCATTTTTCTATTTTTATCATTCTTCATGTATATATGGAACATATCTATACTACCTATTTTAAAGTTATCTCTTATTTTAGAGTCTTCTTCCATTGGTTGAATTATCTCCTAGGTAGAGACCATATTTTAATTGTTCTTGCTAACTTTTTATTGGATTCTGGACACTATGAATTTTACGTTGTTGTATTCTTTATTTTCTTGGATACTACTTATTTAATATTAGATGGTTTTAGTGTGTAGATTAGTTACTTAGAGTCAATTTGATTTTTTATAGGCTTAGCATTAAGCCTTTTTTTGTTTGTTTGTTTGTTTGTTTCTTTGTTTTCTTTTTAAAGAATAGCCTGGCACATACTTTAATTTGGGAGTAATTAAATGTCACTACTGAGGTGATATGATTTTAGGGACCCTTCCCAATGTTCTGTGTATGATAACACCTTTTGATTTTACATAATGTGACCACAGGTTATTCACAGCCCAGTTTTTGAAAGTATTTATTTATTTAGTTGTACCAATGCCTTTATTTATTTTTACGTGGTGCTAAGGATCGAACCTGGGCTGCGCATGTGCTTGGTGAGCACTCTACCGCTGAGCCACAACCCCAGCCCCCACAGCCCATTTAAAAGGTAGATATTTTGGGCTATTACTTTCCAAGTTTCCTTGACTAGCCTCAGGTGGTTTCGTCTCCCACAGACAGAGATGAATACATACTTAGCCAAAGGAAATCATTAAGGAAAATCATCTTCAGGCCTCTAGAACTCTATCCCTTTTGGTATCTATCTCCTTGCTGGTGTTCTGTCTCCCAAATTTTAATTGTTTTGACTTCTCTGACTTTCAACCTTTATTTCCTTAACTCAGTACAACTATTAGCCTTTGATGGGGTACTCTGTCACTCCACCGGGCTCCCAATGTCTTCTATAGTAAGCAATTGTGGGGCTCACCTCTTTTGCATCTCCCTTTTTCCAAGGGAGAAAACCCTGATACTACCTGTTATCCAATATCTGGAAACATTATTTTATATATATATATTTTTTTTTTCCAGTTTCTTTATTTTTTTAATGTAGAGCAGGAAAATTCCTTTCACTATGACTGAGGCAAATCTCTTACAAGAATTACACCTAATCCTGTAATTGGGAGTGGTACAGAAATGTTGTTTAAGATTACAACTATTCTATTCTCATTAACTCCTTTTTGATCTGGAAGTGTACTCAGTTGCTTTGTAACTTTGTACCTGAGATCTTGTTGAGGTTCTAATGAGTTCTTTATAGTTGAGATTGTGTTGCCCGACCTGAAAACTTTTTGTAGTCTGAATATTGGCACTTAATTTTGTTGATATTTTTCTCAATTGAATGCTTAGATAAAGTTATATTAGTCTGATTTCTGTCACCACAATGAAATACCTGCCATAATTTTCTGATAAAAAAGTTTATTTTGGCTCACATTTCTGGAGGTTCCAGTCCAAGTAGAGTAGACTACATGCTTTGGGCCTTTAATGAAAGCAGCATAACTTAGCAGGGCAAACGACACACCTCATGAGCCAGGAAGCAAAAAGGAAGAAGAAGGAAATGGGGTCCCACAATTTCCTTTGTGTGCAACCAGTGATCTAAGGACCTGTGATAGGTCATACCTCCTAAGGGTTCATAGTATCTCCCAATAATATTACCACATGGCCCAAGCCTTTAACACATGGATTTTTGAGAGATATTCAACTTCTCAAACACAGCAGTTATTTTAAGACATCACAGAAAATGGAGCCAAACATTAATTTTTTTTCTTAAATTTTCCTCTGAAATGTAAACCAGGAGTCTGAGAATGGGAACTCTGCAATCCACACACCATTTATGACTGCTCTTCTAGCTTCCTTGCATTTTTGTAGATATCAATTATTTCATGCTACACAATCTGGCCTACTGTAAGCATAAAGCATTGTCTTTAGAAAGGAACCCTCTCTAAATGTTAACCAGGAGTGTAGACAATACCCAGTGCTAATACTCCAAGCTAATGCTGGCCCTGCTCTAATTGAGACAGTCTGACCCTGGTAACTCTCCCTGCTCCTTTCTATAACTTACTGTGGAAGCCCTACCCTCACTTTTTAGTTGTGTAGAACCAAAATATTCTTCAAGGGAAATCTTCTAGTGTGACTTCTCTACTCTCAAAATTTTTAATATTTAGGAGCTAAGGATGTAGCACACTGGTACAATATATACTTAGCATGTGCAAGGGTCTGGGTTTGCTCCCCTGAAGTACCAAAACAATTATAATATTTAAAAAGTATACAAAACAAAAGATAAATTATTTTAAAAGATATACAGGCTAAATGCAGTGGTATACATCTCTAATCCCAGCTGCTCAGGAGGCTAAGGCAGGAGGATCACAAGTTTGAGGCCAATCTGAACAACTTAGCAAGTCTTTGTTTCACAAAAGGTTGGGAGGGGAAAAGGCTGGGGAAATAGTTCATTCTATAGTGCTTGCATAATATACACAAAGGGCCAGGGTAAAATTACCAGTACACACACACACACACACACAAAAAAAAAAAAATCCACCCAAACCCTGATATACAGTTTATAGGCATGTATAGATTATTTGATGTTCCACATCATGTAGAAGGTAAGTACAAATTAAAACAATAATAAGATACCACTATAGACTTATTCAAATAGCTACACAGAACACTGACAACATTAAATATTGTAAATATTTAGAATCCAAAATGGTACAGCCATATTAGAAGACATTTTAACAGTTTCTTACAAAATTAAATATATTCTAGCCATACCATCTGACTATTATGCACATTGATATTTACCCAGAGAATATCAAAAACTTATATTTTCACACAAAAACCTGCACATGAAAATGAAGGGCAAAAATCACACCGGGGACAGCTGTGCAGCCAAGAGATTTATTCAACAGCCTTTGTGTCTCGTTGGAGATTGAAGAGGTGCTCTGGTCAAAGGTTGAAGAGGTGCTGGGAGAGGGGAATCAGGGAGAGGGGAGTGTGAAAGCTCTGAATGGAAAGTGGGTGCCTGGTTGCGACAGCTGGGATCTCTGGAGCTGTTGGCTGGGGAGCTGCCAGGCTGAAGGCTTTGGGTCTGGAGCTGTCAGCTGCTGTCGGGCTGGAGGCGATGGGTCTGAGGCTGGTGCAGTGGCTTCCTCCTCTCCACAGGGACAAGCTGTTGTTGTCTGAGAGTCTCTCCTCTTTTCAGGGTCGAGCTGTTGTGTGAGTCACTTCCTCCTCTCCTCTCCACAGGGATGAGTTGTTGTGTTCTGAGTCTCTCAAACAGGGCCCTATATAGGGATTTCTGGTGGGGAGTGCACCAGAGCAACCACAACATGATTGGCTCTTTGCCCATGGAATAGGGTGACCTTTAAGCCTATTGGCTCCTGCCCAGGGAAAAGAAACATCCTGTCTGGGGAAGAAACATCCTGCCCGGAAAATGAAACAAGGTTGCTTTGCTCAGGATATGGAAACTCTCGGGGGGAAGGTAGGCCATCTATCAGAAAATTTATCATGGTTTTATTCATAATTGCCAACATTTGAAATAACCAATATGTCCTTCAGTAGGTAAATGGATAAATTGCAATACACCTCAACAATATAAAATTATTCAGCAATTAAAATAAGTGAGTCCTTGTGCCATGAAAGATGGGGGGGGGCATTACAACACATATTACTTAGCGTAGAAGCCAATCTGAAAGGCTACTATATGAATTCAACTATATCACAATTCAGAAAAAAAGCAAAAGAATGGAAACTGAAAAGATCAAGGAGGGATGGATGGGTAAGTGGAACATAGTATACAAAGAAGTGAAAATACTATGATACAATAATGGTGAATTCATATTATTGTATATTTTCTAATCTCACAGAATGTATAGAAAAATGAACATAACCCTGTGTAAACTATGAATTTTGAGTGACAGTGATGTGCCCTAGTAGCTTTATTAACTGTACAATGTACAATTTTTCTGTGTGATGTTGATAACAGGGGGAAAATATGTTCCTATGGAGGTAGAAGATGCACAGAAAATCTCTGTACTTTTTTCTTAATTTTGTTATGAACCTAAAATGTTCTAAAAGTAGTCTGTATTTAAAAAAAAACTAAAATAAGAACAAACAAATCATTAAACATCACGATCCTATGTTTTAACATTACATGATTTTCAAAGGCAGAATCCAAGTTCTCTACTTGCTGGAGGTAGACTGAAGTGTCTCAGAAAACAAAGAAAAACGTGGAATAGAGAATATCATAGATAATGAGTACCAATGAACAACATTGATATCCTGTAATCTGAAAGCCACATTATGAAAATATGTAAGGTATTGAGGAAATAGGCTTTTTAAAATACCCTGATAAATACTGTGGCTCTACTGTGGTCTTGATTACACTGCATAAAAAATCTTGTTTATGCATTTTTTACATTGGATCTTTTAGAAGAATTATATAACATAATCTGTTCATATGTCTTTTAGCATTATGCCTTCACCACTATAGAATAAACTAGCTTAGTGAATGGAAATCTTTATAACCATCATTGTCACAGTCATAATGATTATTATTACAGCCATCACAAAATATTAGGTTAATTTTACACTATTTTTGATGTCTAATATTGTGTGTGTGTGTGTGTGTGTGTGTGTACACACACATATATGCATATGTGTACATACACATACACATAACTTTGTTAGGCACTGGATGAAGTTCTTGAGTTGTGATTCAAATAATAAAATATGAAGTCTAGTATCTATATATATATAAACATACATGTACAAACACATACACTTTTAATTTTTAAAAAATTTCTAGTGGTGAAATAAGGTTATAGTAGCTGTTTATATTAATAATGATTTGTTTGAAATTTAAGCAAGAAGTATCATTTGCAAGTGGAATTGTTTTACAAAATCAATTTTGAGATATTGTTTCTGAGGGACACTTCCATGTATAAAAGTTATTTTATATAAAGTCCTTAATAGAGGTTTCAGAGCTCAAGGAGTGTGGTAACATGCTTTGTTAGTTCTTTTTAAGGGTATATGGGGAATAGAACAGTCATGAATGTGGGAAGTCTGTTGAATCTGTCTAACTGTATGACTAGGATGAACAAGCATGGCTGATAGGGTTCATTCTGGAGTTAGTGTTGTTTGTTAAGTGTTAGGTAGGTCATGAAAACATCTTCCCTAGGAATGAAGAAATGCAACCCATTGCCAATTCCTTAATTTTGCCCCTAGAATTTCTGCCAGGGCTCTTATACTTTTAACTGTTATCATTTATCATTTAACATTTATACTTGTTTTTCTTAATTTTCTCTCTCCATTATGCATAGCCTGTGGAAGAGTGAAACTTCAGAAGAGTTTAAACCTTATTCATTTGTGATAAAATTATTAACACCAAACTAATCACTATAAAATCTAATTAGATACTAAGATTGATTACACTTTTACCTTCTAATTGATTACAGATTTTAATCAAGACCTTTCATGGTGTTGAAAATATAATTCATTGTCTATGCATCTGAAATCCTCAAACACCTTCCCAATGTTTTCTCCTGCAAAGTGATCTGGAGAATCTTTCACAGACTTATTTTCTCTATTGTTATAACTTTCTTGGACCTGTGTGTATTGGGTCAGAGGAAAGAAGAGTAACATGTGTGCCCATTCATTTCTTTTTATCATTTTCTACTCTTACATTTTCCTATCACTCAGAGCCTATGCCTTATATCAATATTCTCCATCATGCCTAAATACTATCTTTACAAGTCAGAATTCTCTAAAGATATAGACCCAATCGGCAAAAGATAGATAGATAGATAGACAGATAGATTAGTAAATAGATGAATAGATAGATAAATGGATGGATGGATGGATGGATTTATAGAAAGATTTATTTATTTATTATGGAAACATTTTTACACAATCACAGATGCTAATAAGTCCTATATAATGTCATCTGCAAATTGAAGAAAAGGGAAACTTAGTAGGACAATTAAATCTGATTCACCAGTCATGAGCACCAGGGAAGCTCATGATGTATCTCCCAGCTGAGGGCAGAACATGGATGTATCAGTAAAAGTAAAAAGAAAATTCACCTTTCCTTCACTTTTTCTTTCTTTTCTTAGGTCGTTAATGGATTGGATGATGCCCATTCACATTGGCGAGGTAAGATTGTTTCATCTCAATCTATTGATTCAACTAGTAATCATTTCTAAAACCCTCACAGGCACCAGCAGAAACATTATTTTGCCCCATACCTAGCATCCCTTATGTCAGCCAAATTGACACATAGATAAACTATTACACCATTCAGTGTGCCCCCTATTTCATCTTTCCTCCTTAAAAAATGTAGTTATTAGTCAGATATATTTGCCCTAAGGAAATATAAGAACTTCTCAGGTGACCATAATCCAAAACTGTGCCTGGATGCATGGGCACACTCTCCAGATATATTCATTATGTCCATATAGCTATACACTCTGACCCTCTATAATACCCACAGGGCACAAATTAGCTGCAGTTTTACATTTTTGTGCCCTTATTCCTTGTTCCTCAAATTAGTCTGGACCTTGTAGTTTTTGGCAAACTATTAAATGCAAATTCAGTGAACTACCATTTGAACACAACTTACGCTCTTCAAAAATTTTGATGACCTTCAGTCACTGATAAATTCTTGTTAGTTAAATAAAAATATATTGATTTTATATTAACAAAATTCTCACAAAGTTTGAAGTATAAATATAAATAAGTAGAATATGAAAAAATGTGATAAGAAATATGCAGGACTCAACAAAAGACAATTTGAGAAAATGGAGAGTCTTCCCATGTTCCTGGGCATATTAGTTTAAACATCACATTCCGTATTACTTACTTTTTTCATTATTTATCTGTGAAAGTGAGTACTTTACCTGTGGTTTACTCAGCATCTAGGATGAAATCAAGTGCTCAGTTTAAAACAAAGTGTTGAAAAAAATCAAACCCTTATTATGTAGAGTTCTTATAATCCAATAAGTAAGAATATATCCAATTTAGAGAAATAAAACATGAGTGGAAACTCCAGTACAGGAAAATACAATGTGTCAATGACTATTTTTAATACTACAAGCTTTGACCATTTTATTTTCAGTAATTTTTCAAAAATAAAACTTAAAAGGATTAAAGATAACATTTTTGCAGCCATTTTGGGTAAATTGTTCAGCAATACATATCAAAATAATTTCAGCATTTTAAGGCCTTTCATATGTCTAATAAAGAAACAAGAGATGCTCCAAACTATAAAAATATAAAATGTAATTTTCTCTAACATGAAAATTTGAGAAAATAACTTAAGCATATAGAAGTAGTATATTTATTAAATAAACAATGCTATCTCCATAATAATGATTCTGTGCAGCCTAACATAATTTTCTCAGGGACAAAGGACAAGGGAAAATTTTTGATAAGTACACATAAAAATATTGGCTGGTGGGGCTGGGATTGTGGCTTAGCGGTAGAGCGCTCGCCTAGCACGTGGGCGACCCGGGTTCGATCCTCAGCACCACGTACAAATAAACACATTGTGTACAACTAAAAGCAAATAAATAAATATTTAAAAATAAATAAATAAATAAATAAATAAAATATTGGCTGGTAAATAAAGAAAATAAAAATTATCTATACAGTATTATTTATAACGACTATATTATAAGGATGTATTATTTATAAGGATGCACAAATGTGCTTACCTTAATATAGAAAAATTATGGAAAAAGCCATTACAAAATTAATACCAGTGCTCTCTGAACATTGAAAATTTTATTTGCCTTATATAATATGTAACTTATTTATGTTCAGAACCAACAGATCCATTACTTTTATAACTTATAAAGTCAATAGATTGTCAATAGAATCCTAGTGGACTTGGGAATATACCTATGAAGGTATTAGGAATATAATCTCAAATGAGCATTATCTTACATTTTATTCTAAATAATAAATTTTAGTGAATAAAAAATCAAACTTAAGATCACTTTTATTTAAAAGTGGATTAAAGTTTAAATTTATGGAAGCAAATGCCCTAAATATTTTCAAAAGCATTTCTCATTCTTCTTTGTTGAAGTATTATTATTAGCTTTCTAGAAAACATCTATGGCTCTCTTGGTAGAAAAATAGAACTCTGAAATGAATTACAAATTCTTGTAACTGTAAATTTTCTAAATGACACCATATTATTTTGAAGTTTGCCAGCATTAAGAGTGTTAAAGCATTAAGAGTGTTAAAGAAGCCTGGCATGGTGGTGCATGCCTCTAATCTCAGCAGTTTAGAAGGCTGAGGCAGGAGGATCACGATTTCAAAGCTAGCCTCAGCAAAAGCAAGGCACTAAACAACTCAGTGAGACCCTGTTTCTTAATTAAATACAAAATAGGGCTGGTGGTGTGGCTCAGTGCAAAAAAAAGTATAAAAAATTAAAAAGTGTTTAAAAAAAACAAACCAGAAAAGCAAACATACCAAGAAAACTAGTTCATAAACATGTGAGGAATCAAGGACATCTTCTTGTTACTAGCAGGGGGCGGGGGGAGCACAATTAAAGAAAATTCCCCATGCAAAATCATGCATATTATAAATTCTCCAAAAATAGTGAAGGTTACATTTCACAAACTGAAGCCATAGTCACAAGCAGCCTCAAGACTCAATCTAAATGTAAGCACAAAAATAGTATACTTGTTGTAAATACAGCAATCAGGCAGTATCAGCACGAATTATGCATAAGAACTACTTCAATCAAGTGAGGTAGAAGGTGAAAAATCACCAACCCTGATCATCTTTAGACCTAGGAGACAGCAAGTTAAAGGAAGAGAGAAGCAAAAGTGGCAGAATCATTTTGAAAAATCAATTATTAATGAATGAGGCAAATAACCCTATGTAAATATTTATCAAATGCATAGCTTTCCTAGGGGCTAGGTCATCATCATTAGTCTAGTATTATCACAGCCTACTCTGTGCTCAGGCAGGAGGGTAGCCAAGTGAACTCTTTACATAAATACCAATGTCATAGAAGTGACAGTGTAGTCAGATTTAACAAATGATAATATCTATCTGGAGACCTTAGGTGGTAGAGAAGGGGAAGAAAACAAAGGGCACTAGAGAAATGTGTCAGATGCCCATTCTGGACCTGGATGCTTTTATAGTTACCCAATTCTTTGACATAGAATTGGTGAAAATAAAAGTTACCCTATGGGGCCGTAGGTCTTCAGGGCTCGTGTTACTATAATGGCTGGCTTTTCCAAACTCAGCTCTGCAGAGTCTCATGTCCCTCAAATTCACTTCAAGTTTTCATTGAAAATTCTAAGATAATTCAGGGACAGAAGTTTGTGGTGTTCAGGAACAGAGTCACAACTAAGTGCTGCCTCCAGCATATACCATCAAAATCCAGAAAAGGGACTGCAAATAGCAAGCTTGACATTTGAAAGTGAGACGCAAAGGTAGAGGGAATAGAGTGCTGTGAGGACAAAATACCTGATTCTCATATTTTATGTGACTGAAATTAACTGCCCACTTGATCTTCTGTACATTCTCAAACACATACCGTATAATTCTTACAGGATTTCCCCCAACCTCTTTCCTCCTAGGATAAATGGTAGTTAAATTAGTAAGTTAAAAAAATTCCAACACATCCCAGTATTTGTGTCATTATATATCCCAGTGCAAACTCACTGATGAACAGATGTTTGGGAACATCTCTTTGGGATTATTCAAATGTACCTGTTATCTTCCAGTCTCATACTCTAGTTAGTAATTTGCTAAGAACTGCATTCATTATTTTCTCCAGTACCTCATAATATTAAACTAGTCATATTTCTAATTAGCCACTAAGAAAAGACACCAAATAATGAAGAAAATTAGAGTCTATGAAGGATAATTAAGTTTTTTTAAAATTAGTAAATTCATACTTTCATAAAGAATACCAAGAAAAAATAGCAAAGCTACATAATAGCAGATTCTTTCTCTCCCCTCCACCCCCTACCCACTCCGGGTTCCGCTTCCCTTCTTCCTTGATTCACCTATTCAGTCAATAAATACTCTATTCCAGCCAATGTTCTCGACTCAGGGTACAAAAAATGTAAGATACGCTTATCACCCTGAAGGAACTTGCACTCGATTTAAGGGGCAGACTTGTAAAATACACCATAGTAAGAGCTATTAACATTGTGGGAGAAGAGATGAGAGATGCTCAGCCCCAGTAAGGACATAAGAGAGTGTTTATAAGAAAAGGTAACGGTAGAAGAGGGAAAGTTATTCCAAGCAGAGAACAGGGTAAATGTCTTCATGGAGAATTTAAAACACTATTTATTTTTCAAATATTATAATTCTATCCATTTAAATTCTTCTGTTTCTTACTAGACACTAAGATTATCCATCATTTGTATCCTAGCATGAAGTGACATTTAGATACCTTCCAAAAATGACAATAGAGTCCCTATTAGAATGTCAGGAAATTTCATTACCTGAAAGTGGGAGCCAAGGGACAAGACAGGGAATAGGGACATACTAGGTGGAGAAACACAGTTCACAGTTTTGTTTTGTTTTGTTTTCCTGGACATATTTGTATGATTAAGACACAACTGCCTAACACCTTTAGCTTCTTGGTTTTAGCATATTTTACTTCCTAACCCTCCTGTCCCAGTTAAAATCCAGTAACTTTGAAGTCTAATGTGTTTGTTTTTCTCCCTTCAGTTTCCCATCATAAGCTAGGTCCTCATCCACTTTTTTTTTTTTTTTTTTTTTTTCAGTTGACTCTTGCTACATCAGGACAAGGTTAGTATTTCCAGGCCTTTTCTTTCTTGAATAGGAAAATTCTCAGCAACCTTCCTCCCCTGACCAGATGATGACCTTTTTATGTTTAAGGTATGCTTTTCTTCTCTAAAAGGTCTTTATACTATAAGCTTTTTCTTTGATATTGGGCTAGAATCTGATAGCATCCCATGCAGAGACACCAGAAAAGGCCAGGTGACTGGGATGTAGGAACTTTCCTAGTGCTCTTGTAATTTATACCATATGCCTTAGCAACTCAGATATGAATACTGCCCTAAATTTTAGCTGCCATTTCTTTGTCACTCTTTGTAAAAGATTTCTAAGTAAAAAGACACATTTTCAATGAACCGACTTGGATTTTTGAAAAGTTTTATGTATTTTATTTACTTGCTCTGATTGGTGGCAGACATATGACTAATAAAATCTCAAATCCTGAAGTTGTTCCTCAGTTTTTTAAAAACAACTACATAACATTTCTTTATGCAAATATGCTCACAGCATTTAAAAAATCCTTTACACTAAAAGTTAGCTTTCTCTTATTTTCAGATATTACGGACAAGGATGATATAGATATTATAACACGTATGTGAGGGCGATCTGGCTGCGACATCTGTCCGGCCATTGATCGCCAGGGTTGATTCGGCTGATCTGGTTGGCTAGGTGGTTGTCCCCTTCCTCTCTCACCACTCCATGTGCGGCCCTCCCTAACCTGCGCATGCTCAAAGAGGACGACCTTCCCCGATAGAGGAGGACCATTCTTTGGTCAAGGGTATAAGAGTAGCTGCGCTTCCCTGCTAGATATTATAACACATTATTTTATTACATATATGAATTTTTGGATTTTTTAAAAAGTATAATTTCTGGATTTAAGCAAATGTGCATTTTATAGTTTCCCAAATATTACCAATTTAGTGATGAACGTTCCACTCCATCTGAGCAATTAGCAGCCCTGCAATTACTATTCTGGGGATGTGATTTTAAGAAAAGGGAGAAATGGAGAAAGGGATAATAAACTGGGAAAGTTAGCAAAATAATAAATGGGAAGAAAAGAACAAGAGCAAAAAAATAATTTACATGGGTTGGATTAAGAAAAGTATATAATGCCATAAATTTAGATGTCAAATCCCTAATTCAAACCTCCATACTGTTCATGCATTTCTAATTAACTATCAACACATTTAACCTCTAAAATTTCTATATATATGTAACTGAATGTGAAAGTACAATATCCAAAAGCATATTATAATAACCAACGTCCTCCATCTGTCACTATCTACCCCAAACATCTGACACATCAGAAACATAAGAAACCTGAACTTGTGCCTTGACTTGTCTTTCCTCCCCCTTCACAGTGTAATCCACCACTATTCCATATTTTTTTACCTAAAAATTTACAGAACTTGTGTAATTTTTTCTATGCTGGTATAATAACTACCCTTGTTTGATATTTAAAAATTTCACTTGGAACTCAATCATAATTCCCTTCATTTTTATACTGTTGCATTTTCTTATTACCTCTTTCCTTCCTTTTGCTAGTTTGGCAATTTTATGCTTAATATTTTCACAGTTAACTTGATTTTGTATCATATGTACTTAACAAATTCTAAATTTATTACACATTAATCTCACCTTCCAAAAGAGGCAAGGGGCTTGGAAAATTACATGTGTTGGATCCCCTCCTAACACATATTAGTGAAGTGTTTAAAATTTATTTTTACCTCATTCATTTGACATTGTTGTTATTTACATAGATAATTTTGCTTAAAGTATGTAAGTTTTTCATCTATGATCATTATTATTTATTTTGTTTTCCTGCACTAGAATGTAAACTCCAAAAATACAGAATTTTTATTTTTTGCTTAGAATTTTATCCAGTATCATCACCCATTTAAAAAAAATAAAAAAACACACTTTTACCTAGATGTTTACCTTTTCCTTGTTTATTATTTTCTCTCTCCTGCTAAACTTTTTGAAGGAAGATTCTGCCTTCATAATGCATCCCTTTTAAGTTTGTCATAGTAATTATTTGTTAATGATTGAAGATTTTATGTTCTAGAAATAAACTTGTCTTGTCCTATTTAGGGAAGTCCTAAGTCTGATTTGGTAGTTTCCCCTTCTCCTGACCACACACTTAGAAGGTAGTTCTTCACTCTCCTCTGGTTTACATTGATTTTATCCAGATACTTGTTAATGACTTCATTGCTGATCATAGTAGATTTTTCTAGTTGTGGATTTTTATTTCTCTCTCTTTGCTCCTCCCATCTCACTGTTCCTCCAGTCTTCACTCCATCCCACCACCTCTCCCTACTTATCTCTGTCTCAAAATTTTCTTTTTATTTGCTGTTATTTCTGTATATGACTATTTCTGTTTTCATCATTTCTGGAATTTTGAGATATTATCTCTTTAAAATTAATTCATTTTTAAAAAATATTTATTTATTTGGTTTAGTTGTACACAATGCAATGCAATTATGTTTACGTGGTGCTGAGGATAGAACCTGGGCTGCGGACATGTTAGGATAGCGCTCTATGGCTGAGCCACAACCCCAGCCCTTAAAATTAATTCTTATTGTATTAATTTTCTCCAACATTATCTACAATACACTCCTCCTCATTCTACCATTTATTTTTCTTCAAGTGTATTCTTTGTCTCTTTGCAGTGTTCTGATTGAATTCTTTAGATTGGGCTTCTTATTTGTTCCCTACCCCTAGAGTTTGAGACTTGATTTTTTACTTATTATTTTTCCATTTTTCAAATAGTATTTTTATTAATATGTACTTTGTCATTTATACAAATCCCTGGTGGTTAGCTCATTTTGTGATTCTTTCCTTTATTCCTCAAATACTTTTCCCAGAGTTTATATTTTGTAATTATAATTTGATATCTTAAGACCTTGAGTCAAATTTTATTTTTATTTTTTAAACTTTTCTGATTCTTATCCATATAGCTTAACTATTTATGTTTAGTCTTAGATTATTGTTTGATTTTAATTCATGGAAATCATGAGCACTTGATTGGGAATGATCTACTCTGGAGAGATTTTTTTCTTTTCTTTTTTTTTAATGTAGATCCATAAAGATGATACAGAATGATAGATGGGCTACCCTCCCCGCCCCCCCCCCCCCCCCCCCCCCCCCCCCAGAGTTTTCCACATCCTGAGAGAAGCAACCTTGTTTCATTCTCCTGGCAGGACAGGATGTTTCTTCCCTGGGCAGGATGTTTCTTCCCCAGACAGGATGTTTCTTTTCCCCGGGCAAGAGCCAATAGGCTTAAAGTTTGCCCTGTTCTATGGGCAAAGAGCCAATGGCATTGGGGTTGCTCTGGTGCACCTCCCACCAGAAATCTCTATATAGGGCCCTGTTCGAGAGACTCAGAACAGACACACAGATGCACACATCAGCTCTTCGCTGTGGAGAGGAGGAAGCCACTGCAACAGCTCCAGACCATTCGCCTCCAGCCGACGGCAGCTGCCCCAGCCAGCAGCTCCAGACCCATCACCTTCAGCCCGACGGCCGCTCCCAGCTGACAGCTCCAGACTCCAGCCAGACAGCAACTGCTTTAGCTGATAGCTCCAGAGATCCTAGCCAGTGAGACCAAGCACCCACCTTCTGTCCAGAGCTTGCACACTCCCTTCTCCTTGCCTCCCCTCTCCCACCAGAGCTTGCACACTCCCTTCTCCCTGACTCCCCTCTCCCAGCACCTCTTCGACCTTCGACCAGAGCACCTCTTCTCTGGTTTTGCTACCAGCCACAAAGAATGTTGAATAAATCTCTTGGCTGCACGGCTGTCCCCAGTGTGATGTTTTGCCCTTCACAGACAAGGGACTATTTCCTTTGCAGCACCCAATTTAAAACAAAAGCTTCAAGTACAGATTCCCCACCTTCTTAATGGCTCAAAATTGGTCTCTAGAGCTCTGATAATGTCACATTCCCTCAGAACATCACATTCTTATTTGTTCTCCCTTTTCAGATCTGTGATCTAATTTTTTACTTTTGCATGTCAAGTGACTAATGATACCTAGATGCCTGAATTTTTCTTGATTTGTCAGTGAGAGTGTTTCCAAAAGAAATTGACTTTGAATTAGTGGACTAAGAAAGTATGCCCTCATCAACATTCTCAGACATCATCTAGTCTATGCAAGTACAACAGAAAGGCAGAGAAATGTTGAATTTCTCCTCTTTTCTGGAGCTGTAACTTTCATCTGGAGCTCTTTTCATTGGAGGGAAATTCTGTTTCCCTCTGATACTGGAGCTCCTTCTTCTTGGCTCTTGAGACTCTGGGACTTAAATTAGGACACTTTCTTGCAGTTTTTTAGGCCTTTGGACCAAGAATGAATTTCACCACTGGCTTTCCAACTTCTTCAGTTTGCAGGTGGCACATTGTGGGGCTTCTTAGCTCCATAATTGTGTGAACCAGTGCCCACAAAAATCTTTCTTATCTGTTTCTGAAATATCTTAATATACCTTCCTTCCTATGAGCCTAGAAATTCATTAAAAGTCCTTGAAAGGAAAAAGGAGTTCTTGATATAGTTTCTTAACAGCTTTCTATGTGATGTCTCCTATTCCTTCTTCATTTTGTAGCATATTTGTCTATTTACTAAAAATACCATTTTACTCAGTGCAGAGTGTTTTCTAAATAAAATTAAGAGCAAAAATCCTTTGTATGTTTACCATGTTTTTAATAATCGTGTTTGTTGCGAAATTATAAGGGGTTGAGGTCTTTAGCCGCCGCCCCCCCCCCCCCCCGTACTCGGGATGGACCTGTTCTGTCTAGCAAAAGAGACCAGAGGGGCCTACCTCAACGAGGAGACTAGATTGGGAAAGTAAAGGCCCCCGATATTCCCTCCCCCGCCCTCAAAGGACACAAGAACATACCGGGGAGCCCGGTCACCGGTCAGTGCAGGAACTGTCTATTGAGGAAGTTGGACGATCTTATAGAGGACATGGGTCAATCAGCAGAAAGATCATAGGGACACGTTAGGATCATGGGCGGATGCCATTGGCGGAGCCATTTGCCTATCCTTGGAGTGGTTTCAGTTCTCACAGCCACGCCCTCTGCTTAGCCTAGGTCCTGTAACAGGGCGAAGCAAGGAGCCGGAAAATCCAGAGTTTTTCCATCCTCTCGGCTGCCAGTGTAAGGTCCCAACAGTGTTCTCCAAAATATTTTCAAATCATCCCTTAACATTCAGTCTACCTCTCCCTATTTCAATATACATAATTTCCTTCAGGTTCTTAAATATGTCATGTTGATTCTCACTTCTAGTCACATACTGTGACTGTATGCTTTTATTTGACTCTACAAATCAAAGTCTATGAATTGTATTTGAATGTGTAATCTAGGGTTTCCTTCAGTATATAAGATACTCAGTAGACAACATAATTATTTTGTTATGAAAATTTAAAATATAATTATTTAAAAGTACAATTTTTCATTTAATTCTTTTGCTTTAAGTTATTAAGTAAAAATCAATGACTTAACCATGTTGACTTATAATAAATATACTGTGATGTTATTATTAGATACACATATTGCTTTAGTCAGCTTTTATGATACTGTGACTAAAAGACCCAACCAGAACAATTGTAGGGGAGGAAAAGTTTATTTTGGAGCTCAGAATTTCAGAGGTCTCAATCCATAGACAGCAGACTCCATTCCTCAGGGCTCAAGGTGAGGCTGAACATCATGGCAGAAGAGTATTGCAGAGGGAAGTAGTTCACATAATGATCAGAAAGCAAAGAGGGAGGTCCACTTGCCAAACACAAATATATACCCCAAAGCTATGTCCCCAATTCCCACCTTCTCCAGCCATGCCCTACCACTTCATTTACACTCAGCTAATCCCTATCAGGGGATTAATTCACTGATTGGGTTAACACTCTCACAAACTCAATCATTTCTTCTCTGAACCTTCTTGCATTGTCTCAAATAGAGCTTTTTGGGGACACTTCAAATCCAAACCATAACAAATATGTTATTTGTAAATATTCATACATTTATATATGCATTGATAAAAATGTACCTTTCTATCTACACACATATGCACACATATATGCACATACCCATACACATGCACACGTATGTGATGACCACTTGGACTATGGCGTAATATATATGATTTTCTTTTGTGCCGTGCTGAATGATGTGAGTTGATATTTCATTTGTTTTTAGTATCAATTGTTAAAACAGTAAAAAAATGATTGATACACAAGCAGAAAAAGAAATTGACATCTTTAATGTTTCCTTAACTGAGATCTAACTTCAAAGGAAATTGAAGTTGCAAAGATCTAAATGTACAAACTGGGTCTTTTTTTATGCATGACGATGAATGTCTCCTTAGGCTAAACCTACTAAAGCTGTCATCATAATGGTAATAGACCTACAATGAACCTTAAGAGCTTTCTTGGTGAATCTAATAGTAAAGAAGAGCTCTTCATTACTGAGGGTATACTTGACAGCCCTTTGTTCTTTGCAGCTAGTGAATTTCCTCTTCATTTTGCAGCAGGACAATAGAACTCCCATGAAGAAGTGGTGCTGTTTTTATTTTCTATCCTCATTTTCTTCATCCTTAGCTGCATTATTTTAACCTGACAGTCAAACTGTAAAGAGAGAGAGACAGAGAGAAAGAGAGAGAGAAAGTCACTACCAATGTAGCAGAAAAGGAATAGAAAAGCTAATGTTACCCTAAAGCACTATTGCAAACACAAAGAAAGCATAATTCCATGTCATGAGTATAACCTAGAATGACACACTCACATGAATTACCTCTTTGGGTTTTTGACAGAGGAGAACAGAAACTAGCTAATGAAGTCACTAGAGGCTTTGGGAGTTCATATCCTGAAAACATTCACATTATGACAGTGTCAGGACAGGTCAGTCTTACTATTTCACCCACAATATGGAATATGCTTGTGATCTCAAGGTAAAATTATTCTTTGAAATATTATAAACTGAGATGAATTTTGAAACCCTTATTATAACTTCCTTTTCCGAACATATATTTTTGGTTGTCCTTTGATTTTAGCAGTGTCATATTTTAGTAAAAGCAATGACTAGTGTTTCATTGCTTTTGTTTTCTTAGTGTATGGTTTATGCATTGCTCTAAACACAATAAAATAAGTATATTCTGACTAAAATCAAACTAAATTCAAAAGGCATCTGTATATTTGACTTATGTGAATTCAAAGTACAAATCTTGATTCAATACCTGTTAACAATTGATTTTAAGTTTAGGTTTCTTGAGTTTGTCAACAAAGGGAACAAAATGAGTTTTTGTTCACAGTGGGTAAAAGACTAAAGAACATTTAGTGCTGGATATTGTTTCACTTGCAAGAAAATAGAAAGGTATAAAAATATGTCCTTCATCATGTTATGAATATCTGTAATACTAACATGAAATTGACACAATATGAAATTAAAACTAAGTAATATTTCTGTGAGATTTTAAAATTGATCACAAACTATTTCAAAATGGACAAGGTAGGCAGGGTGTGTATTATTGTAGTCATTTTTACTGAAGAGGTGAGTTAATGTTCAAGACTATGTATCTAGTAAGATAAGAAAGCTATAGTCAAATCCAGGTCATTTGACTCTAATATTTGTCTACTATGCTCAAAAAAAATATGGATTTGGGCATTAACTTATGTTCTCTGTGTGAAAGAGTAAACTTATTAAAATCCATTCACATCTTAAGTAATATTAATATATTCTTTTAAGTCAAATTTCTAAGAAAGAAGAAAGGAAAAAAGAGAGAGGGGTAGAAGGAAGGAAGGAGGGAGGGACAAAACAAAGAAGGAAGGAAATGAAATAAATGACAAATGATGAGAGGTCAACAGAAAGGAGAAGAGAAAGACAGGACCAGAGCAAGGATTAATCCGAACTTCCTTCCTCCCTCCCTTCCCTCCCTCCCTCCCTCCCTCCCTCCCTTCCTTCCTTCTTTCCTTCCTTTACCAGAGATTGAACCCAGGGGCACGAAATCACTGAGCCAATCCCCAGTCCCCATGTTGTTTGGTTTTGTTTAAATTTTGAAAGAGGTAGGGTAAGAAAGTGAGTATCCAAAAGGACAGTGAGTGAAATAGTTCTGCCAGGGCAACTAAATGAAATAGTCAGACACCTAAGATCTGTATCACTGCTTGAGTTCTGCCTCAGCTCTCACTTAATCTTCATTATGTCTTCTGCAGATAAAATTCGTTATACTTTAGGGAGCAAGGGTACTGCAGCTTTGCTTTGAATTCTCTGAGCTTTCTTACTAGAAGAAAAAGGTACTATATTTATTAGCTTTACTTCAAAAACCCCAGGCAAAGCCACTCACTTAACTAGGCCTCATGCTCACTCCTTGGTCTAATCCTTTGTCTCACCATAATATTTAGTGGTAATGAAAACAGTTTGGCTCAGCTTGACTCAAATTTACATGATCTGGAAATAAAGAAACTTGATCATGTGTACCATGTAACTAGCATGGGTGGTAGAAGTACCACTGAATTTGCCTCAGAGGCTCTTTCTGTGAGTGAAGTAGCTACTCTAGAACAATTGGACACAAAACACAGATAGCGATAGTGCAAGGACCTTAGCATGTGATATACATTGTCCTAGACATTGAGGAATCAGTAAGAGAGCCATTGGGGAGATCTACAGGATTATAGAGAAGCTAAAGAAAACAGAAGTAATGGGAGAAAATCGTGGGAAGCAATTGAAAATAAATTCACTACTTACACAATCATTTCAAGTGTCATACTGACTTTGAAAAATTGACTCAAAAGTAAAACAAAGCAGAGTAGGTTTAGAGAAAAGGGGATTGGGAAAGTCAGAGCACTGTGGGAGTTTCAGAATAGAAGAAACGTTTCTTCAAATGCTATAGATCATTATAAGTAGAGATGACAAGGAAGAAGGTCAGAGGAGAAAAAAAAACAGATAAATATGCTGGTATTAAATAGAGGAAGGAATCAGATTCTAGGAGGAGATATGGTCAGTGAAATATTGTCGTAGCATAAAGCCTTCTTCTCTCCCATCAGGGTATTTTAGTAAACAGAGCTTTGCTTTTGATTCAGAGTCCTAGATTGGAATTCTGAGTCTTTCACTTACTAGTCATTTGATGTTAAAAAGATGCTTACCCTACAAATTTCTTTCTTCATTTCTACCATTAGGTGTTCTGTTGTTGTTGTTGTTGTTTTGTAAAAGTTTAAAAACTATGATATACTCCATTGCAAGAGTTATACTTCAATAAATTATTGATTTTAACAGAGGTAGTGTTGCAGATCAGTGAGGAAATAATTGGGCATCTAAAAGTAGAAGGAAGAAAAAGGAAATCACACACTGACCTGATGCCATACACAAAAACACAATTTCAGATGGATTAAACACCTTCATATAAAAATAAAGTTAAAAAATGTTTTTCAGCATTTTTCATGACTTTTGGGGTAAAGATTTCTCAGACAAGATGTCATATGAATTATCTATAATAATTCACTTAGACATTCTATTGAATTAAAACCAAGAGTTTTTTTTTCCTTCAAAAGATTAGATAACTCTTGTACATTTAAAGAGCAGACAGTAACATATGTTGGTTTGGCTATGGACATAGGAACTCTTGTGAAGATCAGTGTACTGCATCTTACCACTTACTTCCGAAAACAATTTGTATCACCTGATGAAAACAAAGTTATGAAGACCCCATGAACAGGGGCTAAACTCCAAGAAAACTTGTGCAAAGTTTCATCAAGATAGATGTGCAAAAATGTTCAGATTGGCAGTTTTCATAATTCCTAAAAGCCAGAAGAAATCAAAATATGTTTAAAATATACAAAAAACATCTAAGATATTGAATAATTTTCACAAATACAAAAGACTAAATTGTTCCTAATTTGCAACAAAGGAAAAACTTTTGAACAAAATGTTGAACACAAGAAGTCAGACTTTTTAATATATATAAATATTATAATTTAAATTATAAACATTTCTTTAAAAAGCTAAGCTTACCTATCTTATTTGAGCATATGTAAATATAAAGTAAAAATCCAAACTTGGTGAGAAAAGGACACACAGGGGTTCTAAAACCTGGAAATAATTTTTCTTTCTGATCAGTGAAAAATTTGGCTCAATTTATCTTGTTTATGGAAGAGCACCCCAGGTGATGTTTTATATGATTTTAAATTAAAGGCCTTCCCTATGTTAAGGTGTTTCTATATTTCATATTAATATCTGTGTTTTTTAATCCATGTTTTTTCCTTTCAATATTAACTCTTAAGTGAACTTTTTGAACAAGTTTCTCTTGTCTTCCAAATTCTGTAGGATTTCAAGAATTCCATCAATAATGAGGGTGAATTAAGCATACCTTTTTGTCCATCTTCCATGGATGACAAGCTGCTAATATGTAGTCCTCTCACACAACTTCATCTAATTTTCCTCCTTCTTTCTTTTACCATTGGAAACAATAATGGAAGTTTCTATTTTCAGCTCTTTTATTGACTCACTCCTTGATGATTTTCTTTAATTCTTTTCATACCATTAAAAATAGACCTGGTACTCTTGTACTCAATATTGCATTTGAACATGGCATCATTTTCCCGTAAGACAATTTTCTGACTGATATAATGCCCTTTTCCTTCTTCATGATCCAGTAAAAATGAAAACAGTATTTCTAATCACTTTAGGTGAAATTCCATATTCCCAGAACACACATTGTCTGATATAGTATGATTAAGCAATCAAATTGTTCCTTTGTTGTTTTTTATATTATTCATAAGATCATATATCTCTAACAGCAGGGCCATCTTATGATTATATCTCATATCATGTTTTGTTTATGACATGGCAGTCAATAAACATTTTGAAAGTGTTTTGTTCCTTTCTTTAATCAGGTTATAAGATGATTTATGGTAAAGTCTATGTCTTCAACAGAATTTGGTAGTGTACAAAATAGTACCAAATGTAGGAATTCAGCAGAAAATGTTGCATATTAATATATTATATGTGGTGAAGTATTATTTGGTTTTGGCAGGTGAGGTTCATGTTTGTGAGAAGTTTAAAAAGTTTTCCCCAAGTCTACCAATTAATAGGTAACTTGTAAAATTTCCCTCTATAATTTTCTCATTGGTATTATTATTTATAGACATTTTCATGTTGTAACAGAATAATGCTAATATTATCTCATAAGCTATCGTAAGAAGACAATTGTCTTTACTTATACTACAGGAAATCAGAGAAATGTGTATATAGCTTAAATGTATGTTGTGAAAATAAAATTATATTTCCATTATTTTATCAGGATATAATCAGACAACATCTAGTTGCATAAGCCCAAATAATATCTAATATTGTAGCAGAATAGAAATGGATCTTATTCCTACTATATTGGGTATTGAATAAAACTGCATGTTGGAACTTTAAATTAACTTTTAATGTTATTTTAATAAGGCAGAATTTCTGCCAATCCAACCCCAAGGCAATATTATTTAGCAGCTCTTTTTTTTTCAGCTTTGTATTGGCAGGAATTGTGCAGTAATGTAGGGACTTATTAGATGTAGTTCCAGTGTGTTCAGTAGACCTTCTTTCCTACACTAAAAAAGACAAAGAAAAGCCATTGACTCTGAGATGATAATCCAGTAATTGTACCTGTGCAAAGTCATTATTGTTATGACATGTGTTTATGATGTTTATTTGATGTCATTCCTAATTTTCAATCAGATTACAAATTAATTTCTTAATGTCTGTGTATTCAATTTTTGTAAAGATGCTTCCTTTGAATCATTTTAATCTATTACTTTCTTGCACGGCCACCTCCTCCTTTTCCACTACCCTCTGTCTCTACCAAAATAAGAAAAATTTTGAAGAATTTTTGGTGCAAAACTTTACATTTGAACAAATAATTATAGAGAATAAAGACTTTGATATCTTTCTGCAAAGAAATATAAATTTAAAAAAATAATAATAAAGAGTAATTCGAGGGAAATTTTTAAAGCTATGCACTTACCACAGCCTGTTTTCTGAAATTATGAACTCTACTTTAAAAATATCACTTTAATTATGATTTATTCAAAATCCCTGTGCACTATTTATTTAATCTGCTTTTCTATTGAAAATAGCTTTTCTCACCTCTTACCCACTTCACAGTCAAAAAAAAAAAAAAAAAAGAAATCCCCCATTCCTCCACCATGAGAACAGGATATTCTGATGAATAGATTGAGTGAATGTCCCAAGGGATCATGGAACACCAATGGGTTCCTGTTGGTGGTCAGATGCTGCATTACTAAGTTGGTCTATGTATGCTGAAATCAGGTTTGAAGTGAAAGGGAAAATAGTGACAAGTCAAATAGCTTTCAAGTCTGTCAAAATCTAGAATTCTCTTTATCATAATCCTTTTAACATGAAGGCACAGGTTATCACAATAAGATGCTAAAATTATTTTGAAGTAACCAGCAATAGCTATTTCCAAATGTATGCTTAAGAAAAAAAAAAGACAATGTCAAATACTTGAAATAAGAATTCTAAACATACTTAACAAGGAGACACAAAGGTCATTTTTTTTTTTTTGCCCACTTGCTCATTTTTTTAAACTTCTAAAAAAATTAATTGCTTTTTCTAGGTGATTCACTTTATAATATCTTCTTGCTTTAAAAAGGTTAATATGAGGCAAAATATGTGTCATATGTTGCATGAGAACACTGCAAAGAGTAATGAAGAGTGTGAATAAATTCGTTTCTTTCAAGAACAGAGCTATATTGGTGCAAAAATATTTCTTTTTCATTGATTAATTGCTTATACCTACCAGGATTGGGAAGGGAGACTTTACTGGTAAAAAATTATAATCAACTTTGCACACTTCAAAAAGAATATTAAAAATATGTATTTATATTATTGCAAAATAAAAGTTTCTAAACATTCCAAGTGTGTATGAGTAAGATGGTATTCCTACTTCAGTATTTCCATACTGTTGTTATCTAACAATCAATCCTCCAATTATTTGTGTAGCTAGTGATATTGCCCATTGGCCCAAATTTAGACTCCTCACCTGGTCTTACCTGAGCTTCTGTATGCATCTCCTGACATCTGCTACATTGGTTTCTCCATTTGGTGGATTTTGGGAGTATTGGCTTGGGTGCCTCCATTCTCTTTTATCCTCCAAAAGGACTTTTCGGTCTTTGTTTTAGAGTGACTGGGCAGGTTTCCAAAAGGTAAGCAGAAACTTGCCTCCCAGCTTTAAGCACCTTGAGAGATAGACTCAAAAGTGATACATTGTCACTTTCTCACATTCTATTCACCAAAGAAAGATTTTAAAGTTGGGGCATACATTCTGTCTACTAAGGGGAAGTGACATAACGTTTACAACATTTCCTTACAAGGGAATAAATGGTAGGAGGAGAAAAACTGAGGGCTACTTCATAATTAAGAATCACAATATATTCTGACATATTGGAGAACTTTAAAATAGGTTAATTCTTTATTTAGTTGCACAACAGAGGCAATAGAATGCCCAATTTCCCTTCTTTGCAGATAGACAACTATACTATACAATGAAAAGTAGCCCAATTTTCAATAAAGTTAGTATGATAACATGATTTGAATTATAGCTAGTGAAATCAGAGTGAAAATGTGTGTGATGGGCCATGTAACTTCATGTGTGATTATCTTGGTTTCTATATGTAGCGTGATGGCGAATTCTAATTCATACCTTAGGAAAATGTAGAGCCCAACCATTAAGATGCCCTAAACATTTGCAGAAACAATCAGGAAACAGGATTTCACTTGATGAGAGAAATATGTTTTTATATGTTAATCCACTGAGATTTGGAGTTGATAGCTAACAGCTATCAGAAGTAATGTAATTTCATTATACACAAACTTTTTTGTGTACTTTATACACAAATGTTTATTGGCCTCAGGTTTAATTACTGGCCACCGGAATAACTATTTAAAGAATTAGTATCAGAAGAATAGTTACATTTGCAAGTCCTTCAAAACTTAGTGTTAAAGAAAATAAATGCAGTTTACTAATTAAGACACATGTTTCTATATGCCAAGGTTGATGAAAGATTTCATTTTTATTTATTATGTTGATATTTTGTCCTAAAGTTGAACAACTCTTTTCTGCTTTGTTTCTCAGTTATTTGTGGTCATAAATTAAATATTAATGTAGTCTAAATTATTAATTCTCATCTTTTTCCTTGTGTATAATAATATTGGAAAAGAAAACGTCCAAAGGAATGTCTATTCCACAAGTTCATGCTTCCTGGAGGGAAAAAATTTTTTTCAACAGATTAATAGAAGTTATTGATGAAATACCAATTAAGTATTAACCATTTTTATTAAATGTCACAATTAAAACATTAAGTTATTCAATGAAAAGAGCACAAACATAATCAATTTCTTTTTAAATTTTTTTTATTATTCTAATTTGTTATACACGTTTGCAGAGTACATTTCATTTCATATTACATATAAAGAGCACAATTTTCAAGTTGCTGGTTTTATATAAAGTATTTTTACAACAATTGTGTCTTCATATATGTATTTAGGGTAATCATGGATAACTCAGTCTGCCATTATCTCTATCCCCTTGCCCCCTCCTCTCCCCTACCCCCTCTTTGTTCTATTTAAAGCTCTTTCAATCCTCTCATCCCCTCCTTGCCTTTATAAGTTAGTATCTTCCTATCAAAGAGATCATTCGACCTTTGGTTTTTGGGGATTGGCTAACTTCACTTAGCATTATTTTCTCCAACTCCATCCATTTACCTGCAGATTCCATGATTTTATTTTCTTTTAGTACTGTGTAGTGTTCCATTGCGTATATATACCAAAGTTTCCCTATCCATTCATCTGCTGATGCTGAAACTTTAGTTAAAAGATTCCTAATAGAATCTAAAGGCATTATCAGTAATTCTTGATATTAAGAATTTCTACTCTTGCTCATTACCTAGAAATAAAAAGTAGTAATAATAAAAGTGGTACCCAAAACATACTTGGAGCATATCACAGTTTATTTGATTTTCTGGTGTCCCTGCTTTCATTTAACTTATGTGTTAAAGGTTGGTCTAGGGAAAGTGTTTCATTTAATATTTTAGTTTCAAATAAACATAGTGATCACATATTTTGATTTACTTTTTACATCTGAACGTATTAACAAATTAACATCCATTTCAAGAGGGAATATGGAATATTTCATTGGAAAAATCCTGTTGTCTTTCATATTTTATCTATTGTACCATATATTCACTAAATATGTTGGGGATTTATTTATTTATTTATAATAGTAGTATGCATTATAATTCATAATAAACATATAGAACATCTTTTTACAAAACACTGTATACAATGCATATTCGTACCATTCAAATCTTCAATCATGCATTTAGGATAATGACATCCATCTTATTCAACCACCTTTTTTTTTTTTCTCCTCCATCCCCCTTGCACCCTTCCTTCCCTCCCTCCCCTTTGACCTTTCCAGCGTTCCTCTAATCCTCCTATGTACCCCGACCCAACACCATTGTGAATCAACATCCTTATATCAGAGAAAACATTCGATATTTAGATTTTTTTAAAATTTTTTTATTATTTATTTACTTATTCATCATGCACAAGTATAGTATCTTTTTACATACAACTGCTTGTATACAAAGTATATAAGTACCATTCAGATCTTCAATCATGCATTTACGATAATGATATCCATCTCATTCAACCACCAATTTTTTTCCCAACCCCCCCCTTACTCCCTCCCTCCCCTCCCTTTCCATTGACCATTCTAGTGTTCCTCTGATCCTATGTACAAGATTGACTAACTTCACTTAGCATTATATTATCCAATTTCATCCATTTACCTGCAAATGCCATTATTTTATTTTCTTTTATTGCTGAGTAAAATTCCATTGTGTATATATACCACATTTTCTTTATTCATCAACTAAGGGACATATATGTAGGTTCTACAATCTAGATATTGTGAATTGTGCTGCTATAAACATTGAAGTGGCCGTGTCACTGTAATATGCTGTCTTTAAGTTCGTTGGGAATAGGCCCAGGAGTGGGATGGCTGGGTCAGAGGGTGGTTCCATTCCCAGTTTTCCAAGAAATCTCCATACTGCCTTCCATAAAGGTTGCACCATTTTGCAGTCCCACCAGCAATGTATGAGTGTGCCTTTTTCCCCACATCCTCTCCAACATTTATTGTTGTTTGTGTTCTTAACGGCTGCCATTCTGACTGATTCTGACTGGAGTAAAATGAAATCTTAGAGTAGTTTTGATTTGCATTTCTCTAATTGCCAGCGATGTTGAGCATTTTTTCATGTATTTGTTGATTAATTGTGTATCTTCTTCTGAGAAGTGTCTTTTCAATTCCTTAGCCCATTTGTTGATTGGGTTATTTGTTTTTTTGGTGTTAAATTTTTTGAGTTCTTTATATATTCTAGAAATTAGTGCTCTATCTGATATGCATGTATTAAATATTTGTTCCCAAATAGTTAGCTCTCTATTCAACTCACTGATTGTTTCTTTTGCTGAAAAGAAGCTTTTTAGTTTGAATCAATCCCATTCATTGATTCTTGGTATTAATTCTTGCACTATAGGATTCTTATTAAGGAACATGGGACCTAATCCGACATGTTGGAAATTGGAGCTTACTTTTTCTTCTATTAAGTGTATTGTCTCTGGTCTAATTCCTAGGTCCTTGATCCACTTTGAATTGAATTTTGTGCGTGGTGAGAGATAAAGGTTTAATTTCATTCTGTTGCAAATGGATTACCAGTTTTCCCAGGACCATTTGTTGAAGAGGCTATCTTTTCTCCACTGCACATTTTTGGCACCTTTGTCTAATATAAGGTAGCTGAAATAATATGTATTAGTCTCTGTGTCCTCAGTTCTGTACCATTGGTCTACCTGTCTGTTTTGGTGCCAATACCATGCTCTTTTTGTTACAATTGCTCTATAGTATAACTCATAAAGTCTGGTATGGTGATGCCACTTGCTTCACTTTTTTTGCTAAGGATTGCTTTGGCTATTCTGGGTGTCTTATTTTTTCCAGATGAATTTCATGACTGCTTTATATATTCCTTTGAGGAATGTCATTGGGATTTTGATTGGAATTTCATTAAATCTCTATAATACTTTTGGTAGTATGGACATTTTGACAATATTTGTTCTACCTATCCAAGAACAAGGTAGGTCTTTCCATCTACTGAGGTCTTCTATAATTTCTTTTTTTAGTTTTCTATAGTTTTCTTTATAGAGGTCTTTCACCTCTTTTGTTAAGTTGATTCCCAGATATTTGTTATTTTTGATGCTATTGTAAATGGGGTAGTTTTCATCATTTCCCTTTCAGAGAATTTGTCACTGATGTATAAAAATACCTTTGACTTATGGGTATTGATTTTGTATCCTGCTACTTTGCCGAATTCATTTACTAGTTGTAAAAGTTTTCTGGTAGAGTTTTTTTGGGTCTTCTAGGTATATTATCATGTCATCAGTAAATAGTGCTAACTTAAGCTCTTCTTTTCCTATATGGATCCCTTTAATTTCTTTCGTCTGTCTAATTGCTCTGGCCAGAGTTTCCAGTACTATGTTAAATAGCAGTGGTGACAGGGGGCATCCCTGTCTTGTTCCAGTTTTTAGAGGAAATGCTTTCAATTTTTCTCCATTTAAGATAATGTTATCTTGGGGTTTTGCATAAATACTTTTATGATGTTGAGATATGTTCCTGTTATTCCTAGTTTTTCTAGTGTTTTGAACATAAAGGGGTGTTTTATTTTGTCGAATGCTTTTTCTGTGTCTATTGAGGTGATCATATGGTTCTTATCTTTAAGTCTATTGATGTGATGTATTATGTTTATTGATTTCCGAATGTTGAACCAACCTTGCATCCCTAGGATAAACCCCAGTTTGTTGTGGTGCACTATCTTTTTGGTATGTTTTTGTATTATATTTGCCAGGATTTTGTTGAGGATTTTCGCATCTATGTTCATTAATGATAATGCCTGAAGTTTTGTTTTTTGGCTGTGTCTTTGCCTGGCTTTGGTATTAATGTGATATTGGCCTCATAGAAAGAGTCTGGGAGAGCTCCCTCTTTTTCTATGTCTTTAAATAAGTTGAAGAGCATTGGTATTAGCTCTTCTTTGAAGTTCTTGTAGAACTCAGCTATGAACCCATCAGGACCTGGACTTTTTCTTGATTGTAGCTTTTTGATGGTGTCTTCTATTTTCTCAATTGAAATTGATCTGTTTAAATTGTGTATAGCCTCCTGTTCTAGTTTGGGCAATTTGTATGACTCTAGAAATCTGTCAATACATTCAGTATTTTATATTTTATTAGAGTACAAGTTTTCAAAGTAACTTCTAATTATCTTCTATATATCTGAGGTGTTTGTTGTGATATTTCCTTTTTCATCATGGATGTTAGAAATTTGAGTTTTTTCTCTTCTTCTTTTTGTTAGCATCGCTAAGGGTCTGTCAATTTTATTTATTTTTTTCAAAGAACCAACTTTTAGTTTTGTCAATTCTTTGAATCGTTTCTTTAGTCTCAATTTCATTAATTACATCTCTGATTTTAATTATTTCCTGTCTTCTACTACTCTTAGTGTTGATTTGTTTCTCTTTTTCTAGTGCTTTGAGGTTTGATGTTAAGTTGTTTATTTGGTTTTTTGTTTGTTTGTTTGTTTGTTTTCTTTTCTTTTCTTTTAAGGAATGAACTCAGTGCAATGAATTTTCCCCTTACTACTGCCTTCATTGTGTCCCAGAGATTTCTATACAACGTATCTGCATTTTCATTTACCTCTAGGAATTTTTTAATCTCCTCCTTGATGTCTTCTTCAACCCCTTGTTTATTCAGTAGCAAGTTGTTTAGCTTCCAGTTGTTAGAATCTTTTTTTTTTTTTTTCTTTCTTTCTTGTTTTGTCATTGATTTCCAATTTCATCCCAGTATGGTCTGATAGGATGCAGGGTAGTATCTCTACTTTTTTATATTTGCTGAGATTTGCCTTGTGGCATAATATATGGTCTATTTTGGAGAAGGAACCATGTGCTGCTGAGAAGAAAGTGTATTCACTCACTGAGGGATGAAATATTCTGTATATGTCCGTTAGGTCTAAGTTATTGTTTTAATGAGACCTACAGTTTCTTTATTTAGCTTATGTTAAAATGATCTATCCATTGGTGAGAGAGGTGTGTTGAAGTCCCCTAGAATAATTGTGTTGTGGTCTATTTTACTCTTGAACTTGAGAAGAGTTTGTTTGATGAATGTAGGTGCCCCATTATTTGGGGCATATAGATTTATAATTGTTATATCTTGTTGATGAATGGTTCCCTTAAGTAGTAAGAAATATCCATCTTTGTCCCTTTTGATTAGCTTTGGCTTGAATTTTACCTTATTTGATATGAGAATGGAAACCCCTGCTTGCTTCCACAGCCCATGTGAGTAATAAGACTTTCCCCATCCTTTCACCTTCAGTCTATTGATGTCTTTTTCTATGAGGTGGGTTTCTTGGAGACAGCAAATTTTTGGGTCATTTTTTAAAATCTAGTCTGACAATCTGTGTCTTTTAAATAGTGAGTTTAGGCCATTAACATTCAGGGTTATTACTGAGATGTTATTCTTATTCCCATCCATTTTTATTTGTGTATGGTATTTAACTCGATTTGTTTTCTCCTCTGGTTGGTATTTCCTTTAGTTTAATATCTTCCTTTGTTGATTTTTCATTGTTATTATTCTTTTCTTCTTCATGGAATATTTTGCCCAGGATGTTCAGAAGTGCTGGCTTTCGAGTTGTGAAATCTTTTAACTTTTGTTTGTTGTGGAATGTTTTTATTTCATCTTCAAATCTAAAGCTCAGTTTTGCTGGGTATAAGATTCTTGGTTAACATCCCTTTTCTTTCAGAGCTTGAAATATGCTATTCCAGGATCTTCAAGCTTTTAAAGTCTTGGTTGAAAAATCTGAACATAGTCTGACTGGTTTCCCCCTATAGGTAATACACTTCCTTTTTCTTGTGGCTTTTAATAGTCTCTCCTTGCTCAGTATATTAGGCATTTTCATTATAATGTGCCTTGGTGTGGATGGTTGTGATTTTGTGTTTGGTGTTCAGTAAGCCTCTTGCACTTGGTTTCCCATTCATACCTCAAGTTTGGAAAATTTTCTGCTATTATTTCATTGAATACATTACTCATTCCCTTGGCTTGGAACTCTGCATCTTCCTCCACCCCAATCACTCTTAAATTTGTCCCATATTTCTTGAATGTTCTGTTCTTGATTTCTTACAATATTCGCTGTAGATCTACATTTTTCTCCAGGGTATATATTGTGTGTCTTCCTTATCTGAGGACCTTTCTTCCAAGTGATCTAATCTGTTGGTGATGCTTTCATTTGAACATTTAGTTTGGTTTATTGCTTCTTTCATTTCCAGAATTTCTGTTTGGTTTCTCTTTAGAACCTCTATCTCCCTATTGAAGTAATCTTTTGCTTTCTGTATTTGTTTTTGGAGTCCTTTGTCAAAATGATCTTTTGCAACTTGTATTTGCTCCCTTATATAATTTTTGAGCTCATTCTTAAGTTCCATAAACATTTGGAATATGTAATTTCTGAATTCCATCTTTGGCATTTGACCAATTGTGCTTGCCATGGAATCTTCTGAGGAGATATGTTGATTTGTTTGAGTCACTTTCTTCCCTTGTTTCTTCATATTGCTTGTGTAATTTTTCTTCTAGCACTGTGGAGCCACACAATTATTTTGTTTTTTCCTTAAATCCTTATGATGCTCCTGTAGTACAATGCTATCAGATCCCCTTATAAATACTTTACATTTTAAAACCAAACACTTACTATTCATATAATCCCAGTTTGGTCACAATGTACAGATTTAGTTAAGTCAGATATTGTCTCCAATTTACTCTGTATGTTTGTGATGGGTTTTATAGTTTCAAGTGTTGGACACGGAGGTGATAAGTTTAGGAAGAAGGAAGTGAGTGTATTGGGTTGATCTTTCTTAGGAAGTATGAAAAGAGAATTCTATGGAAGTGGTTTAATATCATCAGACAAGAGAGGAAAGAGAGTGAACGATTTAGTGGAATGACCAGTTTATGTATATGCCAAACTTATGCAACCGTTGAGAGAAGAAAATAAGAAGATGGAAAAGCAAAAAAGAAAAGAAGAAGAAGAAAGATAGGGAAAAAGAGAGATATGAGAAAGAAGTTGTGATTAGTGTAAAAGATAGGAAAGAGAAAGAGAGGAAAAAAAGAGAGGAAGAGAGTAAATTATATATAACACCACTTTGCTGTATAATTTAGTTGCCCCAGTTCTCGAAATCCCAATTTCTGTGTGTAACTTGTTTTCACCTCTGTTGAGAATGCAATGGTAGGGTGTAGATAGGAAGGATGAGGGAAGAAGAAAGGAGACAAAAGTGAGAAGGAAGAAAAGAAAGAAATAAAAGAGGAATAAAAGCGAACAAACAAACCACAATCAAACAACAACAACAACAATAAAAAGGAAAAACCAAAGTCAAACCCAGGAACAAATCTCAGGAACAGATCTCAGTCAAACAGCGCCCTGTGAAGTCCTTCTTTTATCCCCTTTCTAGTTTAAGCCAGTTGTCCTGGATCACATCCAGGCAGTTACTGAGACCCTGGGAAGCTTGCAGATAGGGGCGTGTTCTCCTGCTGTACTGTTGTGGGATCGCCTTTATGTGGTTGGCGGACTGGAAAGTCTGCTGTGGGGGCCTACCTGGGAAGCTTGCACTCCGGGCCTTTTTCTGCTGGGGGCCTGCACTGGGATTACCTCTCTGTGGATGGCTGGTTGGGATAGTCTGCCAGTGGGGGCCTACATGGAAGCTTGCAGGCTGGGGATTTTTCCACTGGGGTCCCACACTGGGATGGCGTCCCCGTGGTTGGGGCAGGCTCTAGATATGTTTTTAAAATGTGAACGTATCAATGTCTATTGTTTGTGATAAGTTCAATTGAAGAATACATGGAGGAATTTAAAATATTTCTTTTGTGCTTCCTTCATAAAAAAGTGCAATGCCCATTGGCTCTTTTGAATAGAAGAATAATAGGGTTTATTAAAAATGAATTCAGGGTGTACATCCCAATTGTATTTGAATGGTCATCACTCTTTGAATATAAGTGCTATCATTTAAGGGATGATTTTTCAGAAATTCATCATGTTGTATCTAAACAAACTGAATTTTGTTTTATGCCATAACATTTAGACTTTGATTTCACTCTGTGTCTAACTCAGAATATTTAAGAGTTTTTGGGACAGAGAACTTTGTCGTAGAGGTTTTCCTGTTTTTTTAATCTTGAAACAAAGTTTTCTTTTCCTTAGCTGTCCACAAAGTTTTTTTTTAATCATTTTATTTTAGAATAGTTCTATATTTACACAAAACTTAGATATTAGAGTTTCCACATACCTCACACTCAGCTTTTCCTATTAGTAATGTCTTAATTCAGTATGATACGTTTGTCTTCATACTAATTAATTAACCCATTATTAATACCCATTATTAAATTCCATAATCAGTTTATATTGCATAACTTTATATAACCACTTTTCTGTTCCAGACTCTCTTAGGAATTACATATTACATTTAGTCATGCTTCCCTAGGCAATAACAGCTTCTCAGATCTTCCTTGATTTTGATGATATTGAAAGTTTTCACTACTCATGAGCAAGTATTTCATAGATGATTCCTCAGGTGCCATTTATCTGATGTTTACCCTCATGATAAGTTTGAAATTGTGAGTTTTGAGTAGGATGGTCATGAAGGTAAAGTGCCATTCTTATCTCATATAGAAAGCTTTGTGTCCTATGACTTACTACTTTGGATGCTGACTCATCACCTACCTGAGTCAGTGTTTTTTGAGATTTCTCTAAAGTTACCCTCTCAGACTACACTATTTTTGAGGAAGTCACTATGCTTAATCTGCTAAAGTTACTTTTAATAATTAATTTTGAAAATGCAGATACTTATTTTTGAAAATTATTCTAAGTAGCAGAAGTGTTTATTTTCCATTCTTATTTTATTTATGCTTTTGTCTCACATATTACTTACATTAATATGTATCTATTATAGTGATAGTGAAAGGTTATGTCTGTGTTATCTAATGACAGTTCATAAAAAATAAACAAGAATATTGGCTTAATTTCATGAGCTTTAGGGATCTTGTTAAGGAAGTTTGTGCCTGCACCAATATATTGGAATGTTTACACTATGTGTTCTTCTATCAGTTACAAAGTTTCTGCTCTAATTCCTAAGTCTTTGATCCACTTTGATTTAACCTTTGTGTGGGCTCAAGTTTCATTCTTCCATATATGAATATTCAGTTTTCACAACAATATTTTTAAAAAAGACTATCTTTTCTCCACTGCATATTTTTGGCACTTTTGTCAAGTATCAGATGGCTTATAAGTACATGGGTTTTTCTCAGTGTCTTCTGTTCCATTGCAGTGGTTTTGCTGTCTAACTTGAAGCCAATACCATGCTGTTTTTGTTACTATATCTTCATAGTATAATTTGAGACGCATTATTGTGATGCCTCCAGCATCACTCTTCCTGCTCAGAATTGTTTTGGCTGTTCTGGATCTCTTATTATTTCAAATTAATTTAAGGACTATTTTTTGTAATTGTGTGAAGAATGTCATAGGCATTTTAATGGGGATTGCATTGAATCTGTATAGTGTTTGATAATATGGCCATTTTGACAATATTAATTCAGCCCATCTGAGAATATGGGATATATTTCCATCTTCTAAGATCTTCTTCGATTTTTTTTCAGTGTTATATAATTTTTATTGTACATATCCTTCACCTGATTGATTAAATTTATTCCTAAGAATTTTTTGAGGTTATTGTGAATGGAATGGTTTTCCTGATTGCTTTCTCAGCAGAATTACTGTAGCAGTATAGGAAACCTAATAATTTATGAATTTTGATCTTTTATCCTGCTACCTTGCTGAATTTCTTTAACAGTTCTAGAAGCCTTCTTTAGGAGTTTATTTTTGGTCTTATAGGATGATGATATCAGCAAACAGTGATATTTTGACTTCTTTTACTATTTGTATACCTTTAATTTCCTTGTCTTGCCTGATTGCTCTAGCTATTGTTTAATAACTATGTTGAATAGAATTGGTAAGGGTGAAGTTCAAGAAATAAAACCAAGAATTAATAAGTGGAAGCCATCAAATTAAAATGCTTCTGCACAGCAAAGGGAATGATGAAGAGTATGAAGAGAGAGTCTATTGAATGGAAGAAAATTTTTGCCAGGTACCCTTTAATAGGGGATTAATATCCAGAATATATAAAAAAAACTCAAAAAGCTTAACATAAAAAAAATAACAAATAATCAATGAGCAAAAGAGCTAAACAGACATTTCTCAAAAGAAGAAACACAAATGGAAAAAAAAGTGAAAAAATGTTCAACAGCCCTGGAAATAAGCAAATGCAAATCAAAACTACACTAATATTTTATTTCACTTCAGTCAGAATGACAATTACCAAGGCTACAAATAATAATAAATATTGGCAAGGATGTGGGGGAAAGGTTACACTCACACATTGTTGGTGGGATTGGAAATTAGTATAACCACTCTGGAAAACACCATGGAAATTCCTCAAAAAATTCAGAGTAGAACCACCATATCACACAGCCATCCCATTCCTTGGCATTTATCCAAAGGAACTAAAATTAGTATACTGTAGTAATATTATAGTAATATAGTAATATAGTAATATAATAATTACATAATGTAGTAATACTATAGTAATACAATGGTAATATAGAACCACCATATTACTCAGTTATCCAACTCCTTGAAAGTTATGCAAAGGAACAAAAATTAGCATATAGATAAATTATGGAATCAACCTACTTGCTTGTTAAGAGATGAATGAATAAGAAATTGTGGTATATAGTCACAATATTTTACTGGGTCATAAAAAAGAATGAAATTATGGCAATTACTGGTAAACTGATGGAAATGGAGAACATCATGTTGAGTGAAATACTCCAGTCTCAGAAAATTAAGGGTGAAATATTTGCTCACATATGTGGAAGCTAGAGCAAATAAAGCAAAGAAAGAGGGCATAGATATCATAAAGATATAAGGATGATCAGAAGAATAGAAAAAGATGACAGAGTAGAAGAGAGGATGGATGGGAAAGGGGAGAAAATAAAATGATTGTGAGAAAATTATGCTATATGCATAAATAAATACACCATAGTGAATTTCATCTTAATGTATATCTATAAAGCACCAATTAAACTTTTTAAAAAATGAGCTAAAGGAAGACCAATAGAGTAGAGGATGGGAAATAGTGGGAGGGAGGAGAGGAGGGAAAGCAGGAGAACTGAGACTGAAAAAGAGTGAATCAAATTCCAAAATGCATTAATTTGTCAAAATAAACCCAACTTTTATGTATAACCATAATTCTTTAATAACAAATGAAAAAAAACAACAAAAAAAATGTTTAAAATATCCATATAATTAGATAATCTGAAAGAAAAAATTCTCTTGAAAATTTAGTTCTGGCAAAGAATGTGCCATCAGGGGTTTATTGTCACTTTACTGAACTTAAGTTCTATGTTGGTTAAGGTTTTAAGTAGAATATAGTAGTAGAGCAAGTACAAAAGACCCTGATATTTTGATTTATTATGTATGTACTATGTAGGGAAGATTCTCCAAAGTCGATGACTTAGTCAACTATAAAATAACCTGTTCAAAGGCAAAGAAAATGAAGAACCAGGGGGAAATGTGGTAGTTTTATTTCAGTGATGTTAAGGTCCTTAACAAAGACAATATACAGTCCTTAAATTCACCACATTTTATCCCATGTAAATGTGCATGTGAGTATGTGTTTTTCTGTTGCATATACTTTTAAAACAAACTTTTATCAAACTGGTAGTCTGAGGCCTATTTTTGCTTTCAGCGAATTAATCAAGGATGTATAAAAGTCAATGAGACTGAGTGCTTAGAGTTTTTAGGAAGTTCGGGAGAAATGCTTTCCTTTCTGATGGGTTTAATAAGATAAAATTCTGTTTGGATGGAATTGCTGCTTGGCATCATTGTCAACATTTGAAGACACTTTCTTAAAACAAAAGCTTTGTAGAGAAAAATAAAATAGAGAAATGGAGAAACATATAACTCTAATAATAATGCCATTTTTGTACCTGATCCAAGCAATCTCACTTTTGTGACACTGAAAATTCCCTATTTGCTAAAATTGGTTTAAGGGGAACTTTTTTCACCTGTGTCTGAAAATGTTTTATTATACATTTGTTATGGTTCGGATGTGAGCTGTTCCCAAAAAGTTTATTTGTGAGACAATGCAAGAAGGTTTTGAGGAGAAATACTTGTGTTGTAAGAATCTAACCCAATCAGTGATTTATTCCTGTGATAGGGATTAACTGAGTGGTAACTGAAGTGGTAGTGTGTGGCTGGAGAAGATGGGAATTAGGACATGGCTTTGGTGAGTGGAGTCTGTCTCTACTTTCTGATGATGTGAACTATTTCCCTCTGCCATGCTCTTCCACCATGATGTTGGGCCTTACCTTGAGCCCTGAGGAATGGAGCCAACCTTCTATGGACTAAGACCTCTGAAACTGTGAGCCTTCATATAAACCTTTTCTCCTCTATGATTGTTCTGATTAGGTCCTTTAGTCTCAGCAGTGACTAAAACAGCATTGCACCAGATATTTTTAGAATCATGACTGAGCAAATATATTCTCAAAAAAGGAGGTAAATTCTGAGTATTTTTTTCCCATTAATGGTACTAATTGCCTCATAAAATTACATAAGTCTTGAATAAGAAGGAAATTTAGAGAAGAAAAGTTCAACTTTTTTTTTTTTTTTTTTTTAAGTTAAAGAAACTCAGGGTTTTTCAAGATGGTGGAATATAGGAGGTTACATACCTGGCTGTTTCATGGAGTGAAACCAAGAAAGCAGATAGGTAGCTCCTCAGTAAAGTGAGTATTAAAAAAGGTAAATTTACTGGGAATTAATGCTGGTCATTCAAAGTAGATTGGGGACTCAGGAGGTTGGGAGTTTGGAAATAATAAAAGAAGAAAGAAATCCTCAGCACCACTGCTGCCACTTCTGCTGGTAGTGCCAGACAGATTGGTTCCCCCAGTTAACAAACTGGAGAGACAAGGAAATTAAAAGAATCTGCATTATTAAAAGGCGTGAAGGGTTTCTGGATATGGGGAGATCAGAGAACAATGACACTGTCTGAATAACCAGAAAGGCATGCTGCACAATATCCTTGTGCAATAAAGAAGCCACATCTTTCCCAGCTACCCATGGAGGACAGAGGAAGGAACAATTTTGTAGCCATGCTGTGGAGGACAGCAGCTGGGAGAGCCAATTCATGGCAAAATCAAGATTTTCTCAAAATACAGGCCTGGAAAACACATATCATATGATAAAGAGTGTGCTTAAGTGAGAGGGAGAAAATTAAATATGGACAGGGTTTTACACAAGGGAATATTGGTCATGGAAATCCACCTGGCTCCCCCCAGCTACTCCAATCCAGCTGCATGTAGGAGTGACTGGGAGAGATGTGTGCTGCTTAGAATTCAAAAGGGAAGTGGTGGGAGAGATGATTTGGAGACTAAACCTGAGAGATCATGAAAAATCTTATCTGCAGGTGATAAAGGGGATTCAGGATTGGTTCATCCACCACATGAGTGTAAACCAGGGAAGATCCCTGGGGTGCAGTCTACCAGTGTGGATCAGCAATTGCTGGGTCTGGAAAATGCAGATTTAAAATCTTCAGACCAATTGCCATTCAACAAAGAATGCAAAATGGTGCAGCCAATATGGAAAGCAGTATGGAGAGTCCTTGGAAAACTTGGAATGGGACCACATTATGACCCAGCTATCCCACTCATTGGTCTATACCCAAAGGACTTAAAAACAGCATACTACAGGGACACAGCCACATCAATGTTTATAGAAGCACAGTTCACAATAGCTAAACTGTGGAACCAACCTAGATGCGCTTCAGTAGATGAATGGATAAGGAAAATGTGGTGTATATATACACAATGGAGTATTACTCAGCAGTAAGAGAGAATAAAATCATGATATTCGCAGGTAAATGGATGAAATTGGGGAATATAATGCTAAGTGAAGCTAGCCAATCCCAAAAAGCCAAATGCCAAACGTTTTTTTTTTTTTTTTTTTGATATAAGGAGGCCTATTCACAGTGGGGTTGGGATGGAAAGCATAGGAGGATTAGAGGAACACTAGACTGGCAATGGGGAGGGAGGGGATGGGAGAGGCCAAAAGGATAAAGAAATAAAAGACTGTAGAATGAGATGGATATCATTACCTTAAGTGCATGTATGAAGTCACGAATGGTATGAATATACTTTGCATACAACCAGAGATATGTAAAAATGTGCTCTACGAGTATAATATGAAATGTAATACATTTTGCTGCCATTTCTAACAACTTAGAATAAAAAATAAATTTGAAAAAATAAAATAAAATAAAGGTATTGTGTCCAACTACAACTAAAAAATAAATATCAAAAAAAAAAAAAAAAATCCTTAACCTACCTAAGTCTAAAATCTGCCTCCAGGAGCCCCACCAATGTGATTTTCTCTTTCACACCACAACATCACATTTCAGCTTACCCCACTGAACACTGTGAAAAAGGGAAACTGAGAAGCTTTTGAACTCCAAATAAACAATTATTTAACATTTTATTGAGATTTTTTAATTTTAATTTTTAAAAATTTTTTATCATTTTTGCTTTCCTCTGTTACCTGAATGATTCATGGACACTTATTCATATCTGTTTCTTTTTTCTCATTGATAGTATTTTTTTGAATATAGTCACTTTTAATATATAAATGTTTGAGAACTTAGATGTTTGGTTAGTATATTTTGGTTTTGTTTTATATGCTTTTATTTTTATTTTATTTTATTTTATTTCTTTTGTACCGGGGATTGAACTCAGGGGCATGACCACTGGGCCACATCCCCAGCTCTTTTTTGTATTTTATTAGAGACAGGGTCTCACTGAGTTGCTAAGTGCCTTGCCATTGCTGAGACTGGCTTTGAACTCATGATCCTCCTGCCTCTGCCTCCCAAGTGCTGGGATTGCAGGTATGTGCAACCAAGCCCAGCTTCTATTTTTATTTATTTATTTATTTTTTAGTTTTTACTTTATATATAATTTCTCTTACTTATCTTTTCCCATTAATTCTTTTTCTCTCTTTTCTTCTGCTAACAAACATTCTCTAATGTTCTCTCTTCCACTCTTCCTGTAATTATTTACTTTTATATGCTCCTCCTTCCTCATAATCATCATATCTTATGTCACTTCTGTTCTCTTCCTGTCACCATTAGAAATTGTAAATCTTTTTGAAAATTTATTGTTTTTACTGTGGAAAATAACTGATCACATCATTTTTATTATGACAATTACATTGTAAATGCCATAGCAGGAAATATTTGGTTTAATGTTGTATATTGTTTCCATTAGTTGTTGTTATTTTTTGGCTGCCCCTAAATAGTGAGATTCTCCAAATTTCAGGGACACTGTAAGTCCACAGGGTAAGTTATACTGCCTTATTCCATACTGTTAGACCAATAGACACACACACATCATGAAAAATCAAGGGAACAAGTCACCCCAAACAAATGAAAATTCTTCAGTGACAGAATCCATCAACATCACAGTGGAAAAAATATTAGAGAAGGAGTTTAGAATCTTCATGGCTAAGCTAGTATGTGAGGGAAAAGATAAGGTAAGGAGTGACATCAGAAAGAAAATACAGGAAGCAAAAGATCACTTCAGAAGAGAGAAATTCTGAAAAAAAAATCAATAAAAAATTCTCAAAATGAAGAAATCAATAAGCCAAATTTAAAAATTCACTGGAGAGCATCACCAGCAGACTATACAACTTAGAAGACAGTGTTGCAGGCAATGAAGACAAAATATATAATCTTCAAAATAAAGTGGTCCGTGGAGAAAAGATTTTAAGTGACCATGAACAGAACTTCCAAGAATTATGGGCTAACATGAAAAGGCCAAACATGAAATTTATTGAGAGAAATAAAGTTTCAGAGATACAAACAAAGGAATGAACAACCATTTTAATATTTGAAAATTTCTCAAACCTTAAGAATGAAATGAAAAATCAAATACAGAAGGCACACAGGACCCCAAATATGCACAATTACAACAGAGCCAAACTTAGGTACATTGTAATAAAAATGTCTAACATATAGAATAAGGACATAATTTTAAAGCCTGTCAGAAAAAAATGACAGGTCAGGTTTAGAGGGAAACCAATATGGATCTCAGCTGATTTCTCAATCAAGACCCTCAAAGCAGGCAGGTCTAGGAATAACATATACCAAACTCTGAAAGAAAATTGATGCCAACAAAGAATACTATACCCAGCAAAATTAAGCTTCATATTTGATAATGAAAAAATAATTGGATGATAAACAAAAATTAAAAGAATTCACAACTAAAAAGCCTGCACTACAAAACATACTCAATACAATATTTCATGAAGAAAAAATGAAAAGTAAAAGTGAAGAAAGAAAAAGGTGGAACTACACTAGAAGAATAGTCAAATAAAACTAATTCAAATTAGAAAAACAGAAATAAATCAAAATGACAGGTAATAAAATTCATTTCTCAAAAATAACACTGAATGTCAATAGCCTAAACTCATCAATCAAAAGACATAGGGGCTGGGGTTGTGGCTCAGTGGTGGAGTGCTTGCCTTGCACACATGGGACATTAGGTTCGATCCTCGGCACCACATAGATAAATAACTAAATAAATTAGTAAAACAAAGGTATTGTGTTCATGTTCAAAAAAAAAAAAAAAAAAAAAAGGACGTATACTGGAGATTGGATTAAAAAACAAGACCAAATCTCATGGTGTCTCCAACAGACTCAACTCATAGGCAAAGACATACACAGACTGAAGGTAAAAGGATGGGGGAAAATTATCATTCATATGGATCTCATAAACAAGAGGAATTTCTATCATCATATCAGATAAAGCAGATTTGAAGCCAAAGTTAATCAGAAGGGACCAAGAAGTTCATTTCATACTGCTTAATGGAATTACACATCACCAAGACAAAACAATCATAAATATTTATACCCCAAACAATGGAACATCTATGTATATCAAACAAACCCTTCTCAATTTCAAAAATAAAATAGACCACAACACAATAATACTGGGTGACTTTAACACACCTCTCTCATCACTGGATAAATCTTCCAAATAAAAAATAAAGAAGCTATAGAAGTAAAACAAAAAATTAATAATTTAGACTTAAAAGATATATGTATATATATATAGAGAGAATATTACATCAATCAAAGAGCAAATACACTTTCTTCTCAGCAGAACATGAATCCTTCTCTAAAATAGACCTTATCTTAGGCCAAAAGTAACTTGTAACAAATACAAAATCTATGGTACCTTGCATTTTATCAGATCATAGTGGAATGAAATTAGAAATAAATGATATAATAAAAAATAGAAGACACCCTAATACCTGGAGACCAAATAATACACTGTTGAATAACCAATGGATACATGAAGAAATCAGGGATTTTTTTTTTTAAATGCTAAGAGGTAAATGAGAATAGTGACACAACATATCAAAATCACTGCGACACCATGAAGGTGATTCTAAGAGAAAGAGCTGATTTTCTAAAAGACTAGAAAGTCACTAAATGAATAACCTAATATTGCATCTCAACACCTTAGAGAAACAAAGAACAAATCAGAACCAAAAGCAGTAAAAGAAAGGAAATAATAAAAATCAGAGCCAAAATCAATGAAATTCAAACAAGAAATTATAGAAAATCAACAAAACAAAAAGTTAGTTCTTTGAAAAAATAAATAAAGTTGATAAACACTTAGCCAAGCTAATGAAGAGAAAGAAAGAAAAATACAACTCAATAATATTGATGATGAAGAAGGAAATTTCATGATGGACATACTAAAATATAGACAATAATCAAAAACTATCTTGAAAATTTATACTCTAATAAAATAAAAAATCTTGAAGAAATTGACAAATTTTAGAGACACATGACTTTAGCCAAACTGAATCAGGAGGACATACACAATTTCAACAGATCAATTTCCAGCAATGAATTTGAAGATGCCATCAAAAGCCTACCAATCAAGCAAAGCCCAGGATCAGATGAATTCTTGGCAGAGTTCTACCAGAGAAATGACACCAATCTTCCTCAAACCATTTCATTAAGTAGAAAAGGAAGGAAACTTCCAAATACATTCTATGAAACTACTCGGATACCAAAACCAGACAAAGACACATCAAAGAAGTAAAATTTCACACCAATATCCTTAATGAATACAGATACAAAAATTCTCAATGAAATTCTGGCACATCACATGTAAAAACATATTAAAAATATAGTGCACCATGATCAAGTGGGGTTCATCCCAGGGATGCACGTTTGGTTCAACATGTGGAAATCAATACATGTAATTCATCACATCAATAGACTTAAATACAAGAAGCATATGATTATCTCAATAGATGTTGAAAACACATTCAACAAAATATAGCACCCATTCATGTTGTAGAAGAAGTAGGGATAGGAGGAACATACCTCAATATTGTAAAAGTTATATATGTCTACATCATTCTAAATGGAAAAATAAAATTTTCTCTAAAAACTTAAACAAGATAAGGATTCCCTGTTTCACCACTTCTATTCAACACAGTTCTTGAAACTTTCACCAGAGCAATTAAACAGAAGAAAATAATTAAATAGATACAAATAGGAAGAGAAGAGCTCAATCTACCCCAGCTCAATTTACCTCTATTTTCCAACAACATGATTCTATATTTAGAAGTCTTCAAAAACTCCACTTGATGACTTCTAGAACTCATAAATAAATTCAACAAAGTAGCAGGATATAAAATTACACCCATAAATCAATTGTGTTCCTAATGACCAATGACAAATGAGCTGAAAGAGAAATCAGGAAAATTATCTGATTCACAATAGCCTGAAAAAAAAAAAAAAAAAAAAAGAATTAAAAGCTTGGGAATCAATCTAAAAGAAAAGAGGTGAAAGTCCTCTACAATGAAATCCACAAAACACTAACAAAAGCAATTGGAAAAAACCATAGAAGATGGACAAACAGAACAAAAGACAGAGACAAACCTACATAAATACGGTTATCTCATACTAGACAAAGGCGACATAAACATATATTACAGAAAAAACAATCTTTTCTCTAATGGTGCTGCAAAAACTGGAAATCCATATGTAGCACAATGAAATTTAATCCCTATCTCTCATGCTGCGCAGAACTCAACTCAAAATGGATCAAGGACCTAGACATTAGACCAGAGACCTACTGCCTATTAGAAGAAAAATAGGTCAAAATCTCCATCATGTCAGTTTAGGAACCAACTTACTCAAGAAGATTCCTAAAATGCAAGAAGTGAAACCAAGAATCAACATATGGGAGAATATCAAACTAAAAAACTTCTTTACAGCAAAGGAAACAACCAAGAATGTAAAAAGCGATCCTATTAATGGGAGAAAGTCTTTGCCACCTGCACCTCAGATAGATCATTAATCTCCTGGTTATGTAAAGAACTCAAAAAATTCAACACCAAAAAAGCATATAATGTAATCAATAAATGGGCAAAGTAACTGAACAGACACTTCACAGAAGAAGAAATCTGGTCAATCAACAAATATATGAAAAAATGTTCAACATCACTAGCAATTAGAGAAATGCCAATGAAAACTACACTGAGGGCCCACTGCGGTATCACCTGCTGTGCTACCCACTGCCACTGCCCCATCTCAGAACATGGCAGCCTTCGTCTTGGGACACCAGCCAGGGCCTGGAAGTCCATTACCAAGGTGCCTGCATGTTTGTTTACACCTGAGGGCTTCCTGCTAAGTGTGCTAACAGCCACCATCTTTCTGCTTCTTTACATGGTCACTCTTTTATGTGAGGGCAGCACTGGTAGTCTTTCTAATTGCAAATTAAAACAACATTGAGGTCTTGGGCCTGCACCATGGTGGAGCCTATGGAAACTGAATCCCAGATCCATGAGTTTGCATTTAAGTTTACATGAGCCTAGCAATCCTGTGAAAGTCAGAAACTGGGGGAACATTTTGCTTGAGGGAAAAACAGAGAGGCTAGAGAGAGCCAGGCTCTCCTCAGCTCTGCAAGTACTGAAGCACCTGGGGATGGACCAGCCTGGCCACCTTGAAATGTAAGATTTGAAAGAGTTTGTGAGGGTATCTTGCTCTCAGCTTGCCCAGCCAGCTGGTGTGGCACCCCCTGGGTTGCCAGGGCCCACTTAGGTCGGCACTCGCTGGGCCCCGGCACCAACCTGGTACCTGACTCCCTCCTAAGTCCAGCATCCACTGATCCCCTGGTCCCACCAGGTCCAGCACCCAACAGGGCCTTTAGCTCCCCAATCCCCATACTCCCAACCCCTCCCTAGCCACCAACCCAGCCCAGCTATATGACCAACATACAGTTCTCAGTGCCTGGTCTTGATCTGCCCAATACGGAGCAACTTTCTGAGACAGGTGCACAAATCCCAGTGCTCAGCCCTCAGGACTGCTTAGGAAAGAAGTGCATGACCAGGAATCAATTCAAAAGGATCAAATTTGGAGACTAAATCAGAGACCAGGAATTGTGGAGGCCACAGGTCACATAAGGGGCTGAGATCAGTTTCCTACATCACACAAGTGAAACCCAAAGAAGATTTCTGGGGTTCAGACTTCCAACAAGGACCTGCAATTGCTATAGCCTGCCTCTAGGCCTAACCCTTCCATCTTAGCAACCCTCAGCATCTTGAGGATGGAGCTACCATCAAACTCCAGACAACACCACCTACTGTCCGTGAAGGGAAGCTGAGAAATTTAAATTCCAATGGAAAAACAATTGTTCATTTTCCACTGAGATTTTTTTTCTCTCTCTCACATTGCTATCATTTTTTAATCCAAATATTTTTTATGTTTCTGTTTATTGAGGACTGGGATGTCAGAATAGTTTATTACAGTTTTGTTGTGTATTCTTTATGTTTACTTTTTTCTTCATATATATTTATTCCCCCTCTCACTTATCTGTTTCCCTGGATTTTCTTTCTCTCTTTTCTTCTGATAACAGCCAACTTCTACTGATACCTCTTTTATTGTTCATATATTTTTTTTACTGTTTTAAATTTTTTTTCCCTTTTCATTGGTGCATTATAATTGTTCATAACAGTGGAATCTGTTATAATATATTTATACGTGCACAAAATAAAACAGTACAATTTGATCAATTCCATTCCCCAGCACACCCCTTTCCCTCCCCTCTCTCCCTCCAATCCACTTCTTCTATTCTACTGGTCTCTTATTCTATTTAATTTATTCTAATTAGTTATACATGACTTTAGAATGGATTTTGACACATTATACACAAATGGAGCACAACTTTTCTAATTCCTTTGGCTGTACATGGTGCAGAGTCACATCAGAAGTGTAATCATACATGTATATAGGGTAATAATATCTGTTTCATTCTACCACACTTCTCATCCCCACAATCCCACCCCTCCCCTCACTCCTCTCTGCACAATCCAAAGTTCCTTTATTATTTCCTACCCCCCTCCTCGACACACACTATTGGTCACCATCTACTTATCAGAGAAAACATTTGGCCTTTGGTTTTTAGGGATTGTTTATTTCACTTACCATGATGTTATCTAGTTTCATCCACTTACTTGCAAATGCCATAATTTCATTCTTGTTTAAGGCTGAGTAATATTCTATTGTCCATATGTACCATATTTTCTTTATCCATTAATCTGTTGAAGAGCATTTAGGTTGGTTCCATAGTGTAGCTATTGTAAATAATCACTTACTTCTATATTCTCTTCTCCTTCCTTATAAATATTACATCCTACACTACTTCAGTTCTTTCTTTGTCTACCACTAGATATTGAAACCACTTTTGCAAACTTACTGTTGATATTGTAGACAATACTTGAATACATCATTTCTGTTTATTGTAACAGAATTGTAGACATCTTAATAGGAGCCATTTGTTTTAAGTCTGTGTATTGTTTGTATTGGGTGCCATTAATATTGTTCTCCCCCTTAAAGGTCAGGTACTGGAAACCTTCAAGCACACTATCAGTCTATAGGATAGGAAAAATGTGACATAAGATTCACAATGCTAGATGGGAAGACACATGAACAACATGAAAAACAAGAAAACAAAGCACCCCAAGCAAACCATACAATAATAGAATTCCTTGACAACACGGTAGAAGAAATATCAGAGAAGGAGTTTAGAATGTACATTCTTAAACTGATCCGTGACATGAAGGAAGATGTAAAGAGTAAAACCAGAGATAAATTTCAGGAGGTGAAAGGTCATTGCAATAAATAGAGATTCTGAAAAGAAATGAAACAGAAATCCATTAAGTGAAGGAATCAATAAACAAATTAAAATTTCAGTGGAAAGCATCACCAACAGAATAAACTTGGAAAACAGAACCTCAGGCAATAAAGACCAAATATATAATCTTGAAATAAAGTTGACCATTCAGAGAATATAGTAAGAAACCATAAATAAACTTCCAAGAATTATGGAAAAACATGAAAAGACCAAATTTAAGATTTATTAGGCTGGGCGAGGTGGTGCACACCTGTAATCCCAGCACTTGGGAGGCTGAGGCAGGAGGATCACGAGTTCCAGTGAAACCCCATCTCTAATAAAATACAAAAAGGGCTTGGGATGTGGCCCAGTGGTTGAGTGCCCCTGAGTTCAATCCCTGGTACAAAAAAAAAAAAAAAAAAAAAAAAAAAAAAAAAGAAATAAGATTTATTGGGATAGATGCATAGACATAGGCATCAAGACACAACAAAAGGAATGCACAATCTTTTCAATAAAATAATATCAGAAGATTTTCCAAACTAAAGTAGTAAATGGAAAATCAAATACAAGAGTCTTACTGGACCCCCAAATGTACAGAATTACAACAGACCTACACCAAGGTACATCATAATGAAAATGCCTAGCATACAGAATAAGAATATGATTTTGAAGACACTAGAGGAAAAAACTCAAATTACATACATAGGAAAACCAAATCATATCTCAGCTGACTTCTCAACCCAGACCCTCAAAGCTACAAGATCCTGAAACAAAATATACCAAGCTCTGAAAGAAACTGTATGCCAACCAAGAATTTTATATCCAGCAAAATTAAGCTTTAGATTTGGAGATGAAATAAAAACCTTCCATGATAAACAAAAGTTAAAAGAATTCACAGCTAGAAAGCTTACAGAAGATTCTCAACAAAGTATTCCATGAGAATAAAATGTTTTTAAAAAGTGAAAACCAGGAAAGGGAGGAACTCCACTATTGGAATAGTCAACCAAAGGAGTAACTAAGTCATATTAAAAACCAGAAATAAACCAAAATGACCAGGAGTACAAATCACATCTCAAGAATAACCTTGTTAATCAAATGACATAGACTGGCAGATTAGATTAAAATACTAGATCAAACCATATGGAGTCTCCAAGAGACTCACCTTATAAGCAAAAACATTCACAGACTGAAGATGAAAGGATGAAAAAAGTATATTACTCATATGGATTGCATAAACAAGCAGGGGTTTCCATTCTCAGATATGGTGGACTTCAAGCCAAAGCTAATCAAAAGGGACAAATAAGAACATTCCGTAGTGCTTAAGGGAACCATGCATCAGCAAGCATAACAATCATAAATATTTATGCCCCAAACAATGGAGCATCTATGTACATCAAACAAAACCTTCTTAGTTTCAAGAATCAAATAGACCAAAACACAATAATTCTGGCTGACATTAACACACCTCTGTCACTACTGGATAGATATTTTAAACAACAACAACAACAATATATATATATATATATATATATATATATATATCACAATAATCAATAATTTAGACTTAATGGACATATATAGAATATTTCAACCATCAAAGAGCAAATACACTTTCTTCTCAGCAGCACATGGATCCTTCTCTAAAATAGATCATATATTATGCCACAATACAACTTTTAGGAAATACAAAAATTAAAAAAAAATAGAGATAAGCCCTAGAAAAAGAAGAACAAATTAACACCCAAAGCAATAAAAGACAGGAAATAAATAAAATCAATGAAATTAAAACAAAAGTTCAAAAAATTGACAAAACTAAAAGTTGGTTCTTTGAAAAAACAAATAGACTTGATTAACCCTTAGCCAAGATAATGGAAAGAAAGAGAGATAAAACTCAAATTAATAAAATTAGTGATGAATTGGATAGGCAGAATTAATGTTGCCAAATGGCTATAAAATCAAAAGTGCCATACAGATTTAATGCAAATCCTATTAAAATCCCAATGACATCATCCATAAAACTAGAAAAAGCAATCATGAAATTCATTCGGAAAAATAAGAGACCCAGAATAGCCAAAGCAATGCTTTGTGAGAAATGGAAAACAGGAGGTATTACAATACACACCTTAAATTATACTACAGAGCTATAGTAACACAAACAATGGTATTGGCCCAAAAACAAACATGAAGACTAATGGAACAGAATAAAAGACAATTACAGACACAAACTCAATTATCTCATACTAGACAAAGGCACCATAAACATTCATTGGAGAAACAATAGGCTCTTCAACAAATGGTGCTGAAAAAACTGGAAATCCATATTTAGCAAAATGAAATTAAACCTTATCTCTCACCTGCAAGAAACTCAACTCAAAGTGGGTAAAAGACTTAGGCACTAGAACATAAACTCTGCACCTAATAGAAGAAAAATAGACCAATATCTTCACTATGTTGGCTTAGGAACTGACTTCCTTAACAAGATTCCTAAAGTGTAAGAAGTAAAATCAAGAATCAATAAATGGTAGAATATCAAACTAAAAAGCTTCTTCATAGCAAAGGAAACAATCAAGATTGTGAAGGGAGAGCCTACAGAATGGGAGAAAATCTTTACCACATGCACCTCAAATACAGCATTAATCTCCTGGATATATAAAGAGCTCAAAAAACATAACTCCAGAAAAATCCAAATAACCCAATCAATAAATGGGCACAGGAACTAAACAGACACTTCACAGAAGAAGAAAATCAATCAATCAACAAATATATGAGAACATGTAAACATCAATAGCAATAGAGAAATGAAAATCAAAACTGTTCTAAGATTTCATCACACTCCAGTCAGAACAGTAGCTATTAAGAATAAAAACAATAATAAGTGTTGGCGAGGATGTGGGGAAAAAGGCACACTTATACATTGCTGGTGAGACTGCACATTAGTGTAGCCAATACGGAAAGCAATATGGAGATTCCTCAGAAAACTTAGAATGGAAGCACCATTTGACCCAGCTATCCCACTCCTTGATTTATATCCAAAGGACTTAAAATCAGCATACTATAATGACACATCCACATCAATGTTTATAGCACCTCAACTCACAATATCTAAACTCATAATATCTAAACCAACTTAGGTGCTCTTCAACAGATAAATGTATAAAGAAATTGTGGTATATATACACAACAGAATATTACTTAGCCTTAAAGAACAATGAAATATGGCATTTGTGAGTAAATGGATGGAGCTGGAGAATCTCATGCTAAGTGAAATAAACCAATCCCTAAAAAACAAAGGCTGAATGTTTTCTCCTATGTTTGGATGTTAATTTATAATAAGGGGTGGGTAGGGAAAAATAGAGGTATTTTGGATTAGGCAGAGGAAATTGAAGGGAGTGGAGGGGTTATGGGTATAGAAAAGATAGTAGAATGAATCAGACATTAATACTCTATGTGCATATATGACTATATGACTGGTGTGATCTGACATCGTGTACAACCAGAAGAATGAGATGTTATACTCTATATACTCCATTTATGTATGAAGTGTCAGAATGCATTCTACTGTCAGGTATAACTAATTAAAACAACAACAAAAATCTACAATGAGATTTTATCTCACTCCAGTCAGAATGGCATTTATCAAGAATACAAGTAAAAATAAGTATTGGCAAGGATGTGGGGGAAAAGGTACATTCATACATTTTGGTGGAAACGGAAATTGGTACAAAAACCACTGTGGAAAGTAGTATGGAAATTCCTCAGAAAACTTGGAATGAAGCCACCAGTTGACCCAGTTCTCCCACTCTATACCAAAGGGCTTAAAACCAGCATTGTATGGACAGTGATGCAGCCACATCAATATTTACAACAGCTCAATTCAGAATAGCTAAGACACGGAACCGACCTAGGGGATAAGGAAAAGTAGAATTCACACGCACACACGCGCGCGTACACACACACACACACAGTGGGATATTACTCAGCCATAAAAAAGAATGGTTTCATGAATTTTGCCAGTAAATGGGTGGATCTGGAAACTAATATGCCAATAAATAAGCCAATCCCATTCTCTCTGAAATGTGGATGCTAACACACAATAAGGGGTTGTAAAGAACAGAAGTTCATTGGATTAGACAAAGGTGAATGAAGGGAGGGGAAGGGGATGAGAGTAGGAAAGACAGTAGAATGCATCAGGCATAACTTTCTTATTCATATATCAATACACCACTAGTTAAACTCCACATCATATACAACCACAATATGTGGTTACAATTATTGTTACTTGTATTCTTTTTTTAATTTATTTTTCTTGTAAGTTTTTATAAATGACAGCAGAATGCATTACATTTCATATTACACATATAGAGCACATTTTTACATATATCTGGTTGTATGCAAAGTATATTCACACCATTTGTGACTTCATACATGCACTTAGGGTAATGATATCCATCTCATTCTACCATCTTCTTGATCCTAATTAAAGTAAGTTATACTCCATGTAGGTATGATTTATCAAAATACACTCTACACTCATGAATATATAAAAGGAACAAAAAAAGAAAGAAAATCAGATGTTGAATTTTCATTTTATTTCCATATACTTCATTAGTGGTAGATTGAGAACTTACTTCAGTGTTTTAAGTATTTATAAACATCTAATACCATATTTTAATGATAATACAAATCTAAAGTATTCCAAAAAATTGTTAGTAGGCTGAATTGTATGCCTTGTAAAGACCTATGCAATTTCAAGTTTGTGTAAATTATATCAAAAAACACAAAATACTGTGGGGAGATAAGAAATATTCAGAACACCTGAAATAATGATGTGAATGATAGAGAAGTGTAGAGGTCATGGTGAGGTCTATTATTATTGTCATCATGCTTGAGAATTAAAGTATGATGATAGTAGTTTCATGGTCAATTTTTGCTGAGGTCTATGTAGATTTAGTTTAATGTTATTTCTTTAGTTATTGAAAATTCAGTTCTAGTGATTATTTTAAGAGAATTTTTATAGTACACGGTGTAGGTGTATGTGTGTATGTACCATGTTTAATACAATATGCACAATAGTGACCTTTTCAAAATTTTTTTCTTTGTTTTTATTGTATATTGACCTGTTTTCCAATACAATTTTTTTTCTTTTTGAGAAATGTACCAAGTTAACAATGATTTTTCTACAGTCATTGTGATATTTACCACATTAAACTCCATGCTATAATTGTACTGTGCAGCATTATTAGAATTGTATTTTGCATAGTACTAGAGTGAAATATATTGTTGTTTAAAGTTAATTTTGCTAATCGACATACTAGGATATGGCATTCTGGCACACACTAGTTCATTTACAATCTATTGCCTTGAATTTGTCTTGTATACCTCTCTAATTTGAATATAATTGTCTTTAAAAAAGAAACTAATTTATACGTTGACAATATGCTTTTCCTTCACAGTGATCACTGCTGGTACCTTTATTGAACTCTCACTAAATTAACTCAGTCTCTTGGAAGGACTTTGATTTTTCATAAAAGTTCAGGATAGAAAACTTCTCCACTCACTAAAATATGATATCCTGTAAGTACAAGCATGCTAATCTCCAAAAGGAAATGAATTTTCTATTTGGAAACATAACAAACATAACAAATTCAATGAAATGAGAAAAATAAAGCTTAATACTTTAGGGCACAAATTTAATTTATTTTAGGTTTACTCAGCAGTGCTGTAATTCTATTGATGAAAGATGAAGCTCAACATTGAAAATATAGTTAAGACAAATCAAATTGAGAAAACAATAAGTCAAATGAAAAAGAGGAAAAGTGAAAAAAAAATAACCCTCCATTCTCTGTTTTTTGACGGTTTATTCATTTAAAGAAATGTTTTTAAAACTTCAGAATCTTTGAGGATTTTATTAAATATTCAGACACATGGGCTGTATAAATGATCAAGTTCAGTTTGTTTTGATCAGAGCCTAGGAATCTGCACTTTGGACAAACATGCCCGGTCATTCAGATGGAGATGAATCAGATATTATATAGTCCATATATGAACTCTGATTGAATTGTGTAAATTATATATAGCTGTTTTCTAGCTTCCAAAAAAGAGAATAAAAGGCATACAGGAAACAACTCTCATATTGAACATCAATTCTATGTCTTGATTTGACACATCCTTCAACAGAACTATAAGAGGCAGATAAAACAAATGAAAAGAGAAGGTGAAAGAGGGGAAGAGAGTGAGATTGTGTGTGTGTGTGTGTGTGAGAGAGAGAGAGAGAGAGAGAGAGAGAGAGAGAGAGAGGGGCGGGAGGGAGAAAGAGGGGGGAAGAAGAAAGAGAGAAAGGAGAAAAGGGGAGTGTGTATTTGAGAGAGAAGGTAAAAAACTCTTTTCACTTGAAAATCGTGGTGAATATGAAATACCTTTTACTTGTCTTAGTGACTTCTGTGTCTAGGACTAAATCTCTTATAAACTGCAGTTGTACTGTAATTGATTTCATTCTTAACAAAACATTGAATCCTCTTGGGGAAAAACAAAGGAAAGTGAGATTAGCTAAGAAAACAGAAAAAAAATTCTATTTCAATGATTAAAATTTATGCCTCAGGAATTAAACAGGCTTGATGCTTTCCTGGATTTACAGCATTTCATTTGTTACTGCCATTAGCTTTAACTGCTTTGGGAAAATTTAACAACAGAGCTACAGCATGGCTTACAACCATCATGAGCTTCAAAGATTCAAGAGCATGTGAAACGTTTACTTGCTAACTCTGCCTTAATAGGATTACATGGATAACTTCTTAGAATATTTATTCCCTCTACAAATCAGGTAGGATGCATTTTAATGACATATTTAAAATGTTGTTCATCTTATGGTTGAAGACAATGACACCTAGAAACGTGTACATTTTTTAAAAGTGATGAATCAAAAGATTGAAAACTTTCTTGAAGATTGGAAGCTAATACCAATATACATGCTGTCAACTTTATTCACATATTGAAACACAGAATTTGTGAAATAGTCATATTACATATCTGTTCAACAGTGAATTTAGAAAAATGATGTTTAAAACAATCATACATGCATAAAGCCAAAGTTTTCTTCCTAATCTTCCACAATTTTTGTTATGAAACAATTTTTTGCTTCTGAAAGGACAATTATGATACAAAGTAGGAATAGTTTCTCTCTTGCAGTCTTCATGCATAAAAAATAAATTACCAATATATAATTAATGCAAATAATGAAACTGGAAACAAGATCCAAGGCCTTGTTCAGATTTGTGCCAATTGCCTGAATTGTGCATGTTCTAATAATTTATATCAGATTTTGAATCAATTTCATTAATATGTTCATATTTAAAAATTTTAATATGAAAAGTTATGATATAATTTGAATCAAGGAATTTAAGTGTATATGTCTCTGTGTATGTAGAATTTTAAGTTCAAAACTGCTTGAGCTTCCAATCAGCCTGGAGGTGACTTTTAAATAAAGTTAACTAGTAAGTTGTTGAAGTATAAATAAAGTTAACTAGTTAGGTTGTTCCTAATATTAATCTGCATGTGCTCATCACTCACTTGAAGGACATATTTTCAACTTTGATTTTCCAAAGCTAATTGGAGGTCATGATAAGTTGATATTGGAAATAAGACTTGTATTCTCATTTCTATTTCATTAATTTTGTAATGAAAAATTTCTGAATGTTCTCTTTCTACAAATGTTGGATTTTTCATTACAACACTAAAGCACAGTATTTATGGAAAATTGACCACTATTTCAATAGTGTTCTGTTCCCTCATAATTAAGATCCTTTTCACAATTAAAACCAGGACCATTTTTAAAAGAAATACAATGCAAGTTCATTTGTATCCTGCAATGTAAAGAAAAATTTATTAGAACTAAATAGAATAAATACTGCAAAAAAAAAAAAAAAAAAAAACAGAATGGTAGTTGATAATTTATATATATATTTTTTTCCGTTGATTCATTAGATTTTGAAAATATACACTTATGTGGGGTATGATGGCACATATCTATAATTCCAGAGACTCGGAATGCTGAGGCAGAAAGATCACAAGTTTGAGACCAGCCTCAGCAACTCAGTGAGACCCTCACAATCTTAGAGATATTATATCTCAAAATAAAATAAATAAGCCATGCCAGGATGTAGCTCAGTGGTAATGTGCCCCTAGGTTAAATTCTCAGTATCATAAATAAATAAATAAATATGTAAATAAAAATAATATATATATGTGTGTGTGCATATATACATATATATGTATACATGAAGTTTTATATATATATATATACACATTTGTTTAAACAATGTGTATGTGCCTGCTTGTATTAGTCAACTTTGTTGCTAAACAAACAACCCAAACTCTCAATGTTTCACAGTAACATGGTTTTCCTTGACTTAGTACATGTTGATGACTTCAGGTTATTTGTGACTACTGTGGTTCTGCTTCATTTAGTTTGAATCTGCTCCAAAGTTTTCTTTTCAGAGTAATGCTGAAAGAAAGGACACTAGTAAGGAAATATCTGTTCTTTTGGTCACAGGAATTGGCATGAGAGTGGCCAATCTCTACAATCACATGTAAAGCTTCAATTCAGATGGAGTATGTGTTAAATTCACTTAAATTACATTGATCAAAATGTTACTAATTAAGCCCAATATAAATAGGTAGAATATGTACTTTTGAGGTGAGGAAGATGAAGGCATATAGAGGCACATTTGCAAATACTGACAAACCTACCATACAAAAGCAGGCTCTTTCACATGGCCATTGCTTTCAATAAAGTTTCAGTATGGAACAGGTTGTTTACAATTAAAGTATATGTACATTACTGGAAGAAATCTCCTTTTTTAGTTCATACTACCATAGTATTTGTTTTCTGGGCAGACTTATTTAAGAAAGAGATAAATCCTACTTCTGTTTATGATTTCATTTAAGCTGTATAATATCCTACCATATTTCCTACTGTGAACATTTTCTGTTGCTGATGCAGATTGTATTTTCATACATTATTCTAATTATATACCTGGAAGACAATCAAAATTTAGCATACTAACCAGAGAAAAATCAATGCTGATTTATGAGAATAAATATGTGTGTTGTCACAACATTTGGGGAAGGCTGAGAGACATTAGACCACTTTAACTTTGAGTCAACTGCAAAATAGCATCCCAGCTCACCTGTATCAGCCATCTGGATTAACCTTAATACCCTCCTGGGCTTCTTCTAAGGATAGCTTTGTTAAACTAATCTATGGGTCTTGGTGTTGGCATCCAGGTGGAATTTTAATTAATAACATTTTGTCTAAGGTTATTTTTTGTAAGGGGAAACTAATGATTTTTTTTTATCGAAATAAACCATTCTTTATTCATTGGAGTGATTGCTACTTTTATTTTTTACCTCCAAACGAGAAATCAAGATTATACTAGAGCTCGAATATCCAGTATTATCCCAAATTTACCTAATGGCATCCAGCACAACTGATATGTTCTGATTGACTCTCTCCTCTTCCTTGGTGAGCTTAAACTTCTGCTTTTCAATGTATTTGATTTAAATTATCTAGATTACATCCACACTGTTTCATTTATTTCATTTACATTGACAAAGTTGTATATGTAATAGAAATTTATATCAGTCATAAAAGCTGATGAATCTCAATTTGATTAAAACGTAGCCTAACTCTTTTTCTGACTTGCAAACCTCAACCAGTAGCAACTGTCTTCCATTTTGGCTTGCATAAAGGCCTTCATATTTCTAAGTTGCTCATTGATGTAAGGAGTGGATCTCACATACAATTAACAGTGATATGACTAGAGTTCATACAAATTCTACATACATAAACTTTAATGATGGCAAGTAGGCTTGCCAGAGTCTCACAGATTACCAAGAACTTCAGAGCTATAAAATTTTGTTTGTTATTGATTGGTCATCTCTTTAAATTTATGTTATTTTTAAAAATATATTTCCTGCTGCCTCATAGATAGTAAACAAGTGTACACTTGGTACATTTTATTGTGATTCTCTTCATTAATTACATATTCTGTTTTCACAACTTAAAATAATCAATGATATTTTCATTAAATTCATGATCATCAGGGTAGTTTCACTTTGAGAAATATATTCCAAAGGTAGTATTCATATGCATCAATTTTACTACAGTGGGGATTTTACATTAGCAAAGGAAACTACAAAATTATCTATATATAAACAAATGTAAGTTGCTTCATGAAACTCTGTGCTTATATTTAAAGCCACTCAAATGACTAGGAGGATAGCCTGATATGAGAATATTTTTCAGAGTGTACTCTTTGCCTCTGACAAGATCATGTAGTAATCTTGGACGGATTGGAATCCATTTGCCTTCAATTGACTTTAATGGATTTCCCTCATGTCTTACAAACATAGTCCTCAAGGGGGGAAAATGTTGATTTCTCTGTTATAAAGACTAATTTGATCTGCTTTTTGACTGAGTCCAGCAAATTGTTTTAGATATATATGGTTGTTGAGATGACTTAGGGACATCTGTTAAATTCAAACATAAAGCTCCTCCTGAAGGACAAGCACTTCTACTGACCAGCTTTGAAAATCATCCTTGAAACAAATCTCAAGAGAACTGACCTGAACCACAAAGACAGTTGAATCTCATTAGGCAGAAATCCACTGTCTTACTCTCTATGCTATTGCATTCCTCCCACAATCTTGGGAGTCCAAGTTCAAATACATTGCACTACTTTCCATTGAACCATCAAAGTTCCATATGGACTATAGTGGATAATGTGGCCGAGATCCTGGAACACTTTGCCCTTCTCAGGAGAAAAATGAAGACCAATTATCAGAGGCCCTTTGTTTGGGATCCCCTTTATTCACTCTGACTCAAGCACTATTCTCTAAAACTTTTAACAACATTTCTTCCAAGCTATATTGATTTTCTTTTGCTGAGTAATGAATTATCACAATTTTAGCAGTTTATATCAGCATCCGTTTATTGTCACATAGTCTCTGTTGGCATGAAGTAGTTGAGATTTTTGCTTATTTCCATGCATTGAATCAAGATGCTCCCCAGGGCTGCAATTTAATCTGGAGGTTGTTATCTTCTTCCAAGATCATTTAGGTTGTTGGCAGAATCAGTTCCTTGTGATTGTAGGACTGAGATCTGCATTCATGTTGTTTCATTTTGCTGGTTGTTGGCTGGGAATAATTATGAATTCTTAATCCCTACCCCGATTTTGAGCTAGGAGACATTTCTCCATATGCAATTCACAACATGTCTATTTGATTTTTTCTAGACCAGGAAGAGAGGTGACCCTTGGACACTGATCCAAAATGCTTGGCTTACCTTTTTGAATTAACTCAAATTCCACTGATTATTAACCCAATTATTAGAGAGATATCAATGTATGTTCATGAGTACTACTATGATCAAACATAGAGTGTGTGCAGAAATCTTGGAGGCCATATAAAAATTCTGACTACTGTAGTCTTTATTCGGTCTGACTTTATTATTTAATTCAAGTTTTCTTTTTTTCTGCAACACACAATATTTTATTATATAATGTAGTAGCTTATATTACACTAAAACATTAGTAGAGATAATCCTTATGTAATGAAGTGTGAAAGAAGACACTATGTCTTTTTTATACATATTTATTTTGTATACTTTAGTTTTGAGTTTTTATCAGCAATATATTGAAAAATATTTAACATCTTGCTTCTCAAAAACAAAAGCCTTAGTTTGTAGCATTGGTCAATGTCTTTGATATAAATACTTCCACTATAGCCAATTCCAAGCCACCAGTATTATGTTACTGAATATGGTGCTACCAGAAAACATATACTGTTGACACTGTAAAGCTGATGTGACTAGCTCCAATATATCTACTGATGATTAAAAAATAAATTCTTTTAGGGCTGGTGTTATAGCTCATTTGGTAGAGTACTTGCCTCTTATGCACAAGGCTCTGGGTTCAATCCCCAGCACCACACACGAAAAAAATAAATTATTTTAATTTTGGAATAATTGGACATTTCCCTTGACAGTATTTGTATATGAAAGAACTCTACACAAGATGGAAAGTTACTAAAATGAAATACAAAAATAACTTGGGCAGTACTAGCTTTTTCACATCTATTTAAAAGACAATATGTTTTTTATACAACGTATTAGTGTGAATCAAGGCATTTAAGTGTTTAGTAATTAACAGTCTAATCATATAATCCTCCTGAGAATTCAACCCCCTTTCAGAAATCTAGCACACTTATGAGAAAATGCAAGTGCTTTGGGCATCAGAGCAGACTCCCTTGATATCAGTATAGTCAACAGAAATAACATTGTAAAACATTAGTATTCTTATTCTTGTTAAACATAAATTTAAAATATTATTATTTTTTAAAAATTATAATAGTATTATAACATCTGTAAAGTGGAAGAAGATCTGAGGTCAAAAATATGTTTAAATTTTTTAAAAATTGAGATCATTGCTATAAGCACACAAAGCTAACAACTAGCTGGGCGCGGTGGCGCACGCCTGTAATCCCAGCACTTGGGAGGCTGATGCAGGAGGATCGCGAATTCAAAGCTGGCCTCAGCAATGGTGAGGCACTTAGCAATTCAGTGAGAACCTGTCTTAAAAAAGGGCTGGGGATGTGGCCCAGTGGTCAAGTGCCCCTGAGTTCAATCCCTGGTACCAAAAAAAAAAAAAAAAAAAAAAAAAAAAAAAGCTAACAACTAGGTTAATAGTGAATAATATTCAAAGGCAATTTTAAAAAATCCTAAACCAAACAATACAAATGTTCAGTTCCTGTTTTCAAGTGTTACTGTTTCATTCCTTTTCCCCTTTACTTTTTAGGAAACTGGTTTTAAAAACATGGAAGGAAATCACTAACAGTAAAAGGCAAATTGCCATTTTATTGGATTTGCTAAATGAGTTATATCAATCTTCTGCTAATGTGTCAGATTTACTTCAGTAAAAGTAAAATGTTTCATTTACAGGAAACAGATAAAAAATCAAGGAGTAGGTTCTACTTCTAGCATCAACAAATCTCTGAAGAAGCAGCTTAGCTACTTGTAATCAATTGTAAATTAAAAAGAGATAAATTTCAGGAAATGATAAGATCAAATATTCCCTGTGAAGGGTAAACAAGTTTAGAGAAGTATGTCTGGCATACCCAGGAATGTTCCAAGGAATGGAAACAATCACTCATTATATTGAAAGCACTCTAGTCTCTAAAACTTGTTTCAATCCATCTCTTTAGAGGAAGTGAACTGGGAAAAAGTGGGACAAAGGATCTGAAAGTGTATAAGGAGAATATCAGGAAGGACCAGAAAGGAAATTACTCTAAGGATATAAGTAGGGAGAAAGACACAACTTATTTCAAATAGATTTTGGTTTCTTCAAAGCCTTTATAATTCATAGGATAAATGGCATGATTGAATCCGATTAATATTTACTGAAATATATAAATTTCTAAAGTTTTAAAAATAAAGTTGAGATTGTCCTTCCAATCAAGTCTTTCTTATAATTGAAGTTATTGCTATAACAAATCTCTGGTCACTCACTTGGGATTAGAAATTTTGCAGCAGAACCATGCACGGTCAGATACCCACACATGTGCCCTGCAATAAAAGCCCTGCCTCTTATGAAGCCTATTTAGTGGGATTAATCCAAGATAAAGTCTGAGATGTCTTCACCTTAATCAACCTCTCTCCAACTCTCTGATTATATAAATCAAGATCACTTCAGCATCTCCCCATTGTAAATTTCTATTCCATTATAGAAAAATAAAATACATGTTTCAGGGCTTTAGCTCATCTCTCATGTTTAGTTTTGTTGCTGCTAATTTTTAGATCACTTATTACCTGACTTCTTTGACTGAACTCCTATTTCAGTTAATGGGTTCCAGCCATGTCCTTGAAGGCAAAGCCATTATATAAGTTTATTATATTAATAATCTGTCTTTGAAATCCAGCCCATATTTCTTTGATTTCTTCTTAAACTTTTGGACACTGTGTTCTGGAAGCTTTTTGAGTACTACTCTAACTCTTTTTGAGTACTACTCTAACTCTTCCTGTGCATTATGCTCGTAATTATAACACTCATATTACTCATTTTGGAACTCTCCTTTACCCTACTCTGAAGATTTATCTGCCCTTTGACTACAATGTTTCTGTGGATCTGGCATAAACAAGAGTTAGTAGTTCATCACAATTATTCTCTATTTTTCCCCACAATTTCAATAAACAAACTTGGACTTCTCAATACTGGTTGGGGTTCATTGCCATTTACAGAAATTAAAAGAAGCATACTTATTAGAGAATTTTCTAGCTAATCTTCTTTTAATACAGACATATGTTTCAAGGTAAAAACTGAGATATATATATATATATATATATATATATATATATAAATTAATACACTTAGTACAATATTAACTGATATATATGTACATATTATATATACATATTATGTGTGTGTGTGTGTGTGTGTGTGTGTGTGTATCTCTTAATGCAAGGTTCTCAACTGAAGAGAGTAGAAATTCCTGTTGAATGGCATTCTATTATGAAATTGTGAGGGCACACAAATAGAAGGTCAAAAACCACACTGGAGACAACCGTGCAGCCAAGAGATTTATTCACCAGCCTTTATGGCTGGTCAGAGGTAGAAGAAGTACGGGGGGAGAGGAGTCAGGGAGCGGGAAGTGTACAAGTTCTGGATGGAGGGTCAGTGCCTGGTTGTGCCGGCTGTGGTCTCTGGAGCTGTTGGCTGGGGCAGCTGCCATCGGGATGGAGACAGTGAGTCTGGAGCTGTTGAAGTGGTTGTGTTCTCTCCATAGGGATGAGCTGTTGTGTCTGAGCTCCAGGCAGGCAGGAGCTTTAAGTAGGGATTTCTGGTTGGGGGTGTAACAGAGCGAACTTTAGTGCTATTGGCTCTTTTCCCAGTAAACAGGGTGACTTTTAAGCTGATTGGCTCCTGCCTGGGGAAAATGAAACCAGGTTGCTGCTAATGGAAATTTCCATGGGGGAGGTGGCCTGTCAGGCCAAGCCTATCTATCATTCCCCCCTTTTTGTTTTCTTAGGAAGTGGGATGTCATGTGTCTGTCTGGCTACTTCATGCTGAAATAGGGTGACATGGGGTGTTATGGGAGGATATGACAAGACAGGTAGGTCAAGCTCGAGGGTGAAAAGGATTCTCAGGAGGCTGGTGCCAAAAAGATGAATCTCTGCAGGTGTGGATGCAGGTTCCCTGAAGCCACAGGTCAGCGAAGGTGTCCTCCTAAAGAGAGGAATTGTAGGCATGAAGGCAGCATCTTACAACAAAGAGAAAGAAGGAAAGAGGGATTATTGCCCATCAGTCTGTCCCTAAGGAGAAGCTGGTTAAAGAGTCAGAACAAGAAAGACGGAAAGGATTATTTTGAGTTGGTATCGGAGACATGAGAGAAGCGAATTTTTAGGGGATTGGTGGGAAGGAAAGAACAAGTATACCAGGGTAGGTGTCTGCCATCCTTTTGTGGATCCTCAGCTGACTGGGCAGCTGGTTTCAGTCTGGAGATATGAATCCAAGATATCAATTTCCCTGAGGTTTCACGAAGTTTAGCAGTCTTGGTTGTGCATAGCACGACCTGGAAGGGACCTGTCCACTTTGGGGCAAGGGAGACTGATCCCATGTCCTGGGGAGAGAAGAAATATACCCAAGAACCAGGTGTTAATGGGAATGAAGTAGAGAGTCCCTGGGTCCAGCAAGATGTAATCTTGGCACGTTCATAGCTGGTGTTTGATGAAGGATAAGAGGGGAAGAGAGAGGTCTTTGGGCACGGGTCCTTGAATTAGAGAAATTCCAGGTGGAAGAGCTGGCCCCCCAAACATAATCTCAAAAGGGGATAGTGAGGAAGGTTTCTTTGGGAGGACTCGGAGCCTAAAGAGGGCAAGGGGAAGTAGCTTGACCCAGTCTAAGTGAAGCTCCAGGAAGAGTTTAGTCAGAATGTTCTTAAGAGTTCTATTAGTCCTCCATACCTTCCCTGAAGACTTGGGGTTATATGGGATGTGAAAATGCCAAGGAATGTTAAGGGAAGTAGATATATTTTGGGTGACATGAGAGACAAACTCAGGCCCATTGTAAGACTGGATGGATGTGGGCAACCTGAAGCAGGAAAATATTTCTGAGACTAAAATAGAAGCTACTGTGGAAGCCCTCTTGTTGGAAGTAGGAAAGGCCTCTACCCATCTAGAGAAGGTATCTACCAAGACCAGGAGATACTTATGTTTCCGGACAGTTGGCATGTTGGTGAAATATATTTGCCAGTCAGCTCCTGGGAACTTCCCCTGAGCTTGGTGAGAGGGAAATGTTCCTGGTTTAAGAGGAGTGTATGGGTTGGTGTGCTGACATACAGGGCACTTGGAGGTGAGCTGATAGAGATATTGTGTGTCCTCTAAAGTCAGGGTGAGGAAGGAGGTAGCAAATATTTTAAGAGCCTGAGGGTTAGAATGGAAAAGACAGTGAAGATAGGAGAGGATTGATTGTATGGGAGGAGATGTGGAGGTCTGGGTGGTAAATTGGATGGAGGCCAGGAGAGAGGGAGAAGATAGTGCTGCCTCCCTTGCTGCCCTATCTGCCTTTATGTTGCCCTGAGTCATGGGAGACCCATCACTTTGGTATGCGGGACAATGAGAGATCCCTATTAGTTTGGGCAGAAGAGAGGCCTGTAGAAGCTTTGATATTAGTTTGGAATTAGTGACTGCAGAGCCCTTTGTGGTCAGGAGCCCCCGCTGTTTCCATATTGCGGAATGGGAGAGTAAAAAGTGATAAATGTATTTTGAGTCTGTGTAAAAGGGTGAGGTTTTTGTCAGATGACAATTCAAAGGCACGAATAATGGCTGTAAGTTCAGCCTGTTGGTTTGTGGTGTTGGGGGAAAGGGGTGCTGCCTTGATAACCTCTAATAGGGAAATGACAGTGTAGCCGGCAAAATGTTGCCATCCTTAAGGAAAGAACTGCCATCTGTGAACCAGATTAGGGAAGAGTCAGGAAGTGAATGTGGGAGGGGTGAGGGATTAAAGCCTCGAGCATCTCTACACAATCATGTTCTGGGGGTGCAGAGGAGACTGGAAGGAGGGTAGCTGGGTGTAAAGAGGAGCAGTGTTGGAAGGAGATTGAGGAATCGTGTAGAAAAGAAACCAGGAGAGAGAGAACGCGACAGGGTGGGAGAGTTTGAAGGCTCTTATAGGTCAGTAGATCCTTTAGATGGTGAGGAGAGGTAACAGTGATATGGGCGCCAAAGTTCAGCTTTTTTGATTCTTGTAGAAATAGGTAAGCAGCAACCACAGCCTGAAGACAGGGGGCCCATCTGCGAACAGTGGTATCAAGTTGTTTAGAAAGGTAGGCAACTGGAGCAAATGTGGAGGCCTTATATTGGCCTAAAACACCTGGAGCCAGACACATCATCTCATGGACATAAAGGGAGAATGGCTGAAGAAGGTTCGGGAGATGAAGAGCTGGGGCCTGTAATAGTGCCTGCTGCAGATCCTGCTGGCCCCAGGAAGTAAAGGATCTCTTCCTTTGTCTTGGGACAAGGCTTGGGAGAGCCTTGATGAGGGCCTTTCTGTTTAGGGTAATGGCCCTTGGTTGATGGGAGATCTGAACTCCTAAATAAACTACCTGAGTCTGAGCAAGTTGTACCTTAGATGGGGAAATGCTATACCCGTGAGAAGCAAGAAAATTTAAAAGGGTGTAAGAGTCTACACTAACTGTAGAAAATGAAGGGCTGCAGAGGAGAGGGTCATCTACATATTGCAGAAGAGTGGAGTCAGAAAACTCAAAATCCTTGAGATCAGCAGCCACTGTCTGTCCTAAGATATGAGGGCTGTCGTGAAAACCCTGAGGGAGGACTGCTCAGGTAAATTGTTGGGACCGTTGAGTATCAGGATCAGTCCAGGTAAAGGCAAAGATGTCTTGTGATTCCTGAGGTAAAGGGACAGTGAAGAAGGCATCCTTAAGATCAATGACCGAGAAATGGGTAGATAAGGAAGGAATTAGGGAAAGAATAGTATAAGGATTCGGGACCAGAGGGTGTATGGGCCTAACAGCCTCATTGATGAGACGAAGATCTTGGACTAGCCGGTACGACCCAGTGGACTTCTTAACCGCCAATATGTGAGTATTAAAAGGGGAATGGGTGGGTTGGAGAAAGTGTTTCCGCAGGAGGTCTGAGATAATAGGTTGGAGGCCTCTGAGGCTAGTGGCCAGGAGTGGGTACTGGGCTCTGTTGGGGAAATGCTGGGGATCTTTAAGGTGTATTTGTACAGGGTTGCAGTGAGCAAAAGAGGGAGTCTGGGTATCCCAAACTTTGGGGTCTACCAGATGGGTAGAGGCATGGTAATGGGAGGTTTCTGCATTGTTAGAGCATTGAAAGGTCTTTTCAGGGTTATCAACTCCTAATACGGTGATGAGAAAGATGGAGGAGGAGACAGAGGGAGATGAGTTAAGGAGCACAACTGAGCGAGGCAGGTCAGAGAGCACAATTGAGTCCTACAATTCGGCTAGTATATCTTGGCCCAGTAAAGGCACAGGACATTGAGGGATTACTAGGAACTTGTGGGCAAATGAATGGAGGTGGAGGCGGCAAGACAGCATGGGATTCTTGCAGGGGTGAATGGTGTGTCTCTCTACCCTGACAATAGGGGACAATATGGTGGTGGGCCCCCAAAACTCCCTCAAGACCGAGAAAGTAGCTCCTGTGTCTAGTAGGAAATTTATGGGGTGGCCATCAACAAGAAGGGTAGCCCTAGGCTCCTGTGAGATGATGTCAACTGTCGGAGAGGAACCCCAGGGCCCCGTCAATCTTCTGCAGCTAGTCCCAGCAGGTCGAGTTTCATGACTGATCCAGTCCCCCTAAGGGAACTGAGGAAGTAGAAACTCCAGTGGCCCATCTTGGAGCATTTAGAACATGGGCGCATAGGGGGCCTGGGGTTGGGGCAAGCTCTAACCCAATGTCCTTCATTCCCACACCCGAAACAGGGCCCTGGAGGTCCCCTCTGCGTGGGGTCATGGCCCTTTGATTTTGAGGCCCGAACATCTGAGCCCAATAAGGCCTGGGCCAGCATTTGGAATTTTGTTCGTTCAGCCTTTTTACATTTCTGAAACCTACGGCGTTCGGTATCCTTATATCTGTTATGATAGACCTAAGGTGTGGCCAAGATCTCAGTCTGAGGTGTTGCAGGTCCTTGCTCTAATTTTCTCAATTTAACCCATATGTCGGAGTAACTTTGGGACAAAAAGTAAGTCATTAGGACCTGATGTCCCCCTGTGTTGCCGCCGGAAAGGGAATTGCAGCCCGGAACGGCGGCGCCACAGGAAGGAGCCCGGAGACAGGGTGGAAATGAAAAAATTATTTTATCTCTCTCTCTCTGTCTCTTGTAATTTCTAACACCACATACACACTCTCACAAGAAACCAAGGCACATACTCTTACAAGAAACTACAGTATATATACACAATAGTGTTAACCCCATCCATTCTCTCTCAGGTCTCATCTCACGCGCCCGAGCAGGAATGGCGCCAGCCCGATCTGCCAAGTCACAGCTCAAGTCTCTCTAGATCCTGAGCCAAGTCCCTTGAGACTACAGAAGGCAGTAATGCCCAAACATGTCCATGGCCCACAGCCAAACACAATCTCAGCCATCTCCCCAAACAGGGCTCCTGCATCCCTGGAGATTCAGGATCTAAATTGGTGTATTGCTGGAGAGCTTTGGTCAGTTGATCTAGAAATTTGAAGGTGGTCTCTTCCCTGCAGCTTGTCAAAATTAATGGCCGTTTGTGCTGCACGCTTAAGACCAGCTAGTATACAAGTGGAAAACTGATCTCGCAAGGCCATGTCCCCTGGGGAATTATAGTCCCAGTTAGGGTCCCTTTCAGACACAGCCTGAGGTCAATGGGATGGTTAGGGTCGGTTCTATGGTTCTCATCAGCATAGGCCCTTGCTGCTCCCAGACTTGCCTACGCTCCTCAGGAAGGAGGGTATTTGCCAGAATCATATATATATCATGGAAGGTAAGGCTATAAGCTTGGAGGACCCATTGAAATTCCCTGAGGTATGTAGTGGGGTCAGTGGCATAAGAGCCCAACCATTTCTCAATTTGCACTACCTTGGTCATTGAGAAGGGAACATTCCTTCTGGCCCTGCAACTTCCCGGAGTGGGGCCAGGACTTGGGCCGGAGCATGTGAAGGAGGGCGAGCAGACATTGTGCGAGATCACATGGAGGGTGGGCTGAAGGAGGAGGAGGTGGCAGAAGTGGGTTGAAGTGGGGCTGGAGGGGATGAGAGAGGGGGAGAGATTTCAGGTAGAGTCTGCTATGGGGCTAGTTCATCCGCCGGATCAAAATCAAAAAAGGAGGGGGATGGTATGGGAACAGCTGGTTGACAGTCTAGGAGGATATTGTTGGAGCTGCTGTGGGAACAGAGTGAGAGATTTGAACATAGGAGGGAGAAAGCCTGAACATATGGAAACTCTACCCATTTTTTTGATCACTCACAGAAGTCAAAAAGATCTCTCAGTATAGAGGGATCCAGGGACCCAGAAGCAGGCCATTTGTTTTGTTTATCTAAGGGGCATGTGGGCCAATCTTGGGTGCAAAACTTGATAAGTCTTGTTGGTTGTATATCGGGAGTTAGGCCAAGAGTGGCTAGGTTGTTTAAGAGGCATTGTAGAGGGGAATTGGCTGGGATGGATGGGAGTGGGTAGGAGGGCAACAGAGAGTGAATGATAGGGAAACCGAAGAAGAGAGTGAGGACGAGAGTGAAGAAGAGAGTGATCAGAGGGTAGCTGGCCAGGAGGGATGGGAGTGGGTCAGCTGGGAGGGATGAAAGAGGAGGAGAAGAAGAAGAAGAAGCCCCCATTTTCCCATTCTGAACAGGAGAGATATATTATCCTGAGGAGCGTTCCCCTCAAGATATATATCAGAGAGATCCAAGTCTGTGAGACTCAGTCGTCACTGGAGTCAAATAGACATGGGGTCCAAGGGGACCAGAGGACAATGGGCCACCCTGCGCAGGGATTTTTCATGTCCTGTCCCAGATGGGAAGGAGAGACCCAGAGGCCAGAAAAATAGTTTTCTTCAACTACTCACAGAAAAGAAAGAGAGAGAGGGAGGGAGGGAGAAAGCGAGAGAGAGAGAGCTCCGTGAGGTCCACTGTGACCGTGAAGGTCTAGGTGGGATGCAGTCCTCCCCGAACGGGCCATCAGTGGGGCTGCCGGACAATCAACAGTCAGTTCCCACTGTGAAAGGCCTGACAGGTTTAGGAGCTTTGGGAACAAGGAGACCTTCCCAGGAAAGGAAGAGAGAGAGGAGAGAGAGAAAGAGAAAGAGCTCCTGAGGTCCACTGTGACCATGAAGGTCTAGGTGGGGTTCGGTCCTCCCCATACAGGCCACCAGTGGGGCTGCTGGATGATCAATGGTCAGTTCCCACTGTACAAGGCCCAACGGGTTTAGGAGCTCTGGGGATGAGGAAACCTTACAAGGAAAGGGAGAGAGGGAGGGAAAGAGAGAAAGAGAAAGAGCTCCTGAGGTCCACTGTGACCGTGAAGGTCTAGGTGGGGTGCAGTCCTACCCATACAGGCCACCAGTGGGGCTGCCAGACAATCAAGAGTCAGTTCCCACTGTACAAGGCCCAATGGGTTTAGGAGCTTTCTGGGGACGGGGGGCTTACCAATCTGATGGCTGGTAGGGATGCGTCGACCAGTGATCAAAAAATGGGCGAAGGCTGAGGCAGTTCCGGGTGATTATGGCCTTCGGCTCGGGACAGGTTCCGGGTGTTGGCACCAATGAAGGGCAAAAATCACACTGGAGACAACCGTACAGCCAAGAGATTTATTCACCAGCCTTTATGGCTGGTCAGAGGTAGAAGAAGTACGGGGAGAGAGGAGTCAGGGAGTGAGAAGTGTGCAAGCTCTGGTCAGAGGGTCAGTGCCTGGTTGTGCGAGCTGTGGTCTCTGAAGCTGTCGGCTGGGGCAGCTGCTAATGGGCTGGAGGCTGGAGCTGTCAGCTGGAGCAGCTTCCGTCAGGCTGGAGTCTGGAGCTGTTGCAGTGGCTGCTTCCTCTCCACAGGGATGAGCTGTTGTGTCTGAGCTCCAGGCAGGCAGGAGCTTTAAGTAGGGATTTCTGGTGGGGGGTGTACCAGAGTGACCTTTAATGATATTGGCTGTTTTCCCAGTAAACAGGGCGACCTTTAAGCCAATTGGCTCCTGCCTGGGGAACATAGCTACCTTTAAGCTGATTGGCTCCTGCCTGGGGAAAATGAAACCAGGTTGCTCCTAATGGAAATTTCCATAGGGGAGGTGGCCTGTCGGCCCAAGCCTATCTATCACAAATGAGGGTAAAGAAACATTCAAAACCGGCGCAGTGGTGCACACCTATAAAACCAGCAGCTCAGGAGGCTGAGGCAAGAGAATCACAAGTTCAAAGCCAGCCTCAGAAAAAGTGACGTGCTAAGCAACTCAGTGAGATTCTGTCTCTAAATAAAATACGAAATAGAGCTGGGGATGTGCCTCAGTGGTCAAGTGCCCCTGAGTTCAATTCCTGGTACCCACCCCCTCCCCCCCCAAAAAAAAAAAAAAAAGAAGAAATATTTGATCCTAAGAATTTGGTTAATATACTAGCATTAGCATCTTGTACTTCTGCTATTACTCACTGTATTTGTTCTATTGGTTGCTTCATTGATCAATGATCTTTGAGAAGAGGGTCTCTGTCTATCTTGTCTGCTACTTTATCACCTGTACCATACAGAGTCTGATATAAAAAGGAATTTCAAGTCTAGGAGGAACTCCAACACTAATCACAAAATTTTGAGAATTCTTTATAGCATTAGTAATGCAAAAGATAATATCCATGAAGGTTAAGCTTAAAATTTGAATTAAAAAAGAACCATCTTTATCACAAACTATCAAGTTCTATCACAGCAGAGCCTGATGTGAGGGAATACATGAAATATGACATTTTGATAATATGAGTATTTGTTTTATTTTTAGGCCACATATTTTATTTCAGAGTCGAAAATGTTAAGAGAATCTAGAAAATCCTCATGTAGTTAGAAAACAGCTAGAGAATTGGAACATTACAGAGCTCTGCAGGATAACAAATGATAACCTGAGGATATAACTAAATGTGAATCAACAATACCTCAAACAACCTTTACAGTGTCATATGACAGAAAAGGAAGCTAAGAGCATATTTAATGCATTTCTATAAGAACAGTGCACAAGAATGTGTGATATGGTTAATTAAGGCCGGTGAATATTTATATACCTGTTTAGCAAATCTGAAATTGATAGAACAAGCAAAGCAAGCAAATAAGAGAGGGGCTTGTACAGAAACAGGGAAAAAGAAATTAGAATGAGATTACGCTTTGAGAACATAAAGTTGTGTTATTGAAGCCCACTACGAAGTTTATGGGCTGAAGAGATAATATCATCAGATGGATTTTAAACTGTTTGACTCAAGAGACAAATAAACACCCTAAATTGTTTATTGTGTTTGGTACTGCCTATGGCTTTGGAAAAGAGAGATCAATAAAAGAAGCAAACAACCAGGGAAAAAATCAGTGGGGTTGTTAAGGAATCTAAGTAGAAAGTTAGTGACAGATAACATTGATAGCTCTGTATAAAAGCTAAGGAAAAATTCAACTTCCACATTTGCTACATTTGTAAATGTGGATTTCTTGAAAATACTGGGGCCTACCTTGTGTGGAGTATCATTTGTTTCCAAAAGGCAATTGAAAATATGATATTAAACATGTCTTAACTATTATTGCTAAAAATGTTGGAATAATATCAGCATTGCTTTGTTCACCACCATCGACATCCATGAAAATGTAACAAACTTAGAACCCTTTACCGCTGGCTTCAGTGCTGCAGCTGAAATGTCCTTCCTATTGTAGCTAGCAGCTGATTCAAGCTACTGATTACTGAAGTTTCATTTAAGCAAACTGGTGACTGATGTTCTGGTGTGTTTCCAGGAATCATGTATACGAAGAACATTTTGATTGTACAGATGAAAAGGAATGAAAACTAGATTGTAAAATATTCTACTTATGGTGAACAAGTCAAACGACGCATATACTCATGAACTATTGATCCAAACCACCCAATGAGCCAGAGACCAGGTAAAGTATGACTATTCTCAAAGGCATAGTTGGGAAGTATTAAGAAGTAAGTGTACCTAATTTCAAGGGAATTACAACTATCTTTCCTTTTAATTAAAAATTGTTTAGCATTCTGTTATCTATTCTCACATTTCTAATACTTCTTATATTCACTTTGCTCTCAATGCTTCACAAAAATGGCTCTCCTTCAGGTCTACTCCATGTTAATCCAGGGGCAATTTTAATTCTTAACCCTTCCCCTTCCTCCATCCCTTCTTTCCTTCTTTCCTAGCTTGCTTCCTCCTTTCCTTTTTTTTTCTCCCCTTCCTTCTTTCTTTCCCTTTCTTTTTGGTTTAATATAATAGCAAAACTTGCCACAATTAGTTACTTATTTTTGCATGAACCACATATTTGTATGACTAGGAATGAACATCATCTTCTTTTGGTCATGCTCCCAGACGAATCATTCTCAGACTCCTTCTCTCGATTCTCTTCAACTCTAACTTCAAACATTAAAGCGTTGCAAGGCTTTGTCCTTGGAAATACAGAAGGTCCAAATTAACAATGGTTCAAAATGTGATTTTGGTACTTTAAGATGGTAAAAAAGTGAAACATATTCAGTAGAAACTGTACTTGGATGTTTTAATTTTCAGATTTTGAGAGCTGGTGATATGTGATACAATGCTCTAGCCTTACTGAATAGCAGTAGTTAGCCACAGCTCTTAGTCATTCACTCATAGTGTAAACAACTGCTACTTTACAGTGAACTATGCCTCTAAGCTATGATGTTAAGTAGATTAGGTGTTATTAAATGCATTTTATGTACAATAGTGCGTCTCATGATGGGTTTATCTGGATGCAACATCAGCATAAGTTGAGATGTGTTTCTACTCCATCTACATGCATGCTTCAGGTTATTCCATGGAATCATATGGTTTTAAAAACCATTTGTTTTCTGATCAGTTACAAAATAACATGTATCTCTAGACTGCCTCTTTGAACTCTAGAAATGAACACCCAATTGCTTAATTCACTTTTATGTGTCTAATTTAACATCACTGAATCTGATATGGGATCCTTCTCTTCCCACATGCTTCCCTACCTCAGAAAATAGCTCCATCTTTTGATTGCACTGGTTATGGAACTTAATGCCATCCTTGGCTCCTTTTTGTCTCTTACCACATACATCCAACCCATCCATCAAACCTTCAAAATATACCTGGGATCTAGTGAATTCTATCACTTCTTAGGTAATATGCTAACCCATGTCCTCACTCCACTGTGTGGATTACAGCTGTCTCCATCTACTACAGTTAATTCTCCACACAGAAGTCAGAACATTCTTTTTTAAGTATTCCAATAATACTTTTTGTTTTAGCCAGCATCCTTGCTGCCCTGACTAAAAGACCTGACAAACACAATAAGAGGAGGAAAAATTTATTTAGGGGCTCATGGTTTAAGAGGTCTCAGACCATAGACAGCGAGCTCCATTCCTCGAGGGTGTAGGTGAGGCTAAACATCATGGCAATGGCAAATGAGTGTAGTGTAGGGAAGTGGCTCACCTGTTGATCAGGAAGCAGATAGAGACTCCACCTACCAGATATAAAATATATGCCCCAAAGGTATACCCCCAGGGACCCAACTCCTTCAGCCATACCTACCTGCCTTTAGTTACCCATAGGGGATTAATTCACTGATTAGGTTAAGGCTTTCATAAGCTAGTCATTTCACATCTGAATGTTTTTGTATTGTATCACATATGAGCTTATTTTATTTTATTTGTGGTGCTGGGGATTGAACCCAGGGCCTTGTGCATGCAAGACAAGCAATCTACCAATTGAGCTATATCCCAAGCCACACACACATGAGCTTTTGAGGGACACATAATGTCTAAATCATAACACTACTCAGTTGATCAAAATATCACATATATTTTTACGTGATTTAGAATACAACCTAATGCCTTTACATACAGATGAGTCACATATTCTACAATTCTACTCTTTGATTCACTCTTGAATTGCACAGGCCACTATACATTTATCCAAATGCTCTAAAATCACAAGCTTTTTATTTTGTCCCAATAGTCCCATGATATTTCCATGGCCTGGATCTCCTAGTTCCTCAGTTCTAACTTCAGAGAATACTTTCCTAATATAAAAATACCACTTCTATTATATTTATGAACATTAGTAGACTATATATTTACATATTTCTTATTTCTCTATTCTGTTTCCACACCAAAATCAAATTTTTAATTCCTACTTTGCTCAATGATAGCTTCAGAACCAAAAACAATCCCAAGTATGTGATCTATTCTGTATAATTTTAATGTAATGAATGAATGAACATCTACTGAGCACAAGAGTTAAAGTGCTTAATTTTTATCTCTTCTTTTTTCAGTTTCATAGTAAATTTTTAAAATTAAAATATGAATTCATTAAATATTTTATGCATACAAAAGATAAAATGTGTGAAGAATAATAACACCATTTGGCCCTGTACTCAGTAGGTATAGAATACTATCTTTATTTTTAAAGTAACTTTTGTTCCTCTTCTAAATTAAATTCCCCTTCCTAAATGCAAAACAAATGAGTATTTTGGCTTCTGTATTTATAATTTCTATGTTTTACTTGATAGTTTAATATGTATATGGATGGTTTCCTATCAAAACATTACAGTTATAATTTTTTTTCTGCTGCATATTAAGGGAATTATATATGCATTTTCTTCAAGTTGACTTATTTCACTCAACGTGTTTCTATGACTTGTTTATGTACCCAATCCTGGATTACTCAAAACATTTTTTTTTATCTTCTTTATGCCACATACTATTCAATATACTTAGATAGATACATTAAGGAACAAAGAGGAGAAGATTCTATTTTCACAGGGAATCTCACTCTAGCAGAGAAAGACAAATAGTAATACATATAATTAAGCAAAATAAGTCACTTAAATATGTACTCTATTTAAAATTCATATTATGAAGACCAAGGTAGAAAGCAGGAAATGGGCAATTAATAGGATCATGGAAGTAGAGAGGGAAGAGGATTTCCATTTTATTAAATAGAGTGGTAACGGGAGGCTTCATCGATCAGGTGACTTCAATAAAAATATTAATAAAATGATGTGTCTAGAAATATAGATTTGCAGAGGAAGGACATTATAAGCAACAGAAACAACTAGAATAAAGAACCTAAGTAAAATGATTAGTGTCGTCGTTGTTGTTGTTGTTTAAGAGTTAGTATGTCCAAGATGATGTCATTTGTCTTAACACTTTGCAGGGGAGTAAGCAGGCTATTATGGTTGGAGTAAAGTGAGAAAGAAAGAACTTGGGGGATGAAGGTAAAAGTTTACGGGACCCACAGTTTTATAAGCCACTTCAAGGACTTTAGCCTCTTCTATGGGTGAAATGGAGAACCACTGCATTATGTTACACAGAGGTCTGGCATAAAAAGTATTCCTCTACATGGGCAATCACTGATAGAAGAGGCAAAGGTAAGTGCAGTTTGGAGGCTACCACAGCAATCAAACTCTCAAAGAATTTCCTGACAAATTGGAAATGTGTGTGAGAGAAAGAGAACACAAAAATCGTTCCAAAGTTTTCTTCCTTGAATGACTGGAAAGATGCAAATTTTATCCACAGGATCAACTCATTTCACTTTGGCCTATGTGGAAGGCCCAAAGGTTATAGAAAAGGATAGTAGACTAACATAAGCTCAATGAAGATGCATCTCTAATCGCCTTTCTCCTTAACAGAAACAATGAATATAGACCCTGACATCTGGAACAGTAGGTATAAACATTATTAATGCATTTATTTTTTTCAATGTCAATAAACAAAGAACATAAGAAGTCACATAATTTCAACCAGTAAATTATCACTGCAATGTTCTACCATAAAGTTCATCAGGGCTTGGTTCCATAATTCAGTTTCATGGGACCATAATTATATTGTTTCCTACAGGAAAACATGCTGGTCCATTACATTATCTATGTTGATAGGACATATTGATTGGTAAATGGCAAGTATTTTTGATACATTGAATGGTACATGCATACAAGACAATGGAAATAAACTGAAGAACTTTTAGATGCTTAACAATGAAATAAATTTTGTGGCTGTGCAGTTAGCTGGAGTCAGCTGTAATTGAAATGTCCCCTGCAAAGTGTTTAAGACAAATGACATCATCTTGGACATACTAACTCTTAAACAACAACGACGACGACAACAATAAAAACACTACTACCACCACCACCACAAAAAAATATAATACCTACTAAACTACTTTGGATTTGTAGATGACATATCCCAATATATAGTGTGTTGCTCAGCTGATACATATTTGGAAATGCTGCTACAGCTAATTTACTTAGTAACCAACAAGAACGAGTGCTTTGAGTGGGACTCGGTAATGCAAAACCTCCAACTGGATTAGGCTGTGCTACTGTGCTTATAAACTACTGAATACAAGTGTTCAAGGTACCTCTTGTACAATTGGAATGCTCTCTCAACACTGTCAGGAACTGATGGGAAAATTGTAGTGTGGACTAATGGTATTTAGGAGCAAAACATACTCTTTGAGTTAAATATCTGAACCACTCATATAGAACTGGATGTTATGTCATTCACCAAATCACCATATTGGGCATACCCAGTTTGTGTGTGTGCGTGCGTGTGTGTGTGTTTGTATTAGATGGACACAATAACTTTATTTTATTTACTTATGATTTTATGTGGTGTTAAGGATCAAATCCAGTACCTCACACATGCTAGGCAAATGCTATACCACTGAGCCACAACCCCTGACCTACCCATAGTTTTAAGGATGAATAATGTAGAAGAGACCTAGGAAGAAAAAACATTTCATTATGAATACTCGAAGTGAATTAAGGGGTACTTAATATTCTGGTGTGAAAAAAAGGACTAATTCCTTTAATGCCAGTCATTCTTTTAAGCTAAAAATGACATGTTTTTCTCCCACTATCAGCTTCATTGCTTGCTCCTTGGACTTGTTAAATAAGAGTTCAAAAGAGACATTTCAGCTACCCTTCTTCACCCCCACTGCCTCCCGCCTTTGATCTGGCTGTAGGAACTACTGAGCGCCCTAGCTACCAAAGGCAAAGAAACGTGTTCATTCACCCAGTAAATAGTCAATTATATTAGATCTCCACTCTCATAGAAGGCAGAATATAGAATTTGTCTTCAGCAGATAGACACTTGGTATGGATTTGCCTTACCTGACTACTTTTACCAGATACAACTCTTGAATAATTAGGAGTCTTTATTTATTGCCAGAGCATTCTATGTAATTTTTTTTTCAAAGAAGTTCAGTATATAATGAGAGAAAAAAGGTGGTGTGATACCATGATATTTAAAGATATTTTCCTGTATAACTGCATGGAATGGAATACTGAAACTCAGTTACAGCTCTAGCTGGCAGAGATTATCTTTGAGGATGGAAAAATACCCAAGAGATCGTGAAATATGTGATTATTTTTCTTCCATAGCAGAATTAAGTGGATCTGGAAACAAAAAGGTGAAATAAGAAATGGTGTATCTATTCCATCTAATTAACATCAGAGGCTGCTGAATATGATCGTGAAGGGTGTTCTCTGATTTTTTTTAACCTGTTAAGCAAAACATTTATTTTTGTTCTTTTAACTTATAAATGTTATATACCATTTAAAGCATTTAAATGTTATATACCTTTAAAGGTAAATCATTACTACTATGATACACACCTAAGTCTCACAATTTTGCTAATATAATTTCTAGATGTCAGTAAGTGAGATTGGCCAATTTTTGTTAATTTTTTCTCATGTCTTCATTCAATTTTTACTAGTAATATAACACTAGATTCACTAAATTAATTTTCTACTACTTCTTGATCTGTCTAAAAATATTTAATTTATGTTAAAATCTCTCAAATGTATTAGCATATCCTGCTTATAACAGTCACTTATTTTTCAAAATCTGCTTTAAAAAGTATAGCCGTGGACTGCAGATGTAGTTCAGTGGTAAAGTGCTTGCCTAGCATGTCCAAGGGCCTGGCTTCCATATTTAGCATCAAAAACAGAAAAAAAAAAAAAAAAAAAAGTCATCTTCAACCCAATTTGGAGACAGACCTCTTTCTACATAAGGGTGTGAAATGCTTTGATCTGGTTTGAATGGGCCCCCTCCAAAATTGTGTCACCTCTCAGATTGGTAGGAAAAATTAAAATTGTGAGGAAATTAAAAGATAGGGGTCTTTAAGAGATAATTAGGCCATGAGTGAGTCCCCCTCAAGAATGAGATGAAGGCCTTTATAAAAGAAGCTACATGCAGATTTCACTGAAGTTGCTCTTCTGTTTCTCTGCTATTATTTTGATGCACAAACAGTGAACAACCTCATGAGATACCAGAGTCTTGATCTTGAACTTTGCAGCCTCCAAATCTATATATAATGAATTTCTGTTCTTCATAAAGTATCTTGTGTCAGGGAATCTGTTTTAGCAGCAAAAGCAGACCAAGAGAAACCCTTATGAGATTCAGAAAAAAGTAACTTTTTTTTTAAAACAATTGAGAGGACCTGCTAGGGAGAAATTTTAATTTTCCAAAATGATCTAAATATAATGAGGCCATTTCTTATTTTGAAACCTATTTTATGGGGAGAAAATTGAGAAGGTAAGCAGTTTTATTTTTCAACTCAAAATATATAACACATCTTCTATAGTTCCTGGAAATTTTTCTTGCTCCCTGAACATTAGTTTATATCTGCCATTTCATATCTTATCATGTGAAGCCGTAAGAAGCCCATTGACAGTTATGATATTCTATGTAGACAGGAACACAAGTTCATTGTACACATTTCTTATCATCCAAGTTTTTGGATGACATTGCTGCCAATTTTTCCACCTCTCTATAATGCAGGTCACCCTCTCTTGGGGTTTCAGTAACAATTTCTTCATCGTTGACCCGTAATACACAAAAACTCTCCCCTTGCTGCTTTTGGAGTCTCCTCCTATCATCATAGGAAAGGGAAATCAGGAAAATCATTAAATTGGTTTCATAAACATAGTTCCCATTACTAATGCCTCGAGTTTTAGACTTTTGTTATGACCGCAATTCATTTTTAGGTACCCACTTCTGTGTCAGTCATTTATTATTGCCTTCAAAACTACTACAAGATGTAGTATCTTAAAATGGCAATTATCTATTAATCCTCAGGATTCCCTCTATGGCCCTGGTGTTTCTGCTGCACTTTTAGCTTGGAGGGAGGTATAATATACACCCATTTACATGTTTAAAAATGAGTACGTGTTTTTGGCTTCGATAACTTAATTCTGCTCCCTGTAGCCTCTCTAACAACCTAGCCTAGTATACTTAAATGGTGTCTTATGTCAGTATTTTTTTTTATTTTTTACTTCTTCACTTTAATTTGTATTTATATTACACTGACCCAGAAACGTGTAAAAATTATACATAGGAGAACAAAGATTATAGCTACAAAACATGAGATCTAAGCTCCAGAATCCAAATCACATTACTTGTATCAGATTGTATTGGTTAAAGAACATAGGAAGGCCACAAAAATTATGACAGTGGCAAAGAAGTTTCTACCTCTGGGTAGAAGGTGCAGTGAGACATGATGCTAAGGGATACAGACACTGGGGAATAATCCATGGTTAATAGGAAGGTTTTAGAGCTAATTGCCCAGTTCAAAATACCAATTCCATTATTATTTTCTCTGTATCTTAAGATTGCCTATTCAATTTCCTAGTAATTTAGTTTTGCCATCACAAATGGAACTGATAATCATACCTACCTCATGCAGTTATTACTGAGTGTTAAATGAGCACATGTATGCAAAGTATTGGCAACAAGGATATAAACCCTTTATAAATTCATTCTCTTAGTACCTCCTTTGTTTCTTCCCTTCATTATCTTCCATTCTCCCTTCATTCATCAATAGTATTACCCCTCCTACTACTTCATTTTCAGATTCATAAAGGTCATCACTGGTCTGCAGATGTATTGAACTGTTTATCATTTGCTTTAACTGATATTTCATTTTTCAGAAACCACCTGATTTTCCTGATAGCTCTTTACCAGACCTACAAGTTCTCTTTTTTCTAATCCTTCTCCTTCATTTTAATTGTTCATCATGATATGTCCTTTTCCCACTTGCCTCCTTCATTCATTTCACTTTCTCTGGTCAATGTCATCCAGATCCATTGTTTTCACTCATAACACTTATAAATAACTTTCAAACACTTTCAAACACTATCTTTATGTCACAACATTACTTCAATGTGGATTTGTGTACTTGGTAGCTCAGTTAATAAGAACCTCAAATTCTTCCATAATGGGCTATCAAACTGCATTGTGTTCTGTATTCCAGTTATGCAGCATTCTTTATAAACTGCTACCCACACCTGATGATCTTGTACCTTTTATTTCTGTTATGTACTTGGATAGCTTCCTTATTTCATGTCCAAATCATCCTTCACGACAACATTCTTCAATTTGGATTAACATACCAGACAACATCATTGATATTTTTGTCAGCATCAATAACTCTTTCTGCCCACTCTTGTGTCAGTTATTTTTGTATACACCTCTACTAAAAAAGTTTTCTATAACAACTTATTGATTATATAATTGGGACTAAAATGTCTAAGGGGAAATAATTATTTTCATGGAAAGTCCTCACTAATATTGCAACATTATTTTTCTCCTAGTACCCCTTTCTCTGTGTCTTTTTTCTACTTGCACGTGCACACCCATTCCTGCTTCTCATGCTTCTGCATTCAATTCTATTCTTCCTGAGATAGTTTCCTCAGACTCCTCCATATCCATTTTTTTGAGTGAGTGCAGATTAAATATCTCTTAAAAGAATGTAAATCACATAAAAGTAGGAGAATCTGTTGTAACACTTCTGTGATCTTGACACTTAGCTATGTGTTTATCTTGTTGCACCAATAAATACTTGATTTAAATGGATGAAAAATTCTTGGTGTAGATTCCTTGCATTCCCAGTGGTCACTTGTTTTTTCTCTCCATTCTCAAAGCAATTTATGCTTCTCTCAAAGTTTACACTGTAGCTTGCCTGAATTTCAGGTCCTGGTGAATGTTCTGTCTTATCCACTGGCTTCTGATTATCTCTGTTGGCACAGGGCTGTGCAGCATTTAGTATGTCACAGCATGAACACAACACACAAAGATGAATAGTATAAATGACCTCCCAATCACATGTCCTGGAGCCCATCCACTGCTTCTGTGGTTCATTGGATTATTGGCTACCACATATGGCCAGACATAGCACTCATTTTGAACTTCCCTTTGAGCCACTGATATTAGCAAATAAATAGTCATTGCAATAAATATGTAAAAATGTCAAATGATTGAATTTCCTAGAAAATCTGAGTATGTTAGAATAATTAACAAAAATTGCTATTTAATTAAAAAGTCAGTGCCAAATATATCTGAAATATTAATTTTCTTTAAATTAAATTAGCAGACATATGTTGAAATATCCAACCAGCAGTACTATTTCCAGGTGTGGAGAAGATAATTTTAAAACCAAAATCAAAATAATGTATTTAGTATTGTAAGGTAAACAAGCTCTTATTTTAAACATTAATTAGATGTAATTTTAAAATATTAAGAGAGCTAAAATTGCATATTTAGAACACTGTGTAATCCCATTCAGACTTCTCTTAATGTGGAAATCAATTTAAGAAATTCAAAGCATATGTATAATAAAATAAATTTAGCCAGAATGGTTTTGTTTTAATCTCAGAGAAATGTATTCTAATAGTGTTCTCATTGGGAATACAATAACTGTATTTATATAATCATGAAAAGAAAGAAATGGGTTGATGGTCATAAAACTCTCTTGATAGTCGGGCACTGTTAATTTAAAAGTAGGAAGGCAGGGATTGAAGTTAATGAGGGAGTGAGCCTCCATGCAATTTCCTTAAACTGTTTAACACAAAAGCTGGTAGAAATATGGAAAGAGAGTACCAGAGGGAGCAATAGAATAAAATGTTGTAAATCAGTCTATAAAAAAAGAAAAGAGAAAAACAGAACACCCTTTCAGAGGAAATGAGAATCACATAGTTCCATCATTTGATAGATTAGAGCAATCAAAGAGATGGGAATTGGCAAATGCAGTCATTTGATAGATTGGAAGAATCACAATAAAGACATAAAGGTAAATTTGTATTTCTCATGAGGGCAGTCAGAGTGGATTATTAGGTACTCCCATGGCTGTTAAATATTATGTTGACTTTAATTCTTCCCTGGGTGCCTGAGAATGTGTCTTCTCTGATCATAGAAAGAGCAAAGTTACTTCTGGACATTTTTTTCCAGATGGCCTGGAAGTCAGAACTGTATTACTCTCTAGGAGCAAATAGACCTTTTCAGAGGTAGTGGCGACTAGAGTAGCAATAAAATTTTCACTTCGCACATACAGTATATTGAGTAGAAGTTGAGCAAAACCCTCAGATAGCAGTAGAGAATTAATCTATTCATTTCATTACTTTATTCATTCATTTATTTAATAATGATCAAGGATATTGTAAAACTATTTTAGTCTGATATAATCCATAGATTATATTTAAAATGGAATATGGTGAAAGGCATGTGATTTTCAAGATTCTTGAAAGGCTTTATACTGCTTATTTAGGCTTTGCATGGCAACATTTTGGTACTGGTAATATATTGAAAGTCTCTTTTTATATCACATTTAAGATGTACTTATGTGGCATCAAAACATTTTTATTCAATTCTAATTACATTTTGTTTTAAACTATCCAGTTCATGTAGGATTCATGAGAAGCAGTTACACAGTAAGATTCTGGGTTCTTGTAGCTAGGGAATGTTGGCAATTAAAATTCAGGAAATCATGCACAATCAATGACTGAACCAGGGCAAGAGTTTATGACATCATATTTGACTTTTTTAAAGAAGTTCTTATCTTGCTGCAAGATAAGAGTAGACTATGAAACTACTAACATTACAGGGCAGAATAGAAACAATGATGATAAATAAATTTATGGTGCAAGTCAGTTTAGGGAGACTAGAAATTCCAAGGTAAAGAATAACACTACAATTAGTTTGTGATCACAGAAAAAGCAATGTTACTTATATGTACTTCCATTATAGAAGAATCATGCAAGTGAAAAAAATATGAAATTCTGTAGAATCCAATGGGTATAAGTTGTATTTTAGGTGTTAATTTTGTGTATATTCAGAGATAGCTTTTTTAATAATTAATAGGGAAAACTTCATAAGCAGAGGCAACAATTCCTATTCAAACTAACTTGGAAGAAAGAATTATTGTCATAATTTAGGAAACTGGAATGTGAAGAAAATGTAAATAGTTATGTCAACTACATATCATCAAATGTTTTACTAGCACTTATGAGGAAGTATTAAAATTTGATCTATGTATGGCATTTGTAAGTAATTATAATTAATAGTCATTTGTGTCTGTATGGTGCTTTATATTATTAGATCTACAAATCCTGTCCCATCTTTTAAATTTTTTTTCTTTTCCATGGACATTTATTTTATGTTTTTATATGTGGTGTTGAGAATCGAACCCAGTGCCTCACACATGCTAGGCAAGTGCTCTACCACTGAGCCACAACCCCAGCTTCCATCTTATTTATTTATTTATTTATTTTTTAGGTATAAATCTTTGAATAAGGTGACCACATTAATTTAGACAGATATCTTGAGCAAAGTAATTTGAATTTGTAAATGTAATCAAAATTTCTTCTGTCTTGTCAACCTATATGAGTAGACCCTGTACAGACTTATACCTTCCTAAGGCTGTTTGCTAATCAGCATATTCTTTTCTTTATTTAGGTTCAAACTTGTATTGGTGGATGAATTTTCTTCCTGCATGTTTTGTAGCAGATCTACATATACTAACACAGAGTATGTCTGCTGTTATTCTTTTGTAAAATTTTTTAGACATTGATGGACCTTTATTTTATTCATTTATTTATATGCAGTGCTGAGAATCAAACGCGGTGCCTCACACATGCTAGGCAAGTGCTCTACCACCGAGCCACAAACCCAGCTCCTAACTGCTATTATTCTTCACATGAGTCTTCCTTGTAACTATTTAGTAAACTGGTGCTTGTTTTTACATCATTAATTTGAAAAACTTGTCAATATTAAAGATTTGAGCAACTCTACCTTTTTATATTTGTAAGTGTAAATATATCATTAATGGAAAAAGCTTTTAAATATGGAAATATATAAAATAAGAATTAAAAATTTCCAAGTGAAATCCCTTTATTCCCAACTCTTGTTTGAAGGTTAACTCTAGTGGTATATCTGTATTTTTCAAAAACTTTATTACCATTTAAACTTTTTATCCATATTATATATTAGAAAACCAAGGCATAGAGAGGTTAATTAACTGGCCCAAAGGCATGCAATTAGTAAGTGGTGAAACTGATAAATATTAAAACATTTGATATAAAATCAGTTTTTTTAACTACCACTATTCTATACCACCAATCTTACTTATAATTAAAATTTTAAAATACATACTTTAGCATTAACTATGTCATTATATCTTTAATGTCTGGTAACCCTACCTTTATACTTAATATACAAACTGACCTATTTTGTTATTTTACAATATTTAATTGATATTTCAAAGTAAATGTTCACCATATTTTAATTTTCATGAGCATATAGGATATTAACACTTTTTGACCTTTACTTCAAAAAACTCCAGTAAATAACTTGTACAAAAAATATTTAAATATTAAAAGGAATGAAGGAAAGGGAGGGAAGATGGGAATAGGAAAGACAGTAGAATGAATTAGATATAACTTTCCCATGTTCATATATGAATACACTACTAGTGAAACTCCACATCATGTACAACCACAAGGATGGGATCCTAATTAGAATACTTTAGACTCAATGTATGTATAATAAGTCAAAATACACTCTACTTTCAAGTATATCTAAAAATAATAAATAAAAAATGAGTCTTTTGGTAAGATACATTTTTAGAAAAGAGTTACTGTATTGAAGTATATGTTATTGATGCCTATAAGGGCTTAATTTATCAGAATCTGCTTTAACATATTTTTGACTAACATTACTTTTTATAAATCATCTCTAACATTTTGATATTATAATGTGTAAAATGCATGATTAATTTTTTTCTCTTGAGATTTCTTGACAATATTTGAAATTGGTCATCCATTAATGCACATAATAACCATTTGAGTTTCTTTTTTTTTTTCAGCTACTTGTGTGTATGTTTTCCTGTTATGTTCTTTCAGCTAATATTTTTTATTGCTTGGCGGAACTTCGTATCTTGTATATTAACCCTTTTTTACTCCATACCCATACATGATCACTACTAATATTTTATTCACCTAGTCTGTCAGCCTTATTCATGGATTTCATGTTTGTTTATGATGTTCTTATGCAATTAAATTTGTCAATCTTCCCATGATGTTTGTATGTACTCTTGTCTGTGTGAGGAGAATATTCAAAAAGTCTTCATGGAGATGGTAACTACATAAATGAGTTTTTAGACATGAAAGAATTCATTCTCATCAACTGGTTTTGGGTAGAGCAATTATGAATAAAACTCACCACCTGATTAAAAAAAATAGTGATTGGAAGTCACCTGGTGTGTTTGGTGGCTATTTTACATTTGGTGTGAAGGAATGTAAGATATGAGATAGGCAATAACAGCAGATGTGATTGAAAATGGTGGGCAGGAAATGGATAATAAAGGATGTATGTGCTATAATAAGGCACTTGGAACTGTACCTTTTATCAAGAAGAAAACATATGTGGAGATGTGGAAAGGTCAGATCTGCAGTGTATCAGAAGATTCTGATAATTGTCAGAAGGATGGATTTCATGAAATTATATTTAAGGTATAATGGTAACCTAAGGACAAGATGATGTTTATTCAAATATAAGGTGCTAGAAATTTACAAGGATGGAAAAGAGAAATACTCTCTACTCAGTGTTGAAAGGTGCTAAAATTAAAAAAAATCAAATAGCTTAGTCTGTTTTTTTTTTCACTTTATTTTACCTAAAATTATAATTCTCACATGTCTATATCTTATTCTTTGTGCGTCTATGTGTGTACCAGGGATTGAACCCAGTGACACTTAACCACTGAAACACATCTATAGCCTGTTTTTATGTTTTATTTTGAGACAGGGTCTCACTAAGTTGCTTAGAATCTCACTAAGTTGCTGAGGCTGGCCTTGAGTTTGTGAACTTCCTGCCTTTGCTTCCTGAGTTGCTGGGTTACAGGCATGTGCCACTGTGCATGGCCATCTAATTAATTTTAGGTCTACTAAACAAAAAATAAATTTTAGACCTACTAAACAAAAATAGTCCATGTTCAACAATATTCCACAGAAAGCACAAATCACTCTTGGAGTGTTTTCTACTGACTGTGTTTAAAAAGCACATGCTACCTTTACTTATAGTGTTTTGCATAATTTGATAGATAACAATTATATGTGATTTATAAGTGAAGGCATGTACTTTCATAATTCCTTTTTTTTCCTTATCATTAGTATAAGAGAAACTAACACTTTCTGAATCCCTACGCTATATACATTTTAGCCACTTACTTTTTCTTTTTCTTTTTATGTTGCTGTGGATTGAACCCAGGGCCTTGTGCATGCAAGGCAAACACTCTACCAACTGAGCTATATCCCCAGCCCAGCCACTTACTTTTGATATTATCTTTAATATAAAGGCACAGCATAAAATCAGTGTTATGGTCACTTCAGATGATGGAAACTAAAGCTCAGGAAAGTAAGTGAATTTATCATGAAATATTACAAGTATTGGATGATAATCTAGAGCTTCGGTTTTTTAATAAATGATCTGGCCTAATCAATGATTCCCATTTTCCTAGAACTTAAAAGTTAAGCTTGACCACCTTAAAATTTTAATACATAAGAAAGAAAATAGCTGTTGGAAAAATTCTAAATTACATTAAAAAATTGGGGGTTTACAAATGAACTTTCAGTACTTTCAAATTATATTTATACTCATTTCAGCTTTTAAGTTCTTTGAAAATTTAAATAATTTTAGCATCTTGTCTCAAATTTGAATAAGTAAAAAGTATTAAATTGAACCTTCCTTCTGTTGTCATTTATCTCTAGAGCAAAAGAAAGTCAAACATAAAAATTCAAAATTCTTTTTAAAAATTGGTAGCATTGTGGTCTATATCAAAGTATTTAAAAGTAGTAAGCTATCTACATATGAGAACAAAGAGCATGAAAGAGGAATTATGTACCTTTATATGATTATTCATGTCTTTTGAAACTTATGCATAAAACAAGTACAAGTATATAATTAATTGGTCATTTTTACAGACATATTTTATTTAAGAAGTTAATTCTTTGGGAGGAAAATATCATAAGTTTGATAAATCTAAACTTCAGAATGTAAAGTTACATACCTTAAGTTAATTTCATGGCTTACAGTACTAACTATATGAGTGTTTACCCTCATTACGGGCATTCTCCCCTAGAGTCTTCTGTGCTGTTTGGCAGTCTGTGTCAAATCCTGCTTTGATTGGTAGAGCATCAGTTTTCTCCTTGTCAGGAGGCTTCTCCACTTTAATCAGCCTTCAAATTAAATGTATTTTTTTTGCACCTGGAAATAAATAACACCATGTAGCAGTTTTGGCTTAAAATAGATCATACCTAAGCTATGAACCAGAGGCATGTTTGGGAGCTTAACATCTTCTATTTTAATTGATGAAATTTATCTGAATTTCTAAATTTGCATGAAATATACATATATATTTCTCAATTAAGCAAACAGGATTCAAATTTATTTTAGCTATGTCTGAATGATATTAATAGACCATTGCTATATTTTGTTAGGGTTTAATTTTTACTTACATAAAATATTTTTCCATACTAATGGGCTTAGTTTGATACTGCATTTTGTATTTGAAGGATCAAAACAATTTATATAAAATATAGGCCCCCATATTCTCTCCTAATGTCTATTTTTCTTTGACATATTGTAAGTGAATCTCTAATAAATATCTTCAGAGAATGTAAATTGGGTAAAAGAGAAAATAAAAATATAATCAACTTTAAGACTACATTAATAAGATGAAATTAAAAGATGATTAAAACATAATCATCTTTTAAATGTTGCCACCAGTTCTTTAATTTTTGAGGTTTTTCCAGACCTACTTATTTAACATGTTTTAAGTGCTTACATCATGTGGTATTTGGCCAGTGTTATTAAGGTAAATAATGACAGGAATATACAGTGCAAGAGAAATAATCACATATTTTAACTGATGGAAGAATGAAGCAGATCACAGTAAACCCTTTTCATAATCACTTGTAGTCCAGACACAGAATGTATTTTATGAAAAATTAAGAGAAGAATTGATTGATCATGCCCCTTACCATCCAGCTCCAGAAAAGGTGGTTGATTTGTTTTCTGAAAACAACTTGAACAGTCTTTTCAACATTTCAACTGGAAAAGGGTATGACTATTAACTGAAACCTAGACTCTAGAATCAGCAAACAGAATTACAAATGGCCTTGGCAAAGTGAGTTAAGCAGTATGGAAGTATTATTACCTGATTGTTCAAGTCAAGGGGAAGTTTGGGAAATATGAAAGGAGAGAAAGCAGGCTGAAGGATGATACCCTGAGGTGGTCTGGAATGGATGGAAAGGCACTTAAGTGTCATGCTTAGCTAGAGGACAACATAGAATCAAGAGAGAGCTTGTTTTTAATATGAAAAAAAAAATGAGCACATTTATAAGCAGATAGTAAGATTACATTGGTGACAAAGATGTTATAGATAAAGCAGTTTCAGAAAAGGTTATTAGCTAGATAAAAGTCCCTGGCTGTGAAAACTAGAGTGGTAATTAGAGAATTACGAGCTGAATTATCACCTGACATGGGAAGAAGGATTCCTCTTTCCATTTTAGAACAAGAATTTCTAAATCATCTATTTTCATGTCTCTGAATCAAGAGACAAGAACAGCTGAGGAAATAGAAAGTCAAGAAGGTAGAACTCTCCACTGTACAGATGAGAATTTCTTAAAATAAATATTGTTTTCCTTCTTTAAGAGAGGATTAATTACGTCATGTTTGAACTATGCAACCAGGACTTAAAGAGTAAAATTTCTAAATATTTTATGGCTTAAGTTTATGACCTCTTCACACTTCCAAGGAACACTTTATATTTTCTTTTGACTCAACCCAAGTGTTATCAAATCAAAATGGGAAAATGAGTTATTCACTGACACATGAAATGGAAATAAGTTTCCTTTATATTTTTTCAAAAGTATTTTCCTAATACATGTATTATAAAATTTTATTTCTTGATGTCTTCCTTTTTCTCTTTGAATTTAATTAAACTTTCCTTGAAATGAATGACCCTTTTTTCTTATAAAAATCATTTTTTGCTCACTAGGAAAGCAACTTGCCTTTCCCCAGAACAATTATGGTTTCTCTTATTAATTAAAATCTCAGGATATTTGGTTTATATATTCAAGTTCTAAAAAATTTGCTTATCTTCAAATTTGTAATGTAGGTTGAGATATTTGAAGAGCTTAGCAGGTATAGTCCTATTGTTTAATTGATAAAATTTAGTAAAAGAAAACATTTTTAAAGACAATTTAGTGCTTAATTTTAGAAATGTAGAAATGCATGATTAATACCAATTTCTTCATATTTATTTTGACAAAAACAAACAACATTACAAGAACTTTCTCTAATGCAAATTTTATTCACCCACTTTGATTACAGTTGTATTCTCTTTATCTATCTATGGTTTTGCTTTCCATGGTTCCATGGTTATTCCTGTTAAGATGGAGAGAGAGAGAGAAAAGGAAGAAAGAATAGGGGGAGACCATATCCCACCATTTTTATTGCAATTTATTATAATTATTTTCAGTTGTAATAGCCATCTTACTGTGCATAATTTATAAATTCAACCTTATCATAAGTAATTATAAGAAAAAACAGTTTACATATCAGTGTGGATGTATATATGTATGTGTGTGGATGTGTGTGTTTGGTAGTATCTGCAGTTTCAGGCATTCCCAGTGAGTCCTGGAAAGTATTGCCCACAGTACATTCTATGTCTGATAAGAATGATTTCAGTATGAGAATAAATTGTATAGCAAAATTAACTTCCCAAGCAATCAATTAGAGTTTGTTGCTAATTCCATGTAAATTAAGACTTCTTTCTTTCCTTGGAAGAGAGAGAATGTTATGAAAGATGTATCTAAACATATCTTAAAGATATGCTGAAAAATAATTCAGTTGGGAGTGATTAGCAACTTGATATTTATGATTAAAATTTAAGTAACTTTTTCATGTTAGGGAAAAGTCTATTTTTAACATTAAGTAAAAATGGGATAACTATGAGAACAATTGTCAAATTACAAACTTAAAAAACAAAATATTAATAGCAATATTATCAATTCTTCTTTAAGAATACTCAAAGAGATAAGTAGTTTACTTAGATTAATACGAGAAAAGCAAACACTTGCACAATAATGACAGCAGCAGCACAACTAATAACAGAAACGACACCAATAACAAATAAGGCAGGTCCCTGATTCCTGGCAGTGTTAATCAGTACACTGTGAATTGAGCCTTTGGAATCAGGAGGACTTCAAATCCAAGCTATTCAAGATTAGTGTTCATCTTTCCCATCCCATATGAGATGCACTGATATTACCTGTCTCTCAAAAATCTAATGTGGTTACTAATAGATGGTTGAATAAATTAACAAGTAAGTTTAAGAATGAGTTTTCAGAGGCAAAGGCTTAATGCTAATATTTACTGTACATATGTTATTTACCAAGGACTATTTTAAGCATTCTGAATATATTACCTTATCCATTCCTCACAAATACAATCATAAGATAAATGCTATTATTATCTACACCTTACAGAAGGCAGAAGAAACTTAAATACAGAATAAGTACCTTGTCAAATGCCCCACAACTGGCCAGTGTGCAGCAAGATAGAAACCCGGCTGGCTGGTTGTAAGGTCTATGGACATAAGCAATTATGATGCTTTAGTTATTCTTGTCCTAGAAATATTTTCTATTCTGCTATAAATATCCACTTACAGATTGTGTTAAATAAACTATTCATAACTAAGTCATTATAACTAAATAAATTGTAAGTAATTATAAGTAAAAAATTTAAATGTTTTCATAGATATTAAATAATATCTATCCCAAGGAATTTTCACTGTTAAAAGATGGGAAAATTGTCTTTCAATAGTAAAACTTTCTGAGGATAATATTTGGTAAATCAGGGTACCCATTAGTTTACTAAAATTTCTTTAATTGAATATAATTAAATGGAATAATGGATTAAAATCTCCATTGTTAAGGTTGCCTCTGTTCTCAGAATTTGTTAATTTTTGTCATTGTTAGTCTGTTGCAGGAAAGGGGTCTTTGTTTATAAGGAAATTGGATTAGCAACAAATATGAAATTTCTAATCAAATCACAGGTAGTTTTGGCTCATCATGGGATATGGACGTTTGAGAATTTAAGATTTTTAGATTAAATAGATGCAATGTTATTGGGATATATACATATTATAATTTATTATTGTTCACCTGGATATTTAAATTTAGCTAATTATGAGTCTTTAATCTTATAAACATAACTGGAAAGAACTGAGGGGTAAATGGGAATAAAGAATATGTGACAAATATGGAGCCTATACACTTATACTGAACAGAGATGGAGAGAGAAAAGGGATTCTAACTTTTTTGTATTTTGTACAAGTGATTTCATGATAGGCAGTGTGTGGAGGTCCAGTTGTCGAAAGGGTGTCCATAGCAGGACAGACGTCAGTTAAACAGAAACAGGAAGCAGGATGAGGTCAGGCTGCAGGGACAGGGAAATTTTCAGTCTAGGATAGCAAACATGCTCATTCATAGAACAAAAGATTTTTAAGTTAATAATATTTAACTTCTCTTTTTAAGATAACATTATCTAATATGTATACATACAGACAATTACACATATTTTACTTATTTAAGGTTAGGTCATTTAATCATAATCTACATGCTGAAAGTTTTTTAGAGGTTAATCTTTAAGGTAACATGAAATCATCTCTAAATATGGTGGAAATAAACTAATATCTTCATAAAAATTAGGTTACAGAATATTTTAGCAATTTCATTGCTTTATGCTTTTCTAATACACATATAACTGCAGTAGTAGTATTGATTTTGAAATACAGAATGATAATTAACAGGAGGTAAGTTAATGGATATAGTTGTGTAATAACCTGCAGAGTAAATATCTTTGGACATAAAAGATAACAGATTTTACTTACTACCTTGAAACTACAAAGGTATAACCATAGCTCTCTGCTTTGGAGAATGATTAATGAGGTCTGTCTTTGGTGGTATTAAGAATTGAGTGAAAGCTTAACTACCAAAGAAAACATGCATCACTCCAAAAAGAAGCTGCAGTGTATATAATTTCCTTGGAGATAGTAGAGCATCTTAAGAAAAATAAGCACTGAAAAGTCAATAGTTGGATGTCTTCTAGGTAAAGTAATCAACTGTGTAATAAATCATTGTACATTGAAAACTAGAATCAAATTATAGATTATTTGGCATAAACATAATTTATTAACCAAACAATGTACCCTAATCTGAAAGTACAAATGGAAAAAAATTAAAGAGGCATTTCAATAAAAATTCACCTGGGATTATTTTGCATTTTAAAAATAAAAGCATGCCTTTCACATTTTTATAAAATATTTTATTTAAAATAAGAATTAGAAAATACAGAAAAAGAATTATGTCAGCACATATTCTTCAGTTTTAAATTTTTCACATGTGAAAATACCCATTGCACATCAGGGTATACAAAATTTTAATGAAGTACTTTTAGTCTAATAGAGTATTATTAGTAAAAAAAGTAAAATGTTGGTCTGGAAGACAATCAACAAAATACATTTACCATAATAATCAGCCAGAATAATTTGTTCTTCAGTAGAGTAGTTCTATTCTGGATGATTAATTTTTAATGATTCTGCTATCAGATACAACAGGAATAAAACCAATTAAACTATGATGTTAGTGAATCCACTCTCTTAAACCATTCTAACTCAAGAAGATACAGTTCTATCATATTTTTTTAAAAAAATCTTTATTTTCTATACACACCATAAAGTTGTCAGGAGTCTGAAAGTGTTATTGATACACCCTGTGACTGTGCTTTCATAAGAAGGTGACACATACATTTGTCTTTCAATACTTAAACAAATACAAACTAGAAATAATAAACGTAATAAAAACACCATGTGTATGTCAAATCAATCATTTAATTATATGAAACTTAAGAAAAGGTGGGTAATTGATTTATTAAACACACACAACCTAACTCTAACCCAATTATTGATTCAACAGAAAAATTGTGCCTAAGTTCCCACTGATGATGACCATGTTACTGCAAATTTGCAACTAAGGGAAGATTTACTTGTCTGCTCAGTCCTGCTTAAGTTAGAAATGCATGATTATAACTTCAAATTGAAATTGGAATAGTTGCCAGGATTTGTTTTTCTTTCAATGAGTATCAATTAATGATTATTTACTCAAAATAATTGCTATGTGATTTTATAATTGTTTTTCATTTTCACTGTTATAGGTATGTCAACTTGGGAAATCCAGGGACTTTGAATACCAGTATATTACCTGTTTACTTCTTGCTTCTAGAATTTATTTAGTATTTTTATTTATCTTATATTGTTGTCTTTGGTATCTGTTCAACTAATAGAATAAATCATGATGTTTTAATGCATTGACAAAAAATTATATTTGAATATGATTTAATTCTGTATGATTAATAAACACATGAAGTGACCATTTCATGTACCATGTTATTTACCATGAATACAATGTAAAAGCTATATTGTAAGATAACTATGTATGGCAAGAGTCAGATTGTTGACAATAAAACAATAGAAAAATTAGCAAGATGAGAAAATCTTTCCTTCAGTGATCTCAAAGTACCATCTGGTTTGGTTGAGATGAGTTATGGTCAGGATGGTCTTCTGCTTTAGAGGAACTCACCCTTGACAAAGAATTTTATTACCAATGTTCAGATGCCAGGACACATATATGCAGATCTGAAAGTACATCACCATGTGCACAAGCAAAAATCGCACCTTGAGTTCGTTGGTAGTTTGTGCTCAGCATAGATGCTGTCTGGGCTCAGAATCTTTCTCACCATGTAGTCTTTGACTCTGAATAATATCTGGCAACTGTCCTCATTCTAAATCTCTTCACATACATTTATCATCTATATTCTTATGTAAAACGGAACTCAGAAGGTGGTTAACTTCAAAATCTGATATTCACTCAACAAATATTTTATTATATGCATTTTATATTCTAGTGTCATGAATACATATAAACCTTCCAGGCATATGAAAAAGATTTTACACATAATATTCAGAATCCAATTTTGTGAATATATATTCAATGAAATAAAAAATACCACAGATATCAAATAGTCTGTCCAAGGAAGGTTATTATGGCTAGAGCAAGCAGGAAACAGTGTGCTAAACAAACAAATACTTACATGGTGAGTTAGACATGCAGAGAGGGCATTTTCTGGGCTGACACCATTTCTGTTTGGATAAGAAGGAAAAGTTTGGTTCTATGACCCCATCAAAGCTTTCAGAAGCTTCATCCTAAGGTAAACTCTCAGTGCAGACTCAGTCTCAGCAGAGGCCTGCAGGCTGTTGGTATCCCACATTCAGGGGTGATTTGTTGCAGTGTTGGTCAACACAATGTTATAAACACAAACTTGTTTCCAGCATTCAACTAATCAGGAGTTTTCTCAGATGTCTGACTCCAGAAGCTATGTTTGCAGCTACAACGCTATACTCTGTTCAGGGTAGAAAACTTTAATCCCTGCATGGCATATCTGATGTGTGGTCCTATAACAAAATAATTCTTAGTTTTTCCTTTAGTGAATAAAGAAAAAGAGATAATATTTTACCTCCTGATATTTAAAGAAGTATATATATTCTTACACTTTGTCTCATTTTGATACAATGATAATTTAATGTAGGTTATTAAAGTATTAAGTATGTTAATATTTAAATTATATTATCTCTTTCAAGAATTCTTTTTTTGCTTCTGTTTTCCTGCAAATGCAAGTATTACCTATTGCAGAATATCTGTATTTATTTATTTATAGTGTTCATTTCTCATATACTCTTTGTTTCATTCTTATTTCATTATTTAAAGATTATGCATATTTATATGGATAGCTATATTCATCTTGTATAATTGGGAAATATATGAATATTCATATATCAATAAAATATTATTATATATTTAATAATGAATTTGTATTGACTATACAAAATCCTTAGTTTATAAACAAATTTTTCTCAAAACTCTATGTTCCTCAAAATCAGTATATTTTCTGTCAGTATTCAATATTGAAAAGGGACAGTCTAAAACACACAAATCAAATTTTGTTTATTTGTATACATTTTGACTTTGAAAATTTTATGAAAATAAGATGTGCCTTAATTTTTTAAGAATGTTAAGAAGGGTGGGTTTTACTTTCTGATTTTTATTGGATAAATTATAACTTTTTGGTTGAAAATTTTCATTTCTTTGTCATTTAGGAAATATCATTTGTATAATTTCACTCAGTCAATTATGGATTCTTTTTCAATGATAACATTTTAAGGGGTTGATTTAATATTTTTATTTCCCTGGAAATATAAATTATTGTTAACTGCTCATCTTCAAAATGGTTGTATATCTTTATGTATCTATACACACTCAAAAAGACTGTGTTTATGTGTTTGTGGCATACATGCATTTGATTTATACCCATAAGTTTATAAGTAAGCTGTGACTCTTGATCCCAAATTTGGCACTCTTGTGTGTTAACAATAGGTTCAATGAATCTCATATTATAAATGCATATTACCTGGAACAGATTGCATATGCTGACAGATTTGACTAGTTAGGTCAACACATGTTTATTCAGAATAAATTAATAATAGATTATAAGGTGCATGTAAATACAGACAGGAATCTCTACACTAGTTATTTAATAAACCATCTGGCTGGACAAAGAAACAGGGTCAGCTCAAATTCACTTTGTCTTCCTCTCTACCTGTTCTCTTCTCAGGTACTGGGCAATAGCTAGTACCTAGAAGTAATATCTATAATGATGAGATTACTTATTTTCAAGGATTGAATCTCTGACACTTGGTTCAGGGCTGGGCTCACTTTTCTTCCCTACTTTCTTTATCATGGAAAAAATATATATGTAAGATACAAATGTAGAAGATGGTTGCCATAAAGCAAAATATAGGAAGACACAACATGATTCTCACTAATATACATACTTTTCAATTTATGCCAGGTGACAAATGAAAATGCAAGAAGTAAAGATTGTAGGAAAATTTTTATTAAACTTAAAAAGTAGCTTTTGTGTTTGCATGTTGTTTATCAAGCCATCCTATATATTCAGAGCCATAAATTTGAATGGGTAAAATATTATATAAATGAGACAATCAAATGCTAAACATTTCAATTAATCTTATAGTTTACGTGTGTATAAATTAATGATTGAGACTAAATGCAATCAAGCATATAAAATTAAGTTTTTTTTTGAAAAATAAAACTCATGAAAAATATTATTGTTTGACTAAGAATTAATCCTAAAAAAATAGATTCCACTTTGATATGTGTACTGCACAGCAGTCAATGATACAGGTATAAATTTATGTAACCTTTGGAATATGTATAGGCAAAGATGAACTCCAAGTACCTTAGAATTTTTCTAATCTTAGTCCCATGTACTTCTTCTCATAGACCCAAGATCATAATATATTCACTTTATAACTGAAATATTTATTTTCAGTAATTCTCACCAGAATGTGCAATGTATGAGGTCTTTCCTACATCCAACTTTCAAACATTCTGAAATTCTAGATCATGCTTCCCTAATTCAGGAAGTTGCCCACCACTGTTCACTTTACTCTTTAATGTCTGAAAAATACCCCTCATCCATTACAAGAAATTTAGCATAAAATAACATAGTGGTACAGCAAAACCAATAACACAACCACAAAAATACATAGAAATAGTTAATTAATGAAAACATAATTAATAATTTATTATTTCAGGAAAGAAATTGTGTGTGAAAAATGTAGTTGTAATGATGGATCAGGAAAATATCTAATTTGGAAAGAAACAGTTGATAATGAAATGTAGTGGCATCAATTGATTTGAGTTTTTTTTTTTTTTTTTTTTTTTTTTTTTTGGTACTGGGGATTGAATACAGGGGCACTCGACCACTGGGCCACATCCCCAGCCCTTTTTTGTATTTTTTATTAGAGACAGGGTCTCACTGAGTTACTAAGTGCCTCGCCATTGCTGAGGCTGGCTTTGAACTCGCAATCCTCCTGCCTCAGCCTCCCAAAGTGCTGGGATTACAGGCGTGCGCCACTGCGCCCGGCTGATTTGAGTTTTAATGAGGTAGAATGATTATTGCAGAGGGACAATGAGCAAATGAATAAGGAAAATAAAGGGGAATGGTCACACATTTTGATTGGCACACATTTTTGGTAATACCAGTAATCAAGTTGAGACACAAGGATGAGCCTGAGGTTGAGTGCTATTGATATTGTGGCCAGAGTGAAAGAGGCCAAAGTTTATGACACCCATGTGGAAGTCAGTTTTCAAGCACTCTACCTGATGGTCCAAAGGAAGGCTCTGTTTCTCACTGCGTCTGTATTCCATTTTTCTCTACTTTGACTCTTCTCTACTTACTGCACTCTTTCTTTAAGTCAACTATTTTAGAAGTTGTTTACCTTGCTTTGTTTAAATTCAAACATTATTTATGTGAGTGCTTGATATTTTATTACTGTATTTTGCATTTTTTTTTCCTTCTTTAAAAATGATCTTTTTCCCCCAGTGGATATCTACAGAGATTTTTTTTTTTTTACATAATTTTCCAGAAAGTTTGCCTTCTTGTGTTAAAACCATGATAACTTTGTCTGTTTCTTATGTCTTGCATCTGTCATTTCAGTCTGCTGAGCTCTTTTCTGTTGTCTTTGTTGTACTACATTAATTCAGAAATGTGCATTGCACTCTCTGGTACAGGAAGTCTTCCCAAGTATTCAAATTCTAAAAAATGCATTTTCTCCATTGTATTAAATACTGACACATTCTATGTTACCCTTTTTAAAACTCCCTTGACAGTAATAGTTCAGGGATCTTACCATTTAATTACTTCACCCATTCTTCATGAAGATTAGACTATTTCCACTAAAGATTTTACTGTTTCCTCTAAGTAAAACCACATATTTTGTACTGAGTTACTCTGGCTCAAAAAGATCCCATCAAGCTATAGAAATTCTTTATTATTTTTGGTATCATTATTTTCTGTAATACTGATGCTTTTTATGGCTTTAATTTGGGACAACTATCAGGAAACATTATATTTATAAAGCTAAAGATAGTTAAAGAGATAAGAAACCAAATTAAGAAAACTTCTGAATTAAAAAGAAAATTATAATTGTATTCCTGGTGAAGAAATTAAGTTAATGGAAATGCATCTCCCCAAATTATCTTTCTGAAAAATCTGATTAGCTTACTTTACTGATATTTTTAAAAGTACGATTTCATATTACCTAGAATAGTCATCCATATATGTCTTTGTCATGTCATATAGACATATTATTTAATTAATGTTGAAGGAGGACCTCCAATATATGTATATACATTTCTAATTAAATTACAGTAATACATTATTCTACAAATATATATGAAATGATTTTATACTGATACAATAGTAATTTTTAAAGGAGAACATAAATATTTACACCCTACATTCTAGAGGATCATCTTGCATACCTCCCGCTGTGCATCCAGTCTCCTTTGGCAACAGACACCTAGAACAGATGTCAGCCATCTATGGCCTGCAAGTGAAATCCAAACTACCACCCATTTTTGGTAAGTTTTGTTGAAACACTGACATGCTTTTTTGTTTATGCATTATCTTTAGCTGCTTTCACACTGCAACAGTGTGGAGTGATAACAGCAAACATATGGCCCACAAAGCCCTGACCTATCTTCTTGATGTAAGCTCTATCTTCTGTTATGCCTGCTCTCACACTCAAGTTTCCAAATAACCACAGTTCTAGCCTTTGAGTAGTATTGTTTTCAAACTGTCAAATGTTTTCACACAGCTACAGCTTTGTGCTTGTTTTTCTTTGTTGGAATGCCTTCATGGAGGTCTTTTGTTTTGTTCTTCATAATGCTCCTTATTTTGGGGGAAAAAAATTCCTCCTTTCTGTGATTTTTGTGGGGGCATGAATAATGGACAACAAATTTGAGTTTGTCTGGTAGGATAGACAGATGTAACTACCTTTGAGATCATATTCTCAAATAGAAATGTAGGGAGAAAATGCAATTGAACAGTTACTCTGTGACAGTGTCCTGATGGAATAGCTCACAACATCCAACATCTTTCATTTGGCCTAGTTATTAAGGTCATTCTTTGACTTTGACTTTGTAAAATATATAGTTTCCATCCATATACTCATGTTTTACTAAAGCCAGTCTTGTACTAATGTCACTTAGAAATGTGACCAAGTCTATCAGGATCTAATTTCCCTACTAGAAATTACTTACATATCTTGCAAGAAAGTTATTAAAATTATTAACAACTAAAAAGAACATTTAGCATATATGGTTTGCCATATAATTAAATTATGTCTATAAAACTTCAGACTAATTACAAGTTACAGAAAACTCTAAAGTATTCTATTCTCTGTGACTACTTGATTTCACTACATTAGAAAAAGGTTATTAAGCTGGTCAATCATAGTTTAGTTGTGAAACCCACTTACTGTGCATACAATATTGGATTGAGAGATCCACCAAGCAATTAGAACAAAATATACTGTAAATTACTGAAAGATAATGCAACAAATGGCAGTTTCTAAAACTTTTTAATGGTTTATAATTAAATAAAATAGCATACTTTTTCTACAAAGGGTCAAATAGTAAGTATTTTCAGCTTTGTAGGCCTTACAGTTGCTTTCCAACTACTCAGCTCTGCATGGGTCAGGAAAGCAGTATAGACATTATGGAAACATGGAAGCATGACTGTGTTCTAATAAAAATTTATTTACAAAATCAAGCAGTGACTACAATTGACCCTTTGCACAGACCCAAGTTTGTGCATTTCTACACTCTTTTGTTATGTTAGCTGTCAGTTGACATACATCATTTGGATGTGAGTTTAGCGTATTTATTTACTAATTGACTAAACAAATAGTTTTGATCTCCCATTCTTCATCAGACAATGTATTCAAAACTAGAGCTTTCTTTACATTTTTCTAGAGGCAAGAGCTCATTTCCCAAAGCATTATCCAATTTAAGTTGAGTCCTCAGTTGAGACACTGGGGAAATAGCTTTCAGTTCCCAGATATACACCAAGATGAACTGATGACAGTAGAAATTTGTATTTTGATTTCTCTTTTGGAAGTTTAGATAAATATTTCCCAGTATCTATATTCATACCTATTCTAACAATGAAGCACGATGACTTTTACTGCTATATTTTGTCAGTTCTTTACTTGGCTTATATTGTGATTTATTTGTTGGCTTTAAGATATTAACAGAAATATGAACATATATCTGTTTTAAAATTTAATTAAATTTCTGTGTGGTTTCCTCTTGAAATGCACTATTATTAACCCTGTCAAGTTTTTAAACTTGAAAGTCCTTTTTTACCAAGAGCTAGAAGAAGGAAAAAACAATAGCTACAAATGAGCCTTGTAATTTTATGAAAACGTCAGATTTACTGGTATGATTTGAGAACACTCTTTCCATCAAAGTTGCTGTTGCACTCTAATCTTGCCATTCAAACTGTGAATGTGAACAGACTCAGAGAAACCTACTTAAGGGTCAAAATGGAGAAAGAAATCATTGCTTTCAACTCCATTTCAGAATTCTTTATCCTTAATAACTGTAAACAAAGAGGAGACAGAATTTAGTGGTCAAAACCAGAAGCCTCTACTCTGGAAATGTGAATAATTTTCTCTTGTTTTAAAGATAATTTTGTAGCTGTGGTTCTGTTTAGGTTTACTTTATTATATAGATGCATTTCATCATTGTCATTATCCTTCTCATGAAAAAGAAGTTCCCATTTTCTTTATTCCTACTTTGTGCCTTATTGATTTATTGTCCTTAGGCAAAATGAACATATAATTGTTTACAAATTCTCAGTTTGTTATATTGTTTTGTTGATCTTAGAGTTTGAATTTGATAAGGGTAATCCTTATATTCAGTAATGTGTGAGAAAAAATAGACAGATACATGAGCTACTGGGTGTAAGCCTGGGCTCTAATGTGTCTTCTTCATTGGGCACAGATATCAGGGTTATTGCTAAAAGAAAAAAAAATGATATGTCTTCTGTGGTGAAGAAAGCAATTAATTGCCCACCAGGATCTCCTGTCAGGTGTAAATAAGAACAGGACCAACTCAAGAGAAAAGAAAAATTCACCATAATGGCTCTCCATTTTATAAACAATCCATTTATGTTTTGGTGTTCTATACTGGTTTTCTTTTCATATCTGTATTTCATCTTTATAAAAACATTGATATAAAAAGTCATCCTTGAAATGAAGTAATAAAATTTTAGTTTATTTGTAACATTCTTCAATAAATTCTAAACTAAACTACCCTGTAAGCCCAAAGAAGAAAAAGCCACCACATTACACGTGAAAAAAATACACAATTAGAGTTTATTACTTTGAAAAGTAAAGCAAATACTAAATTCATTTAAAATAACACATGTAGCCATATTCTAAGTGTTGTTTCTCACAGAGGCATAAAATTTGGTTATTGCTGATATCACACGAATCAGTAATTAGAAGTTGTTTTAGGAAAACCCCCAGAATGGTTGTAACTGTGCTCATATAATACTGCAAATAGCCTTCTAATTGCATAGCTTACATTCAGGTTAATTGTGGTGTAGGAATTGGCTTAGCTGTTCTACTGTGAAGTTGTCACCTAGAGTAAACATTGCATGGTTCAAGATTAAGTGTTACTTAATATTCCCCATATATTCAAAAAAGCTCAATGAAGGTTAATTAAATGTTTCTTTAGTATGTTAAGATTCATTGTCATCAGGAAGAATTCCTTTTTCCTCATCTTAATGTAATGATTAATTTTTTTCCTAATCCAAAAACACTGGACATTTAAGAGAAAAATTTTAGAAATTAAACTCAAGATACATGTTTTTTTTTTTTTTTTTCTTTCAGGGGGACAGATGCTTGGGTGGAGAAGGGATTGAACCCAGGGCTTTGCACATGTTAGCCCTACTTTTTTAAATTTTTTGGTACCAGGGATTGAACCCAGGGGTACTAAACCACTGAGTAGCATCCCCAGATATCTCTCTCTCTCTCTCTCTCTCTCTCTCTCTCTCTCTCTCTCTCTCTCTCTCATATTGTTTAGAGATTAGAGACAAGGTTTTGCTAAGTTACTTAGGACCTTGCTAAGTTGCTGAATCTAAATTTGAACTTGTGATCCTCCTGCCTCAGCCTCTTGAGCCACTGGGATTACAGACATGGGCCACTATACCGAGCTGTTAGCCCTACTTCTGAACTAAATAACTGACCCTTTTTACATTTTATTGTGATACAAGATCTCACTAAATTATTGAAGTTGGGCTTCAACTTGTGATCCTCTTGCCTCAGCCTTCCAAGTAACTGAGATTACAGGCATATTCCACCATGCTTAACTGCATATTTCTTAATAAGAAAAAATAATCAGTAAAATTAGGGATTAAAAAATCTAATTTTAAGAAGATAAGTAGAAAGACATTGCAATTTTTAGATCTAAAGTCTTTAACTGGATCATTATATACTCTTAACAGGAAGGTCACTGAGGTCTTGCTTGGGAGTCCAAAACCCAAGGAGACCCAGAAAGAGATGACTATTTTACATAGTCATAGTAAAAATGAAGAATTTAACTACATTTCTTTTCCTTTTTTTTTCTTCTTCAAAATGCTTCATCTTGGGAATCTTAAACTTGAAAAAAATATCAGCCAAACTCATTGAAAATAAAAAGAAATTGTATCTCAAAGAAGTTAAACAAGAGGTGTCAATAACTACCACGTAGTTGGGTAGAGTGGCACCTGCCTGTAATCCTAGTGACTGCGGATGCTGAGGCAGGAGGATTTTGAGTCTAAGGTCAGCCTCAGTGACTTGGCGAGGCTTTAGGAACCTCAGTAACACCCTGTCTCAAGTAAAAATAAATGAATAAAGGGCTAGGGACATAGCTTAGTTATAAAGTGACTCTGGGTTCAACCCCTATACAAAAAAAGAAAAAAAGACCTAAAAATATCTATCATGTAGTCAGGACAGTGCTCTAATATTTCTTATTCCCTTTACTCTAGGAATATGGATTCTATTATTATTTTAAGAATTACCTATATAAGATGGAAAGTAAGTTATTAACTACCTATCTGAAAAATGTTTGTAATGTACTCACTCAATTAAAAGATTACTCAGCTGTACTGGAAACAACTTTTCTCACTCAGTCATTAATGACATGTGCATACAAATCGGAATATATGTATGATATGTATGGTACATGATATTATGTATGTATTTATATCTAATAGAAATTATATGTGTATAAATAAGATAGCAAAAGTATAAATAATGCTACTCTCCAAACTTCATTGTTTGAAACACAAATAAGCAGTAATCTGAGAATGTCCCTTGAGGCTATTTTTATTCCTATTCAAATAATCAGAATTCAATACTTTTCTAATTTCATGTAGATCACAGGTTACCACTGATCACTTCCTGTGATAAGTGTGTGTGAAGCAAAGCAAACATAAAAAATTGGATGTCAGAGAGAAGGAAAATTCTGACAATATATGGATTGTAAAACAACACAGATAATTAGCAGTATTAAGGCAAATAATTATAAAATAATCATTGGTTATTTGCCATTATATCAAGTGTTTACATTTGAATGCAGCATAGTGATTAATTTCCATACTATAATAATTTAAACTTCTGCATTCTTTCATACACAACCAGAACTCCATGTAGTCACTAGATTAATATGTAAACTCATTTAGTATCTTGTATCTATACCTTTGACCACCTTCTAAGAAACATTTTCTGTAAGATATAATAGACTAATAGTATTACTTTATTTAGTCTTTTTCTGCAATAACTAGGGACTAATGTTTTTATAATGGTGAACACATACAAGCACACACAAACACATGCTCTCTCTCTCACACACACATGCTTTCTTAATCTTCACACTGGGAAACAACAACTTCTTTTATCTGTACTGACAAGGACTAAATCTGTTCTGTGGGATTAACCAGGAATCCTAAGTGAAATCTTTTGTTCCTTTCTGGCTATAAAGGGCCTGTTTTGCTTTCTTCCAGTCTCCCAGTTGGCAAAATTACAGAGCAAAAACTGCATGAAACTCTAACAAAGAAGTCTCGGGTACTAACAACTGCCATACCCTGCACACACCACAGAGTTTAGTTGTTAAACCCAACCTTGTAAAAACTGTTTAAACCTGAGGAGCACTTTATTCTTCATGAAAATGCATAAAAAAACCTCACATGCTAGTTCTTTTGAAATTCCTCTAGACTAAAATGCTGAATTCATTCTGTGCAATAATTAACTTATAAATTGATTATTGGACTTCCTTGCTACAATATGATTGTTTTTCTACTAATGTACATCTGAAGTGAGTGAATATAGATGTATTTTTCAATTATTCGAATCTTTTAAATTCATTGTTAGTATCACATTTTAGGGTGCCAATCACATCTGTCTGGTTAGAAAGGTAAACTAAATACTAATGAGTGGGCCACTGGTTGTTTAGCTTCAGCAAGTTAACAAGTCCTTGTCTCAAAATAAAAAATAAAAACACTTGGGTTATAGCTCAGTGGTAAGGGGCCCATGGGTTCAGTCCCCAGGACCAAGTAAATAACTAAATGAATAAAATAAAAATAAATAAAAATTCTACATTAACTACAGCATAACATGTAGCCTTTGGTTATGGTCAGGGGTCCGTAGACATATTTGGCCAGATATCCTTGGTAATAGACCTCTCTGTTGTTCATCATTGCTATGTCTTGAGGTGGAGGGGTTTTCTGTGTTTGTTCCCTAACACATCACTGAGGTGGAAATTTTATAGAAGTCTAGAGGATAGTTGTATTATTGGCCCCTGTTCTTCATTCTTCCCTTCATTCTGTCCTTGCCTTTTGCCATGTACATTACCATGTTTACGAGATATACTTCCCACTTATTGACTTTTTTTGTTGTTGTTTTCATTGTTAATATAAAGTGGACAGACATGACCACCAGTACTGAGTCAAACTCAAATACTTTTTAAGATTTTATAAATACCCTTGTGCCTCTATCATTGCTAGAAAACAAATAAACAGGTAAAAGCCAAAAACAAAGAAGCATGGGTTAATTTTGTAATCCTAGAAAGAAGATAGCTTTGCTAAGTAAAATCAATGCCCTCACCAAGTCTAGCCTAGATTGGCTATGACCCTAAATGTATGTTAATCCAAGCTCATAGAACAAAGTTCCCCAGAGATTAAGAGAATAGCCAGATTTAGCCCAGTTCAAGGGAACCGTCCTTCAAACAGTTTATATATATGACTATAAAGGATTGTTTTTTAAACTACTATGCTTTAGAGAAGTTTGTTACAAAGAATTTTTGTAGCAGAGCAAGATGATATTCTATTAATGTAAACTGTCTGATATATCTAATTATGTGCAAACCATCAAGTTATCAATTTGGTGCTTAGATATTATGAATAACTTACATAAAGATATTTATTTGTGGCATTATGTGGCAACATAAAAATGCTTTCCAATTAGGAGAAATAAAAAACAAGGGTAATTTGTAGGCTAAAAATAAAATTCAAATACTTCAAAAGCAGTAGAAATTAAGTAGAATCTGATAAAGTAAGGAGAAGATATTAGGACAGAGTTTTCAAATGGGGCATATCATTTGTTGGTGGTTCCTGAGATATTGTAAAATGAAAAAAGGAAAAAAAAAAAAAAAAAAAAAAAACAACACTAGAAGAAAATTTTTCCTAAAAGCAAAGGGAATACTACAAGATGCAAAAATACACCATAGTTTGCAACAAACAATTGATTCACTCTTGTTAGTAAGAAGACAACAGAGCAATGGACATAATTCAGTTTTAAAAAGAAACAGAAACAGAGTTTCAACAAGAAAAATGGTGCTGAAGTCCATCTTATACATATGAAAGAAAAGGTTATGACAACAAACCTCTCTATGTTGAATCATTATTCTGCCTATTGCTGTATCCGAATTTTTGTGTGCTCTAAAAATTCATATGGTGACATCTTAATTCCCAATATGATTGGTATTAGGAGGTAGGGCCTTCAGAAGAAGTGATTAGTAATGAAGGCAGAGTCTTCATAAATGAGACTGGAGGTCTTGCAAAGTAGATACAAGGGAGTTCATTCACTCCTTCCTCTATATGAAGTTGAAGACTAAGAAGGCAAAATCTTGTGACCACAAAGCTTGCCCTCACCAGGCACCATGTCCACCAGCACATTGATCTTGTTCTTCCCAGCCTCCAGACACTAAGAAATATGTTTCTGATGTTTATAAGCTACGAAGTTGATGATATTTTTTGTAGCATTCCATAGAGGATAAGATACTATATTGTACCAGTTAAATCCATAAAAAGGTTTCCTGTGGTTCAACCCAATACATCACCCTCTTCTCTATCATCTACTCAGAAAATACACCTCAGCATGATAAATAAGAAAAACAGAATTCACACAGAATAAAAATATACTAGGGAAAGAAAATAAGAAAATGTAGTTGGAAAATTTATCTATTTTTATTAGGATTTTGACTAAATCTACAAGTGCAAAGAAGAAACACAGAAACTCAGGAAAGACAGCAGAAAATAGACATAAAGATTGGTAGTAATCAGGAAAGGGGTATAGAAAAATATAAAAAGGAAGAAGCACAAGCAATAATTGACACTGCAGAAAACTCAGTAAAGGACATAGAAGACATGAATTATAAAGCTAACTGAAATTATCTTTTTTTTTTTTTTTTTTCAAGTGTTAAGCTCTTAAATAGAAAATGATGCAGTTAGCAGTCCAGTCAGAGAGAAGTGTTTATGTCTGGTTTTCCCAACATTCAGCCCCCACCCCCGAAAATAATGAAAACTAGTTAGAATAGGTATTAAAAATTATTATTCATAAAAACTCTTCTCAAATCAAAAGGGACTTAGATTTACATATTGAGAGGATGCACTGAAATAGAAAAATTGACCCAGAATTGTCACTATCAGGATATATCACAAACTTCAAAATAAAGAATTAATTCTTTGAGAAAGAGGCCAAGAGATTAAATCTATTATTTATTTTTTTGAGGCCATAGTAAGTGGGGTGGATTTCCTAGTTTCTCTTTCTGAGGATTTGTCGCTGATGTACAGAAATGCCTTTGATTTATGGGTATTGATTTTATTTCCAGCTACATTGCTGAATTCATTTATTAGATTTAGATTTCTTGTGGAATTTTTTGGATCTTCTATGTATAAAATCATATCGTCTGCAAATAGTGATACTTTGTGTTCTTCTTTTCCTATTCGTATCCCTTTCATTTCTTTTGTCTATCTAATTGCTCTGGCTAGGGCTTCAAGAACTATGTTAAATAGGAGTGGTGAAAGAGGACATCCCTGTCTTGTTCCAGTTTTTAGAGGGTATACTTTCAATTTTTCTCCATTTAGGATGATGTTGGCCTGGGGCTTAACATAGATGGCCTTTACGATGTTGAGGTATGTTCCTGTTATCTCTATTTTTTTCTAGCATTTTGAACATGAAGGGATGTTGTATTTTGTCAAATGCTTTCTCTGCATCTATTGAGATGATCATATGATTTTTATCTTTGAGCCTGTTGATGTGATGAATTACATTTATTGATTTCCATATATATATATATATATGTGTGTGTGTGTATATATATATATATATATATATATATATATATATATATATATTTTTTTTTTGGTACCAGGGATTGAATTCAGGGGCACTCGACCACTGGGCCACATCCCCAGCCCTTTTTTGTATTTTATTTAGAGACAGGGTCTCACTGAGTTGCTAAGTGCCTCGCCATTGCTGAGGCTGGCTTTGAACTCACGATCCTCCTGCCTCAGCCTCCCAAAGTGCTGGGATTACAGGCGTGTGCCACCGTGCCCGGCTTGATTTCCTTATATTGAACCAACCTTTCATCCCTGGAATGAAGCCCACTTGATTGTGATGCACTATCTTCTTGATGTGTTTTTGTATTCGATTTGCCAGAATTTTATTGAGAATTTTTGCATCTATATTCATTAGAGATATTGGTCTGAAGTTTTCATTCTTTGATTTGTCTCTGTCTGGTTTTGGAATCAGGGTAATATTGACCTCATGAAATGAGTCTGGGAGTGTTCCTTCTTTTTCTATTTCATGAAATAGTTTGAGAAGTATTGGTGTTAGTTCTTCTTTAAAGGTCTTGTAGAACTCAGCTGTGTATCCATCTGGTCCTGGGTTTTTCTTAACAAAAGAAGTGAAAGACCTCTACAATGTAAACTATAGCATACTAAAGAAAGAAACTAATGAAGATCTTAGACGATGGAAAGATCTACCCTGTTCATGGATAGGTAGAACTAATATTGTCGAAATGACCATTCTCCCAAAAGCACTATACAGATTCAATGCAATACCAATCAAAATCCCAATATCATTCCTCATAGAAATATAAAAAGCAATCATGAAATTCATCTGGAAAAATAAGAGACCCAGAATAGGCAAAGTGATTCTTAGGAAGAAGAATGAAGCAGGTGGCATTACTACTCCAGACCTTAAATTGTACTACAAAGCAATAGTAACAAAAACAGCATGGTATTGGCATCAAAATAGACCAGTTGACCAATGGTTCAGAATAGAAGACTCAGAGACGAACCCACACACCTACAGTTATCTTATATTAGAAAAGATGCCAAAAATGTTCAATGGAGAAAAGACAGCCTCTTCAACAAATGATGTTGGAAAAACTGGAAATCCTCATGTAATAAAATGAAATTAAATCTCTTTCACCATGCACAAAACTTAACTCAAAGTGGATCAAGGACCTAGGAATTAAACCAGAGACCTTGCACCTAATAGAAGAAAAAGTAGGCCCAAATATCCATCATGTTGGTTTAGGCTCCAACTTTCTCAATAAGACCCCTATAGTGCAAGAACTAAAACCAAGAATCAATAAATGGGATGGATTCAAACTAAAAAGAGTCTTCTCAGTAAAAGAAACAATCAGTGAGGTGAATAGAGGACCTACAGAATGGGAGCAAATCTTTACCACAAGCACATCAGATAGAACACTAACCTCAAGGATTTATAAAGCTCTCAAAAGCTCTTAAAAGCCTTAACACCAAAAAAAAAAAAAAAAAAAAAAAAAAAAAAAAAATCAATAAATGGGCCAAGGAGCTAAACAGACACTTCTCAGAAGATGATATACAATCAACACATATATGTAAAAATGTTCAACATCTCTACTGATTAGAAAAAGGCAAATCAAAACAACTCTAAGATTTCATCTTACTCCAGTCAGAATGGCAGTTATCAACAACACAAACAACAATAAATGCTGGTGAGGATGTGGGGGAAAAGGCATATTATTACATTGCTTGTGGAACTGCAAATTGGTGAAGCCAATCTGGAAAGTAGTATGGAGATTCTTGGGAAAACTGAGAATGGAGCCACCATTTGACCCAGCTATCCCACTCCTTGGCCTATTCCCAAAGGATTTAAAAACAGCTTACTACAGGGACACAGCCACATCAGTGTTTACAGCAGCACAATTCACAATACCTAGATTGTGGAACCAACCCTGATGCCCATCAGCAGATGAATGGGTAGGGAAACTTTGGTATATGTACACAATGAAACACTACTCAGCACTAAAAGAAAATAAAATCATGGAATTTGCAGGTAAATGGATGGAGTTGGAGAAAATAATGCTAAGTGAAGTTAGCCAATCCCCAAAAACCAAAGGTTGAATGATCGCTTTGATAGGAAGATACTAACTTATAAAGGCAAGAGAGAGGGGATGAGAGGATTGAAAGAGCTTTAAATAGAACAAAGAGGGGGGAGGGAGAGGAGGGGGCAAGGGGATAGAGATAATGGCAGACTGAGTTATCCATGATTACCCTAAATACATATATGAAGACACAATTGTTGTAAAAATACTTTATATAAAACCAGCAACTTGAAAAATTGTGCTCTTTATATGTAATATGAAATGAAATGCACTCTGCAAACGTGTATAACAAATTAGAATAATAATTTTTTAAAAATCTATTATTTAGGGAAAAAAAGGGACTAGGATCACTTCAGAACTCATCATGATTTCTATAGCATAAGATTTAGGCACAAAGCTACAAGGCACTATAGGGAAGAAAAAATAGGACTATTGATTTCATATATGGGAAAATATTATTCATATATAATACTCAAACATTTAAAGAGCTTGAAAATGTTTTTCCTATGAGTACTTCTTAAGAAAAGTACTGGAAGAAGACATTAAATTAACTGTGTGAAATCCTGGGAAACTGCAAAGACTGAGGCTGTGAACATTAAACATATGAAATTGTTCAATAAAATCTGAGATATATTTTAAGAGAATGACAACAGAAAATACAGAAATGTTTAAACTGAAACAAAAATGAAAGAGAAAGAACAGAAAATGGGAAATAAAGTAAAATAATCACCTCTTCCAAAACAGCTAGAAACTAAATACCATTTAAAATATCATTAGCAGAGCAAAGTTAAATAATAATAAAAATAACAATTTTGACTAAAACCATATGTGGATAAGTGGGAGAATTCAGCACTGCACTATAATTACTACACAAATATTGCAAAACTAAAGAAAACACAAATAATACACTTTTTAATATTAGTATGACATAAAGTAATACAATCACATTGAAAAGGTCAAGATATGTATATGCTAAAATCACCTGGAAGTATTTTTTAGTAGTTTACAAAGACAAATCCTGTTAAAAAATACCTAGCTGGGCAGAGAGATGCACAGCTATAACCAATCTACCTACTCAGGATGCTGAGGCAGGAGAATTGCAATTTTGAGGCAGGCCTCAGCAATTCAACAAGTTGCTAAGCAACTTAGGAAGATCCTGTCTCCAAATAAAACATAAAAAGGGCTAAGGTTGTAGCTCAGTGCAAAGCACATTTGGATTCAATCACCAGTACCACAAAAAAGAAAAAAAAGAAAGAATTTTTGAGATTTCTCTAAAGTAATTCTTAAAAGTAAAATGCATATCTATCAATATTTAAGGCAATAAATGAAAAAGAATGAATGTACACAGATTAAAAAAATCTGAGTAAATATTGAAAAATTTGGAAATAATACATGTGAAAAACAAAAGTGGTTTATAATTATTGAAACAAATGATAATGAACATGATCACAGAAAAATTTAAGTGGGTAATCTGAAAACAAATTTAGACATAGGTTAAAACAACCAATATGAATGAGAAAACAATGCATGTAAAAATTGTAAATGAATAAAAACTGTACACAGAAAAGTTTTAGTGAATAGTTTTATAATAAATTACATTGCTCCAACATGTGTAAATTCATTTGAAAGCCTAATTGAAATTCATATTTGTAATATCATAAAATTTGTAAAATTGGTCCAGATGATTAGATGGAAAATCGTACCAAACTAATTTCTACAGAATAATCAGTGTAACTTATCAAAAGCCTAGCCCTCAAAAAAACATTAAGAACTGAGAGTTTAACAGGAGAATTCTACCCAGTTTTAAAGATCACAGAATAGTATTGTTAATGCTACATAACACTTCTATAGAGTATAAAAGGAAAAATGTTCCTATGTATTTCCATAAATTATTTAATTTTCACAAACTAAGACATTAAGATACTATTTTATCATTACTAAATACTATGATATTATGATTCTCCCCCACAAGAAAATTCAAAAGTGCACAATTCATAAATGTTTGTACCAGTTTATTTTAAAAAGCTTCTAATTAATAGTGTAACATTATAAAAATCCTTAAATGTCCCCAGTAAACAGCAAGTTAAGCGAATGATAGAAAAACTTGCAATGGAATGTTAAGCAACTTAAAGAAATGAGTACATTGTGTATGTATTGATATTAAATTCTCTAAGTTATTCATTTATTAAATGTGTTCATTCTACAGATAATTACTTAGCATCCAATATGGACCACACACTGATGAAATACACGACAATATTGAAGTGAATAAAGCAGTTCCCTACCCTTATGGATTTCACCTTCTAAAGAAAAGATAAAAGAATGATAAAACATATTTCTTGTAAGTTAGCGATAATAAGTGCCAAGAAATGGTAGAGAAGAGGGACATGTAATATAATGGTTAGAGATCCCTTTTTTAGATAGATTGGCTAATATTGATTTTAAGAAGTAACTTATAGACATGCAGAAAATGTGAAAAGAGTCATGGGTGTTTGGGGAGAGATTTTTCTGGGGCGAAAAAAAAAAAGATGCAAAAACCTTGATAAAGAACACAATAAAAATTTATGAGACTGAAGCCATGAGAACAAGAGGAAAGTCACTAAAGATGAAGTCAGAGAACTAATGGGGAGCACAGATCTCACACTCTCTCACAGGTAATAGTAAAGATGTTGTCCGTTGTGTAAGAGGAGATTTTGAGGGAACTGGAACGAGGAGGAAACTAAATCAAAAACTATTATGATAATACAACAGAAAGGTGAGGGTGGCTTTTGTCATTGTGGGTTGGCATGCAAAAGCTGACTTCTGGATATACTTTGAAGTGGAGCCAATAGGATTTATTGTTGGAACCAGTGAAGAGGGACGGAAAGAAGCAAAGGCAACATAGTGGAATTATCAGTGATAAAGATGTAAACAACTAGAGATACAGACAGTCAGGAGTCAATTTGAGTTCATTGCATTTTGAAATGAATATTATATATCCCAGTGTTGATATTAAGTAGGCAGTTCAATGTATGGGTCTGTAATACTTAAGTGGGGAGGCCTGGCCTATCAATCTAAACTTGGGAGTTACCAACCTGGATCTTAAATGAAATAAGATTTAATGTACATTATGCTACCTGTTCTATAAAAATGGGGGAAAATATAAACATGCCTACTTGTATATAGGTAAAAGGCTTTGGAAATATATGAAATAATTCAATAACAGCCTGTCACTTGTTTGGGCGGAAGGAACTTAGTAGATGTAAAGAAAGGATTTTGAGCAAGATATTGTATTGCATAACTTTTACACTTTTTTTTTTGGGGGGGGGGGTACCAGGGATTGAACTCAGGGGCACTCAACCACTGGGCCACATCCCCTACCCTTTTTTGTATTTTATTAGAGACAGAGTCTCACTGAGTTGCTAAGTTCCTCGCCATTGCTGGTCCTCCTGCCTCAGCCTCCCAAGTGCTGGGATTACAGGCATGCACCACTACACCCGGCTATAACTTTTACACTTTATAAAATGACTCCGACATGTGATGAAAGTCTTTGAAATGAAATTAAAATGATTGGAATAAAAGAAAGTTACATGTGAACTTAAAGTACAAAGTATCATAACCAAAATGAATAAACACAAAAAAAGCATTTAGAAATGAAGTTTTAACTTTATTTAGAGGATTATTCTAAAAATTGCTTTATATATATTGAATGAAGCATTGTTCACTAAATTTCCAAATTGTTTAACACTACTTCAAAACATTCTTGAATGATTTAGAATACTTTTAGTCAATTTAATCCAAGCAGATATTTAATAGAAGTATTTGTCTAGAGTATGACAGTTGTCCTAAAAATCCAAATAAAACTTTCTTTAAAGAAATTTTTAAAAAAATTAATTCAGCTAAATTATTTCAGAAACAACTAAGTTCTGCTGCTCAAATATTCATTAGAAATGCTTTTCCTTTATTCTTGGTTGTTTTTACTGGTTTCTAATAGATCTTTTGACATGTATTGGCAGAGATAGCTTCTAGTTACTCAATAATTCTGCAGTTCTTAGTATCTGTAAGCTCAGAAGGCAAATATCTTCGATATGATTTGGGCAAAGTTGCCAGGGAGGAACTACTATATCTAACTCTGAGCTATCATATGTGTTCAGAAATACTGAATGCTCTGCTTTAAAGGAATTTTGTGCAAGAATTAAGAGTTAGGAGAGAAAATGTTTCCAAAGAAAAGAAAATGCAAAAAGAAACAAAGCGTTCTATGACCCTTAGATCTTGGATCTGTGATCCAATCTCCACAAATACTCCTGTTAACAAATACTCATGCTAATAAAGTTATATACAGAATTCCATTATGATTGAGTATATGTTCAAGTTTTCTAAGCTTATTTTTTTTTTTTTTTTTTTCCTTCTAGGATTGCTTTCTCACATGTTTTGTCTTCCTTCCATTTCCAAACAGAAGGAAATGAGAACCCTTTCCCCCTCAAGATGCTACAGGCTAATTGACTGAAAGCAGAGTGATTGAATTTATGTTTTATCTACTAACTTGTTGGATACAAATGAAAGTTCACCAACAAGGAGATACAACCACTAAGAAATATGACAGTAATCACTATAAACCTGAAAAGCACAGGTGAAGAGTTGAAAACTCAAGTAAGGCTTTGTACTAAGGATGTGAAGCAGTAAATCCAGGCTTAAGGTTATAGTAGTAGAAATGGAGATGAATAACTCTTCCTTTCTCCCTGGAAGAAAAATTTAACTCCACATGGATTCAAATGTTAACAATTTAAATGTGTTCCCACAACCTTCTTAAGTGAAATGAAACTGCTTTCATTTCAAAAAGCCAAAGGCAACCTGCTCATATTTGCAACAATCACCATAACAAAACATTTTTCCAGTGGAGCCATACTTTTAAGAATGACTCATATATTCCTTCTATAATGGATACTGCCCCTTTAAGTAGCAGGAACAGCTTTAGAAGATAATAGTTGTTATTATGATTGTCAATCTATCCCAGAGCTGCTATTCTGCATTTTGTTGCTTATAGTCATAAATAGTACTTTCAGCGGGAGAATTCTATTTATCTCAAGCCAGATTGGCAAAACCCTGATGGATAGGAAAAGCATGATATCTGAGAGAGAGAGAGAGAGAGAGAGAGAGAGAGAGAGAGAGAGAGAGAGAGATGTTTGATGCAAAAAAACAACTAGAAAATAGCATGAAATATATCCCTAAAGTCAATCTAATAGTGTCTGTCTTATGTTAACCTGTTAAAAACCAGTGAACTGACAGTTTCCTTTTATTGATTTATCAGAATATTACACCAAACCAGCATTTAGATGCTACACTGTTATCACAGCACCTGATAATACACATTTTTATAATAATTTATTTCTTTTATTTGTCAGTAATGCTTTTGAAAACATAGCTGATCCTGTAGGATTAGGCACTGATGCAGTTGAGAATACACTACCCCCAAATATCGCATGGTGGCATTTGAGAAACAGCAGAAGCAGGAAGGTCACACTCTGACCTTCATATGCCCTTTTTCCCTGAGGCAGGTCATCAAGCCTAGAAAAGAATGTTCTGATCTTCCTCTGAAGTAGATATGTGAGAAGGGCCTATTCCGTCATGAGAGGAGGGGAGCATCCTTATCTCTGAAGACACAGGAACACAGACAAAAATCTGAACAGGGCTTGCTAATTTCCCCCAACTTTATTACCATTGGATCATACCCTTTGTCCTCTATCAGTCTTCTCCACAGTGATCCACTTCATCAAATGGCATACAAAAAAAAAAAAAAAAAAAAGTTCAACTGTTTCTCTGGGTCTTCATTTCTGAAGACTCTCATGTCAGATATGCTTTTATTAATCTGAGTCTGAAATGTGAGGAATAATTTCTTTTCCCCATACAGCACCATTTTAATCAATTTGAATGGATTACCTCAGGTACACACAAGTGTGTGTGTGTGTGTGTGTGTGTGTGTGTGTGTGTGTGTGTGTATCTCATTAGATTGTTGAAAGAATGACAGGAAAAAAAGACTCAAAACCCTTTGGTTTGTGGTGGTTTTTTTTTTTTTTTTTTAAGCAGTTCATAGTTGTTTTGGCCACAAATAGGCATCTAATTTTCTTGTAACAAGGAAAGATATCAGGATATTTCATCAATTGGAATTCCATAATATCATGCTAAATGTTTTCAAAATTCAAAATTGCCATAATGTAAAAAACAACTGATTTTCTTCATGAAAAAGCTGCTGTTCATCTAAGTATAATCTTTGTCTAACCATTGGCTTGTCATAAAAAATCAGGACAATTTCTCAGTTTTTATTTAATTTCCATACATGATATTGGATGAGATTTTATTTTAAGAAGTCAGTTTCAATATAGTAGTGCTATGCTTCTTTCAATATACAAAGAAAATTATAATGTGAGCAGCTTTTTTTTTCTAATGAAAGAATATTTTTGCTATGGTGAAGTAGAGAAAACAAAATACATATACTCTCCAGGAAGCAAGTAATACTAAGTGCCAAACAAAATGAGCATAGGTTGATCTAAGAAGAATACTTATTAAATTGAAGAGGATCCTTATGGCTGAAAGAAATTAGTAATAGTAAATACCACGTAATTAATGACAATTGAAGAGATTATGAAATGCCATGGGAGCAGTTATTCCATAGAGGTTGAAGGGGCTGCCCAGGGAAAATGACCTTTGAAGGAAAACAATCCTGTGGGAACCTTTGTTACATATGCTGAGGTGTCTCATTAGGATCAAGTTTAGTAATCTGAGTCTCTGTCTCTGCAGAATAAAAAGGTATCAGATAATATTTTTTTTAACAGCTAAAAAAGAAAGACTATAAGCAGAATGTTAAGCACAGTGTCCAGACCTTTGCAGTAGGTTCATTCTCTTCCCCTATAAAATGGATATAATGGAACAAGATGTTCAAAGACTCATAAATAAGTGACACAGAGATTATAGCAAAAGAAAACACTTTGAAGTTTTGGCATGTATATTTTTTTCAAAAGCTCTCTGAGAAGAACTATAAGGTTTGGTTAGAATCTCATATATCACACCACTGCTCATTGGAGTGAGCAACACTATAAACTATCTTCAATTTTACAGTTCTTAAAAGAGAATATTTTTAACAAAGTTATAAAATCATCTCCATTTTTAATAAATAATAATGCTGCTTGTATGTGTATTGGTTTCATTAATATTGACTATTAGAAATTTTCCTAATGCTTTCAATAACTTTACGCTTTAGAAAATAACTTTAGTTAAACTAATTATCTACTTATATATTTGTTAGGCAATTTTACTTAGCTTTGATACTTCAGAAACTACAAAACAAAATTCAATTTCTCAGATAATATACAAAAAATGAAAATAATACTGGAAAAGTATAAACTTTGAGTACAGTATAAGAACAATGCATTTAACCAGAAAAAATAAATAAAAAAAAAAAAATAAAAAAAAAAAAAAGATGCAATACTTGTACTAGTTTGCCTAATAATTACTATCTTGGATATTGACTTTGTTAAGATAGTTCTTATACAATTAATTTGGCAATGTTCATTATTATAATTAGTATTTTATAATTATTATAATTGTTAGAGGGTAATGGAAAGAGGCTTATTGTTTGAAACACAAGACTCAGATTTCAGTTACAATTTTTCAGCAATAATTGATATATTTTCTCTAGTCTCTGTTTTCTAGTTTATAAAATTAAGGTGTTAAACTCTTCCCATTCTCAGATTGATTTTGCCATGAAGATGTCTTAAGCCTGGTTTTAAAAATTAACTTTAGTAACTATGTTCAGCATGCATTATAATTTCTAACTACTGTCCACTAAATCAGTCTGTTCATCAAAATTGTGATACTAACTTTAATGAATAAAGGTTTGAAGCCCAATTATTTTTGTAACTATAATGGCAATTTTTTTTTCTCAAAAGCATGAATCTTCACCCATGTGCCCATGAGTCTGTACCCATGTATGAATGTGTGTAGAAGATACATTACAGAGATAAATGTCTTAACTTTCTTTGACCTCAAAGCAAAATAAATGAGAGTAATAAAGTTCACTCCTTTGAGTTTTGCCTTGTTATCAAATATTCCCAAAATGATGAAGCCAATAAAAGTGAAATAGTCTTCCAGGGGAAAAACAAACAAAAAAATTGCCATTTCCCCCCCTCAGGCATTTTAAGAAAACTGCAATTCCAGATGCATAAAAGAAATTGCTTCTAAAAATTAGAAAATTCTATCAACTCAGAAAAAAAACATGATTACAGTTAGCAGAAAGTTAGACTTCCACTATAGGAATTATAATATTTTGCTACTTCGTGGTGTTGTTTGCTTGTTTGTTGAGGGGGAAAAGAACAAAAAACAAACAAACAAAACTCTGGGCTTTGATTTTCTTGCTTCTGTTTCTTTTAATTTAATTAGAGCTACCTAATAAAAAAGGAAAAAAAAGAAAGAAGATTGAAGTAACTCTCCGTGGAACTCAACGTTCTCCTCACCAGATAGATGACCATTGCCAAAGCCCTTCAACACTTTGTTTAGTGTATGCAAAGTGTTCCAAGACTCATTACTAATTAATGCCTGAATGAATGAGTACCAAAACTTGAGACAGGCTCACAAGATAAACTGCTCCTTTGGACTTGGGGAGTGACTAGCCACCTCTGCCTGCCTTCTTTATTTCCTCTAATATCTGCCTCTGCAGCAATTTTAGTAACAATTTTGCAGAAATTTTGATTCCTTTGGCTCTTTGTCCTTTCATCTCAGTGGTTCTGTGTTTACTAATCCTGTGCCATGGCTGCCCAATGTTGCTGGAGAAACTTGTATGAACGTGGCCAATTCTCCTTACATTTGCATATTCTTCAATTTCTTTTAGGAGCTTCCTATCCTCTCCAATTTACTCCTGCTTATATTTTCATATCCCCTTCCCAAACCTGTTTTATTTTAAGACTTCATCCAAGGTGAAAACAGTTCCTTCAATTTCCTCTCCCCCCTCACATTCCCCTGGTCCTTATTAATGTGCATCTGCTATAGTCAATTACCAGAGTCAAGGGTGTGCTACTCACACCATGGCTTCTTCTCCACCTGTCTCCTTCAGCATTTTGCTTAATGACTGAGGCCTTCTTATCTTCAGTCCCTGTCTCAGCTTAGTCCATTCCCTCAGTCCTCATTGTTAACACACTCCATTTCTTGAACATTCTCCTACAATTGGATCACACATTGATTTCTCCTCATCTTTAGTTTTTTAACTGCCTTATATTTCTCTGCTTTCTCTTTAGCCTATAATGTCCTAAGTGTAGGTTTTCTTGAACATAATTTCAGTCCTATTTTATAGTTTCTTTAAAAATCTCCCCTCTAGGGCTGGGGATATAGTTCAGTTGGTAGCCTGTTGGCCTAGCATGCACAAGACCCTGGGTTCAAGTCCTAGCACTGCCAAAAAAAAAAAAAAAAAAAAAGAAAAAATACCTTTCCTTTAGCTAAGAATCCTCTCCAAAAACTATGTCCTTACTTATGTCTATGTGGATGATTTCTGTGTAAATTTATATGTTTAACTCTGGTTCAATTCTAAGACCTATAGCCAATTTTTCAAATGCAGTCTCATTAACTAAAAATTTATTGTTTTTTCTCTAACCCCTATTTTCACTCATGGTGCCTTTTCAATACACCCCCCCCCACTTCTATCATGCCCAAAGACCCTAATCAAAAGATCAGAACTACTTTTCTATCATTTTTTTCTCTTGGCCCCTATACTCAGTGAATTACCTAGTACTGTCAATTCGATCATATTACTAGTTTTCCCATATTCTGGAGGTTATGGAACATTTAAGAGAAAAAACAAACATAAAAGGAAATACATAAATTAATTTTCAATTTCCCCATGCTCAGTAACATGCTTCTCATTCTTCTCCTAAAAATAAACAGGGATGATTACTTGTGTCCTTTCTTATCACACATCAAGGGCCAAATGTCTCTTCCTTTGTGACTTCAAGAATTTTTACACTTGTATTTTATTTAAAATTAAAATTAACCTTTTTTGTTTATTTTCAGAGGTGTTAATTAAATAATAACTAAGTAGAAATGTAGATACTTTAATCTTATTCTTAAACGTGTCCTGAAACTTTTTTTTTTTTTTTTTTTAGTTTTGGCAGGGTTCCCTCCCTTGAATTACATCAAAATCTAAACTAACTATTTTCTGAGTTTGTCCTAAATTGAATATAGTTGGTGGCATTATAATTAATTGCAGTAATCTCACAGATAAGGAAATAAAACCTATGATTCATGATCCTATCATTTGAATTCAGTTTTCTCAAATTCAGAGATTTTACTATACATTTCAGTTTGAATTATCCAATCCTGTCCTCAAATGAACATAAATGTTACCAAATTAAAAATTGTGTTTCAAAGCATTACTGAAATTTAACACTATTGACTATTTGCTTATTTGATTTTTCTATAACATTGATTTATAGCTAAAATTCTCATAATGGCTAGTACAATGTATGTCTTCATTTAAATTCACCTCAAAATTCTATTTTAGTATTTCATTGCACTGGTGCTGAGTGCTCTGAAATTACATTCTTTTTGAGACTTCACCATTGATTCCAATCTGCCATTTGCTTATTGCCACAAAAGGGAAATTACATTTAATTGAGATGAATGAGAGAATCACACAACAAACTACTTGTTTTATTCAATTACCAGACATTTCATAGTTGATTATTAATTTACTATTATAATTAAATATAATTGGTGGATGATACATATTAATTTACTTTATAGCCTTAATACTAAAATCGTATTTTATCTTCACCCTAATCAAAAACATTTTCAGATTTCTACCCTAAACAACCAGTTTTAAAATGATGATAAATATATATAAAAAGATAAAAGAGTTCACCTATTTTGAGAAATTTCAATTGATAAGAAATTAATAGATGAAAGTTTCTCACAGACTGGTATAATTATTTTGCATTTTCTTCTTGTTCATAATATTATGAACAACAATGCAAAATACGTTTTTCTCATAAAACTTGTGTTTTTTAAAATTTTCTTACTTCCCCCCTTCCTTCCTTCCCTCCTTTCTTCTACCTTCTTTCCTTTTTTCTTTCTCTCCTTCCTTCCTTCCTTCCTTCCTTCCTTCCTTCCTTCCTTCCTTCCTTCCTTTTATCCTTTGTTTAAAGATAGTCCCAGAGGGTATGCAGTGTACTAGACTTTGAGCTATTTGCTGGGAAGGCAAGGGTTTTGAAGTCTATTGGTATTGTTAACATCTATAGCCTATTTTGTGTGTATGAAATCTTCCCAACCTATACAAGGCTAACTAATTTCTCATTACATTATTTGCAATGACTTACCATTCTCAATTTTGTATCTGGGAAATCTTCCATTTCTTTCCACATGATTTATTTATACTATATCTCTTGCCTTTTTGTTGAGGTCCCTACAAAGGAATTTTCTTCTCAGCATTCTAAATGAGAACTGAAATAGATTCCATTAGATGCCTTACATAATCACAAGACCTGCTCAAAGCGACTGCTACCAAATGGTAAATCAAGTAGTTGTGAGTAGCCAGGGTAAGCAGTTACATGAATGAATCACTCAGAGCCAGAGCAGTGATCCTACAGAAGTGTTGGGCATGCTAATATATCATAGCACAATATCCCCTTCTGTAGAATCAATAAGACTCATAACCCTTACCTGATCTGGACCTCTGAAAGACAAACTCAATAATTATTTTAAAATTGAATTCACTGAACATGTTTCCTTCTTTGGGTTGACATATGAACTCTGGACTTTAAGTAGTCAATTATTTTTGTGTTTAGGATGTACCATTCAGACTAGATAAAATCTAGCATGTCTCATATTTTGCTTGCTAATATTATTACTATTATCTAGAGTAGAAGGCATTTTGAAGCTTGTTTATTTTTATTGACCTAATGAATATACAATTAGTTCTCCATACCAAAGAACAATCATATTTTAAATGCCCTCTCTCTCTCTCTCTCTCTCTCTATATATATATATATATATATAAAAATTTTATAAATTTATATATATATATATATAAATTCTGCATATCCTTGATTTTAAAAAACAGGTTAAATATCTATGCAGGCATTTCAAATTTATACTTTATATTTTGAATATATTAACTATTTAATTCTGACCCATTTGACATAATTTCCTCTTTAGTCAAATGTAGAAAGATTTGCTTATAGCATTTTCCATATCTCTTGCTACATTATATACATATATAGAGAGAAATGATTAAAGTATTTTAAAGCTAAATTTTGTAACTTTCCAATGCTAAGCTATTAGGACTTGTTCGGGATTTTCTCCACATTTCTCAGAAATTCATACCTGTCAAATTTAACATTTGATCTTTAATTTCTTGAGGCTATTTAATACTGACATATGTGATAATCGACTATCCAGTTTCTCAGGATTTGGTTTCATCCATTTCATCAAATAGTTTAAGAAGTTTGAAATGTTCCCAGGATCGTTTATCTAAAGGGACTTAAAGAAAGACAATACTAGTAGGATTTTATTATATACCATCTGAAAGAAAAATTAATTTTGCCTCAGGTCTCAAATGTAAATGAGAGCTCTATTGAATAATGAAGTCTTGTCTGAATAACCTAATTGAATGAAGGTACAAGAAATATTTATATATTTCATGCCAAGGATGTATTTTTGTCTGAATGGTTAAAATTTAATATCTAAACTTTCTCCAATTCACTTCTTGTTTGCATACTTATGATATGTCTCCTGTTCCTTATGAAAACAATAAAATGACCTCATATTATCAAAGCATTTGACAGTGAATTACGTATCTTTAAATGATGAATGGCACAGGGTGATTTAGAGGGATGCAGCAAGATCAATCACAGATGATTGAAAATTACATTGCTTCTTTGTCACTCATTTTGACACATTAATTCTTCCAAAGAATCTATTTTTTGAATGACCTTTTCTTTCCACTTAATAATTAGATTCTATTGTAATATAAATTTAAAAATATCCCTTAGAGCAATGACTGGCAGAATATTTGAACTATGTATGAGGCACATATTCTTCCCATCATTTTTATGCACAAATACCAAACATATGGCCAACATCAAAATATGTAGGTTCTGGCAGCTGGTATCAAACTTTGTACACCAAATGCAGAATTTTCTTCTGAGCAGGTTCACTATACATGATCTGGGACACATGTTTGATATTATCTGGGAAAACAAAACAATGAGTCAATGACTAGAGCTCTACTTTACATTGAAAAGGAGTTTGGCTTCATAAACTGTTTCTGAGAAGAACATTTCACTCTGAGCATAGCAGCTAAAGTTCCATTATTAATGTAAATAAACGAAAAGGAAGAGAGAAGCCTTGATGATTGCCATGGTAAAAAAATTAAACAGCGCTGGGACTGTCGATTGGAGTTGACTTTGGTAACTGGCTGGGAATGCAGACATTTGATCCAGCATGCACTATTACCAGAGTTCACACTGGCCAATCAATAGTCTCTCCTAAAGTGTATTTGCTCTCTGGGGAATTACAGGTTGCCAGTGACACCTTTGAAACCTCAACACTTTCTGGAAAGTTTTGGGAATAAATGCTACCTTGATTTTAGAGTAAACTTTGAGTAGTTTCATTAAATAAAAACATGCACTTTCTCTGCTTTAGCTACTATAGAGATTTAAAGTATTTAGAAGAGTTCTTCTGATGCTAAGCTATACATTCACCTATCTGCATGTTGATCTTGCAGGTCCTAGAATAAACATCACTAACCTCCCTGGGCATCAACTTTACTTAATGATAATGCCATATTAGTTTGATCTTCAGAATAATTTTTATGAGTGATGGAAAATCACATTAAACTGCTAAAAATATTGAAAACAAATGAGTAAAATGACTTTGTGGATTTGTAATGAGTAGTCTGATATTACGTACTACTCATAACGTGTAAAAAGAATTCCCAAAATGAAGATGTGGTCCATCTTTACAACTTAAGTTCTTAGATTAAGCTTTAGTTTACAACTTTAATCTAAAAAGTACTTTAGATTAACTTTCAGTACCAATTGTATAATGAGTCATGTGATACATGGATTCCTTTTACATTGATTCTATTATTCATCTGTGCACATACAAGTACAAGTGCTGCCAAAAAATATGCAGCATATATACACATATTAATAATTTTTATCAATTCCAAGTCAAGTACTTCCTTCTAAGTGTTATATTTCATGTGCCAGTAGAATCCTACGTTCTTACTAAAGGGCAAAAATCACACTGGGGACAACCGTGCAGCCAAGAGATTTATTCAACAGCCTTTGTGTCTGGTTGGAGGTCAAAGAGGTGCTGTGGTTGAAGGTGGAAGAGATGCTGGGAGAGGGAAGTCAGGGAGAGGGGAGTATGCAAGCTCTGATGGGAGAGAGGAGTAAGGGAGAGGAGAGTGTGCAAGCTCTGAATGGAAGGTGGGTGCCTGGTCGCACGGGCTGGGATCTCTGGAGCTGTTGGTTAAGCTGAAGCTGCTGTCAGGCAGCTGCTGTCAGGCTGGAGGTGGTGGGTCTGGAGCTGTCGGCTGGGGCAGCTGCCATGGGGTTGAAGTCAATGGGTCTAAGGCTGGTGCAGTGGCCTCCTCCGCTCCGCAGGGATGAGCTGTTGTGTCTGAGTGGCTTCCTCCTCTCTTCAAGGAGGAACTGTTGTTGAGAGTCTCTCCAATGGGACCCTATATAGGGATTTTTGGTAGGGAGTGCACCAGAGCTACCCCAATGCCATTGGCTCTTTGCCCATGGAACAAGGCAACCTTTAAGCCTATTGGCTCCTGCCCGGAAAATGAAACAAGGTTGCTTTGCTGAGGATAAGGAAACCTCTCGGGGGGAGGGGAGCCCATCTATCACTTACTAGTGAATCAAATTGTTAATCAAAAACCCATTTCCCATTAAAAAAATAAATTCAGTCAAAACTATGATAATCAACAGACTTTTCCATTTTCTACTTTTTAAAATTATGTACTTTTCATAATTAAATAGAGTAAAAATGACAACAATATGGTGATTAAAAATATTATTCCTTCTTCATGAGTTTCAGTGAACTAATTTATTCTCCATAAGGAGAAGCTGAACTCTGGTCTTCCCAATTCAGAATAAAAGGAAATAATGAACAAAAAAAATGTGATTAATTCAAATCCATTATTTGGTTAATTAAATGCATACAAAGATTGTATTGAGTTATCATTTCAAACCCATTAGTCTGGAAAAAAATCAAGGTCTGACAATAACACATTTCATAAATTATTTAAATACATATCATCTCTTCAATTTTGGACAAGACAAGGACACATAAACACATGCATTTTAGAAAAGTGAACAAATTATCAGCATAACATTCAATAGGGTGAAAAATTTAGATAAAGTAAGCAGAAGGTGTTCCAAGTTTTTAAATTTTTTTTGTTTAATGGTTATTTCCACTAATAGAACTCCAAGTGTTATTGTCATGCTTGTTCTAATTATATTTGCCATAGTCAGATGCCTATGAAGTTAGCACTGTAGGCAGTGCTACATAAAGAACCTCAAGGAAAATAAAAATGTCATTCACTAATGTATGTTGGATGCATCTGAATATTAAGGCCCATGATAAAATTTTTTTTGTGGGATACTACTATTTGAAACTAAATGAAAAAAAAAACTCAAAAGCATTTGTAGTAAAAAAAAATGTTTCCAAATGCTTTCTTTTCCTCAGAAAGCTTATAAAAGAAAAACATGAACAAACGATAGTTGAATTTTGCTCTTCTAGGAACAAAGAGTTCCAAAGATTTGGAAATTGCTTACTTATAGCTGAGTGATGACTAGAATTTTACATTGGAGAAAATCTCCTTTTGGTTCCATATCTTTTCTGTAATTCCTAGGTCCCACAGAGGATTTTCTGTACATTAGACCTACAGAATTCCACCCTATTGATTGTTTTATCTCACATGTCATATAACAAAAGTGTATTTTTTTTTTTTTTTTTTTTTTGGGTACTGGGGATTGAACTCAGCGGCACTAGACCACTGGGCCACATCCCCAGCCCTTTTTTGTATTTTATTAGAGACAGGGTCTCACTGAGTTGCTAAGTGCCTCGCCATTGCTGAGGCTGGCTTTGAACTCGCAATTCTCCTGACTCAGCCTCCCAAAGTGCTGGGATTATAGGCGTGCGCCACCGCGCCCAGCTAACAAAAGTGTATTTTTAACTAGCAACCAAAGTGAGAGGTCAGTGGCTAGCATCAATGCTGGCTTGGAATAGAAGCATTCTGTCTCAAGTACTGCATGTTCTACTCTCTCTGCCAATCTTATGCTTTCCCACTTAATTTTAAAATGACTTGGATGTGAAAAGAGCTTAAGTTTTGTGCCCAGACTTTGTCTTGGAGAGGACATAATCTTCCAAACAGCAAAGTAATAGAATATTGGTTACTAATACTAACTAGGAGTATGAGAGCAGAATCAAAATACTGCAGCCAACTTTTAAAAATAGACAAATGTATTCCCAAATATTTGGCAATTATTTCTCATCTCTGTCTCTGGAAATGATCCACCAAGAAGAACATAATGATATGGTGACATGTGACCACCTGCCTGTAGATATTATCATCAGCAAGAAGCAGAATGTTCTCAAGAGGTCAGTGGTAGAATCTGTAGTTTTCAGGCCTAAATACCAGTGGCTCAGTAGCAAGGGAAGTAAGTAATTGTCTCACATGGGCAGAGCCTATTAGCTTTTTATTAAAAATAAGTTTCTTAAGCATAACAACAGTGACCTTGCTTTCCTTCTAGATAAGCTATGCCCTATTTGTCTTTCAATTCAATATATACTTTAAGGTAATTAGAATAATATTTAAACATTTAACAGATCAATTATGTTAATGAAAGAAAATTACATATTTGAGAGAAATACAATTTTTAAATATATGCAGTGTTTTAAACTATAATTTAAAAATGCCAAATATCTGTCTTAAGTAATAAATAATATTGCATATCCCAAAGCAATTTACATTTTGTGATACTCTGTCTAAAGCTGAGAGCCAAGAGACTTGATATTGAGGAAAACAAGTTCCCTGGCCCAGACACTCTTCAAATACAACAGAGGAAGGACCATCACAATTGGGATTTCTTAGTTTATTCTGCCATCTGCCTCTTCAGCACCCACCAGGTACCGGGATATGAGTAGCATTGGCCTAGTATACAGGTGATGCTATCATTGCACCCCCAATGAAGCTTCCAGAACCACCATCCAACACAGCCTGGGGATAGAGAAAAGGACAAAAACATGGATTATTGCTCAGTACTCTGTTTCATTTTCCACAGTTTTGTCTCTTCTCGGTTTGAACATTTATTTCAATCTATAAGATCCATTGAGATCAATTAAATGAATATTTATTCAAGTATTGCTTTTTGTCTAAAAAGGAGAAGTAAGCAATTTAATGGAGCATGAATCTATACTAGGTATCACATTTAAAAGAATTTTGGTTAAAAATCTCCTTTCTGTTTTCTTAGAAAACTAAAATCATTATACAAGCAATTCAAAAAACTAACATTTATTTAAGACAAGTATTGTGTAATACACCCCTAGTCTCTTGTTTCAATTTCTTTCAATAGAACATAAATACAGTGTCATAAATCCCCTGTTATTTCAAATAATACACAATATTCACTTTTCATAATTTATTGTTTTGTACTAGGCATTTCCTGAATGCTTTCTCTAACAAAATCTCAACCACACAACTTGCATTTAATGTGCAATTCATTTCATTTTCCCCCAACCTGTTCCTACACTAAATCTCCCAACTTAGTTAATCATAATTCATTTACTCATCCCAGCCATAACTTGGATTATTTTAATTTTCTTCCTTTGTTTAATTTCTTCAGATCAAATTGTTCAATGCTTCTCACTGAATCCATTTTTGAAATGACTGTCAATCCTATACCTTCTCTTTATTCATACAGCCCCAGAAGTAATTGCTGTCTTCATCATTTCCAGGCTAGACTACTACAGTAACCTTTCTGCATTTAGGTTTTCACCACTCACCCCTGCAAAGCAGCTAGCATCATCTTGATAAATGCAAGTTTGATCAAGTCATCCCCATGATTAAAACCATCCAGTGCTTCCTCGTTATCTATAAAATGCAGTGCCATTTTGGGGCTGAAAAGACAATCTTGGCCTTTGTTAAAATTTTTCATATTCATACCTCTAAATATCATTAATGCTAAATTATTTGCCATGACTAGAAAAATCTCATCCATTTCAAGATCCTTAGGCTATGCATCCAGATATCCTTGATCCATCTCACTTTTTCTCTTTCCATTTGTCAAAATTAAACATTCAGGCCAGGTGAAAATAGAATGATGATATATTTGTGTTTCCTAGTAACAGTGCTAGTTTATGCCGATTGATTCAGCATAGTAATAAATAACTCTCCCTTTCACTATCAATCATGGTGGCCTGGATGGTAATAGATGACTTAGCAAAAGTCACTTTCTCTCTAAAACCATTTTTAAATCATTGGTGAACTGTAAATATATCTATGTGTTGTATAACACATGATAGTATAAAAGATTGTGCATAGGGGCTGGGATTGTGGCTCAGCGGCAGAACGCTCGCCTCGCATGTGTGTGGCCCGGGTTCAATCCTCAGCACCACGTAAACATAAATGCATTGCATTGTGTACAACTAAAGCAAATAAATAAACATTTTTAAAAAAAGATTGTGCATATAAATGTCATATGCATTCTATAATGATAAAAACAACAGTTAATCTGGAATGTATGTTTATGCTGTGTTAGACTCAACCCCAGGTGACTGATGAGTATTTTCATTTGTACCTTATAACAACCCTATTTTTTCAGATGAAGACATTGAGGCAAAACAAGTTGAAATAACTGGGCCAATATCATACATTTGATAAATGGTAAGTAGTAGTGCTGTCAGGTATACCACTGAAATGGCTTTAGTCCTCCATCTTACAACATCCCTCTTACAATATTGTCTTAGGTTAAGTATCTAAGAGATGCATGATAAGTGCCTTTGTATGTGAATAATTATAAAGAATAACTTTGAGTGGATAAAGAAAATGTGTTATATATACACAAGGGAATATTACTCAGCAATAAAAGAGAATAAAATAATGCATTTGCAGGTAAATGGATGAAGTTGGAGAATATAATGCTAAGTGAAGTTAGTCAATCTCAAAAATCCAAATGCTGAATGTTTTCTCTGATATAAGGAAGCTGATTCACAGTGGGGTTGGGACTGGGAGCATAGAAGTATTAGAGAAACACTAGAAAGGTCAATGGGGAGGGAGGGGAAAGGAGGGTGTAAGGGTATATAAAGGGAAAAAAAAAAGATGGTAGAATGAGATGGATATCATTACCCTAAGTGCATGTATGAAGACATGAATAGTACAAATATACTTTGTATACAAACAGTGATATGTAAAAATATACTCTATGTGTATTACAAATTGTAACGCATTCTACTGTTATATACAAGAAATTCGAATTTTAAAAAAAAATAACTTTGAAACACCATTACAAGGGTTCCAATGAAATAAATTCACATAGTCTTAGTTTGCTGGTTGTATCAAAATGATAATCCCGTTTTTTAGTTTATAAAAATTCCTATTATGTTGATATGGTAATTATCGTTTCTTCCTGCCCTAAGAGGAAGAATAGTAAGTTACTACCACTGAAGTTATTTTAATTATACATATTGCTGAATAATTACATAAAATCATTTTTGGAAGTTTCAATGGCTAGCTTTCCTTCTATTTATAAATTTAGTTCTTTTTTGTTGGTATTTGTTTTTTCTCACTCATTTACTTGTTTTAATAAAATAGTACATTAGAGATTGGTATGGTGCTACGGTTTGGAAGAATATCTCCCAAATGTCCATGTGCTAAAGGCTTGGTTCCTAGACTGATGCTATTTGGAGGTAATGGAAACTTTTGTAGGAGGTCATAAGGTCATTGTGGCCCTGTCCTCAAAGGGGATTATAGAACTTTATTCTTGTCCTTGTCACTTTATGGTTCATGATATGAGTGGTTTGTTTTGCCACATGCTGTTGATCAAATACTAGAATCTCCAAAACTGAACGAAATAAACCTACTCTTTTGAAAGCTAATTGTCTCAGGAATTTGTTATAGTGATGCAAAACTGACTAGTACATATGGTACTAGAGACTCTTGACATAAAAATAGATGGAGAAAACAGTTTTTTTCCAAACTATGTGTTTGCTGGTGAGTGAGGGGTATTTTGAGACATTATTAGTGAAAAGTAAGTGGCAACAACTTCCTAAATTATTGTTATTCAGCTTTCCAGCACTACAACAAATACCTGAAATAGTAAACTTTTAAAGAGAAAATGTTCATTTGAGATCAAAGTTTTGTAAGCTTCAGTGTTTGATTGGGTTTTTTAGGTCTCTGGTGTAGGGAAGTATATATCAGGGCAAAACTGCTCACCTCATGGCCAGGACTTGAAACAGAGAAATGGTTAGGAGATTCCCACGTGGGACATGCCTCCAATGGCGTGAAGACATCCCCCACCTAGTATACACATCTTAAGGCTCCCAAGATATCCCAGGAGGGCCATACTTGAGAATAAGACTTTAACACATAGATCTTTGGGGGACACTCTAAATCCAAACCCTAGAAGTAAGTGTTTGATCTTCTACTTGGGAGAGAGAATCTGCTTAATAGTTGGCAATTCCTTGGACTTGTACACATAAGAACAGGACAGCTCTTTATTTTTTTTCAATGTAATTACTTTGCATATTAAGCTTGCAGAAAAATACACTTATGAGTACTATAGAATTAAGTATAGTTTTTGTAGAAGATATTTTAAAGTGAACAAAATCATGTGTATTGAAATAAAATCTTTATATAACATACCAATACCAAATCCTCCCACTCTAATTGGCTTCTGATTCCCTGATACATTGCCTCCTCATATTGTGTATGTGTATATATACAAGAATATACATACTATATGTATGTATATGTAAAGTTTTCTTTGCATAACACCACAGGAAGAAGAAGCACACATATATTGAGTAATGGGCTGGTCTGTCTTTAAGCAGATAGCTCTTCAAATCAATTAAACAAAGTGAGCTTTATGAGGAAAACATTAAGTGAATTTCTTCCCGGATTACTTTTCTAAAAGAAAATTTCTCTCCTAATTGATGCCTTGAAGCATGTTGCTGCAAATTAAAGTTTATGTCAAATATTTGGCAGTGCTTCAAGGGAAATGATTTGGTTCACCTTGATTCTCTAATTGAGATGTTTTGGGGTGCTTTTCTTCTTTTTTATCGGGAAGTGTTGTGGTGACATTGTCTCCATGAGATGTTTCAACTTGAGTTCTCACTTCTTTTCTTGCTGAGTGCTAAATTGTTTTTTAGTCTATCTGGCAATCTGTTATTTTCTTCCTCCCCCAACAGGGTTCAGTATTTGTCCTTGAAGGGTTGTCAACTGCAAAACTCAAAGAAAATTGTATATCCAATTAAAGTAAGGCAAAACACAACTGTCAAATAAAAGCCATTAACCCCCCGAGTACCATAATTTTTGGTATATCTGACAGGTCTTTTCTCAGCTCTTTCAACTCGAGTCATTCCCAATTCCCTTCCTTCCTCTTAAAGATACTGCTTGTGGGACAGTTTGATGGTCTATAATAAGTGCTGTCGATACAATTTTGTTCATGTGTAATCCAGTGTAAGTAGCCTATTTTCTAGACACATTTTCAGAATGAATAAATGACTTAGTTCATTTCGAGTAGTTAATCCTCATACTTTACACCTTCCTTTTATTTGTATTCCTTCTTTTATTCACTCAGCATGTATACTGAGTTCCTTTTACTTCCCAGGAACTACACTATTTCCTGAATATGCAACATCCCATAAGGCAGACGTTTCCTGCCCTTCCAAGGTTCCAACATAGTAAGAAAGATAAGCAAATAATGAACTCTGATAGCTGCAACTGTTCCACATGACAGGACAAAATAGTAAAGGATTCTATGAGAATAAACGACCCGACCTTGAAAGAACAGAATGTAACTGAATCTGAAGGATGGAAAGAGATTAAGCAGTTGGAAGATAAGTTAATTGCTTTCTAAGCAGGTGATTCCTTATTAGCAGGGTCAACAGTTTGTGTGAGATTATGAGGAAAAAGTGGAAATATCTATAATGATGAGGATGTTGAGGAATAAGAGAATAAAGGGAAATATAGCTAACAATTTGTTGAGGGCTTACTGTTTCATTTCTGATGGCTCACACCTATACATTATAGGAAAGAATACTGTTACTTGGCTTTGAACATAAGGAAACATCTCGTGTCTCTCTGCCTGTCCTTGGTACATGGACTTCACCCTCAGTCAGGCCACACTCTTGGTTGTAATATGGCAGCACCAATCTTGAGTATTATAATCTCACAGGAAGATGCTTTCTCGGCCCCATATCTCTTTTTTAGGAGTAGGAAATTCTTCCAAGATGCCCTGACGTGACTATTCTTTTCCTTTAATAGACAGAATTGAGGCATGTGTCCATTACTAAGTGAATTGAGAAAAGGAATAGAATTGGCAACTGATATGATGATATTAGAAATGGAAATCAGCAAGTCAAGCCCCATAACCTCTCAGAGGTCCTGAAGTATATCTTCATGTCACTTAGTGCACAGGTTGCAAACTATTTAAAGTTTTAGAATGTCTTCTTTTGCTAGTCAATACATAATTTTAATTTTAAAGTCAATTTCTCAGTAATTTTATAGCAACTATTATTAACATATCTGCTACTTGAATTAGTAAGTGGGTGAATTGTGAGAAGTGCAGTATTTCATGCAGTTTGTTGTTAAAGTTTATTTATATGTAGTTTGGTAACTATGAAGACAAAGGGGACTGATTTTGTGGCGGATGATACATTCTCTCTTCTTTGCCATTCTCTTTGCCAATATGAGAAATTGTTCATGGAAGAATCTAAAGAAAGAAACATGAAAAATAGCAAAGAAAAATTTCGCACTGACTATGCCATCCTAGCTTTTCTATAATGTTGATAGCATATTTATAATAATATTTACTGTTTGTTGAGATGTGAATGTTTCGTGGTTGTTAGACACTTAGTCTCCTCTCAAAATATCACTATAGGGGGTGTGATTTTATTTCCAAATCAAGAATGAAAAAACTTGGGGTTCAAAAATTTACATACAGCTTTAAAAGGGCCTGGAAAGATTCACATCTGTCTGTCTTAGTCTGAAGCCATTGTTTTTATTGCAAAAACACTGCCTGGCACTATGATTTCAGTCTGGAAATTCCCTGAGAAATAAGAATATGGTTTTAACCATCAATGGCTTTTGGAAATTCCATTAAGGATATTCACATATAATTCATCTGTCAATAAAACTTTAAGAAGTTTACATTTCTGCCTTTCCTAAATGGCACCCTAATTAAAGTAGATTCGTTATTATTACACTTCCTATGGCAACTTCACTTCTAAAACCTTGCTATTTTCTTTAATTATCTCAAGCTTAGCTTTCTAAAGATTGAGCAGGATGTGAAATGACATTTATTTTCCATGACTTTTTCTGCTTTATGTTTTGTCCTAACTAAAGAGTGAAATTTCCTATAGAAAATTTAAATATATTTCTGATTTTGAGTAAAGTACATTTGTTTTCCTATTCTGTTTTCTTCTAATACTTTAATTACTACTAATACTTTCTACAAAAATTTATGTATCTATGTCCTTTTTAATGAGATATCATTCATTTTACTCTGATGAATAGAAATAGTAATTAAATTCTAAAAGTAACATCAAGCAACCTAAAGAAGGCTCCATTCTAGCTCTTTCCTTTTTTGGTTGAAGTCATGACTTTTGCTGTTATGCACTTTCTCTGGCATGAATTTGTTGAAGATGTGATTTGTTCTGGCTGGATCCCCTGTAGTTTCAATGCAAGTTAAGGGTATTTTAAGATACAGAGAAGATAAATCACTAAACAGATGATTTTAAAGATATATTAGATGTATCAAAACAATAAGCTATGCTCTCAGACCTGGTCTTCTGGCACTAAGTTTTGATTTCAGAAAGAAAAATTTTAGCCTCTTAGTCCCTTGATGCTTTGTAGCTACAATGACTTAATAAAAATTCAAGATGCTAATTAAATTTGCATTTCATACAATTAACAAATAACTTTTTTAGAATAAGTATGTCCCATGCAATATTGGAGACATGAAGAAGAATGATCATCTTGCACCAATGCAGCCCAACACTTAATATGAACCATTCTTGGGCCAGGACTATGATCTTCTTATTCACATACTTATCAGAGTTTTCAGTGTTAGTGAAGATTCCATTGTCAGGTAGTGTTATGGGTCCCAGTGCCCAATGATATGAGGAAAATATGAGGAGGGTTAAATAATATTTGCTTGATAAATGTGTACTGAAGTGAATGGAATGCCTCAGAGTCTGATGTCAGGTAAAAGATGATATTCCTTATTTGCCCCACCAGGAAGAGGCAACTAATAAAAGATGTTTGAGCACCTAAAATCTCTGAGCTATGGCACCCTATCAGAAGTGTTTGCAATACTGTCAAATGAACAATTTCCTAATGATAGCACAGAAAGGGAATTTCATTGAAACTATTACTTAATAGCTAAAAAAAAAAAAATCACTTGAGTAAGCTGATGACTACCTAACAATCACTAACTTAAAGAGAATATGTGATGCATATTTAACAAAGCAGAGCTTTTTATTACATTTTCTGCAAATAACTATACACTGACAATATCATTAAATGTTGTGACAGTTTATTTTTCTATGTGGAATTCAGAATCTGACTAAATAGCTTGAACGTTTTTGCTTACTTGATGTGTTCTGATTTGTATCTTTTAAGATGTAGAACTAGAATCATCCTGACTCATGCCATTTCCTAGTCATCCATGGTTCTTGTCACTAACCCTGTGACAACATGTGAAATTTCATAGTCAGTTCATTCATAAGGCTGTACAAAATTACCCTAAATATGCAAGGAATGACAAAGACAGCTGCAAGTTATGGCTGCCTACAAGTCTTACATTCTTTTCATACAATCTGTGATGTTTGTCTGGATTAACCACATGCTGTTTAAACTATGAACCTTGGAAAATTGTCAGTTTATAAAATAAACAGATGACCAATGATGTCTGATATTTCTGGAGCTTAAGGTTCATGATTTATGAGTCCAAACAGTTTCTCTATAGTTATACTTTTTCCGGGCAGCATTTGCCTTTAATTAATAAAGTAACTTAAAATCTTCTCTAAAATTTTAATTTGTGGTATTTTATTACATTACTAATAATAACCAATGAGTATATAATGTTGTAATACTCAAAATACAGATTAAGGGAGAGTAATTTTGAATTAGGAAGTTGTTAGTCACAGGATTTGTTAAAAGGGTAAGATTAATGAACCTGTAGTTCAGAAACCTAACCATTTCTCTCATCCTCAGTTTCCACATCAATACAATGGGAGAGTTGAACTACTAAATATTGCTTAAAAGTTCCTCAAACCTATAATTATAAATATGATGACTATGATTCTAAGCAATATGAGAAATTGAAGAATCTGAAAATTGTGTATAATTAACATTAATAAATTAGAATTATAAATATAGAATTGTTATAACTACTTTTAGTGTTATAGTCCTTTTTCAAAAGTTTCCTCTAAAGTTTTGAAAGCAGTAGGACTAATTAGTCCCTACAGATTCTGGATTTTAATTAATTGATTACAAAAACATTTTGATTGAAGATTTGAATGTTACGAATGTACATTGTATACAGTGTTTTGTAAAAAGATGCTCTATATGTTTATTACGAATTATAATGCATACTACTATTATAAAGACAACAACTTTGAATAAAAATAAATAAAAATAATAATAATAATAATAAATAAAAATTAAATTTAAAAAATTATAATAAAATGAATAGCATAGATGTTCAGTTACAGGGAAGCCCTGATTCTTCAACCTTGCTTATGTTATAGTCTAGTGGCTTTGAGTATCTCCTGGTAAGTATAGAAAAATATATTATAGCTCATGCTATTTAAGTGTTAGGATTCCTTTATAATGGTGCTCATTTACAAACAAGAACAGATAAAGTGCAAAACCAACTATTCCAATCCTAGGATTTTATTGTACTACATAATAACAGACAAATAACAATTCTAACTTCCTTTTCTTATAATTTTACTGAAGATAACATGAAAAAAATAATGTAATGAAAAAAATATGGTATGAAATGGAAATTAAGCAGTATGAAGGATATATAAGCCCTGTATAAAACTAAATAATACATGTGATAGTCTGTGTTCTGGGATATTTTGTGCAAACAGAGGAATTGTACATCTGTGATTTGAAGTTAATTTGATATACATATATATATATATGTGTGTGTGTATATATGTACATATATATATATAATATACTTACTGTACATTTATTGCTGTATATATGTATGTATATACATATATATGTGTGTGTATATATATATATATATATATTTATTTACTACCGAAATACAATTAGAAATACCATATGTCACTTTATGTCACTTCAGTGCATCAAAGTATATATTTTGCTGTTTCTTTTTTTTTCATCACAAGCAAAAAATGATATTTCAGAAGACTGGTTTCTCTTGTCACTCTAATTTCTAGATCAAGAGCAGAGTGAGCAGAGCTCTCAGTGAATAGCCTAGGCAAAGTAATAGCATGTAAAATATGTAGAAGTGTGTCATTTCAAGTAACTGAGGTTAATCTAACATAATATGCAGACACACATGGACAAAAATAAATTTCAACATTTGTTTTTTAGATGAGAAAAACTCAGAAAGGTTCAAAGCAGAAGTAAAACAATGATACAGAACAATCAGTTGTCCTAAATTAGAAGTTCAGATTGGTAGTTATATTAATAGCAGATAGCAGAATTAAGGGAAGTATGCTCTTTTAGATGAAGACAATAATTTTAAAGGAAAAATGTATATTCAGTTAAGTATATAATAAATAGAAACATCATATTATATCCTTAAAATAAATACAATGCAGGCTAAATAAAAGAAAGAAAAGTAGGTTTTCTTTATTTATTGCAGTATACTAAAATAAATTCCTCTTGACAAATCAAGAAGACAATGAATAAATTTAAAAAAATGGTTTTGAACAAGAAAAGGACAAAAAATTTTTAACAGGCTTATAAAGAATGAAAAACAAATCAGGATAATGTCTTTGTCTAAAGCCCTTAGCACATATAAAACTTGATCATGTATTCATTCATAAACAAAATAGTAATATGTTTTTAAGGAAATGATGGTACACATAAGTTATTTTCTAAGCTAAAGGCAATTAAGCCAGGAAACTTAGAAATGTAAAGTACAGACATTTTACACTTTAAAACATTTAATTTTTTTATTTGGTCAAAGAAAAATTATAACACATATTTTGAAATAAAAATTGAAATAGAATTCTAAATAATATATGCCATCTAAAATTTTCTGAGAAACAACTAAAATAGCAATTTGAGGGCTAATAATTCAGATAAATATTTTAGATAAATACTTGTTTTAGAAAGGAAAAAATGTTGAATATTAATGAGAAAATCTCTAGATGAAGTACATAGAAAATAATTCATGAGAATTTATCAAAACACAGAAATAACAAAATAATAAATACAAGGTTAGAAATTAATGAGATGAAAAACAGATATAACACTTAAAGAATAACAAAGATGAAGTTTGTTCTTTGATAAGAGTGAAAAATAATATTTTGAATACCTTTCTCAAGAATCAGATGACTGTAGCTATGTGAGTTTGTCTCTGTACCTTTATTTTATTCCATTGGTCTGTGTGTCTATTTTTATGCCAAAATCATGCTGTGACTCCATGGTATAATTTAAATTAGGTATAGATTAGTATTCCTCCAGCCTTACTTTTTTGATTAGGAATGCTTTGAGTATTATGCATCTTTTGTTCTTCCATTTGAATTTTAGAATTGTTTTCGCTAATTCTGTGAAGAATATCATTATATCCTTTTTATTTTGATAGAGACTGCATTTAATCTGTAGGTTGCTTTTGGTGAAATGCCCTTTTAAAATATTAATTCTGCCAATCCATGAACATGAGATGTGCTTCCATCCTCTAATGTCTTTTTAAATTTTTTTCAGCCTTATGCAAATTTCCTTGTAGAGGTCTTTCACCCACTAGGTTAGGTTTATTTCCTAGGTACTTTATTTATTTACTTTTGATGGTATTACTAATGAAATTGTTTTATTGATTCTTTTTTAGCAGATTCATTATGGGTGTATAGGAAAGCTAATCATTGTGTGTGTGTGTGTGAGTGTGTGTGTGTTGATTATGTATCCCACTACAGTTTTTAATTTATAAGATTTAGAAGTCTTTAGGTAGAGTCTTTAAAAATATTCTAAGTGTAGTATAATATCATTAGCAAATAGAGATATTTTTACTTCTTCCTTTCCTAGTTGTATCCCTTTATTTCTTTCTTCTGACTACCCAGGCTAAAATTAAATTTTTGTTTATTGAAATTTTATATAATTTTAATAGGAGTGGTGATGGTGGATATTCTTGTTTTGTTCCTGACTATAGAGAAAATGCTTTCAGTTTTCCTCGTTCAGTATGATGTCAGCTTTGAATTTGTTATGCATAACCTTTATTATGTTGAGGTGAATTCCTTCTGTCTCTGGTTTCTTTGGAGTTGAATTTTGTCAAAGGATTTTTCTACAGTTTTTGAGTTGATCATGTGACTTTTATTCTTGATTCTATATGTAAGAGCCTTAATGAGGAGGTAGCTAAGATGGCGGCTGGCTGAGAGCCAAAGAGGAGGCGTTTAATTGTTTTCTCCTGACCTTAATGTAATCAACTAAGAATCTTTCTGTGCCCGTGAACACTGTAAGTTAAGTGTAACGCACCTGTAAGTTAAGCTTGTGACACGTATATACTTGGTAAGGTGAAGAGTATTTAAACAGGGGGAGTTGGAGTTGGAGAGGTTGTTGGAGTTGGAGAGAGAAGTCAGCAGAAGAAGCAAGAATAAAGAACCTACTCATTCCCAGTCTGCCTCCGAATTCTTTCCCATGGTATCGTTGCTGCAGGCGGCAACATCTATATATGTGGTATATTATGTTTATTGATTAGTGCATGTTGTACTATCCTTACATCTTTGGAAAGAAAACAAATAGATCATGTGTGTATAATCTTTTTCATGCGTAGTTGAATTCAGTTTGTAAATCTTTTCTTAAGGATCTACTGTACGTTTATCAAGCAAATAGGTCTGTGATTTTTCATCTTTGATGTGACCTTAGCTGGTGGTGTTATCTCAGTGGCTATCTATGTAAAATGAGGTCGGAAGCATCCTTTCCCTTTCATTTTCATGAGGAAGATTGGTGTTCATTTTTCTTTAATGGTCTGATAAAATTCAGCCTTGTATTTGTCTAGTCCTGGATTTTTCTTTTTGGGGAGGATTTTTACTACTTCCTTGATTTCTGCTATGATTTAAACATGTGGTCCCCCAAAAGCTCATGTGTGAGATAATGAAAAAATGTTTAGAGGTGAAATTATAGGGTTATGAAAGCCTCAACCCAATCCATGAATCAATTCCCTGATAGGAATAAACTGAGTGGTAACTTTACATAGTTGGATGTGGCTGGGGGACATGGGTCATTGGGGGCATGTCTTTTGGGTATATATTTTGTCCCTGACCAGTGTAGTCTCTCTCTCTCTGCTTCCTGGTGCAAAGTACCCAGCTGCTTTCCTCTGCCACACTCTTCCATTATGATATTCAGCCTCACTTCAGGCCCCAAGGAATGGAGTCAGCTCTCAATGAAGTGAGACCTCTGAAACTGTGAGCCCCCAAATAAACTTTTTCTCCTCTATGTTGTTTTTGTCAGTTTAGTCACAGCAGCAAAAAAGTTGACTAGAACAATTGCATTGCTTGATATTGGTTTGTTTATATTTTTTATATTCACTTGGTTCAATTTTGGTAGATTATACATTTAAAATTTATGTTTTTGTAAATATTCCAATTTATTGAATTATAATTTTTCGAAGTAGCCCTTAATGATGCTCTGGATTTCAGTATTTTGTCTTGTAATAGCCTAATTTTTTTCAATTTTATCAATTTGGGTCTTCTCTTTTTCTTTTGGTTAGTTAAGCTGAGGATATATCAATATTAGTTATCTTTTCAAAGAGTGAACTCTTTTTTTAGACCTTTATATTATCATTTTAGTCTCTATTTCATTAATTTCAGTACTTATATTTATTTTTTTTATTTTATGGATTTTGGAACAATTTCATTCTTGTTTTTTTTTTTCTAAGACCTTGACATGCACCATTTTTTTTCAGAATTTTCTAAATGTAAGCATTCATAGCAATAAACCCCCCTCTTAGAATAGCTTTAGCTGTATTCCATAGATTCTGGTATGCTAAGGTTTAATTTTCATTTAATTTTAATAATTTTTTAAGTCTGAGAGTTTTTTAGCCCCCAATGGCCTTATCATTACTCAAAAGTGTAGTATTCCTTTTAGTATCTTCTGCAATATTTATCAGTTGTCATGACTCTCTTAGCTTATGTTTAATTTAGAAAGCTTTTACTTCTTTTATTTCTTTTGTATTTATGTTGAGAATCGTGCATATGTTGTGATGGAAATCTGCCACTATTATGTAAGTATGTTTGTAATTAGCTATTTTATCTTTTTATATGCCCCAAACTAGAGTAATAATCTAGAATAAGATGGAAAATTTGACAATAAAAATGTAAAACTGGTACTAAAGCCACATAGTGCATCAAAATGGAAGAATAATAAACAAAGGAAAGAAAGAAAAAGGGGAAAGAGAAGACAGAAGAAACAAATAGAAGACAAAGAAAATAAAAGGAGAGAATAAAAGTGAGAAAGAAGAAAAAGAATAATAGAATTAACAAATTATAAAAAGAAGGGAGGGAAGAGATAAAGGAAAAAATGAGAAGAAAAAGATAAAATAGAAGAGAAAAATAAAAAAATGAGAAAATAAAAGGTAGAGAGCAGAAATGTGATTTATGAATTAAATTAGAAAAAAGAAAAGGAAAAAACACATAACATTATATTAAAAGCATGCGATAAAAAATAATGAGAAAAATCAAACCAAAGCAAAAAAAAAATAAAGATCATATCAGAAAAATGTAAAATTAACATTAAAAAGATGAAAATCCCTGCTTGCCAAAGATTTTAAGGTTTGCCAGACTTCTTTCAGGCAAATCCATGTTTGGAATCTGCAAGAAACTGGTGTCATGGGAATCTTCAAGTCTCCGTGGCAATGTCATTTGAATGTCTCTGGAAGAGTAGGCTGTAACTGAATCATCTTGCACTCTGCTAAGATGGAAGACTATATACTTATTTTCCCCACATCTATATCAGCTTCCTATTTCAAAAAAGTGTGCAAAGTTGGGCTCTGGAGCCAGTCTTCACAGTCCTTATATTGCCCAACTCCAGCACATTCCTTTGCAGATTCACTAGCACAATGTCAACCCGGGAGCCAGTGTGTTTGTTCTCTGGTGGCAAAGAGGAGTTATCCCCTGAGTGTTCACAGGCCAATGCCCAAATTCCTGTCTCATGGGGATAGCTGATATATGGGCTTCCTGAGAATTAAACCATGGACCTGGGGCTCTTACCATAGTTTTAACCAAGTCTTTCCCCTGCACTGCCAAGATGGCCCTGGGAACTCTGTTGTGGTTCAGGTAATGGAAAGCCTCCTGCTTATGCAGAAGTAATGGTGTTCAAGAGTCCCCCACCCAGTGGGTAGGACTTTCCCACAAATGGGTGATGAGTGTATATACGTATGTAGGAAAATCCTGATAAGTGGGGAAAAGTGCCACACAACGCAGCACTACTCCACCCTACTCTGCTCCCACCTCTGGTCTGTTTTAGACTTCCATAACATTTGACTTGCAGCAATCTCACTGCATATATTATGTAGAAGGCTTACTACAAAGGTGTTCCCTGTGACAATGTTGATGCCATCTCAGAGAAGATAAAGATGCAGGAATTTGTCTTTTGTATAGCTGTAAACAGTAGGCATTCACACAATGGCTTCCTTCCTACCACACACTCCACTTACTAGTTAAGAGAAGTGGACCAATATCATACCAGACCATTATGCAGCTTATGTATCAGATACATCAGTCTTATTTTCTCTTCTACCACTGTATCCAAAGCAATTTTTCCAACTTTGCCGTCCTTCCTTTTGTGTCACCCCTCCTTCTTTCCCTGAACTGTTGGTGTGGAGAAAGGTACCAAAATGATGAAGTATTTTTGCTCTCTGTTCCAGTAAACAAAATCTCTGAGTCTCTCTAAGGCTCTATCAATCTAACATTGAGCCTCAATCACCCACACTACTGAATGCATAGGTGTTTACCAGAACTTTTGATTCTAAACTGTTGGGAGCTGGTACATGCAGCTTGCTTCTCCATCATTTTGATGATGTGTATATACGATGTTTACAAGGTCTACAATGTACAGTGTTGTACAGCTCTTTACACTCACTCACCACTCACTGACACACCCAAAGCAACATCCAATCCTGCAAGTTTTATTCATATTAAGTGCCCTTTAAAGTGTACTTTTTTGTTTTTATACTGTATGAACCTTAACTATAACTTTTCTATGTGTAGATACTGTTTTTGTCAATTATTTTGCTGCTGTGACTGATTGGATCTGACCATCACAATTATAGAGGAGGAAAAGTTTATTTCAGGGCTCACAGTTTCGGAGGTCTTAGTCCATAGAAGGCTGGCTGCATTCCTCAGGGTTCCAGGTGAGGCAGGAATGACATGGAAGAAGAGTGTGGTGGAGGGAAGTAGCTCACATAATCAGAAGCAGAGAGAGAAGCAATTCTAAAACTATCCAGAAAAAAAAAAAAAAAAAAAAAAAAAAGACATTACTACTGGAAAGGGAATTTAAGGTTTACAGTATATTTTTATCAGCAACTGTGCAAAATATTATATAGAACGATATTGTTTACATACTGTAAAATATACTGTCAATCTAGAATTCTTTATCTGCTAACAATATAACAATAAATATGAAATAATCACTTTCCCAGAAAAACAAAAGCTGTGAGAATTCATTTCTAGCAGATTACATTCTCCAGACAGAAGGAAAGTTATTGCAGGTACAAATTTAGACCGAAATAAATCATGTGAAAATATAGAAAAAAAAGGAAAGCTTTCGTATTTTACTTCCTTTAAAAGATAATTGACTGCTCTAAGAAAAAAAAAAAAAAAATGAAAGTGAATGGAAACAAAAGAAGAAAGGGCAAAAATGATATAATAATTTTGTGTTAAATGTGAATTGACTTAATATTACATAATGGAAAAGAGTCACAAAGATGTATGTTGTAAATGTCAAACCAGAATAAAAATATTAAATATAAAAATATAGTTATAGATAAATAGTGGAGGTAAAATTATAACATCAAAATCTCAATCCAACAGAAAGTATGAAAAGAGTTAAAAAGTAACAAATGACTGAAACAATATTATATGAATTCTGAATAGAAAGATGTAAATACATTAAATTTAGAAAGTCTAGATGCCCCAATTAAAAGGTAGAATTGCCTGACAGATTAAGAAAAAAAGATCCAGCTCTGTGCCATCTGTGAGAAATCCATTCTAATATAAATAAATGCATATGTTTAATGTAAAAGATGGAACAAAGTATGCAATTCAAGCATTAATTAAAAAAAAAAAAAAGCTGTAGTGGTTGTATTAAATGAGACAAGTAGTTGTAAGAAAAGAGAATATTACCCAGGATAAAGAGAGACTTTTTACAGTGATAAATGGATCAAGTCATCATGAAGACATAACAATCCTAAATGTGCATGCTACTGATAATGAGCTTGAAAATACATGAAGCAACACAAATAGAAATAAAACCACATTTCTTTCTCAGTAGTTGATGGAACAAATGCAAGAGAGAGAGAGAGAGAGAGAGAGAGAGAGAGAGAGATGTAGGGAATTTAAACAACATTCTCAATTAACCTGACCTAATTAATACTTATAAAACACTGTAACCAAAAACAGCACCAGAAGACACCTTCAAGAACACATGGAACATTCACCAGGATAGATTGTACTCTGGGCCATAAAACAAGTCTTAATAAATTTAACAGTGTCTAAACCAGATAACATATGAATTCTGAGTACAATGGAGTTAAAATAGTAATTGATAACAGATCTCTGGAATATTTCTGCATACTTGGAAGCTAAACACTGTACTTCTAAATAACTCATATGTCAAATAAGAAATCTTATAGGAAATTAAAAAAGTATTTGAACTGAATGAAAATTAAAACACAACATACAGGCTGGGGATGTAGCTCAGTGATAGAGTATTTTCCTCACATGCCGGAGGCCCTGGGTTCAATCCCTACACTATAAAAGCAAACAAACTCACAGCATACACAATATATTAACATGTGTAAGAGAGTACTTAAAACATTTCAAATACATTTATATTAGAAATATTCTAATATATATTTATATTATGAATGAAGAAAGTTTTAAGTCAATCAGTGAATTAAGACAAAAGTTTTCCAAATAAACACAAGGATTCACAAAGCTAAGAACATAATACAAGGACAACAAAAACAAGAAAAGCACGGGGAAATTCGGTAAAGCCAAAGGCTAATTCTCTGAAAAGTTTGGTAAAAATGATGTTTCTCACTGGACTGATCATGAATATGTTACCAATGTCCAATCGTGAATCACTATGTGAGAATATATTCCATGGATTATTCATTATATCTAATATATCCTTTAACATATCATTTGAAAGACAAATCACTAAAGCTCTTTCAAGAAAAATAGATATAGCTGGGTATGGTGGCACATGCTTGTAATCCCAGTGGCTAGGGAGGCTGAGACAGGAGGATCGTGAGTTCAAAGCCAGCCTCACCAAAAGTGAGGCACTAAGAAACTGAGTGAGACCCTGTCTCTAAATAAAATACAAAATAAGGCTGGGAATGTGGCTCGGAGGTCCAGTGCCCTGGAGTTAAATCCCCCAGCATGCATCCCTCCAAAAGAAAAATAGATATAAATCAAGAAAAATAGCTGAACTAAATAGGCTTAATCTATTTAATTAAGTGAATTTGTAGATTTCAATTTTATCACAAAAGATAAAGAAACAAAAAACAAAAAGTGAAATTCAGGCCATCTGGCTTCATTGATGAATTCTATTAAACATTTAGGCAAAATATAATATCAATTCTGTTTTAGAAACGGAGGAGGAAAAAAACATAACAATTCATGTTGCAAGTCCTGTTTCCTTGACATCAAAATCTCAACCTTGCAAAGATGTTTCAAGAAGAGAACATTGCAGATCAGCATGCCTCATGAAACAGTCACAAAAATTCTTAACAGAATGTTAGCAAGTAAACCTCCCCAATCTATAAAAGTCATAACATAGCATAATCAAGTGGAATTTATTCCATAAATTTGAGATTTATTAACATTAAAAAAATCAAGCAATGTAATTTTGTGTCCTAGGTTTAAAAAAAAAGTCCATTAAATAATGTCTATGTAAGCAGAAAATCACTTTAGGAATACATTGCCCACATAATCTTACCATCTTTATCAAAACATCAACAATATCATTGAAATATTTGAAATCACATCAAGTTTAATTCACAAAGGTTAGCACTTTCCCTTTGTACATATATATGTATACATATGTATACACTCACACACACACACACACACACAACACACACACACACATACACACATATGCACCAGGGATTGAACCAAGGTGTTCTTAACCACTGAGCCACATCATCACCAGCCCATTTTAATATTTTATTTAGAGAGAGGGTCTCACTGATTTGCTTTAGGACCTTGCTAAGTTGCTGAAGCTGGATTTGAATTCACAATCCTCCTGTCTCAGCCTCCAAAACCACTGGGATGACAAGCAGGAACCACGGCACCCAGTTTTCCCTGTATTTTTGACTCATCATTACAAAGATTTCTTTTTAATTTCAGTAGAATATCAAATGACCTTTGTTTTGTCAATCTGCTCTTTGTTGGTGGTGGAAATGGTCGTCTCTATCTTGATATATATATATCATGTGTATATATATATATATATGTATATATATATATATTATTAATTGTTTCTTTTTAATTTATATGACAGTAAAACCCACTTTTATATAATTTTACAAGCATGGGATATATCTTATTCTAATTAGGAACCCATTCTTCTGGATGTTCACAATCATGGGATTCACTGTGGTATATTCATATATGTACATAGGGAAATTATTTCAGATTTATTCCACTGTCTTTCCTTTTCCTCCTTCCTTCCCTTCATTCCCCTTTGCCTAATCTACTGAATTTCTGTTCTTTCCCTTCTACTGTATTGTGGGTTAGGTATCACATATCAGCAAAAACATTTGACTTTTGTTTTTTTTGCCATTGTCATCAGTTATTTCTTGTTTGGAGTACTGTGTTACATTTCTTCTTCTTCTTCTTCTTCTTCTTCTTCTTCTTCTTCTTCTTCTTCTTCTTCTTCTTCTTTTGTAGTGGTATCTTCCGTTTATTTTTTATTATTTAATTTTTATTGGTGCACTATATCCACACAGAATAGTGGGAATTGTTATTACATGTTTGTACTTACACATAATTTGACTAAATGCACCCAATCTACCCTTCTAGCTTTTTAAGGCATCTCTAAGCTTATGTCATTTCTTCCTTCTTTTTTTTTCTTCAGATAATATATTTTAAATGTAAAATATCATACTTGGTGACAAAAATCATCATTTAATAAAATGCTTATTACATTCCAAATATTTTTCTAAGTTTTATTTGTATATCAATCTGCACATTTCCTCAAAAAATTGTTATTGAATTATTCCATCTTATTATTACATAGTCAATGCACAAAGAGTTTAAAATAATTAGTTCAAGTGCTCCCATCTGGCAATGGGAGAGCCAGAATATGCTATCTGGTATTGATAAATAGGCAACCTACAAAATATCACTGCAAGAATTTTTTTGTCTGGTGGTCTAGCTTACTACTTTTTTCTCTGTGGCTTTATCTATTCCATTATTTGGCTCTTTATTTCAACTGTAATAGTATTTTCATACAATTTTTCCAATATACAATATTTTTCATATATAATATTTTATGGCTTTTTTATTTCTACCTTATAGTTACAATGACATCCCTTTGTTTTTGAGGAATATTTAAAATGCAAAATCTAAATTCTTATTTTTGCTGTTCTATTAATTATTTTACCTAAAAAGTGCCATTGTGTTCCATAAACAATGCACTTTCACTGCTCAGGTTTCTCATAATTGTTCTCTGTAAGCCCTTTTATTCTTTCTTTCTTTCTATTTTTTTTTTTCATCATCCAACTTAAATATTATAAGAGTGATGTGTGAAGGGCAAATTGAAGGAGTGTGGGGTTTGGAGGAACTATGCAAAGGCAGGGAATTCTCCAGTTTCTTTAGTTATATAAGCACTTGACCATGCCTGTGTGTTTTCTCCACCCCCAACTCTGATGCTCTGCCCTCAGCACTTCAGCCCTGAGACCTGCTGGAATGTTAGCCAAAGTATCCACTTTTTCCAGAGATGTTTCCTTTTTATTCCAAGATATAAAAGGCGAGAAATGCTTCCAACTTTCCACCCCAATTAGGCTCTAAAGCACCTCTTAGGCAGCATTGTACAAGAGCTATTTTTTTTTTTTTTTCCTCCATGCATGGTAGTATAGTAGGAAAGTCTAAACTTTTTTTTTTTTTTTTTTTTTTTTTTTAACTCAAGGTTATACGGCAAATGAAAAGACATACACTACAGTCTATCCCAGACTATGAAACATTACTGACATTTTATATTCCTCAATAGGGCTTGCCATTTCCCCTGACAATATAACCCAACCACTTTTTATTATCTCTGGATTTTGTGGGAGTTTTCATGTGATTTTTTCAAATCCATTAACTTCTCTATTACTTTGGTGATATTTTTAAAGTTTGATTTAGAGAAGAGCACAGAAGTACACATGTTTGTCACCTTGTTCACTGGAAGTTAATCTGTAATATTTTTATTTTTTCTAAGAATGTCTTAATGGATAGCATATATCAAATATATTTCAACATAGATATTGTATACAGTGAAAATTAAAGTTATATTAAGTTCATTTTTCTAGATATTTTATTTTGAAGTCATAGGGGCATTCGAGTCTAACGTTAGCATTTAAATCTCTTGAAATGAGTGTGTTCATTTTATACAGAATATAAAACAAAAGATATTGGAAAGTTGCCGAGAGTAGACTTTCTAATTAGTTCAAGTTCTTGTGAAGAAGCTGAGATTTCAAATGAATTATATCTGTTTTATAGAATCCAGAAAGATTAGTTTGTCACCATCTATGCAAACTATCCTTGATTCTGCCAACTTTCCTCACACATTCTTAAATAAAACAACTCATTTTTTTAATTAAAAAAAACTATTCTTGTATAACTTAGTTTTCTTAAACTTAATATTAGTAATACTGAAATTAGTTAACAGATATGCAGTCACACACAACCTTATTTTGGTAATTTCCAAGAAATAATTTCTGGTCATTTTGAATATGCCAGGAAGTCTGCCACACCTAAGAAGATGTTCCTTTTCTGCTTTATGCGATTTACGATTACATGATTGTATTGGAGCTGATACTTTGCCATCAGTATAATTGGACAGACTTATTTAAGTTCAGGTTGGACTCAATTCCCCCAAGTAAAATGATACACAGGTGCGGCGGGTTGGCTGAATGCTCATTGGAAAACTAGCCAGGGAAGAAGTATTTTCTATATAATTCAGCTCAGTAGAAAGGATTTGAATGTAGGTGAAATACAGCCTGAGGAGCAATACCCTCAGTACAAATGAGATTTTAAGAGAAATTATACTGTGGGATAAAGTAAGGGAAAAAAGTCAGTTGATAGGGTTACATGGTACAGGATGAGATTTGATATTAATTTAATATTAATTAAAATGATTTTCAGGAGTGTGGAATCAGGATTATTTTTAAAGTAAAGTTTAGGTCCTACAAATGTGAATTGCAACCATTAAAACATGAGATTCTACCAAGAGTGTCCATTCATTTGTGAATGTTTTTTTCATCCTGACATAAACATTTAGCCAAATATTAAAAGTCACATCACAGCAATAAAACTTACAACAGGCAGGGAATATGGCAATAATTGCAGTGATTTATCTTTGAAAATATTGTTCCAAAATTCTTTTAACACTTCTATTATGTTTGTTTTACCTCCCTTAATTCCAGTCTCTTTTGATGCCTGGCCAACAGAATCTGATGGAAATGATTCTATGCCAATTTCTATGTCTAGTACTTGGGAAACTGACAACTTCTACTTTCTCTCTCACAGCATATTTTTCTCTTAAAAACCAGTTTCCAAACAGTAATGAAGCCCAAGTTGCCAGTCCTGTGCAGAAGCTCAAAGCTAGCATCAAACTTCCACTAATGGGAATGAGTCATCTTAGAAGTAAATCTTCTGCTGAGTGTGGTGGCACACACTTGTAATCCAGCCACTGGGGAAGATGAGGCAGTAGGATCACAAGTTTGAGGCCAGCCTCAGCAATTTAGTGAGGCCCTAAGCAACTTAGAGAAATCCTGTCACAAAATAAAACTTAAAGAGGTCTGGGGATGTAGTTCAGTGTTAAAGCACCCCTGAATCCCAATAGCAAAAAAAAAAAAAAAAAAAAAAAAAAAAAGAGAGAGAGAGAGAGAGAGAGAGAGAAGAAAAAGAAAGAAATCCTCTTTTAGCCCAGCACTATGCACCATGCTTAGAAGTGATTAGCTGACCATAATTCTCTGTCACAGTTATACATTCATAAAGAAAATAAATAATTGTTTTTGTGTCATACCACTGAAATTTGTAGGTAAGTAGTTGCAGGGGTAAAAGCTATAGATGACTAGAACAATTACACTCTTGGTGGATCTGGAGTCGTATATAACTTCAGATTCTTATGGAGATTTTTATTTTGTGGCACAAGTTTTAACCAAACCACTGTAGAATCATACTTTCTCCAGTTATTGTGGGTTTTGTTAAAGTCAGTGGCTTGCTATTTTCCTATTTAAAAAATGGCAATTTCATGAAGAACATTACACTTGTAAAACTGAAGACAATATACATAAATAACTTGTACCAAATCACACATTTGGTTAATAGTAGAACCAAACCTGGAATATGGGTCATGATTCTGTACATGTTTTTCCTTTCCTCTGCAAAAGTTTGTCTAAACCATGTATCCTTTACTTCTTCTCTATAGGCACTCAAGAAGAATCTTCAGGTCATCTTTGAGTCACCAGAAATTTAATTGAAAGTATTGCATTTATTATCTATTGTCTTTTTCTAGTAAGATTCCTAGTTTTAGCAGGTTCCTAAAGGCTCTGGAATACCTTCCCTTGTGATTTTATCAGTTTTATTTCTGAACAGTTATCACAGAAAACACTTTTATTAAGGTGTTAAAATAATAATTGTAAGTTTTATGAAATTTCTATATTTTAATTACATGAAATTATTTTAAGTCATTTCTACATTTTAATAAAATCATGATACATATAGACTGATGGCTTGGATATTTGTATCCTCTACCCCTAAGTTCATTTGTTGAAACAAAATTACTAATGTGATGCTGATGGAAGATGAGGACATTGGGGCTGTGCCTTTATAAATGGAATTAGTGCTCTAAGAAAGAGGCCTCACAGAGCTGTCTTACCTCTCCTCCACCAGGAGAGTACACAGTGCAAAGGCAACACATATGAGCCAGAAAACATGACCTCATTATACACTGAATCTGCCAACACCTTGATCTTGGACTTCCCAACTGTGAGAGATAAATTTATGCTACTTTTAAGACCCCCTGTTTATAGTACCTTGTTTTAGAAGCCAAAATGAACTCAAGTGATGATGTTTAGATTTACGAACCATGTTAAGACCCCATTCACTTATTCTAAAGTTATTAAGGAAGATGTCACTATGTGCCTACCTTCAGAAATGAATCAGATATGTCCCATGCTGAATTCTCTGATGTAACATTTCCCCTCATCTTTCTTCTCTTGCATTTTGACCTAAATAACCAAAGGTTATAACTTGGTAACATATTAGTTCTCTAACCAAGACTATTATGGCTTGTTTATCTCCCAGGTGACAGTAGTTTTGATAAATCTCATTTGACTGACCTTCTGAGCTTCAAATAATAATAAACAAAATAATGTCTTTCTTCTACGTTCCTATGAATAAAAGTAAAAATTCTTTGTTGTCTATTCTTTTTTTTTTTTTTTTTTTCCTCCAGATCAGAAAAACTAGAATGAAAACTGAAAAGAACATTTCTCAATTTGGAGTATTCTATTTACACTTACTCCACTGGTTTGATTTTGGAACAAACATAAAGAAGCACATTTTATTTTATAGATTTCAGAAACAAATGATAGCTCCACTTTTTTTTCTGAGGAAGTATATCAATCAAATGTCTGCATTTGTTTTTCTCACTATTTAACAAAGGTTAGTATATACCAATTGAATAATTTTCCTCAAATAATATAACAGAAACTGCTTTATGGGGATAAAAGACATGTAGTCATTATCACAGGACACTTGGGCATGTTATCAACCTATTATTTTATTTTCTTCATGACATCAATAAAAATGTGTTAAAAGCTCATGCTGGATTCATTTGATCATGTATATAAATTCCACTGGGAAATTAGTATCATATACTATCTCTTAAGTCTTGATAAATATTAGAAGGCTATTTTGAAAAAGCACATGGCTCCCCCTAGGAGAGAGTGCTTCTACAGTGGATATGTACTGGTTGGTCTAACAAGAAAAGCAACATGCTTTTTTATTCTATCATGTTGTCAACCATAGGACCTAGGTTTACCATTATTATTTTTTTCAATCAGCATATCTCAAGAGTGAAAACAAAGATTTTTAATAATTTTAGGGCAAGGGACATAAATAAGAAGAAGTAGAGCTACTTGTGTTCACCTCCCATATACAATGGCTGTGAATAGAGTTCACTTTTTCCCTGGAAATTTTCTCTAAACTCTATGTATAAAAGGATATGCTTTTCCAATCTAGGGTTGTATGGCTATGAACCTGAAGTCTTCTGAAACTTTGCCATTCACCAAGTATGAAATTTAATCCAAGCAAGTACGTTAAAACACTGAGAGAATGAAACATGAAAATGTAAAAATAAATAATTGAGCTATTTCCTGGATCCCTTATTATGATTGCCCAGAAAGCCACCACATTCTCACTAATTGGTTTCTCAACGTGGTAAACCCTTCTTATTTCTTTTGGAATTTTCTCTGGAACATAAGGAGGTAAAGAATCAGTTTGGGCAACATAAAGTATTTTTTGATCTCTCTTTTCCTTAACTTTCAACTTTGTGGGGTTTGCTTTATCTTTACTTGCCTGTTGGGATATTGTGCACCTGCTTTTTCCTAATAAAATGTATTACTTTGCTGGGGAAAAGAAAGATAACAGTTCTATCTATTCTATATTACAAAACAATCATGATTGTTTCACAAGAACAAACTTAATTCACTGGCAAACATTATTAGCTTCTTTGCAACAACAGAATCATATTTTCCTAAAGTAGTTTTCTGCATATCAAGAAATAACAAGTCAGCAAGTACTATGTGGTTATAGAAATTTCTACCGTTCTGTGGTTTTTCCCTATTCTAACTCCATTTCTACAACTCTTCTAAAGTTTTTACACATTATCCCATATTATTCCAGTGATTTTCTTCTATATTAGATTAAGGAAGTCACTATTTATTACTTATAACCAAAAAATAAATAAATAGGAACAAAATATAAGTACTTTACATGGGAAATAGAACCAGAGAACAAATTGTTAGCCAAACATGCTCAGATGAATGTCGTATATTTAGAATTGGTTACGTGATCAATTACCTCATATTATACAACAGGATCCTTGATATCTACATGCAGTGGTGAAATGACTAATTAAATTATTGTTCAATATAACTAAATCAAAGTCATAGTGAAGGCAAGACTGGGATTTTGAGAACCTGAGGAAGAGGAATGAAGGATTCAGATTCATAGGACTGCAGATGTGGTTTCTGAGGTCCAAGTTACTTTAAAATGAAAATAGAACAAAGTTTCATCCTTACCCTCTTATCTTCAATATAGAATAAATGTGGAAAAATCTCTTATTTTGTATATGCTTGGCTGAGTGAGTAAAAACTAAAGTCCAGAATTTTTTTCTGTTGGTTTTTAGATTATAAATTAAGCTGAATTCACAGCTTTGACAAGTTTTTTTAAATAGTAGGATGTTGGCCAAAACAAAAAAGAAAGACACAGACAAAATAATGAAGATAATTGAGGAAAACTGAATGGTTCAGAGAATCATCCAGTGAATCCCTAACAAACCCAGAGAGCAGAGTACCATCTGCATTATCTTCAGTTGGCATCTCCTATTTCCTCCTTGCTTGAATATGTCAGTATGACCTAACTAGAGTGAAACTATGATGCTCCTGCTACCTCTCATTTCATTACAAGTAAACATTATCACTTAGCTAGTGTCTAGTCTTATATTAAGGCTTATTGAATGGAAGATTAGTATATGCAAAACCTAATTGTAGAACTGAACTATGAATTGATTTTGTGTTGTTATTGATAGGACTCCAGTTACCAGTGATGTAAGTGTAGTGAATAACTTTCAACTGAAGTGTAGTAATATTTTTTGGCTTGCATGTTACAAACCTGAAGGTCATCGTTAGAAAGAAGGTAGGGTGGCAGATATAATCTGATGACATGGGAATAATTCAACAATATCAAGGATAAGAAATGATAGACAACACTTTTCTGTGTGTGAACAATCATCCCAAACCCTGAATATGATTTACAAGAAAATCTATGAAACAACTGTGATGTTATCCCAAAGCTACTACTGAAACAAGAGTTTCTCTGCTTCTGCTGGTGGGTGAGATATATGTAAGCTGCAGGCCTGTGCAGTTGAGAGAGCCCATTTTAGTGTTGGTAGCTAATGAAGGCAAAGGATGCCTCCCAGCATCATAGCTGAGGGTCACAGCTGACAAAGTCAGATTCTTTTTAACTACTATCAAGTAACATTTACCAGCTCTTAATGGCATGTTGAAAATCTTAATGGCAGACTATACCCTCCAGTGTTGCAGCAGACCCAAGCAGCTCACTGCCAAATTATTTCTGGGTTCTTGTCTTTCATATCTGAAGAATGAAATTCATGGACAACAATGGAAGGCAAGAGAGAAATGAGTACAATTTATTCAAAGGTGAAGAAAAAAATGGAACTCTTGCATGTGAGCAGGGACCTAAAAGCTGGTTGCTGTTTCAGTCTGCTAGTCTTGGGGTTTATACAGCTAGTTCTTGGAACCAAATTTATGCTCAGATTTTGGAAAGCATCAACACTATTGGTTATCTCTGTGTCTGAACATTCCTGTAATCTCCATTCAGGTCTGCCCCCACTTCTGTCTTCCCACAGCTCAAGGTCTCTCTTATTCACTATAACACAGAATCACAATCTGGGAAGCTAAAGCTCAAGGTCTCTCTTATTCACTATAACACAGAATCACAATCTGGGAAGCTAAAAGAATAAAAAATTTTGTTTCACAGTTATGGAGGCTAGAAGTTCAAAATCATGGTCTCACCAGTGTTGGTTCATTCTGAGGGTTGTGAGGAAGAATTGGTTCCATGCTTCTCTCCCAGTTTGATTGTTTCTTGGAATTCCTTGGCATTCCTTCATTTGGAGGTGCATCTGGAGCACTGCTTCTAGATTCACCTGGTGTTCTCTGGACATGGCTATTTCTGTGACCAGATTTCCCTTTTTCAGAAGGACTCTAGTCCTATAAGTCCACAGTTTAATGTCATCTTAACCCAGTCACCTGCAATGGCTCTTTTTTCTCAACAGTCACATTCACAGATACTGAAGATTAGGACCTCATCATCATTTCTTCGGGAAATAAATCTAAATCATAACAACCACAGATACAAAAGATATTTTTTGGCAATGAAGTGCAAGTACGTTTTTATTCCATATTATTAACTACAACTCCCTATGCCTGGTTACTTAGCTATTAGAACACATCAAATTCAGCACACATGAATGAAAAAGACTGTGAAATTTTAATTTTGCACACAATTTGGATGAGATGCTGTTTCAAAGATTAATTTTCCAAACTCTTTTTATTCTTTTTTTTTTTTCCTTAAAACGAAAACCAAGCATTGCTTAAGCATTAACTTTTTCATTTCCACTTTTTCCATTAAGCTTAGAGTTGGTTGATAATTCCAGATATGAAGAGGAAAATGAATGACTTCTGATAGAACATTATGTCAGAGATAATTTAAAATCAGAAATGGGACAGTGCCTGAGAAGACAGGTGTAAAAGATGTTCTAAAAAAATAAAGCTCTGGACATTGGACGTAGATAGGCAGGATCTCAGAAAAAATTAGAAAAAATATTATTATTGAAAATATTAATATAATACAAGAATGTTATTTGTCCACTAATCTTTAACATACACAATTTGTCTTGAATTCATGTAGTAGACAATCGGAAAATATTTGTCAAATGAACAATGAACTTAATCAATTGCTTAAGTAGAATATACAAGAGCAAATACTTATTCCATTTCTTATTTCCGTATATAGTAAAAAAGAATATAAGTAATTAAATGAGTGTATTTAGAGAATTATGAAGAAATAAAAAAACAGCAAACCACAATCATAAAAACTATTGATGGAATGGATGGAAACTGCTGGAATTATGGTAGTCTGCATGCCACAGCAATTATCAATATTATCCAAATGAGAGGATTACACAATTCTGTAAACACATATGGAAACAGATAAAAATTGTGGAAATGTAAAACAAAGTGAATTTTATTATGCCAAGGAGCACTGATTAATAAAACCATCACTGTTCTACTTGTGGTTTAGCATTTGGTGTTATCACATCCTTAATCAAACAAAAAAGGAAACTAAATGACAAGATGTAAAGCAGAGTTATGATGTTTACCTTAAAATAACAAAATCCTAAAACAGGAAAATTTAAGGTAACAAATTGCATTCCTGTCTTCTGCATTTTAGGATTGTCTGTCAGTCAAAACAAATCCAGCAAAACAAATTAAAGATTAATTTGTCTCCTTTAGTAAAAATCTAAAAATTGTGGGTTGGTTGCACAATTATTGCCATTAACTTTTTGAATTCTTTATGTGTTTTCTTTATGAGTAGTAGTTTTATAACAGTAAAATGTAGTTAAAAATTCGTAGTCTTCAGTACTTCCTATTTTCACTATTGACTCTCAACCCAAAGACATTGAGAAATCCTCCCTTCTGAGAGCTTCTTACACACTGTTATACTTTAGATATGAGGTGTCTTCCAAAACCTCATGTGTGAGATAATGCTAGGAATGATTGAATTAAGCCTTAAAATGATAGGGATTAACTGGGTAATAACTATCTGCAGGTAGATGTGGCTGGAGAATATGGGTCATTGGGTTATATATTTTGTTCTTGGTGAGCTGAGCTTAGTCTTTCTCTGCTTCCCAATTGTCATGTCCTGTGCTGTTTTCCTCTGTCATGTCCTTCTGCCTTGGTATTCTTCTACCTCTCCTCCATCACAGAGCAAAGAAGTTGGATATCTATGGACTGAGACCCCAAAAACTGTAAGCCCCAAATAAACTTTTCCTCTGCTAAATTTTTGTTGGGTCTGGTTGGGTTATGCAAAGCTGACTAAAACACACCTACAACTATCTAGTGAATGTGTGTCTATAAATTTGATCTCTATAAACAAACTTACCAAGATAGTGACTTTGCTTGAGACACTAAATCCCACAGGCACAATTAATGATGTTTCTAATGGATCCTAGATTGATAAACAGTGAGGAAAAAACTCCAAAGAATATCAACAAGTTGTAAAATGTATTGTTAATGTCTGTTCCTGAAAAGCTCCAGCTATCACCAAAGTAACTGAAATAATAATCTAAAAGAAAAGAAGCTTAACATACTAATTACTTCTGCTGAGTCATCAGAGTATGAGCCAGAACAACAACTTGAGTGTCCTCACAAGCAGGTCCTGGAGTGGGAAAGAAGTACAAAGTTTGGAAAACACATAAAAATAATTTGCTCTATTGCCCTGTTATAGCCAGGTGCATTATTAACACAATCCTGTTATCCCATATTTGGGTAGCAAGAAGGAGGATCATAAGTTCAAGGTTAGCCTGGGCAATTTAGCAAGAGCCTGGCTAGAAACAAACAAACAAACAAACAAACAAAAAATGATGAAGATCTGGGGATAGAGCTCAGGAGTAGAGTATCCCTGGATTCAATTGTTGGAACCAAACAAAAATAAAATCTTTAATCTAGTTGTCCTGTTACAGACAATAATGAAGTTTATTAGACTTTCCTTCCAATTTAAATGCTTACATTTCTCTTTTTCCCCAGCACTCTGAGACATATCAAAATCCTTGAAGTATTCAACAGTTTCTTCATTAAAGGCACATTTGGATTATTTTCTTCTATTTTTTTAGGAGAAAACAAATATGATATGCATTTTTTATAAATGCAAAAACTAAAAGAAAATAATTTGAAACACATGTAATCCCTTGTCTTTCTACTGGACCACAAATACAGTGTTCCAGGAAATAATAGCAAGCAAAAATATAAAACAACACACAAATATAGACCATGTGTTTATTTTGAGCATCCATGATATAATAAATATATGCAGTTCATATCCTTAGAGTATGCTCATTAATGTTTTGATTTTCTTCTTTTATTTCAGCAGTGTCATCTAGTTTGATTTGCTTGATGTACAAAAACCATTTGATATGTGAGCTGGGAAAATTCGTGTATAATTTTCATATGCTCTTTTGTGTTACCTCATTTATTATTTTCAAAAGATGACTCTTATATTTGGTAGTTTTCTATGGACAATTAAACATGTATATTTAGTTTCACATAATTCTGTACTTAAGCAGCTCAATTACTGCTTGCTGCTATTAATTCATACTACAACATCTTCAAATTACTGTTTTCTTTGAAAAATAAAATTTCAAATTAACATATTTTTAATAAATAAATATCTGTGCACTTAGTAATGTGCCTAAAAAATATATAGCTAGTGTTTCGTGATTACTGAACCTTTTAACAATATCTGTTGGGGATAAATATGTTCTCACTAATTTCTTATATAAATCTGAATTTCAAAAAATATAACTACTTTCCCGGGGATACAGCTCAGTGGTGCAGTGTTTGCCTACATGCATAAGGTGCAGTGTTTGCCTACATGCATAAGGTTCTATCCCTACTATTACAAAAATGTATAGCTATTAATTACATTTAAGTAATATTTATAAATGTTAAAAAGATTTTGTTTATAATAAGGTTTAGATAAACATTAATCATTTGAATATATTCAAGATGAAAATGGAAGATTTAAGAATGAAATTATGATAATTAAAATTGAATTTGAAAGATTATGTCAATTTTTCATGCATATTTTATTTATTAAGTCTTACTTGTTAATTCAAAATATAGCATTTTTATATGCACAACTAAAATATCATTGAAAAAGTTTTAAGAGAGCTACTGAGATGCCAAAGAAAACTTACATGCAATTCACATGTATTTTGATAAGGCAAATCAGTACACTAATATGTTGGAACCCATTTTAGATATTTGCAATAATGTATCATAGTACTATTTTTAGATATAAGCTGGATAGCTGAGAATAAAAATTGTATTCTTTATAAGTAAGATATAAAATACCATAATCATAACAGGAAGGAAGGAAAAATTAAGTACACTGACAAAATCATATTTTTAAGTTATATATTATGCATAAATAATCATGTAAAGTTTAATGTATAGGATACATATGAAGAATATATCTAACCATAATAATTTTTGATGAACATAAATTTCATGCCATGTAAAATATGTTTCAAAAATCTGTCTGCAGGGGCTGGGGTTGTGGCTCAGCGGCAGAGCGCTCGCCTTGCACGTGTGCGGCCCGGGTTCGATCCTCAGCACCACTTAAACATAAATAAACATAAATTCATTGCATTGTGTACAACTACAGTAAATAAATAAATATTAAAAAAAATCTGTCTGCAGTAGCATTTTATTTTTCATCTAAATATATTCTTTCATACTATGGTAAAATTCACTTTGTATGGCAGTGGCTACACACAAGTAGGTTCCCTTGAAGATCCTTAGAAGTGTGGCAGTTAAATAATACATGAATATATGGAATTATTATATTTAAAATAATAAGCTAAGCAAAATGATGACAATTCAGAATTTTTGTGATCGGCAATTATGTAGCATAAATTAATATGTAATTATGCCTGCAAGGAAAAATAAAATAATTAAATAAGCCAGCAATAAAACCATATTACTTATATTATATGCAAATTATATGTAAGTTAAGGACATTGAAAAGGGAAAAATTATCACATGGAGATAAAATATATATAAGAAAATTGAATTTTTGTAAGAAAGCCTTTAGTCACAAGTGTAAAAAAAGCTGATTTGATTGACTAGGTCAATGAGGAAAAATATTATTTTATAGAACATGAAGTTCAATAATAGGGCTACTTCATGCAGAATGTAGTCAAGGCACCCAGAGTGGTATTAGCTCTACTCTTCTCTGCATATTGGATTTTTGTCACAGGCTGTTTTTACTCTATATAACATGGCTATAACATTCCAATGATCCCCTTCCAGATATGTTGAGAACTACCTATGAATTATTTGTGTTTTGAAGCAGGGTCTCAAAAATTCTCTATGTATTTTCCTTTTAACCCTTATTATATATCCTGTCTCTGCTTGCTAATCAACATAGAAAGGAAAGGGAGAAACATGATTGGCTCAGAATGATCAGGATTCCAGTCCCTAGAGTAATTCAGAAGTACCTCCCTTGAAATACATAGCCATTCAGAAGCTGAAGCATTAACAATGTAGAACAGTATGGGTTAAAAGAACAAAGTGATGGCTAAAAGTAAATTCCATGTATTTGAAAATAAGCTGTCTAATTTGTAAGCATATATCAAGTTTAATTATGTGGAATACTCAAATGCATATTATGGATGAAAATGTAACACAGAAAAGAAAAATACTAGAATGACATATTACTTGAATAGAATGAATAAAATGGATGATTAAAAACATACTAGCTCTAACTAATCTGAGGAAAAAGAGAAACAAAGAATTAATTGTTGGGGCTGGGGTTGGGGCTCAGCGGTAGAGCGCTCGCCTAGCACATGCGTGACTCGGGTTCGATCCTCAGCACCACGTACAAATAAACGCATCGTGTACAACTAAAGCAAATAAATAAATATTTAAAAAAAAAAAAAAGAATTAACTGTCCAAAAGTATTTCTAAAACTAAGCTTGACTGTTGCAGGTAAATATCTAATCTGCTTCAGAATTAAGGGAAACATTGAAAGCATCCTAATTACTTTTGAAAATTACCATATTTCATATCAAAAATATTATATAGGTTTTTTAAAAGTGTAAAATTGCAAACAAATTTCATTTATAACTATGGATGATGAGCCTGATATACTAAGATTTTGTTCAGGTAAATCCTCAGAAAATGGAAAATTGCAGTCATATAAGATAGAAGTTTATTTTCCATATAAGTGAAGTTGAAACATAGGCTGGTTGGGACTTACATGGCAGCTTCAGAAATGTCAGGGTCCCAGATTGATGCCATTTTCTTGTCCCTCTCCTAGTGTAAGGCTTCCATCTCAGATCAGAATCTAGAATGGCTGTAACAATGCCAACTATAAAATATTGGCTTCCAGCTAAAAACAAAGAGGATGGGACATGTTACTCAATCCTAGTCCTAAATGATTAACCAAGAGATATGAAAGTTATGTTTATACAGGGACCTGTACAGTATTGCCGTTAGTAGTTTTGCTTAGTATACCCCAAACTGGAAAGAACCTAAATATTTGTCAACTGATAAACGGATTTAAAAAAATACTGGTGTGCTCATCAATTATTATACTATAGAAGTGTTGCTGTCTGAAGCTATTGCCGCTTGGAGCAACGAAGCCACAGGAAGAAGTTCAGAGGCAAACTGGAAACAAACAGGCTTTTTATTCTGATAAATTCTCCCTAACATGCACCACACACCATCAAAAAGCCCACCAACAAAATGGCGCCCACCAGATCTGATCTCGGCTCAAGTATCGCGAGATCCCGGGCCAAGGCCTTTGAGACCATGGAAGGCGACAATGTTCAAATATCTCTATGGCCTACAGCCAACCGCAATCTCAGCCATCTCCCCAATCAGGGCTCCTGCATTTCCCCCCTTTTTGTTTTAAAAGAGGGGATGCTCTAGGAAGTCTATGTGCAACCAACATTCTTACCTGTCATCGGATAATCAAGGCTGTGCCCTTGACTCCTGTCTTGGGTTGATATGTCAGCCACATGAGACTGTCCCATGCAACTGTGCCTGTCTTAGGTTGTCCCCCTCTGGGGATCTTACCTGTCATTGGCTAACCAGCCATCTAATGGAGCCCTTTAGGATCGACTGTGTATGATGACTAACAGCCGTCTAATTGTGAGGAGATGGTGCGGATTTAAGGCGACAAGCCTTCTGCTGACAAGCCAAGTTGCATAGCATATCAAATTTTTTAAACAAATCAGCTTTCTTAAAATCTATCAAATAACACACTGAGTTCTCTAGTCAAATACCTGCAAGGCATTGTCCCGTAAAGTCCCAAACAATGAAAGATCAAAATGTCCACTTGTTATAACAGTTGATCTAGGAGGCCCCATGCATGTAGAGCAGAGGCCACACTGCTGGTGAGGTTGTTTGATGCTTGAGCAGCAGGGATGTTTTCAGCGACCTTGATCCCTGCAGCCATAGCAGCCGTCTTTTTTGTGTCTAGACAATGCCACCAGCAAATCTTCAGGACTCTCTACCTAGAAACTCAAGCATCAATTATTAAAGGAAAGGCAGTGCTAATCCAGTACTGAGTCAAGAGGCAAGTTGTCAAACTAAAAAATAGAATTATTAGATTAGAAAATTAAAGTTGATTTTTGCTCACACATATTGCTGCTTGAGCTCTCACAAACATAAGCTGGCAAATATCATATTCAGAACAAAACAAAGAAAGACTGAGGGTATTTACTGCATTAAAGATAGAGTAAAGAAAAGCTAAAGGCACTTTGGAAAAATAATTTGTTAGCTGGAACCCTCGAGTCTCTGTAACCTTCCATGAGATTATCTGTTGAAATAACTCAAATTAATAAGCTGTAAAAGAAATAAAGTTAATTACAAATAAACATTCCTATGTCAAAACACCAAAATATCAGGTTATACAGCATTAGTCATATTGTTCGCTAAAGAGAAATCCCTGGGACACCTATAAATCAAAATTGAAGGTACCTTCACTTATTAAATTATTTACCCAAATTGAATACTCTTAAACTTAAATGAATTAAAGATATTTGGATCCATATATATATTTTTTTTTTTCATAAGCGCTTTGTTATTTGTGAGGTCACACCGGACAGACACACAAACCTACAAACATATATTTGTGACATCACAATTACATGAAATTTAGACAAATGCACAGATATAAAGACATATATAAAAGGAGAAAAAAGAAAAAATACAATTATGTGCACACTAAAGAGAGATCTCCTCATCCCAGCCTGGAGGAATGACACTTAAGTTGTGAAATATTTTGAAGGACTCTTTGAAGGGAATCATTCCATACCTTCATCTTGGTCATCTTGATTTTGTATCTTTTTTATTAATCTTGATTCTTCAAAAAACTTCATTTTGATCCTTTTGATTTGGTACCTGCTTTATTAATCTAGATGGTATCCATATTGGAGAGGATTCATGCTTTGGAAAAACACAAGCAGATCCTCTCCCCCAAATTAATACTGGATCTGGACCCTTCCATGTACCTGAAAGAACATCTTTCCAGTAAACAAAAGGTTTATGTTGTTGGTGTGGGTTCCAATGTCTGTCTCCAGCAGAATAACCATTAGAGTCTAAAGTTAAAAAATTTAAGGTAAACAGGGCAACTGCCAATCTGTCCCTAGGACTTTTCCAATTTCCTTCTTTTTGTTTTAATAACATAACTTTCAGTGTGCGGTTTGCTCTTTCAATAATGCCCTGACCCTGAGGATTGTATGGGATGCCTGTTTTATGGGATATATTGAATTTTGTGCAAAACTGTTTGAAAGATGAGGATGTATATGCAGGGCCATTATCTGTTTTAAGCATTTTGGGGATGCCCAATGCAGCAAAAGCTTGCAAACAATGAGATGTAACATCTTTAACTTTTTCTCAGAACGTAAGGAATCAAAAATCATGCCTGAGCATGTATCTACGGTCACATGAATAAATCGCAATTTTCCAAAACTTGGCTCATGAGTAACATCCATCTGCCACAAATGATTGGGCATTAATCCTCTAGGGTTAACATAATAATGAGGATTGGGCAAACGTGTCATACAAGATTTATAATCTTTTATAATTGTTCTGGCTTGCTCCTTTGTGATTTTAAACCTATGCTGCAAGGTGGTGCTATTGACATGAAACTGGGAGTGAAATAAAGTAGCTTGCTGGAGCACTGAAAGTACCTTCATAGAGGTGACCAGGCAAGTTGATATGTGCTCTAATATGCCCTATGAATACAGGTTCTTTTCTTGTCCACAAAAGTTTTTGTATTTGATAAAACAATTTAAAGGCTGGAGTATGAGGTGCTATTGGTCCTGCTAGTTCTAATTTTGGGACAGCATGTACAATATAGTGGCTATCTGAAAAAATGTTCAAGGGCTGCTCTCTAAAATTTTCCAGAGCTCTTACCACAGCTTCCAGTTCCACTAGTTGAGCTGATTTGTGTGCAGTTATGCAAGTCATTTTTTTCTTTTTTAGTAACTACTGCAGCAGTATCATTTGAGGACCCATCTGTAAATACATTTAATGCCTTAGGAATAGGTTGATTTTTTATTACCTGTGGAAATATAATAGGATGATTAATACAAAAAGATAATATAGGAGACTTAAGAAGATGATTATCAAAATTTGCAGAAGTAGAGCATTTAGCTATAGCCCAATCATTACCATTGAAGCATAAATATTCAATCTGTGACGATGAATAGGGAGTAATAATAGTAGCAGGGTGAATGCCAAATATTTTAGTAGAAGTCTTAAGTCCTTGAAGAATAAGTTTAGCCACCATGGAGGTATAAGACTCAATGATACTTTTAGGAGAGACTAGAGAATGTATCCATAATAAAGGCCCTTGTTGCCAAAATACTCCTGTGGGTGTATATTGTGAAGAAATAATAATCAATATCAGCGGTTGAGTTAAATCAAATCTATCACAATGAGCTCATTCGATGGCTTTTTCTACTAACTTTAAAGCTTTCCTAGCATCAGGAGTCAATGTTCACGGTGAAGATGGATCAGGGTCCCCGTGAAGGATGTCAAATAAAGGTTTTAGTTGGCCAGTAGTGAGATTTAGTGTGGGGTGAAGACAATTAATGTCTCCCAGTAGTTTTTGGAAATCATTGAGGGTGGTCAAATGTTCTTTATTTATTAAAATTTTGGGGGTTCTAACAAAGGTATCCATGATTTTAAATCCTAAATATAATATGGGTGATCTGCTTTGAACTTTTTCTTCTGCTATATATAATCCATATTTTTTTTTTTAATTTTCTGCCACATCACTGAATATATTAAATAAGATTTTTTGATTAGGGTGGGCCAGTAAAACATCATCCATGTAATGTAGACACATGAGGTTTGGATATTTATTTTTAATGTGTTGGATTGCTTTGTCCACATATATTTGGCATATGGTGGGGCTATTAGCCGTTCCCCTTGGTAGCACGTTCCATTGATATCTTTTATCAGGGCCATTATTATTGATAGAAGGAACTGAAAAAGCAAACCTGGGGGCATCCAGAGGATGTAGGGGAATGGAAAAGAAACAATCCTTTATATCAAGAGTAATAAGATGGAAATTTTTTGGAATAGCTACAGGATTAGGAAGTCCAGGTTGAGTAGGGCCCATGATTTGCATGGTTTTATTAATTTCTCTAAGATCGTGTAACAATCGCCATTTTCCCGATTTTTTCTTGAACACAAATATGGGGGAAATCCAGGGAGAGGTGGAAAGTTCTATATGTCCTTCTTCTAGTTGTTCCTGAACTAGTAGGTGGGCCACTTGTAATTTCTCTTTAGATAGGGGCCACTGAGGGACCCACACTGCCTTATCAGAAAGCCATGGTATTTTCAAAATTATTTTCTCAGTGGCCTCGAAGAAAAATATCTTTTTCCTTTATGATAATAATTTCTTTTAGGGTTAAGCTTACCCTGTACTTTTTGATAATGACTTCTTATAGGGTTAATATTACCTTGTAGATTTTCACATTTAACACCTGCAGGATTGGTTGCAAGGTGTACTCCCATTTGTTGTAAAATATCTCTTCCCCATAAAGTAACCAGTAGGTTAGGTAAAACATAAGGCTGAAATGTTCCTTTATGCCCTTCATCATCCTCCCATTTTAAAATTACCACACTTTTCTCTGGGAGGTTATTATATCCCAAGCCTCTTAAACTGGTTGAAGCTTTTTGCAGAGGCCAGTGCTTGGGCCATTGTCATAGATTAATGATGGAAGAGTCAGCTCCAGTATCTATCAGTCCCTCCATCTCTATTCCTTGGATTTTTATTTTACACATAGGCCTCCTTGAACAATCTCGTACGCAGCAACCCATGGGTCTCGAGTCAGTGGAACAAAATCCTCCTTTTTTGAGGCATACTCATTTTAAATGGATTATGTAAATTTGGAAGGAGAAGCAGCTGAGCAATTCTATCTCCTTGATTAACAGAACTTATACTTTGGGGTGAGCTAAGCATTATTTTTATTTCCCCTTTGTAGTCTGAGTTTATTACACCTGGGGTCACTTGCAAACCTAATAAGCTTTTAGGACTGCACCCGAGAATAAGTCCTACAGTCCCTGAGGGAAGAGGTCCCCTGTCTCCCGTGGGAATCAGTTAAACCCCCCCATTTCAGGTATTAACACTATTCAGGCGGTGGAACAGAGGTCTAATCCTGCATTTCCTCCTGTTCCTCTGCTGAGGGAGTGGATGGGTAGTAGGAATTGTGTCAGGGAAGCATCTGAATGGATGCTTGAGAATACTCCTCCTCCAATGCCTCGTACATTTGTGGGCTTCGGGGCATTGGGCCCCATGCCCCATTTTTTGAATTTCTGAACAAATGATTTCCATGGATGTCAAATTTTGAATGGCATTTATTGGCCCAATGCTTTCCCTTTTTACACCTGGGGCAGCAGCCTGGGGCATGGTATGAACTTGATCTTATTTCTCTTTGGGGATTTTGCCTAAAATAGCCTGATTGATTATGATAATTTTGCCTGGAATATCCTGATTGATTATAATGTCTAGGTTGAGCCCTTGTGAAATTTTGAGGGGCAGCATCTCTCATAGCTGCTGCAATCATATTTCCTGTGACAAAGGCATTATTTATATCTTTACATAGTTGTATATATATGGAAAGATCCTTTTTATTTCTCCATGGCCTGATGGCTTCCTGGCAGTATTTAGTAGCATTTTCGTATGCTAATTGAACAACTAATGGCATAGCTTGATCAACGTCTCCAAACAATCTACCTGCAGTTCTCAAAAGTCAATCAGCAAAGTCAGCATACGGTTCATTAGGTCCTTGAATCACTTTTGACAAGCTACCTTGTAGATCCCCAGGTCCTTGTAAAGTTTTCCATGCCTTAAGGCAGCTGCATTTATCTGAGCATATACACCTGGGACATAATATTTTTGAGCCTGTGAGTCTGCGAACTGCCCTTCTCCTGTGAGCATTTCTATATTATGTTCTCCAAATCCTGCAGCTGCATTTCTTTTAGCTGTTTGTATACAAAGTTCTTGAAATTGCGATCGCCAAACCAAGTATTGCCCCCCACTTAATGCTGCTTTACATAGACTTTTCCAGTCTGAGGGGGTTAAGCCAAAGGTGTTAAGGGACTCCAGCATACTCAACATGAAAGGAGCTTGGGTTCTATATGTCATTACTGCCTCTTTGAGATTTTTTATTGTTTCAAAATCTACTGACTGGTGGCCCCTCTGTCCATTTTCATTTTCAAATACTGACAGTTCCCAATGTATCTGTGAGTTACCCTTGAGAGTGCATAAGCACTCAGAAAGACTTTTTATTTCTATTTCTAGGGTATACAAACGCCTAGTAATACCCTTCATATTTTCTGTTACGGATTCCACCCATGGGGGAGTAGGGGACACAAGTGGTTCCTCTACTTGACGGTCCTTTTACGTTTTTAATTTCTTTATTTTCTTTTCATGGAGACTGTGCTCCCAGAATCACCTTTTGATTCCTCTTCACTACTATCACATTTACTGGTATCCTGAATTTCAGCTTCTAAGGAGATTACATATTCTTCAGCTAATTTCAATAAATTTCTGATGGCTTTTGCAGCTCTTACTTTTGAATTTATACCACTACTCTTCTCACTGGTATTAACTGACTCAGAGGCTATGCTTTCTTGATCACTTTGCTCACTATCCACTGAGTCCGCGATATCGAAAAACTCATATATGGCTTTTATTACCTGACTTTTTGTTATTTTCGCTCCCATTTTCAGTTCTTACCTGCAGAGGACACTTCCTTCTCACCGGGAGCACTCGAGCCGACTGCGCCGCGCTGGGCCGAGCAGACGCTCGGGCCGGGGAAGTGTGATGTCTCCGTGGGCTGGAGCTGATCCCGGCGCTGCTCGCTTGTGCTGCTGATAGAGCCGGGACGCGCCTCCGTGCTCCTTGTCGCCTGCTTCCCTGTACGGGCCGCCACCTGTTGCCATCTGAAGCGATTGCCACTTGGAGCAATGAAGCTGCGGGAAGAAGTTCAGAGGCAAACTGGAAACAAACAGGCTTTTAATTCTGATAACTTCTCCCTAACACGCACCACACACCACCAAAAAGCCCACCGACAAAATGGCATTGAACCCATCTGATCTCGGCTCAAGTCTTGCGAGATCCCGGGCCAAGGCCTTGGAGATCCCGGGCCAAGTCCCGTGAGACCACAGAAGGTGGCAATGTTTGAATATCTCTATGGCCCGCAGCCAACCGCAATCTCAGCCATCTCCCCAATCAGGGCTCCTGCATAGAAGATATCTAAAATTATCATGCTAAGGAAAGAAGTCTTTTTTATTTATTTATTTTTATTTATTTATTTATTTATTTTTATTCTGGTTACCAGGGATTGAACCCAGGATCTCACTAAGTTGCTTAGGGCCTTGCTAAGTTGCTGAGGCTGGGTTTATGTCACCAAGCCTGGCAGCCTAGAACATTTTTAAACAGACAAAGCTTTGAATATAGACCTGTCCAGTGGTTTTCAGGGTCTGAAGGTCTAGGAAATTAACAGTGAGAATCAGGAAGATTTTCAGTGTGACGAAAATCTTTATTTTCACTACCATAATGGTTTTTCAACTGTAAACATTCATCACAACACAGAATTTCCCTTCAAGAAAGTTAATTTTATTATCTGTATATTTTATCTCATATGCTTGACCTGAAAAACAAACATACAAACAGGGAGTTCTGTTTATTCTACTTACATTTGTCCTCTGGAAAAATGTGGTCCCAAATGTGAGGACTACCTCTGAATACCCACATTCTTCATTGTTTGGATCACTAATTTATCTCTCTCTTGTTTAAACTTTTAGAAATTTGCACACATTTTATCTTATTTTTAGTATTCTGCAGCTACTATTACTGGAGGCAGAAGTAAAGCATATTTGTTCTCTATTCTCACAATAATCTTAGGAAACATTTTATGCATAGCCAAAGCAATGCCATTAATGAAACCAAATTATATAGCAGCAGACTGTGCAAGAGACCTAGGGAATTGTCTATAGACATGAGGTTTTCCTCAATCATATTTTTTGGCTTGTTGTACATGATTAAAATGAAACTATCTTATTGTTATCTCAGAAGGAGTCTGATGGGATCTAACTGCTAATATGCCCAGAATGTTATTAAAGTTTCAGAAGTGTACCTGCAAATCAATTAGCAGGAGCAGAGTCATTATCTGAAGTAGGGTGCCATGTATGACAAAGAGTGCATCTGTACTTTGATCTGTTGACTTTGCCACTCAATTAGAACATTTTTATAGTATTTTTGTTATAAAAGTCAAGAACATGAAATGCCGAAGTAACAATGTATTTTATTTCTGTAGTTAAGTCTGTTTGTATTATATTTTCTTTCATACATATATAATTGCTATCCTCTGTGTATTCATAAATAAAACAAAATATACACTGAAATCCTGTCTAGGTCATACAGTGTGGTAGGCACTAAAATTGAAAAGATTTTGTAGAAAAATAAAAATCTCCACCCCTCAAGGAGCTTGAAAAATCTTGCAAGCAAACTTCTAAGTGCATTGATAATACTAAAATAATGTGCAAAATGATGAGGCAGAGATGAGAACAATATATAAGCTTTGATTAAAATGCTGAAATATGAGTGTTTTGTAAAATATTCACTGGGAACACTTTTTTTCATGGTGTACAACTATTCCTAAATTATCTTCATAAGACTTAGATGGAACAGATTCACTCAGCACCAAAGTATGTGCAAAAAGTCTCTTTTAGAAATTCATGTAACACTAGTTCCCTAAATTCATTTTATTCTTTTGTCTGTGATCTGGACAGAGAGATTGAAAATGAGAATTTTCAGTCAAGGTAGAAACAGTGTGACTGGGACAGTAGTAACTAGCTAACTCAGGCCAGTGGAGTGTTGGAGTGAGCAAATGTTGATTTGTGAAAGGTGATTGTGCAAATGTCACCTCAGCTCTGTGCTTAGGGATGTACTACAGGCAGCAGGTGTACAGGGACATTCTAGAAGGGCAAAAGTTTTAAAGATCATTAGGGATGTTTTGAAATACTGAATTTATTTAACAATACATATTCTACTTATTGGCAGACCTATTATGAAAATGCATCCAGAATGAATGTAAAAACACTAACAGAGCTCCTCCAAATTATAATATTTTCCTGGAAAATCTTCAAATACCACTTATGGAGGCCATATGTAAGAAAAACAGGGAGATTATCCCATAGCATGCAAAGTACTTTGAACTCTGAAATAAGACGAGTTAGCCGTAAAAAAATAAACAAAATTTGAAAGTCAAAGGATTTCTAAAATCTCCATAGATATCTCCATTTATACCTTTTGTGTATATTTTAAATGGATGTATATGTAATTAAAACTTCATGAACTTTGAATGATCGTTTTCTTGGAACAACTTCTAGGAGATAAGAACACATATAGAATCTTTGAGGGCATGGGTCTACAAACAATGGGCTCTTGTTTTAAACCTGGCTTATGGCTTGTTTGTGGCTAGATAGCCCCCAACCAATAATTTTATTTTGTTTTTATGTTTTAAGGATTTTAAGGAAGCAAAAGATAAATAAAGAAAAAAGAATATGTGACAAAGACCATATGAGACTTGTAAAGCTTAAAATATTTGCTAACTGGCCCTTTGGAGGGGGTGGGAAAGGGTGTGTGGGATAAAGCTTGTCACTTCCTACCTTTTTTTTTTTTCAAGAGGGTACAAAGTGTGCAAGGAAAGCACAAGGATGGCAATTAATTATATCTTTGAAGAGACTGGTTTTCCTAGTAATATAAATGACTTTGGGATCTAATGGAAGCATTGCAGGATTTTTTGGTAAGGAGATAAATTTACTTACTAAAAACTATCCCTTTCCTGAGAGATAATGTTTTCACAGCTTACTAAATCAATTAGCTTTTAGGTCAGTTGTGTGGGCTTTGATGATATCATAATATCTAAATGGTGAACAATCAATTTGTCTTATACCAATCAATTCAAAGGAAAGTTCACCTATTAACCCTAGTAGAACCTGAGAATAGATAGCTGTATGCATTTGCAAAAAGTGTCTTTTAGAAATTCATATAACACTAGTCCCCTAAAATCACTTTATAATTTTTTTCTGCAAGAAATAAAACAAGCTAACTAAAACATCATGGGTTTGGGTTGCATTTAACCATCAACTTCTTGTGACATTAGGGAATGTAGTAGAAAAAACTTTCTCCTTTAGCTCTTAACCTCATTTTATAAGAGGGAACAAAAATAAAATCTACATATATAGTATTAGGTTATAATCAGGACTAAATAATACAATGATGAGAAAGCATTGCTGCAGAGTGATGTGCTCAGTAACTGCTGTCATTGCCAATAGATGTCTCCACCAGGATATCCACTTTTAGTTAGTGATATATTGAAGTCTCCCTCTCAATTGTTGATGGATCAATTAAGATAGCTAGGTGAAGCCAGGCACAGTGGTGCATGCCTGTAATCCCAGCACTTGGGAGGCTGAGGCAAGAGGATCACGAGTTCAAAGCCAGCCTCAGCAATGGCGAAGGTACTTAGCAACTCAGTGAGACCCTGTCTCTAATAAAATATAAAAAAAGGGCTGGGGATGTGGCCCAGTGGTCGAGTGCCCCTGAGTTCAGTCCCTGGTACGAAAAAAAAAAAAAAAAAAAAAAAAAAAAAAAAAGATAGCTAGGTGTACATGGGTTCCTGAGTCAAAAAAATAATTTTGTTTCTGTATTTGCAATTTATTTTCTTATAATTAAGAATGTGACCATTTGTGATTCTTGGTGAAACAACACCCACGAGTTTTAGAACTGGTACTTGAATTTACTGAGAATTTTTACCTTTTAGGAATCTACTCCTAAAGCATCTCTGCCTCTGAAGAGTTAAGAAGTGCCCAGCTGTTTGAACTTCATTCTGTAATGTCAGAAATTGTGAAACTCACCACCAATTAATGTATTTTGCTTTCCTTCTCTGTGATGTTTGGATATCCATAGTTTCTTCTTATGATATGGCTAAGTGCTTAAATTGTTTGACTTAAAGTGTCTCCAAAGCCTCTGACAATGCATGAAAACCAGAGACTAAGACACCGTTATCATCCTTTCAGAGCTTTCCAAATAACTTAATTTCTAAGAGAATCAGATTGGAAAAATAAGTCAGTCTGAAGAAGTCTAGTTATCGCAGAAACTGCACCTCAATATGACTCATTCAGGAGAGAATTTAATAAGACTCTAGTACCAAAGACAATGTCACCTTGTAACAAATGATCATAATTGAAGTTTAGGGAAAGTCTCATAAAGAAGCATGCCCTTGCCTGGCCCAATTCTGTGACTAAAGGGGAAGCGGAGTGCAAGGAAGGCCCTTTGTGTATTCAAGTAGAGTCAACATCATCAGTCCATTACAACAGGGTCATAGATTCCTGCATTTCTATGGGGTTTTGACAATTTTAAATGAGAAATATGTCAGGTGATGTTGAGTATTCTGAATTTCAAACTCTATTACATTTCCAGGGGAGTGCAGTAATGACTAGTTTTAAGTTCAGCAGTGCAAGGCAGCGCCACGTGGCTTAGATTCTGTTAACATAAGAGTGATCTAGTTAGATGGAATGTTCCCTGGGATGAAATTTTAGTTTTCCCTTTTGGAGTTGAAAATAAAAATAATGCCATTTTCTCTCTCACTGAGGTGCTCTTTTGTAGGCTTTTCTGGTGAAGCTACAATAGACCCATATGGATGAAATAAACAAGTTTCACATTCGGATCCCCTGTGTATAATCCACATCAACCTAATGTTTCCAATTGACTTAAAATAAAATTCAGATGCTTGAAATCTATAACCATGGGAAGAAAGGAAATGGGAAAAGCTTACAGAATACATAGAAGACACAGGAAAGCATATAAAATGGCATACTGCATTTTCACACGTTGTGACAACTTGAAGTCAACTAATGTCTTAATTCTGTCTGTTGAAATCTGGGGGTTAAAGCAGCATGTCTTAGGCTACATGTATTCCCTGGGGAAAATTAGCAAAATTGGTTAAACATTTAGCATTGATTTTCCTGAAATACTAGAAATTTATAAAATAATATTGTAAGAATCACTGAGTTTGAGAACAAAAGAGGGCTTAGAGATGATCAAGTCCAACTCCACCATATTACAACAAAGAGGTCAAAAAGCCCTAAGTGACTGGTTTGCACATGCTCATTTTAAAGATATTTTATCTTTTGTAGCAAGGAAAATCTTTTCCTCCACCCTAAACCCTAGAGTTCCCGGCAGTATCTGAAAAGAAAATGATCCCCTCCTCCCAAAAAATAATAGAAAATAATACAACTTTATTTGATAAGTTTTACATGATATGAAAGTTTTTTATAAGGCAACAGAAACCCAAATAAATGAGTAAGTATGAGCATTTTTACACTAGGTTTGAAGAAGTGGATACACTATGAGTGTGATTGACTTTACAAGAGTGAGATCTTATGGTAATAAACTATAGGAAACAGCAAGCTCTGTTTGTCCCCATTGTACACTGTGACTCTTCATCTTCAGAGATAGATAACGTGGTTTTTCTTCTTTCCTCTGGGTAAAAGGAGATATAAGACCTTCACATGGCAGGTCTTATTCAGAAAATCCCTCCTAGGTTTTATAACCTGCTTCTGAGGTGTAGGTGGGTAAGGGGTGAAAACAACGAGACTGCCTCTGCTGTTTGCTCAGATGTCAAGGTGCTGTATTTCAGGGTATTGTTTTCTAAGCCACTGTCACTTTCAAAAAAATACAATAGCTACTAAATCTTAACAACAGTGCATTTGTAATCTTGTCTCAGAAGGGTTTATTTTATAATTTTAGTTTAACTTTGGTGGTGCATGAATTTGTATTATTTTTTATTGATTAAATAATGCAGTTTTTATTGCACTTGAGTAAAATTAATTGGTATTGATAACTCTATCAATTAAGTTTCTTTTTTTTTTCCCCAGCTTATATAGTAGGTAAATGTGGCTGCATTTGCATTCTGATTTTGAGTATACGAGTTCAGGAAAAACATAAATTATTATCACACAAATTAAATTGTTAGCTTTTGAATCATTCATTTAAAATCCAACTTATTTATAGGAAAAACTAGTTTTTTCTTTATAGCAAGCAGTATATATAAAAAACATATATTCAAAGGTAGATTGGAACATCCTTACTAAACCAGGGCTTTTCGATTTCTCAATTATGTGTCAAAAAAAAAAAAAAAACTCAGATAAGTTTTCTGTATTCTTCTTTTCAAATATTTTTCCCTAGAGAATAAAGGAATAGTCAGGATATCTTCAAGATACATGATCCATTGTTTTCACTGTTAGCAAGTGAAAGAATAGTGAAGGAAGGATTTCTCTATCCTATTCTTTATAGTAAGTTATGAACAGGAGAAACTGAGAGAATATGCACTTGGGATATTGGCATATAGACTCTGCTCTGTCATTTATATCACTATCTCTTTCTGAAAAATATTTAAATCATTTTGATAAACATTTAAAAATAAGGTTTATATGTCAAGTATAATAATATTTAGTTCAGCATTTAGTGCAGTGTGAGATCAAGTGAAGAAAGGTTAGTGGGGACTTTGTTGTTTCCATAATTTTTTTTATTATTTTCTCCACTTCTGAGTATAACTGAGAAGAATGTGTATTCTGTTGCCCAAATGGGTATATATTAGCACATTTGCGAGACAAAATGAATGATTCATATGGCAGTGATGGCATTGGGAACCTAAAATTTTAGAACTATAGAGTAACAACTTACATAATACATTGAATATATTATGATTAAAGTACTGTTTTAATTTTTCTTGCTCTAGGAATTTCCAGAAAATGCTCAGTTCCTCTTAGGAAATTTTCAAGGTAATTTTCTGTATTTAATGTTGAATGATCAGGGTCTTTGATATCAGCATCACAATTGTTTGAGGTCATGACATACTACACCCATTTGAGATGGGAAATTTAATCAATAAACATTGCATGTGTTTTGAATGCTGTATATACTGACCAGTCTCTCCCATCTCTCTCTTATTCCTTGGTTTTTCTAATCCCTAAGACATAACAACGTTGAAATTAAGCCATTTCTTAATACTTAACTAATGGCCTCTAAGTGTTCAAGTGAAAGGAAGAATTACATGCATCTCACTTTAAATTCAATTTTAAAAGTGATTATGTTCAGGAAAGAAGACATATCAAATATTGAGCTAGGTGAAATGCTAGACCTCTTATGCCAAACAGATAGTCAAGTATTGGATGCAAAGAAAAAGTTCTGGAAGGAAATTGAAAGGGCTATTGCAGTGAACACACAAATCATACGAAAGTGAAACAGGTTTATTGCTAATATGGAGAAAATCTTGGTGGCCTGTATAGAGCAAACTATCCAAAATTTTGCTTAAGCAAAAACCAACCAAGAACTGGCCCTACCTAACTCCCTTCAATTCTATGAAAGACAAGAGAGGTGAGGAAGATGCAGAAGAAAAGTTTAAAGCCAGTAGATGCTGGTTCTTGAAGTTTAAGGGAAAGAGTTATCTCTATTTCACTTAAGTGCAGATGAAGCACCAAGTGCTGCTGTAGAGGTGAGACTGTCACCTCTACAGAAAACCTAGCTAAGATTGCTGATTCAAGTGACTACACTAAACAACAGATACTCAGTGTAGAAGGAACAGCCTTATATTGAAAGAAGATACAACTTAGGACTTTCAGGTAAGTCTGACTCTCTTCTTAGGGGCTAATGCAGCTAGTGAATTTGAAGTCAATGATTATTTATCATTCTGAAAATCCTAGGGCCTTCAAGAATTATACCAAATCTACTGTGTCTGTGTTTTATATGAGATACAATAAAACCTGGGTGATAGTACATGTATTTGCAACATGCTTTACTGGATATTTTAAATCCACTGTTGGAAAATACTGCTAAGGAAAAAAAAAATGTTTCTTTCAAAATATTACTGCTTGTTGGCAAGGCACCTGGTCATCCAAGAGCTCTTGAAGGGGATGTAAAATGAGATTAATGTTGTTTCCATGTCTGCTAATGCAACATCCATTTTACAGTCTGTGGATCAAGGAACAATTTTGACTTTAAAGTAATTATTTAAGAAATGTACTTTACAAGAATATAACGCTCAAAGATAGTGATTCCTTTGATGGATCTGGGAAATGTAAATTAAGAGCCTTCTAGAAAGATTCATCATTTGAGATGTCATTAAGGACTCTAGTGATTCATGAGAGAAGGTCAAAATAGAACCTTAATAGGAATTTGAAAGAAGTTGATTATACCACTCAAAGATGACATTGAGGGGTTCACAATTTCAGTGGAGGGCTGGAGATGTAGTTCAGTGGTAGAGCACTTGCCTCACACGAGTGAGGCACTGGGTTCAATCCTTAGTACCATATAAAAATAAATAAATAAAATAAAGATAAAAAAGATTTCAATGGAAGAAGTAGCTGCAGACATGGTGGAAATAACAATAGAACTAGAATTGAAATCATCACCTGAAGATGTTGACTGAATTGCTCCAAGCTCATAAAACTTGAATGGATGAGGAGTTGCTTCTTAGTTGCTTCTCTTCATCTCAGATGAAGAGATTCCTTCAGGTGGAATCTACTACTAGTGAAGATGATATAAACATTAGGAAAGTGACAACAATGAATTTAGACTATCACATAAACTTAGTTGATAAAGCAACTACAGTGTTGAAGAAAACTGGCTCCAATTTTGAAAGTTCTACTGTGGATAAATGTTATTGAACAGCATTGCAGGCTACAGAGAAAACTTTTCATGAAATGAAACACTGTTGTCACAAATTTTGTGTTACTTTTGTCTTATTTTAGGAAATTTCCAGAGCTACCCCAACCATCAGCATCCACCACCCTGATCAGTCCTCACCCATCAACATCAGGCCATGACTTTCTACCAGCAAAAGATCATGACTCCTGAATGCTCAGGTGATTATTACCATTTTTTTAGGAATAAATAATTTTAAAATTAAGGTATACATATTTATTTTTAAGACACAATGTCATTTTACACTTAATAAACTACCATACAGTGAAAACATAATTTTATGTTTACAGTAACTCACTTTATTGGGACAGTTACTTTATTGAGTAGTCTGGCACTGAACCAGCAACAACAACATCTCAAGGTATCCATGTTTGCATACTAAAAACATCATTGTACTCTTTGAATGGTGGAATTGTGTAGTATGTGAAGTTCATCTCAGAAAAGCCATCAAAAAATGTAGACTGGAAGACTGGGGTTGTAGCTCAGTTGTAGAATGCTCTCCTAGCATGAGTGAAGCACTGGGTTCAATTCTCAGCACCATATAAAAAAATAAAGATATTGTGTCCATCTATAACTAAAAAAAAAAAAAAAAAACAATTTTTAAAATGTTGACTGGAGATATTATATGGTAACAATTTGATTTAATTAAAACTTTTAATGTTTAAATATTAATAGTAGTAAATGAAACTAAAGCTAAGTTCAGCAAAAGCTATATGCAAATTTTCAGGTTTTCTGCTAAAAAATTGAGGTTAATAATCTAAATTTTCATTACTTGATAAATATTAATATAAAAAATTAAAACATTTTTCACTTTTATAGAATGTTCAGAGAAGAACAATTCAAGAATATCTGTTGAGTCCCTAAATATGTTGGACACGGTAATATTTTTTAGTTCTAATGAATTTGGTTTGCTTAACTTGGTCTACGAAATACGAATGTTTGTATTGAAGTTTAAATAGTAGTTTTTACTTAAATACTTATAATAACTAGTTTTTAACCTGTAGAGAGCCACCTGCCCACTTGCTCGTGAAAGCAATTGGCTAGGTCTGCTCTTTAAAGGTCAGTTTCATTGAAATAAATTGTGGCATATCTCAGACAGAAGCAGAATATATTAAGTACTTTTAACACTTGTCAGAAAAAATATAATATTATCTATATGCTATACAAAAGTCTCAGTTTTGACAAAAATTTTAATCTCTCCTCTGTAATGGATGACTGCAAACATGTAGGAAAATTGATGAGTATAAATTATCCTGTCTTCCTCTTGTCTGCATTGTAACAGAAATATTAAAAGGTAGAAAAAGTATATCTTTCACAGTAAGAATATTTTACATAGTAAATTTACATTATAAGAGTATAAGAAATAACATGTGTGATTTATCACTTGGAGTAGACTAAATAATAGCCCCCAAAGATATTAGGACTGAATCACTGGAACCTATTCATGTTATCTTACTTGGAAAATAGATATTTGCAGATGTGACCAAGTACAGTCTTTTGAAATAGGGAAATCATTTTGGTTTAGATAGGCTGTAATTAAATCACAAGAGTCCTTATAAGAGTGAGGCAGAAGGAGTTTTGACAAAGAATGGGATTTAAGTAATATGACCACACAGGCAGAGGGGTGTGATGTGTCCACAATCAGTCAGATACCAGATATCAAAGCAACAAAAATCCTGGGACTTCCAAAGGGAACTCAATCCTGCTAAAACTTTAATTTTGGATTTTTAGCTTCCAAACCTGCCAAGGAATAAATTTTTGTTGACTTAACTCACCAAGTTCATGTTAATTTGTTACAGCATCCACAGGAAACTAATACCCAATTTCTGCTTAATTGTTTCTGGAAAAAGTATTTTAGAAATATCTTCTTGCACACTCATTCCTTTCTTGCCTTTTTTCTACCCTCTGGACTTGAATACCACTAGCAAAAAGAACTCACATTCCTCAGTCATCATATTCTGGTTTGGGACTGTTTTGGTCATGAAAGCATTTTCGTTAATCATTAGTATCACTACCATTTGGTATCAATCTTTAGATTAATCATTCTTACAGTGATTTCCCTGGATCTGCACCATCAGTATCACCTGGAAACAACAGAAAAGCAAATCCTTAGGCTCCATGTAAGAATGACTTAATCAGAAGCTGATGGGTAGGCAAAACCACCTGTTCTCATTAAGATTTCTAGGTGATTCTGACTTGAACTTTGAGAGTTTTATACTATGACACTAGCTTTATTATAACTCTGAGTTCTCAAATGATCAGAAATACAGTTCCAGGTAAATTTAGATAATAGTCAAGCATTTATGCCATAGTTTAGATTAAATTTATTAAAAAGTGAAACAGCCTTAAATGGCATCTACCAAAATACTCCATTTTACTCTCATTTCCATTGAGGTTCAATTATCTTTCACTATGTGATTTTTAGAGTGTATTTAAATGTGTGAAGTTCTTTGTCCAGGAAAATACCACAATATGTTCATAAAGGTAATGATCTAGTCAATTAACAACAGAGAAAGGGGTACTTTTAAATGTGTAGAGAGAATAACAGGTATATCAACCTTCCACATCAATATTAACTTAAACACTTAGTGGGTTAATGAACTGACAGGTGTGAAATTTATAGTGCTAATCTGATCATAGGCAAGTCAAAAGAGGAGTGTGTTACCTAGAGCAAAAGTCACCCATCCAGTTTATTCAGAAACAATATAGTTTTATTTTGTATATCTGGGTAAAAGGCAATCATTTTCTATTGTTGAATGCCATCAACATGTATCATTGCAGTCCAATTTTGTTCCAGGCTTGGAAACACCAGGAATAACACAGAGACAACATCAACAATAGGATGTCCTCACAAACCTTGTATTTTAGTGAAGATAATGTAAGTGCTTATTAAGTACATGCTACACGTCAGACATTGTTCTAAGCACCCTACAACCAGTCACATCACTACCCTTATTATCCCTGTTCAACAGATCAAAAACAGGTGCAGAGAAATTTGTTAATTTTCTCAGATAGTAATTGGTGAATTTTTTTTGTGAATAAACTCCTTGGGAATAAACCCCTTGGGAAATAATATGATATATCATATTATAATCATATGGATATCTATACTTTATTTGCTTCAAAATTCGGAATTTAAAAAAAAATCTGGCTGCATAAAGGAAAGTATGATGCTCTATAACTGTTAATAGAAACATTAAGCCTTGAGTTGAACATCCTTAACTCATATTTCCACAGCAACAGCTAGTGTGGTAGTGAGGATTGCTTCCAGGGAACAAATTATAGAATAATAGTGGGAAAACAACAGTATGTTCAAAATAAACTATACAGGTTGTTTTGTTGTGTTTCTTTAGAGGAAGCACTTAGTAAGAAAGCTATGTGGACAGCTCCTTCGGGAAACATTTCATAATAGATGGAGAATAACTGAAGTAGAGGCACCCAGCACAAGAGCAGGCAATTCAGAAGCTAACTACAAGTTATTTCTTGAACCTGAAATTTGGGCAAACCCTTGTTTTTAAGCAACAAATCCTGTCCAATATTGATCAACCACTAAAGATGGTCAAGAGAAAGGTGGGAGAGGAGAGGGCACAGACTCTGGCACAGGCAGAAAGGACAGTTTGGAAAAGCCCACTCTTAATCCTGAGTGCCCTCCCATGAAACCTCACTCAGGTGATGAGGCCCATTCTCTCTCCCATGACGAGTTGATTGAATAATGTCATTGTTGGGTTTCAAAGTTAGAAAAGATATTTTATACTACTAAAATAATAAGGTTGAGCTGGAAAGAACAAGAAAATGGGAATATCTCTAAAACAAAGAGTAAGAACTTCCCATAAGAATACAATAAGGCTGATTGAGAGAAGTAGATGAAGAAGGATGAGTCCTTAAATATTAAATAAAAGATTCATTTAATGGGAAGAAAAATGATAACATTCAGCCCCTTAGTATAACCCTTCAGCAGTTGTTACTGGTCTAAAATAACATCAAGAACCACAAACTGGAACTAATTTTATCTGCGAGCATTCGTATTTCTTTCAGTGTTGTTTTGGTTTGGGTTTTAGTCTAGTTTTGTACTGGGGATTGAATTCAGGGACTCACACATGCTATGCAGGTGCTACACCATTAAGCTATACCCCCAGCCCCTCTTCATTTTTGATCCCCAAGTTGCTAACCTTGGCACCTCTTGACACATCTTCTGAAGCTAATTTGTACAAATTTAAATTTCATTCCTCTATTATAAACTTTCTACTAATCCCACCTCCAGTAGCCTCCCTTGTATCACCACTCTCACCCACCCCCATTCTTAATTTCTTATATGACTTAAACTTTTGGCACAGTGCATCATAGAAGATTAGCTTCTCTCTCAGACAGTGCCGCAGAGACAGTTCATTCATTCTTTGCCCCTGCCTTAGGTCTCTCCTCTCACCGAGTTTTATACCAGCCCAGCACATCTGGTCTACCACTGGTTACTTCTGTGGTTTTCTGCTCATCTGTGTCCTCTTATTCACATGATCTTTCAACTAGTCTTATTGGAAGCCTCACGCTCAGTTTCATTTTTCATTTTACTTCCTATCATGATGCCACAAAACTAATGGGCACTAAATAAACAATGCAGAGTTATGCAAACCAAACAAAAAATACTCACTTAGAGGTGGCGCACACCTGTAATCCCAGCACTTTGGGAGGCTGAGGCAGGAGGATCATGAGTTCAAAGCCAGCCTCAGCAATGGCTAGGAACTTAGCAACTCAGTGAGACCCTGTCTCTAAATAAAATACAAAAAAGGGCTGGGCGGGTTCGATCCTCAGCACCACATACAGATAAACACATTGTGTACAACTAAAGCAAATAAATAAATATTTAAAAAAGGGGGGGGGGGCTGGGAATGTGACCCAGTGGTCAAGTGCCCCTGAGTTCAATCCTCAGTACCAAAAAAAAAAAAAAAAAAAACAACAAAACTCACTTAACCCCACCTACTGTGGAGGTGTAGTGATAAAGAAACCAAATGTGAAAAGACTGATTATTCCAGCCCTTGAGTTGATGATTGGTGAAGGATGTAAGGAAGCCCTCTGCAGAGTCAGAAATGTTCCATGTTCCATGTTTTGTTTTGACGATTGGTTTATAGAAGCCTATACAATTGTCCAAATTCATTAACTTGATATCTTTATCTGTGCATTGAATTATATCTTAATTATACATCCATTAAAATTAAAAAGAAAAAATAACATCCTGATCTCACCTCAGCAAGATAATATTAAATGAGGCAGAGGTTTCCAAACTACTGGTGGTAAACTCCAGATGGACTTAGATATACTGTAGGGTATCCACAAATATGTAAATAAACAGGCATTCTCTGTATATCTAACCAGCATATTATAATTTTTAGAGCTTAAGAAGATTCACAAAACTGTAATTTATTAAGTATAAATTTATTGAAAATTATTTATGGTTCATTTGTAATTTATTTTTAATATCATCTGACAGGAACTATGTAGCTGCTATATTTACATTTGTATTATAATTTCAAAGGGGTTATATGGTAGAGATGTTGAGAATGATTGAAAGCAAGTAAATGAAACAGCTGACCACACAACACCACATAAATCAAAAGTTGCCTCATTTATTGGTGACTTCTTAGACTTGGTGATTACTTGCACCCAGGCCCAGAAAGAAAAAAATGTCCCACTGCTTAGCAGTTTTGGAAACTATAACAGGTAATCGTTCCTATAAAAGACAAAATGGTATGTCTTTACAAGTTCTGACATCGTATCACAAATATTCTGTTTAGCATGTATGTGAGATAAACACAGGCAAACTGGGAAACAAATGGGAGATTATTTATTCTTCTCATTTACATAGTTTACATGAAACAACCAGAGGACTTGCCTTTAACTCCCATTTGTGCCACTAACCAACTCTGTGATAATATGGACAAGCTAGTTATGTTCTTTGTAATCAGATTCTCCATCTGTAAAAACATGAGAGATTTAAAAATTCTATGAGACTCAAAGGAACATTTCTCTATGATTTTTCTCATGTGCTCTGGACCACCCATTTGGCTAATCCATGGGTATTTTACATCATATAGTGTTATGAGTAAAATTCTCTTGCCTAGACATTGTAATATAACATTGGAAAACAAATTGTGTCTCATGTTTGACTTTTAATTCTTCATAGTTCCATCTTAATGAGAAACATGCAATCCCCTAGCTTCTAGCAACACAGCCAGCATCAACTAAAGCCAGCAACTAAGCAGAGAGGTAATGGTGATGCTCATTCTGCAGGCAGCTGTAGAACTGTGGATCTGGTTTATCAAGTAAGATATGTTGAGTGCTATTAGCACATTTTCTAGTCTGAAAAACCTCAAAGACAGTGAATCCCAAAGGAAAACAAAACACCTATACAAAACAATTTTATTGGGACAATCATTAGCTCTTTGTTCACAGTTATAATTAATTTGAACAAAATACTAACTAATGTTACATTTTTTATGAAAAAAGAATTCCATTTCTGTTTAGTTTTAATCAAAAAATAGAGGAATGAAGAAGTTTTCCTGTTTTGTTCTCTAAGGATAATAAAGACAAAGAAAAAATTATTATCACCAAGTATTCTGTACATGTAGTCCACACTGTATTTTTAAAATGCATAAGTATTGAAAAAGCATTTTTTAAATAGAATGAAATATATAAAATATTTTGTGGGGTTTTTGCCAAATGCACACTACCTACCAAATTTTATTTTGCTAAGAATCTGTGTAAAATATATTAAGTGCAAAAAAAAAAAAGATATCAATTTGTTTTATTTTAACCACAAATATTCATAATATTAAAATTCAGTGCAAATTCAGAATATTGTCTAAATCTTCTAGATTAAAAATATTGGGTAAATAATCAAAATTTTCAACACCTCCCCCCCCACACACACCAATTTTGTTCACATAATATTAATATATTTTTATAATCCCATTGCAAAGTTTCATCTGTTTTCTGCAAGATGCAGACTGACATAACATACCATCTTGGTGTAGAAGTATAGTTTTGCATATATAGACCTGGATTTCAGAAGACAGCATGGATCTGGACCCTAGATTTCACAAGGATGGTTGGCAGTAGAAGTTGGAACCAAAATAATCATTTTGATTATGCAGGTGGAGCATGCATGAAGTGTGCAAAAAGGACAAAAAAGAAGATTTTTTAAAAGACTACAAAAATTTTTATAAGCACATGAGAACTAGTAGACAATGGTATTTAAATTAAAATGGAACATGAAGATTACAAATAGAATGGGACCAAAAATTGCAATTAAGGAAGAAAGATCAAATGGTAAGAGTATTAAAACAAATCATTGAATCTGCTTATTAATAATACTTTTTCCATAGAAGATGATATTTTATCAATGCTGGAGTTCAAGGGAAGAAGAGAGGGTAATTGATTTGTTGTACCCAGCACTAGGGAAAGAGCATTTGGTGAAGAATTAAGGATAATAAAATTTTAGAGAATTTTTAGAGAATGTGACTCATTGTGAATTTTCAATTTGTCTATTTCTGATATTAAAAACCAAAAGACTAAAAGGGACTATCTAGCAACCATTTGCTCTCAGTCAGCATATCTTAACCAAAACCAGTTCATTTTGAAAGAAACAAAAACGAAAACAAACTTTCAGCTTCAATTCTTTAATATTCAACTATAAAATTTCAGGAATCATAAGAACCTATTTTAAAATATATCCAAAGAAAGACACTGCCATAAATAACATTTTCTTAATTCAATCTGATGATGTTGACACTTTTCATATCATAAATCATGTGAAAAAGTTCACAAATCTATGACAAGTGTTCAAAAGCTTCTACATAGACATGAATGCACAGAGATGTCAAATAGTGCAGGGTCATTTTAAGATGGGAAAGAAACAGTGTGTATTTTGACCAGGCTTTTTTCTAGTCCAGAAGATATTTTTGATGTTCTTATCTAGAGTGGTGCTGACTAACAGGAAATCTATTCCTGGGTTCTAAATGAGTCAATTGATGAATGTTTATAAACAGCAGTGACGTTTTTACAATATAATATCTTGAGACATTTCTATAAAAATATGGCTTCCCTAGGATTTTTTCCAGATCATCGGAATTGAAATGTCTTTTGATAGGGTCATGAATCTTTAATGAATTTCTTGGGTTATTATTATAATTTCTAAGAACTATTGTATTAGAGTAGGCAAAAGTATGGACAAATGAAGTAGTTGGGGACCCTTGACTGAAAAGCAGTTCCCCATACTCTGGAGTTTTTTGATAAATTTCTGTTTCCTACAAATAAAACTTCTATTAAATTCTACAAAATAAATCTAAACTAGATAAATGCCAATTATAAATTAATAAGTCATTTACCTATACAAGTGAAAACTACCATGGTTTCCTTGAATCAGATTAGGAGTTACAAAGGAATTGCTGGTTTTACTTTTAATTCTCTCTCTTTTGTGGCTCCTGATTCCTTATGTCATTCTTGCCAGTATAATGAATCCAGCTAGAGGACACAGCATAGCCCACAACAATGACTGGTAGGCAAATGGAAGTTCTGAAATGTGTTAGTTAGCAAGCATCTGGTTTTTCTAAATTCCTAGATATTGAGGTTACTGGGGGTTCCACTCCTGACCACAGATATGAAAACCATGAAGGTAAAATGCTGAAGCAGAATTGATACAGTGATCACTGAAAATAAATGTCTTCAAATAATAACTTTTTGAAATACTATAATAAATAAATATCACAGTTAAAATTTTTAAAATGTTTGTACATTTAGGGATAGTTTAGGTAGCTCTAACTGATGAATGCACTATTAATTTTATTACTTATCTTTATGGTTTTCAGGGTCCATTTATTTGAATAACAAATATAAGCAGAGTATAGTGATTCCAATAAACTTATCTTGAGCTATGATACCATGTGCAAACCATCTGAACTACTCTTTATAGTTTATGTTAACCAGAAACCTCAATAAAATAAAAGCATACCATTCTTACAGTTGCTCATAGTTTATTCATTTAGAAACACATTCTGCCCTTAAGTATTTGCATGCCCCTCTTGTTGAAGAAAATGAGATTTGTCTTGGGTAATGAAAGTCAGAATGTGGCTAAATAGACATCATGGAATTTATATCAGCCTATAAGCATGCATTTCCATTATTGTGTAAAGTGAAGAGAATTTGGCTTTCTATGATATATCATTGTCCTTTCTCCAAGAAATTTTGCAAAATATGGTACATAAAGTACAAGACCATGTGAAATACCCAAACAGCGGTTATCTGCATTATTGCTATGCCATCTGTTCTTTTCATGTACCATCATTTCAACTAACCATTTAAAATTGTTTCAAAGATATATAGATTGTCTAAAGTTAAGTCACTGAAGCAAAATCAGTGGGAGGTAAAGCAATATCAATGATAAGCAATGTTGAGGATTTCTAGAGGGCACTGGGTGCTAAAAGGGCAAGTCCTTTGGACTTCCAACTCCTTTCCTCCTCCATTTTAACAAAGTATACAGTATTCTCTGAAATAAAGACCTAATAAAAGGAGCAGGTCACCTCAGGCCATAGATATAAACAGGATCCTTCCATATAAACCCCAACTACATCTCACCTCCTATTTTATGCACTTTTATTTACTGTAACTCAATCCCTTCACAATAAAGACTAGATTTTTCAGAGGAAAAAAATCATCACAATAGCTAATAACAGCTCATGTTTTTGTATGTAAGAGCAAGGATGCCTTTACCACACCAACCATAGGACAAAATTTAAATAGTTAATGTTTTTTGTCTAATTTTCTTTCAAGAAATGTTTCATCAAATTCTTTTGAAAGCTTCCTGCATTCCTAGGTTTTCCATTTATTAGGTCCTTCTAATAGTCTAGATATATTTATTCATGTACTTGCTCTCTATCTTTATTGCTTGCAAAGTTCTTAACATCCTTGAGAGAACTTATAAATTAAAAGTGAGCAGTAGCTCACACTCTTCTTGCTGAATGTGTAAATAGTTGTCCTTTGTCTTATCTTTTAATGTAAACCTAATGGTTAAGCTCAACTGATAGACTCTGTGTCAAATCCACAGAAGGGGAATTAAGTCTATGCTACAACCAGGTACTCAAGGACAGAACAATTTAAGGAACTACCTTGCACATGTGTGTGTGTGTGTGTGTGTGTGTGTGTGTGTGTGTGTTTTGGGTTTTGTTTTGGCATTCAGGGACATTAAGGCTTACTGAGATCTTTCACTCTTTTGCCTATAAACAAGTCTACACTTCTATGAATACTAATAATCAAACATCTTTAACATAAACACAGTTCTGGCTCTCACAATAATATGAAATGCAGAGACATTGCCTTTGGCTTCCTATTCCTTTAGAGGCTGAACTTCTGACATTTCATCCCATGACCTACAGAAAACCACAATCAGGAAATGAGTTAAAAGTAATGCACTTGGGGCTGGGATTGTGGCTCAGTAGTAAGAGTGCTTGCCTGGCATGTGTGAGGCACCGGGTTCTATGCTCAGCACCACATAAAAATAAATACATTAAACAAAGGTATTGTGTCCATCTACAACTAATATATATTTATATATAAAGTGATGCACAACAGAGCAATAAGTGACCTCACCTAATTAGGTGATTTTTATTATTTATAAACATATGCACTACACATTGGCGATAACATAAATTATCACTAATAAAGAACACAACTATTGTTTTTACTTTGGAGTTTAATATTATTCTCTTAAAAAAAAACTCTGCTATTGAGCTACATCCATGTCTTTCATTACACTTTTATTGTGCACTTTTAACTCCATCTGAGATCAAAAGTATGTGCTATTTCATTATAAAATTTAAGTCATGTTCCTACTTATTGCTATAAAATGAACCGAGATACTTCAGTCTTCCTGGGACTTATTGTATCCCTTCCAGATTGGAGAAATTTGTAGAAAACTCAGGAAAAAAATATCATGTCAGAATAAATTCGACTTTTAATAAAGAGATTTCTCAATTCCTTGCAAGAATATGCTTTCCATCCCCCCTTGAGTTGCATGTTTCTCTGTGTAAATAAAGTTAATATGCTTGGAATACACTAACCAATTCATAAATTAAGTTCTTCTCAATAGCCTTCTTGCTTCTTCCATGAAGCAAAATACTTTAAAATGTGTTTGTAAATCAACATTGAGATCAGACTTAAAATGAAAAAAAAAACTATTCTCTTTAAATATGTCACATATAAATGGTCACATATTTATATTAGTAAAAATGGACATCTTTTAATAAGTAGCTAATATTCTTGGGAAAAAATGTAAACCTTAAATGTAGATACTTTACACATATTAATGTATTTCCTTGATGTGTTGCCTATATCAAATGCTTATTTTCCTAAGAAGAAATATTATAAAGTAGAATTACATTTATTTTACTATGAAGATCTCTTTACTCAATTATTTATTTTAAATGCTTCAGGATATTATAGATAACTTGGAATAGTGGTTCTTGACTACTAGTAATACCCACTCAATAACAACACCTGTGAAGAAGTCAAGAGAGTTTCCAAAATGAAGAGTTTATAAAGATCTTCCTTTTCAAAGAGCTTTTAATCTATACTTGAATCTTCTTTTAGGAAAGATAATTGTGAAACTATTCAAAATACATGTTTTATCGGATGTTGCTACCTGTTTCATAAAAGCAACTTTAAATCAGTTTTGTTTTCTTAGGTAGTAATTAATTTTTTAAACTTAATAATTTTTTAAAAACTTTTTATAGATGTTGATGAACCTTTATTTTATTCATTTATATATATGCAGTGCTGAGAATTGAACCCAGTGCCTCACACATGCTAGGCAAGTGCTCTACCACTGAGCCACAGCCCAGAGAATCCTGCAACAATTTTCAATTCCATAGGTCACCCAGAATAGATATACTCTATTCTAACCAGATATATTTTTTAATTCAAACAAAGAAAATGGTAACTTAAAGGATACTGCATTCATTAGAAAAAATTGGAAGTGTTTAAATGGTTCTTTAATATGATTTCTTTTTGTGAGCTTATATAAATATAAAACAACTTACAAATAATTAAGTGAAAATAGTATAATATCTTTTGGAAATTATGATTAGTGGTTTTAAGTTTAAAAGAACAAATGGGGTTCGTTCCGGTAAGAAACCAGGAAGTAATGAATTAATACTATCAGTGGATGTTAAAATCCATTCTGTCTGACCACATCTTAATTTCCTGAAGTTCTCCTCTTTTTTTGTCTTTTAGACCATCTTCCTTCTTCAGCAATAATTCCCTCAAACAACATGTCCAGTAGAATCGAATATATATTTTAAATATGGTTGCCATGATCTGAGTAGGGCAAGATTTCACTTTACCTAAAAATTATCCAGCCTACAGTATTTTAATGGATCTCATCAGAAGAATGAACTTCACATATCAGAGACAATGAAGGTTTTAACTTATTGTAAATTAGGCATATAACTTTATGTTTTGTCAATATTGTCAATTTCCCTTACACTCAATCAAACAAGGGTTAGAGTAAGCAGTTCGGGAGGATGCTAAGTAGTTTCTTAGAGCAGAAGAATACCAAACCTATGAAACCTCAATCTTTATGCTGAGAACCTACCAAACATTTCACTAAAAAGAAAAACAAAAACAACAACAACAACATTATCTTTATTAGATAAACATAGAACAAACCTGTATTCTGCTCTAGAGAAAGACAATATCTGCATCTATCAAGGCTCTTTTCTGTGCAAGTATTCTTAAAGAAAGAGTTTAGAACAAAAGCATTAATTACTTTGCTCTCCAGACATGTATACCTTTTTTCCAACAGTGGTCTTAGTAATTTAAAGTATAATTAAATTATACATATATTTTAAAATGTGAGTTATGTGGTGGCAAGTTGCATCAAGGATATATGCATTCACCCATTTGTATAATAAAACATTCAATTCTGATTTTTAGTTTTCTACCTTGCTCTTCCCTATATATGGCACTTTCAACTGGTATATTGTTAGAATAGCATTTTTCCACACTTTTAAATGCCAACACAGAAATTCAATGACACATCTGCATGGATGCAATAGAATTATTTTTGTTAGTTCCATACAGTTACACAACAATGTTGTAAATTTCAGTTTCTAAAAAACTCTGTCCTCACTAGATTAGAATATGCATAGAGCTTTTTTCCTGGTAGGTATTATATTAGTCCAGAAACTATCCAAAACTGCATTAACCCTATAGCATCGAGGAAAATGGTATGTGTTCCCAGACCTGAAGATTACATGAAATTAGAGTAGGATATTTGTTTCATCATATTGGAGAAACTGATTTTTCATTTTTGCATGATTATATGCCATTTTAATTTAATTATTTTTCTTGTCACTATCTTGGTATCTTCAGAATCTTGGCAGCTCAGATATTTAACACAAATTAATAACAATAAATTATATGTATAGTGATATATATATATAGTTCCACTTAAGCTCTAGGTCAACATAGAGATTAATAGTAGGTTCTAGGAATGAAAAACCCATGACTCTAGTGTGCTAAAGAGCCTGTTCCAAAGCTGAGATATTTCTAATTCAGAGTAGCTAAAGCAGTGTTTTATGTCTCAGAAACTTTTACAGTATGCCTTGGACTTGATTGCTTTGTCAAATGTCTCCAATTTTGTGAAAATATTCCCTATATTTAATTAACTTAAAACTTATTCTCTTCAGAAGTAACCTCAATTGTAATTAGAAATGCATGTGTCAACATTTCTAATTAGTGATGGTAATTAATATTTATTGAGGGTGCACAGGGCAGGTGGTGATGTTCTAGACCTGTGAGTAATACGAGCAGAATTTCAGAGAGAAAAACATTATGATTGCGTGTACATGGTAAAGCTCACTCACAGGACTTGGAAATTAAAGGATGAGGAATCAGTTTAGTGATTGTCATGTCGCTCCAAAGATGTCATAATGTGACAATAGAGAAGTAAGCCAGAATGAAAACCGCATGACCAATGTTTTTTTCCCCTACTTCTGTACTTGACTTCTTGAAACTTGATTATCTAAAGGCTGGAACTAATTAAGATTTATAGCAAATTCACTGAGGCAGCTGTTTGGAAAAGAAAATGATGGTTTTGGAAAAGTAACAACTACAAAAAGGATTATTTGTTTGAAAAATCAACAAACACTATGGATAGAGAAAATGTTGAATTTAGTAAGCAATAATGGCAAAGCATAAGTTCAATAATGATATGTTTATACTGAATCTTAATATCCTATGATTGTTATCTGACATTTCACCCCAAGGTTATTTGTAATATGAAGTACTTTGAGGTTTCTTGCATGAAGAAGTACTCTGATGCTCTATAGTTTTATTAAAAATTTGAATGAAAAAGCAGAACAAAACAGAGCCAAGAGCAATGCTCATTAATATAAACCACAGCATTAATGTTCAAAACAAGATTAGATGATAAAACAGCAAAAAAATCCAATGAGATAAGTTCAAATGGAACAAGGTACAATGTTGTATTTTAGCCCAGAGTTTAAATAAACAGTATTGCATAACAAAACAAGGGTGAGGCTAATTAATATTTTAGGTTTATATTTTAAAAGTATAGGTGAAGTATAAGAGACTATTTTCATATAATCTATAATAATAATGTATAGAAATAAAAGGGAGAATAACTAAATGTCACCACATTTAGCATAAGGAAAATAATGAACTTGACCACTTTAAAACTATACGGATGTACATTAGGTATATAAACCATGCATTTATGCGTACAAACACTTTACGTGTATAATGATGAACTGAAAGAAGTGATATACAGAAAAAATATGAAAGATCAAAGGTTGTCCTTGATCTATAGAATACCATTGTAATTTCTAGTAAATATTAACACTAAAATTTTAAAAATATATATTAAAAACAGCACTCATGGGTAATTCATGAAAAAAAATCACAAATAGACAATAAGCATAGAAAAATACACTATCAGTAATTTTAAAATAAAGAATTGAAATATTCATATTAAAATAGCAATGAGATTTTTCTTAACCTATTATATTAGTCCGTGTTAAAAACATTGGTGCCAAATGTTGAGAACCTGACATGCTCATTCATAGTTGATGGGAGGCTGAAAATTAGTGCTATATTCCTGGGTGCACATTTCACTCTATCAGTTCCATTTCTAGAGATTTAACTGAGGAGATAATAAGCAACTGACCCACAGTGAGTAATGGCTGAAGTGGTGCTTTTTAATAGCAACAAACCAAAACCAACCAACCAAAATGTTAGTTAATGGCAAATTTGTTAAATGAGTTACGAAGTATCTATCCACCGGAATAATACATAACCATATTAAATGTTTTGAAAGTAATGCATAGTATGAAATGGCATCAATGGTATATTAAGTACAAAAAGCAGATTACAAGATTACAGAAGAATATGTACTATAACCTAAGCAGTTATTTTCAAAATGTATTAACAAAATATTCCACAAATAGTTTATAACAATCACATTGTTTGGGGAAATGATGCATATTTTAGCCATTCATTTCTCTCAGAAATTTGCTGTGCATATAATATGTTATAGTCTTTGAAAAATTTGGCCACAAATATTTTGTTTACCTGAATTACTGAAATTATTTGATTTTTTAAAATAATAATTCCTCCAAATCTCCAATCTAGTACTTCATGTTTCACTTTAGAACATATTTGCAGCCATAGAGATAGAAATAAGTCAAAAGAGGTATCAAATTGAAAATGTGCATCCAGGAGAAAGAAATTTGGAAATTTTAGCATTCTTCATTATACATTTTCCACAGTATGTAATACTTGACTTTGGGGTAAGTATAAAAGAAAAACCTTATCAAAAATGGAAAAGTGAAAGCACAGATTTCTGGTTTAAATAGTGCCTCTCACATAGCCTTGTAGACTTCCCACTTCATTATGGAGTAAACTGTTTAAAAATTACCAGCTCACAGAACAGTTGAAATTACACCTTGCAGACAAATCATAACCAGAATCCTTGGAGTATTTACCCCAATCATAAAGCCAGAGAGGCTGTATTTAGAAAGTATATCCATGTTCATATTATGGAATATAACAGCACTGTGAGCCTCAAAAATCTGTTTTTAATTATTTTCTATTGCATAATTTGTGTCCCAATGTTGGTACCAAATCAAATTTTTCAATTTTCTGTAGCATGCTTTGGAGTGGCCAGAGCAGTGGGCCAATGCTGCTCCTATCTCCCATGTTTTATAATTCATTTGGACACTACAAATTCCTAGAAATAAAGTTCATGGAATGAAGTTTGCCTGAAGTGCTTGCATTCAATCTAAAATTTTGTTTCAATGCATAAAGTGTAATGATCTGAAAGAAGAAAGGAAAATTACAAATTGTAGGATACAGTGAAAATTGATGATCATCATAAATGCCATTAGCTCAGAGAACCCAAGAGCCAAATCATAAGGATGGTAGAAAATACCACCTTGAGCTTAGTAGAGGTACAAAATAACCTGCAAACTGAGTTGGTTGCTATGTAAATCCTTGTGTCCTTCCTTCCACTAAGGGTTACCTGAAGAAAGACATGGAGAGAGGTAAAAGTCTGGGCAGTCCTTTTCATTTACCAAACATAAGGCCTGTGAATGAGAAAGCCAACAGAGAACCTTTAAAATAGAAATGAGAACATAATCCTGTGTTCTTACGCTTCCTCTTTAGCATAGTACAGGAACTAAAAGAAACCACTATTTGGCAATATGAAGAGAAAAGACCCAGCTATAATGAGGATAGAAGGATGAAGTGAACATGTCAAAATGCCTGTTCCAATTATAGGAAGATAAATTGAAATGGATGAAAATGAAGCTGGTTAACATGAGGTAGAATTGCCAGGAAGCTGTACTGTGAGAGTTAGAGAGGTCAGTGAATAAGTAAAGGGCACAAATAGCACTGCATATGTTCATTCAGTAAACACATACATTTTGACTCTAATGTATAAAAGGCCCCATTGCGAATGTTAAGGACACAAGAGGCAATCAAGACAAATCTGCCTAAAATCATGATGTGGAGGACATGAAGACCTAAAATGCGGAAAAAAAAAAAACTCAGGGTAAAAATATCAAAGGGGGTCTGGGGTTGTGGCTCAGCGGCAGAGCGCTCGCCTCGCACATGCGCGGCCCGGGTTCAATCCTCAGCACCACGTAAACATAAAATGCATTGCATTGTGTACAACTTAAGTAAATGAATAAATATTTTTTAAAAATCAAAGGAAAATATTCACAAATGGACACAAAAGGGTGAACCCTAATAAGAATGACAACACTATAAAAGGGGGTGAAGATAGGGTGGGTGCTGGTCCATTGTCTCAGAAAACAGGGTTTGTAATCCAAGTAACAATTGTGGTGCATTTTCCCTAGATTAAAAATAATAACAGCCGGGCGCGGTGGCGCACGCCTGTAATCCCAGCACTTGGGAGGCTGAGGCAGGAGGATCGCAAGTTCAAAGCCAGCCTCAGCAATGGCGAGGCACTTAGCAACTCAGTGAGACCCTGTCTCTAATAAAATACAAAAAAGGGCTGGGGATGTGGCCCAGTGGTCAAGGGCCCCTGAGTTCAATCCCCAGTACCAAAAAAAAAAAGAAAAAAAAAAAAAAAAAATAACACAAACGATGTTATAAATTCCATCAGAAAAATAGCATCAATATATATGTATGCATATATACATATATATATGCATATACATACATATGTGTGTATATATATATATATGTATATAATAACTAAGATACAAGGATGAGGAAACATATAATGAATACCATATATTTCTGTTGCAAGCATTCCTGCTAACTCCAGAGCACACTGAGGATGAACTTTCGTACTGCTATATCCCATAAAGTGGAGCCAATTTAGTAAGACATAAAATAGCAATTAGATAATAATCAAGAGATTTTTCACAATATAGTATTGGTAAGCTATTTTTCTCCCCTAGGAATAAAAGAATCACCTGGAAAACGTGATGAATAAGATTACTAACTAAAATGCAAAGTTACAAAATAAACACATACCATTAAGAGGGTTATCAATCGTCTTTCACAATAGCAGTACTACATAATAAAGTTTTTTGGTAAAGGCATTATATCCATAATAACAATACTATGAACACAGCAAATTTTGTTCCTTTGATTTACAATTTATCATATATATCTAATGATCATAAAAGTTTTGAGTTAATTAACATGAGATATATTGTTTAATAACAAATGTACATTTTTGAAAGTCTTATACAACAAAACACACATATTACATTAGGAAAAAAACAAAAATATTACATATTTTTCCTACTTTATCATTTCAATATATAAAAAAATACTGTATTAGTCATGGTTCTGTAGATGCACAGAACCAACCAGATATTTATATCTATATATATATATGTATGCATATATATATGTGTGTGTGTGTATATTTATATATATGTACAAAAATACACATACACACACACATATATATGATTATTTAAAAAAAGGGATTTATTAAATTGGCTTACACAACCAGAAGCTGAATAGTCCCACAGTGGCCCTTTGTGGGCTAAAGAGCTGGAAGAACCAATAGCTGTGCACTCCAGGATGCTGAATCCTCAGAACAAGAGGGATCAATGATGCTACCCCGGTCTCAGACTGAAGGCTTCATTGTCAGAGTCTGCTTTGGATGAATGAAGGAGAGTGGTGTGTAATATCCTCAGGCAATTGCAGTAGCAATCAAAAATCTGTTGAAGATGAATCCAGCTTGCATCTGCTACAGCTTCCTTATTCTTCCAACTTTCATTCCATCCAAGGATCCAACTGATTGGATGGTGCTGCCCTTCACTTCAGTTCTCTATCCCACATATCAATCATTCCTAGACACACCCCAAAGCCTGCTAATGTCAGGCATCTTTTAATCCAATCAAGTTGACAATTCAAATTAACCATTACACATATGTTCCTAAAAGAATGAAAACCTTTGCTATACTGGGTGGTGAGATTAAAAGCTACTTTTATATTTCTTAACATGGATGATGGTCTACACGTTGGAAATTTTGTTATTTTAAAGATAAACCTTATTCTAGAAAAGATAGAGATGAGACTTGGTCTGAAGGAGTACAACCTTGACTTTAACTAAAAGGTATCCATAGTTCATAGCTTATTGTGTCCCTTTTAAATTAGCATAATTCATTTATAAGGAAATAATTGTAATAAAAAATAACTTCAATAATTGCTGTGATGTCAGTGTTCTGGAGGGTGACAGTTCAGGAATCACAAGATCTTTTGCCTTGACACATGAATATTCACAGAAGATGGACATAGATAACAAAGCACATGGCAGCTATGTTCTGGAAAAGATAACTAATGAAATTGTTACAGCATTTGCAGAGAAAGAAAATAAAATTTAATAAATATTTATAGTAACTAGAACTGAACCTGGAAACAAGGGGTGCCAGAGCCAAGAAAATGTCCATGTTCCAATAACTCAAGCAGTAAGGTAAGAGAGAGAGCCCTCCCTTCCTTCAACTTTTTGTTCTATTCAGGCATTCATAATGGGATGATTTGGGGGTGTGTGCCTGCTTGACTCAGTTTACCAATTAAAATGCTAATTCTTCCCAAAACAGGAGACAGAAATAATATTTAACAAAATAGCTGGGCATCCAGTGAAGTTGGAACATAAAATTTGCTATCACAACCTATATTTTATTTATATTCCTTACATTTTACCTAATTTTGCTTCTATTTTTCTCTACAAGTTAACTGTGGCAATGATTAACTGAAGAATACCAGAGATTAGGGCTGGTGTTGTAGCTCAGTGGTGGAGCTGTTTCCTTGCACATGTGAGGAACTGGGTTCAATCCTCAGCACCACTTAACAAATAAATAAGTAAAATAAAGGTTAAAAAAAATGCCAGGGATTAAAACAAAGTTTTGGAAAGATAAAATTAGAAAGACAGAGACATCAAAAATCTATACATTTTTAGCCCAGGTCTCTAGACCTAGGAAAATTATCTCACATAAAGAATCTATCCTCTTGATCACTAAAATAATAGTGTTTTTGTATAAGTGAGTAATTTATAATATCTAAATAATTCCTTATTTAGGCATAAATCACTTAAAGCCTAATTCAGCTGCTTGTTATCTTTCCACAAATCTAAATCTCATATCAAAATGTCATGATAAAAGCAATTTCAATTCTAGGCTATTTGTGCTGGGATGCAATGGTTTTGTGAGGGTTTAGTTTAAAAATTCACATACCTCTATGTATATATCAAACTCCTAGTTTCCATGTATTTCTTTTGTATCTTAATACCTTATTTTCCTTTTTGTATGACATTAGAGAAAGATCAAAATCTTTGCTTTTAAGAACTAATGCAATAAAATCCTAATTCATCTTAAATTTTTCCTAAACTGTAACAATAAAGGAATTAAATTTGCTAGAATTTTGTGATCTTTTTATTCTAGATATATAACATTCAGTGGATCACTTACTAAATAGAAAATTATCCTCTGAGCATATAAAGAATGAATAAATTAAGAATACATAAATTATATTCAAATATAAAATAAAATCTATGAAAGAAACAATAAAAACACTCTCTACTTTAAATATGTATGATAAATGGGGTTAATCATTTAATATATTATTTTTGATTTGATTTTATTAATTTGTTAAAAAGTTTTATGCAATCTACAATAATTCAATATTATTTTCCCCAAGTAAAAATTTTTGATATTTGGTATAATACAAAAAGAGATGTCTTTTATTAAGAAATCCAATAATAAATCATTTTGACTATATTTTAGATATGTATTTCTTTGACAATTTAGGAAATTTGTCCTTAGATAACTCGTCCCTTGTAGCCTATGACAATCATATGATCAAACATATTCATTAAATTATGGTTTATCTTAAAACATGCAATGATTTTCCTGTCATAATTTTTCATAATCTACAGTAGATTATATTGAAGTAGGAATTTAGTACTTGTATAGTTTAGATGTGGTGTCCCCAGACAGCGCATGTGTAATACAATGCAAGAAGGTTTGGAGGAAAATGATTGGGTTATAGCCTTTGCCTAATCAGTGAATTAATCCCTGACAGGATCAACTGAAGTGGTAGGGTGTGGATGTAGGAGATGAGAATTGGGGTGTGGCTTTGGGGTATATATTTGCATTGGCAAGTGGAGTCTCTCTCTCTGATCACTGTGATGTTAGCTGCTTTCCTCACCACACTCTTTACCCATGGTGTCCTGCCTCACCTCCAGCCCAGAGAAATGGAGGTTGGCCTCTGAAACCATGAACTCTCAAATAAACTTTTCCTCCTCTACAATTGTGCTGGTTGGGTCTTTAAGTTACAGCATCAGGAAAGCTAACTAAAACAGTACTTATGTCAATAATCTCTTATTAATGACAATAGAAATCAAATAGAATGCATAATTCAAAGTGAGAGAGTTATTATTTGGGAATGAGGGAAGGCAGAAGAATAAACAAAGAATTTTGGATGTACTGGGCTGTCAAATTGGATAACCACCAAATCAGAATTTCCACAAATTCTAAACCACCTTCATGCTCAAACCAATGGAATCAGTAGAATACCAGTTCCTCCTGTAGGCAATATTTTTATGACTCTTTTCACCAACTCTCTTTACAGCAACTGGTGATATAGAAAAACAAATTAATTTGAAATTCTTGAAAATTTACAATTAAATAGTGGGTGGGGCCAGGTGAGAGAGCAATCACTTGTAATTCCAGTTACTAGACAGGCTGAGAGATTCACAAGTTCCAGACAAATCCGGGCAATGTAGCAAGACCTGATTTGTAAATAAAATTTTTAAAATGTCTGTGAATGTAACTTAGTTGTAGAATACCTGCCAAGAATGAGTGAGGCCCTGGGTTTAAGTCCAATAATTAAAAAAATAAAAAATAATAGTGGGTTTGTGTGTAAAGGAGAACTAAGAAGCTGCTTGCTAGGTGTAAAGGGGAACTAAGAAGCTGCTAACATGGCTTAGAACTGAGTCAAAATTTCAACATAAACGTGTCTTTTAATTTTGACATCATTTAATTTCTAACATTCATTTTTATTCTTTGGTAAGTATTTACGCTCAAATCATTTTCATTTCATTCTCCACTGTTTCTGCCAAAATGTCCTTAACCTATTGTTTCAGTCAGCTTTTTCATTGCTGTAACCAAAAGACCTGGCCAGAAAATATAGAGGAAAAGTATATTTTGGCTCAGTGTGTTCCAATATCTCAATCAATAGATGGCTGACTCCACAGGTCTGGACCCAAGGTGAAGCAGAACATCATGGCAGAAGGGCATGGTGGAGGAAAACACCTCATGACATGGGAAGAAGGAAGCAAAGAAAGCTCCCCTCACCAAGGACAATATAAACCCCAAAGGCATATCCCCAGTGACCTATTTCCACCAATGACACCCTATATGCCTGTATTACTCCCCCATTAATCTGTAACAGCGGATTAATCCACTGATTAGGTTACACCTCTCATAATCTAATCTTTCACACGTGAATATTCTTGCATTGTTTCACACATGAGCTTTTGGAGAACATCTCATATCTAAACCTTAACAGCAATCTACACTAGAAGAAAAAATTCCAATATAGTCATTGTTCAAGCTAAAGTGAATAGTCCTATTAAACCTAATCTATGAATGTATGGCTCATATGGCATTATATGGAATGCATGGAGAGAAATAAGAACCTAAATAAAAATTTAGAAATCACTTATTTTTCCTTTGAATTATGAAATTATGACTGAATGATAGCAAACATGCAAAATCACTTACTCAATTGTGAGTGAAGGGCAAAAACCCACACTGGGAACCACTGTGTTACAAAAGGGATTTATTAACCGGCCGGTAAGGCCCCAAGGAGAAGCCAAAGGGACACGTGAAGAGAGGGGGACCGGCAGGAGGAGAGGGGTGCAGATGGGGCGGAGAAGGAAAAAAGGGGGGAAGGGAAGAAGGGCAGTAAGAAGGAGAAGGGGAGAGCTGGTGAGAAGATGAAGGCAAAGGGGCAAAAGGGATGAATTCCTGCCTGGTGGGGGTTTAAATAGTGACTTTGGGTTGTCCTCAGGACCCCTGACTCCATAGGCTGCCAGGGGTCGGAATGCCTGGGATTGGCTCAGAAAGGGGAGCCAGCAGGGTGAATTCCCGGGAGAGCTGGACACTTCCCTAAAAGGCAAAGATCAGATTTACAGGATGATCTAATGCACCTGGGGTGCGACTAATTTAGAACACATGGGAGTATGGCCTGTCAGCCCAATTTTATCTAACAGTGAGCAAGTACAATGATCTGTGAATTGGTCTTCGGAACAAAAGAGTAAGAAATGCACTTTTGTGAATTTGTAGCTTATTGATTAAAATAAAAGATAAATACAAAACTCTATGTTGACATTCTCCCACTATCACTGTTTCTATAATGACTTTTGATCATATCACCTTTACCACATTAATTAAAAATAACTACCTTCTGAATGGAATCAGCTTTGCTTTGTCATGTTGTCTAATACCTTATTACTCAAAATACTGTCTGTATCTGAGATATTGAGAAATGCATAATCCCAGGTCCTAAACAACATCTGTTAAGTAGAATTTAAACTTGAACAAATTTACAGGTTATTCACATGCACATTAAAATGAAAAAAAAACATCAATTTTGAAAAACTCTATAAGGAACAATATTAAATTTCCTTGGTAAGTTTGAAAGAACTAAAGATTGCCATCTTAAATGTTATATCCAAAATGATTTTGACAGAACAAAGTAGTGTCCCTCATTGTTGCAAGGAGAAATTTAATTTCGTGAACTTTCACTCAAAATTTCAGTTCCCACAAATGGAGGGCCCTGACCTTGACTTTTCCCTTGTCTGTCTATAGCAGGGTCTACTCTGCTCTGTCAAGATTCTTCACAAAAATTTGCACACTTGTCATTATGAAAGTCAAACTGAATGCACACATTCCTACAAATAGCCATACATTGGCCATCGTGAAATCTGGCACAATACTCCAAAGGCAAAATGCAGACTATAGGAAAGTTGTTGTGGGCACTTTTTCTCAACTAGGAACATGCCTTAGAGAGATGCGAGATCTGGAGGAATATCACTTGACTGAAAAGACTGGAACAAAGCACAGTTGAGGAAGTTAGAGAGCAAGAGATCAGGAAAATAGGAGGTCCAAGTCAGAGGTCAAGTTTTCTAATTCTGGGGCATTAGTCTTTTTGAAGATCATGTAATAGTTTGAGCCAATAACAGGGTATATTTTTAAATCCTTTTAATCTTGAAGTGATTAAACGCATACACACACACACATTCTTTCCTAATTTAGTGTCATAATTTCATAAAGTCTTGTTCAAATAATTCTCTAACAGCAGAAGACAAAATTCCCTTTAGCATAGAGCAATAAGTGTGGGAGATACAATTTTGAAATCGGATAAAAGTCAGAAACTCCACCCCCACCCCTTGTTACCTCAGGTAACTTAGAAGACCTTTTAAATCCAAGTTTCTTTCAGTCTGAATTCCTTTCCCTCAAACATCCTCTTCTGTAACATATTTCACATTTACATCATCAAATATTCCTCACATCTTACCATACTATCCATGAATATACACTTTATTATAAAGTTTGTGGTTAAACACCAAAATGTAAAAATCAGGGAAGAGATCAGCAGGGAAAATTGTGTTTCATAAAAGAACAATGGTAGAACACAAAACACCTCTTTTAAAGAAGTTATTTTAATTCTGTGCTCAACAATAATCATCTCTATCATAGACCTTTGGGATAACAAACACACATACACACACACACACACACACACACATCTAGATCTGAATATTAACATCCAGTAAATATTTAAATTATAGGTTAACTTAAAGAGACAGTATTCTGCAAACCCAGTAGATTGTGCTCACTCATTCATAACTTCTTTCAGCTCTTCGCTTTGTGACTAAACACTTATTTCTATAGCACTTGATCTACTTACAGTAAATGAAAACCTTGGTTAAATAATTTTTTTTCCTACAGGGCTGATATTAATTTCAGTTTGCCACAAGGAATGTGAAAGTGTTGTCGATTTTTTCTGAAAATGCATGTAAAGCATAATGCTAATGAAAGGTTTAAGTGACACAAAACTTAAACACTTTTTTGATAATGTATTCAATCCCTAATTGAAATTCAATATCATTTAAAAATTAAAAATTTTAAATACCATAATTGCTTAAATATCCTTTTGTGAATTATATGTTAAATATTTGATTTCATTAAAAAGTATTTAACTGCTTGTTGTTAAATCACTTAGACACACACTCAGCTAAGATTTATAACCCAAAGAGGACAACACTGTAAATTATTAAACCAAATAAAACCTATAGAAATTTTGCAGACATCAAGCAACCACTACAAAAAGTTAAAAATTCCAAACCAACCAAACCAACCGAAACCAACTTGAAAATAAAGAAGCAGGCTGGGATAGGAGTAAGGAAGGTTATAGGGAAAGTGGATATTATCAAAACACCTTATATGAATGTGTGAGAATTTCACAATGAAGCCAATTATTTTGTATAATTATTATGAGTTAATAATTATGATTAAAAATAAAGTGTTAATAACTCATTATTTTGGCTGATATTTTAAATCTTATCTATCCATCCCCCTCAAAAATTATGTTCTCTGTGTGTACTGGAAACCTTTCTATTTTAAAAAGTTTTGCCATTGAGTCTCTTAAGCTGTGTCCTCTCTGCCTGCATGATTTATGCTTCAACATATGCTCCATGCTGCCAGGGAACTAGGTTATCACCTTGTGTTCTCATGGGTCAAGTGCATGATGACAGTCATTTCTTGCAAGTGATTTAGCCATATTGGTATGGGTTTATAAGAGGTTCTTTTCACAGTATTATATTACACATTCATTCTGAGCAAGTAACTTTTTAATAAATTCTTTTAGAACAGTTTTGGATTTACAGACAAATTACAGAGAGTTCTCATATACCTTGCACCCAATTTCTCCTATTTTTATAATCTTATTTTAGTACAGTCCATATGTTACTGTTAATGAGCCAATATTGATGCATTATTAAAGTCAAAATTTTGTTCAGAATTCCTTAGTTTTTACCTAATGTCTTTTTTGTTTCCTGTTCTAGGAGTTCATACAGATACACACTAGATTGCATAGGCATGTATTCTTAGGGTCTTCTTGACTCATAGTGTCTGAGACACTGCTTGTTTTTGATGTCTTTGAATATTATGAGCATAATTTCATGTATTATGCAGAATGTCTCAACTAAGAGTTATACTGGGATTTTCTTAAGATTAGGTTGGAATTATATGTTTTGAGGAAGGAAAACCACAGAGGAAATGGCTGTTTTCATCATGTCATATCAAAGGTGCATACTATCAACATACCTGTCAATCACTGTTTGTTTTCTTTATTCACCTAGCTAAGACAGTGTTCTTCAGGTTTCTCTACTTCATATTTACTCCTTTCCCTCCTTTTCTACACTATATTCCTTGGGGGAAAAATCACTATGTACATCCCAAATCTAAGACTTATACATTCATGATCCTTCTCTTAAAGGTAGAACATCTATGCAAATCACTTGGAACTTTTCTGCACAGAAGATTTGTCCCTCATCCATTTATATATTCATACAATCAGCTATTTATGTCAGTTGAATATATGGATGTTTAACGTTTTGATTCTACTTTATTTAATTGTTCAAATTAATCTAGCTCTAGCCTTCTGGAAACTCATTAAATTGGATCCTTTGCCAACTTTCACATACCTCCTTCCATAAACATGTTTTGGTTTTTGTTTTGTTTTTACTACTTTCTTATTTTTTGGCACTATATGATACTTAAGCCCTATATTATATATCATATTTGTGTGTAACTATATGTCTATTTATCTATCTTCATCTATCTCTATCTATCTATTTATCTATCTATCTATCTATCTATCTATGCTCCATCTAGGATCAGCCATTCTCTATGAGTCCTGATTCCTTTTATTGGAGAATGATATTTTCCATTAGAAATCAAAATCTAGGATCTGGGTGTGCTCACTGCTACTGAGGTGTCATTACCTTTGGGTTGTTTCAGTTGACAGCAAGAACATTCACTGTGTTCTAAACTGAATACACACATATGTAACTTTTTCTTTATGTAACAAAATCTGTATTAATCTTATATAATTATGCTTCTAACTCAAATTTATTACCACCCAAATCATTTTAGTTTTATATGTTTATTTGTGATAGCTTTTCTTTTTCTCGCAATTACAATGCAATGCTTGTGTACAGTTTCATTTACCTTTGACTTTCAATCTCACTTCCCTAATCAGTCAAAAAGTGCAATTGATTTTCAGTTTGTTCTTTTTTTGTTTCTTTTTTTTTTTTACAGTTAAATGGTAATTTTCAATCTCTTTATATATCATAGCAGAAAACCCACACTATTTTTATACTTATATTTATTTAACCAAAATAGATGATATAAAGAATAAAAACATTTAAAATGAAATTCCCTCAGTGTACATGCATTTAACTAGCATTGTCCTCAGGTAAAAAGAAAGAAGTTAAAGTGTTGAATTTTAGGTACTTACAAGTTATTAGCAGAAGAATTTCTTTTGTAGCTTACAGCAGATGTACAACTTTACAGCATTCCTTTGAACTTTAGATAGTAGACCAAATTTTCCAATGTACTAATGCAATTTTTAGTGATTGTTATGTATTAAATGTTTAGTTACTGACCAAATCTACTGAAAAGAGACAGAGTTTCCTTTGAATTTCTTTCTTCTTCTTTAGTTTTCTTAAAGCATAAACCAAGAGGAAGATACTTACAACATGGCTTTTTTTGTTGATCACTGGGCATAATTTCCAAAGATGAATTCTGCTTTTGCAAGAAAATATTTTTCATGATCTGATGGCCCAGGGCTAAAGGTGGAAAGCTAAAACTTTCAGGTTTTCAAAGAGTAAAAGGGTAAAATTTTTTAGGAAATTCATGCTTAATAATCTAAATTAATTAACCATAGAAAATATAAAGGATGAATTATGCTTTGTATTAAACCACACTGTAAAATATAGAAGTTGTATAATAAGATAAAACGTTTAGAATACTCCTTATTAATCTTATGGTAATGTGTGTGTGTGTGTGTGTGTGTGTGTGTGTGTGTTTATATATGTGTTTAATTGAATTAAATCCTTTGCCACAAACTTAAAGACAACTTGAAATCATTTTACAGATGAACCATATTGATAGAATAACAATATTTCTGGTTTCCCAGAAGATGCAGACACTTTCCAGCACTATAATGTTGAGAAACAGTTTTTTACTGAATTCTGGCCATATAAATGACAAACAGAATCCAAATTATTTAATGGCACGAGTATCATGGATATTTTCAAAATTTCACAGACATTAGTAAGCATAAATTTCATCCTATTTTTATTTGAAGAATCTTAAAAAATTATTACAATCTGAATAGATCAGTCAAATTTTTTCTGTCATGATCAGGGATATAACCATATAGGGTGTGGAACACTTCAAAACTATTTGGAGTGCTCACCTAAGTTTCTCATAGTGACATGCTTTGATTTTTTTATTCTCCTTCACTTTTACTCAATCTATAAATATTCACATTTCAATTTATCATGATGTCAACATCAGGCACTTTATTATTATTGTGAGACTATTTGAGGTAAAGTGTAATAGAATCAAATGTTTTAAAAATATTTATTAAAATCAAATGTATTTTCAAATATTATAAAAGGTCTAGCTAAATCCAAAGGTCATACTTCAGTGATAAAATATACTGCTTCAAAGTGAAAAGAATATGTTTTCATTAATAGAGGTATTAGTGGTTTCATTCTTTTCAAACATATTTCTATTTAATTTAGAATAGTAGGAAACAGGGAGTCAAAAAAATAGTTGAAAGTTGCCTCATATTATAACAAGAAATTTGGTCTTTAGTGTGATTTATGAAAAAGTTGAGATTTTTGTCCTTTTCTTTGGGGAATTTAGCTTTAAGTAAAAAGTCCTTTCTCTGGCGAAAATTGATTTTTTTTTTTTCCTTAATCTAGAGAAAATGAAATATGTGTCGCCCAGCAGAGGAGGGAGAGGAGGTCAAGGGGTAAACAGTTTGATGCGGCACATCTTGCGCTCAATCCTGGGCATGTGATCTCCGGCACTCAGGTGCTCCCAACAGGGAGAATCCAACAGTGGCAGGGGCTTAAAATGCTTGAGAGAAACTTCAAACAAATATCTCCCAGAGTCCCTAGAACATTTAGACTTTTCTGCCACAGTCTTTGCTGTTCAATTATTTTACTTTTGAACAGGACAGAGGGAAACTGGCCACACAGCTGAAATTTTCTCTTAAGATAGCTCTTTTCTCCATGGACCGAGCATTCTTTCATTAAATTCTGAATGTAATCAAGTCGCCATTTTACATTAAAGAGTATACCAAATACTAAGTGAGGAAAATCTCTCTTTTATTTACTTCATTCTCATTCAAAGATTAAAGTGAGAATCATGTTCTATAAGCCCTACATATTCCTCCATTGCTAAAAGTTAGTATTCAAAGTGGTTGGTTGCTTTGAGATTCCTTACATAAGGCCTTGTTGTGGAGTCCTTTTCTTCACATTTTATATAGAGAAATGGAATTAAGATAACATCTCCAGAATTTAAAATTTTTCAATAAAGATTTTTCCTCCATGATATTCCTATCATGCCTCCAACGAGACACACTTCTAAACTTGAAATGGCATTAATGTTGATCAGAAATGTTATTTGATTTTTGTCAAAATCCTCATGTTCATCATCTTGAAGATATTCGTTTTCATCACTGTTATCATTGCTACCCACTTTAGTTCATCAAAATTAACATTTGCCAGAAAATAAAAAAGAAAGTATTTTGCCATTTTCTCTCTGACAACAAATAAAAAGACAGATGAATTAAGCAATAAATAAGTCTAGGTGCCATCCGGCCTTAGACTTTTCTAAAATACAAGATTGTTGAAGAAATTTTCTGATTCCTGTCCAGATGTTTTTCACTTTTGTGCTCATTGCCAGAGGTTAGTTATAAGCATGATCTTCTAGCATTTACTACCAAATATAGATTGTTGGAAATCCAAGCAGGAAACTGCTATAAACACTTTAATCAACAAGCCCCTTGAAGTAAAATAAATTAAGGAATTTAATTGAAAGAGATTCACTGGGAAATATGCATCCTGGATATGTCTGTGTAAATTATTATGTCAAGATGTTTCTTGCATATTTTTTACTCTTACATTTTTAAGTTATACATTAACATATATTAATAGTTAAAACTGTGTTTGAATTTTATTCTTGTTTTCTCCTTCAAGCCATTATTTTTCCCAGTGTATCCTATTTTGACTTTTCTTAGCCTGAGCATTAGTTGGCTCACGGTCTCATTCATGCTCCTCTATCACTAATCCAAGGAGTTAGAACACAATTCTTTTGACCCCCTGTACTATTTTAATATTTTGGGGTCTATAAGTGCAGATGGAAAATGAATGAAAAAGGATTTCATGTAGCATAAATATTCATTATTGTTCCCAATATGCAGCTTATTTTTCAGATCCTGCTGGGTTCTGCCAGAAAAACAGAGGGTGTTCACTGAGGGAGCACACTTAATGGAAAATTCGTTGCATTTTTCCTAATGCTCAAATTGGCAGTCTGTGTGTCATATGCTGAACACATATAAATTCATGTACGTGCATGGGGCAGTGCAGCACAATCTGGGAAAAGTCTACAAACTTGATTTTCATATGTATTTAATATCTGATAGAGAGAACAAAGAGAATACATCTTTTTATAAATAATTAGATCCAGTATGATTAATGATGTGTGCATGTTACATATTTATATATACACACACATACATATGTATTTATGCATTATATGGATATATTCCATTTATTTAACACGACTTATTTCTTAGATTCCAAAAACAGGTAAAGCAGTTCTTAACCAAATACACTTTCTAGAGATTTATGCTCAATCCTTATATTAGACTTGATATAAAGTAAGTGTGTTTGATCAAACCACTGTTCTCCTATGATAGCTTTGACTATTGTTCTCTACTAACAATAATATAAGAAACATTTTACTTCCCCTTCTAAATTGGCCTTTATTATGCTAAATTGTGAGTTCAAACTACCTTACAAAACCAAAATAAGGATCATTTATAAATAATAAAATATATTATTTTTCTGTGAAAAATTAGTGTTATTATTACAAAATTAAAGAAGTAAAAAATTGCTACTGAGACTTGAGTTCAGCATCATTAAATATCATTACTAGTTGCATAATATTTCAACTCCTTGATTATTTTTCAAAAATACATGTTACATAATACATTATTCCACTAACTAAAAAAACAGGAGTAAGAAAGATACACTGTTCTTTTATTCTGAATACATCATTTTTGATAGTGTTGATTAGACAGTCTTCTAGCATAAAATTCTAAATTCGAAATGTCTTTTTGAATCTTAAGATGAATAAAATGCATAAAAATTACAGAAAACAGGATAATACCAGGATAAATATTTCTAATACATTATAAATGCCAAGAAAATGTGACATTTAAAGCAATAAAAATATTAAAATAAAAGGAAATTAATAGTTAATTTATAAATATGAATTTTTTGCTAATAACTTGATTAAAGCAGTCACCAACACAGAGAGATTTTCCTCCCAGGGAACATTTCTCAATGTCTGTAAAAACATTTGTCCACAGCAATTTGAAGTGGGGAGTGGCAATTTGAAGAAGGGAGTGCTACATAGGGATAGAGGTTAGGGAATCCACTAAATATCATGTTAAGCAGAGGGCAGCAACAAATCATCTGGGCCAAAATAACCATGATACAGACAGTGGAAAATCTTAGCTTAAATAATGGAAATGAACTATGATATTTAAATTGGATGGAGATTTTGCTCTTGTTAAACTGTAGAGGTGTTATGAATCTGTGCTGGACTATGAAGTTAAAGTCTTGTCTGAGTATATGATAAATTCTTTAATTTGGAAACAATTACCTAAAAATAGCTGCTAAAACCTTAGGCTGGTTGTAATAGCTCAAGCCTGTAATCACAGTTATTCAATAAGCCTGGACAGGAGGATCTCAAGTTCAAGGCCAACTTTGAACTTACTGAATCCCTGTTTCAAAATAAAAAGGGTTGTGGATGTAGCTATGTGGTAGAGTGCCCCTGAGTTCAATCTCCAATACTGCTAAGAAAAAAAATAATCTCTAGTAGCTAAACTGAAATTAGATTGTTGAGGAAGTAATCATAGTAAGAAGAGTTTTAAAAAGGGGTTGATGAAAAAAACAATGTACTGTGGTAGACAGCTCTGGTTTAAAGTACTTAGGAAAATATTATTCCAAGAAAGGAAAGAATTGGTAGACTTAATGAGGATTCTAGGAAGATAGCAAAGTAAGAAAAATGAAGAATCTGCTTCCCCACTTAGATAATAGTCCCACTATCAGAATCTATCCAACATAATTACTATGGAATTCTGGATTCTATTGTAGGCCTGAAAAAGAAATGAAATTTACTTGGTATATTGTAGTTGATTTCAGTCGTTTTCAGCTCTTAGCACATGAAAGCCTATTCTCTTCCTCAGCCTGGTGGCAAGAAACTGTGCATCTCTCGCTGAGCTGGTTGTACACAGCTTGTGGGCTCCATAGTAGATAATAAGAAACCTGTCCACCAAGTATCATGAAACTCTACTCTGATATGTGCTTTTGACATACAGCCAAAGCCATGGACAGCTATTGTTTTTGCCTTTCCTCCAACTCCCTGGATGTTTCTGAGAGGATTCCTCCTCCAAACAAAGTGACTTCCAGGAATTTTAACTGACGAGAAACCTTCCCCTCCATTTTTCCTTTTCTTTCCTTAGAAGCCAGATATCAAAGACTAGAATATTCAGAAATTACTGCATATGTGTGGCGAACTAGAATGGGACTTTGTGGGTCGAGGGAAATGCTCACAAAAGATCAGAGAAGACCTTAATTTTACATCTCAGCCTGATCTTTGGACAGAGATAGTTTACAAAGAGAAAAAAGTAAAAATGATAAGCATAAAACATGATGAAAGAGACAAGCACAGCAAAACATGAGGAAGAAGAAGAATCTGGTCTTTCTTGAATTACCATATTACTAAAATGTACAATTTTCAGGAAAAAATTCACAAGGCATAAAAAGAAGCAGAAAAGAAGAACTGTTGAATGGGATAAAATTTCATCAGTTGGAACACTCCTTGTAAAATACATGATGGAAGATTTAGTGGACAAGGACTTAAAAACAACTATCTTAATAATACTCAAACAATAAAGGAAGATGTGGTGGAAGACAAGAAAACAATGTGCAAGCAAACACCAATAGTATGATGTAATTTTCTAATAGCTAGACATAAAGATTTTGAAAGTTTTCAACCCAAAAGAATTATTAATGTTGAGGATATTGATACTATAACAGTGGGCCACCTTATGCTTTGAATATAGCCCTTGTTGCTCTACTACTGCAACTTATTTTCAAAATAGACATGTTTCTTTCTATTCCTCTTTCCCTGCTCTTCCCCAATCTCTCCCCATCCCTAATCTCAGGAGAAACAGGATTGCCTTTCTTCCCTATCCTAGACAGTGTTATCTCTCCTTGAGTACTTGCCGACCTTAAGAATGAAGTAATCCAGACTTTGGGGATGGCACCAGAAGATCTCAGAAATGAGTATCTCTCAAATTAACAAGTGATTTACAAATCCAACAGAAAAAACATGGAATATAGCCTTTGAGTCACCTCTTTAAAATCCCCCTGTTTCTGGTGATGGGCAGAATCACAGCCTTTGGGACAGGAGTTCCCTGAGTTTCTTCTTTGCTAGCAAAGCAATAAAATTTCTTTTTCCTTTTTCTCAAAACCATGTCCTCATTATTAGATTATCATTGGGGACAAGGACTGAGCTTTTGGCAACAAAATGTTTAACTTGATTTAAACATTAAACAATGTATACACATAGCAAAGCAACACATAATAGCTCCCTAATACATATAATGTTTCTTTCAGTTAAAATACATTTAATTTTAATAAAGAAAAGAATGAAAATACAAAAAAAAAAGAAAGAAAGAAAAAGAAAAAGAGATTAAATGCCTAAGAAAAACCATCATAAATTTTGGACCTGAAAAGAACAAAAATAAAAATTTAAATAAACACAAGAGTTATTCAAAGGTAGATTTTAGCAGTCAGAAGAAAAGTATCGATGAACTTAAAGATAGAATAATGGAAATTATCAGGCCTAAAGAACAGAAAAATATTATAAAAAAGTAAAAAGAGCCTAAGGGGCCTGTGAGATACCTACAAGTAGACCAATATAAACATTTTGCGGATATCAGAAGGAGAAGAAACAAAGGCAAAGAGAACACATTTGGAAAAAAAATGATGGTTCTCTAATAAAAAATATAACTTTACAACTTAAGAAATTATAAAAAATAAAAAAGAAAGAAAGAAAGAAAGAAATGTTGCCGCCTGAAGCGATTGCGCTTGGAGCAACGACGCTGCGGGAATAAGTTCAGAGGTGGACTGGAAACAAACAGCCTCTTTACTCTGCTAGCTTCTCTCTCCGACTCAAACAACAACTCCCACACGCTATCCACACTCTGCCAACCACACAAAATAGCTCCGACCCCCGTCCGCCAAGTCCAGGGCCAAGTCTCCGAGATCATGGAAGGTGGTAATGCTTTATGGCTCACAGCTAACCGCAATCTTAGCTATCTCCTTAATTAGGGCTCCTAGAAAGAAAGAAAGAAAGAAAGAAAGAAAGAAAGAAAGAAAGAAAGAAAGAAAGAAAGAAACTGGAGTTATCAGAAGGAAGGAAATAATAAATGTTTGAGTAGAAATAGATGAAACTGATAATATGAAAACAACACAGACAATTAATGTAACACAAAATTGGTTCTTTGAAAATATCAATAAAAACAACCAAAACTTTGATAGATGGACTATGGAAAAAAAGACGTAAGGCTAAAATTAATAAAATCAGAAATTAAGGTGGGGATAATGTACTAATTTAACAAAGGTTAAATGGAGTATAAGAGAGTATGTTGACCATATGTATGCCCCACCCCCAAAAAAGGATAATTTAGATTTAATGGGCATATTTCTAGAAATATTAAATCTACAAAGAATAAATTACAATGAAAAATCTAAGTGGCCTATCACTAGTAAGGATATTGAATCAAAAATTAAAAATCTCATCACACATATCAGCCCTTGACCTGATAATTTCCCTGAAGTAGCATACCAAATATTTAAAAAAGGGATATCAATCCTTGTCAAATTTTCTAAAAATAAATAAATAAATGAACGCTAATCACTCTGTAACAAAATTTTATGATTGACAATTGACATAATATCAAAACCAGCCAAAACACTATAGACTAATATCCCAAATAAACATGAATGCAAAAATTTTCAACAAAACACTCGAAAATAAAATTTGGCAGTGTTTTGAAAGGATCAGACATGATGAATTATTTCTGGAACACAAGGATAATTCAACATATAAAAATCAATGTCATTTGCCAAATTGAGAGAATGATAATAAACCACCTGAGGCTGGCTCTGTGGCGCACGCCTGTAATCCCAGCACTTGGGAGGCTGAGGCAGGAGGATCATGAGTTCAAAGCCAGCCTCAGCAATGGCGGGGCACTTAGCAACTCAGTGAGACCCTGTCTCTAAAAAAATACAAAAAAAAAAAAAAAAAAATGGCTGTTAGCAGGGTGCGGTGGTGCACGCCTGTAACCCCAGCACCTTGGGAGGCTAAGGCAGGAGGATCGCGAGTTCAAAGCCAGCCTCAGCAACGGCGAGGCACTTAGCAACTCAGTGAGACCCTGTCTCTAAATAAAATACAAAAAAAGGGCTGGGGATGTGACCCAGTGGTCAAGTGCCCCTGAGTTCAATCCCTGGTACCCACCACCAAAAAATCCCCCCAAAAATGAAAAAAAAACCACCTGATAATCTCAACTGATACCTACAACAAATTTGACAAAACTCAATATCATTTTATGATAAAAACTCTTATGATTTAGGAATAGAAATAAACAAACTGAATATGAGAAAATCCATAGATGAAAAAATCTACGGCAAATATGATATTTGATAATAAATAAGTGAAAGTTTTTCTTCTGAGAAACAAGGCAAGGATACTCACTTTCAACACTTCTATTATGCATAACACTGAAAGTTTTAGCAAAAGAACTTAAAACCCAGAATAGCTAAAGCAATCCTTAGCAAGAAAAGTGAAGCAGGAGGCATCACAATACCAAACCTTAAATTATACTACAGAGTGATAACAAAAATGGCATGGTATTGGCACTAAAACAGACACATAAACCAATGGTATAGAATAGAAGACACAGAGACAAACCCACATAAATACAGTTATCTCATACTGGCAAAGGCACCAAAAATATACATTGGAGAAAAGATGGTCTGTTCAACAAATGATGCTGGGAAAACTGGAAATCCGCATGTAGTAAACTGAAATTAAACCCTTATTTCTCACCCTGCACAAAAACTCAACTCAAAGTGTATCAAGGACTTAACACGCTAGAACAGAGACCTTGTGACTAATAGAAGAAAAAGTAGGGCCAAATCTACATCATGTTGGCTTAGGACGTGATTTCCTCAACAAGACTCCTGAAGCACAGAATTAAAATCAAGAATAGATAAATGGGATGAAATAAAACTTAAAAGCTTATTCATGCCAAAGGAAATAATCAAGAACATGAACTGAACAGAAAGCCTACAGAATGAGAGAAAATTTTTGCTACCTACACCTCAGATAGAGTATTAATTTCCTGGATATATAAAGAACTCAAAAAACTTAACACCAAAAAATCAAATAACCATCCATAAATGGGCTAAGGAACTGGACAAACACTTCACAGAAAAAATATGATCAGTCAACAACTATATGAAAAAATGTTCAACATTTCTACCAATTAGAGAAATGCAGATCAAAACTACTCTAAGATTTTATCTTGCCCCAATCAGAATGGCAATTATTAAAAATATAAGTAACAATAAATGCTGGCAATGATGTGGGGAAAAGGAACGCTCGTACAGCATAGGTAGTGGGACTGAAAATTGGTTTAACCACTATGGAAAGCAGTATGGAAATTCCTCAGAAACTTGGAGTATACCCAGTTATCCCACTCCTCCATATACATTCAAAGGACTTAAAAATCAGCATACTACAATGACACAACCACATCAATGTTCATAGCAGCTCAATTCACAATAGCTAAACTATGGAATCAACCTTGGTGCCCTTCAACAGATGAATAGATAAGAAGATATGGTATACACACACACACACACACACACACACACACACACACACACACACGAATATTACTCAGCCATAAAGAAGAATGCAATATGGCATTTACCAGTAAATTAATGGAGATGGAGAATATCATGCTAAGGGAAGTAAGCCAATCTCAAAAAAACAAAGGCCAAATGTTTTCTCTGATATGTGGATGCTGATCCATAATGGGGATGGGGAGTGTTAGGGAAGAATATAAATTCTTTGGATTAGATAAAGGGGAATGAAGGGAATAGAGAAGGAATAGGAATAGGAAAGATAATAGAATTCATTGGACATTACTTTCCTATGTGCATATATGATTACACAACCAATGTAATTCTACATCATGTACAACCA